>OZ007540.1:2963231-5725854 GCA_963931895.1 Eupithecia pulchellata
ATGCTGCTGGCCCACGATGGACTCGCGAACCCGAATTGCGCTGTCGTCTTCCTTCTTCTCTACTACTTCGGTCTTGCCGCTTCAGTTTGGTGAGTCCTATTCTAATACTTTCTAAATCTCCTTCTTGTTTTCTATTGTGTATTTTACAGCATAGACTGGATAATCTTGCAACTACTGCCCAGCAAGATAATGTTTCTCTAAACAATGACATCAGCAAAAAATTCGCAACAATCGTCAACGCCTTATACAATAGAATCCACTTTATTGTTGTTACCGCGACAGAATATTCCTTACCTGCGATCTTTGTTATGATTTCAGAGCTCTAACTCGTCGCCATTCAATTACATTTTGTCACTTTTATTGTTATCGTCGGAAAAGTTGACAATAATGTCTGTAAAACTAAATTCCTTATAACCTTCCACTCCGCTGCTTTCTCTTCATAAGTCGCAGCGCTGCATTTGTTAGACCGATTTACGAACGCTTTCTCAATCTCCTTTGTTATACAAAATCGAACATTAATGATTGTTCGTAGTCAGTCCTCTGGAGCTAAGACAATGCCGTTCGTGCTTGAATAAGCTTAAATTCCCGGCTACTTGTCAGAAGCTCGAGTCAAGTCATATTGTTCTACCGCTAGCCATAACTCATAGCTTGAATTTTACTGACATCCCATTGTTCTGGCTTGAGTTCGTTATAACTATGTGTAACTTCCTTCAAATGTAATTTAAGACGTAACTGTTTCTCGGAAACTGCATGCTTTTGAGACGACAATCACCCGTCATCGTTTATTTTGATTCATTATCTAGTCTTGTTCAAGACTTTGGTACATTATTAACTACACGCTAAAAATTCGAAAAACCTAACCAATTTAAACATAATTAACGCATTTTCTGTCCTCCATTTATAACTCCTCGTAGGTTTTGGCTAATTAAACAACATCCAAAATTTAGTATGATATCCAAAAGAGTTTCACCAATATTTTATCCGCCTCTATTAGGGCTACACTATAAATCACACTTGTTCTCCGAAAACTATTTTAAAACGCTACAGGAACATCGACCGTAAAGTAAAACGAATTGGGAAATAAAATAAACGAGGTTCAATAAATCATGCGCTGTGTAGATACCGCTGGAACTTGTAAGCTGTAAACTGATGCATCAAGGATCCAGAGATGAGGAAATATTGTTTCTTGAGGTCAAAACTTACTTGGTACTTCTTAATTCATCTTCGTAATTTTTAAACCTTTAGTGTAGTAGGTAGTAGGAGGCTAAGAAAGAAAAGTGAGTTGTTGAGTTGTTCAAATAAACTATGAAAGCCAGATATTTTGCAATCTGCGTTTTTATTTTGTCGTCATAAGTATTTTATTTTGACGCAATTTAGCTTACAATTTAAATGTCTACTTTAGCACTTCATCAGCATGATTCTTAATTTTTTTGCGTTAAGTATATTCAAGTATGTTTTGTTATGATTAGCAAATTCCATTTTCGATGTTGCAATTACAAACATATGGATGTCACTAGAATTCTTTGCCATTTTTATAGCATTGATGGCTATGAAAAATGGCAGACAATTCTAGTATCTATCAAAAATCTCATTCCTACGTCCTTATATTAAAAGTTACTTATAACTCAAGAAAGATTACATTTCAAGTTAACAAAAGAAAGTATTTAACGAGTACATAAGTATAAAGCAGCGCTGTGAAAAGAATATTGCATGTTTCCATAAATTTACTACTTCAGTTTGAAATGTCATAAGTAAGCATGTAACTTTGGCTATTAATTTTGTTTTAAGTGACATTTTTACTGCGTAGGAAATGGCCTACGATTATGACACATCTAAAAAATACTTTCGTAATATAATGCAGCTGTAAATTTTACGCTGATATATTATTGGTCCCTGAAATCATATGTAGCAGAAAGGAATTTAAACGTTTTCTTAAAGACATAAAGTTTCAAATCCTGTAGCTCAATATGCGCTGCTGTAACGTTGACTGGAGCAATGAAAAACCGGGCCTGTTAGATGAACACACATGGTGATATTTAAACTTTCAGAAGCTCTTATATCAATGGAATAGAGTTCATTTGGTTTGCAACTTGAGATACAATAAAAAGTAGCAAGTCTCACATTTCTAATGTTGCAATTCACATATTGGAATCCCGGGGGACTTTGTTTTTGTGCGTTTGAAAATCTTTTTTATAATTATTAAATATTTGGTGAAAATAGGCAATTAGAACTTAGATCATTGGTGCCTGTGACATTTTATGTGGTTCCCACATGGTGTAGACATGGATTTTGACATGGATGTTGCTGACGGTCGCTGTTTACTCTTTCGAGAATTTCAAACAATCTTGTCGTATGGATTATTTTTCTAAAATAAGAAAAACAAACCTACTTTCAGCTTCTATCTCGTTATTGGAGCTATTTACCTTAATTGTAGATTTTTCCTTACATAGAGTAAAATACCCTATTTGTAATTGTGATATAGAAATAGAAACGTTATGTAACTCAGACACATAAAGAAAAGAAAAAAACATAGAAAAGAAAACAGTTTGCTAAAGTCACGATACGAATGTCTCAGCATGGGTTGGTGGTTACGAGAGTAACTTGCTTGTCCAACTCAAAAAGCCCTTTCATCAGAGTTTACAATTTAACCACAAAAACCATCTTGTCTCACGTAATTCCCTCTGAATTCGTAAGATAATCCTTGGCATTCTTCACGTAGGCCGCCATTCCCGCCAGCATTTCTTTCGTTAACCTGATCTCTAATGAAGACATTTTTAAAATCATAACACCTTTGAAAGCGAAACCTCATTCTTCTCATTTTTAAAGCTTGGGGAGTAAAATTCCTCTAACCGCAGTAAGTCATGTTAGCTTCTGCCCTGTCTTTGTTTGCGTTTCTTTGTGTGTGAATGATGTTTTATCGTAGATTATACGGATTATTTTTTCCGTATTTACTCCTTGTGTTAAAAAGCATCATTAGCTAGGTGTGATCATTATATTATCCATGTATGTACGTTTACTTATAATACTATACCAGCATTTACTTGCTGATTTGATTTTAAAGTGGTTTTGCTTCAAAGCTCACTTAAGTTACGAGGGATATTGACTGGTTTAAGGACATATTGACTATTGTTGACACTTAAGGGCACTATACCCTAAACACTGAACCCTCTGATAATGAACCAAATTGAGTGCCTACTGCTAGTTCGTTAATTTATTTCTGAAGCTCCAAATTATACAAGGTTTCGTATAAGACAACCCAAACACAATAAAGTTAAACTAAGATTGGCCAGCCTTAACCATGTTCCATCTTAAGCAATTAAATTTTTAAATAACAAGGAAGCGGAAAAGGGCACTGTCTTCTGAAGTGATTAAACATAACCAACAACGTTCTTACAACAAGCCAATATATTAGTAGAAGACGGTTCTATAAAAGAAAATCATTGAGTAAGGTCCTACACAAAACTAATCGACTACTCTACCGTCTGTTTCTTTGAATATAATGATAACAGGTAAGAAGTTAAGAACTCTGAATCACGTCAAGTTCTTCTTTATCATCAATGTATTAATGAAGATACAAGCTTGGCTAAAAGATGGAACTAAAAGTTCCTGCAGGAAACATAAACTGTCTGTCGGTCTAAAAATCCCAGTAGTTTTGTCAACAGAACTACTCAACAGAACAGGTGAACAGGTAAACGAAATATTAATGGATATAGTGGAGAGTGGACCTAATCTTTCGTGGTTCGTTTATTCCAATAATCCTTTGTTGCAGTTATAAATTTTACGATACAGACCAGTATCAGGTGTTTTATTAATTTCTGCAAAGATTTGCCGGAATTTTATGAAGGTGATTATCATTTATATGGACCCCAGTCTTGCCTTGGTTTATTGCTCTGCGTAAAAAGAGATACGTCATCGGAATCATAATTTTATAACTTGATCTCGTTATGATTATGAATGTTCGTTTTAGAGCTATCTCTTCAATCTTGATATTTAATTTTAGTTCCCATAGTTAATAAATGAAAGCTAAGTCTTTACGTCCTCCATATTTTGATAATTGTTATTCTGTGTCATTGTTTCATCTTTAATTATTTCTACTTATGTCAAGTTTTAATTGTGTGTATTTAATTAACTAATTACTTCACACACTAAAATAATTATAACTAGTGCATGTTTAAACTTCCTAATAATGTAAGCCGTCAACAGAAGGCAGAGCGTCGAGTATGCTGGCAGCATTCCCCGTTGATGCTAAGTCGTTGACAGAAATAAAAGCCAGCATTTCAATAATCTGTGCACTATGAGTACATTTATTTCTGTGATTTTAAGTACAAAAACTAGGTCAGACTTCTTCAATGCGCGTCTTTAAAGCATTGTCCATAAATAATTAGTCTATCTGGCCGAGTCTTATATAGTATTAGATATAGGGCGATTTCGCAGCATGGTTGCACCAAACATATATGCAGAGGAATATAAATAATAATATATACATATACTTTAAAATAAGTTTAGTAGCCTTACTTTGTTAAAACTGATACTGTATAATATAGGAACCCTAAAATAAACAGCCGAATATAAACCTCGATTTATGATAGACATTATTAATTTCTAAGAAAGGCAAGAATTAGTTTCGGACTCGTTATGATAATTTAGAGGAGATTTATTAGCTTGCCGGCTCTTTGATATTTTAAGTTGTAGGTTTGGTAGATCTCTTGCGGAGATAAAATTATGTTTTGCTTATTAAATCATACCTACTTGAGACTGCTTTTTGTGAACGATCATGGAACTATGGATTCTACTTCCATCTAAAGAAATATGACGGAATATTCTTTCCTCTCTTGGTTTAGTATTACGTACTAATACATGCTAATAGTACCGGACAATTCACACTGCATCATCTAGCCCCATGCTTGGCAGAGCTTGTTTTATAGGTCCTACTAGATGACTGATATACAAACATAATGATATACATAGATATTTTTTAATTATGCATTTATATAGGTACCTACCCAGAACAATCACGTTTTTTTTTTTAAAAAATTAGCTAAAAAATAAATCTTTAGAATTTTAAACAATTTTTTACATAAATCTTAATTTTACTGAAAAACTGCATTGTTTTTTCTCAAAATACCAAAGCTATGGCATTAAATACATTTAATTGTTTACGATGAACGTGTGCCCACGTCTAAACTAGACCTATTATCATAATAACTAGAAATATGACGGAATATTCTTTCCTCTCTTGGTTTAGTATTACGTACTAATACATGCTAATAGTACCGGACAATTCACACTGCATCATCTAGCCCCATGCTTGGCAGAGCTTGTTTTATAGGTCCTACTAGATGACTGATATACAAACATAATGATATACATAGATATTTTTTAATTATGCATTTATATAGGTACCTACCCAGAACAATCACGTTTTTTTTTTTAAAAAATTAGCTAAAAAATAAATCTTTAGAATTTTAAACAATTTTTTACATAAATCTTAATTTTACTGAAAAACTGCATTGTTTTTTCTCAAAATACCAAAGCTATGGCATTAAATACATTTAATTGTTTACGATGAACGTGTGCCCACGTCTAAACTAGACCTATTATCATAATAACAAATCTGAGTGCGGTAGATCGTAAGATCTCAGGGCTGCTACAGATCAGTTAATGAAATTATTTAAAACCAGCGGACCGCTCGTCTTTGAATTGGTATTAAAAAAGAAATATTAATCTTTACACTAACAATGGGTTATTATAATGAAGTTTTCATATGAATCCCGATTTTTTTTTATATTCTGTACCAGGCTATGTATATCTTCGTCAGGGATGGTGTAGGATTATAATGGTAAAAGAATATTTCATATCGGCGGTAGTTTCGGAGCATATTCCATCGAACAAACAAATAATCAAATCTTTGCTCTTTATAATATTAGTTTAAAATAGTAATCTAGAATATTTTATAATTTGTGCGAGGGTAAACGGATATTCTAGGTCGCGCATCATTTCACTGACTTAACTCAAGACGAAGATCCATCCTCTTTCGTCTAAATCTCAAAAAGTGCTGTCAAATACAACTCAATATTAATGATTTTTTTCCTTACATTTGAAATTGACATACCTTAATTTCAATTTAGTTGTAAATATTTTTTTTGTTCATCAATATACAAAGCAAAAACCGCTCATACCCTCTTGAACTCTAACGAAAACTTTTTACCTACCTTCATAGTTACATTCATCAGAAACACATAAATTATTTCTATCGCTAGTTTCGAGCTTCGTCAAGATTCCGTGTTCGAGCTTTCCAAGATTCCGTGCCGTTGAGTGTAGTTATAATGTGATTATATCTAGTAACTGTGGCAACCCTAACTCACAGACGAAATCATAGTTCCCCGTTGTGGTCGCGGCGTAATGAGAAAAGTCAAATTGGTTTTGTATTCAAGAGCCTGCGACCCGGCCAGTTACATAATGTAACGTTTTTAGCTCCGACGACGACATTCCGTTATAAATAAATAACCTGCTTATGAACTATTTTCATAAAAAATAAGGCTGAATCTATATATTTATTTTTGTTTTGTTATTTATTGATCAACAAGATAGATAGAAATACTTTATTAGTATACCACAAAGTAAAAACATTACCAACAGGCATGCTTAGAGTAAATGAAATATATAAAGGGCGTCCTTATCGCTATCAGCGAACATAATAATTATGTTCCTAATAATTATTTACAATTGTAAACTAGAATTTGCTTCGAGTTACGGTAAAAATTATGTCAAGTGCCAGTATTAGGTGAAGACAGCATGCGAAAAAACAGGGACGAGTAACATATCGATAAATAAAACGGAAATACTATGTTTAACAGTTCTAGACTAAATATAATGTTAAGCACTCCCTTCTATTTGAATTTGCCCCTAAGTTGCCAGTTTAAAGCTATTATAAGTCGTTACTCAAGGGTATTCTATTAATATTATTCAGAACCTTTAAATTCTTGTTTAAGGATCCGATTGCTTTAGTCGGGTCTTCATAACTCTAAGTAAACCAACATACCTAAATGAAATAAATTCACAAAATCGTGAATTCCGCTGGCATCATTTCAAGTGATTGCATTTTCTCGGAGTAATGACAAATAATTGGCTCCATAATCTTCTAGTTACGCTTCGTCCGGCCAATAGCGAGGTGTATAATCTTTGGTTCGGTCATAATTTCTTGTTTATTTAAAATTTCCTTGCGCTGC
Source organism: Eupithecia pulchellata (assembly GCA_963931895.1). NCBI lineage: Eukaryota > Metazoa > Arthropoda > Insecta > Lepidoptera > Geometridae > Eupithecia > Eupithecia pulchellata. The sequence goes on from OZ007540.1 coordinate 2,970,461, forward strand.
CGATGTAATCACACCACGCCTGCATCGAACCGGCATCCTCGTTATTAGGGCTGACTGCCTTGGATTCTTATCGAGTTATCGATTGAACAGAGTTTGGTTTGGATATAGATTTTGGAAATTGCTTCAAGGTCTCACCTGTTGTAAATAAAGGTGCATAAGTTTAATGTGGTCATATTAATAAAATTCGAAGCACTTATTATGAACTTATTGCATAATCGTAGGTATATAAAAAGCCAGGGACTAAATATTGGTCGCATATAATTTTTGTGACTAAGAAAGCTTAAATGAAATAAATATCGATAGCACCCAACCATTTCTTAGACATGGACAACACTACGTTCGAAGATTCGATCCCAGCTCGCCCGCGCCGTAATTGGGATGCTAATCAGATGCTGAGCTGCCTCCGTCCCTCTCGGGTGCACAGGAGAGGGCCAGCCCTCTCGCTCGCACGCCAGCAGAACTGCATGGAGGCGGCGGCTCTTCAATCATCTGGCAATAAGCAAGAGCGACGCTTCCCTCGGGCTTTGCCGCCTGATATGTAATCACTGTACTTCGCGCTGGCAGAATAATTTACATTTTTAACAACCGACCCGGTACCTACCCAAACAATTTCAAGAAAATACTTCAGGTTTTAACATTACTATTTGTTTTTATAACGAGCCGTCAACGCATTTTTTAACTCGACCGTCAACGCTTTCGCAATAGTTTGAAAATTTTACCGGGTAATAAAAGTATTCTAAGATTACCGATAGTAAAGGCGCATAGTTTAGAAGTCACTTGTTTGTGAGCTATAAATATCATTCTTGACGACGGTTCTGGCATTGGAGGCCATCTTGGAAAAACGGGAATGTAACGTTTCCAAATTTGAATTTAGAGCTACAGGGGAACGTAACTTTTTAATTGGGTTTATGAAATATATGGCCAGTGCAGGGCAATCGATGCGGTGAACAAAGGCGTGTTTACTCTGGCGAGTACAAAGGAGCCGAGCGGAGAGAATCCTACGTATCGCGGAGAATGATCGGCGCGGGCGCTGGCCTGATCGTATCGAATCGAACGAACCTCATTATTGGAACACGCTTTGTTGGACACAAATAGTATCGATACTTGGAAATAAGCGTTTAAAGAACAAGACGGTATTGGTTCATAATTGTTGATATTAAATGCGTTACTACCTCATGCTCCGTTGGCCTCGTGTTCAAATGAGGGTAATGATAGCACCATTGCGTTGTTATTTTGTAAATTATTTTTTTGTATAGGACACACACGTAGCATGTCGGTTTTTTTGCGTTTTTATCTATCCATCGATAGTCATCGCAATTATGGTGGCTGCTACACCGCGATAGATTAAGATAAGCGGCTTAATGCTGTTAATTCTTTTAACTCCTGGATTATGTATCCGGTTAGAATTTTTATTATTTCCAGTAAGTAAATTACTGAAACTTAGAACCCGTTAAATTCGTAGTTTTTGTTCAAAAGATACACGCAGGGTTTTGGAAATTTCAGACATAAACCTCTCAACACAGCGACTTGGTTGTTTTTCCATTCTCCCTGTCCATTGCTCGTTAGCCTCGATGCACGCAGCAGATACCGCGGTCCTGCCTCGAAGGCTGCTGCAAACGTGATGATAATCTCACCCATTGTTTCACGAAACGACGCTTGCGTTTTAATAAGAAGAATGTGGTCTGAACCAGGTTTTCTTATTCATGTAGCATTCATATTTGATTGATGTTTGCTCTATCAACGTTCCGATCGATTGACTTCTCGACTTGCAGCTGCCGCCGCTGGTAAGGGATCCCTTGCTTCCTGACACGAAGGAAGACGCTATTTAAGAGCCTTTAATATTCTGTAACAATCTTTATTATTTAAACAGTAAATACACTAATTTTCAGAGCCTATATAGTATTCTGCAACGTTTTTCTTAATTCTTTAAACAGTAAATACACTATAGTCTGCTAAATACAGCGTTTGAGTCACTGGTGTGGCGAATGAGTGAAGGCAGGACGTTCAATTTTGCTGTGAGTCGATGGGTGGTCAGTCCGGGCACCAAAACCGTCTTGTTTGTTAGTTTTCGATGATGGATAGCCGTGTAATTAAGGATAATCATCCGCAGTCGAGAAACGACCTTCTTCCCTTGACTCATGATAGGAATTTTAAAATTGTCTGTAATTCCTAGCTCGATAATAAGCAAACGATTTTTGTTTTACTGTAAGACACTTGATCGTGTTGAAATCAAAAAGGTATTCTATTTTAAGATGCAGGTGCGAATTGGTGTTATTATCGAGTCATAAAACCGTGAATGTCTTGAAGGTAGTGTAAAAGAGATTAAAGTGTCTGGTGGGTAGTGTAGGTAGTGTAGTGTACAGTCTACCTTAAGCGGATTTAAATACATATTCAAGATTACAGTCATCGCAACAAATTTGGCGTCGTGACTTTTGGTTTTCTCGTCAGGATCTTAGAATCATTCAACCAGATAAATAAGACGTGCAAAACACAATATTTAGGCTTAAAATATTTTCAAAAAGTTAGGGATCTGCATGAAAAATAATTTTTTTATTAAATACATGACATCTCGATTATATTCATCTCATTTTATATAATTCTACTGTATTATTATAAGGACTAATATTCTGTGTATTTTTAAGATCTGACTTACTTACTTAGGTAGTTATTCTTTGTGAGTATCTGACTCTTGGACGTTTTGGTTTTAGCTGTAAGTCCGATTGTAAAATAAATAAATAAATACCCGGGCGAAGCCAGGACGGACCGCTAGTTTTATACAAAAAGCCATGGCGCAATGGAAACCAGGCCTTAACAAGGTGCGCAGGCGTTTGCTTCCCAATTAAAGGCTATCTCATTTCCATATTTATCGAGCTCGTTCAAAAACACCTTAAAACAAGTATTTGTGTCCTTTTTCATTCCCGTTAGGTCAGGATCAACTGATCTGCTTGAAAGCGATAAGTTTCGGAGAAAGATTTTAAACGGAGTAAAACCGTGGATGGTTGTTTGACATTTTGTAGGATAATTTATTTGTTTAGCAAATCATATTAATGGTTTCGAAAGACATCTTAGGTATTAACATACTATTAGGAGTATACTGATAGAAAAAAGTATACATATCATTAATTTGCTACAGACATAACAGAGAAATATTATCAATTTTGGAATAACTTAATTATTAATTACACAGAAAAAAACACAGATTTTTACGATAATACGTTAAAAAAAGGAATAAAAATAAATAAACTAATAAGGTACTTATGTAGGTAGGTGATCAAGATCATTGATAAATGAAAACCATGCTGATGAAGTGAGAAAGCTGGCAACCCAGTTCTATTCCTAATAAAAGTTATGAAACCTCCAACTTCCTTACACCCGATACCAGAGTCGAACACATCTCGCTAGTATTATATTCCAAATTCGAAAACTGGAAATATTACGACGACGCGAACAAAATAAACGAACACCCAACCCATTGTCTGGAGCAGGTATCCTTTTTTGCCGACCTTACCCTGTACGGTTAGAAAAAACGCCGAAATTTATTAGTACCGGGTGAGTTTGGGGGACATTGCGGATTTTTACGAAGAAAGTCAACTTTTTTTGGCGGGATTTGCGAAAACAATGTAGGGCCTTGCAAATGGGACTTAGATGGGACGATATAAATTGTTTTATGGATGACAATAAAGTGAAGCGTAAAATTACGAATATTCGCAAGGATATTTATTTTTACGACATAATCGCTCTGGCAATAAAATATGTTCTAACAAATGTTAACAAAATGTTTGATTTTATGGACTTATATTTTACTATGATAATAAAAAATACTATTGTCACAGATAACATAATACTAGTACTACTGTCCATATTTTCAAAATTGTATGACAACTAGCTATTATGTTTCTCGGCGTTTAAAAATGTAGGCATCTAAAGTCGACTTCCGTTTAATAACATGCAGGCATGCAGGTTCGTATCCTAAACAAACAGGTTCCCATTAAAGATGGACAGGCCTAGCCGTGTATTTATTGATTTATTGATCGTAAGGAGAAATCTCGTAGAACCACAGACAGACAATAACAGACTCAAAAATCTCACAGTTCACTCCATCAAAAGGACCATAGACAACTGAAGACCGAATATAGATAAATTCAACTCAATACTGAAACAAATACGGATGTAAATCGCACTTAAAGAAATACAGATCTGAGCCTATTGGTGTTAGAATATCTTAGATGCAAGGCAATTTGAACCCAATTGCAATAGTCAGAGTTTAGAAATATAAAGCGGAATGTTATGGAGTTGCATTGGACAGGGAAATGTTTGGACACGTTTATGATCGAATAAATAAATCTGGATTTATTTATAGGAACTCTGTTTAGTTAGGGTTAGTATGTGTTGTAAAGTTTGGAGAATTTATACATGATGGCGGCTTTGATTAAGCAGGTTTATGGTTTTTATAAAATAAGCTAAGTAGGGAACTACCTACCTACCTAAACTACAATACCTATCTGGTAAGTACTTCTACATACAAATGAAAATTAATAGGAAGTTAAGGTCTAAAATCTAATTTTCCCAACCATTTTCGTGTTCTATAATATATCCTCCATCTGGCAAATGGATCTACAAAAAATATCTTGGCCAATTTTTAAGTTTAATCAATTATGTTACATTGATTTTTTCTCAATGTTTAACTTGTTATATAGATCCGAATAAAAGGCTTTATTATTTATATTATAAGTATACTCCATCAATTAGAAGATAAGTCTTATTAGTATGTTTTCTTAACGTTTAACTTGTTATATAGAACCGAATAAAAGGCGATATTATTTATATTATAAGTATCTTCCATCTATTAGATTAGAATATAAGACTTATTCGTTCATCTTCCATAAAAGAATATAAGGTCTAAAAAATATCAACAAACGACTCCATACCGTCCCTGTTCTACAACACGCTAATCAGATGCACATGTCCAAGGATACCTGTCTATCTTCTATCTCTCTCTCACACACAGATGCTCCCAATTAGATAAGAGGGATGCATGACAAACTAATTATTTTATTGCCTCGTAACCATACGGCTTGATGCTGGCCGTAGATTATTGATATCGTTTTTGGTTTTATAACTTGTATTGTAAATTGGGAAGAATTTTATTGGTAGAAATCTAAACGTTAGGTTTTTTTAATAAAACTACAGTTATTAGATAAAGTTTTTCTGAATGTTCTACATATATGTACTTATGCGGTTCTAGTATCGAAGATAATTATCTACCAAGGAGTTTATGAATGAAATATTATTCACCAATATTTCATTGATTGTAGTTTCTTCGTTCACAAAAAAATTCTAGGATTTTAGAACCTAGTATAGGTATTGGCTTTATCAAACTGAGTTGAAGAGTCAGTTGGAATACAGGATCATCAGTCAATTAAGTTTTCGCATCCTCGTACCGTCAAACCCAGGTGTAAAGAAAATCATGTCAGAAAATATTTATCCACTTCAGGCTCCGGCGACGTACCTAAATAAATACCATTGTAATACAAATAATACCAAACCATGGTGAAAATATTGTCGAATCACAAATCATTTTGGTAATAATTTTGTATAGGAAATTCATCCGTCGCCGAAGGCATACCTAAAGCAATTTTTCCAACACATAAAAAATTAAGTAACTTCAAAAACCTGGTTCCACTCGAAAAAAATACTCAGAGAAAACCCAAAAATTCCTGCAACGTATGTTTATCTTATCAATATCATGAACGACTGAAAAAATCGATTATTAATTAATCGACTTGACATACTTGATCATCGATTTATAGCCGAGTCCAAGATTGACAAACATGTTTCACACATAATTTTAAAAACATTAACGAGTACCCAGAACCCATTATTCGATTCACTTAATTCAATTTCTTACTTCGTTAAAAGAATGCATTATCGATGAAATAATAACGAGAAATCGAATGATGTGACATTTCGACTCATGCGCATAATACAACCTGTTTTAGTGACAACCTCTTTTGTATTCAGGATTTTCGACTGAAGCTAATTTGGAAGGGTAACCCTAAAGTTTTGCCGGTTTCATATTTTATTTCCAACGTCCAGAAAAATATTGTTATTCCACAGGCTTTTGACGACCTCTGTGTTGCGGTGGGCAAAGGTCCGCCTGCGACGTAGGAGGTTGCGGGTTTGACTCCCGCCCCGGGACAAATGTTACGATCTGAAGATATTTGTTTATGGGGTTCAGGGTTTTCTATGAATAATAAAATATATCTAGATATTTGATATATTGTATATTATGTATATCAGTCATCTAGTGCCCATAACACAAGCTCTGCTTAGCTTGGGGTTAGAATGATGCTGTGTGGATTGTCCAACATTGATTATTTATTTAGTTAGCATTTTTGTACCCATGTGTTAAGTGTACCAAGTTTCTGACTAGTCTGGGCTAAGTGAAGCTGTGCGGAATGTACACTGTTATCTATCAAATAAACATTTTTATTTAATTTTTAAATTTATTTGGAAGGGAACATGAGAAGTTTACTTACAGTTAATATTAATTGTAATGATAAATCCTATTTTTTTTATTGTATCCCAGTATTGCACCTCAACACAAAACAGATTGCCAACAAAAAAAACCTATAAAAATAATGTCAACGTCCACTTGCTTGATACACGCACAACGTTTACCCATGTTTTTAAACCATGAGAGAGGGTCGATTGTATGTAAAACCGGTGACCGTAAGCGATCATAAACCGCATTTAACAAGGTGATTTGCATCGCCGGCCCTCTCGCTATTAAACTTACACGGCTGTTTTATAGCTAATGTTTATCAGAGGCTAGGGGTCTAGAAAGATTAATATAAAGATAAGATACTGGTAGTTATCTCAGGTTGATACTTATTTCAGTATTTTTTAATGATACTTCAAAAAAGAGGATGTTGCATGTTCGGCTTTATGTATCTAGGTTGTCGGGGAGAGGTCGCTCTTGAGCGATAAGCCGCCAATTGTCGCTTATTCTTAGGTTATTTCATTTGTTCGTTACTCATAAGTTAAGTGTCCAAGAAAGTATTTATTAATATTAACTACTCATGTATTTTTGGTGCAGACTTCGAGATGAATATTGATCTTTTTTACTATAAAACTATCGTAGTTTGATAAATATTAACAAAGAAAATTAAAATTGAATAAGCAAATATAAAAGAGTATGTATAATTGAGCTAACTGCAGACTATTGCAAACAAACAACAGGTAGCTCAACTTATCCATATCAAAGCTAGTCGGAAGCGTCCCCAAGACGCGCTGGCTGCAGTTCCTCGCTTGACAAATTTATTATAAATATGATCTATTAGTTTTTTGTTAAATGCCTAAAAACGAATGTGCTTAAGAACTTTAAGAACGGCGGAGTTCATTCGATCGTCTTATATCCAATATTAGTTTCGCGATTTTTAAAGCATGTTACGATTAATGTCGTCAATTTATAACAATTTCGTACGATACTACCCTTTGGTCGCTGGTCTTAACCTTACTTCTGTATCATTCAAGTTCAATATGAACCAGTGAACGTTCGCCTTTACGGTACGGTCTTTCAATAAACCACATAAAACTCTTCGTATTTCTAAGTGCCTATAAAACTATACTTTCAATTAGTTTCGTTTGTTACTATAATAGATAAGAAGATTAAATGTGATACATCCATAATGAATGGAGTATACTTCAAGAAATCTGAGCCATTATCTTTCCGCCATTGAATTTTACACTTTCATTTTGAGGTTATGTTACCTTCATGGAATTGGCTGTCGTTTTTATGATTTTAAAACAAAGGAGCATTTTTCAGAGCTTTAAGTTGGAATTGGCTTTTATTTAGTACCTAGTTATAAAGCTCTGGGTTTTTAATTCTTGGTTATAATTTGTTACTCCGTCTTACATTAGGTAGGATAGTAGGTAACTATCTTGCGCATTAGTTACCTCGGTTTTTGTATAAAGTACTGTATGTATGGTATCTTTTTAAAATTCTGGACAATCCACGTAGCATCATCTAGCCCCAAGCTAGGCTGAGCTTTTGGTATGAGTAGTGGATGACTGATATGCATAACACAAAATATCACATAGATATAACATCCAAAACACCCGGAAGAAATATCTGCAGATTGTACAAATATTTTTCTCGATGCGGGAATCGAACCCGCAACCTCCTGCGTCCGATGTTTTAATGATTTCATAGAAGTACTTGCTTTATGTATAAAATAAAATGTTGTTTGGTTATAATTATAAGAGTATTATTTAGTAGTTTGCTTGCAACAGTCTGTAGTTAGCTCAATTTGAATTGTAAATACTAGTTGTAATTTGGTTATTTCACTGTAATTTTTTTGTTGACAAAGGTAAGAAATACTTTAAACTCAATAATTACTTTTTGGGGAGTAAAACTTTCTTAGTTGATAAAGGTCGTAATAGGATCTGTGATGATCGTTTTTGCATGTTACAAAGAGTTACAACAGTTTATACGTTTGTACTTCAAAAAGCTGCATCAATACTTCAATCTAACTTAAAACGAAAGGAGAGAAACGTGCCAGTCTCTCCCACAAGTGATAAACTATTGCGATAATGATCAGTGCGTGGCGTGGTGGCGGCACTGTTGATCTCTATTTTGCATCTCGGCGAGGCGGCGCCGTCAAAGGCATTCGCGGCAAGTTCGCGGCCCACCAATTTTTGATAGACGAAGCGCATTTTTGGTTCCACTACCGCATCTAATAAGTCGTTTTACTAGTATAAACATTGTTAACATGCTTTCTGCGTCTGTTTTTTTTTATAAATGATGAGCGGTCCGCCCGGCTTCGCACGGATATTTAATTTAATTGCACTTTTCATGCCGATCCTTAACTTTTTTGAAATTTTTATAGGCTATGTTCATCAGGGATTTAAGATTCTAATAGTGCAAGAATCAAATAAACCTACAAACAAACAAAACAATCAAATCTTTCCTCTTTATAATATTAGTATAGATAAATCTCCCTTTGGCTACGATCTCACCTGATGGAAAGTGAAGATACGGCTGACATCACGAAGGTCTAGAAGACACCTATTCACTCTTGTCTTGAAGAGACCTAACTAAGACTTACCCATTTGCTAAGTCCATTTATTTCCGATAGATGTCGCTAGTAAAAGTGACGGCTAGATCGTGCTGACGAGAACGCACGTGTTATACATATGTTATTGAACATTTTTTGTAAGAATTACTTATTCTTATTATAAGTGAACTTTTATAGTTTGTATGAGAAAATAAAGTTTCATTAACCACAATATGGAGTGATTTTTTGTTTTATATTGAGCTCAGCAGAATGGTACGGTGTCGTTGACTTTGCAATTAAGTACTATTGTGAATTTCAAAGCCCCGTTTTAATAATGATTAAATAAAACAGCATTTTCTTCATACAAAAGACATCAACGCGCTCGCATTTTATGTAACATAATATAACGTGGTGAAAGCGGCCCTAAGCTTAACATTTCAAAATCTTTTGAATATAATATAAATCGTGCCTCTACAGTTAATCTCTGATAAAGTAAAGCATTCTTAAAACAAACGCAGCGGGGTCCACATTTAATTAAGCTTAGCTGACAGACAGACAGGTGGGTTATTATCTTGTATGATTAATCCGTTTGTTTTTGAGGCTTCATGTAGATTTCATTTAAGATGTTTGCGCTGTTGTGCTCATTAGGGGAGGCCTATGTCCAGCAGACTAAAATAGGCTGATGATGATGGTGATATGGTCAGGGCGTTTGTTACTGGATTAGAATCTGTATCACCGCATCTTCAGCTATTCGCATCCAGCATCTGTCTGCAATCTTTAGCAGGTCATCATACCACGTGAAAAATACAAATACTTGAAAGTTCCTAGCGCGTTGATGTCTTTTTTATGGATTTTTTTTTTGTCATCAAACCAAAATTTCTTATGTTTGTGAAAACTTCAAAACATTTTCTGTTTTTTAAACTTTTACAAAATAGTTGCTCTTAGATCTTTACACTTAGATCTCCTAAAAATCTAACCCATCACCCGAAGGCAGAGTACCCAGACAGAATACTGGCAGCATTGCCACGTTGGATAGCGATGTTAATCCTTTGACCGAAATGAAAGCCAACATTCCGATCAATGTGACTCTATGATTGTCTCTATAAGAAGATCTTATTTAAATTTTATTACGCTTAAATAATGTTTTTGAGAAAATATTATCAAACCATATTAAATTTGGTTCAATCTACTCAACCAAGAGAAAGTAAAGTTCCAACACAAGCCAAGCTCTAACTCAATTTTTATTACAACTTACCTATCTCGAAGTACCATCAAATAAAATGCGCTAGGTAACATTCTTTATGGCTCCGATTAGCTCTCGACAACGTGAAACCAATTCAAATAAATTAAAAAAACGCATTTACGAGAAATCCCCGTAAAGCGGCAACCTCCAATCTAATTTAAACTCTCCTGTTGTACTGAAAGGTTTATTTCGGAAAAACGACAAAAAGCTGCGCCTGAGTCATTCTCGTTAGGCAGTCGGCCCCCGTCGGCGGTATACTAACAATCAGCGTTTAATCATGGGAAATCACACCTTAAACAAACTAACATAGAATGCATAATTCAGTGCGTGATTGCGGCGTTTAAGTCTTTCTCAAACTGGTAGCCGGTCTTGTTAGTAAGCTTATTGTTGGACGCGTGGTTGTTTGTCCCGCTCTTGCGTGGGCGGAGGCGCTATGTGCCTCTCGGTTGACTCGTTACGGCAAGGTTGCTCGTTAAAAGCTCTTAACGAGAGGCGAAGGAAAAGCACGAGCCTTTCTGTAGTTGTCAAACTTTTTATTAAATAAAAAAATGTTTGGAGGAAATGCATTCTAATTTAGCAGATTTTGTTAAGTCCACTTAAGTTAAGGCTTCGACTTTTTTAAAATCACAACCATAAGATTGTTCAACTTTTTTTGGGGTCGGGAAAGCGCGGTTGTTTTTTAAATAATTTATTTTGGTCATTTTATTACATAGTTTATGTAGTATAAATCAAACAAAAGTTATAATTTTCATCATAACTTATTTTAGAACGAAACAAACGTAAAAAAAATTATTTCAATTATTTAACCACTTTCTTGCACAAGATCATACAAAAGGTGCCTGCCGATATTTACGATATTTAGCTGCCATCGAAACGAACCAAAAAGAAAAAATAAACTAAGCTAGATAATAAGACTAATTAAATTACAGATAAAACTTAAAAAATATTTTTGTAAATTAATCACCATCAAGCAGATAATATTGAAAAATATGTAACTTTGGAAGAATAAAAGCTTCTTGAAACTTTACGGAACGTATAAGCTGCTTGATCTTACGAACTGCGACAGAAAGTTTGAGTACCGCCGACGGAGGCTTGCACGGCAAGTTCCGCGCGTGTCCCGTTCACACCTGCGGCTTCCGTAATAGCGCTATCTCATTTTCACACTAAGCATGTCTCGGGTTGTAAGGCGACCGTACATTCAGGTATTTTAAGGATAACCAAGTATGACATTGTAATGTCGAATTTGGATTATTTGTTTTGTCGCCATAAAATACCGCCAGAAATGTGTAAATAAAAACATACTACGGTAAAATTAGGAAATAGTTTTTATTTTATTATTATGTTTTTTTAGAGAAAAGAAAACTTTACAGCTGTTGTTATTCATATTTACTGAGAAAACTACAATAGAAATATTTTTTATTGTTAAATATAAATATATTTGAGTCATGGATACAACTATGTCAGTCCAGTATTTTCTAAATTCGTTTTGAAACTTTCGTTTGACGTTAAGCTTACGTTTATTTTATTACGAGTTACAGTGAAAAGCAAGCGGCGCCATAAAAAAAGAAGTTGAAGTTGCCTTACTTATCTCTTCTAACCATACTTTATGGGCACACGTTTACTTGTTTATTATGGCAGAGGCAATGCTCCCGCGATGGAGAAAAATAATAAAAAACACACTTCAGAGGAAAAAGGCTCGCTCGATTGCCTCGTTACTGCCCCATCGATACTTACTGCGCCTGCGATGGTATTTCTATTGATTTTATACCGGACTAGCAGTCCGCCCCGGCTTCGCATGGATATTTAAATAAAATTGAATTTTTCATGCGGAACCCTAACTTTTTTGAAAATATTCTAATTATGTTCATTAGAGAAAATTTAGGATTCTAATAGTGAATTTTTTTCCCAAAATTGTCCAGTAGTTTCGGAGCCTATTCAATTCAAAAATCAATCTTTCGAGAAATAAATAAAGACCACAAATAACTTAGCCATGGCTATTTAATTTTTCATACTATAAAGAAACTTTATTCTAGTAAAAGTAATCGACTGCTTAGGTTTACGCATTATGCAACGAGTGAACTTATGAGTGCAAATCGATACCATTTATCTTAGAAAAGATATTTTTTTAAGTGATTAGTGCTTTAACTTCTACATATCTCAGGTTTAGCTTGATAGATATAGCTAGGATTTTCGGAAGTATACATGAGATATTTATTAATAAAGTACGTAAACCCTCGCAATTTTTTTTTGATATCCCCAAATTTTTTTCTTACGGCAGTACTTGAACCGCGACCTTTGCTCAGTGCGGGAGTTTTCTTAAGTACCTATAGATATAATGATTAATGATTAGTAATTAATCGCGTTATAATTGTTTTTTTTTTTACCTATTCATAGATAAATTGGTAATACGATAAGCAGTACACACACAAACTCATCCCACACAACAAGTCATTTCACGACTAAAATGCAGTTTTTATTTGCTAAACTATGCTTAAAAGCCATTAAATGGCATTCATACCAGTAAACAAGGCAATTAACCATCTTACTTCACAACAAACAGGTGAAACGCTTGTTTATAAGATCATGGTGAAGGGACAAAAATAAAAATGGACAAGTGACAACTTTTTATTTATTTATTTATTTAAAAATGGACAAGTGACTGTTTCATAATTTTTTGTAAAAATTATTATATTTTTCACACACCTTGAGTTACAATATTGAACTTTTCATAGGGTTCCCAAACTTTTTTGTAAATATTCTGGAGCCTGTTTTCATCAGGGATAGGTTAAAATTCTAATAGTACGGTCGAAAACATAAGTTTTTGCATAATGTTAGTCTTTACCTTCTTTATCATCATCTACCGCACAATTTAACCCACAACTGGTTGTGAAAAAAGTTTCTAAACTTTTTTAAAGTAAAACTAAGTGTCTTAGTTCCTTTAATAACTAGAAATAAAAAAAACGATAAGGTAATTTTAAATAATAATATTAATTTGAATTTTTTTTCTTGAAATTTTATTCAGATGTTATTCAGAGATGACTACTACCAGACCTACTTGATATTGGTTGAATTGAAGCGATTAGGGTTCAAATCAACCAATACTAAGTTGCAAAGCAATTCGATTATGTTTTATAAAGCCCACGTAGGTCTCTGCTTTAAAATTGTAATCATCGTAAACCTACCAACGAGCCGCGCTCAAATAACTTCGAAATCACCTTTCGATCTACAACAATAAAAGCTTCTTATTTATAGCTTCCGATACGATTTCACATCAAATCAAATTAAATTCTTGCATGAAATACATGTAATAAAAGTTGTTAGCGTGTAATGTAATGTTGCAGTATATTCTGCCCTACTTAGGGGTTTAATGTATTAAAATTTAAAATAAATAACTAATATACTTCTAAAGAAAATAATACATACAATTCGCAGCGCAGCGCAGTATAAAAAAATACTTATACATCTCCAACCGTTAATTTTAGGTATAGATTATATTTTTCTAACTCTTCATTTAATTTGAAGGAGGATGATGTCGTCTTTAAAAACATAGCATCATTTTTAAATCTTTAACAATGATCCTACCCAACTATTGTACCATAATAGTCGATTATTTTATACATTAATTTCTAGTCGTGTCGGTTGCTTTAAAGCAAGTCCTAAAAGCAGCTCAGTCATCTCCCGAGAACCGCCCGTCATTCTCGTCGGAACTCTAAAAGCGAATAATGCGTCAAACCTTGTTATACTAGACATATTTTAGAGTTATTTTAAAACGTGTCACTCAAACGCTCGTTATATTAAAATCCACTGAGTGGTTGGGAAACCTTTGAAGTTAGGTGCTGTTTGTTTTGATGCTTTAGATTGTTGATGATAGATTTTTTTAAATAAAATAGGTATCTTTCCTACCATATTGCCTTGGTTTTATACCTATCGATATAAATTCAATATTTTAGAAGGTAAAAAATATAGCAGAATACACCATTATTTTCAATATTGTAAATTCCGTTATATATTTAGGTAATTCTTCATCTAATCTTATTAGTTAATAATAATTATATGTATATTCTATTCTAAAAGTCATTGAAGTTAACACGTCTTCACTGTTAACTAATTCATTTCTTTTTAGATCATCACAAAAATGTGAATATTGATGATGATAGGAACTGTCAGGCACTGTCAGGCATTTTTTTTTCACAAAAAACAACAGTCTAATAAATAAAGTAACAAGCCGTTTATTGGCGCTAATTGAAGTTTAATAGCGGAAATCCTGCTGTCAACATGTTTTGGCAACGAAATCAAAGGAATCATAAAAAAAAACGTTACTAGCTTTCTATGTTTTCTAGATCAAAAAGTTTTGTGGAGAAATGTTTCAGACCATAGAGATATAGAACAAATCCAAATCTATTTCAAAGTCGATGTAAGAGCAGCAGCACGGAGATTTTAAAACCAAAAAGTTTTCTCTCATAACTATTTGAGTTCAGAATTCAAAAGCCGATTTCTTTGGAAACTTAGGTAAATGGCGGTGAATAACTTGATCGATGCCTAGAAGGGAAAAATGAATTAACATATGTACTGCCTCTGGCTTTCGCAAACTATCATCCACGTACCTTCTACCCTATCGAGTAACTTCAATTATCGAGTTATCTACATCAATCGACTATCGACGTTTAGACCGCTCCGAGATATAATTATGGACTGATGGTGTGAAATCTAGTTGGACTTGTTCCAAGTCTGGACTTATATGGAAAATGAAAATAGGCTTATTGAGATACTTTCATGTCCGGCATTGCATGAAAAATCACGCTTTGACTAAAATGTAGTTAAGGAAATCGTCAAAAGTGACTTGTTTTTTTTCTCGTTAGTCCTATTAGTCTGGTTGGATCAATGGTACCTTATGTGATTATTATAATTTGTTTTTTCATTATAATATTTAAATATTATAATGAAAAAACATACATAATCTCTGCTTGGTTCAGTCGCAACGTCAAAGTAAACGATCTCGTCGGTTTGCTCGACTATGTAAATCAAACCCATCCTATTTACAATAAATTGCCTTCTAATGAGGTAAAATCGAGTATTCCTAAGGGATATTGCCAATCAGGAACTCACGCGAACAACGCGGTGGTTCAACGGGAAAGCGGGAGGTACAGTCAGGAACGTAAATAAGTAGTTTGTATGCGCAAGTCGTCTCGTTAAGCGTACCTCCGGCTATTATGTAAATAGAGACTGTTAAAAAGGCTTTCGGTAAACATCAAAAAATAAATCGGGGTAAAAAATCAACGCAAATTTGGAGTCTGACTTCCAATATTAAAATAATTGAAACGATTTATACTAATTTTGTGTATTGTGTATAAATGACTAACATAACAAACTATGATGATGTGTGCATTGTCCAGCACAATTTAATTTATTTATTTATAATAACTTGATACCTAGTTTTTTGGAAAAAGTAATATTGGTAAGTATAATTAGGTACCAACAGTCGGCAATAAACCGTTGACGGTTTTAATCTGATAAATAATTTATGTTAAGCAGATTCATCTTTACGAGACGTTATAAAACACGCATAATTAATTACACTAATTGGTTTGAAGCCACATAATTTCAACATTAAAACTTAATTTTTTACTCTTGTGTTAACCCCTTTTTCCGCAATAGGAAAGGCGATATTCCCTCAGCAGCTTTTACCGACTTGGCGCTAGCTTCAAATGAATTATTTTCTTTCATAATCATCAATCATACTCGATCTAGACAGCCTGATCGATTACACTTGCCCAGTGAATGAAGACCTCTGTTATGTAGTTTCTTTGGCACAACTTTATTATAAAAGGAGGTTTTTTGTGACTGGTAAGTCAGTTGACTGATGCATGTCCAAGCTTGGCTACTTGCACACGATTGCTGCAAAAGGGTTAACGATTGGGTTCAGAGAAGTAGTGGTACCATCGGCAGAGATTAACTAGGTCCATTTCTTACGCATGGTATGGAATCTAGAATCTAAATGATGGTGTAGTGATTCTATGAAGCAGGCAATAATAAAAAATTGTAAGAAGGTCCATTTTGGTGATTTTGTTTTTGTTTTCTTTCATGAGGTAACTTAACCTCTTATTCACAATGGTCAAACTGACTTATTTGCTATCTATGTAATGTATTTTATTTAGTATATTATCTATCAGTCATCTAATACCTACCCATAACACAAGCTCTACTTAGCTGTGGGATAGATGATTCTGTTTGGATTGTCCAGCATTATTTAATATTTATTTTGTTAATTATTTTATTTGATAGGTATAGGTCTACAATTAAATAAATGACAGAAAATTGGTGCTTTGTGGTTTGTCCAGCATTATTTATTTTATGATTATGTAAATTGGTAAGCCTAAAGAATGTACTTGAAGCTTGAAATATATTATGAAATAAACAAAAAGGAGGTATCCACAGTAATAATAATAATCTGTGTCAACACCGATGTAAGCCACAGCTGCCGCAATACATTCGGATAGAGAACGTGTACTAATATCATCGCTGCCGTTCAGGCATCAGAAATAGTGCATCCTGTTACTGCAGCGTTGAGATGAACAGCGCTTTTGAAGCAGCTGGGCCAGTCAATACACAGTTTTATCAAACTCACTGCACTGCACCTTGCAAATGGATAAATAACAGAAAGCGTAGGTTTGCTGTAAGAAAAAACTCTTAGGGCTAAGCTCGCCTCTGTACATGTCCATTATTTTCTTGAAAATTATGTATGACATAACTCGTGTGTGCAATAAAGAATTTATGAATGAATTTATTAGGGGAGTGCCAGCAGTGGACTATTATAGGATGATGATGATTTATTTATTAGACTCATGTTAAAATATATTGATAGCCAGTAGAGTGAACCAGCTGTCAGTTACCTCAGCTGACTGGAGAGTGGAGAGCAAGACGCGCAGGAATCGGTCGGCAATCGATTTTACGAGCTCCAGAAATAGCGCGGTCTGTCGCGTCGTCGACGACGCAACATGCACCATTCACCTTGTTCCTTGTCCAGTATCCTTATAAACAATAGTTTTGTTCACAAAAATTCACTGTCCAAATTACGTATTTTGGACAGAAAATTAAAAAAAAATACCTTCAAAATATACATGATACTACGTAGTATAAGGTATTTTTTATAAGTACCTATTTTTTGTATTTCTATATCATTGCTTGGAAAGGCCTACATATTAAATTTGTTCTAATCAATTAATAAATTTCTATATTTAGATCCTCAGACTAATTAGGTAAGTATATTATAAAAAACTTTTTATTTTTAAGTCTGTACTTACTACAATCAATTCCCTTTTGCACCATGCCTGTTCGTTCAACTAGAGTAACTTCACTATCTGACTGTACCTATTAATAAAAATATATATGGGTAGTAAAATCTAACACCAAAAAGTCCAATATTAACAGGGTTGGTAAGAGCCAGAGAAACCACACATAAAACAAAACAGCATCCCGGCTTGCTTTAAAATGAGTGCGTTCACCTAATAATACCGTGGGTGTAAGGTTTTATTGTTACGAGGTGGCTTAACGAGGATGTATGCTGATAGTGTTGTGTTCCTATCACAGGTTAAACGTTTATTTAAAACCTAGTTACAGTACACTAGCTAAACTATGTGAAATGTTTGTAAACCACTAGGTACTTAAACTTTTGTTATTTATGGCGCCGCTTGCTACCATTCCGCCTGTGTCCAATATCATCGGACATAAAAATTATGATCGTTTCAATGAATTTAAATTACAATGATTTTTAGGTTAAGCTATTTACTTACAAACCACGCTAAATATAACTAAAACCCTTCCTTGTCGTAAGCTATCCTATATTTTTCATTGTCGATTTTCCATACAATTGAAGCAAGTTCCGGTGGAACTTAAGTTGAGCGTATGCAGTAAGCTTATGCACATGCTCAGCTTAAGTTCCAGAATAAATAAAGTACCAAATCTAAAAATAATTACCCTCAGATAATTAGCTGAATTTGTCTCGTTAAATGTTCCGCGGCAATTGTTGACAGACGGGGATGGTGCATGAATCCTCCAGCTTTGATTAAAAATCCGGCATCCCAATTTAGTTTTCAAATTTGCAACATTTGGCTCTTAATTCTATAAGTACAATCTGCGAAAAACTGCAGATGAGATGCGACAAGCGAAAACAGGGTGCAATTGGGCTTAGTAGGGGAGACCTATGTCCAGCAACGAACTAACGTGGGTTGATGATAATGATTCTTTATTTAAAAATGTACCAAAGAGGTTTTTTACTTTGCTTTTCAAGATAAACCGATCTTATTTTACAACTTTTCAAAGTTTCGTTCTATTAGAATTTTAATTTTAGTTTAGATTCTATAAAAAGCGCTTAACAATAACGAGACAGATTTCAAAGATTATAGCCACCATTAATTATTTTTCCATGAAACTCCATCCCATTTGATTGCTTATGCTTTTGCTTAAATGTGGCAAAGCATTGTTCAAACCATTCCGCCAGTAAATCATCTAACTTCAGTGGTTAGGTTACGACTGTCAAGTTGACTTTTACGAGGGCGGACATTTTGAGTGGTCGCGACTTGTGTGGTCGTAAACGCTGATGACGAAAATATTCATACCTACTATCGCTATTTCTAAAAGTTTGTAACCACACATCTTACTTTTGCCTGATATTATACAAACTTATTCTCTCATTACCGCCAAAGTTGTTGGTGTTTATTCAGACAAATACTGCCTAAACCATGGACGAGGAAATTTTATTTTTCTTTGCCTCTATAATTAAGGGGTTTCAACATAATGATAATAAAATCACATAACTCACTAACTCAGCATAACAGCCAACTACGGTTCATAAAGCATTACGTATATTTGCGCAATTATTACTGTAAATAATATATGCGTATCGCAGAAAACATAACCTACCTACGGTGTAAAACTTTTATTTTCTATTAGCGTGAGATAAGCCGCGTTACGTTACCTACACTTGTGGTTGTGGCACCGCCTTAGAAAATTTTTTGACCGCAAAGAACCCTAATTATCACAATGCAAATCATACAATCATTAAAATGTTAGCCAACAGTGCCTCGCCGACAAACAACGACAAACAGTGTGCCTACTCTACTGTTTAGTCGCCACTTTCGAATCTCTACAAACAGTGCCTGTTTGCACAAGTGTAGGGACACGCCACTGCCATCCACGACCAGCTTTACTCTACCCCCGACTTACCATAACCTCCTCCGGTATATCATGGGCAGCATAGGCCTTATTTACGATAGCTGGTATCGGTCCAAAACAAGGCGACACCTTTCTTAGCGATGGATTTACCTGTCCGTATTTTAACGAGGTATAATTTAACTTGAGTTCAACAGGTTTAAAAAGGTCGGTTGAATTAACAGAGGTTGGTAAAGACAACACGCATGAAAAATAAAAGCTTTCAAATAATAAGTTGAGAATAAATAGATGTG
The DNA here is from genome assembly GCA_963931895.1 of Eupithecia pulchellata. Lineage (NCBI taxonomy): Eukaryota > Metazoa > Arthropoda > Insecta > Lepidoptera > Geometridae > Eupithecia > Eupithecia pulchellata. The sequence continues at coordinate 2,990,224 of OZ007540.1, forward strand.
CTGGACAATCCACACGGCGTCATCTAGCCCCAAATTAAGGAGAGCTTATGTTTTGGGTAGGTATGGTATTACTGATATACAAATACAATAGAATATAATGTACCTACTTATTACATAAACGTTTTTATTACCTATACATAGAAAACAACTAAAACACCCTGAACAAATACCTGCAGATCGTACATAATAGTCATAATAGACCCGGAATACACACTTATATAAATATAAAAATTCAGATACAAATAATAATAATAATAGCGTATCGTCAGGAAGTTCCTCTCTCTGCAGCCCTAGTCACCGGCCGCTTGAGCCTAGCTTCGCGGTTGGTGATCCACCGTTTTGATATATTTTTTACTGTAGAGTTATTTTATAATAATTTTGTTGTATTTTCTATAGTAAAAAATGTATTTTTTAACGAGATAAATAATTAAATGAAGTGAAATAATAATAATAAATAAACACAAAAGAAAAACAGAAATAAAGAAACACAGTGTTACAAGGGGTCCAAATAGCCCACTGTCTTTTGCATTAGCTATCTCATACAAACAAAATCTAGTAGCGACGCTGATTTTCAGACAGGACCTGACTTGGTCCAGTCCTGGCTCGTGTCAACTGTGTAACCACTCTGACTATGCTTGTACTACTCAACGAGCGATCCTTTCAGTAGGTGCAATAAGCAAAAGTAATTACCTTTACCAATCTTGCCCGACTGAAGGGTCACCTCGAGGGTCCGGTTATAAAACAAAGATTTATCGATCAGGCTCTGGTCGTTAAGAATATGTACAAAAAGTTTTATGATCGAAGTTACCGCGGGCGGCGGCGTTGGATTACTTCTTCTTGATTACAACCACTTTTTGTGTCATTGGGTTTCTTTTATGTAAATAAATATGAGGTGTTTGGATTGGTCCAACTGAAGTAGCACGACTTTTTACCATGATTAACTTGACTAGATAGAAAATGCCTAGATCGTACACATAATTCTTCTAGCCAGTAGATTTCTTATTATCCAATACGATATTGGCTATTGTATTTTGTTGAAGATAATCTAAAATTTTTTTTACATTTCGTCATATAAGTTGCAGTACCTAGGTAAAGTTTCCATTTTTGGAAAATTTTACAAAAGTTAGAAACGACTCTACAAAAAAAGTCATTCAATATTTTAAAGATGGCGTCATAACAATCAACTTGGACACTTAATTGGATTGCGAAACCATAAAATAAACGATACTTATACAAACCGATCGCTATCTCTACTTTATCGTGTCTTTAATTAATTTAACAAGACAAGTTTAGTGTCAAAGTTAAAAAAAACTTGAGATGTTGCATAAAACAAAAATAAATGCTCTCCTTACACCTGCCTGGGGGTATATATAATGGTATGTTTCAACATAATTAGATTAATGGCTACTTGTCACTAACTGGATGTTTATTGAGATACTTAAGGTTACTTGTAGTAATTAAACGTTGTTGGGGTAAATTATATTTCCAAGAAACGGGGTAACGAAACGTTTCGTTCGATCAATTCCTTTACCTACGGGCTTATTCTACCTAAGCTATTTTATTGCTATCTAAACAAAAATATTAAAGATTTTTTAAATAAAGTTGGTTCTAGGACTTTTTATAAAGACTTAATAATGTATTATGTATTTTATACAATAATACACATATCTCACCAAACCCGAGTTCGTTGGCTAAAAGAATTCAATCACTAGACTTCAGTACCTACCTCTTCAGACTCCTCTCCTTGCTGCCTTTGAACCATTCTAGATTTGGTAACACTACATCTTTCTCTCCCCATATAGTCGTCAAAACCGTACTTCACTTTGTACATCCTATTTTTTTGCTTCCGAGCTTTCTACACACTTTTACAGTCGGTAGGTTTACTCATATTCACCCAATCTATGTCTCCATTTCGGAGACTCCCTACTTTTTGAAATAAGAACTCCTTACTTTTTGAAATAAGACCTCCTTACTAAAAACTTTTTCCTTTTCCAGGTGGGTAGTGGTGGCTGGTGCATGGCGAGCCAGCGTCCTCCGTCCAGTGACCGCGGCGGTCAGCGGTCGCGATGACAGACACTCCTCGCTGCTGCAGCTCTGTGCGTGGGGTGTGCCGGCTGCCTTAGCCGCAGCTGTGCTGGTCACGAGGGATGTGGATGCGGATGAGCTTACAGGTGAGATACTTTCTTTTTATAATCGATATTGTTATTAGACCAGACGTCTGATGATTAGATTGTGTTGTTTAATTGATGCCGGTAATTTGTTAAGTATCTATTAGGTATGTAAAGTGATTTGAAAGAAGAATGATATAATATCCCTAAGTAAGGTCAATCTTCTCATATTTTTTTGGGTAATTTAGTATGAAATCAGTCGAATCTGCATATCTCACATGCACGTAATTTTTTTGGATAAATACTTCACTCCTAACAAGTTAAAGAACTTTTTATTGAAATATTAATAAATGGTATGTTCATATATCTAGAACACTAGTCAGGTCAAAACTTAAAATTAAGGTAGGTATTCCAAAAATATATATTGCTTTAGTGCTATATAGTTATTCAGTGTGGTATCTCGTAGTCTTGGCTGAACAATAACTACACATATAATTAAATAATATTAAGTGAGGCTTCTCCAGATCATAATAACGCTTCTACAGAACCTATTAAAGCGACGTTAGGAGGTCTTTGACTAATAGCCCTTCGGTACCCTCAAATATCTGACAAAGCTAGGTTTTTATCAAAAGATCCGCAAGTTCTCATTTGCACAACTCAGTTGAGTAAATTTAGCAACGGGACCCTTCTTTATCGAATTAATTTAATTTCACGTTGTTCAATTTAATTTTTGTAACTCAGAAAATCAACAAGGCCACTTGTAGATTGTTTGCAACAGCCTCCAGTTAGCTCTAATGTTTCAATTGTAAATACCTACCTACTAGTTCTAATTTGTTTCTATTACTTAAATGCAACCTTCTGATCTTCAAAGAAAAAGTAGACATCGCTTGACACCCAATTCGGTCAATCGTTGACCAACACAATATTCATAAAGTAACTTTTTATCGAATAGAAACATGGTCCCCACTTACACTAACGACGATCGGTCCCATAATCCATAACGAGGGGTTCTTATAACACCTAGCCCCCCCTTTGTAGTGGCACCGACGTCATTTACCTACCTACATGGGCGAGTGTAATGGGCAGCTGATAAAACTTGTCCTAGCTGGCGAGGGTAAAGCTAGGAGCACACTAGAGCCGACAGACGCAACGTGTCACGTTCAATTCTAAGTAAGCCTGTCGAGCGCTGGAGCAAAAAGAAGTGATCTAATCATCTGTTTAAGAACGAAATATTTTTTTTATTTTCTCATCAATTGAGATGAGAACCAGCCCCTAGCCCCCAGCACGGGGATTGTTGTCTTGAGTATAATACAGAAAAATTACGTCGATCTATCATCGAATGCATAAATTATTTGAAATTTATTCCTCCAACTTCAAATATACATGATACAATTCATGATAATGCGTTGTCATTATTATCATTATAGAATAGATAGAAAAATAGATTATACTACGATTATGCAATGACACTTGTTCGACTAAGACCCGATTTCACCAACAGATGGTAAAATTTTACACAATTGTTTTGACCTTTTACATCACAATCACAAGACACAAGTCTTCATGCATGAAACATCAAAGTTAACTGACGAAGCTAAGTTAACTGACGAAGCCTAATTGTCCGTTTATCTTTTGGTGAACACAAGGCTAAGTGTATCTATAGCTTAACTTACATTTGACTTCAGTTTCTTATAGCTCTACGCTATAAAGGGTAAACTACTCCATATAAGATGGTTTGAAGAACATAGCTGTTGTGTTAATTGACATCTTTGTCTTTGCAGTGGCCGGTTTATCGAAATGTAAGCCGTAAGCACCTATAGTAGTGGTTAAAACCTCCCACATTGAATATTTAATGAAATATCAAAGAAAAACATGGATAAAAAGGCGCGCGGTGACAGAAGTGACATTTATATTATTATGGGCCGATTGAGCTACGATAAGTTTTTGTTTATTTAATTCTATGCTACTTTCTTGCTATATAAATTTATTTAATAATAGGTATTTATTCACAAAGAAAATGACAATTTGGCCACCGAACTAAACTAGAATTAGTATTTGAAATTGAAACAATTGAGCTAATTGCAGATTTTTGCAATCAATCAAGGTCAGAAGCGTCCCCAAGACGTTGGCTGCATTGCCATGCCACGGCTCTAGGTAGCCCAAGACTTTGGCTGCATTGCCACGGCACTAAATAGTTTCAACTTTCAATAAAATATTTTGGATTTAACAATATTGACCAAGATCTTTACCAAGATAAACCCCTAAGTAAACTAATTATTCCAAATTTAAATATTCAAACTAAAAGGAAGTCGCGTAGAGCTGGTAAACCACTCCCAAATTTCAACAACGCTCATTCATCAATCACTACTCATTCTTTAAGTTCTAATACACATCAGAAGCATTCATGACACAATGGCAAAATGGCGATTCATATTTTAATAGTCGTTTTTGTTTGATCGGCGGCATTTTCAAAGCGATTAAAATCTGGTAGTAAGGAGCATGCATTCAAGCGATAATGGCATTCGGTTTGTAAGGAATTGTATGGTAAGGCGGTACCGGCTTATTGTTTGACGGTCCTTGTACATGGCAACTTGACTTAAACAGAGCCTATGTAATGTAGAACATATCGGTATGTATGTACGTACGTACATACCGATATAGTAGATATTTAGATAATTGAACTAAACATGTACTATGTTTAGTTCAATTATCTAATAAAAAAAGCTCTTCGGCAACATAAGACACGAATTTCACAACACGAAATTAAGAATAACTTATTTTATTATTTATCAATAAGGACCACAAAAATTGGGAAAACATGATATAGGGTGGGTGCACATCTTAAAACTAAGAACATAAGTGATCCCCTTTTTATAGACGGGCAAGTAGGTAACCTTAGAGTTAAACGGGAGTCTAAATATCACAAAAATGCAAAACTGCAGTAACAAAAAAATAAATTATATTAAAAAAAAATTATAAACTAAACTAAAGCAAGAAACTACATAACATCAAACTACAAAAGATCGGCACAGAGCGACGATCAAAGTTTTCGCCGCTGCTACATTTCCCTAGACATAAAATTCTTGTTAAACTCTTTCAAACAATCGCTAACTTAAAAGAAGAAATTCTTATCACACAGAAACAAACCGCAAACAGTAGCGGCGTTTGTTTAACAATATCTCTTTCCACATTTAAATAACTAATGTAAGTACTTGCCCATTACCGAGCGGTTAAACAAGAGCTCTTCGTATCAGACTTATCATTTGTCGACTTAAGATTAATTTCAATGGACGCTACATTTCAAGAACGCCGCCCTAGAGCTCCTTAGATTATAGTCGGCTACACGACAAACAAATTATTTAAGTAGATAGACAAGTCTATGCATCGTAATAGATATAATAAGAGTCGTACATCCGTGATATATAGATATATGAACAAATGTGGCTACAACGTACGCCTATTCACTAAAACAAAAACTAAAATCTTTGAGACAAAATCTTCAGTAAAAATCGCAGAACAGAAGATTTGATTCGAAAACAAGTAGAAATATGTACGTACATTACTCCCTAGCTGCAGGGATTCCTTGCAAACGTGATAGCTTCGCATCGACTCTATTCTGGAATAGCTCGGTACAAGTCGGTATTTGCTGTTACTCGCCTTATTTGGTTTGTAAATACGGTACATACCTTACAACTCAGGTTTCCCAGGAAGGTAGCATAGGGTTTATAGCGTCGTAGGTACGGAATATTATGTTCTATAGCCTATTCGTTTCTAAGGGCCGGGCGGTTACATTGTCTCAGGGACTCAATTTTGTTTACTACATACATACATAGATATGTGATTTTACGAGCGCTGATCAGTTTTCGAGTGGCGCTTGATCCTACATAAATGACTAAAGCATATTCATGTCATGGTACATCACCTATCCGAATCTAACTGATGTGAGATTAGGGTTTCAGAAATTCTAAAACTTAAATTACTCTCCGATTCCATTATGTTTTGTACGACTCTAAAAAACAAAGGCTTTGTGCTCATTAATATAAAATGCGAAGCTGTGATTGCCACACGACCGTTTCTCAGGCATATTGCAGTTTCAATCATGCCCCGAGTACCTTATTGTGCTTTTATTTTTATTATTTCATTCTCCATTCCGTCGAAAGAAATGCTCGGCCATTATCGAGCCGTTAAATACGACACCTTTCCTCTCACGCTCATATTTCAAATTTAAATCGGTCCTTATTTTAATGCAGGGCTTTTCACTCGCCGCGTGTTTGTGTAGGTGTTCGCATTGGGTGTAATCGGAATGTTATTCAGCATCGTATCCGCCGCAGGAGAGTTCAACAGACTAAATTTTATTTGTTTTGTTGCAGGCACTTGTTACGTCGGCAACCAGTCGAGTAAATCCTTGCTGGCGCTGGTTATCGTGCCGGAAGCTATTTGTTTGCTGCTCGGATGCGTGTTCCTTTCTTCTGGACTGCGAGCGGTGCTGAGAAGACCAGCGGCGGTGCCTGCGCCGTCAGTACTCCTCAGCTCTCCGCAACAGAGGACGGAGCAGAGTGTGCTTCGATTGGGGGCCTTCACGGCTTTATACGCAGTCCCGTCCGCGTGCATTCTTGCCACGTGGGTGTACGAGTACGCGTGGCGGGATGAATGGCTGGCCGCTCCCGTGCCTTCACTGGAGCCTTCGACGCACCCGCATCCAGCCTTCTGGGTGTTCCTCTTCCGGATATTCGCTTCGCAAATCCTGGGGGTCATGGTAGCGGTATGGATAGCGACGCCGAGGCTGAAAGCTGTGTGGAGACGGGTGACGGGGCCGCGAAAGCCAACGACGGTAAAGTGTCCGTCAGGGCCGCCTCCGACGCCGCTGACGTTGCATTGCTACGCGTCACACGCACACAGCTTGCCGAGAAGTACGCTGCATTCGCAGAAGTACGCTACTTATAGGCCAACACAGCAGCACTCGTACAGAAAACCTCGTCACTACCACTATTCTGCGGGGGAAACTATCCTCTGACAGAATTGAAGGTAGAAGTTCTGGTAAAAGACTGATTAAAATGTAGATAGTTTGAAAGGTTGTAGTGTAGTGATTTAGTGAAGCTTCTGTATACGCTTGTTTTGGACTTATTGTTTCGTGCCATTAGTTAAGCTTTGTATGTGTGTATAGTCTATACATTAGCGAAACTAGATGTGGAATATTTGTAAACAAACCACGACACATACAATAACTAAACCCTTGCTTGGCGTCGAGTTTCAGATATAATTGTAAGCAATATGTATTGAAGGTAGGATCTTAAATGGACAAGTAATTTAATTTACGTATAAAAAGACGCGGCAACCCAGTGAATTTTAGGTTAAGTATGGATTGTTTGTTTACTAATATTCTACATCGCGCTTGGCTAATGTATAGTATTTATGTCTACTGTGTAGGCTTTAATGACGTAGTGATAAAAATAATTAAAATATTACAAATACTTGTAGTGAAATTCAATGACGTTTAAGAACTTTAAAACAAAATTCCGATCGAAGTTTTGATTATGATTATAAGCCAGGTATGCTAATAAATAAGAAAAAAATTGTGATCTAACACCAACTACCTATTACAACAACAGGTAAAGAATATTTTAGTCACCAGCCAAAAACAGTTGATCAACTAACTGTATCAATATGTATCAGTACCTAATGGACCCTTTGCATTATTGCATTGAAAAGCCACCAACTTGCCTTAGTGTAATTTGAAATTGTAAATGTACCCTCCCCCGCTAAGTTAGATGGAAGGCGCCTCAATCAATGTAAATAGCAAACTTAATTTGATCATCGTAGGTTGGCGCGAGATTCAAACTACTTCGTGGTATTTATAATTTTCCGCTATTTACAAGGAATAAAACTACTGAAAATTGATTTGCCGCGAACTAATCCATTTTCAACGAACCCTTATTAAAACCATATTAATTCTAACTAACCAGCAACTTCGATTCAATTGAATTTTGGCAGCATTAAAATCTGTATTTTCCCAAATCCTTTTTTTTATTTTACTTTCTTTCAAAAATTTTAATGAACCGTGGTTGCTTTTTCCACAAGGTAATATAATTTTTTTTACGATTTGCACTAAATAATATAATAATATAATGTGTTAGTTTTATTCCTCGTGGAAAGCAGAAAAACATTAAAACCGCATAAAAATTTTAATCTTGCAACAACCTGTCACGTTCAACCATATGTGGTACCATCTAGCTAGGTACTTACTAAGTTTCATTTACGTAGGTTCCCACCTCGGTATTATCTTAGAAGTACATAAAGTTTAAGTTTTATTTTAAGATACCTAAGTAAGCTGTTGTATCGACAATTTATTTACATGTAAAACGCGTAGGTTCGCGTTAGATGTTTATCACTGACTGTACATACTTTTATGTGTAATAAAAAAATAAATTAAATTAGTTGGTAAATGAAACCCTTGTTTAAATCAATCATTTCTTGTAAATATCAAAATACTTTATAGGGTTCCATATTCAAAAGCATAGGTACTCCGTCCTAGTCCAGTTATAGTCCCGTAGGTACTGAGTCCCCCAATGTCTAGAAAACATTGTTTATTTTGTGAATCTATTGAAGTACTATTACTACCTAGCGTAGTAGGTACCTACTTACACCTCACTGATCGAGTGTTATGTTATCTGTGCTGTGCTGATCGTGTCCAAGATCGTGTCTGAGAAAAAAGTAAGTATATAAATAAAGTTACCTACCTCATTCGACTATGACCATCATTGGGGCTAAGATGCATGCCACGAGAGACGACACGCGTGAGACGAGTAATTTAGTCGTCGTCAGTTATTTTCTCGTTTACTCTAAGATGCGCACCACGAGATACATAATACTCATTGTCGAGAAGTTTTTCTCGCGTAGAGATAGCCACTCAGACGAATACCCGTTTATTTCATTCAATTGTTTATGGTTTTAGTATGCTGCTAGGAAGAATTAGTTTCATAATTACCTTCATAATTTTCACCTCCTTATTGGTAGTTTGAACATTTTCACTGGCAGAATCGATGGTAGAATGGTGACAAAACGGAACAAATTCCTAAAAAAAAAACAGAAACTATTTCAACATTTGCCTCAACTTTTTGTACCGATTGCAAGAAGGCATCGCGAAAACGTAAGTAAAAATAAAATATTAGTGCAGTTTATGTATAGTAGGTAAATATACATATGTATGTTAGCAATAGTATGTTTCCTTATGCACTTGCCTCAACCAATCTTACAACAAGGCCAAGAAAATATGTAAGTAAGTACATACACATGAAACTATAAATAAGTACGGAAGGAATATCAGAAAAAAATAAAACGAAGCACTCCAATCAAGCAAGCATGCCAATCACTCAAATAGTATGTCGGTCATCGCCATTACGGCTTTATACACCAACTGATGAACACCATTGTAAACAAACCAAAATAAATGGAAAACGCCGTATTGTGTGGTCAGATGTTGCAAAAATCACAATGGGTTTGTCAATAAAAAACACCGGATCACATTTCCTAGGTAAATTTCTTATTTCACCAACTTATTTCTTTGATTTTACGCAAAATTATTATGCACAAAATAATCAAAATAGAAGCACAAAATCTTGCCAGTGCTGCCAACTTGTAAACATGTAAATTTTCCGGTAAATGTGGGAGTATATTAAATAAGTTTCAATTCTCATATTTTATTGACTTTAAATTATGAATCAGGTAAATAGGCATTTATTTATCATTCTGGTTATCTATAATAATATGAATTATTTGAAATATAATTATGATATTGAATTTCTGTTTGTAATATCAATTCAATAGCTTAGCTTTTGATAGACGAATTATTATAGCTAACCTGTGTTTATTTAAGCTAACCTCCAAAATAGCTGAACCCATTTTAATAATAATTTTACTGACGCTGATGCTACGCAGATAACATGTTATATCGAGATTATAGGTAGCCGCAGGGCATAACTAATAGCCAATATTTTTTCAGATTTCTAGGTGATGAAAATTTGAAGTTAAATTGAACTCGTATAGGTAATCAGAGAATCTCACAATGAAAATAATTGGAATCCCACTTAATCTAGTATAGCATGCAGTGTGCATTAAGATTTTTCATTTATAAGAATTTGGGCAATTAAAATTAATAATATTTATGTATCCATAAATTTTTATTTCTTATTTATCAAACAATGAATATGAGAATAATGTATATTTTTTCATTATTAGGAACGTTTAATTGATCTTCCTAGTAACAATCGTAATATATGGCTGCTTACTGCCACTTTTAAATAAGTAATTTTTATTAGATTTTTGGTTAGGCATTTCCATAGGAACAACGCATGCGAAGCATCAGGCAGAAAAAAGTTGTTAGCCAGTTAATAGGCACAAAGAATTATTTATTCAAACTAAAATTAGACAGTGAACGGAGAGTTGGAATACACTGAGGGCTGAACAGATTTTGTTGAAATTTCTTCGATTAGCAAATACCTACGTTACTATTTGATCCCGGGAAAGTACAGTGTTCTGTTCTGTGCTTGTGGGATAATCAAATTCACTGCAGTTAGCACCATAAAGCGCTCGCGTAAATTGAAAATTATAAAAAGTAGGTCTAATAGACGATGACCGTGGCTAAAGCAGTACCTACGTAGATTTTTTTTATAATCTACATATTCATTTGTAAACAATTATTAGGAAGAATATTTATAAAAATTATGGGTAAATTTTTCTTCAGTTGGCAACTCGATATACAATGACACTCAATGTCATTCCGCCATTGTTAGGATTCAAGTTTGATTTGACAGGATGCCATCCTTACTTTTCATAAATCCATGTACATACATTCGTATTGATTTGTCTGAACTTATTAAACACGCTACCGAGTGATTGTTTGTTTCATATGACCTAAAATATGTTTGTTATTCAATCCATTAAAGCCAAAATCATCTAGCTCAATTGATCAGGGAAAACGGACTTAGAAATCTTAGGCTTGACTTTGAAATTAGCTAGGTAATCCCGACAGCATCATTAACCCTTACCTAACTATTCATCCGCTCTACCTACAAACTCTACCTATAAATAATGCTATCTTTGTTTCAGACGGTAATCATCATCATCAAGCCAACCCAACACCCCACACCAAATGTAGTATGTACTTAGAATAATATCATGTAGTAGACAGATAGACATTTTATTGGTAAAAATTAAATTATTACAAGTCAATATAAGATAAGTTAGTATGCACTTAAAATAAAATAACATCACCTGTAAAAAAAACAATGTGTATTATTTTAATTATCAATGCATTAAAAAGGGTTTGAATAGTGTCTGCATTGGTGCCGGCTCCACAGCATCCAAGTGCTCTCCCAATTTCCCTTCTTCTAATAGGATCCTGTGACAACATTGTTTCTAGTCGCCTAGGCATCTAAAACTGCCCTTTAAGAACCCATTAGTACGCTCTATACCATTGCGCACTCTGCAATGCCGGCTAGAGGTTAAAACAGTAGCATGCACTTGTTCTTGCAGTTACAAGCAGCCACAACTTTACCAGCATAGAAATTGAATATATATATACGTAGGTTTTATGAGCTGAGCTTTATTCTCGTTGATCTCGTTCGCTTAAAATTGCAGCAGAACCTACAACAAGATAAAATTATGTAAGCATATATGTAGGTATGTATCCAAGTACCTAATTGGTAGGTACCTAAATTGTAGTCAGCAAGCGATGGCATTATAGGTTACAACCGAGATGGGTTAGAATTAGGTAGGTTGGTACTCCCTTTATATGAGCAGGTACGCCAGAACTATTTTGCGGCTCCAAATCGGCCGTTAACCGGGAAATGAAATATTCCTTAATTGGTTTATTGATGCGCCATAGTCGATGAAACTCAGAATCGGGGACATCCAGAGGGTCACAAGCAAAACATCTCTTCCGGTCCTCTCTAGTATTAACAAATAATGTTCACATGGAACCGCGATAACCAACAAAATTCAAAGAAAAATTCATGAATATCTTCTCGTCAATTTTCTCGTGCTCAAATTGAAGGACGAGAGTTCTTCCCGCGCTAAACTGTCAGAAGTTGAGAAAATGTGGCGCGCATCTTAGCGTTTGACGAGAAAGGTGACCACAGATAAGATATACATTCACTTAAATCGTTCACGTGATGAGACGAGATGAATAAAGGTGGCGCATCCTAGCATCAGTCGAGAAATCGAGATACCTAGCGCCATTTTTCACGAGATAACGAGTCGAGAAACGCTTCTCGTGGCGCGCATCTTAGGCCTACATAATACTACCGACCCTCTTATTTTATTTATTACTATCTGCGTGCCCGAGTTACTCCCGATTCCGTGGAATTTTCGGTATAAAAAGTAATAACCTACATATCCAGGTCATAAACTATCTGTGTACCAAGTTTTATGAAAAACCGTTTAATAATTTTTGCGTGAAAGAATAACAAACATCCATCCATACTTACTGTAGTGTTTGTGTATTTGAGCTAGATCAGGGATAACGTTGTCTCGGGTTCACGGGTAGCGAGTTGACAGCCCCTGGTCGCACGGAGGCCACGAGCGAGTGCGGACGTGTCATACCTGGCTACTGGTGGCGTAACGAGCCGATATAGGTACCTACTTACTTCTCTTAGTATCAGCAAGTACTACATGTGGCGACGAGTCAAAAGGTTAGTGCAAATTCGTATCTACATAAACTGGTAGGTACTTAGTTATTATTTTTCATCTAAAAGAGGAAAATAAGTAGATAAAATAACTGAGTGTTGTCAATTATTCACGTATTATATAATTTAGTAGAACCTATTACAAATTAGCAAAGATGTCTAATCATTCAACACGAAATGTTTATTTTCATAACAAGAGGATAATTCGTACCTAATTCTTGAGACAGTGTTTGTTTTTAGGACCTACCTTATAACACAGTGCAACTTTGTGATCTACAAATAAACAAAGCTGACTGATAAACGCGCCATGCCATGTTATTCCTTTATTCTATGAGGCAGGCTAATTGTGCCAGTTTGCATTTTCGTCGCAAATATCAGTAGGTAAACTGTTCCGTGGAGTATTTATTGAATAGAAATAATTATGCAAATGGTTTTTACTGATTTGCAATGTTATTAAATAGTACATTTAGGTACTTCCTTTTGTACTTTTCCTACTGTAATCAGATATACCGCTCCGTAGCAATTAGACAGATTCGCAACTGGACAGTTTCTCAGCTGGCAGATTAGCAACTGGACATAATTAATAGCATGTTATATTTATTTATTTGCGTCCTATTTAAACACAAAGGAAGATTCTTTGTGCTTCAGAGTCTTAACTTTTTTTGTAAAAACTACTGATACAAAACCTTAACATACCTTAGGTAAAGTCGGCTTTACCTGAAGGTACGACCTAGAACGTAGTGGTTTTATTTTCTTTGGTACGATCAGGATGGTATAAGTGACGGTGCGAGTCTCAAGGAAAAAGCTACCCAATGCTAGTTATCAGCAAATATTTTGTAAATGTTTTTGTTCTTTATATTATTCAACTTATGCTAGTTATTACCAGCTACAATTAAATGTTGAATTTAGCCTTGTAGTACCTTGTAGTAAGATCGAACAACTAAGGTAAACTTAATTTAAACAAGTGTTTTGTCTGTTGAACGTCTTGATTTTAGTTCAGAAAATCTAGATTATTAAATTACCTATGTAGGTAAAAGAATCGTAGGCAGTACGGGCCTTCATAACAAATGAAAACCGTGCGTACTACGTGTTGTAGGCAGTACAGGCCTTCGCGATAATGTAAACTGTGCGTAATACGTGTTGTAGGCAGTACAGGCCTTCATGATAATGTAAACTGTGCGTAATACGTGTTGTAGGCAGTACAGGCCTTCATGATAATGTAAACTGTGCGTAATACGTGTTGTAGGCAGTACAGGCCTTCATGATAATGTAAACTGTGCGTAAAACGTGTTGTAGGCAGTACAGGCCTTCATGATAATGTAAACTGTGCGTAATGCGTGTTGTAGTCAGTACAGGCCTTCATGATAATGTAAACTGTGCGTTTAACGTGTTGTAGGCAGTACAGGCCTTCATGATAATGTAAACTGTGCGTAATGCGTGTTGTAGTCAGTACAGGCCTTCATGATAATGTAAACTGTGCGTTTAACGTGTTGTAGGCAGTACAGACCTTCATGATAATGTAAACTGTGCGTAAAACGTGTTGTAGGCAGTACAGGCCTTCATGATAATGTAAACTGTGCGTAATGCGTGTTGTAGTCAGTACAGGCCTTTAAGATAATGTAAACTGTGCGTTTAACGTGTGGTAGGCAGAACGGGCCTTCATAAAATTGTAAACCGTCCGTATAGGCTGTACGAGTCGTACATAGGTACGCAGTATGGGCCTTCATAAGTATATGTAAACCATAGCGTGTTGGTTATGTTGTCCATAACTTGGTTGGCTTCGTCTCACTCTCTCCGACGGTAAACATGGTTCTGTAATAGTGCGCGGATATTATCGAAATACAAATAAAAATCAATTTCTAGACAGCTGACTCAAGCAAAACCTCAAAACAAACGTAAGATGTCAACGACCCCAGTTTCTGACAGCAACATCGCCCTTAAGACAGTGACATTAACAGTTACTGAACTGTCTTTTAATCTATCGATATAAGTATCGATCGAAAGCCATCTATCAGTAAGTAGCAGAAGCATTCCCGTTATAGAACAAACCAACCATTTGATAATTTCAACCTATGATCTCAAACACTGTTAGCCGTGAGGAAAGTGTACCCGACTCATTAATATTAAACTAGTGTAGCTGGTTCATCATATCTCTGAGGGCATCGTATTTTTGTTCTTAATTATTATTTCGGAAACATGGCCTCTGACACATAATATGTTACAGAACGAAGGCATAGAAGAAAATCGTTTCTGGATATTTCCGAAATAAACTCTAGTTCAATACTACCATCGCCGACGGAAGCCTACTCGAAATTTCAACGAAAAGTCTTCCTGAAACATCGACATTAAGCATCGATTTAAAGCAACAGATACTAGAGCTTCAAAATGAATTATGTATAGCGCATGAGGAAATAGCGAACCTAAGCTCACCATGTAGTAGCTTATCAAAAGAGATTTATTTATTTATTTGTTTTTGGGGAAGGCCTACAGCTTATATAAATACAAAATAGTTGGCTAAAATTAAGCAACGGAAAAGCTAATAAATGGCCTTCACGGCTAAATGAAAAAAAAAAAATATAAGGTTCGCTATGCATTCATACAATAACTAAAATAATAACACTGATTAAACAATCGTCAATACAAAGTAATAAGATATTAGGTAAAAGTGTAAAAGTAAAACTAACATAGGTAGGTAGATACTATTAATTGTCGTTAAAGAATTTGCTACTAAGCAACCGCCTCGCCGAATGCACACTTGTGCAGTGTAGTGAGGGTCAACGTCGCTTTATCTTTGTATACCTAATTCGTAGTGAGACTTCATCGCGTTACGCCTAGTCAAAACGCGATTAAGACCTTTTGAGAGATAGGCCTTTTGCGATGTAGACATTTTGAGAGGTAGACCTATTGAGAGGTAGACTGTCATAGAGGTAGACCTATATAGAGGTACCTACACCTTTTCGAGAGGTAGACCCTATTCTTACTGAAGAGGTCCGCGTAGGATGACTTTCCCATACAAACGTAGGTAGGTAATTCAAAAATAAATCAACATCGAGCATAATTTTAAAATATTTTTCTATTTGAATCTTGAATAAATAAAATTACATTTGTATGGGCAAGTCGCCCTCCGCTGGCCTCTTAAAAACTTAAACCTTTTAACTTGAATGAATATAACTTATGTGAATATTAGATGAAATAATAAAATTAGGTACTTATAAACTTAAAACACAACTTCACAAACCAAACTTAACTTCAAAACTTAAAACAAAACATTTTTTGAATTTTGCAAATATTCTCAAAAAATAATGTGCTGCAATATCTTCTCGCAACTTTTTTGGTTCTTTTTTTATATCTTGCATTAAAAACAATATCTCCTTTTTTTCTTGAATTGCCTTCAAATAGATCATGCTCAATTTGAACAGGAAATGCGTTAATGTTAGATTGCCTCATTCGAGCGTTTAGGCCATTCGCCTGTGCCATGCCAACCCTCTAGGCTGTTATTCGTACGATGAACTTCATAAGAAAATTTAAAAAAAAATATAAGAAAAATTAATTTTAGGCCAAACGCGATTTAGACTTATTAAGAACTCGGTCTAAAGCTATCTAGACTAACGGCAAATTAGTCTTAACGCTTATTTGACTAACGGCTAATTAGTCTCAATGCTTAATGAAAATGATGTTTAGTCATAACGCGATATAGTCTCACTACGAATTAGGTATACAAAGATGAAGCGGTCAACGTTATCGTTATCTTTGCAGACTTTATTAAGATTCGTGCACGCTCTAATCATAAACGAGTTTTGTCTTTAATTCTGGTATTGGTGAATGGAACATTGAGGGTTGGACTATATCGCACACACTTCGATAAAATGAAATCCAAGTTAGAGGAAACTGTTAAATTAAATTACAAAAAAAAAAATACAACAGGACATGTTTCTATCTCTCCTCGTATTCCTCGTCCAATATGTAAATAAATACAAATAAAAAAAAATGAAGCTCCATTTGCGTGTAGAGTATGAGTCCACGGCCAGGCAAAAGTGGTAGGTACATTAATGAAGAAAATCACTAATATTCGGATGAATATTTCTCGCCTCTCGCCTATTAACACCAGCAAAGGACAAGAACTGGAAATCAGAGAGACACCGGCGAAGGAAAAAGACACTGGACAGCGAATTAATTTTCAGGAAGACCTAACATCAAGCCCGAACCCAGATACAGGCAGCAACACAAGATTTGACGAAGAATTGCATGACAGTTTGACATCGGTTAGGGCAGATGGCAGCACCAGCTTGGAGACTGACAAGCCCGTAACCTAACAACGCAAATGATCAAGGATAGACAAAACAAATGCAACAATATTTATGACATTTTTGGCATGATAAAACCATCGACCACAAGTAGTGAGATTCTTAATAACTATAACGCAGCGAAAATTGGTGACCGACATTTTGATCTTGCTTCTAGGGGCAAATGATTCAAACCCCTTTTCTCTGTTTACTAGCTTATGTAAGTTTTGCATTTATTGAGGGGACAAACTTTTTTATTGTAAGTGTATGCAGGTTTTGTTAATTGAATGTTAATAAATAATGATAAAAAACTTTTAATAACAAATTATGCAAACTATAGATTTGTGGAGATAAGTGATGGCTATGATGGTGATGTATGTAACAACAAAAAAAAAACTTACATTTCAGTCCGTAAATTAAGCTTTAAAATAAATATTGAAAAAGATAATTTATCTTATAAAAAACAATATCTTGACATTGGCAGATCACTGAGTACATTGCGGGCACAGCTAAAAACTAAATTGTCAGAGGCTCGGAAGGATCACCCTAAACTTAGGGCGGGGACTATACCTTACTACTTCCGCACTGTAATCCCTAATAAATGCATATGGAATGTCTTCGGCTTGTCGCATCCAGCATCTGCCAGCAGTCTTTCGCAGATCGTCATCCCACCTGGCCGGAGGTTGTCCTACACTACGTTTACCAAGTCGCGGTCTCCACTCAAGAATACGTTTACCCCAGCGGTTATCGGTTCTTCGCGATATATGGCCGGCCCACTGCCACTTCAGTTTGCTAATTCTCTGAGCTATGTCGATGACTTTAGTTCTCTGTCGGATGAATTCGTTACGAATCCTATCCTTCAGAGAAACTCCGAGCATAGCTCTTTCCATAGCTCGCTGAGCGACTTTGAACTGGTGGAGCAACCCTATCGCACTCAGAAAATTACGCCAAAATTTTGCAATTAGAATTGGCGTCAGTGAGGTCTAGTACATCCAGCAAGATGTCACGTCCCGGGAGAAGGGGTAAGTAAATCTCTAGTTATCTGGGAAATCTGATGTTTTTCTTGACAGTGACTTTATAAAATTCATTCATTTGTAATGTTTGGGTTAGGATAGCAATGATATTATTGCATGAAGATTGATGAAACACATGTTAGAGACAGAGATACAATAGAGAGAGGAAAAGAATATAGCGATAGGAAGAGAAGGGCTGAGGAGTCAACAATTACTGAAGGCGATAAAGTATATGTTAAGGATATGGAGAGGGGAAATAAGTTGTCAGCGAACTAAATCTACTCCGCACATTGTGGAAGAATCGGAAGGCGGAGATGTACTTGTGAGAACTGGTCAACGGTTGAGACGTCATGTTATCCATCTGAAAAGAGTAGAAGGTCAATGGGAAGTCACGAATGAAAACGAAGAAGAAAATAATGAACTCAATAATTGAAGTGAACAGAAAGAGAACGTTAATAATAGTAACTTGTATTTATCTATTTCTTAAATAAAAGTATGATTAGAAAGGGATGTAGTGTTTGTGTATTTGAGCTAGATCAGGGATAACGTTGTCTCGGGTTCACGCTTAGCGAGTTGACAGCCCCTGGTCGCACGGAGGCCACGAGCGAGTGCGGACGTGTCATACCTGGCTACTGGTGGCGTAACGAGCCGATATAGGTACCTACTTACTTCTCTTAGTATCAGCAAGTACTACACTTACAAACATTCGCGTTTTTTAATATTAGGAGCATTAGGAGGATTTAACACGAATTTCTTCACTTCCTCTCCATAGTTAATAATAATAACTGGTTGAACTGCTGTGCTGGGTCTAATAAAATTATACAAAGCTTTAATTCAATTTCAAATAACGCTGCAACATGGCTGCAACTTAATTTTTTCAAAAGAGAATTATTCGGGATAAAAAACATGCACAAGCGCGCCCTAAACCATCACGCTTTGGCGGGAACTCCTGCGTGTGGTCGTCGGCGGCAACAGTGGCAGCTTTTTGCCGGATTACGTACATTACGTACGATACGACTGTTTATGTTTTAATTTCTGTTTCAAATCAGAACACATTCGACATTTTGGGTTTCCGTTCAAGTGTCATTTTAATAGTCACCAGTAGGAAATATAATTAAAAAAAAATGCATAGGTACCTAAACCATACATTCAAGACACGGAAAAAGACGCAACTTCCTATAATCAGTAAAATATTTGTTAGTTTCATATTGTTTTAGAAATATTAATTGTTAAAAAAAATATGTATCTAAAACTTTTTATTTTATTTTTTTTTTAAATTACTGGTTATAATAACCGGTAATTGTTAGGAGTGGGCTGGAGTGGGTACTCTTAAAAAACAGCAATCCGTATTGTCACCGATCGGCGGTAAAATTAAGTCAAACAAACAAGAACGACAAATAGACGCCGCCACGCCGCGCCCCGCCGCCGGCGCCGCCGCCACCGGCCCGGCCGCTAACGCTAACTTTCAGGACCACGTAAATTTTGTCTATGGTAGTACTAACTTCAATTTTTTTTTTGTAACAATCAGAATCACAACACAAACACAACTAGGTAATTTTTTTTCTAGCGAGCGACCTACCTTTGTTTGTTTGTTTGCTATTCGCTATTGACGAAAAATTATTAATTCTGTTTCCGAGTTAGGCTTTTTTCTGAAGAAATGTCTTCATTTACTCATCTTAATCGTTTGAGTAATCTACTGATTGGAAGCTACAAAACTGTTCTAAACGGAAGGTGAGTTTTAGGTTATGACGCCTTGCATTGTTTATTTTCGGTATTGTGCCATTTCCGTACGTTTTTCATCTATGGCATTAGATAAATTTAAAACAGAAAAAGCAGCAATATCTTGTTTGTCTCATTTCTATGTCACAAAATTTCAGATCAAACTTTGTTGGTGCCATACAGTCATGCAGCTACACCAAGAAATCAGCAGAATCCAAACTAGGACTAGACAAGCCGAAGAGACCGTTGACTCCTTTCTTCAAATTCATGTCTCAAATGAGGCCAGCCTTACTGGCTAAGAATCCTGGCATCAGTGCTAAGGAAGCTATTGTATGGACATCAAAGCACTGGCAGGAATTGGATACAGAGGTAACTAAACCTTAAAATATTCACAGATGCCTAAAGCTATTTTGCCACTGCATTGCATTTTGAACCCACAGAAAAAAGTAATACAAAAGCTCAACTGCAGCTGGAAACTGGTTCACTTTCTTTGGATTTCTCAATGTTGTAAATGGCTAGGCAACGGTTTTACCTGGGCTGATAATATGTGTTGTGCTTTAATTTATATAAATTTTTTAGACAAAAGCACAAATGAAAAAAGAGTATTCAAAAGATCTAGAGGACTACAGAAAAATCAAAGCAATGTATGAAGGCTCGCTCACCGAACAACAGAAAGAAGACATCAAGAGAGTCAAGGAGGAAATGTTAGCGGCTAAGGAAAAGAGAAAGCTAAAAATGGTATGTTCTTTATAATAAATAATAATGCCAGACAATCCACACAGCATCATCTAACCCCAAGCTAAGCAAAGCTTGTGTTATGGGTACTAGATGACTGATGTACATAATAAAATGTTATTACATTATACATATTTTTTATTATACATAGAAAACAACCAGAACACCCTAAATAAATATCTGCAGATTGTACAAATATTTGTTCCCAGGCGGGGATCGAACCCGCAACCTCCTGCATCCTAAGACATCCACCCACCGCACCACAGAGGTTGTCTTGAATTTGAAATATGAAGCTTTAGTTTTATTCATTTGGTAAATTTTTGGAATTTAACACGGTCTGTTTTATTTCAGGAGTACAAAGAACTAGGGAAACCAAAAAAACCTATGTCTTCTTACTTCCTCTTCATAAAATCCAGAAGAGATAGCTTTGGAGGCAAGAATCTAAAGGAGTTTCAGCAAGAGGTCAAGGCGGAGTGGATGAAGTTACCTCCTACTGAGAAAGCCAAGCTTGAAAAGCAGGCTCAAGACTTGATGGCAGCGTATTTGTAAGTGTCATGCATAATTTGAAATTGATTCTGTATATTTTGGTAAGCTCATTGCTACTTATCTATTTCTTACTTGCCAAATACCAAAGAGTAAGAATAATTGGGACAAATGTTTGTACAATCTGTAGATATTTGTTCAGGGTGTTCTGGTCGTTTTCTATGTAAAATTAACCTCTATCTATGTAGTCTATTGTATTATGTATATCAGTCATCTAGTGCCCGTAACACCAGCACTGCTTGCTTGGGGTTAGATGATGCTGTGTGGATTGTCCAACATTATTTATTTATTTTATAAAGTACCACTAAGCTGCCAAATGCCACTGTTGTAATTTCAAGTCTTGTCTTGTGTTTTTTAATTTCTGGTTGACTTTGTTATGAATACTTTTTTCTTTTTTTACAGTAAAGAATTGAAAGCATGGGAACTAAAGATGGTCTCCATAGGACGTTCAGATTTGGTGAGAGCTGGACCAGTACGAGAAAAGAAACCAAAAAGCTCGGTAAAATCACAATAGGAATTTGGGTGCTGACAAACCGACTGACTTAACATTAGAACATAATGATACTGTACATAGTATAGATAAGAGTAGGTCTAGTCCAGTCAAGACTAAATCAACGGAGATTCCAGATTCTGGGAAGAATGGAGTCTTTGAAGCAAATGAAACATGCAAACATGGAGACATTAAAAGCAAAGAGTCAGTTATCTGTCAGAGTACGGGAGACCAAGGCCTTAGAGAAGCCACAAAACCTAGACAAAGTAAGGATCTATTGAGTAGTATTAAAAGTTTTTTTAGGCGTTAAGTAACCATTCATCTTTTTTCTGTAGGTAGAAAAAACTGACCTCATTACGCGAATATTGTTTGAAGCATTTTGTTTTGTAGATCTTTAGTTTTATTATAATTATTTTAAGTAAACATTTTGTTGTTTTTATGATTTATAACTCCTATTTTGACTGAACCTCATATTAGCCCCATTTCATTGTATTTGTACATAGAAAGGTACAACTGTTACATACAGTATTATATATATATATATATATATATATATAATTATTGTAGATATTCAAATACTATCCATACCATACTAATGTCTCATTGGTTTATGAGAGTGCGGCAATAGAGAGCACTTGTGTCGATGCACACACTTGTGCTCTTCGTTGAGACTGGCCACCTTGCCAGAAATTTAGCTAGGTCATAATCACCATACTAATGTTAGTGCCGTATTGATTACTTGCACAGCAGTGTATCTAATGAGATTTTTTTCATTTCAGCTAGCCAACAAGTGATAAACACAAAGTAAAATCCATTTTTTATTCAAGTTCCAAAATATAAATACTTTATTACAGAAACTGGTATTTAAATAATTAACCATTTAACTGCCTACTTTTAATGGTTATAGAATTTACTTACAACTCCAACTACATAAAGCTGTTGTATGTTAGAATATCATTAAAAATATGGTTAAATAGAGGTGCAATTTATAGATCAAAAGTTACAATAATCTAAAAATTAATAAAATTAAAATAAATACAAGTTTAAGAATTGATAGTGAAACTGTTCCTGTGACAGAGATCTTGTGTGAATTATTGACTCATCACAGGATCTCGATCATGTGCAAAAAAACTGCTAGTAGGTATATTTTAAATTTAAGGTTTTGATGATTCATAAATAAATCCAAATGACAATTCTCTAGCCATCAAGGCATCAGCCTGTACAAACTGCTTACGTAGCTAAAGCACTATAATACAAAAGCTAGTCATCTGAGGCCAATAATATTGCTTCTACTATATTGTCATCACAGTAAATGAGGTCCTCAATTTTATAATAGTTTATATTTACAATTATGGGCAATCAAAATTTTAAATTTTCCCAGAGTGAAATAAATTTAAATGCAGCAGAGTTTAAAATAAGAATATAGCATAATAAAAAGATAATAATTTACAAACAACTGAATCCATTTCCCTAAACTAAAAATTAATAAATTTATATTTAACTAAAAAATGGCTTAATGTCAAAACAGACACTCCTCACAACTTTAAAAACTATGTAAAGCACAAGCGGTCCAAAATTTTTGTACCAGTCGAACTGCATACAAAATATTACAACACAAGTGTAATATTTATGGAATTTTAAAAAAAATCATTGATTTCAAATAGTACATTTCTAGTGCAGTTCAAAACTCCCCAGCTATTATTATTGCTATTGGTGTATTGCCCACAAATCAGACGTAATGTTTAATAAACTATGTAACTAGAACATCCTGCAGAGTAATCAACAGCGATTGTATGCAAATCATAGTAAATAGGTACACAAAAATGTCACAGGTGACAGTACTTAAAGTTTGAGTTATTGACACAATCTTCCGCGCCCTTGATTGTGGCATGCCATTAAGTAGAAGTAGAACATTGGCAATGGTGGAATTGTTCTGTTGTGGTAACCATACCAATTTTGTAACAATGTAAATAATGACTGGCAAGAAAATGTAACCATTTGTATCAAACGTGATCAATGACATCCCGTTCAATGTTTGAATGAACAAGGACAAGAGAACCAGATCATATTTGTGGTTAATTATTCTTTCCCAAAGAGGCACTTTAGGTTTCGATATCGTAGGTTCGGATGATGTTGTTGGATGCACTAATGGAGGGAACCCACTCGTCAGTTCACCATCACCTGAACCCGATGCGTCTATGTCGTAATTCGTCGACGGTATGAATTGAGAGGTTTCTGGCTGAACGTGAAACACGCCATTCGGTATGGGTGTTCTAAATGAACTGCTACTGGTATTAGCGACAGGTATCTCGTGCTCCGGCTCGCAGATAGGCCTGATAGATCCGACACTGCTGCTCGGTGATACTGAAAGAAAATATGTACACTTTGTAAACAGATTGTTTATCGTTCTGACGAAATATTACCTCGAGGTCATCAAATTTATCTTACTTTTACGAGGCTCCTCAGCTTTTCCTGAAATCAACTGGAGTCTGGTACCCGAATTTTCTAATATTTTCCTACGACGAGCTTCACGACGTGCTGCTGCGGCATCAGCCATTTTTGACAAAATAAATGTGATGACATTTGACATTGAATTGAAAAGCTTCAATGACGTTGTGTGGCGTCACTGTCACTAGTAATGCTGCCAATGAAAAAAGAACCTATCAAATCCATCGAGTACTACCACGTACCTATCGAGTAGAGTTGAAATGTCTGCTGATTTGTAACGAAAATATTCTGCCAAAAATTACACAGAATCTTCACAGAATCCACAGAATAGAAGTCGTTCATTTTCTGATCGGCCGAAACAATGTCATTTGATAAAAAGGGATGGGGTAAAACTGATGAAACTGAACTTATATCGATGTTTTAGCGAGTCTCATATTAACGATTTTTAATTCAATAATGCTACTTTGTTCATTTTATTTTACATTGAACTAATAATTATTATGAGTACAATATTACTAAATTATTGTACAAATATTAGTTATTATAAGTTTTCTTTAACCCTTAACTGTAGTGGTGAGACGGAGTCACGTTTATATAGTTTATAGTCGTGCTACCTACTTTAGATTATAATGTTTGAAAAAATACAAAGACGAATGAAATTTTTACACTTTTTTATTAATAACTACGTATTAAACTATTATAGTTATACAAAAAATCATCAATAGGACTTTTATTCTTCTCTATAATGGCACTTCTTTTAATCATTCGTTATTTACTTAACCTAATAACATGCTTTAGAAAAAAAAATCTGATTAAATGGAAAAACACCATAAAAATCTGAAATGAAACTTTTTTCATAAACATAAGATAGCAAATTATAAGAGAATAAAAACAAAAACTAAAAAAATTTTGACATCACCAAATGATGAGCCAAGTTATAAGCATGAGTTACACACTGTTTTAGCCCAAGTCATGCAAATAGGCAGTCTACATTTAGGACATAAATGTACAGTCTTCGCTATTTTGTTTGGTGGACAAAAAGAGCATCTCTTTCTTTTATTCCTATCCAATTTCAGGCTTTCATTGTTTGCTGAAACTGTCCATCCTGGTTGAATTTTCAAAGCCGTAGCAATACTTATTCGGAGTTGTGCAGGAAGTTTTTCATTGTAAGACCTTTCTGGCAAACCAAATGAATGTTTTTTCAAATACATGAAGTATTTGAAAAAACATTCATTTGGTTTGCCATCACAAATAACTGAAAAAAATAGTAAAACCACTATAAAACATAAACGAAAAAAGTTACGTAATTATAGTCGTGGGTCCCATGGACCCACTCCCACACCAATACTCACCTTAGCAGTAACGAGCGAAACGCGTCCGTCCCCTCACGGGTGCTTCACCTTACTGTAGGAAGGTACTTAGGAGCGGGAGACGCTGGGGAGACACGCCGTGATTTTTACACGCGTTCAAAGATTGCACCTGGGTCCATTGGACCCACAACTACAGTTAAGGGTTAAAATGCGAGAACAGACGACGCCTTACTTCGTCAGAATCCAGATTTCTCGTCTTTTATGCTGAACCCTATGTCACATTATCCATGGCCGTAGGGAGGGGGGGGGGGGGGGTTGGGGGTTCAAACCCCCCCCCCCCGAAATGTTGAGGCACCGTTAAAAATCAAATTTGAATAGGTAGGTGAAATTTTTTCGGATACGTATTCGTACCTACGTGGAAAGTGCGGCTTACTTTAAATAGCTATTCTTTCTTAAACACAAAAAAAATTCCTCTAATTTCGTCTCCGACTATCAACAGCGCGCTCTGAGTCGTCGTTGGCGGACGGGGCGCTCTCGCGCTCCGTGCCTTGCGATGCGATTCCTATTGTGTATCAACATACATTGTACTTTATGTAAAGACGCAGCACTTAAATATTTCTTTAAATTATTCTCTTTTGAAAACTCAAACTTTTTTCGACAAAATTCGTCTCTACATTTTAAATGAGCTGGGTACACGCATCGCATTCATTTACGGTCGATTCCAGCTAGGCAGGCAGATCACGACATTACTTTTAAATTTGTTAATCAATAGACCTATTTTTTGTCTTTCCGTAATTGAATTGCTTTCTCCGTTTACTGTTATGTCTTTATTTATAAACTATTTATATATTCTAAACTATTTGGTAACGGCCGAACAGATCACAAAAAATTTCGCGGCTCGCTCCGCTCGCCGTTAATTCTGAATTATTCTAAGCTTTTTAACAACCTTGCAAAAATGTGACAATTTCTCAACAATTTTCAGCGGCCGCAAATACAACAAAATATCGGGGGTCACTCCACTCACTGTTATAATTTTGACTCTTAAAGTTTCAGGGTTCACTAAACATAATCTTTTGTCACTCTTAATTCTATTTTACAGAACATCAGAATGGTCGCAAAAAAAATTGGGTCTCGCTTCGCTCGCCGTTCATTCTGTAGCCTTTTGGTAATTTCTATCAGCCTGCCGAAAATATGTAAAAAATTTGGCGGCTCGCTTCGCTCGCCGTTAATTCTGAATTATTCTAAGCTTTTTAACAACCTTGCGAAAATGTGACAATTTCTCAACAATCTTCAGCGGCCGCAAACACTACAAAATATCGGCGGTCACTCCGCTCACTGTTATAATTTTGGCTCTAAAAGTTTCAGGGTTCGCTAAACATAATCTTTTGTCACTCTTGATTCTATGTATTTTACAGAACATCAGAAAGGTCGCAAAAATAATTGCGGCTCGCTTCGCTCGCCATTCATTCTGTAGCCTTTTGGTCATTTTTAACAGCCTGCCGAAAATATTATGTAAAAAATTTGGCGGCTCGCTTCGCTCGCCGTTCATTCTGTAGCCTTTTGCTCGTTTTTATCAGCCTGCCGAAAATATGTAAAAATTTGGCGGCTCGCTTCGCTCGCCATTCTTTCATAATAATGTGAATTGTTATAACCTACCCCTTAACTAATACTACTAACTTTTTTGTCACCCGAAAATGACGCTCGAAGTTATTTAATTTTAGTATTTCTCACATTTTTTTCTTTGTTTCTGGAATACCAATCTCCAAAATGACAACCGCAGTTTTTGAAATGGGCTGCCTAGCTGTCACACTTTTGCCTACTTTTTTACAAAAAGTCGGAAAAAATTCGCGGCTCGCTCCGCTCGCCGTTACTCGCGGTTATTATTTTTATATCGATTTTTTTTGGAAACTGCTTGGTTGAAAATTGCTCCGGGTACTAAGCACTAAGCATAAGGTACATATATGAAGATGTTGCATATTGTCTCGGGCGGGTCTAAGGCTTGACCCCCCCCGAATAGTATTTCTGGCTACGGCCCTAACATTATCTTTCAATGTAATGATTGGTTGGAAACGTTCGAAAAGAATGTAATACGATGTAATAATACTTCCTCGAAGTACAATAAAATTCTTACGGGACCATTCTACATACAAAAAATCACTAAAAACCTCTGTACAATATTTCTACTCTAAATATTTCTACTGGTAACATAAAAACAGCAAAATCCTTTTCATCTTAGCCCATTTACCATCTACAATCGTTCAAATATCACAAGCAATATTACATGTTAATATTGTGTGATATCATCCTGGAGCTGAAGTATCGATATCGATAGCCTAAACCAGCTAGTTCCTTCTCTAAATAAGTAAGTGCTTAATCAATAATGAATAGACTGGTGGCAGAGATGCGCGGTTTAAGTATGGTGCCTCTATTGGATACGAACTCGATGGTCAAATCAGACACATTTCCCTCAGCTGCCCCCCCCCCCCCCCTAGAGGTAAAAAAAATGTACCTAGCCAACTGCAAAACAACGAAAGTCCCGCTATTGTCTTGCTTTGCCGATAAATCCCGCATAAATTCACTATCAGT
Organism: Eupithecia pulchellata; assembly: GCA_963931895.1. Classification (NCBI taxonomy): domain Eukaryota; kingdom Metazoa; phylum Arthropoda; class Insecta; order Lepidoptera; family Geometridae; genus Eupithecia; species Eupithecia pulchellata. Next base: position 3,018,141 of record OZ007540.1, read on the forward strand.
AGGAGTAAGTAGTGACAGTTAATACAATAATATAACTTCTCTTCAAAATTTTTAGCAAAATTCCGAATAAGTCTCAAAGAAAAATCGCGGCTCGCTCCGCTCGCCATTTATTGTATAGACTTAAGTTTCGACTATTTCAAGCGGCCGCACACTACAAAATATGGGCGCTCATTGCAGTCTGTTATGATTTTTTTTGTTACTACCTAATGACCCGAAAAATTTACAATAGTTGTCGTGCTGGCTCATTCACTTACACACTCACAAAATTACTTGGATAAAGTTAGCGTACATCATCAGCCCATGTTATCGTAAGTTCTAACAACCCCCCCCCCCCCGCCGATTAGTAAATTTTTCGACTTCGATTTACTACGGCTTGCCCCCCCTGGGCCGTAGGCTGGCGACGCCCTTGTGTTACTTACTACTTACCCTTACCCCATGCAAGGGGTAAGATGCTTAGGTCGAACATAGTCGAACAAACAAATCGCATGACGACACCCCTAGCTTTTTTATATCACGCACCCCAAGGATGAAAGTGTATGTTTTAAATGTTCAGTAAAATGCAGTACTAGCTGAACTGCATTGTGCATCTGTGTTGGAAGGATTCCGCGGAGTGCGCCTTCTGTATAATTACTTAACACATCGAGTACATATCCAGTAGAGTTGAAATGTCAGATATGATTGTTAAGAAAATATTCAGCCAAAAAGTACACAGAATAATAAAAAGTGTCAACTGTTGTCATTGGCCGAAGCAATGTCATTTGATAAAACGGGATGGGGTAAAACTGATTCTTATATCGATGTTTTGGCGAGTTTCATATTTACGATTAATGATTTTTAATAAAATAATGCTCATTTGTTTATGTTTTAAAATTTAATAATGCTACTTTGTTTCATTTAATTAATATTTCACTAATAATAATAATGAGTACAATAGTATTATATATGGTGTTATTATAAAATGCTTTTTTTTTGAAAATTTCGAGAAACGACGGTGTCTTACTTCGTCGGAATCCAGTTTTATCGTCTTGTAGGCTTTGCCAAATATCTTTCGATATAATGTTGTGTAGGAAATCTTCGAAAAAATTTAATCCGATGTAATAACAGTTCCTCAAAGTACAATAAAATTCTTACGGGACCCTTCTACACACAACAATCAAAAAAACCTAGATACAAAAAAGTATTTCAAAAAAGTACCTAATTTATAAGTTTACAAATAGCTAGCAATAAACCTACTCAATCGTTCAAATATCACAAGCTAAAACATTACATCTTAATCGCTATTGTGTGATATCACGCTTGACCTGAAGTATCGATATCGATAGCCTGAACCAGCAAGTTCCTTCTCTAAATAAGTAAGTGCTAAACCACAGACGGGTTACAGAGATGCGCGGTTTTTGTATGGCGCCTCTACTGGATATGTACTCGATGACTTAACATTATGACGCATTCTGTGTGTGCTACTTAACATTATGACGCATTCTGTGTGTGCTACTTAACATCTTCCGTTTATGAATTTTTATTCCTTCGTCTGAGGCTGCAACCCAGCTACCCCTTCTTATCAAACTCTCATTCAAATATCAGTTCAGTCATCAGTTTTCACCATATTCAAACTCACCATAGGTACCATAGAGCTTGGCGTTTGAAATTAAGTTCCATTTCCGATCAAATTGTTACTTTTTCTTATAAAATATTCCTGTTTTATCAAAAAATAATAGAAGGTTAAATAAAATAGAAAATTAGTAAAATTTACACATATTGAGCAAATTGTAGCTGGATAAAGTAAATATTTTAAAATTTCAACAAATTGGATAAGTAACGAACCGGAAGTTTGTAAGTTACCTGTCTAAAATACGAAACGCGAACAACGCCAAATGCCAAAAGATTTTTGTTTGGCGCCTTGAGCCTTGAGTCGCTGCCGGTTGATTTTCATATTATTCAGCCGAATACTTGAATCAAGTGAAGGTTTTGCAGACAAAATGGGTGATAAAGGCGACGGAGGTAACGTTACGCGTTGTGATGTGTTTTTTATGCGAAATCAACTAAGCGGCCCCCTCTGACATCTTCAAGCTTGGATTTTGTGGTTAACGAAGGTTTTGTATTTTGTAGAAACGTTCGACGATGCAGTCGAAGAGCGGGTGATTAACGAGGAGTACAAGATATGGAAGAAGAACACTCCATTTCTGTACGACCTGGTGATGACCCATGCCTTGGAGTGGCCATCGCTGACCGCGCAGTGGCTGCCCGACGTCACCCGGCCTGACGGGAAGGACTATTCAGTACACCGGTAACTCATCATTTACCTCGCTCAGCGTACAAATATTGAAGGAAACATTCCATTGTTCATCACCATTAAGTATTGGGGCACCTGGTAAAATCCTTCAGGAATTTTTAAAAAAGAAACTATTATTTTCTTTCTCGTCCAATCATATTCTTTGATGTTGCATTGCATTGTAAACAAACAAAATTTAGGTTCAGTGACCTATGTCCTCCACAAAACCCAAAAAGCTTATTCTTTGCAACAAAACATAATTATTATTTTAGCAACATCCTGTGCCTTATCTGCATCAATCATTATTTCCTGATCAATCATTATTTCCTGCTTCTTTTCAATGTTACAAGAAGTTATATGTTGAAATAAGTTCATAATGTTGCTAATATCTCTATGTGTATTTTTTTTTTCAGGTTGATATTGGGCACTCACACATCTGATGAACAGAACCATTTGCTGATTGCTAGTGTCCAGCTGCCGAACGAGGATGCTCAGTTTGATGCTAGTCATTATGACAATGACAAAGGAGGTAATTTTTATTTTTACATGTTTTTCAGCTTACACACAAAATAATCAGATTGACTCCCTTGTGTAACTGCATAGTGCCCCTTCGGTACAAAGATGTAAATGCCTGGAGATATGAAACTAATTAATTATTGACCACTCAATAATTAATGTATTTAATTTGTTCTGGAAATTATAAAAAATTCTGAAGTTTTATGTCATGCTATAGGCCACATTTGGTTATTAGACTGTTGATTTCCAAGTTTTTGTTATGAAACCTCATAAATCTATAAAATTTTCAGAATTTGGTGGATTTGGATCCGTTTCTGGAAAGATTGACATTGAGATCAAAATTAACCATGAAGGTGAAGTAAACAGAGCTAGATATATGCCACAAAACCCTTGCGTCATCGCCACAAAGACTCCATCATCAGATGTACTTGTCTTTGATTACACGAAGCACCCCTCAAAGCCTGAGCCTTCTGGTGAATGCCATCCTGACCTTAGGTAAGTGTTGGTTATTATTTTATCAAAATGTTATCTTTGGAATACCACCCAGCTGTCCAGCAAATGATATCAATAAAACCAGGGTAATTTAAGTGGCCATACCAAACAAAATCCTCTAATGTAGGTACACCAACAAAAATAAATTACACAGATATAAATTAGCCAAAACTATGCACTAGGACAATGGTAGTAAAAAAAATATAGTTGAAACTTTGATGATTGTTGTTATAGATTGCGGGGACATCAGAAAGAAGGCTACGGTCTATCATGGAACCCTAACCTCAATGGCTACCTTCTGTCCGCCAGGTAAGTCTTGAATTTTAATATATCCAGGAAATCCCAACGTTTATTTCAATTTAGAATTCCTGCCACCAACTGTTTTTTCCTGTCTGGTAAACACTTTGAAATTAATATAAAATGCTAGAATGTTAAATTACAATCTAGCCATAGAACTCTAATAGGTAATTTAGTTTTACTTTATTAAAAAATAACATACATCTATTAGGTATTAAGAACCTGTCCATTGACACCTCTAAACTTAAGATGGAAATTCTTAGTTTATGTGTGCTTTAGGATAGCACTTAGGCACTTACATTTTGTTCTTTTGAGCCTTCTCACTAAATCCGCATTGTCAAGAATCTGGATTGCCTCGATATTCACATAATGATGAAGCCTCTGTTTGTGGGCTTCTGCATATTTTTGTATCATGGCAACAACAGATACAATATTCAGGTCCCAATTAATATCGTCATCTCTTATGTACCAAGGAGCATTAACTACTTACCTAATTAGGAACATTTCATCCATAAGACATCAACTGCTGATAGATGAATATTACAATACAAAAATACAAATACAATACAAACCAATTCCCCTATCAAGGGGCATTTGACGTATCACGCTTGGCAGTGGAAGTGTTAATAACACAGAAGAAAACTGCTGCCCCACCTCTTAGCCAGCTCACACGAAATCCACGGGCTAAGTTCATTCAGTTCATCCGCCGCAATCGCAGCGAGATTATCTGTACATTAAACCACAATTTATCAACAGTGATGACCACACAATCTGTCTGTGGGACATAAACGCAACGCCGAAAGAAGGTCGCGTGATCGAAGCCAAATCCGTGTTTACCGGCCACACTGCCGTGGTGGAGGATGTAGCTTGGCATTTACTTCACGAGTCCCTATTCGGATCAGTGGCTGATGACCAGAAGTTGATGATTTGGGACACCAGGTCTGTGTATGTTGAAAATCTTTTATACGTTATAGATTGTAAGGTAGTTAGTTGATAACTTGGGGCTGAATTCTGCTAAACTATTGCTTTATAATGCTATCATCAGAGAATGAGACATTGGCTTTCTACCTTTGATGAATGGATAGATGAAAGAAACTTTAGATGGAGGGATGCTTGTAAAACTGTTGGAGAGAAGTTGAAACCAATCTATGAATATCTTCGGCCAAATATAGTTTTTTTCATCTGTAGACGATTCTGCAATGATACCTTTGTCATAAGCAATTGGTTAGCAGAATTCCGGCCCTGGTGGTGGTTGAGATTTTCGAACATAATTATTTAAAGCAACAAAACTCAGTATACTTCACTTATCCTTATCTAATTCCCGTCTTACAGAGAAAAACTAAGTTTTGATGCATGGAGTCAGCGTTTTTGACAGTTTCAAAGTACACTTGTGAATACTTCTAAAATCGCTATTGAGATAAACTATTTCTTTTGATGCGAAAAGCTGTCAAAAAATCTCGTCATATCAAGTCACTAACAATCAAGTTCATTTTGAGCTAGCATGCTTGTAGATGAAAAATAAATAGTCATTTTTTTATTAAATTATAATAGAACAGATACAGTCTTAACAGTAGTTGAAGTTAAGTAATGTGGAAATATTCAATCAGCTCTTATACAAACTTCTTTTACATAAAATGTTTAGATAGTTCTAGAAAGCTTTGAGATGTAACAGCACTTACATAACCAATGTTCCAGGTGTAACAACACATCGAAACCGTCTCACACAGTAGATGCGCACACTGCCGAAGTAAACTGCCTCAGTTTCAACCCTTATTCCGAGTTCATTCTTGCAACAGGCAGTGCTGATAAAACGGTGAGCTTTATTTATTTGGTTACTAGCCCTGGCTTAGCACGGGTAAACCGGGGTGGACCTAAATATTTAACAAATCCTTTAATTATTATAATTTTCAACACATATTGGGTTACATGTTTTCAAAATTTTAGAAAAATATACTGTAGCCTATGTTTATCAGGGATAGGGTATCATTCTAATGGTGAAAGAGTTTTCCAAATCGTTCCTGTAGATTGGAAGCCTATTCACAAAAAATCTTTCGTCTTTATAATATTAGTCTAAATAATACAGTTTAGATTAGATAGATAGAGTTTGAAAATAAATGATGACATTTTTATGGTAACTAGCATCTTAAAGCCTAAGTAACTTGAAGTTATATCTCCAAACGCTAATGTATCCTACATTTGAGGCCAACATATCCTTACACACTTTACTCGGCTCGTCAATAAATAGTGACGACATCGATGCCGATCTTCCGTCGACACTAATGAGCCATCAGTATTGTGTAAGAGATAACTTCAAAAGCTAAAGATATAATATACTTTGTAACCCTGATGATAATGTTATTTAATTATATATTACCTTAATTAATGCTGAACTTCCTCCAAGCTAGGGAAGCTCTTGAAAAAATGCTAATCTAAACTAAATAATTTTTAGGTGATACTTTTGAAGATTTGTACTTGCCATATTCATTATTACTTGCTATACTTTTCCACCCCTGTACCACGTTATTAAATTAGATTTTTTTTTACTATCTGACCTACTTGTTTCAATTGTAAATACTAGTTATTATTCGGTTCTTTTATCTAATTGTAATTTTCTTTGTTAAAGGTTTATTATGTACCTCTAAAAAAACATATTGATTGTTTTTATTTTAGGTAGCGCTATGGGACCTGCGTAACCTGAAATTGAAGCTGCATTCGTTTGAATCGCACAAAGACGAGATCTTCCAAGTGCAGTGGTCGCCGCACAACGAGACTATCCTAGCCAGCAGCGGAACTGATAGAAGGTATTAATTATTATATGGAATACTAGGGGTCCACTTGTGAAAACAACAAAATGAACTTGTGAAAACACAAAAATAAATTTTATCATGACGTCTTCTGTGGCGCGGAGGGCGAAGGTCCGCCTGCGACGCAGGAGGTTCCCGCCTCGGAACAAATATTTGTACGATCTGCAGATATGGCTTCGCATCGCACGGGTATTTAACAAAAATTGTTTTTTTCATACGGAACCCTAACTTTTTTTGAACATATTCTATAGCCTATGTTCATCCATCACGGAAAATTTAACATTCTAATGGTGAAAGAATTTTTTAAATCGGTCCAGTAGTTTCGGAGCCTATTCAATTCAAACAAACAAACTATCAAATTTTTCCTCTTTATAAAATATAAAGATATAAAGCCAGGCAGTTTACTGACATCTAGAATAGAATATAAAAACATTTATTTAGACAGGTACATAGACAAAAAGTATAAAATAAACAAACAAAAACACTATTGAGTGAAACAAAACAGCTTATAAATGAATAATCCTGGACAATTAACACAGCATTTTCTAGCCCCCAGCTAAGCAGAGCTGGTTTTATGGGTACTAGATAACGGATAAACATAATAATATACAGAGTACATAGATAGATATTTTTTATTATACGAATCGAACCCGCGACCTCATGCGTCGCAGGCAGACCTTCGCCCATCACGCCACAGAGGTCGTCAATAAAGACAAATAAAATTTGATAGAATGAAGTCTACTAATAAACTCAACTTCTGCGTATTCCAGACTGCATGTATGGGACTTGTCCAAGATCGGCGAGGAGCAAATAGCTGAGGACGCGGAGGACGGTCCCCCCGAGCTGCTGTTCATCCACGGCGGCCACACAGCCAAGATCTCAGACTTCTCCTGGAACCCCAACGAACCCTGGGTCATCTGCTCCGTATCCGAGGATAATATTATGCAGGTGTGCTAGCGTGGAAATCTATATTTTCGTGCAGCAACACATCTAGAATTAAATAAATAAACATATTAATTTTTAGTTTTGGCCACTCGTTCGTAGATAGAAAATACTCGCGGTATCTCTCAGCGTCGTCTGCGATTTCCAGGCTAACCTCGGCCATTTATTTAAATAAAAAATTGCTATAACGTCTTCATCTTTGGAAATATGTTTAAAACCAACAAATCCATGATAGATCCCTTTTTTACAAACAAGCGTTATTCCGCTATCGTAGACTCATCCAGGGCCTTTACAGTGAATAAAGACCCTGGATGGGTCTAATAACTGACTAATAACGGGACTAAATAACTGATATACATAAATAATGTTATTACATAAATATTTTTTATTATACATATAAAACGACCAGGGCCTTTATTCACTACTGCCAATCCCAAGGCGTTTCGCAGATACGACAAGACAGCGGCGTGGAATCGAACAAAATCTTATTTAGAATAATACATTGTGACGTCACACGGTTTGGGCAAGGAATTTCCTATTTCATAGAGAATAAAGGTCCAGCACGATATTCATATTTCATACATTAAACTCAACATATCTCTCGTATTTTCAGGTTTGGCAAATGGCGGAGAATATTTACAACGACGAGGAACCGGAAACGCCGGCGTCGGAGCTAGAATCGGGAGTAAACGTTAACCACGGGTAGTCCGCAAGGCATACCATCCCACTGAATTGTCGTGGACCCAGCACACAACTTGTTTCTATGCTACTGTTATCTATGAATTATCTTTTACCATCATTGGAAAGACGGGCTCAAATGAATATAGCGTTTTATCATTTTCTCGGTTTTTTCTTCATTCATTGAATTACACTGTCTTACTTATGTATACTGTACTCTAAATTCTCGCCCTGATAACTCCTTTTGGTGTTTAAAGTCAAAGTTATAAGCATAATATTCCAAGCAGAAGTCAAACTTCTGTTTTTGTAGCATACTGAAAATTGTGAAGATGTGCGCTGCCTTTTCCCAGCATTAATGTATTCATGGGTTGTAAACTAATGTTAAGTTAGTTGAAATCAACTAATTCTTATCTAAACTTAAATGAAGAAAATTAAAAATAGCTGCTTCAATAGTAGCTACAATTTTCTTTTGATAATTTGTATCTTTGATCGTTGAAAAAAGAAAAAAGATTAAATTTGGCCTGTTTGTGTTTTCTTTCAAAATCGAAAAAGAAAAAATACTGCGAAAAAAAGGCACTAGCACCCAAAATCAAGAAATTTACGCCAGACAGTTTTGTAATGCGATGTACACTTGAGAAACATTTGAAAGTGCAGTTATCGTGCAACAATGCAAGGAAAATAAAGCTGGCAATTTACTAGATGGCATCTAAAATGTAAACTATATTTATCTACTACATTAGAATCTACGTAACATAACAGTAAACTTATCTCCAATTATCGTTTCGTGGGGTGTTTTCTCGTGGTCCCATTATTTTGTCCCATTGATGGGACCACGAGAAATATGTTGGCGCGAATTAAATTTTTTGTGGTTTTTATATTTTTCTGCTTTCAACAAAGAATAATGCTAATGGAAAGCAGAATTTGCAGCAAATTGTACACCGTTACAAGATTTATGTATTCCCGCCGAAATCGTTAATTTTGTATTTTAGGAGCATTTGGGAAATGTTGATGCTTTACGATTTATGTATAACGCAGAAAAACTTAAACCACAAAATAATTTGAATCTCGCAGAAGCTCGTAACGATCAACCATGCCGTTCTTGCATTACACAGAATTCTAGACCGTTAATGTTGTACATTATTATAAGTTAGGTTAGGTTGTGTCTTGTTATATGTTCAGTTTGGGATAAGGCAGTAGGGATCTTAAAATATGCACAAGAATCTCAAGGCATGAAAAATCATATTTTTGTAAAATTTGTGCATATAATATAGGATATTTCGTTAACCGCCAATGAAAACAAAAATTTCCGTTTAATTATTTATTTTCCTCCTAAATCATCCGTGTTAGAACTTCTTCGTAAACCCAAGTTTATTGTATTTAAACATTGTCTCCAAAAAATAACGAGGCTGTTTCCAAGGCCAAAAGGTTTTAAATTTCCTTTTCTATTGTTGATTCTACCTAAGCGTCGTTTTACCGTAGATGAAATCGGTAGGGAAAGAGGTCTATTTTCGGAGTTTACAATTATTTATATAGTTGTTAACAAAAAGGTTGTCTTTTAGGATTGATGAAATATTGTGAAGGAAGTTCTTTCAGATGGAGCGACTGAGCGAGCGAGGGTATTTTATGATGCTAATTGTGTAATGGAATTATTTTAAGCTCTGCTAATTAAATAAACATACGTAAATTACGAGCTTTTTTATTGAGAAAACCTGTTGACTTTACAAATAATAGATAACATCTAAAATTAGACATGTTTGAGGAATCATAGTTTCAGAACATTTACAAATTAATAGTGTATTCAGAATGAAATTCCAATGTACGGATACAAAAAGAATTTTTCGCTGAGGACAGGATTCGAACCTGCGCGGGTAGAACCCATTGGATTTCAAGTCCAACTCCTTAACCACTCGGACACCTCAGCTGATGAAAGGCGAGTCGAAATTACTCATTATACTATCTGTGACATAGAATAAGTTACAGTTGGTAAGAATATTACAGTTATGGCTTTTGTTGATACGTTGTTTACACAAGTGGTTACCTATTGTCAATAACTAGTATAAAAAAAAACAGTCGCTTCCATAAGTATGCTTAGATCTTTAAAACTACGCAACGGATTTTAATGCGGTGTTTTTGTATAGATAGATTCAAGAGGGAGATTTATGTATAATATAACGTGTTTTATTATTACTATCAGTATTGCAACTGTGCGAAGCTAAGAAGGATCCTTTCAGATTTCTGCTTTAGGCTTACAAAATACACTTAGACAAGTCAAATATCAGAACATATTGTTGAAGAAATAAGTTGTTATTGATTTCTCTTCACTTCAACTTGGATTTGTGAATAATAAACTAAAATAAAAGCATTCTCCCACAGGCGTGACGCGCGGTGCGGTGAACATGCCTTGTGCAATTGATAGATTATTGTACTCCTGTCATGGGGACAAATATCCCTCTTGGCCAAATCAGCAGATGGTCTCGAGGTCACACCCGCCTTCATCATCAGCCTTAGTCGGTGTCTCAGCACATAGTAGTCCTCTATAATGAATAGCACTTGACTTTAGACCAGTAGGGTCGGGCCACGGGCTTTCTTGTATAAGGTAGAATAGAGAAAAATAACGTCACTTTGTCATCGAATGCGTAAATTATTTGAAATTAATTTCTTCAACTTCAATAATGTACGCAATGTATGGCGATGCGATGCCATTATTGTTTGTCTATTCTACCCTAGAGAACAATCCCCGTGCTTGGCCTACAGGCCCTACAGGCCTACCACGGCCTTTGTTCTCTTTTGTAATATGCCTCCAAAGGGCAGAGGGGTTAAGTGGTAAAAAAGAGTAAAAGGCAAAAATATTCAGCAAAGAATTTATTGTTTATTTTATACGAACAATGTCAAGCGATTATGATTACAAAGTTTAGTACAATAATGGTATTATGCTACAATATTTACTCAGTGTTTTTCTAATACCTCTTTATAATTCTTTATTGTGCACCAAAGTAACATCAACATCATACATAAAGTTAAAAAGTAATGGACATGTACAAAGGCGAGCTTAAGGCCCTGTATAAAGACAATATTTAGGTATTAGTAGTATTATTTAGTAGTTCGTAGCGCTTGACAAATAAAGTTGAAAATGGTGATGCGTTTGATTTAGTTGAATCTCTTGTTCGACAATGTCAACATTATTTATCGGTTTTAACTTATTTTAAAAGTAAATACACCAGTAAATTAAAATCTTTATACATATTTCTCTAGATGATAAAATTACCTTTCTTACAGTAGCAAAATTATAAAATGTTATCACTCAAAATATTGAGCATTTCGAGACGAAAAAATATTTTCGTGTTCTTTCTTGCGATATTTTTTTCAAGTTTCTAGGTGGTTTTTATGAAATATTTTTCTGTAAGTCTTTTTTCCATACACTTGACTATAAACTGTATTTTTTTTGGGCTTGTAATATGTCGCAGTAAGCCTAACTGTGCGACGAAAAAGTGGTCGTTTTACGATGTCTGTCGTATGGCAGCGCCTTAACCCTAAAAGAGTTTTCTTACCGCAAACCTACATACCACTTAAATCTCCTTATTATCGCCCCAGCAACATCTTAAGAGTGTACCTTATGTAATTTTATTGTTAGAAATCGTTATTTATCTCAGAATCTGTGAAAGCTACCACCTTCATATTAAGGTAAATGATAATTCGAACTTTTATCTTGGATTCCGTCTTTTCAAAAACACGATTGGTGAAAATTTTCTCGATACTTTTATTTTTTGAAAAATACATGTTTTGCACACATTTTGCTATTTATCTCAGGATCCACCTCATTTTTTGTTGGATTTTTGTTTAGAATTTCTTCGTTTTCGTCTTTTTAATTTTTCGTTTAGTTGTGTAAATAACTTGTAATTAGGTATAACAGTTTTGGAAATATAAAATACGGAGCACGTCTATCGCTCTGTGCTTCTCACTCATACGAAAATCATATCTTGTCATTCTGCTCGAAATTTGAATTTTGGCTGAGGTATGGCACGCTCTTAAGTGCTGCCGTTCTACTAATTTGTTTAATGGGTCTGCAGCCATTCAGTTCATGAACTAGTAAAAATACAGTTACATTGTTTAGAGCAAACTTGGTAAAAAAATAATTTTGTATCAGTTTTTGTCATTTTCCACATGACATTGGCTAACAAAAGATAACAAGCTAGTCTGGGTGGTTTTTAAAAGTAGCGTTAATTATCGCGCCGTAATCTGCTGCGCTATTTCGATTCGTATTGTGACAGAACATTAGAAAAACACTGCGCATTTTTATATTAATGTAGCCTATTACATTACAGCGTGAAGACATGGTTAATGTACTTATCAATACTTTAGCTACCAGTAATTTTAACAGAAGTAAATTTTTTAACAATATTCGAGGATTAGATAATTTTGATCATCCCATGCACAAGTTGTGATTTAAAACTGAACAAAATCATTTAAACTTTATTTAATCAGATTTTATCATAATTTGCCATGGGTTGAAATGTTATTGTTATTATATAGAGCGAGAAATAGATTAAGTTTGATCGTCATGGGCTAGATTTAAATATATTCGTAGTTTTCTACAACAAATAAAACTAAGGAAAACCAATTTGCTGGAAATCGTAAACCATATTCTATGAACTATGATAAAGCCAACTTCGATTCAACTGCTTCAACTATATTTCGGAAGCAGTCGAGAAAATATTAAATTTTAGCTCAAAATTTTGTATTTTCCCATATGGTCTAAAAATACCAGTGAAATAAAGTTAGTGTTTCCATAAGTTAAAAGAAAATCGTTATAAATAAGCGGTAAATTACTTTTCTGTAGCAGAAACTATTACAAACCACAGAAAAAATAATCTTGCGCCAATACGTGCGATCACCCTTGAGTTTATATAACGTGTACAATTAATATAATAACAAACAATAGCCAATTTAATATTATTAGAGTCAGTCATACCAGCTACTATATAATATTTGATAGTATATAATATAGTATTTAAGAATGGAGATATGGAATAAAGATAAAATAAGTCAACGCTTCTTCCGACAAACTACATGTAGCCACAATTCGCAACATTTTAAATATAAGTAATATTATGCTATAACAGAAACTTATTGCAATAATTATAACACAAATCACAGCTAAGCATATAAATAAAATTGCCAATTTCAAACCTAACAATATCCCTAACAGTGTTGCAGCAAATTATATAATTGACTGCATAATATCAAGCAACCCGATCACAATACAAAAGCAATACAAATCATAAATGTATGCAAAATACAATTTTGGTATAAAAACAAAATACAATTTGGTACAAAATAAGGGGGCACCCTGATAACATAACTCGAATAGAATAACTCTTAAAATTATAATAAAAATTGATTTTTAATTGATTTAAACTGGGTTAGTGACCATTTATTTTCTTATCATATATTGAATATGCATGTCAATGAAATTTTATATAATATCATTTTCTCCTTTAATATTTTGTTTATAAAATGCGTGAGAACTTTCTGGACTACCCTAAATATACATTAATATCACACGGCCTATACAATGGCCATATACTATTCACATATGAAACTATATCATATGCTTCTTGATATATTTGGTAACAAATAGTGATTGCTTTACGAATTTCAAGAGCAGCCAATAAGGCTGCTCTTGAAATTCGTAAAGTACATAATACAAAAGCCTGCAATTCAAGTTAAATAAATATCTCTCAAATCACTGATATTCAAACTTCATAAATTATAATTTTGAAACCAAATTGAATTTAAAAACAAAACCATTAAAAATAGCTTTAAAACGAAAAAGCTAACTAAGGTCTGCAACTTCAAATCTTTCTTTTTCCGTATAAAATCTACCGAGCCATAACACAAGCTTTATTCTGTTAAACTTGACAGTCCCAGGTTAAATTATCAAGTTTTTGAGTCAAATTATTAATGACCTCATAATTTTTTGACCCAAAATAATTGATAATTATTTTTTCGAGTAAATCAAGTTTTAGAATATCGCGCTTTCACATAACAACAGCCAGCCAGCTCAATTACTAAATATTTACCCGGTCATTCATAATGATCTGCTAACTTAAAACAGCTGCTAAGCAGAATCATTTCACACTCAGACTTTTGACAATGGAAGGAAACAGAGTGGGAAATAGCAATGCTTTAAGCAGATCATGATGAATACGGGGGTTATTAAATACATACAATACGAAAAATATATCATTTCATATCACTATTCAATTTCATTAATAAATGTCGTAGATATGAGATATATTGGAAATACATTTTGGATATTGAATATATTCTAAAGAATTATTACCTAATCTTAATGTATAATAACTATTATTCATAGATTAACAATTAATTAAATGAAAACTAAATAATATACAAAACAATGTAACAGATTATTGTGACGTGGCCTAAATAATAATTGATTAGCTGCTAAATGAAAAACGTTTACACCACAATAACAACTTAACAACAGCTTACCAAAATATGTATACACCTATAGTCGTTGCCAAATAAGATGGCAAAAGAGGTCATTCACCGACCTTTACTACGTTAACGTAAAATCAAATAAATGTATCGCTAATTCTGTCGCTCACCATACAAACCTAACGAAAACGGGTATCGCTAAGAGTCTCGTGGTACATACCTACAAGACAGCCGCGGTAAAACGGTACAACCCAAAAATTATACGAAATCGGGGAAACATACCGTTTGAAATTTTATGTTTGTCATATTCTATCCACGTATTTAATGGTTTTAAAATACGAAATGTATTTAAAACCGGCGTTATTTATTAAAATTATTTATAATTTAATGGTTGAGAGTACCAAATTATATGCACATGTCTGAGAAAAACATAGTATTTTTGTATATCATTAGAATTTAAGTATCGAGAACATTTACGATACAAAATTGTTCAGATCTATTATTTTATGCTTAATTAGCAATCAAATAATTATATAACACCAAAAAATCCAAATTTGTGGGTTGTGACATTTTCATTCCCTCATCGCTCGCGTCAGGTGTGCGCGACTTTCGGCACGGCGGCGCGGCGGGCGGTGACGGCGCGGCCCGGCCCGATCGCCATTTTGTTTTCTCATTCCGCTTCGGAGTTCGCTTGCGTTCGGTCGTTTTGGGGTGCTATAAATTGAGTTTGTTATTTTTGTTGTGGTTTGTTATTGTTTTTTGTTACTGTTGTCAAAATCCATGGAGCCTGTGCCTGGACCGTCTTCCAGTTCAACTGGTGATGACAGTGTACAGAGCCACCGCCGCCGCCGTCGTCGTAATATATTCCAACCTAATGCGGTTTCGGAAGCAATACCCTTTTCTTCGCCGCAAAAAAAGCGAAAACAGGCGATCCTTACCAGTGGTGAACGGCTCATGATTATAAATATATTTAAATATGTTCAGAGCAAACAGGCGGAAGATAAACCCGTATTAAATCATGACCTCGTCAAACAAACATGTGAAATATCTGGAGTGAGTGAAAGATCTGTTTATCGCGTGTTGAGTGATTATAGAGATACTCATAAAATAACTGAACCTGATGCAGAACAATTTAAAAAAACGTGTATTTTGTTTAACTTTTCTCATAAATTATTTGCTACTTACCCATTTCATTCATTCAAATAATTAGGTAGGTAGAGAATCTAGACCCTAAATTTTAATTACACTGCAGCAGGTAGGCGAAAATGTTTGCAACTCATGCAATGTCTAGACCACCAGACTACTAACGTACCACGAGACTCTTAGCGATACCCGTTTTCTTTAGGTTTGTATGGTGAGCGACAGAATTAGCGATACATTTATTTGATTTTACGTTAATGTAGTAAAGGTCGGTGAATGACCTCTTTTGCCATCTTATTTGGCAACGACTATAAATTACTTTATGATCGAACCCGCAACCTCCTGCGTCGCAGGCGGACCTTCGCTCACCGCGCCACAGAGGTCATATACAGGTATCTTATGTATCCAGGTGTATACAGTATAGTGCCGTCGTATGTACCACCAAGAACCAATGTACCACCAAGGATGCTTATCGCTGCGACCACGATTAACTAAGAAAGAAAAACCAGAAAGTAAGAACGTCTTGTCATCTACTTTAAGCCTGTATTTGAAAAGTCATATAAACATTATATATTGTAATTATATGTAGATATAGAGATAAAAGTACATGAAATTTGTCCCAATGTAATTATAACTTTAAGGGTTGCAATTATGTCCAATAACATGCATTTTAATTACAAAAGAACCGTGTCAGAATATATACGAAATATACAAATAAATTATATAAAAAATTGGTATTATAAAACAATGTCATAAATAATATTAAAATCTATATTATATGTCTGTACGTATACAGTTATTTGTCAAAAATCCTACTAATATTATAAATGATGACATTTTTGTTACCCTTTCACGCAAAAACTACTAAACGGATTTTCATGAAACTTAACACATATATAGTTTATATCCTAGAATAACATATAGACATTTTATACCAAAAATCCCACGCGATCGGAGGTTACGCGGGTGATACCACGGGCACAAAATCTTCAATAAACTCAATGACTGTGTAATAGCATTTTTCTGACAGTATGCTTTTTAGCTTACGATAACACTTTCTTTCCAGCTTACATTGGTCGGTCTCATAATTCTGTAGTCATATCGTGGTCGCAACCTAAGATACTATCTGGTCTAAGGTTAAGGAGGTTTCTAGCTTAACTGTAGGGCAAGCAAGGGCTTTCTTGTCTAAGGTAGAATAGAGAAAAATTACGTCACTTTGTCGTCGAATGCGTAAATTATTTGAAATTTATTTCTTCAACTTCAATAATGTACGCGATGTATGGCGATGCGATGGCATTATTGTCTATTCTACCCTAGAGAACAATCCCCGTGCTTGACTGGTGTAGAAATATGATTAAAAGCTGGTGCGATCCTCTTTTGTTTATCATACAATTAATACCGGGATTTGAGACGTCATCAGTTGTGTATGAAAAACAAAAGACTCACCCCAGCTCTTAAATATAAGATTATATAACGTAACATAACATTTTAAAACATAATTGTGCTTTAATCGTCATAAATCTAAACTAAAACGAGTCACAGAATAAGTTTTTTACTCTAAAGTCATTTATAACGGTATATTTACCATGATTTGAGTTTCGAGTTTTCTGTTGTAATAACAATACAGATTCCTTTATTGTACACCAGAAAAAGAAAACAAAAAAGATATTACATAAGAAAACTGCAATGGGCGGCCTTATCACTTAGAAGCGATCTCTTCCAGGCAACCTTTGTATTATTTGAAGTTGATTGAGTACCTAGTAAGTTTTAAAATTGAATAACTCAAAACTCAAATCATAGTTAATATCCCATAAGAGACTTAACTGTGAATAATTATAGTTTCATAAGTGTTTTTACATACACTTTATGTATCATTTAAGTACCTAAAATTTGAGTATTTTTATTTGATCAAGTGATTATGATTATAACAAGAATAATACTCTTAAAACTTGCTACTGACTGAAAACTATTTATTCTAAGTTAGATTCGCTATGTCACCTAGTATTGTCTATTCCTACGAATGGAAGCAACTTCTTGCGCGCAAGAGAAACTCAACCATAGACTAGCCCAATACACAGGGTGTAACTGTGATTATTAACAATATGTACGTGTTCGTCCATTTCTCAATTCTTATATGGATTAGTATCTATATAAATCAGCGCAATGAATTAAGTATTTTTTTTCACTTACAAAAATCAATATCATTTATCCATTATATTATCAGGTTGGTTACCATCCAAACAGAGCGGAAATGAGTAAAATAAATAAATATTGATTAAAATAATGGTATTGATATGGATCAGTCGCTATTTTCCAGCTAAAATGAATGTACATGGTTTTTAAACAGCCGCCAATACTTATTTCACTCTGTTGCCTTTTTATACGCAATTTACTTTGCTTTTATATTTGAGATCTAAACTAAAATAAATATTGCTTCAAATTTTCATTTATATCTCAAACTGAACGTCAAGCAAGTTTTAGATTTTCGTGGCATGCTTCGCTTATATTTACTCCATATCACATTAAGATTGGCAAGTGTATACAGCAACAGTCTGCAGTTAGCTCAACAGCACAAATGTATATAGTTGTATACTGCTATTTGTTATTATCCTTGAAATAAATGTAATTGGATGTAATTGTAATTTAATTTCCGTTTTGATGTAAACCAACCAACGCGTTGGTTGCAACGTAAGCGCGTTGCAATACTTTCTCACTGCTGTGCGGGTAACATATGCGCCCACGCAGATTCGTACTTGCTGTTAGCCGTGCTGCACGCTGACTTAGCGCCTTCCACTACGCTGAGAGGAAATGGTTCGCACTGTAAATGAATTAATCTGAGATTAGTACGGATTAAAATAGCTTTATTTCTTAAGGCTCTAAATATAATTAAGTTGAAGTGATTATGACTATATGATGCTGTGTGAATTCATAATGATTAGTAATTAACGGGTATTAATCCCTTTTTTTTTCATCTCCTAACCACAACAGACAGACAGGCAAACCTGTTGAAATGTCGAGAAACGATAAATACCCGTTAATTACTAATCATTCTGTGTTCAGATCGCGTAAGTTTAAAAACATTCGCTGTGTGAATTGTTCAGCATAATGTCTTTTTAATTTGATTAGTTTAATTTCGAAAATAGCGTAATTAATGAATATTTTTGAACTTACGCGAACTTAACACATAATGATTAATACTATTTTAACGGGTATTTATCGCTTTTTTTTAAATATATTTTATACCACGACAGAGTGCAAACCTGTTGAAACGTCGAGGAAAAAAAAACGCGATAAATACCCGTTAAAATGGTACTAAAAGTCAAACTAAAAAAAGTGACGCAATAACAAAATTCAACACTGTATGATATAGACACATCAGCCATAGGCTGCTCGTCTATTAACAAATAAATAAATAAATATTAATTAGCGTAACTAACATACCGTGAGTGCACAGAAAGCTTGTTCGACCGCTGCAATAAATCTCTCCAGCTCGTTACTGCTCGCCATCACTAGCGCCAGCCCAGCGCCGCGCTCGCGCGCCTCGCACACGCTCCATTCCTTAAAATAATATAATAATTTCTTGTCATAACACATAATTGATTTACTCAAATAATGTGGGTAATATTAGTACACGAGTTATTTATTATGTAAGACCTTATATGAATAAACGATTATTATTATTATTATTCCTGCAAGAGTACAATATTGAACCTTACGCTTGCATTATACAGTATATAGGGTTATTGCGGTGGTGCCGGCGTAGAATTTCACCACCCCAACTCTTCCCGTGACGTAAGAGGCGACTAAGGGAGATACAAGGGGGGCAGTAACGCCCTCTGCAGAACAACTCCACCGAACTGCGATCCCCAACCCCCATGAACAGCATGAGGATAATGGCAATAAGATATGATAAGATAAACTTAATTTGTAGCTAATACTAAAATAACAATAGCAATAACCCACAAATGGTAAATAATGCCATCTATGGCGCTCATTAGCGGAGGCCTATGTCCAGCAGTGGACAATTAAAGGATGTTAGTGTTGTTCTATTCTATTCTATTCTTGTTGTTGTATCATGGTTACAGGTAGATGATCAATAAACTCTTAAAGGCGACTTGGGTAGATCAAGACAAACAACTTTGTTCTATGACTCACTAATTCAATTATTTTTTTCATCCCAAAAAATAAATAATTAAATTTCCAGTTCTGATATTCTTAACTCTATGTAGCCGGCCACATTAGAGCCATGATACGAACTAAGCAAAAGCCTGTAACAGATTAAGACAAGACGATACATGACGAAAAATGCGGCGGCCTCTGTGTGTTGTGTAGCAAAAAAAAAAAGGGGTTGCGTTAATGAAAGTGTTTGTGTTAAGCTCGCCTTTGCCATTTCTTTTTGTATATTTTATCGTGCAATAAAGAATTAAGAAGCCGGGTGGACCGCTAGTTACTTTAACTTACCAAACAACACCAGTTTTCGTCAGTGTCCGGGATTTTGAAAGCTGTCAGATTCTTGATGGACCCGCACGCCAAGATCTCTATATCGGTTCTCATCTCCTCAACGTATTCTGTAGAAGAGAGAAAGATAAAATATAATTTTCATGCAGAGATCAAAAGAGGTATGACGTAGGAGCAGTGTTGGTAGGATGAAATCTTCGATATTGCGTGGATCTAACTAGCTCGGAATATGGAGAAATAAAGGGGGCTATAACCGTCAGTCGAGCCTTTCTGGGTTTTGCGCAATATTCACTGTTATTTGTACGATCTGTAGATATTTGGTCAGGGTGTTCTGGTCGTTTTCTATGTATAATAAAAAATATATTTATATAAAAATATTGTATTAGGTATATCAGTCACCTAGTACCCATAACATAAGCTCTGCTTAGCTTGGGGCTAGATTTTGCCTTACATAGTAAGAAAACGATTAGCAAAGAACATTTTATTCTTAGCTGGTTGTTATTTGAAAAACAACTCCATAATCCGAAAACTCGTTCGACTCAAACCGGACCAAAAGTCATTGACAATAAGTTTACCTTTAAGTAAGGCATCGGACCCTCGATCCTTGAGGTACGCCGCGGCCCCCGCTACAAAAGACATGTCCAGGGTGTCCCGCAGACTGATGACCTCCGTGGGGGTCACGAGGACCGTGCAGCCGGGCGGGGGGCCACCAGCGCGGGGGTCTGACTTGGCCCCGTCCTTTTCTTCTAGAGCCTGAAACAAGTTATCACGTTAGCAACGACCAAAGACCATGTATTGTTATAACTCGGACTGATCTGTCGTTGAATATATTCCGATGATTCAATGTACTCTTCGTTCTGGCTGAATTATTCTCTATTAAAGGGCAAGGCATCGACCAAACAGCAGTATCGTTATATCTCGCACCAATCTGTCTTTGAATATATTTTGAAGATACAATGTATTCGTCGTTAAGGCTAACTTATGCTCTATTAAAAAGCAAAATCTGGTATAGAAAATTGTGAACGACCACTGAGACGAGTCAGCTCGTTCTATGCATCCAGCAATAATTTGCAGCCGTCGCCAAACCCTATCTCAAAGCAATGAGGTCGTTGACTCCATCCACATGGCGACGGACGCCAACGACCAGCCGTAGAGACATAACCTTACCTGTGCCGCGTGTAACAACAGCGACTGCAGCCAGGAGGACGCAGCGGGCTCGTCCGGCGCAGCCAGCAACAGTCGGGATCCGTCGCAGAGCGCTATCTCGAAGCAATGCGGTCGCCGGCTCCAGTCGACGTGGCGACGGACCCCAACGACCAGTCGTAGAGATATGTTGTTGGGGAGGGGGGTCCCGTCGGGGGAGTGGGGGCCCCAGTGGAGTACGCCAGCTCTGAAATTATATACATTATACCTATATAATATATATTTTTATATAGGTATGTATAGGTATTTAATTTATTAACTGCTTTAGTATCAGATTGTGGGTTTGGTATTGAGAGGATACAGATCGTAAAGCTTATTAGGTATCTGAGAAAAATACGATAGCGCTTGCTTATAATATTAATTATGATTAGAGTAGGTTACTTTTTATTTATGTCATGACTAAATTCATAGGTACTTATTTAAAATAAAATTATTAAAATTAAAATTTCAAATGAATTAAAATAAATTTGCAATTATAATTTATCTAAATGTAGGTATTCTAAAGTTTTTGTGATTTAAGGTTTTATGGTTAAAGGTGTAGGTCCGAAACCTTGCAGTAAGAATAAAAAGAAAAAGTAAAATTAGCATAGATAGTTCTTAGCCTACCTCAGCAGAAGCTTGGCTCAAAACAAAAAATGGGACCGTCTGGGCAGCCTCATTATTATAGCTTCGATAACGAGCACATAATAACAACCTAAACTACTTGACATAAGGTTGACTTACCTCAGCAAAAAGTAGCAAGGCTCGAACCTGCGTCCCTTATCTGTCTTGCACATAAGATACCCTTCTAACGGCGGGGCGAAGGCGCCCGGCGCTTCTATCAACCGGTCGCCGGCGTCGCCGGAGCAGGCTCGTCCGTAGAACAGAATCTGTGGTACCTGCGAGAGAATATTTATTATTTAGTGCACGAGATAAGGGTTGAGGCTGAATAAATCAAAGTGATCAAATTATTTCCGAGTACTTATGTAATCATGTATAGAGTCCAGTATGGTCTAGAAAATAAATAAATAATGCCGGACAATCCATACAGCACCTTCTTGCCCCAAGCTAAGCAGAGCTTGTGTTATGGGTACTAGATGAGATGACTGATATACATAATATAATACAATATTATTAAATAGATAGATATTTTTTATTATACATAGAAAACGACCAGAACCCCTGAACAAATATCTGCAGATCGTACAAATATTTGTCCCGAGGCGGGAATCGAACCCGCAACCTCCTGCGTCGCAGGCGGACCTTCGCCCACCGCGCCACAGTGGTCGTCATTATTATATTATTTGTTATTTGAATGCTTACTAAGGCCAAGTGTGGGTTAGCTCTTCATCATTATCACCGCCATGGTTTTTTTTTAAATTACATATTAATTTGTTGTGATTTGTATTTTTTTATCAATCAATGGTATTTTTACTGACTGACTGAAACTTATTATGTAACAAACATTGTGAAAGTATGTGACCTACAGTCACATAATAATTTTCAGCATGAGAATCAACAAATTATTAATTATTTTAACAATTTGCAACAGTCTGTAGTTAGCTCAATTGCTTTAATTGTAAATACTAGTTCTAATTTGGTTATTTCATTCTAATTTTCTTTGTAATGTAAACTTTTTGATAACCATAGAAATTGTAATCTCATACTTGCTTCTATATATTATCATACACAAGCTAGTATAAGATTTCAGTTTCTATGGTTTTCAAAAAAAATATATCATAATTCAAGAAAATATAATTAACAAAGGACGGAATATACCTACTCAACAATAAACAACAACTGCAAAAGAATGCGATTACTCAATCCTTGCACAAGGAAATAAACACTATGTTTGGTGTTGGAAACCCAAGTACGCAATTAACGTCACTTATCTATTATATGTAGGTACAGGTAGCTGTGCTTTGTTTAAGTCATTGAAATACATTGTGGTTGAATCACATGGGAATTTATGAATGAAATGTAAATTTTATTAGTTGTGTACTACGTCGACGCGTTTGACCTTGAATGAAATATATAATGCAAAATTGTTATGGGTACCTACGTTTACGATTTTTTTTTATTGTTGTCTAGCATTCAAACGAACGAATAAATGAAATTGAAGGTTGTGGGTTCGATTCCCGCCTCGGGACAAAGTAGTACTATCTGCAGATATTTGATCCGGGTGTTGTGGTCGTTTTATACTAAAACATTTCTATCTATCTACGTAATATATTGTATTATGTATAACAGTTTTCTAGTACCTACACGAGCTATTCTTATCTTAGGGCTAGATAATGCTGTGTGTATTGTCCAGCGTATTTATTTATTTAAACACCACACCAATCTTCTAGCACGAGTTCTGGTAGAGAACCCTAAACAGCGGCTGAAAAATGCCATGTTCTGAACAACCGCGTGCAACCTGAGCCGCGGATGCAGAGTTAATAAAAAATATATTACATTAGCGGAATAGGCTCCGAAACTACTGGACCGATTAGAAATATTCTTTCACCATTAGAATCCTAATTATTCCCTGATGAACATAGGCTATTATAATAGAAGAATATTATCAAAACATCCGCATGAAAAAAATATTTTTTTGTTAAATATCCGTGCAAAGCCGTTGCAAGTAGGTACTATATAAGTTTGAGTTGCAAATAAGTATTTTTTTAATTTTTTTTTTTATTTTCATTATATTTGAGTAGGAAACCAACTGTGCTGTGCTAGCTTGATCAACCTGCGTTAACCCTCACCCGTCTCTCAAGCCGCTGCCTGGCCACTTGCGCGGCCAGCTCCCGACACGACAGCGGGATCATCGCGGGCGGCCGCAGGATCCGCAGGGGCGAAGTCCTGGCGCTCCATTCCAGTGAGGAGGCGAGTCGAGCGCCGAGCGACGACTCGCCCGTCACAAGGGAGCAGGCGATGTTGCCCGCTACGTCGACGATTTGGATGTATTGAGCTTCTGGGCCAACCTGGAAGCATCGTCAGCCAATATCAGTCCACTGCTGGACATAGGCCTCCTCTAATGAGCGCCATAGATGGTTATCATGGTTATCGTTATCAATCTGGAATAATGCATAATGGTATTATAAAATGATTTAGCTTATAATTGAAGTACCAGTAGATTGTTTACAACAGTCTGCAGTCAGCTCAGTTGTTTCAATTGTAAATACTATGTCTGATTTAGTAAGATAATTGTAATTTACTTTGTTAGTAAAATATTTATCAATAATAATAATAATTTTATATCATAATAACAAATGAATTGTATACATAACCTACCTGTCATTATTATTATCAGTAAAATTTAATTTACTAGCGAGTAAGAACAATTAATCTTGTTATAACAATAACATGGTGCAGTGACCACAAAATAATCGCTCTCGGTGATTGATCAATGAACTCTTAATTTCCAATACAATCTTACCGGCTTCGCACGGGTGCAATGCTGGTAGAAAAATCTTCTTCTTGAATCACTCTATGTATTTAAAAAAGCTGATGTGCATAAAATTATATACGAGTACCAAGAAAACGACCAGAAAGGGAATCGAACCCCTGGCGGACCTTTGCCCACCGCGCCACGAGGTAGAAATAAAAACTCAACAAAAATACATCAATTTTTCGATTGACATTTGGGGCTATATTTACAAACATTATATTTTTAGCATGGCCGGAGTATAAACTAGTGCTTTACTGAATCTGCACTGCGTAGGGTGGTGGCAATACTTACCGCTATAGCATCAAGTTCATTATGCGGCAGACGACATATCATCTCGTATTCCGTGCCTCCTTGATTTATACTCGCGACGTAGAGCGCATAGTCTGTTATGAAGACGAGGAGCGGCGTCCACGTGCCGTCTTCCATCGCGTATGTGGACTGGACTTTCATCATCTATGGTCAAGAATTAAGAACAATTCATTGAAAGCCAATGGAGTATAAACAAATATAAATAATGTTCTCCGATCTTTAGTAATTTTTTATAGAGCACTAATTCCGACGTTAAATAGGTCAGTAAATTATCTATTTAATATCAAATTGATTAAATGGTTAAATGGCACGAATTTTTAATGTAAATTTTTTAAATGTTGAATAATTATTATTTCTATCGTATTATAGTAGAATTAGTAGTGTTTTTTTTCTATGCTAAGCCATCGCCAGATCTGAGCGCATTTTTTGTATTTATTCTACTTGTACACCATTTTTTATGCAAATATATTTGGATCTTTGAATTTAGTTCTATTGCAGATTCTATTTCTTGTCACTTAATTTTTATAGAAAAGGTCGTCAGTGTGAAATCAATGACGTAAATATTTCAATACGATCCTAAGGCCTTAGGTATTCTATATCGATAATTCAGTGTACTATTAGAGTACCTACACCGATTGGCCGAAACCAAAAACGAAGTTTGGTTTACTTTAGGGTCTAAATTACGAAATATTCTAATCAAACAATATTACTTAAGGAGGGTTGAATGCTGAGTCACACTTCTACATTTCCCCACGCTCACAATGTTGGCGAATAATGTTAATATTTTGGCTCGACATTTTTCCGATTTAACAAAAGTTTTTCCAAATCGCTTTCTTACTAAAACCATGCAGTAGATTGCTAGTAAGACAAGTATTTTACGCCTCGAAACATCGAATACGACTATCATCGACCACATAAAAGCAGAAGTTTATCGCTGCCCGTGGATTTTCACTACGCTAACTTCGGCAAAACAGCTATGTCTAATGCAAACTTTAAGTCTGCATGAGTCACCTCCAGTGATTTGGACAGGACCCAAAAAATATAACAATAAAACTTTACATGGTTAAGGAGCTATAAAATTGTATTTTATGGTTGAAAATGGTAAATGGTTGAAATGTTTTAGTAAACTTTTAACAAACATTTGAATAATTCTGAGTTTAAATGAATATTGACGAATAAGGCCTTCTAGAATAGTTTAGATTCAATCGTTAGGTATCAATACCTAGCTCTATCATAGCTCATAAAGATAGCGAAGGTCTAAGGGCAACCTATGTTTACATAAGATAGAAACACTCACCCTATTCAAGGTCTCATTAGGGTACGAGAATATTTGTAGTCTCAGCTTTTCATTGCATTCTATAGCGACGTTATCTTCAAAGCTGTCAAAGTATGAAGGCTCGTCCGCCGTAAGCAACCGCACTGAAAGCCTTTTGTTCTCGATCATCTCTTTGTCAATGAGACGCGACATACGCTGAGCGGAAATATGAAATGTATCGGACACGTCCTTGAAAGGGAATATGATACTGGGAAAATGCTTTTCAAGCCTCAATTTCATTTGGTAGAACTTATTGTTCTTGATTTTGATTTCAAGGTCCTTACGTTGGCAGACGTTCTTTAGGTACCGGTTTAGTAGTGCAGACTTGTTTGATTGCAGCTTCTGATTGGCTGGGCTGTCGAAAAACTCGTCGTTGAAATCTTCAGCGCCTTTTAGGGTCGAGTTATCAGTGTTGGAGGCAACATCGCTGTTAACTTGCAAAGTTTCTTCCGCCACATTTTGGACAGTAGAGGCTGACTTTCGACTGTAACGATTCACATTCTGTTTCTTCGGTGAAGAGAGATGTTTAGACACTCCATTCTTCTGTTCTGTTTCATCTAGAATGTTCCTGTTGAACTGACGTTTGGGAGTGGAAGTTTTGCTTGATGTTTCAGGATCTGTCAGAGATTTGATATCAGTTTTGCTGGTGCTTGTGGGTAAAGAATTAAGGTCACTTATGCTTGAGAGATCATTTTTGCTTGTACTGATATTCATTTCAGTGACTGGGGTTGATTCAGGGATGGGAACAAATGTTTCTTTGGGTGCATCAAATGCTGTTTGGAATGTATCATGGACGTAGCTGTATGAAACACCTTTATGTTCGTAAACAGTGCTTTCACAGTTCACTACGTATTTGCTGAGGGGTGGTAGATCTCCCTTGTTAGCTGACTTTTTGTCCAAAGGGGCTTTCATGTTCAGAGTCAGTTTATGCCTTGGAGATCCTTCTTTTGATGTTCCAATCACAGAATTTTTCACAGGTCCTGTGTCTTTGTTAAGTTTTACGTTTTCTAGCTGTTGCCCATTCAGATTAATTTCAACAAAGTCATCCTCATCTTCAATTTGGAACCCTGAGTCAAGGCTTTTAGATATATTTCTGTTATGATCCTGAACATCACATGGCAATGCTTCAACAACATTGTTCAGCTCTATGCTGTTTTCTGTGAGTCCTTTTTCAGGTGCAAAATTAAAGTTAAAGTTCTTGTAGAAGTTTTTGAGGGAGTCAATTATGTTGTTGGTGTCAAGTATGTTCAAAACTTTGGTGTTCCGTTTGTTTTCCTCCACAATATTTGTAGTGATGTAGCGTTTTTTCTTCAATACAGATTTCACTCCATTCATTTTGCTAGGACTCTGTGTGACTTCTAGAGGTCCCTTTGCTCTATCATGATTCTGGTCAATATCAGCTTCAGAAAAGTATGTTTTTCTCATGAATGCTACATGACCGTTGTTATCAAAGGCATCACAGGAGTTTGATTTTTGTGCCTTATCATGTTTTCTCCGTAATAATGTAGTTTCAGTTTTATTTGAATGTGATGAAGAAGACTCACTGGATGAGGTTTCAGAGTCGCAGCTGAAATTAGAATCTGAGCTGTTTGAATCACACCCATACAGTTTTCTTGTCTCTTGTGAATCATTATTAATGTCTTGGTCATTCTCTAGTTCATTGTTTTGTCTAGAATATTCAAAAATACCACTTCTATCATTCTTTGGGTCTCCGTAAGTCAGGATGTCAGACATGGTCTGCTGAGCAACATCTGCTGCATATTTTGGAGTCCTGTCACCTGATGCACACCATGAAAATCTTTCTGTCACTCCATTATTCTTTTGCCTAAACTTATCACAATATGAACCATCAGGCACATATGAAATAAAACCTCTTTCTATGTGTATGTTATCTGTTTTTGTATTATTTAGAATATCTTCATGGAATGACACCCTTTTCTTTTGTGAGCTAGGTCCACTTTGTGACTTTTTTCTGCATCTCCGCCTGTACACAATATCTTCAGACAGAGATTTCTTTGGTTCATTTGTTCTCAGTGCAGGCTTTCTTACTTCTTCTACCACTTTCTCACTTTCTAAAGCTTTTAATACTACATCAGGCAAGTTTTCGTACACTGGTTTGGTATGAGTCTCGATTAGTAGTTCTGGGACGATGTCTTCGAGTGTCCCGATATTCTGGTTGTCGATGTCACTACGGGTCATTACGCTGCTGGTGCTACTTCGGATCATGTCATGAGAACACGAAGGCGGCGCATCATAAACACTGTCACAAGTTAATTCTTCAGCGCCAATAAGACTGTGTGACATAAGAGCCTGACTCGTAGCCTCTGAAGCTTCACTATCTAAGCACAAAACACCAGAATCACCAGGCGTATCGGCCAAGCTGCTCGTTGTGCTCGATACCAAATGAGAGTTGCCTTGAAGACTTAGCTCCGTTGGTTTCCCAGCGCTTTCTTCCAATTTATCCATTTTAAAGTGTTGCAATGTATCTTCACCTCCAGTTTGTATCGCTGTTGCAACAATACTGTCGTCGGTTCTATGACGACGTTTGAATTTATCGATCTCGTAGCCTTTTAATTCTGGAGCCTTGTCGATGGACATTTTCAAAATGTATTTTACACTGAATTGGATAATATTAGTGGATCACAGAATGTGAATAACTTTCAATTCTACTTTATTACACTCATCATAGTCGTATTTATTTGTAAAAATCAAATAAATTACGAGACAAACACACAGCAGCCATATTTGGCATTTTTGACAATTGCATTAGATAAACCTACTTTTTTTCAGAATTTTCAGGGATGACTTTCTTGTTAGTGATGTGCCCTCGCAAGTGAAAGAACCGGCATTTTCCGAAGTAAACGAACAAATTTTCCGAAGTAAACGAACTGGCGTCATTGCACATTTTATTCCATCTATCTGTCAATGTCGTGTCAAAAGTCAATCATTTGTTTGGTTTGTTTGTAAAGTTGAAATTGAAATTGTGTGAATTTGGATTGGAGGTTAGGTTGTGTTTTTGTGAGTTTGTTAAATAATTTTTGAAAAATTTATGTAAAACACAAGCATTTGAATTGTTGCAATGTCGAAGACATTCCTAACGGTGTTCTTGCTGAGCACAATTTTGTTAAAATGTGATAGTGCTAAAATTAACACCCCAAGGGTACTACTCCCCTGGT
This sequence comes from Eupithecia pulchellata, assembly GCA_963931895.1. NCBI lineage: Eukaryota > Metazoa > Arthropoda > Insecta > Lepidoptera > Geometridae > Eupithecia > Eupithecia pulchellata. The sequence continues at coordinate 3,047,614 of OZ007540.1, forward strand.
TCGACGATTTGTTCGTGACTTTCACATTTGAAATTCACGAGGGAGGCTGTTACACATGGTTTGTAGACCTATGCTTTCAGTAACATCTTTGTACTGTCTAAAATTTGCTAATAATTCCTAATATTGTAGGAGTTTGTCTCGAGATGACATCATCGACTTGGAGCCTATTTACGAAGACACTTGGGGCCACTGCTCGCGAGCTGCGCGTGTCTCAGTCTCTAAATCATGCAAGCCGCCGGGTTCTGTTATCATTTTGGCCGAAGAAGTCGAAACCGGCGAGGTAAGTCTTTTTGTAACAAATGAAATGAGAAGTTTATTTGAAACTATCAATAGAATCACTTATTGTTGCTTTGATTAGAAATCATGAATCAATATGCCGATGAATTAAGTAAAAAGATCAAGATCACCTATGTAAACTTTAGTATACTAAAATAAACTTCTTTTTTAGATTCTTCGGGGAGATGTTAATATTGACCAAATAAAAGTATTGAAGGTTATGAGTACAACATGGAAACTTTACTTGGAAGAAGCACCAGAAGCCTTTGAAGTAGTGGCCTATGATGGACAAGGTATATTATTGTAATTCACTGGCAATCTATAAAAGCTGATACATTTACATAATCATAGTCCTTAATCTACTTCTTAGAGTTGTCTTTGTATACTGCTTAGAGTTTTTTTTGCTTCTTTCATGTTCAAGAAAGGAGTCTTTAATGCCCTTATTAAATTGAACCTATTTTCAGGCAACAAATTCTCAACACTTGAGGGCATTCGTTTCACTTGGTATATTGAGAATCAAGGCAATGCAGAGGATGACTTGCTAGTCGCGTAAGTTGTATACGGCTCTATATCTCCATCTACTCTGTAAATTTCAATTATAAAGAAAAAACATTGTTTATCTTTAATTTATTTATTTATTTATTTAATTGCTTACATGTAAATTAAAAAGGAACGACGCCTGGGTTTCCCATAAAACACCGAGTTTTGAATATAAGTTTAATTACGTTCTACAATAGTTTTTATAATCTAATTAATCTATAGTATTGACCGGTTCGATTTGTGAACCGAAGTGGCGATGCGACGCGGCGCGGGGCGAAACTCCGATGTCGTGTCGCAATCTCGCGAAGTCATCAAAATCCGTTGGTTCAATTGAGTTCATTTCAGGTATCGGCTAATTGGGTTAAACCGATAGGTATAACATCTCCACCCTCAGATCAACGACTATTTTTGAAGATTGGGAAAAATGTCGTTGGCAGCTTCCTTTCATTTTGAGATGAATCTGGTACAGCATAAGTTGGGGCTGCCTGGGTTAGCTCTATCTCGATTTTCGAGTTTTCCTTTGTTCGGCGTACGTACAATCTTCGACATAGAACGATGGCGGCGAGTACAAGTGCACCGGATAGTGCACCGTAGAAGGGGATGGTGGTATGATAGAACGTTGAGGGTTGTTCTATCCGTACGGTCTCCTGCTGGTGTATTTTATCTTGAATACCGTGCAGCTTTCTCAGGCTGACGGAGTTGACCTTCAGAGTATAGGGTGCAGGTACATCATCTGGCTGAACCGGAATTTTGGTTATCTTCACAGGTTGTCCATGGATATGATCGTTGACGTTGACGATGGTGAAGTCATCTGTGCGCAGCTTGCAGTTATGTGGTATAGTTGCTAAGTAGCTGCCGTTGAGAGTGTTGTACTCCTCTCGTTCGCATGTGAGGCGAACCTGAGTCGGATGCGGGAATACGACGGCGTAGTGGCGGTCGTCCAGTTTTTCCATGGCGGGCTTCATCAGGTCGATGGTGGTCATTTCGCAGGGTTTTGTTTCGGGCTTTTCTCCTTGGATAATATTACAGATGCAATCGGGTTGAGATTTCAGTTGGTGGTTGAGCTGGTCGTCGCATATGTACCTCGAACCTGACTTCGGGCATTCAGCCTCTATGTACACATGAATATTTCTAGTGATAGCGAGGAGCGGGAAAGGTGGGATGACAGCCTGCCTATTTTTGTTCGGTACTATAACCAATCTATATAAAGTTTAAACTAGCGGCGAGACTACGGGAAACTTAAAAGCAAAAACTAATTGATTTCCATTATAAAACGATGCTGGTTTAATAACGTCGTAGTACCTACTCTCTAATTTCTAAATCTAATAACTGATCTTTAGTATAAAATGATTTCAATTTTCCTAACATACCTTTCATAACATCTATACTTATCATTGAATGATGAGTGCGCGAAGCGCCGCAGAATGCAAGCGCATTTTCTAACCTACTTATTTCATTTACTAAGCTACCTACGTTATTGCTAGTTATCGCCAATATTTGTGCGAATTTTGCAACTTTAACTAATTCGCGTTGAGGATACGAATTGGGGTCGAGTAACATCAGCAAAGTCTTATTTATTGCGACTTGATTATCTACAATTTTGGAAATTATTTTAGTTTGTTCATCCATCCAATCTTTGCTAAGACTGATATGATGATTTTGTTCAGTGACGATCTTATCCTGATTTTTCCTTAGAACTGAAAGGGCTTCATTGTACTTTACAGCATCCGTATAGTCAAGATTCCCTGTAATGCTCTTAATAACTGATCCTAGACCATCTACTAAACCTCTTCTAAAACGAGTTGGCTCTAAAGATTTTAATTGAAGCGATGCGTAATTTAATTCGTTATATAAGTGATCTAGCTGAGATTCGTAGACTGCATACGTGAAGTTATCTACTTTACGTTTTATTTCCGTAAGTTGCAACCGTACTAAGTTAATGTTAGAGTCTATTTCTTTAAGTTCTATGAATTGTAAAAACGTATGATAATGGGTTGTTAGTCGCATGGGGCCTAATTTGAAAGGTAAAAACCCTGGTCCGTCTTCAAGTCCTTCGAGTTTTATTTCCTGTCCGTATGTCAGTGTTGGACTCAGGAGAGTCAGCAGCAGGATCAGCATCCTGTAACAATTTCGCGGACTTAGGGACACGTTTTAACCTATTCTTTGCGATGGGACCTTTTTTCCTAGATGTATAGATGTGAATGGGAAGGTCTGCTAAGACAGTATCCTGTGTATATCTAGGTGCGAGCTTAGATCTACTAGCACAAGGATTACTAATGAAAATCTGTTGGTCCGGTTGGTCCGGTTGGTACTCCACCTCAGATTCGCGAGACCGGTTATGGTTTTCAATAATCGCGGTCCTATTAGCAAGAGATGTCTCGTTGATGAGATCATAAACTTGTTTCATCTGTTCTCTATGGGACTGTGAATACTGCTGTAATAAGTGTCCTGTAATATCGATGTCAGTCGGATCACGTGGGTCAGTATGTCCTAGTATAAGGTCATAGGGCTTACACTTAGTGAAGCTATGTACCGAACTATTATATGCAATCAAAGCGTAAGGCATTAAATTAATAACGGACTGATCTCGTTGTTTCAATTTTAAAATACGAAGGTGTTCAAGCAAAGTCGAGTGAAAACGTTCTATATTTCCGTTAGCGTTTGGTGAATGTGCTAAGGTTTGATGATGCGTGATTTTATGTATCTTACAAAACTCTGAAAACATCTGATTAGTGAATTCGGTGCCTCGATCGGTAATGATAGTGAGTGGTAAGCCGTGATGAGTGCTAAATGTTAATAAAGCCTGTATTACACTAAGCGCAGTGCCGTCTCTAAGTAGGTAGGCTTGACCATACTTTGAGAAAACGTCTATAAAAGTAACATATTTCTCATTTTGGGCAGTGAAGCTGTCCAAATGTACTATCTCAAAGGGCCTTGTCGCTGGTGGCACGATGTTGAGTTTAGGCCTAATGGGATTCCTATCATACTTAGCTTGTCCGCATATTGTACAGTCATTTATGAACTTGGTGATGTGATCTTTCATTCGCGGCCAGTAGTAACGAGCTGATAAAGATAGATAACATTCGTTAATGCCACGGTGGTTAGTTTTGCCTTCGTGGTAATTACGAATGATCTCTTGCTGTCTTAGATATTCTTTGACATTTTCTAATTCCTTTTTAGCAAGTACCAATTTCATACATGAGCTTCTGAATGTTTCCTGTAAAATAGGGACAATCTTATACATACCTAAAGGAGGGTTAATAAGAATACCTGTCTTAATTTTAGGGTTAACATAATCCTTAATAGCATTAATTAAATCATGTTCTAGATTCGATTCCGATAACTGAACGGACGTACGTGTGTGAGTGTCGAACGGCTTGGTCGCTGACGCGCGTTTCTTGACGTCACCTACAATCGTCATAATCAGCTGTCGATGAAATTTATTCAAGGGCTCGTCAGTTATGGGAATTTCAAGGATAGGGTTTTCATCGGAGTTATATACGGTTTTAGTACATGAGGTACGGCCTATTGTTGCAGATGGAGGTACTTCCGATGTATTTCCGGCCATAGAGCTAGTCTCCTCGTTACAAATCTCAACGCGAGAGAGAGCTTCGGCGTTGGTGTTTTTCTTACCTGGCTTATGTTCAGTAGTGAAGTCATATTCACTTAATTTTAATCTCCATCTAGTCAATTTAGAGTTAGGCTCCTTTAAATTCATAACCCATTGTAATGGTTTGTGGTCCGTATAGATTTTGAACTTACGGCCGTAGAGATAAGGACGAAAGTACTTTGTGGCCCACACAATAGCAAGTAGCTCTTTCTCTATCGTGCTATAATTTATCTCGCTCTCATTCAAAGTACGTGACGCGTACGCTATGGGCTTGTCTGAACCTATAGAACCTTGCGAAAGAATCGCACCTATAGCGAAATTTGAAGCATCGGTCGTCAGTATGAAGTCGCGGTCAAAGTCAGGGTATCTCAATATGGGATCGTTCGACAGAAGAGTTTTGCATTTCTCAAAGCTACTAACGTAGTCTGAGTTAAATGTAATTTTTCTTCCTTTCTTGAGACACTGCGTTAAGGGTTTAGTAATCTTGGCAAAGTCTGGGATAAATTTTCGGTAATAACCGAGAAGACCTAAAAATGATTTTATTTCTTTCGGCGTTTTTGGCATCGGGTATTTTTGAATAGCAGATACTTTATCTGGGTTGGGTTTTATTCCGTCTCTAGTGATGACATGTCCTAAGTACGCGGTCTCAAGTTTGAGAAACTCTGATTTGTCGAGTTGTATTTTGAAATTAGACTCCCGTAGCCTTTGGAATACCTTTTCAAGGTTGATCATATGTTCCTGTAGTGACGTAGAGAAAACTATGATGTCATCTAGGTATACGAGGCAAATGACGTTTTGTAGGCCTCGAAGAACATTGTCCATGACTCGCTGGAAGGTTGAGGGCGAATTTTTCAAACCCATTCCCATCCTTAAGAATTCAAACCTACCCTGTTCAATAGAGAAGGCGGTCTTATGGATGTCGTTCGGGTCCATCTCAACTTGATAAAATCCGGATGCTAAGTCAAGTGTCGTAAAGTACTGACACTTCCCTAACTTGTCCAGTACGTCAGTGATGTTGGGGATAGGATACTTGTCGTCAATTGTCTTTTCGTTGAGCTTGCGAAAATCTATTACTAGCCTCCATTTTTGTTTTCCCGAAGCGTCCATCTTTTTCGGGACAACCCAAATGGGGGAGCTCCATGCGGACTCCGATGGTCTAATAATACCCTGCTCTAACATTTTAGACACCTGATCCTGGACTTCCTCACGAAGTATGTAAGGATAACGATAGCTCTTCGTGTAAACGGGAATTTCATCATGAGTACGTATTTTGTGCTTAATTTTATTTGTGAATGTTAAGGGTTCACCTTCAATGTAAAATACGTCGGCGTATTTAGAGCAAAGCGCGATTAAGTTTGCTTTTTCCTCGACGTTTAAATGATCAGTTCTTAAACGCGAGGTAACTTCCTTAGCGCGCGGTGTAAGCGGCTCCGACTCGGTGCGCGCGCACTCTATCGAGAATAGGGTCGCATGCGTCGCGTGGTCTAGCGATAGAATGACGTCATTATGGGTGTTATTCATGACTTCTACGATGCCACGATTTTTTATTACTGTGGTAATGCACTCGCTTATTACACAGTTACAAATTACCTGTTCGGGGACAAAAACTTCGCCATCCGGGGCGTTAATAGGTAACCGAACCATTTTAGATGTTTCGGCCGGTATTATATCTTCGTAAAGATTTAAGTTTCGCGAGTTATACATGCGAATAGGGTTCACTGCGGCTTTAGTAATAAGCGCGAGCTCTTTAAGGTCGAGTTTAGCTTCCCACTTGGTAAGTAAATCCATACCTATTAAACCGTCGAAATGATCATGAAACCTGTATACGAATAACTTAATTTCCTCCGGATCTCTGAACTCTGAAAAACATGGAAGAGTTATAGAATATTTATTCCTACTTGTGGCGTGAACGTTTGTTACCTCGAACGGATCGTTGTTCAACGGTAAGTGTGGGAAATAATTTTCCACGGCCTCTGGACGAATAAAAGACTGATTCGCGCCTGTATCTATGAGAAAATTCAAAGGAGGGTTAGCTATACGAATAAAGGGTAGCTGTCTCTGTGTCTGCAAGTTAAGCTCTATTTTAACTTTTTTATAACGGAATCCTCGCGAAAATCCTCTGATGAAGAGTTCTGGTCCGACTGTGGCTGCTCGTCGACTACTTCCTGCACTCTAGCTCCACTGTCGGGGTGGTATGAGTCGCACTCAGTCGGGTACGCGTAATAGTCACCAGTATAACAGTTATCATAGTAATAATCAGCATAGTCGTGATACTCGTAGGCGTCGCAATCATAGTTCAAACACTCATTCACGTTAACATCCCTAGTCTTAAAATAATTAGACGGGGGCGGATTGCCTTGCTTAGCCCAATTCCATCCACTGGGACCCGCTGGTGCTGATCCCTCCCTAGACACAAAATGGGAAACACCACTCATAGGCTTAGGGCCTTGGAATGAGGGCTGTGGTCTAGGCATATAGAAACCACGCTGGTAATTTGGTGGCGGTGCACTGAAAATTTGTTGAGTGCGTGATGGCACCCGTGGTTGGTTATATGGTATTCTGAACTGGTGGTGAGGCGGCGGAGGCTGCCTCGGAACACACTGTGCTCTGAAAGGCTGCGAGCTAGGCCCAGGCATGTTGAAATTATTGGGCCTGAAGGGCTGAAGGCCTTGAAGGGGCACTTTAAATCCAGTTTGGTTAATTTGACTATTAATATCACTAAGCTTTCTATCCGGCACATATAGGTTCCTGCTCTGGATATACATGGTGTTCATCTCGTCATGCACGTATTCCAGAGCCTTTTCAATGGATTCAGGACGCATACATCTAATACGTGAACCGAGAGGGTCCCTTAATCCACGTAAAAAGGCTTGGAGGGTTAGTTTTTTATATAAATCTCGCTTAGCATCTATGGTAGTAGGCAGGGATTCATGCAATGATACATAAGTCATGATTGTGCTAAAGAGATTCTGGCACCTCTCATAAAATTCTTGAGGGGTGCTAGAGCCTTGTGAAAGGATCGCCAAGTCGTTATAGAGAGCGGTTTCGTCTCTTTGGTCAGCGAAGTTGTTAATAAGAGAACTACGGATACTAGTCCAATCATTCGGAATGCCGTTTGCATTAATCTGCCGTGCTGCCGGGCCTACTACTTTGTTAAGGATGCCATTCAATAAACCCGAATTATTTAAATGATTTCCATCCTGTCCGTAAGTTGCCACTAGCTGATCGCATAAATTTACGAACCTAACTAACACATTTGGGTTCCCATCGAAATCGGGAACCAATCGTAGGGCCTTGCAAATATCGTCTAAGCTGGTCATTGTCCTATTTTCTAAAATGCTATTATCACTGCTACTACTATCAGAACTAGAATTCAATAAATTTAAATTTCTTGTACTATCAGCTAAATTATTTCTATTATTACGATTATTTAACATAAGACACGTTAATTTTAACAATTAAAAAAAACTGTTATAAAAAAATATATTTTAAGGACTTAATTGTAGGAAAGGAAGCAAGCACTAGAAAATTCAGTGGACTTACATGAACTGCATCTCGGTACTCCTGGGAGGTATCGATTTCTTGAATCCCGGCGAACGTTCGTGTTCAGAATAACCCGGCCCGACCTTGAAAAGTCTATCACTCCTGTGTCCTAGAATGACCCGGATTGTCCTATCGACTGCGCCAATTAAAAAGGAACGACGCCTGGGTTTCCCATAAAACACCGAGTTTTGAATATAAGTTTAATTACGTTCTACAATAGTTTTTATAATCTAATTAATCTATAGTATTGACCGGTTCGATTTGTGAACCGAAGTGGCGATGCGACGCGGCGCGGGGCGAAACTCCGATGTCGTGTCGCAATCTCGCGAAGTCATCAAAATCCGTTGGTTCAATTGAGTTCATTTCAGGTATCGGCTAATTGGGTTAAACCGATAGGTATAACATGTATGTACATGTATACAGCTTGGGTTATTTAGATGCTATTGTTTTAGCTTTTTATAAAACATTTTATTTAATATATTGTATTATGTATATCAGTCTTCTAGTACCCAAAATGTCAAAACACAAGTTCTGCTTAGATGGGCTAGATGTTGCTGTGAGGGTTGTCCAGTATTTTAAATTGAATAAATAAATAAATATTGTTGGACAATCCACACAACATCATCTAGCTCCAAGCTAAGCAGAGCTTGTGTTTTGGGTACTAGAAGACTATACATATACATGAAAAAAACAATATATTAATTAGATAGTTAGTTATTAAGCCTGGTGCGTCTCACTGTTGGGCAAAGGCCTCCCCCTGCTCCCTCCACGGGAGTCAGATGAATCCAGTCATTGTCGCAGGCGTCCAGTTCGTCACGCCATCGCTTCCTCGGTCTGCCACGGCGCCTTACGCTGTTGGGGCTCCACTTGGTGGAAATACCTAGATATTTTAATATTATTTTAAGTTATTAATTTATTATTCTGATTTTCTCAGGCTGGTTCGTTGGCGCGATACCGACTACGAAGCACCCAAAGGCGTCGCAGAGTTAGAATCTCTAGGATACCGCGCCTACTCAGCTCTACTCTACGGACAGGCGTTAGGAGAGTCGCAAGTGACAGTGTGCCTCGGTGATACGAGTATTTGTACGAAATTCAACTTGCATGTGGTGGCCAGTGTTGTACTCACACCGGCAACCGCTTTAATTGCTCCTGGGGATACTTTAAAATACAGGTATTTGTTATGTAACAATAAAGATAAATTTTTAACTTTGGACAGCTAAAGTTATAAAGAGGTAAAAGATTTTGGCGCCAACCGTCCGCCATTTTGTATTTTTTTTTCAAAACGGCTGCGCAGGATATTTCTTACTTCTTAATCATCATCATCACCAGCCTATAACAGTCCACTGCTGGACATAGGCCTCCCCTAATAATGATGAATACGCCATAGATAGCATTATTCATCATTTGGGGGTTATTTTATTGCCCGTAATCCCCACCCTGGGCATGCGGGTTGGGGATCGCAGTTCGGTGGAGTTGTTCTGCAGAAGGCTCTGCTGCCCGCCCCCCGGTGTGTGTCCCTTAGTCGCCTCTTACGACACCCACGGGAAGAGTTGGGGTGGTGAAATTCTATGCCGGCACCACACGGATCACCTCTTGGAGACAATTAAATAAAAAAAAAAGTATGGTCACCATATTCCTAGATCGTTACTAATGAATTTGTAAAAAAGAATTAACTTAAAAAAGTCACTTATCTGGAATGCGGCGCATTTAATTTTTTGTAGGACTATAATGATTTTGAAGAAAACAGACTTCTATATCATCATAATTTTATATTCCACAACATTTATCTTCACTATTATTTTTCAGAGTCGTACGAGCGCGCGCCGGCCGCCTCACAATCCAAGACATATCAGATACTCTCTACCGCCTCGGCACCCCAAAAGACGACTTCGTACATCTAGAAGATTCCATCAGCACAGTACGCGGCCTCGACACTGGCATCACCACCATCCAACTCATGTCTGGCAACACTGAAGTGGCCACAGCGAGCTTACACATAACCGCACCTCATAGCATCAAAGTGACCTTACGACCACAGAGTTTGATTATCAAAGGAGAGGTGTTTTTAATACACTGTATTGTGTTAGACAAGGATGGTCATGCGCTAACTGCGGGTAGTGAGTTGTTGATTAAGTTGGTTGTGGAAGGGGAGGCGAATGTTGACTTGATTAAGTCTACGGAGAATGGGACGTTGACAGATGCGGTTGCCTCGAATTCGGGAGCTTTTACTGTGAGGGCAAGACTGCATTCGATTGCCGGGAAACTGTTGTCTAGCACGGTGAGTTAAAGAAAAACTGATCGTATTTTTGCCGATCTTTTAACATTTATACACTGACGAAACTTTGTCCATTGTTGAGACGTCGGGAAAAATAGGTAAATTAGCGCGATAAATACTGTTGAAATATTACTATAAGTAATAATATTTTTTTCCGATAGCGTAAGTTTAAAAATATATATAGAAACTAATTGTTTCTGGATTAAATAAATAAATAATGCTGGACTATCCATCATCATCATCATCATCACCAGCCTATAATAGTCCACTGCTGGACATAGGCCTCCCTATCTATCTATCCTGGACTATCCACACAGCGTCATTTAGCCCAAAGCTAAGCGAGCTTGTGTTATGCATACTAGATGACTGATATTCTTAATACAATACATGACTTATAAATTTTAATATAAATAAATTTCTGTTTTTGTTTTTCAGGTGGAAGGACAAATATCAGCAATGGTTATAGATCCGCTTAAAATAGTGCCTCCGCAGTTGTTTGTGGCTTGGACAGAAAATACACAGTGAGTATCAACACTTACTTTGACTGTATCCTAACTATACGCTACCCATACTCTATGTGAAAAAAAAAAAACAAACAAACTGTAAACAAACGACGACACAAAATATTAGAACTTTGCACTTGCTTGGCGTTGAGTTTCAAGTTATAAGCAATATTTTGAAAGAAAAAAATTGACTAGTAATAGAGTTTGGAATAGTAATTTATAGTTGCGTTTCAAATATGCCGCAAAAATTCACTCTGAATTTTAGGTTAAGTTACAGTAGCAAAAGTTACAGTACAATGTACTATAACCTCCCATAGGATTGTTTACAGACTTTGTTCATTAAATTCTATCTTCTTACTGAGATAGGTTATGCTATTATCTAATATAAGTAACTAGCAGTCCGCCCCAGCTTCGCACGGGTATTTAACAAAAAAATCAATATTCATGCGGAACCCTTATTTTTTTCAAAATATTCTATAGCCTTTGTTCATCAGGGAAAATGTAAGATTCTAATGATGAAAGAATTTCTGAAATCGGTCCAGTAGTTTCAGAGCCTATTCAATTCAAACAAACAAACAATCAAATCTTTCCTCTTTATAATACATATTAGTATAGACTATTCTAAGATGTTTTATGTAATGGAATCTTCTTCACAGATTAATCCCTCTAAAGTACATCGGCGGAGGCAACGAAGAGGTGGTTTGGTCAGAGAGCGAGACGCCAGTAGGTGCTCTTTCGCTCGCACCTACGGGCGTGGTGAAGATCAGCGGAGAGGGTTATATCGATGTGAGGGTACACTTGAAGAAGTACCCTCATGTTAAGGCTACGGGCAGGTATGCTTATTATATATTTTTATATTTCGATTCGATAAATTTATTTATTTGAGGATAAAGAAGCTAATTTAGAATCAGATTATAGGTTCTTTATTCACCATTTCTGGTCCTTCGAGCCGGATGTGCATGTGGAAAATAATTTCTAATAAAAAACCAACGATAAAAAAACCATCGGAATAGATTTACAATTCTCGAAATTTATTATTTGACAATGTTGTTTTTGAAAGTTGTTGTATGTTTGAGAAAGTTTTACAAGAACCAATTTCGATAATTTTTCAAATTGGTCCAGTAATTTCGAAGCATAATTCAATTCAACAACAAGCAATCAAAACTTCTTCCTCTTTATGATATTAGTATAGACTAGCGAAATAGGTACACACTCCTCTTGAATCACTATATTTTTTTTAAAACCGCATCATAATCTGTCCATCATCACCATCACCAGCCTATAATAGTCCACTGCTGGACATAGGCCTCCCCTAATGCCTCCCATAATCTTAGTAGCTTTAAATACCAAAAACTAATAAAATTGTATCGCTGGTCTTATAGCACTGATCATTGCTTAGGCAGATAAAGTTAGTAGGCGCTGATCAGTGCTTAGGCAAAGGAATGGTTTAAAATCTAAGCATACATAGTGACAGATAGCAGGAAGCGACTTTGTTGTATACTATGTAGTGATTTGACATTCGTTTTAGGGTTTTGCCATCGGTTGCAAAACCCTTATGAAATCGCTTTGGGTCTGTTTTGTGTTTTGAATCCTTAATATCTCAGAAACTACTGCAGCTATTGACTTGAAATTTGAAATAATAATACATTTTGTGCGCCCGCACATATTTATAGAAAAATAAATGAAAAATCAAAATGAAGATTTTCCATACAAATTTTGAAATCAAAATTTGTAAATGGGACGTACAAAGTCGAAAGTGGTATCAAATGAAAGGTACACGTTTGTAGATTTCAAAATAGTTTTTGAAATTTTGGTAGGTTTTATACTTTTTAAAATATTTTGAAAAAGGTCAAAAAATGACCGTCCCCCCCCTATCTCCGAAGATTGCAGAGCGATCGACATGATATGTACCAAGTGTTTGTAGATATGGATCTATATTTTACAGGAAAAATATAGAGAAGTCTGTAAAAATAACAGTTTTTGAAATATGGTCAAAAAAGGGCGGGAAAAATTTCTGAAGGGCTGACTACCCCACCGAGTTGGGTGAAGGTGAAAGGTATTGGCTTGTACATTCCAATATAGTTTTTGAAATTTCGACAGATTTTACACTTTTTGATATATTTTGAAAAAGGTTGAAAAATTGACCGGTACCCCCTATCTCCGAAGATTGCAAAACGATCGATGTGATATGTACCAAGTGTTTGTAGATATCGATCTATATTTTACAGGAAAAATATAGAGAAGTCTGTAAAAATAATACTTTTTGAAATAAGGTCAAAAAAGGGCGGGAAAATTTTCTAAAGGGGTGACTACCCCACCGAGTTGGGTATCAAATGAAAGGTATTGTTTTGTACATTTCAATACAGTTTTTGAAATTTCGAGAAGTTTTATACTTTTTGAAATATTTTGAAAAAGGTCAAAAAATTTACCATCCCCCCCCCCCCCCCCTTATCTCCGAAGATTGCAGAATGATTGATGTAAAATGTACTAAGTATGTAGTTTGTAAATATAGATCTATATTTTACAGGAAAAATATAGAGAAGTCTGTAAATATAATACTTTTTGAAATATGGTCAAAAAACTAATTTTCATACAATATTTCATTGAGAGTAATATCAAATCAAAGGTATGGATTTCGACAATTCAAAACAGGTTTTGAAAATCGTCTAAGTTTCATACTTAGTGAAATAGGTTGAAAAAAGCCGAAAAAAAATTGTAGGTACCAACCCACTTACCTACCCACTAATCTCTGTAGTAACTGTAATAGGAGTTCCACAGCGCACCAAAACCGTTGTTCTCAAAATTTCAAAACAAAAGTTCAAAACCCTCGGCGCGCGAGTTACACTCGCACTTGTCGTACTTGTTTTAATTTTGACATTCTCTTTTTAAACTCTTGTTTTTCAGAGTATGGTCAGCCCCACACGAGATGATACATGTGTCGACATCCGGCGTCGCTCGCGTCGGCCGCGTCCATCACTTACACGTCGTGCTGACAGCGTCGCACCCGAATACCGGCGAACTTTATAACTTCCACAGGTACGTGAAATATATCTGTCCTCCTCATTTCTGTGCGTTAGAAAGATATAAGCAGCGTGCGTTGCTCTCCAAAGCTGTTGTTGGATCATTTCAAAATCAAAATCTAAGTGCTTTATTTCCTTTAAACCTTACAGGACTCTTGGGTTTGCATTATAAGGGTCTTGAGTGGCTCTGATATTAATAACTTTATTTCTTACATAATTATACCCGTGTAAAGTTGGGGCGGACTGCCAGTGCGCCCTAGCTTCGTATGGGTATTTAACAAAAAATTCAAAAATTATAAATTTTACATGTTAGCTTTTTAGAATAGACAAAATAAACACTTAGACAAGTCAAATTTTATAAACAGCTATATACATTATTCAAAATTTTTTTTGTGAAATGAAAGTAAATTCGTTGCATAATTGTGGTATAAAACTTGACTTGTCTAAGTGCCCTTTTTGTAAGCCTAATGAAATAAAGTTATTGAAATCTAAAATACAAGAAAACAGATTTTTTGGGTTGAGATGATAAATTATAAGTAATTGTGTATATACCTGAGCTCTGATTAGTTTATTTATTTATTGAACGAAAGCAAGGCACAACAAACAGCTCTATCTTAAAATTAGGTAAAAGAGTTCAGTCTGTCGAGAGTACGAGTGAAAACGCTATGGCAAAGGCTTTTAAAATGTAAGCTACATTTAGAAAAGAAGTGATAAACTGTGACCAAGTCGAGATCTTTTCTAGTTATTTTTTTCAATATTTATTTGATTAGTAATCTTTATTCTACATCACGTAGAATAATTATGTAAAATGCCAATTTTAGAAGAAGAGAGATATGCCCCGCCTTTTGATTTGATTTGATTAGATTTTAGCGGTGCTTGACAGCCCTGGCTGTATTAACCCGTCCAGACGGCTCGGCTACTTGTTGAATTTGACAAGAGCACGGAGTGTGGATTAGGGGAGGCCTAGAGGTCCAGCTGTGGACTATTATAGGCTGATGATGATGAATGAATGACGGAGTATGCCTAGCCTGCCATTGGGTAGATTGGGGGTAGTTGGCGCTGTGTAAATTGCCCAACATTTTTTTATTAAGTATTTAAATTTTACAGGTGTGACTGCAGTTCTTTTGCTGTGACTTTGTTGGAAGGTCCGGAGCCTTTTAACACAACTGCTGCAACTTGGGTCGAACCAGCTGGTAAGTGTGAAATGGTTTCAAATTAATGTGAAATTGAAAAAGATATCTATACAAATATTATAAAGAGGCAAGATTTGAATGTTTATTTATTTGTTTCAATTGAATAGGCTCCGAAACTACTAGATCGATTTGAAAAATTGTTTTACCATCAGAATCCAAGATTTTCCTTGATGAACATAGGCTATAGAATGTTTTTAAAAAAGTTAGTTAAATTTTTGTGAAATACCCCTGCGAAGCCGGGGCGGACCGCTAGTATAGTATATTATAACACAAGCTCTGCTTAGCTTTGGGCTCGGTAATGCTGTGTGAATGTTGTCTAGCATTATATGTTTATTTATTCCCTTACAATGTACATCAATAAAGTTTTGCCACATGCCTTGTAGAATAAATATTAATGCTTTCTTTCAAGTAATTTAATTTTGTTGCGTTTACAGATGGCGCCTGCTGTGTGCTAGAAGTGGTGTACACAACTCGCGGGGTCTCCACAATCCGAGTGTCTCGCGGCAGGGCGGGCGACACCGCGCGCGTCGCGGTCCGCGCTGCGCCTGCGCTGCTGTGGCCGAAACACGCGGCCGCGCTGATTGGCGCTACTTTACCCGTATGTATACTGACATTGAGCTCAATATTGACCTCTCCGTGAACTGTGATCCATGTGGATACTGATATAGAGCTCAATATTGGCTAGTCGGCGCTACTACACCCGTATGTTTAGTGACAGAGAGCTCAATATTGAACTACCCGTGAACTGTGATCGGTATGGATACTGACACAGAGATCAATATTGGCTGCTCGGAGCTACTCTACCCGTATGTACTCTGACATAGAGCTCAATATTGGCTGGTGGGCGTAATTTTGTACCATCTTGTTTACAGGTTTTAGCAGAGGGCGAAGGCCTAACATCTCAAACCAGCGACGCTCGTATAGCGGAGCTGACGTCACGCGACGGACATCCGCCTTATCGGTACCTCGACGCTCAACTGTTTACGATGAAATGCACCAGGGTAGGTAGCATCTTGGACCTTTGCTAAACCGGTTGTACCAATCTTTTGACGACCACTGTGGCGCGGTGGGCGAAGGTCCGCCTGCGACGCAGGAGGTTGCGGGTTCGATTCCCGCCTCGGGACAAATGTTTGTACGATCTGCAGATATTTGTTCAGGGGTTCTAGTTGTTTTCTTATATAATAAAAATATCTATCTATTTAATAATATTGTATTATGTATATCAGTCATCTAGTACCCATAACACAAGTTCTGCTTAGCTTGGGCCTAGATGATGCTGTGTGGATTGTCCAGCATTATTTATTTATTTATTAATCAATAAAATAAATAAAAATACAATTCACAGCATTATCTAGCCCCAAGCTAAGCAGAGCTTATGTGATGTGATGACTGATATACGTAACTAAATATTATTACATTTAAAGATATTTTAACATTTATTTACTATATATGAATGTACTACTGGTTTCTTTTTAATTTCTTCCACTAGTGGACAAAACATTTAGTAAAGAAAAAGTCAATTACTTCTTATTAAAAAATACTGTATGAAATTTGACTTGTCTAAGTGCTTATTTTGTAAGCCTAAAGAAATAAAGCTAAAATCTGAATAACTAGAATGCATTTGTCCTCATTTGAACCTTCATCATCATCATCAGCCCATATTAGTCCACTGCTGGACATAGGCCTGCCCTAATGAGCGCCATAGCGCCCTTTCTTCAGCTTGTCGCATCCAGCATCTGCCAGCAGTCTTCCGCAGATCGTTATCCCACCTTTGAACCACCCACATTTGAACTTTAATTATTAGTATTAAAGTGCAAATTTGTTCACAGAAAGGCGAGGCCCGCCTCGACCTGACCTCCCACGCCGAAGAGGAGCCAGAATCAGTGACGTTGGAGACGGCGTGCGCGCCGCACGTCTCGCGGCTGCGGCTAGAGCCGCCGGATACTCCCGGGAACTGCACGCTTGGACCCAAGTAAGGAATATAATATTACTAGCGGCGCCCCGGCTTCGCACGGGTATTTTACAAAAATTGAATTTTTCCCTAACTTTTTTGAAAATATTCTATAGCCTATGTTCATCAGGGAAAATTTCATCTTTCCTCTGTATAATATTAGTATAGATAAAGAGGAAAGATTTGATTGCTTGTTTGAATTGCATAGGCTCCAAAACTACTGATCCGATTTTAAAAATTCTTTCACCATTAGAATCCAAAACTTTCCCTGATGAACATAGGTTATAGAATATTTAAAAAGTTAGGGTTGAAAATTCAATTTTTGTTAAATAATTGTACGAAGCCGGAGCGGACCGCTAGTAAGGAATATATTACAAACAGTTTTGTTTCTAGGGTACAGCTTAGGGAGAAGTCAAAATCAAAGTGCTTTGTATCTTTTAGACATTACAGGACTCTTGGACAAGTCACAAAATACAAATTACACAATTCGTTCGAATTATCATAAGCTTACGAATTGTGCGTATTATACTGATCTCAACTTGCAAATTTAAGTATTAATAATAATGTGGAATAAATGTATCAAATTTTTTTAACTAGAATGTACTTGTTGTATAGTATACAAGGCGTATTCTTGCATTCTTATTTTGCTTTCAGAATCTGGCTTCGCCCCGGCCAAGAAGTATCGATCAAGACAACGCTCCTCGATGCGATCGGTAGAGAATTGTTGGACGAACGTGGCCCTAAAGTGAAGTGGGATATTGAACCCTATCACCGTGGTATAACGTTCAAGGCTACGGACAGATTGTTCGTGGAAATGAATCAGGAATATGCACCAGTGCCCGTACCGAATAAGTATTATCAGGTATGTTATAGATTTTGTGGGAAAAAACTAGACCTACTAAAATAATTAGAAAGAACTGTTCATTATTATTTTCACTATGTATGTTAGCGGGTTAACTACTAACTTTTTTTTTGTTGGAAGATAACTAAAGTCTCATCCCTTGGCGAATTTTTACGCTGTGAGTGGGTTAGTCATACAATAAAAAAATCTATCTACATATGTTATTGTATTAAGTACATCACTCATTTAGGACCCATAACACAATTTCTGCCTATATAATGCTGTGTGGATTATCCACCGTTATTCATTTTATTTATTCGTCAAACCACGACAGTATTTTAGTTCTTTGTTTTTGACTTATGTGATCATCACATCAATCAAAATTAAGTATCTTATGACTTGGTTACTACATAACAAACTGCGAAACAGACAATGCTTGGAAATTTTTGTATAGTGGAAAAATTTACCTTAACTCTATAGTTATAAGATTGATAATTGTTTCAGACGGTATCTACAGATGAGAAGGCAGCAGGCTGGAGTGGTTTATTGAAAGCTAGCATTCCCGAAGCGACAGCTAATATACAAGCTAAAGTTGTTGCTCCTTTGATATGTGATCCACTGAAGGTGAGATGTAATTATATGTTGATGACTTCTGTGGCGCGGTGGGCGAAAGTCCGCCTGCGACGCAGGAAGGTTCGTTTCCCAAACAAGTACAAATTAGTAAAGTTGAATTTCTGCAACCTTCAAATACAAAGGCAATGTTGAGTTTTGAAAATAAAGATTCAAATAATTATATTGAATGGTACTGGGATGTGAGCCAATAATTGTAGTGAAATGTCAAAGGTGATTAAAAAATTATTCAGTTTTTCACAGCTACAAAATATTTCTCTCGTATATCTCCCATTGACTATAACTTTACAAATAACCGTACCTTCAAAACAACGTTTTATTTCCTTTAGATCTTAGGGGACAGGACACGTCATAAAATAACAAATACAAGTTAAATAAGTAATAAAAATGGGAAATAAAGTGATCACTTTGATTCATTGTTCACTTCAATCTTTTGAATTATATACCCCGAATAAGTATAATCCGAGTACTCAAAGAACGTGATTATAATTGACTTCATCTTTCAGGTTAATTTAGCCTGGGAAGGCGAAACCTTAACCAACATAGTATCTGTAACGGGCGGCAGCGGCCGCTACGCAGTCGACGGGCCTAAAGGGACCTCCGCTACGGTTGAGGGCGAAGCCCTATCTCTGTCGGTACCCGGACCGGGTGGTTACGATCTAGTGGTCACTGATCTGTGTGTTTATGGCGAGAGACAACATGTTGAGGTAAGTTTTGTGCACTATAAAGTATTATAAAGAGGAAAGATTTGATTTTTTGTTTGTTTGAATTGATAGGCTCCGAAAGTATTGGGCCGGTTTGAAAAATTCTTTCACCATTAGATAGAATCCAACATTATCCCTGATATTCCTGAACAAAAGCTATATAATACTTTTAAAAAAAGTTAAGGATCCATTTGAAACTTCAATAATGTAACCCAGCGTGTACGTGTGTGTGTTACAATTTGCGTGATTTTTTTTAATTCCTTGCGAATCATGGCCTGACATTTAGTTACATTGAAAAATACATAGATAATATTATATTTATTGTTATACAGCTATTTACAGTATACTAGTACTAATAATAAAGTTTTCAGATCTCGTTAGCTTAAAAACATTTTAGCAAAGTAAGCACTCCCATGTCGCTATCTCTCTGCTCAATATCTTGTCTGCGAACAGTGACAGGCATATTTTACAATAACCTACCGAAACACCTACAGATTGCACAGGTAGTTATAGAAACCAAATGGATTAGTTCCTATGATTTTGTGTTTGCCTACGTACATATACCATCGCCTTGAGGTTAAAAAAAACGTGTCATAATGTTATACTGTTTTCTAAATAAATAAATCTTTTTAACAGGTGTACATAGAAGAGGTTTTAAGCGTAGAAGTGCTAACATCACGCGCCGTCGGCGTCAACGCTTGCGTACCAATCACAGCTCTCGTGAAGGGAGTTTCCCATCGCTACCTCAGCACCAGCGGGCAGCCTGATTGGCGGACCAGTGGTGACGTCACTGTCAGCGGGGGGAAACTGTGCGGGGTCCGAGAGGGGAGTGGGAGGGTGAGGGCGTCGCAGGCTGGTATTTGGAGTCCGGAAATAGAGGTAAGAACTATCAAAGAGGAGAAATAGACTTAAGAACATTACAGTGTTCAATGTAATGTTCCTAAGTCTACGTAACATTTTTCTAGTGAAAGTATTTAAAATGGTTCAATGTCAACCAGAAGTGTTATTTTAGGTTTTTGAAAATTGAATTATTACTGTCAATTTAACTTTTTGTAATGACAAATTTGTAAATATTTCTCGTAGTAGATAGACTTTGGGAATGATGAGAACTATTAATCAGTATATCTCTAAAATGAATTAATATATCAGGTCCTGGTGTTCCCACCTCTACAAATAATCCCGAGTGTTGCCCGCTTGCCGCCGGGCGCGAGGCTACAACTGAGGCACGTCGGTGGCCCGCCGCCTCACCTTGCCTCTCTGCACTACGCCACAGCCAAGGCACTCACTCATGTCGAGGTACAGTTCAAATACTAAGATAAAAATAATCCATAATAATCATAAGCCGCATAATAATATATTAGATATAAAACGTCTTGTGCATCTTGAGGAGCTTACTTCGCTCGTCGCACTATAATAGCATGCACAGAGTGAGGTTCGCT
Organism: Eupithecia pulchellata; assembly: GCA_963931895.1. Lineage (NCBI taxonomy): Eukaryota > Metazoa > Arthropoda > Insecta > Lepidoptera > Geometridae > Eupithecia > Eupithecia pulchellata. Next base: position 3,068,139 of record OZ007540.1, read on the forward strand.
CCGCTCGCTGTCAGTATGTTAGTTATTGGACGAAATAAATATATATATTAATTATTATTTATTTTTGACAGCGCGCTATTGCGCTCATAAGGGGAGCTCTATCTCCAGCAGTGGACTAATAAGGGCTGTTGATGATGATAATAATTGTGATAATTACAGTATTAAGTCGTTACAGAGTATTTGTATTTCTTATTCAAATATGTACTTCTACTTTTACAAACGTACCCAATACAGTGGAGTATCTAATCTTATCATTAACTATAATAAATATAAATTAAGTTTATAGTTTATTTTAAACTGATTTGCAATTTCATCGACAGGTATCACCAACCGGCTCTGTACATGGAGTATCCATGGGCAAAGCGCGCGTTAAACTCATCGCATTGGACATTGAAAATGTTGAAATGGCCAGCGCGGAATCGGAAGTCGAGGTAAACTTATCAAGCGAAGTTATCTAGAAGGGTCTTGTTCTTAATTTAAATAAAAAATCGTTAAATGCGTGAGTTTCCAAAATCAAACCATATAGCAAAAATGTATGAAAAAAGACTTTGCTGATATCATTAAAGAGATTTAAATTCTAAAAAAATTTGAGTCGGATTTCACTTGATATTAGAACTGTTTAATAAAAACTGGTTTTAATACATCTTTATATTAGCTATTTCTTTAATAAATTTTATTTTTTATTTTATTTTGTTTTTATTTGGAAGACAGACAGTACATAGTAATATGAAGAGATACAATAAAGACTTTCTTAGACCAGTAAAGTCTCCTTTTTAGAAAATGATAAAACAATCTGCTTTATATAATGAATGAAATATTCGAGGTTTAGTTTCTTTGCATCTATATACAAGTAAAAACTTAGACGTGCTCTAAGAGTCAATCTATTAGACCCCTTAAGGTTTTTAGTACAAAGTACGTACTATGTAATACTAAATAGCACTTAAGTATAAAAATGTTTATGTACTTTGTAAATCCTTTTTTCTGGAAAATAAACATTATTAACTTATCTACTCTTTCAGGTTATCCCAATATCAAACCTACGCGTACGGTCAGCAACACAAACCTTACTAGTGGGGTCTCCCAGTCCCGTATGGATAGAAGCGGGCGGTCTGAGTGCCATGTCTCTGGCTGCGTTACATCCACCGCCGCGGGTCACTTTTACCCTAAGAGAGCCCTCCATAGCCCGGCTTTATACTTCGCATGCTGACGGTACGTACGACTAGTGGGGTCTCTTAGACCCGGGTAGATAGAAATGAAAAGTTTCAGCGCTGTAGCCTAGAGGAGCGCGTCGCAAAGAAGGTTAGGCATGTTGAAGTGAATCATTTATTTGTGTTTAACAAAGACCCTTCTTTTTCCTTTTTCGGCGAGGAAATTTATTTACGAACAAACTGGTCTGGGGTGACCAGAATTATGTTGGACTCAACGCCCTGAGAAGGACGTGTATCACGCACTAAAACCTCTCCGGTGACCTTCTCGCCATTTTTTGCCGAACCACGGGAACATAATAAACCTTTCGCGGCCCGCAAGCCCATCGTTCCACACACTTACCGACCCCATACATCTATCACGTTTCCTCTCCCGATTAGGACACAGACAGTACAGACACAGTTACAAGACCCTGATGTTTGTTCTGCAAAACCACCAGCTAAGAAAGGTGACAAGCCACTTCTTCTACAAAAGAGTTTTTTTTACCCAGATTTAAAGTCATGGTAGAAAGAAAAACCGCGGACGGATTCCATAAAACGAAAAGAAAAAACGTTAGCATAAAACCCATTATGATGACCACCATGATTTGAAGAGGTCCTTGTCACATACCTTGAATTCTGTCAAGAATCGGAAACTTCTGTAAATGTTCAATGATATCTTTGTCAACAGATATGCTAGAGCGGTCAATTGCTGAAGGATTGTCCGTCCGAGTGGTTCCTTTAAGGCCTGGAGTCATCACCATCGATGTTAGAGTACGGAATATGGGACAAGTGAGTAGAATTCAAACGTCTCATGATAGTTACGATAGTACATTCACATCAATCATTATAACATATTCATGACAATAAACAACTCAGAAAATTATGCTTAGAGAAAAGCAGAGATAGCTTTTATTTGGGGTTCGATTCCCATCTCAGGAAAAATATGTTGTTCATGGTTTCCTGGTCGTTTTCTATTATAATAGAAAATATCTATCTATGTACTCGTATATTATCAGTTATCTAGTAACCATAACACAAGCTCGCATAGCACAAGCTCTGCTTAGATTGGGGCTAGATAATGTTGTGTGAATTATCCAGCAATATTTATTTATATTAAATATTCTTCACACACCAGGTAGCAGAAACGCGATCCTGGGACAGCACCATCGAAATCCTCGGCATATCCGACATCCAAACCGCAATCGAGGGTCAAACGAAAGCCCTGCACCCCGGGGATCGGATATCCCTGGTCATCGGCTCCACGATACGTCTGAAGTCCTTACCTAGAGGCCACTGGAAGGCCTTTGAAGATGGGGCCTTCGAGGTGTCAGCGAGCGGGGAGCTGAAGGCCAAGAGAACTGGTTATGGAGTGCTGGTAGCGCATCATACTGATGAGAGGAATAATATCTATAGGGAGACGGTTAGTATTATCTATCTTTTTGACGCAGATGGTTGTGGATTCGATTCCCGCCTCTGGACAAATGTTTGTATGATCTGCAGACATTTGTTGGGTGTTCTGGTCGTTTTATATATAGAATAAAAATATGTGATGAACCCGCAACCTCCTGGGTCGCAGGCGGACCTTCGCCCACAGCGCCACAGAGGTCGATCTGCACTGACATCTCGCGTAGGAGTGTATTGTGCATTATCCTATCCTAATGTGCCTAACCAGCGGCTCTATTGTCTAACTCAACTGGTAATCGTAATCGGCTTCAGTTCGGCATTTAAAACCTAGCCTGGACTTCGATTGTCACTTTCGTATTGTGTAAATAGCTGAAACCGAAGACCAGATGAATACTTTAGACAATACCGACAACATTCTGACTGGGTCTACAACTGGTAATCGGTTTGAAGTTCACTGGTAATGGATTTCAAGTTAGACAATAAGGCTGCAGGCCCTAACCAGCCCAGCTTCTTGAAATACCGGAGCAGGACTTTTGGCCATTTACAGTATCGTTTCACCTTTTCTAAAGGTGTCGACGGGTTTGATGACTATATAAGTCTCTTCAATCCCGTTTTCCATCTGGCCTCTTCTGTGGCTGTGCAAAGTTGGTACTTTGCAAATGGAAATACACCGGCATAAACAAGTAAAATACAAATAAGAATTCTAATTTGGTTCTGTTATTAAATTTAATTTCTAAAAACGTAAAGAGATGATTTATTTACATTACCGTTAAAGCGGTTAGTTCAAGTGGCCGGATATACAAGTAGAAAAAAAAAATCAAAATAATTAAATAATAATAATAATTTTTTTAGCCGGATTTTCAAGCTTCTCTCGAAAATTATCGCTAAAGCATTGTCCAAATATCCATAATAATCCACGTGTTCCACAGTTTCCTTCTCCTGGAAGCAGCCGCAATTTCAGAGTAGTAATAGTAGATTCAGATTCAATAACTCTATTTCTTTAGGCTTACAAAATAAGCACTTAGACAAGTCAAATATATATATATAGTAGTAATAATAATGTAATTTCCAGGCTATCCACGTCGAAGTAGATACCCCCCACTACTGCACCGCGGAGCCAACAAAAGACGGAGATTCTTCAGCGCTCCGCGTGGTGATGCGAAACGCTGTCGGCAGGGAGTTGCTAGCACCGCAGGGTAATGCCACTGTCTCCCCTCTCCCCGCTGACAGGTATATATACTTTTATACTCCTAATTTTTATATTATTTAGTCATAAGTGTGGATTGTACGTAACGCCAACAAATGGCTCTACCGGAAGACCAGCGTTGGTTGCTTACTAGCAACCAACTCATGCTGAGGCAGAGGCCATTTTGTGGCTTTCAGGATTACATTTTAATGCATGTTTTTTTTTTAATTTTTGTTTATAACTGACCACTGTAAGCCTGTTAGTGCAAATAAATTATTTTATTCTTTATTGTTAACTTGCGTAGGCGGGGCCTACGCCTCGCACGGGTATTTAACAAAAAAATATTTTTTCATCCGGAACCCTAATTTTTTTTTTAAATATTCTATGGCCTATGTTCATCACGGACAATTTAGGATTCTAATGGTGTAAGATTTTTTCAAATGCGTAAATCCATCCAGTAGTTTCGGAGACTATTCAATTCAAACAACCAATCAAATCTTTCCTCTTTAAAATATTCTTATAGATGTTTAATAGATTTTTTTTTATTAGTAGTAACTATTGCAGGAGACGCATGCATAGAGATAAGCTACGAAAGTCCCAGAAAGATATGGAACAAAGCATGACAGGAAACAGGAGGCAAGATAGAAAAGGCATGATTACATTTAGAATTAGATTAAATCAAAACACCCATTTATTTTGTTACTATGAGTTAGATTGATAATATTTTAGATTTGTTTGTTTGAATTGAATACGCTCCAAAACTACTTGACCGATTTTTTTTATTTCGACTATCTTGTTATTTAATCCACTTGTTATTTAATCTACAGTATACAAGGCTCAGAACTGGTTATAACGGGTTTGGATTCGACGGGTGCATTTTTAACCTTCCAAGCGTCGGCTGGCGGCGTAACCGTGAAAGATGAAGTCTGGGTCACCGGGACCGACTCGAAGAGCGATCGTGTTGTCGGTGAGTTATGGCAGATTTACTAATTTTTAACGCTCTTGAATTCGAGCATATTTTCATGATCTCCTATTATTTGTATTATGAAATAAAAAAAGTTTCATTCATATTCGAAAACTTAATTTCTTTAGGCTTACAAAATAAGCACTTAGACATTTCCAAAGCTCCATAGACACTTTTGTCTAAGATATGGTTTTTATGAGTGTTTCAGAACTTATAAATACTTCACACTTATGTAGGACATAACCATAGACAAGAAACATAGAAAAGGGTAGCACAACAAAATAAAAAGCACTGCGTAGCTAAGTAAAACAGGCCAAAAACATTTATTTTATAATTTTTCGTTTAAAATCGACATTTCTTTCAGCAACGGGTGGCTGGGGAGTTTGCCTCGACGGCATCGGATGGCGGGCGCCCTCAGACGTCTCTATATACACGGGCAGTGGTGTGTCGCTAGCTTTACTGACCCGTGACTTATCCGCCAAACACACGCTGAAGCAAGATAGGGCGGTGAACACACGAACCGTTGTACAGCGGTCAGTGGATAAGGTAAAGGAATTGTTAGAAACTTATGCTTATGGTGAGCAAAGGTCTGTGACATAGGAGACGGGTTCGACTCTCGAGATATTTGTATCGGCTGTTCTGGGTGGTTCTATCTTCAGAAAAAGAAGAAAGAAATAAAATCGTTTATTTGGTCACACATCTTTACTAATATTATAAACTTTGATTTGATTATTTGTTGGTATGGATTGATTAGGCTCTGAAACTACTGGAAAGATAATTTGTTACAATTATTAGAATCCTACATTATCCTTGAGAATCATTGGCTATAGAATATTTTCTAAAAAGTTAGAAATCCGCATGAAAATTTCCATAATGTAATAATCCAACGCATACAATGTAAAAATGTATCAATACCCGTGCGAAGCCGGGGCGGACCGCTAGTGTATTATAAAATCTACCTATATAACAATCTATCCGTATAATGTATATTAGCATTAGACCCATGCTTAGCAGAGCTTGTATGATGAAGCGGAATGGTCTACCATTATTTATCTGTTTCTCAAGAAAATACACTTACTCATACATTGTTTATCTTCAACAGATTGAGTTCCTAAGCGGCGATTGGCCGTTCTCCCTCGTTCCGCTGTCCATTACTGCATCCAACCTGATTGGAGGCCCCTTGCTTTGCACCGAGGAACAAAGATACGCAATGGAAGGCGTGGAGATCAATCTACCCTTTATATGCAGGACTAAAGCGCCGCATACTGCTGAACCAGTGCTGGATATTATCAATAGTAAGTCTATACTAATATTATAAAGAGGAAAGATTTGATTGTTTGTATTGAATAGGCTCCGAAACTACTGGACTGATTTTAAAATTCCTTTCACCATTATAATCCTAAATTTAGATAAATAGATAGATATATATAGTACTAGCGGCCCGCCCCGGCTTCGCACGGGTATTAAACAAAAATTTCAGAAATTATACACACTAACACGATGGGTTTTACAGTTTTCATACGGATCCCTTACTTTTTCTAACAGCATTGGGATTTTTGACATTGACTCGACACTCCATAACTGACACTGGCCGTAGAGAAAAAGCAAGCACAGTGCGCTATATATTCAACCTCTTTTTCTATTCTGACGCGCCGTAATAGAAAAAGAGGTTGAATATACAGCGCACGGTTCAATTATTGAATTTTTCATGAAGATCCCTAACTTTTTTGAAAATATTATATAGCCTATGTTCATCACGGAAAATTAACGATTCTAATGGTGAAAGAATTTTTCAAATCGGTCCAGTAGTTTCGGAGCCTATTCAATTCAAACAAACAAACAAACAATCAAATCTTTCCTCTTTATAATATTAGTATAGATATTTACAAAAAATAGGGTCTTTATGAAAAAAATAAGTTTAGGTTATTAGTTATTACTCGTGCGAAGCCGTGGCGGACCGCTAGTTGTGAATAAATCCAAATGGTAGCGCGCCGTAGAGGTCTTCTTGAAATCGGTAGTAAAAGTGGATAAGATGTTGCACCCAAAGTCATACTGAACACTTAGAGGGTTTGAGTTCCATCAAATTTATATGAATACCTACAAATAGGTTTGCATTCCATCTAATTTACATGAATACCTACAAATATAGGTTTGCATTCCATCTAATTTACATGAATACCTACAAATATAGGTTTGCATTCCATCTAATTTACATGAATACCTACAAATATAGGTTTGCATTCCATCTAATTTACATGAATACCTGCAAACTTAGTATGGTTTCCAGGCAAAATAACAGCGCCTTCTGTTCATAATTCTGAGCCTGGACCCATTTTCTACCATCCCATTAGTCAGGCAACACATTGGTCACCTACTTACTACATAGGTTCATTAATTAATTTATTAGTTCCGACGGTTCACCGGCCGCCTGCAAGGGGACACCGCCGCCGTGCATCGTCGTCAGATGACACCCTGATGCGTCACACGCCGCCGCCGTACCTGTTGTGTACCATTTTAGTTATTAAGACTTTATATTTTTATATGTATGTTAGTCTATAAGGTATTTGTTGATATGGGCCCTAGAATAAGTTTTTTACCATCCTTAACTGTTCTTGTGTTTGCCTGAAATAAATGATTTTATTATTATTATTATTATTATTAATGTTATGTTGACTTTTTTTTTTACTTTTTTCAACGTATAATACGTTCCTACCTACATAGGCTGTCTATGTTTCAAAACTATATCACAGCTAATCTATCTGCAACCACGTTACAGATCAAATCGGCTGCAAGATAATCCCGGCCACACCGATCACTGAGTCCACGGAGGTGGAGCTTTGCGCTGAATGGGGCGCGTTCCGGTCTTGCAGTAAAGTGTCGCTACTGCCGCCTATTCACGTGTCTCAGACTAAGGTATATATACTTAGTAATTACATACACATTACACACTTCCACTGCTGCACTTAGGCCTCGCCCAAAGGTTACGGGGTTTGCTGTACTCCCAGACTTGGTGATTTTTCGTTGGGTCAAAGCTTGCATAGCTTTGACCCAACGAAAAATCAGCGGGCGCAAATGTACACGTATCTAATTATTACAGAAACCCCTATCGTGTCTAAGGCTAAGGTATACTTATACTGTACTTACATCAGATAGCTAATCAAGACTTCCACTGCTGGACTTAGGCCTCACCCAAAGGTTTGCTGTCTCCATATACTCTAAGGTCTGATCCTAACTTGTGTAAAATAATGACCCAAAAGCTGCTAGTTTGACATGTACATATATTTTCTTGTACCTACGAATTGGAATCAGTTTGACCTTTGGCTTCAACCCTACGCCGACAAATAATTTGAACACCGTTACAAAGATTATTGATATTTCTACAGGCTTACAAAATTGGAAGACCCTTACAAAATGTAATGGTAGACAAATCGCCATTTTCTGTCTTTGACCCCCGGGGGAACACCTCGAAGCTAGATTCATACTGAAGCCTTGTGCCTAACTTCAGAGTCTATTGTTTGCTTCACGAACATCTGTTACTATTTTAACTTCCTTGTTATTAATTATAAATAATGCTGGACAATTCATACATCATTAATTAGCCCCAAATGATAATGCCATCTATGGCGCTCATTAGGGGAGGCCAATGTGTGGACAATTATAGGCAGGTGATGATGATGATGATGTAGGTATCTAGCCCCAAGCTAAGCAGTGCTTCTGTTATAGGTACTATATAACTGTTATACATAGTAATATACGAGTACATATATAGATAGATATTTTTTTATCTGGGGTATTTTAATGGGTCGCCCATAATGCCCACGCTGGGCATGCGGCACCACACGACTCAAAGTGATTAACGATTGTATTATTACTCAGGTATCGGTGGTAAACCCACCAGCTACTTTCACTGTGAGCGGACACCCTCGGGCCTTGAAGCTGACGAAACTTGTGCCGTCCCCGGGGCTGAAGATAGACGTTACTACGGTACAGGGTGAGTTTACTTGTGCTGGTGGACGGCAAAAAGCGGTACATAATGTCAACTTTGGACTCCTGTCATTATGTTGAACATTGTATGAACGTACTGTCCCATAAAAAGTAGATTCTCGAGGAATTCGTGTTTGTACGGCAAAATTTTTATATGCACAAGGATGTTGAAGTCAGGGTACATTTTTCAAAACAATTAAATATACAGGGTTTTTGGTTCATCGTTTGCCAAAATAAAATGGGGGATGGAAGAAAGCTTTGCTACCTTCTCGATGTCCTCAATAAATTTTGGCCTCACGGAGGAATTTATGTAATTTACAAAAATCTGCACTTAAACTTGGGTAAAAAAATATAATATGCAGTGTCGCCTCCAAATTTGTGATTTATTTTAATTTGTATTGTTCTTCGGTTCTATCATAATTACATTACGTTAGTAATGGCAATTTTTTTATAGTCTTTCATAGTTTATAAAAAACCTAAATGAAATTCAAAGCTCAACTTTGAAAGAAATAAAAAAATAATCAACCTTTGTTAAGTTCTTCGAATTCTTTTAAAACTTCTCTAGTCTATCCCTTTTCTATCGGTATGCATCATGCCATGAAAACCTTTTACTAAATAAGGAAATTACTAATTTCCTTATTTAGTGTATAGAGACACAATTAAATAAATAAATAAATAATGCTGGACAATCCACACAGCATCTAGCCCCAAGCTAGCATCCAGAATCAGGAAGAAATGCTTTCGGAGCTTGTTATCCTACCTGGTCATCTAGCCCCAAGCTAAGCAGAACTTGTGTTATGGGTACTAGATGACTGATATACATAATACAATATTATTAAATAGATAGATATTTTTTATTATAGAGGTACATAGAAAACGATAAAAATAAATTGATAACACTATACCTACTTTTGATGTATGATGAGTACATATTTGATAACAGCATACTTACTCTTATGCATTAATTTCCAGGTGTAATCACAGCTACAGTAACAAACGAGGATGTATCCTGCGGTCTCGGATGGGTCACCGTGGTCTCGAAGCTGACGGCGCAAGATATCCGCGTGGAAGTGGAGAGGGACTGCGACTCTTGTGGGACTTTGTTAGGCGCGCTGATTGCTTTGGTGCGCCCGTATCTGTCTGTACTGGTGACTGTAGGGGCGGTGGCGGTGGCTTATTTGTACAGTGAGTATTAAGTATTCCTGAGGAATATCTACCTATAATAGTCCACAGCTGGACATAGGCCTCCCCTAATGAGCGCCATAGAATGCATTATTCATTATTCGGTGGTATTTATTGCCCATATGCGATCCCCAACCCGCTGGGCATGCGGGTTAGGATCGCAGTTCGGTGGAGTTGTTCTGTAGAGGGCGCTGCTGCCCGCCCCCCCGGTGTTTTCCGTAAGTCCGTCTTACGACACCCACGGGAAGAGTTGGGGTGAAATTCTATGCCGGCACCACACGGCCAAACTAATAATAATGATAATAAGTTATTTATTTCCTTTCCACGCAAAAGGTTTACTTATAAATCAATCTTAACTAAAAGGGGACGAACTACACATATATATAACCTGTATTGTGAGAGGCTGAAGCTTGCTATAGGCACAGATAACATATTATAGGTAAACTATTGCTGAACAGTGGCCTCTCCTAATTAGTCGCAAAGCATCCAGAATCAGGAAGAAGGATTTTGGAGCTCGTTATCCTACCTGGATATAGGGTGTCAAGACCACGTTTATCCCTACGGTTGGTAGTATGACCACAGGGGTATCCTACATTACGTATTGCCGAATCGCGGTCTTCTATCAGACGAAGACTTTTCTCCTCCCCGGTATACCGTGTCAACTGAGGGAGGATAAACGATTCTCCTACCCGGTATACTGGTTAACCGGGGAGGATAAACGTATCTTTCTCCCTAGATATGATCCTCCGCACCACTGTAGCTTCTCTTTTTACTTGCTCAGAAATAAGAAGTTGACAAGATAGTATTAAACACTACTTAACTTACACCCATAACTAAATTTTCATTCTTTTTTGTTTCAGTTCAACAACGTCTCCAAAAGAAAGCACAGATCCGCCTACCGGTGGAGCCCGTACAGACTAACCTAACTTTGAACAACTCGCAAGAGTCCCCAACATTGAACCGGACGAGGACTTGGTCCCGTAGTCCGTACGCGTCCCGTGGACCGAGTGTACCGGTCTATGGGGATGCCAGTGTGTTACCTGACAATAGCTTCTCGCCGTCTAGTCGGACGCATTCTAGGTTCCTATAAGTGAGGCTTGGGTTGACGCATGTGTTCTTCTAAGATAATGAAGGAACCCTTAGGTTAGTGTTTACCAAAATATCATCGAACAATTAGCTGCAGTTAACTAGGCTAAGTCGGTTAACTTATGAAAACTTGTGTCAAAGAACTCGAAATAAATACATAAATAATGCTGGAAAATTCACACAACTTCATCTAGCCCCAAGCTAAGCAGAGCTTGTCTTATGGGTACTAGATGACTGATATGCGTAATACAATGTATTAAATAGATAGATATTTTTGTTTAATGTTTAGCATTTAACGATCTGTTAGTGAACTTGGGCAATAACCCCCAAATGATGAATGCTATGGCGTTTATTAGGGGAGGCCTATGTCCAGCCGTGGACTAACATGGGCTGATGGCGACGATAGTAAACTTGGGTCTTAGGCTGGTTCACCAAAAGATAATCGGACTATTAGGCAGCTTCGTCGGTTAACTTTGACGCTTAATGGTATCAAAAAAGATGGAACAATTGCTTAAAACTGAACAATTGGTGAACTCTGTTATTATTACGTTCAAAATGGTTCAAAAGTATCATACTCACGTCATCAGTTCCTATAACAAATAAATATGCGATATTGGAAGACTAGTGGCGAAAAGTTTCTTCAAATGTAAATATTCGAACTGCCAATGACGCTTTTCGTTGCGAACGATTTCTGTATTTTAGATTGACTGGTAATGTTCAAATAGATACTAATATCCCAGAATTAGTTGCACAGTCCGAGCTCACGTGGCAAAATGAATCTTATGTTGACTGTGGTTATGTTCAAATTTACCTCACATGTTAGTATTTCACCCTCGAGTGGGATTTACTCAAGGTTCGTAGTGTATAAATAATTTATGTTTTATTGACTGCGATTACTTTTTATGAAAGTGACTCGGTACGCCTTTTCCATTTATTGTTGTGTTGTGAGCATCGATTGTTTTCAGTCAATTATTCTGTTCAGAATTGTGTTATTTTTATATACTTACTCAGACTGTCAAATTTGTCACTTATCAACTGTTAGCAATTTTAACAAGTTTTTAAACTTATGGCTTAAGGCTTTTTAAGGGAAGTGCGAGAACCGTTCTGATTCTGATAAAAATTTGACGCGCGCTTGAATAGAAACTCGTTAGTTCGTGCACGGAGTATCTGACATGAATCTTTAAAAGGCGCTTACCAAAGCACGCGCTTCAAAATGATCTATGGGTCGTAATATTTTGTGTTAGGACAAGCATCGTTTAGATGTGCCTCCAGGTTAACAGTAAATAGTAACTAACTCAATAGGAGGCGAAAGTCTTTAGGAATAGTAAAATATTTTTTGTGATCAAACTGTTTATTTATATGTTTTTAGCTACATCAGTTTATAAAGGTGCATCCAGATAAGGTAATAAAACATGTTATGAAACTGTTATTTAACATCTTTTATAATGTGAATGTGTAAAAATATGTTAAGGCCATACCATATCAAAGTAATTAGATAAATTAGGTTGACTGTTGGTTTGGATCGGGTATGGCCTTATTGTTATAATAATGTTTGGTTGTGATTGTGACTAAATTAAATTTAAAGCTAAGCCTAAGCCCTCTTAAAAAACCTATAAAAATAAGCGTTTTCTATTCTTAAAATGAAAAAATTCAGAATGTTAACCCTAGAAAGATAACCTTATTTTACCATACACTAAAGATAACCTACGTCGGTTCGACGTGTGCATCTTTGGATAGTCCTAATTTCAAAATTTTTGCATACCAAGGTTTATAACTGTGTTTATTTGTTTAATTTTATTAAGTTTATACAGAATAAATGAAAAAAATATTGTTCGAATCATATATTTATTGAAAAATGTTTAATAAACTAAACGTGGTAATTCTTACCATAAGAAACTTAAACATTAGGTATTATCTCTACCAGTCTTATGTTTTGAGAAATAAACTTATAAAAAATAACGTTTTGTACTCTTAACAATATGAGGAACCCTAAATAATAACAATTTTTATCAATTTTGGCCTCAAAGGCAGTTAGGACAGGCGGTAGACTTGTGATCTCCACAAATGGGATTTTTGCAGTTGTTGCACATTGTCTTCGTCATCCTTCTAATTTTCGAAGGACAAAAGGCACAATATTTGCGTTTCTTTGGCTCAGGTGTTGCTTCTCCTTGTTCCAATGGTTCAGCAGGTGTTTTTGGTTAGCAAGCTACGAATTTTTTCTCGAAGACACGTAGACAAAGTAGGCACTTCTTTCCTTGTCTCCATCCACGGAGCCATCAAGCTGTTACTCAACTTTTTCAAAAAATCTCTTCGTCCGAATATTACAAGAGTATACAAGAGTAATATTATAATATTACAAGAGGATACCCTGTTACAAGTTCTTCCCTTTGTAGCCGTCCAGCGATGACCATCTTTACCTCTGAGACTTTGACGCTGTGGTACGAGTACTGAATTCGGCACACTGGACGGAGGACTTTCAGATGTCAGGGGTTCAGGATGGGCTTCCTCAGTATTTAGCAATTGTGGAAGACTCACCTCAGCATCCTCGACGTCACTTTGTACTTCGTCGTGCAATAAGTTGTCTTCACATTCGCTGTCCGACCCCAAAGGCTCTTCGTCACTTAATTCCAGCAATAACCGAGAGATTTCACTGTCATTCGCTTGTTTATATGACGCCATAATGTTGTTTTATCATATCCTAAAATGAATTAAAATAATTATAAATACAAGTACGCTTTTGACATAAATAAAGCCATAACATCCCACCCACACTCTAGTCCAAAAAGTTACACTAAAGATAACCATACGTCACTTCGACGTGTGGTAAGTAGATATTGACGAAAGTATTGCACTCACCTGATTGACACGCGCATCCTCGGCTAGCTCTACGCGTCAACTGAGATGGCACGAACAATGAGAGCAGTACCGCGAAACACAATCGAGAAATAATAATTTATCAAAGTCGGACACGTCGATTCGGCGTAGGTTATCTTTCTAGGGTTAAAGAAATCTGTTGAAACACTGTTTAAAAATAACAGATTTTTTATAAGGGTTGGGCATAGTTTTGTAAAGAATCTGTCTAAGTTGTTTTATATTGTAAGTTAAGTAGGTGACAATAATTTAAATGCTATTTTTGTATAAAGTAGGTAAGATCTCATGATTAAAGTGACATTTACTTACATTGTATTAAAACTAATCTGTAAGTAGTTAATGCGTAAGGTTTTGCTGTAAGCAGACACATGTTTTTATTAAAAATCTAAGTCATTACAATTTTGTCTGTAATTTATGATAGTAATTAATAATAATAAGTGTTGACTGAGCTTAATAAAAGTATGTGTTTGTATTAACACCTGTTACATGGTATAAGGTTACTAAAGAGAATGTGTGGAATAAAATATTTTTTGATTCATGGTATTGTATTTTTACTCCTATCTATGGCTCAGCCACCCAAAGTTTTGCATCGTAGGACATGGAAAAATGGCGACTGATAATAATAGAAGTTGCATGGCAGTCCTCCAGTAGGCCAAGCACGGGGATTGTTCTCTAGGGTAGAATAGACAATAATGGCATCGCATCGCCATACATGGCGTACATTATTGAAGTTGAAGAAATTCATTTCAAATAATTTACGCATTCAATGACAAATAGACGTAATTTTTCTTAGACAAGAAAGCCCGTGCTTGCCCTACTGTACATTGATTATTGTAGGTTTATTATCGTTAGACAGAACAATCTGATCACTTTTATCTATTACCATTTTACTTTACCGTATCCCAGCTTATGTCTCTCGAAGGTTCGATTCCACCCCATCTTTCTAGCGGTATCGCAAATCCCGTCGGCCATGAGATATTTTTGTTATTTAGAACTTTAATAATATCTGCTCACAAACGGGGTCTAAGAGGGCACCGAGTAAAACAAGTCTTGTTTTGGCTAAACAACACGCTTGTTTCATTTCATTTGTAGTTTAGTAAACTTACTAAATTTTTAGTGTGCTAGACATGTGCTAGATTGTAAATATTTTTAAATTCTTAGTTAAATTAAATAAACAACTGTTAACGGAAGTACCTATATAAGTTCCAAAGGATATATTTCGGTACCTACTTACAATAGGTAGGTACTGGCGTACTGGCTAACCAACAAAATTGTTAGTGAGATTTTTTGAGATATTTTAATTTTGTCTACCTTGTAAAAGAAATAAATAGGTACCTACTAACTAGGAGGGAACCGCTGAACATAGGTAGATAAAATGTGTCCAACGTAGTAGGTCTATCACACTATCACAGATATTATGTTAGGTCTATGTACATCAGTTTGAAATACGCGAATTACGCGTTAAGAACGTTAATTAAAGCAGCTTTCTGCGTAATGAAGAAAGTAACCCTTATAACGCATTTTTCACGCTAATATTAGTGGATAACGTATGTTATATTACGCGTTATCTATCAGGGTTTGGTGGAACACCACACAAACACCCCACACATTGTTGGCTGTTTTCAAGAATTCCTAGAATGTTTGATAGTGTAATATTAGCGGATATCGTATGTTAAATTACGCGTTATGTTTGGTGAAACACCCCACACATTGTAGGCTGTTTTCCTAGAATGTTTGAGTGTTGTAATAAATGTAATAATAAATGAATCGGTAATAACCCGATCATAGACAAAAATTGGTACAGCAGTGTCAGTTTCACCCTCAAAGTTGCATGGTTTTTTGATGGTCCACATGTTTCGGGAGTTTGTATAACAAAACTAAGGGTAAAAATATGGTGAGTTAATTCAGACTTAAATCCATCATAGCCAATAAATCTTCGTTAGCCGTCTTTGGGGTATTTGGATTGAAAGTGAGATCTCCACCTCTATTTTTTATATTCGTATTGATGTGTTCAAACTGAGTGTCGCATTTAAATTTTATAGTTTTCGTTTGGCTACAGCTATTGTTTGAGCTGCTTCCAAACTGAATAGGCAGCTGTAACTCAATATTTGATTCTAAATTTATTTTTTCTATTGTTGATAATAGGCATTTAATTTCACTGGAGTCAGCAGAACGCTGTTCATACTCGTCAATTGGACTTTTAGTGTCATACTTGTAAATATTTTCACCCAGATTTTGTAATATTTTAGGGTCGAGTGTAGCAGGCAAACTGAAAGTTCCATCTTTTTTTTGTAAGCCTAACCTAAGTAGTACAGATATTTTGGTATGATACTCCGAAAACCAGAGTATAAGGGTATTGCTGAGGCATTTATAATCGCCATCTGTGAATTTTTGAAGTAGTACTTCGAACCGTAAAATCGTCTGTTCGATTGAATTTTGTTGGAAATAATATGGCATCAATGTGGCAACACCTTGCAAATGTCGACGAGTGATGTCAAAAATGTTTTGATTTGTGGCCACCGATAATTGCCATTTGAATATCATGGTCATCAGATCCCAGAGTTTGCCCATGGAATAATCGTCCAGTTTCATTATAGAAGTAGATGAGATGTCTTGTAACAGCTGCTTGATAACTCCATGCTGTGCCACCGGCTGAGGTAAAAATAGCTCATCCAGGAGCTTCTTGTGGAGAAGAACTGTCACCAGGTCTGTAAGTACTGCACAGAAAAATACTTATTTTACTAACTCTCTTTTATATAATCAGGCTTTCCGCCCATTGTTTTAGAAAGTAGTATTAAAGTGGACTAACCTCTTTCAGATTTATCAGCTGGGATATTTTGAGCCTTCAACCGCTGATCTATAACGAAGACCATCTCACACCCCAGGTTCACCACTATAAATGACGTTGCAAAGTGCGACATCTTATCACACTTTTTTAAACTGAAGAAAATCAATAGCCAGCCTTCAGAATGAGTATTGATTCCTTGTATGAAGGAATGATAAGCAAACTCACTAATCAGAATGAGATTCTTGCTATATCGAAACACTTGCTTACACTAAAAACTAATGAAGAAAGGGTACTCTATGTTTATGGTTTAATAAATGAGAAAAAGGCATTTCCCAAGGTTCGAGATGTTCACAAGTCTCAGAATGTGTCTGTTTACTACCGTAACCATGGAAACGACTGCTTCAGTAATTCTGAATACTACAAGGCATGGCAATACTATAACCTGGCCTTACTTCATGCCCCAATAGACTCTGAGCACTATGCTTTGGCTTTCTCCAACAGGTCTGCAACATTTTTGTCTATGAAAAAACATAAAGAATGTTTGAAAGATATTGAGAAGGTATTTTCTATTAAATATCCTGGTAAACTGAAAGGGAAACTTTTGAAAAGACAGAAGTTGTGCAATGAAGCCTTGGATGAAGATTTCAGTGTTTCTCTCCCTGCTAGCTGTCTGAAAATGAAGGAAGAATATTTGTCCATGAAGGAGGCAAAAGACCCAAGGTTCGTCTGTGCCAGTTCTAAGTTGGAGGTAGTTTTCAGTGAAACAATGGGGCGTCATGTTATTGCCAAAAGAGACATAAAAGTAGGAGAAGTATTGGCTCAAGAAGACCCATACTTAGTGCTCCTACAACAGTCACAGTTCTTGTTTAGCTGCAGCTATTGCCTGTCAAGGGATCTGAACCTCTTTCCATGTGACAAATGCTGTTTTTCAATGTATTGCAGTGAAACATGCAAGGAAAAAGCTTTCAAAGAATACCATGAAGTTGAATGCCCCTTGATGCCAATGTTGATTCGTATGCAGTTTACAAAACTGGAGCTCTTGGCTTTAAGAACTGTGATTAAAGCAAGAACAGACTACTCAGATTGGAACTCTCTATTCAAGACAATTGAAGAAGCTGAAGCAAATGCTGATAGTGAGTACAGAGGTCATGTAAAAATAGATGGCAAATGGATATTTGATTCCCAATACTACCCATCGATACACACACTAGCAACTAACATTGAGAAGCGAAGCGTATCTGACATATTCCAGAAGTCGGTCACTGCTGCTGTGCTCCTTAATTTATTGACGAACAAAACAGAATTCCTGAAAAGTGAGAATGACGAAGAGCGTGAAAATATCAGGAGATGTGTAGCGGGCACATTGCTACTCCATGTGATGACCAGTCCAACTAATATGCATGGAATAAGCTCTAACTTGGAGACTAAAGATGGAAGTCATGTGGATGAGATCAGCTTAGCCAGCGCTTCCTATGCATTCCACAGTTTGCTGAACCATTCCTGTGCTCCAAATGTGGTGAGATTCAGTTGTCTAGGAACTGGGAGGATGAATTTGTTTGCTTTGAGGCCTATCAAGAAAGGACAGCAGCTTTTTGATAACTATGGGTAAGAATTTACTGTGCTACATGCTTTAAACTTTTTGTTTTTTGATTCAATATTCATAGCGATAGCGGTCTCTGCCGGGACGCGGCGCAAATGAGCTCCATATTGCTCACCCTCGTCCTCCGCGCCTCATGCTTCCCCGGGCTGGAAACTGGCTTGTAGGCGCGGCGGCCGCTGCGTGTGCGGCGATATTTCCCCAATAACACTACCTACCTAAATGTATAGTTCAGGTCAAATTGTTATACCTACTTAGGCTGAAAGATAATTTGACAATTATGCAGCTTCATCAGTTAAGTTTAATCAAATGAATGAAAATAATGTCAAAACAACTGTTGGAAATTTCACCATCTGATGTTAAAATTGCTGCTATATTTATTTGTTTATGGCACTTATATATACATATATTTTTATACGAGTTTCTTTGAAAAAATATGTTTATTTATTATTTTTAATAATTTATGAAGAGGGCGCCAGTTATGCTACTATTCATTCCATTGCATTCTAATCTGCCATCATCTTTTGACAATTCTTAATTGCGCCCGCGTCATACCGTAAGATTATATTTATAACCTTATAAAATAAACAAATGACTACCTTTTTTATTGGAGTAATTTTGAATACTATTTCACAGTTCAATTGTCCTAAATCTAATTTTAATAATGAAACTTAATATTGTTTCAGGAACCATCATGCCCTTGAAGACTGCAATAGCCGTAGAGCAGGCTTAAAGTTCCAATACAAATTCCTCTGCAGCTGTGAAGCCTGCACCAACAACTGGCCTATGTATATCTATCTCCCTCCATGTCAAAATATCTCGCTTAGAATGAAGAGTAACAACCTATTAAGCCCTGATACAATAGAAAGGCTACAGAAAGGAGATGAAGTGTTGGCCTGTGAGCTATTTAAGCCTTTATGTGAACTTGCGGAGGATTTAGAACCGTATGCTCCGTGTAAAGAGTTGGCTGATTGTCAGGAGACAATTAAACAATGTTTGGTCCTTATGGAGGGCACGGTGCCTTATGGATACAGCAATGTGGTTGAGTGGAAGGCTTTCCCGCCTCAGGTTTAGTACAGCTCTCTAAAACACTTGAAAACCAAAGAAAATGTCTTGTGGATATAAAATCTCAAACAACCTACTTAAATACTTATGACAGTATTTTTATATGTGGCTCGGAAGCCTAAAATGTGTATTAATAATTCTAATTGTTATTATCTTAAGAAAAAAATGTTACATAAGTATATTTAGAATAGCTTTATGTTGTGCTTAATTATGTTATATTTATAATATATATTTTTTTAATTAGCTACTATCTTTAAACTATTATAATCTCATTTGTATTATAGATAACTACTGTGGAATTTAATCTACTTAATTAAATAAATTATGTACTCATTTCACAAAGTTTTTAAATTATAATATTATTAATATTCATTTAGATGAATAAGGATCGAAATGCAATAATATAAACAAATAACTGCACATACAATACAAATAGAAAAATATTATTTTTTTTTTTCTATAAAATAATTAATACTTACAAAAAAATACGAAAATTAAACTAAACTAAATTGAAAATTAAACTAAATTGGATCTAATGATTTCTGGTAACTAAGTTAATAATTTATCATTGAATATAATACTAAACAGAATCAGATCTACAATTAGGGAAACATGCTAATCTCCACTTTAGTGTCTTGTTCTAAGCATAAGTTTTTTATAGACTACCTGCCTTGATACTGTTGCATAAGTACTTCCGACATTGTTTGTTTACTAAAATTTAATCTACTTATTAAAGACACATTTCTTACGCGAAATATGACAAAATGGCCAAAATACAAAACATTCCTAAATTTTTACTACTTACTATTTGCGTTGAAGAACTAATAGTGTTAGTGTGGTACTGAACTTGAAGTTCTTTCACCTTTTCAGTGTTTAGTAAAGTTATTCTTCCCGTATCTTCTTGTGTCAAAAGACCAATTCGACTCAAATAATATATCACAGCATCTACTTCATTAAACGATAGTATATCTTTAGGAAGCGTTTCAAATATGACATAGCCGTCACCGCCTTCCGCCAAAAACTGACACATAATCACTTTGTACTCGTTACTTTCTAGTATATCGCTAAGTTCGCCTCTTTCTTTATGAAGAGCTTTCGCTGATACAACTCGCGAGCCCGGGGGCTGTTCTAAATCATATACCACCTTCATACCTGAAAACTGTAGGAACTGCCCTGGACTATCCGTGACCTTCCAACTCTCCACGGAATGCTCTAGACTCTTCAACAATGTGCTACCGTTCATGGTTACTACAGTCAGTGTGTCTGTAAACGGCAGGACCGTCACCCAATCTCCTCTTGTCATCTCGTACGGTTTCTGAGGACGATCTATCGAAGTCCTGATTCTCCCTCCTTGAACTATTGCAATATTGACGTCTCGGTAACCGTCGTAATGTTCCTTCGTATAATTCACTATAGCATCTGTTATGACAACTCCCATGTTACACTCTCTTAGGCGGCAGTACTCTCCGTGTAGAGCCACTGAAGAATTCCCGACCACGACGTTGTTAATTTGATCTATCTCAGCGCTGTATTTTTCTACTATCTTTAACAGTTCAGAATCTCCAGGCATTTGTTGGTCTAAAAGAATCGGGTTTCCTTCACAGTTTACAATCTCCCCGTATCGGTCGAAAATAACGTTGAGGCTCCCTAAATATTTAGTGTATGCATACGCTTGTACAACCCTAACTATTCTACCGGATGGTTGTTTCACCTCTACCGGATATGGTCCTTCGACTCTTTCTGGTTTCTCATTTGTAGTTGGGCTGTTCCACAGAAAGGTATTCGAATGCCCTCCTATAACCAAGTCGAGATCTTCAACATTTCTGGCAATTTCTAGATCTTTTGTGAACCCGGAATGACCTAGAGCAATAAATATGTTTACACGTTGCCTCTTCAGCTTTTCAATTTCTCTTCTTATTGCTATGACCTCGTCTTCATACTCGACGTCATTTTTTGGTGCTAGGAATTTAGTTTCTGCTGTTAAGTAACCAATGACACCTATTTTGACGCCGTTCCTCTCTAATATAATTGACTTTCGTAAGTTAGTTTCCTGGTTCAATGCAGGAACTTTGTCTAAGATGAGGTTGGCTGCTAGCACAGGTGATGAGACGGTTCTGATGAACGGGATCAGTCCTTCTACTTGATTGTCGAATTCGTGGTTCCCGAGAGACTGAAATAGGTAATAAAGATTGTATGTAGTAAGTTTTATATCTATGCACATCATATTTCAAGTTTCGTTTCGGCTAATTGGTGTACTACACACACACAACGAATTAGAGTACCGATTTGCACAAAAAACTAAACGAAAGGATTGCGTATTCTGGGGAATTAAATAGGTCTCGTGTCGTGTGATTGACACCTATCTACCAACTACGGTTCAAATGTATTTAACTTATCAAGGGATCAATTTATCTATAATATACTAGTTTCTGACAGCGACGGCATGTTGATTTATAGGTTATTTATATCCCATGGGCCGTATAGCCTATGTTTTCCAGGTTCAGAACTACAAAAATGCAAAATATCGGCTCGTTTCATTTAGCAGTTTTGGCTTCAAGACATCCTACCCATCTATGTCTTCAAGTCAAAACTGCTGTTAACAGACGGCTGTTAACTGACATCCAAAGATCTACTCGTAAACTTATGGATTAAAAATATTAGTGTGATATCTTAATAAATAATAATAATGGTGGACAATTTACTCAGCGTCATCTAGCCTCTAAATAAAGTATCGACCGTTGTGGCGCGGTGGGCCAAGGTCCACCTGCGATTCAGTAGTTGTGGGTTCGATTCCCACAATGTTTCTACGATCCTTGATCATTGAAATATTTGTTCCGGGTGCTCTGTGTAATTTTTATGTATATAAAAATATCTATGACTATAGGTCTCTCTCTCACTTTATATAGATTGTGGTTAAAGTAGGTAAAGTCTGAGTTCTTAATTTATTTGCAGATTCTAATATAATTGATTGGATTTTACCACTTCCAAGGGATGTGAAACCATCTCAAAGACGGTAGGTAGACTTAACTAACTTAGACTCTAAGTTAGTCATGTCTACTTACCTATTAGGGCTTCGACTATATTGGATTTATTTAACTTATGGTATAAAATCGCATATAATATAAAACAAATAAATTATAATATTTAATGAAAAAATAGTAAAAGATATATATATGATGGAGATTGTTTAAAAAACTCTGTTAAATGAAGGAACTTATTAAAACAACCAATGCATGTTTACATTTTAATTATCATTTCCAGATGACAAAAAAAAAGCACATAACACATAAAAGCACACTAACCACTCGTCCATCATCCATCATCATTAAAACCAAACATAGGCTTTTCTTCAAGCTTACTTAATAATATTTAGGTTTAAAGTCCTGAATATAACTACGGTAAAAAGAACAAATACAATAATCGTTTCAGGTACTACAATACATAATTATTAATACGAAGTTATATAAAATAAAAATACACAAAAAAGTAGTCTGGTAGAAATGACGCTTTATCTGAGAGTTGGTGCGCATCAGCATATGCCACAGATAACAAATACTAGTATATTCTTGTTTAATAATAATAACAAGGCAATGCTGCCAGTGTCTCGGGGACGCTTCCTACTGCAGACTGTTGTAAACTAGCTATAGATTGTTTGCAACAGTCGGCAACAGTCGTTAGCTCAATTATGTATTTTAATTGTACTTGTTCTAATTTGTTTCTGTTTTTTGATAGTAATTATTATTGTCTTTTATAATTATGTCTATTGGTGTAACTAGGTAGATAGTTATTTATCTAGGTACTTGATATGTATTTATATGTAGTATCTTCTAGGTAGGTACTCACACCCACTTGGGTTCTCACTGGCGTTAGGTAATTTAATTAGGTATAAATTAACTATATTTAATAAGTAGGTACCTACTACTAGGTAAATGTACGAAAATCACCTTTATTTATTCAGTTGTTTTCGAAGATATCTTACGTAACAAATAAAATTCACATTTCACAAACATTCAGCTTTATAATATTAGTAGGACATAGGACATAACATAACGGTTACCGTAGGTGCTTAAATATAAAATGTAGGAACAATAGTTACTTAATTGAACTTACTACAGATGCAAATACTTTTGATAGCTTAGCTTAGCTTATTAATTTCTACCTATGTATGTACCTACTTGCGTAGTCTCTTGTACAAAGATTCGCTAGACTTTGTTCACTATAGCATCGCCGTCTTTTTCAGGATGGTTGAATAATTTAACTATACTTAGGTACTAAATGTAGTTCTAGATCTCAATTAAGGGCAAAATTTACAGCAAACTTGAAATTTTATACATTAACATTAAAAATGGTGTGTTATGTATGATTTTGCCAGCACTAGGAGTATGTAGAGTAAACAAATAAATTTAGAGAAATATAGCTACATAAGTTTACAAGTAAAAATAAAAGTGGCATTGGTATTAAAATGATAGAAGATGAACTACTTATACCCTCATTTAAAAATGCTATCCTTCCCTCAACCTGGGCGAAGATGGGGCTGTGGTGCATAACATATTTTTCTGTACTATCCAGTTCACTATAACCCAGCGGTTCAGATTCTAACCCTATCAGCATCAAGTATCCATCGCCACCATTCGCTAAAAAGCTCGGCATTATAACTTTATAAAAGCTCTTCTTACTAACTTCTGTGAATGATGGAACGGAACACATCCAACATCTGGCTTTGGCACTCACTACACGAAACCCTATCGGCATTTCCATGTTGTAAACAACTTTCAAACCAGAAAACTGTAGAAACTTTACCTTGAAGTCTGTATTGTAACCGGCTGCTGAAGCTTCTAGAACTTGTAAAAGGACAGATCCGTTCATAGTAACAGCTGTTAAGTTTCCTTCGAACGGCATCACAGACAGTAGATCTCCTTTTGTGATATGGAACGGCTTTGTCGGATGTTTAACAGATGTTCTTATAGAACCAGCTTGTATGATCGCTATGGGTGCATCAGTCCAGTGTTCGCCTCTGTAGTCTGAAGCATAGCGTTCGACCATGGCATCCGTGATCAAATTACCAAGATTGCACTCCTCCTTTGAACATTCCTCTCCACTCAGAACTAACGATGTGTTACCGACGATGATTTCAGTTTTTGACAAAAGAGAATCATTAAATCTGTTTAACAGTCTCAAAACCTGAGGATCCTGGGGTATAGACATGTCGAGTAGGATAGGAACTCCGTCCGCTTCGATAATTTCTCCATCGTTGTCGAAAGTCAAGTGCAGTTTTCCTAAATACTTGGTGTACGCGTACGCTTGAACCACAGGTACTTTCCTCCCAGAAGCCTGCGTAACGTAGGTTGGATAAGGACCTTCCGCATATTCCGTATCTGGAGTGGTACCATTCCAGAGGAAGGTGTTTGTGTGTCCTCCAATAACTAAATCAAGACCTTCCACTTCCTTAGCTATCTCTTGATCTCTCATATATCCAGAATGTCCTAAAGCAATGATGATTTTGATTCCTTGGTCTTGGAGTTTCTTTACTTCCTCTCTTAACGCTACCACTTCGTCTATGTATTCGACATCGTTGGGTTTTGCTACTACTTTTGTGGATGGCGTGAGATATCCAACTATGGCGACTTTATGACCGTCAATGTCTATTATAACTGACTTCTTAAGATTTGCCTCCCTCGCTAGCTCTGGGACTTTTGTTAGTATAAGATTCGCGCATACAACCGGACTGCTTAGGTTTTCTAGGAAAGGTGTGAGGCCACTGACGCCGTTGTCGAACTCGTGGTTGCCGAGAGACTGAAACAATCACATTTGTCGTCGTTTTAACATGATGATTAACCAAATTCAACAGCAGCACATAATCAGGTCAGTATTATTTCGTGTAAATTCATCCGATAGGTCATCAGAGTTCAAATGAAAAAGGTAGACGGAAAATATCAGTGATATCTACTCTGGTATTGATTTATCGTCTCTCTCCATTTTACGTTGGTAGCGCTAGCTGGTTATTTACCAATACATAAAAGGTTTCAGGTATCTGTATATTATGAAGTTCTCTTGTATAACTTGAATAAGCCTCTGATTGTTTTCATTTAAATTAAATAAGTACCTTAATGTGTCACTCTCGCAATAGGATTCCCATGCATGCTTATGAATACCACTTAATATTTTCGAACCGCCAATGGTAGATTGCGGAATATGATTATTAACACACTTAAAGCTTCACTGAATAGACACGTCAAATAGGGCCCAAAACGTCATGCCTTATCATCGATGTGAACAAGGTAGTTATTAGATGTCATCTACGTATACCTACTCGGTTTTAGATTCCAAGATATTTTTTGTGACCAAAGCGAGCTTAAGACATTTATTAAAACTGGGTTAAGTTTTAATAAATGTATCAATTTCATCTATGGTGAAAGCAGTTTACTATAGTGGTATGTATCTATGTTAAACTGCGTTCACCATAGATGAATTTGGTACGTACCTAATCATCCATCACAATCAAACACAAAATCATGCTCCATGCACTTCGAAATAAAAGCTGCTCTATATGTAGTAGAGTTTGTATAAGCACTTTGTGTGTACGGTCTATAAAATACATGTGCTAATGGATGGTTTTATAGGATTACCGACTCACAAATGCCCACATCGGTATAGATATAGAGCGTACAGAAACAAACCTATACTAGAGCTTTGTGAAGCGGCAAAACTTCACACACAATTTGGATATAACATTTTGGGTACATATTGGATGTATCTAAGTCATTTTATCTACATAAATAAATGATACTGGTCAATCCACATAGCATCATCTGGCCCCAAGCTGAGCAGAGCTTGTGTAATGGATAATAGATGAATAATATACGTAATACAATATATTACATATATATATATATTTAATTATAAATATAAAACGACCTGAACACCTAGAACAAATCTGCAGATCGTACAAATATATCCCGAGGCGGGAATCGAACCCGCAACGGCATCGTAGACGGACCTTGGGCCACTGCGCCACTGATGTTGTTCTTTATTCTGCAAGCGTTTATCCTGTAAATGGAATGGGAGACAGAAAAAATCACAGTTTTATTGGATTAGATCCTATAAGTATTTTATTTGTTAAGGGCTTGTTCGACGATATCTAAAATCACATTTACAGGCACTTAGTACCCTATCTTATAAATAAAGGAAGGAATGCTATAAATAATATAATACTTATTCTACATCTACTCTATTATACAATAATAATATTGCGCTTATTCCTTATAAATACTAATATTGCACTGTAATAAAAATAAAATCTCTAATAAATTCATAAAATGCGTCTATATAAATAAAATAGCACGTGAAAACTCCATTCTTTATACTCCATTGTCTAAATAAATATTATAACAGAGATGGCAATCAGCGCTGTCAATGAAGATAGGCCTAAATGACACGCAGCGCTCACCATTAATTTATCGGCGTTCTTAATTACCACTCGTCCTTCTAATCCTGCGTAGATGGGACTATGCCCTATCATGTATTCCTCTACAGATTCCAACTCATCATAGCTCAGAGAAATAGCTGGCAACCCCTCAAACACAGAGAACCCATCCCCACCCATTGATAAGAACGAAGGCATCAGTATATTGTACTCCTCGCTTCTATTCAAATTCGTAAAATAAGGGATCTCACACGCCCCGCAACGCACTGCTACTTTCACGACCCTAGAGCCACTTGGCATTTTCAAGTCGTACTCCACATTCAATCCAGACAACTGCAGAAACTGCCCTTTTGCTCGTATGGGATAATAATCTTCAACCGAGTGTTCGAACATTTTCCAAATATCTTCACCGCTTATGGATACTCGCACCATGTTTCCATCGAAGGGCATGACAGTCAGGAGATCACCCTTTGTAACGTCGGCAGGTAGATCTAAATGAGCTATAGAAGCTCTTACACCACCACCTTGAATAATGGCAATAGGAGCATCAGTCCAGCCCGTCCCTATGTATGTGGTAGCGTATTTAAACACCATTGCATCAGTAATTAAATTTCCCATATTACACTCTCTAAGACGACAAGACTGTCCGTCCAGTTTAACTGAAGTAGTTCCTACGACCATCTCTGATACCTTCATGACTTCGCCCCTGTAAAGATTTACTATGTTCAACAATTCGGGATCTTGTGGTACTGAATTGTCCAACAGTATGGGGTTTCCATCGTAACTGACTAGCTCACCATTAGCGTCAAATACTAGATTTAGTTTTCCTAGATATTTGGTATACGCATAAGCTTGAACGGCGGGTACCAGCTTGCCAGATTTTTGTTTTACGAGCGTGGGATAGGGTCCATCGGGCTGCTCTGCATCAGGAGTAGTGCCGTTCCACAAGAAAGTATTCGTATGTCCGCCAATAACTAAATCTATGTCATCAACCTCACGAGCTATTTGCAAATCCTTGGTGAATCCTGAATGACCTAAAGCTATAAGAATGTTGACACCCTCCTGCTTAAGCTTGGCCACTTCTTTTCTTATGGCTATGGTTTCTTCAATGTAACCAACGTTGTTTCTGATAGCCAAGAACTTCGTATCCGGTGTAAGGTATCCGATCACGCCCACTTTTGTACCGTTTACATTAAAAACAACGGAGTTCATAAGATTAGTCTCGGCTTCTAGATCCGGTTCCATGTTAAGAACGAGGTTTGCTGCTAGAACGGGACATTTGAGGTTCTCGATAAAAGGTGTTAGCCCTGATACACCATTATCGAGCTCGTGGTTCCCGAGTGACTGAAACAAACGATAAGAGAATATAAATTATGATAAGATTTACAACTCATACATTATCATGCGAGAAGGTCATGCAAAAGGGATTAAGCCAAATATAATTTCATGCAAAGACAGGAAATTTAATAATGATTGATTGTGTTCCGAGATGGGTTCAATCCCCTTATTGTCTTGCTTTGTCTGTCCTTCCCCTCTTTAATATAGCAACGACATAAGCTACCTATTAATTTAAAATTTGTGCGCGACTTGTACTCGCACTTGACGGATCTTGTTTTTTAAAGTATAAGGCAAGGTAGCGCTATGCAACATAGGGGTACAACAGATAAATTGCATTTATTTAGCCCAGTAGTTTGTCTTCTATGAGATTTCCAAAGAATACTTTCAACATTTCCAGTCCTTCGAAGTTCATTGAATGTTTATTCAATTTATATCTATCTTTGAACGCTATCGGCAGTAAATTCTGAATCATATCATACTCATATTATAAACTAGTTTCTACACGGTAATTTTTGTTTGTATGCAAAGGTTTAGAGGTTATTTCTATCCCATGGGAGCCTGAGAGCCGAATACAGGGTTGTTAATGGGTTAGGTTAGGTGAGGGTAGACTGTTCACCTAAAATCTCTAAACCCTTTTTAGGTAATCTTAAGTACCTAGTCTTAAAGTGAAGAAGACACAAACATCGATCTAATGCAGCGAATGCCTTTACATCTGATACTATAACCACCTGATGGTATTATCTGCAATACTGCATGGATCGTGCTGAAATGTCCTACAGATGTAGTTTTAGATCTTTTTGATTAACAGGCTATTTTTTATTCCGGAAAAATGCGTGCGGAGGCACCAGGTAAAGCTTGTATGATACATATATTAAAAATGAGACTTTTTACACTGAGAGCCAAAACTATGGATACCTAGAATAAATTAAATTAAAACAATCCACACACGCCGGACAATCCACACAGCATCATCCAGCCCTAAGCTAATTATAATAATAATATAGAGCATTTACAGCTTTGCCTTATATAGTATTTATCTACATGCAGGTCGGTGTAACAGGTTTCATGCGTCGTAAATATGCGGAGGCAATGAGAATGGACATAATTTTGTTGTATAACATGCGTAGGGGAGATGTAGGCCATTGGAATCAGTTGGCAATGGTGATAACTCGATAATACAAAAACTGAAAGCGAGCGCGGGATGTCAGTGAATTCAGTCACTAGCACCTGATTAAATTCATTGAGCGCGTAATAAATGTCAAAGTATTAGCAATTTTTTTCTTAGGTTTAGTTATGTGATGGTCATAGTAATATATTTCGATTGAAAAACTCATTTGGCATTTAAATATAAATAATGCCATTTTTGTTAATATTTTTTTACGGGCATTTCAACTATGTTGGCAATTGTGATCAGGCTAAAGAGATATTTGCGGGGAATGGGGGTGATCCCCGGACAGTTTTTCCTATGCCATTTATGGTTTTTAGTTATTTTTTAATGGATAGCGTAAGTTTGTCTTCGAAAGAAAATATGTAGTTGCAAAACGCTCTGCAGATTTAGAGATTATTACAGGGCGTCCCACAGCTGCCACATGGAGGAACCTTAAATATTGTAGATGGAACATTAATGTACCATTGCCAACCGATGATGACAATTAGCCGCCTTTTTAATTATTGCTGTACCCAAAACAATAGAGTTTAGTAAATAAACTTTATCTAAAGTCATGGTTAACAAACAATTAAATTTTGTTAAGGGGTGAAAAAAGAAATGGTTCTTAGTTTTGCTTCTATTTCAATTCCCGATGAAATGATTATTAAAACCAACATCTCCCCTTATTATTTAATTATCTACTGATAAAAACAACAATCACCCATTTAAACAATTTGCCTGAACAAAAAACTGTACCAACGATATTTCTATGCACGTGTCAGATAAATTTTTGAGCTTCAATGTTCTTATTATAAGAGCATTAATTTGCGCTATGTATATCAGCTCAATGCTATGTACTCGTAAAATGTACAAAAAATATCGCTCGAAACAGTCGGTTCTAGGCAGTTGACTTAGGCGTTAGTCATGCGAAATACTTACATAATTATTTCTTATTAGGTACTCCTTGACTCGCTGGCACAGTATTCCTGAGGTACCGGTTTGGTATAACATTCTAAACGTACGCACCTTAGTTGTATATGTCTATCTGGCTAACGTTATATAATCTAGATTCAGTATCTTTGGAAAACAGTAACTACAGATATCGCGTAAAATTAAAACAATGCACTTTTATAGGTAAGGTTACACAATTTAATAAAAACAATCAGTTCATTATAAAATTGTTCCGTTTGTTATAAAATTATTTAACCGTAGTAATTACACAGAAATTTAAATGGAAGTAAGGAAATAATAAGCACAGTTGGGGTTAGACTGGCGGCAGAACTATTTCCAGTTTCTTCCAACTCCTCGTCCTCTTCACTTCCACCGTTATCAGTTCCACAGTTTCCTTCTTGACATTCCCCGACATCGTCGACACCTTCGAAGTTAGTCAGAACCACTCTTTCAGCCACTTCTGGGTAAACAGGACTACGCAGAGCAATATAATCTGCAGTGCTGGTCACCACATCGTATGATAGAGTTTCCCTTGTGAGTTCGTTAAGCATGTCGTATCCATAAGCCCCAACAGCCATAGAGGCAGGCATTATGACCTTGTAGTTGTTGGAGTTCTCTAAAACATAAAACTCAGGAACCCAACACCTTGAGCAACGGACAAAAGCGTTATTCAGTCTAGAGCCCGGATCCTTAGATAAGTCGTATACCATCCGGGTTCCAGATACTTGCAGGAACTGTCCCGTAGGATTATTAGTACTGTAATTTGCGAGCGAGTGTTCTAGAACCTGAGTTAGAACAGAGCCGGACATTGTAACAGCAACTAGATTATTATCTCCGTGTATCACGCTGAATAGGTCTCCCCAAGATAAATCAGCTGGACGATCAGGTAGAGCAATAGAACCCATAATGTCACCACTGGGAATAACAGCAATAGATGCGTCTGTCCACGGTGAATCTCCTGTGAATCTAGTAGCTTGATAGTATGTTATAGAATCGGTGATCAGATTCCCTAAGTTACATTCAGCAGTCTTGCAGGAAGAACCATCTAAAACAACGGCGGTTTTACCTATTACCGTTGCATTCCAGGTCGACATAGCACTGACCTCGTTTTTCAAAATCTCCATAGCATCTAAATCTTGTTTTATACTAGAGTTAAGTAGAATAGGTTCAGAATTAATGTTGATGATTTCACCGTCGCCATTGAATTTAACCAGAATTTTCCCAAGATATTTGTGGTAAGCACACGTCGGAATAACCGGAACAATGCGCCCGGACTCTTGGGTCACATTAAACGCTTTAGGGCACTTAGTGTCGACAGACCGAAGCATTGAATCAAGTTTGTTATTTTGCCCTGCAATTACTAAATCCAAACCGTCTACATTTGTGGCGAATTCAGTGTCTTTTTCAAGGTTAGAGTGTCCTACGGCTATAATTATGCTAACATTCTGAGATTTTAGTTCGGCTACTTCGGATCTTAAAGCTGTAACTTCATCGATGTATTCTATTTCAGCAGTAAGATTTTTATTATCTAGGGCTAGGTAACCGACAATGCCAACTTTGGTGCCGTTAATGTCAATAATTAGGTTCTTTTGAATTATTTCCTGTTGTGATTTAGGGATGATATTGCTGCTTATTATGTTGGTGTTAATATTTTTGAGGAATGGAGAGACGTCGCCGGTTTCGTACTCAAAGTCGTTGCTGCCGATGGACTGAAAAAAAAAGAAATAAATAAATAAATTGTCTGCTTATATACTTATTTGGTTATTTACATTACGTTGCGAAAAATTTGTTATTGGGTAAGTTGCAATGGTTATGTTTTGTTAATCAAAAGAAGGTTATAGGTTAGATAGGATTAAGGGTCGAGAGAGTAGTATATAGTCACTTAATAAATAAATATCTTTTTAAATAATATTTAAAATGTTATATATTTAAATATTATATAAAAATAATGCTAACTTAAAGCATTGCTATTACTCAGTTTGTCTTTTTCCATTGACATAAGTCAGTCCCAGAAATAAAACTACTTAGCATCTGATTTAGGTTAACACACCATTATGAATAAGGAGAATAATTAATGAATAATTATTATTAATAATGGAAATAATTATAAATATAATAAGTATTCTCCTATTTTCGCATCAAAGCAAAAGACTTGACGAAGAAGCCTTATAACCTTAGAACAAATATACTATTGATGTTCAAAACTATTCCAAAGTCAGCAGTTATGAAAAGCGCAGCGGCAACATTTCCCTAATTGAATCTTTAATTTTATTATCTAATATTGATTCTTTACAGACTATACAAGTCATCATCATCATCACCAGCCTATAATAGTCCACTGCTGGACATAGGCCTCCCCTAATGAGCGCCATAGATGGCATCATTATGTGGGGGTTATTGCCCAAGAGTTGGGGTGGTGAAATTCTATGCCGGCACCACACGGCACTATACAACGGACTATACAAGTGGTACTAAGATTTTAGTTTATTTCAATCACTTGTAGTCAACCGAGAAATATTGCCTCAAATTGCTGCCTGGTGAACTTGGAATCCATAATACCTTATTTGTTCTTCCCAGTGTTAATGCAACCCCCACCTAAAAGCATGATTATGTTAATGATGTGAATTCATTCCAACCAAGCTTTGTGTTACTTTTTTAGTTCGTGAATTTTGTAAGAATTAGTTTTGTTAATCGTCCGCATTGTTATTAAGGTGTTAGTACTTTTCCCTGTTAAAATAATAACTTATCTTTAAAACTTACTCAATTTATGTTTTTCTATTTTAGCATGAAATGACATTTAGACATCTTCAGGAATTTTGAAGTTGCTACGGTGAATCTTCGTTGCTAATCAAAAGTTTGTTCTTGCAAACGCTAATCGCAGTTTGTCAGTCCTGAATCCACGAAAACCTGATAAAACCACTTTAAATAGCCTGAAAAATGACACACAGGTTCTGCCATTGGATGTACTGACACTGGAGCCGCTCCAATTTGTCTCGTATCGATTTTCTGTCGTCATTGTTCATCATTCCACCAGCACATACAGAGGTAGGTATGTCATTTTGTTCAGTGCGCCGAAAAACGCAATGCGTAGGCCGCGGCAGGCCCGTACGCGGCGCGATAGGATTTTGTGATTGGGCGAATGGAAACTTTTTTGTTTGTTTTAGGTAATTGGAATATAGTTCGGGTTTTGGGTTAGTATCCGTTCTCGTCAAAGAAAAAGAAACGGTGTCAAATATAGATACGCTTAGATACGAATGGATTTCCTGGACATTTTCTAGGTAGAAGGAATATAAAAAAAATACTGATATATGCATAATAAATGTATGTATGTAAATATATATCAGTGTATAATGAATTACACTATGTATAGAGGAATCTTGTACCCATAACACAAGCTCTGCTTAGCTAGGGGCTGGATGATGCGAACTGTTCAGCATTTTGTGTTTCTCGTTCTTTTTACTCTGGAGATGAGTTTGCCTATTATGGAAATTAGATTATACTTTTTAGTAATTTACTATTATATTAATTTGTTTACATTACTTACAATTTGTTTATTATAATTAATAAAGGTCAATATTGAACATTATATTGCTTACTTTATTTACGTTTGACTTGTAACTTGGTGTTACAAAAACAGAATTCTATTGTATTTTATTGTATTGTATTGTATTTCTGTTCTATTCTACAATGTGTGCTGATGTACTCTTTGAGAAATAATTAACATAGCATTTTCCCTGAATAGGACCCTGCGTTACGCTGTGGTAATTGAGTTCGTTATTGTTGATGGCAAAATTCCAATGGACATTCGAATTTTCTGATGGATTTCCTATTTTCCAACTGAAATACTATTTTGCAGAGAAACGAAATGAATACGTTTCTCCTACATGAGGTATAAAAGATAATTGATAGTAAACAATGCTTTTGATAGGGTCTGGTTCGAATGTCGGTACACATGTTTGCGTGTTCTGCAGAAATTTGTTCCGGTACAAATTTTTGATATCCATGACTTAGTGCTGCAGAAATTTGTTCCAGTTATTAATTATTTATTTATTATTTTTTTTATTTAGTTAGATCATTGTCATTTATTTTTATTGGCTTTGCCAATAAAAATAAAATATTTATACATTTTATGTATTTTTATTTTATCACCAAAGACATACGTATGTAGGTATTAACTATAGATTAACTAGTTTTGAAACGTGTACCTACTAGAACCTAGTACAAGTTCAAAACTATCTTGGCGATAAGATTTACATTAATATCGCTTTTTTCGAACAACGATGATAAAACTCAAAAAACATAATTTGACCGGAGAGCATTTTCAACATTTGCTAAATTATATTTTCCTAACCATATGTAAATTTTAGAAATAAACTTTCTAGGAATAGTTATGACCTGATTCACTATTTCCTGAATTATATCAAAAAGGTAGTTTTATGCTCTCCAAATAATAAGGCATATTCAAAGAGGATGGTTATGATTCTATTCTGTAATACTCTTGGGATCTCCATAGAGTCTCTACCCCAAAAAGTTCTTGGTAGATCCCTAGAGTATTCTACAGTTGACTAGCTATGTACGTAGGTACAGTGCGCATCACATACAGTATACGTACATGTATAAGTACCCCCCCCCCCCCTATCTCAATGAATGTAGGACACAATAGTTGTTATTGTTGGGAATTTTAGACTTTGAGTATTATGGAAGGGCGGTTCGATCCTAAGCGGCAGCGTGATAAATTTTTGGATGTGGTAATTTTTGACAAGTTACAAGGGAATTAGAAGTAGTCGAAAATATTTTGTAGACGAAGTAGAAGAAGTACGTACTTAATTCTGACGCGCATAGTACATCAATGTTACCAACTACCGTATGAAGACGCTACATCAGTACAATTACAATAAACAAAACAATAAGCATGATTAATTTATTATATACATTTACCAAATAATATAAATACAACGTAGGCTTTTTATGAATAACTCTTATAGGTAAATATTTTTATATCCTGTCCAGAGGAGGGCAATACCGAACGCGACACAGTTTTATACTTTTAGCGTCAGTATACCGTTGCATTATGTTTTAGTTTTTAAATATGTACCTACATGGTATCATAAAGGTAATTTTATTAAGATATATTAAATAAAAAACTAAAATAAATTAAAACAAAAACTGGCCCAGTCGCTTAGAATTTTGAACTTTATTATATCTGGTTGATTGATCAGCTGAGTTACCGGTAGTTTGTTTGCAATCGTCTGCAGTTAGCTCAATTGTTTCAATTATAAATACTAGTTCAAAGTTGTTTTTTGTTAATAAAGAGGTGTTAAATATTAACATAACAAGATCTAATGAGGAGCTGAAATAGGCATCTGTTCAACAGTAGACCAGTGTAGGCTGTAGATGTATATTGCCCTATATTCCCTCCTATAATGCAACATCATCATCATCAGCCTATGTCCACAGCTGGACTTAGGCCTGCCAACTATGGCGCTTCTTAAGAGGGTGAGGGTATGGGGTAATAGTATGGGTTAGGTAATAAGCACCATAGATGGCGTTATTTATTATTTGGGGGCTATTGGTCATAAGGTAAAGTAGTAGTTGTTTATATGCCCTATAGTGAATATAAACCTTTAAATAAGTAAGTATATCAGAGCACGCAAACGGAGGCAAACAAAACTTTCTCTGATAACGAACAAAACTTCTGCGATAACAAAGATAACGATGTTGGATGTTGATAAAACATCGGTTACATTATTTACTTAAGCTATCAAGGAATTTATTAACATTTGTATTCGTTCGTAGGATATTACGTTGCATCCGTTTCAACAAAAAATGTTGTTTAGATAAAAACCTTGTTATCCTTGTTATAAAGGCAAAACCCATGATGATATCCCTTGTCAACTTAAAATAATGCTAGTTATAGTTTAGAACCTAGGCAATTTTTGCCGTTTAGCCACTAGAACAAATTTTAGGAGGTCTCTATACATCCTCATTAGGGGAGGCCTATGTCCAGCAGTGGACTATTATAGGCTGGTGATGATGATGATGATGATACATCCTTAAATTTAAATTTAAGTTTTGATTGTTTAAAGTTTTAGGGTAATTTTTTCGTCAGCAAATTTACTGAATACGAATGTTTGAGAGCATTTATTTTCATCTAATCAACCCATTTTGATAGTGTTTCACTCTACAAATAGCGATATAATTAGGTGGAGAGTATTTTGTACTTGTATCAATTTAAAACCTTACTTCTGTATTTACAGCTTTAACATAATGCTTTGTAAAAATTAATAATCACAATCAAAATAATTCAATATAAAGTCAGTTGCATAGTTTACAAGAGTAATCTAGCGCCCATATTATAACAGGGAAAACATGGCTTTGAGTTTAAATAGATCCTAAAACCTACCTATTTAACCTATTTAGGTTAAATTACACCTAGGAAGTTTTGTCAGTAAAACTTCAGTTTTCGTTTCTTATTGCATTTTACTGGAGCGATACAAAAAATTCTTATCGATAGCGGACAATACGGACATAAAATTTATGAACACGATCGATACGATGTCGTACTGAACGTCTAGGTTTACAATACAATACAATTTATTGCACACGCACCAAGCAAATATAAAATACACAAAAAGAGAGACAACATAACTGCATAATGGACGGCCTTATCGCTAAGAGCGATCTCTTCTAGACAACCAGAACACGAAGCAGTTGTACACATAGACTTACTAATACGATCGGTTTTAATTCTAGCTCCAGAGAAATGAACCTTATAGCTGGAGATTAAAGCAATCAATGTAATGGCAGAGCCGTTGTAGAGATCAAAGTCAATGGGATTAGTTAGCTGGCCACTATTCTGATGTGATTTGAACCGTATATATATTATTATAGGCCTGTATCTTGGTAGATTTACTATCTTAGGCCATAATCGATATCCTACTGTCTTACTTATTATGTAACTTTGATTGATATCGCAGTAAACTGATGGTGATGAGGTAACGGTTTCTCTTTTCCTGCTCCGTCTTACTAATACAAAGTTGCAAAACTAACTATTCACTAACTATCTAAAAATACTTCAAAGAACATAAAATATAACATATATACACCGAGAATAAGATAAACCAATCTAGTTAACATCGCTCCACAAAACAACTTTAACATCGCACGATCACAACAAAAACAGCGAGGACGATAACGTAAAAAACGGAGCAAAAACCAGAATATCTACTTACAACGGCATCGGGCTGCAAAGCGTTTAGGAACTCCGCAGCGATCTTCCACTTATATATTGTGAACCAAGCTGTCCCGGTGTAGGTGTCGCCAGCGTTTAGGTAGAGGACGGGGGGACCTTGCCCGGTCTGAGCATTTTGGCGAGCCTCTTTCACACTGGAATCAAAATTATCGGTTTATAGATTCTTCATTTCTCAAAGAACAGACAATAGTTCACTTATATGAGAAAAACAAAACTTAAGTAACTTAAAGTAAGTATTACGTCATTTGAACGAGTGTGCTTCTTGTCATGATAGTTTGCTCAAACACCTATATCTTAAAACAAAAAAGTTAAGAAGATTAAAACAACACATACACCCAGAAACAAAACTATAGGTATACCTACTTAAGTAGGTATTGTTCGATTATGGAGATTACAACACCAGCGTACAAGCACAGTGTACATATAGACAGTGTGGAAACTACCTACAAACGCTCGAAACGGCTCACTCACACAAGCATGCGCATCTACGAGAGCTCTAAGGGGTTTTCGCAGTGCTGTCAGTAGCGGTTGTCGCGTCGCTACGAGCGTTCATGCGTAATTTAGTATTTTGAAAAATGCTCGATAATATTGCGTTGTATACAGCTGTGTGGACTCAGTTTCATCGAAACCGGAGCTTTCGTATTTTCGTATTTGTATTTTAAACTTCCTGCTGATTAATATAAGAAAAATATACTATTATTATTATTATTGTTATCGAATAATGAGTCCGTGTAATGGATCATAATGAATTCTTGAATTTATTTGAAAATCCAGAATGAAGGCGGTCTAAAGGTTGTTTAAAGTCGATAGGTAGAATGAGAATATTTTATACAAAAATTCCTATACGTAATAAAAAATTCCGACGTGTCGTAGTAGACGCAAGTACTTTTATGTGAATCATTTGTAATAATTAAGAATAAACATATTAAGAAATGTTTTTTAATTAGGTACTAGGTAGGAATCACACGCGCTTTCGTATTGAAACACGGTACGGTTTGCAGCCGCTCATGAGCGTTGCCCACCCGCCCCACCTGCGCTGCAGTGTCTGCGCGCGCCGTAAAGTTACAACCCTATTGCTATAATGGAGCGTAGGTATTTATTTCATCAACTAGGCTTAGTTTCGATACTGGTCATAATGTGTACTGTGGTACAAGCCAGTATTTATCGCGTACCTTTTCCCAGTCGCCCGTGACGATCGCTGCAACGCGATGGAAACGTAGGGGAAAATAAAACAAAAGGTAAGCGATAAATCCTACTATTATTAAAATCCTACTAATATTAAAAACGCGAAAGTTTATAAGTATGGATGCATGTTTGTTAATTTTTCACGCAAAAACTACTAAAAGGATTTTGATGAAACTTGGTGCACATATAGTTTATTATGACCTATAATAACATTTGGGCTTTTTATCCCGAAATTCTACGAGATCGGGAGTTACGCAGTTGAAACGGCGGGCTCTCAGCTAGTAACCGACAAATACTCTTTAATAGTAATCGATAATTAGCATAAAATCCATCTAATTGTTCAATTTGTCGTGATTCATGGTTTAACATAACGTTTGTTCCTTACCTAAAGTACCTATTGCTATTTGTCACTCTTCGTATAATTAGCTTGGGGCTAGGTGATGCTGTGTGGACTTCCAGCATTATTTTATTTGTTAAAAGTGGCTTTTAAAAAAGCACCAGCTTCACGTGCTGAGATATTTACCTATTTATTTTGATCTACTAAACACATTAGGAAAACAAAGTGCTTTTTTGGAAAAGAACTTTGTTTACTAAAAAATCACAGTATAAAATTGTTTACAGACATGTAATTTTTATTAAAAGCAGACCTTATTATTACGGCTAATAAAAAAGCAAAACTTCTTAAAATTTTCTGCATGTAACAACTTCAAATTAAGGTTGCCCGCATTAATTTAGCGATGGTATATACCTATATATAATCCGGTAAAGGTTATGCACAACTCTACCTAGATTTGTGCAAGGTTATGCACCTAGATTTGTGCATAACCTTTGCCGGACTTCATCCTGATATCAGATTTTATCACCGAGGGGCCATCAGCTTCTACTTTATAGACCGGTTCGGCGAATGCTTCGTACACTCCGAATACACGAGCTTGGTTTTGTCAATACATCCACAAGGTAGGACGTGCCTTTATTGGTTTGTGATTTTTCAAACAGCGTATAGAAAAGGGCTATTTTATCACGAATAGTTTTCAAGCTAAGGTACACATCGGCATGCACTGGATAACTGGGAAAAAATTGAGGACTTTTAATGTTTTTTTATTTTGCTAAGATTGATTAGGAAATATGTAGATTTATTGTATCTACCTATACTAATATTATAAAAAGGAAAGATTTGATTGTTTGAATTGAATAGGCTCCGAAACTATGGAACGATTTCAAAAATTCTTTCACAACTAGAATCCAAAATTTTCCCTGGTGAACATAGGCTATTATAATAGTTTTTAAACACTTAGGGATCGGCATGAAAAAATAAATTTATGTTATTTAATTTCAATTTAAACATCATGATGTCATTGCAAATCAGCCACAGTAGAGATACATTGAATCACATTTTATTATAAAACCCCTTCGTTACACATTGTATTTCACGCTATAGGTACTTTACTATTTGATCGCACGAAAAATGAGATACGCAAGGACTAAAGGTGCTTCGTTATCCACTGTCAAGAACTATTTTAAATCTTTACAGTGGAACGAATTAAATACAAAATATTTATCAATACTCAATAATACTCAAAAAAAATAACCGTATATTCAACGGATCTGCTGTCACATCCGTAACATATTGTCGGAAAACGCGAGATCCGAAATCCGTAAGATCGTACCAATTTCATTTGTCTAAGTCTTTTTTCAGCGTCGTCGGTTAGAAAAGGCATTATATTTTTATATTAATTAATGTAATTTGAAAGTCGATGACCTTGTTTTTGAACAACTTCTTAATAACCCATATTGTCCATATTGTCCGATATCTTGAATTTTTGCGGAACTCTGAGAGCCTCTTACGGAACCCCAAGATTCCGCGGAACACCATTCGGGAACCGCTGTTCTACGCTTCACTATACCACGAAGGTGGAGGAGATCGTGGAAGATCGCGGAGATGAGCAACTTCTCGGTAAGGGCTGAGCGGTTGGAGTTACGTTATAAAATTTCTAAACCATTTGTAGTGTGTGTTCTAACTGAAAGTATTTCGATTTTGTCTAAGGAGGAATTTTCGCCGAATAATGTGCTCCGGCACATTATTCGGCTTCGGCTTCTTTGACATCTTGTACTAGACTAATGTTGCCTAAATAAATTATTATTATAAGCAATACTCACACATGAGCGACTCTGGGAAAGCCACCATAGCACTGGCCCGCCTCTCTATCAGCTAAAGTACAGGCTCCGCTGAGCCGCGAGGTCTGCTCGAACCTCGCGTGCATGTCATTGTTGTGGAGGATCAGCAGCTCGAAGTGACCTGGCTCTGGCGGCTTCACTAACGCACCTGCGCATAGCGCTATGGTGGACAGTAGGATTGATACTGTTGGATGGTTCTGAAAAGATAAATCATAAGTTAGGATCCTTTCACATTAATAGAATTTATCAGGAAATAATGCTGGACAATACACACAGCATCATTCAAGCTAAGATCAGCAGAGCTTCTGTTATGGGTACTAGATGACTGATATTCTTAGTACAATTAATATAAGATATTTTATTTTATATATAATATTATAAAGAGGAAAGATTTGATTGTTTGTTTGTTTGAATTAAAAAATTTGTACAATTCTTTCACCATTAGAATCCAAAATTTTCCGTGCTGAACATAGGCTATAGAATATTATCAAAAAAATTAGTGTTCCGCATGAAAAATTGTTTTTTTGTTAAATACCCGAGGGCGGAACGCTATTATTTATACATAGGAAACGACCAGAATACCCGGAAGTGCAGATCATACCAATACCTGTCTCCATCTACCCATAACACAAGCTCAGCTTAGCTTAGGGCTAGATGATACTGTGTGAATTGTCCAGCATTATCATATTATTATTTCGCTGGGTATGCATGTTGAGGGTCGCAATTCGATGGTTCTGTTCTGCAGAGGGCTCTTCTGCCAGCCACACGGCGGTATCCCTTAGTCGCCCGTTATGACCGCGAGAAAAGTTGGGGTGGGACCAATTCTAAGTCAACACTCTCTTAACTCAGCCACACTTTTTACCCTCTCTATATTTGCTCAAAGACCATACAATGCCATTTTTTTACAAAGATCAGTAAGTACGGTCTGGTACCTTAGTCGCCTTGCCTCGCGCAAATAGGGTGCTAAATTCGACAATTAGTCACACGCTTGGTTTAATTTATAGTCGACTACGTTTTGAATTCCCCAATCTTATAGACCATTAAAAATAATTGCTATGCATATGTTAATGAAGCCTAAAATCTGTACCCTCGAATAAAATTTTACAGCGCAATCACCTTCTGAATTCCTCGACGATCATCTACATACCTACTCGTTTATGTTTGTTCTATCTTGCTGCTAGAGGTTTCTTTCTAACAGAATTATTTCGTTTAAAATATATGAATTTTATGAACGGTCAGTAAGGGGTTAAATATTTATTCGTATTTTGTATTGTAATCTGTTAATCCGCAGAATTGAACAATCCGCTTCGATTTGCCAAAAAAAATTGAGATTGATTTACTAAGCAACATGGGGAAGATAGTTACTTTGTCTTATAGCTAGATAGATAATACTTTATTCTGAAGAACTTATGACTAAAGGCAGATACAAGAGCTAGAGATATAAGCGTAATACGATAAAAAAGAGCTAAAAACTAAAAAGTAAATAAAACAATTCACGTCATAGCACACAAGCGATTGAGCAGTCACGTTGACAAATTATAGTAACTGCTGCAATTAGTTACCACAGTAGCGACAGTGGCGATTACCTTTCCACTTTATAACCGAACTTTATGTCGCATAATGATATGGTATCATAGAAATCTGAATAATTATTCCGATTTCTGTGTATAGTATGAAACTAAAAGCTAAAGTTTCTATTTAGTAATCTGGCTTACTTAGTTTTGGAATGATAGGTTATTGTTTTTGCATGTGTCGGTCTGTAAGAGGTTGGTACACTTACATATTTTTAAAATATGTTAATACTTATCCTGTATGTCTTAGTGATATTTTTTAAATTTTAACCTGATTGTTTAAATAAAATTAAATTTTTTACTCTACTTATGACTCACTAGCCTCTGCACTTGTCTTCGAGCGCGTTTTAGATATAATTATGTAGTCTATATTCTATATACTTTATTGCACAACAATTAGGAGAAAAACAAACAAATGCAGCAATATTTGCAAAATGGGCGGCCGTATCGCTAAGAGTGATTTCTTCCAGGCAATATACCAACCTATTTGTTAATCCAGATGTAGAAGGAACCTCATCTATACCGTTTTTGAGTTCTAGTAAAGGGTTAAACCTTTAACAAATAAAATTACAATTAAATCAACAAATTAAATTTACAATTAAAACAATTGAGCTAACTGCAGACTGTTGCAAACAAACTACTAGTAGAACAGTAGTAAGTGTAGTAAAGTATTATTTACTGCGTGAAATAAAAGTCTTGTATTATGAAATGTGATTCAATGTATTACTGCTAAGTGCGCAATGTCTGATTTGCAATGTCATGATGATTACAATTAAAATTCAAGTCAAATCTATACTTCTATATCTATACTAATATTATAAAGAGGAAAGATTTGTTTGTTTGTTTGTATGTTTGTTTGTTTGAATTTAATAGGCTCCGAAACTACTGGACCAATTTGAAAAATTCTTTCACCATTAGCATCCTAAATTTTCCGTGATGAACATAGGCTATATAAGATTTTTAAAAAAGTTAGGGATCCGCATGAAAAATTCAATAATTGAACCGTGCGCTGTATATTCAACCTCTTTTTCTATTATGGCGCGTCATTCATAATAGAAAAAGAGGTTGAATATAGTATAACGCACGGTGCTTCCTTTTTCTCTACGGCCAGTGTCAGTTATGGAGTGTCGAGTCAATGTCAAAAACCCCAATGCTATTAAAAAAAAGTAAGGGATCCGTATGAAAACTGTGAAACCCAACGTGTTAGTGTGTATAATTTCTGAAATTTTTGTTTAATACCCGTGCGAAGCCGGGGCGGACCGCTAGTAACATATATAATAACAGTCTAGTATCCATAACACAATCTCTGCTACATTACGATGATGCTGTACTGATTCTCCAGCATTATCATTATTACTGCAAAGCGCTGAATCCAATTCGTGTCTGGCGTTTTGATAGATAGATAAAAAAAATTATTTGTTACTACAGACACACATACAATTTTTGACATAAGTATACAATAATATATAATATAATAATATATATTATTAATATAATAATATATAGTTTTGATACTCAAACATTTCACAACTTCACAAAATTCGTCTTTATAAAGATCAGTCGAATAGAATGAAGGTAGGTAATGTTTTTGTAAATGCATGAATTAACATAACTTGTTTTTCTGCAAAGGCCACAGCAATTAAATAACGATGGTCGAATCGTCAGGTATTTTAAGTGATTCTAATAATTATCTGCAATTTTACGAACAAATCAATTTAGCGGTTTGTTCTGGTTTAAAGCGTTTGCTGATATTTTCGCGACATATCTTTCTTTTTTATCCCGTGGTTATACTTTTTCCCTTTCACGAAATAAAACTTATTAATATAGAAAAAAACTAACACTACATTTCGGTGAATAGGTACCAAAATAAAAACAAACAGGGGACGCTAATGACACTTATACATTCCAAAGGAGATAATATCCAAGAAGAATAAAAAAATCTCATGTTGTCAACTACGAGTATCAAGAAACCATCGACAATAAAGTCAAATCAATAAGATAATCACTAAGAGATAATCTTTAAGGCTCCGGCGACGGATGAATTTCCTATAAATATAGTAGCAAAATGATTTGTAATTTGAGAATACTTTCATCACGATCTGCGATTATTTGTATAAAAAAAAAAATAGTATTTATAAAGATTCAGATTAAATAACATTATTTCTTTAGGCTTACGAAATAAGCACTTAGACAAGTCAAATTTCATACAGATAATAATAATGATAAAATAAGAAATAATTTGTTATGGATTTCTCTTTACTTCAATGTTTTGTCCACTAGTGAAAGATGTGAAAAAGAAACTATACTTTTTTTAAAATACGCTTTAAATGATGTTGAACAAATGTTTTCTTACGTCTTACGTTGTTGATAAGTATTTTGAAAAAACTTCAGTTCATCCGTTACCGGAGCCTAGCTAAATGTATCAGTGGCACAATATTGAGCTGTGTTGAGTATTTCCATTGTTTTATTTATTTCGAAGACCGACTCGCTCAAGGCCATTCATCAGTCCCTCGTTTATTGAACTGCGAAGAACCATCTCTCAGATACCTGCGATTCTCGGAAACTAATTATGTAATTGTACTTTCGAACGAGAGAAAGAAACGCTTCAAACCAG
Organism: Eupithecia pulchellata; assembly: GCA_963931895.1. NCBI lineage: Eukaryota > Metazoa > Arthropoda > Insecta > Lepidoptera > Geometridae > Eupithecia > Eupithecia pulchellata. Next base: position 3,113,109 of record OZ007540.1, read on the forward strand.
AGCAGACGCCGGGAAATGTCACACGCGAATCCGTAATTTTTTTTTATAATTTAGAAGTTTGAAATCTGTTTTGGATGAAAACAACCTATGAAACTACTGGCCTTAATAAATAAACAATAATTCATTACCTAAACTAGAATTATAATGATTGTTTTTAGAATTACTAAAGGTCCGCCCCGGTATCCCACGGAAAAAAACATAAAGACATACTTGTGGAACACCTTAGACTACATTATTAAAGATTTCATACGGATCCCTAACTTTTTTGAAAATATTCTTTAGCCTCATCAGGGGTAAATTCATCAGGGATAATGTAGGATTCTAATGGTGAAAGAATATTTCAAATCGATTCAGTAGTTTCCGACCCTATTTAATCCAAATCAACAATCAATACTTTGCTCATTATATTATTAGTAAATAGATATAATATAGTAAATATAAAAACAAATAGGTATTAACTATCAATAACGAGCAAAGGTAAGATGCGATCCATCTTACCTTTGCCTTGTCCTGCAAGAAAAGCACATTCGGCACAAACAATAATTATAAAAATCTTTCATAAATAATAAGTTGCTATATTATCTTTGAGTACCTAGATACTTGGCTTCAGAGTTATATGTGTACGTGTAGGAGGGCTTAGGTCGCTCTTTACGTATCTGGCGTTTCGCGTCTAAGTCTCGAGGCGATTTTCCTCAAATGCTCTGATGCTGGTGCAGATAGCAGATCGCCAAGATAACCTCCGGGAAGCAAGCCAAGCCAACTCTACTGCCATGCGTGTCGTAGGGTATTCAAAACTAAGTTCAGTCTGGCGAGCCATATAAGGGCTCATTATAAGAGAAAAAAAAAAAATCCGTTATAACTTGGGTCGCCGTCATCGAAATCGACGAGGAGGCCTATACTTGGCTTGAGCGATTCTTATCAACTTGAGCAAGGCCACGGGATTAAGCCAGTAGGTATTATATATTATTTTTTCGAAGTCGAACGCGCGAGATGCCTCTAATTGAGAGGCTCAATCGCAATGTCGAATGTTTCGACGGCATATTTCATATTTTTTGTTGAAGTGTTGAGGCTTTCTCGGAAAAGCAGAAAAGAGCTCTATGTTGTTTCGGAACAATGGTGGAGTTGCCCGAACTGTATCATCCATGTTTTTACATAGGTTGAAAAACATCGATGATACAAAGTTTCGAAGCTTCAACGAGTACCAACCAAAAATATAAAATACGACGTCAAATCATTCGGCTTTGCGATTGAAACTCTTAACAGAATGCAATCATTTTTTATACAGTTTGTACTGAACACCGAACCAATATATCGTTTTTTTATTTATTTAATTATCCTACAAATATGTATATACCCAATTAATACACCTAGTAACACAAACGTATAATCAGGTGACCTACACAGATATTTTATACCCACAGCTGAACGTCCCAGTAAGTAATTAATATAAATAATAACAATAATTAAATAAATAAAATAATTAAAGGTACATCATTTTTAACATAAAAAAACGCACTACTACAGAGGATGGTAGTGAATGACCTGTATTTGGGACTGCACTGAAAACGAACGCGGGTAGACACCAGTGTTTTCCCAGCACAATGATTAGTTTAGGCCATATTTGCCCTGAACTTCTGGTACACACAAAAAGTATTTAAGCCTGAATTTCAGTCTGCAGTTAGCTCAATTGATTCAATTGTAAATACTAGTTTTTTATTTAGTTAGATCATTGTAATTTTATTTTTTATATTTAAGCCTAGGATTAAGCTTATCTCAGGTAAATTATTGAGTTTTGTAGTCTATTTCAAAAAATATAAATTCTTTCTTAATTCTTTCTTTCCCTCCTTCAAACACGGGGGGTGTTAAGGAGAGGAATGAAGGAGAGGTTCTTTCTTTCTTTTATTATTTATTTCTTTCTTCGTTCCTTCCGTTCTTCCCTTCTTTCAGTAGAGGCGTTAAAATCACAGTAAAAAGCTGCTAAGATTTCTCTGATAGGTTTTCTTAGTCGCCTCTTAATACTTCCACGGTCTGAGTTCGAGGGGTCAATTCTTACGCTATACGCCACTAATGGGCAGCTTTTCTATCTAAAGTCTCCTATTAATAAAATTATAAATGGCGAGTTTCCTCTTATTCTTTTATACCTCCTCTATCTACGAGGCGATTTAGACTCAACGAAATTAGAATGACCTTGGTAATTAACCATTTAAGCTTTAATCGATAAAAGGGTAAGATTAACAAGCCTTTTTAATAGAATTGCAAAGTAAAATCCATCACACGAAGCATCATTGTCGTTGTCATTTACAAATACATTTTCAGCGAGCTGGCAACACCGTCGGTACCTAGGTGTACGTACGTACTTCACATTTTCGTGCTGATGCTGACGGTGACTGGGTTTTTGCGTCGAATATTTTACCGCGGGCTTTGCGTTGAATTTCAATAGTGCTGTTAATTTAGGGATGGTTGCGTCATCATTATATTTATAAAAAAAAGTTTTTCTTTTCTAAGTAATGTTTGGGGGCTGTTGATATATCGCTTTGCTACTAGGGCATGCAATATCGGAAGGTTTTCGATTCCGGAATTGAGTTCCGATATTGGAGGCCTAATTTCGGAATTCCGAAACTGGTTCCGGTATTGGCACTTTTTATTTTGAGGAAAGGATCGAGTCAAACTGAATGTGTTATATTAACAGTCTTTTGATCTATTAAGGAATATATATAAAAAAAAAATAACGAAAATACACGAATAATATTAGTTTCACATTTGAAAACTTACATAAACTAATAATTAATCAGTTATATTTGTAGTTAGTAGATATTTGGTAGTGCAATTTGCCGAGAATTCATAGGGTTATCTTAACATGGACATGCCACTAGTCCCGGGAACTGAATGAGAAATTATTATTTGTATCATTTGTACTATGTAAAATAATATTTTAAATATACAATAATAAGATTGCTATTATCAATTCATCATATTATCAACGAAGATAAACTTGCCGCCGTATCGGTATTTACTTTTAGTTAAGGCTCCGGCGACACGGATGAATTTCCCAAATGTATACAAACATATCAGATCATGGCGAAAATATGCTCAAAATACAAATCATTTTGGTACCTATTACATTTGTATGGGAAATTCATCCATCGCCGGAGCCTTAAACCAAAAATATTATGGAATGCATTGTTTCGACTTCACGAAGGCAGCGATAAGAGAAGGGGCTTAGACAGTGACGAAGTTCCACAGTTTTTGTTTATCCTAAAAATCTAACTTATTATAGTTAGTTAAATATTTACATTTTATAAAAGGAACTAACGAAATACCAACGGTCTAACATAAACGATTCTCGATCTTTTTCCAGGAATTCCGGGGCGTATCCATACTATTTATAATTTTTGAGGTCATTAATCCTAAATCGCGTTACCTATTCCTATCTCTGCTAATAATAAACACAACAATATTAATTTGGTAAACTGAGAAAAAAATTAACACTTGACTTATAGAATTTTCACTTTGAGAGCTATTCTTGGTAGTGCGTTTTCAAGAATAACAATACATCTAGCATTTTGTCAGAGAGCGAGCTTCTAAGTCTGTTACAAATGTAGCTTGCACTTGAAAATACTCTTTCACTCTTGACACACAAACGCTACACGCAGAACACACAAATGATATTTGTAAGCTTCTGTCAGAATCACACCTCGATGTTCTCCGTTATTAATACATTTGTTTCTCTACTTTCACGAACCCTGCAAGGTCAAAATTGGTAGTTAGATTCTTGTGACTTTTTTGCATCTATCCAGTTCTTTGTCTAGCTGCTATTGCAGAGTTGGTTCATCAACTGCAACGTCTTCATCAGCAGGAGACGATGAATTGTTTATTTCGAGCTCGGAGGACACGGCATGTGTAGGATTAAGGTAGTTGGGATCACTGTTTTTATTAATATCGGAATTACGATATTCGTCTCAATTCCGGAATTGAAATATAGTAAAAAACTATCCGAAATTCCGGAGTTGCGAAATTCCGGAATTTCGGAATGCATGCCCTATTTGCTACAATATTATATTTACGTTGGTAACACTTCTTCTATACTAAGATTATAAAGAGGAAACATTTGATTGTTTGTTTGAATTGAAATAGGCTCCGAAACTACTGGAGCAATTTAAAAGATTCTTTCTCCATTAGAATCATAAATTTCCCTGATGAACATAGGCTATAGAATATTTAAAAAAAAACTGGTATCCGCATGGAAAATTAAATTTATGTTAAAAACCCACGCGAAGCCAGGGCGGCCTGCTAGTTGATTGATAAAGTTAGTAGTAAAGAAAAGGCATGGATCAGTTGAGCTACCTCTAGATTGTTTCCAACGGTGTGCAGTTAGCTCTACTGTTTCAAGTGATTTGATTTACGACTATTTTTTACTGTAGTTTTAATTGTATATACGTAATAAAATGATAATTATATTCTTTCTGTGTTCCATTTGAGTGCCTGCAAAATATTTTTATTAGAATCTTATTTGAGTTAGTTAAATATATGTACCATGCAAATAATGTTACCATTAAGATGGTCAATAGGACACTAATATATAGCAATATCATTATAATAACTAATTTAAACGTATTATATCTGATCTTAATAACAATACTTAACAGATAACAACAATTACAACTAGAATCTACCCTAATCTTTCCTAAAAATCTAAGACGGCACCAGAAGTCAAAGTGCCCAGAATGCTGGCAGCATTGCCACGTTGGATGGCGATGCTAATTCGTTAACTGAAATAAATAGTTAATATAAATAAAGAATAAAAGATATCAAACGATAGACATCCCTATTTCACGGTATATACCAGGTAGATATACCATAAAAGCTTTTATAGTAAGTACACAGGTATTGATAGAGTATTCAAATATGGAGGCAGAATAATATTTTTAATTAACATGGAAAGCCTTTGTGAAGCGAGTGCAAAATAATCAATAAACTGTAACAGCTGAATTAATTAACAGCGCGGTTTATGTTTTGTTTTTACTGGTTTATTGAGAGATGCAGGAGATTATTTAGTTATTTACTGTAAAATCAAGTAACAACTGAATGGAGGTCAAGTTATAACACTTCGGTGCTAACTGCACCGTTGCAAACAATCTACTGAGCTACCTATAGATTGTTGTTAGCTGTGTTACCAATAAAATACCAAAATACCTGTTAAAGATTTTAGATGGATATATAATCATTAAAAATACAATTTTAAAGGTGTGTATGGCGTATTAACCTATTATTCACGTTTCAGCAGGTTTACACACGGTCACATTACGTACGACATGTTTTAATAGTACTAATAACAATGATTGCGTCATTTTAAAAATATTTATTGATATACATAATACGAATCTACAATGTTATTGTCCATTAGTAGATTTTTATTAAACATAGAAAAATATCCAATTTAACCAGAACAAATATTTACAGATCGCACAAACATTTGGCATCTAACCTGAAACCTCCTGCGTCGCAGGCGGACCTTCGCCCACCTATTACGTACTTCGTGACGACCTTATGGTCCAGTTGGCGAAGGTCCTTTCTATGTCTATGTCGGTCTTTCTATGTCTAATAAAAATTATCTATCTATGTAATATATAATAATAATAATAATGCTGGACAATCCACACAGCATCATCTAGCCCCAAGCTAAGCAGAGCTTGTGTGATGGGTACTAGATGACTGATATACATAATACAATATTATTAAATAGATAGATATTTTTTATTATACATAGAAAACAACCAGAACCCCTGAACAAATATCTGCAGATCGTACAAATATTTGTCCCGAGGCGGGAATCGAACCCGCAACCTCCTGCGTCGCAGGCGGACCTTCGCCCACCGCGCCACAGAGGTCGTCAATATTGTATTAAGTATATCAGTCCTCTGGTACCCATGACACAAGCTCTGCTCAGGACCAGCTAGATGATGCTGTGTGGATGGATTGTCGAGCATTCACATCACATCATCAGCCTATAGACATAGGCCTCCCCTAATGAGCCCATAGATGGCATTCTTTATCATTTGGTTGGGGGTTTATTGCCAATTATCCCCACGCTGGCATGCGGATTTGGGATCGCAGTTCGGAGTTGTTCTGCAGAGGACGCTGCTGCCTGACCCCCGGTGTATCTCTCTTAGTCGCCTTATTCTTCTATTCCTTATTCTATGCTGGTACCACACGGCAGATCATTATTTTTCACATATTTTATTTATGTTTCTACTCTCAATGGCTTTAGATTGGTTTATTCCATGATTAGTTAGTTATGATTAGTTTATCATTCAATAAAAACATTATATCATGACCTTGACTAAGTGTTTAACCAAGATTTGCTAAGCTTGGTTTTCCTCCAAGTAAAAACATCGATAAGGTAAGGCGCGATCTCTATCTTTATTTTTATGTCCAATTTACGACTGAGTAGTGTCTATTGAATATTTGATTTAGTCCTTGATTGATATTATAAAGTTATAGAAAACTAGCTGGGTGCCCGCGGTTTCACCCGCGTAACTGTCGATCCTGTAAGATTTTCGGGATAAAAAGTTAATCCAGGTCATAAACTATCTGTGTACCAAGTTTCATCAAAATCCGTTTAGTAGTTTAGCGTGAAAGAGTAACAAACGTCCAACCATACAAACTTCCGCGTTTATAATATTAGTAGGACAGGTATAATATATATTCACTACATAGTATACAAAGTCGCTTCCCACTATCTGTCTGTTTGTCCTTTATATCTGCTTAGATCTTGAAAACTACGCGACGGATTTTGATGCGGTTTTTTAATAGATAGAGTGATTTAAGAGTAAGGTTTTTGTATCAGCTTTGCACCCGCGAACTTATTGCGAGCTAGTTGCTTGTTATTAATAAAAAAAATTACAAAAATAGAACGAAAAAATATAGAACAAGTATACACTAAAATAACAATTTGGGGCAATAACCACCAAATGATAATGCCATCTGTGGCGCTCATTAGGGGAGGCCTTTGTCCAGCAGTGGACTAATTATAGGCTGGTGATGATGATGATGATGATGATACACTAAAACAGTTGAGTTAACAGCAGGAGTGTCGCAAAAAATTTATAAGTAGCTCTACTGTGCCAAAAATTATGTAATAACTTTCGTTGGCTGTTCTATAAATATTTTTTATTTTAATATAATATTTACAAAAATCTAGAGGTCCATATTAATGCCAAAAATTATGCAATAACTTTCGTTGGCGGTTCTATAAATATTTTTTATTTTAATATACATTTAAAGAAAATAGAAAGCAAATAAATAATACATGTAGAGCAACATCATGGACACATCTTTTATGCAATATATCTTATTTTATTGTTTGGCAGAGCCTTCTATCAACTTTTTATTTAATTGTAAACTTTTAACATTTTAGACTGAAGGTTTCTGTTTGATAGTTTTTATTTAACAGATTGTGTAAACCGGATTTATGTTGATAAATCAGGTTTACACTGTTAATACCTTAGTTTTATGTTAATATTGGTCCTAGAATCTATCTATACTAATATTATAAAGAGGAAAGATTTGATTGTTTGTTTGTTTGTATGTTTGTTTGTTTGTTTGTTTGTTTGAATTGAATAGGCTCCGAAACTACTGGACCGAGTTAAAAAATTCTTTCACCATTATAATCCTTAATTTTCCGTGATGAACATAGGCTAAATAATATTTTCAAAAAAGTTAGGGATCCGCATGAAAAAATCAATAATTGAACCGTGGGCTGTATATTCAACCTCTTTTTCTATTATGGCGCGTCAGAATAGAAAAAGAGGTTGTATAGCGCACGGTGCTTGCTTTTTCTTTACGGCCAGTGTCAGTTTTGGAATGTCGAGTCAATGTCAAAAACCCCAATGCTGTTAAAAAAAGTAAAGATCCGTATGAAAACTGTGAAACCCATCGTTTTAGTGTGTATAATTTCTGAAAGTTTTGTTTAATACCCGTGCGAAGCCGGGGCGGGCCGCTAGTAATAATATTATAAAGAGGAAAGATTTGATTGTTTGTTTGTTTGTTTGTTTGAATTGAATAGGCTCCGAAACTACTGGACCAATTTGAAAAATTCTTCCACCATAAGAATCCTAAAATTTCCGTGATGAACATAGGCTATAAAATATTTTCAAAAAAGTTAGAGATCCGTATAATAACTTCAATAATAAAACCATAGCGATATACATCAACTTCTTTTTTTGCGCTGCTCGCTTTTGCTATGACTCAACTTCAACTTCTTTTTTTATGGCACCGCTTTTGCTACGACGACTCCGCCAGTGTCAGTTATGGATTGTCATAGACATCACAATTATTCGTTACTGGGGTGCGAGAGGAAACTCAATGTCAAAAAATATAAAAACTTCAAGATTGGAACCATGCGATGTAGGATGTAGGCTGATGTAGGCGTTATAGCGGTGCGAGAGAAAAGTCAATGCCAAAAAATAAAGTTCTCCCTGTTTTTCTTTATTTATGTAAAGGAGGTAAAGGTACAATATAAGTAAAGGTACAATTTTAAAAAGGAAAGGTTTTATTGTTTGTTTTTGGTCTTAATTGAATGAGTTCCGAAACTACTAGACCTTTTTGGAAAAAAATCATCATTAGAATGATAATAATAGGCTATAGAATATTTTTAAAGTTAGTGATCCCTATGAAAACTTCAATAATAAACAACCTTATCTAACGTGTGTAATGTAAGAACTTAAAATTCTTTAAAATACCCGTGCGAAGCCGGGGCGGGCTGCTAGTAAGTTATATAATTATAAGATCTATAACATTTGTTAAGGTTCCGGCGACAAATGAATTTCCCATACAAACGTTGTTGAATTATTATGTAACTTGAGAATATTTTTACCATGGTTTGCTATTATTTTTATAAGAATGGTATTTACTACAATTCCTGCCACAAGGTTTTTGAAAATGCTTATCTATACAATGTCTTTTTTAATTTTGACGGGAACCTAGATAAATATTGCAAAAAATATCAAATTATGGTGAAAATATGCTCAATGTACAAATAATTTTTGAACTATGTTTTTATGGGATATATCTCCGTCACCGGAGCCTTAAAATGCCTGAAATAAAATGATTTAATTTACTTATATGCCATATACCAAAAAGTTTTTTCAACTAGTATGTACTTAGGTGCAATTAAATAGTAGGATCTACCAATTATTATAAGGTCAAAACCATCATGTCGAGCCTCGAAATGCTCTGCGATAACTTAACAAAAAGTGATTTAAATATAATTCGTAGGTTTGTAAATTTTATAGATTACTCGTAGTCCTTCGATTTCGCACGCTTTGCTACGGTCGTGAATGATTTTTACTTTGTAGTAAATTGTTGCAGTATATTACGAGTACTTACTTACTATCAATGTTATGGATGTTATAGTACCTTCCTATTTAGTTTTGTTGAGTTCTGGAAAATAGTTCCTACTATTCATTATGAATGTAAGCGGGTTAACTACGAACCTATTATGTGTTGTAAGAACACCGACGTCTTCATCAGGGTGAATGCGGCTCACGCGTCCCGCCCGTATCGCCTCAATGCGCTCACTGTTAACCCGCTTACATTCATGATGAATTCGTCAAACTACGCTAGTTTTTATAGTTCCTACCATCTTAGTTTTGTAGAGTTCTTGAAAAAAGTCTTACCTACTTCGGGTCGTGGGAGATATTGCGAACGCCAGCCAAGTTTTTCCTTTTATTAATAGGTTATTATAATATTCAAGTTCAAATTGTTAAACACAGATTATCTTACTACTACTACTCTACATAATATACTTATTTAGGATTCTGATGGTAAAAGGATTAGGATTCTAATGAAGAATTTTTCAAATCGGTCCATTCGTTTCGGAGCCTATTCAATTCAAACAAACAAATAATCAAACCTTTCCTCTTTATAATATTAGTATAGATTAATGTATCGAGGCCTTTGTCTTTGATCTAGCTTTATGATAAGTGGTGCCAAAATGAAAAAAAAAAATAATTAGCCTTCAGTATTAAGTCAGATACCTATTCATTAAGTTAGCTTATGAATAGGTATTGAATTGATAAAATGAATTTCCTGAATATTGTTAAAATATTTATTTTTTATTTTTATTCAATTTTTGTTTATTGAGGTGCATAAAACATATTATTTTACAACTTTAAATTAAATAAATAAAGGCTAAACCTAACCAAAACCTAATTTTACTTTGGAACGTTTTTGACCCATATTCATTTCATATCAAGCATGTTGATATTTCAATAAGTAAGTCACAGAATATGACTCTATTATAGCCGTACCACAGAATACCTAAGTACTTGCCAAGCTCAGTTGACACAACGTGCAATAGGTACTTACCTTCTGCACTGCAAATGACACTTGTTCATGCCCAATTGAGCGTTAGGGTTGCCATCTTACCGGAAAAAAACTGTGTAGTAAATAAGCATCTGAATGTGCGGTATAAATATGTATAAATAAATGATGCTGGACAATCCACCCAGCACCATCTAGCCCCAAGCTAAGTAGAGCTTGTGTTGTGGGTACTAGATGACTGATATTAAGGGCCGAACATGGCATAGACGAAAACTGATTTTTCGAAGTGTGCCGAACTTTCTAGGGACGAGTATGGCATAAATCTACTTAATACAATATACTACATAGATATGTTTTATTATACATAGAAAACGATCTAGTCGTTTTCTACAACCAACACTTGACAAATATCTGCAGATCTTATTTACATTTGTCCCGAGGCGGGAATCGCACCTGCAAACATCTGCATCGCAGGCGGAACTTCTCCCATCGCGCCACAGAGGTCGTCATAGAACGTAGTGGTTTTATTCTCACATATAAAATTTTTCGTTCGTTTTTTTATTGTTCAACATCAACTATATTCTGAACTTAATATTATTGCAAAGATTTAGAAAATTAAATAAAATCTATTTTCGGGGATTTAAAAGGTTATTTTAAATCCCCTAAAAATCAATTTGTTTTTTTTTTGTCGTAATTTTTTTAGACACTGTGGCTACACATTTGATTATTTTCACAATGTTGTCCAATTATACAAATAAAACGGTATTGGAATAGGATTTTTCATAAAAATAATACAGAGTTTTTATTGAGAATCAGTTTTTTAACCTCTTTATACAAAACGGCATTTGGCACTAGATATTACATAAGTGTTTTTTAATAGTTATATTATAAATTTATAATATACCTACCCTATCACACAATATCCACCTACTATAAAAATACTGTTGGTACGAAACCCTAGAATAATGACCGATTTCCCTATCCTACTAATGTACCTTTTGTATAGATAGTTATTTCATGTCGGCCTTTCGTATGTTCCAGACGTTTTAGTTGATTTGATACTTGGTTTTAGAATCCCAGATATTTTTTTTCCGATAATGTTTGTTTAGGCTGTTCTGGTCCTATAAAATGTTGTATAATGTTTTTTATTACAAATAGAAATGTATAATAAAAAATATCTATCTATGTACTCGTATATTAGTTATCTAGTACCCATAGCAAAAGCTCTGCTTAGCTTGGGTCTAGAATCTAGACCCAAGCTAAGCAGAGCTTTTGCTGGACAATTCACACAACATTATCTAGACTCTAGATAATGTGTTGTGAATTGTCCAGCATTTTTTATTTTTTACACTTTTGCTAAGATGTTTTACAAATATGACAAAAAGTATAAGATATAACCGACTATAGGTATAAAATCTATCTACGTTTAATTCTACATTGGTTTTCCCCAACTTTGGTTAAATCCCTCACACGATAGAAGATTATATAGGTGCTTCGCACGTAAGTGTGGAGAGGCCTTTTGATGGATAAATTTGTAGGTATTTGGTTTCGTAGTATTTTCAATATCAGTATCGGTTCTATTCATAAGATTTTCCATGACTTAGGTAACTTTTTTCTTGTCATAAAATAGCCGATGAAAATTAATTATATTAGAACATCCAAGATTGAGAACCCTATTTAAGTGGATACACTTGAATATGGCATATAAATAAAAAAATATCCTGGATAAGTAAATTAATCTGTGTTCTTCCAACACAAATATTAGTAGCTAACCCCCTCAAACCCGTAATGAATTCCTTTTTGTCAAACTACTAGTTTTTTAAGTATTAGATAGAGACAATTTATCGGGTATTTGCGTATTTTCGTATCAAAGCATTAGCTTTACTAATAACGGCAAGCAAAATCCTTAAAAATTTTAGTTTTTTATGATAAACCTCAAGAAAACTTGGATAGATAGAAAATAATTATACCACACAAAGAAAGAGAACATTACAAACAGACATACTTTTAGTAAAGGAAGTATAATCGCTGTATATGAGTATGAGTGATATCTTCCAGGAAAGCTCTGTTCACCGATAATCTCATAGGATCTCCTCTATTTTCGAGCTTGAGTGAAGATGATACCTCTTCCTCTTAACAACCGACTCTATACCTGCCTCTATATCCAAATAATTCTTTCCATGCAAAGGTTGTCTTGAAGAGATCGCTTCTAAGGGATACCGCCCATTGTACTTGTATTTTGTAATGTCTTTTTTATTGTTCTATTTCTGGTGTACAATAAAGCATTTTTGTATTTGTATCTATACCGAATCGGCAATCACCAATTGATGGCCATTAAGAAACAGCAATTAGATCATTTCAATTGATCGAAACCATTAATGTTATTTTGTTACCAATGTATGTCATTGACAAGGTTTTTTTTATAGTAACACAAGCGACCCGCCCCGGCTTCGCACGGTGCAATGCACATACTAATGTATGTTATGTATACTAACATTAAAATTAACATCTTTAAAGAGGAAAGATTTTATTGTTTGTTTGAATTGATAAGGCTCCGTAACGACTAGACCAAAATGAAAAATTCTTTCATCATTAGAATCCTACATTATCCCTGATTAACATAGGCTATATAATATATTATGTATAGAGAAAATGTGTTGCTATTAATTTATCTATGTAAATAGCGTTCCATGCCTTGATAACAAATATTAGAAAATAATATCGGGGGACTGATATACCCTGTTATATTCTTTCGCTGCGCGTAACAATCATAGATTTTATTTAAAATGTTATCCATATTATTCATTTCTTTATTAAAATTAACATCTTAAAAACATTTTGAAACGATGACACTACCGAAGCTTTACAAACCGTGTGATAATGTCAACGCTCAACTCCTGGATTTCTGAATATTTTAATGAAAGGTAATTACGAGGTATTAAGGTTGTTTAAAATCATAATAGTAGAGAACTCTAGTTTTATAATGAATCCTAATTTAGGAATAAGACTTACCATAAAAATGTAGTCTTATTATAATCACTATCTATCTATACTAGTAGGTCAGCATATTGCTCTATACAGAATGGTCCGGGCGTTTTTAAATCATAATATTAGAGAACTCTAGTTTTATAATGAATCCTAATTTAGGATTAAAGACTTACCATAAAAATGTAGTCTTATTATAATCACTATCTATCTATACTAGTAGGTCAGCATATTGCTTTATACAGAATGGTCCGGGCGTTTTTAAATCATAATATTAGAGAACTCTAGTTTTATAATGAATCCTAATTTAGGATTAAAGACTTACCATAAAAATGTAGTCTTATTATAATCACTATCTATCTATACTAGTAGGTCAGCATATTGCTCTATACAGAATGGTCCGGGCGTTTTTAAATCATAATATTAGAGAACTCTAGTTTTATTATTAATCCTAATTTAGGATTAAAGACCTACCATAAAATGTTATCTTTTTATAATCACTGTCTATCTAGACTAGTAGGTCAGTATATAGCTCTATACAGAATGGTCCATGGATCTATGGGCGTTTTTTAATCATAATATTAGGGAACTCTTGCATCCAGCATCTTGGGTTCACTTCCAACTGGTATTGATATGGATCAGTTGACCTATCTGTAGTTTGTTCGCAACAGTCTGCAGTTAGCTCAATTGTTTCAATTGTAAATACTCGTTTTTATTTAGTTAGTTAATTGTAATTTTCTTTGTTAATAAAGGCTTTCTGCCCTTAAAAAAAAAGAGATCTCTAGTTTTATAATTAATCCTTATTTAGGATTAAAGACTAACCATATAACTGTTATCTTATTATAATCACTGTCCATCTATACTAGTAGGTCAGTTGCTCTATACAGAATGGTCCAAGGATCGATGGATAAGGTGTGTAACGGTACACCATCAATGGAATGCAACGTCAAAGAGCTTCCTAGAAGGACGGTCGCAGGGATGGTTAAGTTATTGAATGGCACAGCTCTGTCGCAATTAACTAATGGAAGGGTGTCAACAACAAATCAGAGGTGAGAATAAAATACCTGTTTTCGACAGGTTCGTACCTTGGCAGAAGTATCAGATACCGGTTTTCGACAGGTTCCTCTGTCCTGGACGTAATCAGAAAAACTCGTGGATAATGACGCAGATGTCATGTTTTTATTGTATGTGCCTCTCCCAGGCTTAAGTTGAAGATGTATCTTTATATAGCGGTCCTTACCGGCTTCGCACGGGTATTTGACAAACGACAAAATTCATTTCTTTTTACTCTCACATATATACGTTGGGTTAAATTATTGAGGTTTTCATACGGATCTCTAACTTTTTTGAAAATAATCTATAGCCTATGTTCATGTTAATGTGGGATACGAAAGAATTTTTAATTGGTTCTGTAGTTTCAGAACATATTCAATCCAAACAAACAATCAAATCTATATATCCTCTTTATAATATTAGTATAGATTATGTTACAATATCCATACTAATATAATAAAAACGGCAGTACCCAATTCTGTCTGTCTATCTGCGCCTTCACTTCTGAAGTTGACAGTTACGGGATCCTGGAAACGGACATAGGGTATTTCGGGATAGCGAGAGAAACCCTGGGTGGATGCTATTTATCACGTGGTAACGCTGCCAGCATTCTGGGCACTCTGCCTTCTGGTGACGGCTTAGATTAAAACAATAACAACTAGTATATACACTTATCTATCTACGAGTATGCCGTGTGGTGCCGGCAAAGAATTTCACCACCCCAACTCTTCCCGTGGGTGTCGTAAGAGGCGACTAAGGGAAACACAGCGGGGGGCGGGCAGCAGCGCCTTCTGCAGAACAACTACACCGAACTGCGATCCCCAACCCGCATGCCCAGCGTGGGGATTATGGGAAATAACCCCCAAATAATGATGCCATCTATGGCGCTCATTAGGGGAGGCCTATGTCCAGCAGTGGACTATATAGGCTAGTGATGATATACACATAACTATCTATTGCCTAAAAATCGAAGTCAGTATAACGCAGAGTGCCCAGAATGCTGGCAGCATTGCCTCGTTGGATGGCGATGATTTTATTGACCGCAATAATAGCAGCATTCCGATCACCTGTGGACTCTTTATGTAGCTTTGTAAACTCTACCTGCCTTTACCTACCTCTACCTGCCTCTACCATTACGTAATAAATAAATAATACTGGACAATCCACACAGGATCAAGCCCCAAGCCAAGCGCGCTTGTGTTATGGGTACTAGATGACTGATATACTTAATACAATACATTACATAAATACGGTTAGTTTCGCTATGCTTGATTCCCTCTATGCACTGATCGTAAAATACCTAACAAAAAGTGCCGCTATGCACGGAATCAGATTCTTGGACTGTCGAAAGGAAAATGTGATATTTAAACATAATATATATTTTTTATCATACATAGTAAACCACCAGCGCAACCGAAACATATCTGCAGGTCGTACAAACATTTGTCAAGAGGCGGGGATCGAACCCGCAACATGCTATTTCGCAGGAGGACTTTCGCCCAATGCGCCGCAGTGGTTGTCTCAAAAAAATTGTTAGTTAAGGATGGTGCGGTAACAACGGTATCACTATCAATGGAAGACGAGGTGACAAGGAGGTTCCTAGAAGGACCGCGCGGGACTTGTACGGTCTGACAGACTGACGCAATGAACACGTGCTAGTTATGAAACTACCTGAGCTGTGTATTAAGTGGAAATAGTCGCAAAAGTTTTATAATTGTCGTATCGGAACGTGTAAACGCGGCGCGGCGTTCTTATTTAGAGGCGGGAATCGAACCCACAACCTCCTGCATCGCAGGCGGACCTTCGCCCACCACGCCACAGAGGTTGTCGAGAATTGAGGACATTATTTTAAAACCGTAACAGAACCACTAGTTAGGTATCCCTACTATAATAATAAAAAAGCGAAACCCTGACCCTTTTAGCTGTTAGTCAAACGGCTGAACGGATTTTGAAGTTATTTGGTAAGCAATGTCCCGGGGATGGATATAGGTTACTTAAAAGCATTGTGCAAAGCCGCATGCAAAAGTAAGGTATAAGTTTAAAATTAGTATCTGTGTTACATATCAATATTTCGTTGTTATATTTTAAAATAACAACGAAATTCAACACAAAGTAATTTATCTTAATCATTGGATAATATTTATCAATACACGACAAATAACAATCAAGTACCTTTTATTGGCGAGATTAATTTATTCGATACTTCAATAATATTTATCAATAGGTACACGACAAATAACAATCAAGTACCTTTTATTGGCGAGATTAATTTATTCGATACTTCAAGATAAGTACATACTTCGAGTACTTAAATTGCTCAGTATCTTAAAGATACTGAGTTTTTTATTATATAGTAAGACCTGTTTAAAGCATTTAAACAGGTTTATTTTATGTTGTATTTATAGGAAAATAAGAAGCCTATCATTTAGGACCTAAAAATTTTGATATGAATGCCAGAAATTGTTTAATGATGATAACCAATTCGATTACGTAAATCGTTGGTTGATCAGTGGTTGTATTAACAATTAATAATTTTGGAGCTAAAAATAATAATATGATTACCAATATAATAACCAAAAATCTTATAATGATGATAACTAATTCGATTATGTACGTTTTGTATCATTGTTTAGTTGTACTTGGTTATCCACGTTGTCATTTTATATCTTGGATAAATAAAATCTTTGATATACTTATTACAATGCCCTTTAATACGCACAGATAAAATACGATAGGTACTGATTCTAAGTTAATTTGGTGATTTTTTTATCTACTTATGTTGTTTAACCTAGATCTACAAATCTGAAGGTAATGTACAAAAAAACCTTTTACGAGCATATTGTGCCAAAACAATCTTATTACTTTCAAATAATTTACAGCATCAAAGTTTAATAGTCCGTGAGCATAGGTAAATGTTGACGTCTTTTGTTAATAGACATAACAAAACTTCAGATTTCGAGTGATGCCGCGTTCAACCAATAAATCAGTCATTTGTCGTAATTAGAAAACAGAAAGGAGGTTAGCATAGTGCCTTACATTTAAAACATTTTAAATACATGATATTCTGTAAAGCCAGTTTTTTTTAAAAGAATCATTAATAATTAGAACTTATCAACGTTTATTGGTAGATTCTACAAAATATAAATGTTTATAAAGAGTTAAATAACAAGCAACTATGCCACTGTAGGAAAATTACAGGTAAATCCGCAAAGATAATTCGTACACAATAATGGATTCACATGCACAGGTCTCCAACGTCAGCGAAAAAAAAAACTAATTTGAAACCTGTCGCAAAACTGCAACACGTGCTGACACTGCGGCGATGATAATATCGCTCCATTATAGCCCCTTTATATTCACGACCATAACCACATAAAATAAATCACACCAAACACATTAAAATTACAACTGAAACTCACCATGGTTGCGAGCACGCGGTTTTCCACGAGGTGAGAATTTTTGGCACAGGCTAGCACGTGCGCCTTGGAAGGCGGCTGGTCCGCGACTGAATAAATTTCACTCCTGCAGTCACAGTGCGCGCACGCATCTTTCGGTGATATTCTGATAACGTGGCCTTGGAAATCAAGGAGGTTTAATTAGAATAGACTTCATTGATTCTGACACAAATACCTACGTCGCTATAAATTGTGATGTGATTGTTAGCTAGCAGTGATTGCATTTTATTTTGAGTTTTCTGAAATGCTGAAAACACGATTGTAGTACGAGTGGTAGAGCATTGTTCTAGAAACAATCATTTTTATCTCTTTTGTTTATAGGGAAATTTATAGAATATGATGTGTGCGGTGACCAGCGGCTACGACAGGATTTTTCTTCCATAGGATCCGCCCATAAAAACGATACCAGATTTACGTAAATTAATGTAAAGTAGTAAAATTGTATAAAACTGTATTTTTTTGCAATTACTACCGTACTACTTTGACATAGTTTGGAAGGTTTTTGCTATGTGTATTTTTTTATAGAATGAGTTAATCGAGATTTTTCTTCCTGAATAGAACAATTGATCTTTGAAAAAAAAAACAGGGCTCTAGGCTAGCTCTAGCTCCTTTAGCCCGTTTTTTTTTTAAATTGGTGTCGATGTAGCCCTGCGTGTGGGGCCATCCTACTTTGACACAACGTCTTATTGCATTAAAATTCAATGTTATGTCACCGCAGGGTTACTTCGACACCTAAAAAAAAAAAGATTTATCCTATATTGCATTATATAAAACCATGTAAGAGGATTAAAACCAAAACAAAATATAGAAAATCAACGTATATTTATTTATATACCCAAATATTGTCAAAAATTGTTATTTTGCTTACTGCAACTTACGTTTGCATAAAATTTTTAAAAAACACATCTTATTAATTACCTAATTTTGTATGTATGTAGGTACTTTTGGTGCATAGAATTGTTACTTGTTAGGAAAAGTGATTTTCCAGCTGTTCTGGGTACATAATTAATGGAAATAAACATGTACCTACTTAGAGTTATTAGCCAGGCTGCCCTTCTAGCCTTGGATTCGAAGGTCATCACGTCCAGCTTAGTCGAGGACTGTCTGTCACGCCTGAACGCTCTGGGTTCGAATAACAGAGTTATCCTAAGATGGGTACCGGGCCACGCGGGCATCAACGGCAATGAGAATGCCGACGAGCTCGCACGGTCCGGGGCAATGGGGACTCAGTTTGGACCAGAGCCGTTCTGTGGCATTCCAAAAAGCCTGGCTAACAGAATCCTGCTGAACACCTGCTACGAGGAATCCATCAAGCTATGGAAAAATTCCTCGGGCATGCTTCACGCAAAATCACTGTTAAAAGCCTTCGACTAACGGTACACCAACCAAATCCTAGCGTTAAACAGGAACAATCTTCGCATCATAACAAGAGCACTAACTGGACATTGTCGCCTTAACAATCACATGTTCAAACTGGGGCTAAGTGACACGAAATCCTGCAGATTTTGTGAGGAGGCGGAAGAAACGCCTCTCCATCTGCTAGGAGAATGTGGTGCACTGATGCAAAAACGTAGCACTTGTTTGGGCAGGCACCTGCTTAGCCCAGACGAACTACGAGATATCACCCCGAAGGATATCCTACAGTTCTTAGCAACTGCAAGGATAAGTGGCGAACTATAACGCCGCGCCTTCGGAGGTGAACCGTCAAAGTGGCGATCACAATAGGCCAATCATGGCCGCAGCGATACTAAAGCCACCAACATTAAATAAATAAAAAAAAATAGAGTTATTAATTCAGTGCATAGTATAATATCGCCAAAACGTAAATTTAGTGCAAAGAATGCCACGAAGCCGCGTGCAAGAGACCACTCAAAATCAAAGTAGGTACTTTATTTCCTTTAGACTTACAGGACTCTTGGACACGTCACAAAATATAAACTACATAAGAAATAATACTGGGAAATAAAGTGATCTCTTTGATTCTTTGTTCACTTCAGTCTTTTAAAGGTAAAACTAAATCCCTTTAGAATTAGCCATCCTAAAACAGTAAGCGGTGTTTCTTTTGTAATCAGAAAAAAACAGCGTCTCCCAACTTTTGCATTTAATAATTTTTATAATAATTAAGCCTATTATTTCCAAACTCCTTATTATAATATGTAAAATTTTGGTTAGTAATTATAGTAATTAATTATGAACTATATTAGTAGGTGATTATGTATTTACATTGCATTACACTGCATTTACTCGTAAATAAATATACCTCAGCGGACGTGCTAGATAACTGTACAAAGAATAGGTAACCGAAGTACGGCCCTTTGAGCTATCGAGTTAAAGATGCGAAAATGCTATTTTTCCTCGAGACTCGCTTCCAGGCTTCGCTCATTTCCGTTCCAGAATGGATGTGGGAGAGAAAATGTGGGCGAATAAGGTTTCGTTTTACCCCCAAGAGGTTGAAATTGGCTTACGTATTTTGAGACTCTTTTTACATACAGATACAAGTTCGGATCAATTGACATGAAACTGAGGGTACCTAATGATCAGCGAGCTATGGAAAGAAAATGGTTTTGTAAGTCGAGCTCACAACCTGGCAAACGCAGTGTAGGACGACCTCTGGCCAGGTGGGATGACCCGCGAAAGACTAGATAGGAGCTTGAAGCTGCAAACTGAAGACAAGGCGCTTTATGGCGGTCATACTTAAGGGAAGCCTTACGTCCAACTCCAAATATAGGCAGATGATGATTTTGATTAGTTTTTACGACCATGAAACACTGTTTTTGACCAAAATGAATAAATGAAATGGGCGTTGATGAATTGCAAAAAAAAAAAATGTAAGATATTTCACATGAACTCAAATGATGCAAAGTTTCATTTGAATAAATTCAGTAGTTTCGGCGTGATGCGAGGCCAAGATGCAGACAGCATAAAATCCAAAAAATACATCTTCGGTACCGAGTTTTTTTTTCAATATTTCTTCAATATTTGGATTTAATTAATTATTTATTTAACTGGACTCTTACAGTATTATTAAAAATATAATTAATTATAGATTCTATTTCTTCCATTCTTCAACACAAATTTTCTATGATATATACCTATGAATAAAATAAACATCAAAACGTTTAGATTCACATAAAACGTTAACGTTTTATGATCTTCCGTCGGCGACGAATAAATTTCGCAACAGTGTCCACCAAAGTGGTATAGTTTCAAAAGTCCACAGTGTATCTAACAATGCCGGAGTATTTTCGTCTTGTCAATCTCTAGACGAACGGGTGAACGATCGGCGGCAGGAAGGCAAAAAAGATACTCGCGTGGGCTAAGCCAGGGCCGGACGCTAGGTTAATTTTAGGACCATACTTACATTTATTGATATTGACGACCATAATGGCGCAGCGATGGTGCCCCGGCGCACAACTGCGATTTCGATTCCCGTCGTGACTGTCTGACTGCAGATATTTGTTGAGAGGTTCTGTCGTGGTCGTTTTCTATGTATAATAAAAATATGTGTCTATGTAGTAATTGTATTAAGTATATTAGTCATATAAGTACCCTTATCACAAGCTCTGCTTAGCTTGGGGCTAGATGTTAGGATGTGGTTTGTCCTGCATTATTTATTTATACTAATATTATAAAGAGGAAATATTTGATTGTTTGTATGTTTGTTTGTTTGTTTGAATTGAATAGGCTCCGAAACTACTGGACCGAGTTAAAAAATTCTTTCACCATTAGAATCCTTAATTTTCCGTGATGAACATAGGCTATATAATATTTTCAAAAAAGTTTTTTGAAAAATTCAATAATTGAACCGTGGGCTGTATATTCAACCTCTTTTTCTATTATGGCGCGTCAGAATAGAAAAAGAGGTTGTATAGCGCACGGTGCTTGCTTTTTCTCTACGGCCAGTGTCAGTTTTGGAATGTCGAGTCAATGTCAAAAACCCCAATGCTGTTAAAAAAAGTAAAGATCCGTATGAAAACTGTGAAACCCATCGTTTTAGTGTGTATAATTTCTGAAATTTTTGTTTAATACCCGTGCGAAGCCGGGGCGGGCCGCTAGTTTATTATATACACAGCGACCACAGTGTCTTGGCCTCCACTACAAGAAAACGCCATTTTTCTCTGTCTTGCACAGTTTCCCGTCAGTCCTCAGCTTGTACCTCTTCTCAGTTTCCTGGAGTACCACATCTTTCAATATACAAAAAACTTTACTAATTCAAATATTGATTGTTATCTCATAATAGAAGCTTAGTTACTAGAATACAAATATTATAAGCCAACATTGAGAGACTGGTGCCTATCTTAGGTTCACAAGAACCTCTTTAACGGATCACCAGTTCTTCTTTAAGCGCTAATATATCTGAAAATGGGAAGGAGGACGAAAATCTATGTTATCTATGGTATCATTGTTAAAAATAACTTTTAAAAATATTATTATAATACTAATATCTTTCATCTTTAGAATCCAAAATATCTCAATTAAAAAAATTAAAAACAAGTTAGGAATCCATATGAAAACTTCAACAATGTAACCCAAAGTTGCGTGATATTCTAAAATTATTGAAATTTTTATTAAATATTCTCCGAAGCCTGGGGCGGACAGCTACTAACTAATAAACGGATTGATCTGGGGGCGGCTTCACAGGTATTGTTTTCGGGATAAAACAAGTCTTCAGATATTAAACCTGCCTAAGTATTTAGTTAACAAAACCCAGATTATTTTATTAACTATGGAAAATTTTTTAGGGATCGGGAACGAGATCCTTGGAAAAGTGGGCGACATGTGCGTTAAATTATATATATGTCATTCAAAGGTTGCCTGAAAGAAATCGCTCTTAGCAATAAGACCGCCCATTGTGCAACTGTTTCTCTTTATATTTTCTGTTCTTTTATTATCTATCTTGGTGTAGTTTTGGATCGATGAAATGTCATTCATCCACCTCCATCTTCATATTAAGGTGATGAAAAAATAAATAGCCACTTCCATGTAATCCTTAGTACGCCCCTGACAATCAGGTGACAATACATTCTGTGATCGAGCTTTAAGCAGGTCAATGACCTTTGAGGTACCTAACTAATAAGTGTAGCGGTAATTATAAAAGCTATCATATTATCATCATCATCCGGACCCACACACAGATGGGCAAAAGCGCCCTGAAGTTTGTGCGATCCAGTTTAAAGTTAGTTACGTTATTTATCATCGATGAGGACAATAAATAAAAGAAAAGTTTTTTAAATAATGCTCAACAACCCACACAGCATCATCTAGCTCTAAGCTAATCTCAGCTTGTGTTATGGGTACTAGATGATTGATAGACTTATATAATAAGCTTATATATTTTTTACTATAAATAAAAAACAACTAGAATATCCGGACTCAAACTCATTATGGTAGTCGGCGCGAGCCAAGC
The DNA here is from genome assembly GCA_963931895.1 of Eupithecia pulchellata. Lineage (NCBI taxonomy): Eukaryota > Metazoa > Arthropoda > Insecta > Lepidoptera > Geometridae > Eupithecia > Eupithecia pulchellata. The sequence continues at coordinate 3,136,332 of OZ007540.1, forward strand.
TGGGGGCAAATGCCTAGTTTAGCTAGCTTGTTTCTATTTATACGCTGGCTGCAGGACGGTGCCGTCTATTTCCTATTTCCCTGGTGAGATGAAGAGACTTTATGATTTTATAGTCCCATTCTAGGCTTGGCTGCCAACTGGGTTATTATTTTCTAAGTACTTACTACATACGTAGTAGGTTTGTCCCCTTATAAAAACACATTAGCAATCTAAACGTGTAGGTATATAAAAACGGTCAGGCGCTGTTACCGTTGCAATTTCTGTTCGTTGATTATAAATTATTAATAGGGGTTTTTAGTGTGGAATTGCCGTTATTTCCCTCGATTTTATTTTGTACATATTTCTAATTTATCAAATATTTACAAAATTAATTTACAAGTATACTGAACGCTAGATTCGTGCGCGTAATGAAATTAAAAAAAAATATTAAAATTATCCTTTAAAAATAAACCCTGAAAACAACCCATACTTTTTAAAATGTTAGAATTTTGCCGCAATAGGATTTGTTCCAAAATTTTTTGTATTCATACATCAGTTTTCTTGAAATTTTCCATACAAAACATGGGTTTGAGTTGAGGGGTCGGTTCCTCTGAAATCAATCACAGTGACTAGAATGGGTTTTACAATACCATATAGAAAAACCTTAAACTTTTACTGTTTAACGCTGACCTGTCAAAATTATGTTAAATTCAACGAATCACTAAACCATTCGAAAACTACGATCTTAATTGGCAGTTACAAAGAAGTAGAAACGTAGAAAAAGCAGTTCCAATCTGAGCTAAGAAGATTAGAACTGGAAATTTAATGAATTATATTCTTAGTATGCAGAAGAAAACGTTGAATTACACAAAGTCATAGAACAAAAGTTGATCGTCTTGGTAGATCAATTCGCCTTTAAGAGATTATCATCTACCTACCTAGGGTAGGTAGGTAGATGATGCACAGTGTTTCAGTATTATTATTAATGGGAAGAGAGCGGGGTCTGAAAATATAAGCAAATTTTGCCCAGAACTTATAATGTGTACCTACCTAGTTCTTAAGACGACACATTGACGATTTTGGGGTCAGGGAAATCTACTTTTTTCAGCAATAACAAAACATTTCGAATTCATATTTTACGTCCTGAATTTGTCATGTTTTTACTTCAAATTGGTAATTGGTTTTCACGATTGGTTAACTATTACAGCAGAAAAAAAATCCCAAAAACTGCTCCGTAAAAACATAGATTCTCACTTTACAGGTGAACGGAACCGATTTATAACTCTAAATTTTCTGCACAGATAAGTCTATACCCCCTTTACAAAATGGTAATTGGATTTTACATAATTATCAATAGTTTTTATTTTAAACGAGAATTCCTGTTGTGGCGCTTACGTCTTTTACTTCCAAGCTAGCTCTGGCGTCACTTTGTATGCAGACTAGACATGCGCTAAACGTGTCCACGACTGGAGCGGATCTGGTCCGATTCCAGTTGGGTCCGGACTCGTTTCCCGGAGTCGTGTCCGCGGATCCGTTTGGATCCGCTTGCAGTTTCGCTTCCTTCAAGTCCATTAGATCAGTTTGTTCCAGTGGATCCAGCGGATCGGTTAGGATCCGCTTTTAATTACAGTTCCTACATGTCCATTGTATCTGTCTGTTTGTAGGAAACGTTTGTTTCGGTGGATGTAACGAATCGAAAGAATGACTAGTAAAACCATAGCAATTCTTTCCTTATGGGAAGACATCATGTTTGTTAGTTTGATCTAATCTGTGAAAAATACTAGCATAAGTTTTTTAAGGTAGGTATATAATTACTTAATTTTTTTAGAGACTACAGTTGATTTACCTTCATAGTAAATACTAGTAAATTATAATAAAGTATAATTTTACCGTAGTAGTTCTAGTTTGTTGTTTACTCGTAAATGGAACTGGATCTGTCTATCGAACACGTCCGAACCCGAATCAAAGGCCAGATCCACACAGCTCCAATCGCTCGCTGCTACATTCATTCGACTTCATGGAGCGAGACCGATGACGCGGCCAACGTATCCGCGGACACGCCACGAACGACAAGCCGGAGCGGATCCACACGAGTCCAGGAGCGGACACGATTCCAGGAGCCGTTTGACTCCGGATCTACACACCTCTAATGCAGACGGCCCCCCTTCAGTCCGCTTCGGACCATTGTCAGCGTCGGACCTGTGCCAATCGATTTTCCGCGCACTAGTAGGAATCGATAGCCATATCGTCAATATTATCCTCTGAGTAAAGTGTTTAAAATGGGGAAAAATAAGTTAAACATTTCTAAAATGAAGATGAAATCTTTGTATATTGAAAAATGTAAAGAAATGGTCAAGAAAAGGTAAGTAAATATAATATTATATTTTTCACTCACACTAGGTAAGGTACCTAGTGTACATGAGACTTGCTAACTTGATGGCATGTGTCAGTGTGACGGGCACAATGACAGTGATACAGACTGTCCACAGATCATTGCGAATCAAAGTTTTGAATCGCTATGTAAGGCCCGTCTCTCACGAAGCTATTCAAATGCTACGCGACTGAGATGCAAACCATGATCGCCTACTGGTATGCTACTCGTTTCCGCACACGGTGCTACGCAAATGAGACTATTTTTTATTATTAAATATTTTATTATTAAATATTATTCTTCAAATTTTGAAGAACAACATTGGTACGACGATATCTAGCGACGAAGACAATGTTCTTCTATACTTATATTACATGCATAAACGAAAATATAAAAGAAGATTCTTGGTACTTACATCCGTACATCGAAAAAAATATCAATTGTAGAGGATTCGTCGCTGCTAGAGAACTTCATGAGAATGATTGATGACGAGAAATTTCGTCATGTTTATAGAATGTCAAAAGTATCATATTATTATGTATTTAATATATTAGATTATACAAAAATGGATAATTTTCCACCTCCTGGACAAAATTAATATTAAAAGTTTGTTCCGCCGCTATTTTATGATGCAACGCGTATACGACTCGGGTAGCGTGCGACCAGCAAGACGGTAGCGTGCGACTGATATCAAACGCGTCGTCGACACGTCTCTCCGTATGCGAAACTAGCTGAATAATGTATGGCGGCAACTCACAAGCGACGCGTAGGAAACGCGTACGAAACACAAATCGCTTGAGATTCGCTTCGTGAGAGAAGGGCCTAAATTACTAACAACTTTTAGTAATTTGGTTTATTTCAAAGATATAGGTAATTACTTATGAATAACAAATGTTATTTATAAGTAATTATAAATAATTTATAAAGTTTATTTAGTATTTATGGCTACACGGTTACCTACAAAATAAAAATCTAACATGAACATTTTAGGAAACAATTTTATTGTCCGAACAAAGAAAAAACATGGAGTCGTCTCGCGATTTAGGCGAAACTGAAACGATGACAATCGATTCATTAGAAGGGTATGTATGTATTATTTAGCACACGAAGACTTCATAATAATAATTCGTGTGTGAAAATAATACTATTCCAATACTTGACTTGACTAGAATTTTATTTTGCAGAAGACAAGAAATGTCATCGTGTTATGCAGAATTAGAAAATGTGACGCTCACGTTAGTTTTTTTTTTTTATAAAAAAGCGACTTTTTGTTATTTTTTTATCTTTTATGATGGCTCACTGCTGGGCAAATCCATCACACTTACTAATAATAGTATTTTTTAGGACGGCTCAAAGGGATCAGAACACACTTTCATGTTATTTTGAACATAATACTCCTAAAACAATAGTAAGTTTGTATATTATTACGATATTTTACGAAATTTATTAAACACATGACACCTACTTCTTACTTTTGGTTTTACTTATATTATGTCAGAACAGAAATACTAAAGTCGAATAAGAGTGGATATAAGACCGCCAAAAAATATCAGCTAAATATAATACAAAAAATATCAGCTAAATAATAAAAGTATAAAATATTCAAATGGATATAAAATATAAATAAAGGTAAGACGACTCCATGACGTCTATGTCCCAGCGCACGACCGAGAAGCGCGCGAGCTACATCGGAGCGGCCCGAGCGCCCGATAGCAAACCGCGTCACATGGGGGCGTGGTTCCCGATTTCAAATAATTGTTTATCAATGCGTCACCTTAAGTAATTGCAATAAACATTTATTATGTTTTTTATTTACCGAGCTTTTTTCAAGGTTTCAAAAAACGTTAGGTTCATAATTTAAACTCGAAAGATCTGATAAAGACCACGAAGAATAATCAATGTATAAACATTTTAAGCTTATCAGTAATGTAATGACATAGGTAATCAGGGGATTTAGTCTAATTGACTTTAGTAACGAACGAGACGTGATCATGACGTCTCATTTTTTATATGTATTCCTAGTATAATATACCCCAGGAAGGATTCATGCCCCACTGTCAAAAACCCCAATTCTGTAACTAGCTAGCAAGTTTTAATAGGCTCGCTATGTAGCTTAAAAATAAGCTGGATTTTCAACCAATCAAATACTTGAATATGATTTTCAGAAGTTAGGATTTTTAGCTGTGAGCATGCATCAATGATGCTTCTATCCAAACTTTTCTCAATGGGATTTGTGTGGTTCAAAGTCCGTACGAGGCGCTGTACCAAATTGTATGGACGGAGACGTTACGATCACGTCTCTCGTGTGACTCACGGCGGCGCTGAAAAAATTTACAACAACACCTCATCGGTGTGATATGAGCAAGGAATGTTTATAGTAACGTAGTGCTTCACAAAAAATATGTCGCGCAAACTTCCAATAAAACTTCTCTTATACAACATTGTCTAATACGTACAAGAACTGTACGGGGCGAGAAATCTGATTGATTAACAATTTAGTATCCCTTTTGTACCTACATTGTATGCGGAAGCGCACATCAAAGACAAAACCGTTTTGTGACCTACCCTCTATCTTTAGGCTGGACGGAGACTTGCTTTACAAAAACTATGAAGACATAGACGGAACAGTTTCGTTTTGCAGTACCTAGACAAAACAGTTTCGTTTTATGGCGGGTACAGACCAAGCGAACGAGAGCGAGCGAAGCCGAAGGCTGAAAAAAAGCAAAAAAGATTCGTTTAATTTTAAGAAAGAGTTGTCTATGTGAGGCAATTCTGTTTTAAACTATCATGACTCCAATATGTCTTAATATACAAATACCTTGGATGTGAATTAGATACAGGTAGCAGAGCCGTGCCGTAGCGTTCGCGTATCTGTTCTGAATCCGTATTTTAATCCTCCAAAAATAAATATGCAACCAAATTCATTTAGTTTTTTGTGCAAATTATTAGTACAATAATTTGGTGGATTAGAGTGCACTTATAGGCCGAAACGAAACAGGAATCGTGTGGAGAACTAAATAGGCTCACGTAGCAGTTTCGTAGCGGTCGCGTAGCGGTTTCGAAGCGGCCGGGAATGACACTAGCTGTCATTTTTGACATCAGCTGTCCTTTTTCCTTTTTCAGATAAACTGCGATTTTTTTCTCAGTTCTACGAGTAACAACATCACAACCATGAAAGTATGAATAAGTTCGGAAGGAGTCTCATAAAAAATAAAAAGAAGCACTCGGTACTCTGACATACTGTCTATGATTCAAATAGTATGTCAGTCGCCGCCATAACGCCCATAGACACGAACCTAATAACATCATGTAAACAAATCAAAACAAAATGAAAAACGCCGTCTTGTGTGGTCAGATGTTGCCAAAATCACAATGCGTTTGTCAATAAAAAACACCGGATCACATTTCGTAGATAAATTTCTTATTTCACCAACTTATTATTTCGATTTGACGCAAAATTGTTATCAACATAAAAATCAAACTATAAGCACAAAATCTAGCCAGTGCTGCCAACATGTAAACATGTAAATTTTCCAGTAAGTGTGGGAGGATATTAAAAATGTTTTAATTCTCATATTTTATTGACTTTAAATTATGAATCAGGTAAATAGGCATTTCACCATCCTGGTTATATAAAATAATATGTGTTTAGTATTCGAAATATAATTAGGATATTGAATTTCACTTTGTAATATCTATACAATAGCTTAGCTTTAGGGTTACGAATTTCGAAATACCTATGTTTGTTTTTTATTTGAGCTAACCTCCAAAATAGCTAAACCCGTTTGGATAATACTTTTACTGACGATCATGCTACGCAGATGTTATATCGAGATTATCGATAGCCGTGGGGCATACTAATAGTCAATATTTTTTTCAGATTTCCGGGTGATGATAATATCATCATATGGAAGTTAAATTGAATTCGCATGATCAGAGAATCTCATAATTAAAATAATTTGAATCCTACTAAATCTAGTGTAGCATGCATAAAAGCATTCGGGCATTGTATGTAGGTATACATAATTTTTTATTTGTTATGTATCAATAAACAATGAATATGAGAATAATGTATATTGTTTTTCGTTATTAGGAACGTTTCATTGATATTCCCAGTAACAATCATAAGATGTGGCTGCAAATGTAGGTACATTTGAATAATTATAATTTTTATTTGATTTTTTTAATTATATTAGTTAGGCATTTCCATATGAACAACGTATACGAAGCCGCAGGCAGAGAATGTTGTCAGCCAGTTAATAGGCACAAAGAATAATTTATTCAAACTAAAATTAAACATGGAACGGAGACTTTTTGGATGTTTTTATGTTTGTTACTTCTGCACACACACTCAGAGGCCGGAACAGATTTTGTTGAAATTTCTTCGATTAGCAAATAGGGGTTACTATTTAATCCCGGGAACAATCAAATTCACTGCAGCTTAGCACCATAAATATTAATCATTAATATTTTAAATAGAATTTGTTGAATTATTATTTTCATTAACATAATCCAGATTTTATTGTCACTTTCGTGCGATACTTATTGTATTAACTAATTTTAATTATTTAGTGTAAGTGGTTGTATGACCGTTCTAATTAAATGAATAAATAAAAATAAAGCGCTGGCGTATATTGAAAATTATAAAAAGTAGGACTAATAAACACGATTACCGTGGCTAAAGCAGTACCTAAAATGATTCATTATAATTTACATATTCATATGTAAACCATTATTAGGAAGAATATTTATAAAAATTATGGGTATTTTTTTCTTTTGTTGGCAACTCTCTATACACTGACACTCAATGTCATTCCGCCATTGTTAGGAATCAAGTTTGATTTGATAGGATTACGTCTGAACTTTTCTATAAGTCTATGATCACAACCTAAACTTTTTGACAAAAGCTGTAGGTTTTCAAAAAAATTCCATGACTTTGCCTAGTGGTTTCTTAAAATACAACTGTTGATACTTCCTTGGTCATGGTCATTTCGCAGTGATTGTTGATTGTGTCCGATGGTGTCAAGGCACTACACAGATACTGCACCAAAATTGCTAATAAAGTAATATAGTATTACTATTAGCCTCGATTTCAAGTCATTGCATTTATTTATTTATTTTACAAGTGGACTTACAGTTAAATAAAACGCCCAAGAGTCAGATAGTTTTTAAAATAGGATAGGAAAGATAAAATATAATTTTATTTGTAGCAATAGGCACACAATTTAACTTATTGTGATAAATTTAGGTTGCTTACTATAAAATGCTTGTTAACATAATGCTGTGAAACCGAGCCGTTTTGTTGTAAAATTAAGATAAAATAATTCTAATTTCAATCTTTTTCAATAAAAAAGGTACAAGGCGGCCTTATTACTTCGAACGAGATTACTTAAAAAAATTATATAATCCAAATTTGAATTGAATCTGTACTTTCGTCTAAGATAATCTTTTAAAAGTACCTAACAATTCCTATTAAGGTTTAATTGAGGGATAGGAGTTGTTGAATAAAACATTATTACTGGTTAATTGTTTTATTAATAACTAGCGGCCCGCCCCGGCTTCGCACGGGTATTAAACAAAAATTTCAGAAATTATACACACTAAAACGATGGGTTTCACAGTTTTCATACGGATCTTTACTTTTTTTAACAGCATTGGGGTTTTTGACATTGACTCGACATTCCAAAACTGACACTGGCCGTAGAGAAAAAGCAAGCACCGTGCGCTATACAACCTCTTTTTCTATTCTGACGCGCCATAATAGAAAAAGAGGTTGAATATACAGCCCACGGTTCAATTATTGAATTTTTCATGCGGATCCTTAACTTTTTTGAAAATATTATAGTTATAGCCTATGTTCATCACGGAAAATTAAGGATTCTAATGGTGAAAGAATTTTTTAACTCGGTCCAGTAGTTTCGGAGCCTATTCAATTCAAACAAACAAACAAACATACAAACAATCAAATCTTTCCTCTTTATAATATTAGTATAGATATAGATATTCTATAAACAGAGTTTATTAGCAATAACGTCAGTCGTTCATAATCTTTATTACAAGGCTTAACTTTATTATATACTATAAGACTAGTCCTTACTTTACAGATAATTCTTTACATATATAATAAATGCTTATTTAAATGTGTAGTTTTAATTTTACCAGCATAGCCCATAGCGAGGGATCTAAGCTTGAGGTCGTGTGGATTTTCATGAAAACGACGACCTCTGCATAAGGTTGACAAAGAGGATGAGAACAAATATTTGCATTATCTAAAAAGTACATTGTTACCCTAGCCTAGCGGCAAAAGTAACTTAATAGAATAACCGAATACCGAACGTTATCATTTTAACCTTTTCCGAAGCCGATATTTGGACGAAGAGAAATAACACGTTACTGCTTGGTTGAAATGCGCCGAATTAGTTTCACCGAATAACCGACTACTGCTTTCGTTTTCGTTTAAGTACTGTGGTTGTCTACAGATCTCAGCTCTCTATAAGAATCTCATGGACCTTCCCCGAGTTGCTAACCGTGGAGTAGAGATGAAAGAACAGATAGAGCAGCAGAGCCACGCAGATTATGAAGAAGACGATGCAAAAACAGACCACGCACTCTGAGAGGTAGATCTTCAGTCTTTCGGCACGGGTCATCGCGGGGCCGGGTATGTCTATGCTTGAGTACTCCCACATGTTTCATGCTCTATGGTTTTTCTGAAAATAAATAGATTTATGTTATTAGGTATCACACGGGAAGAGTTGGGGTGAAATTCTATGCTGGCACTACACGGCGGGCAGCAGCGCCCTCTGCAGAACAACTCCACGGAACTGCGATCCCGCATGCCCAGCGTGGGCATTATGGGCAATAACTCCTAAATTATAAATAATATCATCTATGGCGCTCATTAGGGGAGATTATGTCCAGCTGTGGACTATTATAGGCTGATAATATGATGTGAGGTACCACTTGTACCTAGGATGCCTTTTGGAAAGCCTTCATCTTGAAAGGGGTTCTCGAAATTGAACAACGAGAGAAATCTGTACTAGTATTATAAAGAGGAAAGATTATATAGCCTATAGAATATTTTTAAACAAGTTAAATACGTGCGTGTAAAAACATTTGAAATTCTGTCAAATACCCGTGCGAAGCCGGGGCGGACTGCTAGTCTTTTATGTGTAAAGTTATATTGCTAAATAATGATGTTTAAAAATGTTTAGAATGTTTAGAGTTTTATTTCAATTTAATTTTGAAGATGTTGTTATGTTAGTTAGGTAATGCTGAGGTAGGAGTAGGTAAAATGATTTAGGATCAATGACCTCAAAAGCTAAGTTAGTATGGATATGCAGCCGGAGTTTTAAAATTATCAAAATTTTTTCCGTAATTTCATAGATATGACTTGGAGGCGTAAAGTAAGGCACTTATTAATATCATCTGCAGCCATTAATAGGTAGGTAATAATATTTAACATAGCCCGATCAATAGTTTTCCGATAAAAAAACGCCAGTTTGCCGTGTGGTGCCGGCATAGAATTGCACCACCCCAACTCTTCCCGTGGGTGTCGTAAGAGGCGACTAAGGGAAACACACCGGGGGGTGGGCAGCAGCGCCCTCTGGAGAACAACTCTACCGTACTGCGATCCCCAACCCGCATGCCCAGCGTGGGGATTATGGGCAATAACTCCCAAATGATGAAAAATGCCATCTATGGTGCTCATTTGGGGAGGCCTAGAGGTCCAGCAGTAGACTATTGTAGGCTGATGATGATGACATATAAAATCATTCTACCTATTCCAATCTATGGAAATGTAAAGATAGATAAATAAATAAAGAGATTTAGAGATTTATGTATTTTGTTTATTAGATAACAGTAGATAGGTAATTTAATAAAATTTTTAGGGAAATAAAATTCTTATGAAAAACTTGGTTATATCATAACTTTTTTGAGCAATGGAACGGAACCCATCTAATAAATATATAAATAATGCTGGACAATACACACAATATCATTTAGATTGATGAAAAAAGAAAGAATTATCTCGGTGCGTTGGTCTCACAGCCTGACATGACTATTTTAAAATCAATCGTCAAAGACAACTAGAGCAGCGTCATTTTGGACTGCCACGTGTTCGAAAAGACATCTTTCGATAAAAATAATGTGTCAATAAAATATTACCGAGGAAACTGCGGGGGGTCCGTCATTAACCACGTTATGATTAAACCATCATTTGCTGCATAAAAATCCATATAATTTTGTCTCTCTCTTGATAAGGTTTGCCGTAAGATAACTCTTTTTTGAGTAAACCTCAAACTATTGATGGCTACACCCCTCTAGTTTTATTATAAATAATGCTGGATAACTCACACAGCATTATCTAGCCCAAAGCTAAGCCAATCTTGTGTTATGGGTACCTACTAGATAACTGGTATACATAATAATATACGAGTACATAGATAGATATTTTTACTATACACAAATTTGGTTACGAGACAAAAATATCAAACTAAAAAAAGTGACGCAATAACAAAATTCAACACTGTATGATATAGACACATCAGCCATTGGCTGCTCGTCTATTAACAAATAAATAAATAAAACGTTCAGAACACCCTGAACAAATATCTGCATATCGTACAAATATTTGTCCCAAGGACAGGAAACGAACCCGGACCTTCGACCACCGCGCCAAAGAGTTGTCGTTATAGCTAGGGGCCGGTTCCAGAAGGTCATAAATGTATGACAGTACTAGCTGAAGGCACTTTATCATGAGAAACTGCATGATATTGCACTCCAAGATACATTGGATGAGGTTTATCGCCAAAACAAATAATAAGAAGCCATGACACGACTTGGAACTATTTGAAACTCGTCATATTCAATAGAGCGTAAGGCCATTGTTGATTTTGTAAACATATCTACCTACATTCTTTAAAAATAAAATAAATAATGAATTAGACATCTTAAATATTATGTAGTACCTAACCTATATCCGTTGCCTAGTCAGTTCACTAGATGCTATGTATTGTCTAGATCTGATGTCTTTATTATTTAAACAATACAGTACAACATACTAATCTATACTAATATTATAAAGAGGAAAGATTTGATTGTTTGTATGTTTGTTTGTTTGTTTGTTTGTTTGTTTGAATTGAATAGGCTCCGAAACTACTGGACCGAGTTAAAAAATTATTTCGCCATTAGAATCCTTAATTTTCCGTGATGAACATAGGCTATATAATATTTTCAAAAAAAATAGGGATCCGCATGAAAAATTCAATAATTGAACCGCGGGCTGTATATTCAACCTCTTTTTCTATTATGGCGCGTCAGAATAGAAAAAGAGGTTGTATAGCGCACGGTGCTTGCTTTTTCTCTACGGCCAGTGTCAGTTTTGGAATGTCGAGTCAATGTCAAAAACCCCAATGCTGTTAAAAAAAGTAAAGATCCGTATGAAAACTGTGAAACCCATCGTTTTAGTGTGTATAATTTCTGAAATTTTTGTTTAATACCCGTGCGAAGCCGGGGCGGGCCGCTAGTGACTAATATATCTATATTAATATTATAAATTTGATTGTTTGTTTGAATTGAATAGGCTCCGAAACTACTGGCCCCATTTCAAAAATTCTTTCACCATTAGAATCCTTAATTTTACCTGATGAACATAGGCTATAGAATATTTTCAAAAAGATAGGAATCCGAATAAAATTTAAATTTTTGTTAAATGACTGTGCTAAGCCGGGGCGGACCGCTAGTAGATAATAAATATAAGACAATCCCCACAGCATCATCAGCCCCAAGCATAACAGAGCTTGTGTTATGGGTACTAGGTGATAATACAATGTTAGATCTTCGTTAACAAAGGAAAATACATATCTAAATAACTGAATCAAATAAAAACTAGTATCAACAATGTAAAGAATAGTTAAATCTTTTTATGTATATAGAAAACGATCAGAAAACCCGGATCTGCAGATCGTATAAACATTTGTCGGTGGACCTTACCCCACCGCGACACAGAGGTCGTTAAAAGAATGCCAAAATATAATAAAATACAACTACCCAAAAAGTACAAAAGAAACTTACGAGATAATGTATAACAGCCAGCTAAAACACCTGTTTGCCTTTAAATCCATTATTTCACTCACTCCAAACATTTCCACATGTTATCACATTGTTTGCACGCCTCGTGTATTGTTTAAACGTTTATGTAGTTTGAGAGTACCATTGTCACGAGGTTTTTCTCACTTATTATTCAATTAGCGTTGCGCGTGCGACCGCGCCGTACCTGAGTTCGTAAACGTTTGACGGCGAAACCTGTGTAGAGTGAATTACTGAAAGCTGGCGCGGTCGTCTTTTGTTTTTAATGGAGGAGTTTTTATTACGCTATTTCGTGTCTTTTGTACTCTAATCGAACGATAGAGAGATATGAGGTAGAAATTTTGTACGAAGTGTAGCTTCTTTTTCATTTTGGAATTATGAATTTTATTTTTAATTTAATTTGAAGCAGAAATTTCGGTCTTTTGGATAAGGTATATGTATAGAGGCTGCCACGACACATGTGTACTAAAGCCAAATGAAATGATTCTGGATCCTGAGGGGATCAATATCTTTCCACAATTTTTTAGATATTGTAAAAAAAATTAAAGAGTTAAGTTTTTTACCTGTATTTATACATTTGCTATAGGTAATGTAGATAATGTAAGAATACAGGTTCTTATTATTGTTTTGAAACAGAAAAAAAACAAAGGTAATAAGTACATACATTTTTGTAATCATTTCATAAAAATACACTGGTTTTACTGAATAACAAATTTAATAACCAGAATCACGCCCTTACGGCTTAGTGCACTTGGTTACTTGGTCACAGCACACTCATAAAATTCGTTCAGAAACAGCTCTATCGTAAGTAACCGAGTGCAAAACTAAGTTTTGCGGTCGTACATAGCAACTGAAATGAAAAGAACTAGAGTAGGCTTCCAGTATCGACAGATAATGTGACGTCAGTGTGGTTAATTGTACGAAAAACAAAAGACAATCGCGTCAGCTCTCAATAACTTAAATATCCAAGAATAAAAGTTGAATGTAACGTTGTAAGGACGTTCGATGTCTCTTTTATTGCTCCGTGATAAGAGCTATTGTTCTGTGAAAAGATAATTGACTGCCGATTTGGTTGTACGGCGCGATATTATGTTCTAAATATACTCTGATATAATTTTATTCGCATTGGAATCTTATTGTTGTATAATTTATGTAAGTGGGTAATGATGATGAATTAGGTATACGCATTTTGCTGTTTAAAGCAAGTGTAAATCACAATGTAGAAGCCAATACAGTGCAGTAACCACAAAAGTTTATAAACTTTTTAAACGTCGGGAAAATAGTTAAATATAAACATGAATAGTTAATTATTTTAATACATTTACAACTTCAAAAAAAACCTTAAAAAGATTGAAGTGAACAATGAATCAAAATGATCACTTTATTTCCCAGTAATTTAATTTGTATTTTGTGACGTGCCAAAGAGATCTGTAAGGTCTAAATTAGGGAAAAAAGCACTTTGATTTTGATTTTTAATTGAAGTCACTATATACTTGGAATTTAATCGAATAAATAGGACGGTAAATAAAAAACAATATTTTATTTCTGTAACCAGCTATTCTATGTCAAAAACTATTTTATCTCAAAAACTTGTGTTATGTAGAGATCTCGCTCTTTTATATTCAAGTTCGCGATACCAGCTAGCCCGGATTCTAAGTCTATACCAAAACTCATTAAAATAACTCCTAAAATCGTGAACGTTACATGACCACCGAGTGCCATTTTCTTCTTCCACTCCTTATCTATGGCTCAATCATGGTTCCAGAGACGAACAGCTTTCAGTTGTCAGAGCCTATTTCCGTCAAAACAAAGACAGAAGGGATCTTACAACTCTATGACAAGCAAGACCCCTAAAAGACCAAAAGTTCAAAACTATCGAAAATACTAGCTCCGTCTGTATATGATAAACGTTACCAATTATTACATGACATTGTTTTCTAAAATAATAGTGTAATACCGAAATATATACAAATTTTTGATACTGACCTACCTGTGTATAAAAGCGTAACAGGTCAAATTCTGCACATTAAAGAAACCTGTAGACAAAGGCAAAGAAATCGCGGACGAAGTCGCGGCTACAGCTAATATATAAAACCTACAAAATGTCGTTTTATTTCAAAACAAAAACTGTAACAGTGAACGAAATAAACCTTGAAATATAATGGACGCGAATGAACGGTCCTACTCGCATTTGACACGCCAATTTCGCACGTCAGAGTAGAAACTACATACCTACCTTGTTTACTGTGATATGTACATATGTTTATGTTGAGATCATAAAATAACCTGTCATCAGCACAACAACACAAACATTTGAAAATGAAAACCAAACCCAAAACCCTCCACTACAATGCGTTGCAAAGATCCTTTGGTGGATCTTTTTGGACCTTTATGTCCACATCATAAATTTATTTACATAGAAAATTTAAATAAAATAACCAAATTAGAGATTTACAATTGAGCTAACTCTAGATGCAAACTATCTATAGGTAGCTCAACTTTTTCTTTATCCATGATTTAAGAAAAGTGGTTTTTTAATCGTTCTACGACAATTTAACTAATAGTTATCTCCACTACGAGTAATTTGTTTTTATTCATCGCAAAGATTTGACTACAATTTGCAATGACTTGCTTTTTTCAGATTCGTGAAAGCATTAGACGATCGTAATTGATTTACATAAATAATAGTCAAGTTAATGGGTGCTCAGGGGGGGGGGGGGGGTTAGGTGTTAAACTCGAAAGCAGAAACTCTGACTTCGCAACTTTGTTTGGACTAGTTAGGAGACAAAGGTACTGAAAGTCTTCACCCTGTGAGGTGAGTTCTAGTTCAATTCCCGTTTCGGGACAAATATTTGTACGTTCTGAAAATATTTGTTCAGGGTGTTCTGGTCGTTTCATATGTTCCTGTACTATACCGCGGAAACAAGACAATTAGATAAAAAATACCCTATGTCGTTTCTCCCGGTCTAGACAACGTTTGTGCCAAATTCCATTAAAATCGATTCTGTAGTTTAGGCGTGAAAGACAGACAGACAGAGTTACTTTAGCATTTATAATATTAGTCAGGATATTATTGTTATAGTACCATTAGACATACACACCCTATCAAAATTTCATCTGTCTACCCTCAGTGTCTACATAATAGGGTTCAAAAGATAAAGCCTTGACAAAAGTACCCCTTCCCCCTCCTGACGCTAACTTCACAGGGGTGGGGACTGGTAGTATGTTTCTTTCCTCTACTAACTAGTACATAGTCAAAACTTTCATACAGACCGTTTGGTTGAAGCGACACGCGGCCCGAGAGCAGCTGTAGGGGTATTAAATTCATTCGCTTCGTTTCCTATTGAAAACCTGCGGAATTCGAATTCGATTCCGAAGGATCTCGGAATTCTGGTGTGTATCTGACGCAGCGCATCAGCATTGCCATACAGCGGGATAATGCAGCCAGCGTCTTGTCGACGATTATAGGTTATTGCTTTGGAGTTAGGCTACCACTAAACTGTTCGCCACATAATGATTAGTAATTAACGGGTATTTATCGCGTTTCTTCTTCTTCCTTTCTTCTCGTGACCACGACAGAGTGCAAACCTGTTGAAACGTCGAGAAAGGAAGAAGAAGAAGAAGAAAGGAAGAAGAAGAAACGCGATAAATAACCGTTAATTACTAATCATTATGTGTTCGCCACAGTCTGAAGTAAGCTAGATTTTTTCAATTATACGTACAATAATTAATTATAAATGCTTGGGAGAAATCGATTCTTAACGATAAGTTCGCTCATAGTATTTATGTCTTATGTAATATCCCTTTTAATAGTGTCAGGACTAACTATTAAAAGTGTTAATGTCGAAGCTGTGAATATATGAAATAAAATAAACAAATAAATACCCTGGATAATCCATACAGCACCACCTAGCCCGCTTGTGTTATGGTTATATGTTATGTGTTAGCTTGGGGCTATGTGGAATGTCCGGCATTATATTTATATTTTATATTTCTATTGAGTACTAGATAACTGATGATAATACCTAATACAATAAATCCAACACTATCCCTGATGAACATAGGCTATAGAATATTTTCAAAATAGTGTTTCTTTAATGTAATCCAATGTTTGTAAAAAAATTATAATTTTCTTAAATAGACATAGACATTCATAATTTATTTGCTGGTCACACAGAACAAAAAATAAGATTTATTAACGCATTTTGTGAAAAACAAATAACATAAACATTCAACTTATAATTTATAATACGAGGAAAAAAAAAAAATAACATAAACACTAACATACAAAGAAAACAAAGGCACAAAATATTTTCAAAAAAGAGAAATGTGTAACAGCAGCAAAAAGGTCTCGGCTCAGCATTAATGGCTTACCACTCAGAAGTAGATAAAATTAGAAAGTTTAAAAACCCATGAGAAGCCAGGGCGGACCGCTAGTTAAAAACACTTTTTCCAGCACTTTAAAAATATCTAGTCCACCGAGTGTGACACTCATAGCTTGACGTTAAACGCTTTTACGTAACGTCATGAGGGCCCGGGCTTACGGGAAAATCAAGTAATGCCCAGTAATTAAACCCGGCAAATTCAGGAATAACTCGGAAAATGCGGAAATTTCCGTGGAAACTGGAGTTTTTGTTCAAACTTTGGAAGCGACGGCAGATTCCAGCAAGTTGAATAGTTTGGAACTGTTGTTACATTTTAGGCAAGTGAATAGAATGAACGAGAGGAATCCTTATTTGGATTTACGGAATATAGATGCTTATTTACTTGAAAAAATATATCCTTACGACTGAGCCTTTTGTTCAGTATCGTTAAAATTGGTGTGGTTTCTTTTTATATTTTGGCGGGTTCGTTTCTTGGTTCAGGTAGGTTATTGATTATGGAAAAATCTTTGTGTGCCGTTTAAATAGTTTTTAAAATAGAAATAAAGTCTTCTTTGTAATATTTCTTATCTACACTAATTAAGGTACTTTTCATACATGCCTGTGAGACAACCTGTATAACTAGACACAGTGAAACAAAAATAAGAATATGTGGAACCGAAACGGTTATTGCCACTCGGTGTGTGCTGTAAGAGCATGGAAAGCAACTACGGCGCTGGTCTTCCGTGACATCTTAATAAGTGTCCGACCGAAACAGGTTTTTCAGCCGAAACCGAAACCGAACTTTCGGCCTTGCTCTTAGTTTCGGCCGTAACTAAAACCGAATCTTACATAAACATGTATAAAGTTTCTATTGTATCGATAAATTTGGTGTCTTTTTTACACATTTATTTGAATATATAATGTATATTATAGATATAGACAGTTAAATAATGTTAAATTAAATAAAAAGGCCATCATTATGGTCTTAAATATATGTTTTATACAACCTCAACTCCATGTCCATAAGTTGGCCACGAAGTTCACCGAACGATGCACGATAATTCACGACCACTCGAGTTTCGGCGCGGCCGATACTTTCGGTAATTATCTGGCCGAAACCGAAACCGAACTTTCGGTCCTTAATCTTAGTGTGGGGCGCGTCACTAGCCACGACACACTTTTAACAAGCTTAGCCGTCACCAAAAGGCCAGAATGCTGGCAGCATTGCAACGTTGGATGGCAATGCTGGCAACAGCAGGCATCTGAATTCTAAATCAGCTCAGTGCTTCGAGGTTATATAGAGTATAAAATAACCATCTATAAACATTCGCAAAACCCTACCCGCTCCGCCGGGTAAAAGCAGTGAAATATCACACAAAATTAAGCTAAAATTAAGCTTCACAGTCTTTGATTCCAAATGAGCTAGCGAACCAGTGTTTCACCTTCCATTCAGCCTGAAAGCGCTGAAATCGCTGCAAAAACATTTTACAAAAGATCAAAAGAGATTTTACCGATGCCTGTCGTGTATATTGATCTGGTTCGGCGAAAAACTGCTGGTTATTATTTGGAGCTTCAAAATTCGGAATGTAAGAGCACGTTATAGATACTCAAACGGTAGGCACTATCGATTTTCGGCAAATTATTGAAATTAGGGTCACTATTGTCATATCAGACGACTTCCTGTAGTGCAGCGGGCGGCGGTTTCGTGTGTAAAATCTTTTGAAATTCTGTTAAATGCTCGAAGCTGTTAGTTGACATTTAAAATAATAACCTATTGGGAAGGTTGTGTGATGTGATAGTATGCAACTTATATACATACTTACTTATAATATTAAAAACGCGAAAGTTTGTAAGTTTGGATGGATGTTTGTTACTCTTTCACGCAAAAACTAGGATTTTGATAAAGCTTAGTACACAGATAGTTTATGACCTGGATTAACGTATGGGTCACTTTTTATCACTTTTTATTTATATATATATAACGGAATATGTAGAAATATATAAGATGTACTGTCATGTTAGGCCTATAATGTCAAAAAAATAAGTAATTTATCAGTCAAGAGAATCAACTGTGGTAGTGGATCTACTCACTGTAAACTGATATTGTGTGCAGCCATTCTAGTAATCTACGGATTAAATGGGAGTGCTATATGAACTATGGGAATTATTTCCATGCACTGCAATATAAAATGAGAGATTTTCTCTGAATCATGAATGTTGTTGTACCTTTCCTATTTTATATTCAATAGTCCAGTAAAAATAAGGTTGAAGTAGGTAAAAATGATCCTGAGAAAGAAGTTATGAAAACAGAAAATTCTTTATTGATTAGGACCCCGTTTGTGCTAAATTACCAGTTTTCCGGGGCACGGATGTAGCTATAGCTAACAAATGCGTTTTAGCTCATATCCTCGACTCTATAAAGGGAAGGGGTTGACGCAACCTTCGTATCAGGTACAATACAATCTATCTATAGGGTTCCTCACTCTATTGAAACGCCATGGGACCCGATGAATCGCGATGCGCGTTGAACTGAATCTAAACGTGAAAATTTTCTATGGCCAGAACCACATTGTAAACATCCGACGAATCGAACGGGCGCTAATAATGTGATAGCTATGTTTTTTAGCATTGGGGAAATTAAGTTATAGTTGAAAAATATTATTCATTCTCCAATACGAAATTTCGTGCCAATTGGATCACACAGCAAAATACAGCAACAATTTGCAAAAAATTTTAACAAAACAATCGATTGCGTATATTGGAGAATAGGACCAGTGCACTGCTCAGAGTCTGATGACGTCATGAGTCTGTTCATGACGTCATGAGTCTGTTCATGACGTCATGAGTCTGTTCATGACGTCATCAGACTCTGAGCAGTGAATTATCCTTTTCCAGCTAGTACATATATCTACGAAAGCGCAGCTCTTCGGCCTGTAAAACAGCTAAGCTTGAGAACTAGAAATAGTATCTAGGGCATAATAATCTGTCTCACTCTAATGTAGTATTGATTAGTGGTCCCCGGCTCTAGACAGCATTTTACTTAGATGAAGCTCAAAGGACTCTATCGCATAATGCTGTGCTGTATTTTATTTACTGTTTATTTATTTAAGAAAGGAACGATAACGGCGTATACATAAAGCTTATTTAAGTAGGTTCTAATAATTGCTAGTATTGGGCGGGCTTAATATTGTGGTAATATATAAAGTATAAGTAATTAGTGTGTGTCTATTGCTGTGTTGTACATAATACAGAATGTACAACACAACAATAGATATCCCCAAGCTGAGTAGAGCTTAGTTATGGTTAGGTACTAGATAACGGATATACATATAGGTACGAGTACATAGATAGATATTTTTATTATACATAGAGAACGACCAGAATGTACACATATTTTTCCCGAGGTGGGAATCGAACCCGCAACCAGGTACGTCGCAAATGGACCTTCGCCCACCGCACCACAGAGGTGTCACAGACAGAGGTGCGTCAAAATATGGTGTGTACTTGTGTTATTAGTACTACTAGACGACTTATGTATTGAATACAACATAATTACATAGATAGCCGTGTGGTGCCGGCATAGAATTTCACCACCCCAACTCTTCCCGTGGGTGTCGTAAGAGGCGACTAAGGGAATCACACCGGGGGGCGGGCAGCAGCGCCCTCTGCAGAACAACTCCACCGAACTGCGATCCCCAACCCGCATGCCCAGCGTGGGGATTATGGGCATTAACCCCCAAATGATAATGCCATCTATGACACTCATTAGGGGAGGCCTATGTCCAGCAGTGGACTATTATAGGCTGGTGATGAATGATGAATGAATGAATAACATAGATAGATATATTAATTATACATAGCAAATGACCGGAACACCCGAAACATATCTGCAGATCGTACAAACATTTGTCCCGAGGCGGACAACGAGTGATGTTTGAGCTTCAACTCAAACATTTGAAACGAAACAGAATTGTATTTACATCCTGTTTTCTGATATTCTGCAGCAATTTCAATATTCCGATGTCTGTTCCAGGCGGGTTAGGGTTCCGTGTAATGGATTCAATTAAGGTGCATCGTTACGCTCACGCGGTTTATTTCTGTTTGTTTTGTTTCTAACGTTCGGCATTAATAAATAATAGTGGACAATACACATCATCATCTTAGCTCCTACAACAACAACATCAGACTATAATAGTCCATTGCTGGACATAAGCCTCCCCTAATGAGCGCCATAGATCGCATTTTTTATCATTTGGGGGTTATTGCCCATAATCCCCACCCTGGGAATGCGGTTTGGGGATTGCAGTTCGGTGTAGCTGTTCTGCAAAGGGCGCTGCTGCCCGCCCCCCGGTGTGTCTCCCTTAGTCGCCTCTTATGACACCCACGGGAAGACTGGGGGTGGTGAAATTCTATACCGGCACCACACGGCGGTCGCCTTAGCCCCTAGCTAGGCAGAATTTGTGATATGGTTACAAGAATATTTTTAAACTTACGCGATCTAAACACATAATTATTAGTAATATTTTAACGGATAGGTATTTATCGCGTGTTTATTTAGGTTAAATAAACGCGATAAATAGCCGTTAAAATAGTACTAATAATTATGGTTACAAGATAAGTGATAAAGATAGACCTTTTATCATACTTAGAAAAACGTCCAGAACACCCGGAACAGATATTGTTAGATGATAAAAATATCCGTAAAAGTATCCGTCCCGAGGTAAGAATCAAACCTGCAGCCTCCTGCGTCGCAGGCGGACTATCAAAATGTAGGTACTCAGTTCCTTCAGATGGAACCACAAGCTTACATAAGCTTGTGAATCTAGCCCCAAGCTAAGCAGATGCTTAGATTGGGGCTAGATTCTTACTCTTATGCCTTCTATATTTACGAATTTCTTTGAATCGATGTTATTATTTTTTATTTTAGATAGCGTAATTGTGGAACTCAGAAAATATAGGCCTGCAAATAATAATTTCCCACCTAAATGAACCATCTTATTTTTGTGTCTATTACTAGGAGTAGGCGAATTGAATGAGTCCAGAAATATGAGAACTCTTATTGCCCTGATCCTCTATTCACTATTGCCATCCTCCGATCCATACGCGTTGCACTGATATTACGAGACAAGGGCGTGGAATTGGATAAAACCGTGTTGATGTCGGTTATGTTTGGGCAAGAATCTCCTGTGTCATAGTCTCATAGAGCATAAAGGCCCCTGGTGTGGGGCGATCGACACATGCGTATTTAAGGGTTAAGCTTAGTTCATTTTCTACTTGACTTTCTATCTTTTTTATCATAATTATGAAATAATGTTGTTTTATTGTGTACGATATCTTTATTCAATGTCTTCGTTTAAGTTACTTAGAATATCTACTTGACGACTTGTTTATATGTGCGCTGAGGCTGCGAAAATGTTAAACGCGATTAGCTCCTTTGCGTTTAATCCACTCCGGCCCTGTGGGGCACTGTTATTTCGAAACTAATAGTCATCTCAAACCGAGACACGACGATGCTTGAAGAGGCCAGTGGATACGTATCGAGACACACCACGAAGTCTCGTTGCGAAGTGCATCGTGAAGTCAGGCGCTAAGCGTCTAGCTAATAGTCTGGCGCAAGGCGACGGTACGTGTCTACGTTTGAAAGTATAAGTCAGATATCGAGCACACTAACTGCATCAAGTTCATTGAAATCTAGACGGAAAATAGTAGAGACAAGTCGCCACGACGCGACGGCTTTAGGCTGCGCCTCGCGAAATCGCGTTGCGCCCCGTCGCGCATCGTAGCCAGGCTTCTTGTGACGCGTAGGTAATAGTTTGAGCTGAGCCTTAGGACATTGTGCGTCACGAGCACTGAAAATGTTTCCCATCAGCTACGCGCGTCAATTCTCGAGAGGATTTGTAACTAGATCAAGCTGCGTTCAGTTTTATGTTCTGTGAAGGCCGCGGTTGACACTGTATCGCAATTGCCTGACGTTTAGCGGTGCCTGTGGGTTATAGATAAGCAAGCTCGGGTGGACTTTGTGGGAATATTGTAGGCTGTAAGACCTGACCGCTCGTCGATAGTCCTGCAAGCTAAGTTTTATTTGGCTTACTCTATATTGCAATCAAATTAATCAATAAAAATACATGAACTAATAGACACATCAAGAAATGGAGACCCTACAGTAATCCAAATAAAAAGGGCCCTATTAATCAGATTTCTGTGTATGTCACGTTGACTAGCCTTCTATCGCAGTGATCTCTTCCAGGCGACATTTTCTAACCTGGACGGAACCTTTGTAGAGAATTCTTCATTTGTTGTACTTAGTGGATAGTTTGAAGACAGTCTAAGATATTTTGGTTTTTACCAGAAAACCAGAAAGGTTAATGTTTTATAGTAGTCATTCGTTTATGTATACCACTATACCTTTAGTATTGTAGTCATATGAATTGTAAGCGCGTGCTAGAAATGATTGAAATGTAAGTTGTTGACCCTATTCTATAAGGATAAAATCAATAAAAACCGTTTTAGCGACACAGGGGTGGTATGATACGGTCGACCTAGTGTTACGGACATAAAATTATTATTAGAAGCCACGCCATGGAGACACAGCAATCAGTACAGTACACTGTAGTTGAGGGGCAACGAAACAGCACATGTCGGGGTGAACCATCGAATAGGCCAGACGGCTGCCATATGCACCCCTCAAAAACACGCTCCCATTCAAACTCCGACCCTATTCGTGAACAAGTCAGGTTTAATTTGGTTTGAAACTGAGTCCGCTTGTTTAATTGTGGTCTTGAATGAAGTTGGGTCTTTACTCGCATTTGGCCGTCAGTTCGGGAGAGGTCGGTAGCTCGTGCGTTGTTTCTTTGTTTTTTTCTTTGGTACTAAAGGTGTTCGGTTTTGCGCAAGATATAGGCCAAAGGGCGCAACTGGCGCAAGGTGCTACCTGTTTTTTGTTCCTGTCCTTTGTGTGCCCTTCGAGGAAACGGACAAGTGAGTCAGTCATGATTTGTTTGAATGAGAGCGTAGTGCTGTAGTGTGGTGCTAGTTTTGATGGGAGATTATGAAATATCAAAGTGCTTTATTTCTTTTAGACGACACAGAATTCAAATAAAATTAGATTTATTTATTATTTTCTGTTCCATTAATTTTTTTTACAGTGCAAATAACAAAAATTCTTTACCTTGTTTTTGCATTGAATATTGTACGTATATTTCGGGACTTTTTCTTTGTTATCATTATCATGTACAAACTTATCAACATCCTACCGACTAGTCAAAAGCGGTCCAAATAATAGTAATTTATACATATAGAGGTAGAAGTTGGATCGAGAAAAATATTGGGTGTAATTTTCATTGTTTACTAAAGATTTCAATGAGTTACCAGTGCCATAGATTGTGTTGGACCATTTTTACCAAAATATGTTCCAATCTAACCAATCATCCAGAATGGCGGACCAATTGGCCACATCCGTGAATGCGGCCTTAGCAACATAGATAACTGCAATTTCTACAAAATGTTATAATTTGGCACACTAAAAGCGTAACTTTGAATGGTTGGATAGATAGATTGATGGATATATATTTGATAATTCTTCACGCTAAAACTAGGGGGAAATCGATGTTTCATAGATGTACGTGATCTAGAATACCACATAGGCAAACTATTATTCCATAAATCAGTTTCCATCGGATAGACACTCTTTAAAGAATAAATGCGAAGTCGCAAGCAGAAATTTGTTTGGTTATATTTTCCGCTAAAGTTTACGAGAAAACGAAGGTGAAAGATGGCGTCGTGTAAGGGAGACCCAGACTGAAATTATGGAAAGAACTTTTTTCTTTCACGGAAGGATGGTCCTCGGTAAAAGATCGCGAAAAGTGGAAGGGGTATAGGGATGCATTTACCCGGCTTTCGAACGATAGATGCTGAAATATGTAATACATATCTGAATCTGATATTTGAACATACCGTGTTCAATGATATAAAAATAAAAAATAAAAATAATGCTGGACAATCCACACAGCATCATCTAGCCCTAAGCTAACAGCTTGTGTTATGGGTACTAGATGACTGATATACATAATACAATATTATTAAATAGATAGATATTTTTTATTATACATAGAAAACCACCAGAACCCCTGAACAAATATCTGTAGATTGTACAAATATTTGTCCCGATTTATGATCAGATTCAGATTTCAATAACTTTATATCTTTAGGCTTACAAAATAAGCACTTAGATAACAAAATTAGAACTAGAGAAGCACTTAGACAAGTCAAATTTCATACAGTAAATTATTTTATAATACAAAAAGAAGGTGTATTGGTTTTCTCTTCACTAATTTTTTTTCTACTAGTGGAAGAAGTGAAAAGAAACCACTAGTATATTTTATAAGGCTTTCTTGATAAGATTTTGTTTATGATGAATATTTTGAAAAACGAAAAATATACGAGCCTTTTTATTATTAATTTAGGGTACCGAGTAAAAAAAAACTACACCTGAAACGCCCTACAGAGCAGTTTTAATTGCCCTTAATACCTACTATATTGTCTATTGTGTCTGCTTACAAACTAACAATCAAAAATCTCTTTTCCAGAATGGTCCCTGAGACCGCTACCATCAAAGAAGGCAATCAGGTCTCCCAAACCGCCCAGGATGTGTACAAAGCCCTGCTTCACATGATCCTGAGCAAAAACAACGTCACAGAGAGCCAGTTGAAGGAAATCGATAGAGTACTCAAGGAGTATGCTTATAAAGGAGCCGGGTTGAGATACAAGTGTACTCAGAAGCTAAGTTAAGGGGCAATGATATTCATTTGTTTGTCATAAATGGGTTGGTACCTGAACTGAATTTGACAGAAGACAGAATGGAAAATAAGTCCCTTTCTTTTCGAACAATTTTTTATATATTTGTATCGAAAAGGCAGGGTCTTTTTCTGGACTAAAACCATATTTTTTTACAATGTGTATCTTCAAGCCTTAATGAATCGAGACTTAGGTACAAAGACACGAATCTCACTGCTTTAATTTATTTATACTATGAAACAAAACAAACAAAAGCCAATATTCGAAACAGAAGATTCTATTCAATTCTAGAACATGGAAGACGAGGAAGATCGGAGGATCGAGGAAGATTTGACCAGCAGTGGAATAGTAACGGCTAAGATAAAAAATTTAATTTATTGAAGTATGATTTCTTTTTATGATTTTTATCAATATTTACCTATGTCACGTATCCGCAAATCTCCTTTGATCAAGGTTAGAAAATACACATTGTATAATCTATTTGCTTTATAAAATAAAGTGCTACAGCAAAATTTTTTGTCCCGTCATCAGTTGACGGGACAAAAAATTTTGGAAGGTTTTTATTTTTAGTTTAATTCAATGGTCTGCTTACTTAAAATAATTATTATTGGCAAGTGTTATTTCTTACTCCGACTTATGTCAATAGAAGAAGATAGACTAAAGAAAAACTATTTTTTAAGTAGGTAAGCGTACTATTATGATTATGATGAGTAAGGGCGTTAGTGAATTTGATACTTAAGTTTACGTATTAGCCAATAAAATCGACATTCAGTGTATAAATCATCGAATGATAAGAAAAATAAATAATACTCAAAAATAATATTTAAAATGTTCGAAAAAGCCTTGGCCAATGTTTCAAGCCAAAGATTTTGTATTACTTATATTTTAATTGAATTAATAGCAATTTTGTACTAGTCCTACGTGAATAAATGTAATTATTTACTTTTAAACATTTACCCATTTTCTTCCCCCTAATGATTAGTAATTAACGGGTATTTATCGCGTTTTTTTTTGCACAGACTGCTGCTATCTTGTTGAAACGTCGTCGACAGGCTGACATGCTCACTCACATAGAGGGACTTTTGACAGTAAAATAATGATAAGTGTAACAATTATTATTCAATAACGGAGAATTTATTAGATTTTCAGAGCACTAAACTTTGGCGCTTTTGAACCTTTACGTGACAAAAAGTTTTTTTAACTTTGTTAATGTTGTAATGAGTCAAAATCATAACATTAAATGAAACCTTATCTGAGTTTATTTGTTTTACGCCACTACAACCGATTAAAGTGATTTCAGTTGGGATCGCAATCATTTTAGTAAAAGCTGTTTTCAATTTGCGAGCAAGCAATAAAGATTAAACCCATATTAAACCAATCACTTTGTTACTCGGATTTCATAGAACAGAAAGAAATCTGATATTATTCCTATTCAAGTCGTTATAGGTAATGAAAACAATGTTTTGTCTGATAGTCTACTTTACTAATTGACGGCTGAAATATGATATTTAAATCTGAGGTCTATCTACCTTCCTGCGACGGTAGGAGTTATCTAAGTTGCTAATGCTTGTGGCATACACACGAATCTCATTCCACGGCACAAACTAAGTTACTTAAGATACAGAGAAAAACTGCAATGTACTCGTACCAAGCTACTTCCTGAACCCCAGTTCCTTTTTGAAAAACCCTATGTTGTAGTCATAACATCAGGGAAAACCTCGGAGATCATTCCACATCCTGACTGTTCGTGGGAGAAAGTTTCTCGTTAACCTCTCAACCTGTCAATTTCAATACCAGCCAGGAACGTGAAAAAGGCTCTTTGAATCGTTACAAAAACAACTGTCCTTTCGTATAAAATACCTACTTGTACGTCCAGTGTACTTGTTTATCAGGTCAGTGAAACTCACCCACTGCACTGAGGATTAAATCGTGAAATCAGTTTAGTTCAGTCATCGATCAAGGTTGTCGTCGATGATCGACGAGTTCAGTTCTTGTTTATGTATAATGTTGATCAACCTACAGCTGTAGCAGTAGGTAAATATTCCTACGCAGCCACGACGCCACTGTCTAGTGGTATATCTCTTCCAACTCAGCCCGTGTGTGTTATAAGAGTCGACTAAGGGAACCTACGAGAGGAAAGAAAGACAGCTTCATTGGAGTACTTTTAATACCTTCACCGTGATCATGATCTGCCTGCCCAGAGTGGTGGTTATTGCATAATCCCCTTGTTATAAGTTGGCACCATCAGCAGTGAACAGCTGATGAGTAGCCAGCCTTCTAGGTATGTGTATAAGCAAGCTGAAATGCCAGTGGGCCCGCTATATCTCGCGAAGAACCGACGACTACTGGGTTAAACGTGGAGATTGTGGAGACCACGACTTAGCCGACGTAGTATACGGCGTCCAGGTTGGATGACGCCCTGCACAAGAATACAAGCAGATGTTGGATGGGCAAGCCTATGGCATTCATTAGGGAAGGCCTAATGATGATGATGAGGTATAAATACGTACCTATTAAGTGGCTTCTAGGTATACTTGGGGAAACTCAAAAGTATCTTATCTAGGTATAAAAAATGTTAAAGCGGCGGAGTGTAGGAATAAAATGTTTAACAGATTCACTCGCGTTCACACTCATTAAAAAAAAATCTAAAGAGATTCGATACCTATTTATATCGACAAAAAACAAAAGGATTAAGTTAAGTATACCTACTTAAAATCATTTGGGAATTTGTTCTATATTTTAACTTTATATAAAGCCGGGTACTGTCTGGTGTTGGTGATGTCAAAAAAAAAAGATTTATTCCAGGTAGCTTAACTGATGAGGGTCCCCAAGATGCTGGCTGCATTGCCTTGCTGTATTATCAATACAATAGCGGTAGAACCAGTTGAGCTACCTGTAGTTGGTTTGCAACAGTCTGCAGTTAGCTCAATTGTAAATACTATTTTTAATTTGGTTATTTAATTGTAATTTTCTATGTTCATAAAGGTTTTACTCTATCTTGCCAATAATCTTATTGCTCAGTTTCTAGAGGTCATCGGTTCAGAGGTAAATCTTTTTGCTAACGCCTTCACTGCCTCGCTAGACAAGGATTAAGGATTAAACAACTTTGTTTCTAAACTAAAATAGGCAACTAGCCGCCTATTCCGCTAAAAGAGGGTTGCTTTTTGCAGTATGTCAGGAGAGGCATTAAAAACTTTGCCAAAAGTTGTCGCCACTAATTTGACATTCTAGTTTTGATGGCCAGATGAGTCTGTTCTGTTTATTTCAAGCACTGGTTTTCGGCGCGCTTCTCATAAAGGAACCGTCCACATGTCTGCGGCGGACAGATCTGTTGGAGCGGAATTTAAATTCTCATTTGTCGAAAGAGTGAGTCTTCTATGTGCATTGGTCTGCCTGAAATGTCGACAATTATAGTGAAAAAAATGCTTGGGTCATGAGGGCTTTTCAATGCTTTAAAAAAACAATCACGCTTTTTATTTTGACACTAGAAGGCGCTGCATAAAAGTTTCAATGTCAAATGTCATAAAATAAACTAGGAAATATTTTTTTTGGCATATTTCTGAATTTCTTCTTTTATATTACAACGCTATATCTTAGTCTATAGTGACAACTTTTTTAAAGGTCGTCGTATTGAAATGTAAAAAGTAAACAGAAGCTTTGACGACTACTACTGAGAGATCGTTCGATTTTTCCATTGATTTATTTAACCAAAGAGTTTGGTACTGGAATTAGGATATCGCGAACAAGAAAGGGGAGGCCTATGTCCAACAGTGGACTATTATAGGCTGATGATGATGATGAAGAAGAATAGACAAGCCTTAGAGATTGACAGAAGAATCTGGAGATCTATATACCCTGTGGCTTGAGTTGTTGAATTTTAATGAAAAGATGATCATTGGTATTAGACCAACGAAAACAAGTAATCAAAGACACAACCAATCACAGAACAATAAGCGTCATTAAGATCTGTCTGTTCGATACGAGGCTATGGACGTTAACCTTTTCAATGTCAGAGCACTTAACGGTTATTTCGGCCTGGGTAAAATGTCATGCACTAGATATGATCATTTTCGTCTATTCGGGTAATCCTTTTTTGGTCGTATATAAAAAGATTACGTGAAATAAGAAGATTATACCTTGCCTTGTTACGATTGTACTAATCCTAAGGGTTGCGATTCTGGAAATCAAGGGTTTAACTTTAGATCCACAATGTTTTGAGTTATGTAGAAAGGTTATTTCGGTACCTACCTTCATACGTACTCTTGCATTTTATTACGGCATCCTGTATTGGTGTGGAGTTAATATTTTATTTTCTAAGAACCTAATCAATTTTAATAACGTAGGTTCTTTCTGCTAGGTACCTATTTTCCTTAGAAAGGCGAGGAGTTTGACTCGCGTAGGAGTCGAACTCGCGTAGGAGTCGAACTCGTGTAGCTATAGCTAATTAAAGTCCATTTGTCTGAGAAAAAGATTATGCGCAGATTAACAATATAATGGACCGAAAAAGAATGAGGATATTTGGGAAAATATTTTTATTTATGAGCCACAATATCTATACCTTCTCAGGTTGTTTCTAAAGATAGCAACTCTGGACCCATCTTAGAATGCTCGTGTTTGTGCAGTGATGTGGCTTAAGGCATCTAAAAGCCAAAGCTTGATCACCCAGCAAAACCTAATTTTCTTGTTTGAAGACAGAATATTGCAAGGTTTAAGTTAGAGTAACGATAACGTGTAATAGGTATGGTCCTTTTAAGAAGGTAACTATCGAAAAAGTATTTTCATCTTTGAAAATTAAGATTTGAATTCAGTTTATGGGTAAGGCCTTTCTGTCAATAAAGGGCCTAAGTTATTTTGATTTCAGATTTAAATATCTTTATTAGCTTAGGCTTAAAAAAATTAGCATTTAAACAAATCAACTTTCATACAGTTAATTATTATAAAATAAGAAATAAAGGTGTTATTGATTTTCTCTTCACTTACAACATGGTATCAATTCATAACATCGGGTTTCGGTTTTTGAACACGAAATCTAAAAAGTACACCTGTGATTTTATTTTTATACAAGATTTCAACATGTACTTACTCCCTACATGTTTTTTTTTACGAAATTGTTAATGTTTCCACAACTAAGCCCATATCCAGCAATAAACGTCTTTGAATGAATTCTAGAATCAACAGATAAATATATTTCATCAGCAAAGCTGGTTTATAAAATAATTTGCTGCGAATGTAAGAAGAGCCGACGAACAAAGCTAGGCATTGCCAGGCAAAGTTCGCTTAGGCTCTACAGGTTAATTCGGTTTCAGTCTAATATGATTCCAATCGCAAGCGTTTTAATAATTTAAAATTTTCTACAAAATACGACGAAATCGCAAGCCTACGGTGCCTACCTACCTAGTTTAAATAATTCTAGTTAATTTTCCTGACTAAATTATCGCAACGGGATAATGAAATAAACAACACATATTACATATCTCACATTTAATTAAATAGGTTGATTACATCAAACAGTTTTTTCGTAACAAACATTTCTTTGACTAGACAATGACTAGAGTACGGCCGAAATGTCATTTTCAAGTTGGATAGTTCTAAAAGTCCACAAGAAGATTAACACTTAACACAGTTGGGCATAGGAAGGTTCACAGGTTCACAGAGGGTCACATCGATCACAGGAAAATGAAATGGCCAGCATCCAAGATGCTCAAGCGTAGGGTCGGACGCGGTGCTCCGGCCCAAGCAGCCTTCAGGCAATCCCGAGGTCCTTCATCGCTTCCAGGAAACGACTGCGAAGGTTCACGTACACCGCGCTGCGATACGACATGCCAGTCTGACGCAGATAGCGAAGGGTCTCCTGTGCGCACAGCAAGAATCCAAGCTGCTCTGGATCTAGACATTCCGGCACCGCGTCAAGAAGCAACGGATCCTCTACGTACACTTCCTCGTCTTCACCTCCCACGGACGCATCACTGTCTGACTCATCATGAGTGCAGATCTTCCCGAAGAGCCGGTGTATCGTCTCGTGCTTGGCTTTGTCTGAGCCGGTGTTTCTCGGCTCGCTGCGGGAGCGCCGCCTACGCGGTCGCTTCTCGGGTAACTCCGCTTCTTCGTCGGAAGAGTCCGGAGCACTACGCTTGGTGCTCATCTTATCACCGCTACCCCCAACTGACTGCATCGAGGAACAAACAGCGAATGATCCGTGTACAGGGAATTCAAGGGACCTGCGATTACGTAGAGCAGGATGGGTTGTTGTTGCCGGCTCGCGGGCGAGGGAGAGGGGACAGCTAGTGCAGCTGCGAGCAGATGCGGGGAGTTTCGCTTTGTTTGATAAACTTTATTCGGGGGAAAAACGGCGGGTTCGCGCGGGGTCGGACCGTCCCGGTCGGCAGCTGGCTAGCATCTGCCGCTCAGGTGCTCGCCGCACAAGCTCTAAGGCGTGCGCCGATCCGCGACGGCGAACGGCAAGTCGCAAGGTTTGTTTGTTATGTTTACAAACAAAACTTTGACTTAGTTTTTTATCACCTGTAACTATATAGGTGTAAGTTAGTAACTTGAGGCCCGAAAGAATTAAATTTTCCTCTTACGGTCTTGAAGGAAGAAATTTTCAAAAACGAATCATCCTAAATATGCCGTTAGACTTTAGTGTTCGTTGATTCGGACTTTAATTTTGAACATGTTCAACTTGAACATTGTTGCTTATTTTTTGATGATCATCATAAACATAAATGAGGCAAGTACTTTACACATTAATTACGTGCTGATGAATACCAGATAATGAGATTCTACAGCCTAAAGCACAGTAATTGCATCGAAAAATAGCGAGCGAAACATTTTGCAGAGAGTTCGCCGTTATGTGTTACATAGCAGCTATGTAAAATGGAAAAATCGATACTGGCTTATGTACTGAGGTCCCGGGGATTGAGCTGGCTGTCGTATTTACCCGAACCACTTTGCTATGACTACCTGATCTAGTTTACCTATCTATAGAACTGTCACGGATATTATTAGTAAATACACATTTAAAAAGGTCAATAAATGGGTTTGGGCTTATCTTTTATTTAAGAGTCATATACATACAGCTTTGGATTTAAATAGGATATAAGTTTGAAATCTTAAATATTATTTAGATTACCTACTTCCTATTAAGGTTTTTTCAATTTTTAAAACACGTATGTAGGTACTTAACCTACGTGTTTTGAAAATTGAAAAAAATTAAGTACCTCTTAAATTTTTTAGGAAATATTAAATGCATTAAGTATCTATGATTTAATGTAACCTTCCATTACCATACATTTAGGAATCTATAGTACGTGTTTTTAAAAGCTTAGAAAAATTAAGTAGCTCTGGTATTTCTTAGGACTTAAACGCATTCAGCACCTATTATTTAACACAAAGTGTATCAAACTAAGCAAGACGCAAGGACGTATCTGGAAACAAACTTTGATAAAGTTATAGATATCACTTTATTGTGAAAAGCTTTTAACTAAATCAATATAAAACTAAAAGGTTAAACAACTGGTGGGCTTACCGCTTTAGCCGATTTCTTCCAGGCAACTAAAGCTAAGAGAACGGAGTAAATAAACGAACGAAGTAAAAATATAAGCATGCTTATTTTTTCACTTTATTGTCATACAATGTAGAATAAGTGAATTATATTTTAAATTTTTGTTAACGAATGGATTTATACCATGATTTAACAATATAGCAGTGAAAGCTACCATTATGGTAATAAAAAATAAGGTAAAAATGTTTTAGGTTCATTACTTACTCTAAGTTCATTACTAGTAAATAGAATTTCCTTCCCATCTTAAGGTTCACAGAAGCTCTATTGTTAAATATAAAGCAGTAACGCCTGTCAGACGCAATATTATCCAGTCCTTATCTTTAAGAAAGGTTAGCATAACGTACTTTATACACTTTAAAATCTGTAAGCCTAGCTAGCCTTACAAAATACTAAAAGGGAAAAGTTATCTATACTAATATTAGAAAGAGGAAAGATTTGATTGTTTGTTTGAATTGAATAAACTCCGAAACTACTGGACCGATTTGAAAAATTCTTTCACCATTAGAATTCTAAATTTGTATCTATCGATGTAAGACAAATAAACATGTATAATAAGATTTGAAAGTTCTTAGTACCCGGAGCGCTGCAAGCGCTTAATAATATCCAATAATTTTGGACAATCAACACAGCATCATCTTTATATTTATGGCGACAAAAGCTGTTTTGTTCCAAAACTCTAAAAATTAATATTAGAGGTAATGTTGGTATAACACAGTTCTCATCAAAAAGTTTAGCAAAACATATTTCGTTGAATTTTGAGCTTGAAACATAAGCAAATAAATAAAACCTAATATTTTGAATCGAATACGCACCGTATTGACTTTCTGATCTTGATCATACACCTACTTCCAAAGTTGATTGTGAAGTCATAATCAAAAGCTACTCTATAATCTAACTAGGTAAGTTCAGAATGTATTCACAAAAAATAATAATGGACATCCACACAACACAATCTAGCTTCCATTTAAGCAAGTAAGCTTGTGTTACCTATGAGATAGAATAGTGTAATGAACCCCTTAGCGAGCTAGGGATGCTCGTCTAACGTATCCGACAAGATTGCAACCGACATCCCTCTCAGTAACTATGCTAGTTATTTCTTAGAAACACCTCCTACACACAAACAGGGCAAACCCAACCCTACATCTACCACCCTAAAGCTCATTTTAACGCAACGTCTTCGCATTAAATTAATTTTGCGAGTGGAAATTTTCGAGATGTATTTGCAGGGTTTCCCTTTTATCGCTGAATGCCTTTGGAAAAGAAGTCTGATGAAGTCTTGCTGGGTTTTATATAACTTTTGAAATTATATTTTTAGAATATCACGGCGAGGAATGAAAGAATCATTATTTTACAAGGGTCACGTTGAATAAAACGTGGAAAGTATAGAACCACGTTAGCACGTTGTGTAACTTTACAGTAAAGAATCATTCATCATTAATAGATAAATCTAGACCCAAAGCAGAGTTTATGTTATGTCACAGAATAATTATGTTATACTCGTATGGGTTTTTTAATAACTGATAAAAAGTCCTACCTAATCGTAATCATCATTTACTCAAGAACAAGTTAAACCACGTCTAAAATGATCTTTCTTTAATTAATCGTTAATGGTTATTTAGCTAGAGAAGCCGTGGTTCAAGTTTGTCAACTTCACACCATCTGTGTGTAAGCGAGGTGCACAAATACAGTATTCAAGGTGTTAGACAAAAACCAGTAATCAAACGTTATTTGACATCTTACCTACCCGTCAATTACTTCAAAGACATATCATCCATCAAATCACCGTACTTAGTAAGTAGGTGCTTCGTTTTTACAAAAAACAAAACGAACAGTCAAACATACCTAAAACGTTACATCTATAGGGGAGATACCTCTATCTGGTCCTCAAAGCAGCAGGTAACTTAATTCCTCAATTAGGGGCTTTTTTGTAAATATTCTATGAATTGAATCTGAATTAAATTACTTAATAATAATTTAGTCGACAGTTAACTCAGTAGTTAACATATTAACTGAGTTAACTGACTTTAAAATCGGTCAATGAGGCCAGACAGTCATACCACTGAAAAATCAACAATATTGCTATTCATCAAAAAAAGGATAAATAAATAAAGAATATCTGGTTGTAGGTATATCTGAGGAGTGAAAAAACCCTGAATGGTGGAAATATTTGTGTACCGTCCGGGCGTGTTACAGGAATTCTGCATACATTGAGGGAGTTCCAAAGCCCAGTCTCAAACGCATACCAGCATCACAAAGCTCCGTTTGCCTGCAAATCCTGAATGCATGTTCTCAGAAATGTTCAGGGGACAGAGACATTCCGTCAATACTTCATCATCATCATCATCAGCCTATAATAGGCATTATTTGTCATTTGGGCCATAATCCCCATGCTGGGCATGTGTGGATATATAATATATATATATTATATAAATATAACATTCTTTTCATAATGCGAATGTTTTGATGGATTGATGTCAAAACATCGGAGTTGGCGTTTTGGCAGATTGGACTGAAATTACTGCTAGATAAAGCGGTAAACCCGGAATGAAAAAAAAAACCCTAATAATAAAGAGGAATTATCTGATTCCTTGTGTGTTTGGATTGAATAGGTTCTGAAACTACTGGAGTGATTTAAAAAATACTTGTTTACACTATTAAAAATTCTACATTATCCCTGATGAACATACACGATAGAATATTTTCAAAAAAGTTTGATTTGAAGACTTCTAAAACGTATCGCGTACGCTGCAAAAATTGATAATAGACAAAAGTGATATACTACAGTTTTACAGAGGACATCAATATTTACAATTAGCTCCATATATCTAACAAATTCTAATTCAAAATCTATGGCGCTCATTAGGGGAGGCCTATGTCCAGCAGTGGACTATTATAGGCTGGTGATGATGATGATGATGATGATGATCTAACAAATTCAGTTATTTCACAAATAACTACTTTTCATGTTAAGATAATAGTAACGCAAGCTACAAAGAGTGCGGGATGTCGGCTCCCCCCTACGCAGCGGTCGTGTGTGGAATCGAATAATTTTTGCTTAAAGGTATTTTGAATAGCTTAATATTCCAATCATATCCTAAATATTCTCTATATTTTACTCTCTTTCAGGAAACCTTGACGAAAAAAGAAGGATGCGTTAAAATTTATAATTTTCTTTTTCTCTTGGTTAGCCGGGGCGCTCGTATTTCATAAATCAGTTTCCATGGTTTAAAAATAACCATAAAACGTTTCCATTAAACAATAGTATAATAGATAAGATAGTTAATAAGTCTTTTGTTGAATTTATCCAGAAAATAACGCGAACTTTTACAAAGAACGATAATACTAAAGATAAAATAAAAAATAAAGTCTTTTCATTGAATTTATCCCGAAAATAAAGCGTGCAAAGCCGGAGGAGAAACCGATAGTCTCAGATAGAAGCAGCCTCCGTTTGAGGCCGATGTAGTGCAGGAACTACTTTGAGCGCTTC
Organism: Eupithecia pulchellata; assembly: GCA_963931895.1. Lineage (NCBI taxonomy): Eukaryota > Metazoa > Arthropoda > Insecta > Lepidoptera > Geometridae > Eupithecia > Eupithecia pulchellata. The sequence continues at coordinate 3,172,976 of OZ007540.1, forward strand.
TGCAAATCCTTCGATCTTGGAATTGAAATTGCTTATTTCGCCGAAGGCACAGATGGCAGTTTTAAAGGTCGAACTATTGGATGGAACCATGTTTCCTTGCAACGTCGTGTAGATATAGATTGTGGTTGAAAATGTAACGACCGATGTGGCGTGGCGGGTGAAAATCCGGTTGCGATTTCAGCTCTAGGGTCAATGTTTGTACGATCTGCAAACATTGGTTACGGATGTTTTTGGTATGTTATATAATAAAAAATATCTGTAATGAATCACACTTCTAGTATTGATGACATGTGGATTTTCTAACATTACTTATTTCAGCCTCGGCCTTCCAGAGTTTTTCGGTCATCAGGTTTGCCATCCATGGATACTGGATGCGGCAAGCTAATGACAGGGTGCTATGACGCTCATTAGTAACCTAAGTCCTGTATTGGACTAACGTGCGCATGATGATTGTCTTGCAAACTTTCTACGTGGTCATCCTATCGAAGGCCTACTTATATAAACTTTACGACACTTGGGTCTTGTTCTATGTCGTAAAACTATTGTTACCTTGGTAGCTCAGACACGTTTGATAAAATGATATTTATAATGTAGTTGTTTTGCGTATAGTAAGTTAACTTTTAAAGTTAGTTGATACTGATAGTTAATTTCTTAAAGTTAGTTAATTTCGATGTTTTCTGTATCGTTAGCTAATTTCCAACTTTTGTAACGTCAAATATAATCAATATATGTCCAAGAGTCCTGTAAAGTCAAAGGAAATAAAGCACTTTAATTTTGATTTTGAATACATAGTATAAAACAAAGCCGCTTCCCGCTATCTGTTTGTCCCTATGTATGCTTATATCTTCAAGACTACGCAACGTATTTTGATGCGGTTTTTTTATAGCAATAGTTATTCAAGAGGAAGGTTTTTATATCAGCATTGCACCCGTGAAAACCCGGAGCGGGTCGCTAACAGAATATATAGCACTATCTAATCACTTCAGAATTGCGTCATGAAATGGGGACCTTTCACTTATGCTGCTCCGATAAGGCGCCGATTGAAGGTAGTCTTAAATCAGATTATCCTATTCATCGATACTAGAGATGTAACGATTGTCAATTTTTATACATTCGCGAAAGAAGAGCGAGTATTGGAAGCGCACATTGCGAATGTAAATATTGACTCATGAAAATAGTGTACCGCCAATATCTGTAACTGTTGTACTTTGGCGCTCTTACACGTCTGTAAGTCTGTAATTCTGTGTCGTCTGTGTTGTCTGCTTCTGCATTCTACGAATCAGAGATTTTTAATTTAACTCATAATATTGAATGATCTATGTTCTAATGTTCATAAAAATGATGGCCTATGTCCTATGACTGTGAAAATCAGTCTGCAGTTAGCGTTATTGTCTTATTAATCTTTATGTAATAATTACAAATAAAAGAACAGAATAAAATTAAAACTAGTATCTTCAATTGAAACAATAACGCTAAATATGGACTGTTGCACACACTCTACCTACAGCCTTCAATCTCGCACGGGGATTGTTCTCACTGCGATGTCATAGTAAACAACTATAATTAGAAGACTTCACATTGACATACATTGCGTATATTATTGTACTCGAGTAATTGAATTAAAAAAAATACGCTATCGATGACAAAGTGACGTAATTGTCCTGTACTAACAACAATTCCCTACTTTTATTTTTTCTCCTTTTGCTACATTTGTGGTTTTAATTGCCTTATCAATTCTTGGATATTATAATTGACTTTACTGAAGCGCCCAAAATGTCTCTGTTGTGTATACTAATATTTTTTGTATTTATATGATTATCGCGTCTGGGTTGTTGATATAAATAAACAAGTGACTATGATATTTACGTTTTCTTTGACCTTTTATTCGCAGGTTGCGGATGCGAATGCGAGTATTGAAAATCATGCGAATATTCGCGAATGCGAGTATACGCGAATGCGAGTATTCACGAATGCGATTATTCGTTACATCTCTAATCGGTACCGCAGCCATCGAAGCTTCCTAAGCTTAGAGACGCTTCCGAGAAACATCAAAGGTAGTCCAGTTACGGTAATAGGTACTAACTGTAGCTAGTTCTAGTCGAGGTGTAGTTATGTGGAACTGTAATCAAACGCTTCCGTCCAAGATTGGAGCGCAGTCAGCGTGGAACGACGTGGAGCTACGAATTTCCGTCTTGAAGATATAGCTGAGCTGGAGTTGGTATCACCATGTGTCCCTGAGAATTTTTTATCTGTCTATCAACACCCAGTGTTTTGCTCCTGATGAGATAAGCTTATAAAATTAGCGGTCCGCCCCGGCTTCGCACGGGAAATTTAGCTTGTTGACATATAGCCCGGCCAAAAACAGTATGTGGACAAGTGAATGCTAAGAATATCTCAAACATCCAACAAAGCCTAATCGGGATATAAACCCGCGACTTTCCACTCAATACGGGAACGTGCTGCCGGACTGCTAGAAGACTTCCGTCTAGGTCGTACTTTTTGATACTTTTGTTATTTTTGATACTTTTGTTATTTTACATAAACTGACATATTTATTGACCTTTCACATCAACTAAACCAAAATCGGGGAGTGACGATGGAAAAGACAAACTGATACAAACAAAACAATCGCTTTGTCGCGCTAAAATTAATTAGATCGAATAGCTTATCCACAATATTCATTCCTCCATGTTCTGTCTCTTGGACGAGATGGGATAGCTTCTTTGTTGCGGAAGTAACTAACCAGGGGTAGGTATATAGTACGAAGCTTGGACGTTGATAACGGTCCAATCTCTTGCTATCGACATCTTGTGCAATATCGACGAATATAACTAATACAACAGCCCTATAAGTACCTATTATTGGGCCAAATATGGCAGATTTTGATAAACATACAACACATGGTGTTATATTTACATGCCATGTAGGTAATTTATACGAGAAATGTTTTATTTAAGTGTTAGATTATTATTTGCATGCTACCGAATTGGTTTATTGACATGCACTACAGGAAATGTACAAGCATGATCGGCAAACTGTTTATTTTTTACAATAAAGCCATACAGTTTTGTTAGTACTTTCGGGAACTTTTTTGTAAATAATCTTCCCTAGATCCTGATTGTAACAGCTTCCATCTAGCGGGAAGAAGCCGTAGCATTTGCTACGCCTCGTAGCACTGTGACTATCTCGTAGAACCCTGAACCTGGTTTTTTAGATGCCGTAGCTGGGTACATGGTTTTCACTGCCGTTCATGTAGATGGCGCCGGGCTACTTTTCCAGAAAAGTTTTTAAAACTACAATAATGGTGACTTAGTGTGGCCTCATGTTTTGCCTTTAGAATCAAATTTATTTTACAATAGCGAAATATATTGGGATTGATTTCATTTTGGCTTACAACTGAATCTACAAAATCATTAAAATTTCTAGCATGGATAGCTTTTTGCCTTTGTTAGTGTATGTTTTGAGCACAAAATACTCTTTTTATATATGGTTTTGATTTCAAAACAGCTAGCTTTGAACCATAGAGTAAACACTCCCTGTCTCAGCAGAAGGATAGTCATATTCGACAAATTACTCAAGTTCAAAACTCGTATAAAGTCGACTATTTCTTCTAAATTTCATATTAACTAAATAGCAAAATTTTCACATTATACAAAAAAAAAATTAAGTAATTTTTTGAGTTTAGATGACTGTTTTACGCATAATTACAAATTTAATATTAGTTACCTGTGAGATAATACTTTTGCAGTGTTATTTTTCGTAACCGTGGTTTTTGAACATTATTTACCTACATACATCATTATAATATTTTGATTTGAGAGCTATTTCTGTGCAATTTAAAGTATTGTCTGACAGTTCGATATACAAAATAAGTCGGTAGGTACCAAACCATTTTCTTGGTCTTATGTCAATTAATTTTCTAAGCCTAATAATTCTATGCCTGCATTGAAGTTTTGTTTTTGAAACTACACTCAACTTCACATGTTAAAAAAGGACATTTTGTTAAAAAAAAATATTCTGATAAACTTCAAAGCTTATATTATTATTTATTATAAAAGAACATACAGTTAAAGCCAGATATGCCTATTCATACGCATATAGTGACACCTCTTAGTAGACTATAAATTATGATATCTAAACCTATGAATAATTGATTCTGATTCTGATTTAAACACGCTGTTACATCAAATCAAGCAAATAGAAAACTTTTTCCAATAAACGGGACCATCTACAGATCTCTGAATCTATACAAAATGATAAAAAAGAAAATAAATTTGTAATCACGTTTTATTTGTAGGTTTTTTACCTATAACAGTTATAACGGGAGTTCAAACACGGTCATTTCTGATTCAGATTTTGCGTAGTTGCTCCCTTTGTTCGCATCACAATAGATTCACAAGTAATAATTTTACCACTCTTCCTAATAAGGTTCATTTTCTTATACTCCTTTGTTCCATCAGGACCTTTTCCACAATTTTCTTCAAAGCCATCTGAATGGCGATGTTCTATTTTTAAATCATTCTCAACCTCATCACGTCCTGTTCCAAATTTAAAAACTGTTCCTGTTGATGAAGTTGTTCGGTCTTTGAGGGTAGGTCTGTGGGTTCCGTCTGTAGTCTTCGTACTGCCTCCAGTTCAGGTACCAAAAAGGTTGGTTATCTTTTGGCAAGGCGTTGAAGCGGTTTGCTAAGTTTCCATCCCCTCTTAGTTCTATAGGCTGTACGTCTTCTCCAAATCTGTTGGAAAGGAGGTCATTTTGTGCATTTTGTGGGTATCCTATCGCACTGAGTCCAGCATAGAAAGGCCTTTGTGCTTGAACAGCGCAGGTAAGAGCAAGAGCTAGTAATATGCTCGTTGTCGCCATTTTATCTGTAAAAGAAAAAAGGTTCTATATTTTTTTGGTTTGAGGTGGCCAGTGTTGAACCAGTTTTAGTTGGTGTTTGTTTTGTTTTTTACGTAAAAGGGCAATGCTTTGTTGTTGTAAAGATTGTCCTTGGAAACTAAGAAAGCTTTATTGCAAGGTGTTTGTTATTCTTTTGTTCTGTATCAATCTAATATTGAAAAAAACGCTTTAAATTTTATTATATTGTTTTAGTATTTGCTTTCGTCATTACGCACGCGATATCTCTAATTCAAAAGAATAATTAACATAATTTTGAGGGCTAAACAATTTCAACAGTACCTAATAATAATTATTATATACGTCAGAGTTTGGATGTATAAAACAACTGTACAGATCGGGTTGAAATTTTGATGTAGATGTAGAATAAAAATATATTTTATAGCTAAAATTAGTTGGCTTGGAATATTTTATAGGATACATATTTATAAATTTAATTACAGATCTGGCGTTTTTAGTAAGTTACTGTAACTTCACCATGGTCCCCGTACTAGGCTAGGCCTGTTTCACCGGAGGCCTACTGTGTACAGGTGGGATAATAAATTAAATTAAAAATAATTTATTCAGGATATTTAAGGTCGTAGATAACTATTGAAACGAAGACACTACCGAAGCATGGAATACTTATTTTCTAATAAGTGAGTAGATTTTTCATGTGTATGTATTTTTAGGACAGGAAGACTGACAGGAAACTGGGCAAGAAGATAGGTAACAGGCACCTCGTTGAGTCGTGGGAGTAATTTTAATATTGTACCAGGAATAATTTTGGCGTCTGAATCGTTGAAAATATAAAAAATAATGGCATCGGTAATTTTGATACCCACATTAATATCAATTTATCAGTCTGCGGTTATCTATCTTAGTTATCTTTTTTCCTCAACGCAAACATATATTTATCAAGATCAAAATTGCACGAGAATATAATTATTTACTACATTTATTTCCTTTCCGGAAAATATTCGCTATTTTTTATCAGAAGTGCTATAGTGACTCCGACATTGAAAAATTATTCGCTGTTTCGCAAAAGATTTTCCTCAATAGACAGGAAAATTAGGAAAAGTTATAAGGAAACGTAATATATAAAATAAATAACTATTACCTTAATATTAGAAGTGTCCGCAAATAGCAAAATTATAAATCACTTATTTTGATAAACAGTCCGCACTGAACGAGATCGCAGTATTCTCTGTGCTTAAAATGCACCCACTGAGTTTAAATATGGAACTTGCGCGTTTCTGAGTACCAACGTCAGTTTGAAAAAAGAACACATTAAGTACAGACAGGCTTTATTTTTTATAAATAGGTCAGTTATTTGTTGCCAACATACCTACTGGAATAAGGAGTTCGGTTATGCACAAGGAAAACACGTATTTTTATTTATGTTTGTCGTGTTTGAGTAAAATGAGAACCAATTGTGTTAACATCTAGGTAAATATAAATAATGTGTTCTGATTTTACCTAACAACATGCAAAAGTAGGCCAGACTTTTAGAATAAACAGTAGAAACCTACCTAATTCAATTAACAAATTACTCTAGCCTAAATACATACCGAGTATATACATAGGTACTATAGCCTAAATATATACTGAGAAACACAATCAGCGAATAAAAAAATTACATTATTTAACAATAAGAGAGTTTGTTCTAAATTCACAATAAAGCACTTTATGAAATTCTAAAAGTTGTCTAAAAATTCTATTCATAAAACAAATTCAATTCTAAAATATTCTAAAGCCAACGTAAAAACCCATTCAATACTACGCTCTTCTTCTTCCGAAGGTGACGTCACGGCCGAACTTCGACTTCGCCAGTATAAGAAGACCTCTTAACTTGATCTTCACTTCCGCTGCTCTTCATATATGTTGTTCTTGAAAGGGGGGAGAGGGAGGTCTATTGAATTTAGTGTTTTGGATTCATCATTGATGCCATGGGTATTATGAGTAATTGTTACGTTGGGTTTTTGCAAATCACTGGTTACACACACCCCCTAAGTTACGTGTCTGGTATTTATATTTTTTGTTTGTAAACTATAATTGTAAACTAATCCATTTCTATTGTCTAAACAAAGTTGAGTTAAAAGTTTAAAGGTGTTCGTTTAATTTATTTATTTGTCATAGTTTCTTTATAATCCTAATGTTTTATGAGACAACAAGACATTTTTTTTAAACCTATTCAAATAGTAGGTAATTTAATAGACTAAAAAACTATTGGTGTAATGTGATATTTATATTTCCTCTTCTGAACAACCATTATCGTCTGATGGATCGTCAATCGAAAAAGTAACATTTATCATCAAAATAAATATTGAATTATTAATAAGTATGTACTTAAAATACTGAATAAATAACTTATATACTATATAATGAAAAATTGTCCAGAGGCGGGAATCGACCCCCGCAACCTCCTTCGCAGGCGGACCTTCGCCCACCCCGCCACAGAGGTCGTAAATAATTATATACCTACTTAAATACTATTATATACCAGGTTAACAAGTAGCAAATTGATACGACTGGTTCTGAAGTCGTGATATTGTCGGGATTTTCGTATAAAAATATCCTGCTAGCTTGTTTTATAAATAACATAAATATTGCTCACGAACCATGAGATAAAACCTATAAGTATTTCTATACTAATATTATAAAGAGGAAAGATTTGATTGTTTGTTTGTTTGAATTGAATAGGCTCCGAAACTACTGAACTGATTTAAAAAAATTCTTTCACTGTTAGAAGCCTACATTATTGATAAAAACTATGCTATAGAATATTTTAAATAATTTAAAAAATATTAGGGTTCCGTATGGAAACATCAATAATGAAACCCCACGTGCGTATAAAAAATTATAATTTATGATTTTTTTTACTACTATATACTTATGCGCAGGTGGTGTGCACCGCTAGTGCCCGATAATATTTATATGATATTCTTGGCATAGGCATTAATATCAGTGGGTTTTTCCTCGTAGTTCCTATTAATTGGCGCAAACTCTAAGGAACTTTAAAAGTGGAAAACATTTGGTCATGCGCAAATTTCATTGTAATGATTAAACGAGTTCATTACCCTAAATGTTGAATCATTTACATTATGCTTATATTAATTTGAATAATCTTTGAAACAAAGACAGAAAAGGTATTTTAAGTTATAAAACAAAGTACCAAAAAAAAACTAGTACGGATTTATCATTCTGCAAATTCAAGTTTTTGGGTAATGATAATTCAGCATTTTAGAAATTCAGCTTAATGAGATTCTACATTCTAGGAAATCAAACATCTTGAGATTTCAACTTTATGCGAAATCAACCTGATGGTCCTAAAGGTATAAAATAATTATATAGTAAAAAATATATCAAAACGGTGGATCACTAGGGCTGCAGAGAGAGGAACTTCCTGACAATACGCGTCGAGTCCAGTTTTCAGAATACAGCGTATAATTAAAAAATATAACGATCGTTTTTTAATAATTGTTTTAATTATTTATTATATAGGTATATAGGCTGTAATTAAAAAATATATTATTATTGATCCACAAATAGACGCAAGCCTCCTGTGAAAAGCCTTATTGTTTTTTATCAATATGTAAGTAATGTCCATAATTCCAGGACTAGCTGTTTTTAAGGATAACACTTAAACTAATCACCAACACCCTGTATATCAATGTTATCTATTGAGTAATAGGTATATTAGTTAATTAGTGCAGTGCCTACCCATATCTCAAACTTTACTTTGGTGATAGATCTGTGTGGATTATCTCACTTTATTTATTACTTGCGGCCCGCCCCGGCTTCGCACGGGTATTAAACAAAAATTTCAAAAATTCTACACTAGCACGATGGGTTTCACAGTTTTCATACGGATTCCTTACTTTTTTTAGCATCATTGGGGTTTTGACATTGACTTGACACTCCATAACTGACACTGGCCGTAAAGAAAAAGCAAGCAGCGAAGCCATAATAAAAAAAGAGGTTGAATATGTAGCGCACGGTTTTATTACTGAATTATTTATGCGGACTATTATATCCCTAACATATAGTTATCCCTAACTTTTTTGAAAATATTGTATAGCCTATGTTCATCACGGAAAATTTAGGATTCTAATGGTGAAAGAATTTTTACAATCGGTCCAGTAGTTTCGGAGCCTATTCAATTCAAACAAACAAACAATCAAATCTTTCCTCTTTATAATATTAGTATAGATATAGATAAAGATTAATTATTTTTATATTTATCGCAAAAACCTGCTTTAAAAGGTAAGTTCTCATAAGTATGAATGGTTACTGACTATTAGTATACGACGAAAACTTCCATAAGTTTCTTTACGTCAAAAACGATTTTTTAAAAAAGACCTTAATTAAAACTGAGGAAGTTTGCGTCTTCAAGTTTTAATTTAAGTGAAAAGAGTCTTTTAGATTGCAAGATTTAAAATGTTTACCTACCTTTATTAAAAAGTAGGTAACATCAAAGTACGATAAAACTACAGCTTGGAAAACCCAAGTTATAATGAATTAAATCTATACCTATAGGTACTTATATTATAGGTATATTTTATACTATTTTAATACATTGATACCTATCAATGTATTAAAATAGTATAAAATATATCTTAGTATAATATAATATATATAATAAATAGCATAAAATAATATTTTATACTAATTTTATAAAGAGGAAAGATTTGATTGTTTGTTTGAATTGATACAGATAACCTACCGCAAATAGGTACTCAACCGTTTTCAAAAATTCTTTCATCCCCAGAATCCTTCATTATCATCGTGAAATTATAGAATATTTTCAAAAAGTAAAGGATCCATCAATCTTCAATAATGTGCCTTTGTATGTGCGTGTGTGAAAATTAATTATTTTTGAAATGTTTTTTAAATATCTGTGCGAAGCCGGGGCGGACTGCTAGTTATGTAAAAGTAGGAATCTATACCTATTAGCAATGATAAAACGTAAGCTGAATAACTACCTTATTAAGGTCACATAGGGTTCGTTTTTGCAGACCTATAACCGGGGGAAAATTTTAAACGGGGATCGACCTAGTAGGAAGTAATTTAGATAACAGGATAAATAAAACAAATAATATGTCAATAAAAACAAAAAAGAAAAATAATAATCGAACACGTCTATAAAAATGTGCGAGTCCGGTTCTATTTTTGAATTTTACTTACCGAATACTGCTTCACTTGTACGGGGGTTGTTGTGTAGGTAGAAATGAGAAAATACTTAATTTTGTGATCGAATGCGTAAATAATTTTAAATTCTGTCCTTCAACTTTAATAATGTACGCAATGTATGGCGATGCGATGTCTATTCTCTTACCCAAGACCCCAGGAGAACGATTCCGTGCTATTTATCAAAAACGCAATCGATTGTTTCGTTTAACTTTTTTTTTTGTGAAAATTGGTTTTCTAGTAGTAAAATACTAACACCAATTATAATAATAATAATAAATAATGCCGAACAATCTTCACAGCGTCATCTAGCCCCAATCTAAGCAGAGCTTGTGTTACGGGTACTAGATTGTCTGATATACATAATACAATATTTATACATTATATAGACATTTTTTACTATACCTAGAAAATGACCAGAACGCCCTGAACGAATATCTGCAGATCGTACAAATATTTGTCCCGAGGCGGGAATCGAACCAGCGTCCCTGCGTTGCTGGAATTTTAAATTCGTCGAAACGAAACACGATATTTCGTGATATTAAAAAAGTCCCTCTAATTCAATACCATAAAATGAATTTAAAGCTTAATAAGGTTCATATTTCAGCCATAAGTAAATAGATTAACATCAACATCATCAACAACATCACCAGCCTATAAAATAGTCCACTGCTGGACATAGGCCTCCCCAAATGAGCGCCATACCCATTTGGGGCCATAGTCCCCACGCTGGGCATGCGGGTTGGGGATCGCAATTCGGTGGAGTTGTTCTGCAGAGGGCGCTGCTGCCCGCCCTCGGTGTGTTTCCCTTATTCGCCTCTTACGACACCCACGGGAAGAGTTGGGGAGGTGAAACTCTATGCCGGCACCACACGGCCAACATATAACTAATTAACATCATTATGAAAAATTCCGATGACCTTGCTATATTATATTAAATTTCTAATGAGGATATAAGAGAACCGTTTAGAAATATTTATTCGTTTATATCAATGGTTTTCCTGATTTCTGTAGAGAATGTCGTCTTGATTGAAAATATAATAATCACTTAAGCTTCTTTTCTTCTAAAAATACGTTTTATCTTAAATTCCTTTCCATTTTCCTGAATTATCTGAAGAATTTGCTCCGTAGCTATGATTTTGTAAGCACGTACATAGGTACTCGAACATAAAAAAATTATAATCTTAGATGAAAATAAATAAACGACGCTATTTTGTCCTTGAAAGTTATTTATGTATAGTCCTTACTAACGACCTCAGTCAGTGGCGCAGCGGCCGATTGTCTGTCTCAGATTGCTGCGGGTTCACTTCCCGCCACGGTAAATGTTTGCACGATCTGTGCCCCATTAGATATAAGTAGTTTCTATTTGTTATATTGTTTTATAAGGTGCAATAAAGATATTGTCTATTTATCTATCTAATTCTATAGTTTCTTATTTCGGTAAACTTATACAACGAACCCACGACACTTATTCTTATATATTAGTCTTTACCAACCATAAGTGACAATAAGTCGAGTAGATAAAGATTGGGACTCTTAACCACCTCTTTCATGTAGCCTTGATTAGATCCATTGGATCGAACATGACTTAGTATGACAGCATGAGATTTACCGACGACATTTTCAATCACAATCTTTTTCAATACGACTTATAATACTATTAATAAATCTTTTTAAACTTACGCGACCTGAACACATAATGATTAGTAATTTACAGGTATTTATCGCGTTTTTTTTCCTCGACGTTTCAACACGTTTGCACTCTGTCGTGGTCACGAGATGAAACTTGAAATACTACTGACTAATCATTATATTAATAAATCATTTATTTCATGCAAAATAAGAACAGCTAATGATGGTAAAAAAAAACTTATTCTAGAGCCAACATCAACAAATACCTTACAGACTAACATACATACAAATATAAAATGATTTAAAGCTCCGGGGACGGATGAATATTATCACCATGTAATGCTATTATTAGGAGAGGCCTATGTCCAGCAGTGGACTAATGTAGGCTGATGATGATGATGGTGATGATGAATGCTATTATTTGTATTAGAATAGTATTTATCTAGGTTCGGAAAACTACGTCGAGTCTTCTCGTCATCCATACCGCAATGTTTGAAAACGAAAGTTTTTAATCAGTGCGTCCTACCAGTCATGACCTACGGAGCTGAGACGTGGACACTCACGATAGGGTTGGTCCACCAGTTCAAAGTCGCTCAGCGCGCTATGGAAAGAGCTATGCTCGGAGTTTCTCTGAAGGATAGGATTCGTAACGAATACATCCGACAGAGAACTAAAGTCATCGACATAGCTCAGAGAATTAGCCAACTGAAGTGGCAGTGGGCCGGCCATATTTCGCGAAGAACCGATAACCGCTGGGGTAAACGTGTTCTTGAGTGGAGACCGCGACTCGGTAAACGTAGTGTAGGACGCCCTCCGACCAGGTGGGATGACGATCTGCGAAAGACTGCTGGCAGATGCTGGATGCGACAAGCCGAAGACAGGGCGCTATGGCGCTCATTAGGGGAGGCCTATGTCCAACAGTGGACTAACATAGGCTGATGATGATGATGATGATGATGATTTATCTAGGTTCCTACAACAAATATTATCAAAACACTTCACTGAAATGAAATTAAACCAATCGGCTTTTTCGAAGAAAACACATTTTCTTATTATTTGTGTGGATATCTCCAAAAAGCTTGTGGTAGGAACCTAGATAAATACTATTCCAATACAAATAATAGCATTCATCATCACCATCATCATCATCAGCCTACATTAGTCCACTGCTGGGCATAGGCCTCCCCTAATAATAGCATTACATGGTGAAATTATGCTCAAATTACAAATCATTTTGGTATAACGTTTGTATAGGAAATTCTTCCGTCACCGGAGCCTTAATAACTAAAGTATACATACACAATAGGTACGGCGACGTTGACGCATCAGGGTCTATGAGTATGAATCTGTCGATGGTGCACGACGGTGTCCCCTTATAGGTGCTTATAATATCCAAATGAACAACACAATGTCCCAGCGACCAGAACAATGGAACTTCGAACCAGCAACAATGATGTCTGGTCGTTATTGCCTGTGACAGTGGAAAGCCTCTTGGATATTGCATACTCGAACTCGTGTCCTACATGGCAACATTGCGATGATATAAATAGCTGCGACGCAGGTTTTAATTTTATTCTCGACTATATATATATTAGACGACCTCTGTGGCGCGGTGGGCGAAGGTTCGCCTGCGACGCAGGAGGTTGCGGGTTCGATTCCCGCCTCGGGACAAATATTTGTACGATCTGCAAATGTTTGTTCAGGGCGATCTGGTCGTTTACTATGTATAATAAAAAAAATCTATACATGTATTAATATTGTATTATGTATATCAGTCATCTAGTACTTACCCATAACACAAGCTCTGCTTAGCTTGGGGCTAGATGATGCTGTGTGGATTGTCCGGCATATTTATTTGTTTATTTATATTATATATTTATTTTACTACACAATGAAATAGAACATTTCAACAGACATTTCAACAGAGGAATTATAAAGGGCGGTCTTATCGCTATGAGCGTTATGTTTTATAGGCCTGTCACCCTCATTTTTCGTAAAATGTCTAATAAAGTTGGATTTTACGCAATCAGAGGCGCATACCCAATAACTAAAGTAATTAATTTTCATGCTAACAATAGTGGTCGGCAATTCTCTCAAACGAAAGCTAATCAGTATTAATCAGTATTTAGCCTAATCATTTCCACGAAATAAATTTCAATTGGCCACAATAAAATAAGAAGAATTTGATTGTTTTCAAAAATCATAACAGGACTTCAAATTTCTTATGTTTTTTTCATTGGGCAAAATCTAAATTATGTAACCAAATTAAAACTTGTTATTTATAATTGAATCGCAACAACTGTAGCTCTACAGGAAGCTCACCTGATCCAATATACAATTTTTTTTTAAATGCTCAAGCGCAGAATAATGCTCTTAAAGCGAGGATTCTGGAAATGACTATCGTATCAAACCATCAAAGGCACAAATATACCGCATGACGAATATCACGTATTGCCCACGCTGTTAGCTTGACCGTATGTGAGCTTAAAAGCTATGTGTACCCCAAGTTTGGTTTATGACCGGATAGGTTATTGCTAAGCTGGCGAGGAATCGATGTTCCGAAGTTTTGGGGTCGGCTTTGATAACATTTTCGGGTAGATTGTGATTGGTTTCTTATTACTTTTATTTTGACACTTTTCTGCCACATCTGTACTAATATTATAGATAGATTGGATTGTTTGTGTGTTTGAATTGAATAGGCTCCGAAACGTTTTCGTTCTCTTGAAACTATTTGAAAATTCTTTCACCAAGAATCCTACATTGTCCCTGATGAACTATAGAATTTTTTAAAAAAAGTTAGGAATCCATATGAAATCTTCAATAATGTACGTTGGGTACGTGTAGGTGTAGGTAAAATTTTATAATTTTTAAATAGTTTGTACCTCATAATAAACTGGGTCTAGTCTAGGGTAAAACAAATTAACAATATAAAATCTGGGGTAAAACCTTAAGGCGCATACAGCACCTAAACTAGCGCCACCACCTACTTTATGTTATTATTCTGTTTAACAAAGGAATTTTCAAAAATCCTATTTACGAAAATAGATTTTGGTGGCCACCAAGGGCAACTTCGTATCTCTTCCTAAACTAAATAGAATAAAACTATTACAGAGGCATTAAAAAAAAGCTTATGATAGGTATCACAAACTGGACGATGGATTTTTGAAAATTCCCTTGTTAAACAGAATAATAACATAAAGTAGGTGGTGGCGCTAGTTTAGGTGCTGTATGCGCCTTAACAAAGAAAATTACAAGCCAAATGAAAACTAGTTAGTTAGTAAAAATAAGGTTTAATATGAATTGTCTTTTTGTACGCTCCGTTCCAACTTTCATCGTAGAATTCCAAAATTCAAACAATTTTTAATTTCACGGCGAATATAATGCTGAGTCGGCAATTTGAAACTTTATTTATAGTTTTTGGTGTTACACGATTATCCGGAATAAATTAACCTTATTTTTAGTTCAGATTTACAAAACTAGAGTCAATAAGTGATCCAAATGCTGGTTCCTATTTCAGACAACGAATGAGCATTTCCATTCAGCGAAGCAATGCTGCATTACGATACAGCGAGGCAATGCTGTCAGCATTCCGGGCAATCTGCCTTCAAAAGTTAATGAACAAATCGTAGTTATTTAATAATGTGGTAACCTCTTTATATTTAAAGTGGCACCTATAGAACTCTGTCAGGATATTATTTATTGTTTTGTGTATAGAAACAATCTGTCTAAACTGACCTCATATAGAAATTACGGCCGGTGATATCAATGCCCGCCTGCTGTAACATCAGAAATAGAGAGTGCACCTGTGTTTGCGCACACACTAGGCGTATGTCCTACGCACTTAATATTTGAGACTGACCGCCGTTGCCGAAGATTAAAGGGGTCATCATATTTCTAAATTTTCGATGTTTTC
The DNA here is from genome assembly GCA_963931895.1 of Eupithecia pulchellata. Classification (NCBI taxonomy): domain Eukaryota; kingdom Metazoa; phylum Arthropoda; class Insecta; order Lepidoptera; family Geometridae; genus Eupithecia; species Eupithecia pulchellata. Next base: position 3,188,590 of record OZ007540.1, read on the forward strand.
TATACCATAAAACCTTTAAGACCTAGAAGATTATACAATAAAACTTAAAAGACTTTTCTTAGAACATACTGTGGTATGCTCAAGAAAAATCTTCTACAGGGTATAATCTGAAGCGCTTCCGGGAATCATTCGACATGATGGATCGTCTTTAGAGATAGGTATCTGATATGGTGGCCTACTTGCTGCTACTTGAGTGTAATATACTGTTAGCGTAGTGTAATAACTATCCAGACTTAGTCTCTTGTTACCTATATTTACGTAATTCATCATCATCATCAGCCTATGTTAGTCCACTGCTGGACAAAGGCCTCCCCTAATGAGCGCCATAGCACCCTGTCTTCGGTTTGTCGCATCCAGCATCTGCCAGCAGTCTTTCGCAGATCGTCATCCCACCTGGCCGGAGGGCGTCCTACACTACGTGATTAGTAGTATATAATTAGTATACATAATTAGTCTACACTAATATTATAAAAAGGAAAGATTTGATTGTTTGTTTGAATTGAATAGGCTCCGAAACTACTGGACTGATTTGAATAATTCTTTCACCATTAGAATCTTAAATTTTCCGTGATGAACTATAGAAGGCTTATTGAAGAAGAGAGGCTATAGAATATTTTCAAAAGGATAAAGTTCCGTATGAAAAATTATATTTTGTAAAATACCCGTGTGAAGCCGGTGCGGACCTCTAGTAATTTATAAAAAACGTTGCGACAATATAGGGTACGTGTAAGCTAATAAGTTTAGTATTAATCTGCTGTAGTTTTTATAGCACGCCTTTTTGTTTTTATATCTACCATGTTTGGATGGCAGGCATTATACCAGGTGTATCACCTTTTGTATGCTTTTATGTGTGTAATAAAGTGTTTAAATAAATAAAATTGACAATCGCAATACTTTGTTATTATGTTCAGAAGCCAGAACTCGATATTTTCAAATCATAGCTTCCCCAAACTTCATATTCTTAACTATTAATGAGGCGTAAAATCTTCTCTATCTGACAAATAAAATAATTGGTTAATTAATAACCAAATTAGATATAGTATTTAATTGAAACTATTGAGCTTACGTTGCAAACAATCTACAGATAGCTCAACTGATTCATAACTACACCAGTCTATCAATTAACAATCTAAAGCTTCGATATTATGATCAGAAGCATGCAACTACATTTTAAAATTTTGTCACATAACTACCCGCATGCCAAGATGGCTCTGCCGGTACTTTATTGCATGCCGCGTTGCCACGTGCAAGCATCCATACTTTTTGCAAGGGCGATGCACGTAAAATCTCGTATTCTACATTCTTATTTATTGAAAATAGTTTGGTTTACTGTAAAATATCAGAGTATCTAGACGATAAAAAGGTTTAGGACGAGTTTTCGTCTAATTTAATACAACCTAACAATGTAAAGGTGTCTTGTTCGCTTCTTTACTTTCCTCTTAAATAATTTACTATTAACTATTTTTGCATTGGCTATAACACCTAAAATGCTAACCTATTTGAAATCTTTATTCTAACCCACCTAAAAATACTCACCTAGTTAAAAACTTTACTTACAGCCATCCCTAGTCATTTGCATGGAGCAAGTTCAGGTCGAGTGGCGATAACCATTTAACATCTATAAATGCCCAAGTAACACAAAAGTGCTGTATAAAAGCTGAATTACTGTCCACAATAGAACCCTTAGCTGTACAAGTCTGCTGAATAAGAGCGTTAGCAGCGCTGTTTCAGCTGATATAACTCTGATTTGGGCACAAATTAAACAGCTATAGGCTGAATAACTGTAACGATTGCTGTATATCAGCATTATTTGAGCATTATTAAAGGTAACAGTCACCCCAAGAGCTGAACATTGGCTGAATATCAGGGTGTGTGTTACCTCTTATACAGCACAATTGCTGATTATCAGAGTTTGTGTTACCTATTATACAGCACAAAGTATAGACCAGGATCTTAATAACGCTGAGAATTCACAAGTTGCGAAATTGTGAATAATTTTCACGTTCTTGCCCCTACTGGCTACCGAGTGAAACAATTTGACAAGTGTTTTGTGATGTTATATAGTGTTTATTGTTTTCGGTAAGTAAAAACTTGAGTATTTCTTCTAAACGCGTAAAATTCGAATGGGAAAGCATTTTTACTGTCAAATATCATATAAGTATAGAAGAAAATTTTCATGCGCTCTCAAAATAGTACCGTTTACTTGAAAATTATAATTTAAAATGCGCTGATGATGATTAAAAATAAAACAGAAATCTTATTATTCTGTCCAGGTTATTTGACAATAAGCTGTTTACTCATAAATCACAGATTTTCTATTCAAAATCCAGTTGTTATTTTCGTTGAAGAGACAAAGATATAAACTGTAAATATATTCATATTCATAGGTTAGAACATAAAAATGGCAGACAAGCAATGTGCACTTTATTAATCACAATTAAATGCTATGGGCTGTATAAGTATTCACTCGTGGTACATACATCAGCAATGAGCTGACAAGAGTAGTTCTTGTGTGAAACAAGTCAGCCACAAGCTTAATAGCGGGTAACAAGTACGCAAATATTTTACAGTGAACCACTAAACTCTGTAGAAAATTTAGGGATCCGTAATTTATAAAATTAAATTAAAGCGCTGTGTGTAACGTCCTTCATATTTATTATTTAGTCATATACCTATTTACTTTATATTACAGGATAATTCACAAACGTCCGCCAGCGAAAAAGCACTCCAGCAGCAAGACACACTACAAGTTATCAACACGGGAGATATACAAACCATTCTTTCCAATCAAGCCGCTATGTTAGCGAAGCTTGATATATGCAATATTAATAATAAAAAATAAATAAAAATAATAAGATATATTTTTTCAATTGCCCATTTGCTTATGTTTTCACGTCATTTTTCTTGTTTATCATATTCAGTACACACACTGTCACTGTCTGAGTTTTCAGAAACATTAGAGATATCTATCTGTCATTACTGCAAGATACGGAACCACTATCTTCTAATATTTGCTGTATACTTGCAGAGCTCTGTCCATCTAAATCTGCACGTCCTTCTACACAAACAGTTGCGGATCGGGAACCCTGCCGTTCTAAAATTTTACTCCCCCTTGACTCATTATTCATCAAACGTGTAGCTTGATCAGTGTTCCCGTATCTCTATTTAAAATTCTCAAGTATTCTGCAGTAATTTTTCGGCGTATTCCTCCTGTTCTACGTTTATATTTCTACATTTCGATATTCAATACCACAAGTCTATATAATCCTATACGGGGCGCTGAAATAAACAGTCTTCATGAACTCATTTAACTGCATTAGTAGATTAATTGCCTACGCAAGTACAAGTATTCAGCTCTAATCGGGATCTTGGGTCACTTGTGATTTGTTATTAAGCAGTTTGCTATATTTTAGCATCATAAGAATTCACCCATAGTGATCATGTGGGCTGTTATAGTGCTATTATACGATTGCATGTAACAAGCTGATTAACATAATTAAAGTTCCACTTTGTGCAGCAAGACGCATTATATTGTTGTTAATTGGAGTCACAGTATAACTGCAAGCATTATAGTAGTTCACATGTTCTTTCTTAAAATGCAAGCGTTTTAAGGGCCACATGTGGCCTTCTATTCAGAATATAGCTGAATAGAAGGCTTGTATTGGTCCATTAAAGTGCTATAATGCAGCTGATAGTATTTTTGATTCCTAAAAGCTGTATAACACTGAACTGTAACACTATATTAACACTCGCAGCATTACAGTGTTGTCTCCGTGACGCCATATAGTGCTTATATACAGCCGAATGCGTAATTGTGAGCTATTGCAGCTCGAGTGTACTCTAATAACTCTTCTCAAACGCTGAAGTTACCGACGTGGACCTTGTGTGATATCTTATAATGCAGGTTTGTGCTACTTGGGTGGGAAATGAGAATAATGCTCTCATTTATGGAGCACATCAAACGCATCCATTACCAAGGTATGTTTGATTTCTGTAAACTGAGCCATATTTTACAGTTCTAGTAATCCAGGACTAGATTTCCATTATCGCTTTCCTGCTGGCGAAGCTAATAAAAGTGTTTACAGATGTGAGATATATGGGCTGCTGTTTACCAGATTTTGGTTCGATGAATTTGTGGAGCATTGGCTTACTGCATAATGCTGATGCTAATATTTTCGCTCTTAGGTTGTTATATTTATTTTTTGTCTGCTTATAGGTAGTTATATTTGGTTTTCTTTAGTTTTAGTAAATCATCCTTATTTTAGTGTGTGGTTATAGATAGTTGTTAATTTGATTAAGTTAATTGCTTGTGACGACTTTAACAGGACGGTGTGGTCGCTAAGTGACAAAGTCCTACTTAAAAAAAAAAAGAAATGGCGTATAGTTTCCTTCTTTAAAAACAAAGGTTCCAAATTTAAACAAACGAACGTATTATTGTCGATGTAAAAAGTTATTAAAGATTATATTAATGAGTGAGGATGTACTCCTTCATATCCTTCTTAATTATTAAAATGCGAAAGTAAATCTGCCTGCCTCTTACTATTTACAACCAAATAGCTGAACGGATCAAATAGGATTTGGTGTTTTTTTTTACGTTCCCAATAAAGTCATTATGATCTATCATGATATCAGTTTTCTGTTTTCCAATATTTCTGCTCAGTTTCCAAGAATGTATCTAGGAAAACACGCGAAAAGGCGTGAAAGACCGCGAGCAGAAGCCTGTTTAAATTAAACAATTGAACCTCGACGTAGACGTAATACATAGCTTGCGTCACCGATAAAACATCACTATCAATCTCTGTCCACGCAAATAAAGCGGGGTTACCAACATTTTGTAAACAAAGCAATTTTCTGCCATCATCTGCCAAGTTTTAATTAGATTAATTATAATTCTGCATACGTGAAGGGACATTAATGACTTTCGGGATTTCACACGCAATAAATTTTGCTTTATGTTGTATTTAAACTTGACAAATATTACGTTTTGACAACTCCTGTGGCGCAATGGGCATGGAGCAATGGAGATAAAATCGATCTAATACAAAGAAGGTAGGTTCGATTCTCACCGTAGTACAAAAGTTTTATTTCCTAGTACAAAAATGATATCCAAAAACGTATAATATATATTCCGGGTCCGAGTGTTTTTTCGTGTCTATAGAAGTTTCTTAGAACACTTTTGCATACATATTGCTAGGATACCCTATGGGTCTGTCGGGAACGGAATGTCACTGGCTGGCGGATAAAAAGAGTTCGCATATCAAAAAGATAAGATTCGGCTGATCGTTGGCGGTCACGCGGGAAATTGTTATTTTTCCGTTTTATATGTTTGTTATAACAAGCTGTTTTGCGATCAAAATCTATTCCCTATGAACCTAATGCTAAACAAGATCTGTTAAGTGCTCTCGCGCGCCGAGGGTTTCGAACTTTTGTCGATTATGTACCTACACAAATGTAAATTTTTGACGTTATACAAAATAATGCGAAATTATAAAACCTACCGAAATAAAAAAAACTGTTTTGATCTTTTGATGTCCAAACCGATAACTTTCATGTGATACCCCACTCGGTGTGGTAGCCCCCTCTTTTGAAAGGTAATCCCCCTTTAACCATTTTTCAAAAAAATACCTATTCTACTTACATACTTCTCTATATTCTCTTTACTACCAATAAATATAGAAAAAAAACATATTTACTAAAATTTTTAAAGAATTAAAGTCTTTGTACTAGGTCTATTTTAAAATTACGACATCAAAATTTTTGTACTCTTCTACCATTTCAGTTTTTCTTGAAATCTTTACAGGCGCACCATGTATAGTTTTTCAAAGATTGAAAACATGCCAGAAAAACGCGAGACATTATTGATGACCTTCGGGTTTCGAAACCGATCTCAAAACCCTTAAAACTTAAAATCTATTGTCGTTTTGGAGTGTACTGTCATTAAATTGATTTCAATAACAAAAAAATTTGCTTAAAGTGTTACTTGAAAAAATAATTTCCCGCGCGACCGGCAAGTAACTACCATTGTTACTACTGTTTGCGGTTAACCTCGTTTAAATCCCATTGGCTCTATTTCACGAAGCTTACAAGCTTTGTTTGTCAGCATCCGCTATAGCATATTTTGCTAAATTACAGTTAGCAAGGCCCACAATTAATTTAAAATTACCCATTACAAATAAACCGTTTTGTACGATTTTCCATCTAATTGGCCCGCGGAATGTGACGGTAATAAAACCAATTTCATTTTGTGGTTTCTATAATTCTCAGAACATATCTCGCCCAAAATTGTAGGTAGTGTAGAAAATAGCAATGCTTTGAGTTAGCAGACGATTATGAATGGGTACACTTAACTACCAGACACCTGTTGCGGTTCTGATAGTCTAAGAAGTTTAGTTAAACAATTTTAAGGAGATTTTGGTTTCGTAATTGATTTGATTTACTAAGCTTACACTTTAATTGAGTTCTTATTGGAACAAAATTCTTGATTGAATAAAAGTGTTTTAGATTTTGACCGCGACTTTGGTCTCGTGGCGACTGGGTAAATATAATACATGTTTGTAAGGTCAGTATTATAAATATACTATGGAAAAATAAATAAATATTGCTGGGCTACTGAACAGAAGGCACAGTGGACAATCCACACAGCATCATCGAGCCAAAACTAAAAGCAGAGCTTGTGTTATGGGTAATAGATGACTTAATAATATTCCATACATAGATATTTTTATTAAAAACAAAAGGCAGGAACAAATATCAGCTGATCTTCCAAACCTTCCTTAGCGGGAATAAAACCTGCGTCGCTTCGCCTTCGCCCACCGCGGACAAAGATCGTCAATACCGTAGTAGTCCCAGCGGTCCCGGCCAATGAACTGACCTCTCCAAACTATCCTTGGATAGTCAAATCAAATGATTTGGGTTGAACGGAGGAAATACCTATTGGGTAGAAAAATCTTGGGTATAGCTGCCCGTTCAGGGCAGCTATCATTGTAAGACCCGACCATGGTACCTGTCCACTTTCCAGCATAGATCGTGGTTACACGGAGATCATGTTTGAAATAGGTTTAAATAATATGTAATAAGTCCTTCCAGGAATTCCTGTGTTTGCACAAAATTTGGTTATTTGTTTGTTTCAATTGAGCTACGAAACTACTGGACCAATTAGAAAAATTCTTTCACCATTTTGTCCCTACATTATCCCTGATACATGATAGAATATTTTTGAAAAAGTTAGAGATCCATATGAAAAATTCAATAATGTAAGTGTGTAAAAGTTATAATTTTTGAATATACCCACCCGCACCCTAATTAGTTATATTTAGGTATCTGAAGGTAGATAGATCAAATTATCTCATTTTAATGAGTTTCAAAATTAAATATAATATGATTTCACAGGTGCTTAACAAAAAGATTGGAGTTGCTCATTCATATTTGTTTTTGTGAAATACCTCCTAGCTTGTCTGTAATTTTCTTTTAGAGTAATTACGGGTTGGTGCGTTTATTGTTAAAAATTAAAGGAAAAAATAAATTAAATCTTATTAAAGCATTATTAAGACATCAATTTATTCATAAAACAGTTCTACAAACATAACATTGAATGTCAAAAATAATACTATCTTTGCATTATATTTTCATAGCTGGAATTTTGTAATTTTCTCAATGTACACATAAGATATATTTTATTTTCTTAGTCTAAACATTAAGTTACATAAATATATTAAAAGCTATTTTTGATATTTACAAACGAATAATTGATAATAACGATAAGAAATGTTTATAATAAATTTCTTCTTTACAATTAATATTTGGTCTTTTACCTACTTTTACACAATGTTATGAACGAAAGAACTTGCTACTAAACAAAACTTTTAGTTCTTTTTTAACAAATCTTTAAATATCATTGTGACATGTTTTTAAATTTACATTTTATTGTTAATATTATATTTTAACTTAATTACGCGATAAAAAATATTAATTAAGTATTTACAGCCGCATTCTTTGGTATTAAGTTAATCCCATTAGTTTTTTACTGTGTACATTTTTCACATATATTTCATAAGGTCTTAGTCCAATAAGTACCGAAATTAAAACTACCTCAATTACCACTCCACTGCTCTTTGCAATTTCAGACTCAAGCAAAATTCACCCTTCTAAACATTTATCTACCTCTTCACGCAAGTTTGCAATTTCAGACTCAAGCAAAATTCACCCTTCTAAACATTTATCTACCTCTTCACGCAAGTCTCGTCCTCTTCCGTTAGTTCCGCCGTGTCACGAAGGGTCAATATCGTGACACCATCCGCACTGTTCCGAGATATATTCGGCTTCTTCTTAGAACTTCCGTAGTCGTAGTTTGAGATCACCACACTTTCTGTTCCTTGCCTGTAATATTGATAGAACAATCACTGCTTAAATAAACGGGGATTGAAGACATGATTAGAATTAATTAGAATTAAGAATTCGATGAAATTAATCTGAATCTAATAAATTATTAGATTCAGATCAATTTCATAGAATTATTATTGCATGATAAAGAAAAATGTACCAAAAAACATCTAGATGTAAAAATATTTAGATTTAAATCTATTCCATCGAATTCTTAGTTCTTTATTGCATGATAAAATACACAAAATAACATTTAGATGTAAAAACGAAAGCGAGCTTAACCCTTAAAAGAGTTCTCTTCCAGCAAACCTTATTGGTAGGAGAGAGATAAGATAATAATTGTAAACGTGAGAACGTGCGCATAAAAGGGGATAGTTGATATAATTTTCAAGTCGTTATTTCCAGAATAAAGTCTATTATAATCTTATTTTAATATACTCTGTAGGTTAGCCTTGGTTTGATTGGCTTACATGTACTTTATTTATACTAATATTTATTATAAGGAGGAAAGATTTGACTTTTTCTTTGAATTTAATAAACTCCGAAACTACTGGATCGATTCGAATATATAGAATATTATCAAAAAAGTTAGGGAGCAAGAAAATATCTCAAAAAATCACGTCTTTGCTCTCTCAGTGTCGGTTATGTAGTGTCATAAACTTCACAATTCGTTACTGAGGTGTGGAAGGCATGTCAATATCAAAAAATATAAGTGCGAGTCAATGTCAAAAAGCCCTATGCTGCTAAAAAGTTAGGGATCCGTATGAAAACTTCAATTATGTAAGTCAGCGTGTTAGTCTATACTAATATTATAAAGAGGAAAGATTTGATTGTTTGTTTGTATGTTTGTTTGTTTGTTTGTTTGTTTGTTTGTTTGAATTGAATAGGCTCCGAAACCACTGGACCAATTTGAAAAATTCTTTTACCATTAGAATCCTAAATTTTCCGTGATGAACATAGGCTATATAATATTTACAAAAAAGTTAGGGATCCGCATGAAAAAAACAATAATTGAACCGTGCGCTGTATATTCAACCTCTTTTTCTATTATGGCGCGTCAGAATAGAAAAAGAGGTTTAATATATAGCGCACTGTGCTTGCTTTTTCTCTACGGCCAGTGTCAGTTATGGAGTGTCGAGTCAATGTCAAAAACCCCAATGCTGTTAAAAAAATAAGGGATCCGTATGAAAACTGTGAAACATATCGTGTTAGAGTGTACCTCTATAATTTCTGAATTTTTTGTTTAATACCCGTGCGAAGCCGGGGCGGACCGCTAGTGTGTCTATAAAGAAAATAACAGCAAGGGGTTATAATTTTGTACAGATGTAGTCAGTTCAAAACCTGAATTAACATAGGCTCTATCCAAGAAAACCACGTGCAAAACCGCGGGCAGGTTCTAGTTTCAAATAAGTTATGTCTTTATAATAGTCGTCAGAGAAGTAAGTACAAATTATAGGAAACTAGCGGTCGGCCCCGACTTCGCACGGGTAAAAATAAAATTTCATGCGAAACCCTTATTTATTGAAATAATTCTATAGCCTATGTTCATCACGGAAAATTAAGGATTCTAATGGTGAAGGAATTTTTCAAATCGGTCCAGTAGTTTCGGAGCCTATTCAATTCAAACAAATAAACAACCAAACAAACAATCAAATCTTTCCTCTTAATAATATTAGTATAGATATTGATATGTAGTGCTAAAGCGTTCACGACACTACTGAAGTTGATGTGATGAAGAGCCGTGGGAGACAAGCCTAACGAACAAAATATAAAGCGCCGAAATCCACTCCACACTGAAATAATGGGATAACGGATGATCCAGTAAAATAATTCCAGGCTTTAAACATTAATTGAATTCACCGAAAATAAATACAGATGGTAAATATCTTTGCCGGCCGCCGGAAACCCGCGAAGGCCCGTGATGCGATAGGGTTCGTTTCCCGCATATTTTTTACGATCTGCAGATATTTATGGGTAATTTCTGTGTAACAATAGTTACCTATGTAGTGTGTATTAAGACTTTAAGTTATCTAGTTACCCCAAGTTACCCATAACACAAACTTTCACTTTCAGGTAAATGATGCTATGTTGATTGTCCAGCATTATTAATTACTAGCGGTCCGCCCCGGCTTCGCACGGGTATTAAACAAAAACTTCAGAAATTATACACACTAACACGATGGGTTTCACAGTTTTCATACGGATCCCTTACTTTTTTTAACAGCATTGGGATTTCTGACATTGACTCGACACTCCATAACTGACACTGGCCGTAGAGAAAAAGCAAGCACCGTGCGTATATATTCAACCTCCTTTTCTATTCTGACGCGCCATAATAGAAAAAGAGGTTGAATATACAGCGCACGGTTCAATTATTGAATTTTTTATGCGGATCCCTAACTTTTTTGAAAATATTATATAGCCTATGTTCATCACGGAAAATTCAGGATTCTAATGGTGAAAGAATTTTTCAAATCGGTCCAGTAGTTTCGGAGCCTATTCAATTCAAACAAACAAACAAACATACAAACAAACAAACAATCAAATCTTTCCTCTTTATAATATTAGTATAGATATAGATACCGTATTATAGCTAGAAAACCTCTTTCATGGCTTTTAAATGTAATGTACCTACTAAAAAGCTTTTACTCGCAACTAGACAGAGGAAGTTAAATGAGTTGTTTTCGTTTCGCGTCATAACTTTTAATGTGGAGTTAGAACTTTATCTATCTAACTAGGTAATTTGTTTAGAGCTAGATAGGAATCATACGTTTATCATAAAGCCCTGCACGGCTTTATTTATAGTGTGATTCTTCACAATTTGTACAAAACAAAATGAGGGAAACTTTGCTACTTTTAATTTTTAATGACGAAAAACCAAGGTATAATGTATGCTTAATTTTGTTTTAAGTTTTGTGGTATTTTTGTAGTGTTTTTTAAAGTTTCACAACAGCTCTTGATTGAAAAATAAGATGTGTTTAATAAACCGAAATCAGGAAAGGTATTCTATAAACTTGCTAAAGAACCCCAAATAATTGGTACCTAAATTAAAAAAATAAAATAGAGAATCATTTTAATTTTGTTTAAATTGAAGACTGTTCTGCTCATTGTTGTGCACAGCAAATTGTTGTTGCATTGTTGTTGTGTTTGTTGTGAACAAAGCATCAAAATGATCACTTTAGTTCCCATAAATCGAGGCTGAAATAATCATTCAAATGACTTAGTCCCAGATATAGTTGAGAAAACAAAATTACGAGGAATGTCTCCAATAGCGAAAACTCTACAAGAAACTCTACATGAAAAGGCCAACAGAATAGTGATTATTAAAATTTCAGGAGTGTGCTAGTAAAACCTTTACCTTCTAGTAAACTAAGCTCGTGAAAAATTTAAACAGCGCTGCATTTTTAAGCTAAAGGATTACAATAGAAGTGCCTTCGTTATGTATGAATGTGCTTGTAAAGTTTACAGGTTTACAGGACGTAGTTTTGCGGTGTTTGAACCTTTCTGAAAGGTGATTTGAATATTGAATTTATATATGGTTTATGTGTAGGCCTATGTCCAGCAGTGGACTATTATAGGCTGGTGATGATGATGATGATGATGATGTGTAGGAACTATTTATTTAATTAAAACGGTTATTATTACCAATTACATTAATGAACAGAAATTAAATATACAATTACTTACAAATAGTCAATAGGAATAGAATGTCACCATATTTATGTATGATTCCTACACATGAAACTACAATTTTTTTCAAACTACTTTACTGAAATTAAATTAAAACAAATAGGATTTTTTCGAATATAAAGAAAACACGTTTTCTTATTACTTGCGTAGATAGGTAAGTAATTTCAAAAAAGCTTGTGGTAGGAACGTACATAAATACTATTTTAATACAAATAATAGCAGATCAATGGTGAAAATATGCTCAAATTACAAATCATTTTGGTATTACGTTCGTATAGGAAATTCACCCGTCGCCGGAGCCTTAATATGTTTACCTTAACTACCTATAATGTAAAAGTCCTTAAAAATAAATAAGATTAAAAAAATAACTACCTATAATGAGGTGCAGGCAACTGCTCATTAAGATATAGCTCTATATACTTATGACGTGTTAATAAGCGAAAACTAACGCATTGAGCCGCGCTTTTAAATCGCTAGTGCCAAGATTTTAACGTAGAAATATTATCCCTCTGGGAAATCTCAGGACTTTTCGGATTTGTTCGATGAAGATATTGAAAATATTTATTGCATGCCTACCTACTGAGTCCCGACCTTTCTTCAAGGGTAAAATGGAACCTTGTATATCAAACAAAGAACAGGAAATTGTTTCGACTTCAAAATATTTCCTAAGGATTCACGGAAAACGTTTCGACCCACTTTTACATAAATCGCTATGCTCAATTTTGGAAAAGGAGCTTTTTAAATAGGGAATTTTTCCCTTCTCAGTATCTATGGATGCTCATAATAAATATATTAGTGAGGTGAAAGATGTTAGAAAAAAAAACATATTTATCGATTACGAAGGTGAAAGTTTTACAAAATGGTAGAAAATTTTGAAATGATAATGAGAGAGCCTCCCAAAGGACCAGCGGCTCCAAGCGGCTCTATTGTCTAACTCAACTGGTAATCGTAATCGGCTCCAGTTAATGGCTCCAGGCATTTCTAACCTAACCTAGCCCTTCGGTTGTCACTTTAGTATAAAGTAAATAGCTGAAACCGAAGACCAGTTAAATACCTTAGACAACATTCTGACTGGATCTACAATTGGTAATCGGTTTGAAGTTCACTGGTTTACTGATTTCAAGTGAGACAATAAGATCGTGGAAATGCATAGATTTAATTTCGTGGTGAATAAAGATGTTGGCCAACTAAAATCGAAATAAAATTGTTTCAAATACGCGAAGCAAAATTGTGTGTCTACTTATTTTCGCAGGGTTATAGGAGTTGATGTAGAATAAAACTCCCAACTCGTAGGATGAGAACAGCTGTTGTTCTAGCGACCGCTATCAAAATAGGTACTCTTTAGTGTTTGTTTACTCCATGGGTTTTGGCATTATGGAATTGCTCTCGGATGGATAAATAAATAATGCTGGATAATCCATGCAGCATCTTCGAGGCCTAAGCTAAGCAGAGTTTATATAATAGGTACTAGATGATAGATATAATTAATACAATAGACAATGCTAGAATATGTATTCTCTATATCTATTCAATGTCGAATAAAGATTTTTTTTACTTTAAGAAATAACCAAAACACCCGGAAGAATATCAGCAGATCGTACAAAATTGTGTTCCTTTCATCATTCATATAATAACATATGTATATAAAGAATATTACAGTTAAATAACAGAGCTAGGTACATTAGAACTAGTGTTCACAATTGAAACAATGGAGCTAACTGCGGACATGCAGACAATCTACAGGTAGCAATTGATCCATATCAATATCTTGTCATTTGTGTGGTTCTTGGAATAACATTCGGTCCCTTTTATGAAGTCGGTTAAAACCAAACTGGCTGCGCCAATCTCACTGACCTAGTTGTGCATCGATGCCGATGGGTAGTCCTGAATGATGTCTCACATATCGCTGTCCTGGATAATCTTGAGCTGCATGTTGGATGCAAGACGCCGCGTTGGCAGCAGAGGTACCGGTTGAAATGTTGTCTGAAGACACCACTGACGCAGTATAGAGCGACTGGGTTCACGCAGGAGTTGAGGAAACTGTGGACAATTGATTTGTTTGTTATCTTTGTATGTAGAGTTCACAGGTGATCGGAATGCTGGCTTTTATTTCGAAAGAAATAGCATTGTCATTCAACGTGGCAATGCTGCCAGCATTGGCACTCTGCCTTCTGGTGACGGCTTAGATTTTTAGGAAATACATAGTTATAAGTGTAAGAACTAGTTGTTCTTGTAAATCCTCCTTACAAAACGGCAATTTGGTTCTATTATTATCATTTTATTAAATTGTTTTTGACATTTTCGAACGTATGCAAAATTTTTAGAAGAGTAATGCTTTTTATATCTAAAGGAAGAACAGCAAACGGAGGTAGCAATTAAATTACAGCAAAACAAGAAAACATGTACTTAATCCATAATTAAAAGTAATGTCATGATCTGCCTTCCTAGATGTAGTCGGGCGTAAGTGAATGTGATGCGTGCGCCTAGCTCACTTACATACAAGGTACACCTATACAATACGAATTGAATGACAGGGATCGTGAGTGCGCGCCACCCAGCCACCGACATCGCGCCCTGCGCTGTTGTAAAGCGGAGAGACGAATTTTTAAACGCAAATGTGCCTAATATTAAATTTATATAATTTATAGTTTTATAATTAATACATTTGAATTTTATTCCTTCATCCTCAATAATATACGAAATGTATGGCATATCATTATTGTCTATTCAACCCTAAAGAACAATCTTAGGGTTGTTTCAGCTATGTTTATGTTTTGTAAGGAGTGTGAATAAAGAAATGTGAAAGTCATTTCTAGCAACATGCTTTCTGTAAATGTTGATAGCTTGAGTTGTTACAGTAATTTTAGCCCTTACCTAATGGTAAGGAATTTACGCAATAACCAACGAAATTACCATACCTACGTTGTATGGTAATTTCGTTGGTTATTACTTTACCTACAACAATTTGCTTACAATTGGGAATACCTAGTTAGAAACAAGACGAGATACTATTATGAGTTTGCAAAATACCAAAACGGCAAATGGTTTACAGCTTTCAGACTGACAGAGGGACAGAGTACATTGCACATTTGTCATACTACGCACAGTAGATTCTCTATATTAGGTAGGAGCACTCAAAACGAGAAATATACATTTAGCGGAAATAGGCTCCGAAACTACTGGACTGATTTAAAATTCTGTCCTCATTAGAATCTTACATTATCCCCAATGAACAAAGGCTATATAATGTTAAAAAAAGTTAGGGATCCGTTTGCAAACTTAAATAATGCAACCCAACGTGCATGTGTTTGTGACTGCGTTTATATATTTGTTATTTTTCTTAAATACCTTGCGAAGCCGACCGATTAAAGCTTGACAATAGTTTGAGAGGGTTCTATAGAGATTCCGGGAAGGAGTAGCGTAATATGAAAGCTGTATTAATAAAAAAATATTTTTTGAATCAGATTCAGATTCAATAACTTTATTTCTTCAGGTCTACAATATAAGCACTAAGACGAGTCAAATTTTTATAAAAAATAAATAATTGGTTATTGATTTCTCTTCACTTCAATTTTTGTGTGTGTGGAAGAAGTGAATAAGAAACCACTAGTACATTCATATATAACTTTTGTGTCTAATACAATGTTTGCTTTGCCTATCTAAATCTAAGTTTAATGTGATTTAGATACATGTCAATAGAATGTCTTTACTGTCTTTTCGATAGTAAACGCTACTCCTAAGAAATCATTATGGAAATTCCTGTTGTGGCTTAGGCACTTAGAATTGTTGCTAAGCTTTAGTGGTAAGCTTTAAGTACAATTTAGGCTGCGCATAATTAATTTTGTTTCCGACGATTTAAGTCCTTTACTTTGGGGGAAAGCTCCTGAAATACAGTCAGTATTTATAGCACAAAAAATTGTATCGAGCATTATGCAACTTAAAGGACCAGACGATATCTTGTAGACCGCTATTTAAATCTCTTAAAATATTACCTTTGTGCTGTCTCTACATTTATGAAATATGTTTATTCGTTAAGAAATCTATACTAATATTATAAAGAGGAAAGATTTGATTGTTTGTATGTTTGTTTGTTTGTTTGTTTGAATTGAATAGGCTCCGAAACTACTGGACCGAGTTAAAAAATTCTTTCACCATTAGAATCCTTAATTTTCCGTGATGAACATAGGCTATATAATATTTTCAAAAAAGTAAGGGATCCGCATGAAAAATTCAATAATTGAACCGTGGGCTGTATATTCAACCTCTTTTTCTATTATGGCGCTTCAGAATAGAAAAAGAGGTTGTATAGCGCACGGTGCTTGCTTTTTCTCTACGGCCAGTGTCAGTTTTGGAATGTTGAGTCAATGTCAAAAACCCTAATGCTGTTAAAAAAGTAAAGATCCGTATGAAAACTGTGAAACCTATCGTTTTAGTGTGTATAATTTTTGAAATTTTTGTTTAATACCCGTGCGAAGCCGGGGCGGGCCGCTAGTAATATATAAGATATTTTTCAAAATAGACATTCTCAAGAATTTAAAAGTGCAAGACTTCGTGAGCTTTTTGAGAACAAATTAGCTACTCCTATGTATAAGTTATCATCAAGTCGCAAAAGTTTACTATTTATGTCGGTCAAAGTTTATAATAATATACCAAATGACATAACTTCCTTGCCACTCCAGAAGTTAAAAACAAAACTATTTACTTGGCTTTTAGAAAATTCTTATTATGACCTGAAAGAATTCTTTGACATTAATTAAATTGTATGTATATTGAATTATTATGATTATTGGGTATTTATTATTGTTTTAATTACTGTGACATATAATTATTTTGACTCTAATATAAACTTTTTTATTATTAAATGATGTATTGAATGTAAATATGAAAATGAACTTAAATTTTTATATCTTTTGTAAACAAATACCTAATAATTTATGACTGCATGTTATTTTATTTGAAATCTAATTATATACAAAATCTTTGTACGCTAAGAGTAAATTGTGTAGAGCAAGCACTTATTTAAGATCTTATGTATAACGACCACAATCACAAAGAATAAATGGTTTCAAAGGTTTCAACTAATTTCTATGTATTAAAAATTTTATATCTTCGAGAAAAACCTAGAACGTCAAAAAATCGTACACACGGTATTTATTTTTCAAGCATGATGTATAACAGACCAGAGGTACGGGACAGGCAATAAACATGTTACGACTCACCCTTTCCGACGGACCATTATCGGTCCTAATACCCTCTTTTATTTGTTGTAGTACCCTATTTATGTGTAGGCCGTGTCGCCAGGACGTGATTAACAATTTTGTAACAATAACAAATACAACAAAGTGCTGAAGGTTTGAATGTTTTCTGTTGTTTAGAAACGTAATGCTTTATTAAATAAGGTTTTATTTAAATAGTACCTACACACTATCAAACTAAATATCTGAAAAGTTTTTCCAAACACAACGAAAGTTTGAAATCGTCGTGAATGTTTAAATTTCAGGACGATTTAGTCAAACTCAAAAAGGTAAGTGACAGATGTGGCTGTATAGTGTATAGGTACCAACAAAGGTAACGTCTAAGATAGATGGAAAATTCGGTATTGCACACTTAATAAAACAATAACAAACAAAAGTGTAAAATTCTAAACCTTCTGTTTTAACGGCTGCAAAAAAAAAACTCAAGAAGTTACGGTACGAGACATTACATGCCAGCGGGGGTTCGTGGCTTAGGCCCCCAGTGGTCGACGCACCTGTGGTTGACGCCCCCGATTCTATTAATTGTATTATTATTATTATTTGCACTTTTGCACTTAGTACAGTAAATGCCAAAAGTGTATCTTACATACCGTTTTAGAGATTTTTTTTTAGATAGTTTTAAGTAATTGTACTTTACCAATAAAATACTTCTGTCTTTAATCCTACTAATGTTATAACTGCAAAAGTTTGAAAGTAGGGATAGATGTAGAGATGAAAGATGAGATGAATGTTTGTTACTCTTTCACGTAAAAACTACTGAATGGATTTTTGCGATTGGTCTGTTGCGTGACGTTGGTAAACGGCCTGACGGTTACTTGTCCTTTAGACATTTAGATATTTTATTTATTGAAGATTAACAACGTACTGGCCTCTAAAACAGAATTTGAACAGAAGGCTACGTTCCAAACATCCTGACATGCGGCGCACGCAGCAATCAAATTTTCGTTGACAGATTTAGCAGAAGAATATGGTTTTGGTTTTCCGTGTAAAATATTTTTTTAATGTAATCTTTTCATTGATAAATCCAAACATTATGTTCACGGTTTTGAACTGAACACTTTCGAACTTGAAAACTGATATTAAAGTTTAGTGTGCCATCTCACAATGTCGAGCGAAGGTACTTCGCAAGGGCTGGTGCGAAGTAATTATGAAATGGTAAAAAATAGACTAGGGGGAAAAACATTGCTACATGCTGGATTTGCGTATAATTTTCATAGAAATAATAAACACGATAGTGTGTGGACATGTGTAAATAAATAAGTTAGGTAATCTTAACTAAGAGTAAATCAAGCGTAGTTTTACCTATTACAGTCTTATAAATGTCTTGATAAAGAGCTATTTTTGAAACATGGCGAATGATCAAAAAACAATTATGAAGTGCTTGATAATATTGTTTCACTAACAGGCTTGACATTCAATTTATGTAAGCGCGTAAGAAAATTAGCGCAAACACTGTACACTTATACATTAAAAATAGATTTGCCATACAAAATTGCATTCGTACTTAATTCTAGATAAGCATTTTTCATTCAAATATTATCAAAGAAAATAATGATAAAATAAATTAGTGTTTATTAAACACTGCAAATACATATTAACAAAACGAACTAGAAGTAGATAACAAAAGGAATACTGCTACCAGTAGTAATCTTCTCTAAGGCAATTATAGGGAGTTCAAGTCCCTCCAAATACTAGCGCAAGGCAATAATTAGACTTAGCATGCTGTAAGCTCATAACAAGAACTTGTGCTCCAATAAATGCGCCCAAATCCAGCTTTGTAGTTTACTACTAGAATGTTATAGGAGTGTTGAAATGTAGTCTTGAAGACTGTTATAGGATCTATTTTGCTACTTGGGTAATTATTAACGAAGTAAATAAGATGATTTTGGTTGTTTTCTGTTGTTAGTAGACAATTTTAGTTCATGTGTCTTTATTTATATTTTTCATAGTAGATTATTTTTAATAATTATTATTAAAAAGTTTAAAATTACAAGTTTGTTTGTTTAGATGTTTGTCCGTCTAAAACTACTGAACGGATTTTGATGAAATTTAGTATACAGACAGGGTATGAGCTGACTTGGGCTGAATGCTCCCTTGGGAATATTCCACGCGGGCAAAACCGCGGGTACAAGCTAGTACAAAATAAAAACATTTCTAATAAAAATAGTTATGGTTATGATATAATATATTAAAAGCTTATGCCTTTTATGCCTGCAAGTACATTTGATAAAAAAAATATTCGGATTAAAATAAACTGACCGGGGGCGTCGACCACAGGTGCGTCCACCACTGGGGGCCTAAGCCACGAACCCGCCAGCGGTTACCTCGCCAACGAGGATTGTTCATTTGATCCGTACAGGCGTTTGTTAGCGTCTTGCTTGATTGCTGTCGTTAATTATTTTAGAAAATTCGTTCAAAAACCAAGACATTCTATCTACTATAAACCTACTAACTTTGATTATACAGTATAAGTACGTAGGAGCATAATACAATTCATACTAAAAAAAACAATTTTAATTTAAATTCTGTTGTTTCGGATTTCAATGATCCATTTTCCAGTTGTTAGTAAATTCTATGCTAATGTTCGTTTTTAAAAATTAAATGAAAATATATAAAATTAAAGCAATACATCAAAATAACTTAAATAGTTGAACTAAACTACATTACTGAAATAAGTTCGTTGTAATTACCATTATTACGTAAGAATTAAACTACTTTAGGAACTTTTAATTAGTAGGTACGTTAGTACGTAAATTAAGTCGGCGGCGGCGGGCGCCGGGCCGCCCACAAGTAGACAAAACAATCTGCCGCAATATTCATACTATGACACGCCGCCCACGCCGCCGCCGCCACGCCGCCGGGCTGTGTGTCGGGTTCGGCGTTAGAATCAATAAAATTTAAATCAGCGTTTCTAAAGTATAATATTATTAGTTTAATCAGCTAAAACTACGTTGCCGTCTCCGTAAATTTCTTCGGATGCTAAGTTATTATCGTCAATTTTCATTAAATGTAAATTTGTTTAACCTCTAATTGATAACACTACGTCACTCACCTCAAACAAAATCCCAATATCCTCAAGGCATGCGTCCAGTCATTGTAATCCAGCTCCGAAGTCGGCGACAGGTGGAACCAGATCTCGAACGTGTGGTACGGCAAGAAGCAGATGAAGAACACTGGAACAAAACACAAACAGAAAATGAAGCTCCATTTATTGTGCTCATTTAGGTGCCTAAAGGAATCGTTCGTTCTCGACCTTGTTATCTTATTTTTTTTGTGGAATAACATACTTAGATCTAAATATTTGTAATCTTGCGCGATCATAATTATAAGTACTATTTTAACGGGTATTTATCGCGTTTATACGATACCTATTTTTCCCCGAAGTTTCAATACATTTACACTCTGTCGTCGTGGTCACGGGTTGACTGGAGTAATGAAGCTACCTGGAGCTGTTGAAACGTTGGGAAAAATAGGTAAATAAACGCTATAAATACCCGTTCAAATAGTAACAATAATTATTTATCAAGATATGTTGAACCAGACGGTAAAGTGTGAATTCATTCATTGATGTGTAAACGAGCCATCCGCCCTAGAATCCCGCCCTGTCAATGGATTGACGAAGTCATCAATAAATAATTGTCTATGTCTACGAAATGGATCGATTTGCGAGTTTGTCGCCACTGGTGAAAGACAGCACAGATCTGAAATATCTGGAGAAGTCTGATGGGAAACAAGATCCATTTTGAGTCGCTAGGGCTACGGCGACACGAATTAATTTCCCAAATATATACACCAAAATAATTTGTAATTTGAGCGTATTTTCGCCATAATCTGCTGTTATTTGTATTAAAATTGTACTTACTATTTTGAGATAAACATGAACAGGTTCTAATACGGGTACCTTTCACATATGAAACAGAAACAATATAAGCTTATCCCAATAAATTGTGGTTGGTTTTATGTCGTAAAAACATGCAATCTAAAACACCCTAACTTCCATTTATGATGTTTTTCTGAACTAGTTTCTTAAGTTGCTTGCAAGTTTTATCAAAACAATGTGTATTTTGATATTTTAGTTTCTCAGTAGGTAGGTATGTTTTTTCGTAGAATAAAAGCCACCTGTTATGCACAAACGTATCATCCTAGTTATGCAATTCTTATGAAATTCTTCGTTTCTTAGAACTAAAATCAGCTTGAACACCACTTTGCTATTTTTTAAGGTGAAGCTGAATCTACAGACCAAAGTAGATAGACTAGACAAAAATGTGCCAAATCGCTCATGCAATTAAAAATCCAATTTACGAGACCGCGATAATAACAAGAAATCTGAAATGGCGTCGCTTTCTTATAAAATAACCAGTTTATTGTTGTTCCAATTACTTTGGGGGTTAGTGAGGCTCAATGAACTTGGTTGGACCTTCAGTTTCGATTGTTCAGAGAAACAAAGTAATTCATAAAAAGATAGTCTAAAAAGCTTTCACATTTGCGAAGTTAAAGAAAGTTTACAAACATCAATTTTGACCTACAATGCTTTTTTCAAAAGGTAAGTACATAGATTCGATTCAAATCAATATCTAATGAATGGGTACAAAGAACAGCAGCAAAATAATAGAAACGAATTCGAAATACATTTAGAAAGGAAACTACTGAACTAACTAACAAAACGCTTTAGACAGAATGCTACATCAAACTAAAGTTTAAAAGGTTTGATTGAGTTATCCTGAAAAAAAAAAGCTCCAATGCTGTTCAATAGCTTAAACAGTTTCATTTTGGATAGTTGGCTGGGCAGTGAATTCCTTAAAACTGTACATTTAAAAGTATCAACATCATCAAGTGTATTTTAAATATCAATAATTTATGCTACTTTTTCATATCAAAAATTAGAAGCCTGGAATGTAAAAAAATTAAGCCAAGAATCATGGATTTATCAAAAGTACGGATAGAATCCTGTCAAATCAAACTTGAATCTTATCAATGGCGGAATGACATTGAGTGTCAGTGTATAGAGAGTTGCCAACAGAAGAAAAAATTACCCATAATTTTTATAAATATTCTTCCTAATAATTGTTTACAAATGAATATGTAAATTATAAAAAATCAACTAAGGTACTGCTTTAGCCACGGTAATCGTCTTTATTAGACCTAAGTACTTTTTATAATTTTCAATTTACGCCAGCGCTTTATGGTAGCACCAAACAATGAACCATAAAGCGTAGTTAGCAAACTACAGTGAATTTGATTATCCCACAAGCACAGAACAGAACACTGTACTTTCCCGGGATAAAATAGTAACGTATTTGCTAATCGAAGAAATTTCAACAAAATCTGTTCAGCCCTCAGTGTGTGTGCAGAAGTAACAAACATAAACACACCGAACACTCCGTTCACTGTCTAATTTTAGTTTGAAAAAATTATTCTTTGTGCCTATTACTCGCTGATAACTTTTTTCTGCCTGCGGCTTCGCATGCGTTGTTCCTATGGAAATGTCTAACCAATATATTTAAAAAAATTACCTTAGTAATAATTATTTAAAAGTGACAATTTGCGGCCATATCTTATGATTGTTACTGGGAAGATCAATTAAACGTTCCTAATAATGAAAAAATATTCATTTTTCTCATATTCATTGTTTGGTTTGATACATAATAAATAAAAATTTATGTAGGTATACATATAATTTCCGAATTCTTTTACATGAAAAATCTTATGCACACTGCATGCTATACTAGATTTAGTGGAATTCCAATTATTTTCATTGTGAGATTCTCTGATTATGCGAATTCAATTTAACTTTCAATTTTCATCACCTGGAAATCTGAAAAAATATTGACTATTAGTTATGCCCCACAGCTACCTATAATCTCGATATAACATGATATCTACGTAGCATCAGCGTCAGTAAAATTATTGTTAAAATGGGTTCAGCTATTTTGGAGGTTAGCTTAAATAAACACCAAACATATTTCGTAATTCGTATACCTAAAGCTAAGCTATTGTATTGATATTACAAACAGAAATTCAATATCCTAATTATATTTTAAATAAAACATATTATTATAGATAACCAGAATGATAAAGAAATGCATATTTACCTAATTCATAATTTAAAGTCAATAAAATATGAGAATTCAAACTTTTTTAATATCCTCCCAAACTTACCGGAAAATTTACATGTTTTCATGTTGGCAAGACTGGCTAGATTTTGTGCTTTTATTTTGATTTTTTTGTTGATAATAATTTTGCGTCAAATCGAAGAAATAAGTTGGTGAAATTAGAAATTTACCTAGGAAATGTGATCCGGTGTTTTTTATTGACAAACCTATTGTGATTTTTGCAACATCTGACCACACAAGACGGAGTTTTCCATTTATTTTGGTTTGTTTACAATGGGGTTCATCAGTTGGTGTATAAAGCCGTAATGGCGATGGCCAGCATACTATTTGATTGATTGGCATGCTTGCTTGATTGGAGTGCTTCGTTTTATTATTTTCTGATACTCCTTCCGTACTTATTTATAGTTTCATGCCAAGAATGATGTTATTTCTAGATTAGCACATCGCTGGTTCCTCAGTGAAAGCCAAGATTAAACTAAGGCGACCTCCGAAACGGTTACCTATTTATTTTAAAGCTGTTGACTTAAGCTGTAAACTGTAAAAGGCTGTCTTGCTTAAACGTAAATAAATCCTCAAGACAGGCTATAAATTCAAGTTTCGGAAATAACCCAGCAAAGTTGAATTTGAGTCAAAACTACTTAAAATTTCACTATGGAAGGAAAGGTTCGCTATGGAAATTTATACAAAACGTTTAGCAGACTTTACAGGAAAACAATATACGTTTTTTAATAAGCTGCTTTACGACTTTTGTTGTGAATTTCATTGAGCTGATCGCAGATGAGTATTAATTTTATGACTCCAATTTAGATTTCGTATCTCATTCTTCAATATTCTTCAAAGTAATTGTAACTTGCTATGACGGCAGTTAATAAATAAATTTTGACAGAAGGGTTCTTGTAGACTTTGACTTTCACAATCACTTTATTGTACAATCATGTAAGCAATCCATATAAAATAATGCTGCGAATTTGAGAAATCTTTTATAAAGTCTTATTTCAGACGTAATTCAGTTTTATAACTAACTTAAAGTCTACTATAAAACTGCCAAAAGCTTCCGCGCAAACTAAAGCTTATAAAGCTCAAAAAAATTCTGGTTACTCATGAAAAATATCAATATAATATACAAATATCAATATCTGAAACACCGAGAGTTATCAAAAAGCCATGTTAGGTTAGTTCATCGGGTTAGTTACATGGGAGTTACGGAGTGGAGAGAACAGCAGTTACGTGCCCTGAAAAGAATCTCTTTTTGACAAAGCTGTCAGTATTATTGAACTCGCGCCACCTGCTTATAAGCTTTGTTCGCTAAGCCGTAGCCGTATTGGTCTGTCGTCCCATCGGATTATGAGATTTAGGGAATAGAGGGTGAGGAACCTATGTTTGGCATACTCTAGTGAATTAAAATTATCTCCTGCGCACATGGCAATTCTCGCCGAGACTGGTTGCCGTGGAAGAAATTCATCTAGAAGGAAATTCTCATAAGGAGCTCTCGCGCAACATATAGGTTTTATAACTGTTAGGTATATCAAGTTTGTATGTGTTTGTTTCAACTTCTTTTTTATGTTTGGCACTTACCACTTACAAAGACCAGCACCATGCAAGCGACAGACTTCCTGGCCTTCGCTTGTGCCTCCCCCTGGCCTCCTTGCAAGGCACCCGGCATTTCTCTCGTACTAGCCATGAGCCGCTGCGCCATTAGCGCGTAGAATATCGTGATTACGACCAGGGGAATGGCGTAGTATACCACAGCTTTGAATATCGTCATGCATCTGGAAGATGAACTTGTCTTGTTAGTTATTCATTGTACACAGAGCTATTATGTTTAAAGGCTTAAAGTGGGGCTATAATTTTATGTTACATACTTGTAGAAAAAAAAAGTCCAACCCCGTAAAACTATTCTTCACGTTTAGTTCCTATAATACACGAAATATCATGTGACCTAGATTTTATTTAATTATGTCAGAGTCAGTTACATGTAAAACAAAAGAACGTCAGTTCTTTCTTGTTGGATACTAGCTTTTGCCCGCGACTGCTTCCGCGTAAAAGTCGAAAATGGTTCATTAGTATTTTTAATGGCTTTATACCGTTATACATTTTGTTATAACCTATAAATAATACTATTTTTACAACAACTACCCCCCGGGGAAACATGACACCGAGATAAAAAATATCCTGTGTCCTTTCTCCCGGTCTAGACCACATCTGTGCCAAATATCATCAATATCGGTTCAGTAGGTAGATCAGTAGTAGACAGAGTAACTTTCGTATTTACAATATTAGTAAGGATCAGCACTTAAAAGTTGAGAACTCAAAAATCGTAATATTATTCTTGATAAATATAATAAACTAGCGGTCCGCCCCGGCTTCGCACGGGTATTAAACAAAAATTTCAGAAATTATACACACTAAAACGATGGGTTTCAAAGTTTTCATACGGATCCCTTACTTTTTTAACAGCATTGGGGTTTTTGACATTGACTTGACACTCCATAACTGACACTGGCCGTAGAGAAAAAGCAAGCACCTATTCAACCTCCTTTTCTATTCTGACGCGCCATAATAGAAAAAGAGGTTGAATATACAGCGCACGGTTCAATTTATTTAATTTTTCATGCGGATCTCTAACTTTTTTGAAAATATTATATAGCCTATGTTCATCACGGAAAATTTAGGATTAATGGTGAAAGAATTTTTCAAATCGGTCCAGTAGTTTCGGAGCCTATTCAATTCAAACAAACAAACAAACATACAAACAAACAAACAATCAAATCTTTCCTCTTTATAATATTAGTATAGATAACACTGTATTATTTCAGTTCCCTTATTACTCTAAGCGAAGAAGTAGTTCAGAAACGGCTTATTTATAAAACATCTAAACATCCATCAAAAATTCCGCCCAGTTAATTTATGTTGTTAGTTTTTTTTTATATTTATTTACCGGACGCCCCCATCACTCATCAAACAAAGTTGCAAAGCAAATCTTATATCATGCTCCTGTATATTTATCTATGGTTGCCAAATACTATTTCTTTGTGCAAACGCCGGGAAAAACAATAAAAAGGTTTATCATACAAAGTGCGAGCGATGTTCTAAAAGGGAACAACACAGAATGCCATAGCTGATGAATGTCCCTGAATCAATCAGTACACATCTGGCCATCAATCACAAAGGGCTCGGTAGGGCTGTTAGCGCTATGATACATCTATTGATATAATAATCAATAAATAACAATAAAGATGGATAATACACACAGCATCATCTTACCCCAAGTTTTAAGAGAGCTTGTGTTATGGGTACTAGATGACTTAAATACTTAATACAATACATAGATACTTGTTTTATATATAGAAAACGACCAGAATACCCTGACCATGCAGATCATACAAAGCTCGGGGCTTTGGCGGGAATCGAAACCGCAACCTCCGGCGTCGCAGACGCTACGCGGACCATCACCAATTGATAACGTCTAAGTTTTGAAATATTCTTTGTATAAGTTAGTTTGAATCAATGTTAATGTTTCTTCTCAGGGTAAATGATACCTATAAATACAATTTTATCACATTTGTGATTTATTGCATGTCTACTAGATAGTACCCGTTTTTCCGGAATAAAAATTAGCCTGTAAGTATTATATTTCAGATTCAGATCTATAGTTGTCCTAAATTTCAGCCGATACTGCATCTAGCTGAAATTTTGTAAAAGAAAAATACTCATGGTCGTTTTGGCTTTGTCCTTAGCTAAACATCTTTTTAACAATATTAGTTCGATAGGATAAGATTCTCGTGAATAAACATTGAATGTAAAATGATTTAAATTCTAAAATTAAAATTAAAATTGCATGGTTCTAACCAAAAATGCATAGGTTGAGCATTGACAATGTCTATAAATTTCAAAACTCAAACAACTTCAAAATTAAATTAATCCATGTCAATTCCATTCATTTCTCCGCCAGCCCTATCTATAAATTTGCAGAACACTAGACCAAAGCCGTAAAAAGGTTTTCTATCACGTACTTTTCAAGTACTTACTCATACGTTGCTTACGATTTGTTTGTTCGAACAGTAAAACGTGATAATATCTTATGAAGTATACATTTTTGCGAGACTACTATTATTTCCCATGTCAGCCTAGTTTAAAAACTAAACAAAAATGCAATATGTGATTACAAATTGGCCGACCATATTTCACGAAGAACAGACAACCGCAGGGGTAAACGTGTTCTTAGTGGAGATCGCGACGCAAACGTAGTGAGGACGCCCTCGACGGCCATGACGATTTAGGAAAGACTGCAGGCAGATGCTGGATGCTAATTAGGGAAGGCCTATGTCCAGCAGTGGACTAACATGTGCTGATTATAATATTATCCTATGTTTTTGGTAGAAACTGAGACACAGTTAAAATATTTTTTAGTATTCACTTCTAAGTTTCATTAAGTTATCAGATAATATCTATACTAATATTATAAAGAGGAAAGATTTGATTGTTTGTTTGTTTGTATGTTTGTTTGTTTGTTTGTTTGTTTGTTTGTTTGTTTGTTTGTTTGTTTGAATTGAATAGGCTCCGAAACTACTGGACCGAGTAAAAAAATTCTTTCACCATTAGAAACCTTAATTTTCCGTGATGAACATAGGCTATATAATATTTTCAAAAAAGTTAGGGATCCGCATGAAAAATTCAATAATTGAACCGTGGGCTGTATATTCAACCTTTTTTTCTATTATGGCGCGTCAGAATAGAAAAAGAGGTTGTATAGCGCACGGTGCTTGCTTTTTCTCTACGGCCAGTGTCAGTTTTGGAATGTCGAGTCAAAGTCAAAAACCCCAATGCTGTTAAAAAAAGTAAAGATCCGTATGAAAACTGTGAAACCCATCGTTTTAGTGTGTATAATTTCTGAAATTTTTGTTTAATACCCGTGCGAAGCCGGGGCGGGCCGCTAGTAACTAATAAAACTCCTTAAGTGTTACTAGCATAAAAACACTGGTAAATGGTTGCTATTATTATTTCCCAAGGATATTTTAACTTATAAGCTAACTAGTGATTTTCGTTAGCGGTTGTGTCTGCTTCACATACTTAGGGTATTCCTTCCAATCCGGCGGATATGGCGTGCAGTACACAAAAGTGACGTTGTGTTTGAGATGCATGGTCACTGTGCTGGTGAAGAGAGCGGCTGGAGTCGCGAATAGTAGCGCTGCGCCCCAGATGAAGGTAGCGCAGGCTAGTGGCAGCTTGCGTAGCTGTAACAAGAAGTTGAGAACTGTTAAAGGATAAGGAAGAAGATTCGTTAAGTGCGAGTATAATGCGCGGAGAGGGTTCCAAAGGTTGTCAATTGTACATAATATGTACTTCTACTACGGTTTAACTGTACCGTTTAGAGACTTCTCAGTAAAATAGTAGACCTACATTTCAAATGGATAGCTCTACATAATGTACATTGGGGGTGCCAAAATATTTCAAAAAGATCTGTCTATTGAAATTTCATGAAGCCTTTTGTACTTGACGATGACTGGTGATACTTATCATTTGATACATTAAGCGGTGAGAAAGCTACTAATAACAATTATTCCGCCCTTTTTCAAAAAGTTCAGACATCTCTATATTTATCCTGTAAAATATATTTGCTAATCATATCTTTGTAGATATGTTGACGCCACATGTCATGAGAAATAGGTGCGTTGAGGAATACCTCTTTATCATTTTCATTGTATAAAATAAAAAGCTATCGGCTGCAATGTTGACTTTTTGGGAGGCCTATTTACATGAAATTTTTTGTAAATACTCCTCACTAAAATATCGCCACGATAACCGGTTCTGTACTACGCGATTTTCAATAGTCGGTCTATCTTATGGAAATGTCTTGAACAGAGAAATAAATAAGTTTTAACAAAAAGGCCTCGTCTCGATATAATACTCGCTGTATTTTATAACTTAGTCTAGGAATCGGTGATTGGAAAGGTGAATTTTACAGTCGCCCCGCTATGAGCTTAATGGTTATAGGCTGGCTTATTATTATAAAATATGACGCAGAAAATTATAAAGGAATATTCAGGAAAATAAAATTAGCTGTTGCCTATAACATAGAAAAAATTTAAGGTTGAAAATTGTTTAGTATAAAAACTTATCTTTATCGATAATTATCTTTATCCATCCAAAGATTACCTATTAATTTTAGTGTTCCAAGTATTTTGATCCAAATAATGATAAAAATTCGAACGTCTGAAATTAAATCAAACTGATTTTCACAGCAAACTTCAACAATTAATTTAAATTCGGACGGGCGTGCTCGCCCCATTTCTGTCAAAACTTATTAGGGCATACGATAATGGGAATTGAATGTTTTCTATTTAAGAGTCTGCAATATAACGCTACAAAATTAATTTACAAACAACGGCATTACAAGATATAGTTTTCTGGTGAGTAAGCAGTACAGAGCCATAGACGCGCAACGTATTTTCTAGCACTATAACTAATAAATTATTCAAAGAATAGAAAAATTAAATTAGAAAGAATTTTAATTTCTTTATAATATAAAACCAAACAAAAAAGTGTGCTGTTCTTGGGTGTGGTAGAAGGATCTCAGACCCTTCTGACCCGCATGTTTTGACCCTATCTTTAAAAAAGTCCCCGTTTGACCCGCTTCGTTTTTTCATGTCCCATTTGACCCGGTTTTCTAACAGGTGTGACAGAAAAATGTGTACAACATTGTCACAAAAAAATATCGCCGTGAAATTTTTATTAAATCGTGCTTTTAAATGACGTATTCCATTATCCAAGAAAAAATTTTGGAAAATTATTTCTTTAAATATGAAGGAGGTAGATTTCACATCACGGTGATTTTGAGAGAAAACATTATTTAAAATAAATTAATTAAATTCATTATGTAATGTTTTTTTTATATTTTACTTCTGTTCTTAGAAAACTACCAGACTCTCAAGAAGGTAAACAAAGCCTAAAATACCTTATTCTAGGAAATCCAAAGAGTTGGAATTCAATTGCGTACAGGGAAAAGCGTATTATACAACCCAAAATACATACAGACGAAATAAGTAGCTTCGTTCTTTGATGGCAGTTAAAAGTACTAATTAATAAAGCAATTTATTTATTGTTCAAAGTAGGCAGGTCTACCCAAGAGAGGTTAAAACTTATACTTCCTGCCGTCTTCGTTTAAAACTATATCTATCGGTAAAAACAAAGTCAGAAAGGTTACTTTGCCTTAACTTTGTTTTCAGACCGCGGTGATTTATGTAAAAACATTTCCAAAAAGGGTTCAACACACCTTCGTCGAACCCTTTTTGGGAATGTTTTTACATACTGTATTAGGGATTATTCAGAATTATGTAAATTTATTGTTTGTGTGCGAAAGTAAATCCAAACACAAATTGATCATTATTGAGCGTCCTAACTCAGTTTGTCATAGACACTATTACGAGAAAGTGAGACAAAGTTTGGAAAGACATATACTGGTATATTTCGTTCCAAACTTTGTCTAGCTGAGAAATTAGTATTTTCTTATCTCTTTGGGCGTTCTTCGGGAATGCGGAAGTTAGACATTGAATTTTACAATGTTTATTAAAAGCTGTCAAGCGGAAATTCATTTCAAAATTTGTACATGAAAATATTTGATAACTATTCCTCCAAACTTTCCTTGATATGATCGAACAAATATAGTATGAGAAGAAAATACTAGTCCAGCTTAGCGGGCTAAAAAATAAGCTTTATTTCTACAATGAATGGTATAAAGGACGTTGTTCGTATTATATTGTTTATTTTTTATTAAAATAAGAAAATAACTTGCTGTTCCACATATCACACTACTACTTTTGTATGTATTTATTCTTATTTTTCTTGATTACCTATTTGATTATTTTCCATATTTAATTCAATGCTAATAATAATTCAATAATATTTGCACATCTGTTTGCGGGTTGAATACAGTGACATTACTGTAGTAAAAAGATCTTACACGTACCACGTAGTTAACAGTAGTGGCACTAAACGAATTATTTAAGTTTAAATTGATTAAAAGTTTGATCTCAAATTTAAAACAACCCTATTTCTTCTAAATCTTGCGCCGTTGACTGTATAGGCATTCGTCAAAATAAAAAGTGGGGTAAAAGTAGCTCCCGAAAATAATATTTTTTTATCAGGTGCCCTTATTTCCCATTTGGGATATGGCTAAATGGGGACAACCAGTGACCTACCCGGGTTCATGACACGTGTGACAAGGAATGACTAATACTTTCGGCTTACACCTGTATGTTTGCAAGTCATTCACAAAAAGCTATCTTCTGCGACAGCAATAAAATTTATCGAATTCTCAACTAACGAATTCGAGTGCCGAGTATTTTACGACATTTTATACGATAAGTCTTACTTTATTTACCAAACGAAAATTGGTCAGCTAAATTTTTCGATAAACCGGATATCGTAAAATATTGAAACCTAAATTAAATCAAATTCTATACAATAGATCCGTATATAAGCGAAAAAATATCGGCCTATTGCAATTGAGTGCCGATATTCTACGACGTTTTATACGATAAGTCTTACTTTATTTGCCAAACAAAAAATTGGTCAGCTAAATTTTTCGGTAAACCGGAAATCGTAAAATTTTGAAACCTAAATTAAATCAAATTCTGTACAATAGATCCGTATACACGCGGAAAAAATATCGGTCTATTGCAAAGTTTTTCGGTGTGTATACCGGATACCGGATATCGAATTTTTTTTGAACCTAAATTGAATCAAATTCTATACAATAGATTATATGGCAACACTGACTATATTTCCACTCACCTGGAGCTTCCTAAACGGATTCACAATAGCACAATACCGCTCAGCTGACAAAGCTGTCAGCGTAAACACTGACACGCCTATGCTGACATCCTTGCCGGTCTCCGATATCCGGCAGATCAACGACCCCCAAGGCCAGGACTCCAGGGTGTAGATGGTGGAGACGAAAGGCACGCAGATCAGAATGACTAGGAGATCAGCCAGGGCGAGGGAGAAGATGTATCTGAGGACCAAATATTTAATCTTTACAGTTATCTCTTTTTGCTTCTCACCATCTCACATATTGTACATATTATTAGGTATATTTGAGAATGTTTTAACTCTTACAATTGTTTAGAATTTCTACAGTTTATATATCAATATCTAGCTCGATTTAAATAATTAAAATAATAACACTTAAATGGTTTAATCTCAAGTACCTAACTAAATGAATGAGTCCAAGTGTTTGTAGTGAGTCTCGGAGTTTGGAGGCGTATAAGTGTAAACATTGGCTGATTAAGGGTAGCGGTTGATGACCATGATGATGATGACTAGAAATCGGCCTTTGTCTACAATCCAAATCAAAGTGTTTTTTTCTTTAAGACCTTACAGGACTCTTCGACACGTCACAAAATACAAATTATTTATAACTGGGAAATAAAGATATCACTTTGATTCCTTGTTCACTTTAATCTTTTTAAAGTAAGTAAAGAAGCGAACAAGAAACCTTTACAAGAAGAAGAAGAAATCTAACAACATTGGCAGTTTTCGAGTTGAAGCAAAACTCGTCCTAAACCATTTTATGGTGTCAATAATCAGAATCTGAACGGCCGTGTGGTGCCGGCATAGAATTTCACCACCCCAACTCTTCCCGTGAGTGTCGTAAGAGGCGACTAAGGGAGACACACCGGGGGGCGGGCAGCAGCGCCCTCTGCAAAACAACTTCACTGGACTGCGATCCCCAACCCGCATGCTCAGCGTGGGGATTATGGGCATTAGCCCCCAAATGATAATGCCATCTATGACGCTCATTAGGGGAGGCCTATGTCCAGCAGTGGACTGTTATAGGCTGGTGATGATGATGATGAATCTGAAGTTTAAAACTCAGGGAAACCGCCCCAACCAACACTTCAGCGACTTATAGGTTTCAATGAAAAAGCAGATCATACCGCGAAACTAAGACGCTCAGAATCAATTAAATAACTATAAAGTAGTTACTGGCTAAAATCAAAGCAGCGTTGAAGTAAAGACGGTATTAGAGGTGCCTATGTTTCCACAGCTTTATCGTAAGGTTATTACATGATCTTGCTGAATACTTCGATGCCCTTGGGTCACAAGTTTAGGTCAACTCAGTCTCCTAAGAGAAAGAGATGAGAAAAACCTAAAAGTAAGTAGCCCAAAGAAATACTTTTATGGCTTACTTGCCGAGAAATATTATCTATTGAGCCGGGTCAAAGTCGAAATAAAGTTTGAAAGTATCTTGCCATCAACATTCATTAGACGATTCCGAACCCACTTCATGGCTTCGACGAATTATAAGTCCTGAATTTAACAAGTATAGACATCCATGGTCGTTTTCTATGGATAATAAAAAATATCTATCTATTTAATAATATTGTATTATGTATATCAGTCATCTAATACCCATAACACAACTCTGCTTAGCTTGGGGCTAGATGATGCTGTGTCGATTGTCGAGCATTATTATATTATTATTATATCCTTCAGGTCTTCAGCGAACTCATAAACAAAAATTCTGTTTGTGTTTGCTCGTAAAACCTCTCGGAATGACCCTGCCAGTACACAATCAGGGTCCCCAACTTCTAAATGAACAAAAGTTTGGTTCCCATGGGCCATTTTGACGGTCAGCCATAATAATTAAGTATGACAATTTAATTCAGTTATACGCTGTTATTCCACAATTCCTACTAGGTAAATATAGTGTTTGATGTAAATATTAGCAAGTAACGAAATTACTTATAAAATAATTGTTTTCAAGAAGTATGCTGCAATTTAGGTTAATTTTTTATATTGAAGCGCCCCTTTATATGGTTAGATTATAACAACAGTCTGTAAAAAATACTTTATTTTAGTATGTACTACTAAAATTTAAAAATGACTGTGGCATATTGTATTTAATAAAAAACAAAACATCTAATATGCAACATCAACGTGCGCAAAGCCACAGATAGCAATAGTAGGCAATTCTAACGTGTGAAAATACTTATACAATTATGAAATTTATATTTGTATTTTCACACATATACCTGTGCGAAGTCGGGGTGCACCGCTAGTCTTTATATATTTAGAAATCGAGAAAGTTATAAAAGTATTATAGATCATCTCTTTTATCATCTATCCATGATCAATGCTGTAGGTACTTTACAACACACTTGTACAGTCTATGGATTTTTCCTAAGGAGCTCTTTGATCAGTAAAATAATTTAGATTCAAAGCCTTCGTTTCCCTTTGGGTCTGGAGGGTTCTCAACCGCCCAATTAACTGGGAAAAACTGTTCTGGTTAACTATGAGTGGCTAAAATATGTTGTTCGTTGGATTTCCGGCAGAAAAACCTAACCCGTATTTGAAAACCTCTGTCGTTCTTTGGTTGTACAAAAATTACATTAAAATAGATAAAGCATGATTCTGAATATATGTATAACACTTCAGTTTATTCATAGCAAGAAAGTACGTACAACACAAATAATGCCAAATAATGTGAAATAAAGGAAAGCTAACTAGTTAGAGCTTATTAAATAAATAATGCTGGAAAATTCACACACTTCACTGTGGGGATTCTTCATCATAATAGTTCACTGCTGGACATAGGCCTCCCATATGAGCGCCATAAATTCCAATAATTCCCACGTTGGGCATGTTGGTTGGGGATCGCAGTTCGGTGAAGTTGATCTGCAGAGGGCGCTGTTGCCCACCCCCCGGTGTGTCTCCCTTAGTCGCCTCTTATTGCGTGTTTGTATAATATAATAGTGGGGAATGTCCAGCTCTATTTATTCATATAATAAACTGTTCATTCATTCATCTGGACGTTAACATCGTATCTATAAAATAACTTACGTGTTAGGAGCATTCCTCATGCCCCTATGTCTGACATACACGATCACCAAGGTCCCGTTACCCAGGACTCCAACGATGAAGATGATAGCGAAGAGGACTGGCACTAGATACGTCTCCAATCGCTCGCCATAGGGGGTGTACTCAGTGCTGTTGTCGTCTAGTAGGACCCTCGATATGTCATCGGGGCCGATTGTTGAGTAGTTCAGGTCTAGCATTGTCTGTAACAAAGAAATATTACGATAAATACCTAAATAAAATTCACACAGCATCATCTAGCCCCGAGCTAAGCAGAGATTGTTATGCGTACCAGATAATACAATACATTACATACGTAGATATGTTTTATTATACATATGACCATAATACCCGGATCAAAGAAAATACACTCTGGCAAATAATAGATTATGATTTTGATTATGAAAACCATTTAAAATTGCCAGACTTATATGATTTTAGCTTATACTACCATTGATGATTAACTACCAGATAGAGTATTATTGTACACCTGGATATACATGGAAAAGACAGACAGAACATTATTTAATTTTATTGCATACTTATAGAAAAATGTGTTATAATTGACGATCTTATCGCTCTTTAGGGATCTCTGTAGACAGGCGTGGATGGATAGGATTGTTGAATTGAACATGGGGATCGGGGGTACATAGTTATGTAGCTCATACAATTTACAAAATTCAAATAGTTTATCAAAACTTTACTTACCAATACTTACTTTGATAAAAAAATACTTAAATAAATACCACATAATTTTATGGGTATTTTAAATGACGGGACCATGACGGGACAAATTTATAAGTAATGGATGGTTTTTGGCCCGAGTTAAACGCTTTACTTTTCACTTGGATTGCTAGAAACTTCTCTATTCACGAATAATTAAGTCTATAAATATATTTCAACCGCAACGGATTCATAATTACCTAATTATTTATTGGCCCTTCTGTTCCATTTACATTATTGTTATCCAAATTTTCACTTGATGATAATTTCGATATTTAGTATGTTAATAAAAGAGATTTTGCGCCAAGTATATCAACTTTTTAATATCTTTTTTTGCGCAACACAACGTATCATGCATTCTGCCATGAAGGTAGAATCACCGTTTATTTATTCATCCAACAATGAACAGGACAGTTCATTCACATTTCAGTTCCTATTTTAAAAAATAAATTCAAATTAAATGTAGGTTCTTTGTCAATGGAACACCAAAAAGTCGAGTTTTTATATCGGTATGAGGAAAATATTGTACTGACTGATAATTTCAGGCAACATTACAAAAAAGAAAAATACTTTTTAGGACCAGTGGGCGTGAACTCAAATTTTACGCCCGCTATGCTACTCAAACAAATCACTTTTTGAGCAAGAAAAGTGAATGCCATGGTGAAAACAATAAAACATTCCTTGTCACAACGGCCGTGTGGTGCCGGCATAGAATTTCACCACCCCAACTCTTCCCGTGGGTGTCGTAAGAGGCGACTAAGGGAAACACAGCGGGGGGCGGGCAGCAGCGCCTTCTGCAGAACAACTACACCGAACTGCGATCCCCAACCCGCATGCCCAGCGTGGGGATTATGGGCAATAACCCCCAAATAATGATGCCATCTATGGCGCTCATTAGGGGAGGCCTATGTCCAGCAGTGGACTGTTATAGGCTGGTGATGATGATGATGATGATGTCACAACACGTCAAATCATAATCATGCATATTCTGTTACACATATGTTATTAATTCAGTGATTCTGTACATGAGTCATATCAAAATTCTTTGATAGAGTTTTTCTTTTGGTTTTTATTATTATTATTATACAAAGATCTCTGTGGCGCGGTGGGCGAAGGTCCGCTGTGACGCAATAGATTATCGGTTCGATTCCCGCATCGGGACAAATATTTGTACGATCTTCAGATATTTGTTCAGGGTGATCTGGTCGTTTTTTATTAATAATAAAAATATCTCTATTTTATCATAATTGTATTATGTATATCAGTCATCTAGTACCCAGCTCTGCTTAGCTTGAGGCTAGGTGATGGTGTGTGGGTCGCCCAGCATTATTTATTTGTCATGGAATGGAACGTACTACATCATTCAATCAACCGTTTTATTCTACTTTACAGATAAGTAGATACTGCAGCCTCTGCATGCATAATGCATCTCGGCTATTGTATATAGTTGCCAACTCTGAAATTTGCATATTTAACTAAAACCGCTTCAAACTTGTAGATGTGATACTGCAAACTATTAGTTAAACTTACACCACAGAATGCTCACCCCAAGGTGTGACATTATTGTAGACCTATTCTACATATATGTCAAACCTTTGCGCTTTATCTTATGTATTTGACAATATTTTAGGTTTTTAAAAGGAAAAGACAATCGAAATCGTACTAGAAGAAAATATGTTAAACTAATATAACTAAAAAATCCAAAGCATCGCACACTTAAAGGATAATGCAACTACATATTTGCATTTAGTATTGTAAGAGTCCTTCATACGGCGGAAGTACCATAAAATCATAAACGAAGTTAGTAAGTACTTGGGGTGACCCAAAAAGGTCAAAAAATACCAAATGTTCACACATTCCATCTTTGGACACATTAAATTTTTAAAGATTTATTTTTTAACTTTCATAAATGCTTTCAATTCGTCCAAAAGTGAACGCAATGCTGGCGTTTATTTCGGTCGTTTTGTCATGTTGAATGGCACTGTACGCATGAAAAAACATCGCAAGAAGAGCCCTAATTACCTTTGTACCTTAATATTCGATATCTACATTTTCTCGTATAATATATTCCTGTAATAAGTATTCAAGAAATTCTATCAATTCTACCCTTAACGAGTAAAGTCATTAGCAACCGAAGATAGAAAAAACCTACTTATACAGTTCTTCGCGCGTTTCGTTCTCAATGACAGTTTCTCAATAACTGTTTCTCAATAACAGTTTCTCAATAACTGTTCTCGAAACCGTTAGAGCATTAAGGCATCTGGAGTTTCACATCTAGTTTGATCGGGTACAGAGGTTGAGGTAGGTTCAACTTGAAATCGAATGTGGCAGGGGCAGACACCTTGAAAATTGAACGTTGAGGATTGAAGTTTTGCCTTACCGTGACCTTTCTAAGAGGTGAAATCCATGTAAATGTTAAGAGAAGGAATGATTCTTGAAAATTCTGAAAGCAAACGAAAGCATTAACCTGTGTTGCTTTTGTAACTTTACAGAAGCAAAGTACATACTTACTAAACTAAATAAGCTTAATATATTTACAGATTTCTCTTACTAAGTATTACTTATTGAAAGCGAAATTCATTATAACTTTAAACAAAAACGAATAACGATAAAACGTAGAACTAATAGTTTCTATAATTTATTACTACTAATGATAAACAACGCCTAAAGTGAGTTCCACACGAATAATTCGCCATTCAGACTAGCTTATTAAATAATGTTTAATTATTGTGTGTACGTACATTAATCTGTTTATTGTTACCAAAACATAAGCCTCATATCGGCTGTCGACAGGCTATTGTTTGCTAGTAGTAGTTGACATGTTTACTGTGCCTTTGAGAGATACATTGGTGGTTAACCATGGGTTGTAGATTTAGATATGAGGAATTAAAATGCCTGATTTGTTATGTTGTTTGTTCGCACAGTCTGCAGTTAGATCAATTTCTTTAAATTGTTAGTACTTATTATAGTTTGTATAAGTGTAATTTCCCTTTTTATTGGTTAAGTATAAAATCTCAAATTATTAAGCAATTTGACCTGTATCTAAATCAGAGTTAAATCTAATTGCAATAGTAACCGACTGTTTTGTTATTAACTTCGAAAAGGAGTATGTGGTATTTTCGGCTGTGTATGTTTGTTTATGTAACATTGCAAATTAATAAAAAAATATATATAGGTATAATGATATGGTCGCACTTGACGGATCTTGTTTAATTTTATTTGTTATTTCCCATTTTGTACTTATTTGGTGCATTTGTATAATGTTATAAAAATATAATATTGCTCCTACTCTAGGTCAGCAAAATAGCTTCCTGTAACTGACAGCTTGTCGTTTTTCAATTTGACGTCACAATGGGACAGCCTGTCGCGACGTCATACTGTGCGTGCATTGACGTATTTTATTTATTTTTGTAATGTTTTGTGTTTTTCTCTGGAGTTTAAGCTGAGGTAGGTACTATGGCAAGTAAGTTCATAATAATGGATAAGAAACGTAGGATAAGACGGTTACGCAACTACGCAGTAAAAATTCAAATTGGTAAAGATCAGCCGCATTTACAGAGTTAATGGGTCTTACACAAAATGTAAGCGCGTACCTACCTTTTGTTTTATTTTCCCCTCCGTTTCTGTAAATTTTAAAGTTACTAAGTTTTTCTATTGTGCTATTATTGTTGGTAGCGGATGAAATTCATTTTCAACTAATTATACAGGTTAGGTAGATCATCAATAATCTTTTAAATGCGACATAAAGGCGAGGCGAAAGCACAGTATGTTGGTGTTCTAAATAAAATGAATCAATGAACATAAATCAAAAATTTGCGATACTCCGACCCCACCCTACTAAGATCACATTTTATTTAAACTGCAGAATATACTTGATTACTACTCATGCGCTATGATCACGGATATAACACTAGAGTCTTTGAAGTAAGTGAGTTTTAATTAGCAGATATCGATTACAGATATCGATAGAACGATTTCTACCATTTTGTCGACTACAAAAATTGTTTTTAGTAAGCCTTAAGAAATAAAGATATTGATATCTGACGATGAAAGAAGTATTAGCTTCTTAAAGGCTTACAAAATAAGCGCTTAGATAAGTATACAGTAATAAATAAGGTATAGTATAAGTGACTGGTTGTTTGCAGCCTATAATTTAGTACATGTACATTCAAAACGATATAATTGATTTTTTTATCTGTTAATAATTAAAATAATTTGCCGTGTGGTGCCGGCATAGAATTTCACCACCCCAACTCTTCCCGTGGGTGTCGTAAGAGGCGACTAAGGAAAACACACCGGGGGGCGGGCAGCAGTGCCTTCTGCAGAACAACTACACCGAACTGCGATCCCCAACCCGCATGCCCAGCGTGGGGATTATGGGCAATAACCCCCAAATAATGATGCCATCTATGGCGCTCATTAGGGGAGGCCTATGTCCAGCAGTGGACTATTATAGGCTGGTGATGATGATGATGAATAATTAAAAGCTAGAACAGTCCACTTTTCCAACAATCGCCATTGAATTTATTATCTCTTCTCTTTGAATTTACTATCTCTATTAATTATTATCTACAAAATCCACTCAAAAATCAACGAATAATATAAAACTTTTGTTAATATTTAGTTCTTAACAGAGACGGGGTAACAGCTAATGTGTCCCTGTGTTAATGGTACAAAAATTACAGTGAAAAGTCAATCACCGGAAGGTAACGTTGAATAATTCTAGGTATTCTTATAATAATTAAAACAAGGTTCCTTAAATTTTACATTTTATTTACAAAGCATTACCACAGATATCATATTATACAAATAAATTAAATCATGAATTTTTCCCAACCTACGTATTTCGTGGTTGGTTTTACCATTAGCATGCGTGGACATACTTAATAGATTTATTTAATAGTATTTATTTAAAACCCACTATTTATTGATGTAATCTCAATATTTCACCGCAAGTGAAACACGGAAACCTGAATACAGCGACTTCGGTTTCATAAAATGTTCATAGAAAATATTATTTAATCTTAAAACATCTTGCATTTCCACCAACCAAAACATGTTGATCAACATATTTTTTGTGTTATTGGATTCCTACTCCTAACTCATGTTGTAGTCGCATCCGCCGATGTGTTCAAAGCAAACTGTACATCTTTGCACAGAGCGAGCATATACTAGGTTAGCATACTCAAAAAACATGCATGAATACAAAACTGTGCGAGACCAATAAAACAACGCATTTAGGTTCCTGCTGCGACGGTCAAGCTTCTGAAGCTCTTTAAGTATGGTAGCTGGGGCTCACACATTGATTCTGTTCGTAGAGCGAAATGCAATAAGTGCAAAGAGACATCGTCTTTGCAAAGTAGAATCCTCGGAACCAGCAACAGCATCCCAAATATTATAATGATAGTCCTTTGACCAGTTCATTCAGAGGACCAAAACCCTGCTTTATATAAGGTATTACTTAGCTTTAAGTCTACTCACAAAATAGACTAAATAAAAACACGTTTGATTTTAAACTTCTCAGATAAAAAGGATACTTCAAAGCCACACCTCAAAGCAAGTCAGGGCTATGCATTGACCTAGCATTAGTGTAATCTGTGTTTCCAAGATCTATATTACTAACCGGAAACACATACTCAGACGCATTACCGTCGCTTACGATTCTATTCTTTGGCGTTCCAATATTGTTAGAGTTAGATTGTAGAACATCATACAATTCATCTTGAGCAGGAGGAAAGTTGCACTCATTCTGGTCCCGTATCGATGGGAAGTCATATAACGCACTGTGTGCCTTGGGTGATGGAGGAAAGTCGTATAAGTCACTTTGCCTATAAGACGTATTTGACTTTGCGTTGTCACCTAAGTCTGCTTGGAGTTTCGGTGGTGGAGGGCTGTCATACAATTCGTCCTGGTAATCCTTACCAGTATCAATATTTTTAATTATTTGTTCTTTTTTTTCTGCCACTTCATCAGTTCCCGTTTTAAAATCTACCATCACTTTACTTGAGTCATCATTTGAATTTTCCTTATGAATGAGTACTGAACAGATATCATCATGTTGTTTGTTCTTTATATTCTGAGCAACGCCATCTGGCTTGTTTTCTCTATCTTTAAATTTGAATTTGTTTTCTTTGCAAAATTTTGCTTTCATTTCTTCATTTAGTTTACATCCTATCGAGTTAGCTTCAAACTTTGGAAGCTTCATGACCGGTGTGGAAGGTGGCGTTCTATCAACATCTAATTCACTCGTTGATGCACTATTTTGAAAAGCTCTAGATTTTTCTTCTTCCTGTTCTTTTTTAGCATCGCTTACAATTTTATCTAGATCGGATAAACTTGTGGATTTGGGCGCTGTTTTATCTAACACGCCTTTTAATAACAAATTCATTTGCTCTTTATTTAACGGTGGAAAAACTGATTGACTGATTTGATGAGGGATTCTAGCGACCTTCTTGGACGGTTCAACTTTTATTTCGTTCGTTTTGTTAGCATCAACATGATCTATGTCCGAATCATCATCATCGCTATCACTACATAAATCTTCTTTGAATTCATTGGGCTTAAGCTGAGCCCTTTCATCAGTCAGGCTGTATCTGTTATTTTTGTAAGATGGTCCTGAATCTTGTCTTTCGTATTTGCTGAGAGATACATGTTTTTCATTTCCTAAAAGCGTGTGGACACTAGCTTTTGCATATTTATGTCTGTACAATAGCACTGCTAAAACCACTGTTGAGAGAAACAGGGTGGGTGTGATGATTCCGAGAAGATAGCCAGCGTAAGTGGGCAACACTATTGTACCAGGACAGCTGCAAGTGCAGGTCAATGCCGAGGAATCTGGAATAAGATGATCGGTATAAAAGTAAGTGTAGATAGGATTATTGAAGATAGTTATAAGTGAAGTAAACTAATAATTACATAGTAGAAATTATAAAGTATTCTGTTGCTCAACTGCTTAATTTTTTTAACTCTGTTGAACACATTGAACCGGTTGTGGTCCGTTCCTTGTCGAAATAATTTTATAAGAGGTTAGGCAAAAATCTAAAAAGTTTATACTCACTGCATATTTGTAACACAAATATTAAAATTACACAAACAAACATTTTGAATTATTACATGACTATTTGCATATATTTCTTAGTGAATACTGAGCAATTACAATTTATAAATTCTCACAGGATCTCCTATGAGAATTTATCCTGTCTGTTATAAAATGAGTACAATAAATTGTAATAGGGAAAAGGATACAACAAATTGAATTTGGACTTTATAACTATATATTAGAGTCATAATTAAAAT
Organism: Eupithecia pulchellata; assembly: GCA_963931895.1. Lineage (NCBI taxonomy): Eukaryota > Metazoa > Arthropoda > Insecta > Lepidoptera > Geometridae > Eupithecia > Eupithecia pulchellata. The sequence goes on from OZ007540.1 coordinate 3,231,905, forward strand.
AATTTGTTTGAGGATAAAAGTGAAACTTAATCCGTCGTAAGTGATAACTTCCTTTATCCTTATTGGTGGCAGAAATGTTCAATATATTTAGATTTCATTATTGATCATCTTCAACAGCCCATGTTAGTCTCCTGCTGGACATAGGCCTCCCCAAAAAAGCACCATAGCGTCCTGTCTTCAGTTTGTCGCCAGCTTCTGCCTGCAGTCTTTCACAGGTTGTTATCCTGTCCTATCCTATATTGTGTTTCCCGAATCGTGATAGAAAAAAGTTTTTTGAATTTGCGTGTCTTAAATATATTATTTAGGTACTATACACAGAAAATGAACAGAGCAACCGGAACAAATATTTGCAAATCATACAAGCATTTGTCCGGTCGCAGGCGGACCGTCGCCTAGCGCGTCACAGAGGTCGTCAAATTTTAATGTTAATAGGAAAACGCAGTGATAGAAAAAGCTTGAAAAGGGCTAGACTGCTGATAAGCCAAGTGGGAGACTCGTCTTCATCGACCACGAAAGATGAAGGTTAGTCCCAAGGTTTTCTCGGTTTCCTTGCTTACCCTACATTAGGTAGCTTCTAGCAAGTAAACATCTACAGATATTCCTATCTACAGATACTTTACTCGAACTTGTGTCGATAAAGTGACTACCCACTAACCCTCATTGTTCTTATTTAGCCGGCGGCGGCAGTTTACGCTCGCCGAGACTTATCGCGACTCGGTCGCTCGTTCACTCTTTGAGAGCAATCATCTACACACTCGTTATCTTAAGAACTACGGATGCCGACCACGAAAGCACATTTATTGTCTTGTCTTTTGTATAGCTATGTCCTAATTTTGCTAATCGAAACAAATGGCTTTGATCGCTTTGCATTGCCGTTTGATTCGGGCAGAATGCCGAGAAGCGGCCGAGATTCGAGCCAACGCGTGTCGCCTAATCGAAACAAGCACACCATGTAACACCGTTTAACAGGTGGTCATCATAAACCTAGCGCTGAGTAGTTAATTTTGACTTATCTACCCAACATGCTGAGTTGATAACTTTTTTCTCGACACTTGATAGTTTGCGCAAGTTATTGATTAGGTACCTACTCTATTAATTCCATCTTTGTTGTTTTAAGTAGCTAACCACTTTTATTATTTATTTTACTATTTAGTGCACTATTAAGTGCACTAAATAGTAAAATAAAAGTGTAGTAATGTGTCGTGTCAAATGATTATCATTTCATTTCATTTCAGTACAGTCTAGTAGACCGAGTAGTGTAAGCTGCACACTAGGGTGGTCCAAATTTTTTTTATTTTTTATTTTTATTTGGCCACCCTGCCAATTTGTTACACGTAGTAATAGTAATAACATAGTAAAATTTTAGCGAGATAGCTCAAGAAGAAAGGGGTGCTCAATCGAGTGTTGTTTTTGAATTTTTTGGGTAAAATGCTTAATTTTTACTTTTTGTTACATGACAGTGTCGTGTGCTAAGCTAGGAAATATATAATAAAATTAGCTATTAAAGAGTTTTAGAGACAAATTAAAACAGTTTTGATACATATTTAGTAGACTGTGAAGTGAATCAGTGCAACAAAATGTGTTCAACTACTCGCAAAAAAGACGCAATTTTTTTACTTGGGGTTCGAGATGTTGAGCCTTTGATGAGGCTTAATCAACTCCCTACTCTTCGGCAAGTTTTACTCCGATATCACCACATATTGAAAGAATCAAAAAATGTGAAACATTCTGCGCATGTACTTATTCGAGAACTTAAAGAAGTATGGAGCAAATCGAGTATTCCGTCCAGACAAGAAAATCACTGCATTGTTAAACTGATTAAGTTTAGTTATAGGAACTGGCTGCTTTTGAAGAGAAATAGAGGAAGAAATTCTGATATTCTGTTTTGGACCTTCAAGCTCTCCTCAAATCACACTATTCAAAAGATTCAGCGATATTTGGGAAGCATTACCGAAGGAGCACTACGATTGTCTTGACCTCGACAAGAACGCAAAACAGTTCGCGGAAAATACTCTTGAGAGTCTTACAACTGCTCTATCTGGAAAGAATCAAGTTCGTGATGATAACGAAGAGCTATTTATTAGCTTACCATGATTGTTTTGAACAAACCACCTGCGAAAATACATTGGCGCGCTCCAGGTCCGATTCATCATGCTCGTTGGATGGCGAAATTGCTGTATGCTTTGAATATCTTTCTCTTTCGAAATAATTTACAAGCATTTAAAGTAACTAAGAGAGAATAAAAACAAATTGTTCGATTTGTTAGTTTTGGTGTGCTCATCTACACCAAAACTTGGATCGAAGCGCCTTTGGCAGCAGATGCACCAGTAAATGGCTTACTGCTTTGGAAGAGCTTAAAATTGTACGCAGCCATTGATTCCGAAATCGGTATAGCAGCTAGGGGTATCTTACAGCGTCGCTTATGGTATTTGTCAGATGAGTTTGTTGTATTTGCCTTGTTTTCTGACAAGTTGTCTGATGGTGAGAAACAGGCCATTGTCAAAAAATTAAATTCTGATAACGCTTATCGTTCAGTACGAGGAGTTTCTGCTAAACTTACGTCAGAGGTTACATTAGAAGCTTTTGCAACACAAAGAACGTTGAAAACGCTCTCAGTTCTTGATATCAAGGACTCTTTCTTGCAATTATCTCCTGAGACTTGGAATTACAATGTTGATTACCTTCAAGGCAAAAGCTGCTTCAAAAATTTGCGTGTTGTTTATGATACAGCGGAGAGAGGCGTTAAACTATTTGAAGATTACAACACGATACTCACTAAGAATGAGGAAAAAAAGCAATTTTTACTTCACATTGTTGAACAAAACAGAAAAATCGTTTCTACGGATTCATCGAAAAAGGAGTTAACAAACATAGTTTTGAAAGATTGCGACTAATATTTATTGCTTCTTATTACTTATTATTTATGTAATTTATTGCTTCGTAACCAAATTTTGTTTCACTTTTAAATACTTTTATACTTATTTGATTACAGAGACTTGGAATATTAATAAACCTTAAATTACGTGTTTTCTTAAAATCCTGAACTTTTGTCAGAAACTTCTTATTCAATGAGCACCCCCTTGTATATAAGATAGGGAGCCGAAATTTTTCACACATAATAGGAATGGTAGGTGTAACAAATCAAGGGGGTGGCAACACCTAAATTCGAATATTTTTTTTTTACTATCGGAGCTTGGACCACCGTACTGCACACTAATACTCGGCCTGACTCGGGGTGCCTCGCCGAGTGTATACTGCCGCTATTAATCGCCAATCGATTGCTCGTCTGCGCTTGACGATGTGGTCGTAAGCGTAGTGGCGTAACTAAAGGAAATTAAGCTGTCGGCACACTACCGGGATCACTGCTTCGCATGTTAATTAGGTAATTTCCTATTGACTCGGCTGACTTAACTCTAACGCATAATAAGGAACATTTTGATTAGGTAGGTCATTTATAGTATCCCTCGCAAAGGGTGGTTGTTGGTGTTCTTCCAAAACTAATAAGGTTCGTATTCCGTAATGAACTCTAAGAATGGAACTAACTAACTAGGTAACTGTAATTGGCATTATAAAGTCGGTACAGGATTTTGTACAGAAATTGATGACTGGATAATCTTGTTTAACTCAATTTAAGATATTTATGTACATTTTATACACGAACCGTTTGTAACATAGGTATACAGCATTGTTAAATTAAATGCTTTTCGAATATTAGGTGATTATTTTATTCAATAATTAGCCCTCTAGTCGCCTGAAATATAATATTACCTTAGTTTAGACTAAATAGACACTAATAGCTATATTTTTTATTTAGTGCACGTATGATTTGTCTAGTAATGAGTTTCTTTAACCCGCCATTTGTGACGTGACTTTGACTTACGTGGTTTGTGACGCCGGTCTTACGGACCGGGTTTTTCAAATCGAGATTTTCCTAAATGGTTTTACTTTATGGAACTTTTACTTATACAGATATTAAAGAGGTATGTTTTTTTAATAATAATGCAATTGTATATCTTAAATCACATATCGTTTATTTATCTTTACGCTTACGTACTTAAAACATTAAAAATAACCAAGATTTTTCTAATGCTCTTTTATAATATCAAAATTTTTAACAAAAAACTTTTTTTTCTATCTAAATCAGCCTCTCTTAGTTTTATTACAATAGGAACTATAAAAAAAGCAAATAAAAGAGGTACCTTCACTAAACACAAAAGCATAAAAAAACTTCTCGAAAATCATGAGCTTCTTCAGGAGCCAAGCAGCTTGAGGATGTTGGCTACATGCTCTAGGCACAAAAATATTTCTTGCAAAGGTGGCAAATAGATCTGGTTTTTCAGTTTTATTGCCACCCCCAATCAAAGCACCGACCATATCGTGAAGGACCTGCTGTTCCAGGAACTTTCTCCAAGTCTTTGTCTCATCAGTCGAGGAAAGTTCAACTGAATCTGTCGTTTTCTGATATGAGGTTCTCAATCAATTCTCTAAACTCTCAATAAAATGGCGGCGTCAAATTTTTGAGTTCGAAATATTGCCCGTATGTATACCCGTACCTGACTATTTAGTATCTAACGATTCCCGGTCGCTCAAATCCTCTTCGCTGTCTGTATTTGGTATAAGATCTGGAAGTGGATTTTCTGGTTCGCCGACTTGCAGCTTCACTATCCGATAATTTTTTTGTAATTTCCTTATCGGACATTAATTCCTCTTTCAGAAGGGCTTCATGTCTTCAGGCTTCACATGCTACAACAAGATTTAGAAATAAAGCAACAAATACGTATGAACTGAGTGAAATATTTATAAAAATATGCAATAAGATAATATGTCACGGAATAATAACAATCACAATAACTATACTACAAAATTAAACCAAAAATAGATACATATACTTATAAATAATTGAATATTAAAATAAGTAACTTTGAAAATTTTACTTACGTAATCTGTGACCCCGGTCCCACGCACCGGGTTGGCGTCAAAACTCATAGATGTGCGTTAGCCTCGCCGATGCAGAGTGTTCTAACGGTGGGGTACGCGAAATAAGGAGAGTACACGAAATCGCAAGTCAATTCGGTAACGGGTAAAAAAGTTATTCGACTTTTTCGATCCACCCGGTCTCACAGACATATAGGTCACAAATGGCGGGTTAAGTAAATTAATTCTATTTCTTTTTTTATATGGCAAAACAAATTTATTCGACCCCCTTTTAACACAATATGTGAACGTATATAGGATAAATAATAACTAAAACAGAAAACCGAAACTAAGAAGCAAATTGTTACAGGGTCCAAAAAGGTCACAGTCCTGAGACAGCATCCGGTTGAAGTGGCATAATTGTGATTATGAATTGAATTACCTTCTATGCTATCCGACTCCAAATGTAATATAGAAAGCAATTAAATACAGGTCTTCGTATAATTAGACTAATCACGACTTGTGAAAATATAATTTAGAAAAGTTGTTGTATCTTTTTTCGTATAAATGTATAGATATATTTTTACCTTTACCTAAGCAAAAGTTTGTTTGAACTCAGCATTTTCCACAGCTGTTCCCTTATTACTTACACATAGAATTTTATATTGTGTTGTGGTTGGGAACATTTAAAATTCCAGCAGACAAACTCCACAAACACAAATACTCAACTTTTGTCCTCTAGTTACATAAGGCTGTTTTACTGTAAAAATATTTTCTATTAGCGTTTACCCGCGGCTTTACATACTTTGTTTCTGTGGCATTTCCACATTTTAAGGTTGTTTCTAGGAGAGCCCTAATAAAAATATGACTATGGAATAAAAAGTTTCAGCCTCTTACGTTCGTAGTATGATAGCAATTCAATTTTATTTCCTATGAACTTTTCTAGTCACTTTTTAAATTCATAGGGAACTATGAACTAGTACTTGGACTCGGCGTCCCGAGAACGATGTAATACCCACTAAAACCTCTCGCTATTTTTGCCGCACCACGGGAATATTGAGCCTACCGCAGCGGGAAGACGAAACCAATGGATCCACCAAATGTTATTTTCCCTATTTTTTAAATGTCTAATTGAGCATGTCATTGAATACTCCATCGATATGTTTGTATTATATGTTATGTTTTTATAAAAAGTGCTCCTTGGCTGTGGAGTGGACTCCTGGGGTTTTATTTCGACTATGACGTATTTTATTTATTGTTGCATGTCTAAACTATTTCTTTACTGCTCTAACATCTACAGAGTGTTAGGCAAGGATAAGGGTGGTAAACCGCCACATAAACTACCACTGATAATTGTTAGATTTTTCAAAGGTCATGAGATTTCAAACCCGCGCCTTATCAAAACCGCGCCCGCATTGTCGACCTTAGATTATAATATTTTGTGAATAAACTAAGTTTTCCAAATTAGGAATGGAAATTATCATTTTGTTTAGTTTGTCTGATTGAGGGCGTCTCTCCGCATTAATCCATACTAATATAATAATTAAGAAAGTCTTTTTGTTTGGCTGTCTGCAGTTCTCTCTGTTGCCTTTTCATGGCTGGACGGATCTTAATTAAATTTGGCAGGCAGGTGTATACCTCTAGTATCCTGGGGAATAGACATAGATAACTTGAAAAGCACCTTCGAAGACAATTTTTATATAATTGTATCAAATTAAAAAGATTGACCTGTCAAGTTCTCACATTATATTTATTCTGTATTTACACTTACATCTATTTCCAAAAAATCTAAGCCGTCACTACAAGCCGATTTCTACACTAAGAGACCCTTTACTATTTTACTATAAGAACTATCTTAGTTTGTCGCATTCATTATGTCAGTTACTTTCCACACAAAATATGTTCGTAGTTAACCCGCTTACATTCATAAAGGAGACCCTTTGCTGTAGAGGCCTTCCAAAATTTTAAAGAAAGGTCCACAAATAAATACGTGATGGACATGACGTGTGATTATTTTGTACATTATTCTGTACCTTGAAAATCTTTTACTGAAATTTTACACTGGGCCGTATGATTTTAAGAAATATTTTAGTCAGGAAAAAAGTAAATTGACTGCAAAAAGCGTACAATTTTATTTCAAAGGCGCGATGCCAGCTGTTTGTTTAACCCTAGAATACTAATCATCGCCTGAGAGGCCGCGCGCGGTCAGTTTTTTTCCGTTATTTCGGAACATCGATCTCCAAACTGCAGTTCCTGTGACAAAAAATAAGAAGCTGACTTCAAATTATTCTGTAGACAATAATGTGATGTTACCCTAAGTTTAATTTAGTGTTTTATAAAGTTTACATATTGGATAATATTATTGATGGCAAAAAAGTATGGATATAGTAGTATATTTTTTATACCAGACTGATATAAGACTGTTATGGAGTGAGAAAAAATGTTCGCTGTTGTAAGATTTAAGTCATATTTTAAGATGATAAGATAAGATTTAAAAATGTTGATTTTAAAAACGAATTTCCAATTTAATTTTAGAAAAGGTAGAGGTTTGCCAAGTAATTTATGTTATCTTTATAAAAATTTAATAAATAACTAATATAATAAATTGGTTTTATTTTAAAAGTAGCCTCCCAGGCGATCATTAGTAATAACCTGTGGTAAATTTATATTAGTATCTAGGGTTAAAATGAGTTTTATCTACAAATATGTTTTTGGACCTTTTTTTAGAGATATGATTCATATACAGCATGCCAGCTAATTTAGACGTATTCGGGAGTGTAACTCATACTATTTTCGCTGCCAATTGGTTCATTTTCATTTTTTTTCGTTATCCAAATGCAACAAGAGGTTAAAAAGTATCAGCGATATATTTACGAAAACCTACAATGATCAGATGATAGATTGTGTTTTCAATACAATTTTTATAATGATTATGATGAGACATTACGACAATACCAGGGTACCTACCTGGTAAAGAATATTTAGTATATAAACAGTTGTCGTTGTCGCTAGGTTGTTATGTCGTATTGTCGTAATGTCTACGTCTGCTGCTTTAAAATTTATTAGAACTGAAAGTTGGGTATGCATAATATTTCCATGATAAAGTACCTTTACTTATAAAATAAACTATAAACTTTCGTTGGCGCACGCATTGTTCGGGATAAATGTAACCTATTTTATTTTAATCTCAGTTTAGTTTTATGTTATTTCAACTAGATAATTCCAAAAGTTTAGGCGGCTTTATCTAAAACATTAAAGTTTCGCATTTATACTTTTATGTTGGTTTAATGTCGACAAAACCGGCAAAAATGAATTATTTGCAACTCATACAAAAAATGCTAAAATAAAAAGTTAGCATAGACTGAACATTATGATTAATCCCAAAGTACAAAACTAAATAAATTTTCTCCTATGCGCGATTCTAATAGCATACAATATTCTGAAACAAAATAAAACTTTTAAAAAATTTATAGCAACAGGAGCATCTTTCATTAAAGCTCGGAATCATGAAGTTTCATCCTGATCTCAGGTTTTCATTAAAAAATTTCGCACGTTTCGTTTTCTTTGTGAAACTTTTGCTACGAAGGTATTATAGGCGAACAAAATGTTTGTTAAACCTCTCACGAAATATGTATCTAAATTTTAATTGTTATTTAAGAGAACTGTTATTTTTCGGTATTATAATAAATAATAAATACACAACACTACTGAAAACAAAACTAATGGGCATTATTGCATACTATTGTTCAGTCTAAGAAAATAAACGCGTGGATGAAAAGAGTATTACGGTATTTAGTTTACTATTTTACTATGCATAGATACGGATTCCAAACTTTTCAGATAGTGATTTTACTACGTCTTAGCATAAACAGTGCTACGCTTATCTATTATTATTATTATATTTTTATTTTAGCGTTAAGTGGAGGAAATAACGGAACGTAAAATACCAAACATTTTATACATCCTACTATAATATAAACGCGATAGTTTGTAAGTATGGATGTATGTTTGTTAATTACACGCAAAAACTACTAAACGGATTTTGATGAAACTTGGTACGCAGGTAGTTTATGATCTGTAATCACATATGGGCTACTTTTCATCCCGAATATCCCACGGGATGGAGTTACGCGGGTGAAACCGCGGTCACTCAGCAAGTAAGGTTATAATTTTTGTAATTTAATTTCTCAATAACTTTTGTCCTACTTGTTGATCCCTTTCTTTTTTATTTCCTGAACCATAAGCAAAGTGCAGTTAATATTAATTGGTTAAAAGCCTTCAGGCCTTCTTTGAGGCTCGCCCGTAAGGTATTTTATTTTACTCCACTGAAGTCAGCAAATAACAAATTTTCCGCTACCTTCATCAATCGTACCGCAAAAGAGTGGGACTCGCATTCTGCTTCTGTTTGTTTATTTATTTATTTATTCAATTCAATTTAACTAACAGAGCTTTGTTCCAAGACGTAAAACATTATTTTAAAAACTAAATACACTAAAAGTAGGGACATGGCACAATAATAATTATAAAAAGTCACTCTAGTCAATAATAGATATTAAAATGGTCAATATTAAGTTAATGTCAAAAAGTACAATTAATTTTAAGTTAAGTTTTTCCGGCTAATTACAACCTTGGTATCTACAACGCTAGAATATACCTTCGTGATACACCATCAACCACATCTTCACATTCCATCAGGTGAGATCGTGGTCAAACGGAGGTCTATCAGATAATATAAAATTGAAAATAATGCTAGACATAGCTCAGCATCGTCTAGTCCCGAGCTAAGCAGAGCTTGTGTTATAAATAATAAATAAATTATGCCGGACAATCCACACAGCATCATCAAGCTCCAAGCTAAGCAGAGCTTGTGTTATGGGTAGTAGATGACTGATATACATAATACAATATTGTTACATCTATAGATATTTTTAATTATACATAGAAAATTACCAGAACCACCTGAACAAATATCTGCAGTTCGTACAAATATTTTTCCCGAGGCGGGAATCGAACCCGCAACCTCTTGCGTCGCAGGCGGACCTTCGCCCACCGCGCCACAGAAGTTGTCGTGTTATGGGTAAGTACTAAGTACCTACTTTATAACTGATTACTTCTAGAACTACTTAGTATTCTGAAAGCTCCATCATACGAAACTCGAAGTAAATAAATCTTCAAAACAATTCCCTAATATTTGCCTAAGCTAAATAGTTACACACAAAGCTAAATTGCATGTCTTACAAACACAATTTTGTAGAATAGTTTGTATAGTCATTGTCGCTGTTTGTGTTCTTGTCGCGCCGTTAGCGCAGAATATTAGCACTGCATTAGTGGGCAGCGACAAACGACATGCGACAATAAAGTAAAAGTCCACATTGGTGCGTCACAGCGCCTTTGAAAGTACCTAAAGTAAACACATTCTCTTTACGGACACCGCACACTGAGCGACATGTGAACGCGAAAGCTCGGCGACGACGACGGGCGGCTACTAGACGCAATGTTACTAACAACCTAGGCTGCGGGTTTTTAAGGTCGTCCTTAAAGTTATATCTTTATTATTAAAGAAAATAACAATTGAAGAACATTTCTCACGAATTTATTTACAAGTAATTACACATCTGAAAAATTTAGGCCTAAGCCGTCACCAGAAGACAGAGTTTCTAGAATGCTGGTAGCGTTGCCGCGTTGGATGGCCAATTAGAACTATTATTTACAATTGTTTTAAATTGTAGTTCAAATGGAACTACAGATTGTTGCAAACAATCTGCAGTTAGCTCAACTGTCTCAACAATCCTCGATACCGTGAAATTACTAAGAACATTTGTTACATTGATTCGATCTTAGTTTTCATAGGATTATGTATGTTTGAGTGAATAGTCTACAAGAGTGATTTTCCATAATATGGCAAGTGCGAAATCCCCTTACACTTATCCCTATAATTAAAAGCAGAGCAGTTTAATGATTTGTATAGGTTGAGTAAATGAGATATAACTATTATTTATTATTTTATTTTTAATTTATTATACGTGTGAACCACAACCACAAGCAGGCAGCCGTAGCATAACGACTACTTGGGCACAAGTAGTCGTTATGCTACATTTTTATCACTGAAAAACATGCGAAGCCGCAGACAGAAGATACACACGCCGGCAAAATTAGGGGAACAGAGGTAAAAAACTAAAGTTTGCTTATTTTTTTTAAATTTCGTTTTGTTTGTTTTTTTAATAAAGTAATAGATATTATGAGGATTATAAACAACACAATTTTCGATTGAGATTCCTTTATTTCTAGGAAAAATTTAATGAAATGAAAAAATAACAGATATTTGCGCTAGGCTTAACAAATTGAATACGTTTTTTTTTTTCCAAAGTTAACCATACAAAAACAAAATTAATAGCACGTATGGCTTCCACGGGCTCTTATGAGGGTCTGAATGCGTTTTCCCATGCCTCCAACGATGCCATCAATCATTTCTTGGGGCAAATTCTCCCATTCTTCTACTAAGGCCAATTTGAGCTCTTCGACGTTCCTGGGAGCTGGGTTCCTCTGATGTACCCTTCTTCCGAGGGTGTCCCAGACATGTTCTATCGGGTTCATATCTGGAGAACGGGCAGGCCAGTTCATTTGGGTAATGGCAACCTCATTAAGGTAATCGCGCACCACGCGCGCTGTGTGCGGCCGAGCGTTATCGTGCATAAATATAAAATCATCGCCAATAAATGGGCCAAAAGGCATTACATGGGGCTCTAGGATCTCTGAGATGTATCGCAGTGCAGTCAGGGATCCATTTTCGATAACGACCAGCTCTGTATGGGCTCCCAAAGAGATGCCACCCCACACCATAACTGAGCCCCCACCATAAGCCACTGTTTCGGTGAAACTCGATGGATTGTAGCGTTCTCCTCGATACCGCCACATCTTCTCCCTCCCATCAACGAAATTTACACAAAGACGGCTTTCGTCAGTGAATAAAACATAGTGAGATAAAGACAGTTTAAAAAATGTTAGCATAAATTTAATTATTAGCACGACCGTAAAATTGTTAACAAACATTCAAATGGCTATAATTGAATGTTTAAGCATCGAAAAAAGTTTTTTTTTGTGGCCAGCACACCAAAGAGGTTCGCGGTACAAAAAAAATAGTTCAACTGCGAAAATAAACAACAAGTTGAAAAAAAAACGAGGTTTCTTGCCTGTTCCCCTAATTTTGCCGGTGTGTGTAGTTCCGATTATGATTTATCGCTGTTTCTATTTCTACAATTGTTCTGCAGCGACGAAACGCTCAGTGTGCGATGCCGCTTAGACGTCCAATACAGTTTCCTGGATAGAAGTTCTAAGTCTGTTGGAAACGCCACAAGTGTAGAAATAACTGAGTAAATAAAATACTTGGATATTTTTTACGGGCAATTTATAATTTATTTTGCTTATTTCGAGGTAAATGTTTTTTACTTGGCATCTATTGTTGGTCGCGTCGTTCTCCCCTCTACTCGGAATATGAGAGTACTGGAATTTTGTTTATTTCTTTAAATATCGCGTAAGGATTGTCTAAGACCGATATTATATAAACTTTTGAAACTATTATGGTTTTAACACTAAAATCATACAACGGGATATTTACCATGATTTGAGTTTTCCAATATATCGGCACAGTTTCATGCGCCATGATCACGGAACAACTGAATGTCGATGCAAGTTAGATTTTATTGGCAGATATACCAAGATGGCACAAACAGCCCTGTTGAACTTAGCGGATAATTAGCATCTTTTTTAAATTAGTAGACTGGGGTCAATCTTAGTCTATCTTTTGTTTTATTGTCCTCTACTTTTGTAAAGAAACATTTCCCTTCTTAAAATAAAGAAACATTTTCTTTTTTTTTAGTTCAGCGCTTAGATTGACACATGGCGGGTAGTGAGTAAAATTTAAAGCTTCTAAATCAGTAATCAGTAGTAAGTAGTTACTTCATTGACTCTAAAGCGTTTAAACTTTAAATAAATGGTTATAAGTTGAACTTAACAAAGATTATACACAAGACTATATATACCAGCACACCTTTTAGGAGCCTCATTTGAATTTTTATGCAACGCTTTCGAGACTAGTCTGGAAATAAGCAATTTCAGAAAATGGTCATGTGAACATTTTGCTATTATTCAAATTCTAGATGAAACGAACAAGAGGGCGGTAAATAAATAATTTTGGACAATGAGCATCTAGCCTCAATAAGCAGAGCCTTTTTCAAGATTTGTTAGTGGTATACATAAGTAATAGGTGACTCCGCCGCGCCGTTCTAATTAATAATAATAAATTACTATAAACTGAGTAGGTACCAAAATTAATTTTCGCATTCAATGACAAAGTGACGTAATCTTTCTCTATTCTACCCTAAACAATAATCCAACAGTATAAGCAACAATACCTATATATAAATGTATTCTTTCTCTTTCTTTGTATTATATTGTTGCATATATTAGGTAAGAGCATGCTAATATTTTACAAACTATTGGTCTAGAAATAAGGTTCATTTATGTTTATTTATTTATAGTTGCCGTGTGATGCCGGCATAGAATTTCACCGCCTAAGTGGGGGTCCCGTGGGGTGTCGTAAGAGGCGACTAAGGGAAACGCAACGGCGGCGGCGGGCGGGCAGCAGCGCCCTCTGCAGAAAAACTCCCATCAAACTGAGATGCTCAACCCGCATGCCCAGCGTGGGGATTATAAGCAGTAACCCCCAAATGATGAATAATGCATTCTATGGTATCACATCTATGGTAGGTATAAGTATGTATCATTTGGCAGGCCTAGAGGTCCAGCAGTGGACTATTATAGGCTGATTATGATTTATTTATAGTGGGTACACTATTAACAACAAGTCTTGCCCTAAATAGGGTACTTGTTTAAGCTTTTAGTTGTTTAACCGTATTTACACCTGACAATTATACAAGGTTATGTCAACTTACGTGTAAATGAAACTTTGATTAATTGTAAAACTTTGATTAATTGTCATAGTTACCAATATCCCTGAATTGATTTGATTGGTATGTAGACGGCTTTAATTTGAATAATTGCCATGGCTGTGTCATGATCATGACTAAACGTTTCCTGACAATTGATAGAATTTGATAGAAATGTAGGTATAAGTAATAACTTGTATTTACACAGTTCAGTAAAATACACAATAACTATAGTCTTCTATGTCGTAATTGTGTAGGTACATGTATAAAAATAGCCACGCGGGACTAGGGTGGGATAGAACCGTTTCGGAGTGAAACAATGTAACGACTTCTACTTCAACTATAAATCAATAAATATATTATCTACCTATGCAGCCTAATTGTGAACATAACTTTTAATTATCGTCAGTTTAAAAGTGACGTGAACTTTGACAAGGTTCTGTCCGAATCCCATCACGCGCGCATTATTCAAACATGATAATTATTATCTACCCTCCCCATAACAACACTCTATAAACAATGCGGCTAGCGGAGAATGCTTTGAAAGTGGTAACACTGTTCATTACTTAGCATTCCCAAAGTTTCAGTTAGGAACAAAGCTCTGTTGTCTTCGAACAAAGATTGTTTTGGTTTGTATCCATATTAAATTAATTATATAAAGTTATTTATATACAGTTATTAATGATACAAAGTTATATTGATTCTTACTTGCTCATAAAAACTTGGTCGGGTTGTCGGGTTATTGTCTTTTCTCTCATTGGCGGCATGGTCTATGGAATCATTGGAATTGACCGTACCAATCGGAATGAGCGGTTTTCGATTTGCATAAAAAAAACTATATAACCTGAATTATATAAAATAAAACAGTTACAGACGCATAAAAAAACATAAGTTGTTAATATTGCGGAGTTTGTGATTGATTAGTATCTCCAACTCCCCAACCAAATTGTAGAAATTTCCTTTATTCGACAAAATAATAAAATAAAGTAGGCGTGGCAACACTTATTTGGGCTGGGTAACGTTTAATAGGTACCTAATACCTTCCATTTCAATCACCCCATTCATTTCCTTTCATTAACAATACATAACCATGTTACAGTAACAAGATTTACAGTCGGAAATAATAAAATTACCTGAATATTTGGCTAAAATTCCCATTTCGTCTCTCCGTCATCTAAAGTAATCATTCCCTTTCCAATATCCTTCCCTGTGGTATTGCTACTGGGTCTTGATTGAAAATTCCTTCTGAGTGGTCTTTATTTGCTTATGCTACGTCGAAGCAGATTCGTAGCAGAAGATAGGTCACCATTATCATCACCACTCAGTGGTTTTCTCTATACGCTAACTCATTGTTTATTTTTTGTTGTTGCGGACACGTCCAGAATATAAGTCAACGTCAATCGTTCGAAATGGCATAAAGACGTCAATTTTCTTGATTTTTAAGTTTTTTTTTTGGCTAGTACTGGCAACCCATAAATCTATTTGGTGAAAAAACTCGTCAAAATGCCTTTAAGAAAATCAACTTATAAATACAATGGTCTCTTCAAAACGACAATTCGTTTCAAAATGTGTCAAGCTAGTATAGGCCTTTCAATCCTTGACTTTCAAAAAACTACTTTGACACAATGAAAGTTTACAAAACGCTCGGATTTAAAATTATCGCAACTCACCGCTCGCTTACAACTATTTTACTATTCTACTGCCTTTTATAGTTCTTAAAATCTATGGTCAGCAACTTCAAAACTTTCCAGTGTTCTACTACTGATCCACATGTGAGTAGAATGTATCTGAATTGGATTTCCCTGGAGAAGCTCCATAAGTATTCAATTCTCATTAGTTTGAACAGAAACCTTATAAAACTTTGATTATTTTCAAAGATCTCAATACTCTTTTATTTGCCGACCGTTGGCCGGGTGATGATTCTAAAATTGGGAAATCCTGCAAATTGTTTGACTTGGTAAATTGGTTAAAGATTGTGGAGGGCCAAAGTGAAAAGAAGGAAAGGACCCCTACGCTAAAGCTGTGAGTAAATTATCTCCAAACATGTTTCTGCCCGCAGATTCGCCCACTTTGTTTCTTTTAAAACGTATTAACGATCAAAAGCAGTATCAAGTACTTGATATTGATACTGCTTTTGATCGTTCGTGGTATATCAAGTCTTGATATACCTATATATCTGTCCAAAATTTCAGGACGATCCGTTCAGTAGATTTTACGTAACAAAAATACCCACACCAATCTAAAATTTAGGAGATAATAGGTTACTGCTTTGTGTCCACCTGAAATTTGTCTGGAAGATATCGCTCTTAGCGATAAGGCCGCCCTTTGTTACCTTTAATTTCCAGTTTTTTGTATAAATTTTTTCTTTGGTGTGTAATGAAGTGTTTTGTATTGTATTCTTAATTATGATTATTGGCTAGGATTTAAATTCTGTATGACGTTTATTTCAACGCATTTATAATTAAAAAAAATTAAGCCAATCGATCCTGTTACTAAACTGAACCAAAACTTCTATCATGCTTCTATCGGACCAACCGAGGTTCAGTTAAAGTCCTAAAAATGACAGAAATCGCAAAAACTTCTCGCGTACATTTGATAAGGGTCACAGAGTAATTTATTTGTATCTCCACAAAAACTTTTCTTAAAAGTACCGCTTGATAAGCTTACTAAAAGATAACCGCGAACTGATAATTTATTATGAATGTGTGATCTGATATAACAAACTTGGATTTGATTGAATTTTTGAAGCATTTGGGTAACGGCCGATTTTTAGTCGAAAATTTTCTAATTTATTTTTATTTTCCGCAAAACAGATTCCAGTGAACCGTTACTTTTTCTATCAGTAGGATTAAATTAAATTAAAAGAATAGCTTATGATTTGAGAATTTTATTTTTCCATTAGTTTTGTACCATATGCAGAAAACTACAAAAAAATCGTGCAACCGTCACGATTTCGTTTAAAAATACTTACTTACTGTTTAGCTCTTGAAAGGTACCAACTTTACTTACATTATGACAAACCAAGGTCATGCATAGCTGCCAAAATAACTACAAGTGCAATCCGGCGAATGGGACCGCGGTGCCTTTACCCAGCGGTCCCAATCGACGGAAGCCTCACCATTAAATGACTTGGAATCCCACCAAAAGAATTTCTCAACGTTTGTACAAGAGAAATAAATCAAAACAATAATTAATTTTCAAGAAGTGTATAATGTGTCTTATTTTCTTATTTCTTACAAAGTCTTCAAGACCTGACCATAATATCTTATATACATATTATATGTACCATAATATCACCATGATATTATCTTCGGCCACATTGTCATTTACAATCAGGTGCGATGGTTGACCACAATCTGCAGATGTGAATATCATCATCATCATCATCATCAACAGCCTATGATCGTCCACTGCTGGACGTAGGCCTCCCCTAATGAGCGCCATAGAATGCATTATGTGAATATACGAAGGTAATATTCACGACTAGCGGTCCGCCCCGGCTTCGCACGTGTATTGAACAAAATATGAATTTTTCATGCGTACCTATCCCTAATTTTTTGAAAATATTCTATAAACTATGTTCATCAAGAAAAAGTCTAAGTAGTTTTGGAGCTTATTCAATTCAAACAATCTAGAGGTAATATTTCCTCTTTATAATATTAGTATAGATGAAAAAGTATCACATAACTTAACATAAAAACACAATACACGGAAATTAATGCACTCAAATATTTCTATTTATGAATTCTATTACAATAAGTTCGCCAGTCAGCCTTAAGTTGAGATCGCACCGTAGCGCGTGATAATATTTTTAACAAAATGCACGATATTGTATTCTATATACGAATACTTTTACTTTAAATATAATAGTAGTACAATTTCGACAAATAGTCATTTACACAGTGACTCTGTTTCCCGTACAAGTTGAGTCGGCTGGCAGGACCCATGGGCATGCAGCCATTTTTGTCTTTCCGCAACGTAGCCTCAAATATATAAAGTAGAGTGAATAGGTGTCTTCTAGACCTGCGTGATCCACCGTCGGCCACATCTTCACTTTCCATCAGGTGAGATCGTGGTCAAACGGAGGTCTATAAGTTATAAAAAAAAAAAAAAAATAGCACCACCGGGATATGCATCATATGTTTCTACCACCATCATTAATTCATCCCATCCAACTTCATTTTCTTCAGTTTTTACCAGCTACCATAAAATTAGCATCTATTACTTTGGATAGCGTAAGATTTGCACATTGTATAATAGTCTCTAAGCATTTCATTTATGAAAGATACTAGTTCTCCTACTGCCTCGAACAGTACTATTGTATTCGTCTTCGGTGTGGGGACATTCTTGTAATACGTACACCAGTGATCGTCAATGTCTGCCGATTTGCAAGTCCTATTGTAGGGCACGGGCAAGAAAAGACTGATGCTTCTGTCTTTGCTATGTTGGGATTTAGTTCGATGAAGGATTTATTTGTTAATGATACGTTATTGATACTTTTAGTAGGGTCAATGAGATCTGATAGTTTTGCGTGTAGGTCAAATGGAGTCGTCAAACGCTGGCTGTTGATCTTTAAATTCTCGTATGCTTAGGAATACTTTTCCCTGAACGACGGAGGAGTCAGTACGTATAGGAATGGCAGGCGTTCCTCAAGACGTCCTTGTTTTGTCTGTCTTATTCCCCCTCCAGCGTATACCGTGATAGCTAACTACAAAAAGTATTGTATTATTCAAATAATTTTTGATTGATTGATGAGATGATATAGTTATTTTCCAAAAAAAAATCCAAACAACTTGGAATTTTTAATGTGGTTGTTAAGTCTTCAACGTAGTTTAGCAAAACATTATAAAACGGTATATCATGCATGCAAATTTTTGAATTTCCTCTTTCGTACGTGCCCACATTGCTTTCTGCTTGGTCCATAATCGTATGTATGTAATAATCTGTGGGAGTGTTGTGAAATCCGGCTTTCAATTAATTAAAAGTCCCGAGGCTAGAACTATCTTCCCCGAGCACGGTGTGATAACCAGCCTGTTTGAACCATTCCCATACAAACGGACATTAATCAAAAGTTGCTTTATCGTGTGGAATGCATACTTTTATAAGCTCAGATGCTCTAATTCCAACTAGCATCGGTATTATATTTGGAAAACTATTATCACCGACTTTGTTGTATCCAAATATCTCAATAGCACCGGTTCTTTTCAAAAAATTTACTGTTTTCAGCATAGCTCTAATGAAGTTAAGTCTAGACACAGCGTCTATTCCCAATATCAGAACGTTGTATGCTGGCTCAATTTTAGATTTTTCAGCAAGCACTGACAATTCTTTTTTCGGAGCAAACAAAAAGTATTGTTCGTAAATCTTTTTAGAATCAACAAAACATCGTAATTTAACAAATTAATCTTCATCTGTAATGTGGTCGTTGAAATATTTACAATGATCGTAGATAATCTCCTCTTTCATCGATTGAAACTGAGATGTCTTCGATGACATTAGGTCTTTTGAATGCTTGGTAACAGCAGGATATCTTTTTCCCTGATTCCACAACACCGTATTTTGGTACATTATTTTTACTGACCAATATTTGTATGTTATCCGTTTCCAATAGTCGGTGTTTGGAATCAGGACATTCTTGTAAATCAGAGGGATACTCCACATATTGGCTGACCAAAGAGCTCAACAGTTCCATCTGTGGAATGCTGCAACCTTACGTTTTGATGGTTTAATTGCTTGTTGGTGATGGGATGTTGATAAACTTCTACAGGTTGGCGAGATGTGAAGAAAAGTACTCGTGTTCATTATTAGGATAAGGATGCTGCCTCCTAACATACATACATATGGCCAGAAGTAGATATCTGTAGCAAAGAGCTGTCGTCGCCGGCCCAGTCCCAAAGATGGCGGAATTACTTGCCCAACTCATACTGAACTGCGAAACCTTCATTGTCTTATCACTTTTCAGTTTAATTATTTATACGGTTATGAAGCCTGAAGGCAAATGGAGTGGCAACATGTATAGAGGTATATAAATAAAAATGCGCCTATGGTCCAAATTAAAAACCATTGAGCACCACAGCTGCGATCCTTTCCGGTAAAAAAAATGACGGTTTCAGTGTTTCAGTTATGCGTATATTGGGTTTTCGATTAATTGCTCTTTGATTAAACAGTATGAAATCGTTTGACCAATACTTTTTATACGATGAAAAAGCAGTTTCCCAATTTGGTTGTTTGGGTATTTTTATGCCTGACTGTGCAAGAAAATATAACTCTCTGTATTTTTTAAGGTTTATGATGTTTAGACCAATTAAATGTGATTAAAAAACGTAAACTTTATAAGTCAAGATTTTTTTTCATGTAATACGTTTTCTGATCCACGCCACAGATAACATAATAGTCCACGCGATACAGGCTATGCCTTGTGCATTCTTCTCAATATCTCTGATAGTATATGATCTCTAATTTTAGCTTCTTATTCTTCTGTTAATGAACTATTATGGTACTTGTTATGTTGTTTGTACTGTATACAGTCGAGGTGCAAACAAAATATAGGTACCTATATTTTTCATTTTCACTTTTTAAGTGAGACCGCACACTAGAATTAAGACTTAATCGCAGTTTCCATCAAAATGTTTACTAGTTGTTTGTAGACCTTCGTCATATTTAGTTTTTATCCTAGATAGGATAAAAACTAAATATGACGAAGGTCTACAAACATACATTGAAAATCTATCTAGGCTATCGATAAACTAATCTACATGATGGAACACTAGTAGAAATTTATTTTTATTCAAGAGTTTAAGAGCGCGTCGTGTAGGAGCATTATATTGTGCGCGGATTGAGATAGGCACATAGTATAATTATTATATCCAAATAATTATACTGTGTGAGATACTAGAAACGATTACTATAAACTTTATAGTCATCGATTCTAGTATCTATATTCATTTGTTTATCGTCAATTGTAGCCCTAGATTTGAAACAATACATTTATCGCCCCCGTACATTATCTTGCGCGCAAGCACGAACATCTATCAAATAGGTGTACCTACAAAAAATGTGTCCAGGCTTAGCTACACCAACATTACAACATATATAATAGGGATACAACTACAGATACCACACAAAAATAAATCAAATAACAATGACAAAATAATCTAGTGCTCTCTAAATTATATATGGGACCGCCGTTTGATGCCTAAATGAGATTTTCGGACAATTAGGCAGCTTCGTCGGCTTACTTTGACGATTATTGTATGAAATAAAAACGTCAAAACAACTCTTTACAATTAGACCATCTGTTGATGAACTCCTGTCTCGAAAAACTCCTGTAGTCTATAAAGCAGAATCATACTAACGACTGCATTTTCGTTCAGAAATATATGTTTTGGGTTTTATTGAATTTTATTCCGGCCATTGTTCAAGCCTAAGCTTTTCAATAGAGGTAAGACAGATGAGTACAGTTATCCATAGAATGGGTAGAATTTCTGCGGGGATCAGAAGGAGGCTTTGGATCCAATACGACAAGCGAAAAACGATTCTCTATTGGAAAATAATAGAAATCGATGTCGTTTGGTTTCGTTAAATAAAAATATGAAAAACGGACTTATCCTACCTTCTAAAGCGAGATTTCAGTGCGAATGGCAATTACACAATTTATAATTTATCTACAATAGAGCTTCGTTTTTATTTTACTTAATAAGATTGAATATATTTCTTCTCGACCTGCTTGTGATACATCGTTGGCCACTTCGTAACTTTCTATGTCCTGAAATTGTGGTCAAACGAAAACGTTGATGAAGCGTTTCAGTATAAAAATCAAGATAAATCAAGTTACATCCTCTATTTGCTAACTATTCATAACTAGTCTGTGCTAGAATGCAAAGGGAAAGGGAGTGAGTAAATATGGCGACCCTAAGGGCGGAAGATAAAGGGCATTCTCTGAAAAGGTTCTAGCGAGACACATCTCAAATATTTACTCGGACCCTCATTAATAATGAGAAGATATCTGTATAGGGTGTAAAAGAACCCATACTATATTACTTCCTATACGGATATATTTTTGTGTCACCTCATGCAATCGGGACAATACCTCTGGGATATAAAATCTTGCATTTTGACATTTATTTATTGTATATTCTTGAAATACATGTTTTACTAGCTGACCCGCTGACCCCAATTTCATATAGGATATCTTCACGAAGTCAGCTTATACATTATAAGAGTTGGAAATTCCTGAAGGCGTCTTTTAATATTCTGTAAAATCCTGTAATATGGGTTTTCTACAAATTGAATCGTTCCCCGTAATAATTTTTTCTTTGTGAATTTGTGCTTTAACGTACAATGTTAGCCCATTTTAAGATATGTTTTGAAAAATCCTAAAACGAGTTACTGTTATATTATTTCATTATTTGTATTATTTCAGTGATTTGAGCTTTTATAAAAATCCAATCAGAGTCATACTGAACATGAGAGCGATGACGGTTTCTACCCAGATTTGGATATTTAAAAAAGATCCCGAAACATTTTTCATAATTTATTGTATATTCGATACATAAAAATAACATTTCAGGTCAATAGGTACCACCGCTAGTTAAATAGTTACAGTTAGTTGAAACACGTGGATAACGATTTTGTATTTTAAGAGCTCACAGCAATTGCCAAGCAAAATGGTTTGATTACATATTACTTAAATACTCCTAAAAACTTCGACGTCACCTATATCCTTAATAAGTGATCTTTATGAAAAATCCTGGAACACGTATTTTAATTAATTCATATTATTAGACACCTACTGAAAATATGAAGTCTAAGTAAAAAAACAAATTCAGATATTTTAACACAGAGCCAAACTACAAATCTCAAACTTTAATAACCATTTCACCTCATTTTCGGGAATATTTTGAGAAATTCTGAAACACATGCACAAAAATTTATATAAATAAAAAAAGTAATAAAAAAATATACTTTTTTTAGTGAAAGGGTAGGTAACATTTCTTAAAAGATTACTATTCTGACTATGATTTTTAAATCTAAACTCATAAATCATAATCAATCGTTCTATTACAAGGTTATACAATGTTATATAAAAACCAGGTTATAGGTATTCTTAATTACTAAGAGATCCCGAGTTGATCATAAAATTATTTCGGTAGATATTCCGATATTTTTGTGTTTAGTATTTACCCCGCAAAACTTAAAAAAGCATTTATTTGGTTTGGGAGTTTTAACAAAAGATTTTTTTCTACTTTTGATGAAGGACAAAAAGGAGAGGGGACCTCTCAGGACCTTTCTGTTTATATTTTTGGCGACACATGCTGAGTAATGGCAACCCTTAACACGCTTTGCTCTATTAAAGGCTGTCAAAACAATAATTGCGACGACGACGACGGGCCTAAACAGAGTCGCTGACCTAAGGGGATGTCGGTTGCGGGTTCTACTCGTATTCTAGAAGTTTGTACTATTTGCAGATATTTGTTCTACGTGTTCTGGTTGTTTTCTTTGTATAATAAAATATCTATCAATGGAGTTTCACCATTGCACATTTAAGTACCGTAGCTGATTAAAGGTATCTAATAACCATATCACAAGCTCTGCTTAGCTTGAGGCGAGATGGTGGTGTTTAAATTATCCAGCAATATTTATGTATATTCTTAACAAGTGAAAATCACCTGAGATGTGACATCTCATTAAAAGCTTGTATAGTACAGTGACGGTCTCACCCCGAGGCCTTTACAGCTTGGTACAGGGTGTGGCTTGGTACAGATTTGGATATTTAAAAAAGATCCCGAAACATTTTTCATAATTTATTGTATATTCGATACATAAAAATAACATTTCAGGTCAATAGGTACCACCGCTAGTTAAATAGTTACAGTTAGTTGAAACACGTGGATAACGATTTTGTATTTTAAGAGCTCACAGCAATTGCCAAGCAAAATGGTTTGATTACATATTACTTAAATACTCCTAAAAACTTCGACGTCACCTATATCCTTAATAAGTGATCTTTATGAAAAATCCTGGAACACGTATTTTAATTAATTCATATTATTAGACACCTACTGAAAATATGAAGTCTAAGTAAAAAAACAAATTCAGATATTTTAACACAGAGCCAAACTACAAATCTCAAACTTTAATAACCATTTCACCTCATTTTCGGGAATATTTTGAGAAATTCTGAAACACATGCACAAAAATTTATATAAATAAAAAAAGTAATAAAAAAATATACTATTTTTAGTGAAAGGGTAGGTAACATTTCTTAAAAGATTACTATTCTGATTATGATTTTTAAATCTAAACTCATAAATCATAATCAATCGTTCTATTTTCAATTTTTTTTCAATTTTAAGAGATTTTTATTCATGAACTTAACAAATAATAGTAATATAAATCCAGTGTACATTTTTCCTAGATAATATTAAACTTAATTTAAACACGTTTTAAGCGTTATGCGCTTTTTCAAACTTATAAAAATAAACAAAACGAAGGAATAAGTAATAGTTATTGAAACATTTAAAAGACTTATCTTAATTAAAAAATCATGCAAGCTTTAGTTAAGCATTACATTTTACATAAATAAATTTTAGTGAAGATTATAACAAACATGTAAACTTAATTATTTAATACGCAAAAAAGGCGGGTAAAAGAAAAAAGTATTTTACGAGAGCCAGTTAATTTAGCTAGCAACGAGAACAATAGAACGGTCGTAGGCAAGTTAGTGCATCAATAGGCACAGAAGCTCTCGCAAGCACGCGCGACCACCGCGAGCACGGCGCATGCGGTTTCCGCACTTTTATACAAGGTAAGAGGCTGAGAATCGCATGCGTCGCATCCGCGATGCGCAAGCGCATGCGCGGGCCAGTGTACGCTTCCTATTCATCGCAGTCGAGGAACAAGTGATGGGGTAATTTATATCGATGATATTTTTTGTAGTTTAGGTTTTTCGTACGAGTTTTACAAATGTTTTTAATGTGTTCATTTTTACTGTTAGAATGATTATTATGTAAATAAAACTTTTTGGATACTTTGAAAATATGTTCGTACAAGGTAGGAAATTGAATGCTAGTGTGTAATTTACGTATATTAGTTAAGAAAGGAGTATTGAAGGCGTATTTTAATGCTTTGTTTTGGATGACTTGTAGGCTATTAAAATTAGTACGGCATGTATTGCTCCAGACGGGACATGCATATGTTATACAGGGACGGACTAAGGTACTGTAAATATTTAATTTAGTTTTACTACTGAGGCAAGACGTCCTATTTAAGATAGGAGATAATGCGTTTAATGCCTTTGTTCCTTTTAACCGTAAGTGTTTAGTGTTTTCAGTCCAGTTTAATTTAGTATCTAGCAATGTGCCCAGGTATTTAACAGAGCGACGCCACGGGATTACGTGGCTCTCAATTTTAAGCATGCGTTTGGGCTGTGACCTGTGTCTGGAGAACTGTCTGGAATCGTTCTATTACAAGGTTATACAAAGTTATATAAAAACCAGGTTAAGGTATTCTTAATTACTAAGAGATCCCGAGTTGATCATAAAATTATTTCGGTAGATATTCCGATATTTTTGTGTTTAGTATTTACCCCGCAAAACTTAAAAAAGCATTTATTTGGTTTGGGAGTTTTAACAAAAGATTTTTTTCTACTTTTGATGAAGGACAAAAAGGAGAGGGGACCTCTCAGGACCTTTCTGTTTATATTTTTGGCGACACATGCTGAGTAATGGCAACCCTTAACACGCTTTGCTCTATTAAAGGCTGTCAAAACAATAATTGCGACGACGACGACGGGCCTAAACAGAGTCGCTGACCTAAGGGGATGTCGGTTGCGGGTTCTACTCGTATTCTAGAAGTTTGTACTATTTGCAGATATTTGTTCTACGTGTTCTGGTTGTTTTCTTTGTATAATAAAATATCTATCAATGGAGTTTCACCATTGCACATTTAAGTACCGTAGCTGATTAAAGGTATCTAATAACCATATCACAAGCTCTGCTTAGCTTGAGGCGAGATGGTGGTGTTTAAATTATCCAGCAATATTTATGTATATTCTTAACAAGTGAAAATCACCTGAGATGTGACATCTCATTAAAAGCTTGTATAGTACAGTGACGGTCTCACCCCGAGGCCTTTACAGCTTGGTACAGGGTGTAACAACTTTATTTTTGTTACACCCTGTACTAGCCCGTGGGAGGTACTTAAACGTTCGTATTGTAAAAGCTTGCTCAGTCAGAGATCTAGTAACGTTAATGCTATAGAAAAGCGTTACTCAAGGATAAATTGATGACTAAGGTAAGCTTTCATAAAACGGGCCTTAGTTTTCTTGTGTCATTATCAGCAAGCTACTAGCGCCCACAGCTGGACTACGCACCCCATACAAGGCCACAAATAGTTCTAATCCACCTCTATCCTTATACATTTTGTTTACATGTATTTAACCTCTTTGAGAGCATATTTTTTTACGTTAAACTAAAAATAAATAATGCTGTAGAAAATATGGGGAGGCTTATGTCCAGCTGTGTAATAATGTAAATTATACACCTAAATAACTGAACATACATATTTATAACAAACAATTGTAAAAACTAGTTCTAATTCGGTTATTTTATTAAAATTTTCCCTATTATAATGGTTTCCAACTAGAAATAGAAAATTTTAAAAGGTTACATTACGAAAAAATACCGCTTGATCCATTAAAGTTATGAAGATAGGTACCTAACGTTGCGAAACAGTTATAATTTATTAGGTGCGCGAAAATAACCGAAAATTCCGGGTTCAGTTTTAACTCTACAAACTGCTTTGAAAGCTGTTTGCAATTCGCGAGACCCACATGCCAGTTGCACGTAAGCCGACCTTCTATTACGTGATTGAAATGGAACCGCTTTCTGCAGGTTTTAGATGAACCATTTTAAAGTATTAGATAAAATGGAACGCAGGTGGACTTTCAAATTTAATGACTAAACGAATTGCGTCCAACATAAATTTTCAGGGTAAATATTTGTAAGCATAATGAGAACATAAGAACATATTGAGTAATATGTTTATAGAGATATATTTTTATTACTATACATAGAAAACGACCTGAGTAGCCGGAACAAATATCTGCAAATCGTACAAACATTTGTCCCGAGGCGTCTTTATGGAGTAATTTATTAGTGTGGATTACATAAGAGATATCTAGCTGGACGGAAAAACCAGAAGCTGAAAGGGATTTCTTAACCTTAGCGACACGACTGGTACCATAACCTATTAAATAAAATAATTATTTGATTTTTTTCCGTGCAGGGACCAGGGGGAGTTCTTTGTCCAGCAGTGGGACACACCGCTTTGTAACCAAGTAACTGTAATTTTGAATTTTACTCACAGACCTTTCGTTATACATATATAATCAGGCATAATGTATGGTTCTAATGTTGAAAGAATTTTTCAAATTAGTCCAGAACTTTCGGAGCGTATTCAATTCAAACAAAAAAAATGAAACAAATCCCTCCTCTCTATAATATTATAGTACTTTACCTACTACTAACTTATAGTAAAGAAGTATAGATACACAACACCAACAGAAACCACTTTCCTAAGTGAATGTTTTGAAATTCAGAGATTTATCTTTATCGAGTCTCTCCTGACGCAAAATATAACTTAATGGCATACTAACACAACTTGCCACTTCACCTGTGACCCTGCTAGGAAACTTCAGAGATTTCGGAAGGATTTGAAACTAAACTTTTAATGTTACGGAGTCATGAAGTGGGTAGGTACCTAGATAAGAAAAAATTAATTTATTTGCGCTAACAGACTTACAGTAATAGTAAAAATTACTTAAAAAATGTTCCCGGAAGTCACAAAATGGCCTCTGTCTCAGCACGAGTTGGTTGGTTGCTAGCAAGCTTTGCTAGCGCTGGTCTTTCTGCGTATACTTGAGCTGCGTGAAACTGGCAACCGACTTCGAGATATTCATATTTTTTTAATCCTATTCGCGTGGTGTACCCGATTGTACAAGCAAAAGTTTTTCTCTGTATTTTTGGAGGATTTGTAAACTAAAATTTTAGACAACCCAATTTAGGATATTCATGTTTTTTTGTTCCCATTCGACTGTACCGGGCGTGTACCCGATTGTACCAACAAAATTTTCGTGCGGGTTCAATTGTAGGAACGGAACAAATGGTTTGCATGATCTGCAGATGTTACTCACTCATAACTGGTAATTTGTGAGTGTTTTCAATGTTAACTAAAAATAAATCTATGTATGTGAATGACATTTATTTACAAAGAAATATCAGTATTTAACAGAATCAAACAATGACATATAGTCTAAACACTAATCTATGTCCTAAAAATCTAAGCTTTCAACAGAGTGCCCAGAATACTGGAAGCGTTAACACTTTGGATGGCGATGGCGATGCTAATTCGTTGACCGCAATAAAAGCCAGCATTCCGATCACCTCTGGACTCTGTAAGTAGCTTAGTAAGAAAACTTTTGAAACAATCATGGTTATTTTTTAATCTTTCGCAGATCGTCATCCCACCTGGCAGGAGGGCGTCCTACACTACGTTTACCGAGTCGCGGTCTCCACTCAAGAACACGTTTACCCCAGCGGTTATCGGTTCTTCGCGAAATATGGCCGGCCAACTGCCACTTCAGTTTGCTTATTATGTATTATTGTATTATGTATATCAGTCATCTAGTACCCATAACACAAGCTCTGCTTAGCTTGGGGCTAGATGATGCTGTGTGGATTGTCTGGACAATCCACACAGCATCATCTATAATAATGCTGGCATTATTATTATTATTAACACTAAAGTCAACGTCACTAAAGTCAATTTATAACGGGATATTTACCATGATTAGAGTTTTAAGTTTTTCTTGGGAAAACTCAAAACTCTAATCATGGTAAATAACCCATTATAAAAGACTTTAGTAGCTTTTTGAGGTCTTTAAATTGTGTATGCCCCAGGACCCCAGGACCTAGAGTTTTCTCCTTAAACGGCTCAATTATAATCTCGTAAAAATTAGCGTATTTTCACCGTTCCAGCGACTCTGCTGATGTTGCTGAAGCCGGCCCTTACGGAAGTCCTTGAAAGATGAGAAGGTGCTAGGGTGGTTTCTATAACAAGGCCAACGATCTTCAAAAGAAATGTTACGTTTTAAAGTATGCTCCCTAGTTTGGAATAGAAGGTATTTATTTCCACAAAAGGTTATAAAACATTATTTAAGTAACTATACAAAAATCACAAAATATCAAAGAACATTGCTAAAAGAAAATGACTGTTAGTAATCATTTGGAGATTATGCTTAGTTTTCTCGATGGTTGATAATGCACTCCTACCAAACGTTGTATTCCGTTTTTTACTTTTAAAACAGTGTTCATAGACTATTTATTTCTCCATTAGATAATTCTGCATATTTATTATTATTTATATTCATTACACGAGTTGGAAAGCCTTTCAGCTATTCCGCTGTTGACTTTCAAAACAGTGTTTCATATTGATAGATACTAGTATCTATAGGTATAGATACTTCAATAGGGTTCAATAGGGTAGCTTATTCAGTTCTTGACTTTCAAAACAGTGATTCATTTTCTCTATTTATTTCTCCATTAGATTGCTTGCTATTTATTATTATTATTTAATTACCTACACATAAGCTTTGTGAACTTATTCCGTTCTTGACTTTGAAAACACTGTTCCTGTATTTATTTTTCCATCAGATAATTCTGCGTAGTTATTATTGTTATTTAATTACCAAGTCAAAAAGCTTTGTTATAAAATAAGCCATATAGTCATAAAGAAAAGTTCTGTAGGTTTGCAATTACAAAACTAATTTCAACCTAATCCTCAGATAAAACCTTACACAAGCACTACGTTTTAAAAACTTTACTGCTGCATGGTTATAAAATAAGGAACACTCGCTGCAATGCATTATAATTTCATCACAGCACGTACACGTTGATAATGTTTCACTATAAAAATACTGTTAGTGTGTGACTAATTCAAGCGGGTTAACTACAAACTCTTAACGTTACAACACAAACAAGGTTCGAAGCTAACCCTCTTACATTATTTCGTGTATATTTTTAAGATATCTGTGCGCGTTGCTTCGCCTGCATAGAATTCACACTTTATTTACCAAACTAATAATTATATAAAATCTCGGAAAATATCACATTACTCATATATTTTCTAGGTTCTTTTAATATTATTTCTTTTCATAAGAACTAAAAATAGGTAAATAAACGCGATAAATACCAGTTAAAGTAGTATTAATAATTCTTTTATTTTTAGTTTTTATGCCAAGAATGCTGTTGTTAAAAATTTGTGTATTCATTAATAATTACGGAAAATTATCACTAAAGACAGTTACAAACACAAGTCCTACAAAAAGAATTAGGGGCACCTACGTACGCAAAACAAGCTGTAGTCGTAAATCAGAAAACATAAATCAGTAGCTGCAATAAATACTGTAACAGTCTGTGGAATGATGATGTAAGGAGTAACAACAATAGGTAACCATTGGGTACAGTTAGAAACAAAAAACCTGCCCGGGTCAAGGTCATTGAGAAAACTGCACACAAGTATCAATAAACATCCACTGGGACAATCTAAAATGACAATTTTGTAGGTACTTTTGTTTTTAGTTTTTATGCCAAGAATGCTGTTGTTTAAGATTTGTGTATTCATGAATAATTATAATTACGGAAAATAATCAGTAAAGACTTTTTATTCGTATATTCTTTTACAAGCAAGCTCTTGGATGAGTTATAGTATCACGTAACAAATGTTCTTCTTTCGTAACAAAAGGCAAACAACGGGTTAAAAATACATACAAATTTATTGCTCATCAAAATACTCATACATCTGTCAGCGAATCTCAATTGAAATACGGTCGTTTTATACCAGCACACATCAAGCCAAATGTCTTCAATAAAACTGCTACGTTTGTTTTTACTGACGTCGACTGGAAATCGTACTCAAAAGTTAGCTGGATTGTATTAAGGGTGGTCGTTTCGATTTGACACGAAATTAAAGTTTTTGTGTTATTTTTTCTGCTTTCTACAGGAAATAAAAACAGCGGAAAAGTAATTTGCCGCAAATCGTATACCATAAAAAACATCGCAGCAGCGCTACAGCACATCACAAAAATGTGCAATTAAATATGGGCTATAACTCGCATTATTATGATGACAGCATCAGGTGACAGGTGACAGCTCACAGCTAGCAGGTTGTGGCGAGTTCGATTTTCGCCTCGCGAAATATGTTGCATGATCTGCAGATATTGGTTACGGCAGTTCTTTTCGTTTTTTTATGTATTTTAAAAATATCTTTCCGTCATTTATGTATATTGTATTAAGTATATCAGTAATAATAAGTATCCATAACGAAGCGCTGCTAAACTTGGGGCTAGGATGCTGTGTGGATGGTCCAGCATTGATTATTTATTATTTACTAGCGACCCATACCGGCTTCTAACATACAAAAACCTTCTTCTTGAATCATTACTTCTATTTAAAAAAACGCACCAA
The DNA here is from genome assembly GCA_963931895.1 of Eupithecia pulchellata. Lineage (NCBI taxonomy): Eukaryota > Metazoa > Arthropoda > Insecta > Lepidoptera > Geometridae > Eupithecia > Eupithecia pulchellata. The sequence continues at coordinate 3,263,289 of OZ007540.1, forward strand.
AATCCGTTGCATAGTTTTAAACATCTATAAGCATGAATAGGGATAAACATACAGACAACGGGAAGCTACTTTGTTTTAAACTATGTAGTGATGGTTAAAATGCGTTGGATTAAACGACTTACAAAACTTTACGCAATATATTTTTACGGGTAATACGTCTAAATCCAAGGTGTCCAAATAGTATCCGATAACCGCTATGGTCATAATATGTCATGATGAATAAGGGTCCCGAGGAAATAGCATTCGGAGAACCTAAGTATGATGACTGTCTACACGATGATCACATAATGGTTTATCACCCTCATCATTGCCAATTTATCTCAACAAAATATCAACTTCCGTATAGATGCTTCCGTTTTATCCCCATTGTATTTCAGATAATCCAATACTTCCAGTTTTTACTATTTTTTTGCTGAAAATCTCTACAGTAAATGCGAAAGTTTGGATCATAAACGATTTTAAGCATCATCTAGCCCCAACTTAAGCAAAGCTTTTGTTATGAATACTAGACGACTGATATACTTACAATACATACATAGATGTTTTTTATTATACCTACGTAGAAAATAACTATAACATCAAAATATTTTTCCTTTTTAACATCTGTGTAAGAGAGTCGCATCTTCGGTCTCTTACACAGATGATGTCTTCGGTCTTCTGTATCTATACTAATATTATAAAGAAGAAAGATTTGATGTTTGTTTGTTTGAATTCAATAGGCTACTACGACACCGATTTGAAAAATTATTTTACCATTATAATCCTAAATTTTCCCTGATGATAATAGGATATTAAAAAAAAATAGGGATCCGTATGAAAAATTCAATTTTTGTTAAATACCCGTGCGAAACCGGGGCGGACGGCTGGTCATTTTTATTTTGGTTTAATTCTTGCATATACAATACTAGCGGTCCGCCCCGGCTTCGCACGGGTATTAAACAAAAATTTCCGAAATTATACACACTAACACGATCGGTTTCACAGTTTTCATACGGATCCCTTACTTTTTTTAACAGCTTTGTGATTTTTGACATTGACTCGACACTCCATAACTGACACTGGCCGTAGAGAAAAATCAAGCACCACGCGCTATATATTCAACCTCTTTTTCTATTCTGACGCGCCATAAGAGAAAAAGAGGTTCAATATACAACGCAACGGTTCAATTATTGAATTTTCCATGCGGATCTCTAACTTTTTTGAAAATATTATATAGCCTATGTTCATCACGGAAAATTTAGGATTCTAATGGTGAAAGAATTTTTCAAATCGGTCCAGTAGTTTCGGAGCCTATTCAATTCAAACAAACAAACAAACAATCAAATCTTTCCTCTTTATAATATTAGTATAGATACCTATTGATACATACACGTTGGGGTTTCATAGGAATTCTAAACTATTTTGAATATATTCTGTAGCCTATGTTCATTGGGAATAATGTAGGATTCTAATGGTGAAAGATTTTTTTCAAATCGGTCCAATTGGTCAAACAAACAAACGAATCTCTCCTTCTTATAATATCAGTAAAGACTAGCATATCTCACTCCTACTATTAAAATAAGTCAGTGTAAAAAATTAAACCACTCAGCAACTGTTTTAAGTTAGCAGACCATTATGAATAAGTAGTAAGTATCTATTTAGTAGTAAAGTGTAAGGACTTATCTTAAATCCTATGACTAAGTCTGATTTTTTGACAAAAGTGTTTTGAAGAATAACCTCCTTTTTATTTTTCCACTTAACGTTTTATCAGTCCCTTGTTTTGATAAAAGCTCTTAAAATGTTTTATGCATGAATGCGATCTCTGCGTAGGTACTTTTTAAACTTATCTTCTGAATCAATTTATATAATGGCCATTGAATATTCAATAACATTTCACATTTCCTAAAACCCTCTTTCAAAGCGTCATAAAATTGTTTTTAGATTTATTTATGCGGCAAGAAAACATAACTTTATTTCTTGACTTTAATGTACAGGGAGGAGATAGACAATCAATGACCTCTTGAATTACTTGGGTAGTCAAAACGAACAATTTTTGTTCAACGACTTTGACTACTTCAAGGATTTTTTTTCGTAGAAAAATAAACAAGTCAGTTTCCAGTTCTGATCTTTGTAGCTCTATGTAGCCGGCACAGATTAAAGCCATGATACGAACGCAGCACAAGCCAGTAACAGATTAAGATAAGTCGATACATAACGAGGCAAGCAGTGGCGCTTGTGCGCAACATCTAGCAAAGAAAGAAAGGAGTTGGGAAAAGTTACGTTTTGGGAAAAGTCATAGAAAAAAGTTGGTAGTCTTGATTTACCCAAGTTGCCTTTAAGAGGTTTTTGATCATCATATAACCCTGTATATCTTTCTCTAAAAGTAAACTTGAAGATTTGCCTTAAAAATACAGGCTTTCCAGCATCATGTATTGATTTATTTTATTTTATTTATATTTGATATACATATATTTGTGATATGGGTCTTTTGTGGCTGGATTAAACGGATTTTATTTATTTACATTCATTAGTTTTTTTTATATGCCCATAAAGGCGTGTCCAAACAGCTTTTTTCTTCCATCATCCAAAGATGTTTACTCACTTTCTTCAGACGTGTTACGACGCGCTGCGAGGAACGCGGATAAGGTGACGACACAAAACCACGCGGCAATTTAAAAATGCGTTGGACGGACCAAATGAATGTTGCACTGATCGGTCCCCTGTACGAAAGTACTAGGACGACAGCGGTGCGAGAGGAATGGCGTCGGATTGTAAGGCGTGTCACCGCTGATTATGCCGACCACGACCCTCTGTCAAGAGTGTAACGACTTAAAACAAAACGAGGCAAAAGTAAATGAAAAAGCTGTGCAATAACAGTATCTCTGAACTTACATTCCCTAATTAGAATGCGAAACCGTATCGTCAGTTTGCATAAATCTTTGTTGGCAGGTCAAATCAAGCCCACTGTAGTGGTAATTAGAGTCATATGTATGTGTAATAGAATCTATTGCAGGTTGTTAGCTTGTTTATAGCTTGTTTCTTGGAGCAATACTGATACAAAAACCTTCCTCTTGAATCACTCTATTAAAAAAACTACATCAAAATCCGTTGCGGAGTTTTAAAGATCTAAGCATACATAGAACAAACAGACAGACGGGAGACGACTTTGTTTTATACTATGTAGTGATATCATAAGGATTCTGTGACATAGCTAATGCTGTTGTTTCGTATAATTTGTCTCCTTAGAAGCAGATTTACAAAATACAGGGTATCCTGTACACCAATCTATCGCCTAAAATAGCAATACATCATGCATGCAACACGCTATGTCCAGTTTAGAACAGGCTTCAGTAACTAAGCGGTTAGATAGACAGAGGCAGAGTAATAGCTTATTGTTCCATCTATGGTCAGCATGTTAGGCTGTGCGCATATTGGAGTGACCACAGTTTTAAGACAGACTTGCCTCATATAAATAAATAAATAAATAATGCCGGACAATCCACTCAGCATCATCTAGCCTCAAGCTAAGCAGATCTTGTGTTATGGGTACTAGATGACTGATATACATAATACAATATTATTATATAGAAGATATTTTTTATAATACATAGAGAACAACCAGAACACCCTGAACAAATATTCGCAGATCGTAAAAATATTTGTCCTGATGCGGGAATCGAACCCGCAACCTCCTGCGTCGCAGACGGACCTTCGCCCACCGCACCACAGAGGTGGTCAATATATTGTTGGACTCCAACTTTCCAGGGAAATAAAAACGTCCGAGATTCACTTATCACTTCAATTTTATTATAATTTCTCAAAGCTACCAATATCGGATCCAAGACAACCTTCTTGTTCCGTAGCTCAGCAACAACTGACTTGCCAAGCAGTCTGTACAACGTTCGTAAAATACTGAAGATCAACTGACTAATTTTGAACCGAATGTCCGTTGTCGTTTGAGCTACAAAACAATAAGGGTACTGTAATTAGATTGTACAATCACTTTAAAATATAAACTATAAATAATCCTTGTTTAACTAGTTGATTTCAAGAGTTAATGTTCTATTTCTTTTCAGAGTTTCCGCTCTGATTGACAATAAATAGTAAAATTCAACAACTTATTTTTCGAAATAATGACAAATCAATTATAAAATTGTATAAATGGTATCTAAAATTGCAACTATAATTTATATAAGCTAACAACTCGTCCATCCTGACAAAGTGTTCGCGTCCTCGTGAACACACATTTTTATACATTTTTATATCACAATAATCAAATTTAAAGAAAATCACTGCACAATCTACTTAGCCCGTCTAAAAAATTAATTCGGTGCACATAGCACTTCTTAAACTAAGTCACGTGTACATAACACCTCGTGTGACATCGTGTGCACATAGCACTTCTTAAACTAAGTCACGTGTACATAACACCTCGTGTGACATGCACTGCACATATCACTTCTTAAACTAAGTCACGTGTACATAACACCTCGTGTGACATCGTGTGCACATAGCACTTCTTAAACTAAGTCACGTGTACATAGCACCTCGTGTGACATCGTGTGCACATAGCACTTCTTAAACTAAGTCACGTGTACATAACACCTCGTGTGACATCGTGTGCACATAGCACTTCTTAAAATAAGTAAGGTGCACATAACACCTCGTGTGACATCGTGTGCTGAAGCACTTCTGAAAATAAGTACGATGCACATAGCACCTCGAGTAACATAGTGTGCTGTGCACATAGCACTTCTTAAAATAAGTAACGTGCACATAGCACCTCGTGTGACATAGCACTTCTTAAAATAAGTAAGATGCACATAGCACCTCGAGTAACAGCGTGTGCAGTGCACATAGCACTTCTTAAAATAAGTAAGGTGGACATATCACCTCGTGTGCACATAGCACTTCGTAAAATAACTAAGGTGCGCATAGCACCTCGAGTGACATCGTATGCGGTGTAAGTGCTGTGCACATAGCACTTCGTAAAATAACTAAGGTGCGCATAGCACCTCGAGTGACATCGTATGCGGTGTAAGTGCTGTGCACATAGCACTTCTTAAATTAAGTTACATGCCCATAGCACTTCATTTGAACTCGAGAGCACGTGGGACTACGTATTGTTCAAATTGTAAAAAGGATTTCTTATACAAATAATGACTGCACAGCGCAGTTTACTAATACAATAAAACACAGTATATAACATTGTATATACCAACTTGGTAGTTTCGTAACCGTGATTTTGTTATTCAATAAATCTTTTAATCATGTTACATAGCATATTTTTTTGAGCTCATAGTACCTACTTCATTAATGATATTCATTTTGTAAATAGCATTTCTGACGTAAAACAATGACTGCACAACGCAGTTAACAAATACAAAATTACACAGCTTAGATCATTTGATACCTACTTGGTAGTTTAATGACCGTGATTTTGGTATTCAATTTATATTTTAATCACGGTCACATAGCAATTTGTTGTTTTTTTTTTTATCTCACAGCTCTTCATTCATGATATTCAATTTATAAAAACATTTCTTATATAAATAATGAATGCACATTGCTGTTTATGGCGGCAGTTTAATTGCAAGGATGTACTTATGTTTCCATATAGTGAAATAGAATTCAAAATCAATAATCTCATTCATCAGGTCACGCCGCCGTGACCTACAAACAAATTACAAGTACGAAATTGATCACTCGGGTACATTTATCATTTCTATTAAATACAATAACAATCAAGTAGGTAGTTTTTAATGTTTACCCTATCTAGGATTTATTATAACATCAGTTATCATATCACATCACATTTCGTTTGCTAACGGATGATTCATCGTCCTTTGCGCAAAGATTTTCATTTATGAAAATCTTCGCAAAAGTAATATTATATTACTTTTGTCTCTAAGATTATGAATTTTTACACACACTAATACACGTTGATTAACATTATTGAAGTTTTCAAACGGAACTTTATTGAAAAGATTCTAGGTAGGTACCTATAGCTTATGTTCATAAAGGTGGTAATTTAGGATAAGGTATACCTAATCGGGAAATATATTTTTTTTTAAATCAGTTTAATCGGTCCAGTAGTTCAATCCAAATAAACAAACAAACAATAATCTTTCCTCATATTATTATTTGTAGATGAATAAATAAATAAGTAGGTAAATCATTTTTAAATTGCAAAAGTTACCGAGTCTCAATGTTTGATGTTTGTATTCATAGTTTGTGATTTGGCAACATAATATTTCTTCTTCTAGCTGTATCTATGTGTTGTTCACTTTACAACGTACCTCCATCTTTTAATACCAGAACATTTTGGAACACAAAAACATGTTACTCAAAAAATTATTAAAAGACCTTAAACTCAACACTAACAACATTAGACTTGTCCAAGTGAATTGTAAGCCTTCAAAATAAACAAAAAAAATGTTATTGAAATCTCACACTTTGTGCAATAAACACCAGCCGGCCACTGATCTATTATACAAATAAAAATTCCTTAACCTCTTTAGAAGTTGATAGCATTTTCTGCACTGTGTCCAAAACCTTATACAGATTATAGAGTAGTTTATAAAACATAATAATGTTGGACAATTCACACTCACTGCATCACCTAACCCCAAGCTAAGCAGAGCCTGTTTTATTGGTACCTACTTGATGACTGATATGCATAATACAATATATTAATTAAATAGACCAGAACACGCTGAAGAAATATCTGCAGATCGTACAAACAATTGTCCCGAGGCGGGAATCGAACCCACAATCTCCTGCGTCGCAGGTGGACATTCGACCACCGCCCAACAGAGGTCGTCACAACTATAAATTCAATTACTTTTCGACTGAACACATTTGTTATATTCATTTTTTCTATAGGGATCTATAAAATTTATTAGTTTTTTATTCAAGCAAGATGAACAACCTAATTTGTTAATACTTTATACTAACTCATACTTCCTCTTTTGATAAATTGTTATAACGACGAAATACCATTCAAATTCATGATGAACTCAAATCAAAAATTAATCATGTATTTTAAAATTAAAAATTTAAATTACCTGTTTTGTGATAATTCAATTTACTATCTGTACCTACGTTGGTAACAAGAACAGCTCCTTACCAAAAAATCCTAAATCATAAGTTGAGAAATGATTTTTTTGCCAGGTGGCATCTATCTGTTGTGAAACACGATAGGGTTCGAAAGTCTTCGAGAACTTAGCTGCACCTAATGAATCCAAGCCTTTCTATACAGACAAGATTATCACTGTCCAAACTTTCAAAGCGATTAGAGTAAATAATGACACTAATATTCCATTTCACATCTTGGAAGCAATGAGCTATTTCATAACAGGAATAGCATTTCAGACTTTCTTTGAATTGATTTTCTCTTCTTTATTTTTTTTTTGTTGTTTCTGTTATAAATAGTAGGTACCGTACCTATTTCCAGTTTTTCTTTTCACTGATTCCAACAAACCACTTGTTTTATGTTATGTCCCACCAATATCCTAATAATATAACATAAATCGGCATTGTCAAACCTCTGATTAGTATTATGATGATCGAGTTACGAGGCCTTGAGTAGGTATGTACATATGTTGCAATTCGTCAAAAAATCCAAACCGAAAACTAAAGAAGACTGGTGACATTGTTTTGAATCTCTGCCCCAACTGTTTAATTGTTTTATGCCCGTTCATGGATGAAATCAACTAACATTGGTACAAATTAGCCAGACACATGATAAACTAGACCAAAATGACACTCGAATTTACCTTCCAAAAGTCTATGAACAATTAACGAGGCTAAGTTACATAAAAGTGGTTATTTCATATACCTATATAAACAACAAAAAACAATTTTGTGGCCATATCTTAAATACCAAGACTTTTTCAATAAAGCATGACCTCACTTAATCTCAAATAACGAAATCAATTGTGCTCTTCAAAAGCACTACTACGACTTTGACATTAGACACATAGTTCGACGTTTGAACGTTCCAGCATTGGCACATAATTTGTTACTCTTGGTTTCTGACATAATCTTGCGCGCATTTGCTGCTTTTTTTTTAAAATGTTACAATTTATGATTCCATATTTATTCGTACAATTAAATACCCGAAATTTCTTATAACCGAATGCCTAAAGTGAATAAGTAATACAACTTACAATAATACAAATACGAAGTGAGTTTTATCATGGGTTCATATAAAATACCACGTGTTTTTCAGAATAAAAGCCCGCTAATCAATAAATTATTATTTCATATTTATGACCAAGTACAAGTACGGTTCCTCAAACAATTGCGTCCATTTACCTACGCTAAAATCAACAGTTTTTTTTTTTAGAATAAAAACCCGATAGTCAAATTAATACTTCATAATAACTGACTTATACGGTTCCTCAAACTATTGTGTTAATTTACGCCTAATCTCTTTTTTTTTTAGGAACATTTTGCAATCGACCTTATCTCGACTCCAAGATTTTCCAGTGTTAGTGATGTTAACTAAAGAAACCATCTCAAATCGACAACAATGAGTTCTTTTATTTTTAAAGTACCCACATTTAAATTGCTTCGAAAATCATGAATGCATGAAGGCATGAAATATGTTTTAGATAAGTACCTGCGAGATATTTTTATGATTCATACCATACTCAATATAGATAGTCTACACAGTGATAGATAATGCCTTTACGGACGGTCAAAGATCGTCAGCTATGCTTAGATAAACGATCAAGTCAGACATAGAAATTCTAAATTTCAGTTTGTATAAATTAAAATAAGATGCGTTCAAAAATCCCATTTTTAACAACTCATTAACCTGCCCGGGTCAAAGATAAAATATTGGAATGCTAGAAACGTTACATCTGAATTCATCATGATTGGTGTACGTTTGTAAGGGTAGGTACCAAATTATCGAATTGGATTATGGACTTTTTGTTTCGAAATGTTATCCAAGTCGTATAAAACTAGAAATATCACAAAAATCTAGAAGTTGTTTTGAGATTGAAATACAAATCACATTACCATTAGAATATTTTGAGATTATCGCACCTCTAACTTATTGTACCTACTTGTACGACTATATGACTCGGCAGGTAACCTACTTCCAATCCTCACCATGAAATCCTCATGGTTCAGGATTCATAACCAAACAATAATATATTCAGCAGTTCAAGCATATAAAATATTGATCTTTGCGTTTGATATACCGTTATACAATCGAGCCTCATACCTGCGACGCCTTCGTCGACCACAAATATGTTTCTATGGGGCGACTGCATGGCTGTGACGAGCGAATACTCCATGGGTACGGTGCGCGACTAGGGCTTCCATTCCGTAATTACGTAATTACGCAAATACGTAATTACGCAAAGATTTTAAACTTTTGACAAGTCCGTAACTGAAGGGTTAAAATCCGTAATTACGTATAAGTATAGGATTAATAAATTATTGATCTCTGAAATCACAAATTAGCGAGTTATTGGCCTGTTGGCAACATTAAACAGTATTACACGACAACACATACAACAGAAAATTATTAGAAAGGCTGAAATTTAAAACTAACACAAGTCAAAGTCCAGAACAACAAATAAGCACAGAACTTACAGACTCTAGCGATGAAGAGTTAACTGTGGCTGAGGAATTGGAAAAAGAGATACGCAAAGCCACCACAAAAGAAAACAAATCTACAGTTAACACAGATCTTGAGTCCATCATTAGAGTGGAAATGTGCATCTATGACAGCGCTGGCGGTGGTCGAGGAGTTTACTTAACAGCAGCCTATAATTATTTGTTATCGATTACACCAACAAGTGTTGAAGCCGAACGTGCTTTTTCTTCGGCCGGTTATTTGTGCAGTAAATTGAGAAGTTCGTTAAGTGATAAATCATTAAATGCGTTGTCCTTTATGAGAACTCATTTTCAGGAAACTCGAAATAAGTAAATAAATATTTCGTTAAAATTATTTTTTTAGAATCTAAATTTTGATTTTGTATTGGAACTTGTGACTTGTATTTTTAAATTATTGCGAGCTTGTGTTATTGACGTTCATGTCAACAAAACAAGCTCCCGATAATTTAAAAATACTCGTACAAATTATGTATCTTTATTCTTAAGTCCATACTGTAGGTACTTTACTGATTTAGCCATTGATTTATTAATAAATAAATATTTTGTTTGATTTATGTAATTTTTCACTTCTTACATTGTCCTTTGCTACCTATAAATACACAGTAACTAAAGAAAACTTTAGATTTAAACAAAATCTTAGAAATTACGTAATTACGTAGTTACGGAATTGGAACACTAAATTTCGTTATCAGTTACGTAATTAACATATCCGTAATTTTGGAAGCCCTATGCGCGACGACTGCGTGGCTGTGACGAGCGAATACTCCATGGGTACGGTGCGCGACGACTGCGTGGCTGTGACGAGCGAATACTCCATGGGTACGGTGCGCGACGACTGCGTGGCTGTGACGAGCGAATACTCCATGGGTACGGTGCGCGACGACTGCGTGGCTCCGGTGAGCACAATTGCGAGGCTGCAGCAAGCGACGACTGCGTGGCTGTGACGAGCGGATACTCCATGGGTACGGTGCGCGACGACTGCGTGGCTGCGGTGAGCACAACTGCGAGGCTGCAGCAAGCGACGACGGCGTGGCTGCGGTGAGCACAACTGCGAGGCTGCAGCAAGCGACGACGGCGTGGCTGCGGTGAGCACAACTGCGAGGCTGCAGCAAGCGACGACTGCGTGGCTCCGGTGAGCACAATTGCGAGGCTGCAGCAAGCGACGACTGCGTGGCTCCGGTGAGCACAACTGCGAGGCTGCAGCAAGCGACGACTGCGTGGCTGTGACGAGCGGATACTCCATGGGTACGGTGCGCGACGACTGCGTGGCTGCGGTGAGCACAACTGCGAGGCTGCAGCAAGCGACGACGGCGTGGCTGCGGTGAGCACAACTGCGAGGCTGCAGCAAGCGACGACGGCGTGGCTGCGGTGAGCACAACTGCGAGGCTGCAGCAAGCGACGACTGCGTGGCTCCGGTGAGCACAATTGCGAGGCTGCAGCAAGCGACGACTGCGTGGCTCCGGTGAGCACAACTGCGAGGCTGCAGCAAGCGACGACTGCGTGGCTGCGGTGAGCACAACTGCGAGGCTGCAGCAAGCGATGACTGCGAGGCTGCGGTGAGCACAACTGCGAGGCTGCAGCAAGCGACGACTGCGTGGCTGCGGTGAGCACAACTGCGAGGCTGCAGCAAGCGACGACTGCGTGGCTGCGGTGAGCACAACTGCGAGGCTGCAGCAAGCGACGACTGCGTGGCTGCGGTGAGCACAACTGCGAGGCTGCAGCAAGCGACGACTGCGTGGCTGCGGTGAGCACAACTGCGAGGCTGCAGCAAGCGACGACTGCGTGGCTGCGGTGAGCACAACTGCGAGGCTGCAGCAAGCGACGACTGCGTGGCTGCGGTGAGCATGACTGCGAGGCTGCGACAGGCGACGACCGAGCAGAGCTGTAATATTTTCAACGAGTATACCATTCGAAAGTAAAACGTTTGTTTAATATTAGATACAGGTTGGAGCCCACATCATTAAATTTATAATGACATGTAGAATGTAAACTACAAACAACTTTATCAAATACCTTTCAACCACACAAAATAGAAACAGTGTTTTTTTTTTCTTTTTCATTCTATACCACTTTAACTGCAATTATTACGTACCCTTATTTCTCGTGGGCGCACGGTCACACCAAGGTGGCATAAGCCAGAAGTCCATGGTGCAATCCCTGCTTCTGAATTGTTGGACTCCAACTTTCCAGGGAAATAAAAACGTCCGAGATTCACTTATCACTTCAATTTTATTATAATTTCTCAAAGCTACCAATATCGGATCCAAGACAACCTTCTTGTTCCGTAGCTCAGCAACAACTGACTTGCCAAGCAGTCTGTACAACGTTCGTAAAATACTGAAGATCAACTGACTAATTTTGAACCGAATGTCCGTTGTCGTTTGAGCTACAAAACAATAAGGGTACTGTAATTAGATTGTACAATCACTTTAAAATATAAACTATAAATAATCCTTGTTTAACTAGTTGATTTCAAGAGTTAATGTTCTATTTCTTTTCAGAGTTTCCGCTCTGATTGACAATAAATAGTAAAATTCAACAACTTATTTTTCGAAATAATGACAAATCAATTATAAAATTGTATAAATGGTCTGTCTAAAATTGCAACTATAATTTATATAAGCTAACAATATAGACAAGTCTGCCTTAAAACTAAAGCGAAATATTTTGTCTACTAGGCAAAGAAACTGTTCTGTCTACGTCGTCGTCGTCATAATTTTTGTAAAGCAAGTCCGTCGTAAAACTATCGTGACTCAAGTCTGCGCTCAGCCTTACACAGATTATGAAGATTGTGGTCAAATTATTAATAACCCGAGGCCTCGGCTTGAGAGGAGACGCATAACTCAAGTACCCAAAAAGACAAGGACAGATTTTATGAATTGTCATAATGTGTCTGAGAATTAATTACTGATTAGTAGCTATCAACTTACAGCAGTTGTTAGCTAATAATTAGCAATTAGCTAGTACTAAAAAATTTAATTTTATTGGTATTTTTTTTCAAAGGCTAACCCTATGACTTCAAAAAATATAAGCTTAACAAAACTTTTTAATATTATTCACGATTTAAAGGCATTATTAAGTAACAAAGAATAACAACAAAACAGTATTTTGAATCATATTCCTAAAAACTATTAATATTTTTTTATAAGTAATCTGTATGTATTTTAAAACAAATTCCTCAAAACTTCTATAGTATATACATATGTTTTTTGTCAGTAACATGAGCCGCAGCTACATAGAGCCTTACCTATAAATTAAAAAAAAATAAATTGTTGATTAATTATATGCAAGCAAATTCAAGAAGGCACAATTCGCATAGAATTTTGATTACCTACTCATAGAAGTATCTTAAATAAATCCATTGTTTTCAAAGTGTACCATTCTATTGTCTAGGCGCCTTTACTCCTTACTCAGGGTTATGACCTCTCGCATCACGTCACCTCTTATTAGGGTTTCCTCCATCGGTCCCGAAACGTGGATAGCATCAAGAAGTTCGAAGTCAAACTTAACTAAATTATTTAAAGTCTTACAAACTTAAACTTGTACAAAACTTTGAAGCCCATTATTAAGACCCAGTTGAGTCTACCCGACTCAAAATAGTAAAGTACCTAGCTATTTGTAACATTTACAGTTAAAACGTTATTTATTTTCCACACCCTCATCTATTTGTATTGATCAGATGTTTTTAATATGAACGTCGTCGTATCGTAATATGTATGATAAATATCCAAAAAATATTAATACGCATCAGCTACATTAGGGGAGGCCTATGTCCAGCAGTGGACTATTATAGGCTGGAGATGAATGAATGAAAAAAATTTATCTAATTAACTAATTTTTTTCAGCTTTACTAAGAAGTAAAACTAACGGATGTTTTTGCCGATAATCGTAAAAAAAAAACTTTAAAAAAGAACTAAACTAAAAAGTAAAAAAAAAACAAAGTAAACTTAGTAAAAATACTTACTTGCTTACTTACTTGCCTTGTAGTAAACTTTTTCTATCTATATAAAGTAAAAAGTTTTATATATTTTGGCCTAATGTAACAATTTTATTTCCGGAGAAAAGCAGATCAGTATAATTGCTTTCGAAGAATGTGTCGTGATTTTTGGTATGTCAATAATTATAGCCACCTGTCATCTGTTTTGAAATTGTCAAGTATTACTTCAGTTAGTTTGGTAATACTGATTACGCCTGGCAACACCATTTTTGTAAAACACGATTGGACGAGACACGCTAGCCAATAAGGGGCACGTCCAATCGCGTGGTAGTTGCGATATTTGCCGCCAACGAGCTATGATGGAAAATCACCAGCTGTAAAGCAGCCACTTCGGTCCCGAGCGTTAAACTGGCAAGTTGTCTCAAGCTATAGTAGTACTGCTAAAATTAAATTAATATCAAGTGCATAGTGATCTACGATATTTCAGAAGTGTGATGAACCCAGGTATGTTTTAGTTAATAATCTCATAATTATTTTGAAAAATATTGATAAAGTTCTTGGCCAGACTGCCTAGTCTGATTTAATTGATTTGAATGCGGGTATCTTCCGCAAATATTCCAATTTAAATAGCTGTTCGCACGAATGGTCGGTAATAAACCGAGACTATCCAGACGTGATAACGCTTTTTATGGAAGTTTTCTGGTGGATACCTGTTCTTCTATCAAATTTCATGACGACTAGTAATTACCTAGTTAATTATTTTAGAAAAATATTGAAAAAGTTCTAGGCCAGATTGCCATGATTAATTTAATTGATTTAAATGCGGGTACTTTCCGCAAGTATTCCAATTTAAATAGCTGTTCGCACGAATGGTCGGTAATAAACCGAGACTATCCAGACGTGATAACTCTTTTTATGGAATGTTTTTAATTCTTATATAAAAATTCATGACATTTGGTTATTTCACAAGCCAATCATTTCGTATGGAATTTGATGGATAAGCGGTCGGTATTGTACCGAGACGATCCGTTTGTACATAAATCCTTTCGATTTGCAATGGCTATGTTCAGAACATTTTGTACAAAAAAAAATCAGTATTTCATGTGTTGATTGCTAATCCAGGAAACAATGTGCTAATGCGTGGTTGGAGCAACTCTCTAATCGTGTTGGCATATTGTGTCACCGTACGATTGTCGGTGGTTGCAAGAAGATCTGATCAGGGCTACTCTCTGACAGAAAGATTTTTGTAACTGCTGGTGATCGTGTGGTTCTAAGTTTTCACCATGTGTTTGGAATTTCATGAGCACCTGCGTAAAGGGTTGCGTAGCCAAGAACTTTGAATCATTAATAGTAAATCTTATTTTTATGATATCACATCATTTGCCATTGTTTGATCCATTGCAAAATATGCAATAATCTGTGTCTTATGGTGGCACTTCACATGGCTATTTGTATTTGTGTATTTGGCATATTTGGCAAACAATTACCATGTGTGGACAGTTTATTTGACAAAGTGTTCGCCTTATTTGCCTATTTGACAAATAAGGCCAATACCAAATACGCGTTACCGCGCGCTTGTCGGTTTCTCGAGGCACATCAAAGCAGTCAAATAGGCAAATACGCAATAAGCCGTCCACACAATGGCCATATTCAGAAGCGCACGCGCCGTGGACCTTTACGGAGGTGCAGTATATTTGTGTCAGCGTCTTGCTCTCCATGGTCTTTTCAAAACTTTGTATTTTCTGACGCATAGCATGTAATAGTAACATGCATTTAAATAATAAAATCCCGCTGCAAGTTGTAGGACGTCCATATTGTTGGTAAACACCTGAGTCTGCTGCTAAATGTTTGTGTGTTTGTTATTTGAGTGCCATGTGTGGATGGTCGTATTTGCCTCTTTATGCATGTTCGTCTTAAACGTCATATATTTTGCCAAATACAACAAACACCCAATAGCGAACACAAATAGCCATGTGAAGTGCCACCATTAGATAACCATTTGCGTTTATTTTCCAAAAGTGCATTAACAAAGTGTTCTTGCAATAGCAAATAATAGTAGCAGTGTCTTGCAAATCCTTTTGCATTTAGTTTCCAAATAAGCAGTAGGTAACCAAGTGTGTTCAATTGACAAGCGTGCAATAGTTAGTGCCTTAGAAATCCATTTGCGTTTAGTTTCCAAATGAGCAGTAGCATAACCAAGTGTGTTCAATTGACAAGCGTGCAATAATCAGTGCCTTAGAAAACCATTTGCGTTTAGTTTTGAGCAGTAACCAAGTGTGCAATAATCATTCTCTTGGAAAACCATTTACGTTTAGTTTTGAGCAGTAACCAAGTGTGTTCAATTGCCAAGTGTGCAATAATCATTCTCTTGGAAAACCATTTGCGTTTAGTTTTGAGCAGTAACCAAGTGTGTTCAATTGCCAAGTGTGCAATAATCATTCTCTTGGAAAACCATTTGCGTTTAGTTTTGAGCAGTAACCAAGTGTGTTCAATTGCCAAGTGTGCAATAATCATTCTCTTGGAAAACCATTTGCGTTTAGTTTTGAGCAGTAACCAAGTGTGTTCAATTGCCAAGTGTGCAATAATCATTCTCTTGAAAAACCATTTACGTTTAGTTTTGAGTAGTAACCAAGTGTGTTCAATTGCCAAGTGTGCAAAAATTAGATTATGCGGCTATGTATGTGACCGCAGGCTAAGTATGCCAAGAGTACAATATTATAATCAATTTAAGTGACTATTTATGTCACGTGCAGGCTAAGTATGCCAAGTGTATAATATTATGATAAGATAGTGGTTGTATAACGTCATGGGCTAAGCAAACTCAGTGCCCAAGTAGTAAAAAAGTCTGGCACAACTAAGCACACTTAGTTAAAGTTTTGCACAGTCGAACAGAGTTAGAGCAAGTCGAACAGAATTAGTGCAAGTCGAACAGAGTTAGAGCAAATAGAACAGAGTTAGAGCAAGTCGAACAGAATTAGAGCAAGTCGAACAGAATTAGGGCAAGTCGAACAGAATTAGAGCAAGTCGAACAGAATTAGAGCAAGTCGAACAGAATTAGAGCAAGTCGAACAGAATTAGAGCAAGTCGAACAGAATTAGAGCAAGTCGAACAGAATTCAATTAAATCTCAATTTAGCTCAATACGTAAAAGTAGAGCACTATTTGAGCGCTATTAATTAAATACGAAAAAAATGAACTTCAGTCTAATTTTCTAAGAGGTAATTAGTTCATTTTGTAAATTTCAATCAGTAGTAGATGACCTTTTTGTATTATGCTCATAAATTGTTTGAAAATCAATTCAAATAAGTAGATGTCAATTAAAGTAGAGTACAGTTGGAAAAATTCCAATTCACAAAACTAAGTTAAAAGTTACCGTCAAAAACAATTGAATAAGTTGAGTGCAGTTAATAGACAGTTATTGTTACAAGTGAAGAGTGCACTATAAAACGTTAAAAACTCCATTTGTGCGCAAGAGCGAATGCAATACCGTTACCGATAGACGCATTCATAGTATTATTGTTTTCGAAAAGTGTTTAGTCTACTAGTAGCGACATCTATTTAGTCCGAGCGATAACTTGTCCGAGGTTGTTGTCCAATACTTAACTAGATGTCGCGACTAAAAGTGAACGAGCGCTAGATCGCGCTGATGAGAACGCACGGTCTTCATATAAATAGTTAAGGACAAAATTCAATAAATTCAGTCTACTCCGAGAGTTCAAAGTGTTTTAATCATAAAACCTTCTACCAGTACAGTAATACCGGGGTAGTGCTCAACAAAAAGGTCTACGCGCGATTTCAGTTTCTTTATTGAAAGAATGTCTGTAAAATGCAATGTTATGTAGTTTTCATTAAATTATTAAGTCAGGGCCGCGGTGCACTAAACCTATTAGTTATTAAGCGATGCAAAAGTAGCAGCAGTTGAGTATGATTGTTTCAGTAGCAGATATTTGGTTCTACTAGTAGTTGCTTACAACGTGGGGTGGTGATAGTAAACATTTGACAGCGTTAAATTATGTAAATTTGTAAAAATCTTTTACTTGATATTTGCACTTTCAGACGACATAAGGTTGATGGCTTTCTTATACAATATAGCTAAAGTAGCAAATATTATGAGTTTGAGAGGTCCTTATTAAATGCTTTTTGTCATTCTATGCAGCGTAGCTCGCATACATCCGGACGTTTCGCAAAGAATATAAGTTATTTACACACATTTGTGTCTCTAATTGACCGGGAATAGTATGGTACATGTATATAGGTTTGGCTTAACTATTACAGTGAACTTGTTATGATAATAATTGTGTGATAGGAGTTGATCACGTAGCAACCTTTGCTGCTTCAGTATTTGTAACGTATGTGATCATAATTATGAGCACCTGCAATGGAGGCGTTATTAATTGAAGAGCGTTAGAATTTATATATTATGTTATATTATAAATTATATTGTTATATATGTTATATTTATCATTAAAATTATTCCAGACAGACGTGGCGAGCCCTTACTCAGAAATTATTATGTATAGAGAAGAGTACGCACACATGTTTGCATAAGAGTCATAAAACTTACAAGCTTTATTAACTATATTCTCAATTTGAGCACAAAGTGTAGTTTTGAATCAACTGATATGCCCTAATAGGAACCATTTTCAACGAGGAACTACATGAAGAGTAGGTAAAGGCTTTACCTACTCTTCTTCTACTGTGTTAGTTAGTTAAATAATGAACTTGCGTTAGGTAAGCCTAAATGTAATTTAGTCTTAGCAGTTTGTAGTGAGGTGTTAGTCTTCCTATAGTTAATTTTAAGATAATCACCGTACAGTTAGAATTAGGTACGCTAACAACATAGTTAAAAGACATTGATTAAAATAGTAAGCTAGCTTTTATAATCTTAGAGGTGGTGCCATTTATGGCAATAAGTCTAGTTCTGTTCCAGACATTAGGAGGAATACCACCATAAGTAAGTGTCCTATTGGTACTTCAAGGTCTAGTTTTTCGAATGACTACAATTTATTAGACTAAATAACAATTACTTAATTGTGGCAAAGTTGCAGTTGAATACAATTAATGCGGATAATTTATAAATTGTCATAGTTAACTTCATTTAATATTTATTGATTACAATTATTTACAGTTGAAAACAACTACTTATAGTTTGCTACAATACGTTGGTAATCTACAATCGGTCGGGTATAGTTTTATGTAATCTGCTTACAGTGGAGTATAATAATTGAGAGTTTACTATTAAAGTATGCACCTAACACTTGATCACAAATAGTTACAGTCGAGTTAAATCAGCCCATTAGTAAAAAATGAGATTGTAGTAATCTGAAACAGTTAATTACAATTAGTATACACAGTATAGTAAAATATTATTTAAAGCAATCAGCTACAACAAATTAAATACTTAAGTTACACTATGCAATACCTTATGGTTTAAGAAACTTTATTCTCATAAGAATTACAAAAATTCACTTAAAATGAGAACTTGGAACTAATTATTGCTAATGTGTATAATTTACAGTTGGGTGACGAGCATACTATAAACGGGTAGGTAACTAAATAAGTGATTTACTTTGTTAGCCAAAGCTACACAACATCAACACATCCATACATTTTATCCAAAAGAAAAATAATAGTGGGTAGTTATAAAATAATTCTGACGAGACCGACACAATACAGTAGGTAAGTACCTAGTCGACTGCTTGTTTCTGTACAAGTATTTTGCGAAGCGTCTTATAGAACAATGAGCGACTCGAGTTACATAGATCTACAACCACTAGATGTGTCAAACTTTTGCGAACGCATTTTATGTTTTGTTGATTGATTTATATTTTTAGTTTAAATTGTGTGTAATGCCAATTATTGAGTAATTATTAATAGAAGATTAGGTAAACATTATTAATTACAGAGAAGGTTATAATTTACTCATGATTGGAAAGATAAAATTTAAGTAATTTTTTTATATATATCATGTACATAGATTTTGTCTCCTTTATAGCTTTAGGTACTTACCTAATTCGTTGAATATTTTAGCACTTTCAAAGGTAATGTGCTTTTTCCCATAATTTGTTCTTGGATGATGTAGAATTAATTTGTCTGCATTTCTCAGTTACATTCTTTGATAATGGTCACGTTTAGTTTTGAAGTAATGTTTATATGCATGTCTTCAGATAGTATTTTCGTATTAGTAAGCAGGTATAGTATTTATAGGTTGTAGTGATATTCATTAATTTAGTTTCACTGTATAGTTTAATTGTAGGTGTTAGATAATTATAGCTAAATAGTCTTTTGATAAGTTTATTTTGTGCTATTTGCAATAAGTTTAGGTTAGTCTTTGATGCTGATCCCCAGATTTCAATCAAGTAGTCAATGTGTGGCTTTATTAGGGAATTATAGACAGTATATCGGACATTGCGAGGTAAACAGCGAACTATCCCGCGGAGCGCACCATTTAACGATGAATAACAACGGACCCAGGATGGATCTTTGCGAGACTCCGTATGTAATCGGCGCTGCAGAGCTTTTAAATTCACTCATCCTAACAGCTTGAGTGCGACCAGTCAGGTATGACTTAAGAATTTTGTGACCATTCCCAGTTAGACCCAGGTCGTTCAGTTTTCTTAAAAGAATACTAGTAGGTACAATTAGTCCAATGTGATGTCGGCTTGTTACAGTGATGTAGGTACACTTATTTCCAGATATTGCTTTTAATTAGAATCGGAAGACTACAACTTTCAGCTATTTAATTTAATTTATTTATTAATTTGAAGACCTATAGGCCTATTATATAAATTAAAATAAATAATTAACAACAAAGGAGAAGGTTGTCATGTCCAAGGGCGATAAATTCGACAGAATGTGATGTCGGGTCCGCTAGGCTGTGGAGGACATCGACGATGCATATTTATACTGAGATTCAGGATGGGCGAAAGGAGTTCTTTCACAACAAGGTCGAGAGAAGTTGCGACAAATAAGGTATTGAAAAGCTTAATTATTTCATCTACGAGGCATCACTCGGAACTCGGAATTCAAACCCGGTAACAAAAAGTTCATTAATACGAGTAGGTATCTAATAATATGAAATATCTACTAAGATTTTGTTATAAGTCTAAAGAATATTACAATATTGCATTATTTTTTATAACGTGCAGATGGTTTCCCTAATAATATTCACAGTTCTGCACTCGGGTGAGATAAACAGCTTTACTATCTTATTTCTACAAATGTATACGGACCATCGTGAATTATTATACTAAATACTGAAAAAGGTTGTAAACTTAATTAAATTGAAGTATTGTAGTCTTAATTGATCTGAGAGTTAATCAGTAAATATTAGTCCGAAACAATACTTTAAAAAAAAAACTGTACCAATTTTAATAAAACCGAATGTCGTAATAATTGAATAATCCAGATTTATGTTTTGCAATGCCTGATTTACAATAGATTTTTTGATCAGGTTATAAAAAATTGATTTCTAAATTATAAGTTGATAAATTCACACAGCCAGAGCGTTGATAGTCGGTATTCCGCTTGAATTAATTTCAATTCCTAAAATGGAACGGCTTTTTATTTCATTGTTGTGCATTGTTCATAAACTAGTGATAAAATGCATTTTAAGGTTCATTTTAAATTGAAATTCTGATATTTTGGTTTCTGATCGCTGGAAGGTATTTACTATTAGAAATGTAAGTAAATTTTGATCGCACGCCAGGAGGATCGTACGATGTCGTATGGCCGAATGTCGTGATTTTTGGTATGTCAATAATTATAGCCACCTGTCATCTGTTTTGAAATTGTCAAGTATTACTTCAGTTAGTTTGGTAATACTGATTACGCCTGGCAACACCATTTTTGTAAAACACGATTGGACGAGACACGCTAGCCAATAAGGGGCACGTCCAATCGCGTGGTAGTTGCGATATTTGCCGCCAACGAGCTATGATGGAAAATCACCAGCTGTAAAGCAGCCACTTCGGTCCCGAGCGTTAAACTGGCAAGTTGTCTCAAGCTATAGTAGTACTGCTAAAATTAAATTAATATCAAGTGCATAGTGATCTACGATAAATGCTACAATAAGTTTGTAGATCCTCGAAGATTTTGTTTTCTTATTGCGTTGTAACTTTGTTGTGCTCTTCGAACGTGTTTCGCTAAATTGTTGTGGCATCGAATTACCTGGGTGGAAATAGCTACTTTGCTCACTTTCTAGCAACAAAGACCTGTACGTACCTAGTTTTCAATAATGTCATTACATTTCGCTAGGGAGTTTCCTTTGAGGGTAGAAAACGAATGAAATGGATCTCCTTTATCTTCTGACCATTTATTGAGCGAATGTATTTGCGAGGTTGAACTCTGAATACAGGGACTATAACTAGTATTCATCAAAATCTTTTAAGAGTGAATTTTTTGAAATGTATTTGAATTAACATGAACTCCTTATACAACGGTGGGCAATCCATCGCATCATCACCACAGCATCAGATAATCTTCATAATATTCCTTATGACTTTTTTATGTTTAGTTACTTTAAAAGAATACCTTACGACATTTTTTATTATTAATTACATAATTTATCTCATATACTTTTTTTTGTGTAATTATGTGGTGATATTTAAATTTAATTTAATCTCTAATGAGTTATTAACTCACTTCACATCAAATTATACAAAAAATATACATTTTTGTATAATTTTAAGTTAAGTGAAAATTTTAATGTTGTGTTACTAGGGAGACCAACAAAGTTTAACTATACAATTTTTAAACGAAAATATTCAGACCCGAAACGCATACAGATAGGACAGAAATTGGTTTCTTGGTGCGAATACTACTGCGTGACATGTGAAATTTCAGATGTACGTCCTGGTATAGTGCAGGCTATTTTTATATCCCTGAACTAGCCGTCCACCGGCTTCGCACGGGTATTTTCAAAAATATAATTTTTATATATAGGTATAACACGTGGTGATACATTGCACGGCCACAGAGGAGGCCAGACGGAAAACGGGATTGAAGAGTCTTATAGAGTCATCAAACCCGTCGACACCACAAGCTAAAACAAAGCTGTAAATCTCCAAAAGTCCTGCTCCGGTACTTCAAGGAGCTGGGCTGGTTAGGGCCTGGTTAGGCACTGGGATAATGCACAAAACACTCCTACGCGAGATGTCAGTGCAGATCTTAGTTCCCCCACTTAGAATTAGAATTAGAATATAAGTATAGCTATACTGTATATTATATTTTACTATCCTATAGCTTATAGCCTTTAACAGGGAAAATTTAGGATTCTAATCAGTTTAAGGGTTTTGGAGCCTATTCAATTCATATAAACAAACAATCAAATCTTTCCTCTTTATAATATTACCTATAGATATAGAAAACGCATGCGAACCCAAAGGTAGATTGTTAATCCTATAAAATTGTTTGTAAACTAACCGGAACCCCGTCAATCTTGCAAATGATCGGCGCTGCTCCGTTTACCCACTCCCGTCTAATCCATGATTAATGCACTCTGCAATAACTCACTCGTAATAAATCAGCAGGAGTAGATTAGTTGCGGTTTAGCGTCTTCCTCTCATAGACTTAAAATAAAAAGCCACTGTAAAACACTAGCGGCCCTTTGGCCCAGGCTTAGCGCGGGTATTTAACAGAAATTTCAAATTTTCACACAATAACTCATTACATTATTGAAATTTTCATACGCAAGTTAATTTTTTCGGCATTTTTCAAAATATTTCATAAAATAAGAAAACTAACGATTTGAAAATTGTTTTGAGATGTACTAAACCGGTAACTTTTATTTGATATTTTGGTTAGTTATTTACTAACTATGTATCTTTTAAAATTTCGACAGAAAAATTTCATAGGTGCACGAAATGTTCTAGATATTTCCAACTAAAAAGCAAGATACAGTATTTGCAGAGGTTTTAATGATTAAAAAGGACAGACAAAGCGAGACCGTTTTCAAAACCGATCTCGAAACCCTACAAAAGTCACTAAAGTGGGTGCTCATTGTTATTTTGCCAGTCCTACGCTAGGCTACGTAGGACTGGCAAAATAACACTAATGGTTGTACCGTGGTACAAAGTAATAAGTTACTGCTTTTCAATACTTTCCTATACCCAATACTTAAGAGGACGTAACCCCTTATGTAAAAATACTAGTAAGCAGTAAAACATGCGATGAACAATGGTTCACCAATGTGACTTTGGTTGAAATCAAAGTCACATCGAAACATACCTAACCTTCGGAATTGGCAATCGATTTTGGCAACGCACAAAATGCTGAGTGGTTTGTTTTTATTGGTACTAACAGTTCACTCGGCATCTGGTTATAGAGATAAGGTAGTAAAGCGAGCTATATTTACCTCAATAGGTACATTATGTTTATTGATGTAAAAGATATTCGAGAGATACACAAAGTAGAGGATTTTGTCGAAAACAAAAGACGGAGCGTAAAATCTACCCCTACAACTCAGACCATGGTGTCGAAAGAGATGACTCTTTATATTATATTTATATTCTTTGTATTATTATTGTATTATCTTAAAGGTGATCACAATTAACAATTAGCTAATTATATATTCTATTGGTTTTTTTTGCTAATGTAGTTATTTATGTTGTGGTATTAACTCATTACTCGTAATAGAATTACATGACATGTGTTGTACCTATTTATGTTGTGTTGTGTCATGTTTAAAATATGTACCTACCTATTTTGGCCAAATAAATTCATCTTTCTTTCTTTTGGTGTGAGCCAAATCAACATTATTTTTTATTTCTTTCATTATTTGCTAAGCGTGTTGCGAGGTGATTATGGCAAAACTGCCGATGGTTCAGCAATGGACGTTATGTATGTATATTTGTTTTGCTAATGAGGATCTTTGATGAAATTTTCTTGTAAATGTCGTTACCCGTTTTTTAATCAAAGCAAGCCGTAATTTCGTATAATTTTAGCATATGAAACTAATATTTTATTATTGCAGTCAACGATAAAATTTACATAAAAATAGCATAAAATATTTAATGGTGTAGCACTACGTACCTTGAAAAAATTCGTATAGATTCTAAATATTTATATTACGGAATAATTTTATATCCCGTCAGAGTTTTGTACGATTTTGGCTCTGAAATATTCAGGATTCAACTTAGCACCAATTGTTTTCAGTAATGTTTAAATTCAGTAATATAAGAAGCAACGTTAAAATAATAAGCACCTCACTCGAAGGGATTTTTTTGCCATTGATATCATTTGAACACGCCAGATTTTTGGCAGTAACTGTGTCTTGCATTACAAACGCCCAAACAAACTACATTTTATCGGTGAGATCCGATTTCAAGGGGCGTTTTTAAGTATTTCCGCTTTTGTAGCGATTGTTTTTTTTATTCCAATATGTATTGTTTATTTTCTCACATAATACATGCTTAGTAGAAAACTTTATTACAAGTAGTATAACACAAATATTATAGCTAACATTGTTAGAGGCTGACGCCTGTTTTAAAAGCACACGAAACTGTATTACGGGTCACTATTTCTACTTTATGTCCTAAGATATCAAATCGGTCATTTCGTTGCCTATTCAATCCAAACATACAATCAAATATTTCCTATTTATAATATAAGTATAGATGATAAAGGAAATGGTCAAATAATCTAGGTTACCGTTTACCATCGATCTCCGCAATAGGCCTGTGTCATGGAGAAGTGACGAGTCAAGATGATGCTTTTACATATTATACACAATAAGCACATCATGAACCTATGAATCATAGGTTCATAAAGCACATATTGAAAATTATCAAACAATAAATTACCTTCCTAATATCGACTTCTTGTATGTTCAAATTGGTAAAAAGCGATTCAAGACCAATTCCCTTTTGATCCTTGTTTATGAAGGTTGGAATTGAATAAAATGTAATACGTACCATGAACGCAAATTTAAAAGTAATGCCTATCGGAAGTGGTACGGGGAAACAGTTAATAAAACGACCAAATAAATTGCTTTCACTCTGTCGAAACACGTTTCCTGCTTTAAACAAATGCGTTCAATCAATTGCCACGAAATCGATATCTTGAAATTAAATAAAATCTATAGAAACTACGAAGTATACTTACTGGTCTATGGAAGAGACAGGAACGTTCCTGTCTCTTCTAGGCAAATTGGGCTAATTAATGCGGCTTAAAAAAAAATTGGTTTCAATAGACATTATCCTCCTTGCGTCGTTTCCCCAATACTGGGGGTCGTGACCCATCACAGACGTAGCTTCTTGCGTACGATGTCGCGCCATCGGCTCCGGCTTTCAGCGACATGTACCGCCTCTGACACGTTGATGTCGAGTGTGGTGCGGATCTGGTCAGACCAGCGCGTTGGGCTTCTTCCTCTCGATCTCTTTCCCTCTACTTTTCCTGTCACTATTAGTTTTTGCAGATTGTCTCCGGGCTTGCGAGCTATGTGACCAAAAAACTCAAGAATCCTGCGAAGGCACACCGTCGATAGGCGTTGCTTCCGCTCTAGCTTGAGTTCTTTGAGTATCGAGCAGTTCGTTCTATGCGCAGTCCAGGGAATACGCAGCATTTTCCGCCAGCACCACATCTCGAAGGCATCCACACGTTGGCGATCTTTGGCTTTCAAAGTCCACGTCTCCGCTCCGTACAGGAATATGGAGAAGACTAGAGTGTTGACTAGAGTGATTTTTGTCTGGTTGCTTATGTTTCTGTCTTTCCATACTTTATCGAGCTGGGACATGGCATTTTTAGCCATTCCAATGCGTCTGCGTATTTCCGTCTCACAAGAGCCATTGTTGCTAATGATAGAACCCAAGTAGATGAAGTGATCAACTATTTCCAGGTTGAGTGTTCCTCGGAGCTCTAGTTTAGAAGCACGATCTACAACCATGATCTTGGTTTTTGATCTATTTATGGTCAGCCCTACTTCTTCGCTGTATTGCTCCATTCTGCTCATTAGAGTACACATCTCGGCCTCATCGGCTGCGAAGAGGACGGTGTCATCGGCGTAGCGGAGGTTTTGTAATTTGGTGCCGTTGATAATAATTCCACCATTCCATTCTTCGCAGGTCTTCCTTATGATGTGCTCTCCATAGATGTTAAATAATATAGGAGAAAGTATACATCCCTGCCGGACTCCTTTGCCAAACGCAAAGGGATTTGAAATAGCTTTTTCGATTCTCACTGTGCCCTGGCTGCTCGTGTACAGACCCTGTAGTAGTCTTATAAGGTGTTTAGGGACTCCCATCTCCTCAAGAATCTTCCACAGTTGTTTCCAGTTGACACAGTCGAAGGCCTTACTGTAATCGACAAAACACATTACTAATGGTATGTTAAATTCATAGGCTTTTTCTATGAGTTGCCTGACATTGAGTATTTGTTCGCGTGCTCCTTTCCCTTTAACGAAGCCCGCCTGTTCTTGCGGAATTTGCCAGTCCAAGTAGTGCCTGATTCTGTTGTTGATGACATGCAGAAGGATTTTGCTTGCATGAGATATAAGGGAGAGCGTGCGGTAGTTATCGCATTTTTTGGTGGATCCTTTTTTATGAAGTGGAAGGATTATGGTTTTGGTCCAGTCGTCGGGCCAGTTTCCAGTCCTCCAAATACAATTACATACATCATGCAGCCTGTCCACTCCAGTCTCACCGAGATATCCCAAAACTTCCGCTGTTATCTCGTCTGGTCCGGGGGCTTTCCTGGTTTTCAGGGCAGATAACGCCGAAGTGATTTCAGACCGTAGAATAGGTGGTTCTAAATCTAGTTGATCCAACTCCAGCAGTCCATCAGCCGAAGTGGCCGAGTCTCCGTATAGTATCTCACAGTACTCACGCCAACGGTCTGTCACTTTACTGAGTTCATGGATCAAGTTACCATCTTTGTCTTCGATGACCCAAGACTTTGGTTTGAAATCTCTGGTAAGAATGCGAACCTTCTTGAAAAGATCAGAGGGCTGCATCTTTAACGCGTGTACTTCGATTTCACGGCACATATTGAGAATGAAGTTGTTTTTATCTCGCCTACTGTTCTGCTTTATTGATTTGCATAATGTAGAGTATTCTGCAGTCATCTTATCGTTCATAGGACCTTTGCCTTTCAGTTGTTTTCTTTCTTGCACAAGCTCCCAGGTTTTTTCAGAGAGCCAGATCTTGGTTTTAGTTTCCTTGCGGTTTGGTTGGAATTCTTCTAGGGAGTCGATTACGGCTGATTTGAGATTTTCCCATTGAGCATTAGAGTTGTCATTTGTTTGTGTTACTAGTTCAAGTTTTGTCTCAACTGTTTTTTTTGATTAGACATTGAATAGACATTATAATACTCTGTAAAACTCAAGAGGTAAATATCTGCCAAAAATACTTTGAGCTGTCACTGTCATCTTATCGTTGCGTTGTTTATTTTATGACACTTGACATGGAGATTTGACTTTTACGCAGCGGCATCATCATCATCATCATCATCACCAGCCTATAATAGTCCACTGCTGGACATAGACGCAGCGGCTTATAGTGTCAAAATAAAAAGCTTGAATGTTTTTTTAAGGATTGTATTGAAACCTTATGGGATGCTCTTACTTCTTTGGGAAGCCCTCATTGTAAAAATCACTGTTGAGTAGTTTTTCCACCTGACAACTATAAAGGCGATTATATTAATAGAGCAGTAGCATGTCTATACCTACTCATAGATGCCATATTGTAAAAGTTTCTATGTCAAGTGTCATAAAATTAACAACGATAGCATTGACATCTCAAAGTATTTTTGGCAAATGTGTTTGTTCTCACGTTTGAGGTGAAACGGATTTCCGATTTCAAATCTACATACAGATATCTGGTCAATCATCAGATGTTGCAAATGATTGGAACCTGTGCTATATCAATCATTTTCAACTGTATCATCAAACGTTTCTAATAATGGATCAAATTGTTTGGAAAATCTATTTTTGGATCAAAATAGAATAGACGAAGGGCTGGGCAAAGTTTGTCAGTATAACGTGTTGTGTTTATTTTATTTAGAACTCTCCAAATAAAATATACAAAAATACCAGAACCTTCTGTCTGATTCTAAAAAAAAATTTGATGCAATAAATACTAATTTACAAATAATGACATAGATCGAAAATGAAATATTTTTTCTGTATGTTTTAACTAGCGGTTCGCCCCGGCTTCGCACGGGTATTTATCCTAAATTGAATGTTTCATGCGGAAACCTAACTCTAATGACCCTAATTTTCAAAAAAGTAGGGTTCCGTATGAAAAATTCAATTTTTGTTAAATACCCGTGCGAAGCCGGGGCGGACTGCTAGTGTTTTTATAAATACTGTTGACCCAGCACAGTGTAACTACGAGTAAAAGAAATTACTAGTATCCACACTGGTCTAACAAATAGTGTGACCACGAGTCTGCCCTGGGATTGTCAATTATAAATATATTTTAAATCCTGAATAGCAACAAAGGAGTTCACATACACTCACTACAATTTATTACAATTATTTTTATTACGATGGTTCTTGTACAAACATTCTGTACGTTTGTTCGTGGTCCAAATAAATAAATAATGGGCTTTGCAAGGCAATGCTTTGTGCTGTTCCAGGTTTCAGACATGCTTGTTTGTCTCTGGATTATTTAGGACAAGGAGTAAAGTGTACTTACGGATTTCAACAATCGCGTAGAGTATCTTATGTAGTAAATAATAAATAATGTGGATTACACAACATCATCTAGCCCCAAGCTAAGTAAAGCTTGTATTATGGGTACTAGATGAGTGATATACATAATACTATTGTATTACGTATATCAGTTATATAATATATTTATTACTTATATAGATATTTTTAACATACAAAGAAACCAACCTGAAGACCCGAAACAAATAGCTGCCGATTGAAGGTACAAAGGATTATTGAATATTTGCAACAGTCTGTAGTTAGCTCAATTGTTCCAATTGTAAATATTAGTTCTAATTTGGTTCTGTTGTTTAATATTAATTTTCTTTGTTTATAAAGGTATTTTATAAACATTTTATATATATTCTGGTATTAATTAGACATTCGTCGTAGTAGGTCTCTTTTAAAATTGCGACATTAAAATTAGTACCTACTGAAAATCTTTACTTTCAACTGTCGATTTTTGTAATAAAAAACAATGCACTAAAAGGGAATTCACTAGCTTCCTTTTTCGAATTTGAATTACCTATTTAAAAATAAAATAGCTGAATTTATTTACTTTAAATTCCAAAGAAACTGTGATAAAATTAGAAAGAGTTTATCATCAGAGCACACACAATAGCTGTGTGTGTGTTTTGATGATAATAAATCAGATTTAAATCACCAGGTGCCACGGAATGGGTGTACTAAGCCCCCCCGTGGTGCTTCTAGACATCGATGGAGTCAACGTATTTGTTGTTTTTTCGTAAAAGTGCTCTGGCTTTATTATGATTGTTTCTAATTTCAGAGGAAATACAATTTTTTTGTAATTATTTTATTACAAGAAAAAAACATGGTTTTAGTGAAAAAAAACACTAAAGAGTAATTCATGTCCTTCCATTTTCAAATTTGAGTTCTTTAAAAACAAGTATTTAGCTGAACCTACCTATATTTAGTTCCATAGAAAGTCTGATAGATTAAACCGTTTTTGAAATTCGAAGATAAAGTCTAAAGCATTTACTAAAAAGGTTTTCATTATCATGCAACAATGTCGTTGGCGCCACCTGGTAACTGGTACCACCATCCTGTTACTGCCAATGCCAATGTCTCGGAAATGATGTCACACGGCTAGAATTGCTCTATTCTGTAGCCAATAACCGCAACCTCATGGCAAATTACTTTGAAATAGAGGGCTTACGTGTTAGTCTATGTCTTACAAAAATGAAGGAGGTAATATACCCATTTAAACACCAACGCAATTCCTTCACATTATTGACTTTCCTGATGTAACTACCTTAATTAGCAAAGTTTACAATTAAATAAGGGAACTAAACTGGCACCAGTATTTGTATGTTGCGATACGGTAAGTTACGGGATCCAATAGTGCCAGTAGTGTTACAAAGGAAGTACTTGCAATCGATGTCCAGACTTCAGATGATTCTAGAAACAAAGTAATTGACTTTGTTTCTAGATAAGTCAAATTTCATATTTATTGTATGAAATTTGCCTTGTTATATAATATATTATTATAAAATTAGATATAAAGCGTTATTGAATCTCTCTTTGCTTAAATTTTTTGTACTCTCCCATTTAGAAATGGCCAGGAGACGGGTACGATCTGCAGAACTCGAGCACGTTGTCTCAATCATTTACTTGTCAACTCGCACTTGATGACTACCCCATTGACGTTGCAATAAAAGAGATTTTGTGGGAGCAGCTGCGTGGCAAGCATTATTCCATGCCGTACGAGCTTCGTCTAAATACGATTTTTTTATAAAATTCGAAGTGGAGGCTTAAAAAAAACTTTAACTATAGAACTAGTGCTGAGACGAAAAATTGACCTTAAGTAATGACTAGGTAGGTCATCTTTAAATAGAAATACATACATCATGGTGCACTAGGTCCTATTAGGTACAGTTACACAGGATCTTACCTGAAATACATACATTAATAGAAATACATTATGGTCCTACTATATTTACCAGGAATCCTAATCAGATTTTTATTATGGTCGTCCAGAAATAACCAGTTTTCAAATTAATGACCTGCGAACCCAAATTATTCTAATAAACGTCAAAGTTCATTAGATACTTACGGTATCAAGTCAATTACGGCGCATTAAAATTTTCCAAGCTGCCACGTTTCCGTTGACCATCATAAATCACGTAAAGCCAACAAACTTTCAGCACTCCAACAAAAATAGCGTTTCAACTTAGCGAATGGTCAATCAAACTTTTTATCGATATCGTAAAACGGAACACATCACACTTTAAAAATAAAAAGAAACATTTGAACTTCGATTTCGAATGTAGGATTCGAAGTTTGAAAAAGTATCGAATGTTATCCGAAGTTGGCGGCGGCAGCGCGTTCGCCGCGACTACGCGGTTGAATCGCGTGATATAGACTGGGACTTGTCCATAAAACTCTGGACGCGACGGGAGAAACGCTAACGCGCATACGTCAGTATCTATAGAAAAAGGGTACAGTGGCTTTCAGTGGCTTGTGGAAAGTGTTCATTGTGGAAAACTGAAAGTGCAGGGGGTGATTAGCGGGGTAAGAGCTTATAGAAATTTTAAAAATTTGCGATAGAAATTTACAGAACTCGAGCCAGTGTGCCGTTCATTAGCATATCCAAGCGATGGTTTTGTTTATCTTTTGCACGTCTAAGAGAAAATGAAAGGGATATGATAAATGGATCGTCATAATTAAATACCTATTCTAATTATAAGACAAGTCTGTTATGAGAATCGTCGATGATATTTATTCATTTGACGACCTCTGTGGAACGGTGGGCGAAGGTCCGCTTGCAATGCAGAAGTTTGCGGGTTCGATTCCGTCTCGGGACAAATGTTTGTACCATATGCAGATAGTTCAGGGTGTTCTGGTCGTTTTCTATTTATAATTAAAAATATTATCTATGTACTATATTATATTAAATATATCAGTCATTCAGTACCAATAACAAAAGCACTGCTTAGCTATTACCACCGCTGGACGGTATTACGGATAATAATGTACGAGGGGTGAATATGAAGTTATATTCAATTAAAAATATATTTATATCCTTTTATGTTATCAAGTAGGTACCTACCCATAAGACAAACATAAAAAACGACCAGAACACCCTAACAGATATTTGCAGATCGTACATAAATTTTTGCCGAGTGTGAAGTGTTGTTTGGCTTTATTCCTTAAAAATTAACTACCGCTTTTGAAATCGCACTTCAAGTATAATACATTAATTGTTAATTATCTGAAATGGTAAACAAACTGGCGTCTATGCCAATGTTTGAACAAAACGTGCCAATCTATATTAATATCATAAGGAGAAAAGATTTGATTGTTTGTTTGGTTGAAACGAACAGGCTTCGAAATCACTAGACCGATTACAAAATCTCTTTCACGATTACAATCCTGAATAATCTCTGATGAACATAGGCTGAAAAATAAAAAATCTATAACAGAACCAGAAGGAGATTTGACTGAAATTTTGCATAAATATGGTTCTGGACCTGAAAACTAACAAGCTAACAAGGTAAAGGTTTCTTGTTCGCTTCTTTACTTTACCTTAAAAAGATTGAAGTGAACAATTAATCAAAGTGATCACTTTATTTCCCAGTATTACTAATGTAATTAGTATTTTGTAACGTGTTCAAGAGTTCTGTAAGGTCTAAAGGAAATAAAGCACTTTGATTTTGATTTTGAAAAAATAAAATATAGGTAGGATACTGTCTACCATATACCTGCACGGTATTGTCTGAGGTATCCTTATTGTGTAACCCAAGTAACCTATAAAAGTAGGAACCTACTTTTATAGGTTACTTGGGTTACACAAAACTAGAGAGTGTAAACTAGGTGTGTTTCGTGAAACAGATATTTGCTTTTTTGTTTTATGAAAGTATTTTATTCGTGAAAAGTACCTTAATTTAAAAAAAAAGCATAAATTATTCACTATGCATATAAGCGGGTTAACTACGAACCTATTTTGTGTTGTTAGAACACCAACGTTTCATCCCTTAACTAATTCATAATGACTTCGACAAACTACAATAGTTTTTTATAGAAAAAAAAATATAATTTTTGAAATTGTTGGTTAAATACATACTTGTTTGAAGCCGGGGTGGACCCCTAGTATCCAATATAACCATATTTGTTCCTGTAAGCGCGGTATATTAGCTTAGCTTAGGATATTCGTAATTTAGTTAATGTTGATTTAGCTCTAGTTAAGTTTTCAAAGGATTTAAGTTTGGATACTACTTGACTTACCCTTGTCTCTTTGGAATTTAGTAGGTTTATGAAATAACTAGAGGATGGCACTCCTTCCTTATGGAGAGGGCTTAGATTTTTAGGGAATAGATGTATAAGTGTATAAACTAACTGTAATTTGTACAATGATGTTCTTTTCATGTCTAGGGTCAAATGTTTGTACGATCTGCAGATGTTTGATCAGGGTGTTCTGGTCATTTTCTGTATATAGTAAAAAATATCTATCTATTCAATATAATTTTTTTAATATATTTTCTATTATGCATGCCAGTCATCTAGTACCCATAACATAAGCTCTGCTTAGCTTGGGACAGGTGATGTTGTGTGGATTGTCCAGCATTATAATTATAATTATTTATAATATTATGGATACTTCTATGTAAATTTTGAACTTTTTGTTTGTTATTTAGTTTTTTGTTATTCGTTAGAGCTTTGCCTATAAAATAAAACTACAGTATAAATTTTATTTGAAAATAAAATACAGGAAGGCACTTCCAAAGCTTGGTTCGTTCGATGTTACTCCTCATTAGCAAACTAACTAGGGTTCCGTTGATATTGAGACGGAACCCATCCATTTTATTCATACAATATTTTGTTCATACTAACAACAACTTACCAGTTTTTATTTATTTTATTAAAACGGTTAGTTTTAACTAACTACATTAATTAAAAGAACACATTAAATTATAAGCTTCATACAATACTCCTAGAGATTGTCAGTATTTATAATAAACACAATAATAAACTAATTATGAAGTTCACTAAAAATACTTAACACTTAATTGACTAAGGAGTAAAGACTAGAACTAGAAGTAAGTAAAGACTAAACGGCTCATTCGGCCTCGGCCAGCGTAGGCTATAACGAATGTACAACCAGCTTATACTGAGACAGAGACCGAATTATGACTCATTGCAAAAATAAGTCTGTTGTGTAAACTAACTTTTAACTTTACCATGTTTTTATATGCGTTACAAATTCAAAATATTGTACATATATGTCTGTTGTCCTTATAACCTTTTATTTAGTAGGTTTTGTATGAGTTACAAATCAATAATTATTGTATTCTAAATGAATAATGTTATTGAATGTAAGCGGGAGAAAACTAATTCATAATAATCGGAAATGGATGACGAGAACCACGTGATAAGCGTTATCAACACGCTCTTGGCTGATTTCATTAATCCATTACCAAAAACTTTACGAATAAACCTTAACTTTTTTTTACTTGATACCTAAAGATAACTGCTCTTTTTAAGATCCGTTACCAATAACGTGGGTAAGAAAATTTGTTTTGATCTGCATAACATCCAGCCTATTTTTATCTGTAACCTACTTTAGGAAAACCATAAAGGTGCATGGATACCAGGCCCGGATTAAGGGATCCAGGACCCCTAGGCACTTGGTATTTGAGGGCCCCCCTACCCGACAATTTTTTTTTATGCATCAAGCGCCCCCTCCTCCCCCGAGCCGATCAAGTACCTACTATTAGCATATTCAGTGAATAATCAGAATAATCATTATATTACAGACAGGGCCGTAGCCAGAAATACTATTCGGGGGGGGAGGGTCGAGCCTTAGAGATTGGTATGCCAGCAACAAAGAAAAAAATGTGAGAAACACAAAAAAGTTATAACTTCGAGCGTAACATTTTCGGGTAACAATAAAGTTAGTAGTAGTAGTTAAGGGGTAGCATATAACAATTCATACTAACTATTTATAAGTATGAAAACATAAATAACAGCCAGTGGAACGAGCCTTGATATATTGTAGTTTTTGCGGTCATTGGAAATGGTTGAGAAAATTTCTCAAATATAAATGTCGTCAAGTAGAGTGAGACACATTTTTTTTTAAATTTGTTAGGCATGCTATGAATAGACAAGAAATGAAAGATCTTAGCTTTCCTTTCTAGTTTTGACAATTTGATTTCCGGGTCAGTTCCGGGTCAGGGCTATCCGTGTTCCGAGTTGTGTGAACAAGTTCATACAATTTGTACGTAACCGATTTTTTCCCCGTCCCTGACGGAACACGGCCGGGACGAGTTCCCGGAAATGTGTGGATAGCGCTTTAACAAAATAATTCCTACTACAGAAAGAATGGCGAGCGAAGCGAACCGCCAAATTTTTGACTTATTTTCGGTAGGCTGATAAAAATCACCAAAAGACCACTGAATTAACGGCGAGCGAAGCGAGCCGCAATTTTTTTAGCGACTATTCGGATGTTCTGTAAACTAGAATCAAGAGTGACAAAAGATTATGATTAGCGAACCCTGAAACTTTTAGAGCCTTTGCGGTGGTAGTTTTGGAGTTTTGTGAAGTAAGCAAGGTAAAAAGACAAAACATGTTTTTTTTTATTACTTTTTCGGATGGTCTCGTGGTAGTATAGGTAATAAAAATTAAAACACATCATACAATAACGTGAGAAGTACAAACTTCTCTACTTGTTTTTGAAGGAAAAATTCATTATTTCGAACCTACACATGAAATAGGATAGGTGTCAGTTGTTCACTAATCACCACCCACGTGTCTTATCAATAAGGTGGGCGTAGCGTGCCAGCCTTTTGTTTTAGGACGGCTAGACTTATGGATTGATGCAAACTGTGACCTTTCCACATAGATGTGTTTCGTGGCAGTATAAGTTTGAGGACCTCTGTGGTGCGGTGGTAGAAGGGGGTTGCGGATTCGATTCCCGCCTCGGGACCAATATTTGTACGATCTGCAGATATTTGTTCAGGGACTTCTGGTCGTTTAAAAATATCTATATTATGTATTATTATTGTATTGTGTATATCAGTCTTCTAGTACCCATAACACAAGTTCTGCTTAGCTTGGGTGGGGCTAGATGATGATGTGTGGATCGCCCGGCAAAAAAGGAAAAAAAAAGTATTTTCCATATTTAAGTTCTTAGGGCTGCACTGCGAAAACAGAACTCTGGATTATTATTCTATCATTCATTTATGAAAAAAGTTTTGAGGACCGTCCTCAAAACTTGCATTTATAGATTGAAGCAGACTGTGACTTTTCCACCAAGAAGTATTGTGACAGTGTGTTCCACTTTTCCAAGTTCGAAGGCCTGCACTGCGAAAACAGAACGGTGGATTTTTATCTGTCCTTTATATCAGAACAACAGCTTTTAAGACAGTAACATTTATGGATAACCTTAAGTTAAACAGACGACGTTTGTGGCCTTTCCATAAAGATTCTTCTTGGCAGCATATTATTCTATTTTTTAAACTACTATGGCTGCAATGCGAAAACAGAACGCTAGATTATTGTTCGGTCATACATGTCAGCTTTAAGGGCAGTTGCTTTTATTGATTGATGCAGACACATATGGCCTTTCCAACGAGATGTGTTTCGTGCATACTCCTCCTAGGGCTGCACTGCGAAAACAGAATGCTCAGTTATTATTCTGTCATTTATGTCAGAAAACCAGCTTTCGGGACGGTTTCATTTATGGATTGAAACAGACACATGTGGCAGCTTATTCCACCGTTTCTAGCTCTTCAGGTTGCACTACGAAAACGCTGGATTATTATTTTGTCACTCATTTCAGGAAACCAGGGTTGCTCAACTTTTTGTGAAACAACATTCATCTGAGGTTTTAACAGAACATTTTTTAAAATTAATATTTAGCTTTTTTATTGAAAATTTTACGTACTTAACTGTATGACAAAACACTTTTCAAATTTACCTATTTTGGTTGGAGCAATGATGTGATTTTTGTCTCTCTTCCTGAATAGGAACTTGAATAAGATTACATGACATACAACAGACCTTGTACCAAATTTTAAATTGCTTTTTAAAACACGTGTACCTATGTCCTTAATTCATTGAAAGGATCAAGAAAAAAGACTTGGGTTCTTTCAAAGTGCGGATCGGTTCGGTGCAATGTATCAACTCCTACATAGTGCTTCGCTTGATTTGCATAGCCAGACCACCGCTCGATTTGCTATAGAAATACGGCTGTCCATTGGTTCACAGTTGATCGGCATATTTGATATATAATTCTGACCAACAATTTAAATTATCACCCGCGTTATTACAAATGGTTTATTATTATTATACCACTACATTTAATGATTTACCTCGTTAAAAAATACATTTTTTACTATAGAAAATACAACAAAACTATTATAAAATAACTCTACAGTAAAAAATATATCAAAACGGTGGATCACCGACCGCGAAGCTAGGCTCAAGCGGCCGGTGACTAGGGCTGCAGAGAGAGGAACTTCCTAACGATACGCGCAGAGTCCAGGAGTACCGCCTTTTGGATCGGACCCTTAATCCAACTTCAAAAAAAATTATGAATTTGTAGAAATTTCACACATCACGCTCTCATTCCCATATTATTATTAGCCCACACACGTCCACTATAGGCTATTGACATAGAATATAAAGTGTTATGGAGTGCGATGGAGGACACGGCTCAGTCAATAATTTCTTATTTAATAATAATTTATGAAATTTTACTTGTCTATGTGCTTATTTTTTAAGCTTTAAGAAATAATGTTATTGAAATTTTAATCTGAAATGCACGGCCTGGCTATCAAAGTTGCAAAGCCTGTATGTACATTCTGCGGACTGATTCCTTGTTTCAATATAGAGTAGAATAAAAAGGAATTTATAATAACAGTTTAAACAGATTAAAACAAGACACACTTTTAGGATAGGTACATGAATAAAGTTGTTACAAAAAGGCCGCAATAAATATAAACAATCATAAAAATGCTGGACAATCTAGATTCAAGCTATGCAGGGCTTGTGTTGCTCACTAGATGACTGATATACTTTAGATAGATATTTTTAATAGGTATATAAAAAAAAACCACCACAACACTCGTAACAAATATCGTACAAACATTTGTCTCGAGGCGGGAATCGAACCCGCAACCTCCTACGTCGTAGGCGGATAATCGCCCACCGCTCCACAGAAATCGTCATAACCTCAGTATAATGCTAGCTAAGCGCCATTAAGAGACATAGCCAGCGCTCTTCCTCTTCCTTTTAAGCCCGTACAGGTGACGTCACGAACGTAACGTATAACCGCCGGTTCACACATGTCTCCGTTTTACTGTTCCGTTTTATCGTATACGTAGTTTTTTCGTCGATGGCGTATGTGGTTGTATGAGCGACTTCACACATGGCACAGTATTCTGTATACAGATCGACGAACAAAACCGAACAAAATACGTACACGATAAAACGGAACA
This sequence comes from Eupithecia pulchellata, assembly GCA_963931895.1. Classification (NCBI taxonomy): domain Eukaryota; kingdom Metazoa; phylum Arthropoda; class Insecta; order Lepidoptera; family Geometridae; genus Eupithecia; species Eupithecia pulchellata. The sequence continues at coordinate 3,301,944 of OZ007540.1, forward strand.
GTAAAACGGAGACATGTGTGAACGGGCGGTAACAGCTACATTGTTTCAACCTTTTTGTAATAGAAAACCCAAAACTCGCTGACTGTACAAACATTTGCCCGGTAGAACCTCTTCATATACGATAGACGAAGGTTCCCTTCTCTCAGACACATGACCCCAAAATTTATAACCCTTTGCTAAATTGCAGTCACGAGGCATTCCGTAACTCGCATGAACATAGCAGAGTGGTTAACCAACCAGCTTTATGATGAAATATTATACCTTTATCTCATGTTGACCCATAATCCAATCCAACTAATGATTATGGGGCATATTGAATCGGCTAATGCGCTTATCAGTCTCTCCCTAATGAAAATACGAGTGCTGGGTTGCTCTACGCGAATTAACTCACTGTTTGCAGAAATCATATCGAGGGCAATATTCTAAATCGACATTTTGCTTATTTTCAAAACAATTGAGTTAGCTGTAAAATGTTGCAATCAATCTACAGGTAGATTAACTACAATACCAGTCGGAAGCGTTTGCGTTTTTTATAACTTATACCTGAGAATCTTTATGACGAGTGTGAATAGGTGGTAGACCTTCATGATACGGTCTCCGTTTGACCACAATGTCACTCAGTTTTTTTTATAGCTGATAGACCTCCATCAGCTATAAAAAAATCTGTAATTGATATTATGATTAATAACTATGAAAACTTATACATTAATTGTATTTTACTAAACGTAGGTTCAATTGAGAAAACTTTATCCTTTTAATCTTTTTCTTTTAATAAAAAATAAATACAGTTCTTTGACAAGAATATTTTGAAAAGGGTCTTATTTGAGCGCGAGTAAAATTGGAAAAGTTCTCGGGGAGGTAAAATTGAAACAACCAAAATTATTTCCCTATGAGATTTTTGAACGGGACCGCATCAGTTGGGTCAGTTTGTTTGTTAGATATATCTCGTAATCAACTGAAGCTTGAAATAAAAAGCTCCAATTAAAACGAGGGACTTTTCTTTAGGCCTGCACACCAGCACCAGTACCCAGCACAATATATTTATTAGTGTAGGCCATATTTACCCTAAAGTGCCACACATAAATCGTATTTAAGCCTATGATCAATTTAATCTTAGTTAATGAGATGTGTAGTAGATTTCAAATATTAATAATCTAGTCTTTCTTCTATAAAATTTAAATTAAACAAGAGTCTATTTCCTGTAATAACAATTTGACGTAGCTTTTTATCAAGCATATCTATTAAACACCTAATCTTATCGTGTTCGAAAAATTATGATAGCACTTTTGCTATCATTTTATTAATGCTGTTTCAACCGTGAAATTCGTTGAAGGCTTGACCTATTTGTAGTTCGACCGTAGCAATTAACATAGTCGTATGTGCAAAATCGATACTTTACAGTACAGCCATTCAAAGTTTCAAATATGAATAAAGTGAACAATAGTCAATGTACCTGAGCCAAATTTGGTATGGCATATTAATATTATTTACCTGACGTAGTAGTATATTCAAATTTATCTAAAATGCATAGGAAATATGAGAAACTGCACATGCCACATTGTTAACCACTTAATCATCCAACTATTTGGTCGGATATGGTAGATCCAACATTATTATCTGAACTACAATTTATAAATTTGGTCGGATATGGCACATCTCGCAATATTGCCTGGACTTTCACATTTCGTTTGTGTTGGATGTGTCGCTAAAAACGTTATTAATTGTTAATTTTTTTAACTAAGTATCTCTAACGACGTTATTTCGGGGACTTAGGCAATGGATAGATAACATCAATGACTTTGTTGACAGAACTTTTCACTTTTAAACAGCTGTTAAATACACCACATTACCTGACCACTAAGTAAGTACATGCTACATAATAGTTTGGGAAAAAAGTTTCTTCCCATTTGTGAAGAATATACAAAACATTTTTAATATAGTTCATTTATATTTAACTATAGTATGTAGGTGAAGGCCGTCTGGTGCCGGCATAGAATAGACAGTGTAGTGCCGGCATATAATTTCACCACCCCCACTGTTCCCGAGGGTGTCGTAAGAGACACACCGGAGGGGGGCGGGCAGCAGTGCCCTCTGCAGAACAACTCCACCGAACTGTGATCCCCAACCGCATGCCCAGCGTGAGGATTATGGCAATGACCTCCAACTGATTAATAATGCCATGTATGGCGCTCATTAGGGGAGGCCTATGTCCAGCAGTGGACTATTATAGGCTGGTGTTGTTGTTGCATGTAAGAAACATTTAGTTCGATAACTTTTTGCCGTCTTAAAGGTAGGGACATGATCCCATTGCTATAGAAACTTAAGGGTTTCCCATCAAAATACCGCGACAAGTGGTTTTGGCAGTCCTCTCGTGATTTTAACCTGACACTGCCTAAAGAATTCTGAAGTGACATTCAAGAAGAGAAATACAGGTAGATATTGGAAAGTGCAAGGTTAGGACTATACGGCGGATGCATTGACACTTCCCAGAGTCCCAGCCAAACTCTCTTAATTTTTGCTGAGTGGCTAAAACCACTCCCCGATTCTGTTATTAATTCCGGCCGCTGTCCCTCAACTTCTTGCTTTAATCTCGTCAGCTGTTTGCATTAGAGTTCAGAATCGATGGTTCTGCCTGGTGGTAACTCTCATAATGAATAATGCCCTTCCGATCCCACCACACACACAGCATCATCTTGATGCGAGTTAACCCGGGTTTCGCCACAGTCTTTGATGCCTGATCGGCCTTAAACCACGACCTTTTTCGCACGTTCTTGTCGTACGTGATCCACTTTTTATCACCAGTTATAAGCTTCTTCGAAAATGGTTCGGTTTCATTACGTCGTAATTAAGAATCTACTCTCACAGACACTGCACTAGGTCATTTTTTTGCGGCTTGCGTTGTATTTTTTTGTGTAGTAAAATTTTAAACGTTGTCGTATTTCTTTATTAGATTCATTCATCTTGAAAGTACGAAAAACAAATAAAAATCAGACATTCTCCTAATTTTAATTTGGAATTATCTTCCTTAAAATCTAAACTTTTAATGATACCAAAACCAGCCAGATACAAATAATATAGCCAAGGAGATCTTATTACAAGTTCATACAATCATACTAATAATGCGGAAAGACTTTTTTCCAAACCTATTATTTTAACATTCCAGAAATTAAGAAGTCATTGTGTAGGTTATCAAATTCAATCCGTTATTGGAAATCTTTATAAAAATCTAGAGTTTCATAAGACAAAAACTAAGTAGCTTCTATTATGAATCAATACAGCACAAGTAGAGTTGAATCAACAAAACAAACCAAAGAAACCATCCTGCCATAGTACATTTGAGATCATCATCATTTCTTAAAAACGTATGTTCATTAATTTAATGTACTAACTTTAAATATAACATGCATAGAATAGGCTATAGTAGAAGATATATTACAAAATTATTACAAAGGACGTACAGTAGTACGTAAGTTAGTAGGAACAATAACAAAGAATGCAAGTGGAAAATCTCTCATCTATAAAAATAAGTAACAAAGCAAAATTTTTATCACTACCTTTTATGGCACATGGTAAGATTTACGTAATAATTCGTAGTACAGTTGCTTCGACACTAATTTAGAATAAGTTTTGCTATTATTTGATCGCTCTACTGTCACGTGCACACTGTCTCCCTCCTTTAGTGTGTGACCTTTTTCTAGAAAACGATGGATCATAGTCACTCCGAGCGGTTTTGCTACATATAAGTAGAGTGAAATCACGAACCCCTCTTTTTCGTCAGGTTTACAAATTATTCATACAACCACACTTTTGGTAGCTCCGCTTCAAATCCAGCAAGAAGTCCCCTCTTTTCACGGAGATGAGGGGACTTCTTGAGGGGATTCTCCTAAAATATTAAAATAGCAAGCCAGAGCAGATAGAATTTTGGTCTAGCTATTGTGTTTATTGAGTAAAAGTAGTACATCCGACACTAAAAATTAGAAATAAACAGGTAACAAAGTCAGTAATACCTTATCCGACAAGATACAATCAAACACACAGCAAGCAATAATGTAGTTAGTGGTACATCCTACAAAACTATTTATCAAATTAACATGAAACAAAGTCGGTAGTACCATATCCGACAAAATTTAACCACATCCCAGCAAGTAACAATGTTGTATGTGACACATCCAACACAGAAAACTAAATAGAAAACCATGAACATTGTTGTATCGGTCATATACGACATTATTGTCCGTTCAGAGTAGTTTTGAACATTATTTAGAAAAATATTAATATATTCAGCTCATCGTAACCTATAAATAATTAAATTCAGGACCCTATGAGTCTAAAATCCGTCTCGACCTCGATATAGCATGAATATTGAATTTATCATATAAATTTTCTAAATTATTATTACGGGTTAAAAAATAAAACCGACGCGTGCGCTGCTCCCGCTAACATTGTCGGAAGTGGCAGATCCCCGCGCCGCGCGCGCCTTTTTCGCCCCGTAACAAAGTCGCAATGCACTATGCGACAATATTAGTTGGGCGCACTAAACACATACTACTTTTTTCTCTTAGAAAAACAGAGATGGTTGGTTTTAGAGATTTAATAATTTAAGGGAGCATTTATAGACTTATTTTAAGGCCTTTTATGCAATAAAACGAAAATCGCAAAAATGTAGATCCGACAATGTTAATTGCTGCAGTCGAGTTATTTGTAATCTGAGCATTATCTTGTAGGTACTTAACCAAAGTGTACAAAATGTGTGTAATATGTTCCCCTTATGTGTAATGACAATGAATGCTGAAAATCTTATCATTATCTATTCAATATTAAAATGCTTTATTGTACCAATTGAACTAATATTATTAGCGTACGTACATGATAGTATGATAGTAGTGACGTGATAGTAATTCAGTGATTATACCCCAGAAAAAAACATTAAAAGGAGACTTTACAGAAGATAAGTACAAAGGGCAGTCGTATCGCTTAGAAGCGATCTCTTTAAAGCTAATTTATAGCGATAAATGTAGCAAAATTCGGATATATATGCAAAATCTATAATTGCGGAAATGAATTCAGCTTTTGAACAGGGCTCAATGATAACTTATGTTACTGGATATTATTCTACTAATTTATTCGCTTTACTACGTCATCGAGTATTGAGCTCTCCACGCGAATAGCACCGCACGCACAAACTACAGTTGGCTTCATCTAAGGATTCTGTGACGTTTCTTGTCTAGTAAAGCGATTCCTTAGAATTGGATCTGTTAACCACTACGCCGGTTTGATTCGATCACTTGCTTTGCTTCAGTTATATTCAGTCCCGAAGCTCCAAACATGGTACCAACGTCACTAAGCACAAAGGCTGCACCAAATTTTAGACAACTAGCGGTCCGCCCCGTTTTCTCACCGGTATTAAACAAAAATCCCAAATTGATTTACTTTCTGTTGGTTTCACAGTTTTCATACGGATCCCTAACTTTTTTACGTAACATTGGGCTTTTTAACATTGACTCGCACCTTCTTTTTTGACTTCTAGTAATGACGCACACCAATGACTGAATCTGAATATTGTGAAGTTTACGACCCAGATAAAAAAGAAGTTGAATATATAGCGCTAGGTTTCATTATTGAATTTTTCATGCAGCAGTAACAGTTAGGGATCCCTAACTGTTTGAAAATATTAAATAGCCTATGTTCATCAGGGAAAACCTATGAAGTAGTTTCGGAGCCATTCAATTCATACAAATAATCAAATATTTCCTCTTTATAATACCTATATGTATAGATTGAAAATACTTGACCGTTGACTAGAGCTTTCGGTTAAGAATCTACCCGCCGTAGCCTCTCGACTTAAAATTAACGACTGCTCTAAGTACGGGCCTTTTTATTTTTAGAAAGTCAGCATTTATTGAAGAGTCTCGCTGAAGATTTTTAGAGTACATTGTATTATATTTTAGCCACTCAAACGGGTACCATGGTACCACAATTTTTTTTGGCGACTTATTTTGTACTCAGGCACTACGAGCTCACCTAACCGAAATAATGATTTTATTTTTTATTCTTGGCTCTAGCGCTGTATTTAGAACAATTTGATTCAGGTTTCAAAGGCAAATTAAGATATTAACTTAATTAGATATCTAAGTATCCCTTAGTAAGAAAGTTAAGTATCCCTTGTTCGTCAATTATTAATTAGAATTATTCAATTTATATAATTTATTCGCAAGGAACATTTAAATAATTTGATTGTTTCGGTCAACGAAATAGCTTTGTCAGCCAACATGGCAATGCTGCCCGCATTCTGGGCACAAACATACATATATCAGTCATAAAGTACCCATAACACAAGTTCTGCTTAGCTTGGGGTCAGATTATGCTGTGTGGATTGTCCAGCATTACTTATTTAAGAAGTGAGTAGTGACAACCTACTGAACTTAATTCATTATTCACAACAACTCGCCTAGCACTACCTCATTCCAGTTTCCAAAGTATTCTTGTAAAACTTACACGTATTGTACATTACCTAACTGATAAATGATTTACCTATACGAAGTTCTAAAAAAGGTTCGACTGTATTTACTTGGGACTGAAAACGGCGAAGAATTACACTGAATTGAACTGTATTATAAGTTTACCTTCGTAACAGCTTTACATATAAAGGAGAAAGGCTTATTAGGGTTGTACCTACTTGGTTCGGATTTTCTTCCATATTACATATATCGTTAATTTAGATTGATTTTAAAGACTAACGCCATTTCGTGTGGCCTTATGTATTTTATTTATTTTTAATTAATTTCTACAAATAAAATATAAATTACATATCAGGAACAAATTAAAACAAGTATACAATTTTTATATTTTACGAGTGAAACAAATGATTTAACTGTAGATTGTTGGAAAAAAATCTACAGGTAGCTCAACTGATCCATATCAATGCCAGTTGAAGCGTCCCCAAGCTGCTGGCTGTATTGCCTTGCTGTATGGCAATGCTGAGCCTCTGTGTTAGATACTCACTTGTTCAAGAAACAGGTTAAAACTAGTATTTATTATTAAAACAGATGAGTTAGCTGCAGACGTTATGCAACTTTAATTTATATTTTTTTACTTTAATTTATAAGCTTTAAAGTGTCGTTGAAATAAGAATAGAATAAGTTTTTGATTAATCAAAAAATAAATACAAAAACTATTTATTTCACTGAGGTAGTCTCATGACTTTTATTGATATACATACTTAAAATTTACAGGGTGAGGAGTTAGTTGAGGAGTTTGGAAAATAATAAAATCTGCATTAAAAACAGACGAAGAACTTATTTAGTTTTTGCGGAAAAAAGAAAAAAGTTTACAATTATATAAAGATTAAAAAATTATTAATCAACTAAAAAAAATTCAAGAGCCGCCTTTTAGGTAGACATTTGAAGAGTATCATTATAAATTTATGAACGTTAAGTATAGGTAAAACTCTCGAAGTATATTTTATAGGTTACTTTATTGTTAAAAAGAAATAGAAACTAATATTGAGGTTCTTTTATCAATATATTACGGGTTCCATGAGGGTGAAAATGGGACCCTATTAATAAGCCTCCGCTATCTGTCCGTCGGCTGTCTGTCCATCAGTGGACAGTATTTCATGAACCATAAAAGATAGGAAGTCGAAATTCACAGAATGCGTAAACAAACTTGATGAAAATTCATTTAAAATTTTATGGGATCTGACTTACCATGTGACTGAATTTTTTGGACTATTTTTCTCTATTTTTAAACAAGGCTGTATGTTTAAAAATAGAGAAAAATAGTCGTAAAAGACGGCTTCAATAGGTTCTTGTCAGGTTACCTAAATTTTATCACGAGCAAATCTAAACGCAAAAAACTTTGTTGATTCTAAAAGCTTTCAAAGGTGCCCGTTTTTCGTTTTGTGCCGAGTCTGACATTCAAATGCTTTTCGACCCTTTCATCAAAACGTCGCCTGTGTCTATAATTTTCTTTGTGACTGCATCGGAAAGCTTTTGCACGCTCCCTGTGTTTTTGGTAATGGCCTTCCTACCAGTTGAGTCGAATTGCTCTTCTTTATGATAACTTTTAGGGTGGCAAAAAAGCCTTTATCAACAAAGTAAATTACAATTATCTAACTAAATTAAAGCTAGTATTTACAATTGAAGCAATTGAGCTAACTGCAGACTGTTGCAAACAAACTACAGGCAGCTCAACTGATCCATATCAATACCAATAATAATTGGAAGTCTACCCAGGATGCTGGCTGCCTCGCTGCATGGTAATGCTGATGCGCTGCGCCAAATATTAACCAGCTCTCGGGTCACACATCGCTTCGAACAGACTTTTAAGTAATTTAGTTTTTGTTTTTTTATAAAATTTATTTGGTTCTTGTTTAATTTCTTTTTTGACATAATCATTTTAAGACTATAACAAACTAAATAAAAAAATATGTAGGTATAAAAAATTTATACCTATCGATATAGATATCAAATTCAGATTCAGATTCAATAACTTTATTTCTTTAGGCTTACAAAATAAGCACTTAGACAAGTCAAATTTTATACAGTTAATTATTATAAAAAAGAAATAAATATGTTATTGATTTCTCTTCACTTCAATTTTTTGTCCACTAGTGGAAGAAGTGAAAAAGAAACCACTAGTACATTCATATATAACTTATGTGTCTAATACAATGTTTGTTTTTGCCTATCTAAATCTAAGTTTAAAATGATTTAGATAATGTCAATAATTATTTAATACATATATGAAGCTAAGCACAACATTCAATTTCTTACATGCTATTGTCGGTGTGGAATGGAGCGACATCTGGCCAAGCATTATTATCGTTAACGTAATCATCTATCGAGTAAAATGCTTTCTTAATAAGATTTTGTTTTATGTATTGTTTAAATTTACGAATAGGGAGCTCAGTTGCTTCAGATGGAAGCTTATTATAGAAGCGCACGCAATTTCCCATAAATGACTTCGATACATTATGTAATCTGTACGATGGTATAAGTAATTTGTTTTTGTTTCTGGTATTTCTAGCGTGAACATCACAGTTTTTTAAAAAGTTGTCTCTGTTTTTATGCGTATACATTAAATTTTCATAGATGTATTGTGATATTACTGTCAAGATATTTATTTCTTTAAATAATTCTCTCAAAGAATCGCGTGGCTTTAATTTATAAATCGCACGGATCGCCCTTTTTTGAAGTACAAAGATAGTCTGTATGTCCGCCGCCTGTCCCCATAGCAAAATACTATAGGACATAATACTATGGAAGTAACTGAAATAAACTAACCTAGCTGTATCTTCATCGGTAATATATCTTATTGTTCGAACTGCATAGGCTGCTGAACTAAGTCTGCCTGCGAGAGCATCAATTTGCGGTCTCCATTGCAGAGAGGAATCAATATGTAGCCCTAGGAAAATGGTAGAGTCTACAAGAGGAACTATCTCATCCCTTAGCGTAATTTTAGTAGGGAATTCTCTTACATTTGGTAACATGAATTTTATGCATTTGGTTTTTTTAGCATTGAGTAAAAGATTATTGGCGGTGAACCAATCTAGTATTTGTGAAAGAGAAGTATTTACATCGTCATAATTATATTTGTTTCTGTCAACTTTAAAAATCAACGAGGTATCATCAGCAAATAAGACTATATCACAAAAATCTTTCGCTAAATAAGGGAGATCATTTACATAGACTAAAAATAGAAATGGGCCTAATATTGATCCTTGCGGAACGCCTAATTCAATCTTTGAACCCCTAGATCTTTCTTTACCAATATCAACTTTTTGAACTCTATCAGATAAATATGATTGCATAAGGTCCAGTGCCTTGTTATTAATTCCATAGTGTTTCAACTTCATAATTAAAGTACCATGATCCACACAGTCAAAAGCTTTGGAAAGGTCACAAAATATACCAATAGCATTTTTTGCTTTATCCCAGGCATCGAATATATGTTTTAATAGAACTGTACCTGCATCTGTTGTCGATCTACCTTTGGTGAAGCCAAATTGATTTTTATGGAATAACCTATTAACGTTGAAGTGGCAGGTTAACTGAGTGAGAATTACTTTCTCAAAAATTTTACTGAATGCAGGTAGTATGGAAATTGGCCTGTAATTGGCCGGATCAGTGTGGCTACCAGATTTATAAAGAGGAACAAGTTTACTATATTTCATGAGATCAGGAAAAACTCCTGCGTCGACGCAACTATTGAAAATAAAGGCCAAACAAGGAGCCACTTCCTTGATGATTGAACCTAATACCTTCGTTGAAATACCCCAGAGATCCTCTGTATTTTTGATATTAATTGATTTAAAAGTTTTTACTATATCATTAGCATTTACATGACTGAAGATAAAAACTTCATTACATTTAACAACAGATGATTCTAAAAATTCAACCGACAATGAAGGTGAGGAGTTTAGAGAATGGGTAACAACTTTAGGGATATCAGAAAAGAATGCATCAAAAGCATCGGCAATATCTTGTTCTTGTGTAAGAATTGAATTATTAATTTTTAACCTTATTTCTCTATTATGTAGCTTTGTTTTACCGGTTTCGTTATTTATTAATCTCCATGTTGCTTTTATTTTATTTGATGAGTTCACTATCTTTTTTCTTGAAAATAAGCATTTGGCTGTGTTACAGACTTTCTTAAATATTTTGGAGTAGTTGGTTACATACAGAAGAAACGCAGGATCATGTAACATAGATTTCCTATCACTATAAAGATTATATAGTCTATCCCTACTTCTATAAATGCCGGGAGTGGCCCAGTCAGTAAATCCGACCCTATCTCTCACTGAGCATGTTTTAAGTTTAAATACTTCATTGTGTTCTTTGCTTATAGCATTAAAAAGTTTGGTAAATATGTGATTAGGGTTATCAGAGCATGATATATTAGCTACGGCTAGTTCAACTTTGCTTTGAAAATTCTTAATACGGCTCTCTGTGATAGGCCTGTAGGTAAATTTTTCAACATTGTTACTCTCTTTCAAATTATAACTAAATTTAACACTCTGACCAAAGTGGTCTGATTTGAAATGAGTGATTACTGCTTTGTTGATTGGAGATTGACTGCAGTAAATATTATCTAAACAAGTGGCAGATGTTAGGGTTACCCTAGTAGGGTCATTAAAAAGATATACTTACTAGGTTTGTCAAGTTAATTTTTATTTGAAATTATTTTTTTGACAGTTAAAATATTTTGCAGTGCCCTACAGGGTGCATATACTATTAATTTAAGTCAACAGAATGTTAGATATCAAATTGATATACTTACTAGGTTTGTCAAGTTAATTTTTATTTGAAATTATTTTTTTGACAGTTAAAATATTTTGCAGTGCCCTACAGGGTGCATATACTATTAATTTAAGTCAACAGAATGTTAGCAAAAAACAGAATGTTAGCAAAATAAACAAACCTAAATCTAAATCGACGCATGTAGCCACCTATAATTATATTGACACACACTTGGCACGACACTTTGTTGCTAATAAATGAATAATAAAATGTGCACACCCTAAATTCACATTGAAAATAACTTATGGAACGTTGTTGATCTTTTACATCAAACCAAATTTGTCTACATTAGTGGAAGCAAAACTTTTTGCTACCACTTTAGACGCACTTTACAAGATCAAGACCCTATCATGAATTTGCTGTCGTTCTTTCACTGGGTTTTGGAAATGCTTCAAAGAAACATAAGACGTCGGCGTCGATACCCATACTAATGACATATAGAGAAGAGATGTGATTGTTTGTTTGTTTGTTTGAATTCAATAGGAACCGAAACTACTGGACGAATTTGATAATTTATTTCACCATTAGAATCTTACATTGTCCCTGATAAATATAGGCCTGATGAAAATTTCCATAAAAGCTTATAAATTAAAACACAATAAAATAAATGAAAATTCTATAATGATATCCAACGTCCCTTAATAATTTTTAATTTTTTTTGATTACCATTTGCAACCAATATGGTTTTCGCAAAAAACGCTCAACATCTGACGCCGTATCGGAACTTAATAACTACATTGTCAAATGCCTTGATAATGTCAATAAATGCGTAGCTATATTTCTAGACTTGGCAAAAGCGTTCGATACGGTGTCAATCCCGTTGCTGTTAAACAAGTTAGAATTGCTGGGTATACGTGGTAGCTGGATCTCTTCCGCAGTTATCTGAGTGAAAGAACCCAATTGGTCAAAATCGGTGATCATAAAAGCTCAGAACTAAATGTAACTTACGGTATACCGCAGGGGTCCATAATTGGCCCGACTCTATTTTTGGCTTACATGAACGTAATTTGTGAGCAAAGGCTGATAAGTGGCAAGTTATTAGCCTTTGCTGATGATACAGTTTTGCTTTTCCAGGGAAAGAGTTGGGAAGAAACGTTTCGAAATGCCCAAATAGGTTTTGACAAAGTCTCTAGAACACTCTACCATAACATCCTTACCCTGAATGCAACTAAAACTAAATATATGGCATTTTCGCTGCGTAATCTAGGACTGCCAGACAATGAAAAATATCTATTAAGAGCTCACGCGCCACAATGTCTAACCTCTAGTCCAAATACTTGTAAATGTCCTGTCTTAGAATCCTCCAAAGCAATCAAATATTTAGGTGTTACGATTGATGTTAATCTGTCTTATGCACCGCATATCAGCCTTCTTACATCTAGACTAAGAAAATTAATAGCCATTTTTAAAACCATCAGACATGCAGCATCTGAATCTCAAATCAATATCACATATACGGCTCTCTGCGAATCGTTGCTTTTCTACTGCATTACAACATGGGGCGGAGCTGCAGTTACCCACATGCTCCCATTAGAGCGGGCACAAAGAGCAGTGCTGAAAGTTGCACGCTCGCTCCCGTTCAGGTATCCCACTACACAATTATACCTCGATTGTAAAGTGCTTTCCGTGCGCAAAATTTTTATTTTAAGTATTTTATTAAAACAGCACAAGTTTACCCCAGACATCGATTCTATTAATAAAAGAAGGACAAATAAAGTTTATTATACTACCCAATGTAAGACTGCATTCGCTCATAAACACGCATACTTTCTCTCTCCATTTATTTATAACAAAATAAACGATCTTTTACCCATCAGCAATTTATCCGGCTCAAAATGCAAAACTAAAATCAAGGAATTTCTACTACTTAAAAACTATAATGAAACAGAAGCTCTACTTAAGGTCCTGTCATAAACACATTCAATAATCACTATACATACAATAACACAAACACACACTCAATACACTCTACACTCGCGCCATCTACTGTTGCCTAGACTCTCACGAGACTGGTGTCCTCGGTAGATCAAATACACACACCATTGAATTACTATTACTAACACACACACACACTCACTTTCATACACATTTACACACAACATCTCTTTCTCTGGCTGACTAATTAAAATTTTACATTATAAATATCATGTATGAGAATGTAAAATCTTAATATTTATCTATAAGTTCAACTATACTATGTACCTTAATTTTAAGCCTCTAAAGAAACATTGGAACTTGTCCGAAGTTGGGATCCCTCGCATCTTCATACAAGATTTATCTTAGTAAGAGCGAGGATTTCGTAAACTTACTTTTATATCAATACCTCTACATACATGTAATAACTCCTTAAAAATTTTATAAGTAGGTACGTAAAAGTTTAAATGTAAGTTTTTTTGTTGGTGTCTCTATTTTGTAAATAAATGATTTTTATTTATTTATTTATTTATTTACACGTGCGGAGCAGGAGCGGATAGCTAGTTGTAGATGAAGTGGAAAAAAAAGTTTGACATGAGATTATTTGCAATTTGGTTTTCTATTGCGCACGGGATATAATCATCCATCTATCACTCATTTGTACTATGTATGTATACCAGTAGTACCTATAACAATAGCTGTGCTTACTTTGAGGCTAGAAGATGCTATGTGATTGTGCAATGTGCAGCATTATTTATTTACCTATATTTATAATAATAACACAAGTTTGTCAAGCATCTCAGAGTTTATGCATGATAGAGGTAAGTTCAGTTATTTGAGAGGAATCTGGTTCTTTCTTCCCGCTAATAGGGATAAGTAAATAGTTTCTTGCGAAAGAATTTGCTTTAGTGCTCTGGCGCTCGCTTTTTGGTGAAAAAGGTTGTTTATTATGTTTTTTCAGTTAACTTGAGCATAAAAGGATTTTCTGTATGCGTAAGGTTGCTCTTAAAGTTCGTCGCACAATTTATTTTCTCGGCAGGTAATTTTTTGGTCTTTCAATATTTTTATACCAATAAAATAATATTAAAACTAAAAAGGAAGCTTTTCTATATACAAACAACAATTTTAATAATATAAAACAATAACTAATAGAATTTCGAAACTTGGACCGTCCGGGTTCATTATGCACCCCTGACGCGAGGCATCCGAGAGAATAGATATTTTTACTCTTTTCTGAGAAATCTAAAGAGCGTTGATATTTTATATTACGTTATTTTAATAAGGGGTAATATTTTTTTTAATCCGATTAATTAGGTATGGCGATTTTTTATGTTCCAATGTGATGTGCTTATTTGTAATTACTTTTTCAAAAAGCCTTTATTAACAGAGAAAATTACAATTATCTAACTAAATAAAACTAGTATTTACAATTGAAACAATTGAGCTAACTGCAGACTGTTGCGAACAAACTACAGGTAGCTCCACTGATCCATATCAATACCAATTGGAAGTGTAATTACTCTCATATTTTATAAAATTTTAACGTTAGGAAAAATAGAAGTTGAATTACATTTCTATATGAACACCACTGTACCTGCATGACCTATCTGGTATTTCGCCCATATTTTGTCTTTTAAAAAACTTTACTTCATATCCTTATTTAATAACTATTTAATACAATGTTTCTTATCTTAAATTATACTGCATAATAAAATATATTTATTTATTAATTATAAATAATATATTTTATCTGTCACATAATATTCTTAAGATTTTTGTTATTGTGCGTAAGCCCTCGCACTCGGGGTATAATATCTAGGAAATTTAATGCAATAAAGAGAATAATATGTATATATGTATAATTGTTTCAATTGTAAATACTTACTAGTTTTTATTTAGTTAGATAATTGTAAATTATATTTGTTAATAAAAGCTTTTTGCTAGTGTAAAAAAAAGGAAATTTAATATTATTCCAAAAATTTACTATTATCTACGGTGGGACTCGACTTAGGGAAATCGTAAAATATTGGGATATTGGTGTCGATTCTGTTGTTTTAGAATTAGCTAAAATTAGGATTTAGAAATGTCAAATAGACAAAAGCTATTCTATGTTTTAAAAATTAGACTGACAGATTTCAAATTAGAACGACAGATCTAAAACAACTCAACATAGGTAAATTAACTAAAACCCTATTCTTTGCATCACATTTTTAACTAAGACAAGAAACGTCGACCTAATTTTAGAAAGCATCTAATTTGCTCATGATTAATATTTATACTTATTAAAAAATATTTTTTGGCACAGATCTAGTGAAAAACGGCAAGATTATTTTGTGAAAAGTGGAAAATGGATTTGTTGTAGCTGCAGTGGTGGATTCGAGGGAAAGGTGTGTATTATTTGCCACTTCCTCGTTTGGTACCTAACCTAACCATATCTTCATGGATTTCATCCAGCATGCGTAAAGTTTTAGCAGGTAGCACCTAGGTACCTATCAAAAACCAACATTGGCTAACCTAACCTAACTTAGAAAACCTAAAATTTAAGTTAGGAATCCTAAACAACAGAATCGACACGATTATTTAATTTCCATAATTTTATTTATTTTATTATAAGATTTTCTATTCTATTTTAAAAACATAAATTAAATATAAAAATCACTTATTAAAAAACCCGACCATTCCCGATGCAAAGGTGTCATAATGCTTCGAGCATCCACACTCCATCTACCTTAGGTCTCCACTGCTACAGGGACAAAATACTATTATTTATTATCTTTTTATCATTCCGTTCTAACCTAAAAATCAAGTAAGTCGTAACCCATTTCCAAGCTGTGGTATTTCCCATTAAAATAAAACTAGATAGCTGATACCTGCGTGCCGACCTGTTGTAAGACTTACTCCAGATTGTAGTGATATCCACCAGCGAATCAAGAACTGCTTCACTTGACACCAACAAGACAGAAGCGTGTCCAATGAAATTGGATGTATCATTATCAGCACCCACTACTTGAAGACCTCTTGTACCCTTCTGATTGTTGGGAGTTGGAGATCTAAACAATCTAGGCAAATTACTTTTAGCTATAACGTTAACAACGCACCGTAAGGCGTAAAACATTGAATAGATAACAAGTAAAAGGACAAGGGATGGGAAATCCTGCAATTGTAAGGTTTTAATGTTTTGAGGATTGAAAAGTATGGATTTACTATCCATACATATTATTTCTTGTTTATGATTGGATTTTTAACCAATTTGTAGTTGGTCATAACGCTGATGGCATTTTCTGCCTACCATTAAAATAAACCACGACACGTGGTGAGCAAAAAAGCGTATATTATCTTCAAATATATATTTATAATACTTTTATCAGTGGAGGTACCAGTAGTTTGTTTCCTACAGTCTCCAGTTAGCTCAATGGTTTCAATTGTAAAAACTAATTTCATCATCATCATCATCATCAGCCTACAAATAGTCCAATGCTGGACCTCTAGGCCTCCAATAACAAAAAAAAACTAATTTGAATTCGGTTAATTGATTGTAATTTTCTTTGTATAAAAAGATTTTACCGTATATTTTTATATTACGAATATATAATTAGGTTGTTTGACCCTTTGTCTTTGAGTTTCACAATTAAAACCAAACAAGAATTACGAAGTTTTTCCTATGAAATATTGTTCAAAATCCATATGTCCGCTCTCTGTAGATTGTATCATATGTATATTGGCTCTATATATTCTCTGAAATCGTAAGGGTTGGACCTTAAAGTGGCATTAGGACCTCGATGATTGATACCAAAATTTTGAGGCAATAAGCACTTAGATCTGCCCCATTAGGTTTGCCCTATTAGGTCCTTAGGACCCTTTCGTTTGGCTATAAATCAGTTTTTCTGTAGATATTAAGTCAAGTTTAAAATTATAGACCTATAATTTTAAACTTGACTTAATATTGTGCTAAATCGTTTTTATGTGCACCTTCAAAACCATAATTGTATCGCGTAACTTCAAATTCAGGTAAATCCAATTTTGTAATTTTTGTAGATTTTGGTGTCAAAAGAAAGGGTAAACAAACAGTTTTGGAACGGTTTTACCAGTTGTGTATAAATCCGCATGGTTCATGAGAAATAAGCCGTCAAAATCTTATTATTTTATCAAAGTCAGATAGATCCACGAGACAGATTTTTTCAAATTTAGGTAAGTCAATGAGAGCCAATCAGCGAACTGCGTTTGTCCAACATGGCCGTCTGTCGACGTAAAATCTGCGACCGTAGCACCGTACACGCCCGCTTTCTATTGTTTTATTATATTATTCCGAGAGTTCCCATGGATAAATCTATTCAAATTGTGTCACCCAGTAAATCCTGCAAGCAGCCTAATATAAAAGTTCGCCGTAAAAAAGCGGAAAGAGCGAAAATTCGGTAAGTTTGAAATACTATACCTATGCGTCGTTAGGAATCCTGAGTTGGCACTAGTGTTGTGCTTACCATTATTATTACCTATCGATTATTATGTTGTTATACTGTTACAGAAAAGTTTGGATCTAAATAATGCTGGACTATAATGTTCGATCTAATTTGTATAGTTATACAGGAACCAAATGTAAGTTTTTAAATTTAGTGCCTTGTGGAGTTGGTCGTCTGCATATATGTTTTGCAATGTTACTTAAGCACACTGTATAATTAAAAATATAATTGTGTGAAATGTCCGAGAACATACATTTATTTACTTGTATGATATAATGAACTAACATTTATTTATTTTTTCAAAGGAGTTTGAAGTTTTCGCCCATGCTGAAGATGTTGCTGGAAACGCACTTTGACCAAAACTGGGCATCGTTGGTGCAGTTAAGTAAGTAAACTATTACAAAAAAGTGCATAACAGTGAAAATGTGATAGGGCGACCAATGAATGAAGAAATAGAAGAAGATGACTCAGAAGAAGTTTTCATTTTTGTGTAAAATACTTAATTAAATTAGTTAGCTACCTACTCTTTTTGTCGAATAAAATAAGATTTCCATATTTTATTATTTTTAGTTTTATTCAGTTAGTTACCAAACATTTTACTGTTGATAGTGCTCCGTGATTTTGCCACTACCACATCCCTAGTTGTAATCGTATTGTTTCAAACCCAGATAAATCCAGATCTATTAAATCAAAATTCGATAAATCCACACTGAGTTTTTTCAAAAATAGATATATTGTATGCCATTATATCAAATTAAGGTAAATCCAAACTAAATATTGATTTTTATCAATAATGAATGGTTTTATTATTGAATTTGTTGAACAGAATAGTTTTGTTCAATATTATTGCCACAATAAAAAACACTCTGCCTCTTAAATCATCAAATTAAGTTAGTTATCACTTTTCTTTAAATATCTCGGAAGAGGCTAGAGTGGATTTACCCAAGTTTGAAGTTATGCGACACAATTGAGATTACTTACATACCTACTAGTAATGTTTTAAAGAAATTAGCTAAGAAAGTTTCGGCTACGTTTACCCCAAAGTTGTAATAATAATTACAATGGTGGACAAATTACACAGCAGAGCTTATTTTATGGGTTATAATATGTCATGGGATAACTGATTACGAGATGATATGAGTATATCGTTAACTTCAAAATATGGTACGACATTCTTGTGGGTGTCTCTTTATTCCAAGTTTCCTATAACAATACTATTTTACCGCTAAATTCATTTATAACGGGATTTTACCATGGTTAAAGTTTCGAGTTTTCCAATATTCACAGAACAACTGATAATATTGGAAAACTCAAAACACAAATCGTGGTGAAAATCCCGTTATACCTAAACGATTTAAGTGTTACCGTGAAAGTGTCAAAAGTTTTCTTTTGCCGCCCTCACTAAGTATATTGAATATTCTCGCCTCAGGCTTCTTGAAATCCTAAAGCTTGAACAACTCAAAGAATAAACAAATCCGTTGGGAAACACTTCTCTTCAAATGTTTGTAAACATTTTGTTTCACTGAAGTTTCGGTTATATTTTTATTAAAGCTTCTCTGAAACCTTTGTTTGTATTTGTAGAGTAGCAAAGTTCAGTTATACTATGTATATTAGATTAAATAAATATGCTTTAGTAAATATATAATGCTGGATAATACACACATCACCTAATAAATATGAAGCTTTTAATCAGCTGTAATTGTTGATTTTGTGTCTGTGTTGAAATTAATATAGTTCAATATAATATGTATCAACTAGCCGTCCGCCTAAGTTCGCATGAGAATTGAACTAAAATTCAAAAAATATTACACACACCCACTTACACGTTGGGTTACATTGTTGAAGTTTTCATACGAATCCCTAACTTCTCTATAATACTACATAGCCTATCTTCATCCATTCTAATGGTGAAATAATTTTTCAAATCAGTGCAGTGTATCGGAGTCAATTCAATTCGAACAATCAAAGAATCGAATCTTTCCTCTTTATAGTAAACTAGCGGTCCGCTCCGGCTTCGCACGGGTATTAAACAAAATTTCAGAAATTATACACACTAAAACGATGGGTTTCACAGTTTTCATACGGATCCCTTACTTTTTTTAACAGCATTGGGGTTTTTACATTGACTCGACACTCCATAACTGACACTGGCCGTAGAGAAAAAGCAAGCACCGTGCGCTATACATAATATCAACCTCTTTTTCTATTCTGACGCGCCATCATAGAAAAAGAGGTTGAATATACAGCGCACGGTTCAATTATTGAATTTTTCATGCCGATCCCTAACTGTTTTGAAAATATTATATAGCCTATGTATGTTCATCACGGAAAATTTAGGATTCTAATGGTGAAATAATTTTTCAAATCGGTCCATTAGTTTCGGAGCCTATTCAATTCAAACAAACATACAAACAATCACATCTTTCCTCTTTATAATTTTAGTATAGATAGGTAAATAATTACATGTTCGCATAGATATTTTTCAATATACATAAAAAATAAACATAAAATATCCTTGAGCTCTATGTTCTTATCCATCCAAACTTAGCGCAAAACCGCAACACGTAGTAAAAAGCTGTCTTTCTGTTCTTTGTCATTACCTGCAGCAAATCTACCACAAGCAGTCATGTCTATCTCGTACTTATTCTGCTCATTTTTGCTCTTCTCAGCTTCAGCATCGTTCCCCTTTCTACCCATTGGAAATCAAGGTTTGTTCTAATACAGATAAAGTTCTTATTTTTTTATATTTTCAGTGTAGAACCTTCATTTAAATAGAAAAGTTCAATTAAATAACCAAATAAAGCCAAAAAAAGAACGAGTATTTAGAGTTGAAATAATTGAGCTAAATGCAGACTGTTGCAAGCAAACGATAGGTAGATCAACTGATCCATATCAATACCAATTGGAAATGTACCCAAGATGCTGGCTGCATTGCCTTGCTGTATAGCATTTATTTTTTAGTTTTTTTCATGCCAGCTTCATATTTGTTACATGAATAACAATATTATCAATGTTTCGCGAGTAAATTTTTCGGCTCAGGGCGACCGTAAAATGAATTCGCTCTTTATTTTTCACAAATTGCTTCGCCTGGGGTCTTTCGAATTTATAATAATAGTATAGAGGGTCGAGAGTCTGTGATCCCGAAGGAATTTCCCATCTTTTTTAGTGCACAACTAAAATAAGCTACTTTCTCAGATCTATTTAAGGGCATTTTTATAAGATAGCTCTAGAATTCATTGCCTCACTCTATATTACTTACTAGCCCCAGCTTCGCGCGGGTATTTAACAAAAATTTAATTCACACGGATCTCTAACTCCAGAGAGTTCAAAATGCTTGTGCTCGTTTTTGTTTTGATATCCCGTTGAGAGGTCATGTTACGCCGTTTTTGAATCAACACGGCATTATAAAAATGAGGCATCGTAGAAAACTTCATCTGGCTTCTTTACTTTTTGGTGTCATCAAGCACCAAGTGCCCTCATATCTTTATGAGAAACTGTCTTGGATTGGTAGCTCCAGATCGTGCGGACCCAGACAGAGCGCTAAGCAGCTCTCGATGCAGCGTCATAGCTCGGCCTCTTTCCGTGGCAGTTTCCGGTACGCTGCATCGCGATGCTGGAACAATATTCCTCCCCCAATAAGGAGCCTGCAAAGTTTTTATGGGTTCAAACTTAAATTACGCAATTTTATTTTTGAATCGCAAAAGAAGCAGGAGAGTCATAAAAACGACCTAAGCATCATTTAGACACAAGTATGTAAGTGCATGTGTTGAATATTTACTTTTGTTTAATGTACATAGGCATTAAAGTTAATGTGTACTTGTTACCGTGTTTTCAGTTACATTGTCAATTTCAACTGTTACATTTTTTATCCTTCGTTGTACCTGTACAAACAAAACAAGTAGCTGTCTAATTTTCTTAAGGATAATTTTGGCTGACGTTATGCTTTCTGGATGTATGAAATGCTTTTTGATTTTATTTATTCTTCTTGTCATGTTATGTACCTATCTTATGTTATATTATGTCTGTTTTTCCTTGTGTCGAGCGTTTTTGATCTCCGTGACGTCACGAAACGGCTCTGTCGGAAGACCAGCGTTGGTTGTAACAAGTGTACAACCAGCTCATGCTGAGACAGAGACCGTTTTGTGACTCATTGCAAAAATAAATCTGTTTTGTTTATAATTTTCTTCTTTTTTACTTTTGTATGCTTGTTTTTGTATGAGTTGCAAATAAATAATATTCTATTCTATTCTATTCTAACTTTAAATAAAAAAATCTATAAAGCCTATGTCCACCAGGGATAATAAAGGATTCGTGTGGTGAAAGAATTTTTCAAATCGGTTGAGTAGTTTCGAAGCCTATTCAATTCAAACTAACGAACAATCAAATCTTTGCTCTTTATAATATTAGTACTAGCGGCCCGCCCCGGCTTCGCACGGGTATTAAACAAAACTTTCAGAAATTATACACACTAAAACGATGGGTTTCACAGTTTTCATACGGATCTTTACTTTTTTTAACAGCATTGGGGTTTTTGACATTGACTCGACATTCCAAAACTGGCCAGTGTCAGTTTTTCGTAAAGAAAAAGCAAGCACCGTGCGCTATACAACCTCTTTTTCTATTCTGACGCGCCATAATAGAAAAAGAGGTTGAGCCCACGGTTCAATTATTGAATTTTTCATGCGGATCCCTAACTTTTTTGAAAATATTATATAGCCTATGTTCATCACGGAAAATTAAGGATTATAATGGTGAAAGAATTTTTTTACTCGGTCCAGTAGTTTCGGAGCCTATTCAATTCAAACAAACAAACAAACAAACAAACAAACAAACATACAAACAAACAAACAATCAAATCTTTCCTCTTTATAATATTAGTATAGATAAATTAAGCGATTCGTGTCAGCGAGTAACACAAGACTAAACTTGGAATAGAAAAATTTGTTGCCCTGAAATTCAATTGTACGATTTTTCACAGATTCAGGCGTCAAACTGGCCGATCCGTTATTCCTAGTGAACTTGTGTGCGAGCACCCGAGATCACATCTTTGGTAAATCGGTAAGTTGTTTGACCTCTGTGGCGCGGTAGGCGAAGGTCCACCTGCGACACAGGAGGTCGATGGTTCGATTACCGCCTCGGTACAAATATTTGTAAGATCAGCAAATATTTGTTCAGGGTGTCGGGTCGTATTGTAAATATTGTAAAAAAAATATTATTACTCGTATATTATTATGTATATCAGTTATCAAGTAATCATAACACAAGCTCTGCTTAGCTTGGGGCTAGATGATGCTGTGTGGATTGTCCAGCATTATTTATTTATTTACTTGTTTGGAAAAAGAAGGGCTTAACAGTCAGTTTTTCAGGGATACTTTTGATCGCATTTTTATGCAGATTTTTGTGTATAGATTTATTATAAGAAATCCAACTAATCAAGGCTCTACAAATGGGAAAATGCATTTTTTCCATGGATTACCCAACAACAACGTAACAAACAATTAGTATAATTTTATCCTACAAGTTTATAAGTACAAACAGTCGATCTACAGACTGTTGCAAGAAATCTAGAGGTGAAAAGGTAACATTTATTAACAACTAGCGCCCGCCCTGGCTTCGCACGGGAGCAATGCTGATACAAATACATGTTATACATACAAATTTTCCCCTTCACTCTATCTATTAAGAAACACATCAAAATCCGTTGCGTAGTTTTAAGAAGTCCGGTTGACTTAACTGTAACCGGACTACTGAGACTACACCAAACATATTTGTGTTATAGCCCTTATGGCCAAATCAGTGGGACCACGAGCGACTGCATTACGTTGACTGATGGTCCCACCAAACAGTGGGACCACGAGCCCTTTAAATCGACACACTGTCCCACCAGTGGATCAAATTAGTGGGACCACGAGTCGCGACCCAAAGATCTAAGCATACATAGGGACAGACAGCGGGAAGCGACTTCGTTTTATACTATGTAGTGAAGAAAATTACAGTAGGTACTTAACAGAAGGGTTTCGAACTTTGAGCGAACAATGAAAGGAAATGTAACTATTATTATTTGTAATTTTAGGTTACTACCTGCAGAAATTGCTGCGATAACAAAAATCGAGACCATAAGGTTTTCGAATCCAGGAAAGCATCAAAAGCTCGAAACCCTAAAAAACAAATTATTTTACTCTAACTTCCTTACTTCCAGATTTATTGTCTATTCTGCAAAGTCTCCGACTACTCATGCTGGCACACGACGGCACCAACTTCGACACCGACCACAACTGCTTCGACTACGAAGATCTCGCCGACACCAGAGTCGACGACGACAAGCACTACGACTTCGACGACGGCACAAGCCAGCGCCATGACGGAATCTCAAGAATGAAACTATTAGGTAACTATACAAACCCACTTCTTTGTAAGTTTACGTAAGAGTATTTAATATATTGATCGGGTGTTTATAATTATTTGTTTTATTTTCTTCTACCTTTAACTTAACAGTAACTTGAAAAATATGGGCAATTCCCATCCAATCACATGATCAATATGTGGTTGCAACTGATCTGATTTTCGTGATCTGTTCAGTAATTTTGGCGTGAAGAAGTAACAACATCCATCGATCACAACCAAACTTTCGCATTTTAACATAATATGAATGTGTTATTACATAATTCCCGTTGTCCTACCTAGATATCCCCACTGGGGCTCAGATTAGATAATGTTACTTTACTGGTTGTCATTCGTTACTGGTTGGCTGATGGTTTGGCCTAAATAGTTATCGTTGGGTACTGGTTACTGGTGATAGTTCGGCCTGCATGGGTATCATTGGCCTACAAGGCTACCTTGAGGTATTGGTTGCTGGTGATAGCGTGACCCACATGGCTTTCATTAGGGACTGGTTACTGGTGATAGCTTGACCTACACGTGGCTTTTATGGGCCGTGTGGTGTCGGCATAGAATTTCACCACCCCATCTCTTCCTGTGGGTGTCGTAAGAGGCGACTAAGGGAAACACACCGGAGGGCGGGCAGCAGCGCCCTCTGCAGAACAGCTCCACCGAACTGCGATCCCCAACCCGAATGCCCAGCGTGGGGATTATGGGCATTAACCCCCAAATGATAGTGCCATCTTTGGCGCTCATTAGGGGAGGCCTATGTCCAGCAGTGGACTATTATAGGCTGGTGATGTTGATGTTGATGTTGTGGCTTTTATTAGGTACTAGCGGCCCGCCCCGGCTTCGCACGGGTATTAAACAAAAATTTCAGAAATTATACACACTAAAACGATGGGTTTCACAGTTTTCATACGGATCTTTACTTTTTTTAACAGCATTGGGGTTTTTGACATTGACTCGACATTCCAAAACTGACACTGGCCGTAGAGAAAAAGCAAGCACCGTGCGCTATACAACCTCTTTTTCTATTCTGACGCGCCATAATAGAAAAAGAGGTTGAATATACAGCCCACGGTTCAATTATTGAATTTTTCATGTGGATCCCTAACTTTTTTGAAAATATTATATAGCCTATGTTCATCACGGAAAATTAAGGATTCTAATGGTAAAAGAATTTTTTGACTCGGTCCAGTAGTTTCGGAGCCTATTCAATTCAAACAAACAAACAAACAAACAAACAAACAAACAAACAAACATACAAACAATCAAATCTTTCCTCTTTATAATATTAGTATAGATTGGTTACTGGTGATGGCTTGGCCTGCATGGTTTTCACTGGGTACTTACTGGTTGCTGTAATGAAACTGCTCTTCACTGTTTTTAATATCCAGTGTTTTATACATTATTGTATTAAATATAAATAGTAATGTGGATTAACATTACACCAGGGTAAGGTACATTTGTTTTGAAAATATGTATTATTCTTCTAAATCTACGTGCCATAACCGCCATTATAATAATAATCTTCTAAGCTCCCAAATGGTTTTTAAAGCGCTAAGAAATTAAATTTGCGAAGCTTCTAACATTTTATATAAACATTAATTTTGCAGCCTCGTAAATAACAATTCTCTTGGCAATTTACATTTAATGGTTGTTTTATATGTTTAATAAAAAAAATCTATCTATTTAATAATATTGTATTATGTATATCAGTCATCTAGTACCCATAACACAAGCTCTGCTTAGCTTGGGGCTAGATGATGCTGTGTGGATTGTCCAGCATTATTATTATTATTAATGGGGCTCTATGTCTATATCATCATTATTAAACGGGGAAAGAAGCTGACGCCTGGCGCTATACGTCATAGTCTCATATGGTAAAGTAGACTAGTCCTTACTTTTCTAACTATATACAAATTAAATGGTATAATTATTCTTCACATCTCTTGCTCAAAAAGTATATAATTGCAAAGTAGCTTACAGGGCTTAAAATGCGAGTTTAAAACAGCCGCGTTGACACGATCAGAGTCTGCTCGGACCGAGTGGACTCGGAAACCTACGAGTACTCGGGCGCAACTCGGATAGTGGCAACCCATAATCCGAGCGTACTCGGACGACGAATAAGGGTTGCCACACGGATTTTTGTTAAAATGGTTTCAAAAACCATTGTGTTACGTATTGCTCATCTGGGTCTGGACTTAAACAAAATGAAATCTGAATTTGGTGTGCTTTTCCTATGCTTTAAAGCCCTTTGAATTTATACACCATCACTCTACAAATCACAGATTTTGTTGTTTTTCTAAGTCAGATATCATGAAAATTGCCTATTTTTTGTTTAGCGTGGAAAAGCATTGGATGTCGTACCGTTCCAGCCGTCCTACTACCTACTCCAAGTATATAAGTATTATTTTCTAAAAAAGGGCTGAAAGACACAATACGCCTCTTTGTTTGTGAGAGCGAAGAATTTTCAACTCTTTTGGAAGGATTCCTCTTGTGACAATTTTACTAAATTGTTGAAGAACTCAACCAGTGTGTTTGTTAGATTTCTCTCTACATTTTTCAATAAATCTAAGTATGTATGCAAATTTTTGTTGCAAGAAACTTTTTCTTTACCAGTGCTGTGTCCTTGCGTCTACGAGTAGTAGCTAAAATTACTGTTTGCTTGCGGAGGAGAAATGTAAACACACTTTTGTATTGTTAACCCGTATCAACACCTTCATTCTTACAAACATTCGCCTTTACTTTATTAGTGCGCTGTCATTCTCTGTCCAAACTACGGGAATAACAGCAAAACCACATTGTACCTTAGTTTCTCTGCTGTTTTGTTTCGTTGAATAATGAATCCGCTGACACAGTTTTCAAATGCGGCAAAATAAACTATGAAAAACTGTATTCACAATGCAACTATACAAGTAATTGTTATGTGATGGCGAACACTTTAAGTGTTACATTTTGCAACGCACTGAAAAGTTTTTGTGAACATTAATGAACATGGTGTGTATCTGGCGCAGCGCATCAGCGATGCTAATGCAGCCACCCCGTCCTGGAGACACTTCCGACTGGTATATGGATCAGTTGAGCTGCCTGTAGTTTGTACTACTTCTAAGAGAGCGAGCAAAGAAGCAGATATTTACTTCAAGACGTGTAAAACATGCCGTGTGGTGCCGGCAAAGAATTTCACCACCCCAACTCTTCCCGTGGGTGTCGTAAGAGGCGACTAAGGGAAACACAGCGGGGGGCGGGCAGCAGCGCCTTCTGCAGAACAACTACACCGAACTGCGATCCCCAACCCGCATGCCCAGCGTGGGGATTATGGGCAATAACCCCCAAATAATGATGCCATCTATGGCGCTCATTAGGGGAGGCCTATGTCCAGCAGTGGACTATTATAGGCTGGTGATGATGATGATGATGATGTGTAAAACTTCTTAGACAGAGATTATGTTTGATAGTTTTAAGATCAACAAGTTAATTACAAAATGTTCTCCAAAATTTAAATTTTCATACAATTTTATAGTTGTAACGACTCTATGTTATGTTATTTCTACTAGAAAACTTTAGGTTAACATAGACCAACTACCTACTTATTTAGAATAACATTAAAATTTAATGTACCTTGTAATGTCCCAAACTTGGGACAAATGTACCAGAAAAAAAAATTGTTGTAAGGAAGTCTCCGATTCTTGTCACTATTCCTTGAAGTTTAGGTAAATAAGCCCTACCTATTCCTATCACTGATCATAACCATAAGTTATCATCATAATTACAGAATAAACATTAAAAGGTTCTGAATACAATTTTAAATTCCGTTGTTCCAGATATAAATCAATAAAATAAAGCCGCTGTCTAATTCTGCAGAATACCTCCTTTGTTCCAATAGACTGCTCTTGCTTGTTCGTTACTGAATTCACAATTTTTAGTGCTCTTTTTATATGAAGACAAGAGTATTGAGATTTTGGAACGCAAATATTGTACATTGTTCGTTATTATGGTACTTCACAATCGTATAGGTCCATGGCTGAATGAGAAAATAATTTAAACACTAGAAATAAGAATATAATCGATGTGTTGTGTGGTTTACGTAGTAAAAAATTGACATTATTATTCTCGTAAGGGTTAGTTTTATTCAGGCCCACAACTAAGGTTGAAGGCTGATAAAAGTTAAAAGAGTTTGTGGGTTAAAAAGATTTAGTTTTTTATGGAACTGTTTATTCAAAATCTAGCAAATACAAATATTTCAATCAGTGCGTGACTTATGCGATTTCCCGTGATGTCTACCGCTTGGGGTTGTTGCTTCCTGCAAAACAATGTGATTATAATCATGATGGAAAATTATGATAAATTTATTTACGTATTCAAGAAACAGAATCTACAGCCAAAAGAGGCTGTACTACATTTTTATGATGATACATTCCGCTGGTTAATGAGGTTGTTAGTATAGGATCACACACTTAACTGCAAAATGTAAGTGGTACCTACATACATACTGTGATAAATAAGCACAAAACAAACTTTTTGTATAGCTAATAGACCTTCGTTTGACCACAATCTCACCTGATGGAAAGTTCATGTGGCCGACGGTGTATCACAAAGGTCAATAAGTCTTGACTGTTCATTCTAGTCTTGAAAAGACTCAGAGAGCTAGTCCGAAAAACAGAAGCAGGCGGCGATTTCCACCCCTTAACCCTTTTACCAAGGAATCGTTCGTTCCATAATCAAATAATGATCTAAATATTAAACTTCGTTCAAAATACGAGTTTCTATTCCTCCTACGGAACCCTGGAACTAGGTAAGTATAATTCCCTCGCGTGGTGGGTGTGACACGTGTCATGTTTGAGTTAGAAGGAGGTAAAAGGGTCCTGCATAATCAATCACCTGATCATTTCCATCAGTTGGCATTGATGGCGCAGTGAATTCTGGAGGCACTTCGAAGTTGCGGATGACTTCAGGTTGAGGCCAATTGCTCGTTTCAGAAAACATCATGGCTTTGTGCTTCTTGTGGTTGGCTGGAATGTTAAAGTCTGTATTATGGAAAGTGAAATAATCTATACAAAGAAGAAAGAATTGACGGTTTGTTGGTTTGGATTGAATAGGCTCCGAAACCACTGGATTGATTTAAAAATTCTTATATCATTAGACTACAACAGTACTTATCCCTGATGAACATAGAAAATTAAATAAAATCAGGGTTTTTCAAGAATATAACTCAACGTTTGTACCTACCTATGTCTAAAAATTTTGTAAATACCCGTGTGAAACCGAGGCCTACCGATAGTAAATAAATTATGCTGGACAATACACGCAGCATCATTTAGCCCCAAGCTGGACGGTGCTTGTTTTGTTCAGCAATCACAGCGATTGTCGCGAGATAAGGCCGGTCCATTCCCACATCAGCTTGCTTATTCTTAGAGCTACGTCGATGACTTTGTTCTTAAATCGCGTTCTTAATCAATCAGATCCACCACATTACTCGAAACGAAATAGCATGAAACCATAAAGCATTGTAAACTTTTCAATTCAAACATGTTATAAAAATGAATTAAAAATATGTCCCACTGACCCTGTTATGGAATATGAATTAAATCTTCATTACAGAACACCAATATCCTAACGGAGTCTTCATACTGTTTACATTTTAGGCCCTAAGGGGAGTTCTTACTTCTTTGCCTATTCTACTATGTAAATGTCACTGTCAGGCATGCGGTTATCAGTAAACGTCAAGTCGCTGCTGTTGCGCGGATCAGCTGTGTGTGCCCGAGCATGGACGAGAGAAAATTCTCTCGTTTCTGGCCCCGAGCTTTACTGTGCGTTGCTAGCCGTGAGTGATTGGAACTACGATTTGAAGTACAGTGTTTTGATTAGAACAACCGAACAACCAAATTACTTGATTGTAACCGGAAAAATCGAGAATAAGATAGTGGATCATTTTGCTAAAGTAACGACAAGGCTTATCAAGGATCTGATTTTAGAATTCAGATTGAAATTGTTTACAATTTTAGATGAACACGATCACAGTATTTTCTTTATGCCTAAGTAAAGCCGAAGGTGCATATTTTTTTGATCATATTTAATGACGTTGCCGACCAGTTCCCGTTAATATTTTATAGCCGATCAAAACATAACACCTACCTTATGGACTGACTTTTCCGGCTGACCAAATATATTTTAGAATAAAAACTAATCGATTTATTCCCATTTTCAAGGGTTAGTAAAACGCGCATTTTTTACTTTTAACACTATCGCGTGGTATAACCGGACTATTGTATAAAGAGGTGTTAACCGTTGTTAACACCTTTTTCGGTCATTTTTTCTTTTTCGTCACATCAAACAAACCATTTGGCAATTTATATGAAGGATCAAGATTAAATAATGCTTTCACTGCCTTTAAATGGGAACTGAAGGACCGCGGTTTTACCCTACTGAAAAAAATGCTGGTATGGAGCATTTGTTTTAATAGGGTGAAACCTTACTTGCTTAGCTCGGCTAGATAATGCTTTCAGAACTTGTGTTATCGATACTAGTTGACTGATTACATACCTAATACTAACTTTTTGTGTTACGTAGATAGATATTTTTTATTCTACAAACAAAACAACCAGACACAAATGTCTATAATCGTTTCGTACAAACAATTGTCCCGAAGCAGGAATCGAATAACAAACCCTACAAATAAAAGCAAACAATTCTACCGAAGTGGTTATCATCTACGAATTAAAGTTTAACATTATGCTATTATTATAAAACTGTTATCTTATGAATAAAGCATAGAAACGGCAAAGAGATATGAATATTCATCAGGGTTCACATTCACATCGAGTTTGGGGTGTTGTGAACGTTCACGTTCTAAACTCTAATTACATTCTTATCACTCGACGTGCTGTTAAGAGGAATATCATTGATGCAGTGCGCGTCTGAAACTTGACGCAAGACAAGCGCGATCTGTATAATAGTCGGTATAGATAGACACTTTATTGTACTTTCAAAGATAGAAACAATAATAGAGAAAGAATTGCTTACAGTAATAGAAGAAATGGCAAATAAAAAAAAATAAATAAAAGGCCTATGTCCAGCAGTGGACTATCATAGGCTGGTGATGATGATGATGATGATGATGATGATGATGATGATGGTGATGAATAGAAGAAAATCCTAGTATGGGATGGAACCGTTTAGAATATATGGCTCAGTGAAATTCTGAGCGCGCGCGATCTATCTATAGGTACTTATATTATAATGAGGAAAGATTTGATTGTTTGTTCGTTGGATTGTTTGAGTTGAATAGGCTCGGAGACTATTGGAACTATTTGAAAAAAAAAAAAAATACCATTAGAATTCTTAATTTTCCTTGATCAACATAGGCTATAGAATATTAAAAATATTAGGGATGCGCAGGCAAAATATTATTTTTGTTAAATACCATGCCAAGCCGGGGTCGACCGCTAGTTACATATAAGTCAAAGTTAAAGATAGTTTCTTGGTTACAACTAGCCGCACCTCAACAAAAGATGCAATTTAAAATGTGTCTTGCTCTATATTTTTCGCAAAGCCTTCTTTAAAAACCCCTTCAAACTCACGGCTTTTAAGCTAGTGCAGGTAATGGAGCTATTTAGAGCCAGTCTTACAGGCACAAAGTGGCTCTACGTGCCACATCAATTACCGCGTTCTGTACTTTTCAAAGCCTCTGTCGAATGTGCTACCTACACACATCATAATGTAGGTACAGTCAACAACAGAAATCAATGAAAAGGGTTACTTTTCATAACTAGTTTTAGGGTAAATTTTTTAGGTATACATAACTATCAAACGTGTTCGCTAAAGATGCGTATTAATACTTTAACTGCCACAAACGCATAGTAAGCCCACATGGTCTCACCGTAGAGGCTTGGCGCATGGCGGTGAATGCGTTAAATGATATTGAAAATGTAAATTATTTTTGTTGGCAACTGTACCTATCTAGCCGAACCGTATGATGCTGTGATGAACAAAAAGTAATTTAAGGCTTGATTTTAGAGGAAGTTAAGAAGCCTGATGAGTTTTGAATACGTAATCGCAATATATCCCTTATTGCGTAAGTATTTTGAGCGCGCAAGTACTTTTATATATAGGTTACTTCTAATATCTATATCTATACTAATATTATAAAGAGAAAAGATTTGATTGTTTGTTTGTTCACATGAAATGAATAGGCTCCGAAACTACTAAACCGATTTGAAAATTCTATCACCATTAGAGTTCTACATAATCCCCAATGAATATAGGGTACAGAATATAAAAAAAAAATAAAGGGTTTTGTGTGAAAACTTATCAAAGTAACTAAACGTGTGTTTTTTTTGTATAATACCCGTGCGTAGCACTTGCTGACTTTTAGTGTACTATGCAATACGCAATACTATGCAATAGGCACGCCAATATATTTTCATGAAACAAAAATCTAAATCAAAGTGCTTAGATTGTTAGCTTTCGAGAATTTATGTAGGAAGTATAAGTGACATAAAAATAAGTTATTTATCAAATCACAGAAAAACGGTACATAAATATACATAAATTTGAAAAATAGTATGATTTTGAAAAAATTCTACTTATTAACATACTATTTAATTAAGTGTGAGCTAATTGCGTTATTTGTCATCATCATCATCAGCCCACTGCTGGACCCATATTAGTCCACACCTGGACATAGGCCTCCCCTAATGAGCGCCATAGCGCCCTGTCTTCAGCTTTTCGCATCCAGATTTTATTCAGTTCGATCTAATACTTGACATTAAGAAAAAGTCACATTCACTTTTTCACGATACTTGCCCTTGGAAGTGTTGCTCTAGAAAGTAAATTCGAAAGGGCATGAACTTGCGCCCTTTGCCACAACTGCAAATAAACTTCGCGTCGTTTTGTGTTTACGCCGTAAAATTAAGTGAATTTATGCATGAGCTTTTGTACTAAAACCGCATGAATTTAAATAAAACTTCAGAAAACAAGTCCGAGTGAAAACTTGGGGTATAACCACGAAGTGTCCGTAACAACCTTTGTTTGGATAAAAAAATTGATTTTATGGGTTTATGGGTCTCTAATATCAAGAACGCCGGTTTCACCGCGATGCTGCTTAGATGCTAGTGTCAGTTATGTCATAAACTTCACAATTCTTCACTAGGGTGCGGTAGGTAAGTCAATGTCAAAAAAACAAAGTGCGAGTCAATGTCTAAAAAAGTTAGGAATCCGTATGCAAACTGTGAAACCCGATGTGTTAGTGAGTACCTAAGACTTTTGAAATTTATTTTAAGACCGTGCGAAGTCGGGACGGAAGATAAAATATGAGAATGTAAGAAATATTTCTTACCGGACTCCACAGAAAAGGCGAACAAGACTACAATGGCAATAATAGCGATCTTCATTGTGGCTGACTACGTCTATTGTTTCCTATGGCCTCTTTCTGTTTATATACATTACTGTTCGACTATTGTTATACCGTTGCTTTGCGTGGATTCTAAGCAGTATTACTATTACATCACAATCAATTGGTAATACTACTGTTCGTACCTTCGATTATGAAGTTGGAGTTGTTAGAGGGTCACCTTTTGTCGAACTTTAATAATTATACCGCGTGTGTTTGTAAAACTCTCTAGACAAGAGTGTAGTTTAAACCTTCGTCACATAGGTACATCGTCCGCCCAGATGGGGATGATGATCCGCGAGAGACTGCAAGCAGATGCTCAGATTTAGATTCAGATTCAATAACTTTCTTTCTTTAGGCTTACAAAATAAGCACTTAGTCACAAGTCAAATTTCATACAGATAATTATTACAAAAAAGAAATAATTTGTTATTGATTTCTCTTCACTTCAATTTTTTGTCCACTAGTAGAAGAAGTGAAAAAGAAACCACTAGTACATTCATATATAACTTATGTGTCTAATACAATGTTTGTTTTTGCCTATCTAAATCTAAGTTTAAAATGATTTAGATACATGTCAATAATGATTTAATACATACATAGCTAAGCATAACATTCAATTTCTTTGTGGATTGGAGCGACATCTGGCCAAGCATTAGTATCATTAACGTAATCATCTATAGAGTAAAAGGCTTTCTTAATAAGATTTTGTTTCATGTAGGTATTGTTTAAATTTACGAATAGGGAGCTTAGTTGCTTCAGATGGAAGCTTATTATAGAAGCGCACGCAATTTCCCATAAATAATTTCCCTAGCTTATGTAATATTAATAATGCTGGATGCGATAGTGCAGACGCTCATTAGGGGTGGCCTATGTCCAGCTGCGGACTAACGCACCGATGATGATGATAAATTACTGTGAGATGGTGGTTAAATAAAATAAATAAATATAAAAAGAATTTTACTATTGATTTCTCTAATTTTGATTTGGTCCAGGTCCTCTCGCCATCAGTATTCTAGTAAGGCCCTCGCTCGAGAGATATTCTAGAATCTTGAGTAGCGCTCAGGATTCAATGAGGTCTGTGACGTAATAAACTGTCTTACGCATTCTGTGCGTAATATTATATTTATATATATATATATATATATATATATATTACGCATTTAATTTTTTTTTTATTTTATTTGTTTTATCATTCCCGACTCATCTGACAATATTCAACTACAGCGGGTAGTTGTGTGTTGGTAAATATCCAACATAAAAAAGCAAACTTTTCTATTCTTTTATTATTGAACCTCCAACAGATAACAAAGCCTATAATTTTCTGCCATTTTCACAATCGGTAAAAGAGTAATGGCAAGCGATTTCGTTTATATTTTTCATAGATTACAGGAAACGTTTGCAGATTGTTCAAAGGATGGGTTGATAAGGGTAAAAGTTAAATAAAAAGTGTAGAATGTTCGAAAGTACTTATGTCGAAAACTGTTCGGTACAGATTTGAAACATGTGTCCATAATCGCTTCTAATAAATCAAAAGAAAAAGAAATATTGTAAAAAGGATATTTTCTACACCAAAATAACAAACACAACAACCAACAAACAAAACAAAAGACTTCGGTTGTCGTTGTTCTAACCCGCTGTTGACGGTTGATACAGGACTTATAGTGTAAACATAAGGTAGTTTATGAATAAAAATAAAATTAAAATATGAATTATTATTGTCTATTATTTTATTGTTGTAACTAATACTAAGAACTAGGTCTAAAACACTACTGATACTGTTAAGACCTCAAATAAACATTTTTATTAATTATTATTTTCTATTTATTATTTCTTTGGTACGTCACCAGTACCATACATCAATATCATCACATCAGTCAAATACTCAAATTGAAGCAACCCTTCGTCCGTTCTTCTTCGTTAATACCTCCTAAAATAAACATTAAAATTAATTATTTTTTGTTAGGTTTGTCTCTAGTAATACACAAACACCATCAGTCAAATACTCAAAGGGAAGCTTTGTTTGGCTTCTTTTATCGGCTTTAGGACATCCATGGATGTAAGCACTTCGATTCATAATACTCTCATGATTTTCCTAGATCTCTGACCTTAGCAGCACCGAAGTATTTGTCCATTACCAAATTCTATTATTCAGTACGAGTGTCCACTCCAAGCAAGATTCGTGCCCCATTATCCGAAAACTAACGATGGCCAAACACTTGATGGTAATGGCCTACAAATACCCGAGATTGTGGGTCTGCGGTTTGTTGTTAGGCTGTCAGATCAATTACTTAGGTGCTAGGTGCACACAGTCAGATCAATTGTTTAGGTGCTAGGTTATAGCGTATAGCATAGGTGTTGATTGAACAATAATTTCGCTGTTTATTCGATGAGTGGTATTGATTTACGTACGATCGGGTCACGACGCGGTAATTAGAAATGTGGGAACATAGGTTATATGTTCAGGGTTACCTTGGAGGAATTTCTTTGGTCGTTTGTTGTTCAATCTATATAATATTTTGATCTTAATTTATGCGAGGTATTAATCTTTTTGATTGAATGTATCAAAAGCGAGAGGTATGAGTAAAATTTTGAGCTTGACGACGAGATATATCTCAACCCATACGCATAGGAAAACACTAATTAGTTATACATTTATTTACAATAATTTGTATTTTTTTTTGCAACAATCTGCAGTATAGTAAATGACGAGTATTCATTTGGTTATTTAATTGTTGTAATGTTCTTTGTTAGTAAAGGTTTTACACTACTTCTATAACAACAATAATTTTTACTTATACAGAGGAAAGATTTGATGTATTTTTTTTTTGAATTGAATATGCACCGAAACTACTTACCAGTTTAGAAAAAATTCTTTCACCATTAGAATCCTACATTTTCTCTGACAAACATAAGTAAGGTATCCTTAGAGCTAAATCTCTAATTAATTGCTTTTAAAGAAATGAACTTCTTTTATACGATTTTTAGCTTTCAAACATTTTCGATTGTAACGACTTGTAAATCTCTTTCAAATCAATCTTCATAAACCGTTCCTTTGGCACCTGAATAGGTTAATCTCTGAGTAATCTATCTTTGAGTCGTTTGATCATTTGCCGAAATTGAGGGGATTTGAGCAAAAAAGGTGTCTGTAAAAGTTACAGACACCTTTTTTGATTAATCTGAACAAGATAACAGAACATTAAATTTATCTGGTAGATAATAACGAATCTGTCTTGAACACAAAAGGGATCTTTTTAAATCTTTACAGCGGACGATGTCGGACAGAAGCGTATTTTTCTTTGTTAAATTATTATTCAAAATCGTTATTGTTGTTTAAGTAACTAACACGATTACAGTAAGACTAAAGTATCTTTGAGATCGGTTTCGAGGCTAAAAATACATTATTTGTATATACGTTAATAATTTTACAGACAAAAGATTTGATTGGTTGTTTGAATTGAATATGCTCCGAAACTACTGGACTGATTTGGAAAATTCTTTCACCATTAGTATCCTTATTCCTGATGAGCCAACGACTATAGAATTTTTTCAAAAAACTTAGGTATGAAAACTACAATAATGTAACCCAACGTTTACACACATGTACACATGTATATTAATTTATAAATTAATTAATTAAGATAATATTACAATAAAAATTAAATAGTTTCGATCGAATGAGCCCAATAACTATAGTTATTATTATTATAATAATTATTCAGTTGAAGATATCACCGTTATTTCAAAATGACATTTGGGGTGTTAGGTTATAAGAACTCATAATATAATAATATTCCCTTACTAACCGCTGGCGTAACCAAGCATTTCTGTTAGACTATTATAGTCTAGTCTAGCTTATTCAAACACAAGAAAATTGCCGGTATCCCCGTGCCTTGGAAAGCGCGTTAAGCCGTGCCTTGGAAAGCGCGTTAAGCCGTTGATCCTGCGGCTGACCTCTCCCCGATCGAGTCGGTTTGTCCGTCGGATTATGAGAGTAAAGGAACAGGAGGGTGTACATGTGTTTGCGTTCAAACTTGTGTTTGTAAATGCCGGCGCATACGACTAATCACCATTGAGATTGGTGGAAATTCGACTAGGGTTAAGGTTCGTTATGAGAAGGGTCCAGTAGGAATAACGGTTACCTTAATAACAATTCAATCAGTTTAGTCGACTGTGACGACCTTTTGTCGCGCGGTGGGTGTAGGTCCATCTGCGCAGGAGGTTGCGGGTTCGGTTCGCGCCTCGGGACAAATGTATGCAGGATTTGAAGATTTATATAGGAGGTTCTGTTCATTTTCTATGTTGATTAAAAGTATCTATATTATATGTAACTAGCAGTTCCCCCAGGCTTCGCACTGATGTACTTAAGCGAAGGTCCGTCTGCGCAGAGGTTGCGGGTTCGATTTGCGCCTCGGGACAAACGTATGTAGGATTTAATTTTTTATTCAGGGGGTTCTGTTCGTTTTCTATGTTTAGTAAAATTATAAAAAGTATCTAATTTTAAGTAACTAGCAGTTCCCCCCAGGCTTCGCACTGATGTTCATAATACAGTCAAGCTCTGCATAGCTTGGGGCTAGATGATGCCGTGTGGATTGTCGAGCATTATTTGACTATATTTGAAAGTGCCTTCGAAGTGATATTGACAAAATTAAGGGATTAAATTTTTTGGGTTGGACGCATATGAATATGTCATTTTGTTTAATTTAAGCTACACTATAAGTTATAGTTAATACCTTTTTGGTGTTATTTTATTAATATTGCCCTGGAAACATTTGCTTGTATTGTCACTTTATTGGTATTCACCAAAAAATACTATTTTCATGCGGAACCCTAATTATTTTAGAAATATTCTATAGCCTATGTTCATAAAGGAAAATTTTGGATTCTAATGACCAAAGAATTTTTAAAATCGGTCCAGTAGTTTCGGAGCCTATTCAATTCAAAATAGCAAACAAGCAATCAAATT
This sequence comes from Eupithecia pulchellata, assembly GCA_963931895.1. Classification (NCBI taxonomy): domain Eukaryota; kingdom Metazoa; phylum Arthropoda; class Insecta; order Lepidoptera; family Geometridae; genus Eupithecia; species Eupithecia pulchellata. Next base: position 3,340,353 of record OZ007540.1, read on the forward strand.
TTTCCTCTTTATAATATTAGTATAGAAAATAAACAGACATCACAAATACAAAAAGTCAGTAATAAACTCCACACCCTATTATTATTAAAGTAATCCAAGAACATGTCGTGTAGTCTTAGCTTGTTCAGACTTTGATTGATGACTCGTGAAATGAGGTGGTGGGGCGGAGTGGTGATTACACACGCAAGGCTACCAACCTGATAACAGAGTAGGTTACATACAGGTATGAATAAAATCACCGGCAATCAGAAAAGTCATGGTATATTATCATTATAAAGTATATTTATCGCTTACCATTTTTATGACTGGATCCAATCTGGCCCAGAACCGAGATGCGTGGGACCAGGGGGAGGAATATACCCAGCAGTGGGACATATCAGGCTTAGTAACCAACTTTTTTATTTTTCTTTACGTTGATAGCTGATAAAAAAAATCAAACTAAAAAGTCTAATGTTAAAAAGTCTAAATCTACTAAAAAGACTAGACTTTTTACTCTAACAATAATAATTCATTTGCCAGTGTATGTAAACAGTTCTTAATATTAAATATGTCCAAATCATATTCTACTCAAATAAGGTGTGCAAAATTGTGTAGCAGATTTTTAATATTATTGATTCGAAAAATCAATAAAATTCATTTAAGAAATTACCGAAGGAGCTGGAGAATCTATTTAGAAGACAGTGTTGCAATTTAATTTTAATCTAGCCTAACGGCAAAAATTTGCTTTTACACCTGATTAGATTAACATAATGTTATTTATAAATAGCATGGTATGGCATGCGCAGAATTTAAGTTGCGGTTAACAAGCTCAAGCCGAAAGACAGGACAAACATCAGGACTTCCGCGTGTGTTTTAAAATACTGATCCATACATCCCGGATGCAGCAACGTAACGCGGTTTGAAACTATTCTGCTAACTGCTAAGTGGCTAAGACTCAGAAAAAATCCGTCTGTTTGACCTTTGCCACACTTGGATGGATGGACTTTTTCTACGCCTTAAAGGCTTTATACAAGCAAATATGATAACTAATCGCGAAAGTCTAAAAAGTTTTACGATAAATTACGTTCAGAATACGCGAACTGTCTTTTTCGTACCCAAGAAACTGTTGATCGAAATGATTTTTCTACGAACTTTGATCATGTGCATATTTATGAATTTGTAGGTGGTCCTTTGATTAACATTTATTATCACACAGAAATATTATCAACGAAAGTTAAGATGGATAGATCTTCTTCATGCCAAAACTATTGATCCCATTAGCTTGAAATTGGTGTAGCTGTAAAACTGGGTTAAAAAAAGCCTATTTGTCTCATCAATAATGAACAATATTTCATGGGATTGAAGTAACCTTTAAAAGTTTGCATAGAAACTCAGCTTGCGAAACCGTGGGCAGAAACAACAAAATAGATACAATAATAATAGAAGTTGTACTACTTAATGTAATGCCAATTTAATTTTTTCTTTTCGCTCTGAAATCGGAGTTACTTTTATTTGAAAGGTTGGTATAATGTTTAGCCCATGTTAAGCCAAAGCATGGCCGTGTGGTGCCGGCATAGAATTTCACCACCCCAACTCTTCCCGTGGGTGTCGTAAGAGGCGACTTAGGGAAAAACACCGGGGGGCGGGCAGCAGCGCCCTCTACAGCACAACTCAACCAAACTGCGATCCCCAACCCGCATGCCCAGCGTGGGGATTATGGGCAAAAACCCCCAAATGATGAATAATGCCATCTATGGCGCTCATCAGGGGAGGCCTATGTCCAGCCGTGGACTATTATAGGCTGTTGATGATGTTGATGATGTTGAAGCCAAAGCCACCCAAAACTATTTCCCATATCCTCCGTAACCCATCAATATGGCATCAATGTCAAGCTGTCTGATCTCGGCCGTTCGTGCCAACTTTTCCCAATAAGTTTTGTAGGCTACACAGTATAACTTTACTTTATTACAAACATTACACCTACGCTTTGAAAATTCGTCGTTTGTCTTTATAATAAATAACTTAACCTACAAAAACTTATTCTATTACCAACAACACTTTATCAATCCTAAAAGCTTTCCGTACCTTTTGTTTTATTTTCCCTAAAAACACGGACATTTTCAATTTTGAAGACGGATTGAGGGTAGTCGTGGATACTGACGTCAATTCTTGGCTGTAACTCGAAGAAGTTCCAGTTTTCACGTGACCACTATAAAATGTAGTGGAAGATAAGTAAATAACGAAATACTTCTTGTTGTTCATTCAACATAGTAAAGTTTAACCATTTGAGATAATTTTTCAGTAAATAAGAACATGTGAATTAATTGTTTTTGTTCAGCTTCATCAGCATAATTTATAACTTAATTTTAGCTCGGCTAGATCAAAGATCAAAGATTCAGATTCAGATTCACTTAATTTCTTTAGCCACTTGAACGTCCGGCCCGCGCGGCGACAGGGGGTAGCATACGCCTGCGCATACGTCCGCGCTTGGCGCCATAAAAAATTCGCGGAAAATTTCGCGACTTTCCCGAGAAAATAATTTGCCAAAAAAAAGTATTAAAGTTATTGCAACACGAAAAATTACATTGTTTTCTTTAATATCTATCGAATAAGTTTGATTTAATATCAATTCAATAAACCTTTACCTTAATAATTAAAAAAATGCTCAAAAAAATACTAGGAGAAATTTTCGGCCGGTTTTGATTTCAAATTTTATAAACTTCACAGAAATATTAAGTATGATGTTCATATACCATTAAAACCGGCGTTTTATCTAGAAAACATACATAATATCACAATCAAAGAAATAAACAATCATTAGGAAAAACCCATTATTGGTTGGTTTGTATGGTTTTCAAGGTCAATCACCAATGTTTACATTTTATTTTTGACAGACAAAACTTTGTTTAGAAATGTCAATGTGACGGCTTTATTCGTTCAATGAATGATTTCCGCTTCCGTTAAAAAACAGGCTTTGAGCCATAGTTTTAGAGTAAAATCTAATTATTAAAATAAGAAATAATAAGCAAACGATGAGTTTGCAAAATCACTAATCTAAGGCACGTGTTTTCCGAAGTTTACGTAAAGCCTTAATCATATGACGTCACGGTTGCCATGGAAACGGACAGTAAAAGCTGTCCATCGTAAATAACTGGAGGATTACTGAACAAGCCGTGATTCCTCCAAATCCAGCGTAATTCCTATCAGCTTTGCAATTCCGGGAAATTATTTTATTTATAGACAGACGACCTTACGATGTGGTCCTAAGGATTATAATTAGGTCGGATAGAAAAAAAGGATCTTCATCTCTTTGAGAAGAAGACGCAAGGGAGGCAGTTTAATTAGAGAGTCCGCGATACGGTTCGTCAGGAACCGAGGCTCTCCGGGTTTGTAAAAAAAATATCGTCTAAAAAAATAAAAAATAAATAGCGTCTGGTCGAAGCGGCGTGTGACCCGAGAGCTAGTGAGTATCTGGTGCAGGCAATTAGCATTGATATACCTACAGCGAGAAAATGCAGCCAGTGTCTTGGTCTTGCGTACTATCTGACTGGATCTATCGATCAGTTCAGGTACCTTTTGCAGAATTTATAATAATAATAATTGTCTTTTATTTCAGATAATTATAAAATCCATATAAAAAGTTAGTAGCAATTATCTTAAACCTAGGTTAGTTTATCTTAATTATACCTTTTGTGCCGTGTGGTGACGGCATACTATAGAATTTCACCACCCCAACTCATCCCGTAGGTGTCGTAAGAGGCGACTAAGGGAAACACACCGGGGGGTGGGCAGCAGCGCCCTCTGCAGAACAACCACCGTACTGCGATCCCCAACCCGCATGCCCAGCGTGGGGATTATGGGCAATAACCCCCAAATGATGAACAATGCCATCTATGGCACTCATTTGGGGAGGCCTAGAGGTCCAGCAGTGGACTATTATAGGCTGATGATGATGATACCTTTTTAGATTAAAGATTGTTTGCATTCAATAAACTCCAGTTGTGTACATTTAGCATAATGACTCACTTTCCGGCCTCTAGTCTAGACTATAACCGTCTGCTCCTGACGTAGAGCATCCATACAATATTCAATGAAGAAGCCTGCATAATGCAGTGGAGCTACGTGACGCAAACGAAACTTTTACCAACACGAGACACCTACGCTGTTCCATGTACTCAAACTTGAAGGTAAACGCTTGTTTAGATCGCCTAGTAACTCTGGATAGATTAAGATATGCGTTTTCGAGAACCAAATTGTACCGAAGAGAAAATCAATAAAAACTTTTTGATTTTCTCAAATGTATCAGACAGAAAGACTTGAAAACGCAAACGGGCCACTGACCTGAGCCACCCAGCGACAGCGGCTTATAAACTCAACAAATTACCATACTTTTTCATATATTTTGTATAGTCGCACCGCACATGTTCACGTCTACTCGTTACGGCAGTGTCCGAGACTAAGCCATTTGTGGTCGTTGCGGACAAAAAAAGATGCCAATAACCGCCACCTTCACGAATCCACCCTCGCAGTGGGAATCGAGCTGCGCGTATTAACAATATCGCGAGAAAAAAATCCCTGTCAGGGTTTATTCTAAGACTGCGCAGCGGAGAACAACTTTTGAATACGGGGCCTTCCGAACATCGATTTCTAGGCTATGGCTATCGCGCACTTCGTCCGACATAATATATCAGTATCGGACCATAGCCACTAGTGGCTGTGTTCGGTGGCCCGTTTGCGCCGAGCTTTAATACGAACAAAAACAAAAGAAAACAAATCAATGAGTGGCGCAAATAGTAGTTAGGGTTATACAAATACATCTTAAGGGGGTATACAACCTCAACTCTGTGCGAAAAGGCTAGACATATGATTTTGCGTTCATAAGAGCGGGACAGGGCATTGCAACGTAAGTCCAAAAATCACCAAAAATCAAGTTTTAGCTTATTATCTATTAATTAGGACATTATTTGAAAAATCCGAAACATATAACATTTTTATTATACTTAATTCTATTACCACGCTTATTGTCAAGATCTGAACTTCTGTATTTATTGAGAAATTTAGGTTTTAGTAAAAATTTAGAGGTAACTTTGCGATTTTTTTCTATCGAGAAAATTTTATGGAATCGTGTTTTCGAAACATATGATCGATAGATTAAGTCCTGAACTTTACCATATATCAATTTCAAAGTTAAATATTCAGTAGTTTAGACGATATGGACATCCGGCGGAGTTGAAAATTAGCAGTTTGAGGTAGTATACACCCTTAATGGATCTTTTGGAACGTTTGATCAGTCACTATACAATTGTTGTTTTCCTCAAACGCCCTTTCAATGGCTGGCTGTTTTATTTTTCCAGGCGCATTTTCCTAAGATCTTTTTCAGATGACAAATAATAAATCAAATATTTATCATCATATCATTTAATTTCGTTTTATTTTAAGATAGCTGATTGCTTTGTGTGTTGGCCACACAAAGCAATCAAATCCAGTAGGGATTTGGAATTATGTCGTGTGTTTGAACTCACTTACGAACGCCATCAACAATTCAACAAACGCAAAGATATTCGACAAAAATGTCCGTAAAAGTCTTGTCCATTGAACTGACCGAATGAGACCAAAATTAATTAGTTGTGTAATCGGACCTACATACTATAATTTAGCCAGTTTTAAAAATATACATATTGTAAATATTCAAGGGTTCATTATGAATGCGGGTTAACTACGAAACTATTTTGTGTTCGAAAGAACACCCGCATTATATCATAATAAATATATCATAATAAATTCGTCAAACTACGAAAGTTTTTATAGTAAGTTGATTAAGATTAAGTTGATTAACCTATTTTGTATTCGTGAATATTTATAATAAGTAATATTTTCAAACTTTTTAGTTTTAAAAAATATGTATAACCATAAAAATACTTAAATATATATAAACAGATGCCGTGTGGTGCCGGCATAGAATTTCACCACCCCAACTCTTCCCGTGGGTGTCGTAAGAGGCGACTAAGGGAAACACAGCGGGGGGCGGGCAGCAGCCAGCGCCTTCTGCAGAACAACTACACCGAACTGCGATCCCCAACCCGCATGCCAAGCGTGGGGATTATGGGCAATAACCCCCAAAAAATGATGCCATCTATGGCGCTCATAAGGGGAGGCCTATGTCCAGCAGTGGACTTTTATAGGCTGGTGATGATGATGATGTGATAATATAAACAGACGTTATTTTTTGGCCCGAAAGCCACAAAATGACTTCTGTCGCTGTGTGACCTTATCCTATTGTCATGTTTTACTCGAGCCAAAATCCACGGCTACTTTATTAATGTGGCTACACTGGCCACGTAATCTAATTCTGTCCAGTTGATAAGGGTTATGTCCAATCTCCGCACGCGTTATTTAACCTCTTGCAATCGCCGGTTTTTACGAAAGAAACCGTTAAGATCGCAGATTTTTTTGCGCGCGAAGGCGTCATCGCTCCTTAAGTGTTATTTTACGTGTAGCGATGGAATGCTTTTGAGTAGGGTGATTCCACTTACTTTATCTGAAAGCTATTGAAATAAGCTATAATATTGCATATAAATGTTTTGTATTGTGTTTTGATTTTATTTTACACATACCTTTCATTTGACAAAAAGTTGTAAAATAGTTACATTTTAGGAAATAATATTTTTTTCATCAAAAATAATTAGTTTTATTTACTTGTTTTTAAGTTTCTACAGTAAATATGATATGTTCTTTCTAAAATAAAACTAAAATGTATATCCTTTCATAGTAATATTTTGAGTTTTTCACCATGAAACATACCCACGAAAATTACGATGAACAGAAGTTGCACTCGTTAGTGCCTTTCTTTCCAAATCCTTTTGTGACTAGGTTTTTAGCATTAGGCTTTAAATTTATATGCTGTCCGATAGAAAATATATCCAGGATTTAGTTTTACATTATATCAGATGAGATAGTTCAAAAAAATTATATCTTATGAAGCAAAATGTCGGCAATGGTAGGAAATTCATGACAAAATCCGAAGATTTTTATTCTCAAAAAAAAGCTATTATAAAACGCGTTTTCTTTTCATAAAATACTTTCTACAAAACGCCAATGAATAGACCTCTCTGGAAAGGTATCACACAGGCACACCATAGAACAAAAAATCCTTACAAAATGATACTTGAAATGGCCTTGCGTCAACACAATTCCGAAAACTCGACAGCAAGCGTACACGTGTTTACACTGCCGTATACAGCGGGATCTTTTTTTGGGTGAATTCGCAACAGACGTTATTATTTAGGTATGTTTTCTTGTCATTTTTATTATATTTTTTTTCAATTGCGATGTAGTTACATTGTAATAAATAAATATACTAAACATGAACCTGACACTATACTCTAGTCAAATTAGATGTGAATGTATAAAAAAATATTTTTAGAATTTGACCTTTGAATTTGAATACATAAATATGGCTAACAACGCCTGATCTGTGACTCGACACTTAGCTCTGTTTTGGTTTGTTGACAAAAAAATCACATCGAATTTGCCTGGCGTATATTTTCTTGTCATGTTTACTATATTTTTTTCTATTGCAATGTGGTTACATTGTAATAAAGAAATGTAATATACATGCACTTGACACTATACTCTAGCCAAATTAGATGTGAAAGTATAAATAATTATTTTTAGAGTTTGACCTTTGAATTTGAATACATAAATATGGCTAACACTGCTGATCTTAGCTCTGTTTTGGTTTGTTTACAAGAAATCACTTCGAATTTGGCTGAAGAATTGTCAAGTGCATGTATATTATATTTCTTTATTACAATGTAACTACATTGCATTTGAAAAAATATAGTAAAAACTTTTGACATGTAAATAATTATCTCTTACCTAAGTTTACAGTTTTGGACGGGTAAATGAAAAACAAAACAAGGTTTATATTTATATAGGTTTATATTTGTCTAATATGTACATAATCTTCTTATACTTATTTCAATACCGATACCAATACCTTACTTCTGTTACGCTTATAATAATAAAACTCAAACTATCAAATATATCAAAGTTCTTTATTTATTTTTGACAGAACAGGTTTCAGGACTCTTGGACACATATCAATTGTTACAATCGGTACAAAGAAAATTACAATCAAATAATAGAAGCAAAATTTGAACTAGTACTCATAGAAACGTATGTCCAGCAGTGGACTAGTACAATCAAATAATAGAAGCAAAATTTGAACTAGTACTCATAGAGGCCTATGTCCAGCAGTGGACTAGTACAATCAAATAATAGAAGCAAAATTTTAACTAGTACTCATAGAGGCCTATGTCCAGCAGTGGACTAGTACAATCAAATAATAGAAGCAAAATTTGAACTAGTACTCAAAGAGGCCTATGTCCAGCAGTGGACTAGTATAGGCTGATGATGATCATGAGAACAATAACCGCTTACGCCCATTCATTCTTCAATCACCCATCTCTCAATTGTCCATCTCAGTCACTTTCTCCTCATCCATCGCATTCAGTTCAACGACATGACAATATGCCTACTGTGCCAGTGTGTCCTTTCATCCCTCATTCTCAAAACTCACTCGTGCTGCTCGCTGCCTCGGGGAGCGATGGTCAGATTTTCACGTGAGTGGTAATCTAACCAACACTCTCCGATACACAATGGTACCTGACACACTAGGCATATTGTCCTGACCTGGGTCCGTCTCTTCATCAACTTGCACCGGGCACAGGAAAACTTCCTATGCACTGCAGAGTTCGGGAACTTCTCCGTTGGCACCGGAAAATGTTTCCCCGGTTGGAGCCTAAGAGACGGGTGCAGCACAGGTCGTAGCGGAACGCTAGCTTTCCCGAATCGGGCAAACAAACCTTCCGCTACACTACGCCGAAAATCTCGGTGCGAGCACAATTTATATGTGGGGTTTTTTGTGTATATAATGAAGGCATTCAATAGGCTGGTGTTCACCAACCTTCTGAATACCTTCATGTACCACTTGTGGCATCTCTTGCGCTCGAAAAGAAACGTGGACAGTTTCTGGTCTTTGAGATCCACGCCCCCCATATATTTATTGTAGTCCCTCACCGAGACTGGCTTATCCCTGGCCACTCCAGCACGCCTTCCTGGCACCATTTCATGGCTATGGTACGTAGACAAAACGGTGACAAGCTTTACGTCTTTCCACGTGACCAGTGCTATGTCACCGCAATGTCTAGCGTGCCAATCTCCCCGCGCAACCTGGTTCTGTTTCAAATCTTTCAACGCCTGCGGGACGTTCTTGCGGGTACGGCTCATGGTCCCCAGTACATCTGTACCCCGGCTCTTGAGGTACCTCGTTAAGTACAACTGGTTGTACCAGTTGTCCATAACGAGTACATGCCCAGCATCCAAGTACCCCTCCATGAGTTCTAACACAACCTGGGCAGTTTTGTTAGCAAACCCATGGATAGGTACCAAATGCATGGGCGTCTCTTTGCCGGTGTACAGCTTGCACTTGAGCAGATACCCCGTCGTCGCCTCGCACAAGTCGAAAGATTTGATGCCGAACCGTGCGGCTTTCGACCTTATACACTGCCGCCAGCTTAGACGGCCCTTCCAAAGTAGCAAAGACTCGTCTAAGCTGATGTGCTGTTCGGGAATGTATAAGGCCGAAAACTTTCGGTTGCAATGGTCTAATATTGGGGCTATTTTGCCAATCTTTCGTTCATAGCCACGCTCCGACGAATCTCTGTCGCTTACAAAATGCAAAAATTTTGTAATCAACAGAAATTGATCGCGCGTCATCATCTGCCGAAACATTGGCATCCCCATTAGACCACCTTCCCAATATTCTTGAATTTTGGAACGCAGACAAAACGACATGCATATCATCACGGCAAAATATTGATACAATACTTCTATCGTGACCTCTTCCCATTTATCCAAATATTTTGGCATAGTGGTGCCAAGGTCAGGATCTGTATATGTTTCAATATATTGCCGTGCATATTTATTAGTTTCATCTGCGATGAGACCCATAATCCCTGCGTCCCAAAACTCAAGGAATATTTCGGCAGGATCTTGTGAAATGAAGGTTGGACCAGGATCTCGTCGGTACGTTTCCTTCTGGGCGGTAAAACTTGTGAAGTCATCCGACCACAGAAACTCCGTACTTTCGCGATCTGGTCCCACATTCATTCCCTCATTCCTCATTCTTCCCTCGTTCTCATCATTCCCTACATTCATACCCCCCTCGATCTCATCATTCCTTACATTCATACCCCCCTCGTTCTCATCATTCCCTACATTCATACCCCCCTCGATCTCATCATTCCTTACATTCATACCCCCCTCGTTCTCATCATTCCCTACATTCATCGCCTCATCATACGTATTCCATGCATCACCTAATTCTTCTATTACATTCTCTTCTTCCTCTCTTTGTATCATCGTTTGGCGTAAGCGTCTTATTTCCCCACGTGGGAAGATGCCCCCTAAATCACCCGCGTCAGATTCGGCGGCGTCGTCGTCGTCGTCGTCGTCACTGCCCGAATCTGCTAAATATTCTGCTATTGTATAATCCTGGAGGGGCAGTGAACGACGAGCTCTGACGATGCGCCGGCCGCGAGAGGCAGACCGAGTACCCTAAAAAAAGAAAAAAAAAATTAGATCACAAGGTAAAGATAGTCCAGAACTAATCGAATGGTGTCTGTCAAATTCTAAACTGGAGTCTAGTGTCAAGTGCATGTATATTATATTTCTTTATTACAATGTAACCACATTGCAATAGAAAAAAATATAGTAAACATGACAAGAAAATATACGCCAGGCAAATTCGATGTGATTTTTTTGTCAACAAACAATTCTGTGATAAACAAAACAGAGCTAAGTGTCGAGTCACAGATCAGGAGTTGTTAGCAATATTTATGTATTCAAATTCAAAGGTCAAATTCTAAAAATAGTTATTTATAATTTCACATCGTATTTGGCTGGAGTCTAGTGTCAAATTCATGTATATTATATTTCTTTATTACAATGTAACCTCATTACAATTGAAAAAAATAATAATAATAAAGATATACACTGCAGGCAAGTTCGATGTGAAATGTTTATGGACAAACCACAAAAGAACATACAGATAAATACCAGCTGCGGGAGATATAGACTAAATTTGGTATGGAATACAATACAAAAAATTGACTTACACTTCCGCCTGGTACAGCTACGTCAGCCCGAGACGAAGTCGGTATCTCCTGCAAAGGCACCTGAAATAAAAAAAAAAAATTAGGAACACATTTTAGCACTAATTGAATGGCGAATGATAAAAAACAACGCCTTGTAGGCAGGCAAGAGATACAACACACCAGAGGTGAGGCCAATTCCATCAGCGGGTTGATATAGGTACCTACTGTGAATACAACACATGACAAGAGAAAATAAGATAAAAGAAAATAGACTTACACTTCCACCAGCTGCCGAAGTAATATGGGCCAAAGAGGGGGGGCTCCCCGTTGGGTGCAAGCTCCCACGCGGCGTTGCAGTGTATGAGTGTGCATACACCGCACACACAACATTTTCTTCGTCTTCAGAAGACATAACGATGTAACTGTGAAAAAAAAGTTAAATATAACAAGGGCAGAGTAAAAACCTAAGAACGTCCTATTTATTGAAATCGGCTAATAAATAATTATCTCAATAATCACTATAAATATATGCACCTCATAAAATATTTGAACCTAATAAATTCATGTCATAAGCAAATCAGCGGGAATGGCCACACAAAAATACAACACCCTTTATCACGATGACTAGCGCGGCCGGGCGCATGACACGCACACATTCAAGATAGAGATGTGTCTGTGTGCGTGAATTTTGGGGACCGCGCACTTTACAATCAAATATAAACAAAACTATGGAATGTTGGGCCAAGATAAGGATTGAAATAGATTCTACGATACTTTTGTCACTAAAGTAAAGATATTTCAACACATACCTAACTAAATAATTAAACCGTAAGACATGGCAATAAAGGTCATATCATTTGTTATAATCACATGTTCAGCAAAAACGTTTTCATACTAGATTCAGACTGTAGCTTGGCATACGTTTTTAAAAGGTTTTTGTCCGCCACTCGCGTTTCGTTTATCCTTGCAAAATTTAATAAAAAACGACGGGGCAATTATTCTATTCTCTATGGGCAATAAAAAACATTTCGATTCCATGGATGGAACAAATTGAATTACACAGAATATTGTGGTGGGATGGGTAATATAAACATGGAGTGAACGAAGCGGATTACTCATTGTACCTTTTATCAAATTTAGGATGGAGATTTTAGAGTAATCGCTCTGCCATTTAGTCATTTAGACGAGAAAAGGTGTCATATAAACATAACTATTTTTATTTACAACCGCTGGGTTACAAGTAATACATTGACGGTTTAGGACAATAGGCATCAAAAAAAATCTATCCGATCTCGCTCATTCATAACGATATTGTGAAGAGAGCCTAAGGTACCATGCAATGCATAGCCGCATTACGGGAAGATGCATCGCAGTGCGAATCATCTTAGATAATATCTAAGATCTATTTATTATGTCCTTCACAGGGCGTTGAGTCCCACATTATTCTGGTCCTCCCCAGACCAGATTATTTGTAAATGAATTTCCTCACCGAAAAAGAAAAAAAAGGCCGTTTTCTACAGGAACTTTTAAGCTTAAAACTGAACCTTCATCTGGACCTAATTACAATATGTTATCTACCTACCTTTAGTTATAAAGAAAATTACACCATATTAGAACTAGTATATTTAAAATACAAAATAACTATCTATCTACAGAGTAAGCTGAAACATATGCGGCTCCGATAAATTTCGGGGAACCATGTTTGCCAGAACTATAAATTTATGTTCCAATTTTATGTGATATTTTGTGGCTAAGAATTGTCTGTATTTTTAGTCTCTACAGCGTACACAACCCTGCCTGTGCCAAAACAATCACCTTGGTGGATCAGATTTAGTCCAAATACGATAATCGAGTCTGTATTTAGGTACTTTGAATATACTTTGGCTTCTATGGCGCGGTGGGCGAAGGTCCTTCTACGCAGGAGTTTGCGGGTTCGATTGTCGCCTCGAGGCAAACGTATGTATGTAAGATATCTAATTTCATAGTTTTTTCTATGTCTAATAAAAAATATCTAATATATATTGTGTTAAGTATATCAGTTATAGTACCTTTTTCACAGTATTCTAACTTATCCTATTTGCAGACTCTCGACTTCTTATTTCATAATAGGTTTTCATAATATGCGCTTATGCGACGGTGTATGTTAATATTCAACTCTCACTTAAACCGAAGCAGAAAAACCTGTGCCACTTGTAAATCCAGTCTGGATTACGCCACAGAAGATTAGCAGACCAAGTATCATTTTAACCAAGAGGTACGGATAAGTATCAATTTTACCAGTATCAATTTAATATTAGATAATCATGTAAACTTTGTTGGAATGTTGTCAATTTGCATGCAATCCCGTCTCAACCCGATGTTAGCTTGAAACTGGTTTCTTCAACAACAACATCAGCCTATACTAGTCCACTGCTGGACATAAGCCTCCGCTAATGAGCGCCATAGATTGCATTATTTATCATTTATGGGTTATTGCCCATAATCCCTACACTGGGCATACGGGTTGGGGATCGCAGTTCGGTGGAGTTGTTCTGCAGAGGGCGCTGCTGCCCGCCTCCGGTGTGTCCCTTAGCGTCCTCTTACGACACCCACGGGAAGAGTGGAGGTGGTGAAATTCTGTGCCGGCACCACACGGCAACAGACCATGGGCTTAATGATAAACAGTCAAAATTGGATAGATTACAGTTATTTGGACGTGCTGGACTGACATTCATTTATCTTCTTTTTCATATTTGTTGAAACTCGTACGTCGTCGTACGACGTCAGTGGGCAACCTTTGAGCACCTTTGATGTTTTCAAAGAGGAGGCCTATGTCCAGCAGTGGACTATTATAGGCTGGTGATTTTGATGATGATGATGTTTTCAAGCGTCTGCATATAAAAAGACAGATTTTTTATTGAATGTAAATTAAATACATTTTTATTTCAGAATTTACTGAAAAGCAAATGTACGAAACGTTCTTTGTAATCCTTGTTATTGTTAGCATAAAAATAAACCCATAAAATTGACATTTTACGATCGGATTTACTGTAATCCAACATAATGTTAAATGTTAGGTACGGAAGCTGATAACAAAATATTCTACCTTATTGTATACCAAAATTAATTTTATCTTACAAAATTTCAAGTCTTCGAAGTTATTGTAAATACTTTATTTTTTCAACTACAACCTGCTTACATTAAAATACATATTTTTCATGTTAATTAAATTATAGATATCTAGGAATTGGACTTTGATACTACGTCATCGTTTCATAAGTATCTTAAAATTATCATATTAAATGTTTTTTTGTAAATAAATTTAAGTTAGGTTTATTTTGTGTTTTCCAAAACTTCTAAATTCATAAAACTCTGGCGACACAGATAAATTTCTTAAATATAGGTACACAAACTTAATACCAAAATTATTTGTAATTTGAGCATAATTATATTTACCACGATCTGCTATTATTTGTATTAAAATTGTATTTATCTAGGTTTCCACATAATGTTTTCAAAATTCTTTACTGAAATGAAATTAAACGAAATTGGATTTTTGAAAACAGACACGTTTTCTCATTATTTGTGTAGACCGTTAAGTAATTTCAAAAACGCTTGACCTAGATAAGTACTATGCGATGTTATGGAATCTAAGATATTTTTTCTGTCAACAGATAATTAGTGAACGAAAACTTGAAAAAAACTTACACAGAACAATAATAGTAAATCCTAAGGCAGGATAAAGATAGGATACTAAAAATAAACAAATTAACTTCAACAACGGATTATTTATTGCCCAATCTCAATGAAAAAGGTCAAAAATATATCAAATTCTATCTGAATAAATAGATGAAAGAAAGCTTTCAAAACCAAAAGTTGTATCGAATTGCGATTTCCAATAATGATACCAGTATCATAAAATATTCTGCAGGAATATTACTTTGATATCGTGAAAAAATAAAATAAAAATATCAAGTATTCTAGAAAAATACCAGGTACCGGCACTCGATTTTTTTTTACTAGCTCCTGCTCTACAACATAGTCGCTGTACTCGTGTAGTCTGGTATTGGCAGTATTTGGCACTTGGCGAACAATTTATTATACTTTCGCTGTTTCTTTGAATGTTTTCACTGTTTCATTACAAAATGCTTCGACAATACATCGTAAATCATGGGTTAAATGAGACTTTCTACTAAGTATGTACAACTCTGCACATTTTAGTGGTTCTAACTCAAGTAAATAATTTGGTTTTTTGAAAGTGAAAATGGATGATTGCTTTTAACATTTTATGAATATTTGACTGAGTTTTAACATAAACGCAGGTAATTTTTACATTAGCGTTTCGGGACAAATACAGTTTTCAGCTTATCTTCTAATAATCTGTCCGACTCCAAAATTAAAATTATCTCTTGACATTGTTTCAAACCTTACACACGAATAATAGTAGGGCCTATGTACAACTGTATGCCAAAATTAATTAATTACAAGTTTAGTTACACAAGGGTTAGGTTTCTAGACAAAACAAACACCTTATAAAAAAAATGTGCTGTTTCTGAGATAAAAAGCAAAACGTGTGCAACATTATGTATTTAAAAAAAAAATATACAACATTTCCACCAATCTTGGTACACTACAATCAAAATACACGTAATCGAAATTCGAAAAAAGCCAAATCATTGCGAGCTAAATCGCGACAAATACTTGAATTTAATTTTATTACAATTTTTTTAACGTTCTTAGCTTGACTGTTTCAGATTTTCAGATTTCCAAAGGCCTACTGCCTTCTTCTCCTAGGTCTCACAACTTTTGAGGTAAATAAAGATACTAACTACAAAAATTGCATATTGCAACAACAGATTTTACAACGGTGTACCGCACTTTTTGTTACAAAACTCACAAATACCGGTTGGTTCCGGTTTCGCCGTGGTCGTAGTTGTAGAGGTAGTGGTTGTGGTCTTATCGCAGTGGCAGAAGCGATGGTGGCGATGGTATTGCGGTGGTTCGTCATACACGTAGGTGCGACCGTGGTTATAGGGGTGGTACGAGATATAGGTGTCGTCGTCATCATCGTCCCAGTAAGGTGGTACTGAAAAAGATTGAACATGGGTGTTTTCTGTATCGGTGTCAAATTTTAACTATGAGACAGTCTTTGTGGTGTTACACACTTAACAGGAGAAATAAATTTAATCACATTATATTAAAACAACTCTTTACCTACACAGATATTTCATGCAATATACATATAATACTTTACATAATAAATAATAATTATTTTAATATTGCAGTAAAACGCCATACCCGCGGCAAGTCGCGAAAAATCCTTAAAATCAATTAAACATGTAACTGATGTATAATTGCAAGCCCTTAAAGGGTAAATTACATTGTTACGAGTTTCATATTCACCGTCTCTTTACATGTAAAACGTCTCAAATCATATACTTTTACTCATAAGATTAATTAATATTGTGTTTAAATCCAAACTTTAATTGCATTAAATACAAAGAAAACAGCCAAACAACACGCGGAACAATATACCTCTAAAATAATAACGGCCAGGAAGTCTACGGGTTCGACTCTCGCCTCGAGACAACAGTTTGTACTTAGAAAACATGTTTGATAATAACAATATCTTATTATCTATTTAGTGTATTGTATTAACCTATCATTTAGTAGTTACCCATAACACAAGCTCTGCTTAGCTTGGGGTTAGATAATGATGTGTAAATTTTACCACATTTAAAACAGAAAATTTACCTTACATTAAATGTTTTTCAGAAGCGTAGACGTAGACACATAAAATAAAAAGCGTTTGTTGATAGATCGACAACAGTCATCTAAAATAGATGAATAAAACGTATTCTTGTAGACACTTACCCGCATCACGTTTTTCTCTTTTGGAGCAGTACAAAGGGCAGACTTTTACGCAGAAATAAATCGCCTTTGCCTCTGAAATAAATATTCAGGTTCAGTTAATATTCGATGATACTATCTGCGTAATAGTTTTATTCAAATAGAAACGTGAAAACAAAAGCTCTACTTTTGTTTACATAGAGTTCAGGATGTTTTCTATGTTTGATAATAACTAGCGGTCCGCCCCGGCTTCGCACGGTTAACAAAATATTCAATTTTCATGCGGAACCCAAATTTTTTTGAAAATATTCTATAGCATGTTCATCACGGAAAATTTAGGATTCTAATAGTGAAAGCATTTTTCAAATCGGTCCTATAGTTTTGGTGCCCTTTCAGTTCAAATAAACAAAGAATCAAATCTTTCCTCTTTATAATATTAGTAAAGACTATAGGTACTTAATATTAGTAAAGAATCTAATTATATATCTAGTGTATTGTATTGCGTATACCTATCATTTATCTATTTATCGTGAAAACGAAAGGTCTACTTTTGTTTTCATGGAAAAGTGGGTAATTTTTCGTTAAAAATCCCCTGAACGTGCATATCCCAAAGGTTTTGCCATAAAAGAGCGGTTAATAATTTTAATAAGCAATTTGACTTTGATTTATTCTGTACAAGTATCAGTTCGGCCAGGCGCGGTGGCGCAGCAAGGAATTTTTCGGTGGTAATGATGAAAGAAAAGATGAGAAAGATAAATTTATTTTTAAACCCAGTAACACCTAAATAAATACAATTATTCCGGTACAAAAACAGGGAGCACAGAAGAGTGAGTACTCATAATACATATAATAACTACACACAAATGAAAAAAACTATATACAAGCACAATGTTACAGAGGTCCAAATAGGTCCCTGTCTGAGCATAATGATGATGTTGATGAAAAATTATTAGTTTTGGATAATACTAATATATGTATACCTAGCTAACTACCTAAAACACATGATCACTAATCATCACAATAGAAACATGAGTTCATATTCTTTTTTACTAAACTATTATCTATCAGTAAAAAACTTCAATAAGTTTACTATTATTTAAAAATTTGCTAGCCTGTAATAAGCCCCTAGTTTTCCTTTAAATAAATATAAATAAACCCTTGGCAGTTGTACTCGTGATGGCAGTAGCTCTTCAGAATATGGAAGAAGCTCCTGCCATTCTTTTGTTTAGTAGCCTCTTGCGATTTCCACGGGATAAGAGGGGTAAATACTTACGCCACGACCGTCGCGACACAAGTATCAGAATAAAACCATCTAGTTATTATGTGTAAAACTAACATTCAGTGCACGAGAATTGTATGTGAAATATGTTGCTGTCTTAAAAATACCTAACCAAACTAACCAAACTGGAGTTCTCAAATTTCCAAACAAAATCCCAGAAAAATTAATTTGTGTAAATGGACTCCAGCCATTCTAATGCGTAAATTACAAAATATCAGAAGTCAAGTTTTGTACATACTCGATTTTTATACATAGGTCTACAAAATCTTTAGTAAGTAGCACTTATTTAAAGCAGATTCAAACGAAAAACTTAAACGTAACCTTTCTCTCAGAAAATTCCCGTCACTTTAAAACTGTTCACCTAAATCACAACCTTCCACTCACCCAATAAAAAGAAAGTTCCACCGAGTTCAAAGCAAAATCCGATTAAGAGAAACAAAAAATGCAACTTCATTTTGCCAACTTGATCTGCAAACTGATCCTTGAGATAAATGAACAGAATATATTTTACTTTAACTAAACTTACTAAAACGAAGTTGTATGCCTTTCACTGCTATGTAAAGACAACTTTTGTGGAAAATCCTCCGCTATCTTTATAACTTGGGTTCCGTTTGGATTATTACGTATGTGGTTTATTATTAGGTACCCACTGCGGGTATTAATCACGTTTATTTACATCCGAGTGTGCCTGTAGACAAGTTTTGAAGACCAAGTGAGGGAGTTCCAAATAATGCTGCATACTTTTAAACATATACTGACTTTTTTATCAAGTAAACTATAAGCCGATGCATTAAAGAAACTAATCTAAATGGATGATTGTAATTGCGTTGACAGATACTATAGTTAGCAAATCAATGCAGATTTTTCAAAAAGAACGGGTCGTATTTATTTATTTGAAAAGGTGATTAAAGTTGTACACATTCATATTCACAACATTTACCTACCTCAGTTACCTGTTTTCATTTCCTACATGCCTATCTGCTTACCCTACTAATATTATAATGTAACTAGCGGTCCGCCCCGACTTCGCACGGGTATTAAACAAAAATTTCAGAAATTATACACTCTAACACGATGGGTTTCACAGTTTTCATATGGATCCCTTACTTTTTTAACAGCATTGGGGTTTTTGACATTGACTTGACACTCCATAACTGACACTAGCCGTAGAGAAAAAGCAAGCACCGTGCGCTATATATTCAACCTCTTTTTCTATTATGACGCGCCATAATAGAAAAAGAGGTTGAATATACAGCGCACGGTTCAATTATTGAATTTTATGCGGATCCCTAGCTTTTTGAGAATATTATATAGCCTATGTTCATCACGGAAAATTTAGGATTCTAATGGTGAAAGAATTTTTCAAATTGGTCCAGTAGTTTCGGAGCCTATTCAATTCAAACAAACAAACAAACAAACAATCAAATCTTTCCTCTTTATAATATTAGTATAGATATATTATGTATTGTATGAAAGTTTAAGTAAAAGGTTAAAATATCTTTTTACTTTAAAAAGATATTTTAACCTTTTTACCGTTTACTTCAACTGTAAAATAAATATAACAATAATGCTACCAATAGAATCATGCACATTACCCTTTAAGTGCTTAGAGGAAAAGCTTTTAAATGGCAATATCAATATTTCTCTACCAACAGAAGTACTTAAGAGATAACGATTTCTACGAAGATGAATTGTTAGTTCAATGCATTGTGGAAATACTTTTGCAGTATATTTCAATTATTTATTGCATAACATTGTTATGCAAAATAAGTATTGTAGGGTATCGACGATCGCCGGGTTTTCAAAAAATATCTGAACGTCTGGTCGAAGCAACGCGTGAAAGCTGGTCAGTATCTGGCCTAGCGCATCAGCATTGCCATACAGCGAGGCAATGCAGCCAGCATCTTGGACACTTCCAACTGGTATTGTGAAAGATCAGTTGAACTATCCGTAGCTTGTTTGCAGCAGTCTACAGTCAGCTCAATTATTTCAATTGGAAATACTAGTTCTAATTAGTTTTTTTTGTTAAATTAATAAAGATTTTACATTTACTAAAAAAATATAATGATGTTTTTAAACAGTTAATGAATAATCAACGACCATAACACCCTAAACAAACATCTGCAGATCGTAAAACTATTTGTCCCGAGGTGGGAATCGAACCCTCAACCTCCTGCGTCGCAGGCGGACCCTCGCCCACCGCGCCAGCGGTCGTCAAGTGCGCAATAATATAATTCACATCAATAAGCCAAAAGAAATCTTTCTTGGCTTGAATGACTGCCAAAACTCTTTCATATAGATCCCAAATATTGGATTAGCCAAACCTTGAAGTATCTTCTAGGGCCTATTCATACCTCGAGCAAAAGGGTTGGGCAGGTTTGACAAAGGTTCTGTTATCTCAATAATGCTTCCTGCCCACAGCTTTGCACACGAGTTTTATACTACTCGAGCAGTTCCGTCACTTATACTTGTGTGTTTTTAGGGTTTTGTGGTCTGTTTCAAAACCCTTATACCTAGTCCTGCTTTTTTCTGTTCTGTTGCTGTTAGTTTTTTTTTTTTAACTAAAACTATTTTTTTAGTTGCTGAGATATTAAATATTGAGTTTAATATCTCAGCAACTACTGCAGCTTTTAATTTGATATTTGAAATAATAAATAATAATATAAGTAATAATATAAGTAATACGAAAGATAAAGAGCGTTTGTGCCGATTAAAAAAAAATAAAATGAATATTTTAAGTAGAAATATTAATTGTGAAAAAAAAAAATTAAAGATACCTACAAAGTCAAAACTGGTATCAAACGAAAGATATCGGTTTGAACATCCCAAAACAGCTGTAAAAATTTCGGCTTGGCTTAAAACTTTTCGAAATATTTTGAAAAAGGTCGAAAAATTATGAATTA
Source organism: Eupithecia pulchellata (assembly GCA_963931895.1). Lineage (NCBI taxonomy): Eukaryota > Metazoa > Arthropoda > Insecta > Lepidoptera > Geometridae > Eupithecia > Eupithecia pulchellata. The sequence goes on from OZ007540.1 coordinate 3,361,502, forward strand.
TTTTGTTTTAACTAAGGACTGTCCTTACAACCCGACAACTGCGTTTAAAAGTTGGACCTTACATAATATGAGGTTTCTGAAACATGTAAACAATACAACAAAAAATATGATAAAAACAATTTTTGTTTACTTTAATCTTTGTAAGGTTAATGAAAGAAACCGAACACCTTTACATTGTTCCATTCCTTTTGATCGTCTAGATAATATATCTTATTTTGTCACAAATGAGCAAGAGTATATTTTCTGTTTCTCTGATCACTCTTCTGCTATATCCCCATTCAATAATATTCGGTCAAGTGTAATACGGTAGAAAATAGCTGTTTTACGTTCACGATACACAGGGAAATAGCTTTTTCTTTGAAAAAGTGGTAGAAGCTTCCTTTTGTCGTTCATTTTAAGGGTTTATCCAGTAATAGTTTGAATTTACTTGTATTTTACGAGATAAGAAAAACGATTTTCTATGAAGTGTTCTTTTTTTAATGGGAAAGTACAGTTTGTCTGGTGACGTAAACTACGTTTTGGAAAAAAAATGGTCTAGCCCATGTAGCGCCGTGCTTTCAGATTCAGATTCAATAACTTTATTTCTCTAGGCTTACAAAATAAGCACTTAGACAAAAATGTGACAGAAAATGTGTCAGATGACTGTAACTTCGGATAATGTCAGTTATATAAATCCAGTGTACATTGATCTTATACATATAACTTAAATATATATTTTACACGTTTTTAAGCGTCATACTCTTTTTGAAATTTTATTTAAAAAAATCCAATATTTACGTAGGTATACGTACTTATAACCTTCGTATTAGTTATTGAACCATTTCAGACTCTATCAATCTCTATATCTTATGAGGATTACATGCAAGCTTTAGATAAGTATTACATATTATATACATTTTCGTTTAAGATATATTACAAACAAGTCAACTTAATTATTAGATTCATACGCAAAATAAGCCCAAAGACTGCACAAGTGTCCTGAATTAAGCAAGAGAAAGCTGAATAAATTGATCTTTTACTTAAGAAATTAATCGAATTATCCCTGAGGACCATTTCATATCCTATTCTAAAGATTGCCTCCGATTCCGGGCTTTTTGTTGTCGGTATTACGAATTGACAGGGTTATTCTGAATGATTTCGTTTGACTATCCCTTGCACCTCGCAGCCAAGATTCCACTACAAGACGTGGCGAGAGACGCACGCGCATTTACCCGCGACCTCACGAAACCTAATTTAAAACCATTGTAAACTTATTCCAATAAACTCGTATCGAAAATAACTGAGTCTTAGCAATACAAGACAACTCTAATGAAATCTGATGATGATGGGCTAGTCGACAACTTGTACATTCTAATCGAATTTCGGCCAAAGTGGCCAGTTTCAACGGGGTTTAACGGCCAGTTTCCAGCCATGTGTGCACAAGTGTATGCGATAACAAAGGTGCACTATCCCTTCAATTTTCATAATCTGATGGGATGGCAGACCGACACAACCGGGAAGAGGTCAGGCCTATATTCATTATCATAAATCTCAATAAATAAATTATTTAGAGATAATCCTAAGCTAGATAATTGGTAAGTACTACGAGTTGTCTTAGAAATAGACATTTATTTAATTTTGATTCATTATAAAATAGATAGCATATAATCAAATAGCCGTGTGGTGGCGGCATAGAATTCACAACCCAACTTTGCATGAGTATTATAATCTGAATAACAAAAAAAAAATATAGAGCTAAATAATGTTTTTATCATAAAAAACTTCAATTTATCCATCGCAGAATAAAATACCAAAAAATTAATTAAATCCGTGAATAATAATGTCAGTACATTCTTTTCATGTAGTGTTTTATGAAACAGAATTCAGTTTTTAATATGTTGTATGATAAATGCTGGATTGACTGGAAATAACTAGATGGTGAGCCTAAAATACCTAACAGTAGATGAAATTCTGTAGAAATAGCCATTCCACAAGAAATTATTAGAATTAAAATACTTAAATTAGAATGGTGTTCGTCGAGAATAATCCTGCAGAATTCTGGGGAAGGAGCTCGGAATTTCAGTCTTTCATTCAATTGACGTCATGGCAATGTCGATCCATTAAATTATATAATCAAACAATTATTGAATTTCTTTATCGAGTTATTTTCGGTTCGATGGTGCTTTTTGAGATCTTGACATCAAATTATAGAGAACTGATTTAAATTATTGAATTAAATTAGGGCAATTTTGCCATTACGAAAGTGACAATCGAAGTCCAGGCTAGGTTTGAAATGCCAAACTGAAGCCGATTACTATTACCAGTTGAGTTAGACAATAGAGCCGCTGGTGACGGATGACTTAAAATTTTCCTTTTTAGGTACCTGGTCTAAATTAATTTTCCATTCATTAATAACCTTTTGTTCGTTTACTTAGTTTATATTTAGTAGCGAGTGAATTTGCATTCCAAACACGAACAATTTACTGGAATAGTTTAGAAACTATAATTATACCTAAATGCGAAAGTTTGTATGTATGCGAATGTGTATATTATATGCGTATCTAACACAGCGGGGTACATAGCTAGTTGCTATATAAATTACTAACTACTGTACCTACTAAATGACTGTCCTTGTGTGAACTAGGCTTTAGTGCTAAGGATTAAAGTTGCAGAAGTAGTAAACGGAACAAAACTGCATTGAAACTTATTATAACTGCTTCTTCTGCCAACTACATCAACATTAACACGAAACAACTTGCCAACTTCACACTGGTTCGTACACTCGGCCACAAAATCACCAGGGTAAAATAAGTTATTGAAATGGTTTAGTTTTTACTACAAACTAGTTAAAAATAAAACACTACTAAAATTTTTGCTCCGAAAAATACCTAACACCATTTTGCTGTGTACCTATTTAACAGAGCGATACTTTTATTAACAAATATAAAATTGTAGTAGGTACTTACAATTATAAGGGAGAATACTTTAATAGATTCATGTACGAGTAGCTAATACATCAGATGTTTTTGATACAGCTTATGATAACCAAATGTTCATTTATTATTATTATAACACAGATCACATCAACAACTATCACCAATCTGGTCATTGTTTCTATTTTTGTGAGGACATTAGCCTCCCTTGATGAGGGATGATAGTAATTGTCTAAAGAACCTCCCCACAACGCTCGATATTGCTTTTCTCACTTATGATTCGCTCGTGATTCAATTAGTCTCCATGACCTACTTGACACACTGCTTTATCCCCTTGGTTATTAATGTACTATTCTGTCTTTCTTTATGAAGAGGCTGTATAAGTTACTCGAAGAGTAATGTTATAACATAACTTGGTAAATAATTTATTTCTAATTGTATTTGAGACTAACATAGCATTTCTATATTAATAAATGATGATCCAGTACAATAAAAAAAACACACATAACAAAACATATTTTTTTATTATTTATATGTATATCGTACTTTTCTACAAGACTGTCCCTTCACTTTATTCTTTGCTATCCTTAGTAGGTTCTTTAAAAACTGTTTGGCATCCAACAATAACATTACGAGCGTAGGAAACAACGTTTCGCAAGATGCAACTTTAAAGTGCCCCGGTAATGTAAAATGATCCAGTTTATAAGTTGAAGCTAAGAATGGAACCTTCAAACTTTTTTGCGAGCGTACTCAGCACCTTGAAAATGTCCCTCGTTAAATGATGAACGTTGATGTTTTTTCAACACAAGCACAGTTTGTCTCCTCAATCATAATCAATTCCAAAAATGTAACCGTGAATTTTCAATATCGATAGGAAGATAATCCAGAACTTTGCGGTGTTTATATTGTTTTCACATAAGCTTAAAACGTCGTTTAGAGTTGAGTTTGTCGGTAAAGCGGGAGTAGATATGATACATAAAGATCGCAAAATACCAAGAAAACTCCTTGGAAAAAAATCTTTAAAGAAGTTGTTAGGTACTAGTTGAATTATTCAGCTCAAAAGAAAACGTAAAAGAATTCAAATTCCTTGTAGATCACTCCTGATCACGCTTGGTATAGATGATTGATAATGGCTGAACAGGCTGAATTGGAGGGGCCAATTCCAACACCACGACGCTTTTTTCCCTAACTCTACATTCTAGGATAATTATGTGCATCACTAGGTACATAATATAAAACAAAGTCGCTTCCTGATTTCAATCCCTATGTATGTTTAGAACTTTAAAACTACGCAACGGAATTTGATACGGGTTTTACTAGACAGAGTTAAAAAAAAAAAAAGAGTGATTTAAGAGGAAGGTTTGCAAAACGTGCATAAGTATCAGCATTGCAAACGTGCGAAGCCGGGGTGGATCGCTAGTATATTATATCATGGCACCCTATAGCCAGACTAGGGTGTGCGGTGTGCCATAACGGCTCTTCCAGATTGCGCTTTACTGTTGAGCATGAACATGAAGTTAACTGTCACTTATGATGAACTTTACAACATCCATTTAAGCTCTGTTTCAGGATTTACTTTGAGATTTGTAATGGTGCAATTAAAGTTAAAGATAAAGCTTTCTTTTTCTATTATAATATATAGAGTGATTTCCTTATTTCTTTAATTTTTGAATTTTTTGTTTAATACTTGTCCGAAGCCGACGCGGACTGTTAGTTATTAATGTAGGTAAAGCACAGAAATCTGAATAAATAAATAATGCTGGATTAACACAGCAAAATAGCCCCAGCTAAGCAGAGCATGTGTTATGGGTACTAGATAACTGATATGCATAATAATTTATAGATATTTTTTATTATACATAGAAAACGACCAGAGCACCCTGAACAAATAATTGCAGATCGTACAAATGTTTGTCCCGACGCGAGAATCGAACTCGCATCCTCCTGCGTCGCAGGCGGACCTTCGCCCACCGAGTCACAGAGGTCGTCGTCTATTATACAGATTCTGTGAGATAAACCGTCATTGATCCACAATTTAACTGGATGATATGTAACGATGATGGATCTCAAACAAAAACATAGATTAAAAAAAAAAACCGGAAAACATCCAGTCAGAAATTTGAAAGGTTCAAATAAGTATCAAATATAGGACTAGAATAATTATTTGTATTAATGCATTAGGTCAACTGGCCCCGTAGGCCCAGTTTTTTCCGGGGCCAGTCGAGCTTCCCTATCCTCATTAGCTGTTTCAGATCCCCTGGCCGTTCCTCATTTAGTTCTTTCTTCATGTTCATGTTCATTATTTGCACGTTACACTCCCATTAAACGCTTGAATAAGCAAAATAAATAAGGATCAGGAAATTTCTTGCTAACGAACGAAATGAGATTACAAACTAATTTTCCCTGTGCACTGGAGTTACGACTGTGCGCTTATCTACTTGCTTTATTTTACCAAAATGAGTTTACGAACGTGGTTTTTAATGAGAAATGAAAAAGTGCAACTCACGAATAGATTTTTTTATTTACGATTGCTATTCGTTCGACTGATTCGATACGAAATATTTTAATTCAAAATAGGTCATATGACTCTCACAGATTTTCAAAGAAAACTGCCGATAAAAGGAGCCTTGGAACTTGATTTGCTAAAGTCAAGTCAGTGTAGTTTCATAGCGCTTGTTTTAATGTTTGTTTGTTTTATGCCGTTTATTGTAGATAAAACAAAAGACTATCATATAATATCGTAAGTTTTTTGTTTTATCTTCCCTTATGTTCATTTGTGTGCGTGTACTAAATATATTTTATTCTCTGACTTGCATTTGGGTATTTATTTTTAATTCGTTTCTGTGAACTCTCATCTCAATAGTTTTTAGCGTTATATGATGTTGTTCAAGCCTAAGCTAATTTTGCCTACCCTTCAATAAATTAGTCCGAGTATGAGCGCTGTCCTTTGACATCGATCTCCTGTTTTGATGCTGTTTTGTCTTTATAAAACAGTACAATTAAAAAGAACAATGCAGAAGAACTGGTTTCACTCAAATTTTTTTTTTTCAATTCGCCAATACATCTCGCATGTAGAGCAATGATATATCGAGCAAATGGAGATTTTTATGGCATTTAATTAGCGAATTTCCTGATGAGTTTTCAAAACTGAGTGATACGGCCCTAAAATTATTTCGGATAAAATTAGATGTAATTCAGTTTTCAATAGACATTGGTGAAAATACGGGACTACCATGACTTAAAGTACCATAATGTAAATTGAAAAAATTCCAACTTATGCTCTGTAGGTATGCGACGTTACACCCACATCTCGTTCGCCAAATTTTTATTGTCCAACATCATTTATGCTAAACGAATTGAAAAATTGAAAAAGTTGAGCGAACTTCAGACGGCAAACAAATTTAAGGGTAGTTAAACTGATCCATATCCATAGCAGACCAAAGCGTCTCCAAGACGCTGCTGGCTGCAATGCCCCGCTATAATAACTTATCATAACTTTTCCACTCTCAGTGACATTAATCTGAAGACGAAGCGACTGGATCCTTCATCACTTAATCTAGACTTAGAAATGATATAATATTGGATACTTAGCTGCATTGTGGGCTGGGAGATAAAACTATAAATACTGTTTATCAAAGCAATCCAGGAAGGTTGGTTTTTAGTTTTATTTTGTCGTTATTGATGCCTCTATGGCGAACTAGACATGTGCGCAGAACCTATTGTAGTGCATAAGTGTATACGCGAACACAGTGGTGTAGAGGTAGAGAGTATATTCCCTCTCATAATTCGATGGGACGGCGGACGACGACTTGACCTGGGAGAGGTCAGATGCAGGATCTAAAATTTTGTGAATAATGTGAGAAATATAACAATTTTTTTTTCCAAAATAAGTGAGCTTACTTTCATTATTTCCCTTGGCTTGGCACATAATTTCATGAATTATAAATTTTGACGCAACACGCACTTTGGGTTACATCATTGCACTTTTCTTAAACATCCCTATTTTTTTTACTATCCTATTATAGCCTATGATTATCAGGGATAGTGTGAAATGTTTGTGTTTTCTAACGGTGAAAGAATTTTCAAATCAGTTCAGGTACATAATGTCGGAGTAATTCAAACAAACTAAATCAAATATTTCCTCTTTTAAAATATTAGTGTAGATATAGAAAGGCAAGATATCGCACCTTATTACTAGACAATAATAGAGGTAGACGAATTTCCTTTGATCAGTCAAGCTAAAGGATGATCATTCTGTCTATGGTTCACTCACAGGTAGAAAAGTATGGGAATAATCCTTTCGGAATAAGAAACGCAAACATCTTGTCGTATTGATAAATTAAATCACTAGGGTATTTCCTTACTTGATTGAATCATGGACACGATATCCTGATATATATTTTATTTCCCTAATATAGGAAATTATATGTATTTGGAAAAGATATGAAAGTTTATTTCCATTTCAACATTTCTATTAGTTTTTAGGTACCTTGATTGTATGTTAACAGTGTGTAGGTAATTATTTAATCTATGTATAGCTAACTTAATTAAACCGAACGTTTTTTAATTTAATTTAGATCTCAGTTTTTTTTGTCGATGTTAATAAAGTGTTCATTTATTCATTAATTCCTTAGTCTTTATGGTAAATAAATTGAAAAATTAATACATATTCTAAATAGAATAAAAATGAATACATATCTATCTCTGAAATTATGACCTGATACTCTCCAAGAACCATCCCAGCTTCGAGTTCTTATCTATACTAATATTATAAAGAGGAAAGATTTGATTGTTTGTTTGTTTGTATGTTTGTTTGTTTGTTTGTTTGTTTGTTTGTTTGTTTGAATTGAATAGGCTCCGAAACTACTGGACCGAGTTAAAAAATTCTTTCACCATTAGAATCCTTAATTTTCCGTGATGAACATAGGCTATATAATATTTTCAAAAAAGTTAGGGATCCGCATGAAAAATTCAATAATTGAACCGTGGGCTGTATATTCAACCTCTTTTTCTATTATGGCGCGTCAGAATAAAAAAAGAGGTTGTATAGCGCACGGTGCTTGCTTTTTCTCTACAGCCAGTGTCAGTTTTGGAATGTCGAGTCAATGTCAAAAACCCCAATGCTGTTAAAAAAAGTAAAGATCCGTATGAAAACTGTGAAACCCATCGTTTTAGTGTGTATAATTTCTGAAATTTTTGTTTAATACCCGTGCGAAGCCGGGGCGGGCCGCTAGTTGGTAATAATATTTTTTAAATCGCCTGACAACTAGATACTCATTATAACTTTGACAAAGGTGGAGAGCTGTCTCACTCTACTTCACTCTCTAAACGACGAAGAACTGAGGGAATACAGCAGCGTTTGTTATTTATTCAGATGCTGATGCGCTGCGCCAGATACTGACCAGTCCTTAGATCACAAAAAATACTAGTTACAAATGTTTTATTCAGTTAAGTATTTTAATTTCTTTATTAATAAATCACATTATTATGTGATAAAAGAACTGGCTCTAACTAGTTTACCTAATCCTGTAGTGTTATAATAATCTGTGACTATTATTGTCCCAACGTGTAATTAAAGACCATAGTGTGTTCTATTTATTGTTTATACAAGCGGGAATTGACTTGCCTGTTTCAATATTATTGAGCTAATAAGCGGGTGAGTAGGAAGGTATGCTATTTTGTACTTAGATAAGTCTTTTGATTTTTATTTTAATACTTAAAACTCAAAAGACGAATTCTAATATATATATATATTTTTAAATCGAGCATGCCCTTTATTAGTTTTTCTAGATTAGGTATATAAAAACGGAAAACCAGCAGCACAAACATAAATTTAAAGACTAAGAAATTAGAAACGGTAGGCTATATTCTGGTAAAAATAAAAATACCTACCAGTTTTCGATAACTCTCACGGTTTCAGATTTACCTATGAAGCCCTGAAAAACTCTTCCCGTATTCTTTCTAGTTGAATGAACAACCATTTGAATTTAATTTTCAGTTAATCTAGTTAACTAATATATTTCATGATATTTTTCCTGTTGTAACTGGATTTTTGAGTGAGTGAGTTGGCAACACTACTAAACTTTTCTCTAAATAACTATAATAGCGTTTTAAAATAATGTCAACCGACAATCATATTTCGGTAAAATTTATGCGGTGTATTTTAATAAAATGTATAAAGTCTCAAGCATTCAATTAATTTTAGGAAATCTTTCCATGATTGAATGATAATGCTAAGGTATTTTCTTCCCCTTTCATCTGTCCTAAGTACACATTCCCTTATAAGGCAGGTACTCCACTGGGTGCGATGTTGAGAGCAATCTAGTTGGATGACGTATTCCCCCAGATACTTGGAAACCTTAACTAATAATCTCGGTAATTATTGCAGATCAGCGCTGGCTTCTAAAGTCATTTATAACGGGATATTTACCATGATTAGAGTTTTGAGTTTTCCAATATTTCGGCACATTTTCATGCGCCAATATATTGGAAAACTCAAAACTAATCATGGTAAATATTCCGTTATAAATGACTTTAGTGTTAATAACCATGATAGTTTCAAAAGTTGTACAGCGCTGGCTAGTTCTCATACGGAGCCAGCATTATGCTGAGAGGGACTTGGTAACAACTTTATGCTAATTGTAGCTTTAATTAATATTTGTGTTTCTTTCTTGTACTTTTTGTATCAACCTAGATTAAAAAAGTCTTTGCTGTCGATTTATGGTCACATTTTTTTTTGTTGTTTATTGTTGGAAGGACGGTAACCACCTAACCTCGTTAATTGTTCTTATAATATCTTTAATCCTAACTTTAGGAAGGTAAATTCTAGTACAAATTTGTTTGTCTTGCTAAGTTGTACGAATGTTAATTTATCGTTGGGGCAGAGATTCAAACAACTTGCCCAGTCTCTTTTCATTATATTCTATTTGTGTTTTTTATCAAAAACTAGAGAGAGAGAAAGAGACCAAAAAGAAAGTGCCCAGTGCTCTAGTCTGACCAGATCTGCACCACACTCAAAATCAATGTGTCACGACAACCCAGGATTGGGGAAACGACGAAAAGAGGAGGAGATCTCAAATAAAGAAACCAAAAGAAGGAAGATAGAGAAATCAGGGTCCATTTATAATCAATCGGAGATCAGTTAGGCCACATCACTCACAGAAATTACACTCCTGAAGACGTATCCTTTCTTCCGCCTGGATAGTAGACTTTCCGGAAATTCTTATATCTGAATGATACTGAACTGTTTTTTATTGCAAATATTACATCAAACAAAAAGATAAATAATATTGGTTTGCCCATTATCTCTAGCTACATAGCTGATCTCCAAGTTATAAAAGGACCCAAATGTCCTTTGAAGTATCTAGCCTTCAGCCTGGATACAGACAGTGGGTAAAGACTACCCGGAAGTTGACAGAAGTCGAGCAACACTGGTTTTCTGGCAGGACCTTGGTGACTGCGTATCAAAAAAAACAATAAAAGCAAATGCAAAATAAAAATAAATATTGTAATGCGAATATCCATCAAACAAAAAGATGGTGCGGCTATCATCTCTAGTGGTTCGTGAAAGGCTTATGCTAACAGATCAATGAGATCTTTGATCCGATATTGGAATTACTCTACGGAGCAAACATAATATAATAGAAAATAGAAACCTACGTACGGCCTTTGCATGTAAGCCGTACAGAAACGGTACTAGGTTGGTTGGTTTACCTTACCCTTGTCTTGTTTCATAAATCACTAGGGATAATAAACTTTAGGCTTTCCCATCCATTCTAGATTCAGTGTCAGCAATTTTTAATCTGATTAACCATAATGACTCGGCGGCCGTTTTCAGGATTATCCACAGAGAACTTTGTACTACTAATTTATTTTGACTTTAGAATAAAGTGTTTTATGTAAGAATCAAAGTAAATAAAATGAAAATGTTATTACGTGATTTTCTGATCTTAATAATGAAGATTAATAATCCACCACGGACCGCTAATTATCATAAAATATTCAAAGCTGTTTATTGTGTAATAGTAAGTAAAAGAAGATAGCAATGATATCTACCAATATCATAGAAACGACAGTAATAAATAATCGGTCTAATAAGGGTGTGACAATTTCTAGGATCACTTTCCTGACGGCAACAGCAATCTCGAGACCCCACAAGACCGTAAAAAGCTCATTAGAGCGAGGCAACCCAGCGCCACACAATAATTGGTAGGTACTAGAAAAAGCATTTTACACGCATCAGTGACGGAAGCGTAAAATATTATACAATGAAGCTTCTTGCGATATGAGAGGCTGGTGAAATTAAACATAGAGAGTTAAAATAGTAAAAGTATTAACGGCATTTCTCTAACTCATACTTTCTGTTCAGATTATCAGGACCGTTCCCTTTGATATAAAACGAATGTTTTCGAAACTCTAGGGACATAAGTTTAATTGAGTGAGATACAAAACTCATGGAACCTGGTAGTGGGATCGCAAAATATCTTCAAAGCCAGTAAGATTAAACAGTAGAACCATTGAATATAGACTTAGCAGAACCCAACTAAATATAGAACTAGTCTCCGGTAAGCAGATCAATACAAGGTTTTTTTTAGGAGTTTCCCTCGCCTTCGCTTTTGCTTATGGCTCCCATCGAATAGCATGTACCTATTTTATACTCAGCTACATAGTACCTCCATATAACGATACATGGACACACGTTCGTTTTGGTGGTCTTGATACGTGTCGTTCCGGATACGTCGACTACCATCACTGATGAATTAAAGTTTCCTCTTGAATATAGTGCGTAACGATGCCCAAGTTTCGTATCATGGTAATATAAGGTGTATTTCTGAAAAATATTTTATTCATGGTTAAAACATTTCTACTTCTACTTACCCATTTACTTCTGTAGGCAATATCTCTATTATTGGGGGAAACTTCAAAGAATGTTTAATTACTGTGTACTATTTTATAGTGTGTGTACTATTTATAGTCAAGCCTTGACAAATGAAGTAGTTTAAAATGTTTCGAGAAATTCAAAATAGTCCGAAAATACACTGAACCTTTTGGGATCACTCGTGTGTATAGGTATCTGTCGAATCGAAATCTACTACATCGATTAGATAGGTTATAACTTAGAATAACTAAACTAAACGTCTTATTACTCTGAGGGTTATAAGGGACACTAAAAAGAAAGACGAATTTGACGAAAGGGGTAAACAAAATCATGTAAAAAATTGTGCGTTTTGAGCAGGTTCCTGAACCTGCTCATAACGCGAATTGCAGCTTGTCCTCTATATTCTAGATTTCTTGTTAAAATTTACAAAAACCTACGCTCGCACTGAAACCGGTCAACGGTCTTATTCCCAATGTCTCGCGTGAGACCTTGAAATTGGTAACAACCCAAAAGTGCCTAAGTCCCCTGCCTTTTAATATAACCACTTAATATTATTTGGGAAGATAAAGAGTCTAATTTATAGCTTAAATGAAAATAATGTTTGTTGACAGGCACGGGCGCCAAAAGATTTTACATCACCCGCGATTACTAATTATATCTGTCAAGACTTCGTCACTTCGATGTGTAGGAATTTGAGTTGCGTTTGACTGTCGTTCGATAAGGGTAAGGACTAATTTCCCCATGTTGTATGTTTTTGTACGCAAACCAACACTACCACAAAGTACGCACTCCCTATCCCACCCAGTTGCCCAGTACCTAAGTACTAATTTCACGCAATAACACATTGTCTCAACATTAATGAGATTAGTCGCGGTCGGAATTACCCCATTTATATTCTCTTGCAAGGCCCCATCTGTTTCTGTCATGGACTTAAGTACGAATGTAGAGATTCTAATGGAGAGGTTCTGCGCTGATTTTATACTCGACTTTGCTACTTTTATGACGTACTTGCTTTCGCCGCCAGGTTGGCTCGCGCTTTCCTTCTATAGATAGATATAAAATACTTTGATGAAGAAAACATTAAAAACAGACATGCTTAAAGTAAAGGGCGGCTTTATCGCTATGAGCGATCTCTTTCAGGCAACCTTGGGATGAATTGGACATGAACAACATAAAAGGTGGCACTTTGGTTAAGCAAAATTGTAATAACTAACGAATACTTACAATAAGTACTAGAATAACTATAGGTACTTATATTTAGCCTAAACATACTATATATGTAACTTACATAAATAATAATAAAACAAATGACATAAGATTCTAAGCTAAACTGATAAAGCAGTCTTCTATGTATTTAATAATAAATTTATCTCATCAGCATCGCCATACAACGAGATAATGCAGACAGCATCTTAGGGACGTTTTCAAAAACACCAGAGAAGTTAGTTTTTCCATAAGTAAGCAAATGGTAAAAGAAAAAAAAACAATTTGCGGTGAATCACTTTTCTGTCACAAATAATTAACCCGCGACCACAAATAATTAATCTGGCGCCAGCCAACCCGTGACGATCACCCCGTTTGAATTTAACTGTGAATATTTAATTTAATCCCGAAGCAATTCGTCCTTGGTTCTGCCTCAGTTGGAAATGTTTCTTCGCCTCACACATATACATATATTACTTGTATGACTTGATGATCCAACCGATTAAGATCTACCTAATAATTTTGAGATATTATATATTTTGTACCGATGTCTATTTTTTTTATTAATTAGTGGAAAAAAGCCTCTATTTACAAAGAAAATTACAGTGTCAGTTATCTAACTAAATAAAAGCTAGTATTTACAATTGAAACAATTCAGCTAACTGCAGCCTATTGCGAACAAACTACAGGTAGCTCAACTGATCCATATCAATTAATTAGTCTGATTGGTGATTTTGCCGTTCTTATTAATAAAAAAATATATAAAGATTTGGGGTCGATTGTAACAGGTCAGGTCTCAATTTGCCTGTTGTTGCAAATATTAAAATAATTACAAGTCTTTACTAATATACGTATGATAAATTCTGCCACAGTTGGAAATGTTTCTTTGCCTACTATAACACTGAAATTTAACGGTTCAATGATGATGTTTTATCTTTAAAAGTGCGCGCTATACAAAGTGCTCATAATAGTCATTAAATTGATGTTAAAAATTGTGTACCTTTAATTTTAGGAAATGTATGATTTATCAAGTGTTTGTATTAATTATAACTAGTAATTTTATTAAAAAAATTTAAAGGTGTCCTTAGCCTGTTGAGTTATGTTTAAATTATAATTAGTTAGATTCTTAACAGTGTTTAGTGTCTACTTTGTGAAATATTTAAGTTAAATAAAGAACCTTAAAAAACAAACAAAAGCAATGATGATGTTGATTCAATAAGGCCCATGGAAATAACTAGCTATTTTTCTGTAAGTAATCAATTCGTTGTAGAACTTTTTGGCTTTTTGGTTTAATATTCTAATTTCTTCTAACCCAGAGGGATCCTCCTTTGTCACGCAATAATTTTCAGTAACATGTTAATTTATCTTTGTCGTTAAAGGACTTTTTATAATAGCAAGAAGGCAATAATCTCATCCCAAACATAAAATAAAATACTGACCCTTCAAAGGTTTTACGATCTATAAATAAGCCAAAGGGACATCATTACATTCCAAATCTTTATTTACAGAAATTTTATTCCGCCAAATCTCTTGAGGATAATCCTGAAGATATTATAGGGTCAATATTTATATTACATGTTCACTTTCAATTGGTGTTGATATGGATCAGTTAAGCTACCAATAGTTTGTTTGCAACAGTCTGCAGTTAGCTCAACTGTTTCAATTGTAAACACGAGGTCTAATTTGGTTATTAAATTGTAATTTTATTTTTTAAAGGTTCAGTAAAACTTGATTTCAGATATTTTATAAGTTAATTTCATGAAAGACGTGTGATGTTTCGTAGATCTATTCGAAAAAAAACGTTTGTAACAAAAACTATCTATTTCTTAGGTTTTAATGTTTAGTACACGGAATTGATTTAGACAAAACGAAGATTTAGATATATACATAAATATATAAAAAAAATTGTTTCGGCGGGACTTGATACTATGTAAAGGAACACGCTAACAAACTAAAACCGCGAAATCAAATCTCCAAATACGAGGGCTTACGCACTATAATAAACAGAAACCAAAGATTACACATTTAAACAGTTGGTTTTTCATACGCTGATTACTATAATTTTAACTATTCAATGGTCAAAATGTCAATTCAACGTCAATTCGGCAAGAGAACTGACTTTTTGAAAACAAACTTGAGCATTAATTAGTTGAATTGCTAAACTATCAGCACAGCCAGTAATCACAGCATAAGTTTAATGCGATATATGGGAATGATATTAATAACTTAATTAAGAAAATTCAAATTACGAGTCTGAAAATCAAAACAATTAGGTAAAAGTAAAGAACAATGTCAAAGAAAGTCAAAACTCGAAACTTCATACAGAAAAGCAACTCCAGCGTGTTAAGTAAATTTCCTGAAACCACTGCGAAATGGGATTCTCATATTTTTCTCATTTTCCGTAAAATCACTTTTCAATTTACCAGATTTGTCAGCTAAGACGCGCCACATATGAATTCAAACATAACATGAACTTTTTTAAAAACAACGGTTTAGAGTTGTTTTTAAGAAATCTTTCAATTGGAACAAAGAGGTTTCATACGAATTTTGTTTTAAAGTTTTAAAAATCGAATCTAGATAAATGGAAGCAATTTTTCTACAAAAGACGGACGAAATGCATTTTTCTCGTCATTATTCTTCTTACCGCAAACTTGCCGAGTCTAATATTTTGAGCACTAGTTAAAGCATGCATGGTCTTAAATTCTCAAGTTTCGGTTAGAGCTTTTGAAAGTTAGTGCAATATTTCGCAGACATTGGTGCCACCGAGAATTTCAGCGGTAAATAATTTGCATAGTTACTCCTTCGATTATGCACATTGTTTCAAAACCTTTGACGACTTCTGTGGCGCGGTGGACGCAGGCCCGTCTACGACGCAGAAGGTTGCGGGTTTGATTCCCGCCTCGGGATTTGTGTAGGTCATAGCATATCTCATCGTCAAGCATATATCCCGTTCTTGAGATATATTTTCCGGTCGTTTTCCATGTATAGTAAAAATAACTATGTGATATATTGCGTTAAGTATATCAGTCATCTAGTACCCATAACAAAAGCTCTTCTTAGCTTGGGGCTAGATGACGCTTTGCGGATTGTCCAGCAATATTATTTAAATCTTTTTTATTTAAAATCAATATTACGATGTAGACCAAAATGTAGACTTGTTATTTGTAGAACCTACTACCAACCTGATATGATTTATCGGTTATTTTTTTTCACACACGGACTCAATGGTTATTTGTGTTCTTTATTGGCTAAAGGAGTTTTTATTTAGAAAAATAACACCTAAACCTCTTATGTCAAAAGCTACTCTCAACTAAAAACTCTTCAGATGCAATCGAGTGCAATAGGTATTCATATTAAGTACATGTCTTTGATTTGCAAATCCTCATGCGCTACCGACTGCATTACATATTTTTAAAGGCATCCATCGACTGCTCAAAAGATGTAGGATAACGATGAGTTTCAATAAGGTTCATTTTGTAAGTCGATCTTTTCTTTTCAATGAAGTCACAAATGAAGTTTTCATAATAAAATCTGAGAAAGTTTAATTAATTGAAAGAACCACCCTGAAATTGAAGGTACGTTGACGAGATAAGAATCATTAGTACATTATGGTCTTAGGGTTGGTTAAAAATTACAATTATGAAACACGCAGCAGTATCTAGGCTTGCTTAAAAATTAGTTTATTTAAAATCAATAATCAAAATCAAGGTGCTTTATTTCCTTTAGACATTAGGACTCTTAGACACGTCACAAATTACATAAGTAATACTGGGAAATAAAGTGAACGATTTGATTCTTGTTTTACTTCAATCTTTTCAAGGTATTTTAACGATTTAGCTTGAATCTTACTAAAAAAAATCTGCATACTACCTCTAGTGCGAGGATTATTGCATAAAAATACAACAAATCTTAGGATTCTGCAATCTTTTTTTTTATTTTTACCTTTATCTTCATTGATTTTTAATAACGTTTGACCAAACTGATTTTTGCTTGTTTCTTTCCAACCCAATTTATTTAACTTCACCGGTCACGTTTCTTCGCTAGCAATTGATTTTGGCCTTTATCTATATAAAGCCTCCCTTGATTTGAAATATGGCTTATCATAATTGAAATTGGCTTAATAAAACCTACCAAGGTGCGTGAGTATTTACGATTGGACTGTGCGCAGTGTTTGAAATGAACTTGTCCATTGCAATTTTCTTGATATGTAAGTATGATTGAAGGTCATCCCAAGGTTGCCTGGAAGAGATCGCTCATAGCGATAAGGTTGCCCTTAATACTTCCTCTACTTTAAGCATGTTTGTCTGTAATGTTTTCTTTCTTTGTGTAGTATGTTAAAGTACATATTTTCTATTTATATATATAAAATGCTTTATTATGTTACAAATTCGAAAACTCCTGAAGACGACTATCGTATTTTGTTTAATCAAAGATAATAAAAGTTCTACCGATACTCAAAAGAATAAGACAATTACGACTAGAATAATAAAAGTCTTCCACTTATATTCTATGTCGATTCTGTCATAATTTTTTCAGTATAAAACACAGATAAATAAATTCACTTAAGATGAGTATATGTTAATATCTAAAGTTAAGCATTACTTAGGTGGTTACAATTGATCTACGTCGTTTTAATGTCCCTATTTGTCCCTATTGGCGTTTTAGTATAGACAAATCGCATTACAAATGCTTCCTGAAATCCCTTTTCAGCACTATCGATGGCATACTCAAAAGAGTGCTCAGTAACATGCCCGGAAACCCAAGACCCAATGATATGCGGCCTGGAAGTGAAGACTAGGACGTATAAGCTATTCCCCAATGCTTGCGGTCTAGCAGCTTACACAGAGTGTTACAAAGTTGGTAAATATTGCAATAATGATGATCAACTTTGAGTAAAACAGCTTGAATACTTTTTATTTAGTTAGATAAGATAATTTCTATTAAACCAACCTTCAACCTTATTTTGCCTAGTTTATTAGTAACAAAAAGGCTCCCATTAATTCCCTGGCAAAGTGAGTGTTTCCACAAGAGACTTGGCCCAGATTCCCGATGCAAGCCGGTCCATTACCCTAATGCCCTTTTTTGACAAACTGCAGAATGCGCACAATTTTTACTGCAGTTGCGTTGTCTAACGTCCAATTATACGAGTAGTGGGGCTGGCACGAACAGTGAGGACAACGACAACAAAGTCGAGTAGCGGAAATGTCAGAGTAGCTTAAAAGATATGAGAGCTATTCCGTTTAAAGTTCTTTATTTGTACTACTGTGGGTATTAAACAAAAATTTATCGTATTACACACGTAGACAAGCTCAGTTCCATTATTGAAGTTTTCATACGGATCCCTAAGTGTTTAAAAACAACTATGGCCTAAGTTCATCAGAGATACTGTAGGATTCTAATGGTGAAAGAAATTTGAAATCGGTATTAGGTAGTTTCGGAGCCTATTCAATCCAAACAAATCAAGTTTTCAACGTACAAAGAGCAAAAACAGCTAGTTTGTTTGACTTCCTCCTTTGTGCAGCTAGCATACATAGCTCTTCTGTGTACCTCTGATTGCCTGAAATAATTGGAAAGCAGTCAACCGGGGCTTTCCAACCACGCACCTTCTGACCGTTAGTGCGTAAACTGTAACGATTCCAAAAAATCTCTACATAAATGTTTTGCATTGTTCTAAAAATTTCGTTGTCTGATATCATTGTAACGTTTATTTAGCTAGCAACAAAGGGTCTTTGAAATTTAAATACCTTAGAGACTCTCCCTATTAAGATAAAATGATAATACAAATAGAGTCTGATTACAGACACAAAGCTCTATAAAGATGAAATAAAATTGTTATACTAAAACAGGGTGTGAAAATGAGGCTTGTAAAAAAATATACACTTGCTTGAATCTCGACCCGTGGCTAATTTAGTGTTAAATAAAGGATAAGTTAGTTACTAAAGCAGTAAGGAACTGAAGGAATTATTATCAAAGTATTTCTCAAAGTTGAGAAACAAGCTTGTTAAAAACTTTGCTGGCAAAGCACTTTATAGAAATGCAATCATAGGAAGAGTGGATGAATAAAATATTGCGATAAGTTCATATAAAAATATATTGGTTTATATTAGTTGATGAACAGAAAGTGGTCTTCTAGCGGAAGCTAGTATTTTATACCTTTTTTACCTATACGGGTTATAAGTAGATGATCAATAACCTTTTAAGGCGACTTGGGTAGATCAAGACGACGCGTGTTGTCCACGTAGCGATTTTTAACAGTATGTATTAGTCCACTCCTCACAAACATCCGTATGATCTTGCAAAATGCTTCATAAGAGCGGTCCACGCCACTACTACTTATTTGTGCTATCACTGTAAAATGGATCTACATATAACTAGCGTAAGGCCATTTTTGAAAACTCATTTTTGGGTTGTGCGGCAGCGGCTTTAGATGTAGGTATGTCCAAGATCATAAGAAGGTAAGATGGTAGTAAACTAAATCTATATTTTGTAGAAATTTACGCTAGTCTAATTCAAAGTTTTACGACTTTAATCTCGTTTATCGGATACACTTGGTTGTACACGACAAAATATCTCTAGACTAAATCTCTCGAGGCTGAAAAATGGACTCGAGATAATCGAGTTTTTACTAAATTGCAAGACGAGTTTATCGCACTCGCCAGATTATTTTGGCAAATCATTGCACCTCATGTGCCTGGTCATTTTAACTTAGACTTCAGCTACCAGGGTGTTGGTTTTCGACCCTTCGGCGTTCTGTCATGCCTTGCATACCCAAGTTTGTTGCTGAAGATACGAGCGTTCTTTGGACATGTCAATATACCACTGACGTAACGGTAGTGGATGACCACCGGTGCGCGAGCCTTGAGAACGTCCTGCTTCTTATCGAATTCAGGGCCTTTATTCACGATTGCCAATCCCAACGTGTTTCACAGCGGCGTGGAATCGAACAAAATCCTATTTAGAACACATTGTGACGTCACACGGTTTGGTCAAGGAATCTCGTATTTCATAGAGAAGAAGGCCCCAGCACGAGGCTCGGTTTTAAAAGCGTCTACATGTTGGTGGATGAGGCGCCTCCACTCTGGACGCTCAGCTGCCTTATTCTCCCATTGAGAGAGATTATCGCATCTCATATCATAGAAATTTTTCCGTCGCCGGAGCCATAAGGAAGAAAACTTTCTTATTCTACTATACCGTTTAGAGAAAAGGAATAAAAACTACAATTCTTATCAGTGTCCATTATATTTTTTTATATCTATTTTGACATAAATTGCAGCAAATTATGTACAAATTAACAAAACTTATCAAATTAGCCATAACAAATGTATCTAGCTGTTGCTATTCGATTGCTATAATACCACACCCACACCCCTCATTTGTTTCTTTCCAGAATTCGTCGAAACTCCCATAAAGTTCTGCATTATGAACGCAGTATCCGCTAGAAGGATGTACGGGCAATCCTGTCCTATCTTCTGTCCAAACCACTACAGGCCTGTTTGCGGGGCAAATAGACACAAGAGATACGTTTACAGGACATTCAATAATGGATGTTATTTGGATATGCTCAACTGCAGGGGCGATGAGGATTCAGCGGGTAAGAAATCAAAAAAAGTCGAAGAAATTAATATTCTTTGAAAAAAATATTACTTACTATAAAATATCAAAATGATGATAAAAAGGTTTAGGACGAGTTTTGCTCTGACTCGAAAACAAGGTGGAGGTTTCTTGTTCGCTTCTTTAATTTACCTTCAAAAAATTGATAAGAACAAAGCATCAAATTGATTACTTAATTTTTCAGTATTACTTAATAATTTGTATTTTGTCACGTGTCCTGTAAAATTCCTGTAAAGTATAAAGGAAACAAATTACTTTAAGTTTAATTATACGTTTCTACGAAAAAAAACTCCCAAGTTAATTACAAAATTGTCAGTAAATAAATATTTAAAGCCTTGGAGACCCTTTGCCAAATTTATACTATAAAATATCAGTTTATCTACAGGATAAAAAAGTTTAGGACCGTTTTTGATCTTAATCGAAAAATAATACGCTGCTAGTCGCTTCTTTGCTTTCGTCTACCAGTCACTTAACCTAACCGATATCTGAGCTGCATTGTATTTGAAAGAAATTGTTTATTTATGTAAAAGTAAGCCTCTGGTTTTCCCTCAAATAAAGAAATTAATGGATTCCGGTACCAATTACATGATATTATTACAGGTTACGTTGAAGTACCGCTGGAATTCTGTCCTAACCACTCCATGAAGAACATCTGGAAAGAACAAGTCGTCGCCTCTAACCTGCATGAGTATGCGCAATATTAAATGATGATTTAACGCTACTGTCTAATTTTTAAAACAAAACTCTACTTTCCCGATGGACCTAAAGTCTCGACTCAAAAGGGAGTAAATACACAGGCTCTATGAGTTTCCTCAGATATTCAGCAAGATCTGCTGTATCAGCCCTCACGGAAATCCTCGGAAGATAGGAAATGCAAGTGCATACTTACTGAATATCATATTAATTAAATACCTAAGCAAAAACATTTCAAGATGCTTTTAAACTCGAAGAAATGAAAGACCCGGGATAGTTTTTGCTAGTTTATTTATCTATACTAATATTATAATGAGGAAAGATTTGATTGGTTGTATGTTTGTTTGTTTGTTTGAATTGAATAGGCTCCGAAACTACTGGACCAATTCGAAAAATTCTTTCACCATTAGAATCCTAAATTTTCCGTGATGAACATAGGCTATACAATATTTTCAAAAAAGTTAGGGAGGGATCCGCATGAAAAATTCAATAAATGAACCGTGCGCTGTATATTCAACCTCTTTTTCTACTATGGCGAGTCATAATAGAAAAAGAGGTTGAATATACAATAGCTCACGGTGCTTGCTTTTTCTCTATGGCCAGCTTAGACGGCCAGTGTCAGTTATGAAGTGTTGAGTCAATGTCAAAAACCCCAATGCTCTTAAAAAAAGTAAGGGATCCGTATGAAAACTGTGAAACCCGTCGTGTTAGTGTGTATAATTTCTGAATTTTTTGTTTAATACCCGTGCGAAGCCGGGGCGGACCGCTAGTGATTAATATAACAAATAAGAGCACATTGCGATGTCGACGAGACGTGACAAAATGGAAGGGGATATTACAAACTATGTGTAAAACGAGAGCAAAACTAAACAAGGTGCGATTGCTATAATGAAACGTTTAGGAGTCTTATGTCAACGGAGGTGCGTAGATACTTTTTGCGTTCTATGAATTTCCTACAACACTACACCGTGCAGAATGTTCATAATTTAAAAGCCAAACACTTCGTCAAATCTGTAATTCGAAATGAATTTCCCTAATTCAGTCACGTAAGTTTATTCCACTTAGTAGCCGCACTAGTTAGCAGGCACCGACCGCAAATTAACGCAAAATGTTTTGGTAAAGTCCATGAAACGTAAGGTCAGTTGGACTAAACAGCCAAGCTCCACGCAATTACGGCGTTTTCGGACTTTACCGATTTGTTTCTGCCATGTCGATAAAATGGGCTTTACGTAAAAGGGAAACTTTTCCAATGGTGTCAACTGACCTATTCAACTTTACAACGCCGGTCCGTTTTTTGAAGCAGACTATAGCGCGAGCTTCAATTTTATGCACGAAAATACCGTGTTTAATATGACAACCAATAAACATCGAATTGAATGTCGAATTCATGCGAATTTGCGTCGTATTAAATAAGTTTAATAAACCCCTTTCATCATCATTGACCCCTTAAGATCTTATGATATAGTAAGATTAAATAAACAATAGTTTAAGTACCAGTAACTTCGGAGATAAATACGTTGCGTAACTTCAAAGATAAGCATATATAGGGATAGACAGACAGACTACGGGAAGCTATTTTGTTTTATACTATGTAGTGAAGATGTTCCTATTAAGATTTTTGTATTTTATCCCACTATGGGAGCTAAAGATTTAATCACGTCCCGTTTTCCCTTGTTGCTATATCTAGGTCGTAATAATCGAAAACAAACAGCGTTCCAAAACAAAAATAACGAATTAAACGTGCGCCTTCAAGAAAACCAGTTTTGTTGGTATTGTCATACTTTGAAATGGAGACAGCATTGTTCATACTTTTAAATGAAGAAATTCTCTGGAAAGTGCAATTGTTCTATTAATTACAAATCTTTTGATTTCAGTTGCAGTTGCCTGCTTCAACAGAGTTCTACATATACATATACTTACACTTTGCTTAAGTCTGTCTGTTTTACAAGTAGATAAGTATTTTAAACAATTTTTAGTGGAAAAGACATTAAATTAATATATTTAGATTACATTAAATATAAAACAGTCTCATATCAATGTCTTGTCTTCTAGATAATCTTATTCGAAGAGAGAAACAAAGTTATACGTAATAGTTTGTTCATACGCTTACTTTTAGTAATTTAATAGAGGTAAATAGTGCTGGACAATCCACCATATTTGTAGATATTTTACACATAAATATTAATATTATTATAAGTCTCAATTACCATTCAATAGAAGTAGTTCATACACAGTAGGTAAATTATATAGCACACATATTTTTTTTATAATACATAAAACACGACCAGAATCGGCAGATCGTACAAATAATAACTTGAGGCGGGAATCGAATCCGCAACCTCGTGCATTGCAGGTGGAGCCAGAGATCTTCATGCTAAATGCATTGCATGCATTCAATTTTTTAATTAAAATAGAATTTAAAAATTTAAGCCGGCTAAAATCAGGCGAATTCACATGTAAAAGCTACTATTTCAATAAAAGCAGGTGTTCAGTGAAATTGCTCTGGAAGTCTAGACCTGGGTATAATTATAAAAGATTATTCCTGGATACGATCCAAGCTTGAAACCAATCTCTTTTGTTTGCATTCTATCCGTCGCCTCAGATTCAAAACAAGGGGAAAACTCCCCTATTACCTTCTTATTTACAACAGATTGGTGTAACTGGTTGAATAAAAAACGTTGGTGATTTTGATATTTGTTTGACTATAAAAAGCGTGAAAATTTAAATAATAGAAAGAAAATATTTTATGCCCATTTGCTACTAGGTCATGTTGCTAAAAGGACCTGTGCTGTTATGTTTAAATATTATTGTTATGCCGATTTACTTTCAGGACGTCCGTTAATAGAGTCCGCTTAAATCTTCTTTCGATAGGAAACCTTGAAAACTTTTTATACACTCTTGTCGGTTACTTGATCTCGTGGTGTAGTTGGCTAACACATTCCCATACTTAGGGAAGGACGCGGTCTCAAGTCCTTCCAAAATCGATATTTTTTTTTTTTGGTTTTTTATTTAATTCTTAGTACCCCGAGTCCGAGGGCTTACGCACTATAATTAAAAATGTAGTAGTTACATAAGATTTTTGTTTTGTTACTCATATAGTGCTAAAGGTATAGTAATATTCAATACCTACCCAAAACTATATTAAATATGCTAATTTCAATATACAGCCTATGTTACATCTCCGCCCCCAATAAGATATTACTGAGGCATTTTAAGGAGCCAGAAGCCTCCATACATTTCCATTGGATTACAGCCACGTAAAGGCGCGTGAGTTATCGCCCTACTGTCTACAGTTACTAGGTTTGTTACCTAAAATGTCACTGAAATAAAACGGCGAAACCGTAACAAAAGGCTCCGAAATACGTAAACAATAGAATCTTACACTTTTATGACCCATGAGGGCCCGGTGAATGTCGTGAAAGATCCTCGTAGTTGGATGCGGGCCGCACTAAATTTGGTAACTGTTGTTAAATTCTAAATATATATAAGGATGCATTAAGGATGAATGAAACCTCCAACTGTATATTATAATAATACTTTTGATTATATATTAATAATACTCATACAAATAAGGAAAATTCATTTCGTAGTTCCAAAATGATATGTAATTTGTGCATATTTTTATTTACATTTATTTACCATGATCTGTTATTATTAGTATGAAAATAGTATTTACCCAGGTTCTTGCCACGATTTTTTTTCAAAATGCTTTTCTCAAATTACATTAAACCTTATCGCATTTTTATCAAATCAGAATGTTTTTCTTAGTATTATATTGTTTTTGAAAAAGCGTTTGTTCGCAGGTTTGTAAGGCACATTTAAAAGGCCAGCCTTAAAAGGAGGCTTTCAAATATTGTCTATACTCTTGAACTTCGTGAAAGAGATAAAAACATTTGTTTTGTAGAGATTTTAAGGGGATTCCTATGTCCATCTGTGAGGTTCGTTCAGCTGATAATGCGTATGGACATATGCGTATATTATATATTATATATAATGCGTATGCGTATATTAACCTGCCCATACAGCTGTGACGGTTCCCTCTAAGTCGCCGAGGCAGGCTGTGGATGCGATAAACTAAACTAACACTTCCACAGCCCAATACTCACACGGTCCATGCACAGTTTCTCGGTCGCTATCTAAACTGGGCAGTGAATGCGTTAAAGAATGTCTATTCACTGTGACAATACAGCCAAGCTTCAGTAACCTACAATGTCTGCTCTACCATCTGAGCTCCAGTAACGAGTAAAGCTGTACATAACAAGCACAAAGCTTTTGATAACCAAAGCTTTGTCCATCTGAAGGGAATTTTCATATTGCGCGAATTTTAGAGTACCTACCCTCAAGATTTCTGCGAACTGAGCTTTGCATGCTGGGTATAATATAATAACCTAGATATGAAAACATCTAAGGGTCACCACACACGATAGCAGGTCCACAAGCGACAAAGAGAAGCAAGAACAAAGTGGGGCGAGGCTATGCGACTCCGTACAAAATATTATGAAAACTACAATAAATGTGCCGGTGGAGGTGTGCGAAGACCCTAAGATACTGAGAATCCAATTTCAACTAGATAATCAGAACCAAATAAAGGCTCAAAAGGTAATTTTTCTACTAAGTTTCTGCTACGGCGGCGGCGCGGCGTGCTCTTAGCGGCTAGGATGTAGAAAGCTTACTGCGCGGCTGCTATTGCCCTTGTAAAATATACTTAAATACGAGTATAATGAATTTAAGCCCAATGCTGGTTTTAGAGCTGTTCGGTAGCAGTGAGGTTTTGGGCCGGGTCGGTTAAATGAAGAGAAAATATCCGCCCATTCATGTCATTTAAGGCGATGCGAACTAGCGTCGCTGCCGTATATAGCATACGTTGCATGCCGTATATAGCACGTTGCATGCCGTATATAGCATACGTTGAACGAAGGAAATTTCAAAATTTTCATTCTTTTGTACCCAACTTCGAACTCAGTCTAGACTCTGACTCGTCTGTAACTAGATAGTGCTGACAATTCTGTGACAACAAATTTATACAAACTTCATGATGAGTTTAACGTCGTTGGTGTTCTAAAAAAATAACTCGAATTTGTATAAAACAATGCAGAAAACGGTATCTACAACTTTTTTTACGAATTCGCAATTTGTTGGCTTATTAAAAACAGATTAGAGGTACTTAATGGGAAATAAAACAAGAGGAACGTGATAAATAACTGATAAATCTTTAATAGATGTGCCAAAGAGAATAGGCACTTATTTTATTTAAAAAAACAACACTTTTTTGCTATAAAAACTATCGTAGTTTGACGAATTCATTATGAATGTAAGCTGGTTAACTACGAACCTATTATATGTCTGTGTATTCTTACAACATATAATAGGTTCGTAGTTAATCCGCTTACATTCATAATTAAAAACAACACTGTAAGGCTATGTTTAACGTAGGCGAAAGCGTCTCATAAAGTCAGAACTAAAACATAGGTTTTTTTCAAAAGGGATTTTCTAGGACACATAAAGGTCGGTAACGCGCTTACAGGCGTCTATAGGTTGCGGTTATTGCTTCCTATCAGGTGGGTCGAATACCCGTTTGCCACCTTGGTGGTATAAAAAAACGACAAAAATAAATAGTAATTACCATAAATACTTACCATAAATAGTAAACAATTTGTACAAATTAACTAGTATCAAGATTTTTTAAAACTTTAATAAATCCGACTTGCCGTTTATTTGCATTTATTTGTTTAGCGACGGGGCTAAGGTCTACAAAGCGGCAAAGAACAATACCGTTGTGTATGTTGTTCTACCTCATTCATTAAAATCGTATAGGCCGTTTTGTGCTTTGAGGTCATAAAGAGCATACACAGGCCTTAATAAGGGCGTGGGCATAAGCTTACGATATACCTACTGTGACGAGAACCATCAACGATGAAGAAAAGAAGGTACAAACGAGGTGTAGCCTAAAAAATGTGACAAGTCCGTCCTATTTCGTAATTGTATTTTAAGCTTATGCATGTGAAAGCACTGAAGTTACTTATGCGCTTGTCAACTAACATATTTATTTGGCTTCATTCATATAGATAAAATCTTAGTTGCACTTTTGCAACTACCAATGCGGCACTTGACAAGATAAAAGGTGACAGCAAAAATAAGATATTTTTGGCAAAGTATACCGGGTCACTGGCATGCATGGGCTTTTTGCCAGTTAGTCAGTTACGCCCGATAAACCCTGTATAGTTGTCCCATTGATTATTATTTGTATGACGCAAATAGACGTCCATTTCTGAACAGCGAGAGTTGAAATCTAGAAACCTACTTATTCTTTATCTTGATAAGGCATAATGTAGAGGTATTATATAATAATGTTGTATTAGGTATATCGTGGGGATTATGGGCAATAACCCCCAAATAATGATGCCATCTATGGCGCTCATTAGGGGAGGCCTATGTCCAGAAGTGGACTATTATAGGCTGGTGATGATGATGATGATGATAGGTATATCAGTCATCTAGATAAAACTAATAACACAAGCTATGCTTAGCTTGCTGCTTGATGCTATGTGGATTGTCCAGCATTATTTATTTATTTATAAGGTGTTCTCTGCTAAGCCTCTGCGCAACTACGATGGATTATCATGGGTATTGAAAGCAGTGGAAGTGTTAAGTTTATTAATATATATAATAGTTCCGAAACAGAACGATGAAAATATAAATGATGAAAATACTTTATATTTTCTTATAAAAATAATTAAAAACCCTAAACTAGAGCATTCACTGTCAGAAGCCTATGTCCCTAGTACCTACTAGGTACCTTAGGTATATGAAACCTTGCGAGATATCTCCCATCTCCCTTACCTAAGTATCAAAAGAATATTATAAGAAGTACAGTCGGTGAGCGCTATTTAAAGACTTTTACTTTGTCCCTACTACGTAAGTCTTTTAGTTTTTAACCCTATGAAAGGCTTAAAAGAAAAAAGAGACATAGCCAGCTGTGGAAAAAATCTTTTTAGCTACAGTCAAGAATTTATTCTAGCTATAAAAGCTTTAAGCTATTGTAAAGATCTTTGTGAAACATGAAATCAATAAAACACTTGAAACTAGCTAGCTTATAAGAGACGATTTTAGTATTGGCACGATTTTGGTGACGGCAATAAGCTTGTTTTACATGGATTATTCCCCCTGCGTCGACGTACCAGTCAGTTACGTACGTATTGATTTTAAAATCGTCGTTTTCTTAAGAGAAGAGGTTGTGGTAGATATATCTAATCAACAAAACATGTTTTGTCTTAATCCAAGTGTAACTCCAAGTGTAACTAAATACGAAGTTATTGATAAAATAGTTTCTATTTTCAACAGCACAGATTTTTTTTTCTGAAATCTAACGGAAATATTCCCAATTTGTTTTTAATTCTAGTCGGTCCAATGGAGTCGTCAGAGCTCGAAAGATAACGTTATTCATGATCGTAGGTCCTCTTTTAAAAGCCGAACACGCTTTTTAGGAGAAGAAGTCACCATAACATCGAAAACATTCTTCCGAGTCGTGATTCGTGATCAAACTTTCTGAATGGTGTGCTGAATCGCGAAATTCTTTTACGGTTCGGACAAAGACTCTATTATAATCGGTGCGTTAAATCAATGCTTCGCTATTCGGGATTTTATCTTGAATATTGGACGCTTTGCGGTATGTTATATGTAGTATGGATTACTATACTGCTGTTGATGTTCTATAGATAGTAAGTATGAATTACTATACTGCAGTAGATGTTCTATAGATAGATTGATAAATAAAAATAAATGCTGGGCAATTGACACAGCACTACCCAAGCTAAACAGACCTTGTGTTATGTTAAGAGATAACTGATATACATAATACAATATATAACATAGATTATTATATCATATTACTAGCGACCCGCCCCGGTTTCGCAAGGGTGCAATGCATTGGGCTTATAAACCTTCTGCTTGAATTGCTATATCTAACCCGCATCAAAGTCCGTTGCTTAGTTTTAAAGATCTAACCATACTTTAAGGACAGATAGACAGCATGAAGAGACTTTGTTTTATACATGTTGATGATATATAAAAACGACCAGAATACCCTAAACAAATATCTGCAGATCGTGAAAACATTTCCCTATGCGGGAAATAAACCCACAACCTCCTGCGTCGAAAGGACCTTCGCCCACCGAGGCCGTCACAAGACCGATAGGTAGTGTTCATTCTTATAAGTTTTTTTATGGTAAATGGAGTCTAAAATAAATGGAGTCTAAATCATGTTTATCTAGACCCTAGCTAGAGTTCTCTAATATAATATAAAAACACACTTTATACTAGTAACGCATTACAGTTTTCTTACTATTGTGTGAGAGTACAATTTTTACTTGTACTGTGTGATTCCTAACTAGTTTTTAATTTTATATCGTGTTTCTGGCTATTTTTGTTCGGTTTGATATTTGATATTTTGTCGAGGCTGAAACTCTTGAACTGAAATTACTTTTGCGATAAAATAAATAATAAAAATAAAATCAATTTAATAATAAACGGGACTAAGGTCCTTAGTACACTTTGAGTACCGGTCACCGAATAAGGCAACGTTGGGCGCGGACAGAACTTAGATGGGTGAACGCGTACGATTGCTCCTTTTTTCATCCATACAGTTTCTTTTACGAATCAGTTTCATCCGATAGTACAGAACCATCCGTGCCGAGTCGACTTGCACTTGCCCGATTTCATTTATGCTCACCAATTACTTTGTCAATGATAATTAGTTTTGTATAGAAACACGGAAAACCACCATACGGCAGGGTATTCTTTCCATAGCGTTGGCTGAGTGTTAGCCATTTTCGTTGTAACTCATCACCAGCCTAACTCGTTGTAACTAATTGATTAATTCTTATTTATATTGTTTGAATTGTAAATTTTTTCATTGAGTAACAAAATGAACAAATTTTTTCTTTTACTTTAGGTACTTTTTAAAATAATTCCGGATGGCCCCATAAAATGTTAATTCCCGAGGTATTTTGTACCGCAAAACATTGTATGTGTATACACTAATCTCATAACATAACGTGCGAAGACTATAGCACAGATTTCTAAGGTTTAAAAATTCATCGTAAAAAATATCTAACAGATTATTCATAAACAATTTTTTTTTATTGTCAGTCATTTTCCTCCAGCTAAAAATAGGTTGACTTGCGAATTCAAATTAAATATACTTAATATTTACCTTGTTATAGGCCTAGCCATCATAATGAGATTATCAAACAGCAAAATAATGAAATATAGTCTTAAGCATTTTTTAAATAAACTTCCTTTTTCCATTAAACCTTTGCGGAAAGAATAGGATAATACCTTGTTATTCCCTTTTTAACCTCCGAAAAAACACAAACCTTTATCAGTGAAAATTGTTTAATAAAAGGTAATTTCTTTGAAAAGTTTAGCGGAACAACAGGCTTTTTGGCGTGAGGCTTTCGCCCTTTTTACCATCATAATTGTTTGCTTACAAATGAAATTTAGCGAGCAAAATTCATTTTAAGCATTTAAGTAGATAGCTTTACGCTGCAACCCACTTACGCTTGTCATACTTGTTACTTACTAATTCTACTAATTTCAGAATGAATTGTCGCTTCAAGCTTGGACGTAAGAAACCATTTCAAATGCACGCCAACCCGCGAATTTGAATGGTTTCGTTCGGAAATTAGTAACGTCGGTTGTTGGTCTGGTCCGCTGGACGCTGATTGGCATTTGGTATGTGATCCCGTGTTGAACAGTATTCCAATTTATCTATCTACTAGCAGCCCGCCCCGGCTTCGCACGGGTATTTTAAAGAATTTTAAGTTCTTCCACACACACACACACGTTAGATAAGGTACCTACTTTATTATTGAAGTTTTCATAGGGATCACTAACTTTAAAAATATTCTATGGCCTATGATTATCATTCTAATGATGTTTTTTTTCCAAAAAGGTCTAGTAGTTTTGGAACCTATTCAATTCAAACCATAAACAAACAATAAAATCTTTCCTTTTATAATTGTACCTTTACCTCCTTTACTTATCTAAAGAAAAACAGGGAACACTTTATTTTTTGGCATTGACTTTTCTCTCGCACCGCTATATCGCCTACATCGCATGGTTCCAATCTTGAAGTTTTTATATTTTTTGACATTGAGTTTCCTCTCGCACCCCAATAACGAATTGTGATGTTGTCTGTCGAAAACCAAGGGAATCGTGACAATCCATAACTGACACTGGCGGAGCAAAAGCGGTGCCATATAAAAAGAAGTTGAAGTTGAGTGACAGCAAAAGCGAGCAGCACAAAAAAAGAAAAAAAGAAGTTGATGTATAGCGCTATGGTTTTATTATTGAAGTTTTTATACGGATCTCTAACTTTTTTGAAAATATTTTTTAGCCTATGATGGTGGAAGAATTTTTCAAATTGGTCTAGTAGTTTCGGAGCCTATTCAATTCAAACAAACAAACATACAAATACAAACAAACATACAAACAAACAAACAATCAAATTTTTCCTCTTTATAATATTAGTGTAGAAGATATAGATATAGATCTACCTGTGATTATGCTGAGGCAGGACCATTTTGGTTCTAACGCTGTACGATTATTTTATTTTTTAGGTTTTATTTTGAATTAATGTTTTCTTGTGTGAGCCGAATAAAAACTCTTTTCTTTACTAAAATGAAGTGTAAACCAGCTATTATAGCTGGTTTACACTTTGTGAAGTATCAAGTGCGAGTGACAAGTGCAAGTGTTAAGTGTGTAGTAAAATCAGCGTGTAAGTGTAAACGCATACGC
The DNA here is from genome assembly GCA_963931895.1 of Eupithecia pulchellata. Lineage (NCBI taxonomy): Eukaryota > Metazoa > Arthropoda > Insecta > Lepidoptera > Geometridae > Eupithecia > Eupithecia pulchellata. The sequence continues at coordinate 3,393,596 of OZ007540.1, forward strand.
TGTTAAGTGGTAAGTGCAGGTAGCAAGTGCGAGTGTGAAGTGAAGTGTTTAGAAGCCGTCTCTAAATTTTACTGTTAAGTAGCTACCCCCGCACACCCGCGCTTTCCCCTCACTCGCAGCGCCGCCCGAACAAGTCAATAATTCATTAAATTTTTCTTCTGACATTCTCATTACATTAAAAAACTCAATGGGATCCTCTTTAATCAGTTCATCAAAAAGTTTAACACTAGCTCCACACCTCACTACACACTCAGATCTTCTGCTTATCCATTTTCTTTGCCATAACTTTGACGACCGCTGTGGCGCGATGGTCGTCCTCCATATCGCACCGACAGAGCCACTCTGAACCTGCAGAATCAACTAAACACTGTGTGAACGTTCTGAATACACTTAACACTTGAGACCAAATAAACACGTTAACTAATCACTTATTACTCGCACTTGCACTAAACAAAGTGTAAACCAGCTATAACACAAAATTTAATGTGTTTCCTTAGAAGATGTTTTGAACCGATACGAGAGGCTAAAATGTAAATGAGGCTTTGTGGCATAGAGGAAAAAAATCCTTCGTCCCTGCTCTGTGGGTTGACCAATATTTTTAGATTTCGTGCTTCGAATAACCAAGGGAATCGTGAAAAATCTTTGTAATTCCTATAGCTAAAAGGAAAAATACCTTCTAAAACCGGTATAAATAAATTATAATACTTACTTTGATAAGGAACAAGAATAGGTACTTAGGGGAGAAGGAGGTAAGACGGGGTAGTGGGTAAGACGGGGTACCCAGCGAAATTCACATTTCAAATTGACTAATCACGCCTGTTCCGACATCGTTTTTTTTTATTTTTTATTTTTATTTTTATTTTTTTTTTTTTTTATTGGTAATACAAAATCCACAGCCCTTAGATACTACTTATACTAATGTTAAGAACAAAACTTACAGCCAAAAAAAGGATTTACATTATATAAACTATGATTTCTAAACAGACAGTCGAATGATACCACTATAAATAAAAACAAAATGAACACTCTACAACAATAATTTTAACACAAATAGCTTTGAACGCTTATTACAAAAATAAAATTAAGAACTTAAATTTAAAAAAAGAAAGTAATCTAATATTTTTTAACAGTAATCACTTAGTTAAATGAGACATTAGCATCCTCCTCCTCCATTATTTTAACAATGTCGTTTCTGAAATTAATTTTATTACTGTGAAAGATATCAGTTTTATTGAACTCTTTGTTGTAATTTCTCTGTAACCTATTGACTACGGAATATCGTGCATAATTTGTAGAAGATTGTGACACAGCAAATAATTTAGCATGAGTATGCCTAGTTCGATATTTTGGAGTAGAAAAACTTAAAACTCTACTAGTAAGTTCAGGACAATCTATATACCCCTTGCACAGACCATGGAGAAATGTCATATCCAACAGGGATCGTCGCTTTTGGAGGCTCATTAGATTATGACAGATACAAGATTCAGTATAGTTTTTAGAGTAAAGATGATTTTTAAAATTAATATATTTGATAAATTTATGTTGTATTTTCTCTAAATTATTAATGTACATTATATAGTTAGGGTTCCAAACGGTACTACTATATTCCACAATACTTCTCACATAGGAAAAATAGAGTTGTTTAATACACTTAGTATCAGAAAAAGGTTTGCTAACTCGTCTAATGAAACCAAGACTTTTAAAAGATTTATTTATAATGGTTTCGATATGTTGTGAAAATGACAGCTTGACATCAAGTAAGATTCCTAGATCGCGTATGAGCTCTACTTTATCAATGTTTATGTCACACAATTTATACTGAAACTTTATAGGTTGTCTTTTTCGTGTAAACGATAAAGTGTTACATTTGCTTATGTTAACGTCTATACGATTAGATTTATAATACTCTCCAAGTCGATCAAGGTCGGCTTGAAGTTTGTTACAGTCGGTGATATCATTGATTTTCACAAAAATTTTAGTGTCATCAGCATACATAAGAAATTTAGAGTAGTGGAAGCATTTACCGACATCATATAGGTAACAAGCATATAAAAGCGGGCCCAGAATAGACCCCTGTGGAACACCAGATGTTATAGGAATATAGTCAGAACAAGAGCCACCTACGACAACTGCCTGTGACCTATTAAATAAATAAGACTCTACCCATCTTAATAAATTACCCCGAATACCCAACTCAAATAATTTACGTAATAGTATTATATGATCTACACGGTCGAAAGCCTTCTCAAAATCTGTATATATCACATCCACCTGTGAGCCTCCATCCATGTTGGTAGCAACATAGTCAATAAAAACACCCAAATTAGTCGTGGTAGAGCGTCCCTTCATAAAACCATGCTGTTCAGATGGAATAGAAGATGATACAACGGGGTAAATATATGTGTGTACTGTCCTTTCTATCAGTTTACTTAGTACATTAAGAATAGAAATTGGTCTATAATTTTCTATAGAAGTTTTTGCGCCTTTTTTGTGAACAGGAACTACATGGGCTTTTTTCCAGCATTTAGGAAAGTGACCATCAGAGAAAGATCTATTAAAAAGTAAAGCAATGGGAATAGCTAATGATTTTGCACAGCGGTGGAAAAAAATTGGAGGCAGTTTATCTTCACCGGATCCTTTGGTAACATCTAGATTTTGCATGAGTTTTAACGCTTCAGCTGGTGTTATGCATATATTGTTTATAATATTAAAATGAGAACAATTTTGTAATACTGAATCGGAATTGAGACTGGTAGAATTGGATATACTAAAATTACCCTTGAAAAATGTGTTAAACGCTGTACATATATCAAACGGGCTATTCAGCTGACTGTTCCCATGCGTCATATTTTGTTCCGGGTAACTAGTAGTACTTTTCCGCTTAGCTTTTACATAACTCCAAAACGCTTTAGGATTTAATTTAATATTTTGCTCAGCAAATTGTAAATAAGATCTGTAACATTCTTCTTGTAACACCTTCTGTCTTTTCCTGAGTTCTGAAAAGTCGAGATAATCCTGAGGATTTTTATATTTCTTCCAATTCGCGTGTATTTTACTTTTTTCTTTAATAAGATTAATAAGTGCCTTGCTGTACCAAATTGGGTAAGAGTATGTACCTCCACAACGAACTTTTGGTACAAATAGCTCTATCAAACTGTTAATAATTGAATAAAATTTATTAGTCACATCATCCAAACTATTCGTGGCGGTAATAAAGGACCAGTCTTGCTCTAAAAACGACTCGTTTATTTTGTCAAAATCAGCACGCTTAAAAACATGCTTCATTCTGAGTCGTGGTTTTATAAGTGGAATTGATAAATCAGTTGCAGTAATTTGCAGAGCTGGATGATACAAATCCTCAGGTACAACAGCAAAATTAGATTTTTTTATGTGTATAGGAAAAGAACAACAAATCAAATCCAGTGTATTGTTACTGGCATTTTTAAGTAAATTATATTGTGTTAGGCCTATATAGCTGAAAAATGATAGCAGATCCGATGCGACATCCTGCATATTTATACATCCCTTTTTAATAATCGTTGGTTCATCAGTTGCCCAATCTATACAAGATAAATTAAAATCTCCAGCAATTATAAATAAATCATCGGGGTGCTTTTCATACACATCATTAATTATTTCAATGAATGATGAGATCCTAGAGGGTAGTCTATTATTGGGGGGTATATAAGTTACTGCAATATGGATGTCATTATTACTACCAGTACCTCTGGCTGGTATAGTGACCCATATACATTCAGGATCATTAGATTCCCATTCCGGCCTGCGCCGTGCTTGCAGTTCAGGTCGACATAAGACCAATACACCACCACCCAATGACTTACGATCGTTACGAAACACATTATATTTACCATCACATAATTCCGCGTCAAAAATCCCGTCATGTAGCCAAGATTCTGTTATCATTATTATGTCCGAGTCACTAAGTAAAACATTACTATAAAATACATCTAATTTTGTCCGCAGGCCCCTAACATTCTGATAAAATATTTTAAGTTTTTTATTTTTGCTAACCATTGTTATAGTAACAATCATAACAGAACTGGTAGCTTCGTTTTTGTAATAACATGTAAACGAGGTTAATGGAGTTGTGCGTATACTCGTGTAAATGTATTATTAGGTATTTATCAGTATAAAAACTAAAACAAAGAGAAACCAATACCTTTAAGATTAAAAATGCATAAAATAATATTAAACAAAAAAAGAGGATGAGGACACATTCGATAAACAAGAGTAATTTAGAAGATAAATAAGCAATGCCTATTAAAGAGCTTATGGAAAGGATACAAACATGACATACATCTGAATTCATGATGTTTGAGTTAACACAAAGCCTAGTCAAAAACTCACTTATACTATCTTTGAGAGATCCGAAGTGCAAGTAATAAGAATAAGAATAAGAATAGGAGGAGACGCCTCGTTTCTTCTTACATATATGCGGCAGTTTTTTGTCCAGACGTATTTGAAATTGGCATCCCTAGCTCTTTGCTTACTTGTACTTAGAAGCATTTTATTTTCTTTAGTGAGGTGCTCATTTATATACACTCGATTGGGCTCTCCCCCGAGCCCCAAGTCCTTAGCGCAAATATTGTGATGTTTACGACCAGCAGCCACAAGACGATCCTTGAGAACGCGTTGCCTCAGACGGACAATGATAGATCGAGGGGTTTGTAGAGCACTCACAGCGCGCCGTGGCTGCACGCGGTGCGCAAACTCTACATCCGATGCTGCAATGGACACACCAATATGATGAGCAATTTTAAGAACAATATCGGATGTAATTTCCTCCTTCCTCTCAGGGATTCCAGTAAGTTCAATATTTTGCATTCTTGACCATCGTTCGACGCGTTTCCATGGCTCTTGTCAGTCGCTCGATGGTTAGATTTTCAAAACGACACAGAGTCAAATAAAAATTGAAAAAAGTGTTTTTCTGCAATTGGCTTATTACATTTTCATCTGATTTGACACGTGACTGTGGTTTGGTAAATAACGTTAGCTGGTGAGGTGTCGCTGTGATTGACGCTGAAACTAACCTATAATAAGGTAGGCATTCTGTTTCCTTAAGAATGTTGCCTGTATTTTTTTGTTCGTTTTTTTTCTCTTAAATTGCTGTGCAGGCAAGATGGGGTAACGGATACCCCATCTTGCCCCCCAATGAGAATAATTTTGTTCTTGTTTGTTTTCCGTAAAAATGTGTAGGATTTTTAGGTTTAGTTTTATAGTTTGCCGTTTTAGAATGGTTCGTGACTACAGACGCACGACTGCCAGAGGGACGTGGTCCGAAAAATCCGTCCGGGGAGCAGTTCAAGTGGTTTTGGATGGAAAAACATATTCTTCCACTTTCGCTCACTGTAAACAAATCTTTTGATGCTAAAAAAAAGAGGAAATCCAGAGATTATCACGTTGTCTCCCTAAAAACAAGAATTGAAAGTCAAGGCCCAGAAAAAAGAAGAGAAAATAATAACAAAAAAGAGAAAAGAGGAAATAAAAGAAAAGTAAACTACTACAAAAGCTCAAAATAAAAAATCTAAGAAGAATAGCCGATCAGCGAAAAAGCATAACGACGAATTAGTCTCATTGTCTGGAGATGACAGTGAAGAAGAGCAGGACACACCATGTATGTATTCTGTTTCCATTGAAGGGTGGATATAATGCTCATTATATGGAAGATGGACTTTTAATAGCTGCTCAGGAATAGATGATGATGATGACTAAGCCACCCATGTCTGAGTGTTCTGCCAGCTCAAATAATCACCATTATCTTTGGTCTTTCTCATCACCCCATCTTACCTCAGGAGGGTACCCCATCTTACCAGCACCATGGGGCACGACGGGACAAAACACCTTTTGTTTATTTAATTTTTTTTTCTCTTAAATGCGTTACCAAAAGTTCCTAACGACACCACATATTAAAATAATAATAATAAGTTGTTAATTAAAAATAAATATGTTTGTTTCGCTCTGTAATTTTTTTTATTATTGACCTTTAAAGCTTAAGTACCCCATCTTGCCACCCTCTCCCTCCTCTCCTACTTAATTCAGAGAAAGTCGCCTCCTTAATGCTTGAACATGCGTGAGTGACAGGATTTAAAGTAGGTAACATTAATTTACTTTTTTTATACATTTCCGAAAAAATAACTGATGGAAGTCTGTGATACTGATATTTTTTTATTACATTGGCATCTATCTTGATTTTCAGTAAGACTTTTAGAACCACTTGGTATTTTTTTCATATTTAAGATATCCTGTAAAACCAATATTAAGTAAAATATAACAAAATGCAAAGTTTTACGCAGATCCTTTCAGTAGTTTTAGCCTGAAGAGCTTACAAACATCCAAAGTAAAAGTTGTTTTTACATCCAAACCATAGCATTAATATTAACTTTCATTAGAATTTATAGCCGTCCGCTAGGGCTTCTGGCTTGTATTTACGAAAAAAAAAAACATATTGTTTTACATTAACACGCACATAATCTTTCGGTCACATTATTAGACTTTTCATGCGGTTCCCCAACCATTTTAAAATATTTATAGCCTATGTTCCTCAGGGTTAATATAAGATTCTAACTAGGGCATGCATTCCGAAATTCCGGAATTTCGCAACTCCGGAATCTCGGATAATTTTTTATTATATTTCAATTCCGGAATTGAGACGAATATCGTAATTCCGATATTAATAATAACAGTGATCCCAACTAACTTAATCCTACACATTCCGTGTCCTCCGAGCTAAAAATAAACGTTTCTTCGTCTCCTGCAGACGAAGACGTTGCAGTTGATGAACCAACTCTATAAGAGCAGCTAGACAAAAAACTGTATGAATGCAAAAAGTCGCAATTTTTTTCAACCAATTTTGACCTTAAAGGGTTCGTGAAACGTAAATGTATTATAACGAAGGACAACGAGGTGTGCATCTGTCAGAAGCTTACAAATATATTTTGTGTGTTCTGCGTGTAGCGTTTATGTGTCGAGAGTGAAAGATTATTTTCGAGTGCAAGCTACATTTGTAACAGAGTCAGGAGCTCGCTCTGTGACAAAATGCTAGATGCATTGTTATTCTTGAAAACTCACTAAAAAGAACAGCGTTTCCTCTCAAAGTGAAAATTCTATAAATCAAGTGTAAATTTTTTTCTTAGTTTATTCCTAAATTAATATTGTTAAAACTTACATAAACTAATAATAAACAATTATTAGTTTATGTAAGATTTCAAATGTGAAACTAATATTATTCGTGTTTTATCGTAAGATTTTGATATATATTCCATAATAATACGTCTTTACCTATGAAATTGTCGGTCGACAATGATGAATTAAAGGCGATTGTGGAAGCTGATGCTAGACAATACACAATCTATGGCTGAATTAGCAGCAGCTTTCGACGTTAGCGTCAAAACAATATTGGTCCATTTGCGTGAAATTGGCAAGGTAAAAAAGCTTTACAAATGGGTGCCCCACGAACTCAATGATCGCCAGCGCGAAGTACGCGTCGAGACGTGCCTTGCACTGCTCAACAGACACACAAATGAAGGAATTTTGAACCGCATTGTTACCTGCGATGAAAAATGGATTCTGTTTGATAACCGCAAGCGCTCAGCAAGTTGGTTGGATCCTGCTTCAGTACCTAAACAATGCCCTAAACGAAAACTCACCCCTAGAAAAGTGATGGTCACTGTTTGGTGGTCTAGCGCCGGTGTGATTCATCACAGCTTCTTACCAAACGGGATGAGCATTACTGCAGATGTGTACTGTGAAGAACTGAACACAATGATGGAGAAGCTGGCACATCTCCAACCAGCATTGGTCAATCGCTCCTCTCCGCTGCTCCTGCACGACAACGCGCGCCTCATACTGCACAGCAGACGGTATCCAGGTTGCAAGAACTGGGGTTGGAAGCTCTCCGTCATCCGCCCTACTCAGACCTTGCGCCTACAGACTACTACTTTTTCCAGAATTTGGATACCTTCTTGGCGGGAAAAAAATTCAATACCCGAGAGGCAGTACAAAATGCCTTTGAAGAATTTGTTGCCTCCCGTCCTGCTGATTTCTTTAAGAAGGGCATCAATAAACTGCCACTGCGTTGGCAAAGATGCATTGATTGCATGGGTGATTACTTCGATTAATACAAATAAAAAATACATGATACATGATACAAAACGGCAATTTCATAGGTAAAGACCTTATTAGATATTAAAAGACTGTTAGAAAAACACATTCAGTTTGACTCGATCCTTTCCTCAAATAAAACGTGCCAATACCGGAACCAGTTTCGGAATTCCGAAATTAGGCCTCCAATATCGGAACTCAGTTCCGGAATCGAAAACCATCCGATATTGCATGCCCTAATTCTAACGGTGAAAGATTTTTTTATTATATTTCTCTTCGGTTCAGAATTTTCGGAGTCTATTCAATCCAAAAAATCAAATCTTTCCTGATATCAGTATAGAGAAGACAAAACACCATCTATAACCCAAAAACCATTTTAAAGAAATCAAAGCTCAAGTTTTCTTCTAAAATATGAACCAGAAAACTTCGAAATATTATATTATAGAAGTCTCAGCTCAGATTCTTTCAATCCCGTATTATTCCATTCCAGTAATAGAAAAGTCATGTTCTCTGAACTTTCTTGATCAATCAATGGTGAGGTGCCCTTTCTGTAAGACTTGTAATTCTATTATACGAAAGGTTTGATCAAATTTTTCATAATGGTTATTTTCACAAAATTCAGGGAACATCTGATGCTTTTTCACTGTACCTGTTGTGACATGTTGCGAAGGTGTGTTATAAATATTGATAATGATGATTCAGAGACGGTTTCGACGCAAGAATTAGGCCATTTTTATAATGCTGAAGGGAAGTAACTGACATCAATTTGCGTAAACAAGAGGCTCGTTTTCAAGGCGGTAATATCGATAGGTCGTTTAAATTGATAGCTGATATTGTCTTGCAAGATATTCGGTAGGTACAAAGAGGTAGGAATATAAATATCGTAGAAGGGGTCGTGTCGTGATCAGTTTACTTTTTCAAAGCGTAAAATTTACAGTCATGTCAAATAAATACGCTGAACAATACACATAGCATCACTTAGCCCCTAGCTAAGCAGAGATTGTGTTATGGGTACTAGATAGATGACTGATAGGTATATATAATACAATTTATTACACAGATAAATATTTATTTGACACTTCATTGCACAGGAGAAAAATTACATTTTGAAAAAAATATAATACAAAATTATTAGTTACACAAAATGAACACATATGTAGGTATACGTTGAAAAAAGTAATTAACATTTATAAGGTAACTAATAAGTTTGTAGATAGGTGTCCAATGTCTACTGCTAATAAATGGTTCCAAACTCAGCATAACGCCAACTGTTATGAAGAAGAAATAAATAGAATCAGTTCCTTTGATATCTCAAGGTTATTTTATTGCTCTAGGTATCCATTCACAGTATCCTTTTAAGAGCCTACGTGCTCATAGGGCAATAATAACATTTGCTATAGTTCTTACTTTGCATACCCATTGTCCTTTAAGTATTGTATGTAGTTCAAGACAATAAGCTTATTATTTATGTTAGATTTAAGATGTAGATATGGACCGTAGAAACATATTTATTTACAAAGAAAATTACAATGAAATAGCAGAAACATATTAGAAATAGTAATTATTGAAGCAATTGAACTGACTGTAGACTGTTAGGAATAATCTACAGGTGTAGTATCTGAACTGATCCATATCAATACCAGTCGGAATAATCCCCAAGACGCTGGCTGCATTGTCACGCTATTTATTTATTTTACAAGTGGACTTACTTTACTCAAAACTTCCAAGAGTCGGATACTCACACAAGAATAACTAATGTGAGTAAGTCAGATCTTAAAAATACACAGCAATGAAAACAAGTCCTAATAATAATTATAGTGAGACAGCAGAATATAATTACGATGTCAAATTGCATTTAAAAATAAATAAGTCATACAACATCATCACCAGCCTATAATAGTCCACTGCTGGACATAGGCTTCCCCTAATGAGCGCCATAGATGGCATTATCATTTGGGGGTTAATGCCCATAATCCCCACACTGGGCATGCGGGTTGGGGATCGTAGTTCGGTGGAGTTGTTCTGCAGAGGGCGCTGCAGCCCGCCCTCCGGTGTGTTTCCCTTAGTCGCCTCTTACGACACCCACGGGAAGAGTTGGGGTGGTGAAATTCTATGCCGGCACCACACGGCAAATAAGTCATACAACTTGCCTAAACCTTCAGCGAATATGTCGGCCACGCTGTATTGGTGATGGAACACCTATAGCAATGCTGATCCGCTGATCCAGATACTCTCGGGTAACGCGTCGCTTCGCCAGGCCTTCATATATTTTAAAAACCGGTAGATTATCGTCATGACACGGACGTAGGATCTCGACTCCAACAACGGAAGCAAATGTATAATCTACCTGCAGAGGTTTTCCCTGAAGACTACAACGTTCTCCGAAAAAGGGGTGTTAAGGGTCTTCTTATGTAATGTCCTTGATATTCTAGGTATCCAGAGGCAACCGATATCTAGAATATCCCGTTTCCATCCCGTTTGCCACATTGATAGTAGGTGCAAAAAACGACTAAGTTTACCGACATGTGATAATCGTACGAATCTTTCTGTTTCACAACACCCTTAGTTACCCACCCTCGTCATTTATATCTATACTAATATTATAAAGAGGAAAAATTTGATTGTTTGTTTGTTTAAAGTGACCCATTCACTTTAAAATCCGAAACTACTGAACCGATTAAAAAATTCTATGACTATTAAAATCATTATAATTAACCCTGATGAAAATAGGCGAATTTAAAGAAAAACTTCAATAATTATTGAATAAACCAACTTGTGTAAAAATTCACAGTTATAGAAAATATTTATAAATACGCGTGCGAAGCAGTCTATATAATGAGGACACCCTTTATGGCATTTGAGCTGTACTTATTAAATTTCGTGGATTCGTGTACAAACGATTTCAACCCAACTGTCAGGCGCAGTTCGTATTATTTATGGAGATAATTAAAATTAATAAAGCTCCAACCCAATGAGTCAGGAAACAAAAATTAAAACGAGTTTATAATACTACAAAAATCTCTATGGCACAGTGAGCGCACGTTTGTTCCTTAATAATAATTACTTTGGTATTAATTAATAGGTATACACCTTTATTAACAAATAAATTTACAATTAAATCCCAAAATTAAGACTAGTATTTACAACTGAAACAATTGAGCTAACTGCGGACTGGTGCAAAACAAACTACAGTTAGCTCAACCTATTCATAGCAATACCAGTTGGAAGTGTACCCAAGATGCTGGCTGCATTGACTCGCTGTATGACAATGCTGATGCGCTGCGCCAGATAGGTACTGGAAAGCTCTCGGGTCACACGTCGCTTCGTATATAAATAATAACGAAAGTTACAACCTAATAACCAAATTATAACTAGTATTTACAACTACTAGTATTGGGTACACTTCCGAATGTATTATAAAGCTATCTATATTTGTTTGCAACAGTCTGCAGTTAGCTCAATTGTAAAAACTATATCTAATTTGGTTATTTAATTGTAACTTTTTTTTTTAATAAAGGTACATGTACATAAAGTTGTACATTGTAAATTTACAAATTTTACAACTAGAGCTATCAGATTTCTGATTATGAAGCCATCGTTATTTCTCATTGGCCGTTTTCAGAATATGTTACTTGATTGATTGAACGCAGCGATCACTCGTTTCACGTATCGATGGTTTTATGACGTGATTGGCGCGGAATAACGTATTACCCCTGAAATTATAGGATAATGCGATGCTGGAGGTTGTAGGTTCGATTTCAGCTTCGGGACAGATGTTTGTTAGATTCAGATACCGATTTCAGGGTGATTGTTAAAATTTATGTAGCAAGGCTACCTCTACAGGGTTATAGGTAGATGATCAATAACCATTTACAGGCGACTTGGGTAGATCAAGACGAACGAAGTGTCTAGCAAAGAAAAACAGGGTTGCGTTAATGAAAGCGGTTGTGTCGTTTTGGCAAAAGTCATAGAACATAAGTACCTAGTCTTGTTTTACCCAAGTCGCCTGTACGAGGTTATTGATTTATCTATCTAGAACCCTGTATTTGATAAAATTATACATCTATAAGCATCTATGTAATTTATTCACTGTTCCTAACGTCTCACGATTAAGATCTCCAACTATCACAGAAAATAACAACAACAACAACAACTTTTTGAAAAAAAGCTTACTATAAAATATCAGATTATCTAGACGACAAAAAAGTTTGGGACGAGTTATGCTCCAACTCTAAATCTAACAATCTAACAAGGTAAAGGTTTCTTGTTCGCTTCTTTACTTTACCTAAAAAAGATTGAAGTGAACAATTAATCAAAGTGATCACTTTATTTCCCATTTTTATTTCTTATTTAACTTGTATTTTGTGACGTGTCCAAGAGTCCTGTAAGGTCTAAAGGAAATAAAGCACTTTGATTTTGATTTTTGATTTCAGCCTGTCCACTGCTGGACATAGGCCTAATGAGCGTCATAGGTGGCATTATTTATCATTTGGCGGTGTCCATAATCCCCAGGCTGAGCATGCGGGTTGGGGATCGCAGTTCGGTGGAGTTGTTTTGCAGAGGGCGCTGCTGCACGCCCCTGGTGTGTTTTCCTTGGCTACCTTTTACGACACCCTCGTGAAGAGTGGAGGTGGGGAAATTCTCTGCACACGGCATAAGGCAGAATTGAAAATAACGCTTATACGAAATTTCAAACATGCACCATTTTAACAGCGAATTGACTTCGAAAACTCGTCCTAGAAGTCGGTACTACCAATAGTTACAAGTTTGTAAGTGGATATTAGCTATGCAACACCGCCGCGCACCGGTGTGAAGTTGAAAATAAGTTTAGGCGTTACAGACTCAACCTAGGGTTGCCACCTATTTTGTTTAATCATGAAATCTCTTTATTAACAAAGTTATAATAATAACAGAACTAAATAACAAGTATTTTTTTTTATTATTACGTTGAATAAAGGACCTTTTGAAAATATCCGTGTCGTTTTTAATACTTTTATAAGCTATTTTATTATAATAAAATATATGTAGAGGTATATTGTATTAATTATATCAGTCATCTAGTTACTCATCATAACACAAGCTCTGCTTAACTTGGGGCTAGATGATCCTGTGTGGATTAATCAGAATCATTTTAATTCTATTTATTTATTAAGAATACAAATTCTAATTAGTTTCTGTTATATCAAGCAATATTTTTGTTTATAAAGATATATATAACACATAAAAATATCTTTTACAAAAAGCCACCAACGAATTTGTTGGGACCCAAGATATCCACTGCATAGTTTACGAAAACATGTCCAACACCTTCCGGAACTGCCGATAGACAAAATCCTCGACACTGGGAGTGACATTAATGCCCCGATTTTTCCCACATCATGCCTTAATGGTCACATAATGTCATTTGATACGGGTTCCGGGCGTGTCTGTACTGGGGCCTTATTCTCTATGAAACGAGATTCTTGCCCAAATCGTGTGACGTTACAATGTGTTCTAAATAGGATTTTCCTTGATTTCACACCGCTGTCTTGTCTTGTCTGTGAAATACGTTGGGATGGGCAATCGTGAATAAAGGCCCTGGGACCCTTTTAGACGTTGCCTTCACAATATGATTTCACGGAACATTGTTTTTAGTCAACTTTTATCCCAAAATTATTTAGCTTTCAGTTCGATGTTGCTTGTAAGGGTTTTAAATAAGAACAAGGCGTAGGCGTATACTTTTGAATAAAAATAAATATATATAAATATACCTACAGCATTTAGCCCCCAGACAAAGCAGAACTTGTGTTAAGGTACTAGATTTCTTATACATAATAATAAATGAGTACATAGATAGATATTTATTATTTCACATAGAAAACAACCAGAACACTCTGAATAAATATTTGCAGATCGTACATATGTCCCAAGGCGGGAACTGAACCCACAACCTCCTGCTTCGCAGGCGAGCCTTCGCCCACCGCGACACAGAGGTCGTCTGTATAGTTAAAATAAGATGCTATACAATAAAAATATGATGCTTGCTAATCAATCCTACTTATTACATACCTAGGTGTTTTTCTTAAAATTTAAAAATTTTCGCGATACGTAAACATATTAAAAACATCCCATTTGTTTTATTTACCCCTTCGATTTCATCGCATTGCAGCGATCGTAGTCACGGGCTCACTGGATGTTCATTGAGTTTCACTCAAGAATCGACGGCAGTATCCACGACTACCCTCAAGAATCAAGAATGTCCAAGTACACATTACGACACACTTGAGTCAAGTGTAAGTGAAGTGAGTAACTCTGACCGTGTCCGACTGCAGTCAGTCGGTACAGGACGCACGCACTTATTAATTATAGAATTAGAATAGGCTGGACACATAGACTTAGAGAAAACTTCAGACGTAATTCTATCAAATCAAACTTGATTCCTAACAATGGCGGAATGACATTGAGTGTCAGTGTATAGAGAGTTGCCAACAAAAGAAAAAATACCCATAATTTTTATAAATATTCTTCCTAATAATGGTTTACATATGAATATGTAAATTATCATCACCATCATCATCATCACCAGCCTATAATAGTCCACTGCTGGACATAGGCCTCCCCTAATGAACGCCATAGATGGCATTATCATTTAGGGGTTATTGCCCATAATCCCCACGCTGGGCATGCGGGTTGGGGATCGCAGTTCGGTGGAGTTGTTCTGCAGAGGGCGCTGCTGCCCGGCCTCTGGTGTGATTCCCTTAGTCGCCTCTTACGACACCCACGGGAAGAGTTGGGGTGGTGAAATTCTATGCCGACACCACACGGCCACATGTAAATTATAATGAATCATTTTAGGTACTGCTTTAGCCACGGTAATCGTGTTTAGTAGTCCTACTTTTTATAATTTTCAATATACGCCAGCGCTTTATTTTTATTTATTCATTTAATTAGAACGGTCATACAACCACTTACACTAACTAATTAAAATTGATTAATACAATAAGTATCGCACGAAAGTGACAATAAAATCTGGATTATGTTAATGAAAATAATAATTCAACAAATTCTATTTAAAATATTAATTATTAATATTTATGGTGCTAACTGCAGTGAGTTTGATTGTTCCCGGGATTAAATAGTAACCCCTATTTGCTAATCGAAGAAATTTCAACAAAATCTGTTCCGGCCTCTGAGTGTGTGTGCAGAAGTAACAAACATAAACACATCCAAAGTCTCCGTTCCATGTTTAATTTTAGTTTGAATAAATTATTCTTTGTGCCTATTAACTGGCTGACAACATTTTCTGCCTGCGGCTTCGTATACGTTGTTCATATGGAAATGCCTAACCAATATAATTAAAAAATCAAATAAAAATTATAATTATTTAAATGTACATTTGCAGCCACATCTTATGATTGTTACTGGGAATATCAATGAAACGTTCCTAATAATGAATTAAAAAATATACATTATTCTCATATTCATTGTTTATTGATACATAAATAAAAAATTATGTATACCTACATATAATGCCCGAATGCTTTTACATGAAAAATCTTTATGCATACTGCATGCTTCACTAGATTTAGTAGGATTCAAATTATTTTAATTATGAGATTCTCTGATTATGCGAATTCAATTTAACTTCCAATTTTCATCACCCGGAAATCTGAAAAAAATATTGACTATTAGTATGCCCCACGGCTATCGATAATCTCGATATAACATCTGCGTAGCATGATCGTCAGTAAAAGTATTATCCAAACGGGTTCAGCTATTTTGGAGGTTAGCTCAAATAAAAAAAAACATAGGTATTTCGAAATTCGTTTCCCTAAAGCTAAGCTATTGTATAGATATTACAATGTGAAATTCAATACCTATCCTAATTATATTTCGAATACTTAACACATATTATTTTATATAACCAGGATGGTGAAATGCCTATTTACCTGATTCATAATTTAAAGTCAATAAAATATGAGAATTAAAACATTTTTAATATCCTCCCACACTTACTGGAAAATTTACATGTTTACATGTTGGCAGCACTGGCTAGATTTTGTGCATATAGTTTGATTTTTATGTTGATAATAATTTTGCGTCAAATCGAAATAATAAGTTGGTGAAATAAGAAATTTATCTACGAAATGTGATCCGGTGTTTTTTATTGACAAATGCATTGTGATTTTGGCAACATCTGACCACACAAGACGGCGTTTTTCATTTTGTTTTGATTTGTTTATATGATGTTATTAGGTTCGTGTCTATGGGCGTTATGGCGGCGACTGACATACTATATGAATCATAGACAGTATGTCAGAGTACCGAGTGCTTCTTTTTATTTTTTATGAGACTCCTTCCGAACTTATTCATACTTTCATGGCTGGACATATAAATGAACTCGCCGCCATCCTCAAAGGATGGGCGCCGGGTCCTTAAAGATACTATGCCAAAATGCAGTGACGGTCCAAAGGAACAAACGACAAAATGTGTAATCCTCAACGACAAAATGAGCAAATGCCATGAATGTATCTACGATGGAATGCTCCAGCGTCAGAATGTGCATTAAGCGTCTCAGGGCTAAAAAGGCATAGCGACTAGACTAGAGAACGCTTTAACAGCTGAGCGGATTTATGAAATTTGCTACGGAAGGTGATTGTATCCTGAGGTGAGGGAAGAAATAAGCTACTTTTATCCCAAAATGAGTCTTGACTCTGAATGCTTAACGCAACTCAAATTTTAGCATGTCTTCAGGTCCTACCCCGATCGCCAACAAGGCGGTCAAAATATCTGCATCTTCACTAGGCATCTATGTACCTAAACTTAACTTAAAACAAAGTCGCTTCCCGCCCTCTGTCTATGTATGGTAAGTTCTATTATAAAATAGATTTTGATGCAGTTTTTTCATTGATAAAGTGATTCAACAGGAGGGTTTATATGTACCTATAACTTGCATTAAACGATAAAAACATAGCATATAATATAGCTTATATAATAGCACAATTAACGTAACAATTGAATAAAATTGGAAGGGGGTGGGGGGCTTAGGACGTGGTTTATAGCAGGTCTTCAATAAAAAAAAATACAAAAACCCATCATTTGAAACGTGCTTAAATCTGAGAAACATTTCAGTATTCGATATTTAGTCCTATAAATCATATAAAACCAGAGCCGACAATTTTGTTCAGTTTTGTCGTGCTTTTCATATTGGTTGAAAGAAAGTGAGGCAAAAAGTCGAAAATTTTTGTCGCGGTGCACATCATAGATATTCCAAATAATAAAATAAACATTAATAATAATAATATATTATTATGTATTTGCGTAATAGTATTAATATTTGCATAAAAATAAAATAAACATAAAAAATACACACAGATATCAATATTTTAGGATTATATTATACTCACTAGATGCAGATTAACATTGAGCTAATTACATTGAATTCAATTTCTGCATGTGGTAGAAAATAAAATAAAATAAAGAAAATAAAATCGTGTGGTTCGTAATGTGTCCGTCAAAAATCTGACTAGATCTCATGATTTTAGGATTATTTTATACTCAGTAGATGCAGAAACTGAATAACACAGTCTTTTTCCTATAAAAAATCCAGGGGGAAAAAACTTGGCCCAAATAAAACTATAAAATATAAACTACACTTGGTATTTCGCCTGCATTGCATTCTGAATCATTTGGGAAACACCATGATTCATGCAAAGAAAAGATAGATAACACCCGCATAGACCTCATTGTGTCAAAAAGTTCAAAGTCATCCGTTTAAGTCTTTATTTAATTTTTCAAAACGTTTTCCTGTTACATTACCTGCCGAGCGACGAGACGACCTTTGTGCCGCAGATGGCAAAGGACGAATGTTTGTGCGATATGTAGATATTTGTTCCGGGTGTGGATATTTCAATATCTATACTAATATTTATAAATAATAATAAATATATTTATGAATAATCACGATAAAACAACAATGACAAAGTTATTAAAAAAAAAAATTGCGATGTTTAATTATTAAATATTAATAATTACAAACAATTAACCTACCAACGAATAAAGCAAGGAAATATCAAACTCTGTAGAAATAACGACCTACCTCAGACAGTTTAACTTTATGGTAAGATTAACAGAATATTAATTGAACTGGGAAAGTTCAGAAAATGATTAAATTCGCTGTCAGAACGATGAACATTTTGAAGCAAAGACCGTCGCGACGAGAAAGCGAAATCCCTTTGAAAAGTTTTAAGAAACAATTGCCTGGGCAGATTATTAATTTCTGTGATAGGAACATCCTTATTATATTCTTAAAAGTTTTATTGTAAATATTGTAAAAGTAAAAGATTAGATTTTTGTTACCTCTTCTCGCAAAAAACTACTAAATAGATCGGATTGAGTTGGGTTATACTGTATAAAATTTTACTTGTCTAAGTGATTATTTTGGGTCGCGACTCGTGGTCCCACTTGGATTGTACCACTATTACTCGTGGTCCCACTATCCCTGAAATTTGTAAGCCTAAGGAAATAAGGTTATTGAAATCTGTTGAAGTTTTTATAGATGTTAATACCTACTAGACTTTCAAGGAACCTATACTTACCGATGCAAATTTTTTTCAATGTTTAAATTACTAGGGGTCCAACTCGGCTTCGCACGGGTATTTATTAATCTTTTTTTATTTTTATTTCATTTTATAATGTGTGATATGGGTCTTATTTTTGTGATTTTATTTTATTTTATTTTATTTATTATTATTATTATAAAAAAAAAATTTTCGTGCGAATCCCTAACTTCTTGGAAATATTCTATGGCCTATATTCATCAGGGAAAATTAAGGATTCGAATAGTAAAATATTTTTTTAAATCGGTCCAATAGTTTCGGAGCCTATTCAATTGAAACAATCAAATATTTCCTTATTATAATATTAGCAAAAATCGAATATAGTTTAGACATACAAGTAGGTTGTTTTTCTCTGCCTTAATTTTAGCAGAGTTGGTAAATAAGAAATGATTCGGAGGCAAGATAATTTTGACTAAGCAAATTTTATGTAAGTCTGCGAGTTGACTTGTATGTTCTTAAAATAGGATGATGATGATCTACCTAAGTAGGTTACAATTTTTTTTATACATAATTGCCATATATACAGCTTAAGGACAAACCGAATTCCGGCATTAGTTAGCCTACAGATAAAAAGGTACTTACTAAAAACAAATAAAATAAACTGTTAATTTTCTCAGAATAAACCTACCGTCTTAAAACTGGTTACAACAGTGAACTTTACTCAAGTTTGATAAATAGGTACTTATTAACATTAGCAGTACTTACTTCTTTGCTTTTGCGATGAGTCCCTTAATAAATCATTTGACCGCAAGAGCTCGTGGATGGAATATATCACTGAAGGTCGGCAAACATTCGTGGTTACGTTAGCCCTTTGTTTCCAAGATTTGACAATAAGGATGTACCTTATAGACCTGGAGCTAATGTAGCATTTTCTACGATATTAACAACAGATATTCTGAAAAGATCAGATAGATTATTTACTTTCATTGTAATTATTAATTTGAGAAAATGTTATACAGCGGGACAATGTTTGGTTTCAGATTCAGATTCAATAACTTTATTTATTTAAGCTTACAAAAAAAGCACTTAGACAAGTCAAATTTCATACGGATAATTATTATTAAATAAGAAATAATTTTGTATTCATTTCTCTTCACTTAAATTTTTTGTCCACTAGTAGAAGATAAATAAAGTCTTGGGGAAGCCACTCATTATGGATCGCTTAAATTACCTCTACATAATATTGTTTTTGATGGTCTGCACTTAGCTCAACTCTTAATTGTAAATACTTGTTCTAATTTACATATATTTACAGATACAAGAATAAGCGTTAATATTTTCCAGGGTTTCGATACCCTAAAAATGCATGGCCTTCCTCTGTCTCTCCTCTTTTCCACTTTAATATATCGGCTTGAAATTTAAAATAATAATATATTTCATGCGTTTGTAGAGATTTAAATTTAATTTTCTATTTTCTATTTCTTTTCATATTTAGAAATAAATGGTACAGCAGAAAATGTTCTGTAAAATTTAGATGTCAAAATATTAAAGAGCTGGTTTAGGGTTGTATGTATCATAATAATTATATATTTTTATCTATATCATAAAACAGTTATTGAAAACTTCTTCTTTTTTTAAATAATTTGTAACTTCGAACACGTGTTGCCGTGTGGTGCCGGCACAAAATTTCACCACCTCTCCACTCTTCCCGTGGGTGTCGTAAGAGGTGACTAAGGGAAACACAACTTCAGCAGTGCCCTCTGCTGAAGTTGTGGAGAAAAACTCCAGCAAACTGCGATCCCTAACCCGCCTGCCCATCGTGGGTATTATGGGCAATAATATGATGATGAATAATGCCATCAATGGCACTCTCTAATGAGTGCCATTGATGGCATTGCCATTGATGGCACCAGCAGTGAACTATTACAGGCCGATGATGATGATGAAGTCGTAACATTAACCTTCCCCAACTCCAAAGTTTGAAGAGCGATCCATCTGAAACTTCGGAGTTGGGGTAACACACCTATAGTCCTTATTTGAATAATTGACAAACGTTTCGAAACCTCGACGCGCGAGTATCACTCGTACTTGATGGATCTGTGTTTTTTTAAAGTCTACGCTTTTTTTATTGTCTATGCTATTGAGCAGTTTTCTGTAGGTAATGTAGGTCTAAACTTAAAGCAAATTGTGCTTTGGTCGTACAGTCGAGAATTTAAGCTGACACTGATGTCGTAACAACCTTACCTCCACATCTCGAGCTACATGACATGAGTCACGCAAATGTGAGCATTGCTGACGCCGAGCATACCCTGGAACTGTCTGTCGTGAGGAACGCCGTGCAGAGCTATGAATTGCACAGACACAGACATGTTCAATTCATAGCTTACCAGAAACTTCTATAAATAAAAATTCGACATGTGACCTCCAAAGAAAGTAAAGAAATGTGATATAAATAAATTTTTTTGAGTTTGAGGGCCACATGATGAAATATTTATTTATTTGTTTGTCTAAGTTACTGGTAAGTCGTTGGATAACGATTTGGGGGACCATAATTTACGGGATCATGGTCGAACCTGTTTTTAATGTAATATTAATTGTATAAGTCATAAGTTGTTGTACTGTGCTGTATTCTGTTTAGTTTATGTTTAATGTTTAATATGTAACTACCTGTTTTTGGCCAAATAAATTGATCTTTCTAATTACAAAGGGTTTGTTTGCATAAGCGAATATGGCACTCTGTAATTTAATTATGTTAATTAAGATCGAACTAAATTAATTATTACTATTTAATCGCTTACTGAATTTCATGATAGTGGTTTTCTAAAATAAATAAATAATGTGAGCTTAGCAATGTCGATATCAAATAAATAATCTTTTGTTACGAAACAGCTAAATTATTTTCTTTTTATTGAAATCTCTCATCAATCATCATCCATAATACATTATGCGCTAAGCTGTCATAGAAATCGGTCCTTTATGATGACAGACAGCACAAGCCGATCCTCGCCAGGACTCGGCCCAAATAGATGTCTACCAGTATAAATGATTGGAATAAGTTAGCTTTTACGACAAATAAATTTCCCATACAAACGTAGAACCAAAATAATTTTGTAATTTGACCATATTTTCACCAGGGTCTACTGCAAAAAAAAAAGAAATTCAGGGTTTTCGAGAGTATCTCTGTATATATTTTATTATTATGTGAAACGTCTTGGTCGAAATAATGCATATTATGCATTGTTTGTCAAATTACAAAATTATTTTGGTATTTATCCATTGTCCGAGCCAGGTGTATCTGGAATCAGTTATATTCCTTTGTATGGATAGTTAAAGTAATGCGAATCGAATGTCCTCTCTCATCATTCATAACTCTATTACAAATGCATCGAGCTCATCCTTTAAGGCTTATGCAGTATACAATGCAGTAGTACATAGTATAAAATCACTGCATATTTCAGTTGTGGTACATTCATACTGTGATAACTGAATAGCATTGGCGTGTTCAAGTGATAACGTTAGGTAAGACTTCATATTTGTTTATGTTTTTATAGTGTTTTTACGATTGGCTTGCTTGTTCAAATACGGGCTATTTCGGACAAAAAATTTTAATTTGAGGCGTATTTTTCTGGCGACTGTATTGAGTTTCTGCCTATACATATTTTACTATATTGGGCATAGAAAGGGGATTAAGGTCATATGAAATTTTTACGTACAACTGTTATAAACTAGTGAGTGGTCTCGAAGGAAAGTTATCTTGCGCGGATATAACCAGTTTCATCGTCAGACGAACAATCTGCTGTACATTGTGTATACACTTAGGTAGGTACAAATTGCACTCGCGGGTTTCCCAGCAGACAAGTACCTAGTCTAAATCCAGTTTTATGATACCTGTTCTGTTAAATCGTCCACTATAAGAACCCCATCCCTTCCAAAGAGTTATATTAACATTTCTGATGCCTGAGAAAGCGAACGCTTTCAAGTAAATTTCTCGATTCAGTGTTTAGTGTTTGTGTCAAGGTACGGTTAGGATATAACTGAAAAGTCGGCTTAGAATTATTTTTGTGAAGTTCATAGATTTATTCTTAACTTTTTTTTTTTCATCATTATTCAAAGTTAAATACATAGTATTCTGCCTTATTATTATTATTTATTTATAATAATACAGCAGTTAGCTTACAGTCTAACACCAAAACACTAACTACTAGACTTAAAAAAGACAGAATTAATCACAAACCTCTTGTCCTATACAAAATATGATAATACATATTTAAATAATTATCGCTTTGTTATTATAGTGCTCGTAAAGTGCTTAAACAGAATAATATTATTTTATTGAACCATCCAAAGTACAAATAGAAACAATATAACATTATGTGCAATATCACAATTACAAACATTATTTACACTTACTCTTTCCCAAAAGTTTTACACTTAACACTTCCTATTTCCTAAGCCGTAACCAGAAAGCAGCGAAGCAGAGTGCCCAGAATTAAACAGCTATGCATGTCACGAATAGCAATGCATAGCAATCACTAATTCGTTATCCCCTTTAATTTAGATTTGTGAAGTATAGTGAACATCAACCCTAAAAAAGTATTTACGAAAAACCGGATGCTTCTAAATGTTAACCCTTAATTTAGATTTGTGAAGTATAGTGAACATCAACTCTAAAAAAATATTTACCAAAAACCGGACGCTTTCCGCCTTAAAATCTAGCATTCCGATCAGTTGAGGACTCTGTAAGAGGTATCGTAAGGACTGTGTTTATTCCGTAAACCCCAGAACCCCAAGGATCTAGGGTTTCCATCCCAAACGTTTGTTCTCATATGCTTATATTTGGGGAGATGGGGTAAAATGACCCTGAGGATTCCCGTACTGAGCAGAAGGTTGCAAGTCCAAGTCTTAAATTTTTGTGATATTATATAAAAGCTAAAAACATATCTCTTCTTTTTCCAGTAACCATGGTATCAGCAGCACTCCTCCTCATTCTGGCTGTGACGCCGTGCCTCTGCCAGCGACCCTCGTTCGCGGGGATCCGTCCCATCGGATATCCAGCTATCATCGCCCAAGACAACTCGGGATTGATTGACAAGTAAGGAAATTATGCGCATATTGTAAAGAATGACGACCTCTGTGGCGCGGTGGATGAAGCTCCGCCTACGATGCAGGAGGTAGCGGTTTCGTATCACGCCTCGTGACAAATATTTGTACAATCTGCAGATATTTGTTGAGGGCGTTCTGGTCATTTTCTATGTATAACAAAAAATATCTATAAATGTAATAATATTGTATTATGTATATCAGTCATTTAGTACCCATAACACAAGTTCTGCTTAACTTGGGGCTAGATGATGCTGTGTGGATTGTCCGGCATTATTTATTATTTATTAATGGTCTCTGTCAGTCTGTGGCGTACAGAAGCAACAGACTATTCGTCATTCTAAATTTAAAAAAAAAAACACTTTCTTGTTGCTTGCGGTATTGATTCCCGCCTTGGTAGATATCTTTGTACGATCTGCAAATATTAGTTCTGGGTGTTATGGGCATTTATTAAAATATCGATCAACATGTAATGTATTATGTATGTCAATCTTCTAGTACCCATAACAAGCTATGCTTAGCTTTGGGCGGATAATACTGTGTGGATTTTCCAGAATTAATTATTATTTATGACTTCTTCGCTATGGCAATATGTTTGCCACTTTTCTGCCAGTGTCGAACTATAATTTACTTCAACGTTCGACGGTGACATCTCTGATTCCAATTCTCTGATCAATCCCGAGACAAAAAATTGAAGTGAAGAGAAATCAATAACAACTTATTTCTTTTTTTGTTATAATAATTAATGTATTGAATTTGACTTGTCTAAGTGCTTATTTTGTAAGCATAAAGAAATAAAGTTATTGAATCTAAATCTGAATTACTCTTTAACCTACTCTTAGGCAAGGGTTCAAGGTTTACCTTTATATCCTTGCAGTATCACTGATATTAAATTTCATCTGATATTTGAATCAGCAGATTTCTGTTTACTATATATTTTTTGTCATTTTAAAGTCCCGTCGATGAATATAATAGGAAATACTAACCCATATTACAAATTTATTTTTTCTTTAGATTCGGTTCTGACGACCCCCTGCCCCCACAACTAAATGGAAATGTACAAGAAGCGAACCGCCTGGACACTTTACCGATACACCAGCAGCCGATCTGGTGGGTCAACAGGAAACAGTACCAGGAATCGCTGAAGAATCCCCAGACTTACCCGCAGAGGCCCAGCATATTTAACGAAAATACTAATCATAGTAATAGGCTTTAATACGGGTAGAAGTTACCAAAAATACTTATTTATTTATTAAATATTATGAAAAGGACTACAGTGAATGATAAATAAATATAAAAATTTATATTGATATTAAAGGTGACAAATATTTTCTTACGCGTATTCTACCACACAGGTCTTTCAAAATATGGTAATTAGGCAACGAATTTTTAGTTATATTAAACGAAATTGTCAAACTCTCCAAGCCAATAAATCTTGAAACAAGACCCTGCAAAGACTGAAAACTTTTGATGCTTGAGTTTTCGTGGTAGGAGATAATGATACCATCCCATTTAAGGACTTCCAGATTAGGTAACAAAATGTGCTTTAAAACATACCTAGCTTTTATGATTAAATTAAATATAATTTTTACTTTAATTACTGTGAACGTGACATAACATATTATAATCCTACTAATATTATAAACGTGAAAGTTTGTAAGTATGGATGGATGTCTGTTACACTTTCACGCAAAAACTACTAAATAAGAATTGTTCTTTCTGGAATATGTACATTTTAACATTCAGACATACTAGACCGGACCCAAATAGTTTATGATCTGGAACCTGGATTATGGGCTTTTAATCCCGAAAATCCCCAGCTCGTATAATATTATAATGTTACTTAAAACATCTATAACAATAAAAAATCGAAGATTTGAAATAACAACTCTGTTCAATATCTTCGAATTTTTTTTTATTGATTGTATAAATTAATAAAAAGTTAATTAAAAAATCTTAATAAATACACTAAACTGCTTGTGCAACGATTATGTTTTCATATTTCATATCCGTTCCACATAATGGTATTATATAAAGTTTATATATACTCACAGATTAATACGGTGTGTTACATTTTTATGGGAGCACAATGTAAACTGTGTGAAATAAATTAATAAAATTAGTAGAATATAGATAAAAATGTTTCGTCAATACTTAGGCCACTTTAGGGTTTTGAGGTCGGTTTCAAAGCCCTAATGATCTAGCTTTTTTCTGTCCTGTTTTCAATCTTTAATATCAGCACCAACAAAATATTACATAAATGAAATATTTTGACAAATTTACCATTCCCCTTCCCCTTCCCGAGGGAGGGGGTGTCCCTCATCTCCAAAGTTTTCCATCCAGTAAGGTGTATTAGGCCTCCCCGAATGAGCGCCATAGATGTCATTATTTATCATTTAGGGGTTATTGCCCATAAGCGTACTTACCTAATCGACAATAGTCCAGAACCCACTTGGCAGATGTTGTTTATTGAGATGTTGGTACTTGTAGTGTTTATTTTCATCATTAAGCTTAAAGATAACCGAGTTCGTGCTCCAGTTTATAAAATACCTTCGATTATAAGTATATTAAAAAAAGGTCCAATTTCACCGTTTTAGTTGATCGCGTTCAGAAGACAATGTAGTCATCTGAGTTTAGCTTCAGAGTTCAGCTCTTTTTACCAACATAATGTTGATACGTTCAAGTATTCAATAGCTATATAATATTATAATGTTTCATAATAGGTAACTTCAACGAATTCGATCATGAACTTAGTTTTGAAAATCTTAGTTATGGTAACTTACGGTGAAATGGACCTTGGTTATAATACTAGCGGTATGCCCAGGCTTCGCGCGGATGCTTAACAAAAATTAAATTTTTACACACAGGTAATTGTAAATAGATTTGATAGATAACGTTTACGGATAACGTTATTGAAATTTCATACGAATTACTAACTTATTGAAATTATTATTTAGCCTATATAATAATAATAATGTAGGATAATGGTGAAAGAATTTTTCAAATCGGTCTACTAGTCGAAACCTATTAAATCAAACAAACAAAGAAATCTTTCCTTTTTTTAATAGTATAGATAAATTATATAGGTATTTAGCATGCTTGCATTTCAGGGATACTCAATCTACTAGAGCTATATAAGATAATATTTGTAGTTTTTATTTGAAAGGCATTTTTATTCATATATCAATTAGTTTTTTCTGACGATTTCCTTCAACAGGGTTTCTTTAAGAATGGATATTATAAAAACTTGAATACTGAATCATAAAACTGGAAATAAACATCATTTAGATTCGTAGTCGCATATACTAAAGGATCTTGAACTGATAGTACCTATATAAAAATATCTATTGATATTTATTGATATTTTTATCTAGTACACATAATATAACATCAAGCTCTGCCTAGCTTGTGGCTAGATGCCGCCGCCGTGTCCAGTAGGCCAAGCACGGGGATTGTTCTCTAGACAATAATGGCATCGCATCGCCATACATTGCGTACATTATTGAAGTTGAAGAAATTAATTTCAAATAATTTACGCATTCGATGACAAAGTGACGTAATTTTTCTCTATTCTACTAGCATTATGTTTTTACTCTAATAATTTATTTTTGTATTTGGTACTGTGCAGACTAACAAAATAATGGTGCCGACTGTGTTTTTCTTTATTAGTAGTATTAATAATTAACCTATACTATACATTAGGTACTACTATTGCCGTGTGGTGCCGGCATAGAATTGCACTACCCCAACTCTTCCCGTGGGTGTCGTAAGAGGCGACTAAGGGAAACACACCGAGGGCGGGCAGCAGCGCCCTCTGTAGAACAATTCCACCGAACTGCGATCCCGAACCCGCATGCCCAGCGTGGGGATTATGGGCAATAACCCCCAAATGATGAATAATGCCACATATGGCGCTCATTAGGGGAGGCCTATGTCCAGCAGTGGACTATATAGGCTGATGTTGTTGTTGTTGTTACTACTATTACAAACTAAACATCTATGAGGTACACTTGAAAAGCAGATTTCATTTTCCATCCCAGATGTTCAATAATATTTATTTTTTTATTATATAAGCGTAACTCGCTTTAAAATGTAATAAAGGTTTATCACACCTGCCTTTTACAATTTGCTTCAGTAATTTGATAAGGTAAAATAATAAATATAAGTAAAAAGGTAATAGAGGCTTTATTTTAATACTTCCGTTATTATTGTGGTAATTGACGTGAAAGGTGTTTTTGTTTCACTTATCAATTTCGTTTAGGAATTTGTATTCAACAGAGCTGTGTGGTTAGTAAGTTAAGAAACGATTATTCCAAGTTCAAAAAACCATGGTAAGTACTTTATGAAAAGTCATGTTGATCAATTATTATTTTGTAAGATCTTTACCTATATGTTGGCCAAATGATTTAAGCCGCGCCGCTAAGAGATGCGTTGATATTTAGGACAGTTACTTTAAAAAAGTTACTTTCACATGCATAATACTAAATTATAATATGTACACAATAAAAAAATAAAAGTGTTTAGTGGGAGCAATAGGCCATAAACTTAGCAAAGTGACAGGATATTCCCGCTCCGGGTGCAAAGTCAATCGCTTATGGGCAAGCATTATGTGTTATTATTATTATATTAGCATTATTTATTATTATTAGCATTATATTATTATGCACCTTTGCACCGCGTTATATTTATTTAAAATTATATGGAATTATTACAAGTGAGTTTTGAAAATAATTTAGTTTTATTAGTATTTTGTTTGTTATTTGACGCGATTGACATAGTGATATCAATGAAATTTATTATAATGTATTCTTAAAAATAACCTTAGATTAACTTCAATAGGGCCCACACGTAGATAGCTATCAATCAAACGCTGAAGATAACATTGTGCTGCAGAAGAGGGCTGTTCGTACAATCTATAATACCCATATTATAGATTCCAGATTCCCAGAGAATCCTTAAGTGATAAATACAAAGAAATAAACATATTGACAGTACCTTGTCAATAAATTTGTTTCTGTACCATGTCAATAAGTCAATAACTTTGTTGTACACTTATTAAAATATCAATGGGTTCCCCAAAAGTAGCGATAGGCTATTAACACTAGAAATTTAAATATACTGGATGTGCCCACTACTACACACTAGGCTTAACAATATTGATGTATCTAGAGAGCAATGTCATGTGCGTCTACATCAAAACTCCAAGTCAGTTGCAGAAATTATATAAATAAATAAATAATCCTGGACAATCCACACAGCATCATCTAGCCCCAAGCTAAGCAGAGCTTGTGTTATGGGTACTAGATGACTGATATACATAATACAATATTATTAAATAGATAGATATTTTTTATTATACATAGAAAACAACCAGAACCCCTGAAGAAATATCTGCAGATCATACAAATATTTGTCTCGAGGCGGGAATCGAACCCGCAAACTCCTGCGTCGCAGGCGGACCTTCGCCCACCGCGCCACAGTGGTCGTCGCGTATATAAACTCGTTAATAAATTTT
Source organism: Eupithecia pulchellata (assembly GCA_963931895.1). Taxonomy (NCBI): domain Eukaryota; kingdom Metazoa; phylum Arthropoda; class Insecta; order Lepidoptera; family Geometridae; genus Eupithecia; species Eupithecia pulchellata. Next base: position 3,422,870 of record OZ007540.1, read on the forward strand.
CTCAAAAATTATGATTTGCAAAAAGACTTAGGTACTATAAAATATTAGATTAACAAGACGATGAAAAGTTTTGGGACGAGTTTTACTCCAACTCTACCAACCTAACAAGGTAAAGGTTTCTTGTTCGCTTCTTTACCTTACCTTACACAGATTGAAGTAAACAAAGAATCAAAGTGATCACTATTTCCCAGTAACCTACTTATGTATTTTTTGATTATCTTAAGTACCTAAGTTGTATTTTTTGATTATCCTGTAATGTCTTAAGGATAATAAAGCACTTTGATTTCGAAAAACTTTTAGCAGAGGCCATGGTATGGTATGCCGAGGGTTAAATCACTGACAGTTTAGGTTACGAGGTATTGAGGGATTTTGGGTGCAGAAAGTTTTCTCTAGATAATGATAAATTATTCCTCGGCAACAACGGTTCGGGCAACCTACTACGAAATGATTCTGTGAAAAGTTTAGTCGACTTCGAAGAGATAATGTCAAAATTATTCGTCCTCGCACGCTCTGAAACTTATGTCAAAATCAGTGTAGGAATCTAGCAATTCGCATGTAAAAAAAAATCGTAGAACGTGTTTGCGATTTCCTTTAACAATAATCAAAGTTTTTTCAGAAAATGAAGACCCTAATTCTGATACTCTGCATTGCACCGTGTTTTTGCCAAAGAGGATCCTACGCAGGACTGAGGCCAATCGGCTATCCAGAGGTGAAACGCAGTACAGCACCCGACCAGGACCATGTAAAACCAATGTTTGGGGCACCAAAAGAAACCGCCACCCCCGCATCGTTTCCAGACATAAATAAAGAAAAATATGAGGAACTTCAAAAGAACCCAGTGATATATGAGATAAGACCTAGCATTTTCAATCAACGGACAAAATAGTTATTGTTGGGTTTTAAAGTTGTTTGTTGGTTGATTTTCTATTAGTATTTATTATATTTTTTTTATTTTCAACTATATTATGCCGGCGCGTTGAGCGCGATATCTAGGTGGGTTTGTCAAGATTACCTATGCATATAGCTATGGTGGTTGCATGGTTGCATGGTTATGTTGTGGGGATCTGTTAAATGAACTCTTGCCCTGTATTGTTTTTATTTTTCTACGTAAGGGTATCAGTGTTTATTATACTTACAATATAACACTTAGAATAATGATCTTAATAGGGCTAAGAGAGAGAATTCTTTGTTACCAATACTATATAATAAAAATAGCTATTTATACCACTACTGGGCAAGACCGAATTCTTTTTTTAACTAATTACATAAGCAAATAATTTATTTCATGTCTTTTACTACAAATTCAGTGAAAATAGATTACTACTACGAGTAAAAAAAATTACGCCGATATATGCTGAGTGACGGCCGGTCGTTTTAACCACGAGTGCGTGCGCACTAAATAAAAGGACCAACAATATGACGCAGTATTCATTAACTCCCTTCCCTCAGGTTCAAGTTCAAGTTCTTTATTCATAACTAGCGGTCCGCCCCGGCTTCGCACGGGTATTAAACAAAAATTTCAGAAATTATACACACTAAAACGATGGGTTTCACAGTTTTCATACGGATCTTTACTTTTTTTAACAGCATTGGGGTTTTTGACATAGACTCGACATTCCAAAACTGACACTGGCCGTAGAGAAAAAGCAAGCACCGTGCGCTATACAACCTCTTTTCTATTCTGACGCGCCATAATAGAAAAAGAGGTTGAATATACAGCCCACGGTTCAATTATTGAATTTTTCATGCGGATCCCTAACTTTTTTGAAAATATTATATAGCCTATGTTCATCACGGAAAATTAAGGATTCTAATGGTGAAAGAATTTTTTAACTCGGTCCAGTAGTTTCGGAGCCTATTCAATTCAAACAAACAAACAAACAAACAAACATACAAACAAACAAACAATCAAATCTTTCCTCTTTATAATATTAGTATAGATATAGACAATACTTATTTAGGTTACATGTCATAAAATAGTTATTATAATAAATTATGTTTTACATATAAAAAACATTATCAAATAAATTAGGTAACAGTCTAACAATACAACATAAAATTCACTAAAATAATAATAATAATATTGGACAATCCACACAGTATCATCTAGCCCCAAGCTAAGCAGAGCTTGTGTTATGGTTACTAGATGACTGAATAATACAATATTATTACATAATTATATAGATTTTTTTTTATATATAGAAAACGACCAGAACGCCCTGAACAAATATCTGCAGATCGTACACATATTTGTCCCGGGGCGGGCATCGAACCCGCAACCTCCTGCGCCGCAGGCGGACCATAGCCCACCGCGCCACAAAGGTCATCAAAAATCACCTCTATAAGCATTAGGCTAATTTGAGACCTTTTTTGGAGTAAGTAGAGATCCCTATAACAATAAAATGATAAGCCGCATCTTGCCCGCAGCTTCGTACCCGAGTAAAGTACTGAGCCCTTTCGTTTTCCCGGGCTATTTAGAATTTATATACATATTTTCAACCCAATATGTTCTGAGCTGTACGCACTGGTGGTATAAACGCGCGATGAACTGTCGTTTTGTGCTATTATAGTGTTCTATGAAATGTATGTTTCAAACGAACTCATTTAATCGCCATTAAACTATTTGCCTTTAGAGTAGCTTGAAAGGCGTTTTGGATGGTGTTGGCAATAAGGTGGTTCGCCTAGATAAATGCATCCTAGGTAGTCAATACAAGTGTCAACACTTTTAATGACGATATATTTGTTAACTTATATGAAATAAAATAATCGGAAAAACATCACATCATCATCATGATGATGATGATGATGTGATGTTTTTCCGAAACACCGACTGTTAGTTTAAGAAATAACTCAAAAATAAATTTAGAAAGAATAACTTATTTTATTGTATTTCGAAAACAGTCTGAAAACATCTCAGACTCTGTGCATAAAAAAAGACCCAAATATTCTTATCGAAAATTAATGACCTACTTTCATTTTATAATAACAGAAGGTAAGCATAATGTAAGGAATGTCATTTATATAAATTGGCCACTTGGTAAAAGTCACCGATACTGGAAACCATAAGATAACTAATTGAAAAACGATAACGGTTACACGCGCCCGTTAGGCTTTGTAATTACAATTAATTCAGTGAAAAATTTCTTTGGCTGCACGGTACCATACTAAGATGTTAAAGATGTAGATAATTTTAATATCCACGTCTTAAACTCTGTCGAAGGAAAAGCTTTGGCTGTCCTTAAAGCAGTTAAAGAGACGTTTCAGCCGTCATAGAAGGATAAAGTTTGATAGAAAAAAATGTATATATTCAATCCATACTAATATTATAAAAAGAAAAGATTTGATTGTTTGTTTTTTTGTATGTTTGTTAGTTTGTTTGTTTAAATTGAATAGGCTCCGAAACTAGGTACTGGACTGATTTGAAAAATTATTTCACCATTAGAATCCTAAATTTTCCGTGATGAACATAGGCTATATAATATTTTCAAATAAAGTTAGGGATCCGCATGGAAAATTCAATAATTAAACCATGGCCAGTGTCCATAATAGCAAAAGAGGTTGAATATAGTATAGCGAACGGTGCTTGCTTTTTCTCTACGGCCAGTGTCAGTCAATGTCAAAAACCCCAATGCTGTTAAAAAAAAGTAAGGGATCCGATGTATGAAACCCATCATATTAGCGTGTATAATTTCTGAAATTTTTGTTTAATACCCGTGCGAAGTCGGAGCGGACCGCTTGTAAAATATAATCTACGGTGCTAGGTGATAAATACAAGTAAAAGACTTCATAAAACAAACAAAAGGTATTTATACTCGTAGTTTATAATTTTTTCATTTCAATTCAACTAGTGACGTTTCATAAACAACCAAAGAGAATATTAAGCTTCTGCTTAGCAATGGGTGTTCTGGCCCTTTTCTATCAGTCATCAGTAGTCATCTAGTATATCAGTCATCTAGTACCCCATAACACAAGCTCATCTCTCGCCCTTCCTCTCCCGAAACTGAGGAGATGGAAATCGGCGAGGTCCCATCCGAAGGGGACACGTCCGGATCGGACTCCGAGTCCGATCTCCCGCCCGCTCCCTCCGCCCCTGAGTCGTCTTCCGACGACGGCTTCCTCACCGTAGGTAGCCGTAAGAGGAAGAAGGCTAAGGGCCCCTCTAACTCGGCTGTGGCTCACCCAGCCAAGACCCTTAACCGCGGGCCCTCAGCCCCAGCTCCCTCCCCGTCCCCCGCGGCCCCTCTGGCCCCTGTGACCCCCGCAACCCCCGCACCTCAGCCCTCTCTCCGTAAAGAGAGACCGCCCCCTCCGATCTTTCTCCGCGAAAAGGCCAAATGGCCTAATGTGGAGAAACTCCTTACCCTAAAGGGAATTCACTTTGTGAAAGCCCAGTCGGTCAAGGAGTCGATAAAACTCCAGCTCGAAACGTCGGACGCGCACCGACGCCTCACCTCCATCCTCCGCTCTGAAGGCATAGGTTTTCATACCTATGCTCTTGAGAGCGAAAAATGCCTCCGGGTAGTTATCCGCGGTGTCCCCGCTGAATTCAACCCGGAGGCTATCAAGTCCGACCTCCTGTCGCAGGGCTTCCCCATCAGGGAAGTCCACCGCATGTACAGCGGACGCGACAAACGCCCCTTTGATTTAGTTCTAGTCATTCTCGACCTCACTCCCGAAGGTAAGGCGATTTTCGGCCTTAAAACCGTTTGTCGCCTATCCGGCCTCTCTATTGAGGCCCCCTTCAAAAACGGTCCTCCCGGACAGTGCCACAGATGCCAGCTCCATGGCCACTCTGCGCGCAACTGTTTCGCGCGGCCGCGATGCGTCAAGTGCCTGGGCGACCACGGCACCGCTGACTGCACTCGCACCCGCGACGACCCGACCCCGCCGAGTTGTGTACTCTGCAACGCCGAGGGACATACCGCAAACTATCGCGGTTGTCCCAAAGCGCCAAGAGTCAACAACAAGGCCCGCTCACGGGCTCCGGAGCGCTACGCTCCCGCCCCGCAATATACCAAGACATCGCCAAAGGTGTCTATGGCCCCCCCGCTCCCCGCACGCCCCCCTGCTACCTCAGCATGGGCTAAGCCTCTGGCTTATACAAGTCTAGCCCCTCAGGCGAAAGCTTGTTCCCCGCCCCTCCCCCGCTTCCAGGAGCAAACCCGCGCCCCGCAACCCCTACCTCGCCCCTCTAAGCCAAACCAACCAGCACCCGCTGCTGCGTCGGCTGGCTCAAAGGGGCCCTCCCCCTCAGGCGTTGACTTCGGCAAAGTCACTGCGCTCCTGCGCAAGCTTAGCCAAGCCAAGACGGCCATTGAAAAATTGATGATCATTTCCGATCATCATGATGTCATGGCCTCCCTTGTCTCCCTCTCTTTTAAGTCTCTATAATAGTTGTACAACCTGAGAGACTTAAACCCCGCTCCATTTCGTTAGCGTTCTTTAACGCTAACGGACTCAAGCCTCAGAGAGAACTCGTCCACCAATTTCTGGTTAACCATCAAATTGATATCCTCCTAGTACAGGAGTCTTTCCTTAAACAGGGCACTGCCAGCCCTAGGATCGCTAACTATCAAATGATTCGAAATGACAGAACGAACGCCCCGAAAGGTGGTACTGCCATTTACTTTAAGAGGTCCCTGCACTGCATACCCCTAGATCCCCCTCCCCTACAAGACTTAGAAGTCTCTGTCTGCAGGCTTGCAATGACTGGTCATCAATCGGTCATTATTGCATCCTGTTATCTCAGCCCCAATAAGACGCTTCTTCAAAGCGATCTGGAATCAGTCCTCAGTCTTGGAAGCTCGGTCATTTTGGCCGGTGACTTCAACTCAAAAGATCCGATGTGGAACTGCCGTTTACGCAATCGTAACGGCCGCATCCTATCTCAATGCCTAGAATCCCTAGATCTTGACCTGATCGTACCACTGTGCCCCACGCGGTACTCTCCCATCCTCGGTCAGAGTAACGAGTACTTGGACCTGGCACTGCTACGGAATGTATCTCTTCGGATGCAATCCATAGCAGTGATGCAGGAACTAGACTCGGACCATCGCCCCGTCATAATGCGTCTTGGCCCTCCTCCCGACGACCGTCCTCCCACCAAGACAGTGGTGCGATGGTATAAGCTTGAGAGCGCTCTCAAGAATATCCATTCGCCCGCCTTGAAAAAAATCCCCGATGACATTATCTCCACCGACGACATCGCAATCGCGATCGACTCTTTGACTAGCCACGTCCAATCCGCTATCAGCGAGTCATCAAAACAGGTGCCAGCGGCGAATGATCGTCGCTGGGACCTGCCAGATGACATCAGACGGCTGATCACTGAGAAGAACGCAGCGACTCGTCGCTTTAGTTCCTATCCCTCCCCTCGTAATCGCTTCAGAATGAACTCGCTTCGCCGCAAGGTTAAGAGAGCCATTCAAGAGCACCGAAACACCTCTTGGGATGACCTGCTTTCAACGATCAAACCAGGTCACCAGGCTTACTGGAACCTGGCGCGCTCTATGAAAGCAGATGGAGTCTCCATCATGCCCCCGCTTATACGTCCGAATCATCAAACGCCTGCGTTTGAGGATAAGGACAAAGCCGATGCCCTAGCCGAAAGTCTGGAAGCTCAGTGCTCCCCCAGTCTTGAACCCGTCGATCCTGCTCACCTCGATACGGTGAACAGTGAAGTCGACCGTCTTACTTCGCTGCCACCTACTGCCACCCCTGACCTAGTCAGGGCGGCCGAGGTCGCAGCGATCATCAAAGATTTAAAACCAAAAAAGTCCCCTGGCTCGGATGGCATCAGCAACAGAGTACTTAAACGATTCCCTGTTGCCCTCATCTATCTCCTCGTAAGCATCTTCAATGCAGCCATAGCCACTTGTTCGTTCCCTGACGCCTGGAAGGAAGCCAATGTAATTGGCATCCACAAACCGGAGGGTTGTATCGCTCACGTCCGTAGGTGTTTACCCTTTTGCTACCCTACACGTGTCCTCTGGGTGGTGCTAAGAGCGATACTTACTGGTGGTAGGCTTCGGCCGTGGCTTGTCACCACCCTCCGGGCTAAGCCAGTCCGTGAAGCAACTCTGTTGTGTTTCGGAATGTGGTCCGGAGTAGCCATAGTGGAAAAGACGGGTCTGAGCAGTTTTGCACTTGAATGGCAAGAGCGTTGCAGGACAGCAATAAGGTGAGTGTATCGGACGGCTGGATGTTGAGGGTAGCGGGATCCGAAGCACGGTTCTCCGCTGGCCGACCGCAGGTTGTAGGGGGCCCAAGTAGCGTGCCAGCCACTCGCGAAAGGCTGCCCCGCCGCCTCGCGAAAAATCCCGGAATGCTCTATCATGCCGGTTGGCGACCGGATGAGAGGACCTGATAGCCATTCCCGGGGGGGTTCGGGCGTCCCCGCAGTCTCCATATCCAGCCCTCCAAGGGTGCACTTGCGTGTAGTTAGTTTTGTGCTTGTGCCTTCCAGTGCCGCGCTCAACTGCCGTTTGCCCACACACCCAACTCACTCTCTCCGTGAAAAAGTCCAAAAGTAATAAGTTGTGCTCTCAGCGGAAGCACGTCCTCTCGCTTAATGTGCACCTCTGCAACATCCGAGGACTGCACTCAAATATCGACTCAGTCCACCACCACCTAGAGACTGCGAAGCCCCACTTATTATTTCTCACGGAGACGCAGATACGAATGCCTCCTGACGTTTCATACCTCACATACCCGGGGTATACCCTGGAGCACAACTTCAAACCCAAAGCTGGAACGTGTGTGTATGTTCGGGATGACATTTGTTGTCTCCGCCTCCGTGATCTTGAAGAACCCGGTTTTTCATCACTATGGATTTTGGTGGACACGGGCCTAGATAAAATTATCTATGCCTGTCTTTATAGGTCACATAGTGGCGATCTTGAGACAACCAGGATGTTCGATAACATCTCTAATACGGCTGATGTGGCTCAGCGGCGGTACCCTACTGCTAAGCTGGTACTGCTAGGAGACTTCAACGCTCACCACCGCGACTGGCTCTTCCCGTACCAGAACACCGATCATGCTGGTGGAGAGGCCCTCAAACTAGCATTGTCACTTAACCTCTCCCAGCTGGTGAAAGAAGCAACAAGGATTCCCGACGTTGAGAGCCACACTGCTAATTGTTTGGACCTTCTGCTGACTAATGACCCGGACAGAAATTCAGTGTCTGTGCTACCACCCTTAGGAAGCTCAGATCACTGCCTTGTAAGGTCAGTGTCGTCATACTCGCCTCCGGATCCTACCCCAAAATGTAGCAGGCGAATATGGCGATACAAGTCGGCAGACTGGGATGAGATGCGTCATTTCTTCGCTTCCTATCCTTGGCGGCAAATGTGCTTCACTTCCTGTGATCCGACTGTCTGTGCCGATGCTGTAATAAGGGTGATTAAAAGTGCAATGGAGTTTTTTATTCCATTCACTGATACTTCACCCTCTGACAAGGCTCCCCCGTGGTATAACTCTGCGTGTGCCAGTGCTGCTGCGCTGAAACACAGGGCTTATCTCGCGTGGGTCGAGGCCCGGAACAGTAAAGCCTCAGACACATCACAAAGGAAGACAGCCTATAATAAAGCAGCGAAAGAACTCAAAAAGACGCTAAAGAAGGCACGTTTTGACCGGATTGGCAGACTGGGAGCTAGGCTTGCCTCATTCCCTACAGGCAGTAAAGCCTTCTGGTCACTAGCCAAATCCGTCGAAGCTAACTTCAGTCGTCCCTCACTTCCACCACTTCTGAAACCGGATGGTTCGCTGGCCCATACTGCGAATGAGAAAGCAAATTTATTTGTCTCTCAATTCGCAGAGGCTTCACGTCTTGAGCCTACAAACGTTTCTCCGCCCAGCCTTCCTCGATGTAGCAGAAATATGCCCGAAATCCGCATACATCAAAAAGAAGTGCTCAAAACGTTACGTGGTCTCGACGTGAATAAGGCCAGTGGCCCGGATGGAATCTCGGCTGTGGTGCTGAGGTCCTGTGCTCCTGAGTTGTCTCCCATTCTCACGCGACTATTTCGCCTGTCCTTTAAATCTGGTAAAGTCCCCAAGTCATGGAAGCTTGCTAATGTACAGCCTGTGCCCAAGAAAGGCAGTCGAGCTGACCCTAAGAACTATCGCCCCATTTCGGTCACCTCCCTGTTATGCAAATGCATGGAACGTGTCCTGAATGGTAAGCTCCTGGCGTACCTGGAAGACAACGACCTCCTTAGTGACCGATGGGTTTCGCCGAAAACGGTCTACAGGAGATCTTCTTGTGTATGCCACCCACATATGGAGCGAGGCGATCGAGAAGCGTGGTGAAGCCATCGCGGTTTCGCTTGACATCTCGAAAGCCTTCGATAGGGTCTGGCATGAGAGCCTTATTGGCAAGCTTTCAGCATACGGACTTCCAGATCTCTTCTGTAACTGGCTTTGTGACTTTCTGAGGGAAAGATCTATTCAGGTTGTCGTTGACGGCTGCTCGTCTGATCAATTGGCGATCAACGCTGGTGTACCTCAGGGGTCAGTACTCTCCGCCACGTTGTTCCTGCTGCACATTAACGATCTGCTAGTTCCCGGTATTATTGGGTATGCAGACGACAGCACCGTGGTGGATAGATACCTTTCAAATGCTAAGGCCAGTCAGAATGAGATACAGGTGCAGAGAGACGAGATGCTGCAGCGCTTGAACTTGACCTTAAAAGCAGTTTCAGATTGGGGCGAAGCTAATCGGGTCAATTTCAACGCCTCTAAAACTCAAGCCTGCCTCTTCTCTGCAAAGAAAAGTCCGTTCGGCCAGGTTCCCATTTTCCGAGGTGTACCGATACCTGTAAGGGACCAACTGGAGCTCCTCGGTGTCACTCTGACACCAACCTTAAACTTTGGAACTTTTATCGAGTCGAAGGCTAAAACAGCAGCCATGAAGCTAGGAATCCTAAATAAGGTTAAGCGATACTTTACACCTGGACAGCTTCTATCACTTTATCAAGCACAGGTCCGATCTGGTTTGGAGTGTTGCTGCCATCTTTGGGATGGCTCGGCCAAGTATCAGCTTGCAGCCTTGGACTCGATAGAACGAAGAGCTTTCAGACTCATTGACGAGCAGTACCTTGCTGAGACTAAAGTCCAAAGTCTCGAACACCGCCGCAAGGTTGCTTGTCTCTCGATCTTTTACAGGATACACTTCGGAGAATGCTCACAGGAACTTTTTGATCTGATCCCACCATCTCCCTTCCACTCCAGGACAAGCAGGCGCACGGCGCAATACCATCCCTACATGGTGGATATACCCTCCACTCGCACTAAGCGATTTTCCTCCACCTTCATCATTCGCACTGCGAAAGAATGGAACATGTTGCCTGCTTCTGTTTTTCCTACTAACTACAACCTGGGTCTCTTCAAAAGTAGAGTGAATAGGTGTCTTCTAGACCTGCGTGATCCACCGTCGGCCACATCTTCACTTTCCATCAGGTGAGATCGTAGTCAAACGGAGGTCTATCAGTTATAAAAAAAAAAAAAAAAAAACCGGGCAAAAAGGCGAACGAACCTGCCTCCTACCGCCCTATCAGCCTCCTCAGTGCACTGGGGAAAATTTATGAGAGACTCCTTCTGAGTCGCCTCTGGTCCCACGTCAATGAGCACAAGCTCCTACCCGATGAGCAGTTCGGCTTCCGAGCTCATCACTCTTGTCCCCAACAGGTGCTCCGCATCACGGAGCACATCCAATCCATGTGGCATCACACCTGGCCCGCTAGCACGGGAGCTGTCTTTCTCGATGTAGCGAAAGCCTTCGACAAGGTCTGGCACAACGGCTTGATTTACAAGCTTTTTACTCTCGGTGTGCCGGACAGACTCGTACTCATCTTACGAGACTACTTGTTGAATCGTAGCTTCCGTTATCGCGTGGAGGGCACTCTCTCTGACCCCCGATCCATCCGAGCCGGAGTGGGCTGCAAGGGCTCCGTCCTTGCTCCGCTTCTTTTCACGCTGTACACCAGCGATATCCCCCATCACCCGCAAGTAGAACTTGCCCTTTTCGCGGACGATACAGCATTGTACACATCCGACTTGAATGCAAGCCGGGTGAGTATAAGGTTGCAGGCTGCACTAGGCACTCTAGGTGCCTGGTTTAGAAAGTGGCGCATAGAAGTGAATCCGACGAAAAGTGCAGCAGTGTACTTTTCACGGAATTACTCTAAGCCCAGACCCCTTACCCTATTTGGTAAACCCATTCCCTGGGCCAAGACAGCCAAATACTTAGGGGTGATCTTAGATCACCGCCTCAGCTTCAAACCCCACATTCGCGCTGTAACCAACCGTGCAAAGTTTATACTTAGCCGGCTGAACAGCCTCCATCGAGATCTCAAACTCGAGTCCATTGCCCACTTCATAAAGACTGCTTCCCAGCGTCATTACGAAGCGGCAGCTGATCATTACAATCCCCTGATTTCCACCATTCCCGATTATCCCGTGGATAATCCGCCCACGAGTTCTCTCCTCCGTAGACCGAGACACGTTCTCGGTGACCCCGTTGACCCAATCACCGCCGCTAACCCGGAGGTGACGTCAACTAGTACCGATTCGCTTCCGCACACTACACACACGACCAAAAACCGACCCCGCCGGATGCGGGGTCGAAGAATTCCCCGCTTCCGCCCATAGGTGCACTTGTGCACCTAGGCGAAACCTCCATACCCTCTTGTAGCATCTGGCAACAGCCCAAGCCGAGGTTCGCACCTAAGTGGTGGCCCTTGCGCGTGTTGCCCCAACCTAACTTTACCGGTGTGGCGCCCTCTGCGCCCACCAAAAGTCCGGTAACGCTGTCATGGCCATCTGCGGTCAACAGCATTAAAGTCCATTCGAAAAAAAAAAAAAATAACACAAGCTCATCTTAGCTTGGGGCTAGATGATGCTGTGTGGATTGTCCAGAATTATTTTTATTATCATTGGCTATATAGTATATTGATGCTGGTGACGAAGAAAAAACTCGGTTTAAGTTAGATGAGATTATTGATAACGCGGCTTAAGTTACATCAGCTGATTCATGATTATTGACATCTCAAAGAACTGTGTTTCTCTGTATGATTACTAGCGGTCCGCCCTGGCTTCGCACGAGTATAAGTATAACAAAAATTTAATTTTTTATGCGGATTCCGAACTTTTTTGAAATATAGCCTATCTTCAGGGAAAATTCAGGATTCTAATGGTGAAAGAATCTTTCAAATCGGTCCAGTAGTTTCGGAGCCTATTAAATTCAACCAAACAAAGCTTTCTCCTTTATAATATTATTATGAACACAGATAAAAAGCGGCACCTTAAACGGTAGTGCGTACGGGCTCGCAAAGTTGAGAGATACTTACACTCATCCAACTTCACCCTAACTTTGATGTAAGTTACAAAGTTACGCAATCTGCATAAAGCTTTAACCAAAATTTTGCGTATAAAAAGCAATTAAGATGATACTGTAATTAAACTTGTGTTTTGTTGTTGCTATTTATAATGGTACATGTTAACCAAACCTGGGTAAAGTTTAGCGAATACCTACTCTATACTAAAATTATAAAGAGGAAAGATTTGATTGTCTGTTTGTTTGGATTGGCCGCGAAAGTACTGCACCGATTTGAGAAATTATTTCACCATTCGTATTCTACATTATCCCAATATAGGCTATAGAATATTTAAAGAAAATTAGGGATCCGTATGAAAACTTCAATAATGCAACCCCACATGTATCAACATCATCATCATCAGTCTATAATAGTCCACTATCATTTGGTGGTTATTACCCATAACCCCCACGCTGAGCATGCAGGTTGGAGATCACATTTATGGGTGTATAAAATTATTACACCCGCGAGAAGCCGGGGTGGATCGCTAGTACCTATTAACTATTAAATACTGGTAACGGTTATGTCAAATGTTCTTGTTGACCTACTGTTCAAATCTGCCATCATAAAAAGTGGTTTACGAACGCTTAGCTACAACCCGAAACGTCTTCAGAATGCCTTTAGGTATACATATGTATCTGTAGTTTTTGAAGCTGTCTGCACACAAACGTAAAGGATGGAAGGAAAATATATTTGCAAAGATCTCAACAGGCGCAAACATGCAGATCTCAACAAAGCCAATGCATTTAAACTAGATTTAGATAGGCAAAACAAAAATTGTATTAGACACATAAGTTATATATGAATGTACTAGTGGTTTCTTTTTCACTTCTTCCACTAGTGGACAAAAAATTGAAGTGAAGAGAAATCAATAACCAATTATTTCTTATTTTAATAATTGTCTGTTTGAAATTTGACTTGTCTAAGTGCTTATTTTGTAAGCCTAAAGAAATAAAGTTATTGAATCTGAATCTGAATCTGAATCTGAATTTGCTCCCCTTGGAGTCGAGGCTCTAGATACGTGGGATACCGAGGCTCTCCGGGTTTTTATAAAATTATATGAGCGTCTGGTCGAAGCGACGTGTGTGCCGTACCGAAACCTATTTGGCGCAGCCATAGAAATTCTGTGGGCGAAGCGCATCAGCATTGCCATACAGCGAGCGAGACACTTCCATATGGATCAGTTGACCTATCAGTAGTTTGTTTGGAAAAGTCAATTGTAAATACTAGTTCTAATTTATTTGTAATTTATATGCAAGGTTATAATGGCACCTTTCTAGGAACCATTCTTAAACTCAGAGAGAAGATAAAGGCTGCTCGTCATTATTTTATTGGTCAACTTAATTGTGCTTATGTATGTAGGTTACTATGAATAAACCGTAAACACCATACCTATGTGAGCACAATTTGTCCTACTGCTCAACTTTCCAAATTACCAGACAGAGAATTGGTACTCGATGTTTTTTTGAAGAATAACCATAAACTCTAATCGTTTATTCTACGCATCTTGTTTGCGCTCTCATTTAACTTTTATTGAATTTCGTATGTCTATGATGATATAAAATTAAACATAAAATAACACCAGTTGTTTGTTATACAGTATTACACCTCGCTGGAGTTTTATAACAAACAAACTTCAACACGAGTTTCCCACGCATTGTTTGTATAGAAACATTGAAAGATTGCTTTATCCCAGATTGTTTTATTAATCAGAACCGATTCATGGAATAAAAAGTAGTCCAAGATCTAGACCTACACATCACACACCACATCACTAAAAGTCGCCTAAATAGTCCACTGCTGGACATAGGCGTCCCCTTATAAGCGCCATAGATGGCATTATTCATCATTTGGGAATTATTGCCCAAAATCCCCACGCTGGGCATGCGGGTTGGGGATCGCAGTTCGGCGGAGTTGTTCTGCAGAGGGCACTGCTGCCCGCCCCCCGATGTGTCTCCATTAGCCGCCTCTTATGACACCTACAGGAAGAGTTTGGGTGATGAAATTCTATGCCTGCACCCCACGGCAAGACTTACAGCTATACAAAATTCAGCCTATTCCATTATGTAGCTTTGGCGCGAAGAATTAACAAACATTCATATGCCCATCCATCCAATGTTTCGCCATGTTAGTATGACAAGGTTGTATTCACATCTCCTGTAATTAGAAAGATCGATAATTAATTATTTTATTTGGTTCACAAACATAGACAGCATAAAAACACACATAGAAAATAAAGTAAACTTATACAGTAAATAAGGTAGGTGTCGTTAGTGAGTACAATATTACAACAGGTCACTTATTCTTTCTACTAAAATAAAAAAAACACTACCAAAACACTAAAAACATTACAAAGGGTATGTAGACCTGCTGGTTGACATAATAATGTACCTATGTTAGTGCTGCTGATGTGGGCCAAAACAGATCAGTCTCAGCTTTGTGCACCGGGGTACAAAACAGCGCTGGTTTTCAGACTGAACCAGGCTTGCTGACACCAGGAGCCAAGACGTATGTGTATTTCACTGCACTTATAGGTAGTGTAGAATCTTGGTAGAATGTAGAATCGAGAATGGTAGAATGCATGATGTTTAAGCTTTGTTTAGGAACTTGACTTGACTTGACTTCTTCGTTATGGAAAGAGCTGTTCCGTGTTATGTCAATGTCAGAAATAGTGCTATGTCAATGCAAAATAATAAGAAGGTTATTTAAACATTCTGTCATCATGTGACTCGACGTGACAACGACGTGACGTGACAATTACTCATGTAGTAGTCGACATAAGCAACTAATATCGAAACGGAGCTATTACTCACTGTACCAGACATTCTACAAATGTACAGACAGCTCCCATCCAACATGTGATACTTGAGTAAAGACAGGAGCATCAATATTAGATGTATTGCTAGCGCTACGAACCCTAGTGTTATCCATCTTCACCTTGTGCTTATGACAATGTATATTTGTGTTCAGTAGATAAACTTTATGATAATTCACCTAGATGTTGTCACATAATGGGTTGTCAGCTTGTTTTCTGTAAGATATCGTACTGTCATCAGCTTCATCTATTGACTTTGCAGTACCCTTTCACAGAACACTAATATCCTAAAGAAATATAGCCATATATAGATATAGAGCCGTGTGGTGCCGGCATAGAATTTCACCACCCCAACTCTTCCCGTGGGTGTCGTAAGAGGCGACTAAAGGAAAACACCGGGGGGCGGGCAGCAGCACCCTCTGCAGAACAACTCCACCGAACTGCGATTCCCAACCCGCATGCCCAGCGTGGGGATTATGGGCAATAACCCCCAAATGATGAGTAATGCATTCTATGGCGCTCATTAGGGGAGGCCTATGTCCAGCAGTGGACTATCATAGGCTGTTGATGTTGATGATGATGATGTAATATCCTAACAGATACATAGTCAGTACATTTGGGTAAAGGGAGGAGTATCAATATTATTAGTACTGCAACCGACTGATGTCATTATTTTATACAAGTTTTCATACAAAATTCTAAGCCAACAAGATCTATTGCTAGCACTAGCACCCCTAGTGATATCCATCTTCACCTTGTTCAGCTTATGACACAGTAACTTCGTGTTCAGTAGACAAACTGTATATTAAATTCCAATATAATGTATATTTTTTTAAATCTTAACTAAGATTATCCCGAGTGCGAGGCTGACGCACTATAATAACAAAAATATTCATTAATTCCTGTGCTTGATCCGGTACAAGTATTTACGTAAAATAAAAAAAATCTTAAGTTTTTGTTTAAAACTAGTTACATAATGCCTATAAAGAATTGACCACTTTCGAACTGACGCTAACCGAAGGTGCCATAATGACGACTCTGAAATGCAATAATTTTGTTGTACCTACGTGTCCAGCTCAAAAGAAGAAAAGGTCTTACTGAAAACACTTTGCAGCAAACCTACTGCTGTAACTACTACTGTTGCAGTGACAGAAGAATGGCTACAGCTACGCACGCATCGTGCCCTCATTGCAGAGGGGTGCAGAGGGGTAAATCGTGACGTCGAATAAATCGTGTTTAATTGTGGCTGCAGCCAATAGCGCTGAAGAATGATGTGTTTACAGAATAGTGGCATCAGATTGCGTTCCGGATATAGGTATTGAGGACACATCTATCTTTGGCGAAATTTGGTGCAAACTTTACGTAAACAAGAAAGGCAAAAGTTTTGAACGAGCATATGAATCAAGTGGCGTTTCCATCAGATATGTTCCTTTACATATCTACAAATCTCGGGGATGGTTGACTAGGGTAGAATAGAGGAATTTAGCGTCACTTCACCATCGAATGCGTAAAAAAATTAAGTTCATTCGATCAACTTATACAGACAAATTACACAATCAATTATTTACTGCTCACACAGTACACACAAACTTAAAAGAACATTTTGTGATAAAAAAAAATAACAAACGGTTAGCGAACTTCACTACCTCTGTGGTGCAGGAGAATGCGGGTTCGATGTCAACTCGGGACAAATGGTTGAACGATCTGCAGATATTTGATTAGGGGTTGCGGTCGTTTTTATTTGTGTAATAAAAATATATATCTATATGTATTGCATTATATTTATATCAGTTATCTACTCTAAAAATAAGCTTTACTTAGCTTGGGGCTAGATATGTTACGAAGATATTTCGAGTTTCCCACACTTTGAAAACTGTGATAAATCCACTCCTTGTCTAAACCAAGATTTGTCACGCTTGAATATATTTATTGTATTTATTTACTAGAAAAAATTTATTTTTTTACAGGCGCAAACACTACTTAAATACTAATTAATATCTATGGAATATCAGATGGAATGCTCTACAATCTTTGAAAAACGGGGGGCTGGAATGGTCAATTATTCGACCTTTTGTCAAGATAAAAGCATAATCCTCAAAATTCGAAAACTGTTATGGGATGGGATATTCATTTGATATGTCTTTTGACTGTGTAGTTCTCTTTTAAAATTTACCCATAAGCAATGAATGAGCCTAATCTATGACAAACCCACCATAATTAGGTCATAAAGAATTTTATATATTTAACGTTTACGAAATGTAATCTTTTCTTGCCAATTAATCATTTTGTATTGTACTAAAGGTAAAAGTGTACATGGTATTGAAAACCAAGGGACGCATAAATATTAATCTAACTTACAATATTTATGGAACCTTTGTACGGGAAAAGTAATTAAACGTCAACCTTGTAATAAATTGTAGGTAAATTTGGTTGGTTATTTCCCTTTTGGAACGGTTAGTATTAGTAATGAAGTGATTGAGAGTTTTACTTAATCTCTGTGTAGTATACGTTAACAGCAGTCACTAGATAAAACTACCTAAACTTTTTGTCCCATCGAGCGTCGAGTACCTATATCTAAATAGCTAAAACAAGTAATACCATATTATAACATACATAAACATAACAGAATTAAAAAATCTTCAAAATTTAAAATTAACTGAATTATTGTGATTATTTCCTATGATGTTTGATATTCGTAGCTTTATTATTACAGGTGTTTTTTGTATTAGTACTACCTACCATCCTATGTTATTGGTTCAAGGCTGGAACAAAGCTAATATCTTGTTTTGCAAATGCAAAAGAAAAAGGGGATTTTGCCATAATCACCACGCTTGGTACACTGATGCGTATGAGTTGTTGGATATGCTTACTGACCTTCCTGTGGTACGTAGATTCGCTTAGATTGAACGAATATTGGAGACACGACAGTTTTAAGACTTTCGTCACACATACAGGCTCTGGCGCCGAATGAATTTCCAAATATAACCTTATCATCTAGGTTATATTTGAAAATTTTTTGCTTACGTCACACACCGAAAACGAAACAGTTTTGTCTACTACGAAACTAAACTGTTTTGGCTGAGTCTTCATAATTTTTAAACGACACACACAAAGGATTTGTTTAATGTTAAATTTAAATTGGTCCTCCCGTAACTCCAGAACTACACTTACGATTTAAACAATTGTTTTTAAGTTGAACTAGGTATCATTCAACATAGGAATAATTTTGGAGTCAGTTTATTTTTTTTAATACTTTTCATTGTTACCATGTGCTTCCGCATGTATACAGAAGGAAAGCCATCTTTAGTCAATTTTGTCGCCGAGTAGTTCTTGTAGATATTAAACAATTTTATCGATAAAACATATCGACCGTAGCAATTAACATAGTCGTATGTGCAAAATCGATACTTTACAGTACAGCCATTCAAAGTTTCAAATATGAATAAAGTGAACAATAGTCAATGTACCTGAGCCAAATTTGGTATGGCATATTAATATTATTTACCTGACGTATTCAAATTTATCTAAAATGCATAGGAAATATGAGAAACTGCACATGCCACATCGTTAACCACTTAATCATCCAACTATTTTGTCGGATATGGTAGATCCAACATTATTATCTGAACTACAATTTCTAAATTTGGTCGGATATGGCACATCTCGCAATATTGCCTGGACTTTCACATTTCGTTTGTGTTGGATGTGTCGCTAAAAACGTTATTAATTGTTATTTTTTTTATTTTTTTAACTAAGTATCTCTAACGATGTTATTTCGGGGACTTAGGCAATGGATAGATGACATCAATGACTTTGTTGACAGAACTTTTCACTTATAAACAGCTGTTAAATACACCACATTACCTGACCACTAAGTAAGTACATGCTACATAATAGTTTGGGAAAAAAGTTTCTTCCCATTTGTGAAGAATATACAAAACATTTTTAATATAGTTCATTTACATTTAACTATAGTATGTAGGTGAAGGCCGTCTGGTGCCGGCATAGAATAGACAGTGTAGTGCCGGCATATAATTTCACCACCCCCACTGTTCCCGAGGGTGTCGTAAGAGACACAGGGGGCGGGCAGCAGTGCCCTCTGCAGAACAACTCCACCGAACTGTGATCCCCAACCGCATGCCCAGCGTGAGGATTATGGCAATGACCTCCAACTGATTAATAATGCCATATTTAAAGAATATTTATCGGGTATTTATCGCGTACCTTTTGTTTTTTATAATAGCGGAACATCTGCTAGACTCAGGAAGTAACCATTGGATCGAGTTACATGACCCAAAAGTTCTATCACGTGAGCGTCACTATTATAAAAGGATGGTACGAGAGGCGATTGAGATCAAAAAACACCCAAATTTTAATCGTGAAGATGGTTTTCGCCTCTCGTCCTCGTGGAATCCTGTGATCAATAAGTGCGGGCGTCGTGTACAGACTGCACTGCATTCGGACACGGTCAGTGTAGTGTGTCGTACTGTGAACGTGGACATTCCTGATTCAGAAGACGAATTGAGGGTAGTCGTGGATACCAGTGGCGGATTTACAAATTTGCCGCTAGAAGGCTATTCAATTTTTGCCGCCCTTACTAACTTTTGAAATTCAATAAGTTAGTTTAGTTCACAATCATATTAATTACATTTATTCAGAAATTGCAACTTTATGATTTTTGTTCTATCGTCCTCATTACATCGGCTTTTTCCCGTTATTAGTATGATTGTGATCTAGGTGATATTTCTGTCAGTTACTAGATTATTTTTGCAACCCGCTATGTAGTGACGAGTATACTGGTACCTAAAAACAGCAGCATGTACTAATCATAAGATGTGGAAAGGCATGCCTTAAAAATACCTACACCATATGAATACAGCTTACACAAAATAATGTGTAGTCGGTAAACGTTATTTTTGTTAAATATTTTTTATTGCACTTACAGTTTATAACAATACGAACAATTTCTATTAAATAACATGTTAACAATCCGGTTAATGGTGACAATGAGATCAAATAAGTTTTACATTATCTTTTTGCGAGATTTTAAATTCGCAATATTAACTCGTCGTATGAAATCTTGTTCATTAGTTCTGACTCTATGCACAAAAGAGATAAAGCGTCAAGCTTTTCCTAACTTAAAGTAGATCGTAGATAGCTTTTTACCCGTTTCAAGCAAGAAAAGCTTCTCTCACCTGAACAATTTGTCACTGGTGTACATAGAGCCATGCGAAGTGCTATATCCAAGTTTGGATAAATGTGCTCCAAATTCTGTTTTCGCAGGAACAAAGATAGACTTCTTAATGATCCAGAATCTGGTTTTATCAAAATTCTTTGAGAAGAAGGTGGCATTGAAGGTGTACGCATTCCTGAACTAAATCAGTTTCTAAATCATTAGGATACATTTTTTCCAACGAAATGGCTTTTTCCGTCAAGGTCGATGATAACAACTCACTCATTTTGGTTAGAAATGAAAACTTCTCGTTAAATTCATGGTAGGCCTTTTGCCGTTTCTGTAGCTCAGATACGAGTCTATCTATGAGGACGAGAAACGTGTTAACCCTGAAAGTTTCACTTGCAGTCATTGTAATAACTTCTTCAGATGTTTCATCAAATCTTTTTTTCTTGTCGGTTGTCTTTTTCCAATCTCTATTGTATATTGCTTCGATACGCTTAATTCCATCGCTTTTTCTTCGAAATACTTAAAATTCTCTCGTTCAGCTACAAAAAAATTACGGAGTGATTCGTAAAGATCGGCAACTGTGATCAAATCTACGGTGGAAGCCTGAATTTGAACACTCACTTTGTTTATTCTTTCCAAAAAAATATTCCACACAACAACCATTACCGCCGTTTCCAGTTTCTCCAAATTCAAAAGTTTCCCGCCGCTTCTTGTCGCGTACAGGACTCTTGGACACGTCACAAAATACAAGTTAAATAAGAAATAAAATGGGAAATAAATTGATCACTTTGATTAATTGTTCACTTCAATATTTTTAAGGTAAAGTAAAGAACCTTTACCTTGTTAGATTGTTAGTTTTAGAGTTGGAGCATAACTCGTCCCAAACTTTTTTGTCGTCTAGATAATCTGATATTTTATAGTAAGCCTTTTTGCAAAGAATATTTTTGACAATCCGTTTGAATTTATTTATAAATAATTTTTGCAACTCACTTGGAGTTTTGTTGTAGAAGCGTATACATTGCCCTTTAAAATATCATCATCATCATCATCATCAACAGCCTAAATAGTCCACTGCTGGACATAGGCCTCCCCTGATGAGCGAAAATAAAATATACATTAATCTTATGTAGTCTAGTAGTGGGCACAACGGCACAACCAGTTGTTTTTTATTTCTAGTATTTAAATTATGAATATCGCTATTTTTTATGAACTTATTGATATTTTTATGAGTGTACATCAAATTTTCATAAATATATTGACATGTTACTGTCATTATGTTTATTTCTTTGAATTTTTCACGCAAGGATTCTCTGGGACCCATTATGAGTTTATGACCCATATTATAGATTGCACGAACAGCCCTCTTCTGCAGCACAAATATGGTGTTAATATCTGCAGCGTTCCCCCACAGCAGTATGTATTGAATCGCTATTGGAATATTTTTAAAATTCATGATCGGATAAGTACCTATATTTTACAGTGCGTTTAGTAATATTTTTTAAACGGATTACGAACGTAATGTGTATTCATATACTCGTAATTATAAGTTTTTTTTTTATTATTTGGGCTAAATTTGCCGCCCCTCTAAATCTGCCGCCCTAGGCTCCAGCCTACTTAGCCTATTGGTAAATCCGCCACTGGTGGATACTGCCGTCAATTCTTGGCAGTAACTCGCAGAACATCCAGTCGCCCCGTGACCACGATCGCTGCAACGCGATGGAAACGTAGGGGAAAATAAAAAACAAAAGGTACGCGATAAATACCCGATAAATATTCTTTAAATATGTCAACAAATCGTGAAAGTTTAAAAAGTTTTAATAATGCCATGTATGGCGCTCATTAGGGGAGGCCTATGTCCAGCAGTGGACTATTATAGGCTGGTGTTGTTGTTGCATGTAAGAAGCATTTAGTTCGATAACTTTTTGCCGTCTTAAAGGTAGGGACATGATCCCATTGCTATAGAAACTTAAGGGTTTCTCATCAAAATACCACGACAAGTGGTTTTGGCAGTCCTCTCGTGATTTTAACCTGACACTGCCTAAAGAATTCTGAAGTGAAATACGAAGAGAAATATAAATATAAATTCAAGAAGAGAAATACAGGTAGATATTGGAAAGTGCAAGGTTAGGACTATACGGCGGATGCATTGACACTTCCCAGAGTCCCAGCCAAACTCTCTTAATTTTTGCTGAGTGGCTAAAACCACTCCCCGATTCTGTTATTAATTCCGGCCGCTGTCCCTCAACTTCTTGCTTTAATCTCGTCAGCTGTTTGCATTAGAGTTCAGAATCGATGGTTCTGCCTAGTGGTAACTCTCATAATGAATAATGCCCTTCCGATCCCACCACACACACTCACACAGCATCACCTTGATGCGAGTTAACCCGGGTTTCGCCACAGTCTTTGATGCCTGATTGGCCTTAAACCACGACCTTTTTCGCACGTTATTGTCGTACGTGATCCACTTTTTATCACCAGTTATAAGCTACTAACTTTTGAAATTCAATAAGTTAGTTTAGTTCACAATCATATTAATTACATTTATTCAGAAATTGCAACTTTATGATTTTTGTTCTATCGTCCTCATTACATCGGCTTTTTCCCGTTATTAGTATGATTGTGATCTAGGTGATATTTCTGTCAGTTACTAGATTATTTTTGCAACCCGCTATGTAGTGACGAGTATACTGGTACCTAAAAACAGCAGCATGTACTAATCATAAGATGTGGAAAGGCATGCCTTAAAAATACCTACACCATATGAATACAGCTTACACAAAATAATGTGTAGTCGGTAAACGTTATTTTTGTTAAATATTTTTTATTGCACTTACAGTTTATAACAATACGAACAATTTCTATTAAATAACATGTTAACAATCCGGTTAATGGTGACAATGAGATCAAATAAGTTTTACATTATCTTTTTGCGAGATTTTAAATTCGCAATATTAACTCGTCGTATGAAATCTTGTTCATTAGTTCTGACTCTATGCACAAAAGAGATAAAGCGTCAAGCTTTTCCTAACTTAAAGTAGATCGTAGATAGCTTTTTACCCGTTTCAAGCAAGAAAAGCTTCTCTCACCTGAACAATTTGTCACTGGTGTACATAGAGCCATGCGAAGTGCTATATCCAAGTTTGGATAAATGTGCTCCAAATTCTGTTTTCGCAGGAACAAAGATAGACTTCTTAATGATCCAGAATCTGGTTTTATCAAAATTCTTTGAGAAGAAGGTGGCATTGAAGGTGTACGCATTCCTGAACTAAATCAGTTTCTAAATCATTAGGATACATTTTTTCCAACGAAATGGCTTTTTCCGTCAAGGTCGATGATAACAACTCACTCATTTTGGTTAGAAATGAAAACTTCTCGTTAAATTCATGGTAGGCCTTTTGCCGTTTCTGTAGCTCAGATACGAGTCTATCTATGAGGACGAGAAACGTGTTAACCCTGAAAGTTTCACTTGCAGTCATTGTAATAACTTCTTCAGATGTTTCATCAAATCTTTTTTTCTTGTCGGTTGTCTTTTTCCAATCTCTATTGTATATTGCTTCGATACGCTTAATTCCATCGCTTTTTCTTCGAAATACTTAAAATTCTCTCGTTCAGCTACAAAAAAATTACGGAGTGATTCGTAAAGATCGGCAACTGTGATCAAATCTACGGTGGAAGCCTGAATTTGAACACTCACTTTGTTTATTCTTTCCAAAAAAATATTCCACACAACAACCATTACCGCCGTTTCCAGTTTCTCCAAATTCAAAAGTTTCCCGCCGCTTCTTGTCGCGTACAGGACTCTTGGACACGTCACAAAATACAAGTTAAATAAGAAATAAAATGGGAAATAAATTGATCACTTTGATTAATTGTTCACTTCAATATTTTTAAGGTAAAGTAAAGAACCTTTACCTTGTTAGATTGTTAGTTTTAGAGTTGGAGCATAACTCGTCCCAAACTTTTTTGTCGTCTAGATAATCTGATATTTTATAGTAAGCCTTTTTGCAAAGAATATTTTTGACAATCCGTTTGAATTTATTTATAAATAATTTTTGCAACTCACTTGGAGTTTTGTTGTAGAAGCGTATACATTGCCCTTTAAAATATCATCATCATCATCATCATCAACAGCCTAAATAGTCCACTGCTGGACATAGGCCTCCCCTGATGAGCGAAAATAAAATATACATTAATCTTATGTAGTCTAGTAGTGGGCACAACGGCACAACCAGTTGTTTTTTATTTCTAGTATTTAAATTATGAATATCGCTATTTTTTATGAACTTATTGATATTTTTATGAGTGTACATCAAATTTTCATAAATATATTGACATGTTACTGTCATTATGTTTATTTCTTTGAATTTTTCACGCAAGGATTCTCTGGGACCCATTATGAGTTTATGACCCATATTATAGATTGCACGAACAGCCCTCTTCTGCAGCACAAATATGGTGTTAATATCTGCAGCGTTCCCCCACAGCAGTATGTATTGAATCGCTATTGGAATATTTTTAAAATTCATGATCGGATAAGTACCTATATTTTACAGTGCGTTTAGTAATATTTTTTAAACGGATTACGAACGTAATGTGTATTCATATACTCGTAATTATAAGTTTTTTTTTATTATTTGGGCTAAATTTGCCGCCCCTCTAAATCTGCCGCCCTAGGCTCCAGCCTACTTAGCCTATTGGTAAATCCGCCACTGGTGGATACTGCCGTCAATTCTTGGCAGTAACTCGCAGAACATCCAGTCGCCCCGTGACCACGATCGCTGCAACGCGATGGAAACGTAGGGGAAAATAAAAAACAAAAGGTACGCGATAAATACCCGATAAATATTCTTTAAATATGTCAACAAATCGTGAAAGTTTAAAAAGTTTTAATAATGCCATGTATGGCGCTCATTAGGGGAGGCCTATGTCCAGCAGTGGACTATT
The DNA here is from genome assembly GCA_963931895.1 of Eupithecia pulchellata. NCBI lineage: Eukaryota > Metazoa > Arthropoda > Insecta > Lepidoptera > Geometridae > Eupithecia > Eupithecia pulchellata. The sequence continues at coordinate 3,448,188 of OZ007540.1, forward strand.
ATAGGCTGGTGTTGTTGTTGCATGTAAGAAGCATTTAGTTCGATAACTTTTTGCCGTCTTAAAGGTAGGGACATGATCCCATTGCTATAGAAACTTAAGGGTTTCTCATCAAAATACCACGACAAGTGGTTTTGGCAGTCCTCTCGTGATTTTAACCTGACACTGCCTAAAGAATTCTGAAGTGAAATACGAAGAGAAATATAAATATAAATTCAAGAAGAGAAATACAGGTAGATATTGGAAAGTGCAAGGTTAGGACTATACGGCGGATGCATTGACACTTCCCAGAGTCCCAGCCAAACTCTCTTAATTTTTGCTGAGTGGCTAAAACCACTCCCCGATTCTGTTATTAATTCCGGCCGCTGTCCCTCAACTTCTTGCTTTAATCTCGTCAGCTGTTTGCATTAGAGTTCAGAATCGATGGTTCTGCCTAGTGGTAACTCTCATAATGAATAATGCCCTTCCGATCCCACCACACACACAGCATCACCTTGATGCGAGTTAACCCGGGTTTCGCCACAGTCTTTGATGCCTGATTGGCCTTAAACCACGACCTTTTTCGCACGTTATTGTCGTACGTGATCCACTTTTTATCACCAGTTATAAGCTTCTTCGAAAATGGTTCGGTTTCATTACGTCGTAATTAAGAATCTACTCTCACAGACACTGCACTAGGTCCTTTTTTTGCGGCTTGCGTTGTATTTTTTTGTGTAGCAAAATTTTAAACGTTATCGTATTTTATATTAGATTCACTCATCTTGAAAGTACGAAAAACAAATAAAAATCAGACATTCTCCTAATTTGAATTTGGAATTATCTTCCTTAAAATCTAAACTTTTAATGATACCAAAACCAGCCAGATACAAATAATATAGCCAAGGAGATCTTATTACAAGTTCATACAATCATACTAATAATGCGAAAAGACTTTTTTCCAAACCTTTTATTTTAACATTCCAGAAATTAAGAAGTCATTGTGTAGGTTATCAAATTCAATCCGTTATTGGAAATCTTTATAAAAATCTAGAGTTTCATAAGACAAAAACTAAGTAGCTTCTATTATGAATCAATACAGCACAATTAGAGTTGAATCAACAAAACAAACCAAAGAAACCATCCTGCCATAGTACATTTGAGATCATCATCATTTCTTAAAAACGTATGTTCATTAATTTAATGTACTAACTTTAAATATAACATGCATAGAATAGGCTATAGTAGAAGATATATTTCAAAATTATTACAAAGGACGTACAGTGGTACGTAAGTTAGTAGGAACAATAACAAAGAATGCAAGTGGAAAATCTCTCATCTATAAAAATAAGTAACAAAGCTAAATTTTAATCACTACCTTTTATGGCACATGGTAAGATTTACGTAATAATTCGTAGTACAGTTGCTTCGATACTAATTTAGAATAAGTTTTGCTATTGTTTGATCGCTCTACTGTCACGTGCACACTGTCTCCCTACTTTAGTGTGTGACCTTTTTCTAGAAAACGATGGATCATAGTCACTCCGAGCGGTTTTGCTACATATAAGTAGAGTGAAATCACGAACCCCTCTTTTTCGTCAGGTTTACAAATTATTCATACAACCACACTTTTGGTAGCTCCGCTTCAAATCCAGCAAGAAGTCCCCTCTTTTCACGGAGATGAGGGGACTTCTTGAGGGGATTCTCCTAAAATATTAAAATAGCAAGCCAGAGCAGATAAAATTTTGGTCTAGCTATTGTGTTTATTGAGTAAAAGTAGTACATCCGACACTAAAAATTAGAAATAAACAGGTAACAAAGTCAGTAATACCTTATCCGACAAGATACAATCAAACACACAGCAAGCAATAATGTAGTTAGTGGTACATCCTACAAAACTATTTATCAAATTAACATGAAACAAAGTCGGTAGTACCATATGCGACAAAATTTAACCACATCCCAGCAAGTAACAATGTTGTATGTGACACATCCAACACAGAAAACTAAATAGAAAACCATGAACATTGTTGTATCTGTCATATACGACATTATTGTCCGTTCAGAGTAGTTTTGAACATTATTTAGAAAAATATTAATTAATTCAGCTTATCGTAACCTATAAATAATTAAATTCAGGACCCTATGAGTCTAAAATCCGTCTCGACCTCGATATAGCATGAATATTGAATTTATCATTATTTCATTTAATAATTTAAGGGAGCATTTATTGACTTATTTTAAGGCCTTTTATGCAATAAAACGAAAATCGCAAAAATGTAGATCCGACTATGTTAATTGCTGCAGTCGATATATTTTTTGCAAAGTCTGTCTTAAAACTGTTGCGACTCATGTCTGCAATCAGCCTTAATCTACCGCGGGCTGAGTTGGAAGACAAGTTCCACTTGTTACGCCGACCGCCTTGGTCACTAACTGCTACCATTACGTTGCTTGGTATGATTAGCTGCTACCATTACGTTGGTAGGATTTTTGATGATTTTTTATGATTTTTTAACTTATAATAAAGTGGTGATCATAAAACGATTAATTCTTTATTTATAATCAGTTAAGACCCATTAAGGTTTGCTCAGAAAACTTTTAAATCACATTTTTCATCAATCAACTCATTTGATTTGATAATTTTGTCATAATGGTGATGTTTTCGATGATATTAAAATAATTTTTGATGCGAGGTCACTTTTTTAATAAACGAATGACGTTTTATTTTTGTTCAAGCTTGATTACAACATGACTGTGGGCGATCACTCATAGTGATAAAGCCTTGTTAAACAAATCTTTATTTGTGTTTTCCAGTCCGGAAGATATATAAAATCTTTAAGAAAATTAGAACCGAATTTGAACTACATAGTATTTAAAATTGAAAAAACTGCATATTGTTGCAAACAAACTACAAGTGGCTCAACAGATCCATGTCAATACCAGTCGGCAGTGTCTCCAAGATGGCTGCATTGCCTTGTTGTATATTGCCATAGCTGATGACCTACGCCAGATACTGACCAGCCCTAGGGTCACAGGTCGTTTCCACCAGACGCTCAGATTCAGATAAATAATTCAATAATATCTAGAAAAAAAAGTTAGGTATTGAACCCGCGACCTTATTTATAAAATATCTATACTACTTATTCGTTTATTAACGAATCCAAATAGCAATTTAGGAATTTCATAAGAATTTATCATAAAATAATCACATTAATAATTAAATATGACGCACTAACGTAATCATAATCATAATCATAAATCATTTATTTGCAGGAATGTCGGTACAATAGGTCTTAATAATAATAATAGGTAGTTCCAATACATTCTGCCTCGTCAAGGCGTGCAAAATTTTAACATATTATTAATTGAAGGTTAAATAAAATTAAATAATTGATGTCATACCGTAATTAATTGACGAAAAATAATAATAATTTGATTATAATTTGAAAAATAATAATAATTTGTGACTTTTTTACTTATGGGTTGTAACTAAAATAATCCTTCATGTCATAAAAGCATCTATCCATCAACCACTTCTTTAATTTAATTTTAAATAAATTAGATGACAGGTTTTTAAAATCAGAGGGTAAGTTATTATAAATGCGTATTGCCTGATGATAAACATTACGATTAACAAGTTCTAGTCTAAATTTTGGTACATAAAGCCTGTTTTTATGCCTTGTTTGTCTCACCATCATCTCTGCATGAGTTTTGAAGTAGTGAGGATTTTGTTTCACAAACAAGCAAATATCTCTTATGTACATACAAGGCAAAGGAAGTATATTAAATTTCTTGAATAGGGGCTTACAGCTATCTAAAATGATTATCTTAATTACTTTGCATATTAAGTTAATTAGTTCAATTTTTAACAGTTTTAATAGTTTTCTCCCACAAACGACTGTATCTCCAACTATAATCAAATCCATTCCATAAAACTTATAAGTTTATCTTTACTCACCGTCTCGGGACTAAATAAGTTACTTTCAACCCTAGGGTTACAATGTTCTATTATCTCGCTCAGTGTCGCAGCAACTGCAGGCGCTTTTAACTGGCGCGACGTTCTCAGAGTCGACTTTAAATAGCGCACCGTTCCAATCCTCACTTCAGTGAACACGCGGTTATGTATAGCTCGAATCAAAATCGCTCACTTTACTCTCGCGCGGCGTAAACTAGCGCGGTGTTTTCACACTCGACGTATTGAGGAGCTGGGTTCTGAGCACCATTAACATTTCTATAATTATGTACTTTTCGTATCTAAATGTCGAATTCAGTTCACTCAGTGTGTCATATCTTTTGTTTCATCTGTTGTATTTTACGTGTTTATTATTTAAAACTATTTGCAAGTAAATTACATTGATACCTTCAAGTAACATTATTATGTATCTGTCACTGAATTCCTTTCAGCTCATAAAATATCTACTGTTTCACCAATTTCTGGAAAGGGTGCTATTAATTTTCCTAAAAATAAATAAATAAAATAAAAAATCAGACTTTTACATTTATTGAGTATTAGAAGCACTTATAAACTACAATATTTTTTCTTTCTTTGGCACATCTAACTACGTCTATCTACGAATCCGCCTTCCCTCTGAGCGTAAGTCTGCGGATTTGCCCGGTTCTCCTGCAGCGCTTGCCAGTTGATCAGCCAGAAGGGTCTCTGGTCTACTGGTAGCTTCAGCATGCGTCTCACGAGGTCCGCGTCTCCCATGGCTTCGAGGGGGAGTCTTATGGTCGTTGTGGGGGTGTCGTCTTCGCCAAATCTGGAAGGGATTTAACAATATTATATATAGCTTGATCATACTAAACATAACAACTTACTCAGTCTGTTCAGAATCAGAAAAAAATATATACGTAATATATAGTAGTTATACGTAGAGTTTAACAAAACTCTATACTCATTATGTATTTTTTGTAACAAAAGTACAATAATGAATACCTGATATTATTGACTGTTTTTTGTATTTAATTCAATGCGCATAATATTTCAGACAGCAAAAATTAAGTTACAGATAAAAATTAATGAGTCCATATTCCAGAAACAATAATTAAATATGATGCAGTAGTGCGGTGCTGGATATTTAATATCTCTAAAACTGTTAACGCGCTCCCGATCCTAACCAAAACGTATACGTCTGCAATTTCTCATCAACACAAAATAAAACAATTTACACTGTAAAATTATTTTCATCGGCTATAAAATTACCTCATCATTTAGTAAAACTTAAAGGGCGTTCGTATCTCGTTTATTGACCTATTTTTCCCGACGTTTCAGCAGCTTATTATACAGGTAAATAAACGCTATAAGTACCAGCTAAAAGCAAGCTAATAATAATGTGTTCAAATAGCGTAAGTTTGAATATATATATAAACTACTTTTTGCCCGCAACTTCGCCCGCGTGTCCTTGTACTAACCCGCGGTAACATGACACCGGAATAAAAAGTCCGTCGCCTGGTTCTAAGCTATCTCTCTACCAATTTTCAGCGAAATCGGTACAGATTGAGATATAAATAGTAATAACAAGACTTTCAGGCAAATGTCATAGAACAAAAGTTGTTCGTCTTTTTCTACCCAAGTTGCCTTTAAGAGGTTAGGTATTGATTGTCTACCTAGACTGGACAACAAATAAACCGGGCCATCCACTACTTCGGAACTGTGATTCGAATCTCAAGATTTTCTCAAAAAGTATAAAACTTACTAGTATCAAAGGTACACCATTTGAAAGTGCGTTTCATGATGAATAAAATGAAAGGAAATTCACTGAAATCAATCTATTTGTTAAATGTTTTACAAAGAAGAGTAGTTTTTGAGTCGTTTTAATCGTTAGTAATCCTAAAACGACTGTATAACCCTGTGTATAAATTACCTGTTAGACAAAGGATCTTCAGTAGGAGGTAGCAGCGAGGGGTACCCGATAGGATTCCTCCCTGCGAAGGGGGATCTCTGGGCTGAACAGCTGATGATGAGAAGAGAGATCACTGCTAGAACTGCTGCTTTCATCTTGTGGCTGGAATGTTGAATTGTAAAGTATTAGCTTGCAAATAGGTTAAAAATAACAGAACCCTATTTTTAACTAATATTTGACTGTGGCTGCTGATGATGATAAAGAAGTCTGCAAACTTTCGCTACCTTAATGTTATAATTTCATGATGATTATAACAGGGTTAGGACAACACTGTACAATGGAAAATAATTTTGGGTAAAAACGCCGAAAAACATATAATATTTTTTAATGTGAGTCGCATTGTGTGGTGGGTCCAGGATGATTCTAGAATTCTGCAATGAACAGTGATGCAGGGCAGCAATATAGCCTTTGGAATGTATCTTTGTGAAGACCTAATTTATCCGTGCACTCATTACCAGTGAGGTTAAAGAGTATCGCTATAGATAAGGTTAATAACAAAACATAGTGTGACTGGATATCTTGTTTCTTGCGGTCCGCCCCAGCTTCGCACGGGTGTTGAACAAAAATGGAAATTTTCATAATATTCTATAGCCTATGTTCACCAGGAGAAAATAAGGATTCTAATGCTTAAAAGAATTTTTCAAATTGGTTTAGTAGTTTTGGAGCCTATTCAATTAAAACAAACAAACAATAAAATGTTTCCTCATTATAGACAACATAGTATAGAAATCGCAATCAATTAACAGAAAGAAATAACGACTAGTATAATTATAATAACAATACATACCTATTTATTATTATCCGATTACGCACCACAATAACAACACAAACGAAAATAAGGTACCTATAGTTTAATTATTCACCGCAAACTATCAGTACATAAAGTAAATTATGTATTTAAATAATTTATTATTAAAAGGCGTGGTTTTCCTTTAACCGACGTAGTCATACTATCATGTTCACACACGCATATTTATTTAAATCTAGTTATTCTCTGAGACAAAAACACATGGCCAAGTTCGAGTAAGACTTGATTTTCACGGTTCGGTCGAGTTTCGGTAAGAGAGTCGTCATCATCATCAAGGGTAATACATATAACATATAAATAAAATATATTAAAATGTACGGAGTTATTTTGAAAAAAGAATTTATGTCTCAGATGACAGCGTAAGAAAGTTTATTATCCTCATAGAAATAAATCACGTTATCGTTATTAATGATTTTGACTAGAGCTGATGTAGTACGCAATTGATTTTGTTATAACCAATGACTAATATGTTTTATATTTATTTGAAAAAAAGCCGAAGATTATAATGAACAAACTTACAATTTAATGAATATCATAAAGCTTAAAGGTTTTTACGGATAGATATTAGAATAGTATAATAAAAAAACAACTAACACAATATCCATCTAACTATGCATCATCTATAAGTTAAGTGTTTTATCACTAGTGTTCCATTACGCTCATTTTAGGTTACGGATCCCTAAAAACCGGGACTATTAAGCAACGTAGAATGCATCTTGAATCAGTTACCTACTGGGTTTTTACTGCTTGCGTATAATTTCGGAAAAGACCTCTTCATATAATCAGTTACTGGAAGTTTGATTAATAAGCTAACGTGCTTTGACTTACAAACTATCTCTGATTTGATTGATTATGAATTTGCGGGGATTCCCACGGACTTTGATATTATATTTTATAGATTGGTCGATCACGGTGTGTGTATTTTTATTAATTTTATAATTGGTGCGCCAGTGAGGTGTTAGAAACGTACAAAAAATATTTCTGGAGGTCCCTAAAATGATATTTGACTGGTTTAGTATAATAAACCAAAAAGTAAGTCTCCAATAACTTTGAGTAAGTAATTAAGTGTTTTCTATCTATAAAACTTCAAATCAAGATCAGTTGATTTGCCTGTAGATTGTTTGCAACAGTCAACAGTTAGCTAAATTTCAATTATACATACTATTAGTCTAATTTATTCTATTATTCAATTGTAATTATAAACAAATTAGGTGTAGTAAAAACATTTTACAAAATAGGTGTAGTAAAATTACGAATCATCGCGTGAGAATTTTCGAAAGAAACAGTAGGACCATTTGTTATACGATAACTAATTAGTAAAGTTAGTTCAGGTGAGGCCCCGAACTAGTTGCAAGTAATTAGGGGTAGACATTGCTTTGTAATCTGTGGTGTTAGTTTTGTCTAACCGGCCACCTTGTAACAGGATCAGCGTGGTTTAAACTGTCCTTCTATAGAGTTTACTTCTACAACTTTTACCACTAGTGGACGAAAATTTTAACTTTTTTGATTAGAACTAGTATTTACAGTTGAAACAATTTGACTAACTACAGATTGTTGCAAGCAAAATACTTTCTTATTTGACAATTGTTTATAAGTTGACAATAATTTATTTGCTGTTCGGCATCAGTTTATAGGTTTACAACCATAACCACCACGCTTATCAGGCGGCCTAATCCGCCTGGTAAGCGTGGTGATTATGGTTACCTACGTAATAAATCACAATAAAAAAATTGGTAGGGAATTCTGGCATATTAATGAAATCCAAAGTCATGTGGGTAACCAATGTGGTTCAAACGACAACCTGCGCAAATAAACATTTTAATAGGCATCTCTATTTGAGTACTACAGAGCGTCACTCTGCGTAACAAACTTTCGTTGATTAATGAATGTTGCAATTATGTACTCAAAGCTGCTTGCACGAGTTAACTAGGTTGACCTACCTATTCGTTTTGTTATCATAAACGACACCCCCAGCAGCCTTTAGTCCACGGCTGGACAAAGACCTCCTGGTAAGAGAACTATTAGCTCTACAGCTTGATGCATCCAGTATATGCAGAAGTCTTTCGAAGATTGTTATACCACCTGGGCTGGAGGGCGTCCTACACTAAAATTGCCGATTCGCGGTCTCCACTCAAGAACATTCTCATCGACCCGGTTTTTCGCGATATAGGGCTGGCCTATCGTATACGTTGTTTTATATAAATCAATTAATTAACACATTAAGCTGTGTTATGAGATATTTTGTATTATAATATTATCTTTATACATAGGAAACACCAAGAACAAATATAGGCATCGAAAAACATTTGCCTCGAGGCGAAAATCAAACAAGCAACTATCTGCGTCCAAGCGGACTCTCGTCGACCATACTAGGTCGAGAAATATATGACTCATGACATGAGTTTGCTACAGCCAAATATTGAGAGGTTATAAATAAATTAATTATGTATTGAAAATTGGCGTTCTTTAACAGTAAACCCAGTGACGTCAATTTCTAATGATAAAGAAATATCTTAAATAATTCAGTCAGAATGGTCACCAAACAATGAACTGATGAACAATGAACGGTACCTTTAAATAATGCAGAAAAAAGATAGAAGAACATCATTACTCAGATTCAGATTAAATAACTTTATTTCTTTAGGCTTACAAAATAAGCACTTAGATAAGTTACATACAGATAATTATTATAAAAAGAAATAAATTGTTATTGATTTCTCTTCACTTGATTTAATGAAAAGAGACTAAACTCAAACGAAATAAGATAAAAATAGCTTTATATTTATCCAATTTATAGGAAAAAGTTATCTTTATCCGTTTGACTAGAAAAACTATTAAGATTTATTTGCCGAAAAACATGCTTGACATATAAATAATGCTGGACAATCCACAAAATCATCTAGGTTAATTCCGTGTTGCTACGAGTAACAACGCGGATTTTAATACCCATTACCATACGCCGAAATCAATTTTTTTTGGGATATTATACATAGATACTAAATAACTAGAATATGATTAAAATACCTAGTTCAATTCAGTCAGGGCTTCAGGCCCTGATTTCAGTTTGACGGTAGTATTTAGTCGTATGTCAGACGCAGAATGGGTATTATGTTTTTGTTTTTCCACACATCCTGGGTCAGAAAAAGAATAGGTAGAGAAACAAAAACTAGTACAGCCCCACAGTAAACACCCGTTCTTCGCCAATCACAATTCCATCACGAAGGTATTTAAATCAGCCCAAACTCCACATTTTTAAAAGCACTGGCGATCTTGATAAGCTGCCATTGGGCCTCGTGAATAACAAAATTCACCCTTGAACCGTTTATATCGGTCTAACTATAGAGAATGTGACTATAGTCAAGGTTAGATCTCAATCTTTGGGGAAAGGGTGATAAGAGTGCAGACGTAAAATTAACTGGTGAATTATGCTTTTCAAAGGCCAATTACTTTACATAGGTAAGTTATTTATGAGGCGACGATTAGTATACTCCATTCTAAAATCTAGGTAAGTTTGCGTAAACACAAACTTTTATGAATAAAAAAGAAATCACTTAAAACTAAAACACCAACTTCTACAAGATCAATTACTCGAAAAACTTTTAAATTCAAAAACGAATCAAAGTATATTTATATTTAAAAATGAACGAATCCTTTCTTAACTCAAAATAGCACGAGCTTCTTTGATTTGCTTCTATGATTGTCGTAAACTATCTTCCACCCATATCTATTCGGTTTATTCTTTTGTTTTCAAAAAAATATTTAAGCATCTGGAATCTACACTCACTTGTTTTATTAACACAGACTTGTTGGAAGCGTCATATATTTATGTCCTAAGGTAGAATTTCACCGTTGACATTGAACGCGTTCAATAGACGATAAACTCGTTTATGCATCAACTGACTTCAACTGATACATTTTACATTTCACCAGCAAGAACTAAATACTTTGAATCGCGTTCAAGAACTGTCAATGACATTGTATATCTTTTGTATAAGTGAATTTGGAGATTACAAATAAATTATTTGTGTATTATTAATAACTGTATTAGTATTATTATATAGTTTAGGTTGGTATATATTAGTCAGGCTACAAGCACCGCCATACTATACATTCCATCCTATGTTCTCCCTTCATAATAAGGCCGCCAATTGCATGGCCATAGATTAAGTTAATTTTAGTACCGATTGTACATATTAGAATAGAATAGAATATTACTTTATTGCACCATCAATACACTTAAAAGGTTACAATTTTACACGTATTATATTTGCAAGGCTATGAAATAAATAAATATCTATCTTTATATATGTATTACGTAGGTATTCGAATTTGTCCCCCAAGTTTGTGACATCCACTACTGTCCACGAGTTTACTACTCAAGTACACAATTTTATTTTGTACCTAACTGCTACCCTAAGGGAAGATCGCCTTTTTCCTAACGTTTAATATTTTCCATAGCAACCATTTCGTTGCTAGGGAACAAATGTCCGGGATGCTGAATGTATTTTTCATTTAACTGTTACCATGATGCATGAAGACGGATGGAGGCTTTACCTAAATATGTGAGTAAGGAAATTAGGAAATATCACCATTGCGAATAATGGTAATGGTTGTTGCGGTATTCCCTAATCTTCCTTTTGATACATTTTGTTTACTTTTGATCTGTAAAAACTTAATCAATTGATGTAGGTTTAGGAACCAAATATTTATTAACAAATAATATTATAAATGAAAAATAGAAAAAAAATAACTATTTGAGCTTACTGCATACAATTGCTAACAATCAACGATAGCTCATCTGATATATAAATAATAAATAAAAAATGCTGAACAATTCACACAGCTGAAGCCCCAAAAGAGCCTGTGCTATGGGTAGGTACTTGATATTAAACTACATAGATATTTTTATTATTTACTACAAGAACCAAAGAAAGTAATTATTTAAGTTGATATTGTATCAAAAACTAGGCATGTAATAAGGAAAATATTATCAAAATAACTAAGTATCTAATCCAAAAATAATAACACAGTTCGTGAAAATTTTCTTGGCAATGACATTCTACGAAAATTCCACCAATATTATCAAAAATTTTAAAATAAAAACACAATTTCAGCACGACCTTAACCTGTCAAAGGTCTTCCAAGGTCTAGTGAGTAATATATAAGAAATATAATAATGCTGGTAAATACAGGGTGTTTTTTTGGTGAAACAATGTAGACATAAAAGGAAGAGCTGATAAATGTGATAATTTATAAAAACATTTTACTTTTGACTTACTGAAACATGTAATGGTTGTGCCTTTTCTCAAATAAGAGATTAATAAATACCAGTGCATTAGAGTTTTTAGTTTCGTTTTTAATATTTTTCGAACAATATATTCTTTACATAAAAAAACGATCATTGAGCATACAATGAATACACAAAATTTGGATTTGTTAATTTGGTTTTAAAAGCGAATGCTATAATATAGCATTCGCTTTTAAAACCAAATTCTTCTGAAAGTCAAAGTCTTGACTATATATTGAGGTAGACAAATTACACAGTCCATCTAACCACCCATCATTATAACCGATTTTTTTTTTACTTTTCTTTTTCTTTTTTTCCTGGCGTTCTTCAGTTGTATCATATTGTGCAAACAAAGATGATAACGCTATTATAATATAATAGCGTTATCATCTTTGTTTGCACAATATGATACAACTGAAGAACGCTATTATAATATAATAGCGTTATCATCTTTGTTTGCACAATATGATACAACTGAAGAACGCCAGGAAAAAAAGAAAAAGAAAAGTAAAAAAAAAATCGGTTATAATGATGGGTGGTTAGATGGACTGTGTAATTTGTCTACCTCAATATATAGTCAAGACCTCCTTCATGATCTGTGAAGCTTATCAGAGCACACATTTAAGTGGTTTCAAATGATTAGCTTCATAAACCTCTTTCCACAAAACACCCTGTAGGACACAGCTGGTAAGAACGAGGGTATTTATTAGTTATGATTGAAGGCTTTGCAAGTTTCGAGTGTAAGCTAGTAGGCACTCAATGGCAAAGAAGTTGGAGAACTGCCAAATGAGAAATAAGATGTTCATTTAATGGTTAATTCAGTCGACAATTTAATACAAAAACATCGCATCATTGCATAGGACAAAAAAGTCGCTTCCCGCTGTCTGTCTGTTTGTCCCTATGTATGCTTAGATCTTTAAAACTACGCAACGGATTTTGATGTTCTTTTTAATAGATGAGTGATTCAAGGGTAGGTTTTTCTATCATCATTGGACCCGTGCGAAACCTTAGCGGGTCGCTAGTACATGATAGTTTATTAATGCATCAAAGATTTTCAATGTATCAGTTATGCAAAGTATTGAAATCAATTATTTTTACAAACCAAATATTTTTATGAATAATTTAAGAAAACTTTTGCTGAAGAAAGAATTTGTGGAGTAGTGGGTTTTGAACCTGATATCTTCTAGAGTCAAGCAAACCTACTTCACGAAAGAAGTTGTTAGGTTACTTTTTAAAGCTTATTTTTTCCCGACTAGCAACGGCGGAGGTGTATGACCTTGTACCTTGTACACTGGGTAGGTACTGTTTTTTAGGAAAGTAATCTATACAAGATTATAGGTAGATCAATAACCTCTTAAAAGCAACTTGAGTAGATCAAGACGAACAACTTTGTTCTACAACTTTGTCCAATTCAATATTTTTTTTGCATACAAAAAAATTATAATTAAGTTTCAATAGCAAGCCAGTAACAGATTAAAACAAGTCGATACATAGACGAGGCTCGCGGGGAGGCGTTGTGTCGGTATCTAGCAAAGATAAAAGAGGTTGCGTTGCTGAAAAGGGTTGTGTGTATTACGTTTTGGCAAAAGTCATAGAACAAAAGATGTTAGTCTTGATTTAACCAAGTCGCTTTTAAGAGGTTATCAATCATCTACCTATAATATAACCCTGTATATTACCCGAGGATTTTATATACTTAGAAAACTCTCTTCCATAGAAATAAATTTATATTCTCGCAGCCAGACTTACTCGTAGTTTAGCAGCCTATGCAGTTCGCTATTAATATAGAATAGAATAAAAATTTATAAACCTAACACAAAAATATCGGTTAGTTTCGCTATGCTCGATTCCCGCTATGCACTGATCTTTAAATACCTACCAAAAAGTGCCGCTTTGCTCTGAATTTCTCAGTGCTACCTTTAACAATGGAAGGTACAATTCGATAGAAAAGTGTTTCTAAAGTATACTCTTAAAGCTAGCCTGGGACTGCATAGTTTGAGGAAATAAGTTTTGGTAAATAAAAATCTTATTTAAATATAAGAATTGCTTATATTTCGATTAAAAATTTAAAAACGCTATGAAACATAAATCAACTCAAAATAATGAGATTAAAACTAGCCAAGAAAATATTTTTTAACTAAGATATCAAAAATGACACCTATCAAAATAACATTTAAACAGTTTTTAACACTAGGATTACGTCATGTACTTGCTCATATTAAAATAAAATATATTATTAATCAAATTACACGTTTCAAAATAACATTTAGAAGATAAACAGTTTTTAACATTAGAATCACTTGTGCTTGCACATAATTAAATAAAATATTATGTAAATAATCAACAATTGTAATAAACGGTCTGCTTAAAATCAGCCAAAAAATAATTGAGTAAAAGATCAAATGACACCTTTTTCAAAATAACATTTACAAATTAAACAGTTTAAAACACGAGAATCACTTGTATTTGTGTATATAAAATAAAACATGCTAATAATATGCATGTGACATGATTGCAGACGTACTGCACCAAAACCGCAATCCGTAGTGTTGCTCTTTCTATTCAAGGACAAAAGTTAACACTCAGGTACAAATGTACAAATTTAATTTAATTAATTATTTATTTATTACGCTATAATTATTTTCAATGCTAATGCCAATGTATTAATTATAAATATTTGCACGACTACCAAGTCAAATATAGTGATACTTTATTCTTAGACCATCATTGTTAACCTATATTTATGCAAATAAATACGATTTCATTTCATTTTATTTCATTTCATTTCAATGCTCGGAAGAAGTAACCTAAAAAACTCGTTGTTTTGGTCTTGACGGTTTAAGCTATGTGTTGATTAACACGAATACTGTTTACTAGTTATAGTTAGTGAAACTAGTAAGAGAGTATTTATTAAAATTTTTATTATACAATTCCATCAAGAAGCAGCAACACGATGTGTATAGTACATTTTAGATGACTGTGATATTTAAACATAAGCATTTTCCTTTCGACAGTCCAAGAATCTGATTCCGTGCATAGCGGCACTTTTTGTTAGGTATTTTACGATCAGTGCATAGAGGGAATCGAGCATAGCGAAACTAACCGAAAAATATTACGGAAAGTTAAACCTAGTAAACTTTAACTCAAACACTATCTGAAAAAAACCAACATTATAATACTTTTACAGCCAATACTAGCATCTAACTTATTATTTGGTTTAAATAATGAACTGCCTGCAAAATAAGTATCCTTATAACCATTTATTTCACTGCAGTCCCAATAATGTTCGTGACTGAAACCCATAAAATAGTTCGGTATTGAAACTACGCCCTTTTCAAAGTTACTGAGGCGATAACCACGTGGTAAATGTATGCAAATGTAGGAAAATCGATGCTGTAATATAGTTGCTTGAAAGAATGCCTTTAGGTTTAACAATGGGTACAATGTACAAGAACCTACCTATAAGTTTACAAGAATTGTAAAATATAAAAACTATTGTACTTTGACGAATCCGGCGGGTTGCGTTTGAACCCTTCAATCGTAACCCGCTGAATTCGTCAATCGTAATCCGATATTTTGAGAAGTTAATTTGTTTTGGAAAAACAAAGGTAAGTGCGGTTCGATACTCACCCTAAAGAAGTGTGCCGTAAAGCAATGATCCGCGCGACTTCATTATAAGTTATTTTATAGACTCGTACCGTACTAACTAACTAGGACTATATTAAAAATAGCCAAATGTAAGCCTTGACTAAATTTTGACTAAATTTTAAGCAAATTCCGATCAGGTGATCTGAATCGCTCAGCTATTCATGCATCACTCATACTTTTTTAATTGCTCATTGGCTACATTTACAGTTAAGAAAAGTGAACGATCCGATGAGTAGCAAAAAAAATTCTTTATTCAATAAAGAACATAACACAGCCTGCCATCTTGTCTTTAATAAGATTAAAAATAATATTTTCGGTAGGTATCTCATAGGGTAAATAGGCCAAATTGAATGTCGATATAAAAATATCACTATTCAATTCACCATAATTCCCTACGTAGCAAAGGAGTTATTGGCAACAAAATTTAACTGAAGATTTTTCAGATGTTCAGCGGAGCGCCTGTCTCATTGAAGCCAATTTCCTTCAGCACTTCTTCGCTGAATTCGTTTTATACTTTTCCGTTCAAATTGGACGTTTTACAGCCCGTAAAAAATTTATAGACTCAGAAAAGCTGGTCATCTTTGTAAGGAAAGTCAATTTGTAGAGTTATGTAATTATTTTACAAAAGGTCAGTCTTTATTGGTATGAAGTGGAAGCCTAATTTAGTATGTATTGTGATAAGGCAACGCAGACTTATATTTTAGTATGAAAACAACAAAATGAACGCTACTGAAAATTTGACGATCTCTGTGGCCCGTCGGCAAAAGTCCGCCTGCGACGCAGGAGGTTCGATTCCCGCCACGGGACAAATATTTGTACGATTTGCAAATTTTTCAGCGTGTTTTGGTCTTTTTTCTATGATATTAAAAAAACTATCTCCATAACACAATAATGTAATTATATTGTATAATGTAATCAGTCATCTAGTACCCATAACACAAGTTCTGCTTAACTTGGGGCTAGATGATGCTGTGTGGATTTTCCAGCATTATTTATTTATTATTTACTGAATGCTATTTTTGCTATTTGATGCTATTTTTTAAAGGATAAATCTTTTATTAACAAACAAAATTAAATAAACAAATTAGAACTAGTATTTACAGTTGAAACATTGAGCTAACTACAGACTATCGCAAACATGCTACCGAATAATTAAAGTCATCCTATATAAATAAAGATAGATTAAATCAAATCAAATCAAAATCATTTTTTCCATTTTTTTTTACCATAAATTGTTAGTAATTCTTCCTACTATGTTAGTAACAATAACAACAATCCACATATGATATGTTTTAACATTCCATTTTTAGCAAAAAAAATCTATAACATAATCAATAACAAAACAGCCATTCATGGACATGTTGGTACGTCAAAATCAATATGAAAGTCGCAACGAACCACATAGGGGGTTCTGGGGGAGATGAGGCTAAGGTGGATTACAGAAATACAAAAACAACCAGTGGTTGAATGCAATGACTGCCTTTGCTTAAGTCACGCGATCTTAGCGTCGCAAGCTTACTGCCAACTATTTGGTGGATTAAGAATATTGTAGAAGTGGACATATATTTTTTTAATCCGTTGAATTTGGAACAGTTTTTTTTTATACATGGCTTAAGGTACTAGGTACGTTGGTGTCACAGCATCACCAATAAATCCACCTTTTGAAAAAGTCATGGAAATGAGCATTGACTTCTATATAAAAGAAAATAAAAATATTTTTATTCTATCTAAAGAAATCCTTTTCATGATTTTAGTATAGAAAATCTAACTATGGTGGACTATGAATATTGTAGAAATGATTTTTATTTTTTGAATTTCATGGAAATGAGCATTGTCCTCTATTTAAAAGTAAAGAAAAAGATTTTATTTCCATCTTCAGAAATCTTCTTCATGATTTTAGTTTAGAAAATCTTTTAAAATGAACTTGAACATTTCAAAAGTTCTGCAGTAAAACTTTCTTATCTATATGCAGATTCGTACTTTAAAATCTAAATCCTAATCCCTCATTTAAATAAATACTAGATAAGAAATGTACGTTAAATAATTTGTTGCAACCAATGATTAAAACCCTAATTAGTATCATCTCGAGGGATCACAATGAATTTATAGAAATGAAACAAAGGCGCTCCCCAGTGGCAATAAGTTTCTTGAAAATAATTCTCATGAAAAGTCTTCAGCGATAATGCTTCGCAATTTATGTGAATGCTCTAGATTATTTTATCTCAAAATACTTAGAAAAGCTTAAGAAAGAAAGCTTAGGAGGGTTACACTTGATCTGGGATTTGCTATACTATTCTTGAAAAGTATTACGTTGACCACGATCTACTGTTATTTTAGTAAGATCCAAACATTCAAGTCAAAAAAAATCTCGTTTTGGGATAATTCGAAGAAAACACTGAAATGTCTGAACTGAATTGATATTTTAAACTTAATAATATTCATCCTCACATACAAGGCCTAATAAAATTGCATCATAAATCTAGTGAGATTGCAATTTAAATGTGAATTCAAGCTTCGGCTCGTTATAATATGCAGAGTTATTCAGTGCTTCAGCAATGGAATTATAAAAGATACCTACCTATTTATTTTGTGCTATGGTAAATAAAAAATTTTATGGGATTAATAATTTATTTTTATTTTCTGATTGTTAATAGACATGTGTAAGTATCAATTAATTTATATTTTACTTTTTGACATTTGTATTATACCTATTATTTCTATTTTGATTCTTGATATTTCTTATTGTAATTAGTTATTAAATTATTTTGCTTATTGAATTATTTGTCTCTTAGTTATTGAATTATTTCTCTTTTGATTGATTAATTGTTTGGCTCGTGAATATAATAGAATGTGGACTTCTCTATTGTATTAGGTAAGAATAGTTGTAAATGTTTTCAATAAATACAAATACAAAAGGCCACTTCTGAAACAATCGAAGGCAACAATAGCAATTCCTTGGTCGCTATAACGACGGACAGCCCCACTGTTTACGAGCCGAAGTCTGCACGAGAACAGTAACGCACCACCTTCCAAACCAAACGGCCACCAAGCAGGCTCTATACCAACAAAAATAAAATAAATAAACATGAACCAAAAAGTTTAAACTAGAAACCGTCGGTTGACGATGTCACATTCTAAAACCAAATTCAAAAGCGTGAAAAATGATTCGGACAATAGTGTTGTTTTTAAATCTGTCGATAGTTTTGTCGGCGCGGGAACCGAAGCAAATCACCTTAGCCAATCAAGGGACTGTCTCAGGGATGTACATTACAAGATTTCGGACTAAAAGGATAGCTGCTTATTTGGGTATACCGTACGCGCAACCACCGATTGATTTTCGAAGGTTCATGCCACCGGAATACACCGATCTACCGAACTGGGAGGGGGTTAGGAACGCCACGCTACACGCCCCAGATTGTATGCAAAGCGACCCCAAAAAGGAGGATGTACACAGTACGCTAACCAAACACGATGAGTTGTTTATGAAGTTGCAAGATTCTCAAATGGAAGAGCCGAGAAAGAACGAATTTTCTGAGGACTGTCTTTATTTGAACGTTTACGTTCCCGATGGTGAGTGACGTGACATACCTATTCAACTCCTATCTTATTCATGTCGAGAAAGCTAATGTTATGGTCCGGCGCGGATTTTGAGCCCTGAAACTTCGTCAAAATAAACATTATAACTTTGGATATAAGGTCCATAATCACTTTTTACAAATCAACGGCTATAATTCCCTTAGTAATATCCGTCTTTTACAAGAGTATTCCAAGATTTTACTAAGTTTTATTGATTTAACAGTAGAAATACATTTGTTTAATCTTCATTTGGATTTCCCAAATGGAATTAGGGTTACCAAAATGAGAGGCTGTTAGATACTTTAACTTTTTAATGCCTGTACACATTAAAATAATTGCTCCCCATTTACAAAATCTGTGACATGTCAACTTTCCCAGCCTTTTACCAAATTATATTTCTGGTAACATTCATAATTTATGAAAGGATATTTCTCTGTAATATATCGTCTATACAAACCACGTACAAACCGTGGAATTTTCGCGATAAGGGTGTAAGAACAAAAGTCAAATAACCCAACAAAAAGGCCAAGACCCTGAGAGTAAACGACTCGAATAATCCGACAAAAAACAAGTCATGAAAGGCTCAGTCCCACCCTCTGGAATCTTTGACAAATGATGCGTTTCATCGATCAAGTTCACACTTAATTCACATCTCTAGCTATTTTCGAAGACAATTCTTTTGTTTTGTCCTTGTTTGATGTTTCATGTTACGTTATTGCTAGTATTTAAAGATTTGGACAAAATTGGCTGTTGTTGAAAGTTAACGGAAACAATTATAGGCATATGCAACCTACCTTTAAATTAACAAACATTACTAAATAACCCACAAGCTTGAGTTTGATGATTGAGTATTTGAGTGATATGTGGTCACTGATTGCTTTAGGTACTATATATGATACAAGATTCGCTGAATCTTTTGGCAAGTTATACGATTATACCAACAGTAGAAGGATTACGTACAACAGTTTCTAGAATAGTCTTCTTAGGATTATTTTA
Source organism: Eupithecia pulchellata (assembly GCA_963931895.1). Classification (NCBI taxonomy): domain Eukaryota; kingdom Metazoa; phylum Arthropoda; class Insecta; order Lepidoptera; family Geometridae; genus Eupithecia; species Eupithecia pulchellata. Next base: position 3,468,379 of record OZ007540.1, read on the forward strand.
AAATGATTTTTAACTATTGCCGTCGATCTTGTGCTTAAAAAATAAAAAAAAAATAAAAAATATCCATGACATGCTACATCGGTGTTCTCGTAAAATATCAAGACATAATATTTTTTCATTGATTTGGGCTAAAATGGCTTTTTATAGGCATAAAGCAATTATCAATGGAGTCCCGAATCTGTACAGGCTGATGTTGTTGTTGTCACTATTTAAAGTATTCATTCTTCGTCTTTATATATTCAAAAAATATTTATGTGATATTTTGGTACAACAAAGTGTTCATTCATTCATTCAATTATTTTTGACCTCTATACAACACTACCCTGTTAATAAATGACGTCATTCATCTTGTCTTCTTATTTGCTTCTGTACTTGGGTAGTTGACAGGGGGTAAGCTATTTCACACTTCCCTTTGAAACACTTGGACTAATGTAGAGATATGGTTGATTGATGAAACCCAGTTTTATACTTTTGACAGAAATTTTGATTGTTAAGTACAATGAAAGTAAATTTTGGTAGAATATCTAAATGTGCACGATTACGAATTAATGCCCAAGTAAAATTGTAGAAACTATACTAAAGGCGCATACAGCACCTAAACTAGCGCCACCACCTACTTTATGTTATTATTCTGTTTAACAAAGGAATTTTCAAAAATCCATCGTCCAGTTTGTGATACCTATCATAAGCTTTTCATGGTGGCGCTAGTTTAGGTGCTGTATGCACCTTAAGCCGTCTAATCCGTTACAACCACGATAAACTCTTGGTTCTCTAGAACATGCCGCAGCGATGGTGTAAATATTAAAATTGTGCTGGCTCCTAGACTGGCTATTATGATGAAATTTCTTTTAAAAATTCTGATTCAATAAAACAAAGAAGACGATCTGCCGGACAATAGCGAACAGGTCTTCTAGGCCTTCGTCATGCATCATCGACCATATCGTCTCTTGGGGTCACGTCACCATCAGTTGGGATTAAATAAATACACACAGCATCATCTAGCCCCAAACTAAGCAGAGCTTGTGTGGGTACAAGATGACTGATATATATATTACAATATTTTTATTTACATAGAAAGATATTTTTTTATTATATAATGAAAACGACTAGAACACCCGGACCAAATATCTAAAGATCGTAGGTACAAACATTTGTCCCGAGGCGGGCATCGAACCCACAACCTGCTGCGCCGCAGGCGGACCTTCGCCCAGCGCGCCACAGAGGTCGTCAAGTCGAGGTTTGTGGTGTAAAGAAGGTTTATTTTAGATAAAAAATCTCGGACATGGAGTCTGTTTAAAAGCCTTTGTGCTTTACGTATACCGGTGCTTTCTCCTAACTAGGTAGGTACCTAAATAACTAACTTACAAAATTAACCTTCTATATAACAGATATGAAAATATAAAAATGATATATTGTATAAATAGTGGTATTTATACATTATGTAATCAGTCATTTTGTAACCACGCTCTGCTTAACTTCGGGCTAGATGCTGTGTGAATCATCAACTCAAAATCGTTATGATCATGATAAAACTGGTTCCAGCAGAAAGCTTTTAGCTGTCCCCATTTCGAAAGTCAATGTCAAAAGCAAAACCGAACTGTGAAAATTGAAGCGTGGTAAATATGCCACTCAGGAAACGGCATAAGAAGTCCTTCATTAACCCAGTTTTGGCAATCCACGATGTTACCCCTCGATCTGATAAGAAAGTCATTTCGGCCACGTTAGGTAGTAAGGGCTTGATTACACGTTGCGAGTGTAACGAGACAGTATAGTGAAGCAGTGGTTTTTATGCCGGGCGAGTCGGCTACTCGGCTTAGTAATTGAAATCTTGTTTTTGTGACTCTGGTACTTTTTTCGCGTACAATTCTGGAGAGTAATGGGTGGGTTGGTTATAATGTGTTTGCCACCTGTAAAGTTTTAGTAAAAGTTTGATGCACTTTTCATACCTGAAATATAAAAAAGGAACGATACACAAAATAAGTTTCAATATTTTACGCACAAACAGCTCCGCTCCACATAGAAGCCAGAAGCACTCGTTGACGCGTTTATGAGCCCTCGTCGAAGCGTTTAAGAGCACCGTCTGGTTAATATACTCGCAATGTGTAATGTAAGCATAACCTACAAGGCAATGTTTGCGATAGGATGAAATAAAAGGCGTTTCAATTCGTCGATAAAAAACATACTTGGTTTTACCTTTTAGGTCTTGAATTGTTGAGACAAGTGTCTTAGGTACAATTGCCGGCTCTGAGCTAAAGAACTCTTTCGTTTTTAGAAATCTAGGCTATAAATGAAAAATCTTTCATCCCCGTAGATAGTTAAGGTGTAATTCACAATCACAACACATAAGGCAGAGTACGTACCTAAATCGGCACTTGAAGTTTGTACTAAATACTGGTCATTTGTAAAACTTTAGTCCATTACCCCTACGGTGAAAAATGGGCACTTTTGAGGAAAAATACAGGGCAGGATGTTATTCACCGACGTCATTTATAAGGGACTTGGGCCCGCAGGCGAGTGAGGAATCTAATTGTAAGCTTTTTATCTGGCTTCATAGGCTATTGGCCTACTTTTCAGTGAGAAATGCTATTATACCCCTATTGCAATAGTAAAGCATATGTAATATAACTAAACAAGCTTTCTTTAATAAACAGACGAAGAACAGAGGTTCAACTCCACCATGTCCTACACCGATGAACCATCATTTGCCACACTTTCCGGTTTTCTTTGGTGTAACTTGGGACGCTCAACGATTTTCATGTAATTTTATACACCCGAGATTGTTATTTTTTGTTTAGGCGTTTCAAAGCTATATTGGGTTAAATAAATCACATAGATAAACCCAGAAATCATAGCTGAGACAGGCGTTCAATAAAAAAAAGAGAATAACACTGCGTCGGCAGCACGCCCTGCTAAGTATATAGGCATTTAATAATTATTCACATCCAATAGAAAAAGTTAATGGTGTGGTAAAGTAAAAAAAAAGTACTCAAACTCTAAGCAATCACATAAAAAATACTTTTCTGTCTGTTAAATAAATACAAAATTTAATAAGTTATTTTCCTAAACGTTTTCATGAATATTTACACAAAAAGTAAAATTAGGGGTTTAATGGCCGCTAAGGCTTTTTTAGGAAATTATTCTATTTAACTTGCAAATCAAATACAGCGTCTGTGAAAAATGTTAATTCAACATCACGTGACAGGCTTAGCAATGTCACAATTTGCATTTTCGATTCCTATATGGTTTAATTTTTAAGGGTTGCAACAAAGATCTAGTAGTCTATGGATACGTGGACCACAGTGTTTTTTTAAGGGTTGCTAGCTATTAATTTTTGTATCAACAGACCATAATATTACCTTCTTTTATTCAATTAAAATCTTATTTCACTGTTCATAATTTCTTTTACTCGTTATGTAGTATTTAAAATCACGTGAATAGGCAACATCTCTACTCTACTGTCTTGTTCCACCAATGTATGTCCTGTGTGAATAAATATCACTAAATTTCTGAATTTGTCATTAGGTTACGACTCTTCGCATAGGAGCATAAAAGAGGTTACAACAAACACTGGCCGTTTTATCTGTTAAATAAAAAGTTAATTTATTTTACATACGATTGCGAAAAACGTTGGTTATATTTGTGAGCGGCCAGTACTTTTTAAGCTCTTAAAAGCACAAAAACTTCTCATTGCTATTCGTGGTCGCATATTCGTCTTATTCGCCAAAATACAACGATGTGAAGTTACTGTATTCGCCTATATTTGCCTTTTTCCACGAACACTCGTGTCCGATGTCTGGTTTTGGTCACTTATCAAAAGATTCGTATGCCATGTAGCGTATCGTTAGAGAGCTTCATAATTGAAGAAGTTTTTAAAAGAAAATTCAATTCAATGTGGGTTTAGGATTTTTTTGATGAATATAAATGTTGTCAAGATTTATAACTTTTCACGGATTTAAGTTACATGCAACCTGGAAGGGCACTGCCAAACTGAGTTCGTCTTAATTTAAACAAAACTTGAAATATATTATTTAAAATATTTATAGATTTTAAACAATAATATAAATTTGATCATGAGATCAGCTGGTACAAAAACATTCCTCTTGAATCATTCTATTTATTTAAAAAAACCGTATCAAAATCCGTGCGAAGTGTTAAAGATCTAAGCATACATAGTACACACCGTATAGCCGAATAAAACAGAAAATACTTAGCGCGAATACCAAAGAGTAATGTGAAGTGACGCCATTTTGTTTGAACTTTATCAAAACACTAACCAACTAATTGGTAATTATTCTACACCGCCTCTTATTGCTACCTCAATTAAACTCACGAAATAAAATAAAACTTTAAGCGCCTAAATAAACGAATACTAAACCAACATGGAAATGTTTTAGTAGTTTTCAACACGCAGTTTTTATTTACTGTCGAAAATATGCGCCAATAAGAATAGTGGTGTCAGGGGAAAGTAAAATTTCCCTTCACTCTACTAGTAGTGCCAAGCGGTAGTGCCTAAGAAAAGAAAGGGAAAAATTGTGTAACTTGCATAATACCAGGATGAGATATTTTCAACACAGCTTTCAACGTACTTTAGCCCTGCAGGGTGCAGGTCCTTAACAATAATAATAATGTACAACTCAATTAGGTACGGTAGGTTTTTAAATAATCATTCGTAATTAGGTACTCTTTTGTTTCATTTTATTATTTTTAAGTGACGTTTTGTAATATTGATGATACTTACTACTTTATTGTTTAGGTTTACTTTATTTTGTACGTTCGGTTTAAAGTTTTGTGGTCTGTTCTTGAACCAAATAAATAATTTACTATCTACATATCTATAGTCAGAATAAGTCGTAAAAAGGTATTGAAAACGCTTTCATGGGTGCTCTTATTTTTAGTACCTATAAATTTATATGTGTATGTTTTAAAGAAAATATATAAAGTAATACCTGTTTGGAAGGGCTTTGTCATGGTGTAAAATATATTAAATGAATGGTTTTCAATAACTTCCATTTTAAATTCATAACAGTGTATTTTTTTATATATATTATAGTATTTTGGTGTTAAACTAATGTGAGTGTACTTCATTCTGGTGATATTGACATTGTTTTAAGAAACTATGTATTTATAAAAATTCAATGCTAAATACATATTTTACAACGAACCAAAAATATTATGTATCAACATGGAACTTAATTAGATATACTCATTTTTTCATCCCTAATAATAATTGTTTCGGAACAAATACAAATACAAAAATTCTTTATTGTACACCAGAAATAGAACAATAAAAAAGACATTACACAAGACAAGTACAATGGGCGGCCTATTCGCTTAGAAACGATCTCTTCCAGGCAACCTTTGGATGGAAATAATTTATAATATAATAAATAAATATAAGTACGGAACGTAAGAAACGAAAACCTGTGGAGCCAAAAGGTGGATAAATTTTATTTAAATACTCAAAGCTGCATCGTCGAAGGAAACTAATTAACTCAGGACAGTGCTGTAAGAGACAATAAGAGCCGTAAACGACGGAAATATTAAAAGCCCGTTTTATGAAATTTCTCTAAGTAACGGATCCATGCTTGAGTGACGTTTATGCCATAGAAAATCGTTACTCAAGCAAAGATAGATGACGAAGCAAGATTTCATAACAGGGGCCTAAGATAATAAAATAAATAAAGATGATACTTCATTGAAAACTTAATTTAGAAATAATTTACTAGGGAATAACTTAACAATAAGCGGTCTTATCGCTCAAGGGCGATCACTCCCTCACAACCTTGAAAGCATCTAAAACTCAAAAACTTTATGGGTTTTAATTTTTAAAATAAATGAGTATGAGGTATCGATTTCGATTTGCGAACAGAGTATTCGTTTAGATTATATTGTATTAAAAATAACTTTTTTTATTGCTTTTTATCTCAGATTCGATTATTTCAGATGATTTATGTCAGATGTGAGTTTTTGTGAAATTTTAATTTTTCCGTCTATTTTATTGGTGATTGGAAATTTACCAGCTTTCAATTTCCCACGGCACTAATGACGATTTCCCCGGGGAAATTAGAAAAATATGCACGAAGAAATTAACGCCAACGTTATTACGACGACTCAAGTATTCTTGATTCAACTAATGATGACTTGCAGTAAATCATACGAACATTTTTAATCCAGACTATTGTATACTATTGTATACACGGTTTATATACAGAAGATTTGAAAACGGAAAACCTTCCTTTGTATAAACAAAGTATTATATCTATACTAATATTATAAAGAGCAAAGATTTGATTGTTTCTTTTTGTTTGAATTGAAACTACTGGACCGATTACAAAATTTTTACTTTTACTTACTTATGTACTTACTTAAAATTTTACTGTTATAAATTTAACTTTTACCCATGTAGAATCCTAAATTTTCCATGATGAACACAGGCTTTTAGAAGATCAAACGAACTTGTGAAGTTCGATCGATATAATATATGAGTGGTTTAATTTGAAGATAAAGTATAATATTTTCAAATAAGTTAGGGATCCGCATGAAAATTTCAATAATTAAACCGTGCGCTATATATTCAACCTCTTTTTCTATGATGGCTCCGCTGCTTGATTTTTCTATACGGACAGTGTCAAGTCAATGTCAAAAACCCCAATGCTGCTAAAAAGTAAAGGATCCGTAGGAAAACTGTGAAACCCATCGTGTTAGCGTGTATAATTTCTGAAATTTTTGTTAAATACCCGTGCGAAGCCGGGTCGGACCGCTAGTTTAGTATAAACTAACTCTACGACATGAATTGAAAAGAAGGTCGAAACGAAAAGCCTTTGTTTTGGTACATATGTAGATAGATACGGTTGGATAGGTATATTGTAAAGTAAAGTTTATGAAAAAAAGGGCTCCCAAAGTACAATACATTTTTAAACTTAACAGCTTTTTAGTATTACATAGTAGTACTTACTTTGAACTAAAAACCTTTAAGGGTCTAATTTAAAATGTAAGTCTGATATACTTAAAACAATATACGATTTTTTTATATGGTTGTTTTAGTTTTTCTATTATAAATACGAACTTTTTAAGTGAATCTTCGGTTTGTTTTAACTTCGAGGAAAGTTTCTGCTTTTCTTGGGAATCTCTGCTTTCGTTCAGGCTTAATTTATTTAAACGGTTAGTTGGAAATAAGAATTCAATGACAAAATCGTACGTCATGACATGACATAAATATTTAATTTCGGTACTTTTCTTTACCGAAATTAAATATTTATGTCGTCCATTTTCAAATAAAATTTAAAGTTTCCCAAAATAGAAAAACCCAATTAACAAATTCAAAATCAAAGTGCTTTTTTCCTGAAGACCTTACTGTACTCTTGGACACGTCACAAAATACAAGTTACCTAAGTAATAATGGTAAATAGTATTTATTCACTTTGATTCTTTGTTCACTTCAATCTTTAACCTATATTCAACAGAAAGATTTTTTAATAGATTTTTTAATTTCGCGGATAATAGCTAATAAAATAAAAAAAATTCGCAAAATAAATTTCCATGGACTCCAAAAGCTTTGAAAAACTATAATAATTAATTTAATTAGATGAGAATTGTATTTATATTGATCAGCTGAGCTACATGCAGAGTGCAACAGTCTGCAGTTAGCTAATTTTTTTCTGTTGTATTAGTTCTATTATTCTATTGTTTGATTATTTTTTTTATTGTCATTTAATACTTCTAGTCTATGAGAACGAAATAAGGGCCGATTGAGCGGTGCGACGCCTGTTTATAAGAAGTACCTATCTTATAGTTTTTTGCCAAATTTTTGCATTGTATTGCCATTGGCAATTTTTTTTAATTAAAAATAGGCGTGTGGAACGAGGCACTAAAATTCGAAGGTTCGCTTTTACGTGGTCACTCTAGTATTACAAAAAAATTCAAGGGAATAAATAGTAATGGCTAGCGGAGCGAGCCGCGAAAACTTTAAAAACTAAAACGGAATTATGCAAAAATAACAATCTTGTTCAATTTACTATAAAAACTACGTTAATTAACGAACTCATTATTAATGTAAGCGGGTCAACCATGAACCTAGTTGGTGTTGGCAGAACACCAACGCTTCATCCCGATTAAGTCCCTCATTAAGGGAAGAAACATTAGTGCGCTAACATTCATAATGTACAAAAATACCGCCTGATAAAAGTGATTTTGCACCGAAGACAAAGACAAGCAAATTATTCATGATATGACTGCTTCTAATTTACTATTTTACGAAATAATTAGCTTATTTCTAAGAGATTCGCCAAAGGCAAGGACATATAACACACTTAAGACAGTGAATGATCCTATTATTTTCTTCTGCAATTAAGAAAGTCCGTTAATTACGCCGCGTGGCACCCTAATGAGGATAAACATGCTCTCCCAAACGAGGATTTAGGATCGCCATATTCACCATGCTTGGTTTTCACAAAAGTGGTATTAAAATACACAGAAATAGCTATGCTCGGTTCCCTTAGTCACCTCTAAGGGAATATTATTTTAAACTGAGCCGTGCCTGGGGCGTACAATGTACGTATTTGAACCGCAACATAATTTTGTATGAGGGACACGGATGATGCACTGTTTAATTAAAACTGCCGGTTTAATTAATTTGCCCTTACGATGTCCATGGGCCCAGTGTGAGGGTTCGATTCTTTTGACGCAACCGCACGCATTGTTTACGTATTTAGTAACGACTCTTAATTTCTAATCCGATCAGTGTCGTCCTTTGGTCCTAAGAAAACAAATGGCTTAGGAAAATTAATATTGAGGTTCTCGAACAGGATTGTCTGCTTGTTTTGAAGAATAATATATACTAACTAGCGACCATGCATATTACTTATTCATAAACTATTTATAGATATATACCTTCCTCCTGTATCACTCCAGCTATCATTTGCAAGGTCTTAAAATAAATAAACGTCCAGTTCAGAGGTTGCGGGTTCAATTCCCGCCTCGGGAGAAATATTTGTAAGATCTGCAGATATTTGTTCAGGGCGTTTTGGTCGTATTCTATGTATAAAAAAACTATCTATGTAATAATATTGTATTAATATCAGTCATCTAGTACCCATAACACAAGCTCTGCTTAGCTTGGGGTTCGATGGTGCTGTGTGGATTGTCCAGCATTATTTATTTAGTTATATTCTCCGTCTAACTTAGGCATGAATATTTTATACATTAAGATAATTATGCTTTATATATTTTCAATGATAACATTCGCATCTAATAAAATTTTCATCTAAATTTCTATACTAATATATAGGGGCAGACAGACAGCGGATGGTACTCTACTTTATACTATGTAGAGATATATATATAAAGATACATATGACAGAAACATTATCATAGCTTTCCTGATTTTCCCGGTTATCAAAATTAGTCAACTAATTAAACTAATTTTTAACAAAGAGTGTGGAGAATGAGTAAAAAGGATCCAAAATTATCTCAAAAGTAATATTTTTCGGCTGTGGTAGTTATCTATTCTATTGATTTTTAATGCGGTTTGACTATGTTTGCCCCGTATTTTCCAAATTACTACCTAAAACTAAACTATACCAAAAAAAAATTACAAATATCTCAGTGAGTATACTTTTAGAAGCATGATAGATATTACTCATATATTTCCTACGTCATATTCACAGGAAAAAATACAAAACGACCTTTGAATTTTATGACGCACAACAATAAAGATTCACAAAAGTTATTTAACCAATCGAAAGCAACAAGTGAAAATTGGAACATACATCTCAAAGAACACTCCGGTCACTTACGGTATTCCCCAGGGAAGCATTCTAGGACCTACATTATTTTTGGCCTACCTAAATGACATATGTCAAACAGAATTGAAGTCTGGCAAATTAATCGCATTTGCTGACGACACAGTGCTCTTGTTCCAAGACGTGAGTTGGGAGAAGGTTTACGCTAAAGCTCAACAGGGATTCAACCTAATATCTAAACAGCTCTACAAAAGTATATTGACCCTTAATACAGATAAAACTAAATACGTAACATTCTCTTTAAAAAATACTAAGAAACCAGACTCTACCAATCCATCATTCCAACTCAAAGCTCATACTGCAAACTGCCTCCAAAAAACCTCGACAAACTGCGTGGATTGCCCTATCCTCCAATGTTGCGACACCATTAAATATCTTGGCCTGACGTTAGACTCAAAGATGACGTATCTACCACATATTAACCTTCTAACATCGCGAATTAGAAAAGTGATGGCTGTGTTCAAAGGTATCAAGCACGCCGCTAACGAGTCACATATATACAAAATATACTATGCGCTTTGCGAATCCTTACTCACCTATTGTGCAACAGCATGGGGCGGTGCAGCTAAAACCCATCTGCTCCCCTTAGAGAGGGCGCAAAGGGCAGTACTCAAGGTAGCATTCTCTAAACCATTCAGATACTCAACAGACAACCTCTATAGAGATTGTAAGCTTCTCACTGTGAGACAATTATGTATCCAACAAATTATATTGAGACAGCATCTTAAAAGTGCAACGCTAGACGTAGATTTATTCAGTAGGAGGCGGAAAGATCTTGTATATAAGACTCCATACTGTAATACACAATCAGCACAAAAACATTTTCCTTTTCTGGCTCCATACCTATATAATACCCTAAGCAAACAAATCTCTTTAAGGAAATTAACTTATAGTGAGTGCAAGGTGAAGGTCAAAACTTACTTGCTCACTCTAGATTATAATAACACGGAAAACTTAATAAAAATTATGTCCTAATTAATTTGAGTAATATCATACGCGCACACAATACACACAAACAAACACACACACACACACACACATACATACACCCTTCTGCATACATACCCACGCGCATACTTACACTTACAATTGACACTGGCTGAATATTAAAAAAGAACAATTTAAACACTAACAAATTGTCTTAAACTTATGTATCTAGGTTAGGCTAAATCACTTTGTGAGAAATGAAATAACATATTTCTAATATATTTCTTTTTTAACTTGTCTACGTTAAATATATTTTTGTCTTTTATTTTCATAATTGTTAAATCTATATCACGTAAAAGAGTCCTGTAAACTATGCCGCGAGGTAGAGACCTTCGCGTCTACATCACAAGTTTAATAAACTTAGTTAGAGCGAGGAGTTCAACTTTATGGTAAACTAGGTCATAAACACATAATCGATTTACTCAATTATATTAGTACCTATACGAATTGTGTATTATGTAAGACCTTTATATGAATAAACGATTTTATTATTATTATTATTATTACTACCAGTATTATTTAAAACTAATTTTTGTATACCAACCAACGACGCATGCACTAATGTTACTTATTCTTTGTTTATCGCTTTTCTACATTACTCATTATTAAGTTATGTGTGCAATAAAGTATTTATTATTATTATTATATGTACTATGTACAGTCGCCATCTATAATTTGTTGCCATCTAAAAACTTGGAACTTTCTTAAACTTTAAATGGAAATGTAAACCTTGACTTGTCGATAAATTTTCCGAAGTTCCAACTCTATTTAAATGTAAATTAATTAAGTTGGTTTTCAGAAAAGTTAGGATTGAATGGAATCCTAGTAAAATCCCAGGGTCATTAGACAATGACGCATTGATGGGACCTCATTTAATGTAACAAATTGTTTTATTGCAAAAGTTTGAAGTGTGGCGAGATATATAAATAACTCCGTGATACCCGTTCGTCTGACTAACTGTTCGACAACTATTCAGATGAAAGCGTTTTCAACGGGCGCATTCATACCTAATACTTGTACTTACTGACGTTTGTACGTTCTGCATTCTATGACTCGGGTGTTATGTTCTGTTTTCTATGTATAATAAAACATATCAGTATTTTGTGACGTGTCCAAGAGTCCTGTAAGGTCTAAAGGAAATAAAGCACTTTGATTTTGATTTTGATTTATCATATCTATAAAATGTAATGTATTAGGTATATCAGTCATCTAGGACCCAAAAACAAGCTTTACTTAGCATAGGGCTAGATGATACTGTGTGATTGTTGTTTCCCAAACCTACGAGAACTTCAAACGGTCAAGTCTTGTGTGGATTAGTTGAATTTCGTGCGTCGTCATTTTGGAGTAGACGTGTGGCGAAAAAATACATAAACGTTTTGGCTAGAACCTCGCAAGAAGTAATATCATGATCAGAGATAAACAAATTAAAACAGGCAAAGGATTAAGATTTCAACATTTTAAATTAACTATGTTAATTATTAAGACTGTTCTATGACCGGCGTTTGTTGTTCTGTGTATAATAAACAAATCTGTCTATCATTATATATTGTAATGCAGCAATCTTTGGCGATGCTTCAGACGGTTATCGATATGGATAATTTGAGCTACCTATAGATTGTTTGCGACAGTCTACATCATCATCATCAACCAATATTAGTCCACTGCTCATGCTCCACTGCTGACATAGGCCTTCCCTAATGAGCGCCATAGCACCCGGTCTTACAGACTACATTTAGCACGATTGTTTCGATTGTAAAACCTAGTTCTAATTTGGGTTTGTTATTTTCTTTGCAAAATTATATGTAAGTTTATCAGTACATAATCTAGTACCCATAACCAAAGCTCAGTTATATGGAATTAAATAATTTTATGTGGATTTTCCGCGAATCCGGTTTGGTTTATTTTTTCACCAGAATGTCCAGCAGTGGATGATGATGATGATGATGTGGATTGTCCAGTGTGTCGAGACTTACCTAGTTCCTTGTATGTGTTACAGGCTCAGCCACGTCATTTAGGTCGCAGTATGTTCATAAGGGTAGCAATAAAAGAGTTTATGATTATTGTTGCACTAATTTATGGCTTTAGTTATAGAAAACAAGAGCTTTTCTTCGAAAACTGGAGTTGGTGTAGGGGCGGTGTTTTAGGGTTAATTATTAGTCAATCTTGTGTACACTTCCAGTTGACCTACCTGTAGTTTGTTTGCAACAGTCTGCAGCTCAATAGTTTTAATTGTAAATACTAGTATTAATTTTTTCATTGCAATTTTCTTTGTTAATCAAGGTTTTCTATCGAATAAGTCTATATTGATAAAGTGTATAATTATTTATAGAAGCGATAATTGAACTGCCTATAGTTTTTATCATTGGGAAATAAGTACTTATATAATTAAGTAGTTTGATCCTTGTCGGCTTAGTTTGAAAAAAATGCGATTTTGACCACAAAAATACCATTTGGTTTTATTAGAACATAGGGTCATAGAAAATGGTTTATGATTTGGTAATTGCTTTTCCGTTAGTAGGACCTAATAATTAACTGTAGACCGCAGAAAAAAAATGCAAAACATTTGAATCTCGCGCCAGCACAAAACGCACAATCATATTAATTTTCTCATTGAGGAAATATGAACAAAGGGAAAAATAAGCTTCGGTGTTGTGGTCAAGGAAATGAGAATAAGTTAGAACTTCGTCAGCTCTTCAATGGACTATTAGAATGGCAATAAGAAACTTATGCCAATCCAACTAGATTAATGATAACGGCAACTGTAATCGGATTAGTTGATTTCGCACGAAGTCATTTTGGAGTAAACAACCAAGTCGCACAACATGCGTTATGTGCGACGAAAAAATACCTAAACGTTTTGAAGCATTTCGTGCGTTGAATACACTTTTAAATGATGTAGGTACAAGCATAGAGTTGCAAAACTTTTAGAAGTCTCATGATGATATATTTGCTTGGTCTGTGAAAATTGGTAGTGGTATTTCGGCAGCTATAATGTCTACTGTAAAGTTTCTGAAATCTGTTACTTACTTTATGTTCCAACAGTAACATTTAAAAGGCATATTCGCTTACGTGACACGACATTTGCTAAACTGAGGGGTAGCAAAAGCCGGAGTACCTATACAGTAGATAAAAAAAATGCCTAGCAGGATGACGCGCAAGACCGAGTGAAATATCGGTGCCCCTTTAGGTAGTGAATAGGGACTTTAAGAATAGAATAACTTTATGATTCGTCACTCTAGACTCAGCATTGATTGTCATCAATGAACACCTAAGGTTCAAGTTCTTTATTGGTCGGTCCACCCTCACCCTCTCGCACGGGTATAGCTAAATTTCTTAAATTCGTTCGAAGAAAAAAGACGAAAAAAAGAGATCAAAACCAAAAATCATATTTATTAACGATAAAAATTATAACATAGTAAAACAATTATAACTAGTACCAACACCCAAAGGACTAACTAATTATCATGTTGCCACTTACCATCGTAGGTGTATATAAATAATATACTATCTAAAAAGGTTTTAAAATCAGAGTTACAACGATTCAAAAGCTAAGTTGAACAACATGGATATAACTTACAGTTTGCCCAAGTTCTTCAAATACCAAGCGGCCATTTACTGCATACAACAGGCGATTTATTTCGCCCGAATCACACCAATTTCAACGTCAACTATTCGGGTCAAGAATTACATTAAGGTTAGGTCAGCCATGTCAAACTGAAACTATTGCCACGGCACGGAATTCTTGCATTAATGCCTTTATTTGCACTTTCCACTTAGCTTTGCATGGCTCGAGCTTGGCATGGCTCATGCTTGGCTAGAGCTATGTTATTATCGTGACAGAGTGAAGCTGAAGTGACATGGATAAGTTTATTCAGTTTTATTGACAGAGTTTATGTAGGTAGCCTAGCTGAGAGGCAAACACCACCCCGTAGAAAATACTCCCGTTTGTAACACCTGCAAGGGTAAGTAGCGCTGAACGCTGCAGCTTTAATGGTGAACTCATTATAGTGGTGATGACCATAAGCCTACCTAGACCGCAGTAATATGAAAGTCACACTGAGAAAACAAAAAAAAAAACCTATCTGTCATTTCATGTCATAACCCATAGCTGTAAGAATAAAGTCGCCTATTGTAAGTTTTGTTTTAATAGTAGGTATAGATATAATGATAAATTTTTTGCCTAGCAGTCCGTCCCGAATTGGCACTCTCAATTTTAACACACATTGCACGTACCCGTTGGATTACATTATTGAAGTTTTCAGACGGATCCTTAACTTTATGAAAATGTTCTATAGCCTAGTTTATCAGAGATAATGTTGGATACTAATGCTGCAGAATGTTTCAAATTGGTCAAGCAAAGAAAAATCTATGAAATCTTTTCTCGTAATAATAATTAATCAGTATATAAGTATAAAAAATGTCTATTCATTCAGTTATTCACTCTGTCGTGGTGACTGACCAATTTCATACAATACAATAGCGATCTAGAACGGGCCGTTTACGAGTTAAGTAATAAGTTAGGTTTTACTGAAACGTCACAGATATTGCTAAAAATATGTTTAAAAATATCCAATAATTCTTCAATTTATAGGCAGATTTGGAAGATGGCATTATAGGTACAAAAGTAAAGTAAAACTTAAGGGAAATGGGTTAAAGGATTAGAAAACAGTGTTCTGCGGTACAGAAAAACTTATGGCGCGGAAGATATAATTTATATATAAGTATAAGTTAACTTATATTATGGTTCTGAAAAACGACTACCATACTCCGGAACAGGAAATAATATAAAGCAAGCTTTGCTTCTAATTCTAGTATATGATCGTATTTTTGCTAAAGAAAGGTCAACGGCGATTGTAGCATTAGGAAACACAAACTTCAGAAAGTCGAGACGGGAATTAAGCCTACTGAACCAGAGAGTAAACACGTTCATTCTGCTGAAATAAAGACATTCTACCCTCGTTTGGAATTATATATCGATACCTACCAAAGCAATTACGTGAAAAACAAACAATCTTCGTATTTACGAAAGTAACTTGATAGACAGGTATTTTAAGAGAAAAGAATAAACATAATAATGATTATGAATCCGTTGACCTGTGAATTGTTTCCGGAACAACAGACAGCCGTCAGCTCAATTTTTTAATTAAAATAGGTTCTGATTTATTTCTGTTATTTGATGGTAAGTTTCTTTGATAATATAGAACCTTTTTAATCGAATTTGAAAAAAAGATGCTGTTCAGTATTGTAACACAACTCCAAAAAAATATTTATCTTATGCATTTTTATTTATGTTCACCGATTATTCCGTAAATGTTGTGAACCGATTTTTATGATTAATTTTTTTAAAGAACGATCCTGAGATGGTCCAGTGAAACTTTTTAACAACAACGGATTTAGGATTAGTATTCGGCGAACAAAACTTAAACAGCAGTCTAAAAGGGTTTTTAGTTTATTCAAATCAACACTCAAGTTACGCCCGTTGAAATATTTTGAAAGGTATTTTCAGACAAAGCAACATTTCTTGTCTTCCTCGGGTCTATTTTAACATCATTAAAATTTACTGGGTTGTATTGTGTTTGTTTATATAAATAATAAAATAAAAAGTTTATTTATTCAGACTTACTCAGTCAATAAAAAATAGAATTACACTTTTTGAAATAACACATAAAATGTAAATAAATATATTTTTTTTATTCTTTTTCAGATTTCAAAGTGGAAGGCTATCCAGTGCTTGTATGGTTTCACGGAGGTGGTTTTGTAAGAGGCAGTCCCAATAGTGTCAATCCATTTCAATTAGTTTTGAAGCAAAAGGTAATTATTGTTTTCTATCGTACCGAACTCATTAATTATTATGTAGGCTAAGGCATCAGTTGCCTCAATTTTCTACACTAACATACCGTCCGCTGAATCTACTGATACAGATAAGCAAAACATACCCATTCATAATAATTTAACATCATTAAATGCAGAAAATTCTTAAAAACTTTTCCCGGTCAGTGCACAAAGTTTTACAACAAAAGTTTCTTCATTCTCTTTGTAAGTGCTCTTTAGTGAAATTGCCATGGCTCTTTTTAATTTTAATACAGAAAAGAATCCATTGAAGTGCAACTACAAAAGTTTTTCAGAAAATTCTTACCAAGCTTTTAAAATTCCAGGTTTTATTCGTCTCTGTGGCCTACAGACTGAATATCTTCGGGTTCTTCTCAACTCTGGACAATGAAGCAGCTGGGAACTTCGGTCTGATGGACCAGGTCGCATCCTTGTATTGGGTCAAGAATAACATCGCTAGTTTCGGAGGTGACCCCGACAATGTCTGCATATTCGGCCACGATGCTGGGGCAGTCAGTGTTGGCCTTCATCTCGTCTCTGCTTACTCAGCTGGACTCTTCCAAAAAGCTATAGCAATGAGCGGAAACGTTTTATCTCCGGATACGGTAAACATAGCCAGGAAAGAACTCATAACTGTCGACAAGGTCGCAAGCGCGTTCAGCTGCTTCAGAAAACCCACTTACCAGCTACTAGATTGCTTGAGGAGAGTTCCCAACCAAGCGTTACTAGACATTGGAGAACCCTTAGCTGAATGGAAACCTATTGTCGACACCGGTTTCAGTAACATTTCTGGACCATTCTTACCTGATCTTCCGAGCAAACTGCTGAGAGACGAAACGTACAGCCCAGTTCCATTACTCACTGGCTACACGAACATGGAAGATGCACTGTTGCTCGATAAGGGAGGTGATTCTGGGGTCAGTCAAAAAGAGTTTGACATAATGCGCGAGGAAATCATCCTTTCCGATATAACAATTGATAACAGTTCCTGTTTTACGAACCAGCATCACATCCAAGATGCAGTTGCATTCTTCTACAAACCAATACCGCCAACGACGAACGAGACGATTTTGAGAAAGCTATTTCTCGATTTCTACACGGACAAAGTGCATGGAGCGACTACGTATCAGCTAGCGAAGTACATCAGCAAACAAGCCCCGGTCTACCTCTACAGATTCGATTTAAAGCCGTTCTCTGATGTGGCGAACGAAGGGATCCCCGATTGGATAGCGGTCCCGCATAATTTCGATTTAATTTTCACTTTCGGCATGCCCTATTTGCCTTTACCCGAAGACTTAGGCAAATGGGATTACAGAGATAAAAGCATCTCCGAGATCGTAATGAAAATGTGGACCAATTTTGCGTGGTACTCGAATCCAACGAATTCTGGTGTGATTATAGAATGGAACCCGTTTGAGATCGAGAAGCCAGGATTTTTCATTATAGACCGTCAGAACTTTACAATGAGCACTCCCGAGACTATAAATTACAAGGCTTTCGAGTTTTGGACGGATTTCTATCCGAAAGTTGTGGAAATTGGCACTAAGTGCTGCAAAGAGAAGGAGGAAGATTCCGGTGCAAATTCCATTATCACTAAAGGGGTCATGCATAGTTTGGCAACTTTATCTTTAGCTCTGCTGATGCGCTAGTTGGTAGTTTAACCGGGTCACTTTATCGTTATTTTTGTATAGTCTATTCAGAGATTCTTTTATTTGTTAATAAAAATATTTCTTCCGGAAGGTTTATAATTCGTTCTGTAAATCCGTAAACACTAATTTTCTTTATTAATCCCTCCCTAGGGATTATGAGTTCGATTGGCGTCTAATGAAATACCTATTACAAACATGTACCTACTAAGACATAAAAAAGATATTGGATTTTTTGTGGTTTTTCTGGGTAGGATATACGAGTATTTTACTCATAAAATACTCAAACGCAACTATAATTGAAGAAACTTAAGTCTCAAGTGACTATATGAAAAATTTTTCATTCAAAACTCAATAAAAAAATCGCGTCTTGAAACGTGCTTAAATCTGAGTTAGGTTTGTCTGTTCGGAGCATAGACTTAGATAAAGAATCACATTGTAAAGAACCTAGGCACCAATAAAGTCTACTTTACATTTCTATGAAATGTATCTAGGGAAAGTGGTTATGAACGGTCACACCCACGACCTTTCTTCGTACGTCGTCGTCACCACCCGTCAGTCACGAAAGCAGTCCAAGACCGAACCACCTACCCTATAACCAGTAAATTACCAAAGCGATAAGAAACATGCGACTTCGTAAAGAATTGATTTTTTCATGGAAACTTGAATGTTTTGAATTCTGCCATTGCATGCTCGGTTTTTACTTTTTTGTGATTGAATTTGTGTTTTTGCCGTTCCACATTTACCTAGGTAACTTTGGCTTTATTTAAAAGTAGGTAATTACTTAGTCATCATCATCATCAGCCTATGTCCACTACTGGACATGCCTATGTCCACTACAGGCCTCCCCTAATGAGTGCCACAGATGACATTATTTATCATCTGTGGGTTATTAATATTATGTTAATAACCTAGATACCTATGTACTTGTTAAATTTTTACGTTGTATCTTGTTCAACTTCTTACTTTTAGTAGGTACTTAAAGTGTCGCATTATTAATTTGTTAGAATAAAATAAATATTAAGAATGATTCAATACCTATTATCTACACTTATTAAAAAAAGTCGTGGGTTAGTAATCCAATCATAAATCAAAAACGGCTGTTCTAATTATAATCATATTCGATTTTGATTTGGTTCCACGCATTGAAGTAATATCACAACTTCGATGGTTCCACGCAAACATTTATATTCGACATAGGCGAAGCTGCGGGCACAGCTAGTTTAAAATATATGACGTATTGGAAAAACCTGAGGAAGATCGAATTAATGCCCATATCAATTACCTATTCAATTAATTATAATTCTACAGTGGGCCGCCATAAACTTTGATAGGTAAGACTCGTTAGAATAAAAATTCCTGAATGTTATTTGCCTTTATTAAATAACTTTTAGATAGGTACCTAGATGTATGGGAAAAAGCTTTCGTATTTCATCTACAATGCTAAAAGCTAAAAAGTTTTTCTATCCCCTTTCGGCAATAACGACCAAAGTTATGATTAAAATTTTATAGGTCGACTTAGAAATGACACCTTTTTTTACCTAGTAGAACCTAGGGCAAGATGCCAGATGACTAAGGTACCTAGAATAATTTTGTAAAGAAGTCTTATACACAGCTAATAAATTAGTTTGAGAAAATTTAGAACTTTTTTCTGGAAAATAAACTTTACTGTAGGTCCTTACAAATTATCCACTTTTGGAAAATAATGGTAAATAATATAAGTAAAGGCGCTTAAAAACACCCTGTTTTCAAATCGCAAAACTACCATCAGATTTATTGATGATGACCGAAATGTCAACAAAACCCAAAATTACGAAAAAGTCGCATTAAAATTCCAAAACCGGTGTGCTTTTGATACCCCGCTTAGGTGTTTGTTTATGTTCGTTTCAAAGTTTTCCTTATTCGCGTATGTTTTTATTTGCAAACGGCGGCGCGGCGATATTAAACCAGTTGGTAATGTACCGTTGTACTTGACGGTTGTGTGCTCCAGTTTTGGACTCTGTCAAGACGGTGAGTTGGATTTAATTCTAAATCTGTTCTTTGTAAAAGTGAAAGTTTTACCTAGTTTATTTGCATGATTAGGTATGATATTACATATATAGGTAGATAGAATTTATAATGAAATAAATACTTTTGTTGAAAAGGTAAGTGAATACCTAACCTACCAGTGCTAATTAATATTAATTACGCCCCCTTGAGACATTCATTTTATTCTGAATTCTATTATTTATTTAAGTAAGTTATCAAGTATTTATTAGGTTTTACTTCAGAGTACTTTTGACTAAGACATTGCAAGGTAGGTACAAATCTTTGCTATTAAACCAATTCAACCCAAAACATCGTCAAATCTCATTTTCGCGTCGAGGTTGAAAATTAATGATGAGCATTGTGCATTAAAAAAATAAAAGGAATGACTAGTAATTCAGATTATGTTAAACAACAAGAAAAAGAAATACATTTTAGGTTAGGTATTGGGATCAATGTTTACAAACATCGTTTCACGAGTTTGGCCAAGATACGATAATGAGTACTACCTAATCTATTTTTAAATAATTCTGTATCAAAAACGAAAATTATGAGTCCAAATATAGGAAGGTTCATTAACTGGGTTGGGTACCTACCTTCTTAAGTACTTATAATGCAAACCCTTCTAAAAACTGTCTTGCTTTGCTTATTTTATTGAAGTGGTCAACTTTTTTTTCCAAAAACATGTCACTGTCACTGATTTCAGATGAAGCTATCAGCTTTCCTATTGGTGGCCTCAGCTGCGCTTTCGCATGGCCAGCGGCCCTCCTTCGCTGGAAGCAGACCTATAGGATACCCTGAAATGGCGACCACCACGGAAGGCCTAGGAGACCGGTAAGGGCCAATATTATGGATTCCAGTTTCTACATATCATTGCTGGATGCAGAATAGAGTTCTAGGAATTTTAATCATCATCATCAGCCCATGTTAGTCCACAGCTGGACATAGGGCTCCCATAATGAGTGACAAAGCGGCCTGTCTTTAGCTTGCCGCATCAAACATCTAGCTGGAGTCTTTCGCAGATCAACCTACATGGACCAATGCTTATTTACCTACCAAATGATTCACCTTAGTTTCCGGGACTACCTATCTGTAATTCAGAACCAGGTACATAGGTTTATAAAAATCGCCACAAGGTAAGGTACCTTCGGTATCTCTAAAGTGAATGCCATAAGGGGGCGGAACATAAAATATCGTTAGTAGTCTTCCAAGAAATAAGTGATTTACCAGTCGGAAGCGTCGCCAAGACGTTGGTTGCCTCACTGTATGCCAATGCTGATGCGCTGCGCTAGATACCTAGGTTCTCAATTGTTTAAACTGTACCTACATACAGAAGAAAATTACAATTATCTAACTAAATTAAGCTAGTACATATTAACAATTGAAACAATGACCTAACTGCAGACTGAATGTACATACTTCTTGAAAACGACTTCCAATGTGGTTCTATTGAAATGTAATGTTCTTTGTTATTAAAGGTTTTATAAGTGTATTAATAATTATCCTCAACGATATGTAGGTATATTCACTGCCTAGCTTCTCCGGTGCGACCCAAAAGGGCCCACCAACAGAAGTAGGAATAAGCAAATCTGTGTCGAGGCACAAAGGTTTAAGGAAAGGATTCACTTGCGACCACGTCAGAGATATACATACTTATAACATATCCGAATCCGGGAATATCCGCTATCAAATGCACAGTTTACCTTACCATTAAACCAAACAGGTTTCTTGATGTTACCTTCTTTCTATCAACGTGATATTTGTTGACACTTATCCTTAACCTGACCTTAAATACTTAGGTACCTACATAATAGGTTGATTGCACACCGGCCTTATAGAATAGTATTAGATAGTATAACATAACAGCTCAAACTAATTTGAATCTTGCTTTAGCTCGGAATAAACACTAAAATGGCTAAACAATATCAACAAATTGATGGTACTTAGGTACTTACATCATTTTGTATTTTTCAGCTTTGGCGAAGTTGATGGCACGACCCAAAAGCTGCCCATAGAAGCAAACGGAGACAAAGCCCTGGTCGACCGCCTAAGCAAGCTGCCTATAGACAAACAGCCCTTTTGGTTCATAAACTGGCAGGCCCTAGAGGCCCATAGGCAGAACCCTCAGACCTACCCGCAAAAACCCAACACTTTCATTGATCCTCAGTTAAATAATGTTAATAACGTCAATGCTGGGAATTCAAACCCGAATCGGGGAGTGACTTTCGGAGGAAGTCAAAATTTGGGAGGTGGAGGAAACTTTAATAGTGGAAGTGGTAGAAACCCCAATCTCAGCAATACAGGAATTTCTAGTTTCGGACTTAGTGGAAACCCTAATCTTGCAAGCAGTGGAAATCCCTCTGTAGGTGGGAGTGGCAGCCAAAACTTTGGCAATAATCAAAACCCAAATCTTGGAGGAAATAACAACCAAAATTTAGAAGATGCCATAATGGCCGCTTTTGGTAATGCAAATCCTAATGTAGGCGCCAACCTTGCTGGCAGTGGAAATCAAAACTTTGTAAATAATGGAATTCCCAACCGTGGCAACACTGGCGCTTCAAACTTTGCAGTTCCAGCTACTTCCAACACTGGTAACTTTGATCTCACAGACAGATTCTCCATCCCGTCAAACCTGAACTCTGGAAATCCCAATTTTGGGGTTCCAGGAAACGCCAACTCCGGAAACAGTGGACTTTCAAATGGCGTTGTTGGTAACACGAACCGCGGAACCAATGGAAATACAAATCTTGGCAATTCGAATATAGAAACCTCTTCAGGAATTTCAAACACAAGAGTCCCATTAAGCTCAAATACTGGGAACTCGAATAGAGGAACTGTTGGGAACTCAAATGCTGCAAATTCTGGCAGCACTTCTGGAAATTCTAATCAAGGCAATGGAAATTCAGTACCTAACACTGGTTTGATTGCAGATAGGTTTCATGGGGGTATTGAACTAAACAATTTTCCTGTTGAATACGAAAATGTACGAACTAATTTGAATTCTGGGACTGTCAACTCAAAGCCTGGAGATTTAAAGACCAATGAAAATTACCAACTTTCTTACTGGAGGTAACTTTTAATGTCAAATTTTAGATAAGGTTCATTTTATACTTAATTTATATGATTCAAATTGCCTATTTTTGATACAATTAAAACAAAAAAATTATATTATAAAACATTTATTGACTTTTAAATAATTTAACTTAATTACTAAGCGTATTCTTAAGGTTATAAATAATAATAATAAAAATATGTAGCAAAATGAAATAATTGTCCGAAGGATAAAAAAATACTTATCGATGTTTCGAAAAGTAATAAGTGTAAGAAGTTGAAAAATAGATATAAAAATATATCATTTTCATAATCAGATAATTTTATGGTAAAGGCAACAGACTATTGGTTGTCAATTCAAATAGAAAATAATTAACAGCCGAATACTCCAATACGTTGCAATTTTTTGAAAATGTTCATTAAGAATCTTACAAAGATTCGTTACTTGTCGTAATTGTATCTAAATTTTGAGTATGACTTTTGAGTATTCGGAGGTATAAGAACCCTTAAGACCCGAAGACCTTTCATGTTTTATACTCAATCTTATAAAATTAGTTGCATCCATTTATATAATAGAGTGACATAGATCATAGGCTGAAGTAGCAATGACGATTGGTGCAGTGTGGGTACCAAGTCTTATTTAGATAATTTTAACTTCATAATAGAAAATCAAGAACTAATTCATGATACAAAAAGACACTTATTAGAAACATCAACCCTAATTTGAAGAAGAGAGCAGCTATCCAAGGTTCTACGAATTAAGTTTCAGTTAAAATGTACAAAAACTACAAAATTATTGATACACACTTAGGCACTTGATTTTGAGCCTAGTTAACACAGCCATAAGTGATAAAATCACTTACTCCTAAACTACATAGGTAAGCTACATAACCTATTAAGCTTTCCAAAAATATCATCAAAATTCTTATAATTTCCTACAGTTATGTATTCTCAGACTAAATAATGGTCTTAAAATAGACAATTGCATTGAATCGCAATCAAAAACTAGAAATTACAATTTAAAACAATTGCAAGAATAAAGGGCATTGCTTGCTACAACCATTGGTCAGCTTAGCTTAAGAGTTAGATTCGAAATGCATCAATAAAATCATTAAATACGATTAAAAAACAACCAAATAATGATGCCATCTATGGTGCTCATTAGGGGAGGCCTATGTCCAGCAGTGGACTATTATAGGCTGGTGATGATGATGATGATGATGAAAAAACAAATTCTTGACATGATTGTTCATACAAAGAATCTCATATCCGAATAAAAGTCGTACAATACCATTATTTGGTAAAATATTTAAAACAACGCAGAATCAATATGTCTAATGCACATCAGCAAAACCGCATAAGTACAAAAAATCAAAAAACACATTCACTCAAAACACTTTGGTGTATACCATAGCAGCGAAGTAACAAAGCTGATCCAAACTATGATACATAATCTGGCCATTTGATTTACATAAAAAACAAGTTACGAACAAACACAACAGGAAAATTTGGCGCAAATGAACTTTCGTTTTTTCACTACCGCGCAATCAAGATGTATAAAACCAATGTAAATTGGTATAGAAATGTATTGGAGAATGTTCCCGCGGATTTTGTGACAGACGGCAGTCGCATAATTTTGTTGTGACAGGATTTCTGCGAGGTTTCGTTTTGGTCCAGCTCTTTGAAGGTCGGGTAGTTCTGGATCTGTACCGGCTGGAAAGAAAAGATAATGTGTGTTAAATTATGCGAGAGTTTCTTGAATTTTGTTTCTCAAAAGTCATATTTTTTTTAAACATTTAAGAAAATGGAAGAGATCGGGTATCCAGAAGAACATTATTATTGGCAACATTTGGTTCCGGGCTGTATTGTTTGGGTTTTTTTAATGTACTTACTTACATTATCACACTAACACGTAAGGTATAATAGAACAATTACTATTAGTCTATTGAATTTCAATATGATAATCATATTAAATATAATAATATTTATTATAAGTTTTTATATTTATTATGAGGTACTTACTCTGGATATCATGAAACTATCATCGAGTTGAAGTTCATAGTATTGGATGGTCGTCATCGCTCCCGTACTAAAGGAGGGCCGCGGGTTCAATTCCCACCGAAATCGAAATTTTTTGGGATATTATTTAATTTCCTAGAGTGAGGGCTTACGCACTCATCATCATCAACATCATCAACCAATAATAGTCCGCTGCTGGACATAGGTCCCCCCCTAAGGCGCGCAACAAATGGCATTATTTATTGTTTGGGTTTGTTGCCTATATGCCCTTTGGCATGCTGGTTGGAGATTGCAGTTCGGTGGAGTTGCTCGCAGAGGGCGCTGCTGCCCTCCCCCTGTTTTAGTCGTCTCTAACGACACCCGCAGGAAGAGTGTGGGTGGTGAAACTCTATGCCGGCACCACATGGCAATTCAACACGGCATTGTAACATATATTCTGGCAAATTAATATCTTTATCTTTAACGTTTTCGATTGCGGTTCTCGAATCCGTAGCCTTCCTTCAGTACGGGAGTGATTTTCGATTGAACTGGTAACACTTACCACTCCCCAACTGTCGTCCCGTTTCTTGCAGAATGTCATATGCAGTCCGTGGTACAGGGACTTCTGAATTTGCTTTGTTAGCAGAGGCTCGTGCCACGGCATTTCATTCAGATGCGCCATGAACGATTTATTCCGGAACTCTGACGGCTCCCAGATTACTAGCTCTTCTGTGGAAAGGAAAGTATGGTTTATTTAAAAAGTAAGTGTCTTTCTATGCTAATATTATAGGAAAGATTTGATTAGGTACTATACTTTAATAATTGTTCTTATGCCACAAAGGTGTAAGAAGAAATAAAAAAACCTTCATAAATATTAGCTTGGGGCTTGGCTTATATAATAGGTCAAATTTCAATACCGATATTATAATTATTTCTGTACCGAAATGTGCTATTACACCTGTACCGTAATTTGGCAGCAAATGCGAAGGTTTTGCTTTATCGGGATGACGTCATACATAATTTTAGGTTACACTTATTTAGCGGTTGGCGAAGTCCTTGACTGTTGAGTGTCAGCAGTAATGTTGATAATAATTTGATACTTACTCATCAAACCAACTCCTTGGTCGTCGCCTTGCAGGAT
Organism: Eupithecia pulchellata; assembly: GCA_963931895.1. Lineage (NCBI taxonomy): Eukaryota > Metazoa > Arthropoda > Insecta > Lepidoptera > Geometridae > Eupithecia > Eupithecia pulchellata. The sequence goes on from OZ007540.1 coordinate 3,494,856, forward strand.
TGGCTCCGATGCAGATCGTTTTGATATACCCCCTTGTGTTGGTGGTAGGTTTTCGAAGTTTCTGTAATAACAAGTGACAGTCAATACTAATATTATAACGAGGAACGATTTAGATAGTTTGTTTGGATTGAATAGGTTCCGATACTGGACCTATTCCAAACATAATTTTACCATTAGAATCCTACATTCATTATAAGCGGGTTAACTACGAACCTATTTTATGTTGTAAGAACACCAACGTTTCATCCCTTAACGAGGGACTTCATAAGGGTGAATGCGGCTCACGTGTCGCGCCCGTATCGCCTCAATGCGCTCACTCCTAACTACGATAGTTTTTATAGAATCCTACATTATCCGTGATGAGCATAAGCTATACAATATTTTCAAAAAAGCTAAAAATTCACAAGAACCTAATAATTTCAACGTGTATGTGTGTTCAAAATTATTTATATCTTTTTAAATGTTTGTTCAACATTGCAAAGTTGCGGCGCATGGATAGTGATTGATTTATATAAGATCAGCGTTGTGATTCATATGCCCAACGGCTAGATTCAAAAGATGCTGCGTCGGACGCCATTTTGGAGTTTGTAGCCTGTTAATACGAAAATTATTTTATTTTTAAACTTCCTTCCAAATGAACGTGAACATTTTATTTGGATCTCTATAAAGTTGATCTTTTTGGTAGATACGGTCCCTACATTGGAGGCTGGTAACTGAATCTGGATGATAGAAAACGTTCCTATCATCACCGGCGCAGTTGGTAAAAGATATGTTCCTATGTTGGAAAATGTTTCTATAATAAGAAATATTGTTTAATGGACATAAAAAAAGCGTTCTAACTTACCCTGAAGATAAAAATATGTTCTCGACTTGCATAAAGTTTAGGCCATAGAACTCCCTGATTCCAAAGGTCTCGAAGAATTCCTTGACGGGCGTCATCGAGTAGCACCCGGCTAGTTGGGTCCGAGGGTAGTATAGCACGAAGGAAAGGCACATTTCCTGGAATTGTACAAGTTTTGTAAGTGTCGGTTTATATTCGTTACAATAATTATAAGTAGTTAACGAATAGATAAACATATATTTAGACACAGGCCTTTTTGCTGCAGCTGTTCTGAAAATATTTGTTTTCTTTCTATTATAAGTTAGTGTTTTTATTATTATCTCTTTTATTTTCTTTCGTCGTATTATAACATATAAGTTAAATGTTTATGTTAATTGTTTTTCCACAAAATTCTTTTATAAATCTTTTTTATATAAGTATTATATTATGTCAAGGTACACAGTCATAAAAGTATAAAGTAAACAAATAAAAACATGTTGTATGAACTTTTCTCTGTCAATCTTACATAAAATTGCTTTTGCTGGAAGAGAACTCTTTTTAGAGCTAAGCTCGCCTTTGCCATTTACATCTACTTAAATGTTTTATTGTATATTTTACCGTATTATAAGAATTATGTATAAAATTGTACAGAGCTATAAACTGCTCATAATAATTTACTCAAATGCTGGCAAGATATTTCTATTTAAATCTATTTATTTTAATTAAGACACAAATCTTAGTTTTCTACCAGTTAAGACACTTTTACTCGCTACTCCTACGGAGATATTGAACCAGAAGTCCCCGAGAAGATTCGCTTCTTCAATAACATCAGTGTGGTTAGGGCTTAGTTAGACAAAAGATATTGAACAACTCACTTCTAAATGAGATTGCTCAGGAAAAATCGCAGTTCGCTCACGTAGTATTGAAACGAGTTTAGGCAAGAAGGTGAAAGCATTAGTGGGTACTCTAAATAAAGCAAGCAATAACTTACCTGAGCATCAGAATAGCCGCCCAAAATGAGTTTATCCCGTGAGGTGGTGTCGTAAGTACATTCTGTGAGTAAAGTGTCTCCTTTATGAAACTTTCTGCCTCCTGGTACCACTCTGGATTGTTGGTAACGAACATCATAGGAGTTTTCCTGAAAAATATGAAAAAACGCCATCTATGAAAAAATAATCTAACTATCTTAAACACTGCCATCTATGTTTATGTTTTGGAACTAAAACACTGAGTAGCACACTAAAGTTGGAGACAAGTGGCGCGGCTTTATTTATTATGAACGTTATTCCATTGTAGTAATAGCTAATCCCGCTAGATGGCGCTATATAGAAATTATACTAATTTACCTCGGAGATTCTTGGTAATTCCTTATTTCCTCTGACGTGCTTGAGTGAAATCTTTCTTGCTGTTCCATGGGCGTGTAAAAGGACAGATACAATGTTGATCCCGTCTTCTGGAATAGTCTGGAACAATTTAAAACATTCAAAGTTAGCCAAGATTATTGTTGGGAAATCGAGTTTATTGAGAACTTTAGTCTGTGGAACTAATTTACATTTGTTTACAAAGAAAATAATTTTCGTAATAAAGATAATTTTTAAATTATACTAAGGTAAATAGGTTATCATTATCATGCAAGAGCCAAATTCACTCTGATAGTCTTATTTATAGAATAAAGCATTTTAATTTTGAATTGCACATTTTATTAGCCCGAATCGAGTGGCTAAAATAGGGACTGTTTTATACCATGTGATAATACTGAAGAACGCCTTAATAAGAAGGTTATAATTAGTGATGTTTATTTTTCAGGTACACCAATTATATGCCTGAGTTTTCCGTTCATCATTTTGTATTTTTTAATACTAAAACTAAGCTTTACAAATAAAATACTCACGCCTCCAGTACACTCAGAACTACAGATTCCAACAGTTTTATACTGCGTCTGGGCGGGCGGAATGACGTGTAGGGCGGATATGCCTATACCAGCGACCATGAGAGCTGCGTCGTGCATTCGCAGGGAGGGCGTGTAGTGCAGTCTTATTCCGGAACTGTCTAGGACTGAAAAATAATTAAGAATAATTTTGAATAACAATTAAGAATAATTTTGAATAACAATTAAGAATAATATTGAATAATGATTAAGAATAATATAAGTTAGGCAAAACATAATGAAGACTGAAATTCTAATTTGAGCTGTCTAGGTTTTACATAGATTTGCCACAACAGAATGCAAAAAAACGAAGGAAGAGGCCAGTTCAATTCCCGTCGAAGAGAGGAAGAAAATGTTTTATCGAATTTTTTTTAGGTATAATTTTGTAAAAAATTTATGCTCGATTTTTTGTTGAATTTTCGGGCAATTGCATGCTTTAGATGATATTATAAAATTATATAATTTAATTATTTGTTTGACTGTCCGGTAATTTCGTTTTTATTTCAATTTTTTAACAGCTTTACCCATTATTTGACTGCCTCCAAATTTTAGCAATATATTTTAGCTTTTAATTCAACATTTTAACCCCATTTACCCAACATTAACCATTATTTATTCGAAATTAACCCTATATATTCCTGGAACAGAATTCGCCATAAACTAAATCAAAGTACCAGGGCTACATAAACAGCAAGGAAATTACAAACTCCTACTAATTTCACTTCTAAAGCAACTTGCCAAGCAAAACTCACCCTTATGCAGTAACTTGTTATCATAATGAACTTCAAGCATGTAGTATGTAACACCTCCTTTCTCGCCTAGAGGAATGCCGACGTTTTCAGGCAGGAACTCACCTGGAAGCAAATTAGGGTAATAAGAACTTTGTGCTAATTGTTTTAAAGGCTTTAGTTTCTATGATTAAATTTGAATATGAATTCTTGGGAACTCAGGCTTTTACGGATGAATTTCCTTACAAATGTAGCACCAATATGATTTGTACTTTGAGATTATTTTCACTATGGTTTTCTATTATTTGTATTAGAATGGTAATTATTTAGGTACCTGTCACAAGCTTTTTTAAAAATACATATGAACACAAATACTAAAAAAAAACATGTCTTCTTGGATATATATGCAACTAGATGCATGATCTAATATAACTTTTTCTTTTCCTTACTTTAGATTTATTTTCATTCAGGAAAAGTATTTGAAAAAAGCTTCTAGCCTAAAATGAACCTAAAATTAATAAAAATACCATTCTATTTTAAAGCGTTAAGTCACCGGATCCTTTACTTAGGAAAGGGGAAATAACTAGCGAAAGACCTAACAAATTCTGGATGCAGCTGAAGATATGGCGCTAGCACTCATTAGCCGCCGTCTCTGTGGACTAAGTTGATGATGAAAAGTGTTGACTACTTACTCTTGGATCCCATAGCCCAAGCAGCGATGGGGGTGGCACATGAAGACCAACTACTGGGCCGGTTGGGTCCGTAATACCCATCGCCTTCTGCCCACCGGTCCCATAGACCCTGCGAAACATACTTCATCAACATCTACAAAGATATTAGGGGGTTCTACTTGGCTGATACGCTTTCACTTAAAAAACTTTATTGTAAAGTAAACTGTCCCAGCCTATATTTAGTTATAAGTTCTACTACTAACAAGATTACCGGATTCACCTCTTAAATGTATTTAAATATGTATCATTATGTAATAAAATTATATTCTGAGACACCAGTGTGGCGCCGTGGAGCGGAGGTTGCGGGTTCGATTCTCGCCTCAAGACAAATGTTTGTCCGATCGTCAGACATTTGTTCAGGGTGTTCTGGCCGTTTCTAAGTATAATAAAAATAATATATTTATGTAATAAATTCTTTGTACACTTCCTCTATCTGCTCCATCGCCTCTCCTATAACTCTTAGGTTTGCTGGAAGAAAACTCTTTTCAGGGTTAAGCTCGCCTATGTACACCTTTTAGATTAAGTTCATTCAATGTTTTTGATGCGTGTACAATAAAGAATAAATAAATAAATAAAAATAATATATTAAACATAACCCAAGCTCTGCTTGAACTAGATGGATCCTGTGTGGGTACCAACATTATTTATAAATACTAATAATATAAAACTAAATATACAAGACTAGCGTTTGTCCGCGGCTTCGCAGCTGAAGCAACTTACCGGATCATCCATCTGCATCTCACATTCGTACAACACCATGTGATGAACAGGCGACTCCGAATCATCAGTCACTGGTACCCCATCCTTGATAGGATGACTGTCGATTATCGGTTCGTACCCAACTATGTGATGCTTTGTTGGCAACTCAGGGGTCTTGAAGATTTTGCACCAGAAGAGTGTTGCCATTATGTGCGGGATTGTTAGCTGGAAAGGTAAAAGATATGTCGGTATTTTGTCAATCTTTAATTTTGTATATTCATTTAACAGATATTCTGGTTATGATTATGACAGACAGTGCTAGGAACCAAGGAAGTCATTGTCTTATCGTCTATAAACGATGTACCTATTTTTATCGACAAAGAAAGGATTAAAGTTCTACTATATTAAAAAAATCAATAAAAAAGATTGTAATAAATATACTTAATATAATTATATAGATAGTAAGTTTCTACATGTAAACCCATCTTTGTGAATAAATATTTTAATTTTTATTGTATTCCATTTCCATGATCACGGGGCATATAGTGATCCGGTATTTTTGGAGGCATGCGTGGACCATATTTATAATTATTTTAAGAAACCAACGTTTTGGTGTATTTCAGATAAAATTTTAAAAAAAGGTAAGAAAACACGAAAAATGGTGCAATTTTTGATGATTCTTGCTATTATTTATGAACAATAGAAAATTACAGTACGTATCTAACGGGATATAAAAATTACAGTTAGTATTACATTTTAAAATGAATATATCTATAAATATATTCCTAAATCTAAGTCGTACAGGCGATGAGATCATATTTATTAGTAATTTAATGTTATTTATTTTTAATTTGCATTTGTAATTTAAATTTGTATTGACTTCTGTATAAATTTAGAATTTTATTTAATTAAGTTTATGTGATATGGATTTTATCTGAAATAAATGAATACAATACAATACATAGCTTGGTATATCTACTTACGTTGGTCAATCGGACGTCCCACTGGCTGAGAGGTATGGAGTCAGGCTTAGACACGGGCTGCAGTAGCCGCAGCGGTCTGGAGCCGCTCTTTACATGCTTCGGAAGCTCTCCATCAGATCCTGGGGGGCCGAGCGCCCAGAGGATCTGGGTTGTGTCTTTCTGTGGGCAAAAGCAAAATAGTAAATATATTAAACTTACGCCATCTGAATACATGAAATACCCCTCTCTATATACCGTGTACCTTAGCAACACCATCTTATATCTAATCTACCGAAGTGATTTCTGATTTGAGCTCCAGTCACAGACGCGTGTGTCTGTACACACGACACACTACACATAACACTCTCTCCCTCATGGTGTCTCCTGTTGCCTAGACTTACGTGACAGGTGCCTCAGGAGACCCACCATTAATGTATAACTTAATTTTTGTAATTATCTATTATAATAATGTTCGCCTAATGTGTTAATGTAAAGAACCCAGGAAGGTGGTCCCAAAGATACAGGTTAATCCTAGTTTGGAGATCAACAATGTAATAATTTTAAGTCAATTATAAATATACAATAAACGAGACCCTTTATGAGAGTACATTTTAAAGGCGGGGGCTACACATAGCAGGTATCATCCTTGTTTGCACAATATGATACACCCGATGATATCCGCAGGTTTAAGATACTTGTACTTACCCCAATAACAAAGTCCTGTTTATGCAAGTATCCACCGTCCGTATTCAGGTCCTTTATGAGAAGTACATTTTAAAGGCGGGGGCTACACATAGCAGGTATCATCCTCGTTTGCACAATATGATACACCCGATGATGTCCGCAGGTTTATGATACTTGTACTTACCCCGATAACAAAGTCCTGTTTATCGCAAGTATCCACCGTCCGTATTCAGGTCCTTTATGAGAAGTACATTTTAAAGGCGGGGGCTACACATAGCAGGTATCATCCTTGTTTGCACAATATGATACACCCGATGATATCCGCAGGTTTAAGATACTTGTACTTACCCCAATAACAAAGTCCTGTTTATCGCAAGTAGCCACCGTCCGTATTCAGGTCCTTTATGAGAAGTACATTTTAAAGGCGGGGGCTACACATAGCAGGTATCATCCTTGTTTGCACAATATGATACACCCGATGATATCCGCAGGTTTATGATACTTGTACTTACCCCGATAACAAAGTCCTGTTTATCGCAAGTATCCACCGTCCGTATTCAGGTCCTTTATGAGAAGTACATTTTAAAGGCGGGGGCTACACATAGCAGGTATCATCCTTGTTTGCACAATATGATACACCCGATGATATCCGCAGGTTTAAGATACTTGTACTTACCCCAATAACAAAGTCCTGTTTATCGCAAGTATCCAAAGGCCTCCTGAACTCGACGCAAGTGTGAGTTTTGTTCTGGTACGCGGATATCAGCTCATAGTCTTGCACGTCGTCTGCTATCACCTGGTCATCGAACTCTGGGCCGTGGCAGTCCTGGAATAGGGAACAGGTTAGGATTTGCTGTACTTACAATTTAGCACTCATCTGGGTAAACATCTGCTTAGCCCAGACGAGCTAGCGACTTCTTACCGAAGGAAATCCTACAGTTCCTTGTATCTGCAATGGTAAGTGCTGCGGCGTCCATAATTTGGACGCCGCAGCATCAAACGTAGATGTACTTTACCCCGGGGAATGTAATATTCTAAAAAAACCTCAAGTGCTCAAAGAATGTTAAAATTCTTAAATTAGAATAAGTTTCTTAAGAAATAATTTTAAAAAAGTGACCTATAGTGGATCGCCATAGGCTACCATGGGCGCAGTGATACGAAAACCACTAAGCGCCACTAAGTGAATAAAATAATAATAAAATTCGACCAAGGATCTAATAAGACACCTAAAACTTATTATTGAGTTACCTTATCTTATCTTTAAACCTTATAACTTTATAGGTGACAAAGAGACCTGACTCTTGAGGTGGCCAGTTATCATGAACAAGTTGAAATATATCTATTGTCTGTTGTTTAGAGTGTAAACGAATGTGTAGAGCCTATTTCGAATAAAGATTTTTTCCGAGATTATCTCGAAAACAGTGTCTATCGATTTTCGTTTAGGCTGAACCTTCGCCAAACCGCAATCTTTGTTAGGTTAGGATTGATTTTTTATTACTAAGTAAGTGTTTCTGTATCGTAAATCGAATCCATTTTCCATTGAAACCTGACAAAATTCGCTTCTGTGTTCTATCGAGAAGGCTCCCCAGAGTTTCAGGTAGGTAACTACAAAGTTGCCATCGTAAATGGGTGGTCCGCAACACAATGCAATAATGTAAAACATTTTGAAGTACTTCCCAAGACAGAATCAATGGAGGAATAGAGCAGCTGTTATGAATCCCCAAGAATAAGGGATTGAGGAAAATCCTCGCCGATTCAACATTTATAGATCGAATACCAAACAAAAGTTAACCTTCAATACCTCTAACCTTTTCTGCGAACCTTTTACTCCTACCCAAAGATATATCTTTTCATATTTCGAAGGGATTCCGCTCCAAAAGACTCAATAACTAAGGGTGACTTTCGCGTGGGCAGAGATTAAAGAGAGCAGATGATGAGACACCAAAAATAGAACAGATGTCTTGAGGTGTGCTATAAAGATAAATAATAATTGAGTTTTTTGTAGGTTTTTTTTTAACCGGCAGATGTCGCTTAGCACGTGCCTGCCTTCTGTTCGTGCACCTGGTGTCGTAAGAGATAGGGGGGTTTGTGCACAAATTTCAGTGATATCCATGGGTTAAATGCTGCAATTATTTTTGTCTTCAGTGTTGTAAGTTCTGTTATTTAATAACCAGCTTTTGCCCGCGATAATTTCCTAAAGGTTACCCATATTTAGAAGACCGCTTAAAATTTCAGCTCCGTTCAGTAATTTTCAACACGACATATTATTTTACGTGTTTACTATTAGCCATGACATAAAACCACCATGAGCCACACTTTATGTGTAACGGAGTACATAATTTACGATTACATTCCGTCTCTAACTCTTCTATACAAAGACTACATTAATTAAGATACGACAACCGATTCAAATCGCATATAAATGCATCTTTTTACTGCATATCCCTTCTTCAAATAAATCCGCTTGCTATCTCCCCAGCACATCTACACAAAACGATTGTTATAGTTGATAGTCTTCGCAAAACCAGCTTTAGGATTTATTGGACGGTTCAGGTCCAGGAATTTGATTTCTCACGGTAGATCTTGTTGATCTTTAGTTCTTGTTGGGTTTATGGTGAATGATTTTATACATGTTATAAGTAAACATTTAACATATATCTTTTGCCCTAGACAAGACGCTTTTGAATGAATTTATTGTCCTCTTTCAATGTAAATATAGTATACTAGCGGCCCGCCCCGGCTTCGCACGGGTATTAAACAAAAATTTCAGAAATTATACACACTAAAACGATGGGTTTCACAGTTTTCATACGGATCTTTACTTTTTTTAACAGCATTGGGGTTTTTGACTTTGACTCGACATTCCAAAACTGACACTGGCCGTAGAGAAAAAGCAAGCACCGTGCGCTATACAACCTCTTTTTCTATTCTGACGCGCCATAATAGAAAAAGAGGTTGAATATACAGCCCACGGTTCAATTATTGAATTTTTCATGCGGATCCCAAATTTTTTTGAAAATATTATATAGCCTATGTTCATCACGGAAAATTAAGGATTCTAATGGTGAAAGAATTTTTTAACTCGGTCCAGTAGTTTCGGAGCCTATTCAATTCAAACAAACAAACAAACAAACAATCAAATCTTTCCTCTTTATAATATTAGTATAGATTAGTTTAGATAATATAAGTTGCGTTAAGATATATCATCTAGCATCGATAAGACAAGCTTTGATTAGCTTGGGGTTAGATGATACTGTGGATTGTCCAGCATTATTTGATTGCTATTATTTTGTTTTCTACTATAGCTCAGCAAATATGCAGCTTTTAAGAAATTATTGCAAAAACCGAATAACCTGAACCATCGATCCGATATCGATTTATTAAACATCAATCATAGGATTGCAAACTGAGCGTTTACTAAATTGGAGATGTACTCTTATCTTTCCTCGATGTATCAACTCTATTTTTTTTTATTTTATTGCAAAACGTTCGACGAACATGATATTAATTTTATTTTCGCACGCGAAATAGTTTCACACAGCTGCAATACAGTTTCTATAATGTTGCTTCGCCACATATTACCATAAAATAGCCAATACATCCTGGGAACCCCTCGTAACGCATTGTAATAGAAATATTCTATTGCTACGACAACGTGTGCAGATTTAACCCTCTATCACTCAAGAACTTAGATTTTCCTAATATTTTATATTCAGGTTAAGAAAAATAAAATATGAGACACGTATTTTTGGAATTTTCGATTTATTTATTATTTCTGGACTTATTTTAGAAAATAGGGAGTGTTGCTTGTGGGCAACATTGAACAATCGGCCCATAAAAGTCGTAATAAACTCCTAAATATTTTAGCGACTTTCTCCTGAGGAAAGGTGGAAGTTCCTGAAACATTTCTCTTTTTAGTAGTTTAGCTAGTACAGCATAAAGCCACTCCTAATTTCTCGCATACTTTGTGCGTGAATTCAGTGCACTTTGGGATTTTACGCTGATTTTTTTGGTCTGACCTTTGCCCATGCCCAATCTGGTCTATTCGAACTACCATCGGATATGAATAGGAGAGGTTTTTATGTTTCTTGCTTGCTGGAAAATGACTTTTCCAGCAAGCACTGACCATACAAAGCAGATTTTGTGCCTATTTTACAAAGATTCATTGCAACTTCCTGACGAAACTCTGCTGATGGTAAGACTGATCCTGAAAGGTGCTCTTTCATAGGTTCCTTACTGTATGGCTGGCTGCATTCAAGGTGTCCACCACTGGCCTTATTTTGTATTTGTCATGTTTTGGGTGAGTCTACGAGAACATGACCCAGGTACACCTGGAAAGATTCTTGCAATCATTGAAATGCAAAGTATAACGAAATTTTTAAAATTTCTTCAGTGGCATAGTCTCTTTTTCGTAGTGGTGTACCAAGAACTGGACCCCAATGGCTAGTAAATCTTGGTAGATAGACATGAGAGACATTAGAAGTTGAACTACACATAGGAATTGCCTGATATCCATTACTGTCAAACGCGAAGAGCTGTTCAGATCATTCTGCACATGGTAAATTAGTTCTCTTCTATAATTTTCTTGGGGAATTATTGTAGAAAGTGACCAAAAAAGAACTGTATGGGAGTCGAAATCTCCAGAAGGTCAGAATCCAAGGTCCTGTTACCTGTAAACGCGAGTTGCTCGGCGTTCAGTTCAATATTTTTGTTTTTCCAGTGTAATTTCAAGGGAGGAGGCTTGTTTCTTAGCTTGAGTTTGTGGTGAAGCTGTAAATTCGCTGCTTTGAGCTGCAGAAGATTGAGGAATACTTTTAGATGACCTGGAAATTTTCGTGCGGAAAGGTGGTGTATCCTGGTCATCTTCTTAGGTTTTTGTTAGAGAATCTACGTCAATTTCCAATTCCGCATCATAAGTTTCCATTTCAGGCATAAATTCAGGTTCCTGGAGGCTATCATCGTCAAAATCCAAATCATCCTCATTATCTGCACCATCTTGAAGCGCGAGGTCAATGTCAGCATCAGCTGGAGTTCGCTTACAAGCCCTCCTGGAACATATAAAAAGCCAGAGAAACAAAATATACTTCTAATAAAAAATCCCTTTATCGGTCAATGTAGGTGACGGGCAACAAACACAATTTTGTTTTTAAAACCCAAAACACTCATGGATATACTAAAAATAACGTCATATTATAAAGTTGATAAACTTACCAGTCCATTTTTTCAAAATCTCGGCAAACATATCACAAAAAGTATTTTTTTCCTATTTTTCAAATCACAGTTTGCACGCACTCGTTCAAAAAACCGACGGTAGACAATTGAGTTTCGTTTTCTGACAGGTAATGCCATCTAGTGCAATTTCATGGTACTAGGTCGTTAGTTTGGTTTGTAGACTACGGCATACTGTGCTTTGAAACAAAATAAAATAAATCATACCGATATCAAGGGAGATTGTTTCGTATGTTGCCTACAGGCTACAGTATGATACAGAGGGTTAATGAGCGAAATGACCCCGATGGTGTTGTTTGTTTTGTCTTTTAATGATAATAATTATGTTAAAAGAATTTTTAATATACCTAAGCTCTTCTTAGCTCTGGGCTAGATTCATCTAGCCCCAAGCTAAGCAGAGCTTGTGTTATCGGTACTAGATGACTGATATACATAATAATCATCATCATCACCAGCCTATAATAGTCCACTGCTGGACATAGGCCTCCTCTAATGAGCGCCATAGATGGCATCATTATTTTGGGGTTATTGCCCATAATCCCCACGCTGGGCATGCGGGTTGGGGATCGCAGTTCGGTGTAGTTGTTCTGCAGAAGGCGCTGCTGCCCGCCCCCCGGTGTGTTTCCCTTAGTCGCCTCTTACGACACCCACGGGAAGAGTGGGGGTGGTGAAATTCTATGCCGGCACCACACGGCCGTAACATACATAATAAAATATTATTAAATAGATAGATATTTTTTATTATACATAGAAAAGGACCAGAGCCCCTGAACTAATATCTGCAGATCGTACAAATATTTGTCCCGAGGCGGGAATCGAACCCGCAACCTCCTGCGTTGCAGGCGGACCTTCGCCCACCAATTACGAATTGGCTGCAAATATGTTTCGATCATTAATTAAGACGGAAGCGTATGTAGCCAAGTGATGTCCCGGAAGCAATTGCGTGAGGTTTTCAGATATTATTTCTCAGATCATCAAAAGTACACTTATGCAACAAACAGTTTCATTGTGATGCGAGAATCAAGTTCAAGCGGATACATTAAAATTCCTTCGTAGTTCACATTCACACAAAAGAATAAGTTTTGAGAATTGTATTTTGTGCATGAGAATCATACAACAATAGATGATCGTGAATGTACGTCAATCACATGCATTCTAATTTCTTAGTAGGATATTGACCCTTATGTTGTTGTAATAGGACACTATCTGTGATGTCATTTGTATTTGCAAGAAATGCAGTTTTTGGCGGCAAGTTTTGCGCAAACGATCTAATGCAGCCGGTTTCGATTTAATCTTTGTGGGAAGCACAAAAGTGCGAGCTGTTGAGGATTTTTCGGAATCTTCACAATGCAGTTGAATGCTAAAGGTTTTCTTATTATAAAATGCAGACGAGTGAAGTATTTCTTTAGAATAAAAAATGTGCCGTAGGGTGCGTTGGTGCTTAGTATTGGGAAGGATTTTAGACAGCTATCTCTTGAATGCAAAGCTACTTGCATTTGGGAAAAATACTTATTGACGATTACACGTTAGTACCTTTGCTAGGATTTTTTATCATTTTAAAAACCGAAGTAAAGTTTGTATGCTACTTATCTACATTTTATGTACCTCTACTATCTTAATCATAATTTTCATGTAAAAACTAAACTAAATTTTCCAAGGACATCCGCGAGGGCTGCTGCGGTGGCTGTAGATTTAGCCGTGGATCTCAAGAGGCGCGAACATGCAGGTCTCGACAATGCCTATGCATTTGCTCCTCTTAGAGTCGAGACCCTAGGTCGGTGTGGTACCGAGGATTAGAGGGTTTAAAATAATAGCTGAGCGTCTGTATCGACACGACGTTCAGCGTGAGCTCGGTGCTGGAGAGTATATAATGTATAATACACTCGAGAGCAATGAATCCGGGTCACTCAAAGAATCCAAAAAATCTCGGAAAGTAAGAATGCTAGGTTAATGCAATAAATTGTATTTAATAGACAATTTAATACTCCTTAAATGAAAGTTAAAAAAATATGAGTCACCATACATTTTATTTACACAAAATTACATAAAGAAAAAAAAACTGCTGATCTCTCCTTAAAACAAAAATAGGAAACATGAAATTTTTGAACTTTATGACGATTTTCTTGAATTTCAATACTTCGTATTACCTCCTCGTGCTTCCATTACTGCGTTTACGCGGTTTGGCATGCTGTACACCAAGTTCCTTATACGATTTTGGGGAATATTCTCCCATTCCTCTGTGAGAGCAATTTTGAGCTCAGGAAGCGTGATTGGGGGAGGGTTTCGTTGTTTTACGCATCTCCCTAGCTCGTCCCAAGCATGCTCGATCGGGTCGATATCCGGGCTGCGCGCTGGCCACTCCATACAAGTAATGTTCATCTCTTGAAGGTAGTCATTCACAATCCTACCTGTATGAGGTCGGGCATTGTCATGCATAAATATAGCATCCTCACCCAAATTGACCATAAATGGACCAACGTGTTCGTTGAGGATTTCTTCCACATATCTTACGCTAGTTAAAGAGCCGTTTTCTATGATCACCAGCTCTGTGCGACTTTCAGAGGAAATTCCGGCCCACACAAGTACAGACCCACCACCGTAGGCTACTTTTTCTTCGATGCATGCTTGCTTGAATCTTTCCCCTGGTCTTCTATACACTCTGTGTCTTCCATCGTGCTTGTAGAGCATAAATTTTTAATTAAATACAATTTATTGCATTAACCTAGCATTCTTACTTTCCGAGATTTTTTGGATTCTTTGAGTGACCCGGATTCATTGCTCTCGAGTGTATACAGCAAGGCAATGCAGTCAGCGTCTTGGGACCGCTGCGGTTATTATTGATATCATCAATAATAACCGCATCATTTGAGCAACTTGTAGACTGTTTACAGCATTCAGCAGTGATCCCAATTATTACAATTGAAATACTAGATAATTTTTTTCCGTTAATAATATTTTTTTTATGAATAGGTATCTTAAGTAGAGTCCTACGTACCCAAGAAGTTAAAAACTCAAACCATTGTTGCTTCCTGTGTTTTAATTTACATTATGTGCCACCATTTTTATAAACATTAATTCAACGCACGTATATAAACTGACGCAGGTGTCTGTCTGTCAGGTCGTATGCACCTTGCACCGCATACATTTAGTATTACTGCCTAATGCAACGACTGCGATGCAAAACATTGTGTTTATCGAGTTTTATTGCTATGTGCGGGCCATTGCCTGCAATGTTATTTAAAGCTGCAAAGACACCTTTCGAGTGAGGGTTCGAATTGAAACAAATGAATTTTCAGAATTCAATTAACTCGGTTCAATCGAATTCTCAAAATTTATTTGTCTACAGGAAATTATTTTGGCTTTCTTTGCAGTTTAGCAGTTAGTCTCTTATGATAAGTTTAATATGGGAGTAGGCTTTCTATTAAAACTTTTATCGTCCCGTCCATGACATGTCCAAGTGAAGTTCGCAAAGCAGCCATTTTGGGACTAGACACTTCAATCCATAATATCGAAGATAGTTTTATTGCGTTATCTGCGTAACAGTTGTTTATTTTTATTTATTGTAGAGATCTTTCTAATAAAATAAAATGAACGTCTTTCACAAAATAACTATAAATGAAAATTGCGCAAAGAAACTAGCAAAGCTTTTTAGAAAGTAACAACTTTGAAGAGTCATACGCAGAACTAAGTTCCAGGATTCCATTCTAAGTTCGCCGTGTGAATATTTTACTATCAGGTGCAAAGCAGATGCTTGGAAAAACGTTAGCTACGCTAAAAGGAATGGAGAATACTAAAGAGTATGGATATAAATAGTTGAACTTTTATAAAGGTTAAAGTATTTCTAGTTGGTCACGCAAGAGAACACTCGATTTATTTAGTAAATGGTGGTCCCTTACACGATATAAACCGACATGCTTAGAGTAGAAGAAGTATAAACTGCCTTATCGCTATAAGCAATCTCTTCCAAGTTACCTTGGATGGTGGCAATATAATAAATTTATTTAGATAAAGAGAAAATACAACAAATATCTACACTAAATACTACAATTGACACATCTATATGTATACACAGACGAAAGATTTGATCGTTTGTTTGTTTGGATTGAATAAGCTACGAAACTACTAGACCAATTTCAAAAATTCTATTACTAACATTATCCCTTGCCAACATATGTTATTATATTTTCAAAAAAGTTAGGGATCCGTATGAAAACTTCAATAATAAAACCCAACGTAGTTAATGCGTGTAGTGGAAAAAAAATGTGTTCAATACCCGTGCGAAGTCGGGGCTGATCTCCAATATTAAATAAACTTATTTACATAACTATTCTACTTACTTAATTCTAAGCAGGTTATGTTTTAAT
The DNA here is from genome assembly GCA_963931895.1 of Eupithecia pulchellata. NCBI lineage: Eukaryota > Metazoa > Arthropoda > Insecta > Lepidoptera > Geometridae > Eupithecia > Eupithecia pulchellata. Next base: position 3,511,000 of record OZ007540.1, read on the forward strand.
TCATACCATTTTACCTACTAGGTATCATTTTTTTTTTTTTTTTTTTTTTTTTATTTAACACACCCACAATTTAAAGGGACTTTGTCGCTTAGCGACCATATCGCCCTATTGAGATAACAAACTAACTTACGTCTAACTAAATTACCTACTTATATTAAGTAGGTATCTAATAAAATATCTATAATTTACCTATCAACAGAATTTCAGAACTAAAAGAGATTAATTTCTTAATTTGAAACAATGTTCAGCTAGGTCATATAATTGTGCTGCTTTGTCTGACAGAGGTGACGCCAACATAGCGTTGCACTGTCCGACATTGAGCGTTCTGGAAGAACTAAACAATTTGATTCTACCACTTGCATTCCGACAACATTCCATCAACACGTGCTGTACATCTTCTATAGAGTTACACACATCGCAATTAGGTGATTCAACTTTTTTCATAAGAAATGCGAACTTATTAGTCGGAATGTGTCCGGAACGGAGCCTGAGAGCAATCACAAGTACATTTCTATTATAGGTACAGTCATCAATCCAAGGATACGACATAATTTGAGGTTGTATTGTCCGGTACCATATACCTTTCTCTACAGACCTTTTATCGAAATATTCCTGCCAAAGTTCAATGCATTGAGTTTTAATTAATCTGACATAATCGGAGTATAACGGGATTTTTAGCAGAGGGATTCCATCGTAACTAGCTTGTTTGGCAAATAAGTCTACTATGTCATTTTCTTCTAAATTAATGTGTGATGGAATCCATTGCAGGACGATTGTTTTATTTTTAGATTGTAGCATTAATATAGATTCTAGTATAGTATAAGCAATCGGGCTACCTCGCACGTGCGAGGTGCACCGAGCTATATGTTGCAACGCACTCTTTGAATCGCAGAAGATAACAAATTTGTTGCATTCAATAGAATCTAAATATGAGATTGCTTCAGATAAAGCTATTAATTCGAGGTGCATGATCGAAATATTTGAATCAATTTGAAATTTGATATTAATATCTGTGGAGGGATCGTAAAATGCTGCTCCACCTTTATTTCCATCCTTGGATCCGTCTGTAAATATTTTATAGTAAGCTGAATAATTATTGTTGATATAAGTTGTGCATTTATTTTTTAAATCGTGACAAGGATATGAGCGCTTGGAATGAACAATGGCAGGAATATTATCTACGATGACATTACTTAAATTTATATTGCTAACCCAAGTTTGTAGGGAATACATTTCAAGTTTATCACTAGACTGAATAGATAAATAATTTAAAATTGTATGGACGGTAGCTAAAATCGGTAACTTTCTATGCGTCCAGTACCGAGATCTTTGTGAAGCAAGCTCATCTATATATTTAATAATTCTGCTGTCTTTAAATGACTTAGACCTAAGCCAAAACTTCGCGGCCAAATATCTTCTACGCAAAAATAGAGGAGGTAAGCTCAAGTCACTCTCCATGACATGTATAGGTGTACTACGTATGTATCCTCCAACAACACGCATGGCTTGGTTTTGTATCCTATCTAATTTTATTACATTAGTATGGCAGCTATTATCATATATGAAACTAGCGTAGTCAATCCTACTGCGGACTATCGAAATGTACAGTTTTCTTAAATGTTTTTGATGAACACCCCAACCTGAACCAGCTAAAATTTTAATAACATTTATATATTTTTGAACCTTAATACGTGTCTCATTTATATGTTTTCCCCATCTTAATGAACTGTCGAGCCATAATCCTAAGTACTTAACATTATCACAGAGCTGTATTGAATAATTGTTGTGCGTTAGGTCTATTGTGCCTCGATAACGACCCTTTTTGAAGACGCATATTTTACTTTTAGCAGGTGAGACTTCTAAACCAATACTATCCAACATACTACTTATTAAATCTAAAGCAAGCTGTAGTTCTCTTGTCGCATCGGTCACGTATTTCTTAGTAATATAAATCACAAAATCGTCAGCATACTGGGAGATCTCAACATTGTTTATACTTTGACATATTTTTACAGTTGCTATATTAAAAAGAAGGGGTGAAATCGGGTCACCTTGGGCTAAACCTTGATAGGTCCACCTCGATAATACACACTCCTCAGTGGTAATTTGTAAAATCCTCCTACTCAAGTAGCACCATAAATACCTGCACATTTTGAAACCAACTCCAAACTCATCAAGTATTTTTAAAAGGGATGACACGTCCAAATTATTATAGGCATTTTTGATGTCTATAAAACAACCTACAGTTAATAGATCTTTTGAGAACCCCTTCTGAATGTGAGATGTCAGGCAAGTTAGATTGTCCAGGCAAGAACGTGCTTTACGAAAACCAACCATGGTGTCTGGAAATAGGGACTGTTTTTCAAAGTACCATTCAAGTCTTTTATTGAGAATAGAATGTAAAATCTTACATAAACACGATATTAATGAGATAGGGCGTAGGGCTGATGGTGCACCATGTTTAGGTATAGGGATGACTTTAATATTACGCCATTGTGAAGGGACAAATCCAGAAGTATAGCATCGATTATAAAAATTTAGTAAAAGCTTTTTACCAACTAGCGGTAGATTACTTATCATTGAGTAGGAAACCTCGTCACTACCCGGCGCAGTGTCATTTTTCTTTATGCAATTCAGCAACTCAGACCATGTTATATCCATTCCTAGCGTAGAATTAGTAGAATAAAAAGTTGGGTTGTTAGGGCTAACAAAATCGGGAGTTAAATCATATAGCAATTGTTCTGCCTTTTCTTTATTAACGCTTTGTTTAGGTGTTGAACGGCCCTTTATCCATTTCATTTTATTCCACATTTCCGATGCAGTAGATGTTTCGTCTATAGATAAGCAAAACTTTTGCCACGACTTACATTTAGCTATTCGGATCAACCTCTGCGCTTCAGCTATTTTCTTTTTAAGTTCAATCATATTACGAGGCGATGGACAGCGTCGAAACGTCGCCAAAGCCAGTCTGCGAACTGCCACGGCCTTCGACAACTCAGGATTCCAATAATGTTTTGGTACGAATTTATTTTTTACATCTGTAGGTATTTTTATGCATGGGATATGGGTGTCTGCGGCTTTTTGCAAGATATTTATAAATTGATCATAAAACATTTGGTGATCGTCTGGTGGCTCAAAGTTAAATAGTGAATTCTCGATAAATGAGGCATATTCAGTCCAGTCACCCTTTTTAAAATTTCTTTTCTTTATTATGTTTCTTGTAAAAACTTCAGAAAATGATATTTTAATGATTAGATGATCACTCCCAAGTGATTCATTTGTAGTTTTCCAATTGAAGTTAATTATCGAATCTGAGGAAATAAATGAAATATCTGGCGATGATTGTTGCAAAACACCATTTGTCAATTTTATCCTGGTGTGGCTACCATCATTAAGATAAGAAAAATTGGAATCTAACATTGCCTCCATAATTTGATGGCCCCTACTATCGGTTTTATAAGACCAATTATCATGATGACCATTAAAATCACCTAGTATAAGTGTTTTGCTATTACAGATTGAGAAAACATGATCCCAGTCGCATTGAGAGGTATGAACATAGGAAGGACAATATATGGAAATAATATTTTCAATATGCTGACAGTTTAGGATTTTTACATGCAATAATTCAATACCAGTGTTTATACTGCGCGATGAACAAACGCGGGACATGACAGTCTTATGAGTTAAGATCGCCACGCCCCCGTATGAGTCAACCCTGTCTAGTCGATAACAATTATAGTTACTAATATTAAAGTTACTCTCAGGCTCAAACCAAGTTTCGCTTAAAATTGCAATGTGAACTTTTTCTTGGGTAAGAAGTGCTTCAAAAGGCACGGATTTAGGTCTTAGACTTTGGCAGTTCCATTGGATTAGGTTAACTGTTAAATTATTATGTGGACTTTTATCCATTATGATGGTCAGAACTAAAAAAGGTTCCGGCCGTCACATAACTTACAGTTTTAGATATTACCCATTCAATGCAGATCTTGACAGCAATTTCAATCTTCTTATCCAAGGATTGCCTACTAAATATAATGTCTTTTAACTTACTCAGTAAACTCATGAATGAAAAATCATTGTCTCTATCACACGTCCTGTCTGTCTCCATGGGTGCTCGAGAAGGCTGTTCCTCCTCGGAACACTCCGAGGGTTCCTCATCCCAACTGAAAGCACCAGCCATGCGTTGTTGCTGTTTTCGTTTTTTCTGCTTCTTCTTTCGAACGCGACTTACTCCTAAACCTGGATTTTGTTCTTGTCTATAATTTTCATCCTCTTCCATTTTCTCTTGGTCCTTCTCTTTCTGTTTGTTTGTATTTATGGTTACCTGACTCGGCTTTTCTTTATCTACCTTCTTCGATTTCACTACAGAAGCATAAGAACAGCCAGCTACTGAATTAGAGCCTATAACAGGCTCCTTATTTGATGAAAGTGTCATCGGGGTCATTTCAACTTCCACACATTCATCATCGCTTGCGCAGGGGGGTCGTGCTAGGCGTTCCGACACTGGAGTTGGTGGCGTATACATCTCCTTTCCCTTCCTGTATGTGACATTAAACTCGGACATGATCTCGCGAATCCTCCTCTCTTTCTTATAAATCGGGCATGATTTAAACATAGCCATATGTGATCCATGACAATTAACGCATTTAAAAGTCTGCGTTTCACAGCTTTCATGTTTTTTCGCACATTTAGGGCAAATTATCTTCTTGCTTGGGCAGAACCTAGACATGTGCCCGAATTTCCAACACCTTCCGCACTGAGTCACGGGGAATATGTATTGTTCAACTTTTATGCGTATTTTGTGAATGAACACATATGGTGGAACCGATGTGCCCCTAAATCCCAATCGGATGGATTCACTAAGAACCCATGCAGTCCCACCATTGTCAGTTTCTTCCATGTTTCTCCTATTCAATCGTTTAGCCGACATGATTTCAATAGGGGAAGACACTTGTTTCAAAATGTCTTCCTCAGAAAGATCCATCTCCACGTTTTTAATTACGCCGTACGATACTCCAACTTCTGCCGTTTTGTGGCAATTCCACTCCATATCGGAAAATGCTTTTGTAAGCAAAAATTTATCTGCACTCGACATCTTATCAAAGGTGATTAATAATTTACTTGTGCTGACATATTTAATTTTTGATATATCCTCAATATCGTGGTCCTGCAATAACTTAGCCAGCGCAAATTGCTTCGGTAGATCATTTTTACAAGTAACACAGATCTGAACATTATCTTCTGTCTCTTCTAAAACTTTTTCTTTTCTCACGGCTTTTTTTCCTCGCGTAACTGTCTCCCATGAATCCTCAGAAGAATTGTCTTCTTTGTTTATCTCTCTCAGTCTCTTTCGGAGAACATTAATGTCCACGTCCGCTTCCATCTCTTCTGAATTCGTAACATTTTCTAACGCAGCAGTACGGGCTTCCACAGTATTTTCCATATTTTGCTCGGGCACGCCAAATTGAACTGAATCAATTACGATACTAGGTTGGAAATTCATTACAATCGAACGTTAGGCTAACAGCCCGAATAACCGGGCGTGTTGCCGTGCGCCTCACTCAGGTGATAAGAAATTGCTGATTTGCACGGAGTAATGAACGCGACCTTCGCACTCGGAGTGCAACAGTCCACTCTACTAGGTATCATGATACGAATTACTTTGATGGGTAAGATTAAAGGAATAAATTTCACTATTTTCCTAAATCTTTGAGCAAACGATATTCCTAGAGTTACAAGACTACCTTCGCTTTACAAAGTGTTAATTTGATGCTCCTCTTATATGTCTAATCACAAACCCTAGGAAGCGTATCTTATTATTATGTTGAAGCTCGATCTTAGAAGTCTGGTACGATATAATGTAAATCTTAAAGTCAGTGAAGTTAGGTTCAGTTTTGTAAACTTTTAAACACTTTTCAATCGAAGTATATAGTAGGTACTGAATTATTCAGTAAGATTATTAGTATTAGTAGTAGGTAGTATTAACCTACATAGTTTAGTAAACTACAAAGTAAAGATTTAGAACTGAGATTAATGTTGGAGTAAATTTAAGACAATTTGTTTTTTTTATTATTATTTGTAGTTATACTGTAATACGTAATATTATCTGTAGCAAAAGCAAAGAACTTAATCTCGGTCAAACAAATGTAAGAGAACAAAAGAAATTGAAATACTTAATAAGAACGTCTGGTCAAACAGGGTCAAGAAGGTTAGTCCAATCTTCACAAATCTCAGTAAAATGAGTCTTAATGAATACAACCCCAAATGACACACGAAAGTACAAAACCAAGGTCAAAATCTGGTAAAATTACTTGATTGGTTTGACGCGGCCGACAGTAAAATTATTAATTCCAGACGTATCCTTTACAGAGTGATAATAGAATCCTTTAACTGACTTAATTTAAAATGCTGCTTGTGAAGGAATTTAAAGTAACCCAGCCGAACGTGATATGTAGACGAATGTCCAAATTGTAGGATATGAACACCTCTAGGTCATTACATTCAATTGAAATCGAATAAGATGTTTTGCTTATTTAATTTTCGATCAAAAAGATTTTAGTTTTTACACGAGTAGATATGTATTCGAAGAATCAAAGGCGACCGCGCTATCAATTGACTGTAATCCGAAAAAGCAATCGATTTTCGATCGAAAGGTCGGTCACTGGTATAAAAATAAAAGACAATTTTAATAAAAATAACATTCAATTTGTAAGCGAAGTTTGGTGTTGAAAAAAAAGATGTTCGTCCAATCAGGTGCGGAAAGCGGATGTTTCCTGTCGTAAAGTTTCGTTTGTTTTGCTTATCAAAATACTTCCAAACTCCTTTAAATCACCTTCCGACCTTTTCAGTATCGATATCGACATGCCGAAGTTTTCCAATCACCATTTATAAGACACATTTTTATCCCAAGTTTCAAGGACCAAAAGGTCGTAAAACAAAAAGGTGCCCTTTTCCTTTAAGTACGGTGTACGGGCTATAAATTACCGAAACTATGACGAATGGTTCCTAAGGCATTTTTTGAAATTGCCTTGATATTAGAATATGTAGCGAAGTGGATCATGTTTAAATTACCGAGGACGTAATATCATCATAAATGGATGGGTGTTAGAGTTTGGATGGAACGAACTTTAAATATTTTCGGGCAATTTTAAAAGTAGAAAAAGCCATATACCAAAACATCAATAATATTTTTATGGGCAATCGTGATTGAGTATTATCGATTGACTTCCTGCCTTCGGTAGATAAAAACAAAAGGTATCATCAATTTTAACACGACTTTTTTCAAGTAGGCTATTCTACTTTTTACGAGTGAGTCATAAAACTCTGCTTATAAACTTAATTCAAAACCCGAGGTTGTTCTAGGAATACTTTCAAAGGAGCGACGATAATGCTTTTACTGGCGGTAGCGTATGCCCTCAAATGTGTGGAGAAAGCCTCTTATTACCGTAAACGGCGCTTTTACCCACCCTCGGAAAGCATCCTATACTAAAGATAGAGCAAGATATTAAATCCAGTGAGTCACGTGTACGTGACTGTACTGCATTTATAAACTGCTGGTAATCTCTGATGCGTGTGACAAAGGTCCTATAATAAAGTACAGTCGCGCAGAACACGGAATTCCCGAAACGATACACGAGTTTTTACTTTTGATGAATACTAATCCTTTTCTTTGATGACAGAAGCGATGAGTCATCTTGCTCAGCTCGGAATGGCAATCAGCGTTTATTGACTTTTGAAAGCTATTCGAATGTTTTCTAAGGCTGTTTTACATGGATCCAGTGTTTTCGGCCAGTGACTGATCGTGCGTGTTCGTCCAGTGATTTGTCAATTCAGTCGTTAGCTGACTGTAACACTGGATGCATAGAAATAAGCCTTAATCGGATCCATGCGGACAGAATGCACGATGCGTAGATTAATTCGAGCAGTAAACAGATCTGGGAACATTCGAATATGTCGTTTGAACGTGCTCGACGATAATCAGTAATCAAGCAAGGGCTGGAATGATGTTGAATTGACGTGTTGGAAATTGGATATATTGACACAGACATGTGCGCTTGATCGAGCTTCCATTAACGGTGGCGTATTTATTTATCGGGGTTTATTAATTGGCGGAAGCTTATTCATCATCGCACAGGTTGGACTTTCAACTGTCGGGGCATATCGTTGCGATGACGTCTATACAAAAAATAGTTATTGCCCGCAGTTTTGGAAAAATATCTATGTATGTAACGTACTGTTAGTATATCAGTCATCTAGTACCCATAAAACATGCTCTCTGCTGGACTCATGCTGGTCAATCTGCACAGCATCATCTAGCCCCAAGCTAAGCAGAGCTTGTGTTATGGGTAGGTACTTGATGACTGATATTCATTATATAGATTTTTTATTATACATAGAAAATGGTCTGAAAAGGTATCTGCAGATCGTACAAACATTTGTCCCGAGGCGTGAATTAAACCCGCCACTTCCTGCGTCGCAAGTGGACCTTCACCCACCGCGCCAAAAAGGTAGTAATGTACGAAACAGTTTAAATTAAAACACAATTAGTAATTACGTTAATTAGCATACCAACTCGAGTACAGACCAGGATTACACATTACATTTTGACGCACATGCGGTTAGGTAACCCTAACTGCGAGATCTGAAGCCGTACGGACTGTTGGAAAGTAGCCTCTAAAACTGGTGTTTAAGCATAAAATAAAGCTCATTTTCATTTGCTTTCCACTTCTCCGCTCACCAGTGCCTGTAACTCACTAAGCAGGGATTCAGGAGTGCCTGCCCATTTGTTAGGTTACCCCATGGGGTTGTAAGGCTTTACCCGGGCTTTGGTTTTACGATTTTTAAGCCGATGATATTAGTTCGAAAATTACGGACTTAAGTTGACGTTTTGAAAAGGCGAAGGGTTTGTGTTTTGTATGATCGGTCAGAATCATTAGTGGACTTGGCATGATCATAATTCGGGAGATATTTGTCTGGAGTAGAATAGTCAGAAATGAAATCAAACTCGAAATACACTAATGGTTTATGACTAAGATATTTTCATTAATGGTGTATGACAAATATATTAATGTTGATTGCTTCAAATTGCCGCGAAATTCTTATTATTTTGTGATTTTTAGATTTTTTCAGCGTTCTACTATGAAAAAAATTGCGGAAAAGTAATTTAAAACATGCAAGGTTATTACCTAGCTTGGAAGGATAATACTGCTGTGATTGAGTGCTTGCTACCAAAGTTTGGTCCAATAAAATCAAAGCCAAAAAAAATCGTAGACAAACTCGGACCCATAAACATTGCCTGATCCATAGCCATTTCAATCGTAGTACTATATCACACTCAAATTTAGTAACTTCTGAAACTTGTACTTTTGCGAGTGACTAGAGAACAAAGCCGCAATGCAAATTCAGTACCTAAAACATGTTCATAAAATACAGTAACACTAACACTACGAATACAAAAGCTGTACAATTAAATACAAAGCTGTGACTGTTCTACAGAACAAAAGACCTTATTGCAATGCAGAAACAAGCGCATTTAGAATTTATTCCGCATGTACGCACAAGAATAGAGGACAGAGGTTCTTGTTTGCTATTTCAAGGCATGTGTCCTTTGTCCTACAAGATGTCTAAATAGAGGTCAAATTTTACTCTGAGTGCCCTCGCATAACAAAACTACTAAGGATTTGGGACTGTGTTTTTTTTCTAGAAACTTTTTTTAGACGCACTCGAATACAATCTAGCTTTGGTTAATGGGTAATTTTGATTTAAAGTAATTTTATAAAAACGTATCACAAGAACACGTCCAATTTCATCCATATTATCTCTGCGATTATAAGAAACAGGATTATTTTTTATTAATGTGGTGTATACACATTTGAAATTAGTGCAAGATAGACTAGAGTATAAGTAATTAAAGTCTAGCCATAAGTTTAGAGATAGTTTACTTTTATGTAATCTTATAAAATCATATATGGTACTAAGAACGCGCCCACTATATGCATTGCGCTTTTTCTTTTCAGAAAATACTCTGGACACTTCAAAGAAAACATGTTGAAGTTTGAAGCAGTAAAGTGACCGTAGGTAAGTATCCTTATTTGATGAGTATACTATTCGTAATTTAATTCCATTTCAAAAACGTATAACACCACCAACGCAGTATTTCCGTTATTTTAGCCAAAATGTAGAAGAAAATTAGGGAAGGACTAAATTTGTACCTCACAAGCTGTCTGGGTTAGGTGCTCAACAGACATCCAACTAAGGAATTCTACGTATATTTGCATACAAATGATGCTCGTCTTATTCTGGGCGCTGGCAGTTGTAAATGGAATTTAGGAGTAACTATGTTGTTGATAAATGTAGAAGCGGCGAGTGGAGACAACTTTGTAATGTCTAATTTAGGGAAAATATCTGTGGGGAGGCAAGCTGACTCAGCGCTAAGTACTTGTTGGACAAAATCAAGATATAAGTAAATCTAGATCTATTTCTCTAGTGTGTTCTAGACCTTTGTCATACCAACATAGTCGGCCATATCGTCACTTATTATTAAATTGAGGTCTAACAAAGTTTTATTAAGTTAAAAAAAAATGGTGCCGAAATTGAAATTTTCAGATATACATTAGTTGGACAGACGGTCTCAGAATTCCATGTTCTTCTTCGGACATTGTGTTCATGAAACTCGTCAAACATGGTAGACTCAATTTTACTGTGCCTGTCTTGTCAAGATGATACCGTGGCTACCACATCCCCAAAGATCTTAGCAAGTAAAAAGCATTTACTCTGACACAAAATTACAAATCAGCGAACATAAGTTTTAGAATAAAAAAACTTTCTTAAGAAGACGAATTTATTATCAAATGTAATTGGGTTAACTATTAACCTAGTTGGTTGGAAGAATACCAACATATGAAAAGTTTTCTTAGGTATTCTTAACCATGGACATCATCAAGGGGAGTGTGGTTCGCGTCGTGCCCCCGTCGCGATAGAGGGACATAATAAAGGATGAAAAGTTGGTGTTCTTCCAACAAAAACTAGGTTCGTAGATAACCTACTTAAAAACAGTTGAAGTTATTTAGGGAAGCCAACTTTGGAAGACCGTCTGAAATGATAACGATGTTACAAAAACTGGTCGTAGAGAGTAAAGACCCAATAATAGTCAAACCCCGTTCTTGATTCATAGTCTGCTAACTTACCCCATATACTCGTATCTCACCATGTCTTCTTTATTTGACATAAGTCCAAATGAGATATAACACTACTTATAAACAATTTTAAGTTATGATTATGAATAAGAGCCTAAGCATTTTCTTTTGTCACTAACAAAATAAATATATATCGTCCCCACAAAGATTAAAATTCCTCCGGGATTTCGGAAAGGTCTGAGCTATTTATAAATAAATCGAAAATATGATACGATATATTTTCATAAAAATTGGTAGAGCGCCTAAAAGTGCTCTACATCAATCTTTATCAGTTTCAGATTCAAACTCCACGCGCTCCTTTGTATCGCAGTAATTAAAGTTTCAAAGCTGTTTGAGCTAGGATTTAAAACAGAACTTTGACTCAAATTGACCTTTAATCTAGGGATGAGAGTGATTGATATTGGGTTTAGTGGGCTTAGGGATTGTTTCTAAAGTTTATAATATACAAGCTTGTTCAATGTCTTTGCTTGCATGGTAGTGGATTAAATGTGGATAAATAATGCTGGATAATCTACACAGCAACATCGAACCCCGAGTTATGGAGAAGTTGTGCTATGGATACTAGATGGCCGATATAATAATTAGATTTTTCATTATAAGAATACGACCGGAACAATTAAGTATCTGCAGATCGTAAAACGAACCCCCTACGAAAGAGGTCGTCAACATCGTCATGCTAATACGAGTAAATTTTGGTAAGTAAATCACTATACTTAGGTTAGTATAAGTCACAAATAAGTACCCCCCTATCTCAATGTATGTGAAACACAATAGTTGTTATGGTTGGGAATTTTAGACTTTGAGTATTATGGTGGGTGGTTCGATCCTGTGCGACGGCGTGATAAATTTTTGCATGTGAAAATTTGTGATAAGTTACAAGGGAATTCTAAGTAGTTGTAAACATTATGTAGACAAGGGGGGTACTTAATTCTGACGCGCACTGTACATCTGTGCCTTCTTCAAGAGAGCTGTGGCATGTGGCTGTTACAATAAAATTAAGCGAAAACGTTTTGGAGACACGTAACACCATTAGCATCTACATAAGTACGAGGAATTAGGTAGAAGTATGAATTTAATAGATTAACGCATGGTATTATGTGGCTTTCTTAGCGTTTATTTATAAATTAGGTTCGGGAAATTACTCATATACCTCTATTATCGAGGTATTATCTAGGTACTTTACTGAGCCCAGCTCTGCAGTGTGGGGATTTTGGCAATCAGCCCCTGAAAATATCCAATAAGGCGCTAATCAGGGACCGGTTTCAAGAAGTGAAGTGTTGATTACTGCAAGCGCTGAGCTGGGCTGTATTTTGGGACTAATTTTAAGCTGAGGACATGGCAATTTGAACCTTACCGTCCGCATATAGCGCTTAAAAACAATGATTAAGACTTTTTTTTATAAAATTAAAAACCAAAATAAAATTAATTAGAATAAAATTTAAAAAAGTGACCATAATATTACTGCCGATTTTTTTTTGTAGCATGACTTCAAGATTTATCCATGCGTAGGTTACAACAAAAATAAAATTAAAATCGGTCGACACCGGTATCTCCATACGGTAATCCGGAGAAATCGAAAAACATGCATTTAAAAAGTAATCCAACAGAAAACTTCCCCTTTTACCAAAGTCGCTTAAAAATAGGATCATTATTTCGGACGCTACTTCCCCACAAAAGTACAGCATTGCCAAATTTCAGACCTTAGTTCGAAGTCGAAGCATACTAATAGCCGGAATACAAACAGCCTAAGAATTAACTAACCAGCACAAACAAACAAGAACAATAAGCAGCTTACGAATTATAATTACTCGAGCAACTCAAAACAATTTAATAAAGACACAAATAAGGAATTAGGCAGTTCAAGGAAATGAGACCGGCAATCTTAACGCAAAACACAAATTGGTGGTTCCGTCAGGATTTGTAACAGAATAAGCTCTTTGAAATGAGCTAAAGCAAAGCTTTCTATACTCATTGTTATTTTTAGCGTGGTTGCGGAAAATTATATTCAATTAAAGAGATTAAAGTAGGTGTTACTCAGGACGCCTTTTGTACGTTCGACTAGAGTAGCTAGACCTTCTCTCCTGGCACCTATAACTTTCATAATATATAAATAAACCACCTTTATGCAGTGATTCAAGTATTGTGGGAAAAAGTTGCTACCGTTAAGACATAACGGTAGCAATAAAGAGTTAAAGTTTTTTGTCGCTGAAAGTCTAAGGTCACACACATTTTTTCTGAGCAAAAATATATCACCATCAAATATGTGTATTTCTGGTATCGCATTGATTCCAAAGACCCATCATAACCGTTGATTCATAGATCATAACCATAGATCTGGAGAAGGTAAGCTACATTTCAATACACGCCTATTTTAGCCTAGAGCCCAAACGCATCAAACCCTCAATCACGTTTCAATACTGATCAAATTAGCTCTCGTAACTCGTTAAATTGGACCACAAACGGAGACCACAGTTCGTCACGCTCTTTGCTCCGGACGTTGACTTGCCTATCCTAAACCGCAATGTCTATTGTCTCAACATGGTAAATACTTTTATGTCTTCTTACCGCGGTTGCCACATTAAATTGTGGGGACTCACGCCCGTATTTCAAAACTCAACATAAAATTGTATGTTTTCAATGAAAGCCGATTGAGAATACGGGTCTAGAGATAGAACGATATTCGTCCGAGTTTTTATTCACACACGTAACCAAAGAACTCATACATTGGTATCAGATAGTTCGCTTTCTTATTCATACCTTATCGTCAACTATATCTGCGTCACACATACAATCCTTTAGTGTTTGTTCATAATATTAGCTTAGCAGAATAGGAGGGTAAAATTTGATAAGGGACACAAACAAGCTGAATTTATAAAGACCACCCAATTACTGAGCAAAACAACAGCAGCTGTTTATAATGAAAACTCACCAAAATTCGAGCGTTGCCATTCCTGTCGTCAACCCAAGCGACCACCAGATCAGCGCCTCTCATATTCCCGGCATTATTGAATCCCAAGCCAACGTAACCAAGCGTTCTAGCTTCAACTCTAAAGGTTATACTCGAATCTGAGTTCACCCATCGTAGTACAACATCGCCGTCCGCGTCAAGCCTTTCTGAATGAGCCCAGTTCAAGCCTGACTCGTATGACATTGAATCGAATACTTCACGTTTATGCCTTCTGTATTGGTCTATGATATTTGTGGTTTTTGCGCTTTTTCTTTCCACTTGTAGCAGTCGCATCGCAGCTGCATTCTGTGTAGGGTTCGCTGGCAGCTCATTTGGCTGGATATGTTGTTTTTTTGGCAGTTTTGCATCGCATAGCAAGATAGCGCTCAGCGCTAGCACCACGGGTAAATGCATCTTGATTCAATTGATCATCACTTATCTATAACAAAAAGAAAATAACTTTAGTACTGGTGTTAAAGAACATAAAAGGGATACACAAAGACAGACAGGTTCCATTTCTTTTCAGACTGCACTCGAAATTAATGGGGAACTTGCTTTATCTCTGAAAGTTTGCTAATTTAAGGAGCTCACGGGACGAAGCCGAAGGAATGCCTTAACAAAAACAGAGGATGCAGTCAAACAGGTAGTATTTCCGGCATTATATCCAATCCAATGGCGTCATAAAAACTGGACTATAACGAGACCAGGCTCGTTCTATAGGCATTGATTGGAGGCATGCGGTTGCTTCCACAATGAAAGTGCTGGGGCGGAAGTTATTGCCTGGAGATATTTTGTCATTGATACTTCTTTGAATGCTATTATCGATTGTGGTGTATTGATTACGTTAATTGATACACTGAGAATAGAAGGGTGTGTACGATGTTGGAATCGAAAGTAAATACTTCTAACTATTCTTATTATTTGGCTCTTACTTAACATTTTTAACTATGAAATTGCCGTTTTCGTAGACAATTTGAAGAAAGCTGATTTCTTTCTCTGTGTAACATTTTCGTTTTTCTTTTTTTGTAGCAGCCAAAAATTTTTTTGTATAATTTAGGACACGGTTTTGAAAGGTATGCGTAGGTACAATTAATTAAAATAACTCACTGACTAAAAAATGTTAATTATTTTTTTATGCATTGAATGCTTATAAAGTTTTATTTTTGTGGGACGACCCACCGCAAAAACTGTTTCTTGAGTTTTAAATCTACTTTTGTAAACAAAAAATTACAGTGAAATAATAAAATTTTAACTAGTATTTACAATTGCAACAATTGAGCTAACTGCAGACTTTGTAAACACACTACACGAAGCTCAAGTGATCCATTTCAATATTTACAAAATAAAATTATTGGTAAAAATTATTTATCATTCATTACCAAAATTATTTAAATTTTTCGGCGCCAGCGAGTGAGTGAATGTTCTCATAATGTGGATCTAATAATAAAAATGCCTTGCTTGGTATTAGCGACTCCAATTCTTTTATTTTTGCAAATATTTTAGACAGTTACCTTGAAAATAATTTATTCATAATCTTTTTAATAGACGGAACGATTGTTCTCACGTCGGCAAAAAATATACGTGAGAAATTCAAGTTGAGTGAAAAAAACGGAAACGCCATCTGGTCATTTGAGTCGGATCGTGTAATATTTACGAGGGAATCTGTGAATAAATCATCTGAGCACAATGTTTACTTTACTACACTCAAGACTGAAGTGAGATCAAATGAAAGGAGTGAAATATTTACAAATAACGTCTCTGTGAAGGTGTGATGTGGGAGTAAATCTTTGTCAAGGAAAAGTACCAGCGAATTCGCATATTCTTAAGAGTATGTTATTGTTTATTAAGGGGCTTGCCATGGGTTTTTATGGCTAAAAAAGGTTTTAGGGCTGATGACATGATAATCCGTGTTGTGGTTAGACTTTTTACCATCCCAACTCTTGGGGATGGTAAAAACCTCTTCCAACCGTGTAGATAAGTGCCTCATGCATACAATTCTACTACCAAGCTGAGATCCCCAAAACGCATGCCTCGCGTGGGTAAATCCCCCATGAGATAATATTTGATAAAAGACAGTGAGGCGCTTATCAGGGGTCTACGTCCAGCAGTGCATGGAAAATTAAAAGCGAGGTGAAGTGTCAGGCCACCTAATAATGCAAACAACTTTAGTGATGCATTTATTTGTAAGCTAATGTAGACATTTGCATAACAGCTTTTTGCATACCTAATGATCACCAAAGATGCATGTTTAACACATTACAACAGTAGTTTTAATAAATGAAAAAAAAGTAAATTTAAATGTTAAAAATATGTTTATTACAACAAACAAAAATTAAACGAACTATAAACTATCCTAAGAATCAATCAACCAACATTATTATGGATCGAATGTGAAATTTTAGAAAAGCAATTGATGTTATTTACAGATGTGTATCAAAAGCGAAATAGTCTACAATTCTACCAAACAACGGAAAAGGCAACAAGTACAAAAAACATAGCGGTAACGCGAAACAAGATAGTAGATCATTATCCACTTATTGAGAGGAAGTTGAAACCAAGACAGTCGTTGTAGGTAGGCAAATGGAGGGATCGACAAAAAAGGCACTTTAGAATTGTCACCTTTGTGGATATCTGTCTATAAGTGCTTAGGCTTACCTAATAAAGGTCTGGAACTGGCCTTAAACTGAAGACTTTTGAAGTGATTTAAAAGCCCCCTAATTGTTTGAAAATGTTTTAATTTTTTTTTTATCCTAACCGAGTATCAAATGAAACCTTAGGTCTGAGGACGCATTTCCTTTTATCAAGCAAAATTATTGCTGACCTTTAAGCAGATGCCTTTATTTTTCAAATCCTCTGGGAGCGAATAAGTAGCAAAGAAATATACCTTTATTTTTCAACAAAAACCAGTGGTTCAGAAAATTCCCACAGAAAAACGAAACACAAGAACATTGTAACCCAAAACTCAGACGCAGCATCGTTCGGCCAGTCAAGTCACAGGTGGGCAAAAAGCAACCAATCCGCGGACAGATAAGAATCGTTTATTAACCCTGAGAACCTTGAAGTTCTCATAACCGGTACAAAAAGTGCATTGTATTACATCTTAGATCCGCAATACAGCTTATAAATCTGCGCAACCGTGTGATAAAGTAAATCATGTCTTGCGGTTTAATCCACGCGGTGTAATGATGCTATTGAATCTTTTACTTCTGCCCACGCAAGATGGTTCTTTACTGTACAACTAAATTCTATATTACAGGGTTGAACGAGAGAGAAAACCGAAAAAATCGATTATCAGATTATTATTTTGAAATCATATTTATATTCATTTATTGCCAACATATAGATAATAAATAAACATAGTTTTAGCTTAGGTGGTAGTTAGCTTAGAAGTAAGGTACTACATAGAATCATATCAATCATATTGTTAAAATAAAATAAAATAATATATATGAAACCTTTTCCATGCTGAGATTGGAGATAAACGAATCAAAAGAATAATTTTTATCATTTCAAAGTAATTCTTTGAGCACGATCGGTTCATTGCAGAGATATGCGTTCAACTCCAGTCTAGTCTATTTTAAGGTTGTTATTCAGTCTTAGGAGACATCACTAAAGTTAATAACGTCAATAATCTCTCCTAAACTTGTTGAACCTTAGTTTACCCCAGCTGGCCAGAATGATAGCACCCTAATTTTAGTTTAATTAATGAAAACTGGGACGTAACTTTTCCTCAACATTTGCCCACAGCTTTCTAGATAGTTACTTGTTCCATAAAGCTGGCCTGCGAGCTGTGAGGCAGAATGTTCAGGCATTAAACTACTCTGATTTCCTCTGAGAGTTTCTGCCTAGATTATGTAAAGAGATTTCTTTGTGTGGGCCTAACCAGAAAATTACCAACTTCGTACGAAATTAATGATGAGTAAGCTTTGGCTAAGTAATTGTAGGCCCGGGTTGCCCTAGGGTTCAGTAAGGGTAAATAAATCTACACAGGTCAATTTCTGAAAGCGGTAAAGGAATTGAATTGGTATCAACAACTTTAAAGATAAAAGCTAATTCTATACTCGAGAATAGAATTGTTTTTACATATTTCTTTCGTAACTGTGCAAAATATGTTTGTTTAAATGTATGCAAAGACAAACCGGGAACATGATATCACTAGTTCCGTGAGAGTCGAGAGCACCATCTTTGGCCAACCCAAATACGGTATCATGAAGGTTATTCTCTAGTTCCATATTGTACCAGGATTAGGATCTTAAGCTACCACTTGTGCCTACGGTCTAGGAACCACAATAAAACCGCTAAGCGGCTTTATATCCAAAACATTGTCGCTAATTAGGTTTTTGGTATTGCTTCCAGTAATATGCACGAGTAAATTAACGAATTATCATATTAATTGCTTATACACGTTCAGTTGTATGGAAGCGGTATGTAATATCTTATTCAAATTGAATAGAGTAATTAGGGAGCGATTTGCTCCTATTTGCCCAACTTGAATACGACGACTGCTGACGACATCTTTGACGCGGTGGGCGAAGGAGGTTGCGGGTTCGATTTCCGCCAAGCTGCGCATATAATGTATGTTCCGGGTATTCTGGTCGGTTTCATGTACAATATTGATACAATTATTAAGTTTATCAGTCATCCAGTACCCATAACACAAACTCTGCTTAGGGCTAGTGTGGATTGTCCAGCATTATTTTATTTATTGGAGTCGATACTGAGATACGAGTATGTCAAATAACAGTCTTTAGGCACCATTCACTTTCGCTGTTCCTGACTAAACTCTTTACAAAAGCTTTCGTCTTGAAACTCCAAAAAATCAGAACTTCATCTTGATAGTCGGTAAAGCTCATAAAAATATCAATCAAGATCAACTTAAAGATATTGCGACAAAAAGGGAAAACAAAGCACAAAACAACGCATTCAAACCACGTCCGAAAGGTTTCTGCGAAAACAATAACTTGCTTTGTAAGAAGTTACAGCTATTAATCTTCCTGCATTGGTTACTGCACTTTATGGATCGCCGCTGCTAATAATAAGTTCTTTTGTGTGAAAGTAGTATCCGTAGATAGTATTTAATTCACCTGCCAACCTTGGTGTTTATGGCAACACCTCGCAGTATATTTTAGTAGAATGGCGTTTCTGGCAACACTTTCCCATTTAGTAGTAGCAACTATTAGCACTGAAGGGCCCCCCTTCAGTGATTGAATATCAAAGGGTTTTGGTGGAAATCAATGAGTGTAGTCAGATTCAGCATGATTGAGAAGTAGAGATCGTGATTACTTTGACTTTTTGGAGCTTTGGGTTTCTGGCAACACTGTCCAGTAGGGTAGAAGCGTAAAACTGCCACCAGGATCCATCAGCGATTGAATATCATAGGGTTGCCGGTTGGTGGAAATCACTGAGTTTCATCAGTTTCAGCAGAATTTATAAGTCGAGATCGCATCGATTAGCAACAATGTCGTTTTTGACAAAAACATACCAACGCGAAGTGTTTATAATTAATAAAACATAAGTAAGAATATTATTGTTTTATTAATAGCTTTGCTATAGAATATTTGAACAATAATTAACAGAGATGTTTCTATATACGAACTCTCGTTGTTTTCGATTTGTGGTCTTATCATTAATTGAACGGGCCTCAGCGGTATAGGGTATTGACGATATTTTTCTTTTAAAATAAAGATGATGAACTTATATTTCGTATGTTGTCTTATTTGTGTTTTTGTTCTCAAGGCTAATCGTAAAGAGATTAGATATATAGCTTTCAATAAGTAATTCACCTAATCACACTGTTTTGTTATAATCAGTTTACAGGGCTTTGTTAGTTTGTGTCATAATGAATAATTGTTTGTGTCACTCATTTTTATCAACAGGAAAGTCAGTGGTAATTGATAAAAGAGATTTGTTATAATTACATATTTCTCATTGTTTGATTCTACATAAATTAGAGCAAAAAACGTAACTGAGCCTGAACAATAGAAGAAGTTGAACAGCGAATCGTCATTTTAGTGAGAACGGTATTTTGCGCATATTTTCTACCTTGTTTGCAACAGTCTGCAGTAAACTCAATTGTTTTAATATTAAATACTAGTTTTAATTTGGTTCTCTTATTTAATCGATGTGTAATTTTCTTTGTTACTAATAATTTTTAAATATTTTCATAACCTTCATATTAAAATAATAACAGTTGGACGAACTCGACTCGAAAATATGGTAGGTAGGTAACGTAAAAAGCAGACAGATTGTGTTGTGTACGCGTGTCGAAACATGATCGCAGTCATTACGACCCGCGGTTTTAGCCTTTTTTCCCCGAATGAGGAAAATCATATACGGGAGAACGAAGCTCTTTTTATTCTGCATAAAGCTTTTTTATGGTATCATCTTAAGCCATGGACGTGACCACCAACAGCCTTCCTGAGTCTCAACCATCCATCGAATGCCTGGACAGAGCTCAATATTTAAGCCAACTTTTTAAAATATGCTGAGATACACTAAAACTCAGGAAATTGTAGATGTAGATGAGAATAATATTAATAATGCTGGACAATCCACACAGCATCACCAAGACCTAAGATAAGCAGAGCTTGTGTTATCGGTACTAGACGACTGATATACATAATACAATATATTAAATTGATAGTTATTTTTTACTACACATACAGATCGTACAAATATTTGTCCCGAGGCGGGAAACAAACCCGCAACCTACTGCGTCGCAGGCGGACCATCGCCCACCGCGCCACAGAGGTCGCATATTAGAATATTTGGACAATTCTGGGAGTTCTTAGGTTGTTCTAGTCTTTATTTCCAACAAATCGAGCTAACAATTGGAAGTTCGGGACTATTCGAAAAACAAGCGTCTTCGGTTTGGCAGAGGTTTGATATATGATATTCCAGCGTGCAGGAGAAAATCAAGAAAGTTCTGATGAAAGGAAGTCAATACATTATCGTGTGTGTATATTACTGGTGGATCGGATATCCAAACTTTCACCGTATAGTAGAAGAGCACTTAAGTATTTGTTAAAACGAAGAAAATCGGCCATTATATAAAAATCAATTCAGCGTTTTCCTTAGAATGAAAACCTACGCAAAATTTGCTGAGGACGAATGTTTGCAGTCATCTATTAACCCCTTGATAGAATGGAGTAAAGAAAAGAATACTGGAGTATAAGTATGATTCTTACTCTATTTTATATTATAAACTAAACATAATTTGTTTCTTGCAATAAATTTAGCCAACAACAAAATGGGAATCAATGAAGTTCCCACGAATCTATTAAATGGAGTCAATTTTTAATTCGAGCTGCAGATTTAACACAAACAATCGATTTTCGATTCACCATGGTCGTTCAGGTAATAAACTTCTATTTGACAAGACAGGATTTCATTTGTTTCGGTTTCAATCTAGCTAAGATTAATTACAAGAATCGATTTTCAATTTGCGAATACCATCATCGTCATTTGTTAATTTGAGATACCTACCTGCTGGGAGTTTGATGTACAGAATGTGAAGAGTGAAGGGGTAATAGGGGACTATGGCGGTCGCACCGTAATAATAGACCCCTCCAACTAAGCCCCCGTGGATGTCGAAAGAGGCGACTAAGGGACCTAACAGTTGAAGGGCAGCTATGTTAAGTTGGCGTATTTTAACACTCTTTATGCGATCGCAAATCCACCAACTATTATGGTTAGGTACGACTGACGAAGGTTCAACCCAAACCACAACATAACTGGAAATGATACAGTCTTTTAACCGTAAGTCTTCTTATAAAATAAATAGATGATTCCCTATGGGGTTATTAATGTTTATAATTTTTCTGATAGACGACGTCAACAGACGACGGTCGAAAGACTGAGTATAAGGCTGTATGCATGAGCGCATTCATGAGTCTCAAGAGTACTGTACGATATGAAAATGTTTTAGGCGAATTCCAGACATGTTCTCAGAACATAAATTATAACAAAACAATGTGGGCGCAAACACATAAAATGAAGATCATTTTATTGGATATATAAATTTGATTTTAATAAAGTGTGAACTAAAATTATATGCCAAGATTTATTACAAATATTTCATTGTATGTAGAACAATGAAATATTTGCAAAGAGCATTTGACACTTATTATAAACTAGCTGTCCGCCCAGGCTTCCCACGAGTACCTATTTAACCAAAATTGTATTTTTCATACGGAACCCTGTTTTGAAAATATTCTATACGCAATTTTCATCACGGAAAATTTAGGATTCTAATGGTGAAAGAATTTTAAAATTTTAAAATTAAAATCGGTCTATTTATTTCGGCGCCTATTCAATTCAAACAAAGAAACAATCAATTAAATTTTTCCTCTTTATAATATATTAGTATAATCTACTCCCCTAGGGTACGGGTCACCGAGGAGTAAGACTTGCGTGTTCGTTCACTCTATGCATCTTCTTCTTTTGTTCAGGGACATGGTGGATATACCAAAGAGTTTGGGGAAGCATGATTTTAGAAAAGAGGTGATAACCCAGCAGTGAGTGAACGGTATGAGAAGTTATCAAGTCCGGCAGTATTTTTGGCATAAACACAAATTCAAAACAACGAAATCTAATGAATTAAACCCGTCAGGATTCTCACGGCATCTGAAACGCATATTAATGACTAAGACACGGACATAGAGGTTTTATGATGCGATTACTAGAAACCGAAGCAAGCAATTTATTGCACTCTGTATCAGGAATACAAATGAAAGACGATCGTTTCAGAGATGCTAATTTGTTGGTGGTACGATATGATAGAGTTACTGGCCGCTATATTTTTTGTATTATTCATAAGAATTGGGTGCGATTGGTCCAAGACATTTGTTGCAATAACTAGAGGTCTAAGAGCTGCTTCCCTTAGCATTGAGTAATGATTCAAAAAATATTTTTACTTCCCTAGGGAAGGAATGTTGCGTTCTACCTCCGTGGCGTGGTGGGCGAATGTCCGTCTGCGATGCAGGGGCTGCGTGGTCGATTCTCGCCTCCGAACAAATGTTTGTACTTACAAATTTTAATAATTCTTTCACTCGTTTAGTACTCATAGCACAAGATCTGCTTAACTTGTGGCTAGATGATGTGTGGATTGTCCAGCATTATTTATTTATTTCTACGAAATTACCCTGACTTTGGGGATTACACACTATACACACAAAAACCTTAAAAAGTTAACATTTTTATGAGGATGATGGAAAACAGCGTTAACTCGTGCGCTGTATTGTCGATTTCCAAGCCTGGTCATCCCACAGCGAGGTTTCATACGGTTTCATCCAACGAATTTGAAAATCGAACGCACGCACGTGCTAAGGAAGCCTAATGAATTGAATTATTGAGCCGGGCTCAGATAGGTGACGGTTCATCGGAAAATATTGTTTCACCTAAAACTACAATTATTGTCAACTATATGAGATTTTTTGTACACAAATGATGACGTCATGAGATGGGGTTTCAGCTAACTAATGTAATTCTGTCATAGTAATAGAGAATCACCGACTTAGGTTATGTCTTAAAAAAATACTTTGTAACTTTACTATCTAGTGTTCCGCGTTATTAATCCTACCTAGCGAAGGAAATATTCCATCGCAGACTAATTACAAATAACGATGTAACTTTTTACTACTGATCATAATAAAGATAGGACTTGCTATTGTTAGTTCAATGTGATTAGGTATAAAGTGACGTTTGTTATTTATTTATTTTTATTGAGGTTAACCACAGCGTTACAATTCTTTTAAAAGTATCAATAAAATAAACTTAAAAATAAGGTCAAGAACTACACAGATAAATATAAAACAAGAGAACAGAAAGTAAAAAAAGATGAGAATATGATGGACGTCCAAGAATATTATCTAAGGATCCATCTGGCTCCGAGGGTATCTACATTTTGTCCAGATGAATTCAATCTAACTCCTGCGTGTTTAGAATTTGCACCATCCAAGTCTTCACGGCAGATGTAGTTAGAGGGCGTGACGGAGGGACACACCGGCCACAGGCATAGTGTGGGGAATATGGCACTACCTTCTGATAATGAACCCAGCCGGGTCACAATCCCAGTGTTGGGAATATGGCACTACCTTCTTATAATGAGCCCAAACGTGGACTAAGCTAAGCTATTGTCAAAATTCTACATAAATTTTGAAGTAAAAGTCGGAAAAAATAACAACTTACTTTGAAACAACCGTTGAATATTTAAACGCAAAGAGAATTTGACAGTTGGAAATACCGAAAAATAGTAAATTTAAATCCGAACTTCCGATCCAGCACGTTCCTAATTCGAATGTCACGGATCCGGCCGAGTGACTCCGAACGGCACGAGAGGGAGCAACGCCCCTGCACCTGCCATCACGATCTGGCATACCAACCACCACTGAAACTTCATTTGCAACTTTGATCCTTACACGGAAATCTTCAAGGTCCACTTTCCTACGAATTTCTGGTAAGCAACACATTGCAGAAACCTGCAATTATTTGACCTATTGAAGTATTATAGGGCATTAATTGCCAACGTTGTCTTCCATTTGTGGAGAGCTTATTCAAAGCGGAATGCTATTTCTATGTTCTGAGTTCGAAGGTCGACACGAATCTGATGGGGACATAAATATAAATTCCTATGTGAATTTTCGCGTTGATAATTTCTTTCGCACATTCACACAACAATAAAACCATTAAATTTTGTGCCTTAGTAACAATTCGACGGACCAGATACAATTAATGTCTCTGATAAAGTCTTAAAATAAACGAGCATAGTTTATTGCAAACACTGACTCATACGTTATGCGAAGGTATGCTAATTGGCTGTGAACCACTGAATATTTGAATCGGCACTGTCGTGAACCCAAAGCGGTAGCGCGTTAGCGGCTAGCAACGCAATGATTAAAATAGCGAAGGAAAAGAGCTTTTCAGTCATAATGCTAAGTGAAACCGACAATGAAGGGAAGAATTTTATTTCTTATAGGTATGTGATTTTCCGAAGCATTATATAAATTGGCAGATGTTTTTGGCACAATCACCGGCGCGGCGCCACGTTTCACTTACACACCAGCCAAACGTGATGTGAAACGTCTGTAAACAAACCACGACATAAAAAACTTGAACTCACTTGCGCGGCATCGAGTTTTAGATATAATAATTGCAAACAAATTAATTGGTTTATTCCCAGAGGTCCACGATAGTAGCAATAATAGGAAGGGTCACAAATCGTAGTGCCTAATATAAATTCCGTCAAAAAGACGCGGCAATAGATTGAAGTTTAGGTAAGTAAGGGCTTTTCTTTACGAGTATATTACATCGAATTTGGCTTAGGTATAGATAGCACCACTTTAACAAAAGAAAAATAAGATAATCTCTATGATCCATCAAAATCGGAATAGGTACGCCGACACAAATCCATTAAGGCATGTCCATAAAAACATTCGCACTAGCCCAAGACTTACGAAAGACTCCGCGGACCGTAAACATTCCAGTAGAGCATGAACCGACTGGAACAAGGTATGTCTTGCCTTGCTTAAGAAAAATAGACTTTATCAAGATTAGATAAGTCACAGCTTCCTGCTGAATCTAAAACCAAAAAAAGAAAAAGAACTGATTAGTTGGAAATAGCCGACCTGTAGAAAATGAAGATAAAATAGGAAGAGTACCTAAGAGGTTTCATTCTGCCCCTCTAGCGCTATTGTTGTCTAAGGTAGAATAGAGAAAATTTACATCACTTTATCAATCAATGCGTAAACTGTTAGAAATTAATTCCTTCAATTTTATTATCATATATGAACACTATGTATGGCGATGCGATATCAATACGGTCTATTCTAGCTACAACAATCCCCGTGATGGGGGCTGGATGGAGTAGAAATCAAATGAATATATGAACTTGATTCTGAACTGCTCAAATCTATTTATTTACAAATTGGTAGACCACACTCGAATAAGGTGCACTGAAAAATGTTCAAAGTTAGAAAAAATATTGTTCACTTATTCTACCGGTTTCGACTTACTCTTGGTCCAAACAATTTAATTCTCGCGGGACATAGAAAAATAGGAGATAGGGTAAATAAATATTCCCTCTGGTTGTTAGCTCTCAAAAGTAGGTTCGAATTGAATCTCGATTTTTATTTCCATCTCAATGAATGTCTAAAATAGTTGTTGCAAATCTTAAATAAATCGAGCAAGAAGTCGATCCGATAAAGTTTCTAAAATTCCAAGTCCAACGCCATTCGTACGCTAGCTACGAGTATTCAAGCGCAAATTCAACGAAATCGAGTTTCAGATCAAATTTACGAGTGTTTCGAGAGCATCCAGCTTCAATAGAAGATACTTTAATAAAAAGCTATCTATCAATCAGTAATCAAGCCACAATCTGTCCAGTGAGCATCGTTCATCTGAACAGAAAGCGCTGAACGGTTCAACCGAAGTGTTTGCGTGCAGCTGCACCCTACCGTTAAATGCTTGGTTCCGTAGTCGCATTAACACAATTACACTGCGAATTGCGGTGCACAGTTACACTGCGTAATCTCTGGACAATCAATATAATATCGCAAACTGTTTGTTTAGCAGCACGCTCAGTTAGAGTTATACTATAATCTAGCGGTCCGCCCCGTCTTCGCACGGGTATTAAAAAAAAATTCAGAAATTATACACACTAACACGATGGGTTTCACAGTTTTCATATGAATCCCTAATTTTTTTGAAAATATTATATAGCCTATGTTCATCACGGAAAATTTAGGATTCTAATGGTGAAAGAATTTTTCAAATCGGTCCAGTAGTTTCGGAGCCTATTCAATTCAAACAAACAAACAAATAAACAAACAATCAAATCTTTCCTCTTTATAATATTAGTATAGATAGATAATGCGGGACGCCACACAGCATCATCTAGCTTCAAGCTAAGCAGAGCAATGTTATGAGTATTAGATGACTGACTACCAGAACATCCGGAACACTTATTGTCTGCAGATCGTACAAACATTTGTTCCGAGGCGGAAATCGAAGATAATTAAACTATTGTATTATTTTTAAAATAATTAAAAATAAAAACCCTTGATAGAACTTTTGGTGGCCGCCTTAAGTACTTGCGTAGCCAGCACTCTGTTCGGAATACATGTCTAACTCCTTGTTGCTTTTTGGTTTTGTATAGCGAATGGTTTGGGCAAAATATGAAACCCCGAGAATTATGAGTGTATTCAGACATTACGAATCTTACCTTACATTAACGGCGGTCTACATAAACCACGAAAAAGTACTAAAAGTTCTGAAGCAATACCGTACCGCAGTTAATCGGACCACGGCCTTGTTTCCGACGGTTTTGCTCCGGTAAATCGTTTAGCACCGCGATTGCTGCGGTAATCAGCAGGTGAGACCGAATGTACAACAGATGTGGTTGCTCCGGATTTCCAATCAGTGAGACCAAAGCGGTTCATAGCGTGGATAGGTTTGGTCGCGCGTGCACCGTATTATTGGTTAGGGTTCGTCACGCGTGGATAAATATCGGGTTTTTACTATTTTCTAGGTTCTTTAAGTACCTAATTAGTAAAGTAGATAAGAAGTTTTTCGCAAATTGTAAGCCATTTGCTATGAACATAGCAAAAAATTTTAGCTTAGTAGTTATTGAAAATAAGCCATTATTCAAATCAACATCATGTCGATAGACTCCAAAACCACATTAAATGCAACATTTCTTTTAGCAGTAGTAAAATCTTAATGTTGCGATTGAACGGACAACCATATCACTGTGCGAGGAACTGATTCAATAAATAGAACAAAACTGATCACAATGCCACTGGAGTCAATTTGCTGCCCCATAGGTTTTACCCGCGAGGTTTAATAAAAGTTTAACCATGCATGATCAATATGTTAATATTTATTCAAATAGTCGATATTAGGTGTCAACGCCAATTGAAGCCCCATACCTAGTTGTTTATGACGATCGTCTAGCGGTGATTTTTTTGCGCTTGGCTTGAGATATTCGTCTCTTACTAGCTTCTTTTCTTTTTTGTTCTCGTAGCTAATGCGAATGCATTCGATCGTTCAACCCAAGGTAATGAAATGTCTAACCGTTTTTATCACATCAAGAGATCCGTTCTCCGTTGTTCGATCCGTTTTTGTCTCGTTCGTTTTACTTTGATCTCTCTTACATTTTACGAGATCATTTATTAGAAATCCCCATTTCTAATAACTGATCTCGTAAAATGTAAGTTAAGATGGTCTAATCATATAGGCCATATAATGCCATAGAACATTGCACTTCGGACTTGAGGAAACTTGAGGGCCCAACCCTTTTCTAAAACCGCAGTAATCTAACCCGGATCCTGAATGTTCTGTCGGAAGCATACCACATTCTTATCAAATTATAGGCTAAAACGTTTGATGATTAGGTATTACCAGCAAAGCACCGAATAACCCTTGCCTTGACCGAAAAACTTTCAGCTAGTGATTTTCTCTTCCATTTACAAATAAAAGGAAAAATACTGTTCTGCAGAAGCTTCCATATATGTCAAAGTGAAGACTATAAACAACGAAGAAATTGAACAAAGAAGAGAGAGAACAAAGAAGAGATTTTCATTCGAGTAATAAAGCGATTTGTGCGTGTGAAGCGTGTTAAATACAGAATCGATAGATTTAGCTGTAAACAATGATCCGAAGATGTTTCAATTACTCGTGTTTTTTTTACGAAAAACACCGAGAAACAATCCAAACGGTTTCGTATTATTTTCTAAAGCCTTGTCCAACTTCAATAATAAGTCAACTTGAGTTCTGTGCAAAAGTATAAACGGGATACGATAGCAATAACTTGATTTGTGGACCTCAAACCGAAGTTGCCAAAACTGATTAATTTTTCAAACAAAATCACAACCAGACTGAGATTTTGAAGGGCCCAAAAAAAATTAAAACAAATATTTTACAAAACTAAAAAGAATATACGATACCGTGACCGAAAGATACTGAAAACATATCTTAAAACAGTTGCACAAGTTTCAATTTACAATGGCGCGATATTTAAACCGTTGAAGCACATTGTAAGGGAAATTATCCATTCATTGTTACTCGAGTACAACTTTGTATTTTGCCGCAAAGGATTTTGGCTCTTTAGTAGGAAGAAAAAGAACATAAATTCCGGTTTTGGTCCAAAATTTTGTTGAGACCTTTGGGAATTCATAAAAGGAACGGACGTTAAAAAAAGGGGCACGGCTGCGGCGGGAACACACCTGTCAGTGTTGCCATTGCCAGTTTGATGTGAATAGTGGTTGGTTACAATGAATTGGATCTGAGAAAGTTTTTCTCTTTGGGAACGTTCCCTTCTGCATTCAAATGGGAGATGCGAACGTTGACCACAAAACTCGGAGCAAACTTGGGCCACCGCCGTTGTTGCCGCCACTGTTCGTACTTTAGAAATCTATCTCTATTCCCTATGTTAGTCAGACGTGCTAAATGCCAAAGTGTGCTGTATAATATATCAGACTTTATTGTAAAAGATATGAATCATTGAGTAAAAAGGCAAGTATATTACCTCTATATAGCTGTCTAACAAGCCATGATAATATTGCCAGCTAATCTTAACCCAACAAGTTACACAGTATTTTTAAACACCATACCACTATGGTATCTGTAAATGTACACATATGCATTGACAGATCAAACAGTGTTTTGCTTATGTTGCAAATCGTAGATATCATTATATTCAACACTGTTTGAATTATTAACTATACGAAGGTTTGGTGTTGAATTAAATATAATACCGACAGGTTGATTGACCTTATATCGAATATCAACAAAAACTTGCATCATAAATATAACGAAACCAGTGATGAATCAGTCAACAAGCCCGACCATCCTTCGCCTACGTAAATTCCTAAGGAAAACCTATTATTTATTCTTTGACTTCAAATGTTTCTCCAGGAGTTTTCTGTCCCTTTGTTGACAAAACATTTATTATTCATCTTGTTTCTTCAAATTCTATGAAATTCGTGGAAAATTTGGTTCACGAGCACAAGTTAATCGATATAAAGGAATTAGGATTCGGAGGACCCTCAGAGGAACCCTAAAAAGGGAAATATAATGAGGGTTAATAATTTTTATACGTATTATTTTCTCGGAACGTTATTATATCGGCCAAATTGAATTGAATCAAGTAGCTATTAGGTATATAATTCTACCATCATCAACATATTATGTATCTGATAGATCTGTAAACACAGCAGTATAGACATAGACAATATTATTACTGAACTGAAATACAGTCAAACACAAAGCTTTAATGATACCCCAGCTCCAAGAATCCTTGATACATTACGAATATCCGAAACACCTCTTGAAACAACAAAATGATGCCCTTTGAAACAATGGAGATGTTCAACCTACGCGCTCGTCTCGTGTTTCTAAATCATTAATGGATTCAAGTATATTAGAAGAGAACACAGGAAATATGAAAATATTTAATAGAAAGTATTATGACCTGTTTGATTTGTATTTAAAATCGTAAATGAAAATCTCTACATAATAATATACAAAAGAACATTACGAATTATAATCGAAAACTACTTTAAGATACAAAGGATCCGTGAAGATCTAATCTCCTATTAACCAACAATAGATAACCGTCAAATAAGACATTTCTAATTCCTCCAATACAAAGAGTGATTACACATTTCAAGACAAGTACTGAACACAAAAAACCAAACTATATACAGCAGTATTTTTATCTCTTAGTGGAAGCCCGATTGAAGCCATCATTATACGAAATCTCAGTAATCATTCATCATCGGAGCTTCAAACCGAAGCACCTGAGGTAGTTATAAGATGAACAAATTATTTAAATTGGGACGCTACTAATAATACGACGATGGTTATTGATTTGAAATCAAATTGTTGGTGGTATAACTAACTCCGGAATTAAGAGGTTTTATGATTAATGGTTATATAGATATAACCGGATTTTTAAGTACAGTGTTGTACTGTACTTAAAAATCCGGTTACTTTTAAAGCAATCGAAGGATTGTATTAACGTTACACATTATTAGACTCATAACAATAAGTTTTATTTAGTTTATAATTTACAAATATACAGTAGAAAGTACGAGACGCCTAAGGTTATCGAAAACAGAAGCAGAAAGATAAAACAAAGTTACCTCGATAATGATGAGGCCGACGAAATTTGAAAGGTGCACTTTAATATAGCTTACTAAAGTCTAATTTACATTTTCAAGTGAACAATTATGGAAATTGCCAACTCTTAATATTTCCGCTCTGAGTAATTTTCGACACGCAAAAGTGATCTTGTAATAAAAATCGAGCAAACGGTAGCACGATCAAAACCTGCTTCCCTGACATATGAAAGGATATCCGTTGAGAAGTCAATAAGGGGTCATTATGCGTATGTAGAACGTTTTTGTACAGCTAAGCTACCGACTTGAATAGTGAGAATATAGCGGAACTTTGGAGAAGCCAAGTTTGAAACCATAAACATCATAATAAGTTCTTTTGTTTTATCCATCGAAATCTAAACAGACAGTTTTATTAAACAAAGCGCAATAAGTTTCTCAACAACCAACAACGATTCGTCTCGACAATTTTCTGACTCTCCAAACAAATAAAATATAATAAGCGAAGTTAATTATTCCCACTTAAAAAGCTGGTTATGAATCAGAGGTATTGAAGGTAGCTCATAAAGATACGAAACCTGTTAATAAGAAGCTTCCTCCGAAAAGATTAAAAACTTGCACGAAAGAAGTAATTGGACCGAACAATTTGGAAGTCGGTAATTTATGAAACAAGATTTGAACCTGTTGCATGAGCATTAAAAGACCATGTTTGATTTGAAAGCGTATTTGGAATGTCACTTTACATTTATTTTACGAGGGCATTTCATTTGAAATCTCTAGGTAACTTGGTGACAATGACATTCAGATGGCACTGTAACCATGTGGGGGATATTAATATGTTAAGTGGGGATTAATTGGAAGTGCACAAGAAAATTTGTGAAGTTTTGTCAAAGTCTAATATGGGTTTCAAATCGGCAAATGTAATAGAAAAACATTAGGTAGGTATAACCTATAAATTTAATAGCAACTGTGTTTTGTACTGACAGTTCCTTGAAAAATGTATACTCATCATTACATTACATTGTTTCAGAAAATTTGTCACATTTACATGCAAAGGAAGCTTTCGATTCAGGAAACTTTAGAATACAAATGTGAATAAACATTGTAGTGTATATTGTATTATCTGCAGCTGTATTCAAATCGAACGTATCCGAGAAAGCGATCTTACATAGGTACGTATTTTTGAGCACAGAGGAGCATGCCCATTCAGTCTTGAAACAATCCAATGCATTTCAGAGCCATGTGGAAATCTCTGTACTTTCAGCTACATTCAGAGTTCATCAACATTATAATTCACACGCTTCCCGTTTCAAATAACAATTTCCTCTCACATGCCAACGGTTAATTCAACTAATTATAACAATCCATACAGTTTTGTTAAGCCGACATACGACTAACAAATGTGGATCTGTCATACACGTATAGACCAGTCACGACAAGTCTTAGATGTAATGAGTCATACAAACTCATACAATTTCGTTGTGCACTCAGATTTATTACTTGTTAATTTAACAGCTTTATCTGCGTTATGTTATGTGTACCTTTATATTCTGTGGTTTATCTAGTGATGAGTTTATAGAGATGGACTTAGCTAACACTTGAAAAGCTTTTTGTATGATTGTTCGGTGGTTGGATAAAAGAAGAAAAATCGTGCTTGTTTATAGTTTCGCTCTGCCAAGGTAGTTAAGCTAGGTTATGTTTTTGTTAAATACCTATCCTTGCGAAGCCGGAGCGACCCGCTATTTACATATAACTTCATTAAAGTAACTATTTATTGTTGTCTTGCCTAAATTATTATATCTATTATAGCTAGTTTAAAGTAGCTCGATCATCCTCTAATTATATTCAGCTCAGTGGATAATAATGTGATCGAAAATTTAACGGTGGCCCGACCATCAATCAACCTGAAATTGAATTATATTGCCATAAACTGTCAATTGGGTCTCCAAATATCATTACAAGACTCAGTATATTCAGGATATTCAGGAACTGTGACCTAAGAGCCAATAGTTTAGTATTTCCTCTAAATGACTTTATGCACAATAATAATAACAAAGACAAGGCTCTCAAATCTTTTCTGTAGATCATCCTTTTGTAAATTTAATATAAATTAAAATTTTATGTATTTCTCTTTTTGTGTGTAAGTACATCTTAACAGCGTCGTCGACTATTATACGACTTTTATCTATCTTTTTTTCTAGTTTTACATTATGTGGAAACTTGTAATTAGCCTTCATACATGTTATTTTAAGCAAAAAATCTATTAGTGTAAAATCATAGCTGTTAGTTTTCGTAAAACTCGTAAAATAAAATAAAAATAAATACTAATTCTGCTAATGCAGATAAAAACATGTATATTTTCTCTCAACTGGTCGCGAAGCTAAGCATTTTCAAATGAGGCAATATCATAGCAATAACCACATTCCAACCGTTGTTGCGTCGTAAATATTGAACAGGACCTTTATTCTTTATGAAATAGGAAATTCCTTGCCCAAACCGTGTGACGTCACAATGTATTCTTAATACGATTTTGTTCGATTCCACGCCGCTGTCTTGTCATATCTGTGAAACGCGTTGGGATTGGCAATAGTGAATAAAGGCCCAGAAGTGACCTTCATTTCGCAATTGGGGGAATGGACCCTTCGTCTCGTTTGTAAGCTCTTTTGAGCACAAATCTAGGCCTATTTTATGACCTTGTCTCGAGTTCAATTACCAGGTTTATTTTATACTAAAAAATACAGGGCTCTAAGATATTATGGGACCTCGAGGCTTTACCTGTGGAATAAAAGCAACACTGTATTTGCTAACTCAAAAGACTGTATCTATTTCTTGGGGGGGTTGTCTCTGCTGAAAAGTATTGAAAAAATTCCTTTGACATCAAAATATTTCGAATCGAAATGGCTTCAGAACTTTTCAACGCCTGAGACGAAAATTTATATGCTATAGTGTGCCGGTGTAACACCAGCTTGGAAAAGACAATTAATTAACAATTCCAATTTAATTGATTTCCAAAAAGCTCAAAGCCTTCCGCAATTTAACTGAGTTAATTGCTTCAAATTATAACAAGTGCCCCCGAAACCTCTTGGCCTTTTACGGATTCCATTGATATGGTAAATAATGGTAAATGGTGGGACTAAGTTCATTCATTCATAAGTTTAAACGAAACTGAGTTGTAGTTACAACCTTGTTATCATTAGCACCTTAGAATCCCACGATGTATGGGAAACGGTTGTTTGACGAGAATCCTTTTGTAGCGGTGCGGTACGACTGAAATTATTTTTTGGGTACAAATTTAAATTTTGTTGAAAAAAATATTGAAAAAAATCACATCTTTCCGTTTTCGGATCTAGATTGATGGTCTCGTATTACCGAATATATATTTATTAATAAAGATAAAAAACTAATAAGCATATTACATGAGGATTTGACGTAAATACGAAAAAAAACATCAGACACCCTAAAAAAATAGTTGGAGATCGTACAAATATTTGTCCCGAGGCGGGAATTGAACCCGCAACCTCCTGCGTCCCAGGCGGACCTTCGCCCACCGCACCACAGTAGTCGTCGCTATTTACAAAGTAGACAACAATTCTATTGCCAAACTAGTTAGTGATTCACAGCAATTTATGCAACGAGCTAAAACATGGTTATTGAGGGCTTGGGTCGAGGTCGAGGCTAAAGTCAACGCCATGCTGTGCTTTACATAACTGTGGCGTCTGTGACCATGATTCTGTTAGTAATTAAAAGAAATTAATATGTTTTTTGTTAAAATTTTAGTACGTCTGTGACCATGATTTCTCTTAGAAATTAATAAAACAAATTTTTTGTTAAACTTTTAGTAAAAAAAATACAATTTAAATACCTACTAAAGACCTTAAAGGACTCTTGGGAGATTATA
The DNA here is from genome assembly GCA_963931895.1 of Eupithecia pulchellata. Classification (NCBI taxonomy): domain Eukaryota; kingdom Metazoa; phylum Arthropoda; class Insecta; order Lepidoptera; family Geometridae; genus Eupithecia; species Eupithecia pulchellata. Next base: position 3,546,157 of record OZ007540.1, read on the forward strand.
ATGTTATTTTTTATACTGTTGCATGTACAAAATACATGGATGAGGCATTTTTTACATAGAAAACAACAGCATACTATCTGCACTATCGGAACAAATATCTACAGATAATACAAATATTAGTCCCAAGACGCGAATCCAACCCGCAACCTCCTGCGTCGCAGCCGTATCCCCCACCCCACAGAGGCCGCCATGAAGTAGGGAGCAAGAGCATAATAAGAACAATCTTCCGGTGTCAGCTAAATATCTCACAAACACAACAAATCGTGGACACCATACAGCAGGAAGTCACTGTTTAGCTTATCATCGTCGCGCGTCCGTGACTTTACCTGGCTTTTAACAGCTTGGCTAACTTAATTAAAGGGTTTTAATGAGCAGATAAACTTCGGAGCGTTTGAAGGGTCTGGTTGGAGCAGACCTTAAGTTTTTATAACTGTGAACTTGGCAAGAAATGGTTTGAAAAGTAATGTAAAGTTTGGAAAGATTCCCTTCCAAAATACCTACATATTAAATGTAGCTATTTTTGGAAAGGTAAAGGTTGTTATAATAAATGTAATTAATTTTGGACAATCCACATAGCATCAGTTAGCCCCAAGCTAAGCAGAGCTTGTGTTATGGGTACAAGATGACTGATATAGGTTAATGAACCTATTTGTAGGTACCTACTCAGTATACAAAATGCTTGTTAACAACTTCGACGACCGCTGTGGGCGAAGGTTCGTCTGCAGTATAGGTTCAATAATTACGTACTAATAATTATTAGTAAGTAATTTATTGTATTATGTATATTACAATAGATTACATAGGTAGATATTTTTTTATTATACGTAGAAAACCACCAGAACAAAATATCTGCAGATGTTACAAATAGTGCAGATGCGGGAATCGAACCCGCAGCCTGCAAACGAACCTTCGCCCACAGCATCGTCGAAGTTGTTTACAAGCATTCTGTATACTGAGTACCTACATAAACCTATGTCCTTCATAAACTAAAAGATTTTTCATGTTACCTAGTAGGTTAGGTAGGTAGTAGGTATATATAATAATATAATATAATAATAATGCTGGACAATCCACACAGCATCATCTAGCCCCAAGCTAAGCAGAGCTTGTTTTATGAATCTATACTAATATTATAAAGAGGAAAGATTTGATTGTTTGTTTGTTTGTATGTTTGTTTGTTTGTTTGTTTGTTTGTTTGTTTGAATTGAATAGGCTCCGAAACTACTGGACCGAGTTAAAAAATTCTTTCACCATTAGAATCCTTAATTTTCCGTGATGAACATAGGCTATATAATATTTTTAAAAAAGTTAGGGATCCGCATGAAAAATTCAATAATTGAACCGTGGGCTGTATATTCAACCTCTTTTTCTATTATAGCGCGTCAGAATAGAAAAAGAGGTTGTATAGCGCACGGTGCTTGCTTTTTCTCTACGGCCAGTGTCAGTTTTGGAATGTCGAGTCAATGTCAAAAACCCCAATGCTGTTAAAAAAAGTAAAGATCCGTATGAAAACTGTGAAACCCATCGTTTTAGTGTGTATAAATTCTGAAATTTTTGTTTAATACCCGTGCGAAGCCGGGGCGGGCCGCTAGTAATATATATATATACTACAATATTATCATATTTTTTTTATTATAATAAGTATAGAAAACAACCAGAAACCCTGAACAAATCTGCAGATCGTACAAATATTTGTCCCGAGGCGGGAATCGAACCCGCAACCTCTTGCGTCGCAGGCGGACCTTCGCCCACCGCGCCACAGTGGTCGTCATACACAGTATAGATACGTAGGTTACTTCTCTATTTATTTCTAGACCATATTGTGCGTGACTAGGTAGAACCTTAGAGTAAGTTTAGTTATTCTAAGGGTAGAACATATTACCTAGCAAGAAGCAGACTAAAAGGATTAGAGTTTTCTTTATGGGGTAACCGACCCCATAAAAAAACCATTTATTGGAAAAACTTGGTTGAATAGATTCCATTTGCATGTTTGAAGTCGTTTTAGTCGAAAGTCGATGTTAACGACCTGGAAAGTCTGATGGATGATGGAGAGGGTCTTGGTAGGGTAGAGGTGTTGAAATAGGGTGTTGATGCAGGTACGGTTATTGTCTGAAAGGTGGTCGTACGTATCCGACTATCCGAAGGTGTTTTTATCTATACCTACTAATATTATTATATTTATATTAGGTAATAAAGAGAAAGGATTTGATTATTTGTTCGAATTGAATAGGCTCCGAAACTACTGGACCGATTTGAAAAATTATTTCCGATTTGAAAATATTTGTAAACACAGAAATCGCCTTTGGATAGTCTATTCAGAGACACTTTCAAGCAGATAAAATCGGACGTGTATGTATAACCGATCTCAGTAGATAGTATTTTACTACTACATACTTAGGTACAATACCAAAAACCAATACAGGTAGGTAGGTACTGTACCTACCTACCTTCTTTAACCTGACCTTTCAACCAACTGTTTAGGCACCTAGGTCCCAATGTAGGTGTCATCCCTCAGTCTTATCTAGGTAGGTACCTATTAGGTACCTAGTAGGTACCAAAAACCAATGCAGGTAAGTAGGTACTGTACCTAGATACCTTCTTTAACCTGACCTTTCTACCAACTGTTTAGGCACCTAGGTCCCAATGTAGGTGTCATCCCTCAGTCTTATCTAGGTACGTACCTTAGTACCTTAGTCGTAGGTACCTAGTAGGTACTTACCTATCGTAGTAAGAAGAACTAAACTACGACCTGTATAGGTACTTATACCTATCTCTGACAGAAAATAGGTACTTATCTATGACTAAGAAGGAAGGTTACCTAGCAAGTTATTACATTTTCTTGGAAAAACTTGAATTAAATTATACGAAAAACATGACTAATACTATAGGTATAAAGTATTTCCTAGTGAGTAGGTAAGTTTGGCATCAATATTTGTTTAGCATAACTTACATTATTGTATAACATACCTAGGTATTCATTAGCCTATGCTTTGCGATGAGGTAGGTAGAAGGTAAAAGCTTTAACAGCTATTAACTTATTTTACGTGAATAGGTAGGTAGGTAGGTAGGTACATCTATTGGAAATTAACAAAAGGTTAATGACCTGGGGAGGATATAAATACCTAGAGATATAAATTGAGATTCTGCCCGAACTTACTAGAAATTATAACCACTATATAACTTTAGGCACTCTGCACACAAATTTAGAGACGGTACCAAGCTGTAGGATGTTCAGCAGTGCCTATGGATATCCTATGTTCTCTTAATTTATGCTATTGTAGGTATTGTTATTCTTCTGAAAGTCCAACTATTTATCTACAGGTAAGAGATCTATCCTTCTCAAACAAATTTAATAATGTATACAATATAAACCAATAATAAGTATCTGAGTATGTAAATATTAACATTTAGTCGTCGGCGCTTCGTATTGATTGGATCTTGTCTAAAAGCAAATCAGCCGGCATGCAAGCAGCAGATTGCAGAATGCAACGAAAAATAAAAGAAACTTACTCAAAATCTGCACACAACTGCGTCCACTTTCAAAAACAAAAGAAAACAGCAAATGTCCAATTGTTTTCCCACCACGATCTAAATCAGTTTAGTTTTTCACTTGTTTTTGTTTATTTTCGTTCGAATTTTGAAACTCGTGACGCTCACGCATGCGCATGACAACACTACCTTCTACGACGGCGCGCGTGGTCTAACTGAATGAATGCCGAATGGGCGAAGTAACGAACGAGAACGAACAAAATGAAAAGAAAACAGAACGAATGCGATGCATGCACTTCGAAAAAAGAAACAGATAGCGAATAGGGAAAATAAGGTGCATGAGTGAAACAGACAAATTAATAAGGATTTTGGAAAAGATAGGATAGTATGGATTACCTATGTACGACCAGTAGTTTTGTAATACTACAACAAACCGATTAGAATTTTTTTGTCACTTTTTCTAAAAAAATATTGGTTATTCATAATTTCCCTAAATAGGATCTGTTTTCGTACTTATTGGTAAATACCTTATAAAGTTTTAATTTAATCCCAACAAATCTAACTTAAATTGCTCTAGTAGGTAATTAGCATTCCATTAGTAGGTAAATTCCTACCTAGCCATATAGGTATATACGAAAACATATTTCCATTGATACATTACAGAAAAGAAGCAAAGATTTAGTAGAGATTTACCTAGTATTTAGAGCATCTTACTCGACACGACAGGTTCTAGAATAGAATGGGGTTGATGTTGATCAATATCATTATCAATGTCTGTCGGTCTATATAATCTGGGATGGGTTATATCTTGCTTCAAAATTTTTGTAATTATAACTTGTCATAAGATTGATTTAGTTTTTGGAAATAAAATAAAATGTCACAAATAGTTTTTTCAATCCTCTATAATATAGAGGAGTCTATATTATAATTTATAATAAATCTATTTACAAGCTGAGTATGTGCGTATCTATCTAAAGATTTTTTATACGAGTTAGCATGATATATTTTTCTAATTTATTTAAGCACTAGCTGTCCGCCCCGGCTTCGCGCGGGTATTTAACTAAAATTTAATTTTTCATGCGGAGTCCCATTTTTTTTTATATTCTATAGCCTATGTTCATCAGAGAAAATTTAGGATTGTAATGGTGATGGAGCCTATTCAATTCAAACTTGGAACAATCAAATCTTACAAACTTAGCTCCGCCAATATCGAAAACAAAACAAGTACTCCATCACATCGCATCCCTTTGACAACGCACAAAGCAAAGCAATTCGGGATACACCCACACAAATATTTTATTTTCGTCCCAGCATAACCCCTTGCCCATCTAATTCTATTCTGAACCTTACTCCCTCAACCGAACAGTCAATTTTGCTTTTAATAACCACGGAATAACTCCAAGGATAAAGCTGCTTCAAAGGTGAGGGTGAGTTCTTTTATTTTTTAAACAGGATATCCTGGCAATGGCGCGCGGCCGTTTCCGAGCAAACTGTTCATTACCGAGTGACTGCTTTGTAAAAAAAACCAGCACGTGTATTAAAACAAGTGGGGTTGTAAAAACAGCTGGAAGTTTCATAAAAACTCGCTGGTTGGTTGCAGTTCATATTGTAAAATAGATAGATAACACTTTATTTCGTAACTTACAAATAGAATACAATGGGTACTAACTAAAGTTTACGCCATGGAATTGGCCTTGTCGCTTATAGCGATTTCTTCCAGGCGACCAAGGTGAAAGGAATACATAAGATGGCGGTGCTTAAGATAACATGAATATTATATACCAACCTAAACATAGACCTATGTTAGGTACCTGTACCTAAAAACAATAAAATAATAAAATTAATAAACTAATAGGTACTTACATAAAAAAAATATAAAAAATATTTGATCAATTATGTAGGTACCTTTGCTCCCATTTTTTTTCATTATACTAAGTAGTTAGTTAGATAGTAGGTAGTTAATTTGCGTCAGGACAGGATGTTCGTAAATTTTATGATCTTGTAGATTGAAGTAATTTTTTATAATCACATCAAGCTACGAGTAACTGTCTTTTTAAAAGGCAACTTCTTTAGTGTTATTTAGCTTATTGAATACTTAAATTAAAAATAAATTATAATGTGTTGATTGTAAAAATAACAAGAGGTAGATGTATGATGTATTATTTAATATACATAATGTATTAATAGCACGGACCCACCTGAGTACGTAAGTAAAACAAAGATAAATAAGCTACGTACTCAATTATTATTATTTACTAAAACATTACATCCTTATCCTCCATTGATTTAAAAGGTACAAATTTGGTTTTCGTCAAGAAATATTGAATGGAGTGCAAAGAACAGTGAAGTGGTCAAAAAAACTATAGAAGAGCGTTAGAAGAATAGTTATATCCTCAATGCGTAAACAAAGGGACAGACTACACCCTCTTGAGATAGTGGCACAAAAAAGGCAACCCTTGGGTCTTGGGCCTCTTTAGACGCAATTATTAGAACTGTAATGGGATTTATGGGTGTTTGTTTCTGTGCTACTGAATATTCATAAGATTGAGTTTCATCTATCGGAACTCATTATCGGATCCGTTTGCTATCGAGCTGGGGTAATGAAATAAATAATTGGATTTAGTTGAATCGGTCTGACCCTGGGCTTTATGCTTTTCTTTGTTTTGTTTTGATCTAGATGTTGTAGCTATATAATTTGTTGAAGTCTGATGTTGTTATGGCAACACCGGCAACACGATATTTAATTAAGTACCTTGACGAAGATTTCAGTATTAGATTATCCTCTGCACAGCACAGCTTTCACCAACTACAAAGTCAAACCATTATTGCCTGTGTTTTTGTTTTGTTTCCTTTCCTAGCGTCAAAATACCTTTGGCACTTTCTTATGTGCAATTCTTTACCTTGACTTATACTTATTAGATTAAATTTTTTACCCCATATGGGTCATAGTAAGAATGAGGTACTAGCTACTTACCTAAATAAATGACGACCTCTGTGAGGCATTAGGCGAAGGTCCGCTTGCGACGCAGGAGGTTGCGGGTTCGATTCCCGCCTCCGGACAATTTATTGTACAATATGCAGATATTTTTCATTATGAATGTACCTAAGCATGTTAACTACGAACCTATTATATGTTAACCCGCTTACATTCATAATGAATTCATCAAACTACGATAGTTTTTATAGTAAAATGCAGATATTTGTTCAGATTATTCTGGTCTTAAACTATATAATGTATAGTAAAAAATATGTATCAATGTATTTAAGTATGTCAGTCATCCAATAACATTATCTCTGCAAAGCTTGTGGCTAGATGATGCTGTGAATTAACCAGAATTATTTATTTAGTAATATAGAATCTAAAAAATGTCATCGGCCTAATATCATGAACTCGGCCAAAGCCGTAACATTAGCTAAATTACTGGGCCTTTGTTCTAAAATTGCGTAAATTAGAATAGACAATTTACGAATGTGTCTGACAATAATTAGGCTCATAGCTACTCGTTTAAGACTATTATTACTATAATTATACGGCTATTTATATCGGTAAAATAACTACCTACAATCTTTTTTCGGAAAAATTTAATAAAAAATCTATATGAGGAATTTTTGTTTCATGTTCTAACCTTGTTCTTAGCATTTTTCTTTTGCCCCGCGGGTATTTCAGTTCTACTATTTACCTACGTAAATTCCTTTCTATTTACAGTACATTCTATTCTATATAGAAATTATTGGAAATATTTTCTATTACTTTGGAACGTTTCTCTAAAAAATGGCATTGTTAACATAATTTTCATGCACTGAACAAGTCAAAACAGAATATTGCTAGTTAACAATTAAGTGCCATGCAATTACTTCACTTAATTTAAAAGGCAATCTCACCGTAAACGGTGCTTCAAAGCTAAAGACAGAACGTAAAATGAATCTACCTGGGCATTACGTCTTTGGCACCCTCGCTTCATTCATGAGATTCCATGAGGTTCTATTGTCGTGGACAAGGTCGTCTCGCTGTGAATTCCATGGAAATACATAACGTTATTGAAAGAACTTTTGTGATTAAGTTGAATTTTTAAGGCATTTATGTTCCTCTATTGTTATTATTTGGATTTCGCCAAACTATTACGTTGAGCCTTGTCTTCCAATACTTCTTATGCTGTTGTTATTTTATTTAGGACTAGCGGTCCGCCCCGGCTTCGTACGGGTATTAAACAAAAATTTCACACACGATGGGTTTCACAGGTTTTCATATGGATCCCTTACTTTTTTTAACAACATTGGGGTTTAGACATTGACTCGACACTCCATAACAGACACTGGCCGTAAAGAAAAAGCAAGTCCAGTAGTTTCGGAGCCTATTCAATTCAAAGAAACAAACAATCAAATCTCTCCTCTTTATAATATTAGTATAGATATAGACTAGCAATAGCGACCCGCCTCGGCTTCGCATGAGTGCAATGGTTATACATAAAACCGTCCTCTTGAATCACTATAATCTATTAAACAATAAGTTGACTGTTTTATACTATGTAATGTTTATATAGCATTTAAGTCCTACCTACTTAGAAGCTTGAACATTATCTACTCCTTATGAACATAATACATAATTCTGCATGGCACTCGCCATATATTATTCCAAATTAATATTCATAGACTAGACTAGATAACATTTCGTGAAATACCTACCAATGAATATTATATTTAATACATCTCAAGTCTCAACGCCATGTTGGTACCTAAGTCAGTGACCCTAAGCAGCTAAGACGTCCAATAAAAATACAAACAAACTTAGAAACAAAATATACTTTACGGCAAACAATTCTCAAGTGTATTTCACACCCAATCCCATAAGAGGATTTCGATAAGAATTCTAAGTTTGACAACAGAAACAGTTATTTATGTCTCTTGCGGAGGAGCATTACCTATTTCAGTTGCATAGCTGCAGTTTTGCGGTGCTGCTATTTTTCCTATTTTTCTCCGCTTGGCGTAAAATAGTGGCCAGTTTAAAATGGGAAGAGGACCTGTAAAGTGTCAACAACTATTTTGTCTACTGGCGGAAATAGATTTTATAACGCCGAAGAATGGGCACATGGATTAAATAAATAAATAATGCTGGACAATCCACACAGCATCATCTAGCCCAGATTGATTGTAAAAATAACAACAGACGAAATACTCAATACTCACCTCAATGACAAAGTTGGATGTTGTTTGTTCATACATTATTATTATTAATATACTTCATTTAATTTTGTCTCGTTAAAAATATTTTTTTTGTTATAGAAAATACCTACACAAAATTATTATAAAATAACTGTACAGTAAAAATATATCAATTATTATTATTATAAGCACCTTTTTACAAGAACATCTTCTCAGCCTATTATTTAACATAAAATAGCAACTTATAAAATTAATGAGACGTTTTCTTAAGGTAAAAATTAGTTCTCACCGCTCACGCAATAAGAACATGGCGCTTTTGTTTGAAATTAAAATGGCATTGACTTTAAACAGGTTAAAATAGTGAGATGTAAGTATCTATTAGTAATAGTACTTCTAAGGGTTAAAATGACACTCTACTAGTATTTACTAAATTCCTATTTATATTTCTTTTTTATCGAGTAGGATTTTCCTTTTTTTTATAAACGATTAATAATATATACCTACTTAACTGAATACTTCACCTGAATCTTGAAAATAAAATGCAAAGGGATTGTTTAGACTAAGTTTCACCATGACAATAGTGTAGTGGTACTGCAGTAGTTTTTGCACATTTTCATAGATTTATTCATGATTAATCCTTCGTGGCCACACTGGTGACTTAAATTAATCATCACACTAAGTTACATTATGAACTAGCTGTTGCCAGCGAGTTTACACTCGTTTATCCGCGATAAAATGTAGCCCATTTTGTTAATCCATGTCTATAGCTACATACCTACCTATCTCTATGTAAAATTTCAGCCCGATAACGTTCAGTTTCAGCGAGAATAGGTAACGAACATAAAAAACTTCTTACTCATAAGAATGTAATACCTTATCATTAATTTTACCGCTAAGCCATGAAAAGATATCGTAACATACAGACATTATTAATTTAGCTTTTATAGTTTTCAGGTATGGAATAAGTTGGCAGAAAGTCGTATCCATACTTTGATAACCTTTCCTAGTCCTGCCCTTTTTGGCAGAAGCGGATTGGATGGTTACGTTCATTCACTCTCTTACTCGCCTAAAGAATAATAATATCACTCACACACAGCGCGGTCGCGCAAGACATCATATAGGCCAGCCAAATACAATGTGAAAATGATTTATAGGGAACCGCTTATCTAATGAAATTAGCTCATTCGATTTTTATTTGGTTTGTTTACAATTATTCCACATCGAATTTGACTGAAGTATAGTTAGGTGTGAAGGTATTTACTAACTATTATTTTACAAGGGCCACTCCAACCTAGGTAAGACCTACTTAATTATTTAACTGGGTACTACCTACCTATCTATCTTAAACTTTTGGTCCACAGTAATTTGAATAATAAGGCACATTATTACTTATGTTACTGTGTGGTCGTATCCACTAAAACTTTCAACAACTTTTCTGCGCGTGTTTTATTGGTCATTCATTATTCGCGTCAAAAAAGTTACATTAACGCTCGCGTTTAACCCCAATCATTAAGGTGAAATAAAAACACTTTTGACTAACTTGTATTATATTTATTATAACATTTAGAAATAATCAACTTTTTACTTTAGGATAGCATTATTAATAATCAACATTTTAATTAAGTACTTAAGAGATAAATCAATTTAATGTAGAAACCTTAGAATATAAGGTAGAAACTATTTAGTTAGTACATTATCATGGTGGAATGGTCATGATAAACATGCTCTTGGCATTTTGCACACACAAATCTTACTTTTTGTCTTTGGACCTTGTAAAAAATATTGTATTGTACCTATTTGTGAAAAAACGGGTTTACTTGTGCCATTTTCGACCTTTTCCGCGTGTCCCCTTACCCGCTGGAGAAAATGTTTATATAATTTGGATACAAACGTACCTAGTAATTAGGTACAACTCAAGGGTTTGAGTTACTGTCCGATAGGGAAAAAAAGCCGAAAGATTTATTAAACTTCTCCTCTTTATTATATTAATACATAGAAGGTAAGACTCTGAGAGCGTTGCATAATAAATCATATACAATTTATTGTACACCAAGAGTAAAACAAAACAGAAAAACAGTTGCACAATGGGCTGCCTTCAAAATAAACAAAATGACTTAGAGTATGAAAGGGTATACTTTATCTATGCAAAATGATATAGGTAGCACCTACCTACCTAAATTAATTATCTAACCATGAAGAAATATTCTACGTACTTACATGTAGGTAAATACGAACATTACGAACGTAGAACGTACCTACTTGTCGGATCCGCGAAATGTTCACGAGTTTTCACCACAATCAACGTAAAAGTTTTTCGAGAAGCCTCGAGACACTCCGAAGTTGAAATTGGCGCGAAACTTTTTGAAAATTGATTATAGGTTACGGTGGCAGGTGGCAGGTAGGTTTGTAAAAGGTAAAACCTTGGGTAAAACCCCTGTTTACTTTTGAGTGCCTTACGGATGTGAAAAGCAAAATTCGTCTTGAGCGCCTGGTAAAATAATGAAAGCAATTTTATAAAATATGTACAGTGCGCGTCACATATAAGTACCCCCCCCCCCCCCCCCCTATCTCAATGTATGTGGGACACAATAGTTGTTATTTTTGTGAATTTCAGACTTTGAGTATTATGGAAGGGCAGTTCGATCCTGAGCGCGGGCCTGATAAATTCTTGCATGTGAAAAATTGTGACAAGTTACAAGGGAATTAGAAGTAGTCGAAAATAGTTTGTATACAAGGGGGGTACTTAATTCTGACGCGCACTGTACTATGATACTCGTAGTTCTAGGGGCTATGACTGCAAGATAAACGTAAGAATTAATCCACTAAAACTGTTCCATTGACCACAAGGTTTCTGGATAAACATAACCTAGCCCATAAATCTCGGTACCACCCTAACAGATTAAATTAAACCTAAATCCCCAATCCGTAAGACTACTATGGAGTGAAATTGGATTGCTCAGTCCGATTCCTCGTATTCGATAACCATTTGATTGTTCACCAATTAATGAAGGGCACTTAACCTAGTAAACGAAAATCAGGAATAGGCACGTTTTGGACATTCTCGTGCCAGAAGGCCTGAAAATACGCAATCGTTTGTTTGCGCCGAAATTTCTGTGTTGGAGAATAAAAATAGGTCCCCTGATTATTCTGAACTATTTGGAAAAATTTATAATTTTGATTTTGTAAGTACAGTCAGCTTCAAATTGATAGGTGCGCCTAGAGTAGTCAAATGATCTGAAAAACATAAAACCAATTTGATAATACGCATTTGCAAAATTATCATAGCAAACAAAGCTCTCAAAGGTAGTATGCAAACACTTATGAGTGAATATTTGACATTGATTATTTTCTGAAGTACATACATTATTATTACTTTGAAAGCTTTTTTGCTAAGATAATTTTGAACACTGACTGCTAATATTAATATGAAACAGTGAGTAGTAAGATTTTTTGAACACCTTGGGTGCTCACAACATTATGATGATTCGAACTACATAAAACAAATTGCTTTTATGTTTTTGTAGCTTATTTTGACTACTCTAGGTGCTCATATCAAATTTTGACGTCGACTGTACTACAGACGTGCGTGTACTTACCAAGTTCATCGACATCTTCAGACATCTTTGCACTGCATTGGAGTAAGTTTTTCTGAAAATTTGGCCTGATTGCTTCAGTTGTTTTGCACCGTGACCCTCTATGTAGTTCCTATAAATAATCAAAGGCTCTAACAACAGAAAAGACGGTTCAGTTCATTCATCCGTGAATTGGCAGAGTACATTTCCATCGCCTTTATTTTAACCTTCGTAGGGATCGTACTAGTAGGTCACCAAAGCTCATACACCGCGAAAACTTTAGCCAAGAAAAACATCACAAATCGATGCTACGCGGCGCCAATACTTACGTCAGTCCGGTCAATTTTGTCAACTACGGAGGTAGCTCTCCCAAAATAAAAATAAGTTCACCCCAATCACCACTAATCTACCAATCTCTTTGATCTAAATTGACCTTTGCAGATTTCACGGCACACCAATTAATTTGCTATTTTTGTTTTTAAGGCGACACACCAAGCGTGTGGGTCGCATCGACCTACCAACTATTTGAAAGTCTGTGTCCGGTATCGCCTGGGAGCGTTGCCATGGCGACAGGGGGCGCTGGCGGCGCGCGCCGCATCCAGCCAGCAGACACCACCCCGCTTCGGTAGAGGTCGCGTGTCGAATAACACCGTCCTTACGTTTTTTGACGTAACGATAACCATGCTTTGACTGCATCGGGCTAGTGCATTGTGTGTGTGTGCGATGGTGACGGACATGGAAGCTTGAAAGCTCGCAGGGAGGATCCGACCATGCCGTTCGAGCTACGATCAGGTAGGCAAGCCATTTCAGCCGCATCACGATGGACATAAGGATCTTTTTCGTCTGAAGTAGGAGCCCATGAAAACGACAGTGAAAAAGGGGTTTCTAAGGATTTCATTAAGAAACGTGGTATTCTACGTGGTTGTTTTACTTATGTGAAGTTATTGAGCAGATCCGAAGTTTTATTAAGTTAAGGGTTACGTAAACTGTCGAGTTTGTTTGTTATTACGAAATTGGGTTACATCGGTTTGCGAGGCGTTGGGAATGAAAACAGTTTGAGAATTTAACGCCTTCTTAATGAAGTTCCATACGTTTCTTACTTTTGTTTCCCTGGAAGAACATACTAAGCATGAAGTATTATAATAGTTACTAAGTACTTAACCATATTGCTTTGTTTCCATCTTTGATCACTGAAAAGGTTCTTGTCTTAGTTCTTTGTTCAATGCCCAGTCAAATTAATTCTGCTAGATTTTAGAGTGCAGTTTTTTATGTATTCAAGAAACTTCCAAGCGTCTAAATTTCTTTTAAATCCAGCAGGAGCGAATAAGGAGCTGAAATTGAGAAAATTATTTCTATATCTGTCTTTGGAATAGAAGGGTTATGATTTTGTTGTCCATGATAGAACTCATGGCAATCCAAGAGCTTCCGATTCGACCCACAATTACAGATCTAAGGATCCATTCAAGCGTGTCGAATAGGCTACAAGCACAAGTTCTTTGAAGGTATTCAAGCTCTTTTGAATGTGCACAAAGGAGGGCGCTAACTATTTGGATCCCCAGGGCCTGAAAGTAGGTTAAGCCTGGACGAAGTATGTACCTATAGTATTTGCCTCGTCAGATGAAAAAGCTTTCTTGGCGATTCGATTTTGCTTCAAGATTTTGGTAGCGGGTGATATTTTAATATTGGTAGAGATAGATATGGTAGAAATGGAGGAATTTCTGTAACATGGGCACAAATGCTTTTGATTCTTGATTGCTCTTTCAAGGAATCCTTAAAAACACAATAAAGGTTGTTCAGCTTGCCGCATGTCACCTCTACGGTCGATTGTTTTGTGTTGTTGGGAGATATTTTTTTTATATTTTGTTTCTAATTGGAATGAAGCAAGCGGAAAAGTAATTTGCCGCTAATAGTAAACCATTCTCTATTAACTTATGAAAAAACTGACTTCCATTCGTTGGTTTTATGGAGTAGGTATTTATGAACATATTAAGCAATGATAATTCAGTATGAAATTTAATGTTTTATCTAAATTGCTTGATATTTAGATTGGTATAAGCAAAACAAACATGTATTAGACACGTAAGTGATATAGGTCTAAATGAATTATTTGTTTCTTTTTGACTCCTTACACTAGTGATTATAAAATGTATGAGAATCGAAAGTCAATCACACGTTATTTATTTTTTGTTAATAGCTATTTTACCTGTCTGATAGCTTATTTTGTTAGACTAATGATATAAAATGGATATAAAGTTATTGAATCTGGAAATCTGAAATATGTGATTGTAAGTCATAGATAATTCAGATTCAATCCAATGTACGTACCTTTGTTCATAGATAATTAGTTTACAATTTGCGGTAAATAACTTCTCCGTTTGTTTTAATCGTTCTAGCAGGCAGAAAAAAATAATAAACAGCAAAAAAATAAGTATAAATAGATGCAAAGGTTGTTTATCGACAGGGTGGTGCTCCGAGCAAAACAAACCGATAATGCTGAGAAGAAAGAAGAAGTAATCTAATACTTCTTCGTCTACCCACCACGTCGCCATGGCGGAATTAAATGCATCTTCAAATTATATAATAGATCGTAAATAACTATAAATGTAAGTAAATAAATGTTACTGGGAAATTTACATAGCATCATCTAGAACCAAGCTAATCCGAGCTTATATTATGTTAGTTCCTAACCTAACATCAAGTAATCCAGACACATATTTACAGCAAGTAAGGCAAACAAGTATAACAGAAATCCTCGTGATAATATATCGTCGGCAATATCGCCACTACCACAGTACACTATGGATACTGTGGTAGTGGCGATATTGCCTATATGTATACTGTGCCCTACCATGTGAGATTGTGGTCTAACGTCTATTCATGAACCAAGCTCTATCGCCATTGCTTAAAACAGTACAAGCACAGGTGCAAGTGACTCCATCATCATCTGTTACGTTAGGTTAGGTCAGCGCACAATGTAAACATTTTTATTTCTTACCCAAGAGCGATCAACTTCAACTTCTTTATTTATGGCGTCGCTTGATTTTTGCTACGATTCTGCTAGTGGTAGTGGCGACATTGTGTATGTATAACCACAGTATACAAATGGACACTACATGTACACTGTGGTATAACTGTGCCACTACCATGTGAGATTGTGGTCTAACGTCTATTCATGAACCAAGCTCTATCGCCATTGCTTAAAACAGTACAAGCACAGGTGCAAGTGACTCCATCATCATCTGTTACGTTAGGTTAGGTCAGCGCACAATGTAAACATTTTTATTTCTTACCCAAGAGCGATCAACTTCAACTTCTTTATTTATGGCGTCGCTTGATTTTTGCTACGATTCTGCTAGTGGTAGTGGCGACATTGTGTATGTATAACCACAGTATACAGATGGACACTATATGTACACTGTGGTATAACTGTGCCACTACCATGTGAGATTGTGGTCTAACGTCTATTCATGACCCAAGCTCTATCGCCATTGCTTAAAACAGTACAAGCACAGGTGCAAGTGACTCCATCATCATCTGTTACGTTAGGTTAGGTCAGCGCACAATGTAAACATTTTTATTTCTTACCCAAGAGCGATCAACTTCAACTTCTTTATTTATGGCGTCGCTTGATTTTTGCTACGATTCTGCTAGTGGTAGTGGCGACATTGTGTATGTATAACCACAGTATACAGATGGACACTATATGTACACTGTGGTATAACTGTGCCACTACCATGTGAGATTGTGGTCTAACGTCTATTCATGACCCAAGCTCTATCGCCATTGCTTAAAACAGTACAAGCACAGGTGCAAGTGACTCCATCATCATCTGTTACGTTAGGTTAGGTCAGCGCAAAATGTCAAAATTTTTATTTCTTACTCACTTGCTCAAAAGCGATCAACTTCAACTTCTTTATTTGTGGCGCCGCTTGCTTTTCGCTTCGATTCTGCTAGTATCGACGTAAGAGAGTCATAAACTTCATAATACTTTTAACTCGGATGTTGCTGTGGCGGTTTGAATATTCAATTCAATTAAATGCATTTAGGTACATATTTCAGCTTAGGTTCCGTATGAAAACTTTAATAATGTAACCCAACGTGTGTAAAAATTCATATTTTTTTTGTAAAATAAACGTACAAGGAAATTTTAGATACATATAAAATTATTGAATTACAATTAAAAAACAATCCTAAGGTGAAAAAAAGATATAAGAAAAAAACGTTGAAGGGGAATTCTGGACTTTTAAAATATTTATAGTTATCCCCCTTGCACCCCTCAAGGGGGAATTGTCAAGAGAAAACTGGAATAAACCTACTGTCTATTGAGAATGAGGCTTTAGATTAAAGCTAACAGTTAAATAAACAAGTTAAATGAAGTTCAGGCAATTAAGCTAACCATTACCCTTCATGTAAAGGATCAAGGTACATGGCCAGAAATAGCTGGCCGGGTTGTTCCCTAAGGTATTTGTATTATTAGAGCTGCTAACTATCAGGCTAGAAGACATATATACATACACAAAACTTTATGTTAATCATATATAAAAATTTGTCCCAAATCGGGCATCGAACGCGAAACCTCCTGCGTCACAGGCGGACCTTCGCCCGCCGCGTCACATCGGCCGTTAAAGATAAATTGCTTAATCAACTAGCATATCCCAAATCTGATTTATATCTGATAATATTAGATGGAGCTCAGAATAATCCGTTTGACCTACTTTCATAACAGAAATACTGTCTATGGAATATCAAACGTTGTCAGTCAGAATGGTAGAGTAGAGATATCGGATGTTGGATCATCATACTAATAAAATCATCATAATAATAAAACGTGAAGGTTTTGATAGATGTTTGTTGGTTTCTTCTTCACGCTAAATCAACTGAAGGTTTCAGCTAGAAATTTTGTATAGGTGAAGGTAGACCTGGAATATGGGAATCTTTATAATTTAAGCTACATTGAATAAAGTGTAATCCAAAATCTATATAGGTAGGTACATATAAAAGCAGGTCGTGATAGTTACACTGTTTATAACCCAAGATCGGCTGCACCGATTTGGCTGAAAATTGGTGGGGAGGTAGCTTAGAAACCTGGAGACGGACAAAGGATACTATTTATCCCGGTGTCCAGGTAGTACAGGGAAATGCGGACGATGTCGCGAGCAAAAGTAAGTAAGCTACATAGAAAACAACGCAGAGGAAATTGCGGGTACTCAAGCAATACTGAAATTGATGTTGTGTCTACTGATTCAATTGAAATTCGGTTTATCGTATTCCATGAATATGGTTCATGGTACACGATACATGTTCGTGGAATTCGACAAACTAATTACCGTTCCGTTATCATTCACGTAAGATTGGGCACTAAAGCACTCAAGCCCGTCTTCACAAATGTCTTCCAGAAAATGGGGAAATTCTGTTTCACGCAGTGTCTGTGATTATGATTACCTATAATTATTATAATTATGGGGTATCCTTTATTAACAAAAACTACAATTATATAACCAAACTAGAACTAGAATTTACAAAAGAAATAATTGAGGTAACTGCAGACTGAAACAAACAACAGGTAGCTCATCTCATCCACAGCAATACCCAAGTGTACCCAAGATGCTGGCTGCATTGCCTCGCTGTATGGCAATGCTGATGAGCTGCGCCAGATGCTGACTGGCTCTCTGATCACACGTCGCTTCGACCAGACGCTCAGATTATTTTTTATATATACTAGTTTAACCCTAACTTGGACAATCTCACCTTGTATAATAATGATAAGTTAGGGACACATTTTACACAGTTATTAGTTTCTACTCAATTATTATTTAACAGCTGACCCGCTCGCAATTTCATTCGCGTGGACTTTAGGGTACAAAACCATTCTCGAAATTAGCTAAAACCCTATTACCCCTTGAGCAGGAAGTTATTGAAACCCGTTTTCAATAGTAAATATCCCGTTGAAGCTGTTTAACGCGTTCTCCTGATAAATTGTGAACCGCCGCTCTGTGTATTTTTCACGCTGGATTTAAAGCATCTACGGTAACTTGCCATACGAATGTCAAATTAGTGTGGCATTTGAACTACATGCTGAAACGGCATGGAACAACAGAATGACAATCTGAAACTCGAATACTCTACTTAAGCCATGTTAGAGAAATTCATATGTAATGTTCCCGCGGAAATCCTATTCTTTATATTATTCATGATTTATACGCTATTCCACTGTTGGACATAGGCCTCCCCTAATGAGCGCCATAGCATAGTCTTCGGCTTGTCGCATCCAGCATCATCTATGTCCAACAGTGGACTAACATAGGCTGATGATGATGATGATGATACGCTATTCGTTATCGCTTTATGTGTGTTTCCTATTTGTTGCATAAATTAAGTTTTATGATAAAGTTTAAGCTTTTCGCAGATAAATGAAATTAAACATCGAGAACTTTCTTGCTTTTTCTACTTTTCCTACCCTTATTATGAGATTTAAAAAAATCCTGAAACAAGTGTTTTAATTTAATTTCCATAAATAATTGCAGATCTGTAGCATTTTAGTACAACAAAATATTACAGGTATTTTTTTTCCAGTTAGAGTTACAAAAAATATCATAAAAACATCAAAATCCACTTAAATCTCTATAAGGGTGGAATTTCCAAAAATCCCTTAAATTCCCATACTTTGGTTTTGTAGTTAAAGGGTTTTGATTATCTTCCAAATTAAATAAGTTTCAGCAGTTTGAGCAAGGCGTTGTTCCCAAAAAGCTTAGCCAGCTTGTTCCTTTATATTAAGACTAGCGGTCCGGCCCGGCTTCGCACGGGTATTTACAAAAACATTATTTTTTCATGCGGATCCCTAACTTTTTTGAAAATAGACTATGTACATCAGGGAAAATTTAGGATTCAAATGGTGAAAGAAGTTCTCAAATTTTTATTGTAATGTTTTTTTTTTGGGTAAAAATCCTTACTTATCCTAATGAGTATTCATCATTAAGATATAAGTAAGATAAGGTAGGGTAACCTTTAATTAAACTATTATTGTTCCAATGTTTTTATGTAATATAAAAATATTAATGATATATAACACTGTATAAACTCGTTAGGTAAAAAATTGGCTCCTAAATTTCTATGTCAAATAGCGCTCATAATCATTTCGAAGGATTTGCTCAAGGGGGAAAACAAATTGAACAATTCGATTTTTTATCGGGTTTCATCGAAATAAGATCCCGTGGAAGCTATGATCGACGAAATTGACATGAGTGGGGAATTTTCATTTCCAGAATGAATATTACATTAAGCATACCTATTTATTATTGTAAGTATAAGGTATCTTATTATATGTATCGGTTCTTGAATCCTAGATATTTTTTTGTAAACAAACGGGTTAAGTTTTTTAAGTTCCAAAACTAAAGAAATATTATATTTTTGATATTATAGTGCGTAAGCCCTCGCACTCCGTGTAATCTCTAGGAAATTACATAATATTCCAAAAAAATAGATTTTGGCGGGCCTCGAACTCGCGACTCAGTACCTACGGGATAATATTTAATATCCTAAACAAATATTGGTGATATTTAACGACACTGCTATCATCGAAATTTAAGCTTCGCGAACTCGGCCATGACCCTATTTCACTTGACGTGTGCATTTTATTATACGTTGTTGATGTTTGTGTTTTTAGTTACTTGATGTTATTAACTAAATAATGCTTACAAATCCACACAACTAAGCAGAAGCAAGCTTCAAGCTAAGCAGAGCTTGTATGACACAAGCTCCGCATACTAGATGACTGTTAAACATAAAACAAAATATTAAATACCTACATAGATAGTTTTTTTATGATTTATATAAAACAACCAGAACACCCTGAACAAATATCTGCAGATAGTACAAAATATATGTTTGTTTTCCTTATCTAAATCTAAGTTTAATGTGATTTACATGATGCTGAAAATGAGTAAACACATAATAATTTAAACTTGCAAAAGGCTTAGTACTAAAATATCAGATAAAAAAGTGTTGCTCCAACTCGAAAACTAACAATCTAACATGGTAAAGGTTTTTCGCAAAGATTGAAGTTATCACTTTATTTCCCAGTATTATTTAGGTAATTTGTATTTTGTGACGTCTCCAAAAGTCCTTTAGGGTCTTAATGAAATAAAGCACTTTGATTTTGATTTTTATAACTCAGTTTTACCATGTATATATTTCTAAAGTCATTTATAACGGGATATTGACCATGGTTAGAGTAAGTATTGAGTTTTCCAATATTTCCGCACACTCAAAACTCTAATCATGGTAAATATCCTGTTATAAATGACTTTAGTGTTAATAACCATAATAGTTTCAAGTTTTATGTATCTAGGTCAGAAGCATTTTTTGAAGATCGGCTGAAATTCAAAGACACCAACAGAAGTTTCTCCGACAAAACTGACGTGAAGCTGCCTGAAGTGCCGACTTATTTACATGCCAGTGCCAAAGAGTTACGTCATATGACAGATCTACTTGTAGAAGGGTGACCTAGTTAATAGAGAACTCCAAAGACTTCAAAGACTGCATTTCCAGGGAAGTGACTTTTTTTGTAATATTTACATGGACTTTTCATGGACAAAAGTCTTACGAGTTGAAAAAACCAATTTTTTCCCCCAGATAAATATTATAGACAGAATAACTAGGAAAAGATTATATTACTTTGTATTATATTAAATTATTATTGTATTAAATATCTGGCACCCATAACACACGCTCAGCTTAACTTAGGGCTGAATGAAGCAGTGTGGATTATCCAGCTATTATTTAAAATTTTACCTATTTATGTATTTAAAATTTTTACGAGTGATGTCGAAATAAAACAAAAGAGGGAGACTATGTCCTGTGGATTATTATGGGCCAATGATCACTTGATGGGGTTTTTGGAGGGATTTTTATTCCGTAGGTGGCATAAGCCCGTTTCCGCGATCGACCTCATTTTATCGAGGCTACAAAACAAAAACTTAATTGAATCGCCTTTACGAAATTGAATAAGCGAACTCCAATCAATTTCCAGCGCAGTTTTTGCTTCAGTAAATTAACCTCAATAAATTTTCATTCATTGTTCTTAATTATTTTTTTCCGTTTTGAATCAAAACGGGTGCTGTTTATACTTTGTTCTATATAAAGGTGAGGGGCAATTAAAATTAAGCTTCTAGTTTTGGGGTATTTGTAAAGAAGGAAAACTGAGTGTCCATGGGCATTTTCATATACTTTATAAGAAATAAATAAAACGGATGCTTTAATGTTTATGAACTTAGTTATTAGGCAAGATACTTAGGTTTGTGTTCATCATAAAATAATTAGATAATTAGGCAGCTTTGACGGTAAACTTTGACGTTTAATGTATGAAAACCTATGAAAACGTCAAAACAACTATAAACTTTAACCATTAGCTGGTGAGCTCGGGACTCTTGGTTTGTACTTTCTTGAAATAAGCCCAGTTTTACTTTGTTCTCCAGAGAAAAATCAAAAACATAACTATGTACTTATTAATAGGTTCATGAACATGACATGGTTTTTCTTGTTCAACACACATTGTGTGTTATTTTACTACAAAACTAAGGGTGTAGAAAATAAGTATCTTGGATTAAGTAACTTGTTTGTTTGATGACGTTTCTTAGGGTACAAATCCTGTAACTTTAAACTCCACAGAACAGTAAACTGTACGTCCAGATGCAGAAAACTGGCAAGCTAAGCGATATTTATTAGACTGGCGCTGAGCCAGGCGTGTTTGCGACAAGGTTATACGGCACATAATTCTGTGTAGGACTATGGGACGTTGGGCGAAGGTTCAATGAGTTATATAGATTCAATGCACGCTGAATTAAGTCTTGAAAGCTTTCAAGTGATTTCAAAATAATCATAAGCTCGCTTGAGTAATATTTTAAAAGGGGCTGCAAAGTCATATTGTAATATTAAAAATATCTATGGTGTTGCAAAGTGCTTTACCAGTCACAATATGACCTTTTCGGACTAAAAGCCTGCGAAAGCCACCCCTTTTGTTGTTTAGTGCTGAGAGTTAGTCCGCATATGCCTCCACAAAAAGTAAAAAAGTAAATGATCACCGATTATGAGGTTTGAATTATCGGTACTTGGCAGATGTATTGGCGAGCAAAGTTGCACCTAAAATTCAACTAAACTAATATTATAAAGAGAAATGATTTGATTGTTTGTTTGAATTTAATAGGCTCCAAAACTACTGCACTTATTCGAGATATTTTGTCACCTTTTGAATCCTACAGTATCCCTGTTAAACTATTATAGGCTATATATTATTTTAAAAAGTTGTAAATTTGTAGAAATCGCGTCCACCGTTGCAAGACAATTTATCAGGGCAACATATAAAGTATTTTCACCTTTCGCTTAACTTAAGAGTGTTGTTCTTACAATGCCAATAATATTTTACCAAAGAAGCTGTTGATGATAAAAAAGAAAGAAAGAAAGATCAATCTATTTGGCCAAAAACAGGTAGTTACATATTAATATGATAACATAATTTTTTTACTTCCTTTGTGAGGTATAATAAAGTATTTTCTATCTATCTATCTATAAATTATGTAAGCATTTATTTTAGCTTCTGTCCACTGTTGGACGAACAAAGGCTTAAGGCGCTTTTTATTATAGGCAGTGCAGCAAACTTTGGCATGTGCTTGTTTTCTATGGAACATAAGATTTTTTATTTTTTAACCGTGAAAATCTGTTGTAAGCTAAAAAGTTGCTTATAACGAAAACCTTCAAATTGCGTACAGAAAAAAGTCACTGACTGTTTTTCGTTGCTCCTAAATGCATAAATCGTCGTATCCTACGAATACGGTCACAGTTGCAAAACACCAACTTTACAGGAGACGGTTTTTTCTGATTATTTCGCAAAAGTTTCTATTGAACGAGTGTGATTTTTTTTGCTAAAACGTTTTCTCATATTTTCTGCTAAATTATCATAAAGGTTTCATAAATAAAAAAAACCTTTTTCCCTAGTTTTTGTCCCTTAGCACCTTGTTCCACGTGCAAGTTTCAAATCGACGTTATACTCAGCGCCATTGTGACCGTTTTCCACGCAGATTTCGCTTCACGTCCTCAACTAGGGGGGTAACAAACGTCTTTGTAAACTTATTCGACGGGATTATGATGGACAATTACACATTTTACGAAGGTCATAGTTTATTGTCCTTTATAATTTGGTTCTGTACCTTGATAATTTGCTTCAGAAATTGTTTATTCATGCTGTACTTAGGATGCGCTGTACACCCAGAGACGATATTAAATGTATTTAGTTTATCTAGCACTTAATCGACGACCTGTATGGCGCAGCTGCTGGCGAAGGCCTTTAAGGGACTTCGTCGCTGGAGGTTGTGGGTTCGATTCTCGCCTTGGGAAAAATGTTTATACATTTATTGCCGCTGATTTGTCACAGCTGGTTGGTAGGTACAGCTAAAATGCAACAAATCATTCGAAAGCCAAAACCCAGTTCGTGTAAAACTGTGCAAATTTTGCTGACATACTAAACAAAATGTGTTTTCGTAAACTATGTAAAACTCGTACTAGGGTTTCATGATTTAATGTAATGATTGGAACTAATTTTTTAGTAATTATGGTATACTCACTCATATAAAAAAGGTAATTTTATAATAAATAATGGAGTTTTCTGGCCACAACGCCAAGCCTAAACCGATGAAGCTAGAAAGCTGAAATTTGGTAGGCTGGACCTTTAACTACACAAATACCCGCTAGTAAGGGTTTTTTCTTATTCCACCCCTAAAGAGGTAAATGGGGGTTTTGAGGTTTTTGGTGTTTTTTGAAAATCTGTAACCGGTGGTTCGGTTGGTTAGATACCTACATTGAATTACTAAACACACAATAAGAATGATAGAAACAAGATAACTTGTTTCAGGATTTTTCAAAATATTCCTAAAAATTTAGTGATACTGGTAATTAAAGTTTGAGATTTATAATATCATTCTGTATTGAAATATCTATAACTTTGTAATGCAAGGTGCTATTGGCTTCAAATTTCATTATGTAATGATAGAAAAGTAAATTAAAAAGGCAATATTATGTGATTTATTTTAAGGAAAATTGCTAAGAACAATTAAAATACAAAACTATTCAACATATGTTTCAGGATTTTTGAAAATATTTCCGCAAACTGTAAATACGGTTATTGAAATATTGGATTTGTAATTTTTGGTAACGTATTTAAATGACTGTTACTATTTAACGTGCGCTGGTAATGCCCTCAAATTTTATTTATGTATTGAATATACATTAAATGGTTAAACATGTTTTAAGGTCTATTTTCATATCTCTAAATTAGGGTAGAGAAAGTCAAACTTCCCGATATTTAGTTTCAATCCGATTGGTCTTGCATAAAATCTCAATTCACTAAATTAATGAAATAATAACAATGAATGAATGTTTGAAGATTTATTAAAACTTTTCTCAAAATGGGCTAAGGTAGAATGTTTAAAGCATATCGTATGACAAGACTGCTTCAAATTCACTAAATAAAAAAATATACTGGAAACTTTAAAAAAAAGAATACCTACTTAATTAACGGACATAAAAATGATATCATAAGCGTCTTTCCGATTTTGGTGAAATTCCGATTTTTTCTTATAATAGGGAATTAGCTGATTTCGTGAAAGTGTTTTACCCTAAACACGTCCACGCCAATGAAATTACAAGCGAGTCAGCTAGTTGTCATTATATTATACGAGCATTCATTACATGATTATTGTCATAATAGATTGATATCAGAGCCAAGGCATGGCGTATTCATCGATAAATCTTTTATCTGTTAATTTCCTAACCTATTTAGTATTTAAATGCTATGTCTATTAAAAAAACAACAAGTAATGGAATTAAAATTCGCAGATGTTTGTAGGGAGTGTTCTGGTTGATTTTTATGTATATATAATAAAAAAAAATTATATCTATAAGGTCTATTGTGTTAAGTCATCTGATAACCAAAACACAAGTTTAAGTCGATTGTTCAGCATTTTATTTATTCATCCTATTAATCTCGTTACTGTATCCAGATTAGAGAACTCGTCAATAAGCCTGTCTGAAGCCAACTACTATGTGGTTGCTCACGTTATAATATTAAAAAGAAAACACATATTTAATTCGCTGTTTTGTACTCTGTCGTCTGATGACCTTATTTGTAGAAGTCGAAAAATCCTGAAAATATTGACTTCTCTTGAAAATCCTTAAAACCTGTTTCTCTTTATTTTATTTTTCACATTGGATTGGACAAGCAAATAGTTTAATATGTTTAGTCGTCAATGGAATATCGGGAACTCTGGCAACTTTTACATTTTCTAATATCCAAGTGATTTTTATACAAAAAGTCAAATACAGTTGTAGTTTAAAGCACCGCATGTAAAAAGCTTACAATCAATTCAATACTTTAGTAAATACAAAACCAATACAAATAATTCAAATAATTTTAACCTATACTAAAATCTTTTAGTTTGGTTAAATTGCCGATTTACTAAATGTCAGAAATATTTTTAGAATTCGAACAACTGTTGGTTTATAGTTTAAACAAATTGTGTCACTGTTCTCAGTTCTTATTGAGTGACCTTTATAAAAAAACCCTGAAAGGCATATGATAATTTCATAAATATTGATATTCTATATTAAAAAGTTACAGAGAATTCAAAACAAAACCCAACTACGTATCTCAAACATGTATAACCCGTTCCAGTCCATTTTCAGGAGTATTTTAAAACTTCCTGAAACAAATATTCATTTATTTATATTATTAAGATTTTACAATGGAATAGGTATTCCTAACAAAAAATATAGGTACTTCGCAAATGAAGTGATTGTTTGCATCCGCATTCGCGAATGTGAAAGATGTACATTCGTTACATATAAAATCTATACTAATACTGTAGATACGAAGGTCAGACCCTGTCTGTCTGTTTGTTGCTTTAACGCTTTAATCGATTTAACGATGAAATTTTTCTTCACACAGAAGAAAAATGAACAAGAAACTAGTATAACCTATAATTGTACCTTAGTAGGTTGTTAGAACATAATTATGTATGTACACGTACCTACTCGCATTATATATAAATTTAGCATTTTCCGTGCTTTCATAACCAAAGACAATTCATGTGCCTAGCCAAACTATTAAAAATGCAGTTCGTAGTCGACAAACAGTGCGGTAATCCGCGCCCGCGCGCCTTTTCACCCGCGCTACATGGTTACTCTGGAGTATGTAACCGTATTCGCCGGGAAATACTTGTGATCTTTGCGTTTTTCACGGGGAAGAAAGTGCCAAAGCTGTTTGTTAACTTTTTCGTCGGGCTAAATCCATCAATGTAATTGTGACCAAATTTTAAAATCTTAATAACTTTTTTATTTTCAGTATTTTTTAATTTTTTTTGAACTGGTATGATGTAAATCATAATGGAGATTCCAAAAATGCAATAAAAATAAAAAGTCACACTGGCGACTGTGACCCTATTCGTAGGATACGACGAAATGTTAGGGCCAAAAACGTTTTGCAACGTACCAAGTGTTGTTTGTGACAGACAAGGTTATTCGGGTACAGACTAGGTCGATGGTTCCAAAGAACTTGCAGAATTGTTGTAATTTAATGAAAATGGGGACATTTAGGGATCGGTTGAGCTGAGAATATAAACGCGCTGAGTCTGCGATTTTATAATTTTCAGAGATATTATCTGAATCCGATAACTGATCATTGTCATCATTGTCTTTGAATAGATGTTTTCTAGAAGCTCTCACTCATTGTATTTGTGTATTTTGTAATGAATGTAAAATACGTTTTTTACACCAATAGAGTATTTGTATAATCAAGTATTTTTTGTATTGTATTTTACAAGGTTTTCCGCGGAATTGTTGCTAAATATTGTCGGTACTTATATTTTGACATGGATTTTCGTAAAGTAACGCTGGAACCATGCTGGAACTCTTATTTATTGTTTTTTCTCTAGATGTGAATGGAAACATTTTTATGTTTGTAAACAAGAATTACCACGTAGATTTCCCCGCACCTGGACGCTTGAGCTGCGAACAGGAATCGTTTTACTTAGACCTGCCTAGACTGTTAAAGTCTCAAAGCCTACCTACCTATAAACGTCAAGAAATTCGAGTAAGTACAATTCGCTTTTGCCCATCTGGGTACAGTTTTGTGCCCTGTGTAAGCCTGTTCATATAACGCATTAGAATGTGCCTCTCTAATATGAATGAATTAATAATTCATTTATTGTTTCTGAATTAGGAAATGCATTTATTGTTTATGGGTCAGTACACAAGACTTATTTTAGATCTCTGGATTCTACTGCTTAGGCGTACAAACATTCCATTATGAATATGTACGAGTACTATAGATAGTATCATCCCATAGTGCAAGCACTATGTTTCGTAACATTGTTCAGCATTCTCTAGAGATAGCGTGTTGAACAGTATTCTTGAGGAAATGATCTATTTTCACGTTATCTTTCTTCATTATTTTTGTTTCATTTTACTAATAAATTGACATTATTTTGGTTGTGTTCTGTCAGTCAAATGCGTGGTAGGCGGATCTTCGCCCACCGCGCACTGAGGTCGTTGAAGTATTATTTTTCTGGAGTATACTTTTTCTATCGTCTATTTGTTACCTATTATTCTTGTTTGTTTTAGGTAAACTAAATATGATATTAATCTACTACGGAAGCATACCTACGTAAGCGAAGCTATGCGAGTAGGTATTAAAAACTCTTTGGTAAAAAAGGTTATCGAGGACAGCCTTTCGTAACCGTCGGTTAACAACCTCAAAATTCCAACCTTCAAAAAGCTTATAAAATTCCAAGAGACCCTTGAAAATAGCATCTACCGAAGGTTTCGCGAGTGTCTCTCCGACGTTACGTTATTTTAGCCAATTCCACTTTAACTTGGGGAAATTTCCAGAAATTTCAGGGAAAAAGAGTGCCCTAGTACATACCTTATTTTGAGGAGAAAATTTGGTAGTAAGGATTGTAATATTGTGCCTAACTTAGAATAACTTAGTGTATAATCTAATGGCTACCCAGAATTATTTGATAGCTAGTTTTTGCCCTCAGCTTTGCGCGCGTTGTTTATATGGCAAAGTTTAAACGGTTTTTATTTGACCCGAGATCTGGTCCTCTGGAACCTTAATAACAAATAAAAATTTGTAATTAAGGTTTTATCCTGATTAAAAAGTAACAGCAGTTTACTTTATTAGTTAGTAAACAATAAAAAACCCGTGTCTATTTACGTCCCTTAACATTACGTACGGCTTAGATTTCTTAAAAAGAATATAAACAGTGGTTTGGTGTTGTTATATCTAAGCTATAATATAATTTAAAAAGGAAAAATCTGATTGTTTGTTTATATTGAAAAGACTTCGAAACTACTTATGCTCATGATTTGACAACATAGGTTATGTAGAATATTTTCAAAAAGAAAGTATAGGGATCCGTATGAAAACTTCAAAATAACGTAATCAAGAGCTTACGTGTGTGTAAAATTAATAATTTTTAAAACTTTTGTTCATCCGGGGCGGAGTGCTAGTAATCATTGAATTTAAGTATAACTAGAGAGCACGAGGTGAAAACCCCAACGCCATCCATTCATCCAAACTTTTGCATTTTATTATTAGTGTCAATTTGCGAGATACACCTTGACACAGGCATTGTGGCTGAGACGTGGGTTAATTGATTATGATTATAAAATGATCTATCCCTATTTATATAAGATAAACGCGTTAGGGCCCGGCATCGCAAGATATTTAAAAAAAATTTAAAATTAAGGCTCTCAATCTTTCAAGGGTATTTTCATTTAAATTGTTTTGTACATTATTGAACTTTTCATACGGGTCTCTAAACTTTTTGAATATATTCTATAAGCCCATGTTAATCAGGGAAAAAGTAGGATTCTAATGGTATACGATTTTTTCAAATCAGTCCAGTACTTTCGGAGCCTATTCAATCCAAACAAACAAACGATCAGTGAAGAAGACTAGTTGCTGCCCGCGTCTTCGCACGTGTTTTCCGGGAATAAAAAGCATTATGTCCTTTGTGTGGTAATGCTTTTACGATCTGCAGATCTTTGTTTAGGGTTTTCTAGTAGTTTTCTATGTAAAACAAATATTAATGTCTCTGTAACCTGTTCTTTATTTGTAACTAGCAGTCCGCCCCGGCTTCGCACGGGTATTACACAAAAATTTCAGAAATTATACATACTAACACGATGGTTTTCACATTTTTCATACGGATCCCATACTTATTTTAACAGAATTGGGGTTTTTGACATTGATTCGACACTCCATAACTGACACTGGCCGTAGAGAAAAAGCAAGCACCGTGCGCTATATATTCAACCTCTTTTTCTATTATGACGCGCCATAATAGAAAAAGAGGTTGAATATATAGCGCACGGTTTAATTATTGAATTTTCCATGCGGATCCCTAACTTTTTTGAAAATATTATATAGCCTATGTTCATCACGGAAAATTTAGGATTCTAATGGTGAAAGAATTTTTCAAATCAGTCTAGTAGTTTCGGAGCCTATTCAATTCAAACGAAAAAAACAAACAAACAAACAATCAAATCTTTCCTCTTTATAATATACATATAGATATAGATATATTACATTAACTACATCAGTATTCTAGTACCTACCCATACCACAAGCATCCTTTGCTTGGGGCTAAATGACGCGTGGATGTGATGTGATTATCCCGCATTATTTATTATCTTGTTTACACCTCATCGATACTAACAAGCAATCAATCGCCGACCGTTTCCGAAGCAAATGCAAGTCAATTGCCTTATTTCCACAGAGAAGCCCTAAATCATGACCGCGGCCCACTTCGGTAAATGGGCGAGCAGTTAATGGCCCAACGAAGGATAAAATACAGCTGCTGAACAACCGTTGGGTTTGTCAGGTGTTTAAGATAATGCTGGACAATCCAGTATGATCTAGCCCTAAGTTAGCAGAGCTTGTGATTTGGGTACTAGATGACTGATATTTAAAACTAGCTAGTTTATAATCTAGTTTAGCTCCTGATCCTGTGGGTTTTTCGGAATAAAAAGTGGACCATATGTTATTCCACGTCATAAGGTATCTGTGTATTAAATTCCAGTTTTTACGTGAAAGAGTACCTAACAAACATCCATCCATACTTACAAACTTTCGCGTTTATAATATTAGTGGGATTATACCTTGTGTTTCTTAATAATATTTCATATGTACATATTATTATGCTTGATTGTAAACATAATTTTTTCACATAAACTTAATATTTTTACTAATAAATTGTTCATCTTAATCAAACGCTAGTACTTAGCCACACTGTGGCAGTGTTATGTTTATCATAAACCATTCTACAATAAAACATATAATTCTATATAACATTGATCCAAAGATAAGATAAATAAGAAAATTATAATTAAATAATTA
Source organism: Eupithecia pulchellata (assembly GCA_963931895.1). Classification (NCBI taxonomy): domain Eukaryota; kingdom Metazoa; phylum Arthropoda; class Insecta; order Lepidoptera; family Geometridae; genus Eupithecia; species Eupithecia pulchellata. The sequence goes on from OZ007540.1 coordinate 3,576,826, forward strand.
TGTCTCTTTGTGAGTAACCTAAACGCATTCACTGCCCAGCCTCGGCGTGCCAACGCGGGTCTAACCGCTACACGCCGTTACAAGAGAACAAGGAACATCTGCCTCTGGAATATTTTTAAACTTATGCGATCTGAACACTTTTTATTAGTAATATTTTAACGTGTATTTATCGCTATAATTTGCTTTTTTTTTATTAAATTTTTCTCAAAATTTCTACAGGTTTGCACTCTGTCGTAGTCATGTCGTGACCTGTTGAAAGGTCGAGAAAAATTAAATAAAAAAAATAAAAATAAAAAAGAAAAGTAAATTATAGCGATAAATACCCGTTAAAATCTATAGATGATATCCCGGGCAAAGACAAAATCCACCCTTTATCCCAGAAAGACGTATGCACATTCGCGTTCAGTTAACAGCAAATATAAATTTCCACAGCTGTTCCCCCCATCTACTGAATATACAGAGCAAAGCATCAATAAGATTCCCCCGAGCCTGCGATATCGTTACTCTGATGTATTTATGGCTAACTAGAGTAAATTAATGTGGATGTTATTAAATTGCGGTTCAGGAAGCCTTTTTTATGGTATTACTCTATTAGATATCGGTTTTTATCGTAGGGGAGTTGTTTTTGTTGTTTACAGCTGTTTGCATTTTCGATACAGTTCAGAGTTTTGATTTATAAGATATGATAATTAAGTCATTTATTGTTATTATTAATCATATAATTGAGTTTTTTTAATGTAATACTATTTGTTTTTAAAAAATACAGTACCTACATTATTTCGATCACTTTTAAATTTCCTCTCGATGATTTCCGGTCCGGAAAAAACTTACCTGTATGTTATTGGTACAAATAATAGCTTTGTCCTAGAACTACAAACGTAAAAAACAAGAAGTTTTACGAGTGTTTTCCGCATAGGATGTAGGAAAATTTCGTACACATCTCGTACCGCCCCACAAAGATTGCATTCTCTGCTTCCAAAAATTTATAGAAAATTTTTAATGAATTCCTTCTCCCGAAAGTCGTATAAACATTTGTTTTATTTTATATATAAAACTAATTTTATTTTCAAAATACAGCACGTACTTTCGATAACTTTCAAACTTCTTCTCGATGGCCCGGAAAAAACTCACCTCCATATTATTGGTATAACAATGGCTTTGTACTAGAACTAAAAACGTTAAAAACAAGAAGTTTTACGAGGTGTTTTCCGCATAGACGAATGTGAGACAATTTCGTACACACCTCGTACAAGCCTCGTACCTTCACACGAAGATTGAATTTCTCTCCCCTATAAAAGGACACATACCTCCAATTCTGTGTCCGTCTGTTACATTACGACTTACGACAACGTTTCTTGTTATGTCGCTCAACACGTCTTGTACGTGGTCGGTGTACTGACGGTAATTTTATTTCAGATAGCACCTTAATCGTGTTATATAACAAAATACTACTGTTTTATTGTTATTTTGTGTTGTGACTGTGTTGTGTTAAACCGTTTGGAGCTTCTGCAATAAATTTACTTCGATGATATCGATGTTAAATAATATTTTAATACCTACAATATTTTTTTGGTTTCGAAAGCGTGTTATTGATTTTCTTATCACTTAAATAATTTGTCCACTAGTCAAAGAAGTTAAAAAGAACCCACTTGTATATTGAAATATAATTTTGACTAATAAAATAAATAAATAGGTAAAGCTGGACAACTCAAACAGCATCACCTAGCCTCAAACTAAGCATAGCTCGTTTTATGGGTACTAGATGACTGATATACATAACACAATAGGTATATTATATTACATACCTACTATATATATTTTTACGATACATAAAAAGCGACCAGAAAACTCTGAATAAATATCTGCAGATCGTACAAACATTTGTCCCGAGGCATCGAACCCGCAACCTCGCCCATGGCGCCACAGACGTATAATGTTACTTTACTTGTGTGAATAAATCTAAGTTTAGTGCGATTAAGATACATGTTAGTATTTGTATACAGCTAAGCAATTGAATTCCTTACATGCTATTGTCCGTGCGGAATCTATTAGCGACATCTATCCAAGCATCAACGTCATTACTTACTATCTCTATACCTCTAATTACTTACATTAAGCTTATCTTTGTACCTATTTGGGACCGTCGTCTTGTGAATGCAACTTCGTTTTACGTTTTACTCGGATTAATTCTGTCCAAACTTCAGCAAGTCCGTTACCCAATTGAAGAATCCAACTGTAGCAATTATATGATATTGACCATTATATCGTGATAGGGATTTTCTTTTACTGTTGATTCTTTGTAAATTTTTATTACCTTTTCTTTTGTTTACGTACCTACCTAATATATTCTTTCGATTTTTGACCATATCTGTGAATTTGTTTGTGTGATTGATTAGAGACCTTAAGTTATTTATGAATCCCATGTTATCAATAGTCTTGGTTATATTAGAATTTAGTAAATGTGACTTATGTAGCGATGTTGATAAGAAAATCTTAAATATTTATTTTTATGTTCATTAAAAATAAATACCTACTGTAGGCCAAGCACGGGGATTGTTCTCTAGGGTAGAATATACAATAATGGCATCGCATCGCCATACATTGCGTACATTATAGAAGTTGAAGAAATTAATTTCAAAGAATTTACGCATTCGATGACAAAGTGACGTAATTTTTTTCTATTCTACCTTAGACAAGAAAGCCCGTGCTTGCCCTACTGGTTGTTATTATTATTTATTTTTATTCTTAACTTTTTTTCCTTTCACTTTTCGAAGAGGTTTGGCTGGTTCTACGTTCTTTTTATTTATTCAAAACATAATTACCATCAAAGAATTCAAACAAATGTATAGATCTTTTCAATTGAAACAGTTGAGGTAACTGCAGAAACAATCTGTACCTACCACTTTACAAATTATTAATATGTTACCGGCAATCTGTATAATTCAGGTATTCTAAACAATACCTATGTAGGCAATGTATAGAATAATTAGGGCCGCGTGTACAGGCAATGTATAAAATAAATAAATCTTGTTCTATATTTATAGTTTATATTTTCGTCATTGTTAACCGGCCTTCCTATAAAATGACGGTCAACTGAAACATGTAAAATGTTTACTTAAACACTTTATTAAAATTAACTATAAGGTTGCTCCTTTTAAATATATTTATGAAAAGGATAAAATAAAGTACCTTTTTTACTACAGTAAAATCACAATAAAATTATCGTGATATTTAAAACTACTCTGGTAGTAACATAATGTAATTACAAGTACTCACGTACTAACGCAAAAAATTAATTTTATAGAATAAAATGTGAGCTTTCTACCGCTACTATTATAACCTTTTTAAAGAAGTGTGTCAGTTATTTATTCTTACAAGAACATAAGAAACACTCTCATCTTTTACATACTTAATCGGCTGCGATTTCTGTATTGTATAGAAAACCTAGGCAAAGTATAAAATTAATAATATTTCATACATTACCAAGGTATTATACAGAATACCGGATTATCCGACTTGGCGGTAACATAGTAAAGATATTAAATTGAACTTTGGTGGTGTTTTAAATTATTCAATATTTGGGCATGCGACATGAGTGCTTTTGCCAGCTTTTATTAGGTATATATTTTATTAGTTAAAATCACGAACTTTATGCCATACGAGTATTTGTTTTAGTAACTAAGCATAAAATGGTATTTTGTCAATATTCAAATGATATTTTTATTTAAAAACAACCACTCAGGTAATTAATTAATAACAACCTTTTTAAATATATTAAAATATTGATTTATTCGCCTAAATTACCAACTTGTCAATATTTTTAGGGTTTCGTAAACAAAGGGAGAAAGTTATTAACTAATCTTTCGCTGTCCGTCTGTGCTGCACAGACGTTGATACTTCTAGACTAGTCTATTTCGGCTACTTCCATAGTATTATGTCATATGGCATACTGCTGTGGGGGAACGCTGCAGATATTAACACCATATTTGTGCTGCAGAAGAGGGCTGTTCGTGCAATCTATAATATGGGTCCCAGAGAATCCTTGCGTGAAAAATTCAAAGAAATAAACATAATGACAGTAACATGTCAATATATTTATGAAAATTTGATGTACACTCATAAAAATATCAATAAGTTCATTAAAAATAGCGATATACATAATGTTAATACTAGAAATAAGAATAAACTAGCTGTGTCCACTACTAGGCTACAAAATTTATGTGTCTTTCAAAGGGCAATGTATACGCTTCTACAACAGAACTCCAAGTGAGTTGCAAAAATTATCTGTAAATAAATTTAAACGGATTGTTAAAACTATTCTTTGCAAAAAGGCTTACTATAAAGTATCAGATTATCTAGATGACAAAAAAGTTTGGGACGAGTTTTGCTCCAACTCGAAAACTAACAAGCTAACAAGGTAAAGGTTTCTTGTTCGCTTCTTTACTTTACCTTAAAAAGATTGAAGAAGTGATCACTTTATTTCCCAGTATTACTAATGTAATTTGTGTTTTGTGACGTGTCCAAGAGTCCTGTAAGGTCTAAAGGAAATAAAGCACTTTGATTTTGATTTTTTTTTGCAGCGGGCTATATCTAAAAGGTAGACATGTGAAATTTTCACAGAAAATGTGTTTCTAACAGGAAATGAAATAAATATTTTTTTGACTTTGGATCAGATAATTTTGACGCTTTATATGATACCTATTGTTTTTTACATACTTAGATAGTTAAAAAGGAGCACCTTAGTAATCCTGTCTTATGATTATGAATAGAATAGAATAAAATATTTTATTAGCAACTCATACAGAAAAAAAAAACTTTTGAAACTATCATGGTTATTAACACAGTTTTTTGAACAAAAGACAAATTATGATCGGTATATCTGCCAATAAAATCAGTTCTCACAGTTGTTGTGCCGAAATATTGGAAATCTCAAAACTCGTGGTTAATATCCCATACAGAAATATGTTTATAAAAAATTATAAATATACACAAAATGGATTTATTTTTGCAATGAGACACAAAACGGTCTCTGTCTCAGCGTGGTTGTACACTCGTTACGGCAAACGCTGGTATTGCGATTGCGACAAAGATCGTATCGTGTCGTATAAATATTTTTTTGCTTTGCTTTTCTACTTTTAAAACCGTAATGAACCCTCCTTGTGCGAGCCACTCGCACTTAGCCTGTTTTATTACAAAAAAATCCAGTGAAAAGCCTCTACGGAGGAAAAACTTTGAACTTAATTATAAAAGATGCTCATAATTAACTTATTTACATGAGTTTGAAGCTTTTCAAGGTGTTTCCTTGGGAAATGTTTAAGTATTTTTGTTTCTTATTTATTTAAGAAATAATTTTTAACTTACCGTGTACCTCTTTGAAAATGTTCAAATGTGTGATCTAATATCATCAATAATTTATCTGACATTTCTCTGTATATTGTTTGCAACAGTCTGCAGTCAGCTCAATTGTATATACTGGATCTAATTTGGTTACCTATTTTTTTTTATATTAATAAATGTTGTACCCAATCTATGTTATGTGATGATCAGGTTATCTTTTACACACAACACAAGAACTGTACAACAATTTTCTCGTGGTAAAACTTTAGAGCAAAATCGTTTCGCAAAATCCATTTATTTTCCATCAAAATTTTATCGAACAACCCGACACTGAATGAAGGTAGACAAAAGCCTTTTAGCCAGACCCTGAAATTTTGTTCCAAACTGTCAAAAGTTTCCTATCCCTATCCCTAAGCCCCGGTTCAATTTACCAGAAAATGAGTTCATTTACAAAATACCGATTGAATCCTAGCGGTATCGACGCATGGTAATTTACTGAAGATTGATGGTGATTCACAGACAGACAACCAAAATTATCGACTTAGCTCAAAGAATTTATAACTAAAGTGGCAGTGGGCCGCCCATATTTCGCGAAGAACCGACAACCGCCGGCCGGAGTAACCGTGTTTTTGAGTGGAGACCCCGACTCGGTAAACGTAGTGTATGTCTTCAATGAAGATCTGCGAAAGACTGCTGCTGCGAAGACAGGGTGCTTTGAAATTTAGTACATACTCTAAAATATGAGATCTAAACGATAAAAAAGTGAAGAGTTCTGCTCCACTCAAAAAAATTCTTTACTAAAAATATAAAAAGGTAAAAGTTTCTTGTTCGCGTCTTTACTTTACCTTAAAAAGATAAAAGCGAACAAAAATCTAAGTGATCGCTGTATTTCCCATTTTTAATTATGTAATTTGAACGTGAGCAAGAGTCCTCTAAGGAAATAAGTCTCTTTGATATTTGAATTACTTTTTCATTACCGTTATTATCGTTCAATAAATATTGACATTTTGTGTAATATCTTATTTGGGCTTCAGTTACCATTTTTATGAAATATACAATGAACATGAACCTTTTTTTGTTTTTTGATCTTTATTTTTTTGCTTCCGACCAAAGTCCTCTGTTGATTTTATTGAAATATCGCCATTACTCACACTTACACTCACTTAGTTTTATAAAATTATTTGGCTTGGCAAAGCAAAATGTGTTGTGACCCCCACAAAGATGGTGTCAATGAAGCTTTAGATCCCATTATCTACCTACCCATCATTTTCAAAATAACAGGGCTTTCATAGAATTTCAGTAATTTCATGCAAATGAACTGTTGCAGAGCTCTAATAATGAAATTGGAAGCTCGTTTATAATGTAAATTCACTGTATTTGACCTCTTTCGGAATACGGAATCGAAATTAAAAACATGACAGTAAAAATAGCTATAAAATATTAAGAGAAATTGAAAAAATTACACACCAAAACCACACCATCATTTTGAGAATTGCTGTATCATATAATATGCTAATATGAATAAGAAAAACTCAACTCAAATGGGCGCCTTCAAGACAAATGGAAGCCTTCTTTTTTCTGAAGGGAAATTGAGAGAAATCTAGCAGCCAAAATGTTCTCTATTATTTTTCGTCAATACTCAAGAAACTACCCTCTCGTAAGAGTACCTATTTATGCAGACATCTATAGATTATTGGCCCGGAAGTTCCGAAACCTCTACATTCCTACGCTACTGGCATACTTTTTCCCTCTCAGTACATTATGCATTCTTGTCGATGCCTGACCTGGCTATTTTCCAGAACATTCTCTCAATAAAATGAAGTCCGCCATCTTTGCCCTTTCCACTTTACCCCATTTATGCTTGTTTGGAAATAGAATGTCATTCTCTACCTACTCTCGAGGCACTTAATAATACAAAACTGTTTCGTAGTCGTGATACATTTTAAATAAGGAGTTCTACTAATTCGCTCCTATTCTGTCTTTGCATATTATTACTCGCACTAACGCAAAAGTTTAGTACAGGCTGTGTGCAATATCTTAAGAATATTTCTTTCGTTTTCAAGTCCTTTTTTTATAGAAAAGACTTAATTTAAGAGCGCTGCAAAAAATTCCACGCCTTGCAGCGCTCTTAACTCATCGAGAGGAAATACTTTAACAAAGTATGACGACGATCCAATAGGTTTATGAACTCGATGATAGTTTTCGAATGATTTAGAGTAATTTTTTCACTCTGATAAGCGACAGGTACGTTCGCGCCATTGATGTTATGAAAGTAAATAGAGCTCCAACTGTAGCGCATGGTCCAACAACAATTCGGTAGGAGCGCTGAAAGTCGCGGAATGTATATGAAGGACTCGAAAACGAAGGTATTATTCTTAAAATATGGCTCACAGCCTGTGGTACTATGCCTGGACAACAGTTTAAGCTCATCAAAATTGGGAAAAAAGTGTTGCTTACATCAAAGAAACTTTTAAGAAAGACAATATTGTGCCTCCTGTTGCACGAGGCACAAAAATGTTAAAATAATTAATACCTTCATAAATAAATGGACTTAAATTAAAACAACACTTCGCATCACTTTGATAGTCACTTTTACAGCATTTCTCATTCAGCATAACGAATGAATAACTTCGTTTCTGGTCGTTAACTTTTATCGGTGCAAATGAAAGCTTTCTGTTGACGTAGTTCAAACTCCCTTTTATTTTAAGTAGGTTAACTGCGCGACAATGGGTTCTAAGGTTGTTTTCTGTGATCTAATTATTGTGGAAAATATTACAAGGAATTGGTTATCTACCTACCTATTTTTGGCTCGAAATAGTCGTATCATCATCATCATCATCATCATCGACAGCCTATAATAGTCCACTGCTGGACATAGGCCTCCCCTGATGAGTAGTATTTTATTTTATTTTCGAAATAGTCGTATAGACAATAGTTATTTATTAATTTATTTGTTCTATAGCTAGTTATACTGTATACAGTTACCCTAAGCACACAGCCCTGTATACAGTATACAGGGCATCTTACGGCCGCATTGCGATGGACAAAATAATTTACGCGTCTCTCAGCTCAGGATACGGCTCGATTTGTTGCATACAATTACTAATTACGTACCTCTTTATCATTTCATCGTGCACTTAAGAAGGGAAACGATGGGTATTTATTTCTGATACTATACTATGTCTCGTGTATCGGGTTCGATTCCCGGCTCAACCATGTAACTATTTAAAAATCTATGATATCAGTTTCAGTAAAATGTTCCTCCATGTGGCATAGCCGTAGGACGCCCTGTATAGAAGGCGGTAAAATTTTGTGAGTTTTGCTTTTCGATGTATCTAATTTACATTTAATTGTTTTCGACTCTTAGAAAAAAAATAGTGATGAGATCCATAATTCATCGTTCTTTATTATTGTTTCAGGTAAAAGCTGAACAAATAGGAGAACAACCGCAGAGTCAGAAAAATAAAATTGGTAATATTAAAAGTAATAGCAAGAAGTATAATAGTGAAATTCGTCGATAGGTTCCAACCACTTTTCGCACATAATGTAGTTGTAGTACATTTATTTATTCACTATCGAACTTATTTGTAAATACTTGTTCTAAGTCGTTTATTTAATTATAATTTTCTTTGTTTAAACTTTTTATACATAAAAGAAACTTACAACTAGTATTTACTCTTATATCTTGTTATGTTTTTAGTGTATTTCATTGTAGCTTTGGTTCTGTACTGTTATGATAATGTTAATAATTAAAATAAATAAATAAATAAATATATTATTTCCTAAAATTCTAAGTGTTACTAATACATAAATTTCTACCCACTTTCCGCTATCATATCTGGGTATAAAAGGTACGAATCGTTTACTATCTCGTGGGGTTTACGACAGAGAACAGAAAAGGTTTTATCTAGCAGACGTAATCATGATGCTACATCAGAAACGGTGACGATTTGACAAATGGCCCCAAGACGAGTACAATATTCAGTGCACGAGCACTGAATATTGATCTGAAATATCAAAGAAACTTACCAAATTGTATTCTGTTGTCTTTTGGACGTCCTTCTGATTTCTTGATCGACAATATTGATTCTTTAGCTCGGAATACCAGAACGAGAATATTAAGTAGAGGAAATCATCCAAAGCTGAGATGAACACTGGATACTGAGTTTTGCGCTTCAATCATTACTTATTTAAAATATTTTTGAGCGTGGCGATAATTTCTAGCGAGTCAATAGTGTTGAAACAGTATTTGCAGAACTGTCTCGATATGCATAGATATATCTGTGGGATTGACACAGAGAAAGATTTATAAGGTATTATTCTAAAGGATTGACATGATAAATATTTCTAGATGCAAGAAACGCTTATAAAAGTGGCCTACAATAATTATTGAGACTACTTATGAAGACATAACTATAGAGACTGCGTGTAACTAACTATAATAGCTAATACAGTCGCCGCACTGACTTTAACTTGAATGGTTGCTATATTGATGGTGCAATCAATATAAAATTCATAAATCGTTAAAATTACAGCTGTGGCTCAATCCAGGCGTTTTTCCTAGCATTTTTTTACCTACCCTCGTACATTCATCTTTTTTCCCGTTTATACCATCTAGCTACAACTTTTTACGACCGAATGAATGCAGCGTGGCTCGTTTTGAGGCATTTCAACCAATTTTGATGACGGCAAATAAAAAAAAATACGGATCCTTTAAAAACTAATGAAAAGCGAATTTCTTCAAGCCAGTTAGGATTTGAGGGAATCGCCAAAGTGAAAATCGGTGGAACGGCGGCACTTTATAAAGTTCCGTGTTTTTCTTCTTGACCTAGTTTTTGTAGACATTATTCTGACCACCACTGCTTCATTAAAAATATTCTTACTTGGAGGAATTGTTTTTTTTGATCGTTATAAAGAACCTAACGTCAAAGTTAAATGTATTTCTAAGAAAATAAAGAACTCTCTAAAATAAACCTTCATTGAGGGCCCTTGTGCTGGCTACGGCCCCACCCAAAGGACACTGTTTTTGTCACTGTTTTTGTAGGTGGTTTACACTTCTCTGTACTATTTAATTATTCCGTCAATTTTCCAATGGTATTCTCTATTGTTTAATGTACATGCATCAAAACATAGAATTAACTTATACTAAAAGGTTACGTACATAGGCGAGCTTAACCCTGAAAAGAGTTCTTATCGAGTTGGTATTTTCAGTCAGAAATAAAGATTTATTTTAATAAGAAATGTGGGCTGATTTAATATAGTTCGGTTATTTTAAAATAGGAATTTGTACGATAAATTTATGCAAGTCTAGGCCGATTGCGCATGTTTCTTAAAAATTTTGGAACGTAAATGTTTTTATTTAGTTAGTGTCTTAATGGCAGACAAGATTGTATATAGTTAGGTAGAAAAAAATTATAAGTAATTTTTATGATATATAGATTTTTATGCAATCACTATTTCTAAATTGAAGTTTATAAAATATTTTGTTTTTAAATCGTTTACCGTTATTAAACTTTGATTTATTTTCATAAATTTAAGCCAATCACATGGTAATAAAATATTGCACGCCATACCCGGCAGAAATACATCGATTCACTACTAGCATTATAACAATAAAATTATACTTTACTTTTAGAATGATTAGTTAGATTTCAATCCATAAATATACTTCAAACTAAAATATGACTAGCAATTTAACAATCATTGCAAGCGGGGCTTAATAACTCATTATGAATGTTACCAAGTTATTTACGAAACCAGTTTGTTTTTTGTAATTTGTTGTGTTGTTTTTCTTATTAACTGCCAAAAATCACAACAAAACGCAACGGAACTTTCTGACGTCCAACAATTCCTCACCGTTATTATTTTATTACGATGAAACAAACTTCGTTACTTGTTGTTTTGTTTACAATATCAATGTTAAGTTTGACGGGCTTTGCAGAATTCTCGATAACAAAAGGTGAGAGTGACTAATTGTTTTGGTGTTGGTGTTGATACAAATTTGAAATGATACCTATCAACGGACATTCATCAATTACGCAAGATTTATTAGTCTTCAGTTGTGGGATTTATCTTTTGTTGCTCGACTGGCATATTAGTGAAAGAAATGATTTAGGGATGTATGCTTAGAAATCTACATAATTATAAGATTTTTGTGACTGGCTTCGGTCCTCGGCTTCGTATGACTATTTCCGGTTAAAAAGCCTGTTTATTCCAAGTCTAGAGGTAGAACTTCATTAAACATAAATTTCAGCCTTATCAGTTAGTTTTGACGTGAAAAGGTAACAAACATTGAAACATTCAAACCCTCGCTTTATCAGTATTATGTGAGTTTGTTTGTATGTAGGTAATTAGGTAAGGCTGGATCTGTAAGCTGTGGGGAAATTGAAATTGGGGCTCTACTCGACGGGTTCCCGCGGGATCAGGGTCCTCAGAGAAATAAACCGCTGTTGGTTTTAAAAACTTCGGTGTCGTTGGACTCATCACCACCGATACTGCTGCTAAAATCATAAAGAAAATAATCAATTAATACCATGTTGTATCTATGCAGTTGGGGGTAATCCTATTTTCTAGATGTCGCTAATAGGTGTTATAATGCGGAAGTGTTGATGATTGTAGCTTTAAGATTTTTGTTAGTGCGTTAGCGCTTGCCCTTCCTTTACGGGGTAATATCTAATAAATTTTATAATATCCCACTTTTACTCCCTTTTTTTTATATCGGCGTGTCTTGAACTCTCCCGTGCCGCGGCCGCGCTATCCCTCAGCGCCCTAAAACCAAGTCTACAATAGTCGAAAATCTTTGGGACTTTATTCTGTATTTCTGTTACTTTTACGCGAAACCTGTATACGGGCTGAAATGTTTATCCTGGAGAAAGTACTTTAGTTATTATACTGGAATTCGCGTGTGAATCCAGGCACAAGTAATTACGAAATAGAAAGACTTCTGACCGATTACTTATTTCTCTTATTCGTATCAAATACTTGTGTGAGACGCAAAAAAGAAATGTGGAATCCTGATTTGTACGGCAAAAAGTGCAAGAAACCTTGGGAGACGCAATTAAACGAGTTTCTATCCTATTCAAATAAAGGAAAGGTTCAGGTTGACCGAGCAAAAAGTATAAGGAAACCTAAGCGAGCTCTTATCTCCAGCGACGGAGAAAAATCCTCTACCACTAATACCTGCACTGCACGGAAAATAAAATGGGAAGCAAATTGAAACGAGTATACTTGAAGCTGTCTGAAACTCTAAGAAAGAGTTACAATATAAAAAGTATCATGATTTCACTATATGCATTTGCATTTTCAGCGAATTAGTAAATACCTATATTTCCCTGTTTCGATGATTTATCTAACAAAGCCAAAAATAGATCGATAATCTCTATTAGAATCTCTAATCATTATTAGATTCATATGTATAGGTAAGTAGGTACTTTACTAAGGAATACAATTCTCTTGATTTTTAATCCAAGAGAATGATGGAAACCGCAGGATTTATTCTTATTTTACTTGAAAAACTTTTGTGCGAAATTCCATTACATAATTACCTTACCGTGTTTTTCCTTAACAAGAAACGTGAAAGAGGAGAATGGGGTAAACAGGTTCCCAATATCCATCTCATTCATTGTTAAGCCCTAGTTATCACCTTGAAAATTATTTTGAGGACCTTTGTTGCGCCTACCATGCGACGGTCTGCTTGCGACTCAGGAGGTTGCGGGTTTGATTCCCATCTAAGAAATTATTTTCTATACGCTGTCAAAATATTTTGTTCCGGGTGCTCTGAACAAAAAATAGGTATTAGTATTTTCTCGATAAAATAAAAATCTATCATGTATTTTTTTGTATTAAGTATTTCAGTCATCTACATATTTTCCATAACACAAGCCCTGCTTAGCTTAGAGCTAGATGAAGCTGTGTGGACTGTTCAGCATTATTTATTATTTATAAGACCGTACAAATATGGGTTAACACAGGAAAATTATGTTATTAACGGGAGAATCACGCCTTTATTAAAGCACTAGAGCCTTATAGTTAATAAAATTCTGGCCTAACACAACCTACTTAAGACGAAATTGATCTTTAAAGACTTGATAAATTGTTAAATTCGAATAAATTTTCAAGCGGCCATCTAAAGTGGAACTTCAGTCAGTTTTCTATCACTTTATTATAGTAACGTCTTTTATGGTTACTCATAATTTTCTATTTATTAATAAGTTTGCCTGGAAGAAATTGCTTTGTTCATTAAGGGCACTTATTATATATCACAATAAAGTGTTAAAAATAAATAACTAATTCATTTTTATTTAAGTACCAAAGTTTAAATCTATTGTATACAGATTTTTTAGGTAATAGTGACTTTGTTTGCTTCAAGGAAACAAAGAAGAATATATATTATAGATAGACGTTGACATATCAAACGTTACGAAAAGCGCAACCCTGGTCTAGGAAAAGAATGATTAATCACGAAAAAGTTACACAAAAAACTACGGGTTTCTATGCGGTCCGACCCACAAGCAATATTTCGAACCACAATAATAAGGGAATTAATTTTCGCGCATTTATTACAAAGGCCCACTTCTCCTGTAATTCCCTGAATTATTACGTAAATAAATGGCTGTTCGGGGTAATGTATGTATGTACATTATACGTCGCTGGGTAATAATAACATGAAGTGTTTTATTATGACCTCATATACCTTATGAGAATCATTAAACTTTAAGTACACCATTTTAATGAAATGGGACCAGTAGGGTAGATAGAAACTCTTTATTATCACAGAAAATTACTACAGCGGAACCAAATGAGAAGAAGCGTTCACAACCGAAATGATTGAGAGACAGGTAGCTCAACTGATCCAATCAATACTATTCGGAAGCGTCCCGAAGATGCTGGATGCATTGTCTCGCTGTATGCAATGCTGATAGATAGCGCAAGATACTCACCAGCTCTTGGACAGGCGTCGGTCGACCCTTCACTCAGTTGATCAGATATTAAAAAAACTTTGACAGCTTCGGTACCTCACAGACAGGGTTTCAACTACGCGGGAGCAAATGTGCAGGTATATCTTTCTCAGGAAATATCTTTTAAGCCCCTTATAAAATACTGTACTCACTTAATTCTCTAAGTTGAGACGATGAAAGATTCTCAAAGTTCTCACCTCTGGAACATTGTCTTCAGATCGTACAATTTTTTTTCCGATGCGGAAATTTAAACTGCTACATCTGCGTTGCAGCACAGCGCCACGTTGGTCGATTCTTACCCAGCACTCTCACTTTGAGAAAATTCAATAAACCCTGAAAGGGTTTCTCACTAAGAAACATAAAGGCATCACATTGTCTTTTGATATACCTCAAGAACACAGAGCATAAATAAAATTGGAATTTAGTATATTTGTTTAGGCATGTTACAACCTGCCTCTCCCCTTTTATTGTTTAGGTTGCGAGGTGTTTAATCACTTAGGTGTTCCCACCTGTAGTAAATTGGCTACCTATAGAAAGAAAAAACTTTATATAGACAACCTCAAAGTAACTCTAAATATCAGAAGATTTATATGCTCAGAAATACATAATAATAATACATTTTTATCTTTAGCTAGCGTTTTATCAATCATTTCAGTTTTTATGTCTGCCTCACCTGAGTTTCAAAACTCACACTTTTAACATGTCTATAACTGTTATGCCAATTTCATCCACTGATAGATATTTTTTTTTATAGTGTACCTATCTTAGATAGCGTAGGCCCTTTCGTGACGTCATCTATACTGGCTCTACCGGCAAGACCAGTGCTGGCGAGGTTTCCTACTGGAGTTTAGCCAGTATTATGCTGAGTTAGGGTTTTGTAACAACTATATATGCACTATCAATAATTGTGTTGTTTTCTAGCTGATTGTATTGTTTTTATTCTGTTCTATTCTCTTCTAGTGATTGCGCACACTTAGGAAAAATTACTAAGAGGGAGGTTGTGGGTTCAAGCCCTGTATGTGTCATAGTTTTAGAATTGAAATAGAAACGTTTGTTTGTATAACAAACAATACATAAAAAAAGTACAAAGAGAAGATAAATGTTAGCTTCATTCAATAAATTTTCTAATTATTCGTTGGTTGTATTTAAATAATAAATAATAATTCTGGACAATTCCGAGCTAAGCAGAGTAAATTAAATTAAATTAAACTAATTTGCGTGCAACCAACGCTTGCTTTTTAGAATATTATTCAAATATTGGCGTCTATTCAGGAGCGACCCAAAACTAAACGATACTATACTAAAAATTACTATCTTTAGTTTAGAACCTTCAAAACACTATTCAGTTGCACACGGTTTTAGTACATTTCTAAAATTAGTAGGCTCATAGATCGATTTAAATTGAATTGCAGGTGTTGCCAGTAAGATATATTTTTGAGTCTTTTTGAATGAATGGAATGAATGAAATGACCGATTTTTATTATCTGTGCGCATGTTTGGCGCGGAAGTTTATGTTGTTGGAAAATTTGTTTTCCAATTTGGGTTTTTGCATAAAAATGGATGACGAGAAGAAAAATGATTAACAAAAACAACATGAGATGTTTATTGAGCGACTCCACACTTATAGAGGCGATGAGAGGTAAGAATAATTTCTACTTAATAATTTTACCTACCTAGGCAAAATTTGTGATACCTTCATATTAATCACATACCTACCTACGTACCTAGTTACATGTTTTTAGGTCTAGCCAGACTGTAAACTACATTTTCTGCACTCCTGCAATATTGATTACTGTTTTGTACCTATGGAAGCATTTGCACCTATGTATATTCTGACGTTCTCTATTTCCTATAGGAAAATTAAGCCTCTCAAGAGTTCGTCGATTTGTAGTCCTCGCTCAGTGAGGAACTGAATAGATATGGTTGCAGCAGGTGCTCAGAAGAATGGAATGTAAGTACCGACCTACTTAGGTATATCCCTATGCGAAAGTTTGGATATTTTGTTATAACTCTGTACGCCATAACAACCAACTGAAGGCTGAAATGTTGTATGCAGGTAGATATTTCTAAGCTTGGAATAAAACGTAGGCTACTTTTTATCACGAAATTCCGTTCATATGGGATAGAAAACAAATAGACTTAAATAATATGTGCGAAGGTGTGGGCAGAAACTAGTGATCTATGTATATTAATATGATCCTACCTGATTATTTTCTAGGTAAAATAGCTTTTCCTATGTATTTTTTTTTTTAAATATGTGGATGTTTTCAGCTCTGGGGTATCATGGTAGCCAAAACGACGAAAAAAGCCAGAGAAATCAACCTTTCGATAGCCGGAGACGGACCGTCTGATGGCCGGGCCATCATCAATGACGTGGATGACAAAATCCTCGACATCATCCGCAATGCCTTGGTTCGTGGTTTCGTTGCATAAGAAGCTGTGAGTTACCAACATAATAAGTTGTCCAGCGTTTGTCCAGCCATACTAAGTATAATAATTTTATTTTGTATCTGTGTCTGTTATCTTTTCACACCACATGGGAATGTCGTAAAGGATAAGTATAGGTAGGTATAGTAAAACTACTTGTATATCCTTATAGTATAGATACATGCCTATACTCTTCTAGGTGGAACTATAGTTTATATAATGTTTTAGGGCTTACAAACAACAGACGGACCAGCCAGCGCCCGGTCCCATCCCGTCGTCCTGGCGCAGAACGCTAGACCTGCCTTTCCCTGCCAATCTACTGTTCAGCTGGTGGAGGCCCTCAATGCAGACAGCCAACGATTGGCCTCAATTATAAAAGCATTCCGAGTATTAGCTGAGGCGATCCGAGCACTGGATACCCCCAATACTTCAAGAAGAGAATTTTGGTGTAAATAATATAAATAAAATTTAAAAACAGACTAGTGTTTTAATTATGCATGGTTGTATTAGTTACAACCGCTGTAACTAGCCTCGATATTCGTGCTAATTATTGTTTAGCTTTAAAGCCCCACCATAAGTTAATTTCCCTACTTTCCATTATCTCTGACCTACTATGAGAAATTTTTAGTTTAGGTACCTACTATAAAACACAGACTTTAATTAATAGTTGCACGCATTAATAATGAACCCTAATTTATTTTAAAATTGCTGCTAGTAGTGTCTAAAAAGACAGCTTGAGAAATGACTAATAATGATATATCTGTCACTTTTGATAAGTACGAGTAATCTAGCACATAATGACGAAATCTAAGTGTGAAAATATTTTATGTACCTACCTCAAAACTGAAACAGCTAATAGAAAAAACTTGAACTTATTAGATCGTATAAGGAGACACGCTTCATTAAAAAAAAATCTATTTGCAGCATTTGAACATAAACGTGAATTTCACGCATCGTAAATTGGTTTGCGCGGCAAAAGAAAATACCATGCAAACTTAGCTTTTCATGACTTGATTTTATTTCCTTCCCTTTTATGTGTTTATATAAATAGGTAATCAATACTAATTATGTCTTTTAATCACTCATTTTTACAAAGCTAGGCAGCGTTTGACTTTAAATATTTCTATAAAAATATCAACAAATCGAATTATGCAGGAAAACATGAACTGCCGCCACACCAACTATAATTAGGTAGTAGGCAACGTTTTACAGTGTTCTAAATTAAACCATTTTTAGTCAAAATTAGTGGAAATCTGACACATAAGTGGTACAACAGAATACGAAAAGTAGCAACTATACTAAATTGAGCAACTAAATCGATTTTAGTCCTGTCAAACTATAATTAGTTTAGTGCGTTCTAAAATGGTATCATCTGAATACCACTTGTACTAAAGCGGTTCTAAATTCAAATTTTAGTTTAGTTTAGGCTAATTGGTGACCGCTGAATCGACACCATTATCTCTCAGAATCAGCGACTATCTTAAACGGGAGCGACTCTTTACTGCATCTATCGCAGGTCGATAGTCAATTAGCCGTTGCCATGGCAACCAGGTTGGACTGCCGTGACAGCTCGTTAGAGCTGCCCAGTGGTTGGGGTTTGGGGCTAACCGGGGGTTAGCCTCCGTTTTTAATGTCCGTTTATATTTACCTCTATAATAACTAGCCGTTCGCCCTGGCTTCGCCCGGATGTTTAACAAAAATTGTTTTTTTCTTGCGGATCCCTAACTTTTTTGAAAATATCCTATAGCCCTTGTTCATCATGGAAAATTTAGGATTCTAATGGTGGAAGAATTTTTCTAATTGGTCCAGTTGTTTTGGAGCCTAGTTAATTCAAACAAACAAACATTCAAATCTTTTCTCTTTATAATTTAAGTATAGATATTTTTAGTAGATATCGATCTTTATAGATGTCGGGCTAAGATCAAGTTGGTAAGTTAGAATAGGTAATATTTGAGATGTAAGTTCTAAATAAAACTAATTGAATGGCACATGCTGTAAGTAGGTACCGGCAATCTTCAAAGAGACAGTGAATTATAACGTGTGCAGACGTGATTATGAACGATAAAACGTTTCACGATGCTACGCTGCCTGTCATTTGAAGACAGCGATTGACACATTGGACCACTTTAACCAGACCCTAGACGGAGTTCTATCTTAGTTGGAGGTATTAGTCAAATCTATAACAAACCAGCACCAATTGACCTGTCTGACCATTGCTAAACGAAGTCCTAAGTTGCTTGGTACCCGGTCATTCCCCGTTCTAATTCAGGCAACGATCACTCACGCGCCGCCAGGGTGGCCGGCGACCCGGAAATTATGACGTCATTAATTTCACAGCCTCCTAGTTCTGCGGAAAAAACAAAGGGAATGTAGGTCAATATCCCTGTGATAGTATGGCAACCCTTTAGGAGACGAGTGCAGATGTAGTGATTGAAAGAATGACGCACTAGTTTATGTGGATTTGTACCGTGACGAGGTTTGGTGGCAACATTTTCCTGGTAGGTTGGTATTTTTATAAGAATTTGTGGCTAATGATTTGTTGAATATAAATAAGCCCACTAGGTTATTCAAATGATTTGCCGATTTCGGCGATCAAAAAAGGCTATTTCAACAAATTATTTTAAAAAATAGTAGTTAACTTGTGTAATGATAATAATGTTATTCTTTTGAAATTTTAAAACATTTGCCGACTTTGTTAATAGATTTTGTTTCATTTTCATGAAAATTCAATGATTCGCTAGTATGCCCCTTAAAAATGGTCAGAATTACAGATTTTTCACCAAAGCTATAGGCCTAGCTATAGCCTAATTTTCTAAAGTCTTTGCTGCTTACAAATTATTCGCTTTGTATCTAAATACAATTTAATGAAAATATGAATCACTAATATGTATTTTATTATCTACTGGCGACCCGTTCCGGCGTTGCACGGGTGCAATGCTGTTACAAAAACCTTCCTTTTGGATCACTCTATCTATTAAAAAAACCACATCGAAATCCGTTGCGTAGTTTTAAAAATATAAGGATACATAGGGACGAACGGACAGACAGCGGGAAGCGTCTTTATTTTATACTATGTAGTGATAGAATAAAATACAGAGTAGTGATTCATATTTCAGTTTAAAACAGAAATTACTCAGAGGTCTAACTTCGCGCGTGTTGTTCGTATGAAGTGTGAAGTTAGCCGCATTCACAAAGGCACAACTTGCAATGAGGTTAACTGCATTTGACTGATACACTGTGTCACAGGGTAAGTTTTCTGAAACTACTTTGTACAGCCAGTTCAAAGCGAAAGGAAGTTTTTGTACAGACGGTGTTTAGTTCTGCGCTTTTCCACTACTAATGTCTGATTTACACTTTGTTATGTAATAAGAGAGTAACAAGTTTACACTTCTGTTGTATATGTAAGTGTTAAGTGATTGGTAAAATCAGCATGTAAATAAACTCAGTTTACTTATTGTTCGCACTTGACATTTGCACTTGCTACATAATCCATGCTCCGATACACTACTGGACCAATAATAATGTAAAAATGTGTCTAATCTAAACCAACGAATAGGATTGCTTAGCTATACAATTCAAGCGAGTTTATCGGTTTGCTCGGTTTAGAAATAGATTTTCTTCCGATCCTTATCCCTATTAATTACTTATGCCCCTTTAGCGTACTAATTTGCATAAGTAATTTTAATTATGAAATAATAGCATAGGGTCTATTTGATGTATGTAATTATTTTGTTTATTTCCAGCACTTGCCCGAAAAACAGCCATAAAATATAAGATTAAACTCTCTGTTCTTTTAGTCCTTAGTCATTTTGAATATTTCGGGTGCGGCATTGAAGAATATACTGATGGAGGAACATTTTATCGACTCTCAACCCAGCGAGAAAGGCACACAAAGGTGCCCTGAATACCTAAATAGGTACAAAAATACAAAAATAGTGAAATAGTAAAGAGCTTAGAAAAGCAGGCTACGAGTAAGTCTAGGCTCAAAGTCTTTGTTAGCTCTACAATCTAGACTGAGTTATAGCAAGCCTTGGAAACATTATATGCGATTGAAGTACTGAAAACGCAGGGTGCGTTTTCAGTACTTCAATCGCAGAAAAACGAGTTTCATAGAACCTGAAATATACTTTGTCCAAAGTAATAAATCCAAGTTAAATTTTCAAATAAACAGCAACAATGATTTCTTATTCATTGAATTTTTATATCTTTCAAAAGAAACGTCTAGTTTCCGCAGACGATGGAAATGAGATGATTTTATCTTTTAATTTATTTCGCAGCTTTAAAGATTCGACCTCTTCCAGAGAAGTTACTTTGGGTATTTAACTCTACTGAGTTCGTACTGAACTGACAATGATAGAAAAGTAGGAACTATTTACTAAGACTTCTTCGTTATGTACCTAGTTAAGAAATGACAATGTATTTTATGAAAGTACGATTTGAAATATTGAAAATGGAATACCAAAACAGCTTCCAATTTTAAATCGCAAACTAAAATAAGCTGTCAAACGTCAAAGCAGACGTAAACTAACTCAAACAAGGGTGCATTCCGAATTACGCTAAAATCGATATTATCGCGCTCACAACCGTTCCGAATTACTGTAAGCGCGACAACATCGCGACAACGATGTCGCGTCAAACGTCATTACAGGTCGCCATTTTGCGATATCACCAATGAAATCACTGAGCGCTCTGTCAAAACTGACATTCCACTGTCAATATCGCGATATCTAATTCGGAACGCCAAATATCGTTGTGATCGATAACAGCGCTGTAATCGTAATTCGGAATGCACCCCTATTTATAGTACCACAAATCAAACGTCAAGCTGACGTTGACAGATCTAGTTTCTCTGAAGAGTGAAGACGAATGCCGCCGGGCAAAAAGGGGATAGGCAATTCAATTCAACCTTTGAGGCAGAAACGTTTTAGTTTGATTGATTATATTGTATTACAGGCGCGTGGTAGGTATAAAAATCATACGTTCTGTAGTTACCTACTCTATTTAATACGGTAAATTGTCTCTGTCGCAGGCAGACTTTGTTCAGCAGCCTATGCAGTTCGAATAATTAGACCTTTTACTGATGTAGATACAGCTAAGTTCACATCATATCATACAGATTACATATTACATATAAGATCCATCAGAAGCAACTGTGTTCCTTATTCGTTTTAAACAATATATAAAAAAATCATTAAGAAAGCCTCTCAAGCCTACCAAGTTTACTCGATAGATTACATTAATGAAGTTTGTAGCGAGATGGGCGAAGGTCTATCACAGGAGGTTGTGGGTTCAATTCCCGAGGCGGGAATATGTCAACGATCTGTCGTCTATAAGTACCCATAATACAAGCTATGCTTAGCTTGTTCAATTGAACTAACCCTTATCCCAGAGTGGAATGAAATGAGGTAAACTCCGTTGTGATTTACCTACATAATAAGTCCTCTTTCTATGTTATAAGTATGGTTTATAACATTATCTGCCTATCTGTCTACATTATGTTTGATAAATCTTTCTGATGTCTTGTGTGAGATAAAGAAATAAGTTAATGATTTTATGAAGTACGGGTATGTAAGAAGAAAACCTTTGATGAAGCAAATACTTTTCTATACACGACCAGAGCTATTATAAAAAGTATAAATATATATTTTAAATACCTCCAGTATTTAAAAAAAATATTAAAAAAGCTTAAAATAGAAGTGGGTCAGATCTTGTTGAGAAAACTCAAATGCAAAAAATACTTTAAACTTTGCTGGTTTATTTCTGTCAAGGAACTAAAGCAGTTGTACTTCTTAGTAGTACTACTGATACAGAGGCGATTGTTCGACTAAAGAAAATGAAAAGGATATTTACTGTCCGTCATTTTTCTAAGCGAAACTCATTTGGGTCGAAAGATAAATAAGAATGAGTAGCTCAAGGCGATGAAAATGTAATTTTTCTTTTTATACAAAGACATAAGAAACCAAATAATGTTTTCTGTAGTGTACTACTGCCCACATGGGCAGATCACATTTTCCTGGTTCCAGATTTCGATAAATGTTTCTCATTTTATCATGCCAAAGCTACTGAGAGGATCGATCCTCTCGCAAATCTCTCATCTCTCATATCTCTCTCATATCGCAAATATCTAGTATACTAATATTATAAAGAGGAAAGATTTCATTGTTTGTTTGAATTGAACAGGCCTCGAAACTCGGTCTAGTAGTTTTGTCAATTCAAACATGAAAAAAAAAAACACCATTGAAATCCTACATTATTCCTGGTAAGCATAGGCGATAGAATATTTCCAAAAAAGATAGGGTTACGAATGAAAACTTCAATAATGGAAAATGTGTGAATAAATTTATAAATTTTGAAAGGGCGGACCTTTATAATATTTTAATAAATGCGTAAGTTTTGATGATTGTTTCCTATTTCTTCACGCCAAAACCAATTCAAATAATAAGTGTAATTTTTTTTAGATCAGCCTATATTACTTGTTATGTCAGAAAAGGCCTTATATTCCGGAAAAACATAGACACTGCTTTATTTCCAAGTAGATGATCGGAATTTTTGAATTTCTAACGTGAAGAACCCGATAACTTCAAATCTTTGAAGGGGTTGTAAATTGTCGCATTGTTCACAAACAATTTGTCATGATTGACGAACGATTTTGCCGGTGGTTTCCAATTCACCCGCCTTTCGTATTCGACCGTTATGAAAGGTCTTTGTTTAAATCTGAACTCAACTTTATTGTGTAGAGTTTGAGCTTATATTTGTTTGGTGTGCGAGCTTGAGTCTTGAATCAAAGTTTTACCGGCTTATTCCCAGAGGTCCATGATTCTATTTATATGTAATTCCTAAGAGGTCCATGAGAAATATTTCTTACTATGAGTACTGTTGCCGATAATCACGTAAAGTTGATTAGATTTAGTATTTCATCATCATCACCAGCCTATTATAGTCCACTGCTGGACATAAGCCTCCCCTAATGAGCGCCATAGATGGCATCATTATTTAGGGGTTATTGCCATAATTCCCACGCTGGGCATGCGGGTTGGGGATCGCAGTTCGGTGTAGTTGTTCTGCAGAAGGCGCTGCTGCCCGCCCCCCGCTGTGTTTCCCTTAGTCGCCTCTTACGACACCCTCGGGAAGAGTTGGAGTGGTGAAATTCTATGCCGGCACCACACGGCGCTATACATAATTAATCACAATGCACACAACATCATCTAGCCGCGAGCTAAGCAGAGCTTGCGTTATGAGTACTAGATGACTGATATACTTTATACAATAATTACATTACTGATATAAATGTATAATATATATTTTTTTCGTTTTAAATAGAAAAGGTCCAGAAAATATCTGCAGATCATACAAACCACGGCGGGAATCGAACTCATACCCTTACCCTACCGCCTCACCGACAGTTATTTTAAGTTTCGTTAACTTTTTCATATTAATAACCTCAGTTATTATTACTCATATCCTCTTAGTCTAAACTCACAATGACTCATTTATGTTTATTCTGTTGTGTATGGCTCTCCTAATATTCCACTGAAACACTCGAAATAACGGTGCCGTGTGGTGCCGGCAGTGCCGTGTGGTGCCGGCATAGAATTTCACCACCCCAACTCTTCCCGTGGGTGTCGTAAGAGGCGACTAAGGGAAACACAGCGGGGGGCGGGCAGCAGCGCCTTCTGCAGAGCAACTACACCGAACTGCGATCCCCAACCCGCATGCCCAGCGTGGGGATTATGGGCAGTAACCCCCAAATAATGATGCCGTCTATGGCGCTCATTCACATCATCATCAGGCCTATTTCCAGCAGTGGACTATTATAGGCTGGTGATGATGATGTTGACTCGAAATAATTGGTTGACCGTTCATCCAATCTTTTCGAACTACAATTTCGACGAATTTCATAAAAATAACATGCATTTCCGCCAGCTCGCATTTCACGTAATAACCTTTTAATATCGTTCATGGTGGCTTTCGATAACCAAGCATAAAATATAGGAACGTGAAAACAAAAATAATATCGTGGAATCAGGATATAGGAAAATCATGTTGCTAATGAGTCAGATCATGGGTTTCCAAGCGTAAGTAGACGCTTGGAAACCCATGATCTGACTGAGGCTTAGCTTTTTGTGTGGTGCATGCATGGCCACGTCGTTGTTTGAAAGGTCCGGATCCCTTTGTAAGTGTCGATCAGGGTGAATGGCGTTTTCCCGGTTTTTCTGGCCGCTTTCTACGCAGCAAATGTAGCAGACCTGCGTAGCAAATTTGGCAGAGATGGAATAAGAACTGACACGACCACGCGTTTTTGGAATAGCAAATTCTAATAATAGAACATTGTGACACAAGGGAATAAAATAACGCCTTATTAGGCGTAGTAATTTTGGCACACTCTGCTTTTTATCCTCAACTATGAGAAAAAATATCATACGAGAAAAAATATATAAGTTATTATTAAGGTATTGTTTAACACAGTTTCCGCATTAAATTTTATATGTTCTGGTGGTAATATTTCATTGCATTGCTAGAATAGAACTCATATTCAATTTGTGTGAATCAAATAAAAATTGTACGTATTATTTTTATAAAAGTAATATCAAAAGAAATAAAAAGAGCCTACAATTTTTTAAATTTGATAGCCAACGCCTCATGCTTTATTACTACCAAACAGAACGTTATTAAAGTGAATTGCGTTAAGACTTTTTATTTAAATAGTGTTCCAAATTCAAAGATCCAAAGTCGTTTCGCCACTGTTATTAAGTGTGCGGGAAATGACCCACTTTGTTCGTACTTATTGAGGAACCTTTTGCCTCTTGCCGAATAGGTGGGACGAAAAGCAATTTCTTTCTTTCTTCTTTTATTACGAAAAAAGAAAAAATCTTGTTTTATTTTATTAAATTAGTTACCTACTTGTATTTTGTAATTAGCAGCTTCAAAATGAAAAGTTGTTGTACTCTCTGTCGATGCAGATCAAAACTTAATATGGATATCAGTATCGTTTCTTTTTGATTCCACAAGGAACAAGCTAAATAAGGACCTCTGTGGCACGGTGGTTCGCCTGCAACGCAGGAGGTAGTGGGTTCGATTCCCGCCTCTGGATATGTAAATTTTTGTTCCGGGTGTTCTGGTCTATCAATCTGTGTTATATTAAATATTAAGTTCTTCAGTTATCTAGTACCCAAACCACAAGATCTGCTTAACTTTGTTGGGGATATGGGCTTAGGTCTTGATGCCCTATGGATTGTCCAGCACTATTTATTTATTTAAATACTTAGAAATCCGTGATTCTAATCACTTTAAATCCAGGTGAAAGCCTAAGTGCTACCCCATTTAAAGCGTCCTGAGTGCGCCCACCTGACTCGACCCCGTTTCCGGAATATCTGGATGCCAGGCGAGTGGGGATTCACGCCCTCTTGCAGATGCACTGAAGAGAGCATGCGAAACGAATTATGGAATTTGTTGTGAAGAAGTTGCAAGGTGCTTTTGAAAGAGGTTGGGCTCTCATGATTCCAAATTTAAAACTAAAAGTTGAGGTTGAGTTCTTTTGCTTTATGGTAGGGTATTGAGTTAGCTATAAATTAATGCTAATGTCAACAAATCTTAACAACACATCTAAATTCACGTGCTTATAGCAGAGGATTGGTATTAATTGCTATCAATACCTATTTCTGAAGTAAGGATTTAAAGTTGGCATTTATATTTAAATTATGTGTTAAAAGAAAGTTAATTTTACCTTAAATGTTTACCTACTGCGGATTGTTTACCTTTTTCGCAAATAATTAAAAACGGACAATGAATATTTTTAAACTTACGCGATCTGCACACGTAATGATTAGTACTATTTTAACGGGTATTTATCTCGTTTTTTTGACTGTTGATGACTGTCATCTCGTGACCACGACAGAGTGCAAGCAAACCTGTTAAAACGTCGAGAAAAAATGCGATAAATACCCGTTACAATAGTACTAATCATTAAAAACGGACAAAACACAGATAAAACAAAACGATGCAGGCAGTGTGTAGGCAATAAAACTATTGCATTGTTTTGTACTTTTGAAGTCAATTTTTTAGGGTTTTGCCATCGGTTAACGGCAAAACCCTTATGAAATCGCTTTGGGTCTGTTTTGTGTTTTGAATCCTTAATATCTCAGAAACTACTGCAGCTATTGACTTGAAATTTGAAATAATAATACATTTTGTGCGCCCGAACATATTTATAGAAAAATAAATGAAAAATCAAAATGAAGATTTTCCATACAAATTTTAAAATTGAAATTTTAAATGGAACGTACAAAGTCAAAAGTGGTATCAAATGAAAGGTACACGTTTGTAGATTTCAAAATAGTTTTGGAAATTTTGGTAGATTTTATACTTTTTAAAATATTTTGAAAAAGGTCAAAAAAATTACCGTTCCCCCCCCCCCTTATCTCCGAAGATTGCAGAGCGATCGACGTGATATGTACCAAGTGTTTGTAGATATGGATCTATATTTTACAGGAAAAATATAGAGAAGTCTGTAAAAATAATAGTTTTTGAAATATGGTCAAAAAAGGGCGGGAAAAAATTCTGAAGGGCTGACTACCCCACCGAGTTGGGTATCAAATGAAAGGTATTGGCTTTTACATTCCAATACAGTTTTTGAAATTTCGATAAGTTTTATACTTTTCGAAATATTTTGAAAAAGTTCGAAAAATTGACCGGTACCCCCCCCCCCCCTATCTCCGAAGATTGCAGAGCGATCGATGTGATATGTACCAAGTGTTTGTAGATATGGATCTATATTTTACAGGAAAAATATAGAGAAGTCTGTAAAAATAATACTTTTTGAAATAAGGTCAAAAAACTAATTTTCATACAATGGGGGCTATTTCATTGAGAGTAATATCAAATCAAAGGTATGGATTTCGACAATTCAAAACAGGTTTTGAAAATCGTCTAAATTCCATACTTAGTGAAATAGGTTGAAAACCCCGAAAAAAAATTGTAGGTACCAACCCACTTACCTACCCAATAATCTCTGTAGTAACTGTAATAGGAGTATCCTAGATAATCCACACAGTATCATTTACCCACAAGCTAAGCAAAGCTTATGTTATTGGTATTACTACGATAGCTGTTATACTTAATAAAGTATAAGTATCACATTAGATCATTTATTTTTGTGTACAGAAAAGGACTAGAACACCCGAACAAATAATCTGAAGATCCTACAAATATTAGTCCCGAGGCAGGAATCAAACCTCAACCTCCTGCGTTGTAAGCCCACCGCGCCAAGAGGTTGTCATATATACAACATCCCAGCCTATATAGTCCACTGCTGGACATAGGCCTCCCCTAATGAGCGCCATTATGTGGAATTATTCATCATTTGGGGGGTTTTTGCCCATAATCCCCACGCTGGGCATGCGGGTTGGGGATCGCAGTTCGGTGGAATTATTCTACAGAGGGCGCTGCTGCCCGCCCTCTCGGTGTGTTTCCCTTAGTCGCCTCTTACGACACCCACGGGAAGAGTTGGGGTGGTGCAATTCTATGCCGGCACCACACGGCATATGCCGGCACCACACGGCAATACGCAACCACACGTCATATATACGTACCTACCTAAACGACAAAAGTTCAAAACCCTCGGCGCGCGAGTTACACTCACACTTGTCGTACTTGTTTTTTGCTGACTCAGATAGTCCTAGAACTAAATTATTAAATGCTACAATAATGTTAAATTTTTACGATGATTAAAACTTTTAAAGCGATTTACAAGCCTTGCATAAACCAGTATAAACCTCTGGACAAACTCTGTCTGAAAAATTTGAAACAAAAATCCCAATAAGCTAAAATTCAACGCTGCTTTTTTATTTATTTGCCGTTTTATAGGATAAATTTTATTTAGAACCGAATGCTTTTTTATTTGATACGGCTATGAAAAATCTATGAATGTTTTAGTAATTTTTATCAAATTCAATTACGAAATGTCTGACTATAGTATTTTAACAGATCCTATATGTAGAATTATATTATACATATACAACCACTTGTCACAAAATGCTTATTCTGAGTGACTATGCGGACAAGAAAGTAAAAATTAAAAAAGATCTAAGTCTATGGTTTTACTCTATAGTTTTGTTATTTTAAAGATGTATTCACATCACACTGCTGCAAGGACAAAGTTACCCGTCCCACTGAACTTATTTTAACTAATCCTAAAGATTAAATCTACAACTACTTGTCATAAAGTGCTTATTCTGAGTGATCTTGCGGACACGAGAGAAAAACTAAAAAAAAAATCTATTAGGTGAAAAATCTACTCTATAGTTTTGTTATTTTAAAGATGTACTCACACTGCTGCAAAGGACAAGTTACCCGTCCCACTGAACTCGTGACCTATTTGCTGACCGCATTGGACGCGCCGCGTAATTGCCGCTGCACATTTCATGACAATGCTCAAGTTACGTGCTCTTTTTGAATGGGAGAGTATTTTAAGTAGACCTTATCGTCATCAGCCTATAAAAGTCCACAGCTGGACCTCTAAGCCTCCCGTGATGAGCGCCGTAGATGGCATTATTTATCATTTGGGGGTTATTGCCCATAATCCCCATGCTAAGCATGCGAGTTGGGGATCGCAGTTAGGGGGAGTTGTTCTGCAGAGCGTGCTGCTGCCCGCCCCCCGGTTTGTCTCCATTAGTCGCCTCCTCAGAGTGGGGATGGTGTAATTCTATGCCGGCACCAGACCTTTATTTTAATAACTAATAAGCTTATTATTGAATGAATGTAATGATGTTCCAGTTTTGGCTGGCTAATTGTAGCGCGAATTTGTTATTCGCAACAATTTTGCAAAATTTTACTCAATACTCTCTTGTTGCGGGTTCTTTATGAATCGAAGAGGGTTATCAGAAAACTTTAGAAGTGGTTCTTAAAAAAAATGTAAATTACATTAAAAACCCAAACCAAAGGAGCTTTCTGGCCTCGCTAAAAAAATCTGAAAATGAGAATCGTGAGAATTTCACGAGACACATCTCTGAAACGCTCCTCAAAATGTAGAAGACGACTTGACAGCCCAATCCAAGCAGTTTTGATTTAACTGAAATCTCCTATCGTTTCAATCCCCGAGTACGGTTGACGCATCGAAGATTCGTGACGTCTCATTTTTCATTTTTAGGGTTTTGCCATCGGTTGCAAAACCCTTATGAAATCGCTTTGGGTCTGTTTTGTGTTTTGAATCCTTAATATCTCAGAAACTACTGCAGCTATTGACTTGAAATTTGAAATAATAATACATTTTGTGCGCCCGCACATATTTATAGAAAAATAAATGAAAATAAATGAAAAATCAAAATGAAGATTTTCCATACAAATTTTGAAATCGAAATTTTAAATGGAACGTACAAAGTCGAAAGTGGAATCAAATGAAAGGTACTCGTTTGTAGATTTCAAAATAGTTTTTGAAATTTCGGTAGATTTCATACTTTTTAAAATATTTTGGAAATGGTCAAAAAAATGACCTTTCCCCCCTATCTCCGAAGATTGCAGAGCGATCGACGTGATATGTACCAAGTGTTTGTAGGTATTGATCTACATTTTATAGGAAAAATATAGAGAAGTCTGTAAAAATAATACTTTTTGAAATATGGTCAAAAAAGGGCGGGAAAAATTTCTAAAATGGTGACTACCCCCCCGAGTTGGGTATCAAATGAAAGGTATTGGTTTGTACATTCCAATGCAGTTTTTGAAATTTCGATAGATTTTATACTTTTTGATATATTTTGAAAAAGGTCGAAAAATTGACCGGTATCCCCCCCTCTATCTCCGAAGATTGCAGAACGATCGATTTGATATGTACCATGTTTTTGTAGGTATTGATCTATATTTTACAGGAAAAATATAGAGAAATCTGTAAAAATAATACTTTTTGAAATTTGGTCAAAAAAGGGCGGGAAAATTTTCTAAAGGGGTGACTACCCCACCGAGTTGGGTATCAAATGAAAGGTATCAGTTTGTAGATTTTAATGCAGTTTTTGAAATTTCGATAGGTTTTATACTTTTCGAAATATTTTGAAAAAGGTCGAAAATTTGACCGTTCCCCCCCCCCTCTATCTCCGAAGATAGCAGAGTGATCTATATAAAATGTACTAAGCGTTTGTAGATATAGGTCTATATTTTACAGGAAAAATATAGAAAAATATAAGAATATGTTAAAACAATACTTTTCGAAATATGGTCAAAAAACGAATTTTCATACAATGGGGGCTATTTCATTGAGAGCAATATCAAATCAAAGGTATGGATTTCGACAATTCAAAACAGGTTTTAAAAATCGTCTAAGTTTCATACTTAGTGAAATACGTAGAAAAAAGTCGAAAAAATTATTGTAGGTACCAACCCAATTACCTACCCACTAATCTCTGTAGTAACTGTAATAGTAGGGTTCCACAGCGCCACGAAACCGTTGTTCTCAAAATTTTAAAGTCCATACCCAATGTATTCCACTGCGCTCGAAGAATATTTAGATAATAAGATTATTGAATTCATGAATTCCACCGTGCTCCAAAAAAATATGAGAAGAGTAATGTATCCTGGATAATCCACACAATATCATTTAGCGACAAGCTAAGCAAGCTTGTGTAATTCGTACTACTACGATATCTGTTATACTTAATAGAGTACATATATATAAGTATCACATTAGATGATTTATTTTTGTGTAAGTAGAAAAGGACTAGAACATTCGAACAAATAATCTGCAGATCTTACAAATATTAGTCCCGAGGCGGGAATCAAACCGCAACCTCCTGCGTTGTAAGCCCACCGCGCTAACAGGTATACGTACCTACCTAAACGACAAAAGTTCAAAACCCTCGGCGCGCGAGTTACACTCGCACTTGTCGTACTTGTTCTATTAGATGTTTATACTCGTAGCTCCGCATGATCTATACTAATATTATAAAGACTACAGATTTTTGATTGTTTGAGTTGAATAGGCTCCGAAACTACTGGAAAATTTTTAAAAATGTTAAATACTTGGATATAAGTATTTATCATAAAGGTTAACTTACTTTGACGACCTCTGTGGCGCGATGGGTGAAGGTCTGCCTGCGACGCAGGAGGTTGCGGGTTCGATTCCCGCTTCGGGACAAATATTTGTACGATCTGCAAATATTTGTTCAGGGTGTTCTGGTCGTTTTCTTGGTATAATAAAAAATCTATCTATGAAATAATATTGTATTATGTATATCAGTCATCTAGTACCTATAGCACAAGCTCTGATTAGATTGGGGCTAGGTGATGCTGTGTGAATTATCCAGCTTTATCTAATTATGTACTATTGACTTATCTTGTTTTGCCTTGAACTGAATATTGTGCCAAAAGACCATCAAAATAATCTTTCACTGCTTATTTTCACTTCTGAAACTTAAAATAAACAAGTTGAAACTAGGACATCTAGTTAAAACTTTACTGGCTTGCGATAGAGTTTAATTTATGTCCATAAAATTTGTACAGTAAGGGTAAATAATTATCAATATTTCTCTATTGCTCTCTCAATCTCTTTACAGGGTGAGTTTTTTTCATGGCCACCAAGGGGAAATCGTGAAACTTATCGAAAAGTAACGTAACGTGCTCGATTTAAAAAATAAAACAAAAAGCGGATTTGTTTTTGAGTATTTTGGAAAAGTAATTTTTGATTTTTTTGCATAAAGATGCAAAAAAAGCACCAATGGGGTTCTTTGGTAAATAAAAAAATGTACGAAGACTGTGCCCAAAGTTGTTGGAACACCTTAAAATTTAATAATTTTATAAATATTTTATGAATTTAGTAAAGGACTATGCAAAAGATAAACTATTAAATCCTCTTTTGCTGTAGTTTTGCAGTAAACATTTATTTT
This sequence comes from Eupithecia pulchellata, assembly GCA_963931895.1. Classification (NCBI taxonomy): domain Eukaryota; kingdom Metazoa; phylum Arthropoda; class Insecta; order Lepidoptera; family Geometridae; genus Eupithecia; species Eupithecia pulchellata. The sequence continues at coordinate 3,609,413 of OZ007540.1, forward strand.
AATGTATAACATATTTTTTTAAATTCAGCACGTAACTCTTCTCATGAATTTTTGAACACGGTATTAGAATTCGTTTTGGTGGTCCTGAAAAAAAACTTACCGTCGTTGTTCTTTGAGCTCCATTAAGCTCAGATAATTTAGTTTAAAGATATTCAAAGCTTTTAAGGAATATTCTACAGACCGTGCGATAGCGCCGTACTTTCATCGGTAGATACCTAATCAGCGGACAAAAACATAACTTTACACTCCAAAAAAGTTTCACAGGCCCAAATTTGTTGTGTAGGAATCTCTCTCAATTTACACCTAACACTCAACACTGAATTTCAAGTGAATTACTTTACCGATACAATAAAGGACCAATTTCCTTTAAATCCCTTTGGAAATCCCACACAATGTTCTGGAGCTACGAAAATAGTTGGGTAATAAAAGTCGACGGCAAAATGACTATGGCCATTGGTGGCGTTATCGTCGTCTTTTGTTTTTCAAATTTAGGAGGTGGATCACCAGCGATTGTTATTCTATTAATATGTCACAACAAAAATGCTATAAATGTGTAACAACAACAACAACAACATCAGCCTATAATAGTCCACTGGACATAGGCCTTCCCTAATGAGCGCCATAAATAGCATTATTTATTATTTGGGAGTTATTGCCCATATTCCCCACGCTGGGTATGCGGGTTGTGGATCGCAGTTCGGTAGAGTTCCCACCCCCGGTTTGTTTCCTTTAGTCGCCTCTTACGACACCCATGGGAAGAGTTGGGGTGGTGAATTCTATGTCGGCACCACACGGTCAAAATATATAAATCTTGAACAAAACATAACCTTTATGAAAATGTTGTGTAATAAAGTACATTCGGAGGGAAAACTCTGAATATTACAAAATATTTTACATAGGCAAACTGTTTTATCGGATATCGATAAGAACTGATCTCGCTAGAAATAGGATAGGTACCTACTATAAATGCAAAAGTTTAAATGTGCTGCTTCAACTTCTGAGCGTGGCTGAACTTTGCAAAGATAGTTCAAGATCTAGAACATCATAAGAGATCCTTTCACTAGCGAAAAGCCTTTGAAAGAAACAACTGTATTAAACTTCAGATAAACTATGTTACACACAAACCTTAAAAGAAGGATGGCATGATTCCATACATCTGCTGAACCAACTTTTTTGGAGCCTTACATTACCCAGGCCTTTTAAAATAAATACTAAGTACATCAAGGATTCCGAAATCAATATCAAAAACCTTTTACAAGTTGAGAGAAAAAAGTTATTTTAGACCACAGGGGGTCGACACCGCGAGGATAGAAATCGTACTATGGCGATGTATCCCTCTTATTGCCAACCATTGCAACAACTTAATCTTATTTTCTTCAAGTTGGCATTAATTTTATTGTCAAATCTGTCAATAGCGTCTGAGAATGGCGGTTGTATTAGAATGTAGTGGTTTTTCATACTTTAGGGGTTTATTATATTCTCTTTGGACAGCCAACCAAACCAGTCGTAAACTTAAATCAATCGAGAGAGATTGTCATTCTATCAATTTGCGTTCCTTGATTTATTTTGACATTGACAGTCACAAAAGTCGGCATTGGTGGAATTGTGTCAAACCAGATGCAGAGCCACTTAAAAGAAGTTGAAGTTACCTTTCGTTTCTTTCTCGCACAAAATATAATTAAAAATATTGTTTTACTGCCTGCTTCTAAAAATTTAAATGATGGTTAGTAAAATCTATAAAAAAATAATAAATCCGGCTGTAGTTATAACATGTCTGCACGGCCCTTATTTATTTTTATTCGGGCTGGGTCGAGTATCGCTATTCTTCGAAAAGAAACAGAACAAAAAAGCACTGTATTAGGAAATCAATGTTTTAGCCTAAACATAACCAAGACGCACACTCTACTTTTTGTTTTGGTGGGTATCTCTTTCTTCTGGACACCTTGTATACAGTACTAGCTGACCCCCTCGCAATTTCATTTGCGTGGACTTTACGGTAAAAAATCTTGACGAAATCAGCTAATACCCTATTTTAAGAGTCGGAAATTCCTGAAACCCGCTTTAAATATCATGTATCCCGTAATCCCGTTATAAGGGTTTTCTTTAAAAAATAACCATATACTGTATTTTTTTCATAGTGAATGATAATGACACGATGGACTTCAAACATTCTACTATAGCCCATCTCAAACTTGAATAACCGTTTTTATCCCATTTTCAGGATTATTTTGAAAAATCCTAAAATACTCTCATTCAATATTTTTGTTTGTCTAGTTTTCTGTGTACATTTTAAGCCAATAGCGTCAATGGTTGATAAATTTCACCACAATAACCTCAATAGCTCAACTTCCTTTTCATACTTATATAGTGACATTTTTGAAAAATCCTGAAACAATCGTTTTAATTTATAGTTTTTTTCAGTATGTACTGAAAGTTACAAGTCATTAATATGCTATATTAAAAAGTTATAGACATTTCAATACGGAGCCAAACTACGAATCTCTAACTTGAATAACCCATTTCACCCTATTTTCAGGAATATTTTGAAAAATCCTGAAATACGTTTTCAATGTTTTTGTATGTTTAGTATTCCCTGTAAATTTCAAGAAAATCGGGCCACCGGTTACAGAGTTAGAAAAAGGACCAAAAAAACTTCCACCCCCTTTTCACCCCCTTAGGGGTGGAATCTCCAAAAATCCCTTCTTAGCGGGTGCTTGTGTTGTAAAAGGCCTTCCAAATTTCAGCTTTCTAGCTTCAGCGGTTTAGGCTGAGCGTTGTCGCCAGAAAATCGCTTGTTCCTTTATATATTAAGATTTGCTCTTTGAGCAAAACTGTAATCTGAGTTACTGCCTTTTTGCTGTGCTGCCGTACACACTGCTTTGTACCTAGTTTTTATTATAATTCATGCTATCGGTTTCATTGTTTGTTAAATGTGTGTAAATAAACTACCCATATATTGTACTATTGTGTGTTGCAGAAGCAAATAAAATCTTTATCTATCTACCTCTACTATCTATCTAAGCAGGCAACTCTTAAAGTACCAACGCAACACAAACAACCGCAGGAGCTCTTCACACAATATAAAGGTTCCAAGCAGTCACGACTGCCTCGTTGGTCCAGCGGTTCCGTTAAGCCTTTTGAAACTATCATGTTTTAGTGTTAATCCTCTTAAGTCATTTATAGAGGTAATTTCGATCTTCGGCCCAGGACAAATATTTATACGATCTGCTGATATTTGTTCAGGATGTTCTGCTCGTTAATATAAATATTTATCTGTGTAATATATTGTATTATGTATAGCAGTTATGTACCCATAACACAAGCTATGCTAAGCTTGAGGGTAGCTGTGTGGACGATAATGGGATATTTACTATGAGAGAACATTAAAAAATTACCAAAGAATAAAGGTAGATTGGTATGTCAGCCAATAAAAACTAACTTGCAGTGACTGCATTTATTCCGTGATCATGGCGCATGGTACTGTGAAATATTGAAAAACTCATAACTGATATCATGGTAAATATCACGCTATTTATTTATTTATTATTTAAACACTTTATTGCACATATAAAAACATCAAAAGGTGGGCATAATGCCGAAGGCATTTTCTACCTGCCAACCACACATGGTAGAAACTAAAAACAAAAGGCGTGCCATAAAAATTAAGATGATAACACAAATAATAATTAAAACTTAAAACTACATGCTGATTAATACTAAATGTACACTATATAGTTTTAAATAAATTTATGTAGACAATAATAATATCTATTAATAGTACGTAGGTACACACAGTACAGAGAGTGAAAAAGATGGAATAGCGACTTAACTAGACGTCGTCGGATAAAGACTTTTTAAGTAGTAGTCACGTGTCAACTTTTTAAAGCAGTCTTTTGAATCGACTTTTCTTATCTCGTAGGGAAGAGAGTTCCACAGTCTAACAGCCTCAACAGAAAAGGATTTCTCACGAAACGATGACCAGTGCGCCGGTATCTCTAGGAGGAGATTGCTTGATGATCTGAGTGGTCGTCATGTGAGTCAGCAAGAAATGAAAAACGATTCCTAAGATAGTCCGGGGCAGAGGGATCTTTAAGTGCAGAAAAAAGAAGACAAAGCACCCTAACATTCCTACGTTCGCGAATAGGGAGCCAATTAAGTGTAGCTCGATATTCACTTATATGGTCGTATTTGCGCAAACAGAAGATGAAACGAATGGCAGTATTTAGGAGACGGTCAAGTTTGTTTAGTAACTCTTGATTAAGATCAATGAAAGCTACATCTGTAGTTAAAAAGTGTCTATAGTTAACTGCAGCGTGTTCCGCTAATAGTGAGCAAGATCCAAGTTCAAATCCTTGGTACATATGACTAATAGGGGTTTTCTAACAAGAAAAAAATCACAGAAGTAAAATCCCGGAGATTTGAAGTTTGCGTGCCACGTGCCTAGTTGTGCACGTTGAGCCGTTTGTTCCGAACCCTAACTCTCTCCAGAACTTTCGGTCTGCCGTCTCATCGATTGTGAGAGCGAGCAGGAAATGGATTGTACCAGTGTTTACGCACACGTTTGTGCACTATACAATGTCCTGCATATAGGCTAGTCTCCGTTGAGTCTTGCTATCATGGTGTAAATTAAAACACGAGCATCACAATAAAAACCAATTACAGTTTATAAAGACTTTCCAAAGCTTTATTAATTGTCCTGTGCAAGACTTATTTACGTTTCCTGCCCACTCACACTCCATTGTAAAATGTCCGATTCATAAGACCCGCTTAGCTACCAAATCGATCAGAATTGGTTTGCTCCCATTTACCACCTCTTTGTCGATAGACGGTCCTCCCATCTTGCAAATATATAGTAGGCCGCTCCATAGATAAGCTGAATCCCGGTCAATTTGCCTCGCACGATTGCGTGGTGAGGCATGCAATGTATGCATACGATGCGGTATTGGTACCGCAACTACGCTGCGGTCTGCCTGTCAACACATCTATGTATAACACGCATTGTTGGCTTCTCGGTTTCAACATCAATCATTGAGTAAACATAGAGCTTACCTGTTGTAAATAGAGATAGCGACTAATGGAACAAAATGGTGTCTTTTTTGATAGTTGGGCAACTGTTTGCACCACTTATCTGTGAATTAATTTATAACTATATAAAATAACTAACTAACGTAGGGATTCACACACCACTAATAATAGGCCAGATTTCCCAGTGAAAATTCTATTCCTTTTTACATTTTCAAATAAAATTATCACGCTATAAATTCACCGAAAACCTTTAAATAAAAACAAAACTACGAACAGAATAGGCTTTATTTTGTATAGATTTAGCAGCGACCGATATCTGGTTGACCTAGATTAAATCCAACAGAGCTATTTGTGTAGGTGCGTTTGTTTAGGTCACATCCGAGAGGAAACCGAAATGTTACGGTTTAGGGAAAATAGACCCAATGCCGTTGACTTTTGGTGTGTTACTAGCGAATGCTTACTATTTTATTAGAGCGAAAGTTATTATAAGTGAAGCTTTGATACGTCAATTAGCTGTTCTGTTTATAGTTCTAAATGTGAAGCAAAGCTGGTATTATTGCCCGACTTTCAAGCAGGAGGGTTATGAGGTTGGCTCCATATGTATGTATTCATGTATGTAGCCAATTTCTTTGTTCTCACGTTGCGCTGAAACTTCTTCTCCGATTGTAACAAATGAGGTATTGTATGATTCGTCTCAATACCCCAATAGTTATAGGCGTCAGATATAAATGGGGGTCTAACGAGAAAGTTTCGAGAAGGAAGCCAAGAGGAGGATCCAGCTAGGCTGGGCAGCGTTCGGAAAACTACGTCGAGTCTTCTCGTCATCCATACCGCAATGTTTGAAAACGAAAGTTTTTAATCAGTGCGTCCTACCAGTCATGACCTACGGAGCTGAGACGTGGACACTCACGATAGGGTTGGTACACCAGTTCAAAGTCGCTCAGCGAGCTATGGAAAGAGCTATGCTCGGAGTTTCTCTGAAGGATAGGATTCGTAACGAATTCATCCGACAGAGAACTAAAGTCATCGACATAGCTCAGAGAATTAGCAAACTGAAGTGGCAGTGGGCCGGCCATATATCGCGAAGAACCGATAACTGCTGGGGTAAACGTGTTCTTGAGTGGAGACCGCGACTTGGTAAACGTAGTGTAGGACGCCCTCCAGCCAGGTGGGATGACGATCTGCGAAAGACTGCTGGCAGATGCTGGATGCGACAAGCCGAAGACAGGGCGCTATGGCGCTCATTAGGGGAGGCCTATGTCCAGCAGTGGACTAACATAGGCTGATGATGATGATGAACGAGAAAGCGGGGTAAGTAAGGGTCGAATCTAAATGTTTGTAAATATGCGCGTTTGGAGCATCGTTGCAAAGCTTTGTATGTACTGTAAAAGTTTTATAACGTCTAGTCTACTATAAATAATAAAAATAAATAAATAATGCTGGACAATTCACACAGCATTGTTTTGCCCCAAGAGAAGCAGAGCTTGTGTTATCTGTACATAATTATATACAAGTACTATATAGATGTATATTTTTACTATACAAAGATACGACCAGAACACCCGGTACAAATATTTGCAGATCGTACAAATATTTCTCCCGAAACTGGAATAACCCATAACTGCGTCGCAGGCGGACCTTCAAAAAAATTTAAAGATTTTTTCAAAGAAGACACTTTTTCCTATTTGTGGAAAAATGTATTTGTGTAGTAAGTAAGTATTTAAAAAAAAAGTTTGTGGCAGAAATCTAGATAGTATTCTAATACAAATTAGCAGATTATGGTGAAAATATGCTCAAATTACAAATCATTTTGGTATTACGTTTTTATAGTAAATTCTTCCGGTACCTACTGGGGCCGGTATTTTGTTTGATTTATTATCATCATATAAGAATATGTAGAAGGAAGACGAGAGGGCAGAACAATAATCAGCTATACGAGTCAGAGCAAAGAGAAAGTAGCTGTCATCTCGTGTAAAAAAGTAAAATAGAAAATTGGACGAAATAGCAAAATAACAATGAAAATCTCTTAGTTGGCTTATTCGTCAACTCGCTCGAATGATGCACGCGAGTTCGCGCGATATCAAGAGTTCTAAATACTCAAAGTAATAAGATGATGGTTCAAATTACCGTTTATCGTTCTGAAGGTTGGACTCACAAAATCATAATTCTCAATTTTTTATTTTCCCCCGTTAGCTGTATTTGAAGACAAACGAAAATGAAGCAGCAAGCGGTGTTAGAAGTTTGTAGGAAGCCATTTCATCAGTGTTAAATGTACCGAAAGTTACGAGTTTAAGTCCACTTTTGAAAAGATAAGTTTAAACATTTTTTTTTTGTATTTTTGGAGTAAAATTAAAGACTTTGATATTTGTTGTTTAGTAGTGGTGTTGGATGAATATATGTACATACTCAGGGACACTATTATTTTGTCAATAACCGCTTATCGATACATATTAAGATTTTGGTACCAAAACCTTTTAAAAAGTCACATATCTAGCAGAAACGGAAACTTACCCCTTGATAAAGATCAGATATACGTTAAATTTGTAGAATAGGCCCTTACATTATCTGCCGTTCTTTGCGATAAGTACATAAGTAACCAAAGTCCCATAATATCTAAGCGATTCACGATACAAGATTAACTCTTATCCAATTTAAATCATTACCATAAAGAATCTTGGAATAAAAGTACGTTTTCATCGAACTTATCCGGCTAAAGGATAAAATGTGAAACCTTCACAAAGAAAGTAACTTATTCGTTCCGGAAAATAATATTGTGGTGACACAGTTTAAGGTAAAAAAGTAGGCGAAACATTTTCGTTCTGAAATTCAGCTATTTCATGTGCTAAGCCGAGTCCAACTAAACAGAAAATATCAAGTTATGCATCCAGCCAGTAAAGACATCATAACATAGAACGATTGACTAAAGTGCAAGCTTGCTCTATCAAGTGGGCTCTACTGAGAATACTAAACTAATCGCCACGCCGCGCGTTTGAGATGTGTCGAGGGTACAGGATCTAACTTTCTTTTTAGGGTTTTGCCATCGGTTGCAAAACCCTTATGGAATCGCTTTGGGTCTGTTTTGTGTTTTGAATCCTTAATATCTCAGAAACTACTGCAGCTATTGACTTGAAATTTGAAATAATAATACATTTTGTGCGCCCGCACATATTTATAGAAAAATAAATGAAAATAAATGAAAAATCAAAATGAAGATTTTCCATACAAATTTTGAAATCGAAATTTTAAATGGAACGTACAAAGTCAAAAGTAATATCAAATGGAAGGTACACGTTTGTAGATTTCAAAATAGTTTTTGAAATTTTGGTAGATTTGAAACTTTTTAAAATATTTTGAAAATGGTCAAAAAAATGACCGTTCCCCCCCCCTATTTCCGAAGATTGCAGAGCGATCGACGTGATATTTACCAAGTGTTTGTAGATATGGATCTATATTTTACAGGAAAAATATAGAGAAGTCTGTAAAAATAATAGTTTTAGAAATATGGTCAAAAAACTAATTTTCATACAATGAATGGGGCTATTTCATTGAGAGTAATATCAAATACAAAAAAGGTATGGATTTCGACAATTCAAAACAGGTTTTACACTTACCTACCCACTAATCTCTCTCTGTAGTAACTGTAATAGGAGTTCCACAGCGCACCAAAACCGTTGTTCTCAAAATTTTTGAGAAGAGATAGGTATGTATCCTAGATAATCCACACAGAATCATTTACCCACAAGCTAAGCAAAGCTTGTGTTATTGGTATTGCTAGGTACGATAGCTGTTATACTTAATAAAGTATAAGTATCACATTAGATGATTTGTTTTTGTGTACAGAAAAGGACTGGAACACCCGAACAAATAATCTGAAGATCCTACAAATATTAGTCCCGAGGCAGGAATCAAACCTCAACCTCCTGCGTTGTAAGCACACCGCGCCAAGAGGTAGTCATATACGTACTACCTAAACGACAAAAGTTCAAAACCCTCGGCGCGCGAGTTACACTCGCACTTGTCGTACTTGTTTATTATTTGTCATTCGTATTGAGATTAAACTCATTCACAAACACAGATTTAACTCATTTTAAAGTGATGTTTATTATTTGTTTACAATAGATTTCCCTAAAAATTAGTTTTGAAAGGACTCTCTACGTTCCCGAACCCTTTACTACCGTCGGTCGCGAATAGTGTATTAGCGGCCGTTAATCCTTAGAACTATAAATAAATAAAAAATAGGATATAGTTGAATGTATTTTTATACGTGTCCATGAAAAGACTCATTTAAATAGTAAAACATCTCTTTTATTTTAACTAACCCATAGAGAAAAACTTAACACACAATATTTTCCACAACCTTGATCCCTTTACGTGTTAAATTAAAACACAGGAACGTGAAATTAAATTTCTAATTTTCGCATCTCGAGATGCCTGAATTTATCTACAAACTACATATTTGTATTTTTGCAGTAAATGAATTATGAAGTATTATTTAACTATTAGGATATTGGCTTCAGACTAAACAGTTTCCTTTTAGCATCTTGCCAATCAACAAACACTTGTAATGTAGCTTTTAATACGGACTCAGAGACTGATTCACGGGGATTATCATCATCATCGTACAATACCATAGGTACAATAGGTACAGGTATTGCACACCATAGGAAGAAACATATACAAAAACAGGAAAATAAAACTTAACAAAGTTGCACAACGGCCGGTCTTAACACTAAGAACGATCTCTTCCAGACAACGTTGCCACCATCTTCATCATCAGTCCATAGTGCACTGCTGGACATACTCCACTAATGAGGATATTTTTTTTGTGGTATATTTTCCTATATTGTAATTTTTTTATTATAGGATATTCGAGGATTATTATAGTGCATGAATTCTCAGTGATTTTAACAATGAATTATCACAGTTATTAAAACGTCGGGAGCATCCGACGAACACGTTCAAACAAGGTTTGCAAACCTTTTATAATGCCTGGTCAATGACTGTCTGGATTTCCAGACATTTGAACTTTGAAATAAAGAAGTTTATTTTAGCATGAAAAAGTTGGGGTACATAACCACTGAGATTTGAATTGCAAATGTAATTTTTGGTGCTGAGATAATATGTATTTTTTATGAAAATCGTTGGGAACTTATTTAATCAAATGAGATGGTATTATTTCACTTCAATTTGAAGAATATTAGAATGGCTGATATTAATGCGCCGTATGGTGGCGGCATAGAATTTCACCACCCCAACTCTTCCCGTGGGTGTCGTAAGAGGCGACTAAGGGAAACACACCGGGGGGCGGGCAGCAGCGCCTTCTGCAGAACAACTACACCGAACTGCGATCCCCAACCCGCATGCCCAGCGTGGGGATTATGGGCAATTACCCCCAAATAATGATGCCATCTATGGCGCTCATTAGGGGAGGCCTATGTCCAGCAGTGGACTATTATAGGCTGGTGATGTTGATATTAATATTAGTCAGCGTCTTGGGAATACTTTGATATGGATCAGTTGAGCTACCTGCAAAATTCGAAATTGGTAATATCATAATATTTTTTTTTGTTTATTTATAAGAAATTAAAAACAACTTTATCTATCTCTCCCAATAAGGTTGGCTGAAGAGAACTATTTTTAGGGTTAAGCTCGCCTTTGCCATTTCTTTTACATTTAATGTTTTTTTGTATATTACTAGCGGCCCGCCCGGCTTCGCACGGGTATTAAACAAAAATTTCAGAAATTATACACACTAAAACGATAGGTTTCACAGTTTTCATACGGATCTTTACTTTTTTAACAGCATTAGGGTTTTTGACATTGACTCAACATTACAAAACTGACACTGGCCGTAGAGAAAAAGCAAGCACCGTGCGCTATACAACCTCTTTTTCTATTCTGACGCGCCATAATAGAAAAAGAGGTTGAATATACAGCCCACGGTTCAATTATTGAATTTTTCATGCGGATCCCCAACTTTTTTGAAAATATTATATAGCCTATGTTCATCACGGAAAATTAAGGATTCTAATGGTGAAAGAATTTTTTAACTCGGTCCAGTAGTTTCGGAGCCTATTCAATTCAAACAAACAAACAAACATACAAACAATCAAATCTTTCCTCTTTATAATATTAGTATAGATATAGATAACGTGCAATAAAGAGTTAAGAAAAAACAAACGTTTTTCCCACAAAAAATAAATTAAATGATTTAATAACCTTTTTTATCTAATATTTTCGAAAACCAAACTTAATTTCCATTAAAAAATAAAAAGTACAACTTTTTGTCTTGATAAGCCATCAAACTTGGATAAAGTTTCAATATAACAAAAGAACTTTTCAATAAGTTTTGAGCCCACAGAACTTAGTTAAAAATCGGAATAAATTTCATCTTTTAACTTAAGAGCTTGATTCAAATACAGATTTTTTTATTTGATACAGTCTGCAGATAGATTAAACGTTCTAATTGTAAATACTAGTTCTTATTTGGTTATGAAAATGTGATGTTCTTAGTTAATAAAGGTTGTACCCGGATAAGAAACTTGATAAGCTGTTGTGAGAGATGACCCATGGTTACATATTTTTGGGGATCATACCTTGCGGCTGGACTTTATAATCATTATCAACATCAACAGCCTATGATAGTCCACTGCTGGACATAGGCCTCCCCTAATGAGCGTCATAGAATGTATACTCATCATTTGGGGGTTATTGCCCATAATCCCCACGCTGGGCATGCGGGTTGGGGATCGCAGTTCGGTGGAGTTGTTCTGCAGAGGGTGCTGCTGCCCGCCCCCCGGTGTTTTCCCTAAGTCACCTCTTACGACACCCACGGGAAGAGTTGGGGTGGTGAAATTCTATGCCGGCACCACACGGCAATGCCGGCACCACACGGCACGGTTTGGACTTTATAATAATACGAGGATATGAGCTTGCAATTGTTATTTATTAAAAGAACTTGTACATTAAATTTATCTATTTTTAATCTGGCTCATTATTGACATGGTATATACGTAGGCACCTTTCGCTGATCGCGATCCGGATGAATGAGAGACCACTCGTATTCCATAAAAAGCCAAAATAAAAAAGAAATGAATTAACTTTTAAAGTGTCCATTATTTCTGCTGATTTTAGGCGTATCTAACACATACTATAGTATGATTTTATCCGAGAGAGAGGAAGAACCCTAAGCCGTAACTTCCAAGTGACAAAGTAAAATGAAAAACATAGCTATTTCGTATCTTAACAAATTAAATTAGAAACGAACTGTTGTGACTTGGGTGCTGGTCTAAAAGTTTTGGCCATTGCTGATAATTTTTTTTATTTAATTTCTGTAAGTATTATTGTATTCTTCTTTTTATACTGGAATATTCGGACATTTTTACGACTTTGATACTTTTGACACGCGTCCCACCTTGCAAGGGGAATTTTCTCTACGATAAAATAGACAAGAAATACATCGCATCGCCCGCCATACATTGCGTACCTCATTGAGGTTGAAGAAATGAATTTCAAATTATTTACGCATCTATAACAAAGTTGCGTAATTTTTCTCTCTAGACAAATACTATCATACGCCCGTGGTTGTAATGTCATGTGATCAAATGTAATGGAATGTGATTAAATGTAATTTAAATGATCGTATGCCAAGACGTATCTAAGACGATTTATGATTGTTTATAATTTAGTAGAATTCTGTGTTCGTTTTTCAAATCTTGTAAATCGCTATCGCTTTCAACTCACGTTTCCGCAATAAGCAATAGCCGAGGCAGCGTCGTGAGATTACCTCCAGCTTGTTCCTCAAGTCTTGAGGTTTACGACCGAACTCGAAAACTTTTGCTGCACAAGAAAATTAAAGGAAGCTTGTGAAGGGGATGATACTGTTTTTATGTCTTTTAATAGAAAACTAGCGGTCCACCCCGAATTCGCTTGAATGCACCCGTGCTAACAAAAATTTCAACATATATTCATGTTTATATGCATGTAGGGTTACATTACTGAGGTTTTCATACGGATCTAAACCTTTTTTGGAATAAAATCTATATTCATCAGGGAAAAGGTTGGAGGATTCAAATGGTGAAAAGATTTTTCAAAACGGTCCAGAAGTTTCGGAGCCTCTAAAATTCAACAAACAAAAATACAAATCGTTCCTTTTTATAATATTAGTATTTAGTATAGATATTGGTGTCGATTCTGTTGTTTTAGAATTAGCTAAAATTAGAATTTAGGAATGTCAAATAGACAAAAGCTATTCTATGTTTTAAAAATTAGACTGACAGATTTCAAATTAGAACGACAGATCTAAAACAACTCAACATACATAGGTAAATTAACTAAAACCCTATTCTTTGCATCACATTTTTAACTAAGATAAGAAACGTCAACCTAATTTTAGGAAGCATCTAATTAGACTGACAGATTTCAAATTAGAACGACAGATCTAAAACAACTCAACATAGGTAAATTAACTAAAACCCTATTCTTTGCATCACATATTTAACTAAGATAAGAAACGTCGACCTAATTTTAGAAAGCATCTAATTTGCTCATGATTAAAATTTATACTTATAAAAAATATTTTTTGGCACAGATCTAGTGAAAAACGGGAAGATTATTTTGTGAAAAGTGGAAAATGGAAATTGTTGTAGCTGCAGTGGTGGATTCGAGGGAAAGGTGTGTATTATTTGCCACTTCCTCGTTTGGTACCTAACCTAGCCATATCTTCATGGATTTCATCCAGCATGCGTAAAGTTTTAGCAGGTAGCACCTAGGTACCTATCAAAAACCAACATTGGCTAACCTAACCTAACTTAGAAAACCTAAAATTTAAGTTAGGAATCCTAAACAACAGAATCGACACCATTATAGACTTCACGACCCCTTGAACTTCGCAACATCTATTTTTATGTAATTTATATCAAGCGACCCCAGTATTGCAGCGAAGAGAACTAAATATAAATAAATCGGTAAATCCATTTTTATGTTTTAGCGTGGCTATCAAACAGCAATAGATGTTTTAACAGGATGGTTTTTTGATATGGGGAATGGATGGCCATATCTGAAACCATGAGAGTTACGGAAAGGTCGTGGAAGGTGTCATGGGTTCAATATGTATATGAGCGGTAATTTTTTTTGACAATTTATTCTACAGTTTATTAAACTCAATCAGAAGAGAGGTTTTTTTTATAGAAGAAAAACGCTATTTATATGTAGACTATGTATATGGCTAGTGGCAAGTGTACAGTTGTTCGACAAGAATATGTAAAAATTCTCACTGATGTTTGGTGGTACTAAAATTTTATTATTATTGTTAACTCATTTATTTCAGATCATTCATAATCCATAATAATAAAATAGAATAAAACATAGTACAATAGGAAAAAAATTTAATGATAGCCATTTCATCTTATTGAAAATATAACAGACGCTTCTTTGCAAAGATTGATTCTTACCAGTAGTAACCGAATCAGTCAGTTGATTTTTTTTTTCATAAATCATGTTTTTATATCTATTGTCAAAATTAAATATATTTATGTTTTCTAATCAAGACTATATCTCCTTTCACAATTTTTTTTAACTCTCAAGGTTTCGGATATGGCCAATGGCCACCCATATCTTAAAAAGCCACTCTGTATAATATGTATACAAAACCTATACACCACATTCAAATTAATAATTATAGGTATTCAAATTCTTATACATGAAACTCTAAACCAATTCAATACCAAGTCAATCGATATAGACTCAGCTTCCTATCGTACTCGTCCCGTGCTCTACTGTGGCTGACATATCAAAATTTGTTGCAATATTATTATTTCAGAAGTTGATGAAGATTGAATACATGATAATGTATACCAATACGCTATAACTTACTAACCGATATCCGATGGCTGATATCGATTAGAAAGATATAGCCACAGATATACGAGTATATTTACATAGATAACGCAAATGCATGTACTTCGCGTGTCAGAAAATTCTATTTTTGATGCAACTCCCTGTATTTTTGGAAAATATTCTATAGCCTTTCATCAGGGAAAATTTTGGATTCTAATTATAACAGAATTTCTTAAATCGGTCTAGCCTATTCAATGCAAAAACAAACAAAAACCAATAATAGACGATAAAAAAAACGACTAGAACACCCTGCACGAATATCTGCAGGTCACACAAACATTAGTCAAGGGGTATAATGGAATTGAATCTGCTACCTCCTGCGTCGCAGACGGACCTTCACCCATCGCGCCACAAACACTATAATTATGAATGCAGGGTTTGCTCTAAAATATAACTCTGCTTGTATCCCACATACATAATGGGACACTCCAACATTCATAATCTTAGACGGAAATTCCATTCGCACTCCGCTTTCATACAACAAGCGTGAATATGCAAGAGACTGTTGAATTATGAGTTGGGTTTCGTTGATTCAATACGTTGAGCCTTATGTCGGGTGTAGGTTGTATGTAAATTAGCATAGTGTTGTTATATTTTCTTCAAACCTATTTTCCATGTTTGTTTTACACCTATGCGACCTGTTGGGTTGCGGGTGAAGAAAGAAAGAAAACACATTTATTTTTACCCATATACATATAAAAGACAACACAGTAGGTATATAAAAACTAAATAAGGACACAAAAACGGAAGTAAGAAAGATTAAAAGGGTAAAAAAGGGTCCCCACCTCAGCATTTCTACACTCGGCTAGGCCATATGCTACGCTGGTTTTCAGGTGGAGCCCGGACATGGAGTGATGCAACGTTAAAATTATAAAAACAAAACAAAACAAGGTGAAGGTCCGCCTGCGAGTATGAAACAAATTGGCTTTATGTTGTCATTCGATAAAATCACCCATCGGATTCTGATGCGGTTTTTTAATAGATAAAGTGAATCAAGGGAATTAGTGATATGTAACATACATTAGTATAAGCAGTATTTCACCCATACGAAGCCGAGGCGGGTCGCTAGACTACTATAAAAAGTGTTGTTCAAAGCAGCAATCGTCACAATTTACGAAGGTAGAAAAACAGTTTGCTAGAAATGTAAAAACTCTACTGATAATATCAAGGTACAGTTAGGCAACCGTTAATTTTTAATTTTAGATTACTAAAACATTGTTATCCAGGCAGTAGAGGCAAACTGTGCTGTTACGTAGCTATCTCGGTCTATTTATGTAACCTCTTAGTTGGATAGAGAGAAATAGAATATATTGGTTCTTAATTGTTTCAAATTTCTTGCTTACATGAGGGTATGCAAAAAAATTAAAGAAATTGTGAGCAATTTGATAATAAGAGAACGAGATTTCGCAAACTCTAGTAGGGACCCTGTGTTTGCTGATTATGTTGTATTCGATGTATGGGGCTGGATGCATGCCAGTGGTATCGGGGCGTTGACCCAAATTGAGGGTCGGATGAACAACCTCCAATATACTGAAGTATTGGAAGAGGTGTTAAGGGCAAGTGTGAAAGATTACTTTCCTGGTGCTGGGCCTGTTCCGTTTGTGCAAGACAGCTCGGCCTTTCATAACGCCCGAGTGTATCGAGCAATAGAACCACAGAATGGTCAACAAGTTGCCCTGGCCTCCAAAAAATCTCGATCTCAACCCCATCGAATCCATCGTTGGGATTGATGGCTCAGCAATGGGACACAAATGAGTGTAGGACAAAGAAAGCCCTAATCATGGTTTATGACATTTGGGAAAGCTTTCAAAGTGTGCATAAACATGATTTCTTCCATGCGCGACCGGCTATAAGCAGTGATTGATGCTGGAGGGGCCTACAATACCTTATTTAACTACTTCATTAAATAGCATAAAATGTGTTTAGTGTGAAAAGATTAAATAAGAATACTAAAAAAATGATTTACCTAATTGATGTTTTTTCATCCCCATGCTTGAGTTTACTCACTTCGTCACTACTGAGGTCAAGTCAAAAGTCACAAAAGACCTACTACTATATTATACTACGTAAAATGCACATTTACGTACATTTTTATGACTATCAATTATGTATACATTATTTTGGCCTTGCAGTGGATACATATTTATGATACTTTGTAGGAATTTTAGTAAAAAGCGTTTTTGTAAAATAAAACATTTTGTATACATGTCAATGAAAAACATCGTACAAATTGATGTATACATATTTATGGCCCTTCATTATGGATACATAATTAAGGTCGTGTATATATTTATGATGACTTGCAGCATTTTAAGTGAAAAAGCCTTTTTAATAACATATTTAACACCTGAATACATTTTTGTGACATTCTTTTTTTGCATATATTATTAAGGCGTGGTCTTGAATACATTAATTTGTTATTCGATGGTAAACAATTGTTTGACTAAATAGTGTATACATTATTATGAAAAACTGTATACCACATTTTGACAAGTATCATGACTACATCAATTTGAAAAATTGTGGTGTATACTTTAATTTGAAAGGTTCACGTATACATCAATATGAAATGTTGGGAGTGTATACATATTAGTGCAGCTGACTCAGTGTTGCCAGATAGGGAAACCAAAATTACAGTGTTAGAGCCTTGAAAATACAGTGTTTACAACAAAAATACAGTGTTTGTCTAAATAAAAATGCAGTGCTTTTTACAGTGGAATTCACGTACCATTTTTTAATTATTTCTATTATCTTACCAACTAAACATTCGATTATTCACTGTCACTCTCGTTTAATCCAACTCCTCTCCCTGTTTTATAAATTCCCGAGTCAAAGGCCTTAAGCATTTTGTCTGTTGGGATAAAGCAGACATGATAATTTCTGGTAACAACAATAAAACTCAACTCAGTCAGTCAAACAAAACCCCTCACTCGTAATGTTTTTATAATGGACTCTGCAATAGTTACCTTACCAATTTAAATGACACGTTTGAAATATCAGATTCTTATTATCACGTGCTCAACTTCAATTTGGTTGGATAATACCGGTGAACGGGGGCGGGGAACTCCCTGTCCTATCGAGGAGATTCCGCTTCCGGATGCAATAATTGCTACCGGAAGAGGAATCTCCTACCGGAAAAATACCTTAGACAAATTTGCTAGAATTCGCGACAACAAAAGCGGGAGTGTATTTGTAAGGGGCGTTTTTAGGGTTCATAGCGTTATGTAATCATCATCATAAATAGATTTTAGGTGAGTAAAAAAATACAGTGCTCTCCATACACTGTTTTTTTAGTAATACAGTAGACAGTAGATGGCGTAAAAATACAGTAGATCTACTGTAATTACAGTGCATCTGGCATCACTGAGCTGACTGTACATACATTAAATACGAAAGTGCATTTATACAGCTCAATGAGGTAATTTAAGAATGGTGAGGTTTAAGAGATTTAATGACACCGAAAAGACAGCTTTTGCACGAGCTGTAAAGGTTTTTTATAGCTGATAGACCTCCGTTTGTCCCCGATCGCACCTAATGGAAAGTGAAGATGTGGCAGACGGTGTATCACGAAGGTGTAGAAGAAAACTATTGACTCTAGTTTTAAAGAGACCCAGGTTGTAATTAGTATTCTACTTTTCACACTTTCTGCGAGTAAATAGTAAAGGTATGGTTACTTGTTGCCCAACATTCGTTAATTATTCCTCCTACTTAAGTACTAACTACTTACTCAGAAGAGTTAGTTCATTTATGTATTTATTTATTAATATTTCGAAGAAGGTCTCATTGAACCATTTCCTTGGTAATCATTCTCTCGCTTTAAAGTTCCAAATTCAATCTCTTTATTCTATTGGTAGCAATGTCCGTTATTCCCAAGGGGGTAATGAGTTTGAATTTGGAACTTCCGAATATGAATGTAAATTATGTCCAAGGAGACTCGAAAGCGAGGAAGTTATAAATGATCTCATTCCTTTTTGACAAAACCTTTTTGCAAATACTCGTAGGGCTATAGCCACTTCGATTTCTAATAAAGTCCAGTTTACGAGCTTAAGTGTCAAACAATTTATAATATACAAAGGTGTCAATAGATCAAATAATCAGGTCAAAAGCTTGACCAAAGACTGTCTAGAGTTAGTAATTGATTGAATCTGAGAATCCCTCGAACTCAGCAAATTGGATCGCGGCTAGATTGTTAATCTAATTTAAAATGTATGCGACGAGCTTGAACTTTTAACCTAGAGACAATTTTATTTGGCGAGAGGGAATTTTCTTTCTTCACCAGTAATAACTAATTGGCTCTTATAACATATAATCTAATGTATATAAATGTGCATGAGAAGTCTGACGCACTATTTGACGCTGGTCTCAAAAAAAATATTATCGACTTATAACTTTGGATAAATTATAAGTCGATAATTATTATTATAATTATAATTATTATTATACATAAATTATGAAAATAAATAAATAAAATGAAAGTCACGACTATTACTTCCTATTTCATCATCGTATGCTGTAATTTCCGTTATAAATTCAATTACTTTCCTTGTCAATCAAGCTTCATTAGAAACTGTAATAGTTTCGCTATTTAATTAGATGAGAGAGATTAGTTAATTGTCCGTAACTATTGAATAAATAGTTCTAATTTCGTTTATGATGTAACGTAACTAGGTTAAAGGAACAATTTATAGAATTGGATATTATTGCTACGATTTTACCTTTTACGGCCTTATCCTGTCCTAAATATATTTAGGACGTGAAAATAAGATATTATTAGGTTTAACAAAGAAAAATTGAATATGTTCATTTGAGTTTGTGGTACCTCTTGTAACATTTTATTAATGCCTTATTTGTAATATGTTTGTTTTGTATAATTTTGAGAGAGATGCAAAAACATCGTTTATATTGTGTATATGTACAGTTGTGTCCAAAAAGAGCAAATTCAATATTGGACAATAATAAAAAAATAAATAGCGGCGCTAATTTCAGTCGGGGAGACGCCTTAATAGTCTACTCATTTATCGCATTCGATAGGTGTACAGAGGCATTCACAATCTAGATAATACTTGATGAATAACCGCGGACGTATGTTGCCCTCTCCCGCCGCGAGCGCTGGACGTTCAAGTGATTAATACCCATTAAAAAAATAATAACACAGTATATAAAAACGAAATAAGATTAACACAAAACACAAAAACGAAGTAAGAAAAATCAAATAATAACTAAAGTAGGGTAAAAAAGGGTCCCCACCTCAGCATTCGTAGCATTCGGCTAGGCCTGGTGCTACGCTGGTTTTCAGGTGGAGCCCGGACATGGAGTGATGCTACGATACTTGTATATAAACAAGTGGACTAACACGACTAAAAGAATTTACATGACCAACGAATACATAAAACAAAGCAAAAATCAACATAACAGGTTCACAGTAGTACACATAATATACATTATATAAATTACCTAATACACAGATAAAAACAAAAAACAAAATAAAGACAACATAAAACCTTAGAGCATAAACATATTATCATAAACATTCTAACCCAAATACTGTCATTGGACGAACGAAATCCTCCAAGGAGTTCTGTAAGAAAGGTGTCACCCTTATGGTTGGATTCAACATGACGTTGTATCACTATAAAAGAACATGCTGGGTTCGTATAAGACGAAAGACTTTATTGTTATAATTCTTTTCTATAGTGATAGGGTAAATGAGGTTACGCAACTACGCAAGCGGTATTTGTTTTAATATATTTTATTCCACTTTTAAGCACAATGATCGGTGCCGTTTTCATGTGAATATGTTTTATTACTCTAAATAGGTAACCAAGATAAACCTATATTCACAATGAATTCAACAAATGTTTCGAGTTTAATATTTTCCAATAATACGATATCTTTATATATACGGAAAAATATCAATTCTTCAGCATAACTATACAACAACGTTCCGTTTAACGCGGCCGTATTGGAAAATTGTATTGTTTGAATGTCCAGTGAAACGTAAAAATGTTTATTTTATGAGACGTAATTGAATATGAATACTGCTCCCATGTGTGCCCTAACTCATTACAGCGCCTGAATCCATTACCATTGAAATGGTTGTAATGGCTGGTATGGGGTAAATTGATTTTTTAAATGGTTCTTGTATAGGTCTCTGGGGCCTGAAAACCTTTTAGAAAATAATCAATAATACAATTTTACAACACTAGGTACTCGGAGGTCATCATAATGGAGGTTTTAATATGCAGGGTTATAGATAGATGATCAATAGCCTCTTAAAGATTATTTATTTATTATTATTTATTTATTCATTTTCTAAAAATACATACTTTGTTAGCAGTACCTTAAAGCCGCTGTTAGGTTTGTCTAATCTAAGCACTGGGTTCTCACATAGATATTGTCATAAATTACAGCTAACACTAATTATAATACAAAATATTTCTAATAAATAAATTTAGAATATAATTATTTTTAATAAAAGATCGATTAGGTATACGCATGACAATTAAAATGGCGAATTGGGTACATCATGACGAACCACTTTTGTTCTATGACGTTGTCTGGGTTTTGTGCCCACGGATCCCGGGATCGGATTGAATTAGCCACTGATCCCGCCAAGTTGTATCCACCGATACTGGGATCGGTTTCCACCAAAAAACATGAGTATTTTTATCCTCGGATCCCGGTATTTAAAAAATTCAATAAAGTAATTGTTGAAACGGATCCCGATTGTAATGTAAGTACCTGTAGCATTAAAAAAAAAACAATTTGTTTAATAGGTTTTAATTGTTTTATTCTGTTAAATACAGTAGTTTTCAACATTTGGTTCGTCGGAACCACAAGGATGAAACTTTTGATGCCAAAGTTAACTTGTATATCTTTCAATCGATATAATTAGATGGATATAAAATACTTTATTATACCACACAAAGAAAGGGAACATTACAGACTTGCTTAAAATAGAGGAGGTGTGAAGGGCGGCCTTATCTTTTCCAGGCACCCTTGGGATGGACTGGACATGAAGGAACATTATAGACTGTGGCACTTAAATAATAAAAATAATAATATATCACTGAACTCAAAACTTCTTGCACTCTATTTGTATAAACCATCAAAATAGGATACCCGACTAACCAAAATATGATAAAACGGCATTTTATTTCAAAATCCACGGTTCCGCGAAAAATAAAAGGTTTAGCATGGATTTTTATCACAGTAATTACATCAGCTGACGTTTACAAAGTTTTCAGAAAAATAAAATGGAAACTCAGCGCCCTGACGCGTCATATAACGGAATTGAGTGCAGACAATGCATCGTGCCTGAACTTGTTAACGTGCATTGCTTTTAATAGAACTTAATTGGCCTAAAAATCTGTGTGTTAATACATTTTATCAGCTTGCAGAATTGAAATAATATCCAAAAAACACGATTACTGTTTTTTGGTGCAGGAAAAATCGTCAAGTTACAGGATAAAAGCTACTCGATCCCACGAAGAGTATGCGAATGGAATCCACGCTCATGGTTTGAGCGCGTGTGGAGAGGCTTATGATGGTAACATTTCATACTGAAACAGATACACTTAAGGGCGCATACAATCTCAACTCTGTGCGAAAAGGCTAGACATATGATTTTGCGTTCATAAGAGCGGGACAGGGCATTGCAACGCAAATCCATAAATCAAGTTTTAGCTTATTATCTATTAATTAGGACATTTTTTGAAAAAAACCGAAACATATAACATTTTTATTATACTTAATTCTATTACCACGATTATTGTCAAGATCTGAACTTCTGTATTTATTGAGAAATTTAGGTTTTAGTAAAAATTTAGAGGTAACTTTGCGATTTTTTTCTATCGAGAAAATTTTATGGAATCGTGTTTTCGAAACATATGATTGATAGATTAAGTCCTGAACTTTACCATATATAAATTTCAAAGTTAAATATTCAGTAGTTTATACGATATGGACATCCGGCGGAGTTGAAAATTAGCAGTTTGAGGTAGTATACACTCTTAATCATCATCATCATCATCAGCCTATGTTAGTCCACTGTTGGACATAGGCCTCCCCTAATGAGCGCCATAGCGCCCTGTCTTCGGCTTGTCGCATCCAGCATCTGCCAGCAGTCTTTCGCAGATCGTCATCCCACCTGGTCGGAGGGCGTCCTACACTACGTTTACCGAGTCGCGGTCTCCTCAAGAACACGTTTACCCCAGCGGTTATCGGTTCTTCGCGAAATATGGCCGGCCCACTGCCACTTCAGTTGGCTAATTCTCTGAGCTATGTATGTCGATGACTTTAGTGCTCTGTCGGATGAATTGGTCGGATTATTGGTACTCTTAATACCTCAAACAAATAAAGCAGTCCATGCTACAGTCCACATGCGATCGGAATGTTGACTTTTATTTCGTATCAGCGAATTAGCATCGCCATCCAACGAGGCAACGCTGCCAGCATTCTGGGCACTATGCCTTCTAGTGCTGGCTTAGATTTTTAGGAAATAGATATAAAAGTGGTATACTAATTTTAATCAAATAATATTAAGACCTCCATCGAGATCTCAAACTCGAGTCCATTGCCCACTTCATAAAGACTGCTTCCCAGCGTCATTATGAAGCGGCAGCTGATCATTACAATCCCCTGATTTCCACCATTCCCGATTATCCCGTGGATAATCCGCCCACGAGTTCTCTCCTCCGTAGACCGAGACACGTTCTCGGTGACCCCGTTGACCCAATCACCGCCGCTAACCCGGAGGTGACGTCAACTAGTACCGATTCACTTCCGCACACTACACACACGATCAAAAACCGACCCCGCCGGATGCGGGGTCGAAGAATTCCCCGCTTCCGCCCATAGGTGCACTTGTGCACTTAGGCGAAACCTCCATACCCTCTTGTAGCATCTGGCAACAGCCCAAGCCGAGGTTCGCACCTAAGTGGTGGCCCTTGCGCGTGTTGCCCCAACCTAACTTTACCGGTGTGGCGCCCTCTGCGCCCGCCAAAAGTCCGGTAACGCTGTCATGGCCATCTGCGGTCAACAGCATTAAAGTCCATTCGAAAAAAAAAAAAAAAAACAAATAATATCCCAATAAAAAAACGATTTCGGCGGGATTGAACCCGCGGCCCTCTCTCAGTGCGGGAGTGTACTCTGACCACCACCACGAAATCAAGTACCCGACTAGTCGAAAATTATTGGACATTATTTAATTTCCTAGAGATTTCCTCGAGTGCGAGGGCTTACAGTTGCTAATAATTAAAATCTAATTGTAATTGTAAAGTATTTCTCACAATCTAATTTTAACTGTATTTTCTTTTTAACAAATAATCCGAACGTTTTAGTTTGCCTTGATGTACAATAGTTCCATTCCATTTTGTCAGCAAAAACAATGAAATCATACGCTAACATTTGCTTTGACAAGGTTAACAACCATTCTGATCGCAATCTCAATGATCATCAATTTGATAGCCCGTCTGAAGATACTGTAATAATTACATTCAAGAGAACGTATCTTTACGACCCTCTTAAAGGGTTATTAACCTGTGAATTTATTTGCACTAAAATTCTCTTTATAACTTACGAGCACCTACTTATATCATTGGGTCCCAGCTTTCTCGGGATCTACTACATATTAAAAGTAGAAAAACTAGTAGTAAAGTAGATGATTCAAAGTAGATTTTACCTATATAATATATTAGTATATAATATGTATTTGTAATTGGTACTCATGTTTATAAGAACTCCAAATTTTGTTTCGGGCTATATTCTTTGTATCATAAAAAATAATCAATCTGTGTAATGGATCAGTACCAATAACAAGGCTCTACTTATTATATTATTTATTCAATGTTTCAGGCAGATTTGTCCGGTTGTTAATAAATATAGAAATTTTAACAAAATTCTTTCGGTTATACCAAAGACTCTAAGTCCATTGAGTAATGAAGAATACAAAAAAACATATGTATAATTGTTTTATTATAAATTCACGGGTGATTTTTCTTATGATTTTTTTTAACGTTTCCACAGGCTTGTACTCTGCGATGACATAAATAATAAGGTGTCCAGATTACGTAAGCTTTAAAATCTTTATTATAATATTTTATGTTGAAGCTTACTACGTACTACAAAATGAGTTGTTTCGTTTGGCATACAGACGATTCGAAAACCTTTACAATCTGAACTAACATTGTAGACGGGAAGAAGATAGACCACTTTGTATGATTTAGTACGCCTATAAATTGTGCTGAATACCGAGGAGCATGAAATACATAAACCTGGGTGTGGTATAGATATTTTGAATAAAGAATCCAATCCCGAGAACTCGGGATCCCGCACTGTTTTTGAGGGATCAGAAGTACACTTGCGGGATGTGACAATGAAAACTAGAATTAAAGATATCGGAAAAATAAATACACGAACGTCCTTCTAAATACATATTCAATCTCTGACAATCCAATAAACGTCTTTTTTCTGTTCCTTAGGACATCAATTCGACTCCATTTAGGTCTTTCGTCTATTCATACCTACTTATTCTAGAAATGGTTTTACTAAAACTTTCCACTTCAAACTCGCACTTGATGAATCTTATTTTAAAAATAGTCAATTTCAGCAGTGCTTTTTAAATGTCGGACGTTACAGAAAAAATCAGTTATTTTAGTATATCAAAGAGAAATTCGTAAAATTTTTGAACGTTTATTTACCTTTTATGAACGTTTCGTCGAAACCGATCAAGTCAAGTAACGCTAGACATGAAGAAAATAACAACATAAACTAATACTACTAATATTGTAAAGAGAAAATATTTGATTGTTTTTTTGTTTGTTTGGATTGAATACTCTCCGAAACCGATTTGAAAAATTATTTTACCATTACCTACATTATATCCTTGACGAATATGGGCTATGAACATTTTCATAATAGTTAGAGGTGCGTATGAAAACTATGATAGTAAGATTAGTGAAATAACTTTAAGAATCTGTTTTATTGTTCCAAACGCTACCTAATCATTTATTAAACAAGTTTACCTTATTGTCTCATAGTTATATGCATAGATATCTACAAAAACATCAACTTGTTCGAGAATTACACAGTTAAAACTTTTAAAACTATCATGGTTATTAACACTAAAGTCATTTATAACGGGATATTTACCATGTAACTGTGCGCATGTAACTGTGCCGAAATATTGGAAAACTCAAAACTCTAATCATGGTAAATATCCCGTTATAAATGACTTTAGAATTACACAGTTTTATTGAGATATTTCCCTAAGGTTTATTACATCATGAAACTCCGAGCATATGAGCTCACTCAATAAACTTAATAATGTTCTATTTGCAGCCCTATTATCTTTGTATACAAAGTTATAATGAGTTGTTACTTAGTTTGTATTGTGTTATTACATTTGTAACCAAAACTATTAGTTAAAATTATAAGTTACTAGATTCCGGCCGCGGTTTTACATGCGTTGTTTATATAATGTTTAATTGTTATTTTTTGGTTATTAGTCTCTATCCTTACTATCTAACTATCCAACATAACGTCATTGAAAATTGCGGAAAATTTCGCGACTTTCACCGAGAAAAACCTTTGCAAAAAAAAAGTATTAAAGTTATTCCAAAACGAGATACTACATTGTTTTCTTTAATATCTATAGAATCTATTCAATAAAGCTTTTCCTTAATAATGAACAAAATTTTCAAAAAAATACTAGGAGAAATTGTCAGCCGGTTTTGATTTCAAAATTTTTATGAACTTCAGAGGAAAATTACGTATGATGTTTTGGGCACTGTAGTACCCACGGACGTTCAAGTGGCTGTACCAAAACAATCAAAGTATCATCATATTTGTACCATAATAAACCTTTTGAGGTTTTTCTTGATACTCACATTTGTTGTGACTTTATTTGATTAAGTGTAAGCTAATTTAGGCACCATACCTATTGAATCGGCTTTCATGTTACACTCCTGTTCGCTCGCGCAAAACTGATCGTGCTTTGTGGGAGGGAGCAAACTAATATCCCATAGGAACTGATTTATGGGATAAAAAGAAGAAAACTGCTGAACTGTTTCTTGGCATGGAGTAACCATGCCAAGAAACAGTTCAGCAGTTTTCGCGTGAAGAAGAAACGATCTATGTATCTAAACATTCAAATTTCGCATTTATATTATTTTATTTATATGTGTGATGTAAACTGTGTGGGTATAATAAAGGTGAGGATATACTATTATTGTCTCTGATACTCGCTACGCGTCGTGCAGAAACTAAATACGATTTTCTCTTTTCCCTTTCAACTACAAGCTCGTTCTCTTAAGACAAAAGTGAATAGGTGTCTTCTTGATTTCTGGACCTCCGAGAAACATTTTCAGCCACATCGTCACTTACCATCAGGTTTCAAAGAAGAACTTCGTTTGACATACAACAATAAAGAAAATAGTATAAAAAAATCGAAATATTCGCCGCTTTGTTGCTTGTTCCTTGCGGCTTGTATATTGAAGATTACAAATCTCCAATAGAATGTTGGTAACTTCGTGTTCGAACGCGGATTCGCTATTGTCTGTAGTTAATGAATAATTTTAGTCGACTGGATCCTTCACGTCCATTGAATAAAAAAAACTTGCCTAGAAATAAGCAATACCGAATGAACGATGGCTGACTTTATACAAAAAATGTGTAACATTTCATTAGACTCATTTTGTATGATTCCGTTAACGGTTTTAACTTCCTTCTTAGAGACTAGGGAACATTTTATCGTAGCATTGGTTCTGATACAGCAACAGCGTTGCTTACAGTATAGCTATAATATAACTAGTTTTTTTTTTGTGCTAAGCGGCGGAGTTGCCCTGCGGCCCGCAGCATTATAGTTATCAGTGTCAAAATTTTGGATAAAACAACTTCAACGAGATTTACTAAAAATTTAAATGCAATTTGTCTAGCTACTACCGTCACTAAAGCCAACGTACATTCTATAACTGACTCTATTCGTCACCGTATGCATTGTCAATGGGTGAACTACTTCATATCGACGCACGATATCTTCACAGTAAAAACAAACAGTTAACGCCATCCCGATGCACCGTTATCTCGACAAAAACAGATAAAGAGAATGATGTGTTCGGGACGCATAAAATTTATACAAATGGTAATGGGTCTCTAAAGATCTAGGTTTATAGTTATTTTGACAGACAAAACACACTACTCTTATGATATTAAAATTGAAAATATCGTGTTTTGTTTAGAATGAAGAATAGTCAGTTTTAATTCCATATGACTAATGTATACTTCAGTACCTACCAACTATGTTATCTTGAAAACTTAAATCTTTTTACAAGGAAAGTATCTCGAGGGGTTTGTGTCCACGGATCCCGGGATCAGATTTAATTGGCCACTGATACCGCCAAGTTTTATCCACCGATACCGGGATCGGTTTCCAATGAAAAACTAATAAATATTTTTATCCACTGATCCCGGTATCCGTGGATACAAAAAATTACTTAAAATAATTTTGGAAACGGATCCCGCTTGTAGTGTTTAGAAGTTTAAATTAAAACAAATGTACCTATATTATTGAATATGTTATATTGATCAACAGTAGAAGAGAGTTGGCGTAAATCTCCATGCATGTTTTGCTTGTTTTATTTTGCTGAAGACCAATTCCCTTCTGTGTATATTTGCCTTTAATTGAATCAACTAATTAACTCGCAATACTAGTTGAACTGCTATATATACTGGACGCAAACAAAGTGGTTAATTAAATAATGTTTGCTTCACGTTGTTGTTTCATTTTACAAGGGGATTTATAACTATTGTTGATAATATACGACCTCTGCGGCGCGGTGGGCGAAGGAAGCAAGAGGCTTCGGGTTCGATTCTCGCCAGTTGTATATTCTATCTGCAGATTTTGTTCAGTGTGTGGTTGTTTTCTTTGTATAATAAAAATCTATCAATCTATCTATCTTGAGCTGGTCAGTATCTGGCACAGCGCATCAGCATTGCCATATACAACGATGCAATGCAACCAGCGTCTTAGGGACGCTTGCCTGGTATATGGATTAGTTGTGCGTGTTGTGAGTGTGTTTACGTCCTAAGTATGCCATTGCAATTTATTGCAATGTCATCAGCATCATCGGCAGCCTATATTAGTCCACTGCTGGACATTGGCCTCTATTGAGCGCCATAGATGGCTCTATTAATCATTTGGGGTTTATTGCCCATAATAGCCACGCTGGGCGTGCGGGTTGGGGATCGCAGTTCGGTGTAGTTGTTCTGTCGAGGGCGCTGCTGCCCGCCCGCCGGTGTGTTTCCCTTAATCGCCTCTTACGATACCCACGGGAAGAGTTGGGGTGGTGAAATTCTTTGCCAGCATTGCAATTTACTGCGAGCCAATTCTCGAAATTAGAAGTAGACGAAATCTTCCAGGAACTTTCCCAAGGAGTGAGAAACTTATTGCCCCGACCCACCCGACTGGGTACGTCCGCGCTTGCCAAGTCAAGGAAAAAATAACATATTTTACTACGCCGTTGGTTTTAAGTCACCCTAATAGGTAAGGCTCGAGTGCGTGCGATTTTGTGGATAAGTGGCTTTAGTTTTTATGGGCATTTGTTTTACTTGATAATGGTACCTTTTCTCTGACATTTTTTCCTTGGCGTTACCATTGTGTTAGTTATAACGGCAAAATATAAATGTACCAACTCTCCTTTGGCACAGTTGGTATATTTTATTTGTGGCAGGTTTTTTAATTTGATTTAAGTGCTCATGGCGAAAACACGACGAAGGAGAATTCTAGCCTTTTTAAAATCAAAATTCGTAGGAAACGTAAAAATCAATCGGAGGCAAAATATTGACACATTTAACTCCTTTATGGAACTGCATTTATTAACAAACAAAATTAACGTACTTACTTAACAGAATAGAAAAAAATCTAGTTTTATTTACACTTATATCTATTTCTTTAAAATCGAATTATTGCCAGAGTACCCAGAATGCCGGCAGCATTGCCACGTTGGATGGCGATACTAATTTGTTCACCGAAATAGTAGATGCTGAGATGAGTAATTATGTTGTAATAGAAACAACATTTAGCAATTTTTTCTAGATGATTTCTATTTCAGCGACATATTTCGAAGAGTTTTGAGTGTGACTGACCGAACATCCAAAGCAAGTTTCTATACATTATCTCTTCATCAAGTTACCATTTCTATTGTCTCTATATCCATTGTTTATCACATTGATCGCTACCATGTCAATGCTCTCAGATATAATAAAACGGTTCTGCTGCGACAACATTTTGTCTCTTTTTATATTGGATATTCCATAAAATAGCTCTGAGATATAAAATGAATAATGATGTAGTTATTTGTTTTGCTTTTGATGACTTTATAAAAAAAAAAATTTGTTATCCACTGGTGAACTTCAACTACAAGTTTTTTATTAATGGCGCCGTTTTCTTTTCGCTACTACTCTGTCACTTTCGGTGTCGGACTGTAGCAAACACGATAAGCGGGAAAAACGCAATAAATTAAATTAGTTATTGATATAAATCTAAGGATAGTTATAAAAAAAATCAAGAAATAATTCCTCACAAAAACTCGACGTAAGACACCGGTTTTTATGTTCCTTAAGTGCTAATGATCAAACATTGCTTCACCAGGCGTCATATCTGTGCATGTCATTAGGTCAGACAATTAAAGCAGCGCCCAGTACTAA
Organism: Eupithecia pulchellata; assembly: GCA_963931895.1. Classification (NCBI taxonomy): domain Eukaryota; kingdom Metazoa; phylum Arthropoda; class Insecta; order Lepidoptera; family Geometridae; genus Eupithecia; species Eupithecia pulchellata. The sequence continues at coordinate 3,640,040 of OZ007540.1, forward strand.
TTAATTATGATAATCTCTAACCATAATAGATTGCTTCAAACGCATTCCGATGACCGCTTCATTATGGCTTATTAAAAATGTCCCGCAAGAGGGGTAATTGGATTTATTAAAAAGGTATTCAGGTTTTCTCGCTTGAAAACTAAAACCAGAAAAATTTTTGAGGGGTATAAACACAGACATAGACATTTATTTATTTGCTGCTGCAGTACAAAGAAGATTTAAAAACGCATTTTGCGTAATAACAAATAACATAAACATTTAATTAATTAATTAATTTATTTTTTTATTGGAAAACTAGAAGCTTAGTTGAACAGAATAATATTAAGAGAATACGAGTATACGTATAAGTTATAAATGTTATAATACTATGTGATGAAGAGATTTACACCTTGAATTTTTAAAATTAAGATTCCATTTTCCACTTAGTGGGGATTTGTTCAGGAGGAAAACAGATAACCGCCTTCATTATCACATCACACTCATACAAATAAAGGTCCTGAATAAAATATACGCTACATCCAGAGTACCTAAGGCACGCTCAGGTATTAAATTTACTATACATGGATAACGACCAGAACCCTTAAAATAACATCAATATTTCAGGCATTTTTGTAAAAAACTGTTTTGATTTATCTCTAAATCAAAGGTGTTTCTACTACAAAATACGCTGCATCGTACAATTGAATTATCTGTCACAAATACAATAAACTTTCCAACTTTCCTATAAACACATATTCACAACCACCCCTTGGTTTATCCCTATTCACTTTACGACGAGAACGTGACGCGAAAGGAGCAGAATAAGAAGTTCGATATTAATTTACCATGAAAACGCTGGAAGGAAGTTACGCAGTCGTGTTGATACAGTAAATTGTATTTCATAAATTTATTAATCAGATGTTATTGCGGAGAGGGAAAGTTGCAAAAGTAATTTCGTATACACGTTAATTCAGGCATTATGTCTTTGGTTTCACTTATTGTATTATAATTAACTGTAATGATTCTTCCAAATCTCTGGGTGTTTTCTGTGTTAAGGTCTGTATTTTAACACATTGAATGTCGCTCATGCTCAGCAATTAGTAATTATGTTTCCGAATAACAAAAATCTATTTTTAATAGAATGCATGACCTATGCAGTGTTTTTCCAAATAGGATCAGACCCGCATCTTTCTGCGTCTGACATATACCCACTACCGGAACATGCTCTAAAAAGGTCTCGTTCTAGTGCTGCCCTGGTAAAACATTTCAACTCCTTTAATTCTGCAGCGAGCGTGTCGTCGGGTGCGCACGCCATCGGCGCTATTTGTTTGAAGACTATATAGGTGGGTTACTCGTTTTTCGACACGTCTGACCGGCTCAAATGCTTGTTTCAATCTGAAATTTCACTCTTGGTTGTGGGCATGTGACTTTTGTGTACAACCGATACTGGGGCTCTATTCTTTATGACATGATGCCAGGCCGGACCGTGTGACGTCACAACGTGTTTGAAGTACGGTTTTGTCCGATTGCACGCCGCTGTCTTGTTGTATCTGTGTAGTGCATTCAGATTGGAAACAGTGAACCCAGAATAATTTAATAACAAAACTTCAATAAAGGCTTGTTATTTGGGATATACTAAACCTGTTGTATAAACACAGTTATGTAAAATAATGTTTTTTGTGGAAATAGTAGAAATTACTAATCATCCGAAATACATCAAAGTACACGCAAAATAGAGAATAGCTCAACTCGACCGGAAGCACTGTATGCGATCGGCGAGACGTTGCAGAATCAAAGAAGCTAAAAGATCTCGTAGCTCGTAGAGCGCCTACGGCGTAGGCGATACTCGTAGCAGCGCTACGCCGTAGTCAGAAGGGAGTCGTTGGCGTTGGCGTGTTGGAGTAAAAATAAAAATACTCCTTTGGTTTCTTTGTAGCTCTGAACTGGCTTTTGAGCTATATTTAGAACTAGCGGTCCGACCCGGTTAAGCACGGGTATTTAACAAACATTTACACGTTGTGTTACGTTGAAGCTAATATACGGATTCCTGACTTATTTTAAATATTTTATAGCTTTGTTTATCAGGGATAATGAAGAATTCTAATGGTGGCAGAACTTTTCATAATGATCCAGTACTATTAATCTATATATTTTACATATTCAATTCAAACCGACAAACAATCAAATCTTTCCGCATTATAATATTAGTATAGAAAAGGTTGCCGTGTCGTGCCTGCATAGAATTTCACCACCCCAACTCTTCCCGTGGGTGTCGTAAGAGGCGACTAAGGGAAACACACCGGGGGACGGGCAGCAGCGCCTTCTGCAGAACAACTACACCGAACTGCGATCCCCAACCCGCAAGCCCAGCGTGGGGATTATGGGCAATAACCCCCAAATAATGATGCCATCTATGGCGCTCATTAGGGGAGGCCTATGTCCAGCAGTGGACTATTATAGGCTGGTGATGATGTGATGATAGAAAAGGTATTATGTTTTCTTATACATTTAAAAATTATGTTTACAGCCTATTCCGGTCGACTGCCGGACGCCGGCCTCCCATAGATAAGAGCTTTTAAAATATGGAAGGTAATGCAAATAATCCCCACGCGGGGAATGTGGGTTGGGGATCGCAGTATGATTGTATTTTTTTCTGCAGAGGCGCCGCTCCCTATGGATAACTCTTGGTCGCCTTTTACGACATTCGCAGGAAAATTTGTTGTAGGATTCTAAGCTGGCACCACACACGGCCATTTGTTTTATTTTATATAAATCATAGTGTCAGTGGAATGCTTTTATTTGATAACCACAAAAAATAAAGGTACTTCCAATAACTGAAAATCAAATTAATTGTGATTGTTGAGGGTTAAAACGACTTTAAATGTCTGGTATTATACGCTTTGAAATTCACAATTTCTATACTCGAAGCATGAATCTTAGGATAAAGAAAGGGCTGTGAAGGGTGAGTGGAATCCGGAGGCCTACTACAACCAAAAATCACTGTTTTTGTAGTAATTACCTTTATTTTAGGTTTTTAGTAATCTTTCTAAATATTTAATCTTTCTAGATTTTTTTAAATAAATTGTAGGCAGTAAACACTATACAAAAATATTTCCACGTGGAATTATTTGAAACAAAAGAAAAGAATATTCTACCAAAGTGTATTTTTCATCAAAAATTCCAAGCAACTCTCCTGTAAACCTCGGGTAAGTGTCCCGGGAATCCTATTATAAACATTAGGTACTGGTTCGCCGAAAACGGCTCCGATGCGGAGTCAGGTAAATATATTATGTAAACGAGGCTACTCGGCTAGCCTGGCAGAGTGTATTGGATATAGTAGCACAGTTGGTTGGGTACTGCACACTTAGTTGAGTACAGTAGCACAGTAAGTTGAGTACAGTAGGACAGTTAATTTGCACTTAATGTTGAGTCCTGCAACTGATAAGCGCAGTTTTTTCAAAGCACCGTAACAGCTGACATAAGTTGAAGTTTTATAGTCTCTTTAAAATTTTACTTTGCATATTACAAATAATTTCTGACAATGATTTTCACGAGAAGTAGTTTTGTTTTTTGATCTTTAATATTTTACTTCTTATATGTCAATTGATAACCCCTTTGTTTCTCACAATTCGTCACCCCAAGCAAGGGGATTCTTCTATACAGCATAATAGACAATAATGACATACATTTCGTAAATTATTGAAGTTGAAAGAATGAATTTTAAATAATTTGCGCATTCGATGACACTGTGACGTATATTTTCTCTATTCTACCGTATATAACAATTGCCGTGCAAGGGGGCAGGTTTGTTTTGTATATTATATTTGATGCTGGTTGGGTGTATGCATTCTTAAAAGTTAAAATTACACCATACACGTAGAACATAACCTAAAGATCGTAAAAACAATTATCTCGAGGCGGAATTGAACCTGCAACCTCCTGAGCTTCAGGCAGACCTTACATGCGCGACAGTTGTCTATACCTACTGCAGGTTTATGCTTTTAAAAACTGTTCCAAGTTCATCAACACTGACTCTCTATAGACATTGCAACACAAGCTCGTATATTTACCTACCAAACAGTTTCGATATAAATTAGTTGCCAACATGAAGCACTGAACAAAGTAGTCGATACTATGGTTCGTAACGCTAATGCAAACAAAACACATTCGCTGCGGATTCGGACATCACAATCTACGGATATGTGTGCTTAGTTTCAGCTGTGCATAATAACCCAAATTACCTAATGATAACAGTCTAAACAATGTAATATCTTTATTGAAATCACCTGACATCTCCGAAATATCACACTTGCCCCTATACAGCAAAATTGTTAATTATAATTATTTATCATGTTTTGACGATTCATAGCCTCGGCATATAATTAAGGTACCTTTATATTGTACACTTTTTTATGTTTGATTTATGACAATAAAGGAATCTGAATCTGAATCTTACCCTACGTAAAAGCATTCAATTATAAGACGTAAAATAATAAGCAAGGAACAAACGCTACACTATAATATAATATAATAACTGGAGTGTCCTCTATGAGGAGATAAACCATCAACATCAACATCTTACCTGGTCCTTCGAGCCAATTTGAACGACCGACCTATGGATGAGCAGATAAACCAAATAGTTCACTCGTAAAAAGGTAGGTACTTTAAAGTTCCTCTAACCACACTCGAACTTTATAAAATGGCTGCGTCGAATTGCTGCCATTGAACCGCACGCTGTATTGACAGGTCACTTCACTCGGAAGGCACGGATGCTGTGTCGACGCTCTCAACTGATACACTGCATTGTTGTTTTGGACGTAGTTTTTGACGAAAACTAGCAAACGAAACATTTTTAACGAAACGTTTGCAAGTTCTTGTCGGCGAATATTTTATTTTGAATATTATATTTTACCGGTTTATTCTTACCACATAAATTTCAGTTTGGAAAAAAGTACATTTAGATATACAAACAACATACATACATTATAATATTTTACGTGTCACTTTATGTATTTTTATAGATAGACTTTAATCTTTGAGAATGAGTCCGAGTGATAAACAAAGAAACGTTAGAAAAGAAAGGTTCGTTAAAAAATCCTTATATATTGTACACAAACTTTTGTCTTAGACTTCGTCCGCATGTCCCTGTACCTATAATACCTCGGGAACATGACGCCAAAATAAAGATGTCCATCTCCAAATTCAAAGCTACCTTCCCACCAAGTTTCAGCCAAATCGGCTCAGCTGCTTTTGAGTTATAAATACTGGAACGAGCACGAATTTCTATTCTTTGTAATGATTTATAGAGTAAAACGAGTTTCTTTAAATCATAATTGAAAAAAAAAAACATAAAAGTTATACTGATGTAGATAAATTGTTTTGAAGTGTAATTATTCTTTTGGATAAAGAATAACAACATTTACGCCACCAAAATTCTCTAGAGAAACATCTTGATTTCCTTTTATATTTTAATCGGAATATCGTTGAATAACTGCGTATATTTTATTCTTACAGGTAAATACAGCTTAAAGGGCGTCCAAAATAAGCAACGTAAAGGTAAGGTATTTATTTATACAATATCAGGAAATTCACAGCTAACTTAATGAATTATGAAGAGATTAAGGTACTGAAAGCTGATTAAATATTTCAACAAAAAGCAAGTGAAATTTTGACGACTAATTAGTAATAATATAACTTAAATCAAGTTAAGTTACCGAATAAATATACAAGGATAAAGGAAGATTAATCAATAAGCTCTTTAGGGTGACTTGGGTAGCTCAAGACTCAATATTTTTTGTTCTATGACTACGCCTTATTCATAGATTTTTTCTTATCAAAAACTTTTCTAGTTCTGATCTTCTTTGCTGTATGGAGCCGTTCACAAATCAAAGCCATAATACGCACGCAGCACAAGCAAGACAAGTTCTGCTACTGTCCGCGGCGCTTGTATGTCGGTACCTAGTAAAGAAAGAAACGGGCTTGCTTTAATGAAATGTGTGTATGCGTTGTTTTACGTATTGGCAAAAATCATAGAACATAAGTTGTTAGTCTTAATTTACCCAAGTCGTCTTTAAGACTATTGATTAATTTTACCTCTTAATTCTACCTATAACCTACAGGGTTGTAGGTAGATAATCAACACACTATTATTTATTAAATACTGATACAGACGCTTAGACCTTAAACTCACTTGCAACTGGCTGTGATTGGCGTCCCGATGTGGCATGAACTAAATTTTTACATCTCTGACTTGCGGCCAGCCGACAACCGCTCCGGTTCTCTCAAGGCAGCGGCGGGCCGCATGGGTTGAATGGTGCGGGGCGCCCTATCCCATCTACGCATTCGGTGCAGTTCGTCACCAGCGCTGCTTCCAGCTCACAGTAGTGTCTCGTTAGCCAATCATTTCCAATGATTTTACGATTACTGACGATTGCGATGAACCGCAATATAGCCAAGACGTTACGGTACTGTGGCGGACCGTATTTACTGCGGCCTGCCTCATCACAGCCTGCCCTTAGTTCCTTATAGGTCTTAGGATAATATGCACTAGAATCGTGTAGGGCGCGTTGACACACGTCAACGAAAAACAACACGATCACAAAGAATGTTGCGAAAGCGTTGAATGACTCGTCAATCTGCAAAAAAATACGTGAAAAAGCGATGAAAACGTGCGCTCAACGGAAGAGCAAACGGATGTTACGTTGATGGCAAAGCATATTATCTCTAAGCCCTGCCTTAAGTCAACTTGACGCGCGTCATGTGAAGGGTTTTTAATTTAATACCAAAATATACTGAAGCGATATTCGAAAACACCCGTCTAGATTTAACCATCTGAACATAGCCTTAAAGACCTAGTTTAAAGGCCCGTTGGTGTCCCAGCTTTATATGTCCTTAGCTAGCACATAGCTGCATCAGCTCGCTATGATTGCTTTTGTATCTCTGTCTGATCGATCTTGTGGTTTCCAATGGAATTGCACTCGACTCAAGTGATTTTTCTTAGCGAGGCGTCGATATTTGCAGTTGGAAAATGGCGCTATTGAGTTAGTGTGGTGTAGCGGGCCATCGATTTAGCTTATAGTTACTGTTTTATATGTAGGTATCAGTCGCTAAATTAAGGAGGAAGCACGTAGTCATTTACATTCTCGAAGCGCGGGGAACCCAAATCTGTCCTATTTTATTTATTAGATCCTGTACGTGTTGATTGCTCTGCATAGGATAATGTAGCTAAATAAATGAAAATGATAGACAGTGGCTCAAGAACATCTGATTTAAGACAAGTCGCCGATTTGTTTCTATTCTCATAAACGTTTCTTATCTAAATTATAATAAAAATTATGTGAAAACTCCTTCAATTATCACACTAAGCGGAAAAGTTTGAAAGTCGTTTTTCAAATCGCTAAAAGATGAACGGATCAAGCCAACTGAATATCTTGACAAAATGTTAGCTCTGCTGCAAAATGACATGGCATTTTAGGGTTTTTTATAAAGAGATTATAAAGAGGAAAAATTTGATATTTTGTTTGTTTGAATTGAATTGGATTCAAAACTTCAACAAAATTCTTTTACCATTAGAATCCTAAGCAATCCCTGATGAACATAAGCTATAGAATATTTTCAAAAAAGTTAGGCATCCTCATGAAAACTTCAATAATGTAATGTAACGCGAGGTGGGTGAAAACTTATATACATGTATTTTGTTATATTCCCGTGCGAAGCCTAGGCGGGACCGCTAGTGTTAGATGCTGACTTGATATGTAATTAGTAATATTTATTAGCGTTGTCTCTGTTCTTTTTTCTTTGACAATTTTCTAGGTAGTTTGCATGTGCTAGACTAAGGTGACACTTAGGCTCTTATCTATTCATCAACTAAGATTTTTAAGACCCATGTGTGCAAATAAATGATCGGTATTTCTGTAACGAAAAAAATACCTCCTTAGCTCATCAAAGTGATATTGCCCAATTTGGATTCTCGGAAATTACTTTGAAAAATACGGCAATATCAGTTGATAATCTATAAATTAAATAAATTTTTATCATTAAATAAAGCCTCTTATTTATAGGACGAGGAATTCAAATTAAACATCCACTGGATTTGAATAAGCTGCTCTGGGCTCAGCTTAATTTTAAATTTTGATTCGTTTATCCAGTTTCGTTGGATTGGTATAAAACAGCGAAGCTTCAATTTGATTATGTTACACTCAGTTGAAAGCAGCTATGATTGCAAAATAGCAGAACCAAAATCTCTAACGAGATAGCAGGATCTAAGTAAGGGTCAAAAATCTCAATGTAACATATGCTCGGTACATAAAATTTACTATTTTCAAGCAGTCAGCAATATTGATAAACAGATTGCTTGAAAATAGTAAATTTTATTCATTATAGAGAAACAGTATTACAAATTATAAAATAGGACTTTGTAACGATGCCCCGAGCACATTTACTATCATTGAGATATTAGACGAGATAGCGGGATCTAATTAAGGAATTAGATCCCGCTATCTCGTTAGACCCCCAGTTTTATCTGACCTATATGCATTGAGGTATTGAGACGAATCATATGACAGCTCATTTGTTACAACAGCACTAGTAGTTTCAGCACTACAGCGAACAAAGAAATCAACTCCATACATTATGGTGCCAATCTAATAACCTTCCGTTGGTAATAGGTTAAAAAGATGTGCAAAAGTCAAAAAGAATCTGTGCTTTGGGCGCTAAGTGAACACTAGTACTAAGTACCTCTTTGAAATACAATGTTTTTGATGAAGATTCAAACATATGGGCCGGATGATTCTGATATAGGTAATTCGCGCGTCATCAAATTAAATGAACTGAACTCTGAAATTTATTTTGAAATGGTGCCATCCTTTTTATCGTTTATTTTTGTTCTCGAGGGGATTTTTTTTGAAAGAGATACTATACTGCATGGAATATACCTTCATGCCTCACATGATTCATGAAAAGTTTGCGTTACAATGTAAAATTTCATTATTCAAAAAGGTCGGTCGGACAATTGTGTAACTGTCGTCTATCCTAAGCCTTATTTAATTGTAAGTTATCAAAACACAGAGCTGAATTATGATATATATGTAAATAAATATAAATTCAGTTTCGATTAATTTCGAGGGGGTAGGAGGGTTTCCAGCGTAGGTACGCCAGTTGCTGTCAAACTTTTAATGATGAAGGTTGGAGGGTTGCTTATACAGGATGCAAATTAAGTTGATTGAGTGTAGGAAACTAAGTTCTTTTGCTTTGGTTTCAATTAAAATTTCAGTATTTGTTTGAATAATATATTACGTATGAATCCTTTACATTCAAGGCCATAGAGATAATTATTTGATGAAGCAAAATACATAGAACTGAAAACATCGTTTTCTCATTTTAATATAATATTAACGTTACCTTATGCCCAGATACTTAAACAAACAATTGATAAACAAAATATTACTAGATATATGACGATTGGTGGTCTTATCGCTCAAGAGGGAGGAACATAGACGGATAAGATCTTGGATTAATAATATTCCACGTAATATCAACGTAATTAACAAAAATACCAAAATGCACAATTATATTATACATTTTATAGAGTTCTGTCAATGACAGTAGAACAATGAATGGTCTTTACTAGGTCTTTAACATACTTTTGAATATTGGTAGACACAGATTATAAATGTCAAGCCCTCACAGGGCTCATTTGAAAATCTAAGGCAATTACAAATTCGGAGATCTACTAAAATCTCAATATTTACAGTAGGTTTGTAACAGAACACAACAATAAGTTATCTATAAAAAAAAATTGGCCTAGTTTATTATTGCAAAATAATAAAGCACGTAGTTAATCAAGAATACGTTCGTACATCTAGGGCATCTAAGTAGATGCGTTATTATCAGTAACATTTATGAACTGAGTAATGTGAGTAAATCAGTTAATCAAGTAAAAAAAGGTTACCGAAAACGGCTGCGTTGTGACTCCTTCTTAAAACTTCACGAATTAAAGTTAAATATAAACAAAAATAACATCATGAACTTGTTTCCTTTACGTCCACATACATTTCGAGGAGTCATCATAAAATTGCATAAGTTACAGCTTACACTAGAATTACACAAAGACCTACAAAATCCTTTTCACAAAAACTACGCACAGCTATGTGCGGGTAGTTTCAGCTAACTTGTATTTAATTCTACGAAGTGACCCTACAAACTAAGAGACCTATATAAACTTTTACGTACGCCGTCCCCGAGGCTTCATTCCACTGCCCATTGTTGAAACATGAAAAGGTTACGTACCTTGGAATACATGAATACGTAATTATTCAAAACTCCAGTTTCGGCGCAGGCAACATTTCTTGCATTTCGGATGAATGGGTGGATTATGTTCATTCATTCGTTCAGTCGTTCAATGTGAATATTTCAGAATGGACTATTATTTGCAGTCGTGTTCATTACTGGTGGTAAAATATCTCGCATCATTTGTACGGTGGCACAAATAAGCACAATACCCATGTGACTGTGTGGATTTTATGGTTTTAATTTTGAACATATAAATCTTACAATACACATTATGTACTTATATTTCATAATCGAATTTGTAAAAGTGCGTTTTTTAAAGCATCAAAATAGCTATACGACTTTGCAACAAAATTTACACTAATATTAATTTACCTAAAATCTAAGGCGTCGCCAGGACAAGTAAGACAAGTTTGTTGTTGTATTAAGTTGTAAGTGCCCAGAATGCTGGCAGTATCCACGTTCAATTTAAATTTGTTGACCGAAATAGAAGCCAGTTTTACCAAACTTCTCGTAGAGTCTTGTAGACTCGGGTAAGTTTGGTAAGATCTTTATAAATTACGTGGTCCCCAGGACCCCAGGACCTAGGGTTTCCACTCAGAATCGCTCAAATAGGTATTGAAAAGTGAACAGAAAATCAAAGGTTGATTTCATACGTCATAAAGTACTAATTACACAACTAAAACTGAGTTACTTTATGTAATATATATTTTTATGATGACTTATCCAAGAATCCTGAAAAGTCTGAAATATCCGCCATTTGAAGGACTGCGTGCCTCAGACTGATGTTGCTGCGGAGCCGGCCTTTACCTTAAAAGTCTGAAATATCCGCCATTTGAAGGACTGCGCCTCAGACTGATGTTGCTGCGAAGCCGGCCCTTACCTAAAAAGTCTGAAATATCCGCCATTTGAAGGACTGCGCCTCAGACTGATGTTGCTGCGGAGCCGGCCCTTACGGTTGTGAATGCGCGGTATAACGAAAGGCTGGCTTAACTTCTATAAGTATACTTATTTTATGGTACCCATTAGGTCAGTGCACATATTTTTGAATCTTTTTGATACGTCCGGGCGTATCAACCCCTCTGTTCTAGGTATTAATTTGAATGCTAAAATTTTGTATCTTTCTTTTCATTTTTGATTTTAGGCCTACACACACTTACACAGAAAGTATGTACTTTATGATATAAAGTACATAATTTCTTTCGGATCCGAAGCTTTGGCTTCGCTTGATTGAACAATACAAAATATACGATCAAAATTAAAACATGTTCTCTCCACATCTTTCCATATTTTTTATGTCGGTACTACTCGTACTCTAACCAATTTATTATTTTAACTATTCGTACACATTCTAAGCCCTTATGCTAAAAGCAAGCAGGGGAGACTTTCAGACAAAGGGATTGATTTTAAAGTGTCTTATGAATATATCAAGCAACGTATAAAATGGCTGGGATTATTTTATATTTAAGTTCTTTATGGTGCGATTGAACTTAGAAAAGGTTTTATAGTAGGGTTCAACGTAACTAAAGCTCCTACGAATAAATGTTATCGGTCGTCTCAGATTTTTTTAAAGTACGTAGTAAGTTTATTTACCGTAATAATATGGAGTCGTACTCAGGAACAACACAACTCACACATACACACACACATACCTCCTATTGTTCTGATTCCATTGAGACCAATTTCCTCAAAAGCATCGTAATCACTCACACACACAAACAATAAAATTGATTTACTTTGTCATGTATAATACTAGATCAGTACTAGATATCTATATGTTTTAATTAATTATTTTGTTATCGGAAGAAAGTGCTGGGTCCGTCACACAGTTTTGAACGTCTTTTTAATTGTATTTTATACAATAAGTTGATATCCTTAAACATTTTATATTTTTGTATTTTACCCATCTACATTCTATAATAGAAAATACAAAAAGACTTAAAACGTTTGAAGGCTAAATACCTAATGAAAAAGTTCATGAGAACTGCAAATTTTAATGCTCGATCATGAACCTGAAACTGCAAACTAACATATTCCGACATACTTTCACCTAAAGTTTAAAATATTGCATTACCTTAACCTAATTCTAAAAGTGCGAATAATTCCTGTTTTACCATCTAAGCTCGTATAAATAATTTGCAATGCAAAGCCTACCTTATTCTCATAACACGAGATTATTTTATGCCTTGTATGTACTACAGGAAGGATTAACCTTATGGTTTCTTGAGATTAAATGTAGTGGTATCTTTATTAGACTGTACTTATGCTATGGAATACCTACTTACCCTCAGTTAAGCGAAGGTTTTCTTATTTAATATTAATGTGTACCTAATTGTAATATAATACTTTTACTACCTATTTTTTTTTATTCTTTAATGCACGATTAAAAATATTCAGATTTAAAAAATGGGGGGTTAACCCTCAAAATCCAGCAAACGGTCTTGGGAGTGACAAAGTTTTAAAATTGGTCCATAAAAGGGAATTAATGAATAAATTTTACCTTCACAAGGATTTAATAATCTAGTTACTACATAATATGTGTATGTCACTCCTAATTTTATGAAAACACCTAGCAAGCCCTAAAGGCAGATTCTAATTAAATTTCATTATAATATAAAACTCTTGATTTGGTTTGGTACTGATTTTACATCTAAAATTAAATATTTAAAGATATTATATTTATTATCTTTCTTCATCTGACGAGTTTTTAAAGTTTATATCTTTATAAATAACTAGCAGCCCGCCCCGGCTTCGCACGGGTATTTTAAAGAATTTTAAGTCTTTACACACACACACGTTAGATAAGGTACTTTATTATTGAAGTTTTCATAAGGATCACTATCCTGAGGAGTTTTATCGCCTATCCTATGGACCCTAGCAGTGGACCAGCTCCTGTGTGATCTAGCGGACCTCCATATCGATGCGCAAGGCTACGCAGATGACCTTGTAATCGTCGTGCGGGGTTTCTGCCAATCCACCATCTCTAGTATCATGCAGCGAGCTCTCAACACTGTCAGCGACTGGTGTAGCAACAGCGAGCTCTCGGTTAATGCTGAAAAAACTGTGATTCTGCCATTTACAAACAAGCGAAGGCTAGACAAGCTTGCTAATCCTTCGCTAAACGGCAAAATCATAACCTTCTCCTCGGAAGTAAAATATTTGGGCGTCACAATCGACCAAAAACTAACGTGGAACAGCCACCTAGCCAACGTCCTGCAAAAAGCAAAGATGGCGCTAGGGGCTAGCGGCCGACTTATGGGTAACAACTGGGGCGTCAACCCTAGGATTGCCATCTGGCTGTACAATGCCATTGTGAGGCCGACAATAACATACGCCTCCATGGTATGGTACTACAAAGCCTTTCAGTCGACCGCAATCACCAAACTGAGCAGCCTTCAAAGGACTGCCTGCCTCATGGCTACGGGAGCCATGTCCACCTCACCTGGCATGGCACTAAATGCATTGCTGGGACTACCCCCACTTCATTTATATTTACACAAGGAGGCAAAGACCAGCATGTATAGGGCTAGCGCTACGGGGAGAAGAAACTGGCTCTCCCAGAGATTGAGGTCTCTACATGACTCAATCCTGGAATCTCCCATTTTGAGCATGACAACGGACGTCATGCTTCCACGCCATGTGTTTGAAAAACACTTTAAAGTGGAACTACCTTCTAGAGAAGACTGGTCGAATATATAATAGACGACCACTGTGACGCGGTGGGCGAAGATCCGCCTGCGACGCAGGAGGTTGCGGGTTCGATTCCCGCCTCGGGACAAATATTTGTACGATCTGCAGATATTTGTTCAGGGGTTCTGGTCGTTTTCTATGTATAATAAAAAATATCTATCCATTTAATAGTATTGTATTATGTATATCAGTCATCTAGTACCCATAACACAAGCTCTGCTTAGCTTGGGGCTAGATGATGCTGTGTGGATTGTCCAGCATTATTTATTTATTTATAGATATGAAAAGTTTATAATGTTACTCCCTTGCTTATTTTTAGGGTTCCGTACCCAACGAGTCCCTATTACAAAACCTCCGTAATTAGTGTGAAATGTACATTCTTAACCAATTCACTGCCGTCTCGGCACGACGACACAGCGCAGCTGGAGGAACAGAAAAACGGACATGTGTGTCGTTGGTAGCAATAAAAGTGTTGGTAAGGCTCAGCAGGTAGACTGAATTACTTTAAATAATCATTCAAGGTTACAAGTGGCCTCAGAAAATCATCTCATTTCTGCTTGAAACTAACAAAGTTTATGCAAGCAAACTATGTATAAGTTAATGCCGTAGGCACAATTCCGTATCTTAGGGCCCAGTAACAATGCCAGGTAGAATCAATCTGGCGTGTTAAACTAAGCTCAGATTACATGTATCCGTTTTATTTTGTTGCTGGAGTGCATAAGCTTCTATTGCTGAAAATACATTCCTCCGCCAAACACGGAGGTTTATCCATGATTTACTCTTGACAGGCGCCTGGCGGATTGGTGACCGCAGTAGGTGTCAAAATACGTAGCAGGAAGATGATGCCCTTAGTTAGATAAATAGATACATTCGTTCACAAACATAGACAGCACCAAACAAAATCAAACATACAAAAAAAAGTAGCGACAAGAACGCAGGAGGTAACGTAGGTAATTTTAGGTAAATTAATATACAAAAGAAAAAAATTTGTTCCTCAGGTAAGTTTTTTCCCTCATTGGTTGGTTTGCAATAGAGATTTGTATTATTGATAGAACGAACACATTGTTGTCTCAACGCCATTTTCTTTGGGCTATAATGCAACATAATACAAAACCATTATTTTACTCTAGAAGAAGAATATAACAAAAGACATCACATAAGACAAGTAAAATGGGACAACCTTATGTTAGGATCTCGTCATGGCAAACTTTGTACGGAAAGAATTATATGATTTTAAAAAAACAAAACATAAGTGTGTGTAGGATAACTTTTCGTCTTATCGCGAATACATATAAAACTGCGATGCGGTGAAAAGTTGCGGAGCATCACCGCAGCAGACCGTGTGCATATAGGTAGCTGTCACCTCTAACCTAGTTTCAGGTTCTTGATTCCTTGATGTGTGCTGTGTTGTGCGAGGGAGCTATCTCGTGCAGCTTTACTGCTGTTTACTTACTAGTTTTACTTGGGAACTACTTAGCTGAATGTTATTCTTGTTGGAAAACTTGCTAGGTAAATAATTATAGAAATTACTAACTCCTGAACACGACTTTTCATTGACAAAATGTTTTTTGATGAAGGAAGTAGAATACAAAGTACTAGCCTACTGGTAGTCATGCATATCCAAACAAGAAAGGACTTTATTGGATCATCGGAAATATCTCCAGTAGATACCTACATGAATATGTACGAAATATTTCATAAAACGTAACAAAGGTTAATATGGATAATGCGTGCTACGTGACAGAAACGTGATTTCAATTTATGTTCAACTCCGCCGCTACAAAAGCGAGTATTTTTCGCGTTTGTATTTTACGCTTCATTCTAAGCTAAAAAATGTCACGTCACGATTCTATACCTACAAGTTCCCAACGTCGATCTTTTTTCTTTACGCAGAACACGTTATGTTAAAACAAAAAAATTGCAACTGTTGCAGAGTCCAAAACACGGAACGTAAAAAAAGCACAACATTTGTGTGCCCTTAAATTGAAGCTGAAATATTCAAAAGAAATTTGCAACCGTAGTTTCATTGGAAAGTTCAAAGCACAGGCGCTAGGCGCATCAGCCTATTGTCTGTGACATCGTATCGTATCGCAACGTTGAACGGAACGTTAGTCGCTCGCCAGCCGCGACACGGAACTACCGCTTCCACCTATGGACTTCTTAATTCAAAATTGTAAAACCTTTTTAGAGAACATGGATTTTGTTTGAAAAGCGCGCGTAACACAGTGACTCATTTGTTTTTTTTTTTAGTTTCAAATCAAGGTATTCGAATTTGACAATCGAACCATTTGAAATAATGTCGTGACATTTTGTTTTTTTTTTAGTGCTAATAGTGAGGTGTTGTGTTAAAATTTATCTATTTAAATTCAACAAGTGATTTGGGAATCGCTGGAGGATTATTAAGGAAGTTCTATCCCATTTGATAAGGGAATATCCAAAGGGTTTTGATGAAAATAATTCCTGGGAAATTCCTAAAATAATTCCAAAGCAAACTTTCACTGTTTTTGTTAACTTGAATAATTAAAGTACTTGCAAATGTTTCTTACGAGTTCGGAGCTGTAATAAAAGGTGAGTAAACCGCTTACTTTAAGGTAAAGCCAAGTACGAACACTTGTTGAGGAAAGTAGATCTTTCCGTCAAAATTTACGATTTTCGCTACCCGAAACTCAAGCCCAGCTTTATGCAAATCGAGGGATCTCTATCGAGTCTCTAGTAGGGAGTCTTTGATAAATTTTTATTTGCGGTTACTTTTGCATTTGTATGCCAAAGGATTTTATTATTATTTCGTGTGTAGAAAGCTTTTTCTAGGTTTTTCTACAAATGTCCCAAAAAAAGGCCTGGAGTCATGTTTTTAGGGTTCCTTTATGAGACTTTATTTAATTTATCTAAACTTTTAAATGCCTGAACGTATTTATTTTTATCGTTAGAATTATTATACTATCTAGATAGACACCACCTATAATTGTTTATTTAAAGAGAGTTGAAATATAATTAACTATTCACGTTTAAATTTTACATATTGAATCCAAATAACAATACAGTTCAGTTCCGTTAAACAGAATGGTAACGCTTAATATTCTGTAAATCTCCCTTAACACGCGACGTTTCAGCAAGGATTAATAGCGATGTTATAATTCCTCAAAATACCTGAATCGGTGTTGTAAACTAAAGTTACGAATGGGGAAAGTGGGTGAAATTGCCATTAGCTGATTATCGTTTGATCATAAAGACAATAATGTAATAAAGTTAGTGTTTTTCTTGAAGATAGTATTTCGAAAGATTTTATTATTTCACTACCAAAAAATTCTAAAAATCACTCACTTATGTTTCTGCGTAGCGCTAAAATTAATGTTCCTACTTAGAATTACTTTACTATATTAACAGGCAATTTATTTAGTACCAGCTGTGGGCCCGGGGTTTACCACGTAACTCCCGATGCCGTGGGATTTTTGGGTTTAAAATTGCCATTATGTTATTCCAGGGGCCCAATTCCACTAAAGTTTTAAAAAATGCGATTATGGCGCCATGCTACTGAGATAGAGATTCAGTCTTACCTTTATTTGGTATTCTACTAACGTTTCGTTACAAAGATTATGATTCAAAATAGCTTGTCAATGGAATGGTAGGATAGTGTGGCCATTTTTAACAAAAAATAAATTGGTCGTGACCATAGATACTAATTATTCTATGATGACTACATGGTCGTGACGGACGAAATATTTTTGGTACTCTGCCCTCTTATTTAAGTATCTATCGTTGTAAAAATTAACTTTAACTTGTTAAAAATCAATTAACATCGCTCTTAAACACAATAAAACGCAATTAAATCACGATTTTAGGAAAATTTGTGTGTGACTATCCTTAAATGACAGATAATGAGTTGAAGTTGTCAAAGTCAACGTCGGTAGTACTGTCATATTTTCTGTGGTAAATGTTTACAAGAGCGAGCGCAAACCACGGAACTTGTTTATTTTACATATAAAACGACCAGAAAACCCGAAACAAATCTCAGCAGATCGGATAAACATTTGTCCCGATGCGGGAATCGAACCCGCAAACTCCTGCGTCGCATGCGGACCTTCGCCCACCGTCTCACAGAACTAAAAATCAAACGAATTGTTTCTTCGTAATACATTTTATTATTATGATTATCGGTCTATTTGTGCGAGTTTGACGACAACCAACGATGCCTTTAATAGTTTTGTTGCTTTGCACTTCCACTGTTCTTTCTATTCCGTGGCCTGAACAGTTTTTTCTTGAGTTTTTTTCAGATTTTATCAGTATTGAAAGTTTTTGATAAAATGAATTCTTTCTTCTCTTCTCGTTTGCCAAGGACATCAAAACAATCATTTAAACATTCTCTATAAGATTCCGCTGAACAGATTTGTGGTCGACCTTGTTCAGTGCCTCGATTACCTCCGTCTCAGCTCTAGAAACAGCAGGCTGCGAAATTTTGCGAAGAGCACTCTGGCATACTAACATTTGATAGGATCTGGTGGCAAGAAATTCCAGTGCACTCAATATCTGCAAAATAAAGTGTTTTGATTTGTAGGTAGGCAGTTTAATACATAACATAATACTTAAAAAACATATATATAATCAACAAAGATACAATACAATACAGTAAAAATACTCTTCATTGCACACCAAGAGAGAAAAAGCAAACAGAAAAACAAGTTGCTACATGGGCTTATCGCTAAGATTTTTTCCATGCAACCTTTGGATAACAGCATCGGATAACAGTGTGCTATGCCACTCATTAGGGGAGGCCTAAGGTGTCATCATTTTTAGGACTACTAACAAGAGATAACAACGAAAAACTAAATAACAATGACCAATTTCTTAGGTCTACTACTCTATAATTTATAGGCAGCCGCAGCAGCATATAGGTAAATCAAGTAAGCATGTAATACAGAAAACTGGCATACAAATTAGCTTAAAACTAGTTTGAAAATGTAATTATATTTTACAATAATAAACAACATAAACTTGAATTTATGTGTGTTGTAAAACTAAATAGGAAAATAATATAACGATGTTGTAAATAAATATTGTTGGACAATCCACACAGCATCATCTAGCCCCAAGCTAAGCAGAGCTTGTGTTATGGGTACTAGATGACTGATATACATAATACAATATTATTAAATAGATAGGTAGATATTTTTTATTATACATAGAAAACAACCAGAACCCCTGAACCTGGTAGTAACCATTTTAGCTTATTGATGATGAAAGATGTTTGTTTGTTTTATTTACCTTCGTCATTATGGATATTCCATCAGAACGGCGTTCCTTGCCGATTTACGGAGTAAAGTCTTCAGCTAGTGTTTGTATTGGCAATACGATAAATTTTCACAAATTCCCTTTCCGTAAGGTCTCTTGCAGAAGAGCTGTATCCTGACGGCAACATGCTGATGAATGTTTATGAAGCCTTTTAGGCTCGCCATGCATCTTCTAATGAAAAAACTCTTTCTTCTGAACTTTTCTCATGCAATTTGTTTACAAAAACACCAAGGAAAGGTACCTTTGTTCAATGGTGGTTCAATGACACGATAATGCTAACCATAGACTAAATTAGCTGTCAAAAAATTAGTAGAATACCAATAACGTACGCGATCGGAGATACATTGAATAGTAGAATACGAGAAAACAAGTTCAATGGTCCAATGGTCATAGACAGTCATTGATAGGGCTAAACAGGAAAAGATTGTGATAGTAGAATACCAAAAGGTGTAAAAGGAGACAATTGATAGGCGATATCATTGTCATCGAGAGGAGATTGTATTAGTGGAATTGGGCCCCAGGTCATAACCTATGTGTGTACCAAGTTTTATCAAATACACGCAAAAACTACTAAACGGATTAGTAGTTTTTGAGTGTACAACACAAAAATCAACAAACATCCGTCTATAACCCACAAACTTTCGCATTTATAATATTAGTAGTACATAGTACATAGTAACATTATCAGTTCGTTTCCAACCCTGTGACGTTTCACCCAGTCAGAATTAATGGGCGACATTATAATCCTGCAAAATACCTCGGCGCTAAACTAAAGGGGCGAATAGGTAAATTGGGTCAAATGGTTATGGAGACAGAATTGTCACTAGCTCATTGTTTTTTAAAATAAGCTAATGTTGTTATTTCTTTTGCCAGTAAATTTATTGAGCAGTCATTTAACACTTCAACAGCCACCAACCGATATAATATATCACATAACTATTATAAAGAGGTAAGATTTGATTGTTTGTTTGTTTGGATTAATTAGGCTCCGCAACTAAGGGACTGATTAAAAAAAAACACTATTAGAATCCTACAATAACCTTTATAATGTAGGATGATAAGTTGTAGAAAATTCAAAACCAAGTTAGGGATACGTATGAAAACTTCAAAATAATGTGTAAATTATCTTATCATGTATATGTGTGTCAAATATTGAGTTTCTGAAATATTTGGAAGCCTGAGCGGGTAGTACGATAGTAGCATAAAATGCCAAGATGTCTAATTCTTTAACGATACCAAGAATGTGATATAAAAGCAATTACTTTTACACAATTTAGGCACTCTTGTCCAAGCTCTGCCTAAGCCTGCCTTGACGTTTGGCCGGGCACGATCAATGGCCTACATTATAATTCCGCACAATGCCTGCGTTCGGTATCAGGATTTATAGTATCGGAACCACGAAACAGGTGCACAGGTATAGGTTTAGCTGGACTGTGTTTACTTTGTTCGGAATTGATAGCTATCAGTTACTCGATCATGATGGGTAAGATCGATATATCTAAAATTGTACAGACAATCTCTATCTTAACAATTCAGTGCCTACAACGCCATGTGTTTTGTTTGTTAATTATTTTTAAAGAAGGTACAGTTTATTTAAATACAGAGTTTGTCAGAAAAGTCTAGTATAGTCTACGACCTTCACGACCAAAAAAATTCGGGTATAGACAGGGTAGTTTTCGGAAAAGGTAGGCTCGATTGTACCAACGTGGTGGCGTGCCCCTGCCAGCTACTACCATTAATAATAGGTATATAATTACTCAACACAAACCACTCTCTTCAACACAATTATGTTTTTCTAGCATAATGGATAAATCTGTGGTTTTAGTGTTTTGCAAGGTGTGCATAGAGAAGGGTTTTGTTTCAACGCTGGTTTCTCATTTTAAAATAAAACGAGAAATACAACATAATGTAATTTAGCTATATGTGAAATCTAAAGCTCTTGTGACATAGGCACACGTAGGCGTCTTTCTAGAATCTACGAAATCTCTCTTTCACGGGTGGGTGTACATTACAATTCTAAAATGCGAGCACCTTTACAGTAGGCCCATTATTCAATACCTGCTACCGCAAGATAAATGGCAGATATCAATTTGAGAATACAATACCTCGTAGGTGTCTCAGGATTGAATGTCTACAACGAACAATAGCTTTATGTTCCGTAATTCAGTTCTGTTTTGTAATAAATTTCAGATACATGATATTTGAAGTAAAGGGAACTACTACCTACGTAAGTAGGTACTTATGTTTATTAAGTTTAGCAAATCAAAATTAATTATATAGCGTTCCAAATTTAATAAAACCTGAATCGAAATATGCTGCTTTATAAATTTATAGCAGAAATATTTAATAAGCTGCCCAATGTCTCATTAACCAATTTCGTCATTTCTGCCGACCACTAGATGCGGCTCAAATCACTTTTTGTACTGACAAAACCCATTTTTCAGCTGACCTAAACTATTTTTATTTACTGATCGTTTAAATATTAGCCATTAATTAAATTTGGTGTGGCTTTTGGTTATAACCATCCATAATTATTTCAAGCCAAGCAATGTTGTGTTCTAAAATAGAACTTTCACCTGTTTGCGCACATACTTACTTGCGTACATTATAATGTCCAGCAATAAAGACTCGTATATCCAGACTGGCTGCCATGGCTGAGTTCAGCTATATTCAGCTAGGAGAACTTATATTATTTATTTATTTTTTTCATTTATTTATGTTTTACAGTAGGTACTTAATTAATCTATAGCTAACCTAGCCATGATACGGTCTGTCTGTTAGCTTCAGTCCCTTATTCATAATTATTCAAAATTAATATTGTATGCATTTACCCCTATCAAAGCTGTCTTCCAGTTTAATGAGTGTTGTCAGATAAATAACAAACGCATAAGATTTCGCTCAAAGTCTCTCAATGAGCCATAGCTCGTTTTTTATCTCGTAGTTTCTATGAAAGACAGGTTACGTTAGTTTGCCGAATAAATTCCACAGAGAATTAAAGTTGTCGACATAGTTCTAGGATTAGATAAAGGCGAAGACCTAACTAATAAGTTGTGGACATAGTTTCAGCAGAATGTTTTACTACTTCACTTGACTATGGCGTTATAGTGTTTTGCGAACCGTTTTTAATAACAAATATAATAGTTTTAAAACATATAGCTTGGTTTTAGTGAAATAGCAAACATTTACTCTCCCACTTGCACTAGTATGACAAAATACCAACATACTTCAAACAACTGACCGTCAGTTCAATTTTTGTATGCAATATCCGGACTTTTGAGAGTCAAAATGATCCTAATGGCAGCTATCACGCTTCGCATCCCCGAATATCCGGCAGAAACGAAGCTGGTCTAGATTTATAAAATAGCTGAACTGTGAAATTAAAATAGAAAAGCTGGAAACATTTTATCAGTAGGTTGGAGAAATTGCATTGCTTTTGAAACTAGTTTACGCTGGTTCTGATAAAATTCTGCAGGGCAAAGTTACTGCTATTATAATTGAAAGTGGGCCGATATTTAAAGTATTCTCTTTTACTTTGGTTTGATTCCCGCGTCGGGACATTTATTTGTGCGATCTGCAGATATTTGTTCAGGTTTTTTTGGTTGTTTTCTGTTTATAATAAAAAATATCAATGTATGTAATACATTTTATAATTTTTTACAATAGTTTTATATATATCATTTATCTATGTCAATAACACAAGCTCTGCTTAGCATGGGGCTAAATAATGCTGTGTGGATTGTCCAGTTTTTTTATAAATTAAATATTTAAAAATTTTATTTTTGTTGTTTTCAATCATTCCGCCTAGGTTTTCTAAACGGCGTTCACATAACCTATAACAAAACGTTAAATGTGTTTTTTCAAAACCCTTTTAAAGGTTTGGTTTGAAAAGTCCAGTTTGAAACACACAACGAGATAATTATTATCAGTAGCGGCGTTAGGGTAGGGCGCGGTTGGGCGACCGCCCGGGGCGCCGGACATAAAGGGGCGCCGCAGGCGCCCCTTGTTTTTCCTCTCGCTCATTAAACGAGGCCTACTTACTCGTAGATAAAAAATAAATACGAAAAAAAGATTATATTGGCAACACTAAAATGGAAAGAAGTGTTAAAACGGAGCACTGCACTGCATGCATTTAATTTTACCGGGAATCCCCGACCATTGAGAAAAACATTATCTATCTCTTCTTTAAGTTTAAATTAGAGAGAATTTATGTTATATTTGGTAAAAAAATTTTCAAAAATCGCGACTCACAAAAATTGTATCCAATTAATGTATGGATAGCAATGCGCATAAAGTAATCCTGTTGTGTAACTAACCATTAATTATAGTGCGTAAGCCCTCACACTGCGTATTCTCCTTAAAATCACAAAAAAAAATTGGTCGAAATTCTAGAAATAGAAGTCTTTGAGCGCTTGGCGCGTCGTCGATGGCTCGCTTGCGCTCCGTGCCATTCGATTCCTATTGTGTACCTACATTGTATGTAAGTTATTCAGAGTTAGGTGCTTGCATCGCATTCACATTACTTGAATTTCGTAAATCAATGGATGGATAAGGTACCTATTTTCTTGTTTTGCCGTAATTGAATTGCTCCCCCCTTTTTCTGTTATGTATTTAAAGGCTTTGCCAAACAGAACGCGTTAGAACGCCGCGTCAGTGCGCTAAGTTGACGCCGCGCTATAGCGCCGAACTGTGTTGTACTGTGGCGGTACTTTACTGTCACACAGAGCGGCGGCGGCGCTAGCCGTACCCAACGTTCTGTCGCGGCGTTAGGACGCTTTGACGCCGGGCGTTGTATTTTTTTACAAAATTTGTTTGTAACGTCCAAACTAAAATACTACAATATGAGTGAAAAGCTAATAGAATTGGTTCGGAAACACCCCTGTTTATATAATACGAAGGATAATTCTTATAAAAACATGGCATTAAGGGCAAGAATGTGGGAACAAATTTTATTAATGTCGTGCACCCATATTCTTTTTCTCTGTGATCGTGATAAAGCGTATAAAAGTAATAATTCTTCCTCATCTGAATCACTCGACATCTCAAAAGCAAATAATATTTCCAAAGACTGCTTGCTGCTAGCTATCTACACTACGCTCTGGTGAATGGTAACCTACGTTGCGAAGGAGCGTGACGCTAAAGTCAATTCGATGAGCGCGACTTTAAAACGCATCGTTACTAACGCGTTCTGTTTGGCAAAGCCAGTCATAACATATTATTCTAAGCTTTTTGCTAGCGACCGAAAATGCCACAAAAAATTTCGCGGCTCGCTCCGCTCGCCGTTCATTCTTAAATTTTCTAAGCTTTTTAACAGGCTTCCGGTTTTCTTTTTTATATCTAAACTTTTTTGTCATTTTCACCAAACCTCAAAATTACCAAATTTTCGGGTTCGGTAATCATAATCTTTTGTCACACTCTTGATTCTATTTTACAGAAAATCCGATAAAGTTAAAAAAAATGTCCATTTTTTAGCATTTTGGTCACTATACTTTACTTGCCTTTCGAAAATATGTCAATGTCAAATTTGGCGGCGTGACATTCAATAAGTAGTAGGAGTTATTTTGTTCTTAATTTTCAAAAAACTAAATTGTGCTTACACACCAATTTATAAAAACTCCACTCACTAACATTTATAATGTATTCATTTTCAACCATTTCCAAAGGCTGCAAACACTACAATATGTGAAGGCTTGTTCCAGTCGCTGTTATTTATTTTTTCATACTAGTATGTTTAGTAGTATGTTTATTAAGTTATTTCTTTTTTAGCCTTTTTTGTATTTCTAACATTTTTGTCTTTGTTGCTGGCACACCACACCAAACTCCTACCAATCATCGCAGTCTGAAATATTCGGAGCTCTCCCTATCATATGTAGGTATTGTCACACGCTTGCATAATTATTTACAAAATATAGGAAAAATCCGATAAAGTTAAAAAAAATCGCGGCTCGCTCCGCTCGCCGTTACTCACAAAGAATGTTTATACAGTTTATTATGGAAGGTTTTTGGTTGAAAACCTCTTCGGGTACTATACCAATCCACGCTATGCTGCAAATACACCATAGATCCTTTTTTTTGCGGACCAGGTAAAAAGGAAAATTTTAAACACTTTCAGAATGAATTTGATAAAGTTAGGGTACCTACATATTCAAGGCTAGACCCAGGTACGACAACGACTTGCGAAAGACATTTACTAATTAGTTATTTTATTCATTTCTTATGTCCAACCGCGGACTAGCATATGAAGATGATGCATGTGGACTCGGGCGGGTCAAAGGCTCGACCTACCCCCCCCCCCCCCCCGAATAGTTACACTCGCACTTGACGACTTGTTTCATATCGGTTTGGATTGCAGTTAGGGGGCGCCGTATAAATCTCGCCCAGGGCGCTGGTAGTGCTAAAACCGGCACTGATTATTATGTAATTTCTGTTCAAACAAATTTTACGCAACTCAAACTCAAAAATTATGTGCTCTAAACTTACTACTAAAATTATGAGTAAAGATATTTATTGATCATTTTGTAAAATTATAATGAGGGAAAAACAGGCAATAATGTATTTAAATACTATATTTGTTATAATAAAAATGATTCATTATTATTTTAAAAAAGATTTTCATCGTTCTTATCTCGAAAATATAACAGTCCAAACGAGACTAATTATTTTTTAAAGCCTGTTTTTTAAAATTGGATTTACAGTACATTTGTTGTACTGTAAATCCAATTTTTATAGGAAACAGCAATCTTCTATTCGTAGCCGTTTCGACCCCTAACCCAACTTGACCCCCATTATCTATATTATACAGTATACCGTAGCTACAGTATACAGGGTGCCCCAAAAACAAAATTAGACCCCGCAATTACAATCTCAAATTGCGGTCTCCATTATACTCATTATTTATTATGGATACCATTAGTATTCCATTTATAACAACTCTTGGGCAGAAATGTGATTTTGTATCACAAAAATATTTTTGGTAGGTTTTCATATTTGAACCTTATAACATTATCGAAAAGGTTAGTTTTACCTTAACGCCATCACATATTCTATAATAACTAGAAAAAACCATCAACATTAACATTTAAGGGAGTCGGATTCTTACGACCTAAAATCAAATCAGGCCCTGACTTTGGAGATAATGAAAAACGTCCTACTTTCATGACACTTTCAGAGCTACTTGTGAGTTTCTAATTTACTACCTGCGATGTGGATTTCCAGTGTTCGATTCCTGGAACTCAGGACCAATTTAAATATTTACGACCTGCAGATATTTTTGTTCCGGGTGTTTTAGTCGCTTTCTATGTATAATAAGAAATAAATATCCTTGTAATGTTTTGTATTCAGTATATTAGTCATCTAGTACCCATAACACTAGCTGTGCTTAGCTTGGGGCAAAATCATGATGTTTGGATTGTACAGCATAACTAAAACAAAAACAATAATAAATAAAAAGATTCAGTATGTCATATTAGGTACCATACAAGACCACGCAGAAATCTATCATTTTACGGTTCCAAATATGACGAGTTTGTGTAACCACAGTCGAGGCCCTTGTCGGTCGGTCTTACAACTCGTTAAAAATAATGTCTTTCTTTCATAATGAATTCCTGAATAATTGAATTCTGTGGAATGTACTTTTTTATGACGAGTCAAAGGAAATAGGTATAAATAGAACGGGTTTTTATATTTTATTCAAAGGGGTTAGCCATCGCGAAACCTATTGAAAAGCTTTTTACTTTAGTTAAAATGGGAAATGATAGCAACACTGAAAAAAGGCGGAAACATTTTGCGCGCTTTGTTGTTTGGTTAAAAGTGTTATTTTTTTGGGCTTTCTTCGAAATTTCGCATTGCTTATGGAACCTAATAATTTTATGGGTGGTAAGAATGTAATGGGCCGTGTGGTGCCGGCATAGAATTTCACCACTCCCACTCTTCCCGTAGATGTCGTAAGAGGCGACTAAGGGACACACACCGGGGGGCGGGCAGTAGCGCCCTCTGCAGAACAACTCCACCGAACAGCGATCCCCAACCCGAATGCCCAGCGTGGGGATTATGGGCAATAACCCCAGGTGAAATAACGCCACCTATGGCGCGCATTAGGGGAGACCTACGTCCAGCAGTGGACTGATATAGGCTGATGTTGTTGAAGCATGTAATGGATGGAGTAGGTAGGTAATAAAAGACCTGGTGCTGAGATGTTGACTGAAAGAAGAATGTTGTAATGAATGAATGTAAGCCCATGATAATGTTACCCCGTTCAATAAATAAATAAATATTTCTGGACGATCCGTACATCATCATCTAACCCCAAGTAATACTTAATTATATACTTAATATAGCCATACATTTTTATAAAACATACTAACGACGTATTATAAAAAATGTAATGCATTAAACAGTTTGTTTATTTAATATTTAATCTGAGGTGGGAATCGACCCGCTGCTGCCTTGATCTTGTCATGTCGTCAACGGAAAAGAAAATGATAATTATTTCACGGCTCTGTAAAGAGACTTCCTATCACCATATTGGGTGTGTCGCCAGAAATAAACGTCATCAAAGATTTAGTTGATATTATGGTCATTATATGTTATACCTCATTACTGCCTATAACCAGCAGTTGACTAACATGAGCTGATGGTGATGATGATAATAATTACAATTACATCTAAGCATAAACATTGGCAGTGAGGGTAGTTATGACAACCGCAGGAATAAATTTTGGCAGACAGGAAATTGCTTTGGCCGTCGACGTGCGCTGTTTTTTGTTTAACTTTTTTATGATACCTATTATTTCAACATTAGTCTGAGTTTTGTCTAAGTTATATAAAAACAAGTCGCAGTTATTGCTCATTTAAGTAATTATAATATAATAAAGGATTTTCCATTTATCTATGTTTGAAATAAATGTGATAAGTATTCATCACCAGACTATAACAGTCCACCTGGACATAGGCCTCCCCTTATGAGCGCCATAGATGACATTATCATTTGGGGGTTAATGCCCATAATCCCCACGCTGGGCATGCGGGTTGGGGATCGCAGTTCGGTGGAGTTGTTCTGCAGAGGGCGCTGCTGCCCGCCCCCCGGTGTGTTTCCCTTAGTCGCCTCTTACGACACCCACGGGAAGAGATGGGGTGGTGAAATTCTATGCCGGCACCACACGGCACGATTGTATGGTGTGATAAGTATTATATATTTTTTATTCCCATCCTCTTCCACTTGAAAGAGGATAATTGAATTTTCATAACTCATACTCGGAAACTATGTACGTCTGCAGTTACCTGAAGATCGGGTTGGAAGTGTTACTTTTCAACCTTAGGGAGAATCGTTTTCAACTGACAGCTATCGCATTTCTATTGAACCATGAATATGAAAAATAATGGCTGAAGCTTAAAAAAAAACAGCAGGAAGCGGCAATTTGATCTTCATTTGTTTTCTCTTGTTAGTTTTGTTTGTATTACAATGAGTTGATCTGATTCAGATTTGTATTTAACGCCTGATTTTATAAAAGACTAGCGGTCCGCCCCGGCTTCGCACGGGTATTAAACAAAAATTTTAGAAATTATACACACTAAAACGATGGGTTTCACAGTTTTCATACGGATCTTTACTTTTTTTAACAGCATTGGGGTTTTTGACATTGTCTCGACATTCCAAAACTGACACTGGCCGTAGAGAAAAAGCAAGCACCGTGCGCTATACAACCTCTTTTTCTATTCTGACGCGCCATAATAGAAAAAGAGGTTGAATATACAGCCCACGGTTCAATTATTGAAATTTTCATGCGGATCTCTAACTTTTTTGAAAATATTATATAGCCTATGTTCATCACG
This sequence comes from Eupithecia pulchellata, assembly GCA_963931895.1. Taxonomy (NCBI): domain Eukaryota; kingdom Metazoa; phylum Arthropoda; class Insecta; order Lepidoptera; family Geometridae; genus Eupithecia; species Eupithecia pulchellata. Next base: position 3,669,110 of record OZ007540.1, read on the forward strand.
GAAAATTAAGGATTCTAATGGTAAAAGAATTTTTTAACTCGGTCCAGTAGTTTCGGAGCCTATTCAATTCAAACAAACAAACAAACATAAAAACAATCAAATCTTTCCTCTTTATAATATTAGTATAGAAGAGGCAGTTTGAAAACCTTTAAAACCTTATCTAAGTTGTTTAAGATATGTAAAATAAAATACACTTACTTTTTCTTTAGCTATCTTGCTATGAAGATATATCAACTTTTCTTAGAAATATTCATGCACTATGCAATTTACTAATTTGTTTAGTCGAGCAAAGGCAACCTATTGATCGATATTATGTAACTATAGATAGCTGCTGCCGCTTTTAGAATATAATTATAATCTTGTTACGAACAAAACATTTTGAACCGTAAATGAATGCAGCAAGCACCGTACCGTGGTAAATAGCAAAAAATGGGACGCCTATACCCTGGTTTGGTAAAACCAGCTCCGGTTGATAATATATTTACTGCGATATGATCTCTGGAAGTAAAAACAACTAGTACCTAACCTAAAACCGATTCCTGATACAGTTCCCAAACTTTTGTAACGGTTTCCATTATGCTCTACTCTAAACCAAAGCCTTTGAACAAACTTTATAATTAAATTGATTCGGAATTGGACGCTGAAATTACCTATTTTATAGTGAAAGCTCATGTTTCTGAATTGTTCTTGGAGAAAATAAAGGTAATTACAGTGAAATTTAAGGCAGCTCATGTTTCTTTCCAACGAACTAAACGGAACGTTGTTTCGGGTGTTTTCGATGTATGAATTAACATGTATTTACTAAATATCTATAATAATATTATAAAGAGGATAGAATTGATTGTTTGTTAGCCTTTTCAATTGAAAAGGCTCCAAAACTACTGGACCGATTTGAAAAATTCTTTCACCATTAGAATCCTAAATTTTCCGTGATGAACATTATAGAATAAATTAAAAATTTAAGCATTACAACGACATTGTTAAGTTGGGCGCAGTCGACACCCCGAGTTGCATCCGAGTCATAATGGCGGAAAGAGAGTTATTCTAGTCTTCCTTAGGAACTTAAATATACATATTATCCCGAAATTTTCGGCGGAACTTGAACCCGCGACCCTCCCTCAGTACGAGAGTATGCAGACAACTACACCACGAAATCAAGTACCTGACTAGTAGAAAATCTGTTGAACTCTCTTCGGTTTGGACTATAGCGCCTTAGGAACCCCTGTTTGGGTACAGATGTCTTGTAATATTTTTCATAAGTCCCTGCCCTTAACTATTGTACCTACTAGGTCAGTTCATACTATACGTCCATTTTTTTTAACGGAAGACTATTTATTGATCAAGCTCTTTTAAGAGAATTAAAAATGATGCTAAGTTATGGCCTTTTTATAATATCTTCATATAATGTACCTATCCTATAAGGTTTTCTTAGTTATATCTATTTGTATTAGTTACCATAAATGTCTTTCTATCTCCATTTCTACTATAATTAACACCTTCATTTTGTATTCAAATTCGAGTTGTCTTCGACTGGCGGTTTAACCACGAAGCTAAATTGATATTCCAGCGTTCAGAACCCATTAATCCTAGTGATAAGACAGATATCATTTTGTCCCGTGAAATTCAAACTTGAAATCGGAGGTCACAGTAATTACAACGTCTGCGGTTATTGGCTTGGAATTGGAATGGCTGAGGCAAGTAAATGTTTCGTTTTCTATTTCTAGAACATTAACATTTGAAATTTTTCCAAAGCATTTACTTTGGAAAATAAACGTATTTGTTTACGGCTAGCTAAGCTAATACTGTTCTTGAAGGGATAAATCTTGTAGCGCACTTTCTGAACAGTGAGTATAAACAGTCACGCTTGGGTCGGTTACGCTGAATCATATTTTACTTGTTTGTTTGAGAATATCAGCTTTCAAATTATCAGTTGAAGTCAGTAAGAGCGCTGAGTGCCAATTCTTATATTTAAGTTTGTGTTTAAATAGCGAGAATAGCGACTGAGTTTATGATGATTTTTAAAAACTTTCAACTTTTTAAATTAAGTTTCCAGAATATTTACAGTTTTTATACCAAATTTAAATAATATTACATAGAAAACTTATAATAATAACAGTTGTAAGTAAATGCTATTAGCGAGTCAGCCGAGTAGACGTAGTAGAGAACTTTCCGATAGATTTAACTAAAAATAATAGTTTAATTTCTTATTCTAAGTGTGGTAAGTGGGTAATTAAGTGGAGTAAAGTAGGCAGCAATACAAAGTGAGTCAAGATGTACCTTTAAAATTGGAATGAACCTAAAGGAAAGCAATTATAACAATGTAATTAAATAAAAGTAATATGTTGTTTTATGTTTTGATTATTTTCCACTATTTAGAGGCTAAATTAAATCTCAAAAAGTTTATGAATTTTCCTTTGAGCTAAGGTAGTATATAAATATTACTTTAGCTCAAAGGAAAATTCAATCTTATATTTCACTAGACATTATAATCGGGTTCACTGAATCACAAAGATATTGCCAACCAACATATTGAGATTCTAGTTACTGGAAATTTGAAGCTTACCTCGAGAGCTTACTTTGAGATAATTTTGATATGTTTCAATATCATTTTCAAAGGCAGGAAATCATTATTGAGAATCCATATTCGACTGCTTCTCGTAAAATTTTCTGTATAAATTTCAAATTCAAATTCGAATATATATTATTTTGTCAGAAAGTAAATAAAAATATATTATGAATCTTAAGATTCGACTGATAATGTAATATTCAGTAATTAAAATGGGATAATTAGAGGTAAAATATTCACGAGATCTAAGAGAAAGATTACCTTTGACATTTATTTTTATAAAAAATTAACAAAAACTGGTCGAAGTGACGTGTTACCCGAGAGCTGGTAATTCTGATTTTAGCATTGTCATACAGCGAGGCAATGCAGCCAGCGTCTTGGGGACGGTTCCGATATTGATCAGTTGAGCTACCTGTAGATTGTTTGCAACAGACTACAGTAACCTCAATCTTTGCAATTGTAAATACTAGTTCTAACTTGGCTGTTATTTTAATGCAACTTTCAATAATACAATACAATACGATACAAAAATTCTTTATTGTACACCAGAAAAAGAATATATAAAAAAAACATAGGACAAGTACACAGTGGACGACCTTATCGCTTAGAAGCGATCTCTTCCACGCAACCTTTGGAGAGAAATAATTATTTTCATTTAAGAAAGGTAGGAGGTTCTTTGTTCATAAAGGATACTTTTATTGATCTCATAATATTGATACCAAAGCAAGATCTTTATTAAAGCTACAAAATGTGGTAGCTTTAAATTCTCGTCCAAGCGAAACGTAACTCGATTATGCGTAAATCGTGCCATATGCAGAAATGTTGACGATGACAAATTAAATCCCGGAGCGTTCCTGTTGTTGTATTGGAATTTAATTTTGTTGTTGAATAATCGATTTGAATAAATCTTTGATCGCAACGATTTGAATTGTGATGAATTTTGTATTTGCCTATTGATAAATTATCCTTGAATAATATTAAACCGTAATGTTCTTCGGTAATTTTATCATGGCCATCTGCGGTCAACCGCTTTATAAATAAATAAATATAAAAAAACCTTTATTTAGCCAATTTCTAGTCTATTTTGTTAGTACACTTAGTGCTAGGGGTTAGTACTTGACATTGAACAAGGATTTTGTCATCGAAAGAGTCAGTAAGGTCCCGGAAACACACCTGAGGCGAAACAGAACCGCGGCAGATGGAATGGAAGAGCATAGTTCAATCGAAAAAATTCCGTAATGTGAACTAACGTTGAAATTTTGTGATGATGTAAAGGTGATAAGTGAAGTGCTAAGTACCGCACTTTCTTATATACGAAACGTCCGTGTGAACGATCGCTGCGACGCGATCGTAATGCGAAACTAAAACAATGTGCCCGATAAATAATCTTTTGGTAACGAATCGGGAAAGTTTTAAAACCTTTTACAACTGAATAGATAAACTTGAACTATTTTGAAACTTACTCGATCTGAACCTAACCTGAACTTATTAGTTCTATTTTAACGAAAAAATAAATGAGATAAAATAGTACTGATAAACACGAAGTATTTGGCGTATAGGTACAGCATAATCCAGATGAAAGAATGTATGAAAACATAAATATTTTCAATAACATTAAAAAAAGAAAATTAATGGAAGCCCTTATAAAATATTGTTGCTGAAGTGGATTGTTTGCTTGATTTCTTTAATAAAATTGTGTCAAAAGCAATTTCGATGGATCAAAGCAAAATTTGTAACTCAGATGTAACAATTTATAAAATTACAAAATGAGCTTTCAAAATATCTTGCTCGTTTAATAACTAATTGAGTTTCTTGTAGCAACTACTTTATCTGTGTTCATATAGAAAAATTATTTCCGATTTATAGATCGCTTTATAAATCGAATGGCGTTCACTTTAATTGCGTTCCATTTTATCGGAGCTATTTTATTGCGGTTCCTCAATCAAATACCGATAAATTCTTTCAATGCGGTTATCTACAACAATATGAAGAAATTCCGTTATTTCATCTTGTATTGTTCGAAATGAGGGCTTGTTTTTTTGACACAATCTTCTTGCTGTAAAAAGAGTCGTATAAATCCAGAGAAAGCTACTACATCTATGAAGAGTACTTAGTATTATTATGTACTAGGTGCCCGCGGTTTTACCCACTCACTCTTGATCCCCTGGGATTTATTGAGATTTATGGGTTAAACAGTTTACCATATGTTAGTTATTCCACGTCATAAACTATATATATATATATATACATAAACACCCAGCTAGTATTTTATAAATGAATATGATTATAATTTTGTTTTCTAATTTGACTTTTATTTAAGACGATTTTACTTGCTGCCGAAAGCCGGAAAAACAAAAACCTTAATGCAAAAACGCTCATAATCATTGGCTATATAAATTAATACACAAGAAAAGTTAGGTTAAAAATAGAAATGACTTTTGCTCCACAGCATATTAATTTTTTCATCAGTTTTGTCTCCAAAGTCTGCCGTGGTGTTTAATGATTATTTTATTTTGCCCCTATTTCAAGATGGATGATAGCAATACATTCATTTGATATTTAATAAAATTTAAGATTCTACGGTCTGTGTTTGCCGGTATTATTTTACCCTTTTTGTGTTCCTTAAGTACCAAATTGTATTCCAAGAATAGGTTTTTTTAACCTTTAGGTTGGTTCTGCTTTAATTAAGAAACAATTAAACAGTGTTTCAGGATTTTTATAAATGTTCCCGAAAACTATGTAAATCCAGTTTTTGAAACATGAGATTCCTAGTTTTTGGTAACTTATTGAAATGGCTGTAATTCATATACGTGTTTCAGGATCTTGTTTTAAATCTCTGAATCAGGGTAGGATAGGTCAAAGTTCCCGATGCTTAGCGTGACTCTGATTGGTTTTGTAGAAAAGCTTAATTCTCTAAAATAATACAAAATAATGAAATGATGTTCATGTGTAAAACACATGAATATGATTTTTCAAAAATTATCTAAGGGGTGTAGCAGAATGTTTGAAGATTTTAAGAAAACTTCAATAATATAACACATCATCGTATGTGTCTTTATAATTTTTTAATATATAAATTTATAACCTTTTTGTTAAATACCCATGTGAAGGCAGGGCGGACCGCTAATACCTTATAAATAAATATCTTGGTGCGGTTCTGCCTTTCGAACTCTAGCTTATTTCTGTTTCTGACAAGTTTATGAATACCTTAGTGGTTATTCAGTTTCATGTCAGTCAAACAAACCGCCGGTGGAATTTCTAGAACTTTGAGCTTTACTAAGTACCTGAAATCTACACGACTAGAATGTAACGATCCGACCAATTCATAAAGTTATGTTTAGGCTTCTGCGAAGGACAAATTTCTCATACTAACGTAGTAACAAACTGATTTTTAATTTGAGCATATTCTCACCATGATCTGCTATTATTTGTATCAAATTAGTATTAATCTGGGTTCCTGTTACAATATTTTTTCAAAATACTTTTATTAAATAAAATTAAATTCAATCGCATTTTTACATAAAATAGACATGTTTTCGTAGTATTCGTGTAGATAAGTATTTTAAGAAAAGCTTAAGCTTGTGGCAGCATCATAAATGATTACTATTCTAATATAAATAATAGCAAACCATGGTGAAAATGTTCTCAAATTATTAATCATTTTGGAACTACGTTTGTATGGTAAATGTATTAGTCGCCGGAGTCCTAATTTATAAATGCCATTGAACTTACTTACAGAATATTCATATTCCACAGTTTAGTAATTATTTCCATCACCTCAGTCTCCGAAGTCTATCGTGCGTGAAAGATATCCAAAATATTATTCTTTTAAAAGTTGAATTTAAGCAGACCGAAGATATCAACAGTATATTGTAAATTATTAATAATAACTATTGATCACCCCATCTGGCTGGACGGATTATACTAATATTATAAAGAGGAAAGATTTCATTGTTTGTTTGAATTGAATAGGCTCCGAAACTACTCGACCTATTTGAAAAATTCTTTCACCATTAGAATACTAAATTTTCCGTGATGAACATAGGCTATATAATATTTTCAAAAAAGTTAGAGATCCGCATGAAAAATTCAATAATTGAACCGTACGCTGTATATTCAACCTCTTTTTCTATTATGACGCGAATATATAGCGTACGCTGCTTGATTTTTCTCTACGGCCAGTGTCAGTTATGGAGTGTCAAGTCAATGTAAAAAACCCCAATGCTGTTAAAAAAAGTAAGGGATCCGTATGAAAACTGTGAAACCCATCGTGTTAGTGTGTATATATCTGAAATTGTTGTTTAATACCCGTGCAACGCCGGGGCGGACCGCTTGTAATAAATAAATACACTGAGGTCAAGCTAGAGAAACCTGTAAATAATATTAAAGTTTTAATACGAATACACGAGCTCCCGTCAAATGAGACGAAGTTATTCTAATTATTTTGTACTTGATCTTAGACTTAACTAACGCTGTTAAGTTATTCCCTAAAACATTTTGTACATAAAGTTAGTTATTACAATGTAAATTAAAAGGACTTCGCTTCATTAAAGTTTAATCAGGGTTCGTTGCTCTCTACTTGGAACTTTAATTGGAGGGAAATACCCGAAATATTCGAGATAACAAAATTTTTCGCATGAAAGATTTCTTTATTTTAATTTACTAAGACTGTTCGTTAATGAATGTTCCTATCGATTTGTGAATTCTTCTTTTGTTTTCTGTAAATGAATGAGAGAATTTGTCATTTTTGGGTCGATCAACAAAAACAAAAATTATTTGAAAATAAGCGACAAAGCAAATCCAGTAATGTGCCCAAGTTTTATGTTACGCATTCTTTATGTTTCTGAAATAAAAGATTCATTCGTTCAATACAAAGCCCGTAAAATCTAACCAACCATGTTTTTTCTGTCAAGCACAAAACTCTGTTTGAATATCACGTCTACGTAAGGAAATGAAAAATCGTGAACCGTTCAGAGGTTCTTTATTAAACGCAGGAATAAACAGCCTAGTGTTGACAGTTGAGATTTTTTTATATTCTTACTTACTACACGATTCACATAAGATTTTAGGACGATACTATTTAAGAAGTATGAACGAAAATATGCCTTTTATACTAGACTTCATTATCAGCTCATTCCACTGCTGGACATAGGCTTCCCCTAATGAACGCCATAGCGCCCTGCCTTCAGTTTGTCGCATCCAGCATCTGCCTGCAGTTTTTCGCAGATCGTCATCACACTTGGTTGGAGGGCGTCCTACACTACGTTTGCCGAGTCACGATCTCCACTCAAGAACAGGTTTCCCTTATTGGACTTAACAATGTCAAATCAAAATTCGAAGACACTACGGTCAAAACAAAAATCTAAATCAGAATACGATCGGTTGATATGGTCGGTGAGATAAACCTCAATGCAACCCTCACCCAAGGGTAACCTATCAATTTGAGATTGCCATTTCCATATTCAAAAAGTAAAGTGATAGGACGATAATGAAAGTCATCGGCGCGGATCGTAAATCTCATACGGTTAAAAAAGGACCTAATAACAACGCACGAGTAAATTTAATTTCTCTACTAAGTCCAGCAGATCGATATAGATGTGATTCATGAGTCACTTATCTGATCTCACACTATTCTTGCCATTTATTTACATTCGTGTTTTTATTTTGTAAATAGCTTTGCACAGCTTCGCTTTGTATTCAACAGAATTTTCAACAAACTATAAATTCTTACACTTTGTGTTACATTATTAAAGTTTTCATACGGATCTCCAAGGTTTTTAAAATATTATATAGCTTATTTTTATCACTATATTGTATTGGATAATGGGGAATTATAAAGGTGAAATAACTTTTCAAGTTTCGGAGCCACAAACAAGCAATCAAATCTTTCCTCTTTATTGTACCTATATAAAAAGTCGAATGTCGGATGAGTCGAAACGCCAGTGAGTGACAGTTACCCATACTAGTCATTAAAATATTCACAATTCTGAAGCAAACCAACAAGTCTGGCACGGTCCCCAAATACCTTGCGCATTAGTGAATTTACCAAAAGTTGGTTGAGTTAAATTTTTCGGCTGTTTTCGATTGAGAAATTGCTAGTAGTAAATTCGAACTAACCTTAACGTAGTAAATTTGACCCAAGGAGACCTAAAAATGCGACGTGAAACATCGCTACCCATCGAATTTTCTGTAACGGTATTGAGTTAAGTTGTAGCATTCCATTTAACCGCAGTGCCCGCAATGGGATTTAAAAATGTATGGAACGGTTTGTACTAAATTGGAGTAGTGTAGAACTTGTAAAAAGTTTGAAGAGTTTTTCTGTGACTGTGTGCGATTTTTTAGTCACGGATGCCCTGTTTCTGTAAAGACTGTTTTGGATTTTTTGGGCTGTACTTTATACATGGATATGATGGCTATCCTTCTTGGTTATGATAAGTTTTCCCGCCAATTACAACCTCTCTAGGCTCTGAGTTTTTTAAGACAAGCATGAAATTTTTGATATAAAAATCTGCTTAAAACACTATTTGCCTTGTGACTTACAAGCAAAGCCTGAGATTACCGTTCGCGACGAATAGAAATGATCCCTTAAAATCACAGAAGCACTAAAGTTCAAACATTATCATATTGGCAATTCGTTCCACGTCGTATCGTTGCTTACAAAAGTGCTTACCCCAAAACCCCTCTTGACAGATCGTTTTTTTCGCCGAGCGAACGACCGGCTCACATCTTAATATCCCTCGGTAAATTCTTTTCTTCGCGACGATCTGCGATATCGTTTCACTGGTGATGCGATTTTTCACTGTATGCCTGTTTATTGTATGTGATGTTTTCTTTTGTTCTCGACTGTAGCATACAAAGTAAGGAATATTGTACTTTCTGTTTATAGCAGTAAAGTTGGTTTTTTAGTACTTCAGTCACATTGTTCATTTTGATGGTTGTTTGAGAGAATGTTTTTGCTGCTCTATAGATTTAATTAAGTGATATTTTTATCAGCTTGCTTATTGAGCTGTCAAGGAAGAAAAACGAAGGCTTTTTTTATTAAATGAAGGTTTCATTTGAACAAAATATCGATTAGAAGTTTTCTATGTTTGATAGCTAAATCATTAATATTCATTGACCTTACGTTAAAGTTTTGTAATGTAACGCACAGCAAAACAAAAAAGCAAAGTGCAATAATGACGTACTAAAATGACAAAAATTAAATTTATGCTTATAACGACAAAAGTCACCTTTTGTACCGTCTTTATTTTTGTTGAGTAATTTTACTAACAAAGTAAATTATAATTAAAAACTGAACCAAATTAGAACTATTATATAACAATTTTTTTTCCATTATAACTACTAGCTCTAAATAGTTTCTGTTATAATATAAAAGTAATTTTCTTTGTTATAGGAGGTTTTACCCGGATTTTGCTTCTACGATTAATGTGAATAAATTAGCTTTACGTAAATTATGTAAGGTTCACAGAATTTTTCCATTCCAAAGACCTTGACTAGCTATAACGCACATGCAACGCTTCACTGAATTCAATTATAAAAGGCCAAACAAAGCTTTGAGAACAGATTTCGGAGGTTCTTATTATCCTGAGAAAGAGACTACGGTGGTAAACACTCACCTTTATTGTTTATAGCTTCTGTTAGCAGGTTTTATCGTGTTAGCTAAATCTATGTCATGAGTCATGACAGAAGAGATTTGTTTCGCAAATCAAAGTTTTATGGTGTAAAAGCGAATGATCTTTATTTTAAGGCATTTCAAAAAATTGCACTTGCAATGTTCACTACGACGCTGCCAGTGTCAATTAAGGAATGTCATAAACTTCACAATTCGTTACTGAGGTGCGGGAGGCAAGTCAATGTCAAAAAGCCTAATGCTGATAAAAAGTTAGGGATCAGTATGAAAACTGTGAAGCCCATTTGTTAATTTTTTTAGTTTTTTTAAATATCTCTGCGAAGCCCGGGCGGACCGCTAGTATAATATAAAGCTGGACAATTCATACAGCATTACCTCTATATAGCCCAAATATGTATATAAATAACTAGCGGCCCGCCCCGGCTTCGCACGGGTATTAAACAAAAATTTCAGAAATTATACACACTAAAACGATGGGTTTCACCGTTTTCATACGGATCTTTACTTTTTTTAACAGCATTGGGGTTTTTGACATTGACTCGACATTCCAAAACTGACACTGGCCGTAGAGAAAAAGCAAGCATTGTGCGCTATACAACCTCTTTTTCTATTCTGACGCGCCATAATAGAAAAAGAGGTTGAATATACAGCCCACGGTTCAATTATTGAATTTTTCATGCGGATCCCTAACTTTTTTGAAAATATTATATAGCCTATGTTCATCACGGAAAATTAAGGATTCTAATGGTGAAAGAATTTTTTAACTCGGTCCAGTAGTTTCAGAGCCTATTCAATTCAAACAAACAAACAAACATACAAACAAACAAACAATCAAATCTTTCCTCTTTATAATATTAGTATAGATACAACTTAATCGCATTGAGTTTGGGGTCGATGGATTTGTCTAGTCAAGAATTAGTTCCAAAATAATATTCAAAGCTTGTTTAAATAAAATAATGTCTCTTAATATAAGTCTGAGCCAGCAGAGGGCAAGATTGTTTTAAAAAAATAAATAAAAAAATTAAAAAAATATTATAGTGCGTAGCCCTCACGCTCGGTGTAATCTCTAAGAAACTAAAAAATAACACAAAGATTTTGCCAAAGTCCCGCCGTATATGTAATTTCTTAAGGTTCAAGAAAGGACGAACCAAGATGAACCTATTTTAATTTACGAGTACATTATTAATTTTACAGAAGATTAACGAGTCATGTGTGCCTTTATAACAGGACATCTGTATAATTATATTTAAGGACCTTAAAAATTAATAATAAATTCAGGAGCAGTGTTTTATGGAGGTTATTTCTATAGGCTTATAGGTTTTGTCACATGGCAAGACATGGGGATTGGGTTGACGGGGGTAAAGAATTATTAAAGTTGCCAGTTTAATAATAAATGAAACTGTTGGCTGAGTTCTAAAGTAGCCGCCCCATGTTTTGTTTTTGTGTTATTTTGATCGTGAGTGACGTAGCATTTCTGCTAAAATTTAATTTAAATTATAGTACATGAAACTTGAATTAGCCTTTTTGAGTCTTTTTTAACACAACCAACGTCGCAAATTGTTGTAGTTGATATCATCCAATATTTAGAAAAAACGTTTTCGGACCGCTTAAAAAGCTAATTCTAACTGGGGCAGCAGAAATCTATAGCTACCTACATCTCAAATGGGAGTGTATTGTGCATTATTTCCTTGCCTAAACAGGCTCTAACCAGCCGCTCATTGAAGTACCGGAGCCGGATTTTGCGATTGACAGCTTTGATTTAGCTTTTCTGTGGGTGTGGAAGGGTTGTTTCCCTTAATGAGACAGTTGGATCCCGTTTCCCCGACCGTAAACTTGTAAAATAACATAAGTTATGCGATAAAACTCTGTCACAAAAACTATTGTTTTGACGAATCTATTATGTAAAGTAATGTTTAGAACTCTCGTTGGTGTTCTTCAAGCAAGGTTAAGAGTTTTGTTTATTTATTTTAGTGCGTAAGCCATAGCACTCGGGGTGATCTCTTAAAAAAAAAATATTATCCCAAAAATTTACAATACGGGGATGTCGTAATTTCAAATCTCGCTAAAATCGTATCTTTTTTTGCATAATAGTCTTAACCCTTAGCTACCTACCCTCTATTTTAGTCACACAACTACCTACCCGCGGTCTGTGTGACGTCGGCGATATCTGGCTCCAGTAAAAGAAATCTATGGCAGTGGAAGATAATTTGAAATAAAACTTATATTTAAATGAGTTTTTTAAATAAATTAAAGTGACAAAAATATAAAAAATCAACATTGTTTATTCACTAAACTAAAATTTCTTCTAAGACATGAGATATAACATAAAAATTCAACATATTAAGAAAATGAGATCTATAACAAAAGTAACGTAAATCACGGACTTCTCTTTACTAATTTCTATAAATTCAGGAATCAACTAATAAAACTATACACTAATATCAACGTAAAAAGAGTTATTTTTTAAAAATTGCATGTCATGAACTTTACAGTTTTAGCGGCAGTAAAAATACACAACATGTTTGCGTATCATTGGTTTCTTGCAATGAAATCACAAGTATTGGGTCTTATGTTTCTACTTAGGGTCACAAACAGGGCAGGTCCTGCGAGTTTCCAACCTATCTGCACCAGCATCACTTCCAATAGCCGCAGGAAGCGGTTCCGCGTTGAACTGCAATACCCGACGAAGAGAAAGTTGCAGCATGTAGCTTTTAGCTGAAATGCTCGATATAATCAAACTTTCTTAAGAGTTTAGGGTTCTCTATACGCAGTTTCGAATCTTCCCTCCAACCAGGGCACAATATTTTGATCTTCAGTAGCTATTTTGCACTAAAACAATAAAAAATACTTAATGAAAAAAGTCACTTAACTACCTACCCGCGGTCTCAGACCGCTGACAAAAGTTTTTTTACTCACCAAAAGCAAACGCGCGCACTTATGACCTCGACAAGCGCAGGCGCGGTACTACGGGTAACGGGGAAAAGGTACATAGACGCACGATATGTAACATTGCGCACACACTTCGTAATTCACAAAAATATTATCGCTGGTGTCCGTGAGACCGCGGGTAGGTAGTTAAGGGTTAGTAGTAGGTTGCGGGTAGTAGTTAACGTTACAAAACTTGTTTATAAAATAATATAAACAAGTTTTGTAACGTTTACCCGCTTCCTTTAATAATAAAAACTCATTTCTTAAACTTATCGGAGACAAACTTTTGTTCAATATCCAATGTATAGTTTAAAATGAAGTTTTTAAAAAAACTAGTTTCGTACACTAGCACGAGCCACTAGCTTAATACGAATGCCCCACATTCGTGAGTGAGACGCGTGTCTAGAACCGGATTTGAAATCTTTTGTTCGAAGTCCAACAATGAGCATCCCTCCCTTTCTCTTGGAAACTATATTACACTGAAGGTTCCACCCACGAGTTCATTCCATTTCATTATGGAATTCATCCCATATCGGATAGGAAAATAAGGGTTGATTTTGTGTCAGAAATAAAATATAATCATATAAGTACGACAAACAATCGAAGCACAGGCAAGATCCCTGTTGTCAAAAATTACTTCAGCTATATGTAGAATTTTTTATTTAAATGGTATAATCGCTTGTGTATTTTCGTAGTTAAATTACTATTAGTATTTTTTTCTGCTTATAACAAGCAAATTTGATAAATAAATCATGCTGCATAATACACACAGGAGCGACTAGCCCCAAGTGAGTTCTGTTCTGCAATAGGTGACGCAGGAGCCTTAGCATTGCTGTTAGTTTCTTATTCTTCAATATATACTTTTGGCCCGAGATTTCACTTATGTGAAGCTTTAGAAAGGTCACAAAATATACCAATAGCATTTTTTGCTTTATCCCAGGCATCGAATATATGTATACCTATGCTTTATTAGAACTGTACCTGCATCTGTTGTCGATCTAACTTTAGTGAATCCAAATTGATTTTTATGGAATAGCCTATTAATGTTGATCATGATGACTATTATGAGAAATTATTCCCAAGATTTTGAATCGCAGAATTTGACCAATTAAGGAATCCAATTTGTTAAGGCAAAACCAATAACTTGGGAAAGCGTTATAAAGGGTGCTCGACTACCATTTTTTTGTGTATTTTTGCAAAGAAATATAAATTGAAGATCTTTTAACGAATTCGTCTTTTAACTTTCAAAAAATGAGTTTGACTTTGCCAATAAGCTAGACGACATAATGTCTTAAGTTTCCGAAAGTTTGCAAAAAGCTAGCTCATATTAGATGAAACAATTCAAATCACCAAAGAATAATTAAAACATAACACTAATATTATAAAAGCGAAAGTTTGAATTATTTGATAGATGCATATTTGTCATTTCTTCACGCAGAATTACTGGACGTATTCAGAAAACTTGCGTACTTGTTTTTTCAATTTATTAGAACACTAGCGGTCCGCCCGGGCTTCGCACGGGTATTAAACAAAAATTTCTGAAATTATACACGCTAACACGATGGGTTACACAGCTTTCATACGGATCCCTTACTTTTTTTAATAGTATTGGGGTTTTTGACATTGACTCGAACTGACACTGGCCGTAGAGAAAAAGCAAGCACCGTTCGCTATACTATATTCAACCTCTTTTTCAATTATGGCTCCGCACCATAATAGAAAAAGAGGTTGAATATATAGCGCACGGTTTAATTATTGAATTTTCCATGCATTCCATATGGATCCCTAACTTGTGAAAGATTTTTTTCAAATCGGTCCAGTAGTTTCTGAGCCTATTCAATTCAAACAAACAAACAAACAATCAAATCTTTCCTCTTTATAATAGTAGTATAGATATATATATAGACTGCTTTTTATCGGAAAAATCTGTTCTGATTAAAATAACCTCAATCGTTTTCATAGAAACACGCTGGCGAAGCTTCGGGCAAAAGATAATAATTTTCATAAATAAAATAATAATATAAAAATAAATTTCAGCTCCGTTGTAATATAAACATAAAAATACGAACAGTGCATTTAAAAATAATAAAAACGTAGCTGGGGTTGTTGACCGAGTATAACTTGACCTGAGCTCTTTGTTATGGCAATATTATGTGTCTCGCCGGTGTCCAGTAGAATAGAGTAAACAAAATAATATAGATATTTTATCACAAAAACAAGGGGATAGCTTTTTCTGATTATTACCTAACTTACATAAATTACTTATGCGAAGCAATGCAGCCAGTATCTTGGGTAGACATAGACACCAACTGGGATGGATCATTTGAGCTACCTGTAGCTTGTTTACAACAGTCTGCAGTTAGCTCAATTATTTCAAATGTAAACTAGTCTAATTTAGTTATACATAATTGTAATATTCTTTGTTTGTAAAGATTTTACCATTTTTCTTATGCATACCTACAATCTCTAAAGTGTAAACATAAAATGAACGGTGTATTTTGAAAATCGGCCGAGTTTTTAGAAGTTAAATAAAGTTCTAAACGTCAAGAGTAGGTAATTGAGTATGAGTAAGTTTCGCTTAATATTGTCGCAGCTGACGCTTTGCTTTTCGTATCGAGAAATAAACGACTGATTAACAATATTGTGTGTGTTGTTCAGAAGAAATTTGAACTAGCTTAAAAACATATTACTATAGAAGCTTTCGTAGTTTGACAAATTCGGTTTAAATATTGGGGGGTTAACTACGACCCTATATATAATAATTATTAGCTCTTTGTTATGGCAATATTATTATGTGTCTCGCCGGTGTCCAGTAGAATAGAGTAAACAAAATAATATAGATATTTTATCACAAAAACAAGGGGATAGCTAATAATAATATATGTTTATATTGGAAGAACACCAATGTTAATCTCAGAAAAAACCTTAGAAAAATGGCTAAAACATATAATAACATAGGTTGATTGTTTTGAAAAACATGTAACTTAAATTTTTTAAATTTTGCGGAACTAATACTGATTATTCGGAGTAAAGATTGTTTTCTTAACAAAATTAAAAGTAAATGTACATTTAGCTCAACAGATTTCTCTTATAAGTTGTTTTTAAATATTCTCATTTTATTTTATGTAAAATAGACGTTGGTTCCACTCCACGCTACCTACTACGTCTTGCATAGATTTTCGTAAACGTTCTTTGCTACGAGATTCTACGTCTCGTAGCTGAGCCTACGGCGTAGGCTTGCCGTAGGCTTTGCTACGAGCTTTTTGTCGTGGCTCGTGGTCAAAGCAGAATGCTTTAATAATAACGGTTGATTTCATTCGTTAACGTGGCCTTGGATTTTATGTTCACATACAACATACAAACGTACAAATATACAAACGTAACGTTTGTCATATTTTTGTATTTATAATCTAATTTTTACATACAACATTTTTTTTATTATAAATTGATATTTACGCTTTAAAATTAGTCTACTATGTTAATAAAATTAATAATAACTAAAATATAATAAAAATATAGAAGTCAAATTCAAAATCGCTAGGTATTATGTTTTATAATAATATATACTGGCTAAACCTGCTAGACTGAACACAATGTTTAAACGGCTTTAAATAAAAGCCACCATCAGATTTAAATAAAATGCGAGTTCATTGTAAAAAAAAAAAATTATATTTCGTTCTATGAAAAAAGCTCCTATTAATCAAACTTCAGGGAAATTAAGTTGACTGTCGATTTCCACTGAATCAAGCAATAATTAAGTAAATATTGGCAATAATAGGGATCCGTATTGAATTAAAACGTTGTTGGAAAATAAAAGCAGATCTTTTTTTATAGATTCATCGCCTGGGATACATTTATGAGTAAACATCAAACAGAACATTATATATTAAGGTCAATCAAACATAATGACATAAAAAGAAATAACAAGAAGACAGCATGAAATTTACTAAACTACTACCTGAATTATAATCTTATTGTCACTTAATTCCAATTAAACTTAATTCCTTCATTTGTTTTTTTATGTTTATGTGTGCATTAAAAGTATTTTCTATGTCTCTTTCTATTTAATCTATGATTTGCCGTAGAGGTACGTATTATAAGATTCCATGTCACTCAATGAAGTGTAGATAAGTAACCCATAAAAACGGCGGTTTTCCCCTGTCCATTACCCGTGGGTAACCTTGGTAGACCACAAAAAACCTTTTGTAAGGAGCTCTCTGCCAACTTCCCGCATAACTTGAGATGATTGTATGTAGAGGGGAAAGGCGTATACTCAGATAGAAGTGGGACAAAAAGCTTTGAAAAAATATTCGACCTGATCTATTTCCTTTTGAGCTATTTATAATACAAATCTATCGACTCTGAAATAGTAAAGACCCCGTAATCATGTTTATCCTCTTTTTTTCCTCCCTACGTGCTAAATCCCTCGGTTAATTACAAGTTCAGGACAAGGGCTTATTTTCAGATTCGGATTCAGTTGCTATTTGCCGACGCGTGGGTTGGAACCGTCATTGTCGAACATTCGGGCTAATTTCGTCCAATTGGCGAAATTCAGTCACATGTGGCGAACGGTTGTTGCTGCTTTAAAATGTACTTGCATACATTGCGTACAAAAATAAGTCTCTCTCTGACCGCTTAGGCTCTGGTTCTGGGGCTGATGAGAAAATAAGTTTGTCTAACTGGTTGCGATATGAGTTACCTAGATACACTAAAAATATACCACGTCGTTTAAATTATAATTACTGAACTGATGAACCCTTTCAATAAACGGAAAAGTCCATCTCCTCTTCGAAATAAAATGAAATTCTTTACTAACATAGACAGCATGATTACAAACATATATCTATAATAACCTAGTTAGTAGGTAAAAAGCAATCGATTTCTTTTCAAGTGGCTTTTGCCATAGACAGATTATCATGAGATACGTGTTTATGTACCTTATAGGAACTACTGACACATATTGCTCTTAGCGTCAACGCAATATTTATTCTGTACGTATTTCCATAAATACAAAAACAGTTTACTTCAACCAAAATCCGAGAAATGCCATTCAACGAAATCCGAGAAATGCCATTCAACGAAAAGGCTTACGTAGACTAAAAAGTTTCATCCATTGTTGAGTACAAAGCGTGATGGATGATCTTACCTCTTAGTTCAGTTTTCAGTATTTCTCTAACTAGTTTGGCAACTAACCTAGGTTTACAGTCAGTCTATAGAGAGCTTTAAAGCGTTGATGGAATTTGTATGGAAACAGAAATTAAGCTTTTGATATTAACCAATCACTTCTATGCAATATTATTTTGCGTTTGAATCATATTTGGTTACTTTAATTGTGTATTATCGCTAATTAATTATAACAGTGAAACAGGCAGTTATTATTTATTTATTATATTTTATCATAAATAAATAAATAATGCCGTACCATCCACACAGCATCATTGTAGTTCTGGCAATACAGATTAGCGAGCCGTAAATAATAAGTTGAATGTGTCGCCACGCACGCAAAAAGTTCAATAACAAAATTTTGTAGTAACATTCCCATTTGCTAACTTATCTTCGCTTTGAAGGCGGATCTCCTCCCATTTTCCATATATAATTTCTACACAATTTCTACCTACACAATTTTGGAGTTATTAATTTCCTTTATCACGCCTTTATTACAATCATAAATCAGAAAACTTATCTTGTCTATGGAACATCGTCGAAATAGGTTTCTCTTTGGTGAATGGAAAAGTTTCGACCGTAGGTAGAATTAGTTATTGGCGTGCATGAATAGGTACTTGGATAAGGAATGGAAGGCCATCTTTGTCCCTAGCAATGTTCAAAATGGCTTGTTCGGCAAGTTAAAGTTGAAAACAGTCGATGAAGGTAAGTAGAAACGCCGCAAACTCCATCTCTCTGTCGGTTACCCTTTCGGCTGAATGGATCTAATAAAAATGGGGTAGGAAGAACTTAGTTTTACGGGTACATATTGTGGTAACAACTTATTTATTATTTTATAATTTATTGTTTGAAATTTGACTTGTCTATGTGTTTATTAAAAGCTTTAAGCAATTTTGTAATTGAAATCTTAACACGAGCGAAGCTGTGTGCATATGCATGGTAGCTACTTATTAACTCTATGGTGAGTTAATAAGTAGCTACCATGCTACCACGGACCATTCGCTTTCTTGGACAAAGTCGTCGTGGTTTCGACCTTTCTTCAACATAAACATAACCACATTTAAACGAAAAAGTCTAAAGATAAGTCATAAAATATTAATTGGATAAGATGACTTTTTGATGAGCTTGTTATAAAATTATCGACGGAACTGCACGGACGGACGGTCTTTTCATTATTAACACAGAGTTCTGAGATTTGCTTGTACATTTAATATTCATAATGTTTTATTTGATTTCATCTGAGAAAAAATACTCTTAGTCACGAATATCAATATAATGGAAAATTGATTTTCCCTGGCTAACGTCTTTTCCGGAATACAAGATATTTTCTTGCCAATTTTCATTAAATTAATTTATCTGTTAGTCGTAAAAATCGTTGCTTCTATAGAATTTTTTTAACATAATTTTATCTCGTTTCTTTTCCGTGGTAACTGATAATATCACGCCCTCTGTAGAAGAACTTCACTGAACTGCGATCCCCAACCTGCATACTCAGCGTAGGGGTTATGGGAGGCCTACGTCCAGCAGTGGACTATCATAGGCTGATGTTTTTAGTGTTGTTGTTGATAATATGAGCAAGCCTATGAGTATGAGCCAGTGTTAGACCTACAGCCGAAGTCGTCTATAGTTTGTCTGATGGAATACCATACAAAATACAAAAACCAATCCAGTAGATAATATTTATAAAGGATACTGCAAAAGTTTATAACTGAGTAGCAAATGCAGCTGCCTCCTCTACAAAAAAAAAATAATTCGGTACAGAATAGTATATACTCGTAAAGCAATTTTATAAGCCTTGAATTCACTAGAGACAAAAAGCTCAGCGCTGATGCGTCACGTAGCCCCAGTTTCACGCGTCATGCTGAGGAAAATATGGTCCCAAAGTGAATCACAGGCTTTATGACTCTCTGCTTATATTTCATCAGTAGGGGCCAAAGGGGCGATACAATTTGAATAGATAGAAGCTGTTTATATATTTTAAAATGGTGAACAGGAGGAATAAGCTTTGTTTTAATTGACAAAATAAAACCTAGTCTACTCGCACAGGGTTCCGTAAAAAACTAATTCAAAATAGAAAAATAATTTTGGATTGATCAAAATGAGCAAAAAGCCAACATGACACTCAATGTGTTATGCACGTTGGCTTAATATTTTTTTTATATACACGCCCTGTCATAATTTTAACTATCTATTACAGTTTAAGTAGTCTTGACAAACTTAGAGCTTAAATAGTCTCAAAAATCAAGATTTTTTGTATCGAAATATCTTATACATTTTGATATTTATTTTATTTTCACTATTTGTTATCATATTGGCAAAAGAAATACACTCTCCCAGTAATCTAGGCTTCCGCTATCTGAAATGTTTACAGGTATTGTAATTTCTACCAATAATAAAGGTAGTTAAGCCAATAAGTTACACAAATTTCAATATCTTATAGACGTAAGTACCAGACTACCAGTAGGAATGATAAAGAATTTTTATACAAAAAGCCCATTTTACGTTTCGTACTTATTTGACCTTTTACTTTCACCCCAATTGAACTGGCTATTCTGAATTCCCCAAAGCATTCAGAATGCTTGTAGGCGTTCAAATAGAATTATAGTTGATAAATTGAATTCGGAAAAGTATAATTCGATATAAGGATAAGGTAAAATGGATTCTTCCAAGTTTTAAAATTATTATCGAATTTGTTTTAGTATTTTACGAGGGCTAATTTGCGCAAAAAGAGAAAATATTCGAGTAAAGAATAAAAAAAATGTATATTAGTATCAAACTTTCGAGACATTTATTAACTCAGAAAAAAAAATTACAGTAAAACATATTTTGACATTAAATTGCTAGGGGCGAAGCTGTTTGTCATTTAAGGCAGAATTTTTTTATCTTTATGTTTTTCTACATAAAAATATTATGAAGTTTTTTGTAACCACTGGTTGTTGGCAGCGTCGTAAAAGATCTCTTTAGAACTGTAAAATCATCAATAAAAAGTTACGAACCGTACTTTATGTGCTGAAGCATACACTTGTAGTCAATTAAACTAGGAGTAGAAAAGAAGTCCCTTCAAGGTTTCCAACAAGTTGGTTTAAGTGTTTCTTTTACAATCTAGACCATTGGAACTAATCTTTCTTTCAAATTCAATAAATAATTTAAACAAAGAAATCCGTCAAGTGCGTGTGTATCGAACATTTGTCAATTGTACAAATGTATACCGGTGTTTATAACACCGGTTAAATACTTCACCATTTAATAAATACATACATGAAACTAGTAGATACTTATTACTTTACTTATTACTTTGGAGTTTTAAGGTGGGTCAAGGTAATGGTCATGGTTTTTAATTTTTTTCAAAATGTATGAAACTGTTAAAATCCTTCGTTTGACCTTGTGTAGAAACTTGAAATTAATTTTCAGATTAAATTTAATAATGTAACAATTCCTGCTATTGTTAATCGATATTGAATAAAAGACAGACAGAGCGAGACCATAAGCGATTTCGAAAACTAAAAAAAAAAGTCATGAGAATTTTATAGCATTACATAAAAAACAAATTTGCAAGGAAAACATTTGCTGCCAAGGGACGTACTAAAACAGGCAAACTACTTGAGGAAAACTTCAGAGAGATATATCTCCGTCTTGGTTTATTACATTAAAAAATAATTCCAGGAAATGAGCTCGTTCATACATTTTTCACGATCTTTTTGTGGTCTGGGTAAAGTATTGCGTAAAGAAAATACCAAACAGGGTGTCCAAGCTTTTATCGAACGAGCAAGCGAAAGAATAACAAGTAATTGAAAATTATAAAACATCCAACGCGGTCATTATGCTTCTTCACTTTTTTCTCCTAATGAGAATGCAAAGGCTAGCAAAATGTGCCTTAGAATTGGAGAGGAGACCAGTATTTTGGTACGTCATTTATCAATATCGCTTGAACCGTTTTGATGCTTGGTGGTATTAACACCTGAGTAGAATACCCAATTATACATATCAAATACAATTCAGATTTAACCTCGTCTCAAATCGCTATTTTTTGACGGTTTTTAATAAAAATCTGTCAAAAAAACCGTGATTTTATGTACTTACTTAATACCTTAGACGCTTTTGAGAATTGCGGGATAAGCGTGTCAGCCAGACACAGAAAATGTACACAAGCATTATAATTTGCCCCGAGCGTTTGAAAATTTCAGGAAATTACAAGACAACTTCTGCCAAAACATGCACCTAGAAACCGAGTTAATTTAAACTGGTAAAAGAAGATGCTGTATATATATATCGATTTTATTAGATATAGTAATTGTTGATATGATTTTTGTGTAATAAAATAAATAGATATCCTTATACATAAACGACTCAAATACTTGCTACTCAAGTATTTGAACGTCTCAAGCACTGAACAATGTAATTAACCATAAGAGAATAAAAAACATTTTTATATTCCATACACTCATGTTAGTTTAGCCATCAGCTCAAAGCCGACTTACTGAAAATGGGCTTTACAGGCACTCTCGTGAACAGTACTGTCAGCTGTTTCCAGCCACCATAACTAAACTAAGCCAACAGAAGTGAGTGGCTAAAAGCCTGTGGCTCAACGCCGTCCTCGTTGGCCACACGTATCATAGATTAAGTTGAAGGTTTACCTACTACACTGTTAATATAATGCTATACTGATTAGTACATTCGTGTTGTAAATATACATATAATTAGTCATTCCGTGATAACAACAGAGTGTTAACCTGTTGAAACGCCGGAAAGAAAAATAAATACCCTTGTTTATTAATATTAAGGTCTTTAGATTTCCTGAGATAGGGGATCTAAAGATTAACTTGCATAATTAAACCTTTAAGATCACCTGTATTTGTTTTTTTTTTATTTGGTTAAATTATTTTGTCCTATTTAACTTATTTTTTTAACTACGTCGCTTTAATTTTAGTATTTGGAATTTGCTGTAAGAAACTTTAGATGGAGGGACGCACGTTTAATTATCTATTTTATACTATATTATACTACTCCAACAGTATACATATTGGCCTTAATTAAAATAGGTTAATAGGCTACTACGACTACGACGACTACGACTTTGTCTAATTCAATGATTTTTTCAATGTTTAACACAGCACAAGCCGTTAACATATTAAGACAAGTCAATACTTAACGAAGCACGCGACGGCGCTTGTGTGTCGGTATCTTAAGCAATGGAAGAAAAGGGTTGCGTGAGTTAAAGGGGCTGTGTTGTATTACATTTTGGCAAAAATCATAGAACAAAAGTTGTTAATCTTGGTTTACCCAGAGGTTATTGATTATCTACCTATAACCCTGTATATGTTCAACGTACCGCGGTTGAAACCAATTGAGAATCATTTTATCAAACTGTGCAAATAGCACACGCATTATCTGGATATCTCGTTCATCTAAGGATTCTACGTGGTGATTCTGCGACGATACCATAGTCATAGTGATGCTGACTTTGGACCATTGATCACCACTGTGTACTGCGTCTATCTAAAACGCGCTTTATATTCATATCACGTGTGTGAAGTCCCGTGCAGAAGCTAGTATGCCATAATTGGAAATGGAGCTAATGTCCCAGCACAATTGCAACAATAGATATAAAATATCTTACCCTACTTAGGAAGTGTGGCATTTCGGAATTCTGTTCGGGTATCGTTTTGGCGGTCTGCCATGACTGCTGTTTGGACGAAATTAGGTAGAAAGCTTATAATTCAATGAGGACTTCCTTATTGAAAGGTCATTAAAAGGTGTTTTGTAATAATTACTACACTACACATTTACCTGAGTAAACGAGATAATTTAAAAGTGATCACAGTGATGTTACTTATTGGTAACCACTTCTGTTCTAATGCAGCCATGAAAATAAACATTTTTGTCGGTTCAGTTAATTATTTGTATTAACCAATACATTGCCGTGTGGTGCCGGCATAGAATTTCACCACCCCAACTCTTCCCGTGGGTGTCGTAAGAGGTGACTAAGGGAAACACAGCGGGGGGCGGGCAGCAGTGCCTTCTGCAGAACAACTACACCGAACTGCGATCCCCAACCCGCATGCCCAGTGTGGGGATTATGGGCAATAACCCCCAAATAATTATGCCATCTATGGCGTTTATTAGGGGAGGCCTATGTCCAGCAGTGGACTATTATAGGCTGGTGATGTTGATGTTGAAGCAATACATTTAACAGGTAACAACAACATTTATAACACAAGCTCAATTATTATTATTTATTTATTTACTTATTATTATTAAATTAATCGCGTGTAACTTGTAATAAAACTGTGTGTCAAAGCTATCGTAACTTGACGAATGTTATGTTGATGAATAATAATTAAAAGCGAAGCGAAGGAATAATCCAGTATTAGCTATCGCAACCAGAGTTGCTGCGAGTTTCTCATAATCAGGGTCTATTTTCTTTTTTTCGCTTCACAAGCCAGCCTTTTCGGCCAAAAGGTGACACGCTTTCAGTGTGAATGCATTAGACCGATGTCGTAATATGCGGTATCACGTCCAGATGCAGTACAATATTGTTACCATTGCGAGAGGATTCTTCTGCAGAGTTCCGACGTGTATTTTAAAATTTCCTGTGCCACAGATTTGAAATAAAGTTTCCTTACACAATGAAAACAGGCAATAAATAAACCAATTTTTATATTTTTCAACTTCTTTCCGTATCTACGTTTATGAAACGCTTTTATGGTATGTGAAATCTTATAATACCTCAATATAATCTTGTTCTCACCAATATCAAAAGATACATAGATACTAGATTTTATCGACACAGCTGCACACAAACACAAAGGGCACAATAAATAAGAATACATGGTAGAAAAAAGCTTGAGAACACTAAAATCGGTATACCTATCACATACATATACAGTCAATTAAGTAACAAAGTATAAATATATTTTTACAAAGATCACACAATAAGTAAGTTTAGTTACTTTCCTAGGCATTTTTAATATTATACGTGTTAGATAACTCCTTCGAACCTAAATTGTTCTCCCTTGTCTATCAAAACTGTATTAGAGAAAAAAAAAAACAAATATGTAGTGTGTTACACTAAGACTAACGTATAGAAATTAATTTTATATTAGAGAAGAAACTAGGAGGTAATATTGTTTCATGGTCGTAAGGTAAACACCCTATCTTCTGTTGTTTCAGGTAAACCTGCAATTTGGCTCTAAGCTGCAAGGACAAATAGACACAGTAAAGTTACGGGCTCAATTTCGTCTAGACTTCAGTTAGTTATCTACAGAGAGTAAAGACTAGTTTGTTGCTAGACTTGCTCGGAATATAAACTACGATGGTACACCATTGGTACCATTGGTACCATTTGCGAGATCTATTAATTGTTATACGAGTGCATCACAAGAGAAATCTTACAAGGTTTATATGGTACTAGCTGTCCGCCCCGGCTTTGCACGGGTATTTAACAAAAATTGATTATTCCATACGGAACCCTAACTTTTTTGAAAATATACTATAGCCTATGTTCATCACGAAAAATGTAGGATTCTAATGGTGAAAGAATTTTTCAAATCGGTCCAGTAGTTTCGGAGCCTATTCGATTCAAACAAACAAACAAACAATCAAATCTTTCCTCTTTATAATATTAGTATAGACTAGTCACAAGATAAATCTCACAAGGTTTATATAGTACTAGCGGTCCGCCCCGGCTTCGCACGGGTATTAATCAAAAAGAACAATGGCAGGTCTCCATACTAAGAAATGTCTGGGATTAAATTGAAGCGTCCCGTAATGAAAAAAATGTTAAAAGATTTGGCGTTAGCTCCAGAATCTATAAATGAGACTATTTTCTTTGGGGAAAGCCGGAAAAAAAAGATTTCAGTGTTTGAATTTTTTGGTTATGAATGAACGTCAAACAATATTTGTCTATAAAACATAGCAGATTGAAATCAAATCATAAAGAAATGGATAATGTGGTTTGGTCTTGGGTTTGGTCTTATCAATTAGACCACGCGCCACCTTATATGTATATTCGAAATGAGAAATGATAAACAAAATGAGCAAAACAAATTCTAAACTTCTCTTCTTGTTTACGAAAGCTGGGCGTGTATTAAAAAAAATGTACCTACTTGCCCCGTAAACACATAAAAACTGAGGGTTTTAATAAATAATGTTGGACAATCCACACAGCATCATCTAGCCCGAAGCTAAGCAAAGGTTGTGTTATGTTATGAGTTCCTACTAGATAACTTATATAGGTACCTACTTAAAACAATATATATAGGTATACCTACATTAATAGATTTTTTTTATTTTACATAGAAAATGCCCAGAACACCCAAAACAACAATATCGGAGTCATAAGGGCACGCACTAGCCAGACACAGGGCAGTATCAATCAGTCCATAAACAGTCCAGTTCGGGTGTTACATACGTCGCCTGTGGCTTCCGTAATTCGGGTAAAAATAAATAGAAAACCAAAATATAAACACAAAACACAGCAGAGATGAAAAACGCCGAAGTCTCGGAAGGATTCTGTCAAAGAGAATAAAACCACTACGTTCTATGGCGTCTTGACAGACAACCGCTGACAACATGACACTATCAAAGACAAATCAAAGACAAATGATACATTGCATTCAATAATTGTACCCGCACCACTAATAAAATGGTAACATTTCGAATGTACCTAATTCGAATATCATTTGATAAGCTTTTAAATATCATAAAATAACTCCGGCCTTTACGAGAAGGAGTGAATAATTGAAAAATCGTAGAAAATTTATTAAATTTGATTCATATACATCAGATCCATGGACGCAAAAAAAAGTCCAGACCAAATTCTGCCATTGTTCTTTCAGAAATTATACACACGAACACGATGGGTTTCACATTTTCATACGGATCCCTTACTTTTTTTAACAGCATTGACATTGACTCGACACTCCATAACTGACACTGGCCGTAGAGAAAAAGCAAGCAGCGTGCGCTGTATATTCAACCTCTTCTTCTATTATGGCTCCGCGCCATAATAGAAAGAGGTTGAATACATAGCACACTGTTTAATTATTGAATTTTTCATGCGGATCCCTAATTTTTTTGAAAATATTATATAGCCTATGTTCATGAGGGAAAATTTAGGATTCTAATGGTGAAAGAATTTTTCAAATCGGTCCAGTAGTTTCGGAGCCTATTCAATTCAAACAAACAAACAAACATACAAACAATCAAATCTTTCCTCTTTATAATATTAGTATAGACTAGCAGTCCCCCCGGTTTTGCACTATAAATACGGATATAAATCAAACACACTTGTTCAACATAGTAATGAGATCAAAGAGTGGCGTTACTAGTTTAAGTTTTTTTTTTAAATTTGTAAGCCCTCGTGGTACAACAACATCAAATTAAACATCATCATCATCATCGAGTCTATGTTGGTCCACTGTTGGACATAGGCCTCCCCTAATGAGCGCCATAGCGCCCTGTCTTCGGCTTGTCGCATCCAGCATCTGCCAGCAGTCTTTCGCAGATCGTCATCCCACCTGGCCGGAGGGCGTCCTACACTACATTTACCGAGTCGCGGTCTCCACTCAAATTAAACATTAAATTATTATTATAAAATTTCTTCGATATTACCGAGCTTTTATTTAATTATATATTCTTAAAAAACTTATTCTAATTATTAAGCATTTACATTCGTTAAGCCCTTGAGGATTTGTTTCGAATGTTACATTCCTCTGGTTATTAGTGCGAGTGCGAGGGCTAACGCACTATAATAAATAATTAAAATTCTTAGAATAAGCAAACGTGATACCTGGTCAAACGAACTTAATGTAATTTTAGTCTTTGAACAGTAGGCAGAGCTAACTGCGCGTCTGCGCTATAGTCCGAAGAGATTCCCAAAGATTTTCAACGTCGGGTCAGGTAGGTACTTGAATTTGTGGCACAGTGGTTAGAGCCAATCGTACTGAGAAGAGGTCGTGGGTTCAAGTCCCGCGAAATCGTAAATTTTTGGGTCGTTATTTAAGTTACTAGTTTAAGCCGGGGTAGCATAGCACCTTAATAAGCATATAAATATTGAGTATTGAAGTGATTCAATATCAAAAATCTATTTGCAGTACCTTCAAAAAGTACAAAAGGATAAGAAATAGTCTTTAATGCAATAGACTATTTGAAAATTACCTACTATTTGAAAGGAAAATTGACTCACAGTTCTGAACACCATGTACAAGTAGAAACTTTCCTACGATGACCCTTTTAAAAGTTTATTATTGCCTTCCTATACAAACCAGACCTTTTTGTAGAATATTTTAGGAATAACCTAAAGAAATAAGTTCATTTCTCTCCTTTATAAGATCATTGGTTCTTATAAACTTTTACAAAGAATAACTCCAATATAATGCGACGGCCTAAGAAACTTGTTTTAGAAATTAAAATAAGATTTTCTTTTACTTAATTACCAAATCCTGTGTTATTTTGTATTTACTGCAGGTATTATTCAACTATTTTAAGTAGGATTTAAGTATTATTTCTGCGTGTACTGTAAAGCTTTATTTATTTATTTATATTGCTTCACTATAAAATATCCTAAGTCCATAAGTTTTAACCGTTACCTGCTGTCCTATAAAAAAAATATTAATTCCCAAAATAGACTTAATAAATCGTTATTATTGAATTTAAAAAAATCACCCCAAATACTGATTGCCGTGCGTTTTGATCCTATGTATACGAATCGAAACAATATAAATTTAAATATAACCTAACAATCAATTAAACACTTGAATTTAAATGCACTAGAACAGGAAGGTATTCATTTGGATTGTAGCTATCATACGAGTATATGTATATATCAGCGTTGTGCACTACAAAAGCTGAGTTCGACTTTATTTTTGGCATACGCAGTGCTTGGGAATACCCTAATAGGAATAATCTTTTATCTTTTTACAGTATTCCGAACATAGAAACAAGCCCTTACACCAGTGGTTCTGATTTAAGTCGGAAAACAGCGCTGTTCGTTAGCTTTTCTTGTGTACCAGCAATGAAAAAGAACGCTGGCTCTGATGTACCGCAAAGGCTTAGCCCCGGGGTATGAGCTTCCTCCTTTGATTATGTTTTGAAGAGTCTGGAGTACTGCGCACATGCTGGGCTATACGTTTTTAGGACTGGATATTATATATTGCAAGTCATGTATACTTTAATATTGCTAGAGGAAATTGCCGCTAACAACTATTAAATTTTCATGTTTGTTTTTTAATAATGAATTTTGAAATAGATAATTTTAATGGCTTAAGGTTGTATAAATAATCGTGTAATCGTGAGTATGTTTGTTATTCTTATCGCTCAAACTGCTGCTTTAATCGTGTAAAAATATTTTAAAGATTAAAAAAAAAACTATTTTGGTTTTTCTTTTAGTTATAATACAACCTATTTTACTCGTATGGCCAGTAACTGTTTGTTACTCGGGTTAAAAATTGAGTTTTCAAACTCTCTCGGTAACTTTTTACAACCCTTTGTTGTTCTTATGAACAAAAAACTTTAAGTTGTAGCTAGAAACAGTTTCCTTTGAGTTAATAATGATTGGCTTGTGCAACTACATTTTATAGTTGGAACAAGTTTACCCCTTTACAAGTCTAGGAAACAACTTTGACCACGAATTATTGCTTCAATAATTGTGTGCCTCTACACAACACAATATCACAACCAACAACGTTGAACGAAGTTAACAGTGAAAGTTCAGGATAAAATGAATGAGCAGCATAGATTACCACAGAACCAACACTTTGATTTTCTATACTTTAATTTGTACTTTCTCGGTCCTATAGCATTATCTTTTAATTAAGTAACGATTTATGCCATATTCGTCCCTAGCTTCCGGCTCATGCCATGGAAAATCCTTTATTCGTCTAGCACAGTAATATTTGTCTGTGGTTTTTATTTTAGGTTTTAGCTATAAATACAAATACAAATACAAATCGTTTATTTACAAAAAGTGTGAATACAATTGTAGTTGGAACACTGTCTTAACAATCCGTTTGAACTGTCGCGGTAAATCTCACAAGGCATTATGAAGGAGTACGACGCCCTATATTGGGATGATTTCTGTATATATTAGTTTTTTGGCATATGCTACCAATCCAGAGTTTCAAAATGCACCTACCGTCTACTGGAAGATACCTACGTATCATATGCGGCCGCATATGTAGTTCCCAATAGCACTTTTCATCTACGTCTTATCTACGTAAGCGCCGCTTAACAAATTATAATACATATAAACCATCCTTTTACTCCGTCCTCTCAGTTATTTGCTGTTTGACATGCAGGACTATGAAGTACCCTAATTGTTGACAGGTGAGTGATTGAAGACTGAACGACAGAATGAAGTATTGCATAGACATTTAATTTTGACAGATATAGATGCGAATTTGTCGTCTCGAAAAATATAGGGACTTCAGAAGGTTTACCATCGAGTCAACATAGTATAATATCGATTTGTTTATGAAAAATCATTTAAAATGGTAAAAAATTAAAGCAACAGTAACTCAATCTTTCTTTCTTTTTAAAACAACCTGAACAACCGGATCAAATACCTGCAGATCGTACGAACATTTACCTATAAGTAGGTTCCTATATAGCTGGTTGTCAGGTACAATAGCCTTCTGGATGACAGATTACGTGAAGGGTTTCCACGGATAGATGCTGTGTGATTGATGCATGTTGGACGTAACATGATGACAATGGGCTTGGGCTGTAAT
This sequence comes from Eupithecia pulchellata, assembly GCA_963931895.1. NCBI lineage: Eukaryota > Metazoa > Arthropoda > Insecta > Lepidoptera > Geometridae > Eupithecia > Eupithecia pulchellata. The sequence goes on from OZ007540.1 coordinate 3,700,125, forward strand.
TGAGTGCCCATGTTATTCAATTCTGTTGATATGCGGTTACGACATTGGCAGAATTGCTTGCTGCGGTGAGACCGCTTATTGTACATTGTGTTATAAATGTTATAATGTTCGTTCAGTTCAATCAAATGTTTATTCATTTTCATTCGTTGTATTCAAACTATATATGTATTTCCTTGAATTCAAAATTACAATTTATATGATTTTACCACTATATTTTGTTAAAACCATGAAAAAAAATAAAGGAGCACGAAAACATAAAAAACGTTAAGAAAATTATTTGAAAAACTACTTGTATTATCTAAAATTATTAATATATAGACTTTTTTATTAGTTACTAGCCCCCGGTTCCCACGGTTTCACCCACGTAACTCCCGATCAAGAAAACGAAACTCCCGAAAAAAAAAGTGGTCCATATGTTATTCCAGGTCATAAACTATCTGTGTACTGTAAGTTTCATCAAAACCAGTTCAGTAGTTTTTGCGTGAAAGGGTAACAAACATCCATCCATACTAACAAACTTTCGCGCTTATAATATTAGAAGGATGGTTTGTAAAACAATCTATCAAGCAAAAAACCTATGTACTCGTATAAATAACAACAGTTCCTAAATCACGAATGGAATGCCAACGCTGCATAAATCAACCCGATTAGATGAAAAACGCTGAAAATAAATGAAAATATTCTAGCAACGGCGTTGCGAAAATTTCCAAATAAAATTTATCTATGGTCGCAATAAATAAACAAAACGAACACGGGGATTGCTTTACACAAATATTATTATATTAATTAGTATGTTAAGCTGTTGTGAATTAAAAACCGCAACCTCGTTTATTATTTTGTGGTTTATTTAACTCCGACGGGTGGAGTATTCGTCGATGGACACAGTTTAAATGCATAAAGCTCGATCAAGTCTATTCTAATCCACAATCTACAAAGCTATCCCATAACTTTGATTTTGAACCTAACCTAACCTATTGAAACATTTTTGAATACGCTTTCTGCGTTGGAATTTGCTCTTATCTTGGCTAAACAAATAAGTTTTAGTATAGATGGATTACAGAAGAGAAAAAGAACATCATCAGACATGATTTGATATTTTTATTGTAGATAACTTCAGATGTGTCCAGATTGAATCTAAACCCATTCTATCATCTCTTCGTGTGTCGTAGTTCAACACACGCGCTCTCTAGAGTTCCTTTCATCTAAGGATACGTGACGAATGAAGATACTATTGTCATAGTGAAGTCATTCGTTAACAGAATTGGGCCCTAGTTCACCTACTGACCTACAGAGGTCTTCTAAAATAATTGCTACCTTGATATGATTAAACTAGCTATTATTATAAAAACTGTGTAGCTTTCTAAAACCCCCCAAAATATGTCTAACATTCTTCGGATTAACAGGCAGACATGCGCTCGAGCTCCTGCAAATTCGATGTTAATTATAACAAGTATTTTAGTAATGTTTGCAAGCAAGGAAAGTTTATTAGGTATTTCTGGTTGCTCAATAATAATATTTGCAGTAGAAAGTAAATTTAAAGCGCTTAAATACAGGAAACTCACAGGTTTTTTCTGTTTTTATTAATACATATTTACGTAGGTAATGGGAATCCGGTGCTGTTTGTTATTCATTTATTCAATTCGATAAATTTTTGGCACGAAATCTGAACCAATTCTATTGAAGGTACGCCATAAGCTGAAAGGAAAATAAAATCAGAGTCATTCTGTTAAAAAAAATAATTTTAACAACATCGAACTGTTTCCCAGTTTTATTTATGCACATACCTAGTTTGATTTGTATTTTGTGATGGGTCAAAGTCCTGTAAGATATAAATGAAATAACGCACTTTCATATAGATGTTTTACCTACAAACTTTTAATTTTCATCAATTGAGCTGTAGATTGTTTCCAACAGTGTCCGGTAAGCTCAGTTATTGTAAATACTAGTTCTAATAGGTGGTTCTGCTACATTCGCTTGGAGCTAGATGATGCTGTGTGGATCGTCCATCATTATTTCTATACATATATTATAAAGAGGAAAGATTTGATTGTTTGTTTGAATTGAATAGGCTCCAAAACTACTGGACCGATTTGAAATATTCTTTCACCATTCGAATACTAAATTTTCCCTGATGAACATAGGCTATTATAATATCTTTAAAAAAGTTAGGAATCCGCATGAAAAATTCAGTTTTTCTTAAATACCCGTGCAAAGCTAGGACGGACCGCTAGTTATTCAAAAACACCTACATATTAGAACCAACTAAGTAAAGGTCACTTCGCGAGCCCACGATATGTAGAAGCGTGGGCTCGCAGATTCCCACTTTACAATATTAGCAGCGAAGTCAATCAAAACTCGATCATCCACATTAAACAGTTATCCCGTCCCACAAAACGTTCATACATGAGTAACGAGCGAGGAAGTTTGGAATTGCTATGCTATTACCGAAGTTTGTAACTAATTAGTACTTGGTACGGGTGACATTTTGATGCCGGCGGTCTTATTGCGAAATAAACTTAATTGGGCTCCAAGACTAAGTATACACTTTTAAAATTACGATAAATTTAAGTACAGATATCCTTTTTATTAAGTTAAAGATGTAACTTATGTATAGTTATAAAGAAAAGTGTAAAATGTGATAAAAAAAGTGTTAAATTTTTTATCCAAACTAATATAATATAATAGTTTTTAGACGTTCGAAATTTAAAATAAAAAAAAACTTTTAATATGAATATTTAAAAGTGTAACGCTTAGTTTTGAAGGCCAATGTATTTAATATAATGTAATTATCCGGTAGACCAAGGATGACTTCTATGCACACATAAACATTTCCTTTGGCCCTTACAGGACTATTGGACAAATTACGAGTATGTACAGTGCGCGTCAGAATTAAGTACCCCCCTTGTCTACATAATATTTACGACTACTTCGAATTCCTTTGTAACTTATCACAAATTTTCACATGCAAAAATTTATCATGCCATCGCTAAGGATCGAACCACCCACAATAATACTCAAAGTATGAAATTCCCAACAATAACAACTATTTTGTCCCACATACACATACATTGAGATAGGGGGGTACTTATATGTGACGCCCACTGTACCTATCCATTTCAGTAAATGTAAGACTAGGTTGGCAAACACAAAAGTTGGAAATAACTCATGAACAAAAGTCACCCCTATACTGTCCCTTCCAATGCAAACTTTGAATCGAAACTTTACAACATGGTCTTCGATACAAACTCGATAAAAGAAAAGTTAAGTCTGACCCGTTTTAACACGAAGATAAATGGTAGATACCTACCGATGATGTGAAAATATATCTTTCGAACAAATACAATTGAAATCATCGATATTTTATTTGTTTATAAAGACCTTAAATCAAATATATATATATATATATATATATAATATATACCTATATTTGATTTTATAGAAGATAAGCACCATATTATTTCTAGCCCTTGTGTAGACAAGGAGAATTTATATAGTTTGGCCCCAACATTGCTGTTGTAGAAAAAGGTAAACATCGACTCCTTTGGTTCACAAATTTTGCGAACAATGTTTTATAACTTTTTGTTTATAAAATGTTTTATCTCTTCAAAACAAACACAAAGCAGTATTAGCTGTTTGTATTTTTTACATACACGAAAATCATTTGTCACAAGTATGCATATTATGACATCAAAAATAACAAAATTTGAAACTAAATATTTGTAGCATAGCTTACATACCTACGTATTGAAACATGGATATGGATAGAGAGAGGATGCGGTGTTTGAATTATGTATGATGCTGGGTGAGGATGGAAAAGATTAGCTCGACGAAGAAGTGAGAAGGTAAACAATGAAGAGGTGTGAAAATACAATTATTATTTCCAACACCTCTTCATTACTTCACTCTTTTCTCCTCAATAGAAGAAAGGGATTTTAATGAACAGCACTCAAACTATAAGAGGGAGAATGATCAGACATTTTATATGAAATAACATTACATTTTATTATTAATTTTTAAGTATATCATAGATGTAAAAATAGTAAGGGGAAGACCAAAGATTAATTTTATAACGTCAGACCAAGAATAAAATCTGAAACAGGTCGTTAAAAAAGTAAAAAACCTTGCATTCAAGATAGAAAAGTGAAGGAAATTGCATTATTAATGGAAAATGATGAACATGTGGGACGGGTTTTTACGCTTAAAACTTTCGTTCAAAAATGGACAATCATTTTGTAATTTAATTTTTGAACGCACCCTACTCCTGCACAGGCCTCACTAAGTTTGAAACTTTGTTAACGCTTTGTTATTTATCTTAAAGTTATAAAAGCTTGTGAAAGCATTAAATTATATTTTGACACTAGGTGAGTTTATTAATGTGAACGTAAAAAGTACGAATTGAGCCAGAAATGATATGGTTATATTATATGGTTATACATTGGTGTACTTATGTATGTTCATGACAAACAAAAACGAAAATGGGCCTATAAAATAATAGAAACGTTATTCAGCAACATCTTTAAACTCCTCAAGCTGAAGAGGGTTGGGAAAATTAGGTCCTAGGACCATCAAATACAGCTGCTTTTTGTGGAATGCTTACACGAAAACCAGGTTTCTAAATGTCAGTGCCGAATTCCAGCGCTGACTTATCAGCTACTTGGGTCATTAAGGCGCATACAGCACCTAAACTAGCGCCACCACCTACTTTATGTTATTATTCTGTTTAACAAAGGAATTTTCAAAAATCCATCGTCTAGTTTGTGATACCTATCATAAGCTTTTTTTTAATGCCTCTGTAATAGTTTTATTCTATTAAGTTTAGGAAGAGATACGAAAATAGATTTTGGTGGCCACCAAGGGCAACTTCGTATCTCTTCCTAAATAATAACATAAAGTAGGTGGTGGCGCTAGTTTAGGTGCTGTATGCGCCTTAATATACACAAAAACAATAGTTGAATAAACCATTGACATTGTCTTGACATTGCCAGTAAAATTTAACACCCCTTCTTCGTACAAGTGACCGACGTGCAAATGTGTCCATTCAAATGATTAAATATTCATATAAAAGCATAAAAGCAATATATAAAATAAAATCAATATAAATGAATGTTTAAACAAACCATAGTTTTAATGTAGGTACCTATAATAAAAAAAGCTATCTATGTAGGTACTCGTATTTATTATGTATATCGGAACTTGTGATATGGGTACTAGATAACTATCTAGTACCCATAACACAAGTTCCGCTTAGCTTTGGGATGGATAATGCTGTTTGAATTGTCCAGCATTATTATTTATTTATAGTTAGAAGTAGCTAGTAGAATTGAACTTTTTAGGTCTCACATCAGAGATGATGTTATACCTAGGCATGTCCCTAAATATCACATTAATTTGTTAAGTTTTTTATGTATTAGTTTATTACATTTATTATGCGTGTATTAGTATATATAGTTTAGATTGGTATATATTAGTCAGGTTAGCATAAGCACCGCCATCCTATGTTTTCCCTTCACCTTGGTCGCCTGGAAGAAATCGCTATAAGCGATGAGGCCATTTCCATGGCCATAGATAAAGTTAATTTTAGTACCGATTGTACTTTATTTGTAAGGCTATGAAATAAATAATTACGCTTTCTTCGTACAGGTGACCCACGTGTAAATATGTCCAACCAAAAGTATATTATAAGAAAAGCAATAACATCGAATGATCCGTCGAGTGGACCCTTGTCAGAGGATCGAATAGAATCTATTGGACGTCATGAATATGGTGTTTATTGTGTTCTTGATTGAAAACGATTGTGACAGATACTTTTACTTATTCGAATCCGATGGGTACATTATTTAGTTTTCTATTATCACATAAATATTATTGTGGGTAAAATGGTTACGAAAGGAAAAATCCAGTAAAACTGGTTGAACAAATTATATTACATATTAATAATATGAATAGCAGTAGATGATGTTTAAACAATTTTTAGCCTAGAAATAAAAAGGTTAACATCAATAATCTAAAAACTATTTTAATGTTTTACGGTAAATATACCAACTCAAATACCTACTCAAGAGTAAAATAATTTACGAAATCGGTATTATTTGTTGGAGAAATCGACATTTAGGTACATGCATACAGCCCAAACAAAACCTTCTCCTTTTTAAAGCCGGTTAAACACTTAAAACTGACATCGAATTCCTTAGTGTTACATTGTTTTTTTTTAGTTTTGCGGGAAAGGTACTTTTCCTTCAGGAGTATATAAGAGACCACCGTGAGATCATTTTCTATACAAGTACAAAAAATCATTCAAATCGTGACGGAGAATTCAACAAAGATAGCCGAAAATAGAAACTCCTCCTTTTTATAGAAGTAGGTTTTTTACCATATACCATAATTTAATAGGTCAGGTATAGAATTTCCAATACAGACAAGTTTTCCAGCAATCGAAATACAATTTAATAACAGAATCAACTAAGAACTACTATTTTCAACAAAAAAAGTATGTCCCTTGCCCACCGCGCCACAGAGGTCGTCAAACAATTGAAAGAACTGCAGATTGTTGCTGACAATCTACAGGCAGCTCAACCGATCCATATAAATACCATATAAGTATGCCTACTAATATGGAGTTTTCTAACGAGCGGCTGCCAACTTTTGTCGGAAGTTAAATGTGAAAATGTAATAGAAAGGTCTATCAGCTGTAAAAAAGCCTGGCGCATTATTTGTATTCTAGATATCTCAGATTCAGATTCAGATCCAATAACTTTATTTCTTTATGCTTACAAAATAAGCACTTAGATAAGTTAATTTTCAAACAGGTAAATAATTATAATAATTTGTTATTGATTTCTCTTCACTTCAATTCTGTCTATGGTAACTGCACCACGCTTTTTTACAGCTGTTAGGCCACTTTCTAATATATTATCACTTACCTACAAAAAAAGTTGGTTGCCGCCTGTTCGAAAACTACGACTTTATTATCCATTTCAGAAAACCAATAACCACATTTAGGTCACGTATTTCGTCCACTGAGGATAGTACTTTCTCCGCATACTTTTATCAGAAAATACGAACCCAAAAGTAAGGTACTGATCGGAGTGTAAAGTAACGTACTGTTACGGGGCATAACGTAACGTACTGTTCCGGGTGTAAAGTACCCTACTGTTACAGGGCATAACTTAACGTGTTATACACCGAGCGTTCATGTAGTCAGGGCCTTTACTCACTATTGCAAATTCAAACGCGTTTTATTGATACGGCAAAACAATTGAAGAAAACTGTATTCCGTATACCATATATTTTGTCATTTGCCAACCGTCAAATGAACGCACTCGCTCCCATGTTAAGGCTCCGGTGATCGATCAATTTCCCATACAAACGTGGTACCAAAATAATTTGTAATTTGAAAATATTTTCACCATGGTTTGCTATTATTTGTTTACAATAGTATTAATTTAGGTTTCTGCCACAAGCTTTTTGAAAATTCACCCGTCACCGGAGCCTTAAGCCAAAAATATAAACACAACAAATCGATTATTTAGAACATAAATTGTGTACCAATGGAGTTGAATTACTGTCTCGTGTGGTAGCTACAATGTAATTGCGTTACAGGCACATAAGAGCTTGGACTTATTATCTAAATATTAACTTAGTAATACTATACGAAGTAATTAGGTTAATGCACTGTGCTTGTCTATACCAGTTAGTAATACACAGGTTAGTGTGTGCCGGCGGTGTATCACGAAGGTCTAGACACCTATTTACTCTAGTCTTGAAGATACCCAGGTTGTATTCGGTAAAACAGAAGCAGGCGCGCATTCCTTTGCCACGTGAATCATAAAGGTGGCTTTCTCCTGAAATTCTACTCTTATCATTTTACAAACAATATTCTCAACGTATCTATACGTATTTATATACAAGCGATACTCTCAACGTTTTATATACTGTAACTCAAACCTTAGAAGGGAAAAGTTATAATGATTTGACTTGTGGCTGCCGCTGTATCCCCATAAAATACCATACTCACAGAGGAATGGAAGTAATTTTATCCACGATGCAGAATTAGTCCCTTGCGTACCCATTTTCCGCTCGTGTGAACGTAGCATAATGAAAAGATGAAGCCATAAATCTCTCAGTATAAGTACTTTATAGGTGGTACAGGGTGCTATGGTCCTATTTTATATGCTATGTTTTATTTAATGGGTCATTTTTATAAACCAGGAAGTATTTTGTTCTGAAAGAAGACTGGCGAAGTTGTTCAAATCTCTGCCACATTTTTTTATGCCGCGTTTATGAATACAATCAACCAACATTTTGTACAACTACTTAGTTAGACAAATATATACTAAAATTTACCTTCTTAAAGTTAGGATTAAATATATTATAAGAACAATTGACAAAGCTTTGAAATGGCAACGCTGATTTTTTTCTATCAAAACTCGATAAAAACCTAAAAGCGAGCGAACTCTAAAATTTTCGCGATTTGTGAACTTAGCTCTCCTAGAAATTAAAACGTAACTGGAATAGAACACCCTGTATACGATGTGCTTTAGTGTCATTATAGAACCGATACACGTAAAGGTGGGGCGCCATCGCAATTCAGCAATATCAACGTAGTGCGAGAAGATGGATAGGTTGGGTTGAGTCAAGTAAATCTAGAATGGCGGGTAAGAATCTGGCAATCTGAAATAGAAATGGTTTAGGCATCATCTTGCCTAAACATAATTGAATTATTGTCTATCTACTTAATTTCAGTTTTATTTTATTTAAAGCTCTAATGTAGTTTTTTATACACAGACATTGCAAATTGTAAAGGTTCCTACACAGTTCCTACACAATGTCAATATATTTATGAAAATTTGATGTACACTCAAAAAATATCAACAAGTTCATGAAAAATAGCGATATACATAATTTAAATACAAGAGAATAAGAGAGATGATATACAAGACATAATTTAAACACAAACTGGCTGTGCCCACTACTAGACTACATAAGATTAATGTATCTTTTAAAGGGAAATGTATACGCTTCTACAACAAAACTCCAAGTGAGTTGTGAAAAATTATCTATAAATAAATTCAAACGGATTTTCAAAAATATTCTTTGCAAAAAGGCTTACTATAAAATATCAGATTATCTAGATGACAAAAAATTTTGGGACGAGTTATGCTCCAACTCTAAAACTAACAATCTAACAAGGTAAATGTTTCTTGTTCACTTCTTTACTTTACCTTAAGAAGATTGAAGTGAACAATTAATCACAGTGATCACTTTATTTCCCATTTTTTATTTCTTATTTAACTTGTATTTTGTGACGTGTCCAAGAGTCCTGTAAGGTCTTAAGGAAATAAAGCACTTTGATTTTGATTTTATTCATATAGACGTAAAAACTGTACCTACATGTAAGTATTTCTTGCAATAAAATTATATTTAACTTTACACCAGTTTTGCAGCACAATACCTAATGCCTTAAATCCTTTTTGAGGTTACTAATCTCTACTAATCGATTGATAAGCAATAAGGCTGCCCTTAAAAAAGCATTATCTATCTACCTTTGACCATTGTCTAAACATCTCGTTCAATAATATATGCAAAGAGCATCACGTGTTCACTTTACTACCATACAATTTATAAGTCCTTTTAAATAACTAATCAACTTAAGCTACCATAATGCTCAGTGCAGCCTACCAATAAATAAAATATTTTGTAGGGGTTAAGGTATAATATCCTAAAAGCAAAAAAACATTTCAGCGTTTATTTTTCTCGTTAGCAGAGTTTCCCGGCCAATTGGCACCTGCTTAGGGTGCTTCAGAAGGAAAACGTGCTGATACTTGTAAAAAATTGCATTAATTTGTTAATTTGTTTGTTTTTTAACTATTATTTCTGCGCTCGTCGAAATGGCAAAGGATTAGTGGTTGTAAACTTGTGTAAAGATCACAATAGATTATGATACAATTTTACATATTGGCCGAGTTATTGCAAACCTTGACTGGCTCACTGCAAGCCCGCCCTACCACCAGACCATTCTTTTATGTGGTAGGCCGGGACGAAACTTTACCGCAAAATGCCATGAGGTTCAGATTCTCAATTTTGTCATTTAACAAAACACATTTTTTACTGAACACTATTTATTGGGTATTTATCGCATATATTTTTCTTACTTTCCAAAGCTTTGCCACCACATTGCCGCGATCATAGTTACAGAGTGACAACGACGATAGAGAACTGTAAAGCGATAAAACAAAAGGTAGTACGCGATACATACCCGATAAATAACGTTTTATATGTTAACAAATCGAGAAAGTTTAAAAAGTTTAATATTTATTGCCATGCCAACTGGGACTGGGAGTTCATGCATCATAGTTAGCAACGCAGAAACAAACCAGAGGATCCTTGTTGGTAACGTTATTCTTAAGAATCAACTCAGTAACAGTGCCTATCGACTTCTTGCGACTTTTCCGCGACAAATATCGATGGTGAGTGCGACTTTTCAAAAGTCACTGATGCCTTGTCTCCAACAATGTTTTACTTCTTGGTGATAACATGTGGCGCCTTTGATCTATTGATATTGACTTGTGTACGTACGGTTAATGTGAAGCCAAGGACAAGCCGCCGCCAACCTACCAACATCGTACCCTTCGGGCTGTGTCAGCGGCGTTGGTGACTTCTTCTTCTTTTTAACCTTAAGTATGTAGCCCTCATTCATACTTTGCCGTTTCTTCCGGTCTTGTGCAATTTCCACCCATTTCACTCCCGCCCGCTGATCTTTTAACGTCATCGCACCAACGCATTTGTGGTCTCCCCTGTGGTCGTTTTTCTCCCCATGGTCTCCATTCTGCCAGTCGTATGCACCAAGAGCCTTTTTTACTCGCGCCCATTGCCATTTGAGCTTCGCGATGCTTTTTATAACGTCGATGACTTTGCTTTGGTCCCTGAGCTAGACGTTTCTTTTGCGGTTACCATTTTCCTTTCAATTGCTCTCTGGGCGACTCTGAGCTTGGTTTTCAGGGTGATTTAATTGTGCAGAAACTTTGGGTTTCTACGTGTTTTACGAGTTTTAAACGTGAATGGCAGTATTTGGTCAGCGTAGGACCTACCATGTTTTGTACCTATCACAATGTCATAGATTTTAATGGACTGTGAAAGTGGCGCTAGCTTTCCATTAGCTAAACCTAGAATTTTAGTTCGGGTCGGAACCAATTTCTTTGAGCTAGATGTTGACAGAATCGATTTGTTCCGAGAAAGATTGAGCTGTGCGCTTGTATAAATTGGAATTTTAACGAAAGGAGGAAAATATAAACGAGAGAAATTATTTTGTTATTGGGATCGAGAAAACAGCAATAACAGCCACAACTGCTTGGTGGAGAAAAACCAAACAACATCATTATTGATATACACGTTGAAGAAACGACCTTACATTATAATAGTTGTCACTGAGATTTCTTATTGCAATCTTTAAATTTTCTTTCAAAACAATGTTATGTAATGCTAGGTTAGACCAAGCGGGCCTATTCCTAATAAACATAAAAAAAATATTTGATTAAGTGACAATATGAATTGCAAATATTTTGCAAATTTAATATGTAAAACAGGGCGTTAAAAACTCAATATTTATGCAGTCATAAAACCAAAACATATCGCGTTATTTTTCGCGTTTTATAAAATTTATCGATGCAAAATCCAGAGCTATCGATTATGAAAATATGCACTGTCAATATCACCAACTGGCGTTTTGAATTTTTATCATACTTTTTGTGTTTGTTAACTCGTAGCCATAGCATCGTTCTGGCTATAATATACCGTTTCTGGTATATGTGTTCGAACATACTGATAATATGAGGGTAGTTGTGCACTACGTCGGAGAAAATTACAAATGGTTAGTTACAACCGTTGTGCACGCCGATGAGTGGATATTAAATGCTCTCGGTATTAACCGTGTTAAGTTATCAAGATTATAATGTACGCTGTAGTGCCCTTGAGTGTTGTGTGTCAAACAAACAAACGAAAAGCCAATCAGCTAGCTGGATCCAGGAGATACTTTATATCCCGATTTGTCAGTCCTGCCACCTGCAATAGCCAGTACCTGCAGGTAGCTAGTGTTATACTTCCTCAACATCTGCACAATAGTTTAACCATCTTCACCATTCTCTAATGCTTCGCTTTTCTCCAAAAACATGAATCATTTATTATGATTTGCTGGTATTTATTCACAATAATCCTTATTATCATAATAATCCTTCTTATGATTAGCTTAATATATTATATTAAATATCGCACAATGTGTCTGTGTGTAAGAACATTCGAGATATAAACCTCCGTTCGTATGCAAATGTCGCTGGAACTTCCAATTCCCACACTGGTATTCAAATGAGTCCCGAAAATTGGATTCATTACCTTATTCTGCACGTGTCACTTTGGGTTACGTCATTTAATAGTACCTTTCTGCGTTTTATATCTCTTTTGAGTTTCAACGGCAACTACGTCAATCTGCATAAAATTTGTATAGAATCAAAACAAAGCATTAAAACATTGATTTTATTAAAATACAATCAATGTTATAAACTTTTATTTTTTAATTTATCTGTCATTGTTTTTTCTGTTGAAATGGTTTCGAACAAGGCAAAACACTTCTACTACTTTCTATCAACTAAAGTCAAATTAACCATGTTATTTATTTGTTTTTATAGAAGGGAAACAAACCATAACTGTTATTTACAATCGAAACAGTTAAGCTAAATGCATACTGTAAACCTCTAGAAGTAGCTCAATGCATAAATATGAATAAAAATCGTAAGCGTCTCCAAGATGCTGCAGCTGGTTCTTTGTTCTTTTCTCCTCCCAGAAGTCGATATCTTAATATTGATGAAAGAATTGTACTACTGTCACACAGCCCCACAGGCGTTTGCCTCAAACAGTGCCCTCCATTGGTCGTCGCAGCTACCAAAAAGTGACGTCAAAAATCAATCCAAAGCTGTAGGCAAAAGTTATATTTCAATAAATATACGTAGTTACATACACACTGCTACAAACCTCAGTTACCAATTAAATTGCCAAAGATTCCTGTAAAAGAAATAATTATATTTCCAGTAAAGTTATTACTTGTTAAGCTGTAGAGTATTTATATTTCCAGTAAATTTTATTTCCTTTTAATTAACTTGTAAGAACATAATTGTATTTCCAGTAAATTCTTTCTCCTATATTAAAGAAAATAATTTGTTTAATTTGTTCCTAAATAAATTATTTGAATTATTTGAATTTGAAATAAAGCACATTAATTTAACAAAGTACCTAAATCACTAATGGTAGCACTAACAGGTCGCATTAAATTTTGCAAAATAACCAGCTGTTACACAACATAATGTAACAGTATTGATTTTCTGGTGTTTGTGGCCGCTAAAGTGCTTTCCTGTCCATGTAATTTGTGTACATGGAATTACGATATTGCAAAACGTTAGTGTTACTGATATTTTACCCGGTTGTTTATTAATATTTTCTGATTATTTAGATAAAGAACTTTATTATTTAGATACAGAATAACGTACACAATTTGACTTATTCCGATAACAAGATACAAAATGGCGTCCGACTCAGCATTATGTTTTCAAACTTAGCCGTTGGGCATAGGAATCACAAGCTGATGTTACGTCGAAACCGTCTGAAGTGTCATGTACACTGACAATTTCTTAAGATACATCATAAGCTACTAGCCGGGGCGGACCTTTGCTCGGGTATTTAACAAAAGTTGAATTTTTGCAGTTGAATTATGCAGATCTCTAACTTTTATGAAAATATTCTGTAACCTATGTTCACCAGGAAACATATAGGATTCTGATGGTGAAAGTATTTTTCAAATTGGTCTAGTAGTTTTGGACCCTATCAACAAATACAATCAAATCTTTCTTCCCTATCAACAAAAACAATCAATCATTTATAATATTAGTATTGATAACTATAGTTTAAAGTTTAGAAGACTCCAAGATAAATATATTTTTTAAATATATTTGTGTCATCACAAACTTGGTTCGTTCAATACCTTTTCTTTCCGAATCTACACTCAATGGATTTAATCTTTATCAAACTTTTGTTCGAAATTTCAATAGGCTTTGCATAGTAAGTACGTTCTAATTTAGATTGCAGAGAAAATAGCTATACCTATGTATAAGATTTAATCTCTTGCTTGTTGCCAATGTTTACGAGAACCCCAGCAATATTGGAAAATAATAAAGACCTGGCCCGGAGCTTAGTAAGCGCTTGCGGTCTTATGAAATCAATAGGTACAGTGCGCGTCAGAATTAAGTATCCCCCTTGTATACAAACTATTTTCGACTACTTCTAATTCCCTTGTAACTTGTCACAATTTTTCACATGCAAGAATTCATCAGGCCGCCGCTCAGGATCGAACTGCCCTTCCCTTCCATAATACTCAAAGTCTGAAATTCACAAAAATAACAACTATTGTGTCCTATGTGGGACACAATTGAGATAGGGGGGGTACTTATATGTGACGCGCACTGTACGTACACTTAAATGGAAAACTTTAAGCATTTTCTTTTAATAAGATAACTCGTAGTATTTTAGCATTTCTAATAAGTAAAATTTACTTGCCATAAAAGGAATGTCGTTGGACAAAAGAAATTTTATCCAAAAGCGGGCAATCTTTGTTCTCCCTATTAAGCCTGTTATTTAAATGAAAAACCTATTTAAAATTCAAATTTCTGGCATGAAACTGAAACAATTATAACGAAAATTAGGCAAGTTACAAGCGTTTCTCTTTCGAAACTCGACTCTTAAAGAGCATTTGAATACCGTCCAGGTTTCTTTAGGTACTTAAGAAAGTCGTGGATGTAATAAAAACGGAAAATAACATTAACCGGTGCTTTTAGTGCCTCCAGACTACAGATCCTGGTAACTAGGTCGGCAGCTCAGCTAGCAACTCTACCGAATGGAAATAAATGTGTGTTGTCCATAAATTTGCCATAGATCTTTAAGCGCTCGCTAAACCGATTGGCGCATTGTTGTAGAAAGAGCGGTTGCACATCACTGTTTGTGCTGCCACTGGGCAGTAAATGTGTTAAAGGAAGCTTTATCTGTACATATACTTAATGCGATAGCGCGTAGTAGTTCTAGTTCTAGTCACGGTCTCCACAGAAAAACCAGCGATATGGTATGATCTGCTCTAACATTGTATGTACTATACATGCTGAGTGGAGTCCGATTTTGTCAGATTATGTATTTTTTCATGTGCTCTCTGAGAAAATATATATTTTTATTAATTTAATTTAGTTGATGTACTGAATATTTTTGAGTCAAAAGTCAAAAAGTATCTAAACAGCAGAGAGACACGAAACGAAAGGTCGTCTATAAAGTGAAATTTAATTTATACTAACGACTCACGCTTAACCATCCTATTCAAACTTTAACTTGACTTAAGGTACTGAGTTTACAATATGTGTGTTTGTTTGCAAGATTGAATCTGAATCTGATTAAGCTTAGATCGGTATGAAAAATATGAAATATTTCTTTTATGTTTGTTTGTATTGAATAGGCTCCGAAACTACTGGACCGATTTGATAATTATTTCACCATTAGAAGCCTACTTTATCCCCGATGAAAATAGGCTATAGAATATTTTCAAAAAAGTTAGGGATCCTTATGATAACTTCAAGTCACATCCAAGTGTAGGGGTGTGTGTATGATTTTCTCTAATTTCCCGTGCGAACCGGGGCGGAGGATAAATGTATAATAGGTTAAATGTAGGTTAAATGTATAAAAACTTTTTTACACGTGAAACAAATGACGGCATTAACCATTTTAATTTTTAGTGCGAACATAATAGGCACTCAAACAGCCTACAAATCGCTGCAATTGCGGAGTCCCCAATATTTCCGTTTTAATACACATGCCTGACGCCAATTTTGTGCTCATTTCAGCTGAGCCATTGAGGTTTGCGGTTCATTTAGCATTTACAGGTGGTCATAAGCACAACGTTGGGATTAAATTATGCTCGTAAACTAAAATTCATTGCGCCAAGAAATTTTTGAATTAGTGCAAATTTTACTTAACACAATTTTTTGCTGTAATAGGGTATATTTTGTACTCTTAGTACCTTACCGTGGAAGGAGGCAATATTAAAATACTTATGAACAAACTATGTCCGCTATGACGTTGAAATTTTCATATAAAGCATAGACACTAAGCGCCATTGTGCATTTATAATAAGAAAATACTTCGACAAGGGGACCTTTCAGGTAGCTTATGGAGGGACGACAACGTTGTAATTAAATTCATGAAATATGTCATGACTTTGCGTAAAAGCGAGGTGTAAAAATTCATTATTACGATCTTGCATGCTTCATCATCATCATGATGATGAAGCATCAAGATCTTTGCGTAAAAGCGAGGTGTAAAAATTCATTATTACGATCTTGCATGCTTGGTTTCGCCTAATTTTTGATGCTAAATACAAGGTAAGTTACCTTGTATTTAGCACGATGGTCTTTTATTTAGTCAATTAATAAGCATAATAATACACACAAAATAATACAGTTTGAAACAAAACTATTTGCTTAATCAGGACGCCTATGTCCGTCTGAAGTGTAAAGAAGGCAAGGGTTTGAAAGCGAAAAACTCACCATTACTAGACTGATGAAATAAGTAACTAAAGACATCTCATGGTGGCAGTTACGGAATAGCGCGACCCGCAGGAACTGAACTGAGAAACCAGAACGAAGCGAGCGTAGAAGTGCGATTTGCTACGCCGTAGCAAACTATGGTTTTTAAATTAGCATCCTTGACGTTTGCTACGCTTTTGAGGCTCGTAGCAAGCTACTACCTTTAAATTCTATCTATAGTTTATTTCTAATTGCACTATATAATGCGTATGCCTATGTTAGTGCTACTTTTAAATTAATTATTTAGACTATTTTGACCAAAACCTCACTCCCTTCCCAGCTGGGTATCCTATATGGGCCCGATGCTCCACTTCGCTCTATTGTCGACATCGTCTTCGGAAGCTTAACACTTCGTCATGTCCTTTAACACTACATCCTTCTTTATTTGATTCTTTTTATTGTTTTCAATTGTAGGTAGAGCTCATAATAATTATAAAAAAATATTTAGATAGGTTTTTATAGAAGCCTATGTTATCCCACTGCTGGGGAAAAATGTCGAAACTGTATTCTCTTTATTTAATACATGAAATTGTCCATTACTAAATACTAAAGCTTACTAAAATGCACACTTTGGTTGGCGCTTATAACTAAATTCCATCAAGTTACGCACAAGGTCGCGTCTAGCTGTGGTAATATCCGGGATGAAGCTAGTTTCCGATGTGAATTTAACTGCTTCTGCCTATCAATTAACTAGTTAAGATTATATTATAACTTAGTTTTGAATAAGTACCTTACATAACGATTTAAATTGCGTGCAGCTATCTCGTAGGTATGTACGAAATAATTTCGATAATCTTCAGTGCGCAGTCGGATTTGATTTCCAATATGTACTTCCGCGAAACCAACCGAATCTTTTTGTTTGTGTATTTTATTTAAGGCTCCGGTGACGAACGCATTTCCGATACAAACGTAGTACCAAAATGATTGAATTTGAGAACATTTTCACAGTGGTTTGCTATTATTAAATTTCTCTTAGTATTTTATTGATTATGTTACTGCCACAACATTTAAAAACAACTCATCAACTTAAATACCAAGACAACGCTTAAGCGTTAAAGGGTTGTGTAATGGCGTTGTTTAAAGCCATTGAACTTGTCTGACGGTCGCTTAGGTGCACTTTTAGACCAACCACCCAGACATGACTAGAATAGCGCGTTAATTTACCTACATATTTTACATAGCGTTTTAACATGTTAACAGTCTATCGTGATCCCAGACGTCAGGAGTACTGGAGCTAAACAATTTGTATTTAATATGCGTCAAAATGCTGAGTATACCAGTGTATGCACAGAAAAATTACAACCGATTGCATTTTGAACAGATTTTTATGAAATGATGTTTACTAATATGTTGGTATTGACATCTCTGACAGCTAGTATTATAGATTTATGATGCCTATTTATTTGATTTTGTTTAATTTGCCCCTATGTTTATAAAATCAAACAACAACAGTTCCCCTACAGAATAGAAATCGCAAATTACATCGTCAATCAAAAATGCATTTTCCGATCAACGCCGTGCAAACCGAACGGTGAAATTGTGAAAATGAAAAAGTCCATTGAATATTGCCTGCGAGGCAATTCTATTCCTATTCCGGTCGGAACAATCTGTGCGTTTCATGAAAGAGCTTCTACGCTTTGGCAATTATATGTAGAGGCCTCCGGAAAACCGATAAACAGTTTAGGTTGAGCTTCTAATATAATTGAGCTCTTTTCCTTAGTCGTTACACTCTTGACATACTTGTTATGGTCGTCATATCAGGGATGGAACGCCACAAAATCCGGCACCATTCCTCTAGCTCTGCTGCTTTCCTGATACAATGCTAAAACATTTAATAATGAAGAAACACCCATATCGAATTTGTTTCCCGCCCGCATCCAATTGACGCCCATCTGAAATAAATGAAAAACATTTTTAAAGTCGTTTCTCTGTCCATTTGACACATTGCAACTCGGAATATCTAACTTAATATTCAATTCAGCATCGAATAGGTTTATCTATCACTTCATCAAATATGAGTTGCTCCTGAAATTGAATTTAGGTAAACCCGCAAATGCCCTACATTCCAAGCTAATCCGTTCTCAGAAACCGATGTCAGGTCTATTCCGATATAATTGTTGGTCATGTTTAAAGGGTTAACAGGGTGCTATCACCCTATTAACCCTGTAAAAATCTCATAATCATCTCATGCTTTCATTAGTTATTTTATGTCAAATCCACTATTGGTCTAGTCGTGGCTCCGTCACATTCTTTTTTAGCATTTATCTAAGAAAAATTCTCATTTCGTCAACTCTTTTGATCGTCCAATTTGGTTTGGCAATATAATAATACTGGCTCTAATTTGTTTCTTTTATTTGATTTTAGACGAACTCGGTGGCGCGACTTATACCCATAACACAAGTTCTGCTTAGCCTTACTTCTGTGCTTTGGGGAAATGGTAGCATTATTTATTTTATGTATTTTTCCTATAAAGATCCTATATCAACTATCCTATATCAACACAAAGTCAAAGATCTAATAGGTAGAAAATGAGGGTCGCAACACAAATAAACAAAATTATGCCATGCGCTCTCCTAATCCGCCCTCTCGTGTCCACTGTTAAACGAAGATGCGTCAACTAATGGGGGAGGGGGGGGGGAACTAAGAAAGTGAGGAAGGGGTTAGCCATAACCTCCTCGTTTAGCAAGCTAACGCCACGCTCTCAGGTTCTAGAACTACTAAGAGCCGAAGGTCACAAACAGATGGTTAACATGTAAAATTTTTATAGATGATTTTGACGCTTGTTTTCATAAATTTATCGTTAAGGTTGACCGATGAAGCTGCCATAGCATCCTGTTATCTTTTGATGAGCACAGATGTTAATCGAATACTCAATTCAAATTTATACACTTATAGTTACCTCTTACAGGAAACCCAAACATAAGCTTACGATATTCGTTTTCAAAAACCATTGACGTTATAAAAAGGCATAGAGTGACAGTAGATACAATAAGGTGTAGCCTAAAAATTGCTATGAATGCGTCTTAATTCAGTACTAATAGTAAGCGACGCCCTGAGCTAGCCAGCCAAAATACTTGTAACAAAAATGTATATTAACCCAAATTGTTTCATAACGAACCAATTGAATGCAGCCGTCCAAAATACTTATCTAACAAAAATGTATAATAACCCAAATGGTTTCCTAAAACACACCTGTCTCCAGCAAGAGTTGTGTTAAAAGCTCGTACTCATATCACAAGCATGAAGGATTTATACATCCAAAACTCCGATCCCTAATGGATGGTGTAATCAAGCTAGTGGTAAGCTTAGTTGCAAATTGCTAAGTTACCGCTGCGCTGTTTGCTGAGAGCTTATTTGTTTAGGTATAAGTTGGTTAAAACTTTCGTGGCCCACGACGTCTATGTCGCAAGCATCCAGCAGGCAGCAAGGATGGGCAGTGAATGCGATATGCTTATCCTGTTATGTAAAAAAATATGGGCTAAAACTGCGCACGACGTCTGCAAACTAGTCTATATACTATAGTTTCTAGCTCCTAGTCCAGTTTATAGCCAAAAGTTCTTATTTAGCCCGCGAGGTGCATATAAGTTTCTGTGAACTAGGGAAGTAGATAGTCTGATTTAGCCCGTGAGGTTCAGATAAGTTTCTGGGAACTAGGAAAGTAGGTGAGGCTATGAATATTAGATAGTTATTCTACTCCTGTATATTTCGTATGTGTGCCTTTTCATGTGGGCAAAGAATTTGTGTCTGTTTTCGGTTGTATTTATGGTGGACAGTAGAACGTATGGCTAACGTAAGGCTCAATTTATACTGGATGAGATGAGACGCGAAAAGCGGATCGACCTATTCGAGCATTTAATTGAAACTGATTTTATGTTATTTATGACTATAAAGTTGTAAATTTATTCAACATCAGCCCATAGTGAAAATGCTTTGCCGTTGCGTTTCCGGTTTGTTATTTAGGCTATATTATAGGGTTTAAGGCTGGAGCAGACCGGATGCGTATGCGTGGCTACGACGTAACAACGTCGTAGTCACGCGCGTAATTACGGCGTAACCCAATGTCACACCGGGTTACGCATACGTCTACGCTTACGATTACGCAATCGAGCTGAGAACGCAATGCAGGCCCCGTGCCCGGCTGCAGCAGCCATTATTACTGTTTTTGACGCTGTTGTGCACGATGTCTCACGAAGATTGGGTATATGGACCTAGTAGTTCATCTGACGAGGAAGAAGCAATAGTAGGTACTACTATTGTGCCGGAATACTTCTGCTCTAAGACGCACTAACACAAGGTCACCTAATGATGCAATTACTATTAGAGAAAATTTTGTTAAATATTTTAATAGAAATAAGTAATTTGGTATTTCAAGTGTAGCTCCAATTTTCTCCCATAATAAACTTTTATACGAAAAATTTTTGTAGTCTTTACTTTTGGGATTCATATTTACGCACAATTTCAATAAGTTTTTCTTTTTTATCGCTATTCATTACTAATCCAAACAAAACAAAACTTTTTTGTAATAAAATACAACTAATTGCAATTTCGCGCGTAGGGCGCACAGCAAAGGTACGTGCGTGTTCAAATTTGTTCGGTGTGACGTCCAGAATGGCGCGCGATTGAATACAACGTCATCAACACGACGTTGCCGTTCTGCTCTGCGTAAGGTACGGCGTAAGTCACGCAGCCCGTTTGTGTCTTGGGAGCTGCGTTGCGTAGGGCTACGCATTACGTCGACGCGCACGTCTACGTTACGCAAGCAGTGTGTCCTGTCTCATACATTTCCATACATTACAACTCAGTGGTACGTGCGCGTCTACGCTTACGTCTACGCATACGCATCCGGTCTGTTCCAGCCTTTAGAGGAGATATTACCAATCATGGTCAAGGCCACCCTGTAGGTAACTTTTTTATTTATTTAATAATTTTACAATTGTAGGAAAAATAACAGCTAGGCAAATTATAAAAAAATTATACTTAAATAAACGTAACCGATGGCTAGTTTTAAGTTTCAAGCTGATACTACGAACTACAATTATAGAAGTTTTAAATGGCAATGAAATTTTGTAATTTTATAGGTTGTTCTATCTAAAGGCCTTGAAAATAAAAATTGACCATCGCTACGAACTACTATAATTGTAGTTTTTAATGCGCAACTTCAGCACAAACCGAAAATTTATCAATTTATTCCTGTTGTTATGCGTGTAAATAAAATTATACCATACTGGCGGTCCGCCCAGGCTTCGCACGGGTATTAAACAAAAATTTCAGAAATGATACACACTAACACGATGGGTTTCACAGTTTTCATACGGATTCCTTCCTTTTTTTAACAGTTTGGGGTTTTTGACATTGACTCGACACTCCATAACTGACACTGGCCGTAGAGAAAAAGCAAGCACCGTGCGCTATATATTCAACCTCTTTTTCTATTATGACGCGCCATAATAGAATAAGAGGTTGAAAATACAGCGCACGGTTTAATTTTTGAATTTTTCATGCAGATAACTTTTATGAAAATATTATATATCCTATGTTCATCACGGAAAATTTTGGATTCTAATGGTGAAATAATTTTTCAAATCAGTCCAGTAGTTTCGGAGCCTATTCAATTCAAACAAACAAACAAACAATCAAATCTTTCCTCTTTATAATATTATTAGTATAGATATAGACGTATCTACTAGCTAGACGAAAATTATGCATATATATTACTGTCCAAAGCTATTCAATACACCATTATTCAGCTAGATTCAATGAGTCGAATTTGAATGACAGAATAGTCATACTAAAAGCATTTCGAAACACATTTTCAAACCAAATTGTAGTTATAGAATTTCCATTGTGTAAGCATCATATCGCTAATAGAATTTCAATTCTTTACCTTAATTATTTTATATTCGTTTTTGTGACTTTTGTATCGCTGCGGCCATGATAGGCCTAAATTGTGATCGCCACTTCTTGAGTTCAGACCCGCCTCGGAGTTTAGTTTGCCATTTACACTTGCAGCGGTTAATAACTGTAAGATTTTCTTCAGGGAATCTATAGGGACCTAGGTCTCGAAAATATAAAAAATAATTACTAATAACATAAATATTCACTAACTTTACAAGTCCTTAGAATAACAATGATCCTAACAATGTAATCATTCACTTGAATGCGCGCACTCGCTTGAGATTATACAAGAATATATCAATAATTTAATAAATAGTAAATAATTAGTACTTTTAACAGTAAAGGTACTGTTTATTGGCAAGCAATTTTTCTTTATTATAGCCTAGGTAAGGACCTAGGCTATAACAAAGAAAAATTGCTTGCCATAACTCATTCATACTCATTTTGATAAGGCTTTGCAAAATAATCGTATTAGTATCCCTTCACGCGATGCAAATATCATAATTCATGCTTGTCCCTAGGATGTTACAGGTAAATATACAATATTCGACACTTTTCGATCTGTCTATATTTTGGTTTGACTGTACCTAAATTACATTTTTATCGCGTAATATAAATCTCTATTCGATGTTACTCCTTTTTTGCTATTCGTTAATGTTAATAAGCATTTTATAGCGAGCGAAGAAACATGCAGGTTATTGCTGATTATTTGTTTATGCGTAGCTAGTTTTGAAATAAATAATGCTGATCAACACACACAGCATAACCTAGCCCCGAGCTAAGCAGAGCTTGTGTTTTGGGTACTAGATGAAGGTGTACATTATAGATGATATACACACTATCTTAAATAGATAGATCTTTTTTTAAGAAAACGACCAGAACTCTTTGTCCAAAGGCGGGAATCAAACCAGCAACCTCCTGCGTTGCAGGCGGACCTTTGCCTGCGCTACTGAGGTCGTCTTAGTTGCTATTAACAACTTTCTTTCTAATCAACTGATGTCAGTCTAATCAGACTGTTATACGAAGTAAGAAGTCTTATCTTTCCTCCTTCCTTTTGACAGCACTAGTGATAAATAATTATTGAAAAAAAAATAGCCTAGAAAGACTAAGAACTGCCGGAGTTATTGTCCATGCCTACAACAATAAAATTACAAAGCTGGGTGGATAAATTTTGGAAACGTGCTCATTGGTGCGCGGCACGGGGAAACGGTTTCACGAATTTATATGACCCACGTCGCATTTTTCATTTTCGCTTGTTATTTTGATGTCACTGAATCCTTCTGAAATTGTTTGTTTATTATCTTCAATTTGGAGGTACTCGTGTGCGGCAATTGGACTATTCTAATATATTTATAATTTTGTGCGGAGAGATAATTGTTTTATTATGTTGGTATAACTATCAAGCGTGTGATAATGATAAGTTTAGTGATGTATGATTTTTTCTGTGGATTAACAGTTTTCACGACTCTCAAATTTCGAATTTTTCAAGTCCCTCGGTCCCACAAACATATAGGTCATCGTTTCCGGTTAAACCTACCTAAAAAGCTAGATCTGCTTTTAGCGTGCTAATAACTCTATCGCGTATTTGAAATCTTGAAAATGGAAAACGTGATTCTATTTTGAAGTCAAAGAATCCTTCAAAGTATAATAATTTTAATTGGTTTTTTGCAGGTGGCGGCCCTGGTGGCGGATCAGGCGTATCGGTTTCAACTCAGGTGAGCTTAGAATAAATATAAATTTTTAGTATCGTAATCATCAACATAAAAATTTATTCTTGACGCTGATTTTCAAATAACAAAGGCATTTTGTATTTGCAAACGATAATGGTTTTGTTGCTTGTTAAAAAAGTATGATAAAATGCCTTCGGCCGCGTACGAAACCGGAGTCTCGTAACCAGGTACGGTAGAAGAAAAAATCTTCTTTTTACGATACTAGTTACTAAGCAATATGTTTTTTTCCTTACACGATACTGGTTTCGACATAAGAAATCGTAATGAATTACGAGGCGGTACTTTATTTTCTTCATGCGTACCTAACCTCCAAGCTAAGCTAAGCTCCAGTTTCGTACGCGGCCGAAGGGGATAAAATTCATGTACTACAACCTACAACGATCAATATAACATTAAATTATTGTTATCATTGCGAAATATTCTAAGAATAATCTTGGTTACACTTATCTCTTTACTAGGATTTCCTGTGCTGTAGAAACCAAAAGTATGTTGGTTCTAGTTTGACATAGATAAACAATAATAAAGAAAATAATCTTTTTTAATCAATAGATCCTGGTGGACTAAGTTTTTAGATATCAGTTTTTTTTTATAATTCTTTATTCCACTAATATAAAACGACATTATGCGGGCCTTGTTTTGCGTTTCTCTCAAATGTAAGTGAAGCAAAATACATGAAATTGTCAAACTAAATTGATGCTCGTGTAAAAGCTTTTCTGATCTATTTTCTTGGCGTATGTATTTATCTTGAACTAATTTTATTGGAAGTGCTGTCTCTAAATATAACTCTCGATAGAAATTCAATACTTAATGTTACTCTTTGAATTACTTAGATTTTGCAAAGATATTTTACAAAAAATATTAAAGAGCCATTTTCTTTCAAAAGTTTCAAATTCTTGGTAAAAGAGGATAAACCGGAAACCGACACTTTCCTCCAATTATTATAATTTAGTTCGAGGAATTAAACCGTCACGTTTTCAGACTTCGGAATTTTTTTGCAACTTCATACTTTGTGATCAAGAAAATTAAGAAAAGTTTGTTGCAAAGTAGAAACTTCAAAATTTTTATGGCTTCCTACAACCACAGTTCAGAATTTGTTTGGTGAACAAAAAATTTTTGAAATTGAGGTTACAAAAAAATTTCTCATAATATAAATGATAGGTCTATTTTAGGTCACTTATTCAATTTATTACGATAGATAGCGTTTATAGTTAAATACGATGATATTTTTTTATGGAAAGCAGAGTCTTAAACCCTTTAGATTATTCAAGATACTAGAATTATATGATTGTTACATATATTATATGTTAATATGATTTGAAACACGCTTAATACCTAACACAGTTATGCACACAAATGAAAGTAGGTACCTTATATAGTAAATTGTACTTTATAAAAACAGTATCTAATTTATTGCCATTAGCGTGTTCTTTAGCAATATTTATTTTGGATACGACAGCCTGATTATTTAAACGAATAACTTCTAGACTACTAATGAGTTTCGCGTTAAAGTTTTCCGGAGTTTTGCAAACAAATTTAGGTCGAGAATAGCACATGGTAATGACTTCTTGATAATTTTATTCATAAATTCACTAAAGTGAAATAAAAACACAAAATTATTTTCGAAAGTTTCGTTCCCTCAGTTTCTGGTATACACAAGAAAAAAATACTTAAAGCTTGACAATCTACATTACATTATCTACCCCAAGCTAAGCAGAATTTGTTCAAGATAGATATCTACTAAAAACTAGTTACAAATTTTGATAAGTTTAGATTTTTTGATATTAGAAATAAGCCAGAAAAAAATATCACCAAATAGTACAAATATTTTATTTTATTCTTAGGCAGGAATCTAACCCTCAACCTGCGTCGCTAGAGAACTTTCGGCCACCGCACCACCGGCCCAATTCCTATAAAAAGCTATGCCGAAGCTAGCGTGACACTTGGTCGCTAAAAACGCTGACACTATGCTATAAAAGCTTAAGTTAAGTACCATCTTTGCAACTAGACTGCTGACGGTAGCCAGGCAGGTAAAAAACAATTAAAGACAGCGATTTTATGGCTCGTACCTTATTTTTATAGATAGTTAAATTTTATTACCCTATCATTTGCGCAGTGCGACTGTTAAGGACAAAGGAAGTTGGAAAGAACAATGTTCATAAATAAAGTAGCAAGTTTCTAACCGCAAATAAATATTAATGTTTCTGTGGTGTTTTGGTGCATAAAAATTTGTATTATAAAAGTATATAGCATCTGGCGCAGCATTAGCATTGCCATACAGCAAGGCAATGCAGCCGGCGGCGTCTTGGGGACGTTTTCGACTGGTATTGGATCAGTTGAGCTACGTGTAAATTTTTGCGACCTGCCGTTAGCTTTATTGTTTCAATTGTAAATACTAGTTCTTCTAATTTGGTTCTGTTATAAATTTTAATTTTATTTAACAAGGTTCTATTGGATTATCGGATATTATAACATCGTTCCACATTCGAAGGGTTCCAAAGACGAATCTTCAGTTGGTTGAAAGGGGAATATATTCAACGTGAGGAAAACAAATGAAGCTTGTTATAATCAAGCAAGTGCTTCTCATACAAAGTTTCTCGACGCGACGTAGTGAAATTGAGTTTCTCGCTACATACTAATTCGTTTTAGTAACTTTGCTGGTTTTGCCGTCCTTGAATTTCATCTATAATGTGGATGTTAATGTTCACGAATATTTACGAAAATTACGCCCTATTATCTTCTAGACGACATCTGTTGCGGGCAAATTCGACTTAGGTGGATGCGGTTTCGATTCCTGCCCTACGTTAAAAGTTTATAAGATCTGCAGATATTTGTTCCAGGTGTTCTGGTCGTTTTCTATGTATAGTAAAAAATCTATCTGTTTGAATGTATACACCGTGTAACAAAATATGTGTACTAAGCGAAAGGGGGTGAATTTCCACCCCCCGGGGACCAACTTTTGTTCAACGACTTTTCGAATTTCGATCGGTATCTCGGAAAAAACTGCATCAAAGCTTCAACATGGACAGCTGATTTTTTTACCAAGTGACAACCCTAAAGGCAGCGGTTTCTTGTACCTGTGACAATGACGTCAGTATGGTCACAGATGTAGAGTGATTGATTGATAGATAGATAGATTAGGTAGGTAGTCTCCCGCCCCGCCATAGCTGAACTCTACGAAGATAAATACCTACCTACCTGCAGTGGTAGTAGGTATGTATAGGTTACCCGGATAGGGTTGATACTTTTTAAAGGCACTAGTAAATTAAAACTTTTTGTATGAGAAACGAAAAATAGGAATTTTTAATTATCTCCCCCCCCACAACTGATCACCATTGGGGTCTGAAACCTCCCCCTTCGGCTTAGTACACATATTTTGTTACACCTTGTATATTAAGTATATTAGTTATCTAGCACACAAGCTCTGCTTATCTTGGGGCGGGATTATCCAGCATTATTTATTTTATTGACAACCTGTGTAAAGCCGCGGGTTTTAAATCATTAAAGTGCGAGACTGTTTGCGTATCGAAGGAGACTTGTGTTTGCATTGACCCTCAGGCTCTTTAGAGTGCCTCGAACTATACAGATACTTGTACAAACAAAAGGCAAACGATATAGCCTTTTAGCGAGACAAATACGTAAAGAATACAGTATTTACAGTATTCGACGATGTCTTTCGCAATAACCACTTATCGTGCCTTTGCTACGTCGCAACAGAAACTGTAATCAATAGTGAATGTAAGGGATACAATTCAAAACTATTAAAGCTTGTACACTTGTACAGCGCAGAAAAGTGTGTGAGCATTTTTAGGGTTTCGAAACCCTTATAGTATCGTATTTTTGGTCCTTATTTTCCTTCTTTGACATCGCAGCTTTTAACTTGAAATTTAAAATGATAATACATTTTCTGCCAAGTAGAGATTTAAAAAAGTCCGAAGTTCCCCTAACCGTGTTGTTCTGATTCAGTGAAATTCAGTTGAATCAAACAAATCCTTTTTAGAGATTAAAAACGAAGACTCAAAAAAAAACTGCAATACTTTCAAGTAACAGTGTGTTTTTGACAGTGACTATGTCATTCCCGTAATAGATCAATTATTTGTATACATACGAGTACATTACCTACATGGCATAATACACAAACTCAACAAAAAGAAAGTGCAAAACATTTGCCGCATGACAGTGCATGGCCACCTTCATAAGGAGTGTAGATAACACTGTGCGGCTTTCAAACTTAATTATTTGAGAAACAGTTCATTAATTATTTAATTATGACAAAAATAACAGCAATTTATGTCAAATTAAATGGCACTCGCGTAAATGTCATTCTACCTAAACCTCTTTTGAAACTTTGGTTAATGAGCGAGATCCAAGTACTTTTAAATAACAAACGAATTCGGTAGCCTAATACGAAGTTACACGTTTTATTAATACCCAAGTGGTCCAGAAACTACATCCAAGCAAATGGAACAAATTAAGATATTACGTGAACCACTCCGGTCATCCCAAGAGAACAGCGGGCGTATGGAAGTGGCAAGTTAGTTGACAACTACACGCATTAGTCTATGGTGACGTGGCTTACGTGGTTTATACAGTAGGTACTAGCAGCTCCGACTCGGCTTCGCACAAGTATTAAACAAAAATTTCTGAAATTATACACACTAACACGTGTTTCACAGTTTTCATACGGATCCCTAACTTTTTAGCAACATGGTGGTTTTCGACATTGATTCGATACTCCATAACTGACACTGGCCGTAGAGGAAAAGCAAGAAGCGGAGCCATAATATAAAAATAAGTTGAATTATATAGCGCACGGTTTAATTATCGAATATTTCATGCGGAACTGTTTTGAAAATATTCCTATGTTCATCAGGGAAAATTTAGGATTCTAATGGTGAAAGAATTTTTCAAATCGCTCCAGCAGTTTCGGAGCATATCCAAATTTTCCTCATTATAATATTAGTATAGACACGGTGACACAAAATTGTATAATAAAAACATTGTTGTTTACATTCAAAATAAGATCAAATAGGAACATCAAAAATGGTTTACATACAGCGGATGGTAGGTATGGAAGGAAAATCCTACGACAGCGCTGGTGTTCCGTGATGGAAAAAGTTGAAATTTTTTATATCCTGAGGAGTGGATATATTGAAATAAAAGAAAGAATTGCTTTAAGTATTTTATTTTCTTTTAAATTTTTTAAAGTCCTGTTTTTTTCCATGTGTTAGTTTTTTAAAAGATAAACTGGTCCATGCCCCCTGAATGAAGATCATTTGATAACTACAATATCCTCTTTTAAATTATAAATACTATTTTGCCTTTATTTCGCTACCACCCTGTATATTAAGTTGATGTTGCCCACTGCCGCCGCCCGCGACAACAACATTAATACAAACTTACCAACTATTTATCTTCTGTTATGTTTGTTCTGTGGAGCCAGAGAGCTAACAATGTTTCAACCTTATATGTAGTACCTATGTAGAAAAAGGAACTCTAATTAGAATGGAATAGAGACGACTTTATTATACTCGTACCAGACAAAGAAAGAGAACATTACAAACAGACCTATAGTAGATATCTTATTGTTAGGAGATATATGTAAATATTGTCTAAGTGCTTATTTGGTAAACCTAAGGAAATAAAATTAGTGTCATCTCAGATCTAAATCTTACATCTCAGACCTAAATCTAATGTTATATCTATAAGTACTTAATTTTATAGAGGGGAAAGATTTGATTGTTTGTTTGAATTGAATAGGCTCCGAAACTACTGGCTCTTTTGTAAACATTCTTTCACCTTTAGACATACGTTATAGAATATTTTTAAAAAAGTAAGGCGAGCTTCAACCTTAATATTTTCAGTGGAACCTTTAAAAAGAAAACAAAAATATAAAAATAAGGTAGTAGGAATATGTATGCAATATGCTTATTATATCTACAATTTATTAGAGCTTGGAATTGAACCATAAAAGCATACGAACATCTGTAAAGAACAAATCACAGGCCTAAGTTTCTTTGCGTTCATGAAAGGAGTATTTCAAACTCAAAATATCCATCCCCTTGAGATATTTTCAACATCAACATCAACATCACCAGCCTATAATAGTCCACTGCTGGACATAGGCCTCAGAGATATTTTACTTAAAACAATCTCCCAATTCCAGCAGTCACTGCACCTTTATCGCGTCATAACGGAACGCGTATAAAATTCCAACTTACCTAATGAAATTCCTTTTGCGTTATAAAAAACCGTGAGACGGGATCACATTTGGTGGAACGGGGAAGCACTAAACATACTGTACTTACCGATCTTAAGACTAACCAGGTAGATTTATATGGGTAGAAAAAATTATTAAGCTTTCCGGCATTGATACGGCGTGGTGGGCGATGGTCTGCCTGCGACGCACGGGGTTGTGGGTTCCATTGTCACTTCGTAGATGTTCTGGTAGTTTTCTTTTTATAGTAAAAAAATATCTATCCACGTTATAATATTGTATGAAGTATATCGGACATCTAGTAACCATAACACAAGCTCTGCTTAGTTGGGGGCTAGGTGATGCTGTTTACATTGTCCAGCATTATTTATTATTTCCATGGATCCTCTTAAGACCTGTTATTTTTAAACTAGTTCGACTAGACTCAAAAGAGACCATATGTTTTGGTTTCTAAAATTGGCATGGCATAAATTTAGACCACGCATTATTGGAGGAAAATAATATATTCCTCATCGTTTCTTATTCATTATTTACACTGAATACAATGCAGCCTTCACGACTAGTATGCTGAGAAAAACTAAGAAGTATTCAGAATGTTTTTAAACTAACGAGATCTGAACACATAATGATTAGTAATTAACGGGTATTTATCGGGTTTTTTTTTCTCGCATGACAGAGAAAAAAAATGCAATATATACCCGTTAATTACTAATCATGATAAGAAGTATTTTGTTTTATAAACTTGAAGAAAAACTAGTTATTATTAGATAAAACGGTAGACGGCATCAATTTATATGCATAGGTATTAAAAAGCTATAGTTTAGTGCGTCAAAATTATTTAAATAGAGCCGACCTTTTCATACCTTGTAACCGGAAATAGAGAGCCCTAATTACACAGTTTGTGGTTTCTTTAGAGATTTATAGTGGAAGTAATATCATTCGTTTTGCAGATGTGCAATAAAATTTATGATTAAATCGTATATTATGTCCATAAACAAGACTGAATCAGCAATTTAGGTCACTATCTGTCAATTTTATGGTCAAGTTTAGAGACTGCCGTTCTGCCCTGGCCAGGAAGACCAACGCTACGGCAGGATTTTCTTTCCATAGCCTCCACTGAGTTTTGGCCATTTTTGCTTTGAAAGCAATTGACTGGTTCCTAAATATTGAATCGTGAAAATAAAGACATTTTTACTCATGTTTTTGTTTTGCATAGAATTAGTGGAAAACTCTGAAACAACTAAATATTTAAAGGTATACATTTATAAAATTCAAAGTATTGCTGGCTGTCATGCCACCGTTTGAAAATTTTAAATATCGTTCCATGTATTACAATAATGCTTTTATGTCGGAAAAGATTAAATTTATTTTTACCTACACTATCTATAATCAAAGTTTGATAACTGCTTTGAAAATTCGCGAGTTTTTGAATATAAAGTGTCAAGATACGATACTTCAAAAACTTTTCTATAGGTTCAAGCAATCTTAAATCTCTCAACTGTATTCAAAGTTAATTTCCCTTCCGCTGCTGTATGTTATCTTAGATCTTCAATTCCGTTTTCCAAGGTTTCCGTTGCCAGAGCATTATCGACCTTGTTTAATTAGAAACACGGTGTAAAGCTAATAGATTTTCTCAAAAATTTAGGAAAACCCATATTTTTCAAAAATAAAAATTAATTATTGTGTGTCTGGTCGAAGCGACGTGTGACCCGAGAGCAGTATCTGGCGCAACTCATCTGTATTGCCATACAGCTAGGTAATCAAAATAAAAGAGTTTTTTTTATTTTCTTTAGACTTTTACAGGTCTCTTGAACAAGTCACACCAATGTAACAATCCACACAGCAATTGGATAACTCAACTATTCACTGAACAAATTATTTGTTTTACTGGTTTCCGTAGATTAAAAATATATACATCGATTCATAACAGTAATAATAACACACTACCTACCTCTATTCATGACCCAAACATTAACCATAGACTAGACGCAGATTTGAAATTGGAAGCCTTGAAGGTTGTATTCAATACAACCTTCAACCTTCAATAATGTTGAAAGAAAATTATTATTGGTTTTCCACGATTCCCAGGAATTTCTAGGCAGTCATTTATCAAAATAAACGAGATAAGAACTCGCAATAAAACGATTATACAAAAGCAAAGCTTTCATCGTTTCTGAATGCTCAGCGAAAACAACAGGATTAAGTTTAAAAACTTTGAATCAGTTGAAACTCTATTCGTAATTTAAAATGAAGCGAAGATTGAAACTGAAACTTTCGATTCCATTTGCTACTCAAAGGGAATCGCATAAGAAATAGCTTCTTTTAACTTGCAACCGGAATTGCTTTTCATCGAGTTGCAGCGTTTTTTAAAGATCGCTGATCATTGATAGAACCTAATCAGTTATTTTAGTAATGGATCTGAAACAAAATTTTGTCTAAAGAAGCGGGCAACACTGTTACTGGCACATTCAAATAAAATATTCGTTCCCTTATTCCACCTCATTAGTCCATTCGTTTCTCTGCCGTTGGTTACAAAAGAGTTTTCATTTCTTTTTGAATACGTCCTAGTAATGATTCCCGATGAGTACGAAATCTACCTATTTTAAAATAAAACAACCGTTTTCTTCTGTTTTCTTAAACAGTTTTTGCTAGACAGATTATTTGTCAAACCTCGTGTCAAGGTCAGTTTGAGTTGCTAAAACATTGCCATACTTTGATTTAAAATCAGAAAACACAACAAATATTAGTCAAAATTTACAACAAAAACAAAACAATCAACGGCTAAACACCCTCCATTAATCAACATTGAGCTAATAACTGACCTCTTTGTGATAAATATCCATTTTAAGCTTAATAAAGAGGTGTCATTTGGCGAAGGCTTTCTTGTCTAATTTACGGTTGTTTAGCGCCCCGAAATTTTCACGGTAGGAAATTTTAGAAGATTAACAGCACCGGCCAGTAATGTAGTGCACGAGCAATGAATGAATTAATGAATGAACACTTTATGTAGGTACTAAAACTTTACATAAATATGGAATTTAAATTATGGAAGTAATGGTAGGTTTTTCTGTCGGTCGGAATTAAATAGTTTATTTTCCATCTTAATATGCCTTGCCTACCTAAAAATATTTTTTTAATATTAGTTACTAGCGTAATTTGTTTTATTGTGGTTATTCATTAACATTATTCACTGAGCACCCGCCTTACCGCTGATTTTACCCTTAGTGGTAGGCTGGGACGTAACCCAACCAGTAAAATAATGGTGTCCAAGTACTATTTTATAGCACAAGATACTAGGGCAGCATAAACACGAAACGACTAGATTATATATATTTTTAACTAGCGGTCCGCCCCGGCTTCGCACTGGTATTAGGTAATCAAAAATTTCAGAAATTATACACACGAACACGATGGGTTTCACAGTTTTCATACGGATGCCTAACTTTTTTTTAACAGCATTGGGGTTTTTGACCTTGACTCGACACTCCATAACTGACACTGGCCGTAGAGAAAAAGCAAGCAGCGTGCGCTATACGTATATTCAACCTCTTTTTCTATTATGGCTTCGCGCCATAATAGAAAGAGGTTGAATACATAGCACACGGTTTAATTATTGAATTTTTCATGCGGATTCCTAATTTTTTTTAAAATAATATATAGCCTATGTTCATCAGGGAAAATTTATGGTGAAAGAATTTTTCAAATCGGTCCAGTAGTTTTGGAGCCTATTCAATTCAAACAAACAAACAATCAAATCTTTCCCCTTTATAATATTAGTATAGAAAAAGATTTTCTGTAGGATATAAAATCTTTATTAACAAAGAAAATAACAACTTATTAATAGAAACAAATTAACTAGTATCTACAATTGAGCTGTCTGCAGACTGTTGCAAACCATCTTCTAGCTCACCTGATCCATATTAATCAAACCTTACACCAACCAGCTCTCGGGTCATGCATCGCTTTGACTAGACAACACCCAGATATTTTTTATAAGCTTGGAGAGGCCCGGTAAATGTGTAGGCTCTGTCGGCCAAATCAGCCGCCGTACCAGCCCTAACGGATGTCCATAAGGAGTGAGTGTATCAACGCATGTAGATCCACAAAATTGGCCTCCCCAACTCCCATCAACACATCACTAGTATCATACAGTCAGGCCTCCTACCATCTTGCACCAGAACTTCTGAACAGACCATTTAATTTTGGTTTGAGAATAGCTGGTACGTCGGCAAAGACCAGATGATGATGATGACTGAAAAACAGTTAATTATTAAGTCTATAACTATGTATATAAAGCAGATATACCTTTTAAAATTATGTTTACGGTTGGCATAATGGCGCCTTGCAGACATCACGTTTTCATACAAATTTATGAAAATTTATGTCTAGAAACTCAACGTGAAGCCGAGACATCTGGCCATTATTGTAATTAAACGGCGCTGCTAAAACATAAAAAGCCTTAGGATACTTTCAGTAAAACAATGCTATAATACATTGAGTAATGCTATAATACAACAATGATTATGATGGGCATTACTGATAACTTGGAGAGATAATTTGCTCTTTGTATTCAACTATAAAATATTTTTGTGCTTAATTTTAGCCTATAGATATATCTAAACCCTCCAAAATTTGGCATTTTTTTTAATAATTATATGATTTTTGACGGATATTTTATTGAAACATCTGATTTTGTATTTTTATCTTCAGTTCCTAAAAAAACTATGCACTACAACTATACTAATACTATGACTATTACTATAACTATAAGTATTCTTACTCGAGAGCTATAGGACACTAAAACTCTTTGACCTGAAACTCCAAGAACAACTTTTAGTAAAGTTACGATGCAAGCAAGGAGATTTTACATTCAGCATTTCTATTCGACCTTCTTTTGTTTTCCGTGCATTCTACTTTTACTGCCCTCACTTTTTGAATGTGTTCGAATTTTAAACATTCTTTTATTCTGCCTATTCTTAGTAAGTTGAGACGCCACAGTGACAAACTTTGACAAAATATTTTATAACAGCGTTTTTAATTGTTAGCATACGAATAACGTTAATAAATGGCTTGCTCGTTACCAAATTAATCGTTTGTGTTTATAGAGGTAGAGTAAATGTTTAACTGTATACAATGTGCTTCAAAACAGCTAAAACTCAGGTATGTTAAATAAATTATGTACAATCCTACATTTATAATTTACTAGCGGCCCGCCCCGGCTTCGCACGGGTATTAAACAAAAATTTGAGAAATTATACACACTAAAACGATGGGTTTCACAGTTTTCATATGGATCTTTACTTTTTTTAACAGCATTGGGGTTTTTGACATTGACTCGACATTCCAAAACTGACACTGGCCGTAGAGAAAAAGCAAGCACCGTGCGCTATACAACCTCTTTTTCTATTCTGACGCGCCATAATAGAAAAAGAGGTTGAATATACAGCCCACGGTTCAATTATTGAATTTTTCATGCGGATCCCTAACTTTTTTGAAAATATTATATAGCCTATGTTCATCACGGAAAATTAAGGATTCTAATGGTGAAAGAATTTTTTAACTCGGTCCAGTAGTTTCGGAGCCTATTCAATTCAAACATACAAACAATCAAATCTTTCCTTTTTATAATATTAGTATAGATGAGCGTTTTTAATTGTTAGCATACGAATAACGTTAATAAATGGCTTGCTCGTTACCAAATTAATCGTTTGTGTTTATAGAGGTAGAGTAAATGTTTAACTGTATACAATGTGCTTCAAAACAGCTAAAACTCAGGTATGTTAAATAAATTATGTACAATCCTACATTTATAATTTACTAGCGGCCCGCCCCGGCTTCGCACGGGTATTAAACAAAAATTTGAGAAATTATACACACTAAAACGATGGGTTTCACAGTTTTCATATGGATCTTTACTTTTTTTAACAGCATTGGGGTTTTTGACATTGACTCGACATTCCAAAACTGACACTGGCCGTAGAGAAAAAGCAAGCACCGTGCGCTATACAACCTCTTTTTCTATTCTGACGCGCCATAATAGAAAAAGAGGTTGAATATACAGCCCACGGTTCAATTATTGAATTTTTCATGCGGATCCCTAACTTTTTTGAAAATATTATATAGCCTATGTTCATCGCAGAAAATTAAGGATTCTAATGGTGAAAGAATTTTTTGACTCGGTCCAGTAGTTTCGGAGCCTATTCAATTCAAACAAACAAACAAACAAACAAACATACAAACAAACAAACAATCAAATCTTTCCTCTTTATAATATTAGTATAGATTATAGCGAATGTTTGTATGTGACTTGGTTTGCTTTCACGGCTTAGTCGAGTATTATGAAAATTGTCATCTAACTCTGGAGAAAAGGTACCTATTTACTACAACTTAGATTGATATTAATATCTCCTAGCCGAATTTCGGCTACGTCGTCGGCGCGGTAGCCGCGGCGCGGAAAGCAGATCGACATCACCGGGGAGAGGTCATGTGCATGACCAACTACTTAACGTACTTTCCGAGACACTGGCAATTTGTTATTCATCACATCATCACCAGCCTATAATAGTCCACTGCTGGACATAGGCCTCCCCTAATGAGCGCCATAGATGGCGTTATCATTTGGGGTTAATGCCCATAATCCCCACGCTGGGCATGCGGGCTGGGGATCATTTTTTATTTGTTATTATATGGTTAGCAGTGTTAGATGATTCAAAAAGTTTATTTTTGCAATAAAAAAATAATGTCGGACAATCCACACATCATCATCTTGCTCCAAGCTACTAACAGAGCTTGTGTTATGGGAAGGTACTATATAACTGACTAGCGGCCCGCCCCGGCTTCGCACGGGTATTAAACAAAAATTTCAGAAATTATACACAATAACACGACGGATTTCACAGTTTTCATGCGGATCCCGCGGATCCCTTACTTTTTCTAACAGCATTGGGATTTTTGACATTGACTCGACACTCCATAACTGACACTGGCCGTAGAGAAAAAGCAAGAAGTGCGCAACCTCTTTTTCTATTCTGACGCGCCATAATAGAAAAAGAGGTTGAATATACAACGCACGGTTCAATTATTGAATTTTCCATGCGGATCTCTAACTTTTTTGAAAATATTATATAGCCTATGTTCATCACGGAAAATTTAGGATTCTAATGGTGAAAGAATTTTTCAAATCGGTCCAGTAGTTTCGGAGCCTATTCAATTCAAACAAACAAACAAACAAACAAACAAACAAACAAACAAACAAACAAACATACAAACAAACAAACAATCAAATCTTTCCTCTTTATAATATTAGTATAGATATACTTAATACAATAATATATATTAAATTCATACTCGTAGATACTTTTTATAATAGGTACATCGAATGAAACGACCAGAACGCTCAGAACAAATATCTTTTGATTTTACAATCATTTTGCGCGTCACCTCTAGCATCGCAGGCGCATCCATGCACACCGCTTCGCAGAGGTCGTCCTATGGCCATGGATTACAAAGGTTATAGAATGATCTAGAGAGGTTAATGATCCCATCCTGTAAGCTGACGAGAAGCTTCTCCGTTCCAGGAAACACTAACGAGATAGAAGTCATTTGGTAGCTCATTAAGTGCTTTTAATTATGACCTGTTTAAGCTACCCTTAGGCTGGTGGGGGTTCATTGTGAAGTAGGTTATGGACTTATGAATTGACTCTATAATATAATATACAACCAGCGTGTTAAAGATGCTTCCGACTGGTATTGATTATGGATCAGTTGAGCTACCTGTAATTCGTATGCTACACTGCAGTTAGTTTAATTTATTCAATTGTAAATATAAGTTCAACTCACCGAACTGCGATCCGCATGCCCAGCGTGGGTATTAGTCGTTAGGGGAGGCCTATGTCCAGCAGTGGACTGTTATAGACTGGTGATGTGATGTGAAATAACATTTCTAATTTTATTCTATTATTTAATTGTAATTTTCCTTGTAACTATCTAAATAACTAAACCTAATGTATTTGATATAAAAGCGTTATGCGTGGCAGTTTCTTCTTAATATTTCGTTGAGCTTATTTGCACAAAAATTAGTAATATGACTCAATAATAGAATAATGAGTATAATTATTTTCCCACGTGAAATCTGATATTTTGTTATCATAAACTCAATAAAAGCTCAAAACAAGATTTAGCCCTGTTCATCTTTTGATTCACCTCATCTTTCATCTCATACCTAATTAGATTACATTTTATATGAACGATAAATCAATTGTTAAAGCTGTTTAACATAGTTTTGCATCATCAATAATTCGTCGGTATCGCCGCTGTCTACTAACTATAGTTCACAGACATTCGCAAACAAAACTAATCGAAATATGCGAATGCATTCAGCGCGCGTTTAAATTTGACTACATCTTTCTGTCATGGAAATGCTCGTGATATTATATCGCTTATTTACTCAAAGACCTAAGCTCCTAGGTTGAATTTTTCATATTTCCGTGTACTTGCAAATCTTCCGTTTATTTATCATTAATTTTTATGACGTTTCCAAATGAATATCAAACTAAAGCTAATGGTAATTTTTATACCATTTATGTGTATAATCTATCTATAGTGTAACTCTAAAAACTCAAGAAAACTCTATACCTATTCGCTTGTAGTCGTCGCAAAATCCCTCAAAGCAACTGCTATCACGAAACTTCGCCTGCAATTAACCCTGCAGCGATCAATAGGATGCAAATGGACAAACTTGGGCCTCGCAATCATTCTGGAACTTTCGATGCCTACCTAGGTTGAAGACTGGAGGTACTCGCGCAGAATATTAGTTGAAGAATATCCTATAAACCAGTATAAACTATTGATTATGATGCACTTTTTAGGGTTTCTCTTCATAAAAATAATCGCTCTTTCAACCTATTTCAACAGCTTTTAACTTAGCCAATTTATTTATTAATTATTTTATAATTGGCTCTCTCACAATACAACACAGGAAGATTAGCATAATTCTCAGTAGCTAATTTTTGTATTTACTCTCCACTAATAGCTTTTATAGGCTATAAAATATTTTAAAAAGTTAGCGATCCGTATAAAAACTTCAAAAATAAAACCATTACACAATATTTCAACTTCGATTTTTCGCTTTTGCTTTTTTTACGACTGAATTTCAACTTCTTTTATAATTTTGTTTTCACAGCAATTTACTTTAAGCGAAACAAGAGGTAGCGAACGATGAAAGCCACGGTATGTTAGCCAAATTCTTTCCCATGTCGTTTGTAACTTACTTAAGAAAAAGCTAGAAATTTAGTTGCTCTCAAAATTGTTTTAATAGTATACATGAATACTTTAATTTAATAAATTAAGAAAATTATTTGATTATTCTGTGTAATAAAATTACATTATAATATTTGCGCACCTGCGTGTCGAGTACTTAAGCCTAGTTTACAAAGTGCGAGCTGGCGTACGAGTCAGCCTGCCGAGTAGCTGCACTGCAGTGACTCGCACTGTTTGGACGTCGCTTACGAGTAATTCGCACGTGCGAGTTGGACAGTAGCTAGCATCCGAGTTACTTCAAGATTTTTTGTTTTCACTCGCATACTCGCCTGACAGCAACTTGTACATGACAGCAGCTCGGCCGTCGCTCGCATCGTTTAGACGCGTTCTGCAGTAGCTCGCCAGTGCAAGCGGGACAGTCGTCGTGAATGTTTCTTTTCTTTCGCCCTTTTTTAAGTTTATTATATACATTTTCCAATTCTTGACATAATATTGTTGTCATAGAGCGTATCACAGTTTAATTTATTTTAACACGTTCACTCGACATCGCGGCAACTTGCAAGACTGGACAGCAGCTACTAATGTCGTGTAGACAGCAAAGGCGAGCCGAGCTATTGGCGTACGAGTAGACAAGCCGAGTAGCTGTCCACTGTCTGGTCAGCAGCTCGCACTGTGTAAAAAAGGC
Source organism: Eupithecia pulchellata (assembly GCA_963931895.1). Classification (NCBI taxonomy): domain Eukaryota; kingdom Metazoa; phylum Arthropoda; class Insecta; order Lepidoptera; family Geometridae; genus Eupithecia; species Eupithecia pulchellata. Next base: position 3,740,568 of record OZ007540.1, read on the forward strand.
CTTAGACATTACACAGCTTTAATGACGTGACTTCTTCGTTATGGAACATAGCTTTAAGATTCTTGAGATGTTAATGACAAGTGTCAAATGACAATCATTGTATTCTGCAATTAAACGACTGATTTTGATTCTGATACGAAACTAAACGAGCCATTTTATTGGAGCTGTGGGTAAAAGAATCTCATAATCGACTTTGACAACTGAAATAAAGCTTTACCCTGGTTCCTACGTTTTGTTTTCCGGTCGGATAGGGTAATATCATTCCGGTAATGGTGTTTGTTTTGCTTTCGTTTTATTGGGCATTTAGGATTTTCATAAAACTGTTTTGCTTGGTAAATAAAGCCAGAACCGATTTAGTGGGAGCTAAATAGCCTTATTTATTTATTATGAGAGGAACCCAAATAGGTTAACATGAATCATTCTCATAAGCATGGTAAAAATGGAATAGATGAGACATTTTAAGGAGTAAATAGCTAATTGTACCTACTGCTGACTGATGAACAAATATATAGTTACTCTGTAATCCATAGCTCATATTTCGATGCGATATTATGTAGACCTTCTGAAAATTCCAATGAAATATTGATTGGTTTAAAATAATACCTACTACTTTAAAATAATACTAGGTTACCTACATAGTAATACATACTTATATGTATTATACATAAAAACTTGATTGTCATTAATTTTACATGAAGTTTTTATCGGTAAAATGTCTTTTGACTATTAAAAACAGTCTATTAACTTATTGGCGCGTCGAAGACCTGAAAACATACTTTTTATTTCTTTCACAGGCTGATATAGCCCATTCTGCCAAAGGCTACGAGTCGGAGGATGAGAACGCAGGAAGGAAGTGGCAGAGGGCCGACGAACGGCCAGCAGGGAAGACCACCATGTACTCCAAACAGGTTTGTAACTAAAAGAAAATATCAACCCGCTGGTTCCCGAAATGGGCAAATGCCTCCCTTCTCTTTAATAAATTGCACGAACGACTTCGAAGTTGCCTTTAGCTGCCACCGATCTCTGTTTTCGCATTTCTGTCTAAAACAAAATAAACCCATTACAGAGGAAAAAATCAGTGTTAAAAAGGAATCACAAAATGGGAATGAAATTTTTGAAATTTTCTTATTTACGAGTACATGATAAAATAGGTGCCAACGCTAATTTCGGTGGTTAATCAAAATTGTTTGTTTGCAGATACTATCTTTATGGCACAGCATGACGACGGTTAGCGGTACAATTAGTACTTGCGTTTAAAAATTTTCCTTTCAGACCTTTGAGTATCTAGAACGGGAGTTGCCAAGCGCTTCTGTCAGTACTAAAATCTTTCTGTCAGATTTCGAGGGGGGCAAGGTAATACGGTACAGCACACGTTTACATAATCACGCACACTAATGCAGAAAAATAAAGCGTCCATATAAACGCACACTAAAGTAAAAGCTGAACACAAACAAAAGAACACGCACACAAATATAGAATTAGTGTTGTTACACTATTGTTTAGTTACACACTAACACAAAAAAGTAGTGCTGGATATAAAAAGACCGAAAATATAATGATTTCGAATGAATGAAATCAGGGTTGTTATTTATATTTATTAATTATACTATGCTTTTTTTGATAAAGGTATTGTTTCTTACTGAGGGATTTTAGACATGCATTTTAATATAGAAAAAAATTTGTTCCGAATGAGAGAAATGCGAAAAGTTGGTTTTCCTTTCATTTGACATTAACTAAGAACCATAATTTGTAATTGACGCCCCGTCTATTTGGGACTATTATTTTTTTATTTCTGCAAATCGAAAAGTTTTCACTATCTATATCTATATGTTTTCATAGAGAGCAGGAGAAGAAAAGCGGCAGTTAGAAAGAGAGAAAGAAAGACAGAAAATATATTTATTGTGGTAGGTACAGGCAGGGTACAGGGTACAGGGATAACAAAATTTTATCTATATTAACATTATGTAGATCGGGCCGCCCCGCCGCCGTGTTTCATGTCATGATCAGTGCGGTGTTCCTGCGCTACCTATAAAAAAGGTATTTTTATATTATAATTATTAATAAATTGATGGAGAAAATTCCTACTAAAAGAAAAAACACGAGCTGTCTATCATCACTTCGCTTGTGTCTTTCTGTATCGAGGTTGTTTTGTAATTCCTTTTTTTTATAAATAAATCTGCTTCTGACTTATAATAATATTATATTATTTATACTATATTATTATATATCATTATTTGTTGTTATTTTATTTGTTGTTTCTTATAAATCTATATTACGTTTAAAATGGAATAATTTATTGTAAATGACAATGTGACGTACACATTTTTTCCATAAAAAATGGATTCTGGTATCTGTATACTTTTGCATAACCAATTTTCCTGTATCAATAGATTTTTTGTTACAAAAAACATCGCATTTTACACAAATTTTTCGTTCATTCCATCATTCGTTCAATCAATTTCACTCAACTTGTCCCCGCACTACGCCTTCTACCAAGGAATAAAAATGTCGCAACTGATATTCTATTAAAATCGAAATTATACAATATAACAAAAACAATTCAGAGAAATATCACTTACTTGTGTTAGGAAACACTATGTACCCTTAAGTTGGATGTCTCCAATTGCCTTTTATACCCATAAACCGCACAATTCACCATTTTTGGTGAGCACTACCTCGCGATACGAAACGATAGCAAATGGCCGCGAAGTTACGAGTGAAGTAGTTTTATTATTCGTCTATGGTCAGTAAAGTCTTGTGACCAACAGAGGGGTATCCTGACCTTGCCAACTCCCGTTCTAGATACTCAAAGTTTCAGACAGACACTCTATTATATCTTTACATCTGAGATATAGACCTATATATGATAGGCATTCATTCGGTCTCACTTGAAAACCTTACTCGTATTACTTCATTCAGGAAATCCAAATTCAATGTGAAATTCTTAACTCAATCTCTTCATGTTCAGGAGTTTCGGGAACAATACTGCATCAGCAACAAGCAATTGGATCTGCTGGAATTGGAGAAGTCAAAGAAGGACAGATTCCTGGGATGCCTATCCCAGTACCACATCGAGAGTCCATGTTCACGAACCAACCGGTATGATACCCATCATTATTAACCTCCTAAAACTATTTTAGCACAGTATTCAACAGAAATCTATAACATTATTTTTGTTTCGCGAGTGCTGGTATACTTTATTAGCCTTCATCCACTGCTGTTCATCACACGAGTCGCAGTCTAAGATTTTGACAAAAAATTCTATCGGCAGTTCCATTACGCTCGAGTAATTTTCTTACTTCATAAAACCTTTGTCAGATTTGTTTAAGGATATTAAAGGACTCTTACGCGTTCTAAACACATTTCCCGACGAAATTATTTCTCCCGCAGTTACTAACGTCAGGTAAAATAGGGCCGCGATTAATATCCGTGAATATTTATAATAATACGTCATTTTAGAGATACCAGTAAGATGAGTCGATGATTGAAGATATCCATGTACATAACAAAACAGGAAGATTACTTGCCAATCCATCAAATGTGCCATGAATTGCAAATTGCTAGACGCGATCGTTCATTAGCAATCGGAATAAACGAGAATTCCAATCCTTCAGTTCAGCTGCCATTAGAATTCTGTTCAGTAATGAAATGTAATTGAAATAGAGGTATTGCTATTATGTTGGACGTGACTAGTGTTTATTGTAAAGCTTGGCTTATTATCAGAGATATTCCATTATGGAATGTTTCTTTTTAATACATACCACCCTCATTTTAATTTAGCATTATTATCCCTTGAGTAGGTATTCATTCTGTTTAGGTCAGCCCTACATTGCTAAATTTTGTGTTTTCTCATGTAAGTGCTGTTGTTCGTGAGAAATAAAACATTATATCCAATACTTGTCGCCGGAAACTCGAGTCTTGTGTGGTAGGTATGCTATTGGTAAGAGAAATGAAGCGCATAGAAAATGCGCTTCAATTTCATTAATTAAAACAAGCTTTTACCGTCTTTGACCAAAGTCTTTAATGACAAAGGGTCCAAGTCGTTTTGAAGTTCCTGTGTTCACCTTTTGCATCCATCATCAGAACAGCTCATGGGATCATAAGTAACAGTGCATTGTGCATCGCCGATCTTACTTAAATAATATATTCACCTCAATTGGTTGAGGATAACTGCTCTATAACTTTCATTCAATTGCAAGATTTGTCCCACACATACAGACGGGGAATTTTTTTAGGCTAAAAAAAACAAAATGTACTTCAAGCGTGTTTTTATTTTTCTTATGAGCTGTGAAGACAGAATATTTTTCAGTTTTGTTCCTCTTTCCCTTGCTTACATTTGACACAAAGCTGTTGCGCGAAGGCTTATGCAAGTCTTCTGAGAAGCTGGGTCTTTAATAAATGCTGCATAAATATAATATTTACGATGATTTTTTAAAGTCGTGCTGCTAGTATGTTCTGTCGTATGGATGCGCGGCTCCTACAGTGATTTTGTGCTCTTCAAACATGAGACTTGGCGACGTGCATATCTGTATAGTTTATGCAATACTATAATTGAAAGAAACACTCTACGTTAATTTTTCTAATTCTACGAAATGGTTTTTCGCGTGAATTTCATAAAACTAAAGAATATAATATCGGTAGGCCTTTCTTCAGGGTTGTAATCGTATTTTCTTTGAAGTGATAATCTTATTTTTTGAGAAATGTGCCCCAGACACGTATAAACAGAATTTACAAAAAAATTAAGACATAGATAGATCTGTTGAGGATTATAAAGTTCAGTAAATAGGTATTGCACCAAAACTTTTTCTACAAAACTCATACTCTAACATTTCTATACAAAAAATGTTGTATCTAGAGTAGGTTACTTCAAATTATTTCCCGCTATTGCTATCTCTTAGATTAGATATGAGAGAAGTAAGACATTATAACGTACGTGTCAAAAAGCTAAATTACTTCTGGATGCAATTAGGGGGATGAAACAGCCATTTTTGGAGGTTACTTGCGCAGTTGGTTTCAGTATAGTGTTTTGTATTATACTACCTCTACATATAATGTTATTTTCCGATTTGTAGAAAAGTGATTGTTCAAGGCCTTTGGTTGCAGAAATCTGGGACGCCAGAAAACTAAAAATAGGCTATAAAATTTTCTTACTGCCACAATGGCCGTCTTTAGCATACCTTTATAAAATTTAGTTCGAAGGATGTAATGCTACCAAAAGTCGGCAAATAAAACAAAGATTTTCGCAAAGTCACAACAGAAGCTAGAAATTCATTTTTCTCAAAAAAAAAGGTCGTTTGTTGGTGAGTAAAAAATTCAGAGCCGCAATGTCCTGATTTGTTTTTACATCGCCCGAGCCCTCTGACCAAAAACTAACAAGCAGATTTGAGGCCCTTCTAATAGGGTAAAAAACACTGTTGGAAATTTCTGCCTGATGGGAAATTGTAAGGGTTCTTTCACTCAAAGTTTTCGTGAGTTTGCACATACCGACCGAACATTTTTGGCTAAGCCTGTAATTACATAACTTGCTTGGTCAAAAACTATACGAAACAAACGAAACTGACAGCGAGCTCATTACGATTACATCAATACTCAATGAGAAGTTTTTTTTTTTTTTTTAATAATAATAATAAAAATGTTTATTTACAAAAAGGTTTACAATATTTGTACTAGTCTAATTATTAATAGTAATATACATTTGGAGTGATTATTAATCTAGCACAAACATGCTTAAAATAAACCTATTACAGTCAAAGAAAATGACTTCTTGCTCTCACTAAGTTAGAATAACTTGTATTGAGACACAAGGGCTCTTCCCTCCGGCTACAGATAAGTTTAACCAGCACTAGATGCAACTAGGTTTTTTATATTCGTATAGTTGCGAATAAGGAATCCGCGTTAATACTTTATATGTTACAACTATATTAAGGAATTTAATTACTTAAGAACTACATTTACCAAAGACAAAAAAAAAAAATTAAAAAAAAAAACAATAAAATTATATCGCATAAAAATAATAAGAAGCTGAAAAACACTAATCACACACCCCATGCAACCAGAACTAAGATTGTACCTCCAACAAGTGCTCTACCTGCGCGTATTCAAGATCCTGCAAGTACCGCGTGACGAGAATTTTGCAATCAAGGCTGGTTTTTTGTTGCAGGTTATTAGTAGGTATTAGTTTTATTAAGATTATTATAGATCACCAAACACATAGTTTTTACTTTCCACTTCAAATGCCTCAAATAGGTCAAAGTTACCATATTTTTACCGTTTGAGAAGATGTGAAGGCGCTAAGGCATCCTAAGCCAAATTCCGACCCAGTATAAGAGTCATAACTTCGAGTTGTTAACCACCATCTTGCATACGGCCATCGGGCTCGGGTTCCTAACTCCCTCACTGGTGATATTCCAACGGGTGATAACATTAATTGAACTACGATGTATTGCACTACTCGTATAGACACGATAAATAAACTAGATGTACATATAAACATGATCTATAAATTTATGGTGAAAAACGGTTTCACCACACTGGCAATGGTGTGCTGATGTGTGTTAGCTTATGATTTATTTTTGACTTTTCTATTCCCCGATGTGTGAAACCGCAATGCAAAGACTGAGATTTTTTCTGAAAAAATGAAAATAAAAACTAGCGAGGGGCTACTTTTTTCTCGAAAAACACGCTTGCGAACCCGCGGGCAAAAACTAGTCTTTTATAGATTACCGTGCAAAATTTATAATGTATTCTGCTTTTTTTCAGAGCATCATTTCTATCCGTGTGTGTCCGCCGTCGGGTACCGTCCGACGAGAATCTCAACACCGATTATGCACCAATACAGCGGTATCCAAGGTAATTTTGAATTTTGACTGTAATGTAAGCGGATGATACGCATTCTACTCAAACGATCGCAATTTTTTTCATGCAGACAAGGCCTGGATCTCTTGTTTCTCGAGTGTAGTTATATGCCCCAAAACTGGGCAAAGGGCTAATAATTATTATAAATCAGAATAAAATTAACAAAAGAAAATAAATAACTTTATTTTATTTAAAAAAAATAAAAACTAGACAATATATTAAAGGTTATCGAGAAATGGCAAAAAGTTTCTCATGTGAATGAGTATAATGTAGATTCCATGTCGTGGAGAAACACTGGTGTGCCTTTTGTTTATTTAGGACTACAAAAGAACTATTTTGAATAATGCAAGTTATAAGAAAACTACTACATAGGTCAATTGTCGAATCTTGTAAAATTTAAGATAATTATACTTTGTAGAAACGTAAAAAAAGGAGTTTTTCCATATGGAAAAACACATCGCTACCATTAATTTATAAGTCTAATTACCAAAATGAGATCTTATTCCGGAATAAGTCTCATTTTGGTGATGACACTTATTTCGAGCCATATTGGCAATATTTTAAAAATCTACCTACTCCTATGTGTTAGGTTACTTTATATTCTTTGGCAAAGTCGCGCTCAATTTAAGCCGATCCATCTTGCATCCGGATTAGAAGGATCCATCTTGTGGCTTGATATATTTGTTGATGATTAATTGCTTTTTATCACCGAAATTCGGTCGGGTAAGTATCTACTGACCTAAATTAGTTTTAATGAATTTAATAATTTGGTGTTGTGGCCGTGTGTCCGGACGGAAATTAGTCTTCCTCATTAATACATTTTCGTGGATACCTTACGGCTGTTTATATTGGATAGGTTTATTCAGATACGTGTGTTTTGATAGCATCCATTTGATTTTAAATACCTTAATTACCTTAATTAAAATATACTTTCTATATAATCACATTCATGTCGTAATCGTTCGTTTAGTCTATTTTAAGATACATAACATTCAGTTACAATGGTAAAATATAGTTCATGAATAAATTTTATTCATGAACTATATTTTACAATTGTGATGAATTGATGATGATTAAATCATCATCACCTATATTATGCAAATGCAAATTTCAAAATTATAGATTTCTAATTGCCAATATCTGATTTTGTGGGAGTAACAATATTGTAGGACTTGAATCGAATATGGCGAGCCTTGACTCATCAGTCTTTGAGTCTACACAAAACAAAGTCTACATAATTGACAAAACAGTCGGCTACCTATATATAACATGCATAAACTATAATACACTTAACCGCCCTGGGCCGTCGGCTTGTAGACTGTGAGAACTTCGTTAGAGTTGTAGGTGCGGTACAGGCTTTCAAAGCAATCCTTACATTTAGAATGTCACGGCCATACATATGTAACTGAACAAGCAAGCCCCATTACAAAATTTACCGCTCATATTACTATTGTGAACTCGCCTCCATTCCATGATTATGAAAAGTGGCAAATCAGACACCATGATAAAGAAGTCTAGTCAAACCCCTTTACAGTGAGAAACCCGTCGAGTCTTGAGGACTGATTTATATTGTTTTAAGCGCCCTTTATTCGCCCTCACGTTCAGCTAGCCATAACACCAACCGAACTATTTGCGACACCATATAATCTGAAAACAATGCACAAAACAGTGATACATAAAAAGAGCTTCACAACTAAAACGCCAATTTACAATAAGAAACCCCTTGAGTCTTGAGAAGGACTGTGTATGTTTTCCTAGCGCGCCCTGTATTCGCCCCCAGGTTCGGCCAGCCATCGCCAGCACCGCCCGAGCTCTGTGCACACGACGCAGACTTGGAGAGCTCATACTTCCGCCGGCGACCGCGCTCGGTGTGCAGCCAACCTGACCCCAAACGGTACACTTGGATGTCAGAGGATGAAGACTTCACACGGATGGAGTGGCCACAGTGAGTTACTATTGCCTCCTCATTGCTATTGTCCATAACTAAATAATTTTACGAAGTCACTAAGAAAATGTGATCTAATATTATAAAGAGAAAAAAATAATTGTTCAAACAAAGGAAAATTTTGATTGGATTGAATAAGCTCTGTGTGGCTCTGAACGATTTGAATTTTTTTTCACCATGAAACTTCGAATCCTACATTGGAGTTACATTTCCTGCGTTGGCATTTTGAAGTACCTAAACAACTAAGTTAGTCGCGGGACGTACCTAACTTAGGAATTGCTATATCACAATCTGTCGTCTTCCATCGACATTCGCCTATAGTGAGAAATAAGACTGATCAGCAAATTTTTTGACTTAGCAGGCCATTATGAATGGGTTATTCTTAAAAATATTATTATATTGGCATTTATTTCAGAATGCAAAAATCCATATTAATTTATTCCACTTAAACTTAAAACTATACCTAAATAAAAATAATTAAATAAAATGTCATAGTAAATATAAAATTGGATAAAATATAATGTTCCACGAAATTAATACGAAAAAGTATTAAAATTTAAGATAAAATGCAAAAAAATTGTATTTAAAAAGAGACGAAGATGGAGCATCGCTATGTGCCTGCATCCACTTGTTCTGAGTAGGGCAGCCGCACCATTGAGTATAATTGACTCTTAAACACGAGGACTTCGATCTTTTTAGAAATTTACCTCAATCACTGTTCAGCCGCATCAGCCTCACAGGTGTTCCAGCTGCTGTAATTAAAAGTAGTAAAGAACGGGATATTTACCATAACTTGAGTTTTGAGTTTTCCAATATTTCGGCACAATTTCATGTTAATCACCATGATAGTTTAAAATTTTTACAGTAGGTAGTAGGTACAGAAAAAACAATTAAAAAACCTCTTCGTCAATGTTTACATTGACGAAGAGGTTTTTTAATTGTGTAATAAAACTATACAGATTGTACGCATAACAATATGTAACCAATTATGGCTATTATAACAAACATTGCTCTAATAATTAAGAAATTATGACAGATATTGCACTATACATGTGAAATTTGAATATGATAAGAATATAACATTTTGGGCAGTTGATTAGGGTAGACTGGGTACGGTTGTGCCAATTTTCATTTGATCGCGTATAATTTTGTTATTATTCAAATTAGCTGAAAGCAAGAGGTGTTATAGGGTGAAATGGATATTTGTCTACGTATAAATACTCCAATTTTGTCCATAAGTGCAATGTCTAACTTATAGGAATCATTTATAAAAAAAAGAAAAAATGTCACAATCGTCCCCACCCCAAGGACAGTTGTGACAGTGCCTGGGGTCAGAAGTGACGGGTTAAATAATACACTTATATGTACTAATAATAACTTTATAGCATGAAATAAATGTAGTATTTGTATCACTTACGACTTATAATACTATGACATCATCTTTTAATCTAAACAGTCTTTATATTGATGAACCAAACCTAAACTAGAAGTTTAGGTTATTCTACTCCTTAGCATTTGAAGCACTCATTTATGTAAGAATAAACATCCAGCAATTACCTACAGAAAAATCGACAAAATCTTTTTAAGTTCAAATTTTCTTCAAATTTGTGTCGGTAAGATTTTTCTTTACTTGATAATCCATTAATCTTTTTTCTTTTTCTTCATATTCTTGTTTTTCACTGCTTTATAACTATTTTAAAATTGTTGCTGGTCTCTATCCGTCTTCCTTACACGTTGGCGGGGCATCTAAAAACAAAATAAAATAGTTTCCTTGTGTCACAACGGTACCCAAAAAATATGGCACAACCGTACCCAGAGCATACATTCACAAAAACAGAATTGCCATGACTGTACCGAATAACCTAGCCTCAAAGTAATTGCTGCTATTTAACCATTAATGATTAAACTTTTACGGGAAAAAATACTTATGACTCTATCTATACACATAAAACAACAATCAAGTAAAGAAATCGAACAAAAACCTTACTTTTCATCGAAAAATACCAATGTGGTACTCTACACCCCGCTATGTCACGCCTCGGATGACGCAATACTGTGGCACAGGTTCGGACAGGCACATCGCTCCTTTCTCCCTTTGCACCCGCCCCCATATTCCTTATAGTTTAGACAATACAACGACTGTCACGACCGTACCCTGGCACAACCGTACCCAGTCTACCCTATGGGCAATAACCCCCAAATGATGAATAATACCACATATGGCGCTCATTAGGGGAGGCCTATGTCCAGCAGTGGACTATATAGGCTGATGTTGTTGTTGTTAAGAATATAACAAAGAGCTCTCTTTACCAAATGCGGTAAATAGCGGATACGTCAGTTCCGTCTATATTGAAGTTCCTTAACCAACTCTCAAGTTTTAATTTCTTCGTAAACAATCCAGTTCGTTTCATTAAGCCACCCTCTAATTTTATGAAAGAAGATCAATTTCAATGTGACCCTAACGAGTTCTTAGTAAAATATTCCGAGGGAAAATTCTTAATAAAATACAGGGTGTACTGAAACCAAATTCAATAATTCTGATTTGTCCGAAAGCTTCTTAATCCTAAATATGCATCAAAGGAAATATAATTCTCCCGCTTTTTTATTCAATCCTTAGACGATTCTTGATTATTGATGATTCAATCCTTAGAAAATGTAGTTCGACTTTCGTAGGAAATCTCGTCCCACCTTGTATAGAAAGCTCTTATTTTGGGCGAAGGCAAATGACCATAAAGTACCTACTCGAAAGCACCTTTAAAATTTACATTAAGGCACAGAGAGCTTCGTTATTCCAAGTTTTCGCGCATAATTGATTCTGAGCGGGCAACTCCGGATAAAAAATACAGCCCTTAACATACGTCAAGAGCGTGAAATGGACTTCGGATTCCAGAATTTGAACGAATAAAGCTGAGGGATTATTTTGCAAGTGGTTTGGGCGCCAATTAATTTAGTTTTCAAAGTGATTTCCTTATTCTTATTACAAAGATGATGATTACTTTATGCTGCTAAATATAGCTTGGAGCCATCTCCAATGTAAATAAACATTTTATTAAAAACCGAAACCAAATCACCTTTACTTTTAAGATCGTTGTGAAATGAAAATTTCCTGGATCTAATTTCACGTTTGAATCAATAAACTTTTTTATTTCAGTTGGTTTGAGAGATATTGGTAGGATTGTTGTTGTAAGTTAGTTTTTTTCGTAGGTTACTTTAAAACACAGAAACTTAATATCACACACTTAATAGAATACACGTAGAATTTTACAATTGCAATAAAGAGTATTTGTGTTATCTTGGTATGCAATAAATATAACTTTTATTGTACTTTAGTAAACTAAACCTTACTCGATTGACACTCAATCAAAAGTCAAAATAAATGGCGCTATCGATGATTAGAAGCTTTAAAACCACCTTAATCTTGATTTGACTAAATAGGAGTAAAACGAGTAAATCGCTTTCTGACTAAACCTCAATTTGACCACATCGCGTTAGGACTTCAAAACGTTTGACTAGATCGCTATCGATGTTTTCTCATGTGTTGATGTTCAATTTCAGATCGGTAATAGACGATGGCGCGGGTTGGCCGCAGAGTTACAATGTGGACCAAATCGCGTCAGTCAGCCGCGGAGGCTCGTTACCTAGACCACCTTCTATCATACCGTAAGTATCATTTGACAATTTTGAGAAAAAACCATATCTACGCCCTGTAGTATTTTTTAAACATAGCTCTTTTACGTGTAAGTAGCTGAGTTTATAAATTAACAATGGACCTTTCTAAGAACTTTTTCTAAAACTTATGTATTTTATCTGTTTGGTAAACCTTACGTCATAATTTATATAAAATCGCGCAGGTGTCATTTAGATGTCATTTCGGAAATTAGTTTTACTGTTGTAGCAGTTTGGATTATTCGTTATTTTGGTTTGAGATACTCGGTTATTAGAGGCGTTACTGTCTTATTTTTCAAAAATCTCATGTCTCTTTTGTTTCTTTCAGAAATAAAATACCGTCTCGTTCAACTAAATTTTTGGGACAGTGAGGCTCACTCAGGACGGCAAGAAGTTGCATATTGCAACCCAAATGAATTGAACTAGTAGTTTAAACTTGTTCAATTCAAACAACGAAATAGTTTTCCCTTTATTCCTGTTATTACCTGGAGTATGTAGGAATGCGTTAAAAATTGTTGCAAATTTTATTTCGTTTTTGTTTGTTTGAGTGCACAAACTGTCAATTAATTACATCGTGAGCATATTTTCAGAACACAGGTGGCATTTTTGTTATTCTATTTTATATAATAGGTATGTAACAATTGCGATGGCATTTGTTTTGCGAGCATCTGTTGTTCATTACGCTGTAAAAATGAGCAAAGCACCTCTGCTTCGATTTTCCTCGCATTTGCACCCCCTCGTAATGAAAGAGGGCGTTTGATGCCTCTTTTATTCACAAGTGTGGAGGCATTTGATGAGAACCATTTGAAGTATGCACAGGGCAAAGGGATTTCTCACATCTTGGAAAAGGAAAAATGATTTATGTATGAACTGCTCAAGGGTTGAGGTACCTATTAGCTGGCCTATAGTTTCTCTGTGAAGGTTTTGTTATTATGATGAACTTTTTATTATCATTAGCAATTTTGCTGTCATTATTTTTATATCTACACAAATCAAAGTTTTATTTTATTGATAAGTATCCAATATGTTAATTAAAAATTAATATTTATTTACGTTGCCAGATATAATATATATTGCTACTGCTGAAAGAGAAAATTCCATCTCAAATCTTTTCGTTCGAGCATCAACTACGGAATCGATATACGCTGTATTATGTAAAACGATACATCGAATGAAGAATATTGTTATTAAATTTGATATAGCAGACAAATCTCAATTAGTGTATACTATTTAGCAATAAAATCCATTGTTTCTATACCCCAATTCAACAACGAAAAACAAAACACAGCTTCAGTTGTGATAGTTTTTTTGTAAACCTGTTTGACCACCATTTCACACCAAGTGGTAACGATTACTTCCTAAGACAAAAAGCTTTTGCCTGTGAAACGCGGCTTCTACAATTTGTATACTCTTGAAAATTATTCAGTACCTGGCAGACTCCAAATTCTCTGAATTTATTAAATAAGCCTTCACGATAAATATGTTTCTCATCTCCCAGAATCAAGGCTCCGCTTCCTTGCTTCTGCGTACAGACAGGTTCGAGAAATTGGACGGAAATTACCAAATCAATGCCGAGTCGAGCGATGCCATAAATTGCAAGTTATCAAGATATTTCCTTGCAGGCTCGCTAGTGATTCACAGTCCTGTTAGTTATTATTTTCATTCATATTTTAGCGAAATTGAATTCGGAGGAAATATCAATATAACATCTGTTCAATAAATACCTTAAATTCTTTATTTAGACAAGCGGATTACCGTCCTATTTTAGCGGGTATTTATCGCGTTTTTTTGTATTATTATTTATTATTTGTTTTTCATTATAAAATGAGGCGGTAGCTCCAGTACTCCAGTCATCTCGTGACCACGACAGAGTGCAAACCTGTTAAAAGGTCGAGAAAAATAAAGAAAAAAAAAACCCGTTGAAATAGTAAAATATTCATTACCGTCATGAATTCCTTTTAAAATGACAGTGGTATTGTTTGAAAGCTATAATCTTCTACGATAAAATATTCTGTAGGAATCTGAATTAAATGTGAAAGTAATAATGGAGGTATATTCGTTTTTGGCACGGAGATTGGCACATTTATTAGACCGCACTTATCCTGTAAAATTCCTTCGTTAAGGGATTACGTTGATGTTGTGTCTCACTTCAAACACAACCAAGGCTTGTTGTTTACCCATTCCTAATTGCAACGTAATTGGTTTATATGGATGATAAGAAGGTTCGGGACGAGTTTTGCTCCAACTCGAAAACTACCAATTTAACAAGATAAAGGTTTTTTGTTCGCTTCTTTACTTTACTTTATAAAGACTGAAGTGATTTGTTCACTAAATCAAAGTGCTTACTTTATTTCCTAGTATTACTTATGTAATTTGTATTTTGTGAAGTGTCCAAGAGTCATGTAAGGTCTAAAGGAAATAAAGTAAAGTAAAATAAAGGATTTTGATATTTTGATTGACAGGAAGACACTTAGTCTCCGACGTTGAGTTGCGGGTAGAAGGAAGCTTTAACTATCACAAATGCTTCTGCTAATTCCTTTTAGCGTTTATTTATTTATTCTTATCATACTTATCAGACCTAAAGTAACAATTAACAGAACTATGCAAAAATATAAAAACACTTTTGCAATAACATCACGTTCATATGCATAGGTAGCCGTGGGCCAGTGCAATTAGTGGTCTAGAGATTGCACTATAACCCGGGCAGGATCATAAATCTCAATTTAATGAATGTTCTAGCAATTTGCACGGAGCTGCTGCTTTGGAGTGGTCAGTTGTATTGTGCGTCAAGTTATACAGTGGCAGGCTTTGTAACCGTTGTTTGAGAATTTTTCGTTAGTTATTTTGTTATTTTATTATTAGTCTGTGTAGTTCCACCGCAGTATGTTTAAGATAAATAAAGTGAGGGTATTTAGCAAATTATTTAGCGCAAGACTGCAAGCAGATGCTGGATGCGATAAGCTGAAGACAAGACGCTATGGCCCTCATTAGGGGAGGCCTATGTCCAGCTGTGTAACAACATGAGCTGATGATGATGATTTAGGAAATAATGTTTCGCGATTAGGTATCCCTTAAAATATTGAGCATTAATCATCTACTATTGTTTCATAATGGTGGTGATTCTGGTGTGTTTATTGCGGTCTTTCTTTCACTCATTTCTCATTTGCGTAACAGAGTAGACTGTAATTGAAAAATCATGTCTTAATACAACATGAGTTAGAAAAACATCGAACACCGGCAGACGATGTTCTTTTAGGTCCATTAATATGGTAGGTAACCGTGACCACTTTCACAAGGACCCGAACATAAGTGTGCAAACTTTGAAAGACGTATCAACCATCATTTAAACTGTCGTCATCACGATCCCCAATTCTGTTAAACTACCTATCCATAGAGTTAGTACCCATTAAAAAGTTTTTATGGGGCTCGCCGCTCAAAGCCCTTGTAATCACATTCTCGGTAACGGCCCTTGTGATTATTGACCCACTATAAAGCTATCATGTTTGTCCGCTAGACAGGGTTTATATTCTGAAAGTTATTTGATGAATTCCTGAAAGTTTTAGGCTGTGTTTAATGAAGATGGTACTAGAATTGAGCTTAATTAGTTGAACTATGATTTAAGACGAATAGCAAAACGGCCAAGTATCATTGTGTCAAATAACATGATAATTTATGACGTGATACTTAAAATTTGAGATTATATTTATCGCTTTTACTCCTCATAGCTTTGGTGGTATAGAGGTATTATGCTAGGTGCTTTTTTATTTTAAAGAACTACCAATATCTGATATAAAGTGTCTAAAAATATGTAAAATAAATTTTTATCTGGTTAAAGACTTATTTAAAAAAAAATCATTTCAGCAACGAAACAACAAACAGAAAACAGCTTGTGCCTATCTCAGCTTTACTTTTGCAAACCATCCCTAAGTGTTTTCGCCTTGCAGGCTTTCAAGCACTCTGCATTTAATCGCTTTTTACGGCCATTATACATTTTCAAAAAGACCGTCATTTAGTTGAGACACGACGTAGTTATTTATATAAAAGCAATCTATGCACATGACGTTTTTATACACGCTAACGACGTCATATACCATAAGCACTTTCGAGAAGGTACTTCTAACGTAATGTATGCCATAGTTTTATGGTGGCTTATTTTAACCCCTTACATGTACTACATTTACATTTACACATACTATAAATAAACTGATTTACTATAGTTTTTTTCTTTGAAATGGGAATTGATGCGAGTGTTGGCTATGTTTGATGACCTACAGAACAAAATGTCCTAATGTTGGGGGTTTTCTAATGTTTGATATATAATACTTTATATAATAACACTTATGTAACTTAAAAATAATTTTAAAAATAATTATTATGGATTAAGCTATTGTTGGCGAAATTATCGATCAGGAGCGATGTCTCCCGATAACCTTGTAATCTTGTAATGGTGTTATATATCTTTGTCCCAACTTGAAATACTGTTTTTTTACTGGAGCCTATTGAATCATCTATTTATATTTTTAATTCTATTATAACTTAACCCAAGAAAACCAGTGATGCACTTTGACATCATCAACACAACGACACTACGTGCTCGCTGTTGGCATAATCAGGAAGGATTAATTCCCTTATTGTTATGTCGTGATGGTCTAACATTGATAATCCTTCTATACATGACTGTCACAAAAATAAACGTATATTGCTACCAATCGCGACAGGCAATTGCGACAGAAATCCTTCCTTAAGCCTGGCAATAAACGCGTTTCGCAAAAAAGCCTCACATATCATAGTCCTAAGCCAGTTTTATGTGTTCCAGTTGTCCTGCCCACACACCCATACCGCCACCGCCTCCGCCACCCCCCCTCACGATACCGCTGCACAGGTAATTGAGCCTTTAGTATATTGAGATAGCTTCTTGGGAACTATGCGTCTTGCCTTATACTTAGGCTTTTTGGTAAAAATAAGCGCTTATTTCTTTCAAAAAGATTCATTCAACAAAGATCTCAATACCTTAATAAAATTTTATTTGATTAGGTTTAAATTTGGGTCGATTTTACCTACGCCTATTTTCAAAAAGAACTATGGAGACACTTTTAAATATTTTTGTGCTTATGAGCGCAGAGCTTGTATTAATTGCGTTACCATTACGTCTGATATCTTATTCAACTTTTTTAATTATTTTGTCATAAATATGAAATATTATTGACAAAATTGCTGTGTTGCGGTGGGTGAAGGTCCGCATGCGCCACAGGAGGATGAAGGTTCGATTCCTGTTTCGGGACAAATGTTTGTACGAACTGTAGGTATGTAATTATCATAAAAATATCAATGTATTATATTGCATAATGTATCTAGTACCCATAAAAAAGCTCTGCTTAACTTGGAGCAAGATATGCGGATTCTCTAGCAATAAAAAGATCCTGTTAAATAAATTTGTTATAATGCTATTACAGAACGAAACACGTGTCATTTGCTCGCTCGCACACAACTACGACCTTCGATGACTCTAAGATGCCTGCTGCGGTTGCTGTTTGTAATCGCTATAAGAGAGACTGTAACGACGAGAGGCTTATCGATGGAAGAGCTGTGAAGGTATGAATCTTTTATCATTAAAATAAAAGTAAAATATATTGAAAGCATAAATTTTGTAACGTCTCCTCCAATTGCAACGGTTCCGGAATCAGAAAATGAAAAAAATCTCTAAATTGATTGTTTCAATATGAAAACTCAACTATCTAGAAAACCTTAACAGTTCTTTGAAATTTTACCATGGGTAACATATTTTTTTAAAAATCAAGTTACCAAGTTCCCCTTTGAAGCCCTGAAAAAAAGGCTTACCCTGTATAAACATAATAATTAAAATAAAATATATTTACAATTGAGCTAACTGCAGATAGTTGCAAACAAACTACAGGTAGTTCAATTGATCCATTTGAATAAATATGTACATATTAAAACTGATCAGAAATGATCGTGACAAATGACCAAATCATGTATAAGAACCCTGTAACTTGATGTTGGAGAAGGCTTGGATTTACAAACCTAAAAGACAAAACTGCATCTAGAAAATATGTACATCTTCTAGTCCATATTACAAATCAAAGAAGAAGAAACATCGATTACCTTTGTATATTAATTTATGCCATGTGGTGCCGGCATAGAATTTCACCACCCCAACTCTTCCCGTGGGTGTCGTAAGAGGCGACTAAGGGAAACACAGCGGAGGGCGGGCAGCAGCGCCTTCTGCAGAACAACGACACCGAACTGAGATCCCCAACCCGCATGCCCAGCGTGGGGATTATGGGCCCCCAAATAATGATGCCATCTATGGCGCTCATTAGGGGAGGCCTATGTCCAGCAGTGGACTGTTATAGGCTGGAGATGATGATGATGATTAATTTATATTTATTGGTGCCATAGCCTGAATAGTTAAAATAAAAGTAAGGTTGATGTTGATTAATTTTAATTTATTTTTTCTTTTCATATTTCAGCCCGACCCAAAACCCTACTCAACGCTGCCAATAATGTACCAGCCGTTCCCGCCATACCCTCAATACGTTCCTCAAGGGGCACCGACGCCTATCCACTACCAGCCTCAAATGTCAATGCCGCCCCATCCGGCAGCCCACATGGTTCAGCCTGTGAGGACACCCCAGGTCGAACAGCCCAAAGTTGTTTTATTAGGTAAGATTTTATACCGACTAATTAACAGTAGCTATTTGTTTTTTGTTTCATTGTGAGTTACTCCCTTGATCAGTCCAAATAGTCGTTTTTGTAATTACATTGGATTTTTTTACATTATATTATTTGTTGTGTTTAAGGTCACGAGATTGCTTTTGTTATAATCTCGTCGTGTCTGGTTTTTTCCCCTCTTTATTATCTCGGCAACTATAGCTATAAACTTGTAGCTAAGATAAAAAAATAATATAATAGGTACGTGCTCTTGCACAGTTTACAGACAAAAAATAAGTAAATTGCAATTCGCTGCTCACTACATATGTAGCTCTCTATATCAAATTGAATTTTCAGAGGAGTAATTCTAGAGTTTTCCTCATAAATATAACATAGATAAATTTTATAAATAAATAATTTTCAAAATGGGACAAATCCACAGTATGCCGTTTTATGGCAACAAGAACGAGAACAAGTATTCATCGTCCTATTGTTTTAGATACCCTAAAGAAAGGGGTGATGAGAACGCAAGCAACACAGACCGAAGTATGTTTAGGAAGAAAACCGCTGCCACCAAACTACTTGTCATTAAGTCCAAGGACTATAAAGAGAGTAAGTATATTATCAAACATATTATATTTAACAACAGAGGTCATTATTATTAGTAAATTTTGCTTTTTTTTTAGGTAAAAGCTGTAGCAGAGCAAGGTGTGCAAACAAATGGGATTCCTGTAGGAACTAGAAGATTAACAAAATCGTTCTCAGAAGTAGGAGGAGATCGATTGGCTGGTCGCGATAGCCCAATTGATACTGGGGTCGAAACGTAAGTTTATACTATTCTAACAACAAAACATGACATAAAGTTTGCTCGGGATTAAGACTAAATACTACTTTATTTGCCTAACCGTGGCTTGTTTAAACAGTTTTGTCGGAGCTGATCACGAAAAATTACATCGAACACAATCAGAGGAACCACCAAGATCGCCACGTTCACCCACAACCACCACAATGCCTGCATCACCACTAACCAGAGGTGACTCTGACGACGTCACATCATGCTCGGTCAAATCAGTCGCTTCCTCCAAAGTAGACTCAGACCTCAGCGTTTTACAACGACAAGCACAAGAATACTTCCAACAAAATTTCCAGTTCATCCACGAAAGTGACAGAGATGATACGATAGACGATGATATAGAAACAATAGAAAAAAGCATGGCACTGAACAGAAGAAATCTCGAATACCTACAGCAAGAAATAGCAAAGCAATCGAAAGGTGAGAAATGTCTGCGATCTATTCTAACAAAGAGCACAAGCGACACCTCTCAGAAAACTATAAATTCACATCCACTTTCCAAAACATCGACATTTCAATCTGAACCTTCAACTGAAACTTCTGCTACGACTACTGATGACAGTGAAAAGAATGAGCGTGAAATTATTATTGACTTTGAACCGAGGCCAGATGATGAAGCCATCTCGTTCCCAACGCTGAGGAGGAAAAATAAAAGGATTCTACAGAAAACACTTTCCGAGGGAGAAATTCTGTTAGATGTGTAAGTTTTTTATAAAATATCTATAATGAATAATCTTAAAGATAAACTAAATGAATTGTCAATTTCAGAAGAAAAACCGAGATAAACAGCGGCGATGGTGTCAAGGATGCCCCATTGGTTATGTCGACGAGCCACGAAAACATGATAAGGGAGGATAGAGAAAGAGAAGCAATGTATAAGCAGTACACTGCTCAAAACTATTCTGATACACCTATCAAAGATGAAGGAATTTTCGGATTTGAACCTGATGGTTCTTTTAGGTAAGGAATTAAAACCGATTTCACGTTTGAAAATCATAAATCACTGCATATAGCAATATTCACGCCCATATAAAATCTGTAACAGAGCACTCAGTCTATCTTCTTGATACAATTTTACGGTTTAAGATTCTGCTATTGTTTCATTTTGAATAATTTGATTTCTCGTTGAACTGCTTGCCATCATTGCATCAGCCATTTATTTTTCTCCATAGTTCTTCAGATGGGAATCCACCTTATGGAGATTTTCACGAAAAGTATATTAGTTACAAGCATGAAACATTTAGAAAACGAAGCGTAAGTTTTGAAGAAAAGCCTGATATAAAGAATACTCAGGATGATGTAATTCCTGAGCCAAGGTATGGTCCCTTCAATGACAAACTAATAAATGTTGTCATATTTTGATTCGATCAAAGAAGCTGCTGCTGTCTGCTTGTTATAAACCGCTATTCCGTGTTATTTCAAATTGTATGAATACTTTATTCTAATAACGTCCCTTTCTGTAGGTAGTTATATTATGTAATGTAAGATATCCCTTGAATCAAAATATTCCCTTTTTAATATGAAATTATTAAATTTAATTTGTAATTTAAATTTTATTATGAACTTATTATTTGATCTGTGTCACATTTAGGTTTTAAATTATTATAGTCAGACAAAATGCATGGTGGATGTTTGTATTTTAGGTATTAATGTTCAATTTAATTGTCTCCTCAAAATGCATTATTATTTTCAGCACTGCTAAATCCAGTCCTGGATCACCAGAAAAGAGTGATGTTGACGTGGACCAAAAAGCTAAACGACAAGTTGTTTTGAACAATGTCACCACTATTCTTGCACCCTTAGAAAAAAACTCAGCATGCGCTTCAAATGAGTCTTTGACTGTTGATCATAGCAGGTTCGTTAGACTTGTTTTTTCTTGTGCTAAATTTTAATATTTTTATGAATAAGAAACTTATAAAATAAATGTGTTGCAGAGATCACTCAGATATTTGGAATGAATCTCAAACGACTGTTTTACAAATTGATTCGGGTACAGAAAATGGAACGGTAATAAGTTCCTCGGATTTAAGTTCATTAGCCGCATCACCTGGCGCACTTGCATTACTCACTCCTACGTCAAGAAGAAAACAACTATTATTATTGCAGCATCAGCAACGATCGTCACTTGACACTGATGCTTTGGATGAGGAATTCGATGCGTCACAGGTATATCTTGCAATTGCTTAAAGAAAATAATTGGAAATATGTTTCACAAAGATCATTCAAACTCTAAGGATTATTTTGTCTTACAGAGCCAATCACCAACATCACCAAGAAATAAACTAGATACATCGAGTTCCAATTCTACACAAAGAGCATCGCTTTCACCACCAGCGGTGGTTCCAAGTGTAATACTGCCACCAATTACGAAACAACCGACATCAAAAGTAATATCACCCATAGGCCTGAAGAAAATAAACCATACGCCCGCAATAGCAATTACACACCCCAGTTTAGACTTGGCCGATGTTCCATTCAAGAGAACACCAAGTTTCATTAACAAAAAACGAGAAAGAGCACTCAGTCCTTCTAGACGTAGAGATTTACAAAAGAAAATGCCTATGCCAAAAGAACCAAACGGTACTATTCCAAGCCAAATTATAGAATCACCGGCAGAAGCGCCAATTGCTAAAGCGGCAAGCAGTGAAACTAGCTTAGCTAGAGCTGATTCTGGGAAATTGAACACAACAGACGTCTCAGAAAGTACAACGACCACTGAAGATTACGTAACTGCTAATTCTGATAGTTCTAAGAAGAGTTGTAAAAATCAAAACCAATGTAAGTTTTTATCGATACGATATAGATTTGTAAGCTTAGTTTAACATAATCTAAGATTTTTGTCAATTATTCTAGATCCAGAAAACAATAGAGCCCAAGATGGTTCTTCCTTTGAAAGTGCTTCAAGCATGTACTCTTCAACAAGATGTGATAATATTGCAGAAGATCTTATAGTGCCAAGTTTCTCACCTCCTTTAGAAATAAATGATGACTTTATTGTCCCCGATTTATCATCACCACCATTACCATTACCTGAAAGATTGCCTCATAAAATTACTGTAGAGAAAATTGAAATAAAAGCAGAAATCACACCACATCACGAACATGTAAGGAGAGATAGAGAAAAGACTGAAATGAAATCTAAAGACGAAACTACAAAACTAGCCAAAGTAAGTGATTCAAATTTCAACTAAGATTAATATTTATAAAACTTTTCTGAATTATCTGAATGCCTAATTACTTTATTTTACAACAGACAATGAGAAGTACTATGAGTGGAAAAAGCAGCTCAAGTGGAAGTTACAGTCTTGGTGGTTCTAATCCTAATGTAACAGAAGATCTTGATGACGAGGACAAGACCCCGACCGGGAAATCAAAAGAGGATTCGCTTGAAAAACCTGAACCCAAAGGAGCAAAGTCTCCAAGTCCTGGGAAAGATGTTAAGCAGCTTGTACCAAAAACGATCGTAAGGCCAAGTTAGAAAAGATAAAAAAAGAGATTATGTCAAGTCATTTTTACATCACTAAATTGTTTCCCATTTTTAGGGTTCCTTATCTGATGATGAGAGAAGTGCACATTATTCATCATCAGGGTATTATGAAAGCCCCGTTGAAGACGACGACGATGGAGGTTTGAGTAAGATATTGAAACGTTTTTAGAACGTTGTTGTGTTATGAAAATAAAATCACGTTTTCTAATAATCCAATTGACTTTTTTCAGCTTATAAACATTCTCAAAAGTACAGATCAACAACTAGGCCAAAAACATGGCTTAGTGAAGAAAAAAAGCGCAAAAAGAAAGCTTTTATTTTAGAATTTTCAAAGTCATACGATGACTCGGTCTCAACTTCACAAGACGACTTTGGTAGCAAAAAATCAAAACACCCAGACGGCCTCAGCCAAAAATCAGAACGATCTTCCTTCAAACCTTCTAATATGAAATCACCAGAAGAAAAAACCGGAGAAGCACCTAGGAAAAAGAAAACTCACTTTGCTGAGAAAACAAAAAGTGTGCAGAATTCACCCAGGGAAGTAATTGACATAGAAAAATCTATTAAAGAGAAACAAGCAAAAGACAAAGACGGTGAAACAAAGAGACCACAAGAAAGAGAACGCTACGTGAAAAGAACTAAGTTGAAAGCCAAAAGTCCAACACAGAATAGGGCCATGGATGGTAACCATGCCTATAACAGACCGCAACATTATGATCGAAGGGAAACCATGGGATCGGGAGTAAAACTGCATTTGAACATACCCACATCGGATGATTCTAGTGAACAATATAGAAAAGAAGGTACTTAGACCATAAAAAAATCTGATGACAGTTTTGCACTATAATTTTGGGTATTTTATAAAAAGGAGTTCTGTTTTCAGGAACAAGTAATGGAAATATCTCTCCTAGAAAGCATAGAAGATTACGTGATAGTCCTCGAAGAAAAACAACGAACAACAATGCCAAATCTCCAACTTCAAATTCAGCATACAGGTAGAAATTTATAACAAATATCTATGGTATTTCGCTCTAAAAATTAGTTATTGAGAGGCAAAAAGCAGTTGAAAAATGTTCATTTTAGTTCTTGAAATACAACTAAAATATTAAATTTCAAAGTTTTTAGTGTTTTAATATTTATTTTGAATACCATGAAAATTATCTTCATTTTTGCGTCAAATTACGCGCAAAATTTGAATATTGAATTTTTTTTTTGCCTATTTAGTCCAATTATCGGTTAAATATTTTTATTTATATTTTGGGGGCTCAATTGAAACCCTTTTAAAACGGAATATTTTCCCCAGTGCGACTAATTAAAATAAAATCTATAAACAATTAATCAGTATTATGTTATTTTCTAAGGCCAAGGAGAAAAAGCGGGTCAAATGAGAGCATTTCTCTGCCAGGAAGCCTTCCAAGACGAAAGCAATCAATACAAAAATTACCCTCTATGGGTTCATTAGAAGCTGAAGATGTAGAAACTACTAGAACACTCACAAGCGCTGGTTCAAGGTTGACGCCTCTAAGATACGTTCGAAGCCCTACTACGTCACCAAGGCATCAAAGAAAAAATGATAAAGGTACCTAAAACTTAGATCTTGGTGTTGAATGATTGTTGAATGGTGAATGGTGATAATAGATTAAACGCAATATCGCTTGACTGCTATCTTCCACAAATATTATTCGTTTAGTTTTGCTAAATCAGTAAAATCAGCCAAAATTTTATTGATTGATATTCAAAATTCGACATCCTTAATATTTTTTATTTGTAGGTAGTTTGTTTCAATCATGAACAATATTTTCAGACAAATTTGCAAAGACGCAATCAGCAGAGTCCCTCCGCTCAGTGTCTCCCGGCTCAGACTCAGTGTTCTACTCGGAGCAGACTGAGCATAGTTTGCACAGTGTGGAGTGTGAGGCGAAAGCTCATTGCTTGCATTGTGGCAAAGAGGTGCATATCGTGACGGCGGCTCATGAGCAAGACAGTGTTGCGTCAAGGACTTCTCATACTGACGTTAGTACTTTGTAATTGAATAGCTTATCCATCCACAAATTGCTTTAGTCCCACAGTTACGGCGAATCTTGACTAACATAACATTGGTGGCCCGTGTTACTATGTGTTAACGGGTTAACTACGAACCTATTTTGAATTGGAAAAACTGTCAAAACTTTAATGACTCAGCCAACAATAAGACGAACAGGAAGATAATGTTTTAGTTAATTGGTTAAGATTCATACTTTTTTTTGGAATATTGAAAACAATTTATATTTTCGAAACATTGCTCTATTTATTAATATCCCATTATTTCTTTTTTAGGAATCCTTTGCAGACTGCATCACACCAGACATAGTTCCTGCACCAGCTGGTTTCGCCGACTCCCCTTGTTCATCGACGCACAAGAAATCTACCAGTGGTGTTAGACTTTACAAGAAGTTGGAGAAACGGTACCGCTCTGAGGACAAATCTAGACATTATAGACATCGTTCTGATGTGCGAGCCAAGGTAAGAACTTGTAACAAGACATTTTTGAGCAATTAAATTCGACAGTCAATGAATGGTGTGCTTAGAAGATAACATACGACGCCTACCAATGAAGTCCTGGGGGCTCATCAAATATCATTTTAAATTAAAATATGCAATTTGCTTTTTTTAACACCTTATGTTAAGACTATCTGGAAACCTCCCTACATTCGAAAATATTTCTTTTACCTGATTTGAGTTAAATATACCAACTGTTACAGTCTGAAGAGAGAGGCAAAGAAGAGTATGCATCCAGCGAAAAGCCTCAAGATATTCGCATAGCTAAATCCGCGGGAAACAGTTTGGATAAACTCGCAGGTTCCAGTGTAGATCCAGATGGTTAGTATTCCCTTAAAATCAATCTCTTTTAGATATTCCTGTAGGGAGACAAATTAAAGTTGCAACATTATCTTTCTTAATATTATATTATTTTTTATTTGAAATTCATTAGAGTATTTTTTTGTAATACTTAAAACTGTACTTTATGGACTTAAATCTTTAACGATTTTATCGACATAAACTAACTCTCTGTTTACGTTAACTCCCTAAGGTTCAATTTCAACGGTGAAATTGAACCTAAGTATCTACCACAAGAACTAACGTCGCAACGAGAATGAAGTTTTGCTTTTAACTTTGCATAAGGCGCTTATTCTTAAACTTTATTGGCTCATCACAGTGCGTAGGCACAACAATTATGATTGTGATTCTAGACACTTACGCACAATAATTAGGTATTTAGTGAGCAAGGTACCTACTTACATTTTCTATTCTAATTCACAGAGCAAGAAGACTACTCTGGTAGTTCAGAAGGTGATCGCCCTCGGGAAGAAAAGGGGATTTACGCAGCTCCGTGGTGGTGTGGCAATTGGATCCTACTGTCGGCCAACGATGACCATTGGGCAAGATTCCCACCAGGTATTTTCTAAAACCATTATCCATTATTATGCCTGGACCGAAGCAAAGATATGCCCAGCAGTGGTTGGAAAATAAGCTCATAATATATAAATTCAAGTCCCGCCGAACACGAAATTTTTTGGGATAATATTTAATTTCCTTAAGCTGATAATGGTAGAAGAATACTCCTTGCAATATTTTTGTTATAAAAATAATGCATGTAGAACTATAGTTGAGTCTGATCGGTTCTTATAAACAAATCTATACACAGAGAACTAGAATGTATGCCAGTAGAAGATAATAAAAAAGCGCGCCTATCAAAACAAAATTTGAATTTCACAGATGTGTTAGAACAAACAGAAACAAGCAACGACGACCCAACGGAGTCTGAATCGGAGTTCAACAAGCGATATGTTGCGCTCACTCACAGACTGGTGCACAGACGCGCGTGCATCGAGCTGAATAGACGGCAAGCTGACAATAGCTTTGGTAAGTTACATTAGATTTATTAATGTAAGTAACGCCCGTCATAAGTGACCGACAATGAAGAAATAAACGACACTACGGTGTCTGATAGCAGTGTGCTGCCGGCATAGAATTTCGCCACCCCAACTCTTCCCGTGGGTGTCGTTAGAGGCGACTAAAGGAAACACAGAGGGGGGCGGGCAGCAGCGCCTTCTGCAGAACAACTACACCGAACTGCGATCCCCAACCCGCATGCCCAGCGTGGGGATTATGGGCAATAACCCGCAAATAATGATGCCATCTATGGCGCTCATTAGGGGAGGCCTATGTCCAGCAGTGGACTATTATAGGCTGGTGATGATGTTGACGGTGTCTGATTCCTACTCCCGATACATACTCGACATAACTATCTCTAGTAATACTGTTGTACCTAAAAGCGTGCATCAAGCTGAGAATGCGATAGATGTGGTAAGATATAATGTTAGAACATAAAAAGACAAGAATGAAAGACAGAAGACACCACTATAAATACACCTAAATTTCCGATATGGTAATTATGTAGGCTTTGATTTGATCCTACAATGGCGTATAATGATGGTGCATTTTGTACACTGTACATAAAACGAGCATGCATAGCAGAGGGCTCACAATCCTACAACTGTATTAATAAGGATAATGGATGGAATTTGTCTAAAGTTCGTTTAAAAGATAAGCAACGTTGAAGTATCTAAATACAATACAAAGTAGTCTTGTCTTGTCTTGTACAAAGTAGTCTAGTCTAAAGCAATAATTTAGAAAGTATATTTGAAAACCTAGCCTTTCTGTATAGATTGTAACCAATTTAATGTTATTACAGACAATTCGAATAAAAACCTATTTCTATAGTCAACTGCGATTTGTTTACATGTTTTGCGTCACAAAAGCAATGCGATGCCTAACCGATTATGTAAGATCTCAAATCAGATTTTGCTACGTGTTTTGTTTTATAACAATTTTTTTTTAAATTTTCATGCTGGTACGTCAATATTTTTAGTTTAACCAAAATCGATCAAAGTAGGGAAAGGCATTTCCAGTTTCAAATGCTTATAAAGTTTAATGCTATTGTCTCAAAAGTGGCTAACTAAACATTTTTTAGTCCTACTCAACTGATCACCTTTAGCCGATTACGTCATTAAACGATACAAACTGGTTCACTTGTGACGTAAAGACTATTTCGAGTACTCTTTCTATTTTAATAGCATCACCCATTATTTTACAAGCGTCCTCCGAATTCTTCAGCTTATCCAATAGCGTGAATATTTTTTTCTTCCGCTGATGTAATTATTACAATGATTCACGAAGACGGAAACCATGCTAGAATTGGATGACCTTGAAAAGTTGTCGAAAATTGAGGGCAACTCACTCAGCCGTGAAAATGAGCAACTGAATGAAGATCAGCCACCAAAGCCATGACAAAAGTTTAGATTGTGAACTTGTCTGACCTTGGAAGGTTATTTCAAGGACTCGCCCTCTGGAATGTAGATAGCTACTTATTGTAGCTAAAGATGATATCGAAAGTGATTCACATAAAATAAAAGTCTGAAATGCGTGCTCTATATTTAATGTTACGCACAGTTTCAACGTCAGAGTTCAGTTGTTGACGAAACGCTTCTGTGGTTAGAGGTATTTTTACTCTGGCGGTGGTTCGGAATGAAACGTTTTGCGACTATTGATTCAGTTATAATGTACATTTGATGAAAGTTAACCAGTATTGACGTTGTAACCCCGTTAATGTGTTGGATTTGTAGGGCTTTTGTGTCAGAAATTACGAGAAATTAAAGAGTGTCCTCATGAAGGACAAAACTTTCGATATGATGGGGCATTCATGTGAGTAAACTACTTTTGTACCTTTGGTTTTTAAAATGAAAGATCATGAATTAAATATTGATTGATGTTTTAGTCAAAGAACTACTGATGAACCCCAAAGGAAGTGTAAGAGAGAAACTGGAGGAAATATTTAAATTAATGCTGGTCCTTTGGTGCCGGCAATGTGAAGTGAACAGACTTGTGGCTTCTGAACCTTGTGGTAATTGTATTCACTTTACACGTTTTACAGTGAAATATTGCTTATTCCAAAAGTAACGGCAATTTTATGACTAGTAAAGTGAACTTACTTATATGAATGGTACCTATATAAATATTTCTATAGGTATAACGAATACTGAGATATTTATGCTACTTTTGAAATACAACTAACTTTTTCTTATTATGTGTAGAGCACGTGGACTAACAATGACCTTGTATCACCAGAAAAAAATTTACTGTGTGTAGAATGCTCAATAACAGTGACTATATAATTTTCTCTAAAATAACTTACACCTACATTCAAGCTGACAATAATCGCGATCGCTAATTTGCAACAGTTACGGAGTTTCGGATGATTACTTGTATGAATGAAACTTTGAAACAAATCTTGGACTATCGCCAAATGAAGAAAGTCTACTATGGTGTAGATATTACCACGGATAAACCAGTCCAGGTTTCAAGTGGTACAACAAATCATGTCAAGGTTACATTTTTCTTTGAGTTTATTGCCGTCTCTAGGCCAACATCATTGTGCTATTTACATAAGAAAATAAGGTGCTAGGTGAAATAAAGAAACCCCATTTATTCACTTTTATTCTGATATCTGTAGTTTTAATGTTATGTTCTGGTAAGACCTTGAGCATAATATTATTTGCCTTTAAAAAGCCTTGTATCTTCAGTATTGTAAATCATCATCATCATCATCATCATCACCAGCCTATAATAGTCCACTGCTGGACCTCCCCTAATGAACGCCATAGATGGCATTATCATTATTATTATTAGTATTGTAAATATCTGGAACAAATTCCTTACCTAAATTTAGTAAAGTAGGAAAATGCACAAATGTTAGAAATTTTAAGAAAGAAGATTTAAGCTTTATTATAAATAAAAAGAAGAAAATGTAAATTTGAAAATGAATCAATTACCTACTTAAGTACCTACCTACTACTAACCTATGTATGCACACAACCTGTGACTAAATAACACTTAACATAACCTTGGACTACGTTATGATCAGTGTATAATTTTCCATTACTTCAAAAAACATCTGATGTTGACATTGTCAGATGAGATATAATGAAAATCATTATTATACTAATATTCCGATGTCCATTCCAGAAAGCGACAAGACTGTGGTGGTGCGGCGTGGTAACGAAGAGTTTGGATTCCGGATCCACGGTAGCAAGCCAGTAGTGGTATCAGCGATCGAACCCGACACCCCGGCCGAGACATCTGGTCTTGAAGTTGGAGATATTGTTATAGCAGTCAATGGTAAGATACTGTTTATAAGACATCAATCCTTTCGAAAATAAATCAATAAAAATAAAAGAAAGCGTCATTGCTATACGTACTTTATATATGTACATATGTATATAATTACCGTAACAAAATAAATTAAACGTTTTGTTCCTCTGAACACTGATATATTAATTTTGTTTGCAGAAAGCCAAATAGTTCTTATTCGTTGATTTGTGTAGCAACCAAAACGATTTAAAATAACCAATTACCTACATTAGTTGCCTGAATTAAAACTACAGAAATCAGAATAAAAGTGAATAAATGGGGTTTCTTTATTTCACAGGAATCAATGTGTTGGACAAAACGCATTCAGAGGTTGTGAAAATAGCACACTCGGGATCACAAATTTTGGAACTGGATGTAAGTGTGTATTTGAATTAATTGTAGGTAAAGTTTTTTACGGGTTTGATTTGTCACACACATTTTCTAGTCCCAAAGATAAGTTTCATGTTAATTAAGGTTGGTCCAAAAACCAACTGACTGATTGTAACTATTCACCTACATAACTGGAGTTAAAAATCCTATTTTAATATTTGAATCATTGCTCATCTTTCAATTTAGGTTACGAGGTATTAACCCAATTGAGAAAGTAGCATTTAGAATTTAAAAATAGATGTGATTTGATGTTATTACATTGGGTTATTAGGGGTTTTGGCTTAGCCATAAAATAGTAACAACTCGGTCGTAGATAGCTAGAAATCTTTGATAATCAAATTTAAGAGAAACATCAACTTTTAACTTTGTACCACTGCACTGCCTTGAAGTCTTTGATTCCAATTCCTAATTGAAAGAGGGCTTTGCCGTTCGTTCGTGGTATGACTTACCTATGACTTTACGCATAATTACACCGTAACACTTCTTTTGTTATAAACGATAAAAGATAGCAAACACAACTTTATTTTTTAATTTTTAGTTTATGTATAAAGCATCAACAATTTAATAATAATACATTAATCTATAGTGCTAAAGTAAAGAAGTATGCGGTCCGCCTTTCGGAAGGCGGTTGCCGCAGCTTATGAATGCCTGCAACATCGGGGATATTTGACACGCCCGTTGTCGTACTATCTTACTTTACCTTTGCTTATCTTCATTTTGCTGTACCTTCTCGAAATTGTTTCTGAGTACACTTACCTCGGGCAGATTTTGCAGTTGGGTAAAAACAATTTCGAGAAGGAAGCCAAGAGGAGGATCCAGCTAGGCTGGGCAGCGTTCGGAAAACTACGTCGAGTCTTCTCGTCATCCATACCGCAATGTTTAAAAACGAAAGTTTTTAATCAGTGCGTCCTACCAGTCATGACCTACGGAGCTGAGACGTGGACACTCACGATAGGGTTGGTCCACCAGTTCAAAGTCACTCAGCGAGCTATGGAAAGAGCTATGCTCGGAGTTTCTCTGAAGGATAGGATTCGTAACGAATTGATCCGACAAGAGAACTAAAGTCATCGACATAGCTCAGAGAATTAGCAAACTGAAGTTGCAGTGGGCCGGCCATATATCGCGAAGACCCGATAACCGCTGGGGTAAACGTGTTCTTTAGTGGAGACCGCGACTTGGTAAACGTAGTGTAGGACGCCCTCCGGCCAGGTGGGATGACGATCTGCGAAAGACTGCTGGCAGATGCTGGATGCGACAAGCCGAAGACAGGGCGCTATGGCGCTCATTAGGGGAGGCCTATGTCCAACAGTGGACTAACATAGGCTGATGATGATGATGATGATCTTCATTTTGAAGATTTCACGTTTGTTAAGTGTCCACTCCGTCAAATTTTTTCCTCATTGTTTGTTCCAGGTTGCACGAACATGTGAAGTGGTAGCATCACTTGCCCACGAAGGTAGCCCGGCTGCTTTATATTCCGGGTACCTGTGGAGAGCGGCGCCGCTGAAGCCTCATCACCCACCTCGGTGGACACGGCGGTGGTTTGTGCTGAAGAGGGACAACTGTCTATATTATTACAAGACGGATTCGGTGAGTTATCGGGTGATTTATGTTTTAGGTTTTGAAAGAAAACCTTTGGCTTTTCCCTGACCTACTTAAACCAGTTAGCTTGACCATATTTTTCTTGAAAACAGTTCATAAGTTGGTATATTACTAGGAAGGCGTCTGACGACCTTTTAAAAAGGAATACCCATTCTTGTTGTAGTGATTGCACGATTTGGATCGAATTTTTATTAAATTTAGCGAAACTATATTTTTGCTCAGTTTTAATTCAATTTTGAAGAAACGATTCAATAAATTTTCTGGGATTAAAATGAAAATTGGAAAAGTGATAAAATCGGTACAAAGTAGGTACATGCCCGCCCTAAGTCAAGATACTAATCATAAACTTTTTTCAGTCAGTTTGTTGTTTCATTGTCAGTTGATGTCAATGCGATAATTTGACACCTAAACGCTATCGCTAAAATCTCTGAAAAACATCGTTTTTCTGAGGCTAAAATAGCTAAAGCACTTTTCACACCCATTTCATAAAAATTTAAATAGCCGTCTAATGATTTTCACCACTAAAATCCCTTTTAAACGATCTTGTGAATTTCTTCACGGCAATTTCATCCTTTCTCTTTGTATCTGACGTCATGATTATAGAGCCTTGTTTTTCAGAGCATCCACCCAGTCGGTGCGCTGATGTTAGTGAACTATCAACTAACAGAAGAGGATGTAGGGAGACCGCATGGTTTTCGACTACAGCGCGGCGGTGGCACGAGATTGCAACTCGCCGCGGATACTGCGGAGGCTGCCGCTAGATGGCGCGCGGTGCTAGCGCATGCTATTGATGCTACCAACCAGGTAAATGCTTACAACCCATTGTGAAGTCTTCTGATACACTCAATTTAGAATGCTTGCTGCTGTAACGGGACGAGAGAGGGCGTTTCTATCAAAGTTTGTGACTTTGAAAGATACGCTGCTTAAGGAATATCGCAGATTCTATATTTTAGTCTATTAGTTTGTAATAAGATATTTATGTTACCTTAACTCGTTGTGTGAATTGTCCAGGATTAATTATTATATTTATCTAAATTAATCTAACGCCATGGAGCGCTGTTTTTTTTATTACATCTGTGGGTAAAAACCTCTTACCCGAAATCCTATCCGACCAAAAGTTTCTCGGTTGGTAAATAGTACATACTTATTTCCTTCTTTCACAACTCATCAATGTTGTGTCCAAAATCTCCTATGTAAATGTCACAAATCAGTCAAATTAAACGTGTTCTAAAGTATTTATGACCGGCGAAAGCAACCGCGGCAACAATTTATTTTCCATAGAAAGTTTAACACATCTCTGGCAACTGACCGGGCAGTATTGTTATTGTTACCTTTATCTTTGTTACCTCTACTAGCCATTACCTATACAATGTCTGATGTGATGACTTAATGAACATGCTCAAAAGTACCTATACACAAAAATTACATGTATGCAGGTTATTTAACATTCTTCAGGGATGATGACCACCTGAGAAAGAAATATTTATTTATGTTCAAACACCTAAATGGATTATCTCTTAGTTATCATTTTCCAGAAATTTAGATTGTGTCAAATTTGTTTGGCTCGTTTTGGTGTTTCACTTTTGTGCTGGTTTGAAGAGTGTTAACTGTTTATGATTTTCAATGTCGACTGCATACTGCAATCGACAGAGAAGAATAGAAATTTCATTTCACTTCCATCGCCATCTCAAAACACACGAAATTGTCACAG
Source organism: Eupithecia pulchellata (assembly GCA_963931895.1). Taxonomy (NCBI): domain Eukaryota; kingdom Metazoa; phylum Arthropoda; class Insecta; order Lepidoptera; family Geometridae; genus Eupithecia; species Eupithecia pulchellata. Next base: position 3,774,979 of record OZ007540.1, read on the forward strand.
ACGCGAACAAATTCGTCAAAATCAAGTACAAGCAAAATTATTAAAATAGCTAAAATCCAAAATTATTAAAATAGCTTAAATGGTTAAAGGATAGAATCTGCCAAATTCCTAAAGCTGCGTTTCTGTCAAAGTCACTTTAATAGAAACGCCCTCTCTCTGCCCGTTACGAAAGAAATAATGATTTCTTCCGTAACTTCCGTAACAACTAATATTGACTGTACTTTCAATCAAAGCGATAGGTTGTTACAATATCAATGAAAAATGATTTTATCTTTTAACACTGAAACATTTTCTTACTTTTAGCGCGACGGCTGGCTAGAAGTGACAATGAGAAACATGAAGCTACCCCCATCATCCATCCCCAGACCTGACTGTTTTGGCTACTTGATGAAGCTCGGCTCCAAGTGGAAGTCCTGGGCCAAACGGTACTGTGTGCTGAAGGACGCATGCCTTTACTTCTACAATGATGGGAACAGCAAGAATGCTTTTGGTAAGAAATTAACAATTTTTTTTATACCTTCTTGGTGCTGATGGGAAGCGGTTACCGTAGCCTATGGACGCCTGCAATATTACACGCGTATTGACGACCCTTTCAGTGTCTTAAAAGAACCCTTTTGAATAAACTCAGGTTATAATCATTAGGGAAAACATCGGCAGGGAGATCATTCCACTTCCTGACTGTTTGCGCGAGGAAGTTCCTCATGAACCTTGCAGTCCGCGAACCAAGAGGTTGTAACGTGTGGGGAGGGGATGTCTAGATATACCTGTCGATGGCAAGCGGTGCGATAGTAGACCGCTTTCACCAAATCGAAATATTCCTGAAAGAAGCAGATTTTCGGTGTTTCGCACCCAATTGTTCGAACCACAAGTTGAAAGTAATAAACTAATAAGATACACAAAAAACAAATTTGTATGTTATAACACTCTCGTTTGACCATTAGCCTTATCACACTGAGGATTCGCGAGCAATTTTACAGCGAAGTGATTTTGCAGCGAGCGCTCTGCAACAACGCTGCGGGCGCACAGCACAGCTTTGAAGTCACTAACTTACATAGCAGTCTGAAAAGAATCATAGATTCATTTATAAATCTTTTGCAGAGATTCTGAGATTATTCGGATTATCCTAGATGATAAATTTTAACCGCAATTCCAATTTAGATTTACAAATCTTGATATGATCTGTTTGTTTTCCAACTGGTCACAATGAGCCACAGTTTCTCACCCACCTACTTAATGCTGGACAAGCATATCCATCCGCTGTTCTGATGATGCTCACGAAATTACTGCTAACTTTCCAGGCATGGCATGTCTCCATGGCTACAGAATACAGACCTGTGCTCCAGGTGGGAAGAAATACGCGTTTGAAGTTATGCCAACGGAGCCCAAACAACGACACTTCTATTTCCACACGGAATCTGAGATGGATAAGAAACGGTGAGCCAAATAAGAGAATGACAATCTGATAACCTTTTACTTTTCAATATAAACAAATATAGCTTATGCTACACCAACATCGAGAAGTAAAAATTACTAAATTAAACAAAAACAGTTGAACAAGTTTATTTCTTTTGTTCCACAATTCAAACAATATTTATAAGATCAAATCAGTTTTAGTTAAAACTGAAATGACAAACACACTCAGCTAAATTTTCTTTCCATAGCATTTAATGCTATATAGAAAGTCCTGTCGTAGCACTTGTTTTCTGTTTATGTCATAATTACCATGGTTTTGTTTATTTCTAGGTGGATGGCGGCTTTAGAGTTCTCTATAGATCGATGGATGAAGGCCGGTTGACAACGACAGTTCAACAGGATAGACTCTTTCAACTTCGTTTAATTTAGTTTCAATAAATTTTATTCCTATTCCATAATTTTTTTATCGTGCACTTTCTTTTTTATACCTTCCTTCTGATTCCGTATTCCAACGTTCATTACAAACTCAGTTAAACCTAGTTTGTCCACCGATTTTTATACAACGCTAAGCCGTGACTTTGCTTTGCATTCTAAATCTGTATGATAAGGAGAAAGCAGCGGCATTTAGCTAATCTTTGATTTTTAAGCTTTACATATTTTTATTTACTTATTTGAAAAATGTGATTGTGAGAACGTTTAATTCCCGTCCTAAAGTTGTACCTTTGGAGTCATTAATCGAGCCAATTCAATTTAAACATTATTATACATAATATGTATGCAGAAAAACAGTATAGTTTGTTGTGAATTTGATTCAATGCAGTTTAAATGAAATTTTATAGATATATATAATAATATCATAGCAACGGCGCATCGAACATGGGAAAGACGCATAGCTTAAATGATAAGTTACCTTTTCCTTGAAGTATATCAAATTAAAAACGTCTTATAATGACTGATGATAATGAGACTAAGACAAATGAAATAAATTAAACGAATAAAGAAATTGACGATTGACTTTGTCTTGTATATAAAGAAATACTTTGGTAAAACAGAATTAAAGATACGATAATCAGTAGTATAATAACGACTAACAAGAAATCTCTTAAAAATTATGATAAAGTTTACTATAATAATGAAAACATTATTCCTATTCTAGTTAGTAAAATGTTAACTATATCGATGTGGGACGTAGATTAAGAAGTAGATATCATTGATGTGCCAAAATACATAAAAAGATGCTAAGCTAAGTGATAGTTAGATATTTTTGACTTTGGGAAAGCACAATCGATGTAGATAGTTTGGCCATTTACTCTGGAACCTATATTAATGTATTTTACATAGTAAATGTAATTAAAATGTCAGTGTTGTGAATTTTAGAAATCATGGTTGAAGTTGTTTATGTTTTTCGCACATACATGCGGGATTTTTTGTGGACCTACCTAACTTTGTATGTGATCAATAGTTTTACTATGGATTACAGAAACGGCATCTTTAAGTCATAAAATTATTATATATATAGATAATATCGTTTTAAATTTATTATTCAATGACTTAGATTCGATAAATAAAGTATTAGGTATGTATTATAAGTAAATTTTTCCCTTTAGAAAGTGGTCCATAATAGGTGACTTAAAATAGTGCATTAAACTGATATTAATTGTTATATAAATTTAAATCCATAACAGTATGTAAATAAATAATCATGTGAGGCTCAAATACATTATTTAAATAATAAATAAAAGACTTGATTATAATCAATGTATTAATGCTTATAGAGTAGTTTGTATAGTGAATGTTTAAAAGTCACAAAAGTATTTATATTATGTATTTGTTAATGATAATAAATTTATAAACGCACGTTAATAAAGTATTTATAGATTTATGAAAATATAAACTATGATGTAATGTGTGTTCAGCAAATAAATGTGAAGTTTAGCATTCGAATTCAAGTCTTATAATTGTTTGAGAGTTAACATGTGTCCATATTAATTATAATACATTTATTTATAGGTACGTATTATGTTTTATATTTGTTAGTTGATTGTTTCGTATTGGCGCTAGATTCGATTTTTTTGTTGTCTTAGAATAATTCTGCGGTCTACAAAATATATGTATTAAAATTAACAGAAAAAAACCTAAAGTTTTAAATTATTTTGAAGTCACGATAAAACCATTTAGCAACCTTTTAGTATATAGGAGCATTAAAATTCGGGAAAATATTGATTTTTACTCATAAAAATCTCTTTGTTCCCCAAATCCTTCAAAAACCTTACATTTATATTAGAAACAATGTCAAAATACGCTTATCTTGACCGAGGTTACCTATTTGAGCTGTTTGGGGTGGAAACTCTAGGTCTTTGGAGTCCTGGGGCATACGCAATGTATACAATATCTTACTATATATCGTACATAATAATCATTAAGTCCATAGGTGTACAGAATAATATAAATATTTTTGGTCAACGCTTAAATTAGTATTGCCATTCATCGTGGTTTTACTAGCATTCTCGGAACTCTGCCTTTTGGTTATGGCTAAAATATTTAGGAAATAGATATTAATTTATTGAAAAATATTAGTGGTTATTGTCTATACTTACTGTTTTTTTCTTTATTTAACTTACTAATAATTATTTATTCAGAAGTTATTCGTAAATGATTAACTATTTGCGGCAAATTCCTTTTCCGCTAGTTTTGTTAATTAGAGGCAGAATGTATCTTAAACTACACAAAAAATTAATTACCGCCAACACGAAATAATCCATCGTTCAAAATAATTATTCATAATATGTTCATTTCATTGAGTTCCAATCCTTTAGAATAGATTTTCAAATTTTAATATTCAATTGTGACTAAAAATTAAACTAGATTTCGTTGAAATAAAGTAACTATTAAAAAGTTGGGGTTTTTGTTCTTCAATGGTCGAAAAGTATTAACATCTTAATGATATTAAGAGTCGTATTCTAAAGCTATAAATAATCACATCTAAAAATATAAATAATGGCCCGAAGAAGCGCCACAAAATAAATCGAAGGAAGAGGGCCATACAAAACTTTTTTCAATTAGCATGGACAGGCGAAATTCACGATACTCGACAAAATCCGAGAGCAGTGTTAATTTACACGACTTATAAGCTACTAACACGAAAAATAAACAATACGATATCCCTCCATTTTTTATCGCTCCCAAAGTAAAAACTGTTTGGAGGCTTCGGCGCGGGTGCGGGTGTCCGCGGGGGCGGGGGGGTTTCGGGAGCGCTACTGCCTCTGACTCGGCTCACCAGTCGGTAGTACGCGCGCTCTACTCCCACCAGTCGCGCGCCATCTGCGCACACGCAGCCTTCGCGTCATATCCACTAATCATAAACACCAGTGTTCTGTGCTCTACTACTCAACCAGTGACACTACCTACCACCGGATCACAGTGATATTAACGAACAGTGTGCAAAATACTAAAAATACCAATTATGACGTTTCGTTTGTGACATTTCGTGCCATTTAACTGTTTATGGCCTATACAGCTATTGTAGTGTGCTCTTTCATTAATCTTCTATTCACCTGCCTCGGAGACACCTACTGCGGTTGGACTGTGAAATGTGACAAAAACTGCAATGATCGTGTATTGTTCATCACTCAGCCAGAGTTGGTAAACTTTGTGGGCCTACCTGTCCACGGGAGGGTTGGATGCGTCCAGCGACCGATCGTGCAACTAGTCGTCGTGTGAGGTAGGCTACATTTTTTTCGTAATTTAATACAACGGATGTGGAATAAATTGGGTAGGCAGGGTGCGCTTTTGCTACCTGTTTATTAACCATATGATGCGTGAGCGCTACACACACTTGTTTATTGTTCTACAGCAGATGTCGACCAAAAAACAATTCTGGGAAATAACGGAGCTGCGGTTAATTCTATTGTTCATTTGCTCAGTTTTGTTAGTAAAATGCTTCCTGCCACTGTGTTTCGCGGTAATTATTTTAACAGTAGTTGTATTGTTGAATAGATTTACGATGAGGTTTTAAACAAAAAGTAAGATGTAGAGGCACGAGTCCGTTTGATTGGTTTACCACCCATTATGGAAAACGATACCGTAACAGAAGACAACCGCAACGCAGTTCATGAACCTGTCTCTGCTAATGCAACAAGCCAAACCAATGAACACAGTAATGCCAAATCAATCAAAACCATAGTTCGTATAAAAACAAGGTTTTTGAAAGTAAGTAGTACCTTGGTAATGGTAGTACTATTAGAGAACCATACTAAAACAAAGGCATTTGTAGGTACTTAGAAATTATTCGTAAATGTAACACGGTAGAAATGGATGGAGTTGAACAAATAGTAGTTAATCTTTAGCATCGCCGATAAGACAACTTTAATCTTATCTAGTGATGCTTATCACCTTGACTAAAGCGAATGCCGCGGTGGTACTGTACATTCAATCAATAAACTTAATTACTTCCAGTGAAAGAAACCGTTAACTTTACCTATCTGTTGATAATTTCAATGGCTTGAAAGATTTTTGGTATTGCTTCTGACGAGAAGAGAAAATACTGAACACACGTATGCTCACCTGTGAACAAAGTGAAATCTGGCAGAGCTTGCATTGTGCTGGTAGTGATTTGACGATAAAAGAAAACAACCAATAAACCTGGAAGGTCTCTGATTCACAACAAAAGATTTCGCTTAATCAGAGATCTTTTAGAGAAATAGAAGAAGAAGAACTTTTACGTCTCTTAGTAACTAAAAGACGTCTGTTTTCTCTAAAAGTTAATCTTAGAAATACAGAGGGTCCGTTTATAGGAACGCAACTATAGCAAGATTTATCAGTTCATTGGTTTCCTTCTTCATCTACATATCTCTGAAATCCTTGCCATAGCTGAATAGGAAGGTCTAGGACATAAATATGAGCATTTGATAAGTATCCAGTTCGCCCAGAAGCAATATCCATAATGTATTAATGTCATAGTATTCTATTACCACCGGTTGCAGTGTTGTTTATTGCAATCTGTTCAGTAATACTATAATATTAAGTTTAGTAGTAGGTATTATATCATCCGTTTGTAATTTCAAAATATGTATTCATAATGGGGAAGTTGGTTTTAATTTCATATTACCATTCCATTTAACTACAAAATAAAAAAACATCATATGTATTTTGTGTAAAAAAGATTTATCACCAAAACTATTACAGAGTTTATCTAATACCTAATAGCTTTCCCATAATCAACATGTAAATTATGCAACGTTTTGTTCTAGCCTGCTTGAATAATATCTAAATCGCTTTGTAATATTCAGTGTGATTTAGCGATCAAATGAAGAAGTAACGTTTTCTTGCCATCGCCTCGCATTCTTGCCAGCGACATCTCGATCCATATAATTAAAATACATTTGCGTAATATTAGATGGATAACGGTGATATCAGTGTATCTAGCTTTGTACACTCTGAACAAAATTCTAGACCCGGAAGCCACAAGCACTTAAGTCAATAATCGAGTATCTTGAAAAGTTTACAGGCCGATGTTTTTAATGTCTGGTATAAAAAAAAACTACTGAGATGGTATTTATTATTATTTTTTATTAGTCACTTAGTAATTAGCTATACACCAAACTAAACTAGTTACTCTATGTTTATTAGTACATAATAAAATCTGACTTAAGTTTGTTTGACCGCTTATAAATAGGTAATGAGACATGACTTACGTGTTTCTAACACGTATGTCATATCACATAATGATCTCAAATAATAAGTCATACGCCTTACCTACTACAAAACTACAATATAAGTAAGTCATTATACCTACTAAATTTTTTAATAACTGAGCATGTATAAAAATGCGTTAAACATTAATCAACAAAAACAAATCCATAAAAAACTTAATCACTATCTTCAGAGCTTTGCAAATCAGGGTCGACGTTCCTAGCATCTGCAGCGGTTGCTAAATTTTTGTAAAAACGGTGGAAACATTCCGGTACGAGAGGTAATAGCGAAATTATGTCTCGTTTTTTTTCCATACTTATTGGCACTGGGTTGTTTGTTATCGGTGAAACAGTCAAATTTATGGTGCCGGTTCGTGTGCTCCTTCTGAAGTTAATGGCTTTAAAATCTTCATCTCTGGAAAGTGAGTTTTTATATGTTATTACTCCAAAGTCCGCCTCGTAGCACAGCCACTTCACATCATGCCATTTAAAAACATTGTTTGAAGTGACTTTTTTTCGGGCTACTAGTGGCCCTTTTAGCAAACTCGCAAAGTCCATGAACTCCGCTTGTTGCATTTCGTGCACGGTAAACTTTTTACTGCTCGACCTTACTAACTGCATCCAGTCATGCGGGTGATATACTTGAATAGCAGATTTTTTCTTTTTTTTCTCAATGATGGCATGATCTAAATCCACTTCCATGTGAGTGTGGCCTGGTACCATAAATTTGTGATGAATTTTTTTTAAGGAGGGTTTCAGTGTCATCAGGTATGTAAACATTGCGGCTACGTGGGTATTCTTGTTTTGACCTCCACATGTATCGGAGTACAAAATAACTTCAGAAATGTCCTGAGGCAGTTCTTTGAGGTGGATGAATAAACAAGATGCTATTTGATTAGCACCTCGACCCGAGATTCCCTCATGCCACATGTAATGTGTAGACAATCCCGTTGCATTGTCGTGCACAGTAAGATTAAATGTCCAAAGCTGCCTTTTATAAAAAGCTACGGATGACTCTAAAGCTGGAGTAGGTAGACACTGTTGGAGATCAAAAGAAAGGCACTTAATGGTTTTGTCTATTGATGCAGTCATTTTGTCAGACTTTTTTTCATTATAAGCCATATCAGCTGCAAGCAAATGTGACTCACGTTCCGCCTCAAGGGTTAATTTTGCAGTTTCGTCGTTGGCGACACTTATCTTCATTTTAATGATGTCACAGTGGTGGCAAGTGTCAACTTTTGGCTTTTTAAAACTCAACTTTAATTTATGAAACTCTCTTCGGTAAATTTTGTCACTGACGGGGTTTTCATGAGACGTTTTATATAAAGAATACATGATTGAAATTGTTAAGTGTGATGGTAAATACTTTCGGCTACTTTTTCGTCTTGTGTAGTGGCTCTCGTATAACGGGAAGGAATTAATATGGCTAATCACTTCAAGAATCTTTAGATCTGAATGTTTATTTGCTGGAGTTTTCTTTCCACGTTTATCTGGTTGAATTATTCCACTGTAGTACTGGGAAGTTTTCCATTTTCCGTCAAACGAAACGAGACGCTTATTTTAAGACTAAAAATAGTTGCATGAAACAGTTTTTTTTAAAACACTTTTTTGTTCAACAGTAATCGTCACTTAACAATTAATTTACACTTGAAGTCACAGAATAATTACTATCAAATCGATCCGAAGTACCTAATTATTCCAAAAACACCGAATAATTGCAATGAGCGAAAGCAATGCACAATACACACATGACGCACGCACGTGTTATTATTATTACAAAACAAAACAAAACAAACTTTACCTTTGAACTCCACTCGAATTTCACTCCTAAAGTTTTTTTTTTAATTTGGTCGTTTTGTATCTTATCTATATCGCAATAGAGTTCACTATTCTATCCAAAAACGACATACCTACGTAGGCCCACTTCGCAACGGGTTTCTTCAAAAACACGTTTTTCTGTAATCCCAAAGCAAACAAAATTTTACGCTCTATAAAATAAGGATCTGTTTTGCCTGTTCCTATTCTATCCAAAAACGACATGGGTTTCTTCAAAAACACGTTTTTCTGTAATCCCACAGCAAACAAAATTTTATGCTCTATAAAATAAGGATCAGTTTTGCCTGTTCCTGCCTGCCTTGTATAAAAACGTTTTCGAGAAGCAGGGACAAACTCTTTTTATTTTATATTTTATCGTTAAAGGATTAGAGTTCATTATTGTTCGCACCTGTCAGACAGATTTGAAACTGTTTTGGCGCGCCGTTCCTTCCAATCATTTCGTTCGTTCAAAAAGCGTTCTAGCGAACCTTAGTTTTGTTCGTTTGACAGACTGGTTTCAGTCAGCATTAGATTCGTGACGTTTGACAGTTTTTTTAGTAAGTGTTTTATGATTGAACGAGAAAGCGTTTTGTCGTTTCACATAGACAAAGTGTTTCATGAAACTGTTTTATAAAAAAACGCCCAGTACTATTCCACTGGAAGTGCTGCGTTTCTTTAAACCTATCAGTTTAACAAAATTATCCGTTATCGCCAAGGTTTTTAAAAAGCAACCTTGACATACGGATATTTTTTCACTGTTAATGTCTAAATGATACCTGTAGGTACATTGTCTAAATTTTTGCCGTTCAGGATCCTCGACACGATGTCGTTCTGTTTGTTTTTCCTGGATGGTGATTAGAGATGAAACGAAAGCTGCTCTCAAATCATATGACCCAAGATTCCAAAATTCCTTATGAATTACAGCACGTTGTTCATTACTTATCTTTTCTCGGCATTTATTTCGACAATTAGGTAGTTCCTGCATTTTGCGTTCTTCTACATTTTTCCCAGAAGCCGTCACATACGAAAGACCAAGATTGCGCTTCAATTTACTTTCTCGTTTTCTTTTTCGGCTATGTACTGATTGTTGAGGTAGAGATTGTGGCAGTTCTTCATCTTCTGCAGATAGGTTGGGACTTGGTTCAGTGCGTGTAGGGTCAGGCACAGAGTATGTTGGGTCAGCCACAGAGTCATCACTAGAAAAGTCACTGGGTGTTTCATCAGGAGCTGTATGTGTTTGAGTTCCTGATGTGCTTGGTTCAGGATCAATAAAAACACTTTGATCACTATAAACAGCGGTATCTTCTGTGAGCAGACTAGGGCTGGTTGATGATTTTTGAATTATTGTCACGTGGTCAACGTCAGACTGTTCGTTTTGTGGCTCGACAGAAGTTGTTGGTTTCTGCGTCCCAGATGTACTTGGTTGCACAGTAGTAGTTGTACTATGGTCACCTAAAATAATACAGAGCTATGTTATTCGCATAAAAAATTAGAAAAATAATAATGGTCTCTAAATAAATCAATTAGGTATTTAGTAAATTTATCATTCAAAAATTTTCATAAAATGTTACTCCTATTTTTACATTAGACTAAATAACAAATGCTAAATTAAAATGTGAGTATTTATTAAAAAAATATGATAATACGTACCAGTAGTTGTATTTTTTATATTTATAACAAGGTTTAGTATTTTTCTCCCTCTCGATTCCATAGTAACTTATAACATTATCATTAATTGCACAACACAACCACAGCATGGGTCAGAATTGTTTATAATGGTGGCTCAAAACAAAATCTTCACGAAGGCACTTCACTTCTTAAAATCCTGGAATTTCTAATGGCCATAATGCATTTTAACAAAAAATAAAGGGTAGGTCGAGAATCTTGTGGGTGAAACAACTTAAGTCAGATAGCTGAAGTCAAAAACAATAATAAAACTATAACGAACAAAAGTACTTAAGTCGACTTAAGTGCTTACGGTCCGGCACTAGAAGTGTTCCAAAAACATAAGTTGTTTGGTGCGTATTACTACCGGCTCGCGAATTGAAGCCCTGTGACTTAGTTGCTTATTGCCGTCGAAGGATTATACAAAAAGCAAAGCCCTGTCAGTTTTTAGCATTTCGAGAAAAAAATGACTTAAGTGCTTATGGACGCCGTGTCTAGAATTCATCTCTATATATTCCTTAGTAACTTGAACAGTGGGTAGGTAGACATCGTACACTTTATACCTCCATTATAATATTGTTTCTAATTGCAATACGTCGTGCCAAGCAAGACAACTAACAATGGCTATAAACCCACTCCTTGTACTACTGTTTTAGCTAGCTAGTTTTTTATGGGATAAAGACATTCTGTTTAATCTCAAAACAACTGTAATTGTAAACAAAGTCTAAATCCCCTAAAATATTCCTTTAAAAGCTTTATGTTATTAAAATGCAGTTTCCATTACTTACTGCAGTACCTGTATACATATTCATATCAAAATTCTTGAACCGAAAGAGAGATAAAAGTAGTCATACAGCTTCGGAGCAAGTAAGATGGTAGAAACTCGATCAAGAACGGCCTAAGTGCGAGGAAGATAAACGATACATATCCGTGAGTGGGAATGAGAGGGAAGGAAAATCAGAAGGCTTTTACGGTAGAACGGGCTACGTGCAGTGAAATGTGGACCCGGCGATTGCCTTCTTTTTCGATCTCGCTTGAATAAATTGATTTTAAGATTAATCTTTTGTAAGTTGATGTTACTGACGCCTAGTTTTTTATAGCTTTAGAAAAATATATGATTGGGACTATCAATTTTATGTTTACAAATATAGGGAGGGAGTAATCAAAGAGAGGACTTTTATAACCTTAGACACAAAATTTATTAGATAAACTGTAAAACGTTTGAGGAAAGTAGATACCATAATTAATTTTAAAATATTTTGAGAAACGGGTCGATTTGTAGGTATGTATAGTAAAAATTACAACTGTATATTTTTTAATAAAATCCTATGCATGCGATACACCGGAAACACATGAAAACAGAGCTAAATACTGCGCACTCCAAGAGACTGGCAATAAAACGAAGTGTCAGTTTTACTGTCCCAAAGCATGATGCTCATAAGAAGGGAATAGTAATGTTCAATCGTAAATCTCAGAATAGCAGCCTTTGGATATACAATCCATACTGTATAAGCTGCCGTTGAATCAGACCTATTTATCGTAAATTGATCAGCCAGTGGTTGGCAATGTAGCTACACGATAATAAAATCCAAATGTAATTTAATTACACTTAATTAGGGGCCTTATAGTAGGCACATAGTATATACCAAAGTAGGTATATAAGCAAGGTTTCTATTTTTAGAGGGACGGGACCTACAAAATTAAAATTTTAGTATAGAAAAAACAAAAATAACGGAAATGTAAAAATCCGTGTATAATTAGTTCATAAACTTTATAAAATAGATTAGTCAAGATGAATCATAATTTTGGCTTTAAAGTTAAATGTATGGGGAAAAAGTTTAAATGTATTTATTCATGCGACTCGATGTAATATATCAAGTAAAGACACTAATGTCCAGTCTGCATTGAAATCCGGTCGCGATTTACATTTACTGATACCACCAGAAGCTGAGAGCCGATACGATCGAACGTAAACTGTTGAATGATGCATGAGGCATTTAAAAGATAATCCCAAAATATAAAAAGGTAAATAGATCAGATATAATGTATTCAAAGTAGACGATATTTTCCATTGAACATGCTGAGACAAATCCTATGTAAATGAGACACAAAATACACGTTTAATTTCAATATTCAGGACAGTTATCGTGAGAATCAATTTTGTATTCGGAGACAATATAGAGCTACTTCATTAAGCATGATTCTCGATCCATAAATTTAAATGTTAAGTAACTCGCATGCTGTACACACAACGGATCACGTTAGAACGGTTGTCAAAGATAAGATCTAGAGAAAGGCATGAAGATAAATAAACTGCGATTAGTCAAGTCTAATGGTAACGCAAACACGAGCAGAAATGCTGTACAACGGTAGATTATTTAAGGATACCTACGTCTGTTAACCAACCATTATATTGATGTCTTATTTTCAGGTATACATGTAAGCGTGATGTCGGAAAACGGCGGGACAGTTGCATCACGGGCGTCAACACCACGTCCAGTGCAAGATCAACCAGTCAATACCCCATTACGGTCCAGGCATGATCAATTTCTCGCAAGCAGCGCTGAAAGGTCTCAGCAGCGACCATCTTCCAATGGCAGAATCCCAAGCGGGAGCTTTGAGTCGCCACCACTGCCATATCATAGACAGATAACAACAGGTTCTCTACTTGCCTCAAATCATAGAGAATCATCTGCGTTTGTCCCTGTCGTACCTCAACGATCAATGCATCCTGTGATGTATCCTAACGAAATGCACCCAGCTTTGATACCATCGGAAATTATTGACAGAGAGAGAATGATGGAAAGGGACCGGTCAGAGCCGTCTAAAAGTTCACCAGATAGAGCGTCAGGGAACTTTCCCAAACGGAACTCTTTTGATTTGATGGCAATGATGGTTGAAAAGAGAAAAGAGGTAGCGTTGAGAGAAGCAGCTGCGGCAATGCTCTTACCTCACCACCGAACAACATCTATCGAAATGATGTCAGATGGATCATCGCAGCCTGGAATGTACGGGCCTCCTGGGACTTTTCTCGGGGCACCTGGTCCTTCACCCACTGCAGCTGGTACCTTTACTTTTCCTGGAGCTGGATTGTTTCCACCAGGGGCAGGACCCCATCAAATGCATCCGCATCTAGACAGGCGGTTGCTGCGTGCGCCAGGAAGAGCGTCAAGACCCAAGAAGCAGTTCATTTGCAAGTTTTGTAACCGTCAGTTTACGAAGTCCTACAACCTGCTGATACACGAGAGGACTCACACGGATGAGCGGCCTTACTCCTGTGATATATGCGGGAAGGCGTTTAGAAGACAGGATCATTTGCGTGACCATAGGTAAGCTTGTTTTTATTTCTATGTTTTATGCAATGTCGCTAGCTCTTCTTTAGTAAACACGCAGATGGAGTCTATTAAATTCGTAAGAAATCGCCTAAAATAAGTCCGCACTGAGTCTAATGTATTGTCATTATTCGATTCATTTGGCTGCCTGAACGTACTTGGTTCCAAATGTAGGTATTATAATAATCTGGTCGTTAAAATAAAAAGTTATTTTTACTGATAGTCTGATACAAATTTGATTGCTCTTGCAGACATTTTAATTTTCTACAACGCTGATCATAGTCTTTTAAGTTGATATAAATGTAAACGGCAGCCGGTGTAACTCAAGGTGCAGATGCTAACCCAACTGTGGCTGTATCCGGTCACTACTTGGAATTGTAATATTTATAAAGTTTCTCGATTACAGCTTCGTGGAAATAGATCTACCTATAGTCATTAAATAAACTCATCATCGTAAATCCAGGATACAAATTAATCTGATTGATGTAAAGCGTTGATCAACAGAACTACCATAAAGTACCTACTTACGATTTAAAGAGTCAACAGCCTTAAGCAACAACAGCCTAAAGAGCTAAATACTTTTCGTTTTTAAATCTAATCTCAGACCGTACAAAATTGAAAAACGTTTTTTTCGATATGAGCGGATTAAATGTTACTCATCAATCTTTTGAAATATGGCCACTTATGAGAATCGTTCTAGGATCTAAATCTGATATTTATTGATGTAATAAAAACTGGTCGTACTTTGTAGTCGTTTCAAAAGTGATACAGATTTATAAAGAAGGCTTAAAATACAAGATCATGTATGGAAAATATGTAGTAATATGCTCTTATATTATGATCCTTTAAACGAATAAACAGAATGACTAAGTTTATCCTTAAACTTAATACCTATCACACACCTGTTTAACTTTGTTATTTTAGTTTTCTAATTTAATATTTTGTCGTACTTACAGAGTATATACATTAACATTAGATGCCTACAATACTCGTATCAGTCATTATTTCAGTAGCTATTTCCTCAAGTGCATCATCGTAGTCTGGTTTTATTTTAACTTAATAAATAGGTATTACGTCTTGTAAATTATCTTTATCTGTAGGCTCTTTGCAATAATTCAACCAATATTCGTACTGATTTTCAAGGAAGTTCATTAGACATAATTCAAGAGCCACCAAAATAATAGTAACTCTACAGATCAAAAAGACCAACTCATGGACTTCGTCGTACATTTGGACTTTTTTACTTTTGGACCGTAATTAGTTTAAATTCTGATGACTCATGCAATTCTATTGATGGTAACGCAGTTGAAGAACTAGGATTGAGTACAGCCAACAAAATATCGAAATCTAGTCAATTAAATTGCGTCCCGTGTCGTGCAATAAAAAACAAGAACCTATTGCTTAGTGATCAACTGATTAGCTTAATATTTGAGTAAGGTTTAGGTTAATGTTTATTTTAGCTACATATAGTTAGCATTATAACTTCGGTGCGATATCAAATTCAATTATTGTTGTTTTTTCGTTCTGGGCTTTATTCTGGTTTTTAGTTTTTTAACTATATACCAATCTACATAGTTGAAACGTGATCCGATTTTGTCTTAGAGTGTAAAAAATACTGGACGCTGTTTTTATTGCTGACGCTACTCCAAGCTTGAAGGCAATTTAATACCATTGGTCCAAAGCTCTTCGTTATCATTCTAGTATATTACCCATAAAGAAGTTTACTACGGAGAGCAACAAAAAAGTTCACATTCAACGTCGGTCGCTTATAAAACTTGTATCTAGTACAATAATATTTTGTAAATCTGCGTTTTTATGACGAATAAAATGCATTAGGTCATTGTGGTGGTCATAAGTTGTTTTTTCTCTGCTTAAATTATATGTAGGTATGACTGAATTACTCTAATTGGCATGTTCCATACTGCACTGCATAATATCATGTTATTAAATTCCCACTCCGTTATTATGACCCACGAAAATAGCGATTTTGACCCTCTGAAGGACATAACCAAAACAAATGGCTATAGCGCGATTCCGAGAAAAATCTAAGCAAAAACTAAATTACCCTCTACATTATTTTAGGTAAGAGTAAAATTCACGGATATTATAAATATTATTATGATGGATATTTAAAACACCAACTGGCCTTACGTAAACATTTATTTTAATGGCCAGCGCTTATCCGATTCGATCGTCGAAATCGAAGCGTGATCAGAATTTTATAGTACCAAAAATTTGAAGAAAATTAACTTAGCAAATAACGAGGCAACCGAGATAAGTCTGCTGATTGCGATGTAAGTGCAATTACGCAAATGAGCGAAGTGCTTTTTATAATTCATAACAAAATATTTATCGATGACTTTTTGTAAAAAACATGGGCTTTTTAATTTGCAAATGCTTTTAGGAAACTTGATCGGGAGTAAATCAGTGCTCAAGGAATACAGAATCCTTTATGTATTCAAACTTAGTGAATACAACCTATAATAGCAAAGCTATCTCAAAGATGTGTATAGCTAGGACTCAGTACAGAAGTTTAAAAAGTTTTGATTGGAATTCTTAATATAATATCAAGATTCTTTAAAAGAAAATTACGTAGCTCTCTCGTCTTTTACTCACCTTTCTTAAAACTCTCAGATGCCAGTTTTTATGATCATATGCATTAACCAAGAACGCCTTTAATCAAAAACCTACAAACATACGACCATAAATAAAACATAACCGCTTCCCACCAGAAATTATGAAGGGGCAAACATGCTCGCTATAAAAGTAGCTATAACATAGAGCATACCACAGGTTCAATATCTTGGTGAAGTGTATGAAGCTATCTACTCTCATTAATCCTTCGTAAGGGCTATTTCTTATGGAAAACTGGTTTAGTCTCATGAGAAACGTTCAATAATAGCCAGACTAGATCTCACAAACATAACACTTTGTAAACTGTTGCCAAACTTCCAACATGAGTTATTTTACATTGAATATTTTATCTTGAGGCACATATGCAATTATGATTGGTCCAAAACCACATATAATGGGACCGGAGCCTCCACGCTCGTTCCGATCGCTCAAGGGGCCACGGCAAAAAGGGATATCAAATTAATACTGAATCCATAATAAATCAAAGGAGGCAGGTGGACTTGGCCAAGAACAAGAATTTCGCCTACGGTCTTTTAGAAATTATCATTTTGTAGAGCGGGCCAATCATAACATCGTATCGGGGTTTATCTCGTTCGAAAATACTCAAATTGGTGGCTGGAATCTGCGATATCCGAATAATTCCTAAAATGTCGATTCCGATCCCCAGGCATTAATAAATTGTCACGCGATATTTAAATTCTTAACCTGTTGAATTTTCCTGTTACACATAAATAACCCATTTTGCATCTAATTACATGAAAAGTTAGCACGAGAAATTTTAAGTCAGGTAAAATATAATTTGACAAACTGATGACTGAGACGTCTGTTTTTGTAAAATACCATCCAAAAAATCCTACAAAAGTGAGAATCAATGTTACAAAAGAATATTTTCTAAACATTGAACCTATTACTTGCAATCGGTTACTTTTAAGTTGTACTTAGAGCTTGAAATAGTCGTGACCAAAGCTCTAGAATAATTAGCCTGATACAAGTGCGCGCGAACCACTCGTCGATTTCACAGTATCTCATTCGCTTTTGAAAGTTCTCTCCATGACCGTTGCGCAACTTTTTCGTTTCGTTTTAACATTAAGGACGGGCTTCAATCGCATCCTGCACCTGTACAAAATAAATTATGATATTTATTTGTACTGATATAAGTCAAAATGCTGCCGTTGGGTATCCGATGTCCAAAAATCTGGTTATAGAATCTGCGGTCAGTGTATTATTTAGCGATTTATTATAATTCTTGTTTCTTGTAAATATCAGCAATAACTTGTTTAATGCTTATCACATTCCATTCCTGGATTCTTTATTTAAATTTACTTCTGGAACACTTTGAGAATACATTGTTTCATGTATGGAATGAAGTCAAGATCTGCGTATCAATTATATTAGTAAGGTAGTTCACTTTTGAATCTTGAAATTTCACGCATGACTGGTTTTAAACGGTAACAGAATGCTGCCTAAGATTATTCAGACTATTAGAATGGATCGACAGGTTAATGTATTCTTGAAATAGTTTGCGTGTTATGTTCCAAAACGTTTTTTGTCGCTATACCCAAGCAATTAAGTGTAGCGTTCGCGTGATTCGGTTTCACGGTTTTTTGTTAATTTTCCTCTAACTAACTCTTTTGCATATAATATACATTTAAATTAATATTGTAGGTATGTAGGCTTGGTAAATATAATATACAGCTTTATGTGTGTTCAGGATTGAATTGAAAATCATTTTATTGAAGAGGTGTGACAAGATTTCTGATAACAATCTCTGCTATAAAGTGTCTGAAATTAAACTTTTACTACCTTATAATTTTAAATTTCATGCGCATGTACCTACACCGTGTATTTCCTCGAATGTTCAAGGCTTAGCCAGAAATAAAACTTTGTAAGTTTTTAGCATCCATGTGAATTCGTTGTAAATTACACATTATAATTTTCCGTAACGTCTTGGGGCCAAGCGTGTTATTCAAATTGAAGTTCATTGTGCTAATCCGCCATGGAATGCTTTGATCCGATACGTGAGAAATTTATATTTTTATTCCTTTTTAAAATCCTTATTTTATCGCGTATTTTAAACTCGTAACGGGTTTTTATTGATTTTTATATTTAGCATTGTCAGCTTACATTTATCATTTTATCGATATCCGTTTAATAAAATACAACTCTAAGCGTGGGTAAACAATAGAGGCTTTATCTTGACCGTCCAACCATAACTTAAATCCTTAGCTTCGGCTCATCTATGCAAATCTCGTCTCTAACCCTACGCGTTACAGTGCATCAGTGAATAACAGAATCGTGCTAGTGCGTGGGTTGACAAGACATAATGCTTATCGTCGATTTAGCATTTCTTTGCTACCTAATCCAGTTTTTAAAAGCAATAAAGCTTGAAAAAACAGGTTATATCGCTTGTTTTGGTATTATACTTACTACTGTTTTCAACATACACCTATAACAGAATAATCTAAAGTATTTTTTTTCGCTTTTAAATCATTTTGATACGTCAATTTGTATATCATATAAAACATGAGCATTACATGCTCTTTAGCCAATCTAGATTGAGTTCTTCGTATAGTTCTTACAACACTTTTAAAATTCTCTCTCGCGCCAATAGAATCTTGGCAGGCCACTTGCTCGAAGCCACCAATGTTCACAACTTCAAGAACGTTTGAATGCCAGAGTGGGCTTGACGACTGCTCGAGCAAACAGTGACCGGTCGTTGTCCAAATAGTGCCTTAGCTCGTGAGGTATGAACATTACAGCAAGGTATTTGTTTAACATGGCATACTTGGCTTAAATAATAATATTCTAATGTCTTGAAACTCTGAGAATATTATATTGATTTAGTTAATAGTAATCACTCTATAATAAGATGAGAAAGAGAGTTTAATGAATACTATCTCAGTATAGTATATTATATCCTATTCAATACCTGTTTTTTTTTTTATAAAAGATCATGATAATGCTTTTTACTAATCACATTTTTTTAACCCTAAAAAGAGCCCCTCTTTAGTCGAAGTTTCATTAAAATCAGCTTTGAAAATGTCCCAGTCCATTGTCGTTTTGGAAGATGGAAGAAAGGCATCTCGGTCTACGTGCCGCCATTAATCATATGACGACGCTCTCAAACCCACGAGGCTTACACAAACAAGCGACCAGGTAGATCCTTCATCTCAGATTTGAAGAATTTCTTGTTTGAAAAGTTTCTTGACTGAAAAGTTAAGCTAGTATAATTTCTTCATGACTACATCAGCTTATAGATATGTTTTAACGGGCAAATAACTGAATAATTTCTTTATTCTAATGTTCTGTAACATTCAACACCAATTATTAAAATATTCCGTATTAAAGTACGTACCGCAGTTTGTACGTACTTTGATACCGAATATTTTACAGTCGCAACATGCAGTCTTGTACGAGTAGCTTCTCAATTTTATGTTCCTAATGAATTGCCGTTAATTTTAAAGCTATAAAAATATGAACTGTCAAGATAAAATTCGGTTGTGACCCAGGTATAGAATATGGATAAAATGAGTGAGTTGATATTATCGCTGCAACCCACAGGGTTTAAACCAGTCGTCCTTGGTGGTTGAACCTCACTACTCCCTGGAGATGGGATATTGTATCTTTAAATTTAGTTCTTCTCTTTTGGAATTGAACGAATTTTTGGTATGAGTTATTTCTCACATAGATTCCCAAAGCATTGTCAATCTTATTTATTTTATTCAATTCGTTTCGTTTCGTTTTTAATATGGTTTATACGGTCTTAAATATTATAATAGTGTAACATTACTTCTCCAAAATACACAACATTCAGAAGTTCCTTAAGATTAGAAATAAAAATTACATATTAAAAGTTCTAGTTAATAGTCACTAAAATATAATATAAGGAAATGAAAATAAACTTCAATAATTTTAAACTAATAAATTCTAAACTTTAATTCCATGAATTCTTAAACATTATAACATTATTTTTAATTTCTTAAAAAAAAATTGGTAACGGTAAATCGTAAGGGATTTTATTATATATCTTTGAAACTTAGGATCACTTTCTGATCGTTAGATATCCTCATTTTCTATAACTGTATAGTGATTGCTATAGTCATGCTTCCTAATACACAGATTGATGTTGATTCTAATTCCATTTACCATTTTTTTATCCAGCTTAAAATTGAATTAGTGGCTTTCCAAACATTTGTTAGTGACAGGTAGCATAGCAAATTCAACATTGAAAAGGCCAAAGAAGCCCAAAGCTTCAGAAAATAACCTTCCTAATCCTTTTAACAAAAACCTCTCGGATGGATTCACTCAAAAAACCTACGGCTTAAATGTATAGTTCGAAACCGAAATAATCACGTTATTTATTACTTGCTGGTGAGACCGTCTATAATCTCCTCTGAGTACGTACAGCCTCATTTTATAGAAGATTAAAACCATTGATTGAGTTTCGAAAGATTTCCTATAGTAATAAAAGATACTAAAACTAGATTTTGTCGTAATGAATCCGATTATAATGCTTTATAAAAATTGCTCTTTTGCTTGATGTATTGTTGTTTCTGCAACAGTTTTTTTGATATACGAACTTTGTCTTGGATGTCGCAGTTCGATAATAATTAGACAAGATTTTTATCATTTACTACAGAGGCCATTTTATTTTACTGTAGGTATAGGTACGGTAGTAATAAATAAAAATCAGGTAATAAATACATTTTGTTTTACTATCGATTGAATTCCCAGTACCTGATTGTTATCTATCTGTCCTAATTTAAGTTTGTATTATGTACATTATCATTAAAGAAAATATCTTATCTTGTATTTGTACTTAAAATTTTAAATTATTTGTCTGTGTTCTATTACGAGTTTTCATACAATCGTTTAAATCAGATTCAGCAGGAAATTGGTACCAATGTTTATTCTTAGCTCTTATTTCATTTTAACAGTGTAAAAATTAACACAACCTCACTTTTAACATATTCCCACTGACCACCAATAAAACTATCTCACCAAACGATTACTGACTATTACTCTCAATTACACCAAACACTTAAACTGGATTTACGATGCAACCAAAATTAACACTCTACTTCAGCTTAATTGCCACCCCACCGATAATAAATCATATGATGCTGGATCGACAACAAAATTGTAACAAGGATATTTCTAATTGGATTTGTACGAAGACTATCAATATATTTTGATTAATGTTCTTAGTTCCCAGCAACGAGAAGTCTTGGATCAAACCTGTGTTGTTACTGATTAGTTGAACTGGTTGATCCACTTGTATCCTTATTAGTTCTTGTTAAAATTTTATAAGTGTATACTTTAGATCCCTGGTATTTACAACTAATTTAGATAGTATTATGCTGGTTAAATCACCGTATCATTTTTGGTCCAACCCAAAACACTTTGTGAACCTATCAGAGTAATTATTATTGGATAGAATCAATATGTTATATTATTATGATTCAGATGTTTATTAAAGCGATCAAAACAACGCGATTGCCTCGCAGCCTTCGAGAAATACTTTGTTTTGTTGCTTTTTAACCAATCTAAATGTACTAAAGATCGAGTTCCCAAACATTATATGAACCGTGAAAAATTATGTTTTGGGACTATTCAAGCGCGGTCATAAACGTAGATATTTGATTCTGAATCAGATCAAATTACAGATTTTTTCTCAAGAATGATGGCGCCATTTTTTTAACAGACGTCGTGGTTATTATGTAAAATGATACAAAAAGTCTTATTACTTACATGGGTTGAGGCTACAAAAACCACATTTGGCAAAAAGTGTAATTGAAGATGTTATTCGTGACGCGCGTGTAATTACATTTAATTCGAATTCGTCAGCTGGTTATTTTAGATGTTTTGTTTATGAGTTTTTAAAAGTAACCAAAGCCATTGCCATGGTGGTACTTTCACCAAAAGTTGCGCCTTTTTTAGGGTTTATAAAAGAAATTTTAATCTATGATCTAAATACGCTTACATTTAATGTGTATTTCTTTACGTTTTTATGTTATATTTCTTATAAATGGTTCTTATTAGTCGTTATTCACACACCAACATCAGAAACTACAGGTTTTTCATAAACCTATAACAGGCATCAGTCTCTCACAATACAAGTAATTCTCTAAGTACTTTACTCTCCCATTAAATACATTTTAAACTAGCTAGTTTAGGTGCCTATCATACCATGTAAGTTTGATTACTTTGGTGAGAGAACATAAATGTTTTATGTATGTATTTCTTTTAAACATGGTTTTTTATTGCGGTGCCAATAATATTATTATATAATTGATAATTTACTAAACCTTTATTTACTCTTTATTAGCCAGTATGAGGGGTAAGGGGTTTAGTCTCTTTTAAAGCTTTGAATAATCCCATAGACAGATAGTTTCTACAAGTATTAAACTCCACATTTAAACCGATGCACCTGACATCGGCAGTAAGTACACAGTACATGAATGTTTGCGTCAGTCAGAGGTGAAATTGTGTGTGAAGCGGCAGTGGCGAGACGTCGCTCCCATTACGTCGCTTGGTCTGTGCGCCCGCGCCGCCAAACCGGCTGTGGCCGCCGTGAGGTATGTAGGACTGAGGCTAGTGGAATGTATTTTTAATGCATTTACTGCCCAGCTTACAGCAAGTCGCGCCGCCTCCGCAATTAAAACGCTAACCAAACTGCACATGGATGCATGGGGCTCTTAATGTATTTTCCGCGAGACATGTTTAAAAGGTTTTACAAAAAAATCGTAATTTTATTTTATTAAGCTATAATTTTCAAAGAAACTGATAAGAATAGATGACAAACAAAAATTAATTTTACAAATAGATCTTCTTCCACTTGCAAATCTGTCATATCAATCAATAAAGGATGATGGTGAGATGATTAATTACCTTCTGAAATAAATAAAGATTTCACACGAAAACATCATTTAGAAGAGTATTTTCATACTTCAGTAGAGTATTTCCTATCTAACCCAAAACTCAATAAGAATAGAGTAACCACCTCTAAATTTCAAAAGAACTGCCTCGCAGCTACATACCAAAACGCGGCACGGTCCAACCTCGCCTCGCTCCATTAGTATTTTCCATTTATTTTTTGTCCACGTACCTGTCCGACTTTTGGGGATTCGACTTTTTATAATGTTGGTCGCACGTTGGTCGCGCGACGAATACAAAGTTTCTTTGGAGCACCGGGAAATAAATGATGCTGCGTGGAGCTATGCGACTCGACTTTATTATTTTTCGATCAAGTTTTTGTACTGGAATCCATCAAGGGGATGGGAATCTTGTATTAGTTTATTTTGGTTCTCGCAAACTCTTGTTCGCATGCAAGAGTGAATCGTCCTTTCACAAGATTCCCAAAATTCTATCATAATTATGTAGTTTCAAATTGAACTTATCTGATAACTTTGTAGTTCCATTTTTGAAAGCACCTGCTCTCTTAATTAGACTTTTCTATTTATTTGTTTAATGACCCCAATAGATCATTATTTCTCTGCTTTCGATTCTCGAGCTCATTAACATCGGTTCCCGTTAAAGGCAATCATTCTTTATCGAAATTAACGTTTGTCTATTTTCTTATGTCACGGCATCTTGGTTTACATCCATCATTTTGTATTCTCTCTGTAATGTTCAAAAATAAAACCTTAAGTTTTATTATTTCTGTTTGTTGTAACCTCTCCTATGTCAGGTTTTGACACGGCAACTTAGCTAGTAATTAACTTGTAAATGTCTTTGAGTATTGGCAGCACACAAGTAGCTAAAGTATTGACATTATGCAGATTAACTCAAGTACTCTCCACGTTTTTGCTATGACTTGCGCACATTTGCATTCTCATTAGTTTTTGCTTTGAGTAAATGAACTGTAGCTGAGTATTTATTTTACTTCGGTTAGTGTTTCCAACAAAGAGATTTGTGACTTGGCCGATATTAGTAGAATTAGCTATTTTTGTCTGTCCTGTGCAGTCTAGTAATTTTTTCTTATCAGTAATTTATCTTAGACATCTTAACTATTATATAGATTTACGTGAAGAAATCTTTGAAACGTTACGTATTGCGTTAAGTTCTTCTAATAACCATTCTAAACATTTATGTACAAGTAAGTAAATTTCTCATAAAACACCAACGACAAAGAAAAACTGCGTTGGCGTCTTACAGTGTTGGTAGCATAACAATAAACTGAGCTAAAGGAAACCAGCTTAGTTGGTTGTAAAGAGATAACAGTGCGTGGGCACAGACAAGGCAAGAGTACTCACTTAAGTGCGGCTTTTAAAAGTTCAACTGCTTTCTTGAAATCATTTTAAAAGTCTTACCGAGATCTTAAGAAACGAGTTATTTCACTCGACTCATTTCAGATGTAAAACGCAATTTTCTACGTCATTAGTAAGAAATAATCAGTTCTTGAGTTTTACGACAAATGTTTGTGCATATGAAAGATATGTTGATGAACTTGAAACCTTTATATTCTTATAAGCCGTCATGAACTATCAACAAATTGATATTGATGAAGTTAATCATCAAAATCGATATCAATCAACAAATATCTTTGAAATATATCCTTTATTAGAGCGTTGCACTTATACCGAATAAACCTTCCAACCTACCAAGTTGCGTTATCCGAATGCTAATGTATGATAATACTCCCATGTAAGCTTTAGTCAGTAACCGCTTTTACATCAGCTCACTGCATCTTGAATAACTTAACCCTTTTAAAGTGTTCGAGTAATTTGACCCTAGCAATAATTTTGATAGATACTTAATATCTAAATAAATATACATCTAATCAAGTTTCAAAGTCGTTAGAACTAAATACACAGGTATTCGC
Source organism: Eupithecia pulchellata (assembly GCA_963931895.1). Taxonomy (NCBI): domain Eukaryota; kingdom Metazoa; phylum Arthropoda; class Insecta; order Lepidoptera; family Geometridae; genus Eupithecia; species Eupithecia pulchellata. The sequence goes on from OZ007540.1 coordinate 3,800,352, forward strand.
TGTTTACTTTGATATGATTTAAGGTGGTCGTTCCCATAAATATATTCCACTTTTAGCCACACAACTTTCGATACCTAATAGATAAATAGCATTAATAAAATTATTTTTGGACGTATCTACCTGAAAACATATTTAATAACAAAATCTGCTACTTCATTATACAAATCGCGAGATTATGTTAATGCAAGCTATTTGTAAGCAGTTTTGATTTACTTATATTGAACAGCAACAGCGTTTCTATATAAATTTATGTATTTACTGTCGCTACCGTTTGCGTTAGTGTGGGTTTTGTTAATACATAATTAAGCTCGAATACATTAAGTTTATACGGTAGCATTGTCTTATTTTTATTATGTTCCATATTAAGTACTTCTGAATAATCATTATCATTTTGTCTTTAGTTATTGTCGTTTCCTTTTATTCTATTATTTTAAATTTATTGCTTAAATGTGTTTATCGAGTCAAATGATAAATATTTTTTGTAGTCTTCTTCTTTTTTGCTAATTTGTTTCTTACATAATGTTGGTAATGATAAAAGTGATTCAGTTAATGAGTAAGCTATTGATCTTCTCATGGGAGGCTTCGATGGTGGAGCGGGGAAGGGCAATGAACTGCGGCATTCCAGGCGCGATCCGAAGACTTGACTTACATACTTAGGAACTAGACACCTGAAAAATACTACCGAGAACACAAATATTAAACGTTTTATACGCCAAATATTGATCTCATTTGTACTTTGTAGGTACAAATGAGATCAATATTTGGGGTTTTAATAAAAAATCCCCAAATTTTGATCTAATCGCATTGATTGATACGTAACTTAAAAAAACCATTCCGATATTGACACAAAGTTAATAAATAGAGAGTTAATAATTGCTAAGGTAACAAAAATGTTGGACAAAATGTTCAATGTCAAACTTTACGTTTTGTAAACTCCGATAAAAATGTAATTAAAGCTTCAAAATGTAATATATGTATCTAGTAGAGATAGGAGTGTGTTGGTCGAGGTCTATCTACCCATGAAGTTTTGTAATAAGAAAAAAATACACGGAGAGAAATTGATTTGATCCACCAGTACTGGACTCAAGGTAGAGCTAAAAATGTCCTAGATGGAAACAAATGGGCACGCGTTGTTTTTGGGATAAAATAAAAGCTTTCAAAGCGATGTAATAATAGTAATAATTCCATCCCATGAAAACTGTTTTATGGGATAAAGTCAAACTGATTATAAATAAAAGAGAAAGACAATAATAAAACGGAGAGTGAAAGTTTTTTAAAACTGATAATAAAATCTCAAGAACTAAAAAAGTTATAAGCTGATTTTTTTTAAATAAGCGCAATTTACCTCTCATTTCAACTTTCTTAGAATAGTTTTTTGCTAAATAACTTTTAAATTGTAAAACCTTAGCTGTGATGGTTTGCATGGTAATTGTGGTATTTCTAAATTTACGAGCATGAAATTCTGGGAGGGTCAGCTAGTACAGCTAGTAGTACGATATCACTTCTAAGATTTATAGCTCTATATTCGGCACCAAGTTTGTGATCTCGCCTCGATAAGCAATCTTAGTTGCACGATTGAATTCATACAAAAACTGACCCGGATAGAAACATGGTATGCCTATAAATTTATAATGGAATACCAATTTCAAATACCTCAAATCTGAAAAGGCAAATTTTAAAAGGCAATGCAATCTTTTCTAGTTGTTTTTGGTGATCCATAAATGTCACATTATCTAATACTCGAGTACGCTCCATTATCCTTATAACCCGGTATCAACTTCTTATCTTTATTTTCATCATTACAATTTCCACCGACGCCATCTCCAACCATTAGCCCTCCAGCTTTATGTAAAACAATATATTTTTAAAATAAACATGTACATATATCGCGTTTTAATGTCGCCCATTAGTAAGGGACGACTGTAATTTCAATCCACTGCTTTTTAATCTGTACTTCTCGTCTTGATGAGCCAAGTGCTTCGTTTTATTCTGTGACAGTGTCTGTCGATCCTAATCTTGATGCATAATAAGAAGAGACAGACATATCTTATATTTTATTTTACATCAGGAATTGATCGAGTTGGTATGATAACGTTCCGGCTACGTTTGTTTATATCATTAATTATTTGTTCATTCTTACCTTTATTCTTAACCTTATTATGTTGTGTATTGGAAACGTTTTTCTATAATTTATTTGACTAATTTTACGAAATCATAAAAGCATTTTCAAATATCTATTAAAAATTGTTTCCCAGGTACCTACACCAACATGATTAATGACATAAACGTCTCTGACCAGGAAATTGTATAGAACTATTTTTAAGCGCTAAAGTGTTCCTATACAGCTCTAACTTTGGATTCTACGTTTTAGTAATTGGCTTGTTAATTCGATTCCGTCGGTATCTTTGATATAATAGTAAAGCTGCCTGATTGGTATAGCCCAGACATATTGAAATCGATAGCGGCTTTCAATCTATATTGAAATACATCGTTTTCGTTTATTGAAAGTTATTTTATTACGATTTTAATATTGGTTCGTTAGAGATCGATTTCTTATTTATGATTATTTTATTTGAAGACAAAAAGTATACTTGTCATCAAACTATGTGTAGAAAAACATGCACTCTTTTACAATAAATTATAAAGACGAGAAAGTTAGACCTATTATTTAAAGTTGAAACAGTTAAGCTAACTCCCTCCATCCATATCTCAACTGATAGGAAGATCCCCAGGATAAAAAGAAGAAAAAAAGGATCCTAGCCTTAAATATGTTTCTGTTATAAAATTTTAATCCAACATATCACCGTATGTTAGAATAACAAAAAAAAATGTATTTTCAACCTATTCTTTAATTTTATATTGATATGCTTGCTAGGCCTATTTCTCATAATAACTAGGACAAAACACTGACCTGATGTAGAAACATGAATTTAAGGTTTTTCATTCGTAAGCGCTTTATCACCAACATCTCCAGCGGCTTAGTAACGTGAGCTAACAGACCAAGTTTTGTGTACTTTGAAACCGGTTTCTGTCAGTCACAACACAATATTTGCGTGATGCTTAGAGAGGCAGTGTTTGCCCTTCTAGTGGTTTCCATTCATGGAAACTGTAGGCTGTGTGAGTTATGGCAGTGACATTCTTATCAAAGTTCAAAATGTTAATAAATTTCATTAATCTCCAGTATAGAAAAGTTTATGTATATAATATTAGGATATATACGTTACAGTACTAGACTTTGCTGAATAATTTGAATGGAAGACACATTAATTACTTTTAAATAAAGATAAGCACGTAGAGCAATTAAAAAGATATTTGTTCAAAGGTATCTTAGTGGAACGTTACGCTTCTGTGATATTCAATATAAATTACCCTCATTTACATAAAGTAATTGTTCAGCGGTTTCAACTATGCGTTAATCTATGAAACCAAACAAGCTAGTCTATCTAAATACTTATAATCCAATAGCAAATATTGATTCATTAGCACGTCGAATTGGCGTTTAAAAAGATTCTAAGGTCTAAAACGCAATTACAAGTGCTTCCTCGTGAACAAGTTAAACCAGTCTATTAAAAAAGTAATAAAACATAACGTCAGATAGTGTACTTTATAATATAACGTGAGAATATAAACTGGACTTCTAAAAATGTTGATGAAACCCAAAACGCTAAGACTGAGATGCCGGACTTGCCGGTATAAAGGTCATTCATCTGTTTCTTTTTTTTGTAAAAGCACGTACCCGATGATTTACTAGGTATGCGACGCATTCCTTATGACAATCTCAGAAATCTTTAGAGTCATCATCATTAAACTGGCTCCGTCATATCAGTCGTCTACGGTTTTGTCAAAATATTTCATCAAACAATCTATTCGTGCTTATTTTAGTTAATATTATTTAAATCTACGTGGATTACTTTTGTTTTACTATGTTCTTTCTACTTTATTTAAAACTCAAAATGACGTAGTCCACTTTCGAGGTTGCAGTCGCAGATGTTCGATATTCAGATTGTGCGTATGGTATTGGATATTAAAAACTTAATTACATCAGCAACTCTTGTAAAGAACTTCCTTAATCTATCTGCAAATTGATACTACCTTGATTCGTTTCCTTAATAAGATCATCCTTAGATTAGATCACGTCTTTTCATTGTGAGCTTTAAAAAACTTACTTTGCACATAAATGCACCATCAACGCTATAAATAATAATCAGTGAAACGGAAGCAACTTAATCTAGCTTAAATTAGGTTGAGATATAAAGTCGACCGTCTCAAAACAACGCCGTCTTTCACTGACAGCTCCCCAGATGTCGGACAGTAACCCGATACCAGCGCTGTTAATAATATTAATCGCAGTGATTGGCCACAAAATGCTTTTAACGTAATTCGATTCGGATAAGCTGGAACTCTCGTGGAACGGAACCATTACCGTTCGACCTTCCCACCTCGCCTTGCCATTGGCCGTCAGCCAAGCTAAGGGGGAAGTGATAAGAATTCGCAGAGCTCTTAGAAAAATGGTGAGATCAAACATGCGACGTCGCCTTGAGTCTCGAGTTACTCAGCTCACGTTCAAGGTGCGTCCGAGCACATTGGATGGCTTGGGATTTTAACATTTAAAAGGCTAACTGGAATTCATGAACAGTTACTATCTCCGACACTTAGAGCACGCGACGTCGCTTTGTAAAAAGAGAACGAAAAAACCGAATAATAGCGATCGAAACTTGTTCTTTATAATGAACCGCCATAAATAAACAACATTTCATTGGATTATCTGCACAACTCCGCCCCTACTCTGAAATTTAATTAAACCACTACATTTTATAGCACTAATGATTAAATAATACCACCAACGTTCAAGCAGGTAGATACTGAAAATTTATAAATAGCATGCATTAAATTTCACTTTCTTTGTTGCAGGTACATTCATTCTAAAGAGAAGCCGTTCAAGTGCACAGAATGTGGAAAAGGATTTTGCCAATCAAGGACCTTGGCTGTCCACAAGATTCTCCACATGGAGGAATCTCCTCACAAGTGCCCGGTTTGCAGCCGCAGCTTCAACCAGCGTTCCAATTTAAAGACACATCTTTTGACCCACACTGACCACAAGCCTTACGAATGCAACTCTTGTGGAAAAGTATTCAGGAGAAACTGTGATCTTCGCAGACATGCGCTTACTCACGCAGTAGGTGACGTTCCACCAGGAGATGTTGTAGACGTAGGTGAAGAAGACATTGGGCGTCCGGGATCCCCAATAGAGCCAGGCTTTGATGACGAGGACGCCGATCTATCATCACCTGACCATTCACCTGTAAGACGTGCTCGATCATCGTCAATTGAAAGTATTGGTAGAGAACAAAGTGAGGAGAGACCCAGGCGTATGTCCCCTACTCCGGTAGAGAAGACACATTGCCACCATAATGACAATAGAGCTACTCCGTACACAATGCGTCCTCAAGCTGAAAAACACCGTACTTCATCTACAGATATGTACGAGAAACGTCGTTTCACATCAGATGAGATAATCGAGAAGGAGATGCGGTACACTGAAATGCCAGAACAACAAATCAGACATCCCCAGCTGCAGATACGCAGAGATCTGCATCAAATTCCTCCACCTGACCCGACTAAGATGGGACAACTTGCCAACTCCCCCATAGACCCAGGGCCATCTGGAATGTACCTCAGCCCATATAGAAAACGGCCACATCCACCTGACATTGTAGAAAGAAGCTGTGTAGGTGTGTTTAGAAGTCGATCCCCAGAGCCGACCAATTTGTCAATGCCTCGTCAGCTTATGGGCAGTGGAGAAGTTGTGGTTGGTATACCACCAAATATAATGGGAATGCCTTCGTATCATAAGTTTGGGGTGCCTATGCCTCCACCTCATCCTCAAATACCGTATCCATCGTCCCATGTTCTTGGACCACAGCAAACGGTTGCACAAGATTTGATAGTAAAACATGCACCTCCAAAGGATACAGCACCTAGTACTTCTACTATGGTTACGGCATGCAAAGATGGCGCACAGATCAAAGAATGTCAGGATCTGACTTCAAGTTATATAACAAGTGGAATTAAAAATATTGTGGGCATTCAACCGCCTGCTAACCCGAAGCCAGGGACGAGCCAATCGAGCGCACCGAAGAAAGGGTTTAGTATAGAAGACATTATGAGACGTTGACGTAAGACGAATGTAGTATTTTGATATATTCCTAGATTGCTTCCGACTCTTGTTGAGAAATTGAGATTTAGCTATCAATCGTTTTTGAATATCCAAATTCGAATATTGATATTACATTATAATTTTATTAGTATCCATTGTACTTGCTCCATTGTATTCTTGACTAGAGTTGGTACCTATTAAGTGCATAAAGTATTATTAGTGCAAGTGTCTGTAACAGTATGATTCCTAGAGGTATGTTGTATGTATTCAATGGTGGTTTTGGTTTTCGTAAAGATCTCATATGGTTTGTTTGTGCAGTGTTTTGTTTACCTCCAAATTTTAATTAGTTTATCAAAATTTTAAAATATTTTTATTCTATGTTATTGGATTATCAAAATTGAAATAACAATCAGATGTTTGTGTAAATTATTACTTGCGATTCATGATAATTTGTTGTAAACTTTAGTTTGATTATTTTATTCTGTAGTTTTATTTAAGTTTTATTTTAATAAGGTAGGTTAAGTAATCGATATCAAGAAATGACTGGTTCTATGATAACATCGCTGTTATTTATTATTTAATTACTTTAATTTTTAATTTTGTATAATGATGTCTTTAATTGGCTCTTATTTGCAATATATAAATAAGATTGTTTTCTTTAATCGTGATTTCTGTATAAGAGTTAATTTGTACATAATGGCTATACCTACTATTATACTAAGTTTGTTTATTTGTACCTTCCTTTTTTGGTTGATCCGTGTTTTAGTTAATTGGTTAAAATAATACAAAGGTGTAACCTATCTACTATTGGGACAGACTTTTTATACAATGTATTATTTGCTTATAATAAAAGCAAAATAAGTTATTTTTAAAATTGTAAATTATAAGGTATTTTTAAAATAAATTATGATTGAAAAAAAAATTGTTTTTATAATTATTTATTTGATTTCTGCTTACAAATGTTCTTTTTTTGATAAAAAAAAATACAACGTAGAAAGTATTAACTTTATAGTAAAGTAGGTACATTTTGTAAGGAAGTTTCACCTCTCTCCCCAATTCATCAAATACTAAGTCTAGGTAGGTACATAGATTCGATTTGATTAATTCAAATCAAATCCTGCATAGGATTTGATTAATTTATGAATATGTAATATAAAGTTTCAACTAAAACGAAGAGAAACTATCACACTGGTGGTCTTAAATAATCATTTAAAACTGGAAGCGGTTTCATCACACGCTTATATAAAAAAGAACCGAGTTGGCATTAACAACTCGAATGAAAGTCTTTTAGGTTTAACGAATATTATGAAAAAGTAAAAATTAAGAACAGTAAATATCAGTATTTCTTGTTGTTTACAAACCTTTTACACACATTTAACCTAAAGTTCTCCTTGTTGCCGTGTACTATAAATGCGTATAATACTAACTGTATATTTTTATACGAATGTTGTAAACGATAATGTATATTCCTTGTTCATTTTACATCCTAGCTTCAATAAAACATTTATGTCTAAAACTCTGCGCCAAGTAAAGCACGTCAATTTCAGTTTATTCGCTTTGGTTTATTTACAATCACTTCATATCGCGTTTTGCTGGAGTATTGGTAAGAATTACCAATTCTGTTTTAAAATTATTTCTCACATTGAGATACAGAAACGTTATAAAGCTATAAACTCTTTAAAATATCTCCTTTGCCGCCGGTCGAGTTTCGCAAAACAAAGTGTTCAAAGGTGTGGTTTTTATGAGGAGCAGTTTACGGCGCGAACACAGAAACACTCTTGCTACTTGGGAGTTTATGCAAATTGATGCCGCCGACTGAGGAATATATTGCCAGAAAAATAAAATTAAATAAAACGTAAGATTAGGCAATGCAGTCAGCAACTGGGGGACACTTCCGACTGGTAATACCAGTCCGTATCAATACTATATGGATCAGTTGCGCTACCTTTAGATTTTTTACTTTATTCTGCAGTTAGCATAAGTGTTTCTATTGTAAATACCCATTTAACTAGTTCTAATTTGGTTATAAGATAAGTGATTGCTAGGTAATACTTGAATCTAAAAGTGTTTACTAGGTTATTTTACAATTAGAAACACATAAGCGTTCATGTTGCATGATGATGATGATAATTTCCTAGCAGAATTTAAGGGCGCAGAATTTCAGAGGCTGGCTGGCCATGTGCAGTGCACATGTTATTTTACTGCACATGCAATGAAACTAGTAACACTAGCAATAAGGTTTTAGGAAGTAGGTTCATTGTCCACAAGTGTGTTTGAAAACAAAAGCACACTCTCTATTTACTACATTATACACTCCCTCCAGCAAAGAAATTTATTTGTCAGAAAAACTTGTTTTTAAATAGTTTAGGCATATGTTTTCCCAAAATATAAGATTAGGCACTATTTTTTATGATTTCCTGATGGGACGCCAGACCGACACGACCGAGGAGAGGTCGAACGCAGGACCAACAGGATAATGTGTTTTCGTAAGGGAGAGTTACACTGTCAGCTTTCTCACTTCAAGCTGCTATACTTCATTGTAGGTTTTTATAATTCGTTTAATATTAAAATAATTAAAATTATTTATTTTTAAACAAAGAATTTTCAGTGGAGTAGTAGCCATTTTGTAGGAACACCCATGTGCTAAAAGTCATGAGTCATTGCCTTGTAAGCTACTAAGAATAAGGTGGCCCGAGTATAAAACAATACAATTTCAATGACTCTATTGCCATTCACTTGTGTTTTCAATTTCCGAACACGATTCCCTGCAATGTAATAACTAGTGTTGCAGTCGAACACTGAATTCTGTAAGTTCTGTTAACGCCGTGCTACCGCTGAAAGGATGTGGTGGATCTGCAAGGCACAAATTAGACAGACAATGGTGGCCTATTGGAAGCCACAGTCTATATTAGGTATACTTTAACTAAAAACTTTTACCGTATAACATGGCGGCGACGAAACACTACTGACAATTTGCTGTGACCCCCCCAACCCCAGCTCCTCCTGATTTCTCTTTCACCAAAAATTGTTATGGATCTACAAAAAAAAAAAAACATAAAACTATAGAGCACGGATTTAGTACAAAATATAGTATACTGACTAACACTACCATGGGGGGCTTCCATCTACCAAAGATATTAAAATTTTTAATTGGGAAGCCAAGCTAAATTTCACTCACCAACTCTAAAAGTGAGTAAATGTAATTTTCTAGATTTTATAAACTCATTAGTTGCATTATTTAATGGCTGAACTTGTATAGTATTTATTAAACAAGTAATGCTTGCATTTGCATTAATTTTGAAATATTGTAAGGATTTCCCAAATTCGCTAAGTCTTACTTTTTAAAAACAACGAGGTGTATTTGTTTACAGCAGCTGATCATCGTATTCACCATTAATTCATAGTTTTTCCTAATCGGTTAAGTTTCACTTTACCTAATGAAGTTCACTCTTTGACTGTGTCTGAATAAATCGCAAGTTCTTGTTAACAATGACTCACATTTAGTTGCGAAGCTTACAATTCTACTCAAGTACAAGAGTCTAGTAAAGCTACGCGTGTGACACAGGGCATAATAAGATGTCAAACTTTCCTTAAATTTCCAATAACGTTTCTGAGAAAACATTGTAAATTCTTCGGTGAATTTTTTTATAGACGGAAAATCGTTAGCTATCTTTTAGTAATCAGGCAATCAGGTAATTTAGCAATCTTATGTCAAAATATATCAGTAAATCAGTATCTATGTCAGTAGATACTTTTGTCGGCCTCTGAGGCACGTTGGGCGAAGGTCCGCCTGTGACGCAGGAGGTTGTGTATTCGATTCATTTTATATATTGAATCCAACAATGTGGTCAGATTCTTACAAAACTTCGTCAATCTCCTGAGTAGTATTAGTTTTCTGTTTCTTTATATTATGCATTTTATCTTAGCCCAAAACATGTACTAAAGCGATACGTTCACTGGCCTGATAAACTAAATACCTCACTTTTGACTTTTTTCTCTAATATATGGAAGCCCTTATTGAAGTCTTTTCAAAGCGACCTTTAAAAGAAGTGGTCGACATAGACTAAGAAGGATGGCGCTGTATGAAACTCAGTATAGAGAAAACAGAATATTATTTTGCTTTTTCTATACTAATATTATAAAGGGGAAAGATTTGATTGTTTGTATGTTTGTTTGTTTGAATTGAATAGGCTCCGAAACGACTGGACCAATTTGAAAAATTCTTTCACCATTAGAATCCAAAATTTTCCGTGATGAACATAGGCTATATAATATTTTCAAAAAAATTAGGGATCCGCATGAAAAATTCAATAATTGAACCATGCGCTGTATATTCAACCTCTTTTTCTATTATGGCGCGTCATAATAGAAAAAGAGGTTGAATATATAGCGCACGGTGCTTGCTTTTTCTCTAATCTACGGCCAGTGTCTGTTATGGAGTGTCGAGTCAATGTCAAAAACCCCAAAAGCTGTTAAAAAAAGTAAGGGATCCGTATGAAAACTGTGAAACCCATCGTGTTAGAGTGTATAATTTCTGAAATTTTTGTTTACCCGTGCGAAGCCGGGGCGGACCGCTAGTATTTCATAATTTCTTTCTTTTCTTGAAACGAATATATGGATAGAATATAGCCTAAAATCTATGCAAAATTTATTTATTATTATGATCAATCATTTAGCTTGTAACAGATTTACAAGATTGATTTTTATAAAAAAGTACCAACCTAATTTACGAAAATTGCTCTTCAATTTAAATGAACAAAAAGAAATTGGCATTATTATTATATTTATTATTGGCTGTATGGCAAATTCGCATTGCCATACAGCAAGGCAATTCGACGGAGGCGACTGGTATTGATACACATCAGTTGACCTACCTGTACGTTGTTGGCAACAGTCTGCAGTTACCTTAGTTCTAATTTGGTTCTGTTATGCAATTGTAACTAATATTATAAAGAGGAAAGATTTGATTATTTGTTTGAGTTGAATAGGCTCCGAAACTACTGGACCGATTTGAAAAATTCTTTCACCATTAGAATATAAATTTTCCGTGCTGGACATAGGCTATAAAATACTTAAAAAAAAAAGGGTTCCGCATGAAAAATTGTTTGTTTGTCAAATACTCGTGGCGTACCGCTAGTATCTTATAATTCAGTTTATGAATTGTAACTTTGTGAATTGAAACAAAAGGACCCATTTCATGAATGCGATAGATGTGTATTATGTATACTTTTATATACATATTCATCCCTTGGTCATGTCATTTTATTCATTCATATCATTTTAATAATTTTTTAACTAGATGGAGTTGGCGGTTTCACAAGCCTTGCCTAGAACTCTATAGCTATGCAAAAGGCTATAGTTGCCGTTACTTATGTCGATTTAAAAATATGTATTGTCTAGAGGTAATATAATAAGCCGTGTGGTGCCGGCATAGAATAGCCGTGTGGTGCCGGCATAGAATTTCACCACCCCAACTCTTCCCCAGGGTGTCGTAAGAGGCGACTAAGGGAAACACACCAGGGGGCACACCGACACCAACTGCGTATACACCGAACTGCGATCCCCAACCCGCATGCCCAGCGTGGGGATTATGGGCAATAACCCCCAAATAATTATGCCATCTATGGCGCTCATTAGGGGAGGCCTATGTCCAGCAGTGGACTATTATAGGCTGGTGATGTTGATGTTTTTTTTGAATATAATAAGTAATTCATCCTAATCATAATTTTTTATATCTCAAATTACAATAAATTGAGATACAATTTGCAACGAAGTATTTATTGTTTGACATGCCAAAGCTGGAATGTTTTGGTGAATAAAAAAAATTAAAAATTTACTGAACTTACATTCATCCAAATTTTTGCTTAACCCTATCTATATTAAACAATAAAAATCTCACACAGCACTTAGACAACTTTTCTTGGATACAGTGCGTCAACATTGTAATCATTCACTGTAAAATATCACCTTATGATAATTTTGTTTCGCATCACGTAAAGAGGTGGTTTATCAAGGAGTTTCCAGTGTGATGTCACCTTAGAAAATATCACCGCAATATTGCTAGACATTCCAAGCACGTGCGAGATTGACGATATGAAATCTGTTCGCTGAATTTTGTGACAATGAAAGCTGGGTTGTAATGCCTTGAATTTGTGTATTTTCCTCAAATTAGTTTTGCGATTTGTAAACTGGCTTAACCGTATCTAGCGTAAATTTACTGCTTAGTAGATTGAAATGAGATTTACGTGTAATTATCTAAAAATATGTTCATTCCCTGAAATAGGCGTACTTTACATAATGTAGATAACATTGCGATGATAATAATGCTGGATGATTGTTTGTGTGAAAAACTACAACAAACAACAAAAACCAATAATTTTGCATATAAACTTGGGTTCTAGACAAATAAAATATAAAGATCTAAAATGCCACCCCCGTGCCTTTGATATTATATATGCAATATTTGTAGTTACAGATTGTTACTGCGTTTAGACTAAAAACCGAGAATGAATCCTTTCACAAAAGTCAAAACTCAAGTGCTTCATTTTCTTTGGACCTTTTTTCCATGAGTCCTACTCATGGAAATGTCAGGAATTTCAAACCTTAACTATCTACTACTACTCTTTTGTCATATTTATCAAACCTAGAGTTTATGAGGAAGGTATTCCTTAAATCTATTACATTATTTCTAGAACAGACAGTAAGGTATGATGTAATAAAGGCAATCAATCTAAAATGATAACCGCTGCCAGACTGTCTGTATTGGTCTGTGGACCGCATCTTGGCGATCGGCGCTCTGTCCACTTGCTAAACCGGATTCTAGAGGCTACTTACTGTAGTTGGAACTTAATACAAAATGGAATGAAAGGATTTTTTGTTTTGTTCTATTAAATTTTAATGAAGATAACTTGGATCAACCTGATGGAACATCCCTAGGTTTTATATGAAGCTACATAATTATGTGAACCTGATAACCAACTTTGACATATTCATGTTTTTGATTCTGTTTAACTAATTAAATTTTGTAGGTCTTATCTAGGCAATTGATAAATTTCATTTCATTCCTAATTAATACACGAATCGACTTATGTTGACTATGACGGTTGGATCGGTCAAGAAGAAAAAAAATACATAAAACAATGTCATTTACACATTTTTTGGACATATATCGTGATAAAAAGAGAAGACGTAATATAAAAGAAGAGAATTAAAGAATTACCTTTAGGGTCATCCTATAATCAAAATCATCATTAAAATCTGTCAACGGAAAAATTGCTAAAAATGTTTTAAACTGATAATTCCTGCCGCCTTTTTTCGAAGACGGTTTAAATATCAACAACAAAAAATATTTCACGCAGTCGTTTGTTACGTCTACAGGTAACATTACCTCAAATATCCCGTAGATAGACTTCATAATCTAGAAGATTACCAAAAGGTCCAAAAAGGTTGGTTTATATTCTGAGCTCCAAAGCGTAAGTAGTTCCACTGAGTCAGTTCAGTAGGTACGCATTAGGCGAACGGCACTGTTCAGTTGAGTCCATTGCATAGCTTTACCAGCTATTGCACTGTTTTTAAAGTAGGAAAGTTTGTGCAACAAAAATCTGTAAATCGGTTTTGACTGTTCTCATCCCCATTCATGATACCGTTAGGTATTATCATTTTGGAAATAGCTTTTGTGCAAAATTGCACTTGCACTCACAATAGCGAAGAAGTTTATAATAATAGGGGAAGTAGGTACTCATAATATACGAAAATGTATAAAAAGTCATCGGTAAGCTATTAATTGCATAGAAGTTTCGTACAGTCAGCTCAGCTATTACCTGTATTTAAAATACTGTATACAAAAGTTAGCAAAGTGCGTAAGTCCAAAAGCTACAAAATCGAATTTTATCCCAAAATTTATTTTAATCCCTATCTATAAATAATTGGGTATTTAAATCGTTAATCGTTTTTTCTTCATTTGCCTTTTCTTTCTTTCTAACTCAAGTTCTTAGCACACTGTATTATGAGAAAATTCCACCTACGATACTCGTAGATAGAAAATACCGTATTAAACCACAAAAAGACAAACAATACAAAAGAAAATGCTCAGGATAGAGGAAGTATAAAAGAGGGCCGTATCACTATTGCTTGATTATTTAATCAAGCAACCTTGGGATGCACTTCACATTATATACGAACGACTCAAATTTTAGTTCGTGAGTACCACTGAAAGGTTCACCAAAACATGGATTATGTCATACAAATAAGACATCAATCACATGTAAAAATCGAAATTCACGAGTTGGTAAATATAGTTAATTAATTAACTTATTGTGTTCGACAAACTGCATTCAATATAACCTACATTTAGAGCACAATTTATACCAACAGCTTTACTGAATTTGTTATCAGGTTGCCGTAAATCAAAGAAACCTGCCAATAAGCCACAGTTGCAGTCCTATCTCTCATCGGGTCTGATACCACAGTGACGATGGAAAAGCTGGTTTTCTTGTCTTCAGCTTGTTAGAAAGGAGTTAATAACATCTTTGAGTTAAAGACTTCTGTTATGGATGTTCCGGAGCCCATTGTGTAGGTATAGTTTTAATGATTAATTTTGCACTAAATCAAATGCCTGTAAAGCCTTTTGAAGACGGGACACTTAAAGATTTGACTTCAAAAATACAGTAAAAAGAGGATTTAATAGCTTTACTGAGTGTGTAGTTTGAATGATCCTACAACCTTTACCTGAATCCGTACAGAATTTTTTTTGGATGACTTTCAAAATTTATAGTTTTGAAGGTCATCCAACAATTTTGGGCACATTGTCGTTATAAATTTATTTAATTTCTTGGGCAGAAAACCCCAAAAGTGTTTTTCCTTTCCAAAGCTTATTCATTCAGAAAAGTTAATATTTTCGGACTCATTTTAAATATCCCCAAGAAGCTGACTGCATTTTCTCGCAGTAAAGCAATGCACTATACCAGATATTCACCAGCTCTCGGGTCTCGGTCTTGGGTTCTCGGTCAGCTTGGACCAGATGCTCAGAATTTCTAAAAACCCGAAGAACCTCAGTCTGTATACCGCGTTGAAAGCATTGGTTGTGACACCAAGTGGAGCAAATGCTTATCAACAACATCACCAGCCTATAATAGTCCACTGCTGGACATAGGCCTCCCCTAATGAGCGCCATAGATGGCATTATCATTTGGGGGTTAATGCCCATAATCCCCACGATGGGCATGCGGGTTGGGGATCGCAGTTCGGTGAAGTTGTTCTGCAGATGGCGCTGCTGCCCGCCCTCCGGTGTGTTTCCCTTAGTCGCCTCTTACGACACCCACGGGGAGAGATCGTGTGGTGAAATTCTATGCCGGCACCACACGGCCCAAATGCTTATGCTCTGTAAATATTACAATGTATAAATTATATCAGTTATCTAAGTAGTTACCTAAGCTCTGGTTAGCTTAGGGCTATATGATGCAGTGTACTTGGTCCTTATTATTTGACGGGGTACCTTGTGAAGTAACTCAGCTGCCCTCTTTACTCTGTGGCCTGGCACCCGATACATTCTACTGCCTAATTAAAACGGTGCAAGGGACCTTTTATCGAGTTCGAGATATGGTTATGGCAGAATGACATGCAAACTCTCGCTGATTTCAAAAGTGGATAGTCTGAGAGTCTTGTTTTTTCCACTAAGAGATAAATATGTAGTAAGCAATTTTTTTTCTAGTTAGAAAAACAAGTTGTAAATTTTTCATCTTTTGATTGGTAGACTGAAAGACAAGTTATTCGATTTATATTATTTGGGACTAGCGGTCCGCCCCGGCTTCGCACGGGTATTAAACAAAAATTTCAGAAATTATACACACTACCTAACACGATGGGTTTCACAGTTTTCATACGGATCCCTTACTTTTTTTTAACAGCATTTGGATTTTTGACATTGACTCGACACTCCATAACTGACACTGGCCGTAGAGAAAAAGCAAGCACCGTGCGTATATATTCAACCTCCTTTTCTATTCTGACGCGCCATAATAGAAAAAGAGGTTGAATATACAGCGCACGGTTCAATTATTGAATTTTTCATGCGGGTCCCTAACTTTTTTGAAAATATTATATAGCCTATGTTCATCACGGAAAATTCAGGATTCTAATGGTGAAAGAATTTTTCAAATCGGTCCAGTAGTTTCGGAGCCTATTCAATTCAAACAAACAAACAAACAAACACACAAACAATCAAATCTTTCCTCATTATAATATTAGTATAGACAAAACATTTTACATTCATGTTCCATCTAACATTGTTGTACCATTTAGTTTATGTAATTATTGAGGTATATTTTTATATCTAAAATGAAATTTAATAGTTTTGACGGCCCACTTCTTATTGGGCATGACACAGGACTCTGAACTGTCAAAAATGACATATGATTGGCACTGCAACGGAGTCCAGTTAGTTGAGCCGCTATTCTAATTTTGATACTAATAGTATATACATATAATTTATAAGATGTATTTTACTGGATATCATCGCCAATTGGTGTCCGATCAAGATTTCGAAATATACCCGTAAAAAAACTATAAGTAGGTACTATGTTTAAAAATGAGTATAGATAATTATAATGTTGATGTATTCTGAAATTTAAATGCGTACATTTTCGGTAAATCATCATATATACACGACTATGAAGTGAACCTATAAACGATAACAATGTGCAACGGCCTATTTCAATTTAGTTAACTGTACCTACGATAATGCGGCTATAAAGCCCTAACCTAACCTCGAACGTTCATAACAATATTTTTTTTTCTTTTTGACATTTACTTTTACGTTCACTTTTAGGCGAAGACATCCTGCTCTACAATACGAACTGGCGGTCTTTGCGACCGTTGCAGTGTATTTTGGAAACGTAGCCTTATTTAGCGCTTTTAGATAAAGCACGGTAAGATCCCGTTTAACAGAGAAAGTATTTGTTGCGTTTATTGTGACTTAGATTATGCATAAGAACCGACAACACTCAAGTTCTTATGGCATGTCGAGATTTCGGTTTTCGTTTGATTAGATTACCGATTTAAGGTTAAATATTCATTTATTCTCAAAAAGACAAATTATGTCACTTACTCGTACATGAGAAAAGGATTTTAAGTTAAGTATAGATAGATATATAGGTTGTGGTCGTTCAATAACTAACTCGTCTAGTGTGTTCACTTGATAAGAAGTAAATCGTGATTTAAAGAAACGCAGCACAATTTACTACTTTCCTAGAACAAAGAAGGCAAATTTGTGATGCATTTCGTTATACTTAGTTCATTGGTTTATACGTAGACGCATGAAAGAACCCCTTCAATGAAAAAAATTGGAGATACAATTATGGGATCTTCAAATAATATTAAGACCGCATTTTTCCTTCCGGTTCTAATACATTTAGAACATTCTATGAACCATTTAGTCATTCCTTCTTTTGCACACTTACCCGCGTTTGTAACTTTATCTCTCTCTCTCTCATTACGGTTTGCTGGAAGAGAACTATTTTTAGGGTTAAGCTCACCTTTGCCATTTCTTTTACATTTTAATGTTATTTTTGTATTTTTTATTGTGCAATAAAGAATTAAGAATTAAAAATACTATTCAGAATATTTCGAATAAATATAAAATGGAAGAGCTAATAACACTTCAGTTAATAATTTTAATTATTGTGAACCAACCTGCAGGTAAGGCTGGTTAATCTATAGTTTAAATGAAGATATTGTTATTAATTGCATTTATATTACAAAATTTTAATAAAGTTTTATGATTCTTTCATAGAATGCACTCAATAATCCATATAGAGCTGGCGCAGAGGATTGGCCTTTACGAGGAACGAATAAAATTGGTAATAGAAATTGAGCGAACAATATAGAATCGAACGTGCTAAAGAAATAAGTGTGACGAAGAAATATAATTTTACAAAAAATAGCAGTATAAAATCTGATGTAACAGAGTAATTGTTTTTTTCGCTTTCCATGGTCATTGTTATCGAATTAATTTGATCCAATTCATTAGATTTTTGAGAACACAGAGACTGTTTTTAATGAATTTTCTTAATATTTTATTGTACGATAATATACAAAAACATTTTTTTATAAAACATAGGTGTAAAATAATGGCAAAGGCGACCGTGTAAAGTAATGGAATAGGCGACTTTATATCAATGCACTTGTCAGAAATATAGCTATCGGATTGCTGTCATTCAAAAAAGTGTAACCAACCTATAGGCATCTTGCAGGGGTGTTATAAATATATGGAAATAGCGACCCGCTCCAGCATTGCATGGATACAATGCTGATATAAAAACATTCCGCTTGAATCATTCTATCTATTAATAAAACCACATTAAAATCCTTTGCATAGTTTTAAAGATCTAAGCATACATAGGGACATACAGACAGACAGTGGGAAGGGACTTTTTTTTTACTATGTAGTGATGAAACTTAAACTTATATATGTAGATGTTGTGCATAGGTAACCTTTTGACCGTTAAATAAGCGTCGGCCATAAGTTTTTTGTTTTCCTTTATCTTTATAATTGTCTTACGTAATGTCTCTTTCTAATGTTCTATTTCTGGTACTCAATAAAATAATATTGTATGTCTGGACCAATTCACTAGACTCGCACTATAATGCCTACACGCCAGTATCCACTTGCGGCGGGTATCCAGTCGAGAACCAGTTTGGTTCCCTTTATAGAGTGCACCGCCGGCTGGCTGCAGCTTGCGTAGTGTGCACAAGGTTTTTGGATATTGGAAGACATACTTAACCCAACAAATTGCTTATGGCTTGGATTAGCTTGGATTGAAAACAAATAGCACAGAGTTTAGCTTCAATGGTAAAGATAAAGTTATTTTTTTGATTATTTTCGTGATTTCACCCTTTTCCTCTCATAGGCAGGAGTTTTATGAAATTATCATCTAGTTTAGTTAAGAGTGTTAAGCCACTCCTTAGCAACTTAAACAAATTCCACTCTTGAGCCATGTTTTTAAGCTGTTGTAGGTAAAATAATGAAAAACTTTCGGCAGTGGTCTCATGACACCTGTATGTATAAGGAATAAATATAATAAGTTATTTATTCATTGGCTCTATAAGAACTACAGCTAGCTACTTTACAAATGAGACTATAAAAATAAAAATTGCCTGAGTATTTCTAATTAAAATAGCAATAACTATCCCTATGCCGCTAACCAATAATTCCCATCTCTCATTTCTATGCTATGCTAGTTCTTCAAAAAATATGGGTTAACTATAGCATAGCATTTACCATTCATGCGAATTTTTTTACTGTTATCTAGAAGTTTTTTACTGTTATCCACCTTTGCCCTGATTCCTGGTCACCCCAACGCATCACACACATACATCATACATAGAAGGCATGTATAGGTAATGAATCGAAGCAGGCTATTTTCTAGAGCTAGAACATAATGGGGGAATGATGAAACTATTTTATTTAATTGAAGGAGGGAATAAATATGAATTATTCTGTTTGTGATACTAGGATATGACATGACATTTATTATGTAGATAAGTGCTTCTGAATACATTTTTAATAGTTCTACTACTTAAGTGCTTAACGTACTATAATGACTTAGCTGCTACAAAATAAATGTATCTAGCAAGAATTCTTTACTTGAAAATTCAAAAGATATTTAGTTAATTCCCTTAGGTATTCAAATTGAAAAAATGTATGGATGGAGTTTGGTAACTAAAATTTGAAGTATTTGATCGATATTTTTAAATATATTAATGTAAAGTGGGCACGATGAGGGACTTAGAATATAGGAATTCGACGGGCAATGATATGTTTGATAGTATAATACTTGCATGTCTAAAACGACTTATAATTTGCACTTTAGAATATAGAATTTCTTTGACTTAGAATATAGGTTTGACGCGCATTTTTAATGATTTCTTTGACTGTACCTACTAATCTGAAACGACTTAAAATTTGTACTTTATCCTAAGGTTTTCTCACATTCAGATCGGCAAAAGGTTTGTCCTGGTGAATGTTATACAAACCTATGTTACTCCCGTGACATTTTACACTTGCGTTCGCTGAACTAGCTATCTCTGTACGTAAAACGGAGATTTTCGTAAGTAGCTACAAGAATTCCTTGAAAAAGAGAGTTCAAAGAACCCAAGATTTTGAGCAGCAAAATTAGTTTTTGGTTACAAAATAAGTGCCTACAATTTACTTCAATCAAAAATGGAATTAAATAAGAAAATTCCATTGTATTGTAATGAAATGGAAAACGAACTGCATCTTCGTCTTTCTCCTTGCTGCTATCTCTCTTCCTCTTTAGGCTCAGGATAGCTAGCGGTCTCTGTCTACAAACAATGCATCCTACGTGCTACAAAAAAGCAAAAAAGTGATAGTGCAGGCAGACGGTCGATTATTATGAAATAACGATGGTTGTTGAGACGATTATCTTGAATATATTTTATCAACGCAAAGAACGATATGGCGAGTAATTATTTGTAATAATAATAATAGGTTATTCATTATTTTCAGCGATAAAATTACCATTAAATTAATTAGTTTCACATAAAACACATAAATTATGTCTTGTTCTATGTTTAGTGACCAAATTATCAAGTTCCTTCTCATTTGAAAAATACAGCAGGCACATAATTTTCAAGACATCGATTAAAAAAGTGTACGGAAGAACCATCGATATCTTCCCATCCCTCAAAGCTACTGCCATAAAAAAACACTTTATCGTGCACGGGCCAGCCTAAAAAAACAAAATGCCCAGTAAGTCACTAGTTGTACGGCGCTGGCAGAAAGAAGTTTTTTTGTCACAAACCAACGGGTTCGGTCGGGCATGCGGTCGCATTGTTCTGTGGTTCTTAAGGTTTAATTTTTTTTTTTTGGGTTTATCCCTTTTACAGAAAATGTACAGTGAAATCCTATAGTGGGTTACACCCACTAAATAAAGTGTAAAAGATGGGTGGCTAACTAGGTAGCCTAACTGTTTACAGCTTTTAAGTAATCACTTACATGTATAGTATACCCAATTCCCTTTACATGCCTTTATAGTAAAAATCTTTGAAAACTGTTTCAATAGTTTGTAAAAATTATGTCTTCTTTCAGTCTCATTTTCTATCTACAATATTTAAGGTACTTCCCTCCATGTCGCATGAGGTATCGTTCCGATATTGTACCCCGTCTTTTTATCAAGAAAATAGTAAATATAAAATAAAGATTTAATTCTTTATCACAGGAACGCAAAACAAAGAAAAACAAAGAATGAGGGTAAAAACATAAAAAAGATGCCTATTGGGTTTCAAATCTAAATGCACTTGTAATCCGTAGTGAAATAAAATAATATCCCAAAAATTTCGATTTCGGTGGGACTTGATCCCGCCCTTTCCTAGAGACCTTACCCTGATTGCAAGGGCTCACACACTATAATAACAAAAATCCTATGTAATCCGGCCAGTTGGGATGACGATCTACGAAAAAACTGCAGGCATCAGCCTGCAGATGCTGCAGATTGCTGGATCCGACAAGCTGAAGACAGGCGCTACGGCGCCCATTAGGGGAGGCGTATGCCCGCAGTGGTCTAACATGGGCTGGTGAGGATGATGATGTAATCAGACTCTGGAAGTGTTATAATACCCCTTTATTTATTAATCAACAACTATAAGTAATGTTTTAAGCTAATGTCCATCTTCAGAGTAGTGTCCCCACCGAAAAATTAAGGGCAATAGCGACTCTTATTAGACTGCTTTGACGTGGTCTTACCAAGCTAATCGCATATCTAGGGTGAGTCCAAGTACCTTAGATTTAACCATAGATATAATACGGTTTTTTTTTATGTGGAAGCTTCTTTTTGCAAAGTTTTTACTGATGTACGATTGCACTTACTCAGTGTGAAGGTTATTTGAGTAGGTTTTGCGGCGATAGTACAGCTTTTTAAGTACTTATATTCAATATTCAACATTACCTATTAACAAATACAGTAAATATAAGACACTTTGAAGCAGACAAGTTTGAGAGCCAGTGGCTTAGAAGTCACATTTTAAAGCGTTCTTAAAAATATGTCTTCTAAACTTTTTTGAAATCTTAAAAATTTATGAAACGATTGACAAATTGTTTCTTGCTTTGGAATGTTCGGGGCATAATGTGGATAAATTAAATATGTTGATAGTCATAAATATTTTACTGAACCAAATCAAAATGGTATTTAATTTATGGGATTTTATTTTTCTGTCTCAATACTCAGGGAAACAGTAATATTTCAGACGAATAGGCGATTAATTTTGAACTACTGTACTACTGTACTTTACTTCAACCTGGCAATACAGAGCCTTATCGAATTAATTACCATTGCCATACAGCAAGACAATGCGGCAAGCTTTTTGGAAACGTTTCCAACTGGTATTATCATAGAATAGATCATTAGATTGTTTGCAACTGTCTGCAGTGAGCTGAATACGTTCAATTGTAAATACTAGTTTTAATTTGATTTTTAATTGATATTTTGTTTTTTAATACAGGTATCAACTAAAATATTTTTCTTCATATTTTGTTTTTGTTATTATCTGAGACATATAGAAAGACGTTGCTCAGTCTTATTAAAATGGTTGTTCAATTCAGATCATTGTAGGTACTTATTGTTAGATCGGTGTTCTACATAAAACTGTTAGGTATATGAATAATGAATCTTATTAGGAAGTACTAACCCCCTTTGTTTTTTCTATACTAATATTAAAAGAAGAAAGATTTGATGATTTGCTTTTTTGAATAGGCTCCGAAACCACTGAACCGATTTGAAAAATTGTTTCACCTTTACACTCCTACATAATCCCTGATGAACATAGGCTAAAAAATATAAAATTAAAATAAAAAAAAAATTGGGATCCGTATGAAAACTTCAATGTTGTAAACCAACGTGTTAGTGTGTAAGTAATAATTTATAATTTGTGAAATTTTTGTTCAATACCCGTGCAGCCAGGGAAAACTGCTATCCTGGTCGAGAATAAACATTATATCCTTGGTAAACATCAGGCAAGTATATGCACCGAGCCATTTTTATGATATCCAAAAAAATCAAATCAAAAAGACAACAAACAAAACCCATCATATTTCATATCAAAGTGACATTGCCCATCAATCTGCCATTTTGAGATCAGAGGGCATGCGCGCCCCGCCCGCTGCGTGACACGCCCCTAAATGTCCCTTAATTTGGGGTGCAGGGGTTGGGTTCTCTTAGATTATATCTAGGGATTCTGTAGGTATGTTTTACACTTCTGTAAGAATGGTTTTATAAGAAAATTAGCGGTCCGCTTAGGATTTGCAATATTTGTTTAATTATAAATTTGCAAACACATTTACACGTTGGGTTACTTGATTGATATTTTCATAAGGATCCAAAAGGTAGCAAAAGCAAGCGGTACCATAATAAGAAAAGAAGTTGAATATATAGCGGACAGTTTTGTTATTGAACTTTTCATGTAGTTCCCTAACTTTTTTGAAAATATTCTATACCCTATGTTCCTATGCTATCAGAAATAATGTAGAATTGTAATGGTGAAATATTTTTTTTAATCGTTTCTGTAGTTCCGGAGCCTATTGTATTCAAAAAAACAAACCATCAAATCTTTCCTCTCTATAAAAACTAGCGGTCCGCCCCGGATTCGCAAAGGTATTTACCAAAAATTTTATTTTTCAGGCAGATCCCTTACTTTTTTGAAAATATTTTATAGCCTGTGTTTATTAGTGAAAACTTAGGATTCTAATGTTGAAATAATTTTTCAAATCAGTCCAGTAGTTTTAGAGCCTATTCAGTTCAAACAAACAAAAACTCAAATCTTTCCTCTTAATAATATTACTATAGATTATTATTATTAGTAAAGACACAAAAAGCTGCCTTATAAAACTGCCGAAATCCTGTTAAGTACTAGTGCCTTATACAAAAATGGTAGGTAAGTTTAAGACCGAGAAGATGTCTCAGAAATATAAATCATTCTAACTGTGTCATAATATTAGTTTGTAGAAAAGAAGGTGTCTCATGACGCCTAAAAAGAAAAGGTATTAAAGATGTTGTAGAAACTCTTTTCGATAACTGAACTCAACGAAGGTGTCTGTAGTCTAGAATTAATGTGATAGAGGTGGTAATATCTGCAAAGTGTGAGTAACCTAACATTTTTATCTGCATTTTTTTTCAGAATATTTAATTTTTGTCCAAAAAGCAAAATAAATTTTAGAAATGTACTACATCGCCAGTACAACTAGTAACTGCTATCTACCAATAACTACCAACATGCCAAAATTAAGCCTGTGTAAATACACTAACGTACACTGGCGGACAAATTAACAGCATATCGATGCTCGCGGCACTGACACAGGGTAATCATATTGATCCATTTGTTACTATAACTTAATCTGTGTTATTAAAGATACGACACAGTTTCTGATTTGTTGGACTCTTAACAAAGAAAGAAAAAAAAAATAGTTACCTATACCATATTTTTTTTCAATAAATGGGCTCTTTCTACTACTTATTCAATATTGAATAGAATTCACACGGCTAAAAAAATTGCGATTTGCATTTTATAAACAAAATGTTATCATTTTGATGTCATTTTTCACTAAAACTATCTAGTAAGACTGAAATAATCAGTCCAGGATCCAACTAGAATACCCTCACTACCCTATTAGGATTTAAAACAACCGGAATTCCTGAAATTATATAAAATCCGCTTGTGTATGAGAGTCAACCTTAACTATTAATTCTGTACCTGTTAACACAACCGTAATGAAACTGATTAAGTAGTCGCCGCGCCAGATTGCTGCGATAAATTGGGTGCGATGTATCCTGGTGATTGAATGCGGATGTGGTACTCACTTGCCCCCACTATGGATATAAAACAATATTCCATCAGCTGGCTTCTTATTTATTTATAATTTCTAGTTAGTTCTAGACAGATCAAAGAATTGTGTTGTCATAATTATGAATTAGCTAATTTGTTTTTTCTCTCAACTTTTATTAATTTTTACTCAATTTTATCTTTAACGATTCTGTTTATTAACTAGCGACCCGCCTAGGCTTCCCACGGGTGCAATGATGATACTAATGTATATTTTACAAATAATTCCTTAATATTCATTATATCTATGCTTAATTGCTTAAAATCACTAATAATTCTCGATTAAAAATAGGAAGGTAAAGGATACAAAATTGTTATTGTGGGTAAAAAGGTAAAAAAAAATTATTCCTAAGAAATGTACTTATAACATCACGGACTTTTTAATACTGTACCTTATTTTGATCTATCTCGTTGGGTCAGCCAGCATTTTTAATGTAAACGCAAAAAAATGTGTTTACCTCTATTTACGACATCCCAGAATAGAGATTAGAGATCCCTAAATATTCACTACAAATAGTTACTGTTTCTCTGGTATATTATGCATGTTACATACCTACGTAAAAACCTTCCTCTGGATCCACTTTACCTAATAAAAATAAATGTATCAAAATCCGTTGCGTAGTTTTAAAGATTTAAGAATTCATAGGGACATACCGATAAACAGACAGCGGGGAGCAGCTTGAGCGGATTATAAAAATGAAATACCTACCTTCATTTTAGCTGGAAGAGTAAGTGTTGAATAGGTACAACTCTTTAAGCATCTGCTGGAGATCAACAAGGGTTTTATTTGCTTTAGTGTATTTTATAATAAACTGGTTCTTACAAAGATAGAAATTTATCCATTACAATCGCAGCAGATGTAGAGCTTTATCTAAATGTAGAGCCATGACCAAAACAAAAACTTTACGACGCCTACCTCTTCTGCAATCAACTATCCGGAACCTGGCACGTACGCTATCACAACACTAGAATCTGCGCAATTTATTACATTCGGTGCGGCTAATGAAACCAGTCGACCGACGACGACGCCCTGGGCGAGCAAACACATAAAGTGAATCCCCAAATTGGACCAATAACGTGGCCGGCAGTGTAATGATCATTTCGTGTTATAAAAATAAAAGTTGATACAGATCGCTACTCAAGTCTATTTTATAGACTTGTAAGACATAATTTTTATGGATTGGTCTTAATGTGTAACATTTTATGGGTAGGGTCGGGTAGAGTTAGAAAGCTTTTTGGGTAAAGCTCGACATTTTATTTATTTGTTTGCACGTCACGCCATCTATACAATTTGCCTAGAACAACATCAATGGCTAGGCTATGGTAAATATATCCGTTCAATCGATGTAACATAGTAAGCACTGGATATACGTGGTTCTTTTGAAAGCTGATAGATGGCGCTGCTTTAGTTAACGCCATCTATGACATTAGTTGCGAACTAAGTTCATCCAATCGACCATGATTTCATTCAAAGGAGATGGAACCCTGGAGATGAAAATGTTAATACGTTTTGAGATTTGGTTTTTGAAAACAATCAGAGATGGCACTTTATGACAAACATAAAAATATTAACTTAGTGTATAATTTTTGAACATGGTACCTAAGTAGGTATTTAAATACCTACTAAGAAGCTATTTGAAAAAATATTCTATGATTTATGTTAATGTACATAGTATTTAATTAGGTATTTCTTTTAATGCTTCCTTATTTATTTATTGAGACAGTTCATGTTGGTAACTCTCGTTCAAAGTGAAATATTGCTGTTCTAGATATACCTACCGCCATTACCTCTGAAAGAAAGTCATTTTATCGCTTCGCAATGTCTCGCAAATTGTCAATTTTCTAAAAGCTCTTTTCGATTTGCATGCAGAAGCGCCACTTCAAAGGTAACCGTTCAGAACTACCTACCCCACTCTAATTTTCAATCTTGTCAATCTGTAAACTGCTCTATCGCGTCGCTTCAAGATAAAAATTCCTTTTACGGCGTCTTTATGAACGATTTCTGAAAAATATATGATCTCGAGAAGGAATATTGAAGTTTACTCCCCAGACAAGAAAGTTCATTTTTCGATAGTGAAGTTTAGCGCTGTATATCTGTTTTATGGATATGAATGTTGTGCAGAGATTTAAGACTCTGTACAGAGGGTGGTTAATATAATTTTCTGGCTGAATGAGTTTTGGTAGCCGCCAGCAATGAGCTATGTCGTTATTAACTTTTCTAAGTGCATCGAGTCGATGTTTTCATTTGCAAAAAGGTTATACCTTCATACTTACCTACTTCAAAACATCAAAAGAAAGGTTAGGTTAGGTTAAGCACTCATCTCTTCTCTGAATTTCAAAAACCGAATGCTCAAGGAGGGGTGTCGTTTGTTTTGACGAAATCCGTGGAGAGTATTTGCCGCTCTCCCGGATTTTCAAATGCCGAATATATTTTGAACGTCATTTGTTTTAGGACGATTTTGCATCATATAGTCATATTTCTTCCAAGAATTAATTTAGAGGCTTTAACCGCCTGCCTGATGAATTAATTTAAAGGCGGGAGACAAAGCAGGTGGTCAGTTATCAGGTGATAGCGCGATAAGGTATGCATCTGTCAACATGACGTCACGAACTGTGATATGTACTGTCATTTTGGACATGTCAATATCAATTTGATAAAGTAAAAGTGAGGTCTATTCTCTTCTGAATCATCATTGCCAGAAATAACATTATCACAATATATTTTAGGCTTAAAGAAGATTCAAATCCTAATCTAGATCCTTATAATAGACAAAATTCAGAGGAAAATTGAGAGTATTTCAAACGAATGGTTAAGAAAAAATATAAAAAACGACAACATACGACTTGCGCAGCATTGGAATATCGATCCAGACCGATTTTCAACAAATCCTATCATGTTTGAAACTGGAACGTGCGACATAGCAGAAAAGCAAACAATAGCATCTTCAGGAGGCAAACATGTTGACAGCTACAAATAAGGCCACCTCATAAAACTCAATCTAATTCGTAAAACTACACGAAACAAAGTTCAAAATAGCTCAGCATGTTACTAAAGATTATCATCAGCAGCAATCGACCAACACACAGATCGTAAGCAAACAAGCGAGACTCCGATTGACAGGTTTTAGAAGGATTAATTAGGTATTTTGTGATTATCTATTAGAGATTACTTGTGTAAATAGAATTTTTCCCACACTAGATTACTTTTGAATGATTGAACGATGAAATCACCTTGCCGCATAGTGAAAACGATTGAATTGAATAGGTATTAAAACCTACGGAGGTTATAATCCCGGTCCACTTGTGCTCTGAGTACTATACTACTACAATAGCTAGGTACCTATTTCATACTAAGATCGACAATAGGTAGTAAAATATGTTTACTAGTGTTTAGTATTTACGCCTGACTTAAAATGAAGAGCAATCTCTAATATTTGATTCGCAGGTTTTTTGTAAATAGATTACCTATTACAGAAAACAGTCGACATTTTAATCGCGAGTCTAAAAGACTATTTTGGGACTGTTCATCTATAAATATTTATTCCAAAACGCTGTAAATCTATCAATAAAAGTTATGTGTATTTCGCGAATTTAATTTTGCCTAAAGAGTACACAATAAATTTGCAATTAAATTAATAACAATAAAGTAATGGCATTCATTTAGCTGTACCATTATGCACTGTACGGCAATCTGCCCGCGGTAAATGCATTTGATTACAAATCAATGAGCATAATTTCTAAACAAGATCGAAATTTGGTTAACTTCAATGCATCATGAATAATGGCGGGCGAGATATCCTTACTTCCCTGCGTTGGATAGTATATAGTTGTAGCTCCTATGATCCTAAGCTATTTTACAACCATTAATAAATTAAAGATATATTTGCTCGAGCAAATATTTTAATCAACGGAACTCCGAAACTTCCTGTAAAATAAATAACGTGGTTTATACGCCCGACTAACAAAACTCTTAAAAATGTCAAAAATCCATTCTCATGACTGCCAGTTCTGAATTACCTACTGTTGAGGTATTTAATTTATCAATCGATTGTTCTGTTTGTTGCTAATCATTCGCACAATCGCTGCCAAAATGGCTGCCAAAATCACGCGTCATATCATTTGCGTGAAAGCTTCTAATCAGATTGCTCATGAAAATTATCATGAAATAACGATAGGAGAATCACTATTACTTAACTAAAATATCCTGTTGCTCATTTCTCTACCGATTGATATCAAAGAGGTAAACAAAAGGAAGTCCGTTTTCCTCCAAGATAACAATAAAGTGGCGTGACGGATTGATCGTAGGATACAGAGAATCGATTTTGATAAGACATTTCTAGTAGCGAATAATCTCAATGAGGCAATAGCGAAATTTGGCGATTGTGTCAAGTTTAGTCATTGTTTTATCAAAACTACAGCATCATTTTCAGAAATTGACTGACACCTAAGCTTGTTTTCTAAGATATCATTACATATCAATGTAAAGCCAAAACTAAGTAAGTTTCGTACGTGTATGATAAGTGTGTAAGTACTTCGTATCGTATTCTATCGGCTTTTTCAGCATGCGTCAGATATGCGCTCCGTAGGTTCATACTTAGTAGTCGTTTGCGCACAAATATAATGAGGGTATCTACATCCAGTGCAATCTTCCAAAAAAACCTAATAAGGTTTTTTGGAAGAAGTAAAAACAGAGGCCGTGGATGTCCTCAGAGCTGACAAAAGGAACTTACCAAAGGAAGCAGCTTCTTTTGGAAAAACTCATCTATTCTTTGGGCGAGGCATGTTCATTATTAATCGTATAATGCTGATTCGATGCAACAAAGACTCTAAACCATAGAGGAGTCACGAAATACGAATCACATAAGTAAAACTAGGAAATTCAGTGATCAATAACTTTTACGTGTCCCTATTTACTCTTGTAAGTGAACAATAAATCTATACCATAGTTTTTAGTTTGAGGGTAGTATGTTCAATTGAAGGTGTGCAGCTAAAAAATCATCATGAGCATGAGGTAAAAAACAATATGACGAAAACCTATGATATAATTGAGAATATTGTGCGGAGGATGAGGCTCTAACTCTCACTTTAGTTACAACTCACTTGTTTGTTTGAAAATGCTTTTACTTATTTTGTTATTAAGAGGAAGTTAAGTCCACTCGTAGACATGACTTTGTAGTTTCCAGTAACTGTAATATTTAAAGTGGAAGAATAATTATGATAGCGATATCAATTTGATTTACCTACATTTGCATGTTTGTTTGCTACCGGCTGGTCCCTGGGAACCTGAAAGTCCCGGATCCGTATCGGTCAAGTGGAATGACCCGGGCGAAATACTACACAATCTCATGAGACCACAGTCTGTTCTGGATATCTGGGTTAGTACGTTTTTAAACTGTTCATTCAGATTCAGATTCAAGAACTTTATTTCTTTAGGCTTACAAAATAAGCACTTAGACAAGTCAAATTTTATACAGTTAATTATTATAAATATATAAAGTTAATTGTTAAGTAACTAGCGGGCCGTCGGTCGTCGTGGCTTTGCACGGGTATTTAAGAAAATTTACAAATTAATATAATATTTTTTACACACACAATATTATTGACATTTTCATACGGTTCCCTAACTATTTTGAAAATATTCTATTTCTAGCCTCTTTAGGGGGCAATGTAGGATTCTAATTGCGAATATTTTTTTTCTAAACGGTCCTTTCTAAGTCGGAGTTTCGGAGCCTATTACAATCCAAATAAGTAATCAAATCTTTTCTCTTGCTAATGTGATTATAGATTTTGTACATATTGTAATTATATATATAATAAACGTAACAATTACCATATTTTACGGCTAAGGTATTACAGCATCGTGTGGGTCATCTGTCACAGCAGATTTTTAATATTGATGAAAACAGTTCAAATCTTATTCTGTACTAGCGGCCCGCCCCGGCTTCGCACGGGTATTAAACAAAAATTTCAGAAATTATACCCACTAAAACGATGAGTTTCACAGTTTTCATACGGATCTTTACTTTTTTTAACAGCATTGGGGTTTTTGACATTGACTCGACATTCCAAAACTGACACTGGCCGTAGAGAAAAAGCAAGCAGCGTGCGCCATACAACCTCTTTTTCTATTCTGACGCGCCATAATAGAAAAAGAGGTTGAATATACAGCCCACGGTTCAATTATTGAATTTTTCATGCGGATCCCTAACTTTTTTGAAAATATTATATAGCCTATGTTCATCACGGAAAATTAAGGATTCTAATGGTGAAAGAATTTTTTAACTCGGTCCAGTAGTTTCGGAGCCTATTCAATTCAAACAAACAAACAAACAAACATACAAACAATCAAATCTATCCTCTTTATAATATTATAGTATAGATAATTTGGTTTAGTATTTTCTTCTTGCGAACGTGATTATGAGAGTGAACGCGCTGTCCTTTTTAGTCTGTGATTGAAGATCCCCCTGTTATCGTTCATGGGAATTTTAGTGTGAACTAGTAAGTAGAAATGGATCACAGTTGTCGAGACCCCGAGAATACAGTACGCTTAAAAATTAAAATACAGTCTACTTATGTATTTATTTTTAATAATTTCTCCACACATTTGAAATAGTTTATGACTGACTGTAATATACATACCTACATATTGATTCAGATCTCAGCTATATATAAGTAGCAAAAACTATTTAACGGCTTGTTAAAAAAAAACAGTAATTTAGCTCTGTAAACGGGACGATTTAGTTTCTTCTCACTATGTTATGGGCTTAAAAAATAATCCTACGTCACAGAATAACTATTATAATAACACACAAAATATATTGTATTATTTACATACAATTTGTAAAATTTGAACGTGCGTAAAGTCGAAAACCAATTTAATCTTTATCCGCACTTCTACCGTTTTCTCACGTGATTGTGATTATAATTTCATTATCATTACAAATATTTACCTCGTATTACGTTTCAGCTTATCTTCTTGTAATTTTGATAAATTTAAGTGACATTGTGGGAAATTTCTTGGACTTTCTAGTATAGGGAGGTGTTAAAAAAATTGGCAATAAAAAATGATCTTCTAATCTAAGTTATTTATTATCTGTGTATATAGTAAGTTACGTATGTCTTACTTATATAAAAAAGTAACGGCACATCGGCATATAAATTTTATTATTTATTGATTTGCAAGATTCTTAACGAATTATAAATGATTTTCTGATGACAGCGAAATTTTTAAACAACGATAATAATGGTTATAAAAATCGTGGCTGATGGCCAATATTAATTTAAGTATTATTATTTCATGAAATTTGACATGTCTAAGTGCTTTTGTTAGCCTGAATAAATTAAGTTATTGAAATCTGAAATCCATTACCATTTCTGTAAAAACTGTCAACATGTAACTGCACAATTATAGTAATTGTCTTCCAA
Source organism: Eupithecia pulchellata (assembly GCA_963931895.1). Taxonomy (NCBI): domain Eukaryota; kingdom Metazoa; phylum Arthropoda; class Insecta; order Lepidoptera; family Geometridae; genus Eupithecia; species Eupithecia pulchellata. The sequence continues at coordinate 3,832,822 of OZ007540.1, forward strand.
TAATTACATGAAAACTTGACAATTTGACAAAACTCACAATACTTATTAACGATCTGTACAAAGTCGCAATAAGTCAAGATTCTGAGTAGGCACGCCATTTCAAAATGAACCATTTACAGTACAAAAAAACGGTCGATAATTTTTAATGGTTTTCTGTAGTAAACAAAAGCATAGACAATAGGTTTTATGCTATACCATTGTTTATATTGTTCGCGTTAATGTTAATGGTGTTTATGGCACAAATAGTGATTTCGTGAATTTAACGCATGTTACGTTTAGGCGACGGGGTTGTGCCGCCTTGCACCCCACTGGGAGTACGGTTCTTGTGTGATATTTGTTATACTTAATAGGCTAAATGCTTATTATAAATATTCACTACAAAGTCTTTATCATCATCATCATCAGCTCATGTTAGTCCACTATTGGACATAAGCCTTCCCTAATGAGTCTGTATAGATAGTTATATTTCATCAAAGGTTACTTTTAGCTGATTCAATTTTGCTGTTACGAGTATATTTCAAGAGCTTCCTCTGTTTATTTAGACACATAATAATTTACAATATATTTTTTACTAACAAAGAAAATTTTAACTAAATAACATAAACAAATTAGAACTAGGATTTACATTTGGAATATTTGAGCTAACTGTCGACTGTTGCAAACAATCTACAGGTATGTAAACCGATCCATATCAATACCTATTGGTATTGATATCGTTCGGTTTACAGCCATCACGAGCATGCTCGAAATTAGTAAGGACGACCAATTATTGGTCGTCCTTACTCATTTTCGTTTTTTTTTCTTGTTCAGCCGTTAGTTTTAAATAAATAAATTCCAGAGGAACAAACTTAGATAAGTTATATAAATAAAATTTGTGTCAAAGTGATCATTCGAAATAGCTGTATGTTTGTCGAAGCTATAAGGAGACAGTAAATTTTTCAGTGAATCTTTGCTTACTGCACTTCTCTTAGGTAAATTATTGCATATTACCCAAAAAACAAAAGCTTCTAGAGACAAGAAAAAACAGGCAAGGTCCCTTAACAGCTCCAACCTTCCGAAAATATTGTCCAAAGTTATTATATATATTATCCTAAAGAATTCCAATATTTTGTATTATTTATTCATCTTTTATTTCGTAAATTGTTTTATTGCTACGGCGTGCTCCGTCCACGCGCCATGCTTAGTCAATCCTTAGCGTTGCCATCTTCTTTTTTTAATTTCAAAGAAAAATAAGCTCTGATTCCATCCACAGAAGGACCAGATTCCTGTCAACCGAGGTAAACAAAGCTGATGAAGGCTGGACTAACGGAGACAAAATTTCGAGAACAATACTGAATAATGTCTTTGAATGTCGTCATTACTGTTACTCAATTGACACTGTTGTCAGAAAAACCGGAGTTTTGTAAGTAACGGATAAAACGCGTGCTAAATTGATAGAAATTTGACAACAAATAGATGTTTCGGATCGTTTAAGCTAGTTATTTTGTTGTCTCTATAAGTTAGAAGAACAAAAGATGTCTTTACCGATATATATTTTGGAAATCAAAACATTGTATGGTGTACTTAGTTATGGTGTCCGAGTCATGGCTAGTTTTCACTTAGTCAGGGATCTAAAGGCTGTCAGATGTCTTCTTGTTTTTTCTTTATTATGAGTTTTGGGTAGATTTCTCCTTGGGGTAGCATTTTAAACTTTGGATGTAGGTACTTGAATGTATTCTGTTCTGATGTCCAAGAGTTTTGTAAGGTCTAAAGGAAATAAAGGATTTTGTTATTTGAAAAGAGTTCTCTGATTATAAATAACTAGCGGTCCGCCCCGGCTACGCACGAGCATTTACCAAAAAATTAAGTTTTCATACGGATCCCTTTTTCGGATAAAATATTCTATGTTCATCAGGAAAAATATTAACTTCTAATGGTGAAATAATTTTTCAAATCGGTTCAGTAGTTTCAGAGTCTAACCCAAACAAACAAACAATAAAATCCTTCCTCCTTATAATTTTAGTATGGACAAAAAATAATTTTAGTTTGGATAAATAAATATTTAAATAATCTAGATTCTGGCTAGGCTATACATTATTTTATGGAACTATTTGTTCCATAAATGGTTCTGTCCGCAGCTTCGCATGCGATATTTATATGGATTAGTTCTAAGTTTATTTCTATTAATTGTAATAGATGTAATAGATATCATAGGCTACTTTATACTGTATATAGAAACTCAGGTAATTTTTTTCATTCCATACATACCGGTGTTTATAAGATTCTTAATGCTGCGGTTTTTAATTATCTAACTCCGATAACAATTTAACTGTTGTTAGGTTTACGGGCTGACTTAAAGAGAACGGTTGCTTCTGTCACTATTAAACATTTTATGGTTTACACAGATTTTGATCTCTACCGAAAACTCGCCCACAAATCTATTTCAACCTATAAATATAAGCAAAAGCAAACCGATTACTTTTGTTCAACACTAGCATCTCTCAAGGTTTCAGTTTTCGTGCCTGTTGGAACATTCGTCACCTGTCCATCTGTCATATCATTTGGACAAAACCTATCGTAAAACACCTAGAAAAGGAATTTTATGAAGGAAACGTTCTGCGAATTCACGAACACTAACCTTAAATATAGGTGACGTTGTAAATGTCAATCATGTGGGCTATAAGCCAAATTTTTTGCGTCATCAAATCTGTCAACAACAGCTGCTTAGAAGTCATTAAAGGGAAAGAAATAAAGCTTATTTTGGCGTGCCTTGAATGCATTTTGTCATTGAAAGGGGTAGCACTTTAAAGGGTTTTAAAAGTAGAGGTAATAAACGATTTTCATGATTTCCTAAAGCATCACGGGTAACGAATTGTTTATTTGGTTATAAATCTTGATTGTAAATCGTCTTTTTTGACCTTATACTAAAGGTGTGCTGTAAAAACGGAAGGACGCATTTTAAGGCAGTAAAGTAGCTGGCAGTAGATTTCCTTTTTTAAGAGCTTAGTTGCCCTCTAGTGACGGCTTTGGCTATAAATAAATAAATAATATTGAAAATCCACACAGCATAACATAGCCCAAGCTAAGCAGAGCTAGTGCTATGGGTAGGTACTAGATGACTGATATACTAATACGAATTAATAAATCACTTAAATACATAGATAGATATATTGTTTATTATATAAGAAAAGGACCAGAACAGCCTGACCAAATGTGCAGATCACTGCAGATCGAACAAACATTTGTTCCGAGGCAGGAATCATACCCGCAACCTCCTGCGTCGCAGGCGGACCTTCGCCCATCGCGCCACAGAGGTCGTCGTTTGTAGAATATTGATAAAAAGTTGTAAATAGTAATGATTGGTATCTTATAGCAACTTTAGAAGCAGCATTATGTACCTTTTTTCACGTCATAACATTAGGTACAATAGAATAAAACTCCCCTTTACACTTTTCCCATCTTCACCTAGTTCTCTGTTCGTTAGTAGTTTCTTGATAAGCCGGTACCTACCACATTTTTGAACCCAGACCTATCAACATTTTTATTCAAAATTATATTTAATATTAACCTATTTGAACTGTGCATAATCCAGACTGTTGTTTTAATCTCTACTTTTTTATATTATTTATTCATAAATGTACGTAACGCGAACAAAATGGCTCTACCGGAAGACCAGCGTTGGTTGCTTGCGTACTAACAACCAACTCACGCTGAGGCAGAGGTAATTTTGTAGCTCTCTGGCTCTCATTTTATTAATTTTTTTTATGTTTTTGACTGACCACTGTAATCCTATTAGTTTATACGAAAAAGCCTCTCAGACAAAACCTCTAGCTTAACATACATTAAGTATCATACATAACGCTTCAGCCACTTGAAGTAGCACCACATTTTAATCATTACACACTGAGCACTCCTGCTACAATCTGAAACATATGCTGAGACCATCTTACCATCATCATGCTTATCTAACTCACTTATAGCGTTGATAAAAACTACACTCAACATTTTTGGAGTAAGATAGGGTGTAAGGATGTTAAGGAGTTGGGTGTGAGAAACTGATGGTAGAAATAATCTTAAGTTCCCGCTTAAGTCCGTAACGAATTCGTCGAACTGCGATAGTTTTTGCAGCAAAATCTTCGACTACTAAACTCAAGTCGAAAATCTTTTGAAAAATCTTCGAATACTAGTTCGTAGCCGTTACCCAAGTAGCACAAACCTGCATTATAAGATATCACACAAGGTCCACGTCGGTAACTTCAGCGTTTAAGAAGAGTTATTAGAGTACACTCGAGCTGCAATAGCTCACAATTACGCATTCGGCTGTATATAAGCACTATATGGCGTCACGGAGACAACACTGTAATGTTGCGAGTGTTAATATAGTGTTACAGTTCAGTGTTATACAGCTCTTAGGAATCAATAATACTATCAGCTGCATTATAGCACTTTAATGGACCAATACAAGCCTTCTATTCAGCTATATTCTGAATATAAGGCCACATGTGGCCCTTAAAACGCTTGCATTTTAAGAAAGAACATGTGAACTACTATAATGCTTGCAGTTATACTGACTCCAATTAACAACAATATAATTCGTCTTGCTGCACAAAGTGGAACTTTAATTATGTTAATCAGCTTGTTACATGCAATCGTATAATAGCACTATAACAGCCCACATGATCACTATGGGTGAATTCTTATGATGCTAAAATATAGCAAACTGCTTAATAACAAATCACAAGTGACCCAAGATCCCGGTTAGAGCTGAATACTTGTACTTGCGTAGGCAATTAATCTACTAATGCAGTTAAATGAGTTCATGAAGACTGTTTATTTCAGCGCCCCGTATAGGATTATATAGACTTGTGGTATTGATATCGAAATGTAGAAATATAAACGTAGAACAGGAGGAATACGCCGAAAAATTACTGCAGAATACTTGAGAATTTTAAATAGAGATACGGGAACACTGATCAAGCTACACGTTTGATGAATAATGAGTCAAGGGGGAGTAAAATTTTAGAACGGCAGGGTTCCCGATCCGCAACTGTTTGTGTAGAAGGACGTGCAGATTTAGATGGACAGAGCTCTGCAAGTATACAGCAAATATTAGAAGATAGTGGTTCCGTATCTTGCAGTAATGACAGATAGATACGAGTATCTCTAATGTTTCTGAAAATTCAGACAGTGACAGTGTGTGTACTGAATATGATAAACAAGAAAAATGACGTGAAAACATAAGCAAATGGGCAATTGACAAAATATATCTTATTATTTTTATTTATTTTTTATTATTAATATTGCATATATCAAGCTTCGCTAACATAGCGGCTTGATTGGAAAGAATGGTTTGTATATCTCCCGTGTTGATAACTTGTAGTGTGTCTTGCTGCTGGAGTGCTTTTTCGCTGGCGGACGTTTGTGAATTATCCTGTAATATAAAGTAAGTAGGTAGGTATATGACTAAATAATAAATATGAAGGACGTTACACACAGCGCTTTAATTTAATTTTATAAATTACGGATCCCTAAATTTTCTACAGAGTTTAGTGGTTCACTGTAAAATATTTGCGTACTTGTTACCCGCTATTAAGCTTGTGGCTGACTTGTTTCACACAAGAACTACTCTTTTCAGCTCATTGCTGATGTATGTACCACGAGTGAATACATATACAGCCCATAGCATTTAATTGTGATTAATAAAGTGCACATTGCTTGTCTGCCATTTTTATGTTCTAACCTATGAATATGAATATATTTACAGTTTATATCTTTCTCTACAACGAAAATAACAACTGGATTTGAAGAGAAAATCTGTGATTTATGAGTAAACAGCTTATTGTCAAATAACATGGACAGAATAATAAGATTTCTGTTTTATTTTTTTATCATCATCAGCGCATTTTAAATTATAATTTTCAAGTAAACGGTACTATTTTGAGAGCGCATGAAAATTTTCATCTATATTTATATGATATTTGACAGTAAAAATGCTTTCCCATTCGAATTTTACGCGTTTAGAAGAAAAACTCAAGATTTTACTTACCGAAAACAATATCAACATCACAAAACACTTGTCAAATTGTTTCACTTGGTAGCAAGTAGGGGCGAGAACGTGAAAATTATTCACAATTTTGCAACTTGTGAATTTTCAACTCCATAAAAGCGTTAATAAGATCCTGGTCTGTACTTTGTGCTGTATAATAGGTAACACAAACTCTGATAATCAGCATTGTGCTGTATAATAGGTAACACATACTTTGATATTCAGCCAATGTTCAGCTCTTGGGGTGACTGTTACCTTTAATAATGCTCAAATAATGCTGATATACAGCAATCAGTTACGTTATTCAGCCTATAGCTGTTTAATTTGTGCCCAAATCAGAGTTATATCAGCTGAAACAGCGCTGCTAACGCTCTTATTCAGCAGACTTGTACAGCTAAGGATTCTATTGTGGACAGTTATTCTGCTTTTATACAGCACTTTTGTGTTACTTGGGTAGCTCCACCAAGGGGAAATAGAAGTTTATCCAATCATGTTCAAAGACGGTATACGGTGGACTATACGGGGTCCTAGCAGTCCCAAAGATTTTTGATTCATCGGTGCCTTGCCTTTATTGCGTTGTTAACTAAAAGCGGATTCATCAGAACCGGTAAGAATATTAGTCTAAAAATAATTTTAGTTGTAGTCTTAAATTTGGCGTTTGATTTATATCATTATTTGCCTACAGAACTCAGAGATAGAACACAGAATATATTATTGCACAGACAGATATTTTTTATTTTAAATAGAACACGACCGGAACCCCTGAACAAATATATGCAGATCGCAGGAATCACGAGGGAATCGAACCTCCTGCGGGATCTTAGGGCATCATGCCACATTGGTCGTAAATGGGAGGTAGGTTCAAATCAAAAAATCAAAATATCTTTATTTATAAACGGCAAAGAGGATACACAAAACGCACAAACATACACTTAAATAGAATAAAGATAAAAAAAAACAACTCATGTACCCGCCGTCTATAAAAATGGCTCTGGCTCAGCATGAGTTGGATGACAAGCAAGATTGCATTCAACGCTGATCTTCCGCCAAAGCCACTTGTTGGCGTTACGGACATATTACTCACATAAAAAGACACAAAACTCACAATAAATTAAAATTAAAATACAACCAAACCAAAACATGAAAAACAATAGAATACAATAATAAAGAAAAAAAAAAGAAAGTACTTACACCTAAACACATATAAAAAATAGGTTAGGATTGAAAAAAATAAAATACATTTACAATATACTTGTGTCGTGCCTTAGACTTTCCTGCTCCTTCTGGTGATCGAATAAAAACAATTTTAATTTTGTTCTGAATCCATGTAGGCTTTGCAGGTTCGATAAACTATTCTAAAGGATATCGCAAATTCTTCCTCATAGCAAGTAGCGAGATAAAAAAGCATGCTTTTTATCTTAAACATCATCACACTTTAAATTTTTCACCCACAGCTTTTGCAGAGTTTGATAACGACGCCCTCAGACCAAAGGTGTCTATGTTCATTTTTAGATAAATTTATTTTTAGCGTCTGGTGATGTGTCACTTTTCGAGTGTCGCGATAAGTTAAGTGCAAAGTTACTATTATATTAGGATAGAACATGTTATAGAAATTAGTTAAAAATATGTGATGGCTCCCTATAATATTTTTATATTTTATTGGCATTGTGTTCAATAAAATATTTTTTATGTTCATAGACAAAATTGGAAAACTAATTTTATTCCTTAATAATACAAGCGGTAGTTAATTATACTGAGATGTAACTGCGAAGAAAATAGCAGGCAGAGTACGATCTTGTAGAAGAATTTCAAAGGGTTGCCATTTTCTTACCAAAAATCTAAATTAAACATTGAAAAATTGAGCTTAAAATTACAGAATGTACTTTGAGTAGCCTAATCCACACTAAAGTCGTATGACTATCACGAATCTTGGGTTAGTACAAGATTCGAACGACTTTTCTGTCGATCCTGCACCAGATCAAGATAACGTAATAATACTAGGCGATTCTGTGCTAATAGGTGTGATTTCAGATTTTAAATTGAAATGAGATCTGATTGCGAGTATAACTGCGGGGCGGCTGCTGCTGATATGGAAGCCAGATGTGAAGTGCTATACGCCCACTGATCGCGTTACGTTGATAGTCATTTGGTGTTACTGACTCTGGTGATAAGATCAATGTTATGAAGCTATGTATCTACCCTTCCATCAGCGTCACTAGAATTTAAGTTTAAATATTTAATTAGCATATGAAATGATTATAGAAATCTGTATTAACAAAGAAAATTACAATTATATAACAGAACCAAATTTGAACAAATTTAAAATAATAAATTTGAGCTAACTACAAACAGTCGCAAACGAGATATAAGAAGCTAAACTGATCAACACTAGTCGGAAGTTTCCTCGAGACGATGGGTGGAAGAAATTAGTTAATGATATAATAATAACTACTATGGAGAAATACCTGCTATGGATGGAGGTGACTTAGGACCGCTATTCGTAGCAACAGCAGGTACGCCTAAATGTTCACTGGTGGAGTTGTGTGGGCTGAAAATCATGATACCTACCAATTCGTAACAGAAACAAGGTTGCATTGTCTCTGTTACTGAATAAAGGGTTAAAGTTTGTATAGCATGCATTTCATAAGCAAGGATCGTAATGTTTCTCTAAGCTAATTTGTTGGTCTCTAATTCCAACGACAGATTTATATCCGAAATTTGTTCGATGTCAACTTCTGTAAGAGACACCTTTTTCTTTTTTACATCAATTTCACGACCTATTTACACCGTGTAGGATCAACCTGTCAGACCTTTCTATGAAATTCGTCGGTACAATGAAGGCTACCGAATGACAAACTCGAGACAGGAGTCGCATGAGTCAAATTTCAATCTGTCACATGTGGTACAGCTTTTGACGCGCGTGTGTTCCGATTCTCCGAAATTTTCGACGTAACTGATAATTTGGACACATTTTTTAAAGGCTACCGTGATTCGTCGTAAGTGTTACCATGTGCCAATAAAATATTTTTAATCTTCAAATTTTTTTTGCTGCGATTTTTGTAACAGCCATTTCAAATTAATTATAACAATGAAGGTAAAGCGAACTAGGTAAATTTAATTACAAATCGCATTGTTCCGTTTTGTAAACGTATTCCCAAAATTTTCAATATTGTTTTTAAGTTGTTCACGCGTGTTTGCGTCTATATTGTCGCAAAGATGCCCCGCAATGCTACAGTTATGGGCCTATTCTGACCAATAATGACATTGGTAACTTATTCTTTCAATGCTTATTGAAATGGTCAAAACACGAAGGCACGCTTACATTCCACGCGCCATTGTTTGACACTCCACGCTGGATTTGACACCGCAGTTTGTCAAAATTTCGGTTTCCATTTCTAAGAACGAATCTATTTGGAACATTTGTATGTTGTGTATAGCTCGAGGCTCCGTTATGGACTTTTTCTTCCCTTCGCGTGTCGACAGTTAGGTTTTTTGTACGAAGTTTTATGAGAACTAATAAATAATCTAAAATTGGAGCATTTTATCAGGACAAACTTCTAGGGTAGTCGCTAACTGTTTTTACTTTCAATAGAATATGGCTTTGTCCTTGAACAGTAGGAGACACATTGTTTTAGACCCAATAAAGTTTCGCTTTTAGGGATCGAATCCTGTGCCTCAAATTTTGAAAATAAATCGTTTTTGTATTTTTTTAACAGTTTGGAATTTTAAAGCTATTACCTTACCTTGTAATGAGCCAACGTTTTAATTATTAGTACGAGAACTTCGTATTCTCGAGTAGGCACTAGACAAGCGTAATTGTATTCGTAAAGGAGTTGCTCTCAGGGATACTGAAACATTTCAAAAGGGAGAAGCCAATGTCCAGCGATAGACTTATTTAGGCAAATGATGACTTTAAAATTTCTCCGCTAACCGTGGCCCATTTAAATGAATTTAACCCATTTATAAGTAAAGCCTTTCAGCGAAAGTAACAGTAACCTTTCTTCTTTCTTTCCAAACGAAGCGTTACAAATGTCTAAATGTCCACAATTTCACTTTTACATCCTAATTACCCTTTATGTGACAAAAACAATCCTTTCTGTGCGCACAAAATGAAATTTATGACCTACACTGTTTCGCGCAAGGACGGCGGACAAGAAACATATTGTCCCAAATAAATGCAACTCTTTGGTGTAGCGGTCCCTTTAAACAGTTATTGAATAACAGTTTGAACAAAACAATCTTAGTTACGGTAAGGAAAGGGTAAAAATATTGTTTACGGACATTTACCCGTTGTTTGTTGAATTTTACAAAATTGAACTTTATTTTGTTGCAGCTAAATTAGTTTTTGGTGGATAGGTATTTGGCAAAGCAAAAATACATCTATTTATTTCGCAGAAATTGCACTGCGATTTTTATTTTATTGCGTGCAATAAGCAGTTTAGCGAACCCTTTGGCGATTTTACTTCTTTGTTGAAACCCGTTAACTATTTTAAATAGCAATCGTTTAAAAAGATGCGTTTTCTATAACGGTTTTTTATTATTTTGTATTTTTATTGAGGTTTTAGCAATTTAGCAAATAATTGCAAAAGGGTTACGTTTGTGTTGTTTTCTTAGAACTATAATTTAAGTTTTTAACGTGCTAATTGCCACATATTGGCGAGCCAAATTGCTTAAAATATCATTGTTCAAACACCATCAGTGTTCTAAGCACAAAAAATACCGTTCGTTCGTAATGTTTGAACCAGAACGTTTTGTACTTAGAATAACTTAAGGTTTTGTACATATTTAGGGTCTGATTCAGACCTTAAGCCGTGTGGTGCCGGCATAGAATTTCACCACCCCAACTCTTCCAGTGGGTGTCGTAAGAGGCGACTAAGGGAAACACACCGGGGGGCGGGCAGCAGCACCCTCTGCAGAACAACTCCACCGAACTGCGATCCCCAACCCGCATGCCCAGCGTGGGGTTTATCGGCAATAACCCCCAAATGATAATGCCATCTATGCTGCTAATTAGGGGAAGCCTACGTCCAGCAATGGACATAGGCATATTATAGGCTGGTGATGTTGATGATGACTCAGAGTTTTTGGTCTATCTTTCTTTATTTAAAATGAGAATTGGACCAAAAAATTGTTTATAGAAAGAATATTGATAAGTCGTACCTTCTAGATTTTAAAAGTTAAAAGTTATCCTACGTTACATTTACATACTAACTCACTGCTCTGTGAGATCAATTCGATTCTTTTAAAATAGAGATGAGCATCGAAACTTCTAGTAAACGAGTAGCGAACGGCTTAAATCAATATAGCCTTTGAAATATGGCTGCAAATTACCCAAATGCTCAAGCACCAAAGCATGTTCCAAAACAAAACAAACAGTTCCGTACACAGAAGTTAGAAAACGGGAACATAGCGGCTTTTTCAAAGACAGAAATTGGGCTAACGGAAAGAAAGTAGCTGGTTATAAACGGTTATAAACCTATTGTAACGTGTTATGAAGCCATTGTAATGTTAGATCATAAACCCTTGTCGGTACCGTAAGCGCAATAACTGTCTCAAAGGATACGTAAACAAATAGAACTGTTACCTTATCCAGTGCAAAATTTTATTGCACTGATTTGGTGCAGAATTTCTCCTTGCTGCGAAAGTACGGTTTTTGTAGAAGTTTGGCCATTGTTTTTTGTTTTAAACGAAGTAGGTAAATGAAAAAGATTCCTTAGACGGCATTTTCGATGTATAAACTTAAACTCTTCCATACTAGCGTTTGAAAATAGGAATATAGCTCCGAGTTCAAATTGAAATTAATGTTGTGAGTACATAATAATTATGTATCAACATGATCTGCATCATGAAAATTTCATATTAATAAATCATTTTCCAATAAGGTCTTGGCGAACGTTTATCTGTGTTTGATCCTACAACCATAGGAATATATTGATGGAACTTCAAAAATTAAAAGGATATTTATTATTTATAATTTCCTTATCGAAAAATACATTTCCTTTCATAATGTAAACTTTATTCCAAAATAAAGTGCTTTTTTCTACTTATTTTGAATCTTATCGAGACACGTGGCCTCATGTGAGATGATTTTATTATTTAAGCAACTTGTATTTTGTGACGTGTCCAAGAGTCCTGTAAGGTCTTAAGGAAATAAAGCACTTTGCTTTTGATTTTGAAGGTAAAAGGCCTGACGGTATGACTCTGATTCCTTGGAAGGTCCTTTAGTTTGGGATGCTACATGTGTACTAGCGATTTATATATTTACATAGGTATACATGGGCGCTATGGCGCTCATTAGGACGGCTTATGTCCAGTGGACTGGTGTGGGCTGATGATGATAACGATGTGTTCTAGCTAGCATAACCTAGCTCCTTCTCTTCTTGCACGGACATCAATGAGGGTCGGCTCCACAGCAACATCAGCGGACTCCATCAAACGGCGAAAATATGCTAACATTGACCGAGGTTATTAAAGCCGTTTGTTGTGAAAATACTAGGTTCTTGGGGTCCTGGGGCATGCACAAGATATAAGACCACACAAAGCTACTTATAGAGTCTAGAGGTGATCAGAATGCGGGCTTTAATTCGGTCAACGAGTTAGCATTGGATCCAACATAGCAATGCTGCCAGGATTCTGGGCACTCTGCCTATAGGAAACATGGCGCATTTACAGTTTTTATATACACTTATTTTAGATATATAAGTGTATATAGTAACTGTAATTTTTATATTCTAATAATTATTAATCATTTATTTCAGGCAACTTTTGTAATTACAATGAGTTAATGTAAACGTAAATGGCCACCAACGTTTACGATGAATACTAACGTTGGTTGAAAATAGCGTTTTCTATAACTGTTATCTTTTCACTGAAGGTGCTCCATCAAATTCTTTCTGTGTCAAGGTCTTACTCAAACAGAACGTAATTAGGTAAACGGAATGAAAGCAACCGGTTACAAAATGTAACGTTAGATCATAAAACCCTTGTCGGTACCGTAAAGTGTAACAACTGAAAGCATAGCTTAACAAACGATACCGTTATTTTATAGAATGTGAAATTTTATTGCACTAATTTAGTGCAAAATTTCTTTTTGCGTTGTAAAAAGTGAAGGAAAGTAGCGGAAATTTATTTTTACGCTATTTTATGCATTTCTTTTTAAGTATTTCAAAAAAATATGGTGCCTACAGGATATCTACGATTTTTTTTATTTGAATCACTTTAATTTTAATAAATGTTCATTCATCATTCGTTTATCTTTGTACTTTGAAACTTTGGTAATAATTTACAATCTGCAACGCCTATAAGCTAGGTAGGATAAAAACTGCCTCTTATACAAGAATATTATATTATTTAATGTTTACAATTTAAAAGGGAAATAGAGAGAAATTTTCGTTAAGTCTACGTATTCATTGCAGTTTTGCATAAATAATAGGTAAAAAAAGGTAAATTTCAAGTTGTAACCTATTCAACGTACTTTTTACGCATGAATCAAAAGCTTTTTCTCGCATCAACTCTTTAGTATAGCATTCACTGCACAGTGTCAGCAGTACGACCCTTAGGGATGCGTCTCCTCGCCTATCCTGGAAATGGTGGAGGACCCCTGCTGCATCTGCGTCGTAGGCTCTGAAAGTGTTAATTAAATCCATTTCCAGAATATGATTACTGAGTCATCTCTGAATATGTCTGTCAATCTTATTTTTATGAGAATTTGTGCTTGTGGTGTTAATTTTTTTCAGCCCGATCTATTCAGTGCACTTGTCGTTGTCTCTCGTCAAATATTGACGACCTCACCTTAAGCTGAAATTTTGATGAATTTTTGCGATAGGTATTTTTAACTGCAACATGACAAAATGCAGTAAAACGGTAGATTCTACGCGTTTTCGAACGACTTTCTTTACTCAATGGGCTGCAATATTTTTGCCGTTAGGTATACGACTTTTTATCGCCATTTCTCCCAGCAAAGCAAAACTTTTGCGCAATAAAAATTTCACCAAGCAAACTTAGCGAACGACTGTAATAAAACGTTTTATGCAATATCTTCTTTTTTACTTCGCAAAAACTCCAATATAGATAAAATTTTGAAAATTTTGCCTTTGGACTTCTGCCGCTAATGGGTTTTAGTAACACTGCTTTACAATTCGGAAGTTTACAATGCAATGGAACAGTAGACGAATTACTTTATTGTAGGGAAAAATGGCGTTTATGACCTATACCATTGTTGGAAACTTTTGAAATTGTCTTAAAGTTGCCGATGGATTCAGAGACACGCTTCTTTACCTAGATTTTTTTATTTTGTTGCGTGCGCCACTTTTTGTGTTATGCAAAATGTATTGGATTCTTAAGTTTATGACTTGGGAGCATTTGCATAGGCACCTTGGCACTTAAAGTTTTGAAGGTTATGTTACAAAGAATAGGATGCCCTCAGCTGAGATTCTAATTTTATCTTCTTAATAGTAAACTTAAACATAGATAGACTTATGTAAGTCAGACATTATCACATTCACTGCCCAACCCGCGGTGAGTCTAGAAAGTGTTAATACGTTTAGTAATTTGCTAAATTGGTCTCAATATCTAGTAGAGCTATAGAATATTCAATGATCTGCTTGACTATCCGAAAAACTGCTATCGAGTTACAAGCTCAAGCTGAAAAGAAAAAGATTATATTAAAATCCACGCCCAGTTGTGGACTGCCACTGCACAGGGCATCACAAATAGTGTTATCTAGTTCCGAACTAAACAGACCTTGTTTAGAATTATTGAATGCATGAACATTTTAATGTACTAAATATGTTCATAAATAAAAAATATATACCTTTTAGGTATATCGAAAGCGATTTCTTTATTATTATTATTAGAGGGCCGGTTCTCAAGGCAGGACTTTAAGAGACCCGAAAATGGAAACAACAAAGTACGACAAGTTTCGTTCAATAAGTATTATATTACTATAGTATTACTTAGTACTTGGTAGCAGTAGTAATATCAGTAATAATTAAAACCTTAAGTCGTTGAAACCGAAAACGGAATCTTTGATTTTAGATGGCCGAATAATTTCTAATATAAGTAGGGTACACGCAATATAAGATCTTACAAAGCGGATCTAAAGTACATAGAGATCAAAATGTCGACTTTTATTTTGGTCGAAGAATTACCATCGCCATCCTTGACCAGCCAGCATTCTGGGCACTTTGCCTTCTGGTGACGGCTTAGATTTTTATGATAAAGATAAGTGTAAACACTAGTAGTAATTGTTTTAGCTGTTCCGCACGTTCTTTGTTAATTAATTAATGAGTACAAGTATTATGTAATATTACTAATCTATGAGAATTACCTACAGATTTTTACCTTACTTCACCAATATCTTCAAAAACGTCGAATGAAACCCACCCCTCGTTTCTTAGAGCAACTCCGCCCCAAAACTTGTCATTACAATTACCTCCCTTATTATAAGCGTATAATGAAACTAATTTGTTGTTCAAACAGGGGGTTCTCTTTATACAAACATCATTGTTACGTCTGCGATACAACCTTATTCTAACAACCCTCAATTATCATGCACCGTATTCCGAAGCAGTTGAGTTCGAATTGGTTTGAAGTTTCAACGGTTAAGACGCATAAGTCGGTAATGGGAAACTCCGGGGGATTTTATTTGACAAGAACCGTTGGTATTGTAGCATTTAACGCGTCTCACAATGGTCGGAGCAAAATGTCGTGATTTTAGTCGAATGTTTAGGATTAATTTTGTTGGTTATTTGTTGGAGGGTTTTAATTAAGAAGCAGTAATTGTAGCTATTAGGATTAAATGACAAATTTATGGCTTAAACGAAACGTGTAATTAAAAGATATCTTTGTAATGTTGTATATGAGAGATTAAAATAAACATTCTCCTACTTGACTCGACCATTTCATATTAATAATGCACATTTTAGGTGGATACCACTTCATTTTTCCTTGGGTCTCAAAATTCAAAACATTTGCTAAGTTTTCAATGTAATACACTCGACTAAATTCTACATAAGTCACTGAAAATATATATGTATAAAGAACTTAGTTGCAATACCACCCTAAAATATCAATGCATAAAAGAGTAGATTTGTAACATCTGCTTGACACACTTCATTGCACTTATAAGTGTAACAACACTACCATCAATACATTTCCCACTTCACCACCACAATCACAAAATGTGACAGTGAAAAAAGTGATTGTGGATCGGATGCAAAAAGTGGTTCACGCAATTCACGGCTAAGCCTAGTGATAATGTGACGCAATTTCACGGCGTTTTGAATCGCTATACGTAATCGATGCTACTCAGATACGTGTAGACCACACATAGTGGGCTTGGGGATTTAGGGATCCGTAGATTTGTACGAAACCTGAAGTTTTATAAGTGAATAAATAATGCTGGACAATCACATCATCATTCTAGCCCCAATCAAAGTAGATATTGTTTTTTGAGTACATTTTTAAATTTTCGACTTTATTTGGTTGATCGGGGCAAATCAACCTTGTTTTAAATAGTTGGATTTATATTTAATACATATTTTTGAAATTAATTTAGTACCTACTTAACAAAATTTTATGTTTAAAATAAAAGAAACTTGGCTGTCGAGATGGTTATCAGAAAAACTGCTGTTTGTACCTAGCCAGTAAAAAAATCCCGAATCTGGTAGAGTCAATGTAACACAAACATACAGAACCCTACTCTATAAATAAGTTCTAAATACAAAAAAAAAAACCATCGATCAATACAATCAATTTGAAATTACATACCACAGTAGTTCGAGTGCCCACATTAAGAAACATTTTAAATCCCTCTTTTGATCCCCAAAGTAAAAGTGGCTACAGTTGCACATTTGACAGTTCTGATTTCACGTTGTTTGCCTGTCAGTTGTAGTCGTGAATGTCAATTGATAAGCGGCAATAGCAGTGACAAATAATTGAATATTTACATAGAATCTGTCAATGTGTAAAATAAATTGAATTTTTTAGATGATGTAACGTTTCGTGAAAAGGAGGATAAAGAGAATAATTTATAATATTTTATATATTTTTATTTCAAGTACAATGATAATGTACTTTTTAGTACATTATTAACACCAAATAAAAAAAATAGGCCATTAAACATTTTCATTAGCTATAATAAAATTCTTCAATTTATGTATGGATAAAAATGAGGAAATGAAATGAATCTTTCGGTAGTTTCCCGGGATGTTTTACAATAATTTAATAGATATTAGGTTTTTTATATATATATATATTGAATATTTTTATATTTTATATAATAAGTATGGAATTATTTTTTAACTCCTATATTTACCCTAAAATAGAGAAGGTCATTCATTTATTTAATGTTTCATTCTCTATTTAAGGATTAAGTCCAAAATGAGCGAAAGTGCAACATAACAAAATATACCCTTGGGTTTTACCACAAGTTTGGTAAACTTAGAAAAAGTGCGAGCTTCGCTTCAAAATAAACTACCTATACGATAATCCACTGCAAAAACTACAACTTGGGTGGTCTTAAGTGGCGTCTATGCTTACTAAACTTCGGTTTTGTATGCTTAAGCCCTATTTATGACATCTATACCTTTAAACAAAGTCATCTCTATCTCTTCACTAATACAGTCCAGTTTGAATTTGTTAGTTCGGGACCAAATATTTACTTTACACTGTCTTTATGAATGAAATAACCAAACCCAAAATAAGTTCCACCAAAACAAAGCCAGTGAATGAAATTATGGTGCTAAATTCTTGAACCTATTGCAAGGATACTGTTTAGATTGATCTAATTCATAATAATAATGCTGGACAATCCACACAGCATCATCTAGCCCCAAGCTAAGCAGAGCTTGTGTTAGGGGTACTAGATGACTGATATACATAATACAATATTATTAAATAGATAGATATTTTTTTACTATACATAGAAAACAACCAGAACCCCTGAACAAATATCTGCAGATCGTACAAATATTTGTCCCAAGGCGGGAATCGAACCCACAACCTCCTGCGTCGCAGGCGGACCTTCGCCCGCCGCGCCACAGTTGTCTTCAGAGGTACCTTACAGATGCATCGATTATTAAAACCTTTGCAGTAATAGGATTTGTTTAGTTCACTTCAGACAAAAACCAAACAATAATTAGTATTTGCTTGAAGATCCTTGAGAAAACATTTCAAAGTTTCGAGTGCTGCCCCGTTCAACCCACAATTTTTCTACCCAATATTATTTTTCCCCGCTCAACCCAAAAGATATGCCCCGTTCTACCCAGTCCAAAAATCTGAGTCACAGTGTATTCTAAACAGCACAGACACCATAATACTTATTAAAAGTCGAACTTGATGAAATTATAACGGTACAAAGTAACTTGAAATTT
Source organism: Eupithecia pulchellata (assembly GCA_963931895.1). NCBI lineage: Eukaryota > Metazoa > Arthropoda > Insecta > Lepidoptera > Geometridae > Eupithecia > Eupithecia pulchellata. Next base: position 3,851,221 of record OZ007540.1, read on the forward strand.
TGTAGCTACATACAACAATGAGGTCATAGTTTATTATTCTTATGTTTATGATCTCTTCAAACGAATACAAGCGAGTTCTAGGAACTTACTAAGTAGGCAGACAGAAATACAGAAATACGGAATTTATCCATAATACCATTTTTACGGTAAGGACTCCCAATGCTTTTTTTATCTATTGTTTCTCAATGTTTCTTTTTTCATTAGGTGTGTTCTCTCTTTCTGCTCTTTCTATCTTAATTCCCACTCTTTGTCAGTAGTTCCTAGACCTTCTAACCTAAAGGTTATCAATGAATATGGCGGAAAACTAAACATCTTATAATAAAAATAAAAATATTTATTCATAAAATAGGTTAACAAGTAAGTATTTAAACTATTGTAGAGTTTAAGTAGGTATTCTAATATTTATCTTATACTTAAACTTAACCTTTCAAAGTTAAGGTGTTCTTCGTTCTTGATCAAAATTGCAGATTACAAGTTAAAGGTGCCCCATAAAAATGCACTATTAAAACGGTTTTAATTGCCAACATATGTATACAGGATGTTGATTAGTGGTGCTAGCGTCAGATTCTAAGACAATTATTTATTTATTTAATTAATTGCTCACATATACATCTATACAGCTTGGGTCTTAATACTAGCTTATGTTAATAGTATATGCACCCTGTAGGGCACCGCAAAATTATTTTTATAATAATTCAATGCAGGGAAATATACTTAAAACTTCTTATTATCATTAGTTGTTAACCTTAAATTTATTGACCCAAGGTCAAGGATGTAATACCAAGAATTGATGTAGATTTCCAATTCGTCGTTGTCATACATAAAAAAAATCTGAATTCATGTTCAAAGCTACTTCCCTGTCATTTATTTTTAGCGACAGATTACTAGATATTTTAACCGGCAGTAAGTAGGTAAACACGGACACATTAGCTAGATAACAGCCGTGCATAATTGACACATTAGATACACGATACAGTGTCCACTTCGGTAGTACGCGGTGAACATCAAAAGACAGATAGGCTGAGTGCACTGTAAGGGCTAGTATTCACTAGGTCTTGCGATCTTCTTCAGCATCCCATACATGTTCATCATGAACATGCATCCCTGAGGAGAGCAGCTTGCATGAGGAGAGTTGAGCGCCAGCCACTCATGTTCAGCGACATCATGACAATTATTGTGTCCTACCCTCAATTTTGTATTTTGTTTTTATTCTAATTTGTTTCGATTTTGATTGTTTTGTCATGTTTTTAAAAGTAAACGCCTTCATAACTCATAGGTACCTAAATATAACTTAAAACGTGAAGCGAAGGCACCTAACACAAGTATTTCCATAATACTTAAAAGGTGTCTTCAACTATTATAAAGACTGTGCATCTTTTATAATTGAATAGTAATAATTATTTATTATTATAAATAGTCACTGGCGCTTGATTGCTTGATTAAGACTATCTTCAACGGGCGCGACGGCAAAGTTGTTGCGAGCTTCGATCCCTGTTTATTCAATCTATGTAGTTTTAGGCCTTTTCTACAGACCTAGCATGTAAAATAAAACTTATGTGGCAAACATTTATATTATTTAATTTAATATTATTTATTTATTATTATTAAATTTAATAATATTTTTTTATTATTATTAATTTATTTATTTATTATTATATAATTTATTTTGAGTTTGTATGTGTTATAAAGATTTGATCTCTAACGGGAGTGGCATAGTCACTGGTGTGACAAAACTCTATTATAGTAAAACCGATGTCAAAATCCACTATAATCTACTGATTTGCCGCAGGGCACCCCGAGTATAGTATTAAATTTATATTTATCGCAAAAACTACCTACATAATTACCTCAATGTCCTAGGTGACCTTTGTCGTGGACTAACATGGACTGGTAATGGTGATGATGATTAGATGACCAACAATGGTTATAACACTGCCTTTAGTGTTATCGTGAAAAGCACTCGTCGAAGCATAATACGCTGATTATGATTAGGTCTCCATTATTGCAACATACACATTAGCCGCTACTTTTTGACTTGAATCTCCTGATTACTGACGACCTCTTTGGCGCGGTGGGCGAAGGTCCGCATGCGACGCAGGAGGTTGCGGGTTTGATTCCCTCCTCGGGACAAATATTTGTACGATCTGCAGATATTTGTTCAGGGAGTTCTGGTCGTTTTCTATAGGTATATAATAAAAATATCTATATAAGTAATAATATTGTTTTATGTATATCAGTCATCTAGTACCCATAACACAAGCTCTGCTTAGCTTGGGGCTAGATGATGCTGTGTGGATTGTCCGGCATTATTTATTTATTTATATTACTGATTAAAATGAGCGTATAGGCTCACCTAGAAATAGGTTAGGGAAATAAATTACAAACTTTTTTTTAAATATACGAAAAATCGTAGATCAATATTGAAAAATGATCAGAACTAACTAATTTATTAATAAGTAGAGGCCGCCGGGGCGTCGAACGGGTATTTATCAAATTCAAAAATATGTAAATTTTTACACGTACTTACATATTTAGGTTACCTTATTAAAGTTTTCATACGGATCTTTTTTGAAAATATTCTTATAACCTTCATTAGGGATGATGTAAAATTCTAGAGGTAAAATAATTTTTTAAATCTGCCTTTCGGGGTTTTGTTTTGGGGCATATTCAACACTAATAAACATTCAAATGTTTCCCCTTTTTAATATTCTATTAGAGATGAAACTTCGTATAGACAAGACAAATGATCAAAAAGTACACACCTAATTAATAGTACCTATCTGGTATTTAATGATTGTTTTTTGTAGGTCATCTCGGCATGTAAATTGAAATGTGAGTGTGAGTTGATCACTCATACGTCTACTTTCGCTGCTCCTTGGCACCAATTTATTATGAACTGGAGGTCGGCCCAAACTTCGCTCGAGTATTAAAAAAAAATCACTAATGAATTAATTATGCGGGCCTCTAACTTTCTTGAAAATATATTATAGGGATACCGTAGGAAAGCTTAACAAAACATTCGACAAGCTTTTCTACCTAGTTTAACAGAGAATGAATTTCACAAAATCGGTCCAGTAGTTTCGGAGCCTATTCAATACAAACAAATAAACAATCAATTCTTTCCTCTTTATAGTATTAGCAAAAACAAAATAGAACCAGCCACTGGGAAAATTCAGTACCATCGTACATAACTACATTGCAAGAAACAAAATCTAAAAGCCAACATCACGCGATCACGCATTTAAGTCCTGACCGCGCCCGACAAGGCCTCTTTGCTCAATATGGTATAATTTTATATTTCATTGTGAAAATAAACAGTGAAATACTCAGGAGCTAAGAAGATCAGCTGATAGAAATAAGATATCTTTGAGTTGATCCTGATTAGGAATATGTCAGAAATGCTTGATGAAATTATAGCATCGAAATATTGGGACAAAAAATAAATCCATTAACGAATTTACACGGGAATAACTAAAAAAGAGCATGTCAATGAATATTAAGTCATCCCGTGAGCACGACAGTGTGTAATCCTGTTGAAACGTCGGGAAAAATAGGTAAATCGCGATAAACACCCGTTATAATACATAGTACCTATACTAATACATAGATACGCATGAATATTTACAAATGATAAACTGAGTATCGTAATTTAATCAGGAAATTCCTATCCTGAGAGAAATTACGTCTAGTTATAGAATGATAAAAACAACAGTCATGCTGATTTTATATATTAGGCTAATTTGGAAAAACTAGGTGTGTAGATTTTGCTTCGTCATTTCTAAACGAAGGTTGGACTTCCCTATTTCCGTTTAACTTATTACCAAATCGTGCACTGACCACACCTTCATATTCAGGATCATCATACCAATATAATAAGTACGAAAGAAAGGATGTTTGTACTCGACAGATACACCAAACATATAAACGCTCTATCTGAGATACACATTATTATTCATTTATCTATTTTAGAAGTGAAACTTATTAACTACCTCTATTTTGGCTCTATTCGTTTAAATGCGTAATTTATCATTTATTTGCTTCTCGCATAGACTACTTCCTTTAGGTTATTTTATTAATCTGAAATGTAGTTAGAGTTAAGTTTAGTTAAGTTATTTTATGCTTTGATTACTTATTATCACCAGCCTATAATAGTCCACTGCTGGACACAGGCCTCCCCTAATGTTTCTATAAAACTAAGTGATCGGTACTGGGAGTAGCGCTGTACTTAGCATGCAATGATTTATACCATGGCATCGCTACAAACCAGCGCTGCTATGCCACTTGTCCCATATCGGTTCTAAGCTGAGTCGGTGACATTTTTGTGTTTTTACATATTTAGTTATTATAAGCGAAACATTTTATTACTTTGTAACAGATATAAAAAAAATCTACTTATTCACGCCAAAACTACTAAACGATCTAGACTGAAATTCGGAAAGATTCAATAGAAATAATGCGAGCAATGACGCGAGAAACTATTGATAACACTGTATCAACTCTCCAGAATTGATAGTCGATACACTTAAACTCAGTTTAATAAAACCCGATGACAATTTCCCAAATAAATTGGTGACACTGTAATCAACTTCGTTCGCGGAATCTATGTTGCATTTAGGGACGAACAGATATCAAATCGGCGACATCAAACGCGCGCAATAAATATTATTCGCTTTGTATCTGGCTACCGGCATCCAGCGGCGCTTTACATCTGTTGTTATCAATCGGCGGCACCCTTTGATCTGTTATCGGGCACTTTGAGTGCGTATGACTACCTGTGTATTGTTTTGTCAGTGTGTGAAGGTTGGAGGTATTTGGTATCTAGATATTGATATTATAGACGCTACATTTTTACTTTCAGACGACCACTGTGGCGCGGTGGGCGAAGGTTCACCTGCGACGCAGGAGGTTGCGGGTTCGATCTGCAGATATTTGTTCAGGGGTTCTGGTTGTTTTCTATGTATAATAAAAAATATCTATCTATTTAATAATATTTTATTATGTATATCAGTCATCTAGTACCCATAACACAAGCTCTGCTTAGCTTGGGGCTAGATGATGCTGTGTGGATTGTCCAATATTTCCTCATTCGTGTCAAAGACTAGCTAGGCACCGTGTTAATCACATTACGTGTTTCTTGGCAGCTGTCATGTTCTGTTCATATTCATATAGTTAAACGACTATAAACTGATCAATGCTGATCAATCATTTTGTTTCTCTACATTCGAACATGTGTTAGCACATGCTGACTCATGCAATAATAACAACTAAGAGCGTTTTTGAATTGTAAATCATTTGAAGAATGATTATGATTAAATTGAAAAGAAATCTTCCGCCTATATCCTCATACAGCGTCTGGCAACAGCCCAAGAAGAAGTTCGCACCTATGGAAATGGTGGCTTGTATGCGTGTTGCCTCTAAGCTAATTTAACCGGCGAGGCGCCTTCTGCGCTTGCCTAAAGGCCGGTAGCGCTGTCATCAAAGGGCCATCAAAGGTCAAATAGCAATATAATCGAAAAAAAGTTAATAGACATCTCTAAAATTCTCTTACTCTCAAAATCTCTATTGCTCTTTTACATATAAACTTGCCACTAGCGACTAATTTTTTGTATGGTGAGAAATATATTTTTGTGGATTGAAAATCCCACCGCGTTCATTCACAAAATTCACATGTTCAAGTAAATAGTACCTACCTACCTTTAAAACGAAAAGTTTTTGTGCCTACAACACTCAAGACAACTGGGCATATTTAGCCAAAAAATTATATAACAATAGATTTTTCTGAACATACCAAAAACGTTTAACAAGAAACAAACAATTCGCATACGATTAAAATCTTCCCAGAAATGGTACCACATACCTATTCCTTACTGAACAATAGCTATTACCTACTCTTTTGTTCCACCAGCTGATAACAAGTCAGGTAGAGTCGGCGTTTAAAAGGAAACAGTGGCAAGTAAGATTCCTAATACTATTATTATGTATAGTAAACAATAATCTAATATGTTTACTGTCGGTACAGGCTGTCTTTGTTCGATTACTGGCGGTATCTTTGAACTGGAGGTGACTAAGATGGGCTTAGACGGTGTTAAGAATAGGTATTTGATGAGTTTGAAGGACGTTTCGGTCTTGCAGTTGTTTGTTCCGGTTTTTTGGTTCTTATGTTGGTATAGTCCAGGCGTGAGGGGATACTTATTTTGCACTTAGACCTTCTTAAATATTGTGTGTAAAAATATGATTCCATGGCGCTATTGAGACATGTCAATGAAGTGCTTAGCGTAGAGCGTATATTTTTCTGGCTCTCGGTAAATTGCGCTTATGCCGGAGAATTTTGTGATCAACAGAATGATGTAGAGAGGAGGTTAGTATAATATTACATAATGTGATACTAGCCTCTTTCTAGCGGAGCTGTAAAATTTTTCGGCTTTCCTAAATAATATTATCGAAGCTAAATACAATTTTACCATCCATTTACCACGTTGATATTATAGTGCATAGTAATAATAATGGTCTCTTATCATTAAATTGTCTAGTAAACTACGTTTTGAAAGTAAATATAATAAAAATAATATATTTATGCACATACATTTTGTTTAAGTGAGATCGTGAGATTAAAAAGAGAAGTATTCATATTATCACACTAGCTGACCCGCTCGCAATTTCATTTGCGTGGACTATAGGGTAAAACTTCTTGACGAAATCAGCTAATACCCTATTTTAAGAGTCGGAAATTGAAACCCGCTTTTAATATCATGTATAAGCCCATTATAATGAGTTTTTTTTTTAATAATCATTTACTGAATTTTTTATAGATAATCTAATGACACGGTGGACATTCTACTATAGCCCAATTTGTTTGAAAATTTCCTAATCCTATTTTATTTAAATATATCTACAGATTGGCTTTCTGAGATGGGATTGGATGGCAAAATCAGAAACCATGCGGCTAACAGTCGTGAAAGGAGTCACGGACAAAGTTAAAAAAAATATTACGAATTTATATTTTATCGAGGAAAAAACACCATTGAATTAAAGTACTATAAATAAATTACCTGAATCTAAGTAGAGTGAGTATTCAAACAAAATTTTAAATAATAACCTTTTCTTTTGATTATCAATTATGCATTTCTTTTTAAAGAATGATCCTTATGAACTTACAAAAAACCTGAATAACTTCAAAACCTATTTTATGTTGAAAAACCATTAAACACATATGTTCAATAAATTGATATTTTAAGTATTATCAGCAAGTTTCTAGGTAATTTCGACACTGGATAAAAAGTCACATAAGTTAAAAAGTCTTTAAAAACTTCTTATGTATTATTGTCCTTATTAAAAGACTAAAAAAAAGAAAACTTCGGAACTCTTGTTTTTATTCATTGTTTTTACAGTATATTTTTGAAACGAAAAGTCGTTAATACCCTTACCTTTTGTATAGGTACTTATTAAGTAACTTTTATGAAAAGCTCTGAAATTCGTGTTCCTTTTTTTGTAAACTAAACAGTAAACTATACGCCATATTAAAAATTTATTCAATACGGAGCCAAACTATAAATCTCAAACTTGAATAACCCGTTTCACCCCATTTTCAGGCATATTTTGAAAAATCCAGAAATACGTATTACATATATATTTTTATTAATTTGGTTTCAAGCTGATTGGGAAAAAAGTTAAAAATTCCAAAAAATCTGAAGTGATTCGACTTCTTTTTATACTTTTAACGTAATTTTAATGAAAAATTCTGAATTACCTATTTTTATTTATTGTACTTGGTATTATGTATACCTATTTGAATTTTATGTCGTTACCATCCTTCATTAAAAAGTTACAAACATTTAAATATGGAGCAAACTACAAATCACTCAAACTTAAATCACCTCTGTCAACCCATTCTCAGGAATGTTTGGGAAAATCCTGAAATACATATTATAAATTTTTTTTGTTTTTTTTTAGGACATGCAAAAGTAATTAGTTCGCTGTATTAAAATGATTTAGACATTTGAATACGGAGCCAAACTACGAATCTCAAACTTGAATAACCGTTTTAATCCCATTTTCAGGATTATTTAGAAAAATCTTAAAATACGTATTCAATATTTTTGTTTGTGTAGTATTCTCTGTAAATTTTAAGCCAATAGCATCAATGGTTAATAAATTTCACTACAATAACCTCAATAGTTCGACTTCCTTTTTAAACTTATATAGTAACATTTTTGAAAAATCCTGAAACACGTGGTTTGATTTATAGTTTTTTCAATACATACTGAAAGTATCAAGTCATTATTCAAAATATTTTCAGGAATATTTTAAAAAATGCTGAAACACGTGTTCAATATTTTTGTATGTTTAGTATTTCCTGTAAATTTCAAGAAAATCGGGCTACCGGTTACAGAGTTAGAAAAAAGACCAAAAAAACTTCCATCCCCCTTTTCACCCCCTTAGGGGTGGAATTTCCAAAAATCCCTTCTTAGCGGATGCTTGTGTTGTAAAAGGAACCTACCTTCCAAATTTCAGCTTTCTAACTTCAGCGGTTTAGGCTGGGCGTTGTCGCCAGAAAATCGCTTGTTCCTTTATATATTAAGATAATCCCTTCTTAGCGGGTGCTTGTGTTGTAAAAGGAACCTACCTTCTAAATTTCAGCTTTCTAGCTTCAGCGGTTTAGGCTGGGCGTTGTCGGTAGGAAATCGCTTGTTTCTTTATATTTTGATGTTTTTTCAGGAATATTTGAAAAAATCCTGAAATACGTGTTCAATATTTTTGTTTGTTTAGTATTCTGAGTAAGTTTCATGTTGGGTCATTTGTTAAAAAAAATCTCAAAAATCTTAAGTAATTCGACTTACTTTTTAAACTTATATAGTAACATTTTTGAAAAATCCTGAAACACGTGGTTTGATTTATAGTTTTTTCAATACATACTGAAAGTTTCAAGTCATTAGTATGCTATATCAAAAAGTTATAGACATTTTAATATGGAGCCAAAATACGAATCTCAAACTTGAATGACCCATTTCACCCTATTTTCAGGAATATTTTGAAAAATGCTGAAACACGTGTTCAATATTTTTGTATGTTTAGTATTTCCTGTAAATTTCAAGAAAATCGGGCTACCGGTTACAGAGTTAGAAAAAAGACCAAAAAAACTTCCATCCCCCTTTTCACCCCCTTAGGGGTGGAATTTCCAAAAATCCCTTCTTAGCGGATGCTTGTGTTGTAAAAGGAACCTACCTTCCAAATTTCAGCTTTCTAACTTCAGCGGTTTAGGCTGGGCGTTGTCGCCAGAAAATCGCTTGTTCCTTTATATATTAAGATAATCCCTTCTTAGCGGGTGCTTGTGTTGTAAAAGGAACCTACCTTCTAAATTTCAGCTTTCTAGCTTCAGCGGTTTAGGCTGGGCGTTGTCGGTAGGAAATCGCTTGTTTCTTTATATTTTGATGTTTTTTCAGGAATATTTGAAAAAATCCTGAAATACGTGTTCAATATTTTTGTTTGTTTAGTATTCTGAGTAAGTTTCATGTTGGGTCATTTGTTAAAAAAAATCTCAAAAATCTTAAGTAATTCGACTTACTTTTTAAACTTATATAGTAACATTTTTGAAAAATCCTGAAACACGTCGTTTGATTTATAGTTTTTTCAATACATACTGAAAGTTTCAAGTCATTAGTATGCTATATCAAAAAGTTATAGACATTTTAATATGGAGCCAAAATACGAATCTCAAACTTGAATGACCCATTTCACCCTATTTTCAGGAATATTTTAAAAAATGCTGAAACACGTGTTCAATATTTTTGTATGTTTAGTATTTCCTGTAAATTTTAAGAAAATCGGGCTACCGGTTACAGAGTTAGAAAAAAGACCAAAAAAACTTCCATCCCCCTTTTCACCCCCTTAGGGGTGGAATTTCCAAAAATCCCTTCTTAGCTAGTGCTTGTGTTGTAAAAGGAACCTACCTTCCAAATTTCAGCTTTCTAACTTCAGCGGATTAGGCTGGGCGTTGTCGCCAGAAAATCGCTTGTTCCTTTATATATTAAGATTATTTAGACCAGTGTTGTAAAAAATTTTGTTTATCAGGATAAAAACACTGATTTTCTACTTTAATTGTAATTGTCAATTGAAATTAATAAGTAATTATTACTATTGTGAAAATAAAACTTGTTGAAACAAATTTAAATTCTTATTAAAATAGATTTCAAAATATGGCTCACAAAACAATTTAAATTGTGAGATGTTGGTAGATAGTTTTACTCATATCTATAAATAACTTTCAAGGATATCAGTTGAGCTAACTGTAGTTTTTTTGATCCTTGTAAAGATTTATATCTTTCTTTCTTTAACGTAAAATCTAAATACAACATATGTATTATGAAAAACGAGAAAATACTCATCCATTTCCATTTCCGTACAGAAAATTTTATCTGACCATGTAATCTGACAGTAATCATTATTTTATTTACACGTTACAGTACCCGCCAAGATAAGTGAACGTTATAATAGCCCCAATTTAGTCCGCGGGGCACATAAATGCCACAGTTGGCGTAAATACCTAATTAGAACTCTACCTTATTCTGCGATAAATTTGATAAGAAGATTATTTTCTTTTGAATTTATCTAACAGTGGTCGGATTTTGTAAAATTATCTTTTGATAAAATAATCTCTATGGTCGCAGTTTTCGTTTGTTTTTCTATGACGCGACATCATCATCATCAGACTATTTTAGTCCAGTGCTGGACATAGGCCTTCCTGAGTGCCATCTTGTCGCATCCAGCATCTGCCTGGGGCTGTCTCTATTAATAATAAATAATGCTGGACAATTCACAGAGCGCTATCAAACCCCATGCTTAATATGAGTGCAGGATAATACTTTAATATTTGTTTTCTTATAGATCCTTATAGATTCTTATATCCAGAACACCCGAAACATTATATCTGAAGATGGTACCATGTCCTGGCGCTGGAATCGAACCAGCAACCTTATGAGTCGCAGGTGCACCTTAGCCCGCCGCGCCTCAAAGGTCGTCTATGACTCAACTATTCATTTATGTTCCAAAGTAACGACCCTTTTTGCGTTCAAAATCAACTGTTTAAAACCCCTATAAATAAAACAGATCATAATCAATTAATCAAGTAAAATTTGAATGCGTTCTTTGATGCTTGTAACCTCGTTACTGTAATTTGTATGCATAGACATTATAGAGGGAGAATGATGTACTTTAACTCGGCTATCAAAATAGCATCATATAACACAGCTCAAATAGATCTGTGTAGATAGGTATGTTGTTTAGAAAAACTCGTCGTTTGACTATTAACCATTGATGTATTAAAAAGGCTATTAACTGTAATATAAAAAGCAGTAATTTTTGACTTATTACGGGCACGTACTTACGCTAGTGCACATTTGGGATACTTACATATTTCAGGATTTCAGGTTATTAAAAATAATTTCCTTCTGGCAAAATAAGTCAAATACTTACAAGATGTTAACCAACCAAATATTCCGACCACCAGATCGATCCAGTACCTACAGCTCTCTTAAAATTGGTTATCATACCATGTCTACCTGGGCCGTGTGGTGCCGGCATAGAATTTCACCGCTTCTTCCTCGTGCTCCTACTAAATTCTCCTACTGGTAGGAGCACCGGGACACCCATGTCCTGATGCTCCTACTGCAAAAGGAAATTATAAAACGCTAAGTAGGAGCATCGAGACATAACTAAAATAGATTTCCTTATAGGCATACTCTGATTCAAGCTGAAGAGTCACTTCACCATGAAAGTAGATTTCTGTTTAGATATAAAACCTCCTTCTGTTTGTTGGTTTGTTCTTCACTACCCCGTGGGTGTCGTAAGAGGCGACTTAGAAACTATAACCCCCAAATGAAAAATAAAGCCATCTATGGCGCTCATTAGGGGAGAGTTATGTCTAGCTGTGGACTGATATGGGCTGACGATGATGATTGATGACCTTGCGTTCTTTACATTACAGTAGGTACATAATAAATATGGTTTTATCTATACAACTGTGTAATTTGGAGATATAAAAACCCGTTTTATTATATTATATTTAAATCCATTTTAAACAGAAGCCTACAATTTAAATTATGGTATTAATGACGAAGCTTCTTTTTAACTAGTTTATACACTTGGATATGATATACTAGTAAACCGCTCGGGCTTTGCACAGATTCAATCCTGATACAAAAACCTTTCTTTCGAATCACTCTAACCATGTATAAAAAAAAACCGCGTTAACATCCGTTGTGTAGTTTTAAAGATCTAAGCATACATAGGGACAGACAGACAGACAGCGGGAAGCGACTTTGTTTATACAATGTAGTGATGAAAGCTACATGTCATAGTACCTACCTATACATACATGCTGCTTAGCTTGGGGCTAGATGATGCTGTGTGGATTGTCCAGCATTATTATTATTATTATACATAGTTTTCTATGCCTTGGCGTAGGTAACTTGGATCCAGCCAACCAAGGTATATAATATTGAGGGCTGAATGCATACGAATACTAAATATCTGAGTTTTCGAGTCCTGGTTTTAGGTAGGTATATACATTTCGCGCCTTGCAGCGCTCGCACCTGATCAAGAACGAAAAGTTGTTCCACTTTTCGTGGTATGACAACGATCCAATAGCTTTTTACAAACAACGCGAAGAAAGTTTAAAAGGATTTTGAGTGATTTGTTGCACTTTGACATGACATGTTCGCGGTTGATGTTATAAATGTAAGTAGGTAGAGTACGAACAACAAACAGTGCTTTGTACAACTTTACAAGTCCAGGGACTGACTCTAGCCCGGGAACGGTGACCTATATGTCTGTGGGACCGGGTCACTTGAAAAATTCGAATAACTTTTTCCCTGGCCGCCGTTTTTTGTCGCCATTTCGAGTAGCTGCCTCATTTCCCTTCCCCCACCACCAGTTCACAGCGCGACGTCTGTGCGGGCGCACATTTTTGAGTTTTGACCCCAACCCGGTGCGGTACACCGGGGTCACCGAATATGTAAGTAAAATATGCAGAGTTGAATTATTTAGTGAATTAATAAAATGCCATTTTTTGTTTATTTTATGTAAGTTCATATAGTCTAGAAACTGAAAAGACTGAAATTATTTCGATAATATGTTGATTGTTATGTATTCAAAGTTTTATAAAACCGTAGCGTAAAAACCAACTACTTTTATAGCGTTCTATGTGAAGTTGTATAATTATAAGAAAAAGTCAATAAACGAAGCCGTGATTAACGAAATATTGTTGTTTTAATGTCAAATAATTTATAATTAACAAAAAATATTGTCAGTAAATAAAAGATTTTGAAAAATCTTTCATTAAAAACCCCGGTGCGTGGAACCGGGGTCACCGAAGATGTAAGTCAAATCGACGTCACCGTTGGCGGGCTAGTCACGGAAGTTCGGTGGTGCTTGCTTGGAGATAATTCGTCAATCGTAACAAAATAAAAACTTACTGAAACATTAATAGACATGCCTTTAATTGGTTTAAAAAATAATAAAGACACACGTAAAAACATTTCGCCAGTACAAAATTAATTCCTTAGTACCTACAGTTTACATACAGAATATATTTTTCTACTCTTTATGTTTTAATACGAGTATGGCAATGAAAACGCAGGCAGTATTCTTAGATATTGCGTACCTATACTAAGCATACTGAGCTGAACTGCCTGGCCTGAGCAGACCCTAGGGTTAGATGCTAACATCTAACCCTATTTTAGAATGTAGGGTTAAATGCTAAAGGTTGGTGGCCTAAACAAATTTTATAGCAAAGAGGCTATTGCGCACCTACTCTAAAACTTTGTACACATAATTGTGTAAGCAATGGGCCAGCCATATCTTGCAAAAAACCGACTACCGCTGGGTATATGTGTTCTTGAGCGGTAGGCAAACGTAGTATAGGACGCCAGTCGGCTAGGTGATGTCCACTAACGAAAGACTGAAGGTAGATTCTATGAAGAAAAGATGATGTACTATGAGCACCAGTATAATCAATGTGACTATATTTATGACTCAAATATATTTTCAGAGTTTATGCTACTAAGTTTTATTCTCGTGAGACCTACATATATACAATACTAGCGGTCCGCCCCAGCTTCACACGGGTCAATAACAACTACAAGTATAATTTATTATTATTACACACGTTGTGTTGCACACATTATTGAAGTTTTCATTGTTGATCCTTTTAAAAATATTCTATAGCCTAATTTCATAAGGGCTATGATAAATAGACAAAAATCTAATCTTCACATTATTATAGTTGATTATAATACAGTTTTGAACTAAGTAGATACTTCTCGCAGTCCCTTGAGATTTCCTAATTATACTATAAACGCGAAAGTTTGGATGGATATTTGTTACTCTTTCACGCAACAACAACTAAACGGATTTTGAAGAAACTCAGTACATAGATAGTTATGACCTGGAATAACATTAGGGCTACTTTCTATCCCAAAAATCCCACAGGATCGGGAGTTGCGTGGGTGACACCGCGGGCACCCAGCAAGTTTTGATATAAAACAAAAACATTTCTTTAATGTTAAACATCATAACTTATGGTAACCTTGTACAGTAAGCTGCAGAGAAAAGGATCCACCCCGTTTAAAACATTAATCTTCATGTCGCCACTGTCGAGCCAAGACAACATGCAAAATATCAAATCTAACAAAATTAATTTTTTATTAGATTAGAATTTTGTTAGATTTTATATTTTGCATGTTGTCTTGGCTCGACAGTGGCGACATGAAGATTAATGTTTTAAAACGGGGTGGATCCTTTTCTCTGCAGCTTACTGTACATCCCCAAAACATTCGCTTTCTAGGAGACGTTTAACCTTGAAAATTAACATTTTCTGTACGAACTAACAAATAGGCGATTTCTTAGAGAATAAGATAGCTTCTTAGAACTTTTACAAGGCACTAAACATGTAAAGAAGCCAGTCTTAGTTCCCGTATGTTACTGATACCTACTAGGTACCTTCTATTTTACTATTGTCTTGAAAACAATGTGTTTTGTGCTCATTTTCTTTTCAAGAGAGAACAATGGTTGAATGCTTACCTATTTAAGGTTTGAGAAATGTGTAACATGCAAAACTATGTACCTATATATTTAATTTTTATTCTACTTCACGGGCTTTTATCGGTTTCTTTACTCAAAAACCACATTATTACATATTAGCTTCAAAATAATATTCCGAATTTTAACAGTGACAGTAGTTATTACCTACCGTGGATCCACTTATGTATTTTGTTTATTGTAATTTTTATATTGGCTTTCCTTCTTCTCTACCATCTTGCTGATGAATGGACATACAATGTATATTATATAATTTGCAACTAAAATTTTAAATACATGTATTTTCAGATCTTTCAATTGTTGAAGGACCATCTGAACGAAACCCGAATATATTGTATTACGTATATCAGTCCATAACAAAAGCTCTGCTTAGCTTGGGGCTAGACTATTATTAGCGTGTGGATTGTCCAATACATTATTAATTTAATTTAATAAATAGACTATTTGTGTAGTTCTACAGCAGAGGAGAGTTTGCTTCACTTTCCCTGGTTACATTTGGGTCACAGCCAAAGCACACCAGCAATGTGAGTAAAATGGGTTCTTAAGGTAGGACATAATAATCTTCTTATTACAATTTTGTAATTATAATATTATTAATCTTGGAAATGATATCTTCAATATACCTGGATAGGATACCTCCTGATACCTTCCATATGTATCTTAATATCGCTATTATCTTATTGCTTCTATATAATCCAAACTTATATCCCTAACAGAATTTTGAATATTTTTTTGTTTGTTTGATTTTTCTAAGTTTTGGTATGTTCTATCGTGTAAATTACCTGGCTTACATTGTGTGTCTCCCAGTGGCTATTCATGAAGGTTCACGTCACATTCCTCACATCGTAATAGACATCTATGGCCTTCATTTCACACAGTAATTTCTTAACGAGTACAACGTAAGCTAAGCTAGATAGACTCAACAAGGTGTCTAGTTGCTCTGTTGGCCATTTCTCTCCAATTCCATAACAACTTACTAACAACAGTGAAGATGGTGAACTGCACTTTGTAATAACGAATATAGGAGTTATATTTCTAAATTCGAGCTCGGTATTGTATCGCTGTTGGATAGGTGTGTTCTGTTTGTGTCGGTGCCTTTGATCGCGGCACAAAGGGCGCCGACGAGTGTCGTGTGTCCGTCGCCCACCTGACCGATGTTTGCGCGTGAGCATCAAACTGGCTTGTCTAACACTATGGTGACGACACTTTGTTTATCCCTTTCGTTTTCAACTTACATGGTGGAATATGGTTTTTGCTTTACAATGTGGTTGGCATTTTACTTTGTATCATAAATATTCAAATTCGCTTTTTATTACGTCACCAGCAGTCGTACTCCCAAAACTTTATGAGTATTTAAACAAATGTGCGATCTCACTATGAGGGCATGAAAGAGTGGGTGCAAACTTTTCATTAAAGGACTGGAGGGCGTTGAATGTGGAGAATGGCGTTAAATGAAAGACCGGTCTTGAAACTAGCTTCTTTATTCCTGTGCAGTACCTATAAGTACTAATCGGGACTGGGCTAGGTCCTGTTGGTCACTAATAGTGACCAAAATGTGAGTAATAGTGACTCACTATTCACTACTTAATTCTTGATATTTTCTTTCGATACGTTGTTATATTTTTTATTTCGGCATAAATAGATGCCAAAGACCGATTAGTGTTCCAATTCGATTCGTTTTACTCTACATCCTAACAATCGCAATCAATTTTTTAAAACTAAATAGTAACCTAGGTAATCGATTCGATCGACCTAGTATTCGATTTTATGGAATCAATACATAAGTATGATAGCAATTCACAGAATTTAGAATAACTCATTAGCAGTTAATGCTAATGAGATTAGCTGATTAGCAGTTTACGCACCTATACCACCTCTGTTTTATCCGATAAGTAGGTATTTTAGATATTCTTGCAACATTGATCTTTAGCTTATATACCTATTAAGTAGATATTTTTATATCTTAGATGGCTCAAGTAAAGTAGTATCTACCTACAAGTCAGACGTCAGCAATTCAACAATTGATAAAGTTAAATACATTTTATTACCGCAATAAATGCCGGCGTAATTGGCATTAGTTAAGTGGCCAGACACAGAATTAATTTCAACTACTTGGTACTTACCTATTAACTACACACCTATCGATAATTTATATTGGCTTAATGAGTAATTAGTAATCAAATCATTAACTCGCAAATTCCTATACCTTAGAGACTGTCAGTACATCTTAATTTTTAACACATTACATTAACTACAGTTTTTTTAAACTAACCTATGTTTAACAAATATCCAACACAAAACAAAAGCTGGCTCAATTCAATTGAATAAAGACAAGCAATCTAGTTGAGTTCTAAAGTTACTTAATCCGGTTCAGATCAAAGCCTGAATCAGATTTCACTTGCATTACAAACTAAACAATAGCTCGTACATGTAATAGACCTAATCTCAATGGAGATACAAATTACAAAGAGACTTCAAAGGCCTGTACAACAATCGCTACAAAGACTTGCCTACGAAACAGAATTACGAGAGCAATCCGTTCACCTAATAGCTCCTCTGGGGTTTCGCTGTGTCACCAAAAATTTGCATTGCCAAACACAATTTCGTGTTACAAAGCCATTATTCCCACAGAGTTGTATCTGTCGCTGGTTTAGATAGGGAATAGAACCCGGTAAGAGTAGCAGTAATGGTAGTAGAAACAATTCGCAATTGTTGTCGATCGATTTGGAAGGCAGTGCTCGGTAAGCTCCGCCTTATGGGAGGCGCGCTGCTGCTTCGGAAGTCGGGACAGGCGCCCGGTGGAGCGGCGCCTTTGATCTGTCTCCCCTCTCCAGCGCGCGCGCGGGCCCTGACGCCAAACGCACACAAACTCATAACGCTCCGCGCGCTCTCTCAAGCCGGTTGTCATTCACAAACCGGTTTGCACAGTGATAGTGTCAGTGCCCTAGTGGATGAACGATTTGTTTTGAAAATGGAAGACAAACCTTACAGTGTTGACAGTTCTGACGATATCAATATCGAGGAGGAGGAAGATCATATTGAGGAGAATCCAAGTAAGTTTTCTAATTTTGATAACTCGTATTTTGAGGTGTTTTGGAGTTACCAAATTAAAAAATATTTAAGTTTTTATTTTCATAACTCTACTAAAATATTTTATTCGTTACTGTTTCTAACCTTTATTTAAAAAGTATTTTTGGTATCTCTTGTAATGTTAACTATTTTACATATACTTTCACTGACAACCTTTTGGCCCCTTTCCAATTTTAGTAAGTTAAAAAATACTACGGATTCCCTTTCTTATTCTAACTGGTTTTTCGTTGTTCTTCAGGTTATCCGCCGGATTTCCCTATCGAAGCTTTGGTGAAGCTAGAACGGCCATCGCCGCCGCTTCCGACACCGCCACATACGCCCACGGACGACACGCCTCCGGCCGTCGTCCTCTCGCGTCACCAAGCCGCTTGGACGCAACCCCAACCCTACCCGACTTACCCCAGACCGATGACACAGTATTACGAGAAAGCTCCAGTGCAATACGCGCATCCAAACATGTCAGCTTACATGCAAACTCAAGTTGCCACTCTGCCACCATCCGCGCCTTACCACGCCATGTTGGTGAACCAGTGGATCAGAAATGCTGCTCTTTATCACCACTCACTCCGCTACCCTGGAGCAATGGCACAGAGGATGCCGGGAAGGAACCCGCCGCCAATGCGAGCTCCAGGCGTCCCCGGCGCAAGACCCAAGAAACAATTTATCTGCAAATACTGCAACCGCCAATTCACCAAGTCCTACAACCTGCTCATCCACGAGAGGACGCATACCGATGAGAGGCCCTACTCTTGTGACATCTGCGGGAAGGCTTTCCGACGACAAGACCACCTCAGAGACCATAGGTAAGCATCAAACCTTGTTTATAGCTATCAAGTTACTGTTATTGTCCATTAGGGCCACTCGATAGTCTTGTAACTTATCCTGATGAACGTTATCGAATTGCCCATAAATTTTGCTTTCACTATTACATTACTATCTCGAGGAGTTCATATTTAATTTAATGTTTCTCTCTAATACCAACAACGTGATTTAGTGCGTGTTTCATCGAGGCATTGTTGACGATAAGAAAGAAAAAATTAAGAGTGTAAACCTTTTTGTGAGGTCGTGAGGCCGCACGCGCTCTTCCAACAACCGGTTCGGTTCTTTACGATCACCATATCTGTCTTGCTCCGTCGTGGAACAAATTACATGTTATATTTCTTCGCTTTACGAGATTTCGATTTTTTTTCTCTCTTATTATGCCGTATATTAACAATCTAATGCGTTTGGGCAATAGCTTGTATTTTCATTCAGACCTCTTATTATTTTGTAGCCTATAGAGTCATAAAAATTCATGTGTATGTATGTTTACATAGAGCTTGTTCAACACGTCCCTTTTTAAAATTTATTTCATCTGTATGCTAATGTTTGTTTCCTTTCTTTACAGATACATTCACTCAAAAGAGAAACCGTTCAAGTGCACGGAATGCGGTAAAGGCTTCTGCCAGTCGAGGACTTTGGCGGTCCACAAGATTCTGCACATGGAAGAGTCTCCCCATAAATGCCCGGTGTGCAACAAGAGTTTTAACCAAAGATCTAACCTGAAGACGCATCTGTTGACTCATAGCGACGCCAACAAACATCACTTAGAGCATCTTGAGGGCTGCCAAGAGGTTTCGTCCACAAGTCAGTCGGATAACTCCTTGTTGGACCTCTCTCACAAGCCCTCACCACCTCCGATGCCTCAACAACAAGCGCCGGTCAGTCCTGTCATCCACCAATCTCCTGTGGAAGGACCTAAGAGAACCCTTGGCTTTTCAATAGAAGACATCATGAAACGCTAATCTTAGACTTAGTTGTAGATATTTATTATGTTATCACATAGGACGATCAAGTTTTTAGGGATAGTGAAGATTAGAGTCATTACACCACTTTCAATTAGTCACTTGTATAGTTTCTGTTTTTGCCAAAGACTTCATTGACTGATTCAAAATCCTTATCGTTTAGGATAACGGTTTTGTCCTTACTTGTACCTTTCTTTCTATTCTATTAGCTCTTAACATTATTTCATTTGGTTAGCATTCATATAATTTTCTTCAGATTGTACAATTTGTCCCGCTGATTGTACTGATTATGTCCTCATTATATTTTAGAAACTCAGATCTTCTTTCTAAGACTGATTATGTTTTGATTATTATTGTTATGTTTTATAAGAGGTTTATTATTGTGATAGCTAGTAGACTAAGTTTATGGTTACTAAAGTTACCTGAAAGTATTACCTTTATTATAAGTTTCTCATTCCCAAATTGAACGGCTATGACATCACTATTAAAATATTCAATTAGAACTGTACCTATTTAAATTTAATGACTTAGGTATTTAATGAATGTAATTAGGTTCCATTTGCATGTAATTCTTGTAAATATGTAGATATCATATTAGGAATAATTACTCTATGAGGCTACTATTAAAATAAGAAAAAAGAAAAATCCAACAAATCTAACTTTTTTGTTTTATTTTATTGATAATTAATAAACAATATAAGTAACGAGTAGATAGAAAACCAAAATACCCTAATCCTAAATAAGATTATAACTTCTTAACAAAAATGGGCCTTACATTATTTATTAGAATTAGAACTGATCATAAACTATTTTTAAAGGGAAAAGTTTGATTGCTTGTTTGCATTGAATAGGCTCTAAAACTAGGGGACCCATTCGATAAATTCTTGATGAACAAGCAATGAATATTTTCAAAAAACTTACAGATCCGGATGAAAACTCCAATAATGTCACACAACGTGTATATGTGTCCGTTATTAATAATAATAATTAATTATTATTATTTTTTCTTTTTGGTAAATACCCAAATACCCATGCGAAGGTGGGGCTGACCGTTAGTCAGAGATAAAAATCATAAAAACTCATTAATTAATCAAAACCCGCAAATGCAGAATAATAAAGAAAGCGATAAAAATTAACCTTTGCCATAACCAAGCCTAAAATATCTAAACTAACGGCAACAAGAGTAAAGTTTTTCGATGGAGTCATAATGATGCTTTGGCAAGATGCTTTGTAGAAGTATGAACATAGAAGGAATAGAGATAATAAGCAGATTTACCTGTACGATCAATATAACGTAGATTTAGAATTATAAAATTAAACGATAAAATATGAGGTGTTTTTGATTTTCTCTTCACTAAAATTTTGCTAATTCGTATAATATCCAAGAAGCTTAAATAAAACATCAAAGTCTTATTTAGTCTCTCATTTAAATTATAAAGACTTTACTATACCTACGTAAGTAGGTAGGTACCTACGAATCTATTAAGTTACAGTGGATATTTTAACTCCAAGACTCAAAACTAC
Source organism: Eupithecia pulchellata (assembly GCA_963931895.1). Taxonomy (NCBI): domain Eukaryota; kingdom Metazoa; phylum Arthropoda; class Insecta; order Lepidoptera; family Geometridae; genus Eupithecia; species Eupithecia pulchellata. Next base: position 3,872,712 of record OZ007540.1, read on the forward strand.
GCGCATGGCGTCATAGATCGTGCCATACTCAACACCGTCATTATACGGTTTTTAGTATATCAAGCAAAATTAATTATAATCTTATGTTGCGTTGGTTGATGGTGAATGTGGTCGGTCATCACTTTGATTCGAAGTGGAAAAATAGACAGACACAGCAATTAAGTAGGTAGGGTGATGGCAGGCAGTAGACCGTAACATTTTCTATTATTAATTGTAATAAAATATCGTCGTACCGTTGAAGTGCCTGGGACACACGTATAAGGCAAAGTTAAGCACAAAATCCCATCAAGTTAGCCTTTTTCAAATGTCAGCAAAAAAAAAGGATCAAATAGACGGATGAAAAGGTATTTCAGTTACTAACATAATTATAGCATTAGCTATCAAATGAGATCTGTTTCGTCTTCCTAGGGATATGGCTTAATCAGTACAAGCACCTGTTCTTTGAGAAAAAAAAAATACATAAAAAGGCTGCCATTTAATCTTGGAAAGAAAAAAATATTTTAATTAATTGTATACTACTTTGTTGATAAAATTTACCATTTTTCACCCCTCCAAAATATCCAACAGCGGTGCCCAGATACATTGCATAATAATATTAAGAAATATCTTTCTTAAAAAAAAAGATTTGGTGAGTTTGAACTGAATAGTTAGAGACTTATCTGTCTTTAACAATAATCATTTATGTGGCTAATTTGGAAACAATAAAAAGATCTTCGATTACCTAAAGTTATACTTGTAGCTACTTATTCTAGGCCCCCTCCCATAGGGACCAATAGGCTTTATAATTGAATTACGTTAATTTATACCTAGACCTACTAATGTAAGCGGCTTATGATAAATATTTTGTGTAACGTCACGCCATCTATCGGAAATCCAAAGAACTAACAACTGTCGCGTGTCGCAACGCGATGTCGCCACCCGTATGGAATTTAGTCAATGATAACCGATTACCGATAGGTTTTTATAACTACAAAATAAAATTGAAATAGTGTTTCCAGTTTACATGCTGATATAATTTGTAAAGCTCCAAATCTTCCGTTTCAAAAAAAAAGTTGTCTAACCAATTCTAAAGAATCGACGGTTTGCAACTGATTGATGTTTGATGTTTAGCTCTTACATTGCAATTTACCAGTCAATGGAAATTGCAACAAATAATACTCTGATTGAGGTCTAATCGCGAAATCTCGACGATTCCCATGACTATTTAGATTCCCATTACATCGTTTCATCCAATTATATGATTAATCCAATTAATCGTGATTTTTGGGTTATCTCGCTTTGATAAAGGGCGAAAGCTTTCAAATATCGTTCCTCTGTCTTGGAACTCAAGTCTAAATAAAAATCATTTATTTAATTTATGTCTTCGATTGGGTGAAATGTGTTGCGCGCCTCATCAATGTCAGTTCAGCTTCTAAACTTGGTCATCATGGATTGCTAGATACAATAATACTCTGTTGAAAATGAAAATTACAATTACGAACGAATGAACAAAGTGTAAACAAATATTTTTCAATTAAAATAATTGAGCTAACTGAAATAAAAGAAGTATATTCAAATTAACTGAAATTTGAACAAGTATTTACAATTAAAACAATTGTGGCTGTTGGAAATAATTTACAAATTGTTTATTTTAATAATGATTATAATTTTATTTGTAGTTAGTGTTATTTATTTCGAAATTTAGGTCACAAGTCTTAGTGTTAGTTGTAGCCTTAGCTCACAGGACGTTATTTCCTGCTATTCCCACATTAAAATATTAGTGCAAGATTCATTAAAATGCAAATACCTCTTCTTGATTTCCCCAAAAACGTGATACTTAGAATTTAATAATGCAATTTAAAGTCTTTCTGTTTAAAAAGGCCCAACATGAATTTTCACTCGACTTTGCACACGGCTCTATGATATGGGCAACAGAACAATAGATTTCTAGATGCGAGTTTAATGAAGATTGCATGACCCCCGGCGTCAGTAGTCCTCTGAAGAAGCTCAAAACTTTGGGGCATTATGCCTAATTTATTACCGTTCACAATAACGCGATATACTGTTGTTTTGAAGAAGATTTATGTTATAGCTTTAAGCGATGTCATAGACACCGTACGACCGCTTGTTCAAATTATATTGTCAACGGCAAACGACCGGCATCACAGGGTAGAATAAGCAATAATGGCATTGCATCGCCATACATTGCGTACATTATTGAAGTTGAAGAAATTAATTTCTAAAAATTTACGTTAATTATGTGTGAAATATTTTTCAAGTGACATACAGGGTCTTTTTGTATGTTTAGTATCATGTTTGAAAAAAAAAATATAATACCCGATTGAATCAAACGTGAAAAGTTATTATATTTAATAACAAAATTTACCGTTGCTTGCTAAGCCGACTAAGATTTTGGGAAGTTAAAAAATATTTAGCCTTTTGCAACACCTTTGAAGATTTTTTGCAATTAACCGTTTAATCTTCTAAACACAAATTCTTCTTTTAACCGTTTCAAATTCTCATCATATTCTTATCTCTATGGATTTGGCGTACGCCAAACGAATACCAGGATGATCCAGCTTAACCTTTTTACCCTGTGAATAGCTTGCGTTAAAACAAAGGTTTTGGAGTGTAGCAATGGAATGATTTATGGCCGAGTAAAGTTTACGAATCAGTCAAATTTTGGTTTTGAAGAAGCTTTTAATAAGTAGTTGTTGTTAGACAGAAACCAAATCAATCACAATTTATTAGGATTTTGTTTAGTTCCAGTTTTGAGGCTTTAAAGTATTTATAACAATATCGACGCGCCTCTTTAGATGGTTTTATTTTATTCGTAAGACTTTGTATAATGTAAACTGTTATATAATTAATCTATCATTTTTTTGAATAAAATTCTATAGATTAATATTCTATTCGGACCAACAGCGCACGCGCCACCTGGCGGCACCGACACGCACTCGGATTGACAGCTGTCAATCATCGGATGTAATCGGCCGTCATCGGTTTCATTTCGGTCAATTAGAGACGCGCCCATACTAACGTAACGTAGCCCAACCCCGAGACATGGCGTTGACTTTCGAATTAGATAATGCTAAAAGGTACTTACTGCGGTAAGAAGCTACTAATGTTTATTATTTTACATTTTGAAATGATTTGATTTCTCTTTTTTGGCACACGTATGAGTAATAACACAATGGGGATTATGGGCAATAACAACCAAATGATAAATCTATGGCACTCATCAAGGGAGGCCTATGTCCAGCTGTGGACTATTATAGGCTGTTGATGAAGTAATAACACTTATTTAATGTTAGTTTCCTTATTTATACAATTTTAATTCCTTATCACGATCTATTTCTCAATAGCAATTAATTCTTTATGCAAGTACACTGAAAAACAAGCAATGTATTGCTAAACCACCACTTACGTTATTAGAAAATCTGATCAGTAACTCTACGAATTGAATTATAAAAAGGCCAAAACATTTCATAGACCCGACAGCTAATAATTATAGTAAAACTTTGTTACGGGCAATTAAAACTATTAAATTCGGAAGGGTAAAACATAGTGCAACTTTTTCGACAAAACCTTCAACATTGGTACTGCCACCAAGTTATCTGTTCACTTGACAGCCGCGCTAGCTCCTAATACTTTGTGAAATGAGAAAAGTAAACTTACGGAACAATATGAGTCATCTCAATTGATGCTGCTAGTTAGTTAAAGACCTTTTTTATAGCTAAATACATAGGCAGTAAACTCAAAATATTTACAAAAAGTGCACATCCGTTTTTATTAGTTATCAGAGACTATTAGAACCAGAAAGTATTAAAAGTAAGAACCTCGCTTTAATATTTTTCCCCTAGATCAGATATGTTTGAGGCACTGTATCCTTCTGAGTAAAGCAGGTAAGTCTAAAAAATAGAAAATTGACGCTTGATTCGGACGTATAATTATAAAAGATCAAAATTTTGAGCTGAACATTTTGGACTAGCTATTAAATGTCGAATTTGGGGGCAAATGCGGTTATAATAGTGGCGGTTAGTTTCGAATGATACGGGTTAGTGATGCCTGTGACTTTCTTGACGTGGGCCTGTCGTTGATTGTAATGATCTTGAAAATGATTTTTATAAGAATGATGTGAATTGTAATTTTACGTTCAAATGTTAAAATTCAAATTATTTAGATAGAGTCATAGCACAAACTTTTAAGAATCCCAATATCAACGTCTTTTAATTTTTCTTCGTAAGATTTTTATCAAAATCTTGTAAATTGAAATTTTATGTCCAAATTTTGGTTAAAGTTCAATTTATTTAGACTCATAGCACAGTCTTTGAAGAAACCCAATAGCAACTACGTATAATTTAAGCTGTAAAGGACCTTGTGCAATACAAGAAATGTCATAAATTCAATAGAAAAGTTAATAAATTCAATAATATAATAAAATAAAATAAATAACCTAACCTACACAGTCAATGCCACATGAATACAAAAAATGCCAAAAATTACTCTTGTCTTATTATACAAGAACTGTCTACTAAATGAACATTCTTTTATTCCCATCACTACAATAAGAGCATGTAAAATAAATTATTGTTGTGACTCGCTCCAAATCTGCACTTTTGCGGTTACCACTCTTTTGATTTCGTAGACGTGCCTTCCGTTCTAAAAACTTGCCTGTGATTTGCGACTAATAGTCACATTATAAAAGGACGAATTCATTTTGGTAATCACAGGTTTGTGACATTTGGGGTCTTATAATATTAGTGCGAACAAGTGATTTATGTATGACTAATTCTAGGATGGAATGACCAGTAAATGATAAATATTAGTCATTCATTATGATTTATAATGAGCCAAATTATGTTATATACTTGTTGTGTAACTGCCGATAGTGCCGATATCATTTTACTGGACAACTGAAATAAATAAATAAATATGCTGGAAAATACACAGCATCATCTAGCCCCAAGCAGACCTTGTGTTATGGGTACTAGGTGACTGTTATTCTTTATACAATATATTACACTAAAATACAATATATTATTTAGATATGACGGGTTTTCGTACACAGCTTTATTCATGCATTTCATTAATTTTTCATAGACTGGAAAACTTATAAAGACTGGCTTTAAAATTAACGCGTGGAAGAAAGAAGACTGTAAGACCCGAATAACTAAAAGGACATTAACAAGGGGAGCAAAAGAGAAATAGTAATTCAGGTTCTTTTCAGTTCTTTCGGTAGGTACCTAACAATCCATCCATCCATTAGAATCCATAGGATGGATGAATTGTTTTGATTACTGCTTCCATGCATACCGTGCCGGTCACAGTGCTGTGGGGATGTGTGGCGGCTGTAGAATTAGACCCTTCTAACTCAACTTGTGGGTGACCAGAGAAGGGTAGCTGGTATACCTACTACTATATAAACTGTTTTGATAATCTTAATAAATATTTTTTATTTTTTATAAGATTTTTGAAGCTATTTTAACCCCTCAATGTGTCAAAACTTGGTTTCAAAAGTTCCAGGCCCATGTTACTTGACAGTTTGGCACACAGGTCACAGGTGTGCTTGCTTTATCGAATTAAAACAGTAGTTTGAGAGGATAACTTTATAAAAGTAAATGAACTTTCTCTTTAGGACGAGGGTAGTAGTGTCTTATTTTTAATAATAACTTTCGACTTGCATGAGAATTGGTCTATTTGTCATTACATTTAAAACAAAGTTGCCTTTCGCTGCCTGCTCAAAAACTGTTGCGTAGTTTTAAAGATCTAAGCATACTAAAGCGCATAGTATGCTTAGATCTTTAAAACTACGCAACCGTTTTTGATGTGGTTTTTTAAATAAATAGAGTTATTCAAGATGACGGTCTCTATGTGTAACATTCTTTCCGTCCGAAGCCGGAGCGGATCGCTAGTATTATTATAATTTAGTTGCATATTTAGTTTCCTTTTTACACTTCAGCTACCTTCATAATCTGCAACTATGTTAACCAAATTAAATTAAATATAATACAATTTTTTTTTCAATATTTCAGAAACACCTCCGCTTTTAATCTACAAAATAGCCGCTGATCATAGAGTAGCCAGGCAATAAAATCGTCCCGAGCAATGACTAATTTCACTGCGTGGCGCCATCGGCTTAGTAGCGGCATCATTTGACCACATTGTAAACCGCAAACTAATCAGCAAAGGTATCATTAAACCGTCATTTTGGGAATCATCCTGTGGGATAGGAGGATTTGGAGCAAATATGGGGGAAAATATGCTTACGAACTTGCAGTCTCTATGAGGCATTTTAATTTAATTTAATTTTCGTTTATTAAGGCACAAACAGTATTATTCTCAAAATTTACTTAGAGTAACAACTTTGTATAGTGTTCATATTTTGGAGTACATTTCAAACAATGTTTTTACTTTTTAAATATTGTTGATATTTTGCAAATTTTTTGTTCATTTCGATTCGTTTTTGAAATGTTAGTAAGTTGATTACACAATTTTGTTAATTAACTTCACTAAAACACCATTTATAGGCTAGATTATGCTGTATGGATCTTCCAGCATTATTTTTGATGAATTAGGTATTAAATGATGTCACACTTTTGGGAAAAATAATATTGTGTATTAATATTATATTATAACATCTCTATTTAACCTGGGTAAGACAAACTAAAACATTTATAAAGATAACCTCCACTTCAGTAAGAAAACTGGACACTATCTTCTAGTGACGGTCTAGATTTTTAGGAAATACATAGATATAGTAATTGTATATAGTAAATGTAATTGTATTACAAAGCCAAGTAGTAGTATTTCCTTAGTAAAATTATAATACTTACGTCTGTCTACTACTCTTTGCCAAAATAAGGTGTTTACACGACGCGACATGTCAAACTTACGGTATACCTACCTGACCAATGACTATTATGATCATGGTCACTGATACATCCGATTTTTTGTGCCATTCATGAATGAACATAATGGCATCGAATCATTTCATTTTATTTTGCAATATCGTAAACTATAATTATCTTGTGGGACTGTTGGAGAGACCACAGTTTTTTCTCGGTATATTTAAAGTTTGACAGGAAAATTATACTTAGGTACGATCATGATAAAATGCAACCTTTACTACTTTAAAATATATGTCGTTGGAATTGGAAACCCCTTTTCACTGTAGTTTTAAGCCATTATCGTAAGACTGGGATCCCACACTACTGGATATGTGTGATTCTTTTAATTTATAACTTTTAAACGGCTTCCTTCATCACATAACACAAGCGATGCTTGGGCCTAGATGAAGCTGTATGAATTATCAAGCATTTTTTTTATTACTGACACCTTTTCTGTGCAGTATGTACGTTTCTGACTGGTAATTTAAAAAAAATAATAGTAATAACAAAACAGTTTCCGTAACTAGTCTAAACTACCAATGGTTGCATAAACAAGGCAATAGTCAATCTATAGGCACCAGGTTTGCACCTACACATTGCACATATACATTTATCCTGCATAAATCATCAATTGGCGTATTCATAAAAACTAACAAATAATAAAACAATCAAACTCAATTTAGACAAACAGTCTAAGCAAGCCATTAATAACGTGATCGTGGACAACCTCCAGTCTCCAGGCAGTGCCGCGGGCATATTCCCAAAACGTGGGGTCAAATGTCGAACAATTTATTGCCTCTTCAGAAACTTCGGCTTCGGGAATCGCGAACCCCTAATTAGAAGGATTATGGTAACATTCACACAGGTGCGCCGGCGCAGCCCTAATAAGCATCTTGGCTGGAGGCGAAACGTGAATGAGGGCTAATGTTTCGGTGCAGGTGATTTCGATGATCGTTCTTTGGAATCTAGGAACAACGGAGTTGGTTTTAAGGAGGCGGAGATTCTCATACTATAAAGATGATGTTCTATATTATAAATATAATAATAGGTAGGTAACGAAAAATAAACACTACATAAACCATCGCAGATTTAAAGGAAATTTATTATAATGACATCATCATAGAAGAAATTGCTTCAAGCAAGACCATTTGATGTTCGGTTTTTTATTAATTTCGATATAAGGATATTTGATTAATGTATTGTTTCTTATATGCCTACAATAAAGAATTCAATTAATCAATCAATCAACCTGTTATAGGATTTTTTGGTTCTATTTGAGATAGTAATCCTACATCTTTTGTGGAGTATACTATGAAACGGCTAACTGAAACATTTATACTGTGGTAGAATGATTTTGTCCACTTGAATAGAGTTATCTAACAACGAATGACTTACCTAGATTTGACAAAGTGACAAAACGGGCCCAGAATGCCCAATATACCCATCCAAAGCTTCATCAGTAAAGTAAAAATATCTACTAATTTTCGAAGAAATATCAAGTACTTTAATAGTTAACGGTTTCATTTCTGGCCCCGATATTTCGCAAATATTTCATAAACATTGCACATTGCTTGGCTATTAAAAGTAAATTTTACATGTGGCAATTTTCACACATTTTGCAATGCGCCTTTCAATGGACCTTCACAATTCAGAGTTTTTATCACGTGTTCCGTGATATTAAAAGCATTACTTACACGAGAGGGCATAGGGTTTGCCCTTTGACCACACATTTCTGGCACGCGCGTCACCCATTAGCCTTATCGAATCATAACTTTGTCGGCGAGCTGTTCACGGATCTATTCATACAAATTCATTTTTGTCACAACGATTTGATGCCACACAGAATATTTGATGGTAATTTTGACATAGCACATGACGTGGATGGTCACGCAATAATACAAATCGTCGATAGCAAAACCTGCAGTAGATACGGAATTTTAAATAGGTAAGTGGAGTAAAAATAAAATAGACTTGTGATATAATTATAACGTTTGTAAAAACGATTACGAAAACAAAATTATTTTACAAGAATATATAACAGTCGTACATAATTTATAACTTTGTTGTATGTTTTATATATGTATAGTCCTCCACATAATGTTTCTATGACTGCGACTCTAGACACCACGGTTTGTTATTTCTACTTTAGGCCTTTAGCCTTTCTTTATATAAGAAATATATATAAAGTTATATACCTATAAACAGAGGGTTTTCGGACAGGGCAGTAAGGACATGTAAAAGTTACGTAAAGATTTTAGGCCAACCTTTTTAGAAGAAAAAACACCGCCAGCGCCATCCACAAATTTTCAAAAAAAGTACAGATTTTGAGAAAACGGGCAATTTTTACAACAATTTTCTGTCATGCCAATCGACCCTGTTTCTTGTACTGTTTAAAAAGATATTTAACACCAACTAAGATTTGAGTAGTACTAGATAGCTCAGAATAATAAAACTTTCCCCATACATTTCGTAAACAATTTGTATGAAAATAGCTTTGTCTTGTAAATATGTATGTACTTTCAACGGTAGTAAGAGCACCTATGCGCAATCTCAAACATTTATCACTCACATTAGACATTCATGTCTTCACATATTTCTTCAGATAGGTAGATTTTGAAGAAGCTTAATTTGATAATCGTGACACTCAGCATAAGGAACTGTTTTTTGTGACTCTACGTGGATCCTAATAGATCCGTAGTTTTTGTCACAAAAATTTGAAGAAACCTTGAGAACTTTTGGCCAGAAAAATACTAAAATTTGCCGAGTTTTTGTCAGAATTTGTTTTTAGGAAGAACATCACCAGTTTTTTACCGTTTAAAAGTTTAAAATTACACCAAGTTTAGCTAATATGAATTTTATTATTAGTATTTTAATTGCCCATTAAAAGCCAGTCATAAGCATTTGCTCTTCGTAAAGATAAATCGGCGATTACAATTTCATAGATGTTTTTAACAGATGTATTCATAAATATACATCAAACGTCAAAGTTAACTAACAAAGCTTAAAAGCTGCTAATTGACCTGTTACTAACTTTCAAAAAATATCACCCCAAGATCTTAACTCCTCTTTGTAAAGTTGGTAATAGTTTCAACAGCTAGAGGTTCTCTTCACAGTTTAAACAAACAATTATGTATTATGTATGTAATTATGTCATCTAATAACTTCAAAATACTTATCATCTATCCTACCCGACTTGATATTGACCCTAACTTTTCCTTTTTCATTTCTCCTGGTACCTATTTCCACCCACATACAGAGCAATTTCGTTGGACATAAAAGCTCATTTCTACACGAGCCTTAAACAATTTGCGTTGCCGTTCTCACACGATGTTTCATAATATTTATATTTATCGCGGTATCGTCAACCACTGCCGCAGGGTACTCCGCCCGCGTTAGCTGTTCCCACGTGCCCTGAATGCTTGGATTGCGTGTGACCTGCCGCAGACGATGTTCATAGTGATCACTGAACATGTCTGTATGGTCACATTTCTGTATGGTTAGATTTAGAATCAAAACTAGATTATCAGGAGTGAACAGTAAGAACATTGCAATTTATTTGACCAATTTAAAGTTGGCATTAATGTATATAATCAAATATATAAATAAATGCTGTCTCATATTGTGGGTTCAGGGAAAATTCTTAACTTTTCTCAGATTTTTATTTGAGTAAGATCGAATGCTTTTGTAAACCTTAAATTATCACGAAATACTTAGATTTTTACTGAATAGTTTAGAAATAGCAATTCCTACAAATACGTTTGCTTTTGAACACTGAAAATTCTCTTAGAACTTTCAATGGCTGTGGTCGCAAGGCGACGGAAACAAAGTCTCGGGCCTTCACTAGTCTTCACACAAAATTTCGGTGGGCAGGGTCATCATAATCAGAGGTCCAACAGACGCTGTTGGCTGCCTCAGTGGATCTACCGTTTGCTCCAGGCTAGGACGACCTTAGACTTCTTATGGCCGTGGGATTTTTCTGAAGCAATCCGAGATTTTATGATAAGTTGTGGGTGTGTTTGGGGTCAAGTTTTGTTTTGGACTGAATTAAGGAGATCTTTCAAACAGGGTGCAAGGAATTTGCGATCTTTGCAGGGCTTTTGTAAAACAATACAGGATATGAATAAGTATATTGTAGAAGTCGTAGTGAAGTCCATAGGCATACCCTCTGTTACGGAAATATTTGCAAATTTTACATGACTTTATAAGTCTGAGAATAGATTTCTTCAGTGGAAGTTATTCTACAATTACATTCGCTTCTAAGTTGTTTAATTCTTTTAATATCGACAATTAACAAGAATTTATCATGTAAATAGTATGGTTTTCCTTGGGTTTTTCCGATAATTTTATGATTTTTAAACCTCAGGGTTTTACCGATATTTAATTTTATGAAATTTACTTCAATTTTTACTTAATTGGGTAATTATTAAATCTAATCTCAAGCCATAAAGTATAGTCAAATAATTACAAGGAGTAAACGACGAAAATTTTATTTCTGTGTCTTAACAATGTCAAGGTTCAATGAGTAGCAAAAAACAAAAATTAAGGGGGCTCGTTCAGGTAAGTAAAATTAAATAAAGAGATATGATTTATATCCTTAATACTACATAGATAGTTTTTTTTTACATAGAAATTACACATTACAGAAATGCCCAACACTCAGCGGATGCTATGGAAAGAAAATCCTAGCCTGATCTTACGTGTAAGCCAAAACCAACAAATCCTGTTTTATGGTTGACAGTGCCCATTTGTTCGATTTTGCATAACCTTAAGCTTTACAGCAAAAAAGGCTGTAAAACCAAAAACTATTTTCTGAAATTCCTTTAGCGGAACAAAAAGACTTTCAGATCCATGTAATAGCAGTGTTCGCTGTAATGACGCTAACCCGCGGAGGTGATTACAAGATTACAAGCGTTTACCGAATGATTCGATAATCGACGCGAGGGATGTTTGATGGGAACATAGAATAGCCGGAAAAATTATCTGTTGAGGAGCCGGAATGTTGAATTTCACCTATAATATGGCAGGCACCTACTTCTTACATGAAGAATTAAAATAAAGATAAGTTGAAAAAACATACATATTTAAATAGAACTAAAGTTAGTTGAGATACCGTAGTTTGTTTCCAACAGTCTGCAGTTGACTCAATTGTTTAAACTACCTATTTCTCGATAAGATAAGTTCTCGTAGTGCCATTCTTTGTGGGATTACTTGCAAAGTATCGTTATACAGTACTATTTAATAACTATTCCACTTAACTTCGTATGTTATCTGGTTTTTCCTCCAATTACACGTGTAAAAGGCTATTTATTTTTAATAATAGGATATTATTATGACAACGTATGTCTTCGTGTTATGGAGGTAAAGCAGAAAATAATAATTTTTTTAAGAAATAAATGAAATAGTTTTATTTACCTATTTTAAATCCACTACACAATTCAATAACTTAGGTAAGACGAAATTAAAATCAAAATCAAAAATCAAAGTGCTTTATTTCCTTTAGACCTTACACTTGGACTCTTGGACACTTGGATTATAGCTAGGCTTCAATACTTTTTGTGCGTAGCAGAGGCTTAGAGTAAATATGACCTACACTCAGCATCGTACAGGTACTTCGGTTGGTATCCATAAAGCCGGATAACAATTTGTAACCAAATATCCGACTCTAGCCTTATCGCTTATTACTTGATAGTATTGGGAATATCGGGATGAAATTTGAAGAATCTCCTTGGAACGCCATCTGGTGGGACTCAAGAGGACTCAAGTAATCGTCCGTCTGCTAAGGAATGCATGGAAAAATTCTTTCGGTAAACACTGTGTTTATTATGTTAATTTTGGGAGAGTTTTCGATATAAATTCCTGAAGATATTGAAGTTTACTACTTGTAGACGTAATTAATGTACGGGTTATATTTGACGTCGATGGGAAGTCTGGAACGCTGGTTAGTCATAAAATATTTAAAATCTTTGGATAGATTTCGTGCTTACACATAAATTTAAGTTGTATGCTTGTTTTCAGGTGGATTAAGACCACCTGAAAACCAGCGTAGCATCAGGCCTAGCCGATTGCTACACATACTGAATTGGGAATCCTTTTTTACCCTATTTTGAAGCCTTTTATATTTATAAAAAAAAAATCTCTTTTCTGTTTTAAATGGGGTAAAATAAAATGTATTCCTTTTTTTGCTTTATGATTTAAAAAAAACACTCCTGGAAATTAATTTATAGAAACAAATAAGCTCTAGCATACACCATTGAGCTAACTGCAGATTTCAAACCCATTTAAGTAATAAAACCAATGAAATACCTGCGTACTGAAGTCTAGAGAAGTATAACACAAGTAAAAACTTGCTCACAATTATAGGATTTTCAAAACTTTCTGCAGAGCGTCACATGACTCATAACTAACACTATCTTAAAAACAAGCACTAGGTATAGGTTAGAGCACACAGATGAACATTAAAAAAAGTAGTCAAAAATTACTAAGTAAGTTTTTATGTAGGAGTATGAAATCATTTTAGCAACCACATAAAAGTGCCTAAACAAACCAGACTTCCTTCAACTTTCATAACGACTTCAAGTTTTTTATTTTATTTAAAGAGCCTTAACTAGCAGAAAAGATTATAGCAGCTCGAGCTTTTCCTGCTAAACCTCAACCTCCCGAAACCCTGACGCCACTTCAAAGAACGCCACGCCCCCTCGCGGCCCCATTGACCTACCGCCATTACCCCAACCATCTAATACAAAGGCTCCGATGTTGTCCCTCAGTAATTAAAACAAATAGGGTCAAAAAGACCCGAAAACCGCCTAAGGCGCCACAGGGCGGCGACCCGCCGGCAATTTCTCCGTCGCCAACGCACCCCCACATTATAACCTAATCTAATTATTGAATTCGTACAATGTTGTGTTTACTTTTTTCTAATTTAGTAAAGTATAGCTTATAATGGATGCATAAGCGCTAAATGGCACGTTTAGGGCAATATATCATAAAGAAGTCACTGTTTGAGGGACCGTTCGGTTCTCACGGTGGATAAGGCGGTACGTAGACGTTATTATAAGGCGCCGGTTTTGCCTCTAGATTGTTACGGATTTTATTGCATTCCGTGTTCACGGCTGATCACTTGTTTTTTAGTTTGATGACTCAGAGACTCTTGATTCTATTAAATCAGGTGTAGATCTAAGGACTTCGTTAATTGAGTTCAATTCTATTTCGAACTGAAAGTTCCACATTTCTCGTTTTCAAATAAAATTATTAAAATGTAATTTTTATAGTGTAATATAATGTCATCATGTCTATTGGGCGTGCAAATTTTATCTGTTTCAATATTATTTTTACTTTTAATATTATCAACATCAGCCCATATTAGTCCACTGCTGGGCAAAGGCCTCCCATAATGAGCGCCATGCCCTGTCATCAGCTGAAATTAAATTGCTCACTAAATTATTTGTTTTCTATTTACATTATTATGTGACTTATTATGTGCAATGTGCATCACAATAAGTTTTAGGTGAGCTTTGAATCCGCTGAAGTAATTTGTTTCTATTCTTGTTCTAGCTTGCGATTCATATTGTTTGTTGAATAGCTTTAATTACGACTTTTAAGTTGGTACTCTGGATTGAGAACTAACACGCACTGTTTATATCGTCTTGCTCATTACTAAAATTATCTGCAACTTTACTGACACTGTGTTTAAATAGATGGAATCATTTCTAGCCAACAGGCGCCTGCGGGTAGATCGCATCTTTCGAGCGCTTCGGCTATCCTCGGGCGCTTTCGTGAAAGTTCGTGTTATGTCTATCCATCATTATTTTACATCAACGGCGCCCATCAGACATGAGAGTTTTCGATTGGTACTATACTGACTTAGTAGTAAAAATATGGTTTTTCTGCCTCTTAATTTAAATTTCAGTCTTCATAACAAACAATGGTGTTTAAAAAAATCAAAAATATCCGAACGGGTACATAAATATTTCAAAATGAAGACACGCTCGCAAGGGATCATTAATGCTCAAATATTATAATAATCTGTTCGGATATTTACTGACCAATTACACAATGGCTTGGCTTTTTCACTCTCCAACTTAAGTACTACAGTTTTTAGTACACTGCATTTTGTTTGGATTTCTTCACTTTGAATTAAAATCCATTTGTAATATGATAGGCCTCGATCATATTTTTTTATAAACAATTCCATACACGAATAAGTTGAGAGAGTAGGTTTTCGATTAAAAGTAACATATTTTCAACTCCAATAACGATTCAATTAAGGTTTATATTTCTATAGTCACAAGATTCTTTGACAACTCTTCAGAGTGAAACTTCTGGGCAAAAATCTTAAAGATATTCTGTGACTATTGTGTGCTTATACCAAACGTATGAAATGATTCATTATACGTCTCTGTTCGTCGTTAGTGTCAAAACGTCTGTATGTTTCCGAGGGATTATTGAGAAAGGGTTTAAGTTCGGTAAGTTAAAGGTAGAGTTAAAATTAGCTGGCGTACAATCATAAATTATGTAAACAATATAATGCTGATAAATCCACACAGCATCATCTAGCCCCAATCTATGTAGAAGATATGCTATTATATTACTGATATCGTTATTGCATTTTACTACGTACATAAATAGATATTTTTATTTTATCGATAAAGTGCGTTCTCTTTCTTCCAGGCAACCTTGAAAGGCGTAGAAAATATATAATAGTACCTATGCGTAAAAAATTGCAAGTAAGCACAATGGTGAAGGCTTAGTTTTAAGGGAGTAAATATTATAAAATCCTACTGTTATTTTATTTATGAAAGACTCGCTCATAATAATTTATTTGTTATGGATATTAAGAATAAAGGGGCTATTAAGCCTCAAACATACGGAATGTCTTTTTGAATTCTGAAATTGAATTCAGAATATGAATTCCGACACCTTGCCTAACACAAATCAGATTGATCGATGAGTAGTGTCGTGGAACACAGCGCATGCAAACGTCTATTACTTATTTATTACTTTGTAAGGCTGAGGAATTAATGCTAATCATACCGCTTTTGGCTATATACAATAAAAAAACACACGCACATACTCAAACAGAATCTGATTTTAGTGTGTGTGCCACTGTATTCATAATGTATGGAATTACGCACGTTCTGAATTCAAATTCCTAATATTATGCTGCTCAGGGGCTCTAGACAAAGTAACATTTGCGAATCGAAAGCGATGGTAGAAACGTACAAAAATGTATGGATTTGACATATTCCTTCGATATCACGCATCGCAACGACAATCATCATAGCTCAAATGATGGCGAAGTTCAATTGGTAGACAAAGTAACCTTTGCGTAGCTATCGCCTTGTCTATACGTCTGATCGCATCGCTAAATGCCGATAAGTTGGCACAATTGGTTGTCAATCTTTTGTTGTTAGACTGTCATAGTTTGATTGAAGTATTGCGCTCGTATTTGTGTTATTAATTAATATTTTTCGAATTATTCATGCAAAAGCAGTGCAAAAGAGATTGTGTTGAAGGTGCGTGCCTTTTGTGAGGAAGAAAAGGCAGACCATGCCCAGTTAAATCCATTAAATCTAGTGCGATCTCGCGTTGCACCATCAATGCAACTGGTAAGTAAAATAGGGATACCAGCTTTATACACGATACCTTTAGAATGGATCATAAGATTTACTCACATAAAAAGATAAAATAAAAAGTAAATTATCCAGGTTATTTAATTTATCTTGTTATGATATCCCTTATTTGTATATATACAAATATTGAATTTTTGAATTTTATATTATACAAATACAAATTTTATGTGTCATTTTCAGTCATGTCGGAGAAAACCACGAGTAGAATACATAATATAAAGAAGCGAAGCTATTGCTGCCTGCAACAAGTCAATTCTGCTGAAAATCGTCGTGGATCTTGAAGATTTCGATTTATAAGAATTTTTTGTGTTGTTTATTTATGTTCCTTTTGACCATAATTAGTGTCAGAACAATTTCAATAAATAATTTAAAATTTTTATTGTTTCATAATTTAAAACTTTCCTAGTCCTAACTACTTATATATTTATATACAAATATGAAATTAAAACATAAACACACGTTTACATAATGGGGTAAAAGATTCATAATGTTGGCAATATCGTGCTGCCAATATAATGCTGCCAATTCCTGAGGCAGGACAACTTATGGTGTACGGTCTGTAGTCTATAGTTATCGAACTCAATCATTCGCTTATTTCGTCCGTTCACCGTTCATGAAATGACGGGTCAAATAAAAAGGAGTACCAAGCCAAGTAGGTTGTTACCTATAACTTCAGATAGAATTTCTGTAAACAAACGTGATACATAACAAAAAAATTGTTTCGATTTGGAAGTTTACCCAATCTTTTGAAATACTTATGGCAGTGTTTATTGTGTAATTAAAATCAATAGAAAGAAAATAACAATGGTTTTGAGCTATATAATTATATTATTTAATTATTTTCAACAAGTTCTTAAAATCATGAAGAAATAAATAATTAGGAGAAAATACATATTTTACGACACTCGTATCATCTCGGTAATATTGGAGTAAATAACAGAAATTCAAAACTATTTTGCATTTTGACAATAGACGTTTTAGTTTGTATTGTAATTTCTTTCGACTCTCGCCCTTAGAAGCCAAATGTGTGAATTTTTGCCGATCATATGCAAAAGCTTTATCTTGTTTTTTTCGTTGTTAAGTATATTTTTAATCCCTCGTGGACACAGGGAAACAAGGGTGCGATCGTGAATGCTACATCCACGCTAGCGCAAGGCTACTTAAAATTTTGACGTAATTCCAACAGCTGTTTATGAAATCGCCGTTTCGATTCGATTTCTACAGGGTCTTAGCGTTCGCTAGTGTATCCATCAAGAGAATAGACAACTACGTGAAGTCGCTTCTCAAAACTGCCACTTGGCTAGGAATTTGATGGAAGTGATCGTTCGATGTTGTCAATCGGTTTGGTGAAATCAAAATATTCGTACATTGCCTACCAAAAATCTTGACGTTTAATCCATTTGAAGGTTGCCATCGCTAGAGCGATAAGAATTTTCAAAATCGAATCGCTTCATAGCGAATGCCGGTTGGCTAAGGACCCAGGTATTCAGAATGTTCGTTAGAATATCGTATCAGAATGTGTGTAGTTGATGTATAAATTGTATGAACCGGACTTTCTGAATCTGAATTCTTTTTCTGAATTCAAAAAGACATTCCGGATATCTGAGGCCAGTTTTACACCGCATTCTGAATACACGCGGAAAAGACAGACCACTCAGCTCGGTAGTGTCATCGTATCAATATCTACAAATCCTTATGTTAAATGAACCTCAAGAAATGTTTTCGTAATGTTGATGATCAATCAAAAAGAATATCTTCACAATCCAAAAAAAACATAACGGCTGTTTACAAAGATCACCCGCAATCATCGGCTACCGATTATAGTTTCTCACAATGCCATGGGAAATCCAATCAGATCGACAATGTTAATGGCATCCGATCGCCACAATCAGTGTTATTATGAACATTGCTGTGCTGTCATTAGCTTTGGCTATTTTGTTTGACCTAAATAAATAATAAAAACTGACTTCTGTCGTACCACAATTTTATGGCATTCAGTAAATAAATGTAAAGCCATTATAATCAAAGAAAATTAAAATTAACAAAATAAGAACGAGAACCTAATTACAATTGTATGGAAATGCTGGTGCTGCGCATAATATTGACAAGCTCTCGGGTCAAACGTCCTTTCGACCAGAAGCTTTTCTTTAAAACCGTTAAATAAAATAATTGCACTTGTTTGTAGCAAATAGACTTTCTCACGGTCATTAACAGTCACTGTACTAATAATGCACTGAAAAAACAAACTATGTCAAAACCTACACGCACGTCACAGTAAGTACCATAATATGTAGCTTTATCTGCTATTATTCTCACATTAAAACAGCCTGAAGCATTTCAAAAACATCGCGTGGATCAAGTAGCTGCATGTCACGCGATTTTAAAAGATTTTTAGATGTAACGTGACGGAGACGACTTATCCCGTAGCATATCTCAGCCGCAAAATCATAGCATGGCGAAACTACCGCTGTAGTTTTAACATGACTTGTCCGTTGCATGATAAGCATAACACAGGGAAAATTGCCCGTTCTTACGTATGGATTTGATTATGATTCCTACTCTTTCCCGCTCTATTTTGCCAATCTGCTCGGACGACATTTCGGTGTAACGAATTCGCTTTGCAGTTCCGCTACAATGTTCCGCGGAGACGTGAAAAAACTATTTTCATCGGATCATTGTAATGAACTATTGACTGAAACATTAAACAATTTCCTTAGTATTCATTAGTATCATACTAATAAAACCTTCCTATTACAAATCAAAATTCAATAAAATTGGTGTGAAATTCGAATTCAAATAAGTATTGCAGTTTCAAATATTACCACAATAAAGTTATATATTTAATGTCTTTATTATATTATCAAAGAAAATTACAATTAAATAACAGATCCAAATTGTAACTAGTATTTACAATTGATTTCTGCAGATTGCTCAACTGATCCAAATGAATACCAGTTCAAATTGTCCTCCCCAAGACGCGCTGGGGGTATTGCCTAGCTGTATGGTAAAGCTGTGCTTGATTTATATGAAGAGAAGCTAGTGAGTAGCTTTCAGTCACACGTAGTCGATTCCACCATATGCTCAGATATTTATATTAGTGAAATATTTATTCAGAAATATACATAATTTGTGGCCGTAGAACCGATCTCGTGACGGTTACGTCCCGTGGTTCTATAATCAAGTCTCCGTATTGATTTAAACACAACTTCTTATGACTAATGATCTTATAAAAGTAATATTGATTCAATTGAGTCGTCCTCAAAATGGTAGCGATTATTAAGTGGGGCAGAGCACGCGATCTTAATTTTAAAGTGAATCTGAGTGAAAAAGTTCTTATAAGTTGCTCGTTTTGATAATAATCCGACATTTAATATGTTTTTGTAAATATACTACAGACCCAGGGAATACAAAATCAACCTTTGATTTTGAAAAATATTGGAAGAACCTGGTTTCTTAGCAAATCGTCGAAGTCCGAAACAATTTTAGATATTGAAAGCTTTTATTCGTCGGTCGCTTTGTTATGCTTTTTTGAAGTTTCTGTTTTTGTTATAATCTTAAGGTTAAGTATTGTTTTTTTATATAATCTAAGTCTAATTTTGTATCATTATTGTAATTTTCTTTATTAAATAAGAGCTTTCCAAAAGTTCAGCGGTTGTCGTCTTCCATATTAAGTTATTATACAATATCGCAAGTACAATCTAATTCTGCAACCTTGTATTCGTCCATTACTTTTGACGTTGACCCTTATTTTGTACATCCAATAGAATTGTCTTATAAAGATCCCCTGTCATTTAACAAGATTTTACGCAATTTATTTCTCTAGCTTTCAACATAATCCTAAATAAATCACATAAAATTATATCCCATAAACGATTTCATGGGCCACGCATGGGAACCCCGCACATGAGGTCATCACGTCCTGTATGATTACAAAGCGGCGTCCACATCTGAAATGACATGTCATCTAGAAAGGTCATATTCTAATTTGCTGAGAAGGTCAATAGACAATGCGCAATCAAATCTTACATGGGTTGTGTCGATTGTGTGTAATTGTGTACTTCTTTGTCGTTTGAAAATATTAATTTAATTCAAACTAGTAAATCTCTTTTGTTCACATGAAATATTAAATTTAAAACTGGGCAAAAATTTCTAATTAATATCATAGTTAGTCTTATTTATTAAAATGTGGATTTTTTTGAATTGCATAACCAGTTTGCAACAGGCTGCAGTTAGCTCAATTTTTTCAATAATTGTAAATAATAGTTTTAATTTATTAACTTAATTGTAATAACCTTTATTAAAAAGTTTGTTATATTCTTTGATCATGAAGGTTTTGCCGATATTAACCAAAGGTAAACCATCTTAAGGCAGTTATATACAAATAAATAAAAAAATGCCGGCTGGAACATTCACACAGCATCATCTAGCCCCACACGACAAACAGCTTTTGATATGGTGAATAAATAATTGATATACTAATAAGACATAGATAATTTTTTACTATATTATATAGAAAACACCTAGAACACACAGAATAAAATTCTGCAGATAGTGAATATATTTGTTCTGCGAAGGGAATCGAATTCGCATCTCAGAACATATAAAGGTAATATACAGGCTTACTCTTATCATTAATACAATAAGCGTTATTTGTTAGTTTTACTAGAACCTATAACAGAAACCTTGATGCTTAGCTTGGGACAAGATGATGGGTGGATTTTCCAGCATTAAAAAGACTCTTTTCAAACCCTTCCACTTGTAACAAGCCTACTTGTCCAACAGTCCTTGTTGTGACTGCACGAAATAGATTTTCTTACCTTATTTTCAAAAAAACTCTTTGTTTCCCCAAAACTGTATTCCGGTACAGTGAAGCCATAGATCTAGATACGTCCAGATAGGATAGCTCCCGTCACAGCGGCTAGTCGCAGTAACAAGGGGAAACAGGCAACATTTCACTCCTAACCCACGCCCATTGATTTAGCAAAGCGATTAGATGCGCTTTCTTGTTTGCATTTACTTTAAAGCACCGTATTGTTAAGATGATCCGGTATATTTCTAGTTACTTTGATTAAGTATTTAGAAAGTACCTACCTACGGAAAATATGAAAATATGATTTTTTAGGACTCTTTGGTAGGAACGTCTTTCAGTTTAGCTAGTTTTTAATAAAAATGCAAATAATTCATATCAGAAGCAAATTAGAACTAGTGTTTACAGTTAAATTAATTGAGCTAGCTGCAGACTGCTGCAACAAGTAACAAAAACTTCATTACATTCTCAAATAAATCCTTATTTAATTTCTAGTGGCTGTCGCAGATTTAGCGTCAGAATCAACTCAGCCTGTAGATTTTTTAAGAGTAGTCTAGTCTATGAAAGACTTTCAAGAACTTCCGACTGTATGAACCAGTCGGAAGCGCCCCAAGACGCTGTCTGTATTGCCTCGCTGTATGGCAATGCTGAAGCGCTGCGCCAGATACTCATCAGGTCTCAAGTCACTTGTCGCTTCTATTTTTATTATTTTACTCTTTAAATATCTACAGGATGACTACTGCCTTTTCCCCACTAGAGAAAGGCGAGTTTTTTACATATTTTACACATATATGTACTGCGTTCAGTAAATCTGCAAGCGTAGTGATTATTAATAGGCATGTGCTGAAACTAAACCTAAATTGTATAAGTACTTAACCTCTAACCCATAGCAACTATTTTAGTAAGGCTGGCAACTTGTTTGCGTGAGTACGAAGCAATTTGAATTTAGAATTGTACGCCGCCCAACCGTCACGCCCATCGGTAGGCAACTTATCAGATTCAACTTATGTAAGGCTGATTATGCGCTTTCTGTACCCCTACTTTGTGTTTGTCCATGATTTTTTCAAGATATTTAAAAAAGTGTTAAGCAGGTACTTACGTGTTTACTTGATAATTAGACATCAATTTACCACTTCTAAAAATTCATACATAGAACTTTTCCAACAACAAACATTCTTGGCCATATAAAATATGCTACGTAAGAACTATTTTTGTTTAATTAAAATAAAAAATAAATAAATAATGCTGGACAATCCAAACAGCATCATCTAGCCCCTAGCTAAGCAGAGCTTGTGTTATGGGTACTAGATGACTGATATACATAATACAATATTATTAAATAGATAGATATTTTTTTTACTACACCGCGCCACAGTGTTCGTAATTACGCGATCTCATTTCTGTCATTTAGTGTCAAAGCATTTTACTACTCATATTTGAACTATTGGAAACTTCTCATATTATTTTTTTTTATTTTTTAATTTTATAAACATCTTAAAACCAGTTTAGTATCAATAAAAATATATAAAAAATTCTGGGAAGATCTGGGAGTATCATGCTATTAAGAGCTTGTGATATGGGGACTACATAACTGATAATTCCGATACAAATATATAACTTTTTTTATTATAGAAAACTCTGAAAACCCACACTCAAAATCTGCAGATCGTGCAAATATTTGTCCCAGGAATTAAATATTAATTTCATAATTATTAATTTCATAATTAAATAATGAATCCCCAACCTCCTACATTGCAGGTCGCTACGCCACAGAGGTCGACTTAACTCGTTTACTCACTATCTTCGAGTAGTGGTAACAAGGCCTCCCTACACCCATTTCGCGATGGCTAGCCGATAGCGCACGCGTGTGTGAACGGTTGATAACGTGGCCCTATTGTTATTTTATGTAAAGTTACCATGGGTGTGCTATGGCCTACATAGATACCTACCAAATAGGTGGTACACACTCTATCGCTTCTACCAACCTGGTCTAACTTTACATAACAAATTGATAAAATAAGTATTAGTAGTAGTAAAATAAGTTTCTTTTAGCACAAATCTAAAATATAAAAACTACTGAATTAATAGAAAAATTTAAAATGGTAGAAAATCCAATACTAGGAATTTCCAATAATAGTTTATCTGATATGGTAGAAAATTTTAAAGACAGATACGAATAGATAATTAATTGTTGGATGACTTTTATAAGGCAAGTAGAATCTTGATCCTATGATATGACATATATGACATATATGCTACGCAACAGGCACAGCGGTGTCACTGAACTAAAATTACTAATTTCGAGGCAGACAAGAAATATAATGTGAGGGGAACGTGGAATTTTACATTTGAAGCAAATCTGCTAGGTCAAAGGGGGACAAACACCGTCTTGTGTTCTAGCTGTTTACACGCATATATGTAGTATCTACAGAATATATTTAAGGTTAATTATAAATACATATTTAGTCAACGTTCAATTTAAGAAGACTTAAAATGAAACGCATTAACAAAATGTCACCCACTTATTCACAAATTATGGCAATGAATAAATCATTAATAATTTCTCCCCACGACAGTAGTTGCAAAATACATTATTAATCCGGTCAAACGGTCAAATTGTCCGAAGATTTATCCGCCAAATTCCTGCACAGAATAAGCCCTGATTATCGTGGGAAGAAATTCGCTGCTTTAATAAATAAGAAAAAAGTTTGAACCTCCGACTGGTCGTTTACAATGTACATTATTATTTGGCGTATATTTTTTAAATTTGATAGAGATGATACAACGGTAAATTTATGTTTTAATCACAGAATACCCCATTTAGTAAAATAATATAGACACTGAGATACCTCTAATATTCTTTTTAACATGTAGCGGGGTGTGAAGACAAAGCTCTGAACATTTGCACTGCAAAAATTATACCATATTTTTTAAAACAACCAGAACTGTACTCGTAATTCTACAAGTCTGATTCTATAAGCCGACGTCCAACTTTTCTCCTTCACCTACGATAAATTTAGGTTTAACTTGGACAAGTCGCATTGAAGGATCAAATTAAAATATATCGCAATTTCTGTAACGAATTGTAATGTTACCTTATTAGACCCAATTAAATTAGAACTATTATTTACAGAAAGGGTTTTTTCTTCCAATTAACTTTGTTTCATCGTTGTATCATCTCTATAAAATGTCATATTTTTTGTTTTGGATATTTTATCCGTTTTTGTACTATTAGTGGATGTTTAAAAAAAGAGCTATTGAATTTAACTTGTCTAGTTATTTGACCTTATTAAATTATCATAAAACAAAAAAACATTAACAGATCATCTTTATTATCTATCATAATTTCTATCAAAATCAACACTTTTATCAACTAAAACTTAACCTAATCTGTGCATTTTTAGGTTAACTCAACTGAAACTCAAAGTTATTAATTTCTATAAATATAAAATACTAGCGGTCCTCCTCGCCTTCGCACGGGTATTTAACAAAAATTTAATTTTTCATGCGGATCCCTAACTTTTTTGTAAATATTCTAACCCTATCTTCACCAGGGAACATTTAGGATTATAATAAGTGAAAGAATTTTTCTAATCGGTCCAGTTGTTTCGGAGCCTTTTCAATTCAAACAACGATAACATACATACAACGATTTATGGAACGATTATCTAGAAACCTACAAGGGATATTCACTCAACTCTAAAAACAATCAAGAGTGGTCCAAAAACTGCATAACACTTTCTTTTTCCGTCGGTCGGTTGAACTGCTGACCTGGCACGACCTAGTGCCCGACGCAGCCTGATTGGAATTTATTGCTTGTAGGTAGATACTTTGCAGTGCTTTACTAGTTTTTACTTTCACTCCTAAGACAAGTCGACACTGCGCCAAAATATCTTAGTACCTATCCTAAATTCTCATGTACATGTAAAATCCCAATTTTTAGCTATCATGTTGTGGAGAATTTTAATATTACACGGCTGTGTCTTTTGAGTTTTCCGTAAAATAGGTTACGACTTACCAGAAAGGCCTTTTAAAGTTAACCTTTGGTTTACTATAGACAGTTCACTAAAAATACCGTATTTTACATATTTCTAAAATGAAGATAAATGCTACCGCATCTTCAATGAAAAATCAAAGCTTTTAAGATAATAAGAAAACTGTATGAACGTAAAATGTGAATCGCACAAACGAAATGTAACTTAGCAAGGCAAAAAGGATCATGGCATAAAAGAACAGCAAAATGCAACAAGTAACCAACAAATCACGACACGAGGTGTACCAAAAAGTAATCGAGGTGTACCAAACACGTGTGCCCCAATTCGACCAATCAAAGCCTTTGAATGAGAGATTATCAGCAGGAACCAGCTCAGACATTGTTTTCCTGGCTCTTATTTGCATACACTCGTCCATCTGTGCTTGAAGACTCGAGATTTTATCAGTAATGTTCCTGTTGTATTGAAATTTAACACCTTGTGCCTGATGGAGGTTTGATTGAATTGGAGAGGTACGTATTGATTGGACGCCATTTTGGTTTGAAATGTTAAGCGATCCCAGATTTGTTTTCGAAAAAAATGTAACGTAAAATACGTAACTATCTTTATAGATAGTTACGTATTGTAGACTAGTACACGTAATTGTGTTCATCTTCATTATCTTTTTTAAAATACTTATTCATCAGTGAAAACTTTTGATAATCCTTATGTTATTTTATAAATCTGTTAGCTGTTGATTAATGCTTTAAGGTTTAAATTTGTTCTAAGACACATTTCAGTTTTTTTGAGATTGTACAAAATTAAAAAATATAAAAGAATGTATGAATAATATTTTTTGTTTCTCTTGCAATAGATAATGCTTAATTACAGATTAGGGCTTAGCTTAATTTGGTGCATAGTACCTAAATTAAAGAGTTTATCTCTTGTCAGTACAATGCCCTCGACTTTTCTCTCTACAGTGTGTTGAGAGGTAGGCCTCTCAATATTACATTGGATCGCCTCTATTATTGCACTAATAAGATATTATTTTCATGGTATTTAAATGATTCTGTTTCGAGGAAATATCTTCTGATTTTATGTAACTTTTGTTTGCCCATACCTAATATGTAATTACCTAGTAGCCTTGTTTACGAATTACCTTTTTGTTAATTATCTTTTTTTTAATCCATCTAATTCAATAAAGTTACGGAGACATAATTAGATATATAGATGAATTATGACAGATATAGGAAACTTAAAATACCTACCTACTAACAAATACATAATAAACTAAACCAAGAAAATTACTGAATTAAGTTATATTTTACATTGGTATGTCGCGAGGAATTAAAGTTACAGTTTCGCCATGACGCGATCGGTGAAGCGAGGTGTGGTCCGTAGGGAGGGGCAAATGCTGACAATTTCATCGATATCGATATAAACACATAAAATGTAATTATCATGTCTGGACGGTCAAACATTATATTTTTTTTTGCAATGGCGATGAAAACAATTTTTACTATTCAATAAAGAGATAGTAAATGACATATTTATGTTAGGACAAATTCACTTCAGTTTTGTTCTGTTTATAGTTTTATGATGATATTTTGTCAATTCAGTTAACTTATCAGCCGAAGTATTAAAACTAACGAACTTACTTACTCTTACTATTTTCTGCCGATGCATTTTATACTGGAAACGTTGTAACCAGTATAAAATATATGTCTGATTATTTTGGATATGGGGCTAAAAACTTAGGTAAGTAAAGGTAAAGTAATATATAAAGTGAGTTGAAAAAACATCCTTTGATATGTTTTAAATCGATAAGATGTACCATAGTTTAGACACATTCATTTCATTTATTCATGCTACTATGTCTAGTATTTTATTACAGAACAAAAAAGGCATATTATGCGCTGAGGTGGTGATATTATTTGTGCAAACCAGTTTTCCTCTATATCCTAAACAAATGAATTGATTTTAATCTAGTTTATTTGAAAGACAGGTAAGGTTGAAATGGAATTAATAAATAATTTGACGCAACATATTACCAAACATATTTCTAGATACGATAAGCTTCGTTTGTTGAATTTGAGTGAAGCTTCTATCCGTCTGGTAGTTTAAATTTTATTAAAATGACTTCTATTTTATTATAATCAAACAAACTCGTCACATTGCAATTATTCATCATGCTGTTAAATAACTTTAATATTTTGAATACAAAAGCGTGTAATGTTAATAATTGTCTTTTTAGTCATAGTATACGTGATCTTCCAAGTACTTTAATGGTGAACTTATTTACCATCAGATGATATGATGGTCAAAGCCATTATATTCCATGAAAAACTTTCATCGTCTAAAACTCGCAAAACTATCGACAACGCATCCATCGACTCTACCCCACCACCAAAAAGTCGAGCCTCGCGTGACCTATGCCCCGCGCGTCCGCCCGCGCACATGCCTTTGGCGATCCCGCCCTGCACCTTTTAGTTTTGGGTATCGAATATTGATACTGACTGGGATTTTTTGTCCGTTTGCGATGTGGAGATAATGTTTCGTTATTTTTGTTGTCTGGCCGGGATAAAAGTCTAGCTGGGAGTTAAGGAACCTATGCACTAATGGTAGAACCACGCGATGAATATTTCTAACTACCGCGTGCGGCTTAGAGCTGGAGGTAAAGAATAAATAATAGTAGTAATAAAAAAAAACGTCTTATATAGATTAAATATATAAGACGATTTCGATTTCAAAAGAAATGGCAAGATTTGACTTAATAATCGGGTCACGGTAGCTAAAGGAAATGGCTGACCAAAATACACGATGAGTCTTAAAATAATATGCATACACTCCTCGAATTTCTTTTTAAAATACCTCCCAAAGCTATGATACCCTCACCGATCAATTCTCCTATACACCTGCCTATTGTTCACTCCTCAAACCCCAAAATTCCCTGATCATGTTCCGAACATAAAGCACGCGACAAGATGCTCATTACGTCCATCATTAGGAATCCTTTCAAATACCCCAAATTCCAATACAAACCGACTCAATTAAATCTTAATTCGTACAAAGAGCTCCATTAATGAAATTAAGTCGGCATTTAGTCATACAAACCAACAATAGGGTTAAGCAACAATCGAACGAAAGCCTCTTTAATTCGATACAAAAGGACCTAACTAACGCACCAGCGTGACTATTAAAATATAATGACATGATATATTTGGGTTAGAAAAAACGAGAAAAGGGTATGATGCTTACGATTCATTTTTCATAACGCAGTTGGTAGCAAATGGTCAAATAAAAAGGCCGACACTTTATGAAAAACGGTTTCTTGCGTCGGGCTTTGTCATCGAGTGAGTGGATGCATGTACCTGGCGGGCTCATGCGGCGAACAAAACATAAACTATCTTCCATATTTCTGGATTTGGATTGCGTAAGTGATCAGGGGGGCGAAAGTTCTAAAGATATTTTTATTAATGTTTCTAAAATAGGAAAAAAATCATGCATTACGGCAGACTAATTTTCATACACCGGGACGAACCTCTAATAGCTAATTATGTATATCATAAACAAACTATTAAAAAATAGGGCATATTTTCGCGATTTTAAATTGAACCACAACGTATTGCCAATCAAAGTATAATTTGACTAACAGAGGAGAAGAATAAATAACACTAATTCGGGCCCATGACCAGAAGTGCATTATTTAGATCAGGTTTATGGTAAAGGCTGATGTTACTCTTTCATGATATGTTTAACACTTTTGTAGCCCACGTCCACATGTAGATATAGTATTTCTACATAATGAATATTTCTGCATGTCCAGAAAGTAATGAGAGGCGAATACCGAAATAAATGAAACTTAATTATCTTTATGGTGTAGCTCAAATTAAACAGAGCTACAAATTGTAAACCTGTAAGCCTTTCCTAGCCAAAAAATATAGAATGTAATAAGGGCATACATATGAATGTTTTTTTATGTTACAATAAATTTATAAACTTTCGTTCCTCCGTACCGTATTGATAATATTTGGTCATTCTTAGTGGTAGCCGTCTCATTTATAACATTTTATAGAAATCAACTAAACAAAATCGTGAACATAATACTATACAAAGCAATGCCCCGGTTATGTTCAGCGTTTTATGGTAAATTGCTTATTATTAGTGTGACCAAACCTTTTTATGAAATATAGAGATCTGACATTTCAAACAAATTGATATTTTCTGGGTAAAAATGAGGGTTTCGATCTGAACTTTTAAATTACTTTGTAGATATTGATCTTTTGATATTATTATAGTTTGATTACACACTTGATTATTATATGTGAGGTATTTTGATTTGGTAGCATAATAATCATCATCATCAGTCCATATCACAGAGGCTCATATTTCGGTTAACGCATAAGCATCGCTATCCAACGTGGCAATCCTGCCAGCATTCTGGGCACTCTGCCTTCTGGTGACAGCTTAGATTTATAGCAAACTAGCTGTGTGCCGCGGCTTCACACGCGCAACTCCCGAGCCAGATAAAAAGTGGTCCATATGCTATTCCAGGTCATAAACTTTCTGTGTACCAAGTTTCATCAAAATCCATTTAGTAGTTTTTGCGTGCGCGTTCGCTATCACGTTTATAATATTAGTAGGATATTATATGAGAGTAAATACTAGTTCAAATCGTTTTATTCAGACAAGTATTTTCATTTGTTTTCTGTTGTTAATTAATCTATAAGATTAATCTATTATATTATTGCCGGAAATTCCCTGAAAACGGATCAAATGTTACCGGAGAAGGGTGTAATGCATTGTATTTATATTGACTGGACTATGAGTTAAACGTAACGGATCCTCAAGTTGTTAAGCGGCGTACTGACTGGTGAAATGTGTAATGTGTCAAATAGAAAACGTACTTACAGGTTCGTTGTCAGTTCAGGGAAATAAGGCGCTCGCAAGCAACGAGGCGAATTTTAGCGCACATGCTCGCTGCGAATGGTAAATTACATCCCATAACACCAATCAGTACGCAGCTTATGAAACAATAATTTTATATTAACATTTAATTATATAGTATTATTATAATAGAACATTTAATTATATAATCTATCTTATATTTTGTATTAAGTATATCAGTCATCAAAGTATATCCCATAACACAAGCTCTGCTTTAGTTAAAGATAAAGACATGGATACATCTATTCAGCTCCACAAGATCACCACAGACATAAATATATAGACATAGGTATACAATACTAATTACAATATGAAATAACTTTACTTTACAAAACGGCGGCGATTATAAAAAATCATGGACATGTGTTTCGTGGGCCATGTTATAAGTCCTGACCTAAAATGATGGTTACAATAGTAACAGTTATGTTTCTACACAATAGTAACAGATTGGTCAAAAACAGAGGAATGTTACAATCTACTTATTAAGGTACGTGGGCTGAGAGTTTAACTATATTGTTTTCTTATTTTAATTCAGTGACGTGCATGGTAATATGGGATATAGGTTTCCGATAGGGACATCCAAGCGCTGAATTACCTTTTGGTTGAAACACAGTTTGAAAGGAACGATTTGTTTTTAAATGAATATATAATGCTGCGATCCTCACAGCATCATCTAGCAGAACTTGAGTTTTTCGAAACTTACATACGTTACACAATATACTAGATTATTTTTAAAGGTTTTTTAGGACCAGAAGACTGGGAACAGATCGTAAAAACATTTATTCCGAGGCAGGAATCCAACCCGCATCCATGCGCCGCAGAGGTCGACGATTAGAAATTCTTAAAAGAGTATAAATCTATCATGTCTGCATTTTATAATATCTGTTAGAACTCGAAAGACGATAAACTTTATCAGTAATAAAATTAATTATAAAGAGGTTTATATTTTTTCATCAGGTCATCATAGGTATAATGTACTAAAGCCACCAAAAGATAAATTAATAGGATAAAAAGGTCTATCCCCACGACCGTCAAATACCAAAAATATGTAACTCCAATACCAACCACCCTTTGTTTAGGCTGGCATAAGACACCAAGATAAACTAAACAATCTAATGAGTCCAAGACTTAAAAAAATGGCCGTCTACTTTTCCAAGAAATTCATCCCAATCATAACTCTATATTTTAACGTTAAGTTCATCATAACCGAACCTACATTACTCATAATTCTAACAAAAGCCTCACCGCCAAAAGGTGGCAATTAGTGACAGGTGCTCCCATTTCAAATCGTATAAATTTTACTTTTTTGCTAAAAAAAAACTATTGTTCACCAAAAAGTTTAGCTCAACACCTTTTGTCATGTTCTTGCTACCATCAAAACTTGCATGGAACCTTCATAGAATACAATGCATGGTGACATGTGGGGGTGGATTTGAAAAAGGAATATCATGATGACGTCTACAAATTCGATACACAAATCCTTGAAGTTTTTGCGAAGGCCTTTGTTTGCAAGAAGGCGACTAAAAGTCTGTAGTTTCACACGATTTTGGAAATCGTTGATTAAATGCCTATTGTTGGAATTAAATCAGTTTGATACAACCTTTTTTTATCTGAAACATTAATTTTTTCTAAAGTTTCTTATTGATATTTCATGTGGGCTTGCGACCTGTTATGATTGCCTATGCGTCAAAATGCCATCAAAAGATGTGAAAACGTACTTATTTTAAGTACCTATTAAGTACCTATCATTTGAATGGTCAGTAAATTAAAGAGATTTGATGAAATGGATTTTGCCAGCAGAAAAAGTGATTAAGTTAGAGAGTTGTGTATTAGATGAGAGGAAGATAAAATTATTTTCTCTCTTTAAAAATAAGGATATAGTTTTATATTACCCTAAAATTATTTGCATAGAAGTTAAGAAATAGTAAAACGCGAGGCATTACGCTTGACTGATTACTTTATTTTCTTTCTATATCTTACTATGCAAGGGTTTAAAAAACTAAATCTATATCTAATACTTACATATAGAAGAGATAAAAAGATGAACAAAATTCATGAATGACTAGAAACATGGCCTCTTTGATCCTCAAAATTATGCTTAATAAGCTACCACGTCTGAGCCTCGTCACAACAGCTGTCGACATAAGGGCAAAGGGCATCAGGGAATGCACTGTACAGTATGCTAGCAGCTAGTACAGTCTGTAGAAGTAGTTCGTTAGTAATCTATAAATCTGAACATTCTTAATGTATAATTAAAGTAAGTGATGGTGGTTCTGAAAGAATTTAACTTCAATTTTTTTTTTGAAAGCCTCTAATATTTACAGGACGACTAAATGATAGCCTAATGAATTGAAGTTAACTCAACACATACATGAAAAAACGGGACGACTATACGAGGAAATATTTGATTGTTTGTTTGTTTGAATTAAATAGGCTCCGCAACTACTAAATCGATTTGAATTCTTTCGCTATTATAGTTCTACATTATCGGTGAAGAACATAGGCAATACAATATTTTGAAAAATTAGGGATACATATGAAAAATTCAATGGTGTAATCTAAAGTTTGAGTTTGTGTGTACAAAATCATAATTTTTTAATGTTCTGTTAAATACCCGTACAAAGCCGTCTGTTTATTTGTTATTAGATGCACAAAACAAAAAATAATTAAAATAATATAACTTGACTATTTAACAGTATTATATTTATTAGCTAATGGATTATTATATATAAACATAAAAATTCACAATCACAATGTTTCAGTGTTTATTGTATCCACAGTCAATAACTTAATGAACTTCTTTAGACTGGCGTTAAATTGATAGGCTGTTCTCGAAAAGCTACATCAAAAGCTGCTTGATCCAAAGACACTAATGCTATGTACGAGTATCTTCATTCAATCAGCTACAATCCATGTTCAAATCAATCACCATATTGAATACATTCGATAGTATGTATCTTGTAACTTAATAAAAATCAGCTAGAACTGTCCGAGCTAATTCAAACTCTATTTTGTAAGTCATACGGTTAAGTTGTTGTAGTGTATGTTTAAAATATTATTATCTAATGTTAAAATGAATGAATGGTATCTGATGGTGTCTTGTTCTTGATGTTTTTATTTTTCTTATTAATTCAATTATACTAGAACACATAGGGTTATCATAAGGCTTAAATCGAATGAGGTGCGATTTTATTAAAGCTTTTTTAAATTTTCCCTTTTTAAGTTTTATTTTTTGAACAACTTGACAATGTAACTAACTTTTTGATAAGCGTCACGGTTGCTAAGGAAATAGTCGAAAGAACAAGAAGCAATAAGTACGTTCTAAAATCAAAACACAAAAACAATCGATAAACGGTATAACCACACTGATTGACCCCGAAGATTTAACATATTGCAGGTCCAATTAAGGCACTACTCCCTGCTGGGAAAGACTCTACTGATCGAGAATCCAAATAGTTAACGCACGACTCGACCTTACCAACTTAAATATCACTTGGCAGGCGAATATAGCCCTTATAGTAATTGTAGCAAAGGATAGTGTGGGATGAGAGCATTACAGCTATGCCCTCCGGTGCAAAGAGGTATCCCACAGAATTGAACTATATTAAATTGACAATGAAAAATAATTTGAGAATATTTTGGTACGCACTGCTGCGATTACTCATGTATCATTCGATGGTTTTTATTATAGGTAAACATAATAATTTATCTAAATCGGATTTTTCTAAGAATATTATATAAAGTATAGGTAAATAGACCTGAGACGTGCATACTCCACGGTAGGGCTAAAAAATGGGCTCAAAAATTCATCTACGTTTTTAGTTAGCTATGGTCGAAGTTTATTTGAAAGATTTGTAACAACATATCCAGAGCCAAAGTTTTTCACATAGCTCGGGATAAACGAGTTCTTGGGTGGAGACCGTGAATCAGAAAATGAAGAATTTCAGCTAGATGAGATGAGGACCTTCGAGAGAGTACGGCAGATTCTGGATACGGCAAGCTTAAGTCAGTGTGCTATTATGCTTATTAGGGCCATTGTCCATGAGTAAACCACGGGATGATGATGGTATTGCGGATTCTATAGAGAGCTTGGTGTTTTCATTTAATACGAAAGCTGGAAGTTTTGGCGCTATTTTTGATGGGTTGAGTAACCTACATTCCGAATATCTATTGGTTATTTGGTTATTTATTACTTATGTCATATCTATCGCATATCTATTCATAAATTTAAATTAATCTGACCAATTACCGCAGTATCGAATAGTACAAATTGCGTCTACGTATTCGATATCTCGACTAATATATCATGACCCACGCTTTCCGCCAACTGATTCTGTTTCCCGTTTTGGATGATATCTTTATGGTAACGGAACGGCTTGTAATTAATCGGTATTTGGTGTTTCATCCATAATCAATAGAAAATTTAATCGGCACATAAGAAACATGACAATTATAATTTATAGGTACCAACCTAAGAAATAATGATGCCATCTATGGCGCTCATTAGGGGAGGCCTATGTCCAGCAGTGGACTATTATAGGCTGGTGATGATGATGAACCTAAGAAATGGTATCACTACTAAGGCGCTCCTTGCTTTTTTTTTGTTCAATTCATTAAGAAGATGACAATTTCATAAAAATTGGTTGCAAATAAGTTCTAAATCGCAAAGAAATTAGCTCTATGGTGGCTACAACAATTTGAGAAAGATTTTTTTCTGTTATATATATTAAAATTAATTATATTTATTTATGATTAATTTTAATATTTAAGTTAATTTCACCAAACAAAGGTCTTAAATGTATTGGAATGCATTATAATGTAAGCGGGTTAACTACGTACCCTTTTTTGTGTTGGAAGAACACCAACGCTTATCCTTAACGTATATCCCAATACATCCTATTAGGATTCCCCAAAACTTATGAAAGGACAACTTTCCTCAGCTTTCCTTTCCCACGTTTTTGCTATTCGTTACTTTTCAGGTGAAATGAGCTGATGGTCGTATAATTAAAAGCAAACAACGTGGCAGAGGCAAGCAGAAGTCACGAGATGCCCTAAAGCTAGATGTGATGGATTGTCTTCTCTATTATAGTTAGACTCTGTGACACAGAGTAATGATGAATCAGATGTTACAATATTTTTTGAGAATTCTTTCAACAATAAAATCTTACTTTCAACAGCAACAACGTCACAATCCATTTTACGAGAGCTTCCACGTAAATGCTAGAGTTAAGGCATTTAAGACCAAAGAAATAAAAAATACATTATTTTTAGATCACCTGGAAATTGTGCCAGGCGTGGTTTTAAATGCCATTACTAAGAACATTGTTGTCATAACTAAAAAACGTTTTTTTGGTTATTCATTGCGCATAGGCTTTTTCCATTGTGATACAGGTAACAAGATTCATAAACTGAGGACATCAAGACAGGAAAAAGTCTTGTTAGAAAGTTCACCCGCGTGCTGTTTCATATAAATGCTAAATAACTCTGCTACCTCTGTCTCAAACTACTCTATTCGTCCATTCATTAGTTTCCATCATTACGTACATCAATTAATTTCTTTGTTACAATATGTCAGTCTCAAATTGAGGAACAAACACCATGAAAGTATCCCAATCATGGACAAACAATCATTATTCATAAATTTGGTTAAGTCATGGTTTAACTTGACTTTGAATAAGCCACTATTCGTATTATTAGGCTTCGTTTATTTTCATTAATATATGTATAAATAATGCTGGACAATCCACACAGCATCATCTAGCCCAAAGCTAAGCAGAGCTTGTGTTTTGTGTTTGTTATGTTATGTGTATGTGTTATACAGAAATAGTATTATATCAATCACCTTTAACCCATAAGGTAGACATGAAATACATAAAAGCAAATTAAAAATAAAATTGCACTAACGGCAGATTAAAACTAAACTAAAGTACAAAAATACGGATTGTACAAAATGAAATAGACCTACAAGCCTTAGCCACTTCAATAGAGAATACGCCGTACGAGAGGGAGAAGTAAAAAGTGAAAACACTGGCTTTAGGCAGTTTGAAAATGCACATGCCCAAAGACGTACATCTACAAAACTCTCTTATCTTGCTTCTCGCAAACTGAGAAATGCTGGTAAGTATCTGGGCACAGTGATAGCATTTCCATGCAGCGGTACCAAAATGAATACGTCCACAAATGCTGGCTGCATTGGCATACGGATGAGTCCCCTTTGTGTTTATGTGCAATTGTATAGATTTGTCTTGTATATTTTGGCATCAGCATTGCCATCCAGCAATGCAGCCAGCGTCTTAGGGACGCTTCCGACTGGTATTGATATGGATAAGTTGAGCTACTTATACATTATTTGCAAATGTCAACATCATCATCATCATCACCAGCCTATAATAATCCACTGCTGGACATAGGCCTCCCCTAATGAGCGCCATAGATGGCATTATCATTTGGGGGTTAATGCCCATAATCCCCACGCTGGGCATGCGGGTTGGGGATCGCAGTTCGGTGGAGTTGTTCTGCAGAGGGCGCTGCTGCCCGCCCCCCGGTGTGTTTCCCTTAGTCGCCTCTTACGACACCCACGGGAAGAGATGGGGTGGTGAAATTCTATGCCGGCACTACACGGCAGCAAATGTCAGCAGTGATCTAAATCGTAATGCTACTTCTAATTTGGTTCTTTTATTAAATTGACATTTTCTTTGTTAATAAAGGTTACCTTTTCGTTTTTATACCCATATTCTATGGTTATAAAGACATGCTTTTGATTACACATTAATTAGGTATGTCAGGTTTATAAATAACAAGTATAGAGCTAATGGACATTAAAATTAGTATTTGTTAGTACCCAATCAGAAAAGTAATGGGTGCGCTGACGGGTCTTTAGTTCTGTTGACATTTGTAATTACGATTGTACTTATAGTCTGTAAATGAGATAGAAAGAGAAAACATAAACCTTTTTAGCTGCCAAGGGCAGCTTAGACGTCGAAATAATTGTCATTTATTATTACACGTCGATACTAGAACTGAAGATTTGAGTTTTGAACTTTCCAATAACTTTAGTGCTAATAACCATGATTTTTACAGGCATTTTAGCAATTACTGTAATTTTCTCATTAATAAGTATTATATTAAAGTCAGCGACATAGCTCAAAGAATTATTAAACTGAAGAGGCAGTGGGCCAGCCATATTTTGCAAAGAACCGATAACAGCTGGGGTAAAAGCGTTCTTCAGTGCAGACCCCGACTCAATAAACATAGTGTAGGAAATCCGGCCGCGTGGGATGACGATCTGCGAAAGACTGCTGGCAGATGCTGGATGCGATAAGCTGAAGGGCGCTATGGCGCTCATTAGGGGAGTCAGTCCAGCGGTGGACTTATATGAGCTGATGATGATGAAGTGTTATACCAATTGCAATTGAAAACACCTATGTCGCAGCTGTTTATGATGATGCACAAAACATTCTTGGCTGGAGGTCGCGAAACCTCAAACCATATGATTTATATGATTCTAACCAAAAAAGTATCAACACTTTACGGTCAAGCGCGACCAATCGATTTAATCTCATTCTGTCCCTTATTGCTTTTAACTGTGGTTTTTAATTGCTCATGATAAATCACTGCTTCTCGTTACGATTGCTGTGATTTACATACTGCTATGACATACGGACGCAGTGTACAAGTGTGCAGTGTGACATTTCGGAATCTTTGTTGAAGATATCTGAAAACTTGAACTGCTGTTGAATTTGTTGATTGAAATATAATAGTATAGTAAAGTATTTTATAGTCCTTTTGTAAAGTATAATAAAAAAAAATTCTGAACAATCCACACACACCATCATCTAGTCCAAATTCATAACTTGTCTTTAGGTACTAGATGACTGTTAAAATTTAAGACAAAATACAACGTAAAAAGATTTTTTTATATAAAAAGAAGACAACCAGAACACCCTGAACAAATGTTTGCAGATTGTGTAAAATCGTTTGTCCCGAGACGGAATCAAAACTTCGCAGGGGTTTGCTTCGTCCGCTGCACTACAGAAGCAAATCGTACGTAAAGTTACATCAGATAAACACCAGAATATTACACAGTTTTTTGTATCTAACTTCTTTACCAAGTTGTGCTACTGCAGTTTACCCTGTAATATTATTTTAATGACAATGCATTCAGCTTATCCCCCTTTGTCATTCTTCAAAACGATTTAATGCGAATTTTTAATGAGGGGAGCGCCGGATTGAAAATATGATTTCAGTCTTTCTTGGAGGATGTTAAATTGACGATTGCTTTGAAAAATAAACATACTACTTTAGTTTTATTGGTCATTATATTCCAAAAACTAAATGAGTTTAACTTAAATAAATATTGATTTATTGTGTGTTATAATTTATGTAAACAGCTGTGCGGTATTCAAGTACTTAGCTAATTATAATTGAGTAAAAAAATCAAACTTAAGATCTCTATCACCATTAACTTTTTATTAATAACGTCGACAAAAGTTTGTACGATCTGCAGATATTTGTTTCAGGTTTTCTGGTCGTTTCCTATGGAAATAAAAGTCTATCCATGTTATATTAAGTATAACAGTTATCAACACATAACACAAGTTCTGCTTCAGGCCTGGTATGGTCTGGTGTGGTGCCGGCATAGAATTTCACCACCCCAACTCTTCCCGTGGGTGTTGTAAGAGGCGACTTAGGGAAAATACCGGGGGGCGGGCAGCAGCACCCTCTGCAGAACAACTCCACCGAACTGCGATCCCCAACCCGCATGCCCAGCGTGGGGATTATGGGCAATAACCCCCAAATGATGAGTAATGCATTCTATGGCGCTCATTAGGGGAGGCCTATGTCCAGCAGTGGACTATCATAGGCTGTTGATGATGATGATGTTGATGAACACAAGTTCTGCTTACCTTGGGGCTAGATAATGCTGTATTGATTGTCCAGCTTTATTTATATCCTGGTAAGTTCCATTACCAGGATGATGATGGCAGGCCACCTTCTAGATTGAGTCAGATGACATTCTGGGGGCTGTATAGAAGAAGTGGATCCGAAGTTGGCGTGATATGGAAGAAGCCTTTACTTAGAATTGGGTGTTAACGGTTATAGGTAGATAGAAATAGTATGTATCAATAATCTATGTATCAAGGAAACCTCTGGATCTGTCTAAATCCTAAGGGTTAAAACCTTTATTACCAAAGAAAATTACAATTAAATGAAAAAATTAGAACTAGCATTTGCAATTGAAATAAAAACAAACAATTTATCCATATCCTATAATATAAGTTGGAAGCGTCCTCAAGACGCTGGCTGCATTGTTTCGCTGTTTAGTGTTGATGCGCTGCCCCAGAAACTCACCAGCTCTCAGGTCAGATGTCGCTTCGAGCAGGCGCTAAGATATTAAAAAAAACCGGACAATATCGATGCCCCATCCTAGGACTTCAAGGGCACCAAATGCGTAGGTTTTATCGAGACCAAGATATTTGCGCTTAAGATTCTCGATTAAATCTGCCGCCTCACCAGCCCTCATAATTCAAAAAAAAATCGAAATCCTTAACTCCA
Source organism: Eupithecia pulchellata (assembly GCA_963931895.1). Lineage (NCBI taxonomy): Eukaryota > Metazoa > Arthropoda > Insecta > Lepidoptera > Geometridae > Eupithecia > Eupithecia pulchellata. The sequence continues at coordinate 3,912,490 of OZ007540.1, forward strand.
TACACGAAATGTGCGTAGAGATTTGTCGTTGGTAATATAACTTCAACAAGGGTCAACAGAACACCAACGTAACTACTAAGTAGTTACCTAAGTTTGACTTATCTACCAAGCAACATGCTGAGTTGAAACCTTCTTGGCTTGACACTCGATGTTATTACCAGGCAGTTGTGGTTACTTGGTTACCTACTCCTTTTATTTTTAATTCTATAATAATTTGTTTCGTAAATCTATATCTATACTAATATTATAAAGAGGAAAGATTTGATTGTTTGTTTGTTTGAATTGAATAGGCTCCGAAACTACTGGACCGATTTGAAAAATTCTTTCACCATTAGAATCCTGAATTTTCCTTGATGAACATAGGCTATTATAATATTTTCAAAAAAGTTGGGGATCCGCATGAAAAATTCAATAATTGAACCGTGCGCTGTATATTCAACCTCTTTTTCTATTATGGCGCGTCAGAATAGAAAAGGAGGTTGAATATATACGCACGGTGCTTGCTTTTTCTCTACGGCCAGTGTCAGTTATGGAGTGTCGAGTCAATGTCAAAAATCCCAATGCTGTTAAAAAAGTAAGGGATCCGTATGAAAACTGTGAAACCCATCGTGTTAGTGTGTATAATTTCTGAAATTTTTGTTTAATACCCGTGCGAAGCCGGGGCGGACCGCTAGTAAATTGTATAAGTTGGCTAACCGTGTCCACTTTTATTTGCTAATAAGTAGTTAGAAACTTATTCAAGTTTAGTTTTTTATTAGATGTAATACGTCATGAATTGCTCTCATATAATATTTGTGAAAACTTTTAATTGGCCGTCCTTATTTAATATTTCATATCATTCTTTATGTTAAGCCGTAGTTTTCTTAAAATAAATAAATACATGTCATGTCAACGACAACAACAAACACAATTATGATTTAATTTTCTCTTATTACTAGTCCTCATTTAGTTCTGATATTGAATTTTCTTTTCCTTCGTCATTATTGCTTGTTGTTGGTGTTATTTGCTGGGCATACCTGGACCAATCACGCTTGCGAGAAAAATTTGCCATTCAACTCTAGCGCCAGTCTCTGAACTTACGAAGAAGCTTCTTTGATATATAATTAAATTGTACTTCTGAGAAAAATTTAATTTTATTCATAGACGTTTGCAGTTATGACAGAGGTACGATGATTAATAGTCAGTAGTGATGACCTGTCATAGCTCTTTGTTAACACAACAAGACTAAAAAAACTAGCAATATTATTTTATTTGACTTTGCTTGTCATGTCGCTTCTTCCACACGTGGACAAAAAATTTAAGTGCAGAGACAATCAATAACACCTTATTGCTTATTTTATTTATTACAGTTTACTGTATGATATATAAGGAGTTATAGTAGATATACAGGTTAGTTTTTTTTTCAGGGCTACCATTATGTAAAGATGGATGTCAGTATGGAAGCGTGGGAGTTATTGAAATGTCATGTTAGGAGTGCTCGATTCAGAAAAATATAAGTTCTGCATTAAAGACGAAGAACTTTTTAGCTTTCCAGAGAATTATTTATAATTCAGTGGAATACGTAAATTATTGATATTCTAGTGAATAATTATGTATAATAGAAGTTCGTTAAAATATGTAAATAATTTTAATACAAGGTCGATAAAAATACGACAGCTAAAAGTCCACGAAACACTTTATTTTGAAGTTAGTTTAGAAATTCACTGTAAAACGGAGCTCGTCGTCACTGTGTCAAAGAAAAGATTTCAACGCGCTTTTTCTTCTCAAAATTACTTGAAAATTATTGTCGAATTACTTTATATGATAAAATATAAAAATATTTATAATATAGTTTTACTATCTCATTATTTAACATTCTTTTGATGAAATTGTATATAATAAATTATTATACGACCTTTGGCACAGTGGGCGAAGGTCCGCCTGCGACGCAGGAGGTTGCGGGTTCGATTCCCCCTCGGGACATATGTTCGATAGATCTGCAGATATTTGTTCTGAGTGTTCTGGTCGTTTTCTAAATATAATATAAAATAACGATCTATTTCATATATTGTGTAATTACATTCATTTGGCACCCATTACACAAAGCTCTGCTTAGATGGGGGCTAGGTGGATTGATTTTTTAAATTTTACAATTCCGAACTATTATGATTGCACGGATTAAATAGATATATAAAAAATAAACTACTGAGAGTGGATACAAAATGTCGTACATAAGCGTTGTAATTATTAATTATTGTCCATCAAATTACTGAGCAATGGCAATAAAATAAACTTAAAACCTAAAGTTAACCCTTAAATTGACACAATTCAATAAGACCACACGAACACAAAGTCACTGTCAAACAATAAAATAAATAAACCAAAACTCATTTCGCACAAAAAACTGTAAAATCGAAACGCTTTTAGGGCCATTCAAACTTTTAATAATTCATTTATATTCGAAGAATTCATAACACCCGTGACGATGCCGGTCTGTCGGCATTTGACAAAACAAAACGCAATCTCCGAACTAAAACGCATTTATGAAAAGAACAAGTGACGTTTTAAAGTAGCAAAACAAATCGAGAGTCCAGAATTTATAACTTGACCGAAAAGTTAATTAAGTTTTAATAGAATTCTAAACGGGAGTGGAATGGTAGCCAAAAATAGGCGGGGTTGTTATAAAATTTAATTATTTTTGAGGCTAATGATGAAGCTTTTTCTGCAGCTTCTGTACGTAAACGCGAGCGATAGTTCAAACAATGATATTTGGTTGATTAATGTAAGTTAATCTTAGTTAATTGAGAAATGAAGTTGAACAATGGTAAAAGGTCTGACAATGAACGTATGATGATTAGCAACTCATACGTATGTATTAGAAACAGGTACAATAATTAATGTTGCCCTGGTTGCTGGTTGGAATGAAGTTGTTCTTTACCATTACGATTCATATACCATTACCATTTGATTGCTACATGATGAAGTGTTTTGTGTTCCTGATGGGTTACCTATTATTTAATTGATTACTAAGAAGCAAATGAGTAGAGAGAAAAGACATTCTCATAAATTTTCTTATTTCCTGTTTACAAAAATTTAAGCTTTAATTTCCAAGTGGTTTATTGTGTATATGGTTGCTCTCTGGTTTATTGAGAGGGAATACTTTTCGTTTGTTTGACGGAGATTCAATAGCTTCACATGAACTCTTTTGAAGTTTTTTTTTATTTCGAGTAATTAATTGACATCTGGAAGTATCAGTGTCATATTTGACAAAAGAGCAGTAATAAACTGTCAGGTTCTCGATAATTTTCCATTTTGTTATTTTAGAAAATCATACTGGATCCAATTTCATCCTATTTTCAGAACTGCGTCACATTTTCAAATTTGCCACAAAACATTAACCCTAAGTTATAGAAGGCTATCCATAAAACCCATATGCGTCCAAACACCCGTGGTATTCAAACCACGCAACTGCCCTCGGGTGCCCAAGGTGCACCATATTTCAAGCTGACCAATGGTTTGGGAACACCCGCTGTGCTCCTGAATTAAGTAAAAGCCTTCGAGCTCTTGTTTCTTGATACCTCTAGTTGGGGGTTAGGGTGAGTTTACCGTGTTTGGACGAACATTTAACAATCTCGAAGTTCCCGAATGAGAGCTAGATAACTACATAGGTAAGTAGGTGCTATGTATGTGGTTAAAGAAACGAATAATTTATTATATTTAACTTTATATTACCACAATTTTCGCTTTGAATTTAATGTGCTCTACGTTTAAAATAATCGATACTAGAAATACATTAGCATAGAAACAAATATATTAGAAAAACATTAGCATAATTTATCAAAATTGTCATGAAAAAGGTTTTATTTTCTTTCCAAATAATATGACAACTAATAATCAAGGACAAAAAATTGGCTTTTCTTTATTTTCAGTCAAACTAACATACAGTTATAATCCTTGAGCTTTCTCAAAGAATTATATATATTTGTTTAAAGTTTCTTCTTAATTCCACCAATTGATGTAAAATATAAGATCCTGCTCTGCCATGAACCAACCCTAACCCTCCTTAATAGATGTCTCGGTCCAATTTACCAGTTGACGTGTTTTTAATTTAGCATCTACGCCTGCGGCTGCCGTCGCCGCTCCTAAATAATGTACATATTTTACCAGAAATCATATGCTGCTCATCATTATGAACTCATTTGAATACGGTCTGTTTTTAATATTATTTTGGGGCATCGTGACATGTTGGTGTTTAAGGGTTATTTCTGGTGATTGGGGTTTATGAAGTTATTTTGTTCTCTATCTATCGTATATCTTCATTCAATGAGATCTTTAGATATTTGCTGGTTTTAATGTTTGTGCATTTGAATTCTAAAATGGTGTGATTTTTCTTCATTAACGATCAAGAAAAATAACATCTCAGACAGGCTTGGATTGATCGTAACACTATAATATAATAAATAGGTTAATTTTATGAGATGTTTAAATTCTACTTTTATTTATTTGACTGAGGTTTATATAAAAAAATAAAAAGTCAAATTTAGATTAACAGATTGCGACAAAAAACCTTTTTTAAATCAAAGTCCGTTGTTCTAAGTTTTATGAAAATTTATTTTGTTTTTTCATTTTTAAATAGTACCTACGTATTAAAGCATATTTATCGCGTACCTTTGATAATTATTCTTTAATATGTCAACATATCGTGAAAGTTTAAATTTTTTTAGTACCTACGTGTTGTGTGATTCATTGAAAAAAAAGTGTCTATAACTAAATAGGTACCTCAGACGTTTTAGCATTTATTCTATGAAACCTAACAAACCCAGGCACTTTAGTCTGCATACCAAATGAAACTAGACACTTATGTGCACATTCTCAAGTACCGGTGTGTATTCGCGGGGTCACCAGAGGTCAGGCCCCTCTGACCGAATGCGCTTGCGCCGAAAATAAGTCTGCAAGGTTCTGAATTTGATGGGAGATTATGTACTTACGTGTTTGGGGAATGGTGTTCGGGTCTTAGAAACGAACTTAGATATACTGTTTTGATATATCTATACGAATAGATTTAAATATATACCTATCCAAAAATATAACACAGTAAAAGCTTTTTATTAAATTAATGTCTTTAACATTTTGCGGAAAATCGACCTGTAACAAAATAATATTTTTTTTATATTCGTGAGTCTGTCTTTTTGTTTAGGATAATCTCTGAAATGGCTGGACCAATTCTGACGGGACTTTCACTGGCAGAGCTAATGGTAAAGCGAGTAAAGAGGGCTTTTTTTATTATTAGGGCATATTTTATTTACTAAAGACAAAAAGCAAGGCTATGCGAGTATATCAGTCATCTAGTACCCATAACACATGATCGGCTTAGCTTGTGTCTAGATAAAGCTGTGTGGATTGTTTATACGCAAGCAAAGACGCGGTTACAGTTAGTATATACATAAAAGTCTCCACAAGTTTTTTCACACAATAATCTATGTATTAAGCTTTTATCAATCAACTCAGCTTCTTATGGAAATAATGCTTTTATCGAAGCGTTAGTGTTTTAGCACATAAATTGGCATCATATGGCAAAAACTGTCAATAATGTAGTTATTTATTATCTTGTTCTATTATACAGCTTATCTTGGAAAGTCGTCAAACGAAAATTAATAAAAGGAGCTGTATGTAGTTTTTTATTTATATTTCTATTTTTAATGTATACTTTGACGACATCTGTGGCGCGGGTGGCGAAGGTCCGCCTGCGACACAGGAAGTTGCGGGTTGGATTCCCGCCTCGGGACAAATATTTGTACGATCTGCAATCAATTATTCAGGGTGTTCAGGGTGTACTGATCATTTCCCATGTATAATAAACAAAATATCTATCTATGTACCCGTTTATTTCTTATGTATATCAGTTATCTATACAACACAGGCTCTGCTTAGCTTGGGCTAAGGACAATGCGTTGTGAATTATTCAGCATTATTTGTCCATTATTTAGTTTATTCAGTTTTTTAATAAATACTTTCAAGAATAAACTCGACAACTGTTACTAAACAAATTTATCAATCTAAAAAAAGTGACGCAATGACAAAATTCAACACTGTATGATATATAAAAAAAGTGACGCAATGACAAAATTCAACAGTGTATGATATAAACACATCAGCCATAGGCTGCTCGTCTATTAACAAAAAAATAATACCAAAGCTTTTGATTTCTTCGAGATTTGAATCCCGTACCATGGAAAGGTCACGGGTTCAAGTCCCGCTAAAATCGAAAAGTATTGGTTTATTATAGGGGGTTGTTGGGTTATTTTTTTTTTTGCTCTAAAAAATCAATGATCAATACTTTAAGAAGACGAAACTCTTAAAATAACTCCCTGATTTGTCTTCTGCAAGAAATAACAAGACACAATGACATATCATTTAAGAACAATGGACTTTAATTGCCTCTTTAATTTATTCATTTACAGAGGGCACATAAAACAACATCAAGTTAAGTAAACATAAAACTTGTGAGTAAATTTACATGTCCTTTGTCTGCAAATATTAAAAATCGTCGTGACATTTTGCATACTTTTTCCTTGCATCCCAATGTTTCATCACAAATGCACGGTAATTAAATATGTTTGTTTGTCTGTCAACATTGAATATTAATTCTTTGCACGATAAAATATACAGTAAGTATATAATACTTAGATGCAAAATAATGGTAAAGGCGAGCTTAACCCTAAAAAGAGTTCTCTTCCAGCAAACCTTATTGGGAGAGAGAGATAAAGTTATAAACTTGCCCACGTTTGTTTTAGTGAGCATAAAATTATTTCACTAATTTTAACCTACTTATATCATAGAATATGAATTGAATTTAGTTGATCGTAATTTTTGTCGTTAATAAATATATAACCAGATAATTTGAAGAATACACGCAGTAACATAAAATAGTCTACGTTCCATAGGTTAAAAAGATGCGGTATTATCAGTACCAGAACATTATAGTGAGTAGAACTAACCATCTCTTCATTCAACGAGAGAAAATCAAGGTGATGACACTAGTTCCTCAAATATTTATCGCCACCCTTTTAAGTTGAAATCGCACCAATACATTTCGTGTCTCAGCCTAAAACAAACAATTTGTAATCCTGAATTATGTGCTGCCGAATGCATACATTTAAAAGATATGAATCTATAAGGTGAGTGAGGCGACGCTACTGAACGGTACCGGTATTTTTATCGATATTTTTCTAAATGGTGGATAACTTTAAGAACATTAAAGATGGGTACTGATCTATGATGCATTATGTTGTACCACTCGCAGTGTAGATGATACGTTACGCAGTACTGACTTCATGAACACTCGCTGTGTAACACTATATGTATACGTAATTTAAGTTTGTACCCAGCGAGTGTTACCCCTGTTACGCCATTCCGTACTTTAACGATGATTATAATGAGTCGTTTTCTTAATGTCAAAAGATTGTTCAACCAGACAAAAAGGATGGCACTTGAGTCTCATCATCAGCCTATGTTAGTCCACTGTTGGACATAGGCCTCCCCTAATGAGCGCCATAGCGCCCTGTCTTCGGCTTGTCGCATCCAGCATCTGCCAGCAGTCTTTCGCAGATCGTCATCCCACCTGGTCGGAGGGCGTCCTACACTACGTTTACCGAGTCGCGGTCTCCACTCAAGAACACGTTTACCCCAGCGGTTATCGGTTCTTCGCGAAATATGGCCGGCCCACTGCCACTTCAGTTGGCTAATTCTCTGAGCTATGTCGATGACTTTAGTTCTCTGTCGGATGTATTCGTTACGAATCCTATCCTTCAGAGAAACTCCGAGCATAGCTCTTTCCATAGCGCGCTGAGCGACTTTAAACTGGTGGACCAACCCTATCGTGAGTGTCCACGTCTCAGCTCCGTAGGTCATGACTGGTAGGACGCACTGATTAAAAACTTTCGTTTTCAAACATTGCGGTATGGATGACGAGAAGACTCGACGTAGTTTTCCGAACGCTGCCCAGCCTAGTGCCGTGTGGTGACGGCATAATAAAGAATTTCACCACCCCAACTCATCCCGTGGGTGTCGTAAGAGGCGACTAAGGGAAACACACCGGGGGGCGGGCAGCAGCGCCCTCTGCAGAACTACTCCACTAAACTGCGATCCCCAACCCGCATGCCCAGCGTGGGGATTATGGGCAATACCCCCAAATGACAAGAACCGCCACAAAATGGCCCCCAGTTCCCGGCCGCCTCGCTATTCCTGGCCATGGTAGCGGCCACGGTAACGGCGGGGCAGGGGGTGCTAGGAATCACCGGGCTACATTAGGCTACCACACCCCACACACACTGACCCTGGCAACGTTTAACGGACGCACTCTGAGGCTTGATCACCATCTAGCGCAGTTGGAAGTGGAGTTAGAGAACATTAAATGGCATGTTCTAGGGTTATGTGAAGTCCGTAGAGAGGGGGAGGACACCGTAACCCTAGACTCGGGCCATCTTCTCTACTTTCGTGAGGGTGATAAAACATCCCAGGGTGGCGTAGGTTTCCTCGTCAATAAGGCCCTCTCTAACAACGTCGAAGAAATCTCCAGTGTGTCGACCAGGGTAGCGTACCTGATCCTTCGGCTGTCTAAGCGCTACAGATTGAAGGTCATTCAGGTTTACGCACCGACCTCGACACACTCGGATGATGAAGTGGAGGATATGTACGAAGACATATCCAAAGCCTTACATCACACCACCAAGGCTCACTTCAACGTTGTTATGGGGGACTTTAACGGCAAGGTGGGAACCCAGACTGGCAACGAATCCCGAATAGGCCCGCATGGTTTTGGTGTTCGAAATCACAGGGGACAAATGCTCGTCAACTTCCTTGAGAAAGAGGGGCTGTTCTTAATGAACTCTTTCTTTAAGAAACAGCCCCAAAGGAAGTGGACATGGCGGAGTCCCGATTCTGTGACTAAAAATGAGATCGACTTCATCATGACGGATAGCAAGCATATATTCAGAGATGTCTCAGTGATCAACAGGTTCAATACCGGATCTGATCACCGACTCCTTCGAGGCTCTCTGAATATAAATTTGAAGCTTGAAAGAAACCGTCTGGTGAAGTCCACGCTCCGACCGAACCCAATCCAAATCATGGCGGGCACCGAGAAGTTTCAGCAGCTTCTCGGGGATAGATTCGCTGCCTTGGAACCCACTGATGACGCTGACGAGACCCTACACAATCTGGTAGAAACGCTGAGGGACGAGGGCATCAAGTTTTGCAAAAAGCAGCGTACTGGTAAGAAGTCCAAACTCTCGGATGAGACTCTTGGGCTGATGACAAAAAGACGGGAAACCACCCAAGCGACTTCGTCAGAGAGGTCAGACCTGAACAAGCGAATTGCGAAGATGGTACGACGCGACCTTCGGAGCTCTAATACACGCCTCATTGAAGAGGCGATAGAGCGAAACCGAGGGTCCAAAGTATTCACTCAGCAGCTTGGAAGGAGCCACCTGACGAAGCTTTCAACGCACGACGGAAGGACCGTTTTGTCGAAGCCGGAGATATCGGCCGAGATAGAGGACTTTTATGGCCGTTTATACGCTGCACATGCTCCCCGTTCCCAACGAGACGACCACGATTCTAGAGCCACCTTGATACGCCACTATACCGACGAACTGCCAGACATCAGTCAAGACGAGATCGTGTTAGCTCTGAGGCAGCTTAAAAATGGAAAAGCCCCCGGTGAGGACGGAATAACATCAGAGCTTTTGAAAGCTGGAGGATACCCTGTTATACAGGAGTTACAGAGCCTCTTCAACGCCGTCCTTCACAGTGGGAGAACTCCAAAGGCGTGGAGTGGGAGTTTGGTGGTGCTCTTTTTTAAGAAGGGAGATAAAACCCTTCTTAAAAATTATAGACCCATCTCGCTCCTAAGTCACGTCTATAAGCTTTTCTCACGAGTTATATCGAACCGTCTCGCCAGGAGACTCGACGAGTTTCAGCCACCGGAGCAGGCTGGGTTTCGCGGAGGATATGGTACCATAGACCACATTCACACAGTGAGGCAGATTATACAGAAGTCCGAAGAGTATAATCAGCCCCTGTGTCTGGCTTTTGTGGACTATGAGAAGGCCTTTGACTCCGTTGAAACCTGGGCTGTTCTACAATCCTTACAGCGATGCCAAGTAGACTATCGTTATATCGAGGTGCTGAGATGTCTCTACGAAGCCGCTACGATGAGTGTCCGAGTACAGGACCAGCAGACTAAACCGATCCAACTGCGCAGAGGAGTGAGGCAGGGGGATGTCATATCCCCGAAACTGTTCACGAGCGCGTTGGAAGATATGTTTAAGACGCTGGACTGGAAAGACAAGGGCATCAACATAAACGGCGACTACATCTCACACCTGCGATTCGCTGATGACATAGTCTTAATGGCGGAGTCGCTAGAGGAGCTGAACCGGATGCTGGACAGTCTAGCTTCAGCCTCCCGATGTATCGGTCTTGGCATGAATTTGGATAAAACCAAAGTCATGATCAATGCCCACATTGATCCAAGACCGGTGATCGTACATGGCCACCTTCTCGAAATTGTTTCTGAGTACACTTACCTCGGGCAGATTTTGCAGTTGGGTAAAAACAATTTCGAGAAGGAAGCCAAGAGGAGGATCCAGCTAGGCTGGGCAGCGTTCGGAAAACTACTTGAGTCTGTCAAGTTAGAATGCCATAGATTAACTATGATATCCCAATTAACATTTGTATTCTTACATGAAAGACCCCTCCTTCTATTGAGTTTTATGTTATAGGGTCTATTTTCGAAGTTACGAAAGATTATTTAAATGAAAGCTAAGTATTTATAACTCGATAGTTCCCAACACTAACATTAAGTCGTTGAGTTTTACAAATAAAAACATCGACATGTCGCCTCGCCCCCGACCTTTCCCGAATGGCGTGACTATTTGTCACCTGCAGTTGACTCCCGTACATACTTGCTGCGAACATTCTGATTCGCATCACTAGTTTTATTCTTAACAACCCTATCTCCTTACATGCACAATCGAATATGTTCTGAAATGTTGATACCTAGAGTTGAAAATCGAAAATCAAGTCTAAGGGATTTGTGGTGATTTGATAGGGGCATTCAAATTTATTCGAACACATTGCATTAAGGTACGTTGTTCTTCTTACTGAATTGCGATCAATTCGGCGTACATTGCTTGAATTCTTGAATGCTAGTATAAAGACGTGAAGCATTAAGTTTGATTGTTGCTATTTGTTCTGGAAACGAGTTTGTTTAGTCTATATTCTATATTGTTAGCCTCAGTGTTAGCCTATTTTAATATCACGTTTGGACCCTGGAAAGGGAAAATATTGCGAAAACATTCGGGAAATTACATTTTATCGTAACTTCTGGCTAATATCATTTAGGACCAAAAACATCACAATCAAAGTCCATAATTATACCATAGTCAAAGCTCGCCAAAACTCTGACAATATAACATGTTGTCCGAGTTCCAAAAATTTATTGTTAATTAGATGATAATATATAATATTATGGTTATGTATTAACTTTGAATGTCTTCAATTCCTAATTATTCCTAATAAACAACAATATTAAGTAAAAGAGCGCGTTGAAGTCTTTTTCATAGAAAACCGCAAAACCTTTATTGTGTTTGATGTGTCGTATTAATTAATCTATACTAATATTATAAAGAGGAAAGATTTGATTGTTTGTTTGTTTGTATGTTTGTTTGTTTGTTTGTTTGTTTGTTTGTTTGTTTGTTTGTTTGTTTGAATTGAATAGGCTCCGAAACTACTGGACCGAGTTAAAAAATTCTTTCACCATTAGAATCCTTAATTTTCCGTGATGAACATAGGCTATATAATATTTTCAAAAAAGTTACGGATCCACATGAAAAATTCAATAATTGAACCGTGGGCTGTATATTCAACCTCTTTTTCTATTATGGCGCGTCAGAATAGAAAAAGAGGTTGTATAGCGCACGGTGCTTGCTTTTTCTCTACGGCCAGTGTCAGTTTTGGAATGTCGAGTCAATGTCAAAAACCCCAATGCTGTTTAAAAAAGTAAAGATTCGTATGAAAACTGTGAAACCCATCGTTTTAGTGGGTATAATTTCTGAAATTTTTGTTTAATACCCGTGCGAAGCCGGGGCGGGCCGCTAGTATTATATATAATTGATTTCCTTTTTTAACGAAATACTTTCTAGCAAATAATAGTGGACATCTAGCCCCAAACAAAGCCAAGCTTGGTGGCTGGTGTATGGTACATAATAGCTACATACCCGAATACTCTCTTTGTACATATTTATACGAACATAATTTAAATATAATTACGATCAAATATTATAAACAATTGAGCTTACTGCAGACTGTTGCTTATTGACTACTGACTGGTATAGTTACACTAGTCGAAAGCGTCGGATGCTGGTTGTCATTGCCATGCTCTCAGGTCACGTGTCGCTTCGGCAAGACGTTCAGATATTTTTTTAAAACCATCACACCCTCGATAGGACCTAGGGTAAATAGATAATACCCAGACTCATAACATATATCCTCATAATATGCAATCATTTATCATCCGTTGGAAATCAAACCTTCATGAAACTTGAAATTATTATGAAACTGCTTTCATAATACGAGAAACAAATAGGTTAGGTACTTTTAAGGTTTCAAATACGTTTAAGTGAGATAAAAACGAAGTCATTATCACTAGAACTAAATTTGTCATCCTATAAAGCAATTTTAGGTCACAAAACCAAACATTCTACTAGTTAAATTGTTTTACTCGTTTTATCAGAATTTATAGCGTGGGTGTACGGAAAGACGCCATTAAGGAATTGTCGGGTCAAGATGGCCACCGTATGTCATTTATTAGAAACTCAGAAATAGAACTATCGAGTCAGAGATTTTCAATGAAACAGTTATAGAATTATCACAAGCCTTACATTTTTTGTTACTGACCTTTGTATTATTTTTTATTGATAAGTTCACAGAACTTGTGAAAACCCAGAACAAACAAGGATTAAATTAAACCATATTCATGGCTCTGCTTTGCTTGGGGCTAGGTGATGCTGTGTGTATTGTCCTGCATTATTTATTTATTTAAACTTTTAAGTATATAACGAACATGTCATAAACTGGCTTGGTAATGAGTTGTATCAATACTTATTAATAAATGTAAATAAGATAAAAAGAGTAGAAAGGTCTGTAGGTATACTTTAGGACTAGTTTCGAACCGCAGTTTTGCGAGCGTTGTTTCTATGCCAACGATTGAGGTTAATTTTAGCTCTCAGAACTATTTTCGCGATAAAAAGTAGCCTATATTTCATCACGACTATTTTAAACAAATCCGTTAAGTAGTTTTGGCATAATAGAAGTTACAAACTTACCTCCATCTAGCCATACAAACATTAATATTTGTGATACTTCATTGGTCGTGTGTCTGTCCAGCGTTACTTAATTAATCAAAAAAATCCACTCAATCCGTTAAGAAGTTTAGGCAAAGAAGTAACAAACGTATATCAACGCATTCAAACTTTCATATCTATAATTATTAGTCTGATACTTCATTATATAATTTAGGTTCACGTCAAGACATGCATTTTATTAGATAACCGGTTTCCCAAAAGGCGTTAGGAACTATAATTTTACTAGTAGAAATTGCCACTATTTCACAACGACATAAATAGTGGCAATACCTGCCATATTTAAAAAAAAATTCCATCTTCTTAAAATGTTTCTCTTTTTTAACGATTACAATTTGTTACAATACGAAGATCTAATCAAAATTTGTGATAAAACACGACCTCTACGGAAAACTCCGTTTTTAGAATGCTTTTACCATTCTAACGAGCTCAGTATTTATAACTATCACTGTCACTAGGTAGTTCAAAACTCTCTTTGACTAACTCTCCTAACTAGACTTGCAATATAGATTAGGTAAGGGAAATAAACCACTATGCTATTTGATACCAATATAAATAAATCACTTTGTTATTTAATATTAGTTGATATTAGATACATATAAATAGCCTATGAAATTAGTCAAGTGGAAGTTCATTATTCGTAAAACAATTAGGTACTTAACAAGTCAAAAACATTTTTTTTAATTAGGTAAAACAACATAATATCACAAAGCAAATGAATATAAGTGACAATTTAAAATTGTTTTTTTTTAAATTATGGGTCCCTATTGAAATGATTATTATATAAAAATTATATAGATGAAATATATTAGGTACATAATTCTACGCATTTACGTGCAAGAAATAATCCAATGTTTTCAAATATTACACAACATAGTCAATCCTCGAATTAAGTTAAGAACCGCTAGCGGAGCCCATAACTCTTCATAAGTACCTAATCTAATGATTCCTTAGACTCGACTACCGAACTAATAAACATCAATCAAACGCCAGCTTCGTATAAAATGTAATAAATCAAAGCATTGTCTTATGGATTTATGCAAATAAATATCTTAGGGGTCTTTAGGATGGAGCGTGCGATACTCTTTTGGTATCTAGTAGGTATCATTTAGACCCATAAATTCGTCCGGTTTTAAAATTAATGATTAGTTTTGGCACAGAATAAAAAGGTAGTTTCCTGTCATCATCATCATCAGCCTAAAATAGTCCACTACTGGACATAGGCTTCTCCTAATGAGCGCCATAGATGGCATTAATCCTTTAGGGTTCCAATACTATAGTGAAACTTGATGTAGAATATTTTTAAACAGTCAACGGCACAAGTAACAAAATCTCACAAGCTTCACGTCGACAGATATACCTACTTAGCAAAATTTAATAAAACATCTCCATTCAAATAATGTAAATTGTGTGCATAAAAAGACTCGATAACAGAACAAATTTTAGATTAAGAGTGGACGGTTTGTTTAGAAACATTTTTTTCAGCATTATTTTTTTATTAGTTCGTCATGAAAGGGTAACGGCAATATCAGTATTTAGGTATTCTCTTTAAGCGAAAAGCCTTAAAATCATATTAGAAAGATATCCCGATATACAAAAAATTATATGCCTGAGAACCATGTCAGATCGTTCCTGCAGCCTCTATCAAAGCTTCGATAAAAAAATACGTCCAAACTCCAAAATCTTTCGATCTTACAAGACTTCTTTTTTAAAGTAGGTTCAAAAAATAGCAGATATTTAATAGGAAACTCAACGTTTCCTTTATCTTTTAAATCAGTACATAGTGTAGCACGACCCTTAACGTGAATATAGCCTAACATTAAAAAATTAAGGGAATAACGTTTGACGTGTACCTACTGTGCAATATAAGAGAGAATCGATTAGTCATTATTTGATTTAGTTCAGCGGTATATCCCCCGGAGTGAAGCTATAGGGGGTTACCACGAGCGGTTGGCTTCGGCTGGTTGCGGCTTGACTCCAGTCATCAGGCCAACCTTCGACACTTAATGTATACCAGGGAAATAAATGACCACGCCACTATAACTAACGCACCGAGACATGTAAACGCCGCCGAGAATTTTGATGATCCTAAGGAATGCAAAGAAAACAATAAAATTCAATTGAATGATCATTAATTTTACGTAAACAATGATAAAGTTAATGAAAATGAAATAAAAAGATTTGCGTTATTCTCAATCATTTATCCTACACATGTATTGAAGATGAAACCGTAGATCCTTCGATTAACAATGAGTACGGTTCGATAGAGGCCGTGCAAAAAGGTCAAACCTTACAAATCAAAACTGCTTATAACGCTCACCTGTACAGAAGTAATAAACTCTGAGGGGGGTTAATTATGAATAAGCATCAACGTTCAAGTAATAAGTACAAAAACACAAGTAATATGAACTCAATGCAACATAATTTACGGACTTTACATGCTCATTTGTGATTAGTCGGCGCGAAAGGGCAAATCCTTTATTAAGATAGGTAATGAGGTTAAATTCTGTACTCAGCAACGTAAGAGACGATCTCACAGGGAGATCAAGGAAATTCATATCCAATGTATAACTCCTAAGGTGCGCATTGGTATTGAACTCATCGAAGTTGCTGACGAAGATGCGGTAGAGAATGATGTACAAAAAGGTACGATATTTAATACAGCACTAAATAATATAGACTCTACGGGAGCAGTGAATACAGTTGATATTGTAAGTGATGACGATAATGGAAGAAAGAAAGAAGTTAACGATGGATTGTGTGGTAAGTCGGCACCCTGCTGCCGCGGCCCCCGACTGCGCCTATCACGGACAAGACATCGATTAGTGATCGACTGAATTCAATTGCTTGGCGGGACAAGATACATTCGGTTTAAGATTCGACGGATCGAGATCGAAGGGAGAGATTTACATTGTGAGGTTTTCGAAAATTTGCATTTTGAAAGCGTCACGTCAGCGACAATGCTGAGTCATCTGACAAATGGAATTGATCGTGTGTCTGATATCGGAACGCGTTGACCGTAACCCCAGGGTTATTATTGTTGGACCGTGATTACTGTCAACTACATCGACTGTGCTTTCGACAACACATCTCTACAGGTTCTTCCTTTTCTTTGTTTACATTATCTATTTTATTGTGGGTATTTTTATTTGTTCCATGTACATTACTGTTGCGTGGAGCTATTTTTATGTTACTTGAATGTAATCACGAATGCGTTTCACGATCACATGATATTTCATTTTTATTGGTGTAAGTCATGACATCACCGTATGTGGTACGCATTGACAGTACGTTAATATAAAAAATTAAGACTATATTTTGACCGTGGCGACGCGTACCTTACCGTTTATTATATTAAAGTATTTATGGTCAGTAGCGGCAAAATTATTAGCTTACGTTTTGAAATGTTTTATTAAATTGTGTGTCGTGTTTCGTAATGAATAAATTGTTTTAAAAACATTTTTCACTTTTATATCTTTGTGTATTATTTTGAAGATCCTTTACGATTGCTCAATACAAAATAGGTTTTGAAATATACTCGTTTTCTTTGCATTTTGTTTTTGTGGATATTTTGTAGGAAAAGTTTGAAAAAAGAAAGTTTCTTTTATCGTAGTTGTAACTTCATCTATGCAAAATTTTATTTATTAAATAAGTTATCGCTTTTTTAATTTGAAAATAGGTGTGATGAAAATTCCTTATCTCGACTTTTTATATCTTTTTTATCAATTCATAATGCCGAAACAATCTTGATTTTCTTCCTCCTCCTCCTCGCATAAATTCTATTTAATATTTATTTTCAACATTTCCAATAAAACAATCTAAATACAAGTCTATGGGCCTGTCGGGCCGCTGACATGTTTTGATCAAATCATGCGTGATAATCGTATTAATTGTCGTCATTCGTGCGCTGGCGCAGCTTTACAAACAGTCATGCTCTCACATTTTAACGGACATTGTTTCTGAACACTAAAAATTATTTAAAGTTAAAATTTATATTAATTTGAAATTTAATTTTGCCTTGAAACTTTCTAATAATCATATTTTTGAACTTAAATTCATTGAAGTTTTGTATATATGTATGTGTAGTACTCTTTAAATGCAAAATAAAAAAATATGATTTTAAAATGCCACGTACTCAACTCACTATTAGAAACTACGTATACTGTCATGACAATCTCTGTGGCGGGCGGTGGCAAGGTCCATTTGCGACGCAGGAAGTCACGGGTTCGGTTCCCCCTTGGGACAAATGGTTGTACGATCTGCAAATAGTTGTTCCGTGTTGGTATTTTCTGTATAAAGTAAGAAAATGTATCTACGTAATATAGTTATAAAGGGTTAAGTAATCAGCATCAGACATCCACATAGTACCCGAAACACAAACTCTGCTTAGCTTGAGGCTAGATGATGCTGTGTGGATTGTCCTGCATTATTTATTTATGTCATTTTAATCCTTCGCAACCAAATACCATTACTTGTATCTAATTTAAATCTCCATAGGCGAAATAGTTTGCTTTGAATATAAAACTATACCAAGCTTCCGAATAGCTATAAACCATCAGATACTTAAGAAAATAAATAGTCGTTCAAGCTTAAAACTATGTTAACAACAAAACCCAGGCTGTTTTAATTGCAATACAAAATTGCTTAACATTCAACAAATAAGACATTGCGTTAAGTAATTAGATTAGCACAGCGTGTTGTTTATTGGTCCCTGATTATGTATTTTGGCAATAAATGTCGAACTTAATGGCAATATAAAATCGGATGGTTGGCTTCTTCGACATTCTAAAACAAGTTCAGTATTAGACAGATATGCTTATCTACAAATGAATCTCAGTGGGGTGTGAATCAAGTTATCGGGTTTTATTGACATAGACGCATCTTTATGTTTTGAGCCTGGACTTTCTTAGCATACTTCTGGATTTGCCTATAAAATAAGCATGTAAATTTCTATTATACTATATTTAAAATACACGGTAATATATATATATATAATTATATATATATATTGATAATTAAGTATTTGTAGTGAAAATGTTTTACCTATGTTTGAAACACTTTTCTTGTCATGTTTACATCTAGGTCTACAATCTGGTTCAATACCTACTGTAACTTATCTTTAAATGTGTAAAATATGATTGTAAACTGCTTTGTAATCTTATCACAATAAATAAATAAATAAATAAATTTGCGATTGTTTCATAGCGTTACCTATTTTATTGTAATCTTCTTTGTCAATAACCGTTTTACACAGTTCAATCAGAGTGTGTCATTGAGAATTCTTTCATAAAAAGAATGAAAGAAGATTCAATAATATATGCTCTACGTATACCTACACATCATTGGAATGGATGGAACATACCTTAAAATAACATATAATTTAAAAATTTTACAGCATCTCTAGCATGTGAACTTAAAAAGTCTTGTCTTGGCTTAATGGTAAGTGGTTTCGTTGCTATATTTTGATGAGCAGCAACGCTGTTTTTCTGGCAGGACACTTGTTGCATGCATATCTTCACAGCTGACAGACTATAAGTATACAAAAGAACTTACCATATTAACTAACCATATTTTAGCAATCAGTTGCATATTGCAATCAGTTGGTGTTTCACGTAATCGGCCCGTTCACATTACCCGGTACCGGATAAGGCAGAGTTCTCAATACCTTCCATTAGTGAACGTCAATGCGCCTCAACGGATATGGATAATTGCCGACTGCGTTGTTGATTGCGGATTCGCGGGGATTATTATTTTTGACGTTTAATTTCTAAATATATATTCTAAATAATTTTATTTGTGGATGACCATTTGTTTGTGGTTTTTGAGTTAGGTAGGTAGTAATAAAACATTTGGACTTAGTTTTTAATATAAAAAACTTCTTTAAATTGATTTCTTGGATACCTCAAAATTTATTAAATAAACGAGTAGCTGATTCGTTTTTGCAAAACTTATAATCATTCTAAAAAAAATTGGTGAGAGTCCTGTGCACAATTATTTTAGAATACACAAAATACATAATAGTGTACAAAGATCATATGCAATATTCATTTTGTGAACCACCTATAGATTTCTAGTTCTACGTAAAGGGTTAAATAAAATAAGTCAAAGTTCTTCCGAATTATGAAGACAGTGTAAAAGTGTTGCTAAAGGGGAAATGGCGTAACTGCGCCAGAGCCAAAGTTTCCTTTTTATTTAGTGTTTTTATTTTTTGCGAACTGGCGTAACTCTAGTTAATTTTTATCTAGAACTCCTTATAAATTCCTTCATATTAAAATTGTTTAACGATGTTGAAACTTAACCTATAAATCTTGATATATTGACTAGGCAGAGCTTGCATGATTCGATCCAAGTAAAGTCACGCATAGTTGATCAACTAATCGTAATTCGTACCTACTAAGATACATGTTTAGGTTTGTGCTTGCATGTATTATGTTGGTGAACGTAAACTAAGTCTTTTATAGGAATTTTAAACGTGTATTTGGCAAAAAAAATGTTTTTGGATGACTCAAAAAGATTTGCTAAAAAATACCTTATTTAATCATCAAAACAGGATGCTTTTTATCATGTTTTCAACTAAATATCTAAATATAAGCAATAAAATTTAATTTGTAATCGCCAATTTAACTGTGATTGAAATAAATGAAATCATTTTCGAATCAGCTCGAGCAAAAACTTTAGTGACTTCCTCGCCCACAGAAAAAGTGATGTCAATAAATTTCGAGCTTATCGATGATCGTCAATCGACAATTTTACTGACCAGGCATCGATACCATGCACGTGCTTCTGTAAAATTTACAGAGAGTGCTTTTACGATCGTCTTGAGAGGATGTGTTTGTTTATCGATGAATAGTCTATATTAAAATTCATAATCTGAGTCAGGTTATAATTTTTTCAATATAATCTAAATAAAACTAATTTATATATTTATTGAAATAAAAAAAGTGACTGAACAATTATATGATTTCAAAATTTATCGCAGTGTCAAATGACTAAGCAGAAGCTAAATAATGAGAGACAGTGAGATTTTCAGTCTCAGGTTCTGTCAAAATGTTTAAAATATTCACCCTTTGTTCTATCCATAAAAACAATCAAATTACGTTAGATGAATAAAGTTATCGATATAGCGATTTTAATTATCGATAGCTTTTAGAGAACAACACTATTTCATATTCGTGTGTGGTAAAAAACAACTAAAGCGATACCTTTTATTTACTCAAATGCAGCTGTAAAATATAGAAATCGTTATTCTTTTTTTAATTTAATTGCCAGCAATGAAGTAATTAAATGAGACAATCGTAAAACACACCGGCTCATAAACTATAAAAGCTACGCTACATGTAGACTGTCAACTATTTTAAAAATGGATTTTTTATTCAGAAAAGATCTTTAATTTAAAAATATTTCAAAAGATCTTTTCAGAACATATTGTATTCAGTATTGATTGTAGTCGGATTTATAACTAACTCATAATAGTGATGACTTTATTTTGGTCACAGTATTGCATGTTTACTTTGTTTGTTTGTCACTAATAAAAAGTATAATCAATCTAAAAGATTATTCCTATTAAATAACAGAAGCCAAATTATTTAAATTGAAATGGTTCAAACCCATGCAAATTCATATATTAATCTATTTTCCAAGCGAGTGGCTGTAAAATTTGATACATCGTAAAATGCAACATTAAATTTTATAGTCACTGTTTGTCTTTACAATAAAATTAAAAGTTTGTTGTAGATTCAGGTTACTGTAAGAGTGGTTCATCGTACAGCTGGTATCGTTTTTGTCTCAACTTGTCTCTAATGTTTTGCATAATTTCCTAAAATTATTAGAATTTTAATTAAAAAACTCGGATGAATCGTTCCTCCATTTCTCCTTCGCAAGCAAGCACTCTTTTTACGTACTACATACGAGGAGGCAAATGTTTATAAGATAATATTAAAATTTAGTCATAAAGCGTATAAAATTGTTTGTTTTCCGAAATTGTTATTAAAAAATGGTTTTGGTTCTAATAATTTTTTTATCGAATAGGACCTACACAAGATGCGTATTTTATTTTATTCGAACTATCAAATCTTAGCTTTTAGTTTGCTAGCAAATTTACAAAACCCTATGTCGCGTAATTTTCCTTCGTCCTACGTACGAGCAAATAACGGTATACAAGTATCATCCATACGGCAAATGCCGCGGTTTACAACTTGCTGCTATTATCTTAAAAGTCACCATAACAGTTAAAACAGTAAGTTGTAAACGCAGTTGACAATTTACTCCTGCGATGACATCACTTCTAGGGAGAGTGGCTATCATCAAACCCGTCAGTTTGGTACAGAAAGATCATTTTGACATTGTTTCCTAACCTTATTTATTTAAATTACTTCCTACATATGTAAGTGCAGCGAAGTTAAAACTTAAGGAACTTATAAAGCTTATAATATTGAATAAGAATTTGGATATGAATCAGTTGAGCTACCTGACGATTGTTTGCAACAGTCTACAGTTATTCTAATTGTTTCAATTGTAAATACCAGTTCTAATTTGTTTCCATATTTTTTTGTCAATATTTTTTTAAAACTTAAAACTATCAATTAATTAACGGGTTTAAATAAAAAATCCAGTCCCAGAAATACCAATTATTACATCTGTGATCTACATTATTTTTAATATTCTCCAAATGACATTACAAAAGTTAAATATTGTAAAAAAATGTGTATTTGTCACAATACGACTTGAAAACAACGAATGGACCGGACTCAAACTTTAGATGCCTAAAATTATGGATCAGAAACATCCTCCTTAATAGCTTAATAATGTAGAAACGTCTTCTGCTGAATATGCTAATATGCTAATCCCCAAAGGGCCAAGCTTATATGCAGCGCAGTGAAGGTTTTTTTTTTTTTCTTTTTTAAATCAAATCATTTATTTTTGCACAAGTACACAGATTTATATAGATAAAAATACACAGAAGATAGCTGTCTCTAGTAGACTCTCTTAATTGTCTATAAAAACAGCTACTGGCTGAGTTTGAGAAGTTTATTTTGCGCCGCCGTCACTCATGGCGTACAGGCGGAAAATATTCCTAAACATGTTATTTTAAATAGAGATTGGCTGCGAGCCGTATCTCCGTCCCTTTAATAAGAGCCATCGCTCACAGATACCGTCCAAAATTATCCGCTTAGTCACAAAATGCTGTATATTGTTCATATTTCCCCCATAACTTAACAGTAATGCACGGTGATAGTCTGGCCATGCAGATTGGTACAAGTTAAAGAAGGTGGGCGGTCTAAAGCCGCTGAACGAGCAAAATAAGACTATTTATATTTGACTTGGTCACGAATCTTGAACATAGTTCTAGTTCAGTAGTTTTTCAAACTAATCGACAAACTAATCGTAAGTATGTATTTCTGTCAAAGCAAATGCTCAAATTCTCAATCTATCCTATTGATATGACTATTTTTGTTAATTTGTAGGATTTTACTAATTATTTATTTCGCTAAAGTCAGTTTAATAAACACGCTTGACTTTCGCGCTTACGCCACTAGGTCGTAGGTCGTTCCAAAAACGTATGCTTTGTCTCACTCCTATGAATGTAAAATCCTATACATTTTTACAAAATGGCGCGCTGATGCCTTCTCAAATTGCTCTGATCTTGTCATTAAAATTGATGTTAACTTGTCTTGATTTCTTGATTGTTTGTATTGGGTTATTCGCAATTTGTACAAAACAGATTTTTACTCAAGGTTTATAATTTACCCTTGGACCACATCGTGAACGCGTGGCGGGCATGCGTGACTCGCTGTTCGCCCACACTCGCTCTGCACGCGCCGATATACAAAATGCTCACGATTATACGAATAGGTATTTTGTACAAACGATGAAAAGTTTCAATAGAGAATACCCTTCAGGTTTGGTCTCGTTTTACTACCAGACCCTAGAAGAAAAAGGTTTTATAGTCAACTAGCGACCCTCCCCCGGTTTCGCATCGTTGCAATGCTGGTACCAATGAATATAAATACTATATCTTTCTCTGGAATCACTATTTCTGTTAAAGAAGCTGCATCAAAACCCTTTGCATAGTTTTAAAGATCTAAGCATACAAAGGGACAGACAGCAAGAAGCGACTTTTTATACTTTGTAGTGATTAATTAATGGAAATATCATATCATCGCCACCAAAAGACAAACTGGCAGATATTGATTTTACGTTGCTTTATTTGAGTTTCGATATTATGCAAGGTTTTATTTGGTATTCGTAAACTAAAGCAACCGCAGCCTCAATGAAAGCATTGGACGTTTTGATTGCCACTAGCTATTATTTCCCTTACGCCTCCACCAAAGGAAAACATTGTGCATCTTTTACCGGGTCCCGAAATGATAGGCAGTCTACCAAACGCCTATAGTGTAGCTTCATTAGAAGCTGACTCTGTGGGAGCGTTCGGTGGTCAGCAAGTCTTACACATCACAGTTTGATTTGCGTATCGCCGGTGAATTTCCTTTTCTAAATCGTCTTTTTCCACAATTAATTTATTTCATTTTATCTGTCAGTGCCTTGATTTTCCTCGAAAGTAGAACCATCCAGTAGATCGAAGAGTGTCCGTAGTACTAGTACCAACGATCGCAGTTCGTTCTCACGCCGCTGCCGCCCGGGGGCAGCGCGCGCTCACGACTCAGCCACATATAAAATTAATTTATCTATATGTGGGAAGACCATGTTTAAGGATTTAAGGTCCTTTATTCACTAATACCTTAAATTAAGGAGGTGTTAGCGATGATGGTTCTTCTTGAACGCGGTCGCTTGTGCAAAATAGGAGACAAAAATAAGAGATAGGTAGTCAAGATAATTTTATTTCTTTTTGTGTGCATGATTTTTAAAAATATTTGTATTGTAATAATGGATCTCTTGTCTGCAAATAAAGAATTTATTGTATTATTACTATAAAAACATTCAAGTTATTTTGCATGTGAAGAGCAAAAAAGAAGGTTGGACTGCATAAAGCCTTATTTATAGCCTTATTACTAGTACTTAAAAAGTAATCAGTATTTTTATAATAGTTCCTTAGCAGTGTTTATTCACTCTGATTTTTGTAAATATAACTTTTCGCTATGCATAAGAGGAGCAAATATAATTAGGAAGGAAAGTCTCAAAGTAGCAAACAAATAAAAAGATGTGCGTTAAGTGTAACGATGTTCTACTCAAGTTATTTCGCATTCATTATCTCAGGTCTCAAATCCCGTGCAAAACACAGCCCCCCTAGTTTCTAGTGGCTCAGCTCTCTCTAGATATCACGTGATTTACCGTCTTAGAACTTGTCTAGTGCATTTTGGGTGATCTTACACGAGACTCTGCCTCGGGCGATGAGTTAAAACCTTACCTACGTGGGCATAAATCATTAATTTGAAGTGGTAATTATCTCATTATTAGTGAGCATGCGATTTCGCGTTTGGAATTTAAAGTTTATTGGAATTGTGGACGTGTGGTGACGGCATAGAATTTTACCACCCCCACTCTTCCCGTGGGTGTCGTAAGAGGCGACTAAGGGAAGCACACCGGGGAACGGCCAGCAGTGCCTACTGCAGGATAACTCCACCGAATTGCGATGCCCAGTGTGGGGATAATGGGCAATAACCCCTAAATGATAAATAAAGCCATATATGTATGGTGCTCATTAGGGGAGGCTATGTCCAGCTGTGGACTATTATAGGCTGATGATGATGATAGGACGTACCTGTTGCTGGTATTGCCAAGGACATGATGAGGTTGAGGCGTCTCCAACACTCTAGCCAACGGCTTATTCCACGACATCTACAGAAAACAATAGGACTAAATATTCTCCACCTGATAAGTGCCTTTTATATATATGTTACATATGTAGTAGGTATGAATTATCTAAGTTTTGGCATGACAATCATCATTTTTCTATATATAAAAGTTAGGTTTTTGTATTCGTTGGGAATAGATATTGTATTTCATTTAAAGATTTCAAATAATATATTAATAAGGAATAAAAATTTAAGACCATTAACGTCTTAAATTTTACCAATTGGTAAACTACCATTGGTATTAGTTTTGTGGTATTAGAAAGGAACAGATCGTATTTATTGTTTTTATTTACTGTTCAACACTCATTGTCATACCGAACACCAAACAAAACCTGGTCTCATCTTAAGAATTTCAAAACAGCTAAAATAGCTTCGTGTTCTCATGTCAATCCATAATTGCAATTAACACGCTCCATCAGAGCATGGACAAACAGACGGACAGCGTGTGTCCATTGTCTCTGGCCAGTACCGTGACATTGATGGAGCTTCACTTGCGAAACAAGTGTTTCTATTTGTTAAAAGATAGGTAAGAACAATTTACCACTCTACTACTCACTAGGTGATCTAACGATAAATAAATGACTGCAACAGGTCTTTCTTATAATAATAGTATAACATCAATAGGTATACTATTATTATATAGGTATACTATTATTATAATACTATTATAAAGAGGAAATATTTGATTGTTTGTTTGGAATAAATAGGCCAAAAAACTAAAGCACTAATTTTTTTTTTTTTTTTCATCATTATAATCCTTATTAGTATTCTACATTATCCCTGATAAACATAGGCATAACATAAGAAATGAAAACTTCAATAATGTAAACCAAGGTGTAGTAAATAAGTGTGTAAAAAAATTCATATTATAAATTTAGATTGTAATATAATTAAACAACTAGTTAAAGTTAAAAAGATTATTTTATCTTCTTCTGTATCGCTAATAGGATCCACTGACGGCATGCCCCTTAATTTAAGCAAAACAAAATGATCACTGGGTATCAAGTCTGCAAGTATGGTACCCGCGAAGCGTAGCCGTGGGTACAGCTAGTTTAACTTAAGTCTGTTTTCGATGTCACACTCTCTAAAAACCTTAAATCAATACCGTCCAAAACCTTAATCGTACCTACCTAAATAAATAGCACACACATTTTGGCGCATCATTACCTAGCCCAAAGCACATGACCTAATTCTTACCAATTAAAATTATCTTTATTAATCTGTTTTTATGAAATGGTTTGATTCGGTCCAAACAGGTATTTTAATTAGTAAGCCTGCACATTAACATCTCTTCTTAATTTACGACTATAACGCATAGATAGCGCCGAAATTATGTTTATCTTCGAGCAAGAGGATAAGTAGTTTTAATTGAGCCTTTAGTATCACTACACCAAAATGGAGACTGATATATTTTTTCTAAAGAAATACAACAACATACGATACAACTTACTTCTATTTTAAAGATTGGTAACAAAACCAATTTATTTGTAAGTCTCTTACTAAAATGCGTTTAAATCGCAGACATACAACTGGTCAAAGTTCACAGATCGATTCCTTTCCAAGAAGGATCGCACGTCTCGGTTATCCAGAGCAACGATGCGCGTGACCCACTGACAAAACAAGTCAGTCGATCCGATCACATTGTTTTCCCATAGCCCGCCGTTTCCATTCAGAATCTCATTACTTGAAAGGGGCAAACAAATCTGGCGCAATGTTGTTCTCATGGACGTGTCCGTCGTTATAGCGTGAGGTGACCATTACAGTACAAAGAGTTGCCTAAAATAGAGAGCTTTTGTGAGGCGGGAAGAAGGCGAGGAGTGGCGGGGGCGGGGCGGGGTCCGACTGCCCGCCGGCTCAGTCGCGCCGCACCGCACAAGCCTCTCGCACGCCGCGCTCCGCCGCACAAAGCCCTGCACGCGCACGCGACTTGCCCCGCGACGAAACACGTGCCGATGACATAGTTTAAACATGCAAGAACAAAACAGATCCAGCAAATCTACACTCAACTCTTTAGAAAGCGCCATCATAAAGCTCAAGAACAACCTGCAGATTCAAGACTCGAAGCCGGAGATGAGCGGACTGCTTGTCGAGCCGCCGTCCCCGGACAAAGCAAGTAAGAGCCCTAGTTCTTCCTCTGCGAACATTAATCTGTCGATCGCGTCAGCGGCGCTGCTTCAAGAGAACATGTTGCAACGATCACTGCAAGGCGTGGTGATATCCCTTCAAAACGCCATGATGAGCTCGCTGCAACAGGCGGCGCTTTTGCCGTCGAACTCGGCCGCCGCCGCCGCGCTAAACTTACAAGCCTTGGAATCTTATTTGACTTTACAACGCCTGACATCTGTCTCAACTGTCAACAACCCAACACAGCCTGGCTCACCAGATCACAACACCGCTTCAAAACAAGATATTCTAAGAATAGCAACGGCTAGTGCAAAAATCAGTGAAATTGACGTCGTCGATAATGCATCTAAGCAGTTTTCTCCCAAAACACCGGAAGAGTTCCCTTTATCAGATACATTGGCAGCTGAAGATGTTGATTTATCCGAAGAAGTGGAAGAAGACCTAGCATTGTTAGACAACGATGACGAATTCACATTAGAACAGCATTTAGAATCAACATCAAAAGGTTATTATAACTCACAGAGTTTAGACAACGGATATCCGAGTCTGCTAATGAATGCAATGTACCAACAACAGATGGGCAGTCCACAAGCGCCATTGTCACCTCAAGCTACAAACTCGTCCAAATCAACAAACAGTTCATCATCATCAAGCAGTAGTGTTTCTAACAAACAAAAGACGACTTCAAGTGGCCCTAGAACAAAGAAACAATTCATTTGCAAGTTTTGCAACAGACAGTTCACCAAGTCTTATAACTTACTGATTCATGAGAGGACGCACACCGATGAGAGGCCGTACTCGTGTGACATCTGTGGGAAAGCTTTTCGACGGCAAGATCACCTCAGAGATCACAGGTAAATATTAAAAGATTTATACCGTTGTTTGTGCCTTTATAAGGAGCTACAATATTTCTACATATCGACGGTAGAAAGGCAAAAGTTACCAAACGCCAAAATGGCCCTTATGGAGTTATATATACCATTGGATTCGATTTTTTTTTCTGCGCCGATTGGTCTCATTCTCATTCTTCTACGGTGAACTTTTTTGTCGTTTGGTAAATTTAAAATTCCCTCCATTCGTCTATTTTACCTCCACCTAGCGACATCATTTTAGGTAGTTTATGAAAAGTTTGTACTTAGGAAGCTCTTTTAAATTGCACCGCGGACTAAGTAAATTTTACCTTACAGACTTTTTCACAATATTAGGATTAAGTAGTTTTTACTTTCCTCTAAAAACTTGCTCGAAGTTCTTTAGTAACCTTTACCAGCCTAAATTCTATAAACAGTTTGATTTAGTATTTTATTCCCCGACCAGTTTTCTGAACGGTTGTTATTTGGACATTTTTACCAGCCTGCAATACTATAAAGATAGCAGTAAGTACATTTTTACCTTACCAAAAAATATGCTCGAATGGCGGATGGTAACATTTTACCTTCCCAAATCATAAATTGTTTTGGTGTTTGGATAAGTTTACACGAAAATAATTAGGTGCTGATTGGCGGTTCGATAACTCGCGTTGTCTTATTTTTGTCGGTTGTCCGGGCTTAGAATTACTCCGGCGTCGTTGCTTGGTAAAAAACAAAACATCAGTGCGCGACAAGTCATCGCTTAGGACGCTCGTGCATTCCGCGAATGGCGAATGGGACGGCGAGGTAAGTACTAATTTTGTGTTGGCTGATACTTAGATCACGTATTTTGTTAAGTAATTTGGTTCTGTTTGTCTGTTAATATTGCTTTTTGTTTTAGTTAACAATGCATAGAAGAAAGCGTCTTGATGATATTATCGGTCAAGCGTTGAACAACGCTGAAATTGCTAGTCCTCAGTCAGAGACTTCAGTCCAACCATTTTTGGCTAGTTCAATATCAGAAATTAGAGCCATGTACACAGTCGGTAAAGGAACTATCTGACCCATTCTATAATACGATTGTCTATTCCGTGGGTATGGCATTTGGGTCAGGTGATTCCTTTACTGACTTTTCCTACCTACAGCAAATAAACCGGGCCACCCGCTATTTCGGGACTCTGATTCGATTTTCTCAAAAAGTATAAAACTTACAACTATCAATGTTACAACATTTGAAAGTGCGTTTCATGCTGATTAAAATGATATAAAAATTGATGAGATCAATCAATTTATTAAATGTTTATTAGGGATTTTACAAAGAAGAATAGTTTTTCAGTCATGTTAAAACCAGAAATAAAAGAAAAAATAAGTACCTAAAAAGTGTTAGTTCAATATTTAGTATTCCCTCCATTTGCTCAGATAACTGGCAGCATCCTCTAATTCGAGTGATTAGATCTCTTCCCCGAAATCGTTAATTCCGCGTAGCAAATCTTCCATTCGCATTTTTCCCCACACGGACTTTTACCTATTCTCCTTTTTAATCATTCATAAATAATTCCAATGTCAAAATTTCCTAATAGCGTACTTTTCCGATCCTCTTGTTTATCATTCGCGAATATTACCAAAATCATAATTTCCTTATAACGTATTATATAATAATCATAATTTCCTAATAGCGTATTATCCATTTTACCTTAAACTTCTCAATTTTCAAGTTTTTCTTGCTTCACGAGCCTGACGATGAAATTTTGAGGAATTGCATTCTTCTCCTCTTTAATAGCAATTCGCAGCTCGGGAAGCCTTTAGGGGGCAGGTACCCGGGCTCGAACCCGACGTTTCGGCTCATCCCATAAGTGTTCCATCGGATTCAAGTCCGGGCTTCAAGTTGGCCAGTCCAGCGTACGAATGACGAACTCGCGTAGATACTGGGTCACCACGTGAGCAACATGAGGCCGTGCACTCTCATGCATCAACTGCATATCCTGCCTGATATATCCTGCGTAAGCTACCACATGGTCTTCAAGGATTTCAGAAATGTAGCAATGAGAAGTCAATCCACGTGTACGGCCCGTGGGTTGATGAAAACTAACGTTGTATGTGCGGTTAACGAGTTAAAGAGATGCCGCCCCAGGGCATCACAGATCCTCCTCCATAAGCAACAGTTTCAGTTTCTCGATGCAACACTGAGAATAACGTTCTCCAGGGCGACGATATACTCTCTGACGTCTATCGCTTCCATTTAGACTCACCCTGGTCTCATCTGTGAAGAGTAAATTACCCCACTACTCGACCGTCCAATCCTTATGCTCTCGAGCAAATTCAAGTCGTGCTCGACGGTGGGCTACCGTTAATTCTGGACTTGTTGCAGCTCTCTTTGGAGTCAGGTTCTGTTCAACAAGTCTTCTGCTGACGGTATCCGAACTTATGACCACTTAGCGCTCGTCACGCAGACTTTTTTGGACTTGAATTGCGTTGAGAAGGCGATTTTACAGAACAGTAAGATGGATATAACGATCGTCTGCTGCTGATGTAGCTCTAGTTCTGCCCGTACCTGGACGGCGATCGAATGCTCCAGTCTCTAGGTATCGTCTGTAAACTCGTTGCAACGAAAATCTGCTACATTTGACCTCACGTTGCGCAACGCCTGCTTCAAGTAGTGCTATAGCTTGAGGTGCTTTCTCAGGCGTTGTATCTATTATTGACCGAAAAAAAGTCTCAAAATTACACTCATCTTAACAAACGATGAACAAAAACTAAAGAAATTATAAAAAAATATCCAAATATCCATTGTAGAAAAAAATAACGCTAATCGCGAACTCTACTCAAAAGAGAACAAATCGTTAGCATTGTGTTTGTTGCTTAATTACAATGTGAGCTGACGGTACTTTAGAATAATTTTTTAATCATTTTAATCAACATAAAACTCTCTTTCTGTAGGTACATCTATCATAGCTGTAAGTTTTATACTTTTTGAGAAAATCGAATCAGAGTTCCGAAGTAGCAGGTGGCCCGGTTTATTTGTTGTCCAGTGTATTTTGGTCATGTAAAAATGGATGTCAATTGTTTTCATTTGCTAATGTTACAGTAGAGACCTATTTAACAATATTTCGGTACAGTTTTTGTTTAACAGGCGATTATAACCCCGGTATTTTAAAACAGAAATCTTTCTTTGAGTAACTAGATTTACCTTTTTTGTAGGTTAATCAATCAATCACTCTAACTACACTGCAGAACAATGTACTTACTCATGGAACTTTTTTTGTTCCAAAATACCGGGGTAAGAGCAGTCACTATTAGTGAAAAACGCGGTTTTATTTATATGAGAAGATCTTTATTTTTTGTTATCTTTTGATTGAAAATTTAGTTATGTTTAAAAACGTCTGTTTGAGGATGTTACCTAATTACAAATACTGATTAAGTTTTAATTATCTAGGTATATACTCATTATGCTGTTTCATTCTAAGCCTTAAAGGCATTTAAGTTGAATTTGTTATGTTTAAAAGATAAACTGCGATATGATTTTTACCTAACTATTAGGAATAATTTTAAAGAGTTACAAGACTGATTATGCAACACATAATACCTACCATTGATTTTATAAAGTGTATAATTTCATTATGACTGTATGGTGTGCTAAATAAAACCAGATATTCAATAATGAAGAACATTTATTCTTTAATTTATATTTATAAATGAAACAGTATGGGATCAAAGCATTATAAGGTGAGATGGGATCAAAGTCGTCTGGTAGCTAAGGTAGGTCATGAAACTGAATAAAAATCAAGGGAATACTACTTACTACAACTTTTAATCAACAAAGTATTGGGGAAATATGGGTCAACGTTAGGTCACATTAGGGATATGGTAAAAAATCCTGGGCCATTGCTGGATTGACAGCTGAGCATGGTAATATTTGCCCGACGCTGGAAACTGACATTTTATTTTTTAGTTCTTTGTTCCCATATCCTGACATAAAACAATTTCTATTTAGTAGTTTTTACCCTACGTCATATTAATTTTCGTTGTCGTTAAGTAATTTTTGCCTGCACATGATATTTGGTAATTCATTACCAAACGACACTAAACTCTAAATTAAAAGAGTAAATGCTTAAATATTTATACAGTTGTATAGATAAATTAAATACCTTTCCAATGTAGTAGCTCATATCTATTTCTGATTAAAACTGGATTTTCTATGATTTTTTTTCTAAATTTCAAAACTTTAAATCGCTCTACTGTAAAGTTATGTCAATGGCGTTTGGTACGTTTTGCCTTTCTACCGTCGATATGGATCATATCGCATCTCTTACATTTTATAGCCATCGGAATGCGCTCTGACATTTTTATCTCTTTCACCGATGTTATAGAGCCACTAATTCTTCCGTAATCGATTAAGATAATCTTAACTATTTAATTTGTTGTTCCCTAACAAGTTTCCAATGTTTTACGATCTTACCAGAAACTAGTTAGCATCACAGACATTATCTGTATTCTTGATAATTATTTATATCTAAATCAGCAGTCATGATTAATATTATTCCACAGGAATTCCGAATGAAATGTCGTGGGTCTTATTTTAATAAGATAAAGTCGTGCCCGATTCACGATTCTCATTTTTATACATCAATAAAATATTTTTGTTCATCCGTTTTAGCGCGAAACATAACCTTTGAATAATGGCGGTGAAGGAAAAATACGGTCTAAAACAAAAAGGGTTAAGTATGGACGTAGCTGATGGTATCGACAAGTCGTTCGTCACGCTCGTAAATTATTTCAAAACCGCCGCTAATCCCACGGCCGATGTTTTAATTTTGAATTCTCATTTTGTTTTCTGCACTCTGCATTCCATATAAATCCTTGAATCTTTTTCCATATCAAAATATTTAAAAATAAAACACACAACGCACTCAAAAAAGATGTTGCTACAACAATTGGAATTCCAAACACAGATTTCGAACACAATAAATATGATAATGGTATTACAAGAGCTCTCAATCTATTTCTTCACTTATCTTTAGATCCCAAAGAGCTAAAGGTGTTGGATTTTTAACACCTGTCTCTGGGCGATTTCGTTCCAAATCACCGTATCTCTGCGACAATAAAATAAATTTCTTGTAGACGCCAGAGGGTGAGCCGGGTCAGACCTGTCGATGTTCAATCGATGTCCGTTGACACGATACATTATAATGGGCCAAGGGACGGGTTCTACAAAGCACGTGGTGATCCTGACGTGGGGATTAATATGGACGACAAAAAATATATCCTCGACAAAATCAAGTTTCGTTGTTGGCCGTTTTTTGTATAGATTGAAAGGATAATGGACTTAAATAAATTTGTAGCTTGTTTGATATGAACGTCGCTTTTTATTAGATGCGATATTGAGTTTCGAGAGGCATTGCAATTGAAATTTCATAGTCCATCGGTCCGCGTTGCCAGGTTCATTAATCAGGGTTGCGGCCGCTCTAGGCCTAACGCTGCGCCCGCGTCGATCGCTTGCACGCCTCGCCGCGCGCCTCACTTTCACTTTCACTTCATCATGCAGCCCTTTATCGTCACCGATCTCAGCGTACCCAACGATTATTACACGTATTACGTTACTCTAAATGCATCGTTATTTTTATGTTTCGTGTTTGTTTGTTTATTCGATACGATGATTATTTCTTGAATTGGTTGCTCGATAGCCGGGCCGTGATGCGTTATTTTTGATTACACGTTGCCCATACGGCGTGTTAATTATATGTTGTACGGATTTTAAATGCATGCTTGTTGATATGTGATATCTATAAGTATCAAACCATTTCAAAGATGCATACTTTGTTATATTATTTTTTATAATATAACATCTTCAATGTTTATAGTTGTTTCACTTTAACATTACTACACTTCGGAAATTGGCTTTAATCTTCTTCTCCTTCAATCTTAATTTGTCGTATACTTTCGCAGTCACGATGTAACTTTTTCCTTTTAAATTACCTGATTTTGGCGTTTTCCAACATATTTTCTTGTGCCATGTCAGTTATCGAACAAATTAATTGTGGCAATACTGAAAGCTCCTTTGAATTTATTACCACTATCGCCCATGGGCTTGTTTGCTTCTTCCGAGGTGTCAGGAACACGCAGGTATCGTTGCATTGGTTTCGACGCCTCAAGACATGACATATTTATGGCGCCTACGCACCATCCGAGTCTAAATTATGTACTTGAGCGGCTACTTTATGTCGACTTGTAATTTTGTTGCTAGAGTTGTAGATGCTATTTGCAATGAATTATTCTAAATGAGCTTTGTTGTGTTGGCGTATTTTACAGGTCATTTAATTTATGGTTGTAGGTGTTAATCATTGGTAAAATTAGTCGTATAACAAATTATTACTTTTAATCCAATTTTTTCAACAAATCTTCCTTCGTTTAGCTAACAATAGAAAATTATTCTCGTTCTTCTTGCTTGTTGTGTTGTCTCAAATAAACAATAAAAAATATCTCAGTTATGACTTTTACCTTAACTTTGTATCCAAAACTACATTTTATTAAGATAACAATAACGTCTAAACTTCAATGTTTATCTTTACAGGTACATCCACTCAAAAGAGAAGCCATTCAAATGCTTAGAATGTGGTAAAGGGTTCTGCCAGTCGAGAACTTTAGCTGTCCACAAGATCTTGCACATGGAGGAGTCCCCACACAAGTGTCCCGTTTGCAGCAGAAGCTTCAACCAAAGGTCCAACCTGAAGACGCATCTACTAACTCACACTGATATAAAGCCTTACAACTGCTCGTCTTGCGGGAAAGTCTTCAGAAGGAACTGTGATCTACGACGTCATAGCCTGACACATAACCTTGTTGGTATGTCATCAGTGAACACCTCTCCTAGTGGAAGCAATGGTAAAAGTCCGTTGTTGAACCCTAATTTTCCTATAGATAGTATCGATACCGAGGACGAAAACTAGTGGTTATTGTGTAGTGATTATAAAGACTGATTCTACTGTGCCTTGTAGGTAAGAATTTTGTACCAGACACTTTGAATGTTATTTTTCAAAAGTTTTTGAATGGAATTTAGATCTTTTCTGTCGTCAATCTATCTATGGATAAAGTTTATTCATACTTCTTGTAGGTATGCGTTTTGTAGCTATCGATTGTACTAGGTTAACGTTTTTTTTATAACCGTTCAAGAGCCAATATTATGTCTGGTATGCAGGTTTGTGGAGGTAGAATAAGATGAAAATGAAGATTGTACAGTAAATAATTTTTATTTGTATTATGTTTAGGTTATTCTGAATTCTTGTAAATTATCTGATCTCATAATGTTGTAAATATAAGAATGATACAATTATTCCGTCCAATGTTGTTTGTATAATTGTTATAATAAGGTCTGCAGTCCACTATAGTAGGACCAAATAATTTTTGTCAGTTTAAAATCATATTTTATAATTTAGATAAATATATCTAGGTATATTTTGTATACACCTTCACAGTACTCGTATAGTTAGGAAGATAGGTAGGAAGTTGCAACTCATTCGTGCACAAAACGGTAAGGGTATTTATTTACTCATAACTCGAGCTATCGTAGTCCACACTAAGGAATTAAACAAAGGGACCTTCCAACACCATCAGTTTTTCGAATTTCAATAACTTTATATATCTTGGCTTTCAAAATAAACACTTAGGTCAAGTTTTGTATTATTATTAATAGAACAAATAATGAAGTCGCATCGCCATACATTGAGTATACTATGTATATTGAACTTGAAGAAATTAATTTCCAATAGCTTACGCGTCGTATCGATGATAAAGTGGCTGTTATTCTGTTTAATTTATTTAATTTTTTTTTCTGGGTTTCCAATAAATAAATAATTTTCCTTTAGGGTGAAGCATTACTGCTGTGGGATTCTTAAGGCTTGTGTTGACATAATCCATTAAAATCTCTTGGTACTTAGAGATCTAACAAACGATTTTTGTTCGGAGCATAATAATTAATCGAGTATTGTATAAACACATGAATTGTATTATTTACGAAATGTATAAGTAACATTTTTACCTATGCCTAGAAAAAAAATTGTAATGCAATAAAGGCGGACATAAAATTAAAATTAAATTTGGTACTGTCATATGTGGATTGCTTGCCTAAGGTTTGTGTTGTATAAAATAATGTAGTGTTAGGGTCTTCCTCAATAAATTTGTTAAAAAGGCCTTATTTATAGCTTCTTAAGCATAATGATAGTAATCAGGTTGTTTAGTGAGTAAAATTTAATTAAAAACATTATTTTGAAGATTCAATTTGTTTTATTTATTTCAATTACAAATTTGATAGGTTCTGAACAATTCACTATAAACACTATAGATCCTTTTTGATTCAAAGTGACTTTGAAAATATTATGTTTCTTACCAAACTGTTCCTACATGGCAATAGGTTTGAATAGGTTTTCGTGAATAAACCTGTCACTAAGTTAACGTAGTTATTTGTATGCTAAAACTAGTATTCATATTTAAATCCCATATGAAAAAAAAAACCACTGAAGGTATTCAATCTGTTTTCCTTAAAATCATAGCCTTTTAAAATTAGAATTAAAATTAGTTATAAAAGGTGATGCAGGGCCCAATATCTTCATATTCCATGAAAATATTGTATCATGTTTCTGTCTGTAAGTTATATAAAAAAGTTAGACCACAAAATAAGGGATTTGTCAACCATACTTGAAATAGCTCCCCTATTTCAAGTAGAACAAATTAGCCTGAAAAGTGGCATAGACTGCTTATTTAGACATGGCATCCCCTTTTCTGTCTACCAAATAATAATAATATAATCATTGTAAGTTCTAGGCCTATATTATCGGAAAACGGTTCATTGTATTTTGAAATTGTTTTTGGTTATCTCAATAAAATTTACAAGAATATTTCTATAATTTAAACCAAATTAACAACAAATTCATTTACCAAAATATAATTTTTATATACATAAGTAATACTTAAACAGTAAGTACTTTAACAGTATTTTTTACTAATAATAACTAGTACAGGAGGTGTACGATGGGTAGGAGCCCACATTAAATGCTAAATATGTATGAAATAAGATATACCTAATACTACAATCTCTTTGAGTGAGTTCTTAATCACGTCAATCTATGATTTCATAACATAATACCCTCTTCGCACGAAGATTTTTCAAAATGAATTTTTCATAATTAAAAGTAGATTGAGAAACCCCAGATAGGCCCCGGATCACTTGGATTGGACCAATCCTAAGGATATGAAGCTGATAGCTACCACAGAAGCGCCTGGAGTGGTGCATCACTGCTAAGAAGGCTGATCGCAAAGAAAAGGGGACATAAAGCCAGTGCGCGGAAGAAGTAAGTAGATTTATAATGTTTAGAGAGCTGGTGAGTATCTGGCGCAGCGCATCAGCATTGCTATACAGCGAGGCTATGCAGCCAGCGTCTTGGGGATCCTCTTCCTTTCACGGGTATTGATATGAATCAGTTCAACTACCTGAAGATTGTTAGGTCTGCAGCAAGCTCTTTTAAATTTGTTCGATCGTAAATATAAGTTTTAATTTGGTTCTGTTATATAATTGTTGAAAAGTTCATATTTACAGTCGATTTTATTAAATCACATCGCGCTCAGTCTACGTTAGTGATTGTCTCATAGTTAATTTAATTATTATTTTAATTTGTAGTGTCGTTGATTATTATTGTTATTTTAATTCCTATTATTCTTTATAACCTATTTGATTAATTTCCGTATTTGATCCAATGCTATTTTATATTTGTACACCTGCTTGCGGGATGAATACATTGACACTACCGTGTAGTTATACGATCTGGCTTGTGCCTATAATAATGTATACGGCAAATAAATGATTTGATTTGATTCCTCAATAATAATAATGTCACTAAGTAACCCGGACAGATAGCTTAAATAACTCAATAATAATGCCTACTCAACATCACCAGCCTATATAGTCCACTGCTGGACATAGGCCTCCCCTAATGAGCGCCATAGATGGCATCATTATTTGGAGGTTATTGCCCATAATCCCCACGCTGGGCATGCGGGTTGGGGATCGCAGTTCGGTATAGTTGTTCTGCAGAAGGCGCTGCTGCCCGCCCCCCGGTGTGTTTCCCTTAGTCGCCTCTTACGACACCCACGGGAAGAGTTGGAGTGGTGAAATTCTATGCCGGCACCACACGGCCATCACCATACTCAACATAAAGCGGTAATTATAGAGATCACAGAAAAAGCGAGACTAAACGATCTATCACTAACAAAAGACGACTACTGAGCTTGAAAAATCGGTCCAATTCAACTAGAATTCTTAGTTGCATTGAATTTTTTTCATCACAGATTCACACGAAAGGACTGTATAAAAGAACTGTCGATTCAATCGAACACAAAGCCTCCTCAAGAGTTTATCAAAATGACATAAAGCTCTTTTTGTAACAAAACACATTCATAATGGGCCCACATGTTAGTTTTTTTATAGAATTTGGAAATGGATGATGTGTTAAAAAGGTAACAAATTGTGGTGTGCTCGAGTATCTGGTTTCTGTAACGCTATTTATTATGCCGATTCGTATTCTAATTTTTAAAATGTTAGCTCTTTCTTTGAGTGCTTTTGAACCAGCTGAGTCTATCGCATCAATTTGATTATTGTTCTTTGCATTGTTGAAATGAATTTTGATGTGACGTAAAACTATCTATGGATCGCGATGGCGGCGTCAAGAAATTGCTGTGACCAATTAACTAAAATCACAATACAATAATTGGTCTCATCTCAGCTTCCAATTATATCTAACGTCAAAGATCAATTAACAGACGAGTCACTCGACAATAGCACGGAAAGTTTTATAGCCTCGAATTATCTGCAAATTACAGAGCGATTGGGAACCCCGCCGAGATAAACAAAGTACAACCTTTCTTTTTTTTTGTCCGGTATTGTCATCGACACCGAAATTACGGTGACAAAGGACTTTGTTTGGCTTGAGAGGTGTTTGAAAAATATTTGCTTTTAGCTCGAGTGTACGTTATCCGAATTTAGTGGTTTTTATTCGCGACCACACGCAGTAAAGTTTTTTTTCCTTTTTGGTTGTTTTCGGGCCGTGAAATTGTATGTGGTGTTTTGACAATGAGTCCGGAACGTGCGTCTGAAGAGTTTTGTATTTTAAGCACGGTTTCGCTCGGGCTGTTTATCTTTATGTTGTGATTTTTGTGAAATGTTCCCGAGGCAGAAAATATACTCTTAAATAACTTCAACGTGCTTGCTCTGCCATAAAGGTTTGACTCTAAAACAAAGACAACATTGATTTAAAGGGATATAGGGAAATACATTGTCTTCTACAATCTGAATTCTGAAAAAAAGTTCTGATCTGTGATATGATGATGATGTTATAAATACTCTATATGTATATTCAATAAAATTCATTAAGGTTTAAAATATCAGCAGTCAGGAAATGAATTGTTATCCAGGCTATGCAGGGATTAAGTTCAAATTCGCAAAACCATGTCCTCGTAAAACTCAGCAATATTGTGACTAGATTTAATAGTTAATTTTCCTCAGGCCGTTTGTAACACAGGTAAAACTGAGAAGATACTATTTACACTGTTTCCCGCTGCGCAGATGTAGACAGTAGTGCATAATTACATCAAAACTACATTACTGCGATGTTATTAATACACGGTGTCCCTAAAATGATGCAAAATTTAATAAATATATAATTTATATCATGAAAAGATTGAAAAACAAAAAAAGCTGATTGCGTTTAGATTATGACCCTATCTCACATTAAGTTCCTACCTCTGTTTGTTAAAATTATGATGACCTTGTTAATATAAAATATTTATCATCCTAACCTATACATATGCATAATATTTTTTTGGAAGAGCGAGATTACCTAATACAATTATTTCTTCTACTTAAAAGGGAATCTCAGACAAAGTTATGTGATTGCTTATATTAAATAACGCAATAAATATTTTTGTAATTTTAGTAGGTATTTTGTATTTCTAACCGTCTTCTACGGGTACACAAAAAAATCAAGTAAGGCAAACAGTATAAATAAAACACTTTGATCAGAAGCATTTGAAAATTCAAACTAATTCTAGCACACCTTATATTAAACTTTATACCCAAAGCGAGCTGGTATTTAAAGTAATGTATGTAATTTAATTTAACTATTTTACAGTGGAACCAAGTAATTTCATTTAGGTATTTTAGTATCCATTGTTAGTGTCTGCTTAACGCAACTGCGCGAATTGACTGCGACAATTGTGATAACCATTGGTATTCAAGCTTCAATGCATGGGCTAGAGTGCTTCATTGAGTAAATTACAGATACAGAAAGGACAAGGTAAATGTTGCTACATGAGGCACTCGATATAACGTCTCATATCTTGTCAATTTTGGGGGATATTTACTATTCCTGGAGCATAAGTTTAGCGTCTCATCTAGATATATTGTCTACTTTTTCCGCTAGGCTAGACCAATAATTATATTGGTTCTACCCTTCCCTATTGGTTACGCGAACCTATCAATTCTCAAGCACAGGCGGATATGGTAAACTACCTCTAGAGCTTACTTATTCGTCTACGCTAGTTTGAGAGATACCTTTGACTTACTCATTGCCCATTGCTCCGCACCTATCGGGTTGCACTGACAGAAAACCACATAATATTATAATATTACACAACATAAAACCACAGATATTAGCCAAAAAGTTAAAGAGGTGTCCCATCTTGCATTAATCATTTCCAGTTGCGCGCACCCTTCGAGTCGCACTGACAGTAATCTACGAGTAATGTATTAACGAGATTCTTCACTAAATCTACAAGCTTATACTACACAATATACAACGATAGAAAGTAGGCAAAAAGTTAAAGAGGTGTCCCATCTTTGCATTATTCTATGCCCGTTGCCTACGCGCACCTATCGTGTCGCACTGACAGTTACGGGCGCCATTTCGATAGTCGGCGATACTGGCCGCACACGACGTTAAGTGTATTAATGTATGCGTATGATTGCAAGGAGTTTTATTGGATCGATAACTTTTTTATTGATTGTTTGCACAGCTGTATTGAGGATTTTTAAAGAGGTCGATGGAAGTGAATTTGTATGAGGTTGCATCTCGTATACCAACCTCATTCATATTAAATTATGTGGCAATTAGTTTCTTAGTAAGAGATAGCAGTATTTTTTTATAGATTAAAACATTCATAAATTATTTTTAATATGCCTATTGAAAAAAAACATTGTTTTTTTCTGCTTAGATACATCAATCTTCCTAATTTTTTTTTTATATTCATGGACTCAATTTACGCTGTGCTTGTATTGTGGAAATCAATTACAATTTTAAATAAAAAAAATATCCTTGTAAAGTAAGTACATTAAACTCTTACTACGAATTCTAAAATTTATAGTCTATGGAAATTGTATACTCTGACTTCAAATTTCAATAAAACACCAATAAAAAAAAATAAGAATTACTAGCAGAACTCTATTATCTGAAATCCAATACTTCAAACAAAGTCGTTTGGTGGGCGTTGGGAGTAGCCAATGAGGCTCCGCCTATCAACTCATGATCTCCTTTCTTATTGGTCGTGACAGATCGATGTGCAAGCGCAATTTTGAAAGACGTAAGTGAACAATTGAAGCAGAGATTAAAGAATAGAATATTGGTTACAAACTCTATTCTAAGGGTATTAAAAGTAGCAATATGATTGAATCTGTGGTCGTTATTACTGCTTTGAGAAGGTATTATTCTTTGTTAAACGATCAGACCTACCTGCTGAAATACATAATACATTTAAATATGATTTAAATTTATAATGTATTAAACAAATCTGGATTTACCTAGGCTACCCATTCCATCACATATTTCATGCCTAAGGTAAGATTCTGGGGATTATGGGCAATAACCCCTAAATGATAATGCCATCTATGGCGCTCATTAGGGGAGGCCTATATCCAGCAGTGGACTATTATAGGCTAGTGATGATGATGATGAAGGTAAAATTCTTAATCTTGGCCTATTGTGTACTTCACAAAATCTTTTATAAACAATTAACCCATAAATTCGTCAAAACCAGTGAGTAAATGACCACGACCACTATAGCGCAGTGGGTAAAGGTCCACCTGCAACGCAGTAAGTTGCCGGTTTAAGCGCTAAATTAAGTTCTAGTTGTCATGTCACACTATAGTTATCACGAATTTGAACTCGGTTAAGCTAAACTTTTGTCAAAACTTGTGTCGGTTAAGCTAACAGTTTGTTGATCTTAATTTTGGCAGCAAATTACAAATTGGACCCAAGATACATATAATTATCTACGTTATAATTGTAAGAACCTTAATTCAGCGATAGATACCATTTATGTTCCTGAAAACTCGAATAAATCAGTTAAAATGAAGAAGATCTATATGAATTGTAGATTACAATAAAAATCAATAAGTAGGTATTACTACCTACTATGATTTTTATATTGAAATCTAACAATTTAGAGCTAGCAAATAATAATAAAATTAGCTGGGTGCCAGCAGTTTCACCTGCGTAACTCCTGATCCCGTGGGTTTTAGGGATATGTTATTACAGTTCATAAACTATCTTGGTACACCAATTTCCTTCAAATTCCGTTTGGCAGTTTTTGCGTGAAAGAACAAACACCCATACTTAAAACCTTTTGCGTTTATAATATTAATAGGTTTATTCAATTACCCGTAAGCACGGCTGCGTGTAAACCTTTCTTCAAAAATGAAAGACGTTAAATCTGACTATAATTCTATATGCCTCCTTTTCCATATTTCCTCAACTCCTTTTTCCATGCCCATATTTGTTTCACATCCCTCCAAACACCACTTCCCGGAAACCTCGACCAATAAGTCAATTACGATAAGAGGCCGACAGTCGCATGCGCCTAAACCTGTCAACTAGCGTCAAATACCGCTGTTTGAAGTCAAACAGTGATAAGATAAACTTAAGTCGTCGCCGACACAATGCGGGAAGGTCAATATTGATTATGTGAATACCTTTCGGGGTGAGCGCGTGCGGTGATAGCGGCTGTATGTTACACCTAAGGGGATTTTAGATGCGAGACTCAAGACCGAGACCGGAGACTGGACCATGAACCTAAAACTAAAATAGGCAACTGAGATTTTAGATGCGAGACTCAAGACCGAGACCGGAGACTGAGACTGATCGAGACTGGACCATGAAACCAAAACTGAAATAGGCAACTGAGACTTCTTCTGTGATCTAGGTAGATCCTGCTCGCGTTCTTCGGTCTCTTGTCCTGGTCTCAAATGCAAAGTAACACACTTTTGCAGCATAGTATCTTGGTCTTCGGTCTCAACCCCAAACCACATTAACATACCAAGAATCTGATTGCTTTTAACCATCTAGACGTTACCTTAATACTTTATTTATTTACTGTTAGTAAATAAATAAAGTATTAAGGTAACGTCGATATTACCAACGTTTGTAATAACCTAATAACGCTGTTCTTTTTAATTCCATTTCAATCATTTAAATCCTCATTTCATAAATTTTACCTAAACAACCTACCTTAAATCGATCTGC
Organism: Eupithecia pulchellata; assembly: GCA_963931895.1. Taxonomy (NCBI): domain Eukaryota; kingdom Metazoa; phylum Arthropoda; class Insecta; order Lepidoptera; family Geometridae; genus Eupithecia; species Eupithecia pulchellata. The sequence goes on from OZ007540.1 coordinate 3,956,232, forward strand.
GTGAAATAAGATTCGATTTAAATTATATGGTAAGTTTGAGCGCTAAGGATTAACCTAAATCTTCTCCTCCTCTTTTTCTTCTTCCGATCCTTATCTCGTCCCATGTAAGGTCCATAACACGTATTTTTCGTCCACTCTCCATAGTCACGGATAATTAGAAATTTGGAAAATTTAAATATACTGAACTTAATAAAGATAATCTAAATTTAAATTTAGTTTGATTCGGCTGCTGATCGAGAATGCATTCAGTTTTACTGTTATATATTTTAGAATATTTACGTTTTCGTTACTTTTCGGTGTAAATTCATCCGACTAATGCACGAACGTGCACATAATAATTGTTACGGATGTCAAAAATAATAAAACTAATATGAAACAATGTGAAATATATTTATCTAGAGGCAAATGCTTTGCATTGAAAGGTTTTAATATTATAAACGCGAAGTTTGTAAGTATGAATGGATTGATGTTTATTACTCTTTCACGCAAAGACTACTTAACAGATTTTGATGAAACTTGGAACGCAGATAGTTTATATGGAATAACATATGGGCCACTTTTTATCACGAAAATCCCGCGGGATCGGGAGCTATGCGGGTAAAACCGCGGGCACCCAGCTAGTCTTATATTATTATGTAGAATTTATGTTACTATTAAAAATCTATGAATGCTGTTCGAATTGTTTTTAAATTAAATGTCTTCTTTCAGTGTGGCATAGCGGTGTATATGGGATATAAATGTATATTATTATACAGTTTTAGTAAAATCTGTTTAGTAGTTTTTACTAGATAGATTAACAAATATCCATATAAACTTACAAACTTTCGCGTTTATAATGTTGTATAAAATTTTAGATGTGTAACATAAATTTAATATTTTAGTGGTTATTTCGTTAGTCTAATAAATCTTAATAATTAAGCAATTGCTTACGTTTTGTTAGACATGAATTTAAATATTTAAATAACTGAAATATCCAGGTCTGTATTTCATAACGTTATTTTTCAGAATTCCTGAAACCAATTATAAGTCAATACCTACTGTAATAAAATAGCAAGACCACAAAGATCTTTAACATGTGCATAAAATGAAACAGAGTACTTAGTATGAGTTGTGCATTAGTTAACCTACGCATACTAATTAACAAACCGTTCAAGCATCAGATACATGAAGCTCGTGTAAACAGAATTTTACTCAAACTAATCTGTACAAGCCGACACAAAGTTGTATAACTTCCAGGACTTTATAATTAAATAATAATGAGTCATAAAGTTTTTTTTATAAAGTTTTAAACACGGTCTCGTTCCGTACAGTCGGTTTATTGCAAATCAATTAAGTGCTTTATTCAAATCCGTTTTTGTATGATCATAGAGTTGTAGTTTCTTTTCGGGTTTCGTTTTTTCGGCCTTTGTTTATTTATATTAATAAATATTTAAGGGACGTTAAGTAATTGGCCTATGGCAATGTCAGGCCCGTATTTTCACAAAAAGTAAATACTGTTTATTTGTAACAGTCGGCAGTTAGCTCAACAGTTTCAATTGAAAATACTAGTTCTAATTTGGTTAATGAATTGTGATTTTCTTTAAAACTAAATTACATATAAAACTCACCTAAATAATTTAATAGCCGCATCACTCAGTGGTGCAGCTGAAATAATTTGAAAAACACCGGTATTCAGTAGATTAAAATTTTACAAAACACTATGTTCTGATCTTATAGACTCGCTTAGTTTTTACGGGAGGTTAGGTCGATAGTTATTTACTTTGTACATCTATAGTTAAACCAATAACTTTTAACGATCTTGGCCTAATATTAAGCTCCATATTTTGTTTTGAATTTTTTGAATATTATGAAACTGTAAACAGCGCTGCCATAAGTACCTAAATCAATTTGTTAGGTTTTGTTTAAACACTATGATAAAATTATTAAATGAGAGTGATATCGCAATTATACAGTAAAATGTGAACATCGTAAAATTATTTAATGTAGAGGTGAGTAATGAAGCATGAAGGTCCAAATTCGGTCTCTCTTTCGGCTAAATTCAGCATGCTTTCGGACATCCCTGAAAAGGATCAAGTAGGCAGTCAAATTTTATGCCTTTATTGGACCAATAGCATCCGAAGTACCTTCTTAATTAACAGCTTTATTTATAAAGAATTAGACCACCGTCAATTGGGGGTAATTAACTATGGACCGACAAAATAGGGGCAGATAATTAAAATGTCTTAATTTTATTAGACCTTACTTGGCCTGGCTCTTTTTATTGGACCCTATTGGCAGTAAAGATAGTAAGCTCTTCGATAAGGTTGGATTGAGCAAAAAATACCGGACTCCTACCTTGTTTTCGACATGGCTATAAATTTCGTTAGATACCCTTTAGTTTGAACGTGCTTTGAAAGTGAAAAGTGGACATAGCATTGGTGATCTTATTTTCACTTTCGTCGGGCACTTCTGACCTCAATTTGAAATTAATGGTTGTAGAGGGCCGTGTTTTTTACGGGATTGTTAAGTTTTACTTGTAGATATGATATAAATGTGTTACCCAGTTATAAATATTTAGTTATCAAATAAAGTGTTACCTATATACTTTATTTCATTGGATGTATTTTAATATTTTGCTTTTAAGGCGGAGCCTTACACACGGGACCTATGAACATATGTGGCTAGTGTAATGCGAATTTATGTACTAGTTCAATAAATAACTAATCGCCAGTCTTAAAAAAAATATAAGTCAATTGTTTTTATCTACTCGCGCTCTAATTTGGCACGTAAATCACTCAACAAATATTTGTTGCATAAATCACTTAACAAATATTTAGTTGTATAAATCACTCAACAAATCTTTTGATAATAAGTATTCTCAGTTTTAACTTGTAAATAAAGGTATAATAATTAGTAAACCCTCACATTATGTTTATTGGGCATAAGTTCAAAACATCAGCTTGATTGGGATGGAAACATGCAGTATTAAGTCATGAATGATATTTTTAAAACAGAAAACAAATGCCCCATGTATTGTTTTTTAGTACTTTTTTTATTTTAGCGGTTCTATAATTTGTTTTGAAGACAATAACAATTTGAAAACGTCTTAATTAGTTTTGGTTATTTTATACAAACAGTTATGTTGTAATTAATTTGAGTGTTTTTAGTAAACTATTTTATTATATTTAATTGTATGAGTTTTAAGCTTTCCAGAAATGAAGTTATAAAAAAACAAGTATAAGTCTGGCCATCTAGCATAACACCATCCAATCTGAGGCTTCCTCAACAGCCGAACACAATAAAATAACAAATTTGTGGACATTAATGCGTCCAATTTTAATTCTACTTGAAATTAGTTCACCTGTTACTTTATTTATAAGCTAATCAGTACCACGTTGAGATGCTCCTTAAAATTCTATATTACTTAAAGTAATTTACGATATTTTTATGTAATTTTAGTTGGTTTCACATGTTTAAAATTTTAAGCTCTATCCCATTTCAAATAATATGATTTTGAGGACATAAAATATAAATACAATTATTTTTGGGTCAATGTTGTTTGTTTTTTGTACAAGTAAATTAATTTTGTTGGTTAAGCTTCATATAAAAACATTAATCTTTGTATTATACATAGTTCATTTTATTTATTCATGACTTTATAGGTTATATTTGTATACAAGCTCTGCTTAGCTTTGAGCTAGATGGTAGTGAGTGAATTGTCCAGCATTATTTGATTTTTACTGACGTTTCAATACTATTGGCTTGTAAAAAGTTTTAGTATAAAGTGCTTTCAAATCTAAATGGACCAAAATAATAATTATTAGTACTATTTTAACGGATATTTATTGCGTTTATTTACCTATTTTTTCGTTGAGGCTTATGGGCAATAGCCCCAAATGATAAATAATGCCATCTATGGCGCTCATTAGGGGAGGCTTATGTCCAGCAGTTAAAGGCTGATGATGTATGTGATTTATTTATGTAATTAACTTTATTTGAGATTATAAACTATTCAAGCCTCTGCGGGTTGAACAAGTGTGCTTGCGTTGTATGTGTGCCCACTTCTTTGTGCTTAAAAGTGCAGAGAAATTTTAAGATATTTTCTTCAAACGCAAACCAAATCCTTCTCATTCGCCGCTGACTTTTTGTTTCACCACACTAAATACGAATAAAAAATGTCGTAACCACACTTCATCACACAATTAAATTCCGTCAAAGAAAGGGTATCGATGCCTGCCCATAATGGCCGCTATTGTTAACATTCAGGCACAATACCTTACTCATGGACCGTTTAGGACGTGGAAAAAGAAATAGCAGGGACACACGGTTGCTAAGTTTATCCAATAACGCAGCGAACATTATAAGATACAACATAGTATTCGGGAGTTTTATAAGTTTTCTTATAGAGTGTAGAATCTATACTTTGTCACCCAGTCTAGTTGGCCACACAGCCCGGGCGTTGGCAACATATCAGTGTACAAATAATTTGTGTACACAGTCTTTAGTTATGCAGCAGCCCAGATACTGTAGAAACCTAAAGATAAAACGTCTAAAATGGCAATACTTGGGTAGATAAACTATTGATTTACCTCTTCATACTTCATAATTCAACTTTTATACAAACATCAATTACACAAACAATAATTATGTTCAGCGTCATCTACCCCCTAAATTATTAATTAATTAACATGTGTGTGTGTGTGTTATGCAAAAGTCAAATTCAAAACGTAACTGTGGTTTCTAAAACTAAACTACTTTAAGAAGTTGATATGTCAGCACTGCAATAGCCGCTTATGATAATTTTTTGTACGATCTGCCAATATTTGTTCCTAGCGTTGTTGTTATTTTCATTCAAAAATATCTATGTTATGTTTTATATAAATCATTCACATAGTACCCATAACATAAGATCTGCTTATCTCGTCGGTAGAAGGTGAGGAGAGAATTGTTCAGCATTATTTATTATTATAATAACTGAACTGAACACTGAACAAAATAGAGCTTGCTTTTGCGAAAAATATACACTTGGATGTTAGTTCCAGAATATTCAGAATATTCGAGGATACCTAGGTAAAGCTCATCGATATAAATATGTAGGTATGTAATGCTTTATAATTTATAGCTGGCAGCGTTGCCATACAAGGTAATATATCAAGAGTCTTGAGACTTCCGACTGGAGCTACTAGTAGATTGTTAGCAACAGTCTGCAATTAGCTCAATTGTATAAATTCTTTGTTACTATAGTATTTCCTGCTTATTTCTACAAATAAAATTCGCTCGGAATCTTCGTAGTCGGTATGTATGAAACGTTATTTCGGACCATAACAAATTCGTCAGATCAACGCGGCTCGCTTGACGTCCTCAAAAGCCTAGTATGAATATTGTGATGCCCTCATGTAGCTGTTTTAATTTGGTCAAAGGCAGCTTTATATATAACAAATGATGGGCCAATAAATCTTGTTAAATATATCGTGTAAAAGTTTTTCCAGTAGCTTTACTCGTGCTATTCCCGTATTACCTTATCAGTGTTCCTTACAGATGTAGGTGGGTTAACTACGAACCTTAGTCGTGTTGAAAGAACACCAACACCAGATTTTTTGTTCAAAACTTTCAAATCGATCCATTTATTAGTATGTATGTATTAGTCCGTACTAATACATACATATGTAGATCAACCTCCAAAGATCCATCTGTTTTAGTGAAGCGAGAAAAGTGAAGCAAATAAAAGTGTTATATATATGTAGGTAACTATCAATGTTAAGGATTTGCCTATTTGAGGCAAAGGTTGTCTTTAGAATCTAGTTCATATTAGCCGTCCAAAATGTTATCTCTTATGTACAAAAATTATGTCATATTAAAATTGGCATAGATGTCTATAACACAGGCTTTTCAAGCCTAGCATAAATATTTAAAGCTAACCAGTTCAATCAATCTAAATCTTCATACATTAATACATTTTATTTTGTTAAATTACATAATGTAGATTTAAAGACAAAAAAATAAAACAGTAACATTAAGAAAAAAAATATGTGTTGTTTGTATTGTTTTTCTGCGCATGCATTTAATTCGATTTCATTTCAAGTACAAAAGATAGAGTTCCTTTATAACTAATTATTTCTACTAATACATTTACCTGTAACGAATAACATTCATAGCATTTAATGCTATAGATATTTAGTTAAAAAAACAACAGAATTAACATAAAAAGTAGCCGCAGCTAGTCAGCGAATAAAACTATTCGAGTCATTGCCCAAACGAACTGTCATCTAACCCTGCCCTAGATCTAATATAGCCCTATAATCAAACTATGACTTATCTGCCTTTATCACAAAAACACTGTAAAATAGACTGTAACCCGATCATATAAGATTCGCTGTAAGTGTAAAGGATATTTTGGTATGGTAATCATATTGTGGTATATGACAGTTGATTAAAAGGGGCCGAAAGCAGGACGTGGTAGGGGGCCCGCGACAGAGCCACGGGCGTCCGCGGGAGGCCCCCTGATGATTGTATTTAAAATAAATAAGTACCTCAATGAACGATTGTCCACAGACGCTGGCATTCGATAATTTATGCGAGGCTGCGATGGTATGCGAAAATGCGACGCGACTTGAGAATAATTTTTAAGGAGTTGCGCGGTTGAACTTTGTTTCTTTATGATTTCGGAGGTTCTTTTCAATATATCTCATTGAACTAATAATTAAATAAAATTTTTAGTCGTTATAAAATATGACTTTGGTGCAGAATGGTCACTCAGATTATATACATTAGTTCAATCAGAGGAAAGTAGGTATAGTTTTGAATCCTAAATTATAGGATTTTCGACACCAGAGTTCAATAGGATAATTATGATCAAAATTTTAGAGTTTTACTGATTTCTGCAAAAAGACCGAATTAAAAATAAACGAACAATAAAAGTGGTAGAAAATAGGGGTAATTAAGCTAGCAACCAGTTTAACTATCTTTTATATAAATGATAGGGTAAATAAAAGGGTAGACGAACGTAAGCCGACCACCGAAATTAACCCTATAAAATACAAAGAGTAAGTAGAAAATAGAACAGCCATTAAGCTATTGCGCCGCATCTGTTAAGGGGTAAACGCATTTATAATGGTTTTATAATCTCACAACAGCTCCTATAATCTCATGATTATAGTTCGTACTCTTTTTTTCAGTGTGGTTTTCATTAGCAAAGTAATTTGTTCTCTAAATGTATAATCAGTGTTAAACATTGTAAATGCGTCAGGCATTTTTGAAAGGGCGTAATTGTAGGTTATGTTTTAAACTTTGTTGTTTTTGTTGAGGACAAAAACTTTGGGGTTCTGATTTTGTTAGTGTTAGTCGATTGTCAAAATTTGTTTAATACTTTCAGTGCCGAAAATGTACACGTCTAAAACGGTGCAATCTTTTTTAATATGAACTTCATATTAAACGACGTGCAATGGAAGAGTGAATTGAAGAAAAACGAAGTCACGATTCTAAAAAATTAAATAATATCCCAAAAATTTCGATTTCGGCGGGATTTGAACCCGCGACCCTCCCTCAGTACGAGAGTGTGCTGAGCACTACACTTCGAAATGAAAGGAATTTTTATTTTTGGTTATTATTTAATTTCTTAGAGACACCCCGAGTAAGAGGGCTTACGCACAATATACATATAATAATAACAAAAATCAAAGTCACAATTCTACGAAAAAAAAACGTACAGTCAAGAAAACGCTTATCTAGACACTGTGTGTACTATAATGCAACATCTCAATTTCCTTGAAACAATATCTTGATTTAAAAAGGCCACCTCTTTTATTGTATCCCAAATAAACCAACGAAAGAAAAAAGACGTATATGGCAAGAAAAAAAGGCGTATTTGAGAGAAAAGACACACGCAGTTACACAGTCCTATCAAAAAACAAACATAAGTTTTTACTTAGTCGCGTTGTCCGTGGTTCTCTGAAGAGGGCTGTAAAATTTATGATTCGGTGAATTATTGTCTGTTACACGTTTATAAACAAGTAGAACGGTTGATTTAATCAACTTAATATTGTATTTTGTCTTGATAAGTTTTGAATTGTTTCGTTGTAAAGTTTTGTAATTTGGTTCTGTTTTGCAGTAAAACATGGAGACAGTTTTAAAAGTAAAATAAAACCAGTTGGTAAAGATTTATTCATTGAATAAATTTATTTACTTTAATCAATTAAATTTTAATTATAAATCTAATAAATTTAAAGGACTATGTCAGTCCTTTATTTGTATGCAATTTCTTTAATTTATCTTTTTGACATCAAACTCTGCAAGTTCCTTTGCACAATATTTATTAAGATTCCAATATATGTATGTATTTATTTTTCTCTCACTATAGTAGCTGTAATATTTGTATTTATAATTAGTATAAATACAATATAAATACAAACAGTATAGCTATTATCAAAGATTGGTGCTTGTTTTAGGTTCACAACGTAGTCATATATAAAATAAAAAGCTATCGGTAAACAAATCGACTTAAAAATAGGGTGAAATAAAAAATAGATCAAAGACAAACAAAATCCATAACGCAGTAGGACACAGAATAAAATTATACTCAAATAATATTATATCTCGAGCGTTCCGTGTTAAAGTGTTAACAATGTATTTTTGAACACTCAAGATGAAATTCTATGATAAAGAATGAACGGTCGAAAAGGACCGCCATTATTTTAATCGACTTTGATATCTAGCGATATGTTTTTATGACATTGTGTATTGTTGGGAAAATAAAAAATCTAAAAGTTGTTGATAGGTAATTACTTTTTGTTTGTATGCAACGTTAATTCAGTAAGGGCTTACGATTTCGTTTTAGACCTTTTATCGCTAAAAAGCCATGAAACGACCATGGCACACGATGCGCATATTGCGCATGTCAATCTGCAGATATTTAAGGAGTTTTCAATAGGTTTGGCCTTCTTTAACTCCCAAAAGTTCGGATTGATTATGGTCAAACTATCAAAACTTTGAAAGAAGAACTTGTATTTTTTTGCAATGTTGGCACCAACAAACGCTGCCTACGCTTTCAAATCAAAATGCGCTTTTGAATGTCCAACCCATTGAATGGGGCGCGTTTGAATCCACTATTATGTAAGTAAACCATCACTGATATCGGCTTGTAGATGAAATTAAACCTTATTGTCGTAGGTTAGCGGCTGATTTTATTATAACAGTTAAATATATATCTTGAACTTATTGTTTTATTTTTGTTTACTAGTATCTAACTTTAAGAATGTAGTAAATGCTTGAAAAATTCACGGGAAACATTGTCTCTGCATTACCAACCAATATTTTCCGAAAAATTTAATTTACGTTGCGTGCATGAAACTATAAATAAGTTCGGAAGGAGTATCAGAACAAAATAAAATGAAGCACTCCAATCAAGCAAGCATGCCAATCAATCAAATAGTATGCTGGCCATCGCCATTACGGCTATAGACACCAACTGATGAACCCCATTGTAAACAAACCAAAATATACGGAAAACGCCGTCTTGTGTGGTCAGATGTTGCAAAAGTCACAATGGGATTGTCAACAAAAAACACCGGATCACATTTCGTAGATAAATTTCTTATATCACCAACTTATTTTATCGATTTGACGCAAATTTATTATCAACATTTAAATCAAACTACAAGCACAAAATCTCGCCAGTGCTGCCAACATGTAAACATGTAAATTTTCCAGTAAGTGTGGGAGGATATTAAAAATGTTTTAATTCTCATATTTTATTGATTTTAAATTATGAATCAGGTATATAGGCATTTCTTTATCATCCTGGTTATACCTATAAAATAATATGTATTAAGTATTCGAAATATAATTAGGATATTGAATTTCAGTTTGTAATATCTATACAATACGAATTTCGAAATATGTTTGTTTTTTATTTGAGCTAACCTCCAAAATAGCTGAACCCATTTGGATAATACTTTAAGTGACGATCATGCTACGCAGATGTTATAACGAGATTAACGATAGCCGTGGGGCATAACTAAAAGTCAATATTTTTTCGGATTTCCGGGTGACGAAAATTGGAAGTTAAATTGAATTCGTGAATCTCATAATTAAAATAATTTGAATCCCACTAAATCTATTGTAGCATGCAGTGTGCATGAAGATTTTTCATGTAAAAGCATGCGGGCATTATGGTATACATACATAAATTTTATTTATAATGTAATGTATCAATAAACAATGAATATGAGAATAATGTATATTTTTTCACATAACATTTCATTGATCTTCCCAGTAACAATCATAAGATATGGCTGCAAATGTACATTTAAATAATTATAATTTTTTTTTATATATTGGTTAGGCATTTCCATAGGAACAACGTATGCGAAGCCGCAGGCAGAAAATGTTGTCAGCTAGTTAATAGGCACAAAGAATAATTTATTCAAACTAAAATTAGACATGGAATGAGACTTTGGATGTGTTTGTTACTTCTGCACACACACTCAGAGGTCTGAACAGATTTTGTTGAAATTTCTTCGATTAGCAAATAGGGGTAGTTACTATTTAATCCCGGGAAGTGCAGTGTTCTGTTCTGTTCTTGTGGGACAATAAAATTCACTGCAGTTAGCACCATAAAGCGCTGGCGTAAATTGAAAATTATAAAAAGTAGGTCTAATAAACACGATTACCGTGGCTAAAGCAGTACCTAAAATGATTCATTATAATTTACATATTCATATTAATAAGCAGTGATAGGAATAGGTAGGACTTATTTACCTAAACTTCAAGGAATAGTGAAAAGAATCGGAGACTTCCTTACAACAATTTTTTTTTCTGGTACTTTTGTCCCAAGTTTGGGACATTACGAGGTACATTAAATTTTAATGTTATTCGGAATAAGTAGGTAGTTGGTCTGTGTTAACCTAAAGTTTGCCAGTAGACATAACATAACATATGTAGAGTCGTTACAACCATAAAATTGTATGAAAATTTAATTTTTGGAGAACATTTTGTAATTAACTTGTTGATCTTAAAACTATCAATCATAATCTCTGTCTAAGAAGTTTTACACGTTTTCATATTAATAAGTGAACAATTATTAGGAAGAATATTTATAAAAATTATGGGTAATTTTTTCTTCTGTTGGCAACTCTCTATACACTGACACTCAATGTCATTCCGCCATTGCTAAGATTCAAGTTTGATTTGACAGGATTCTATCCGTACTTTTCATAAATCCATGGTTGCGTGTTATTTATTTTTTGCTTTCAGTAAAACTAATATGGAATAAGAAAAAGAGCATTACAGGTTTCAGGTTTTAGGACTGCGCAGATTTAAACGTCATTTGGCAATCCTAGGAAAGACTCATATTTAAGGTACCTACAACTTAAGATTTACAATTTTCAAAAAACGGTTGCGAATTCTTGCTTGTCTATAGTTAAACCAACACAAAGTACCCAAATAATCTTCTATCGAACTCTTAGTCAAAAACTGTAGAGCAAATCTCCAGTCAGTATTCGCATAGCCATATTATTTATTCTGTGACCGTAGAGCGAACACGAATCGGGGCGGGAACGACTCGCGATTATAGTCGTTTTTTCTTTGTTTGTTCCGTAGATACCTTTTACATCGGCGTTCAATTACTGAGGCGCGAGTGTAGCGAGTGTCTACGTAGTGTGGATAAGCTATACGCTCATTTTATTTGTCATTCATTGAAAAAATCCACATTCATTTTAAACCACCGTGAAGGATCTAAAGTTTTACTCTACTAGATATTGGGCCGATTAGGGCCTGGTTACGCAAAGGGTTTATGCTCACTTAATTCGACTGTCGCAGCTGTGGTCTTTTGAAACGAGTGGAGATATCAGTCTACCTTGTACAGGCAGAATGGACGGCAGAAAGCCTCATGGCCAATTTCCATCTAGATGGTTGGACCTCACATAACACAATCCACTATGACCGACTGCTCCCACAAAGCAACGAATGGGAACGATGACGGCGCATTGCATGAGCAGCCGTTCATGAGAACTCCCTGTCATAACCACTACCCCTCTACCAATACTGCATGAATAAGAAGAAGGGGGTACCATATTTTTACTTAGAAATATAATTTCCCCTCTCCCCTCAACTGCCTAGCCATGGACAGTACGGTCCGGTCACCGTACTTTTAGGCTTACTGCAATAATTTCCGATGCTAACTTATAAATTATGACAAGTTTTATCAAGAAAACTCCAGTACCTGTGAACTTATTTAGGCTTTAAGACCCTATAACCGGATTAAATTACAACAAAATTTAATATAAATTATTAAAAATACTATCGATCTGCCCCGCCTTCGCCCTTGCGACCGCTTAAAAACAAAAATTATAAGTTTTTAACACACATACACACTATCGATTTTTCATAAGGATCCCTTACTTTTTGAAAAAGTTCTAACGCCTATAGTCATAAATTGGAATTGTAATGGTGAAATAATTTTTCAAATCGGATCAGTAGTTTTGTGGGCACACACTAAATAAACAATTATCTTATAATTCCTCTTTATAATAAAAATATAGATTTATCTATCTATTCATAATAATTCAATGTTTTATAAAACTCTTATATCCAATTTATAAATAAATGGTGCTCCTTAAAATAGTCATATCCATATTAAGCTAGCCCTGCGCCCACGCACTCTGATTGCGCTCGCCTTGACATTAGTTCGACTGTCGCGACCGCGTCCTGCACTCTCTTGAACCGAGCACGCCATTGAATGTTTAACCACGCCACGCTTTCCTTTGCCATCTGCTATCTACATCGATGGCAAGATTATTTACGAAGCCCTGTCCTTTTTCACGCATTTATTTCGGTTTGAAGTAACCTTAAGTTATCCAGATCAAGAACTACATTCTATAAAATTTCAGCCTCATCCGTAGTTTTATCGTTGTCTTGTGATTCACATACTTTTTCCTTTTTTTGTTCATAACTATTTTTGTGACCTGGTGTCATTAGTCTATGTCAGTCCCGTTTTTTCACAAACTACTAGAAATTCGCCTTAGCTGTAATCTCTTAAAATGGAACGGTGTCGAATGCTTAACCACGACAAGTTTACAATTATTATTTAATAGGTCACAAGGTTTTGATAAAAATTGTAGCTTCGTCAGCTCTCTTGAACCCACTGAATATAATTATTAGTACTATTTTAACGAGTATTTGCCGCGTTAATTTACCTTAAGAAAAAAGAAAAAAAAGGTAAATAAACGCGATAAATACTTGTTAAAATCCCACTAAACGTATTAAGCAGAGGCGTCACCTTCTGTTTAATACTATCAATGCCTTGGACTTCTTGAATGCTTAACCACGCCATGCTTTACTTAGCAGTTTACTATTCGCATATTATTAATTTGAAATTAACACAACATCATTGCTTTATGATACGAGATAATTAACTAGTCAAATTTGGTTTTAAATGCTAAACACCATAGCTGGTTTAAAACGTTTGGAGCCATAGTCATTTTTCAAAGGCAATGAGATGTTCTGCTATCTTTAAATATCTGCAACTGTAAAATTTAACACGACAATTTTATCTTATCTTGAAGATGCATACAGATGGGGCTTTTATATTACGATTAGCAAGCCAAGTGTTATATTATGAGACAGTGACACTAATAGTCGATTATTGCTACATTATAAAGCCTCTTTATGAAATTGTGCAAATCTTTACTGTCGAAAATATTCTTATATGCTGAGAGAAACCTTAACGTATCATTATTCGATTGTTTAAATCAATTATTAGGGTTAAATGTATATCCGAATTCATTTTACATTTGTTGCAAGTCCAGTGAAACGTACTGAACTTACGGAAGTACTTTTTAAGCATTAAAACCTTAGTATACTCACTAGGAGCTAGTAAGATATAGGTTTTTTTTACCTCTACAGTACGAAAGAAAATATGTAAGTGAAAATTGAAATTCGGCCACACAATAGGAAATGCATACTATACAATTTGAAAAGGCCACCCTTTTACTCTTATCTTCAAATTCTTCTCAATTCAGTAAGTATACCATATCCAAACCTTTCATACCTTGAAACCGCACACCAAGCCTTATCACGAAATCAATGCTAGAGAGATAAGGGGACCTCACCATTAGATAACCAGACTTGCAGACCTTTGGTATGGTCTGGTGATGTTTGAATAGAGGTTTGGAGTTAGAGGTCCAGGAATATTGGTTTTTTAAGAGCCTTAATTAGGTTTTCTGATGACCGTCATTGCATATTAGGCAATCGTTTCATCAGTAGAGTCACAGCTTAGAGGTGGAATAGTTGGATTAATCTAATATTCCCTTTTTTTTAAGTAACAATTTTTTTAACGTTGGTAGCGGAAAGGTTTATGTAAATGTTCCTAGACGAAAATATATATAACTAGCGGATATAAAAATAATCATTATCATCATCAATAAGTGTCTTTATATGGAGTTTTTTCTTCGGCACTTTCATCCCTTACCGATTCATCAGATTCACAAAATAGGTTCGTTCTTAATCCGCTTACATTCATAATAAATTCGTCAAACTACGATAGTTTTTATAGTAAAATAACATGACATGTCATGAAATATGTTGCACAATCATTGCAATCACATACATATATGTTATCCGAAAGAGAACCATGACAAAAGATGTGGTACAGAAGATTCTAATGCTCAAAGTGCAGACAATATACAGTGGATCTGCCCGGCACAAAGCAGATCATGTAAATATGCTCAAATTACAAATCAGTTTGGTATTACGTTAATATATATTTGAGAAATTCATCCGTAACGCCGGAGTACTACTCCTTAATGCTAGTGTTATTATTTTTATTATATTTATCAGCTGTTAAGGAAAAACCAAACCTTTTATTTTCATTTTAAACCTTCTCGTTGGGTTCAATGTTCTCATTGAGAAATCAAAAATTCTTTATTAATAAATACATAAACACTGTACACATAGAAAAGGTCAAATTCTTAGAATTAAACCCTGACATGCCAACTAAGCGATATTTTGGATTTTCGTCGCTTCGGTATGTAGTAAGGAAGCGACAAAGAAACCTTAAGCCTGTAAATACTAATAAGTAATAGATAAGTCTTACTTACATATCTATAGAACCAAAAAGAAGCCAGAGGATTGAGCCCTCGTGTCTAAACACAAATTAGAAAACTTAATTAGAGCGAGGTGTCATTGTCTTTGACCCTGTAAAGTTTACTACAAGTAGGTTTGTACGAAACCAATGAGAAAACACCATTATAATAAAATACATAATAAGTCCCTACTTGTAAACCCATTTTTTGGAAATAAATATTTTTATTATTATTATCTATTACTTATTAGTACTTACACTATTGGTATTTATACTAATAACAATCGTCCCAAATCCGCTCGCTGGCTGCAATATAGGTAAGGGTCCAGCTGAAACTTCTCTAAGCTGTAAATTTTCTGCATGAGTGCGCATCCTGGCGCCTGTAGCCCGGCGCCTGTTATCGATCAAGGAGATATCGGGTTCCGACAGACACGAGCTCGGAAGGTTCAGCTTGGCTGGACTGTGACGTCACCGTGTGTCAATTATTGTGCTAATCCATACTAATATCTATACTTAGACGACTAATTATGTATACGGGCTTGTTTGTTATTTTAAATATGTATTTACGTACTTGTGTATCTGCCTGCATGTATTTTCACGATTCAAGTAGGTGGTCGGCATTTTAATGAAATTTTGCTAGGAGATGAATCATGTCACGGTACTGTTATCTAAAAAGGTGTCGTATTATACATTTCCAAAACTTTTAAACTAAGAACTTTCACTGAAATGTTTAGATTTATGATGAGGTTAATTGTAGATCTATGAAGTTCTTGAAAGTAAATGAATGACTAAGGGACGATACAAATTTTAGAACACCCAAGTAAAATAATACAACATTTTTTCAAAACTTTCGATCCCGAACCCCATGGGAAATTTAACTTCACTACTCAAAAGAAACAAAAAGTATTTGTCAGAGTAAAAGTGAGAAAAAATAAAAGTCCTAATCTTTTCCTACTGAGCTTTACAAATAAATATTTTGGCAAATATTGTCGTTTATAATTAACTTTTGGTCGGTTGACGTGGTTGACTGATGTTGAGAAGAGTTTATTGGATTAGGAAAGGATAATACTTTTGAAAAATACGATTAATATTACCAGAAAATACGAGGAGACTCAAATTTTACGACAATAGAAAGGTGTGAAAACATGCGTCCATCGTTTGCGTCTTGTTCAATTGGTCATTAACATAACAGAAAGGATATAAACGATGGATACAATAATGGATGAATAACACGGTCTATATGTATAAAGGCAATTGACATTACGGATTCCAATTGACATTAGAATTGTTTATAGTACACCAGGAAACCTCATCGTGACGCCAGTCGGGCCGCGGAAGGTTTATTATGTTCCCGTGGTTTGGCAAATAATGGTGAGAGAGGGTAACCGGAGAGGTTTTAGTGAGTATTACGTCCACCAGTTTATTCGTAAATGAATTTTCTCGCCGACAAAGAGAAAAAAAAAGGACACCTCATTGTATATGATATTGACCCGAGGTGTAGGGATGAGCTTGCTTCACGAAGGTCATCTTGGCAATCTACTGTCTAATTTCTTTTCAAGAAGGTTGAAGAATGTAATAATTTTAAACGTTAAAAGGGAATTGCCTCTTTGGACAGTTTGTAACAAAATTGGAAGGTTTTGGTCGATTTGGTCTGGTAATACAATTCCTAGTCAAAGTACCCGCATCTGCTTAAGCAGATTTAACTTTTTAAAACACATAAAAAACTGCAACTGTAGATGTTAAAAACCGTTCCATCTGAAAAACCACAAATCTAAGCCTAAATAACGGACAATATTCTAAAAAAATATAAAGAAAGGCCATAGACAATACAGTAGCACACTTTGACCATAAATCAAATGGATGAAAACAGAAAAAATATAGAAACTGTAGGACAAAACTAAGTTGTAAATCAATGAAGGTTCATTGTCAGAAGATCCCAAGGATTATTGGAGACAATATCTTTACATTTTAATCCGATCAGCTTACATCTAGTTGACTGATCTAACTGTGAAGAGCAGCGTTTAGTTTGAAAGGCAATTTGATCGTGGGATCAAAGAAATCGATTGGTCAAGAAGAAAAGGATTCCTAAGTAAGATAAGTAAGGTTCAAGGAACCCCAAAAACACAAGTTTGTGGTCGCTACGGATTTGTTATTTTTGGCTTATCCGTATATTATCCAAGACTTATCCCAAAGTTTGCTTCAACCAAAACCGACACGTTTTGTATGATAATGAGATTAGCAGTTAAATTCTGTTTAAGTTCTTAGTAAAGGTTTCATGAAGGAAATGACAGTTTTATGAATAAATAGAAAACATTCAATTGTTTGTTTAGATGGAGAAAATAATGATTGGAGCTTCATTACCACTCCTTACACTAGAATCTAAAACAAAATACTACCGAGGTAAGTAAGTACCTAGTCAACTTCAACGCGGGCTGAAAACAGCAATCAACATTTTGAAGATTTGGCCACTCTATTTTATAAGTTAGCTGTCGAATCAAAGTAAGTTAATATCAGTGTAATCTGAAATACGCTGATATATTTTTTCACATTTGAACACACTAAATGTACCTCTAAACTTCCTAATGGAAATCGGAAAATCCCTCTGTAATAAAAATCCAACATAACTACCGATTAAAATTAGAGTACCTACAAACTAATGACTGTTTTTATTAGATTAAATTTCAACAATTCACTGACCTATTTACTAAATGAGCTAAGAAAATCATAAAGACTATATTTCATACATAAGATTCGAGTACCTACGCTTGCCACCATGTTCATTATTATCATACAATTTTCATGTAAATTTTTCGTAACGTTTGACGTATTGACGACGCGTGGCGTGGCGTGCGATTCTCACTTCCAAATTTTTGTTCCATATTAGTTATAATACATTGAAAACGACCAGAACAGCCCGTATAATAAAAAATCATATAAATTATTGTATGTAGTACTAGTACTATTTTAATGGGTATTCTAAATTTTAATTTACCGTTTAAATAGTATCAATAATTACCGTTAAATTAGTATCGTAAGTTTAAAAATATTTAGTCATATAGTACCTACCTACCCATTACACAAGCTCTGCTTATTTTGGGGCGAGAGGATTATGTGTGGATTGTCCAGCATTATCTATTTATTTACTAACTGAGCTAAGAAAACCAATAACATCACGTAAAAATGTCGCGAGGAAACTATACTTTTCACCATGTTCATATACATAGATACAATCTTCATTCAGACGATTAAGTGACGTTTGACGAATTCCTTTTTGTGACGTCATATCTCGCCTCAACCGTAACCACAGCTAAATCCTTCTTATCCTCTTCTGTAAAAACAAAGAATGATGTGTCTGAATGAAACACTTTTTTACTATTTCTGTCACTGTCATCCCATCACTGCTATCGAGTGATCGTATATTACGGACGTCATTATTACCGATCGCCCAGTGGGTCCCGTCCCTGTCTACGAGTTATGGCTCAATTTATAAAAACAAATAAATTTGTAATGAAAACGACTATATTCTTGGTATCGAAGTGGCGACGCGACATTTTTTGGTGTTTGATGTGAGAAAAATGTACGACTCCGCGCTGAGAAAATAAAATGTAGTGTTTTGTAGTTTTTTTTATGGATGCAGAAATAATAAGAATAAAATACCTATATCTATTTATAAACGGCACAAAGGATACATAAAACTTATAAAGAAGAAATAAAATTCATCACTCGCCGCCGTTTAAAAAAATGCCCTTGGCTTAGTATGAATTGGATGACAAGTAAGCTAACATCTTATGCTGGACATTCAGTAAACAGATGACACGATGCAGCGGATGTCCAGCAGTGATATAATACCTAAGGCGCAGCAGTGACAGATCTAAGCTGTGATAATGATAAAAAAAATGTTTAAAAACCAGTCCCTGGCACGGGGATTGTTCTCTAGGGTAGACTAGGCTATAATGACACTGCATTAACATACATTGCATACATTATTGAAGTTGAAGGAATTAATTTCTAATTATTTACGCACACTGACGTAGATTTTTCTATCTGCTCTAGAAAGCAGTCCCTGTATTACGAGCAGGCCTTGAATTATTACTTTATAAATTTATTATATTTCTAAGATATATCACTAACTTTTTCTGAGATGGACTTCTTTTTTCAGTAAAACATCGCTGTCCTATTTTTCTTCGTGTCTGTGAATAAAATATAGACTGTGATTTCCGTTATTATGTTACTATACACCGGTTTCAAAATAGTTTTAATGCTTCATCGATCCAAATACTCACTTTACGGCGTAATTAATTATATTGATGAATTGGTAGATATTATTTAATAGTCATAATGTACGAAGGACAAATGAAAAACCACTGAATACTTACACATTCAATTTATATACCTATTAATTTTGTATTTTTTATTTGTAAATTATTGGTAAATTTATTAACAAAGAAATTTAATTTTTATTTTGATATGGATCAGTTGAGCTACCTGTAGTTTGTTCGCAACAGTCTGCAGTTAGCTCAATTGTTTCAATTGTAAATACTAGTTTTTTATTTAGTTAGATCATTGTAATTTTATTTGTTAATAAAGGCTTTTTGCCCTATCAAAAAAAAATTTAATAACCAAATGAAATCTAGAGGTAGTATTTAGAATAAAACAGTAGAGCTAACTACAGGTAGCTCAACTGACCCATATCAATACCAGTCGGAAGTCCCCAAGATGCTGCATTGCCTTTCCCTCGCTGTTTGGCTATCACTTACCTAATTATCGTCCTGTAATTCTAGAAAGAAAGGGTTAATTACTGAAAAACCTTTCAATGTATCAAGTATTGTTCATTGTCAAATATCATCAAATAATTATAAGATGAACAGTGCAGATATCAAAGGATGTATTTCCAGTCAGTCAGCTCCACATGAGGTACAACAGAAGTCGATAAAAATAAGCGGAGAAAAAGATTTTTCAGAAAACTTACGATATAAGAGGGCAAAGGATGGCAGATTTTTAGTTTAAGGCCATGAAAGGAATTAAAACTTTGAATTTTTTTACTTGCAGACCAAAAATAAAAGTGAAGATAAAATTGGCAACACTTTATTTTTTTTATAAGATTTGATGGCATTTGAAATTTATTTGTCTAAGTGGTTATTTTTTAAGCATACGTAGCGTTTTTGAATCCTAAAGTCTGGTTATAATCAGCGAAGTACATCTTTCAAGATCGTCTACATCTGCAAGAATGTTACTCTGAACGAATTCGAACCTGCACTTTTGCGCATAGGTACTAAATATGTTACCGGAAGGTTCGCTGCCCAACTCTTCTAACAACTAATCGATACTATCAATAGCAAACATATTAGCTAACCTAACAATCTCCGACCGGAAAACAATCCTAAAAATGGGCCCACAAACCACTAAGGTGGTCCCTTATCGGCGCCGTCCACTGACGCTTCCAAAGAGACATTTCACCTTTTTTACTACTCGCCTCTTCGCGACTTTACCATAACACCATCTTACCCTTCTCTCCTCGAAATATCCTACAATCTTAGCAGTGAAAACTTAAGGTTCAGATTGGTTGTTCTGCTTTAACAGGAGTGTTGTTTATAATTTTGTGTATAGTATAGTTTTATCATCTTACTTTCTCACCTTTTTACGATTTAACGTGTGAGTCGAAGTGTCTGAGATACAATTATCGATTAGGTAATGTTATCGGGGCATCTTGTGTCTTCCGGTCGATTTAGGTTTTTTGACTATTTCGTGGTTTTGTGAGGATTTTTGGTTCACTTCCTGACGTTTTAAAAACAATGCCATTGGCAAAATCGGGGTATTTTTATTTTGAGCGTGAAAATTAATTTATTTACTTTTGGTAGGGAATTTTTACTGCAGGGAAATAAATTTTTTGAACAAATTAAAGACGCCTCTTAGACGCCATTCATTGTACGTCTGAGAATTCAACTAAAAATCACTGTCCATTTCTCCCGGCTCTCCCCAACCAAGTAGATATACTGTCCAAATAAAAGTTATATCCGAAAATTCTTCATCCGTCTGCAAAACAACAATGGTATTTATTTACTGTTTTTGCCACCAGTACATTTTGACGTCTTTATACGTTGGCGATTGCAATATTATGCACATAGTAAACAGCAGTTTTATGCAGCGATGGCAAGAGACAATTTATAACTCTCAAGACTTTACTGAAGAAGCTTCAAGTGCAATTAAAGCTTAGGTCACTGTTTCCGATTTAGATAAGGTATTGCGTACGTAAATTTTGTTAGCACTTAGCACGAAACTATTAGAATCACTTATAAATGAACACAGAAAAGAGTTTACATTAAATAAATAAAATAAATAAATAATGCCGGACAACCCACACAGGCCCAAGCTAAGAAGAGCTTGTGTTGTGGATGCTTGATGACTGACATACATAATACAATACAATTACAATTTTTTTATTATATATAGAAAACGACCAGAAGACCCTGAACAAAATATGCATATCCTTCAAATTCACATTCATTCAGATCCTAATAATTAACAGTAAATCATATAAATGTTTAAAATCTCTGCTTTTGTCATTTTTGACAAATTCTAAAGTCAAGCAGTAGGTATGTTCTCGTTGGTGTTAATTTTTATTGGGTGCATGTATACCTACTTATAATTATATATAACAAACAAAAAATCAAATCTTTCCTCTTTACTAAATTAGCAATATTATAAAGAGATATTTGATTGTTTGTTTGTTTGTATTGTATAGACTCCAAAACAACAGGACCGATTGAAAATTTCTTTCACCATTAGAATCCTAATTTTCCCTGATGAACATAAGCTATAGAATATATCCAAAAGTTAGGGATTCGAATGAATGATGAAAATTAAATTTTTGTAAAATAC
Organism: Eupithecia pulchellata; assembly: GCA_963931895.1. Classification (NCBI taxonomy): domain Eukaryota; kingdom Metazoa; phylum Arthropoda; class Insecta; order Lepidoptera; family Geometridae; genus Eupithecia; species Eupithecia pulchellata. Next base: position 3,978,166 of record OZ007540.1, read on the forward strand.
GCGTGCGAAGTGCGAAGTCGGGGCCTGGCTTATTATATTATCCTGTTTTTGTTTTAGTCATAGGTTTTTGAGAATAAGAATAAGAATAAGAGATAATTACCTATTTATCTCTCTGCATCGACTGCGCACTAAAGTCACTGGCCACTGACTCCCTTTTTCTCAATAAAGTACCTATTATCTATCTTTCTGCATCAACAGCGCACACAACATTCTTGGTCCACTGACTCCCATCAGTGGACTTTGTCCTAGGCCTCATAAGTGCCCTGTTGGCTCATTAGGGGATAATTACCCCCCTAAACTAAGCTTACGATGGAGATCGAAGTTTAGTTGTGCTACAAAGGACAAAGTTTCGCATTATCTTTGCAATAAAAACCTTCAAAAAGGACCGGGTTCTTTTGACATATCTAATTCTATTATATCCAAGTTCTAATACCTTAGCAACTTAATAGGCCTTCGGAGTAAAATGACACCTACATAGACCTATTTTACTCAAGTAGCCGTGTAACCGGAACATTGTCTTGTCTTGTAACTTCGTAATCTGCCATGCTGAGTAAAATGTGGCTAAGATTGGTTTCAGTTTAGCTTTGTTGTTGTTTTAATGAAGATCATACTAGATAGGAATATTTAGACCTCACAACGATTTTTGTAACTGAACTGCTTAAATTGAACTTCGTCAGTGAAGATAAAATCAATAACACCTTACTTCTTATATTCTAGATTAACTGTATGAAATTTGACTTGTCTAAGTGCTTATTATGTAAGCCTAAAGAAATAAAGTTATTGAAACCCAAAAATCTTATTATTGCGAAGTTTTTATAATAAATTGTGAAATCTGTACTTATGTATTTATTATTTTCCTTCCTAATAGTATGCCTACGTGCGCTTGTGTGCGTGAAATAACTGAAGGTTCATAACTCTCACAAAAATCAATTAAATAAAATGTTATAGACAATAACACAATATAATAAAACTAATAACACGGGCATTAGAAGAATTTTTTTCATAATATTTGAGATATAACACAGAATCAAAGATATCACCAAACTGTTTCAACTTCTCAAAAACGTATCTAAATTAAAAGATCATTTTAAACTTGTCAAAATACAATCTGCTAGCGACAAATTGCCTGATGTCGAGACAGAAGCAACAAAAAATTCGCTCCAATTTACACAAAAAGCGTTTTATTGCGGCTAACGAGCGAACCCTGATGTTATCGTATGTATTACTTTCATCCCTTATCGAGCTTTCGAGTGACCGCACCCTTATAATTATGGAAAGTTGGCTTACATGGTGTCGTATGATTTTGTATTTGTGGCTTTATTTATAGCAAAAGGTCGCTTAGCGTTTTCATAATAACAGAGGAGCGAACTCGGGGCGATGTTTTTGAATTATTATCAGTAAGTTGTTATCTTGGTTAATTTTAGAGGTTTAGACACTCCATTAACTCTTAAAATCTAGTTTTAAGAGTTAATTCGTAGTGTAGAAATAACGTTTTCGCGCCGACGACATAATACTCGTAGAATGCGGCTAGGGCAGCGCTATGTAACCCATCGTTATTTTTTTATGTCCAGGGTTGCCGATAATCATGTCACACATTTTTTTCACAAAACCACACAAGACAAAACAGCGTTACCATCAGATTATCATAGGCTTGTGTTGGGATTATTACTTATTTTTTAAACCCTCTACCTGTTCAAAATCCCAAGATTTCTATACGATAGGACGACCTTACCAACACAGACTGAACTTTCTGATCACGTATATTATTCGATACAGCAGGTTAAGTTAAACTGGTGGTATTATACAAATTTATTAGGTAAGCAAGCTTCTTAACCGGGTGAATATTTTGTTTATTATACCTATTAGAGATTTGTCGAAACATTTTGGTGGAGTGTGTCAGAATAAATATCGCTGTGACTTTTGTTCTGATGTGATTATTTGAGGTATGTGTTAATGCCTTGTTTGAGGTTTTGATCAAATATTTGGAAGCTGATAGGGTATCGAGGTGTTTTAAATTGAGATCCTTTGAGACGGAATGTTTAAATACTGTGTTCAAGTTTTTTTTTATAAAAATAGTCCTTTTGAGCTGGCGTAAGATATTTGAATGATTATAAATATTTATTTCTGCAGAACTATTACTGGTCTAAAGAATATTGTGCTATAAAACACGCACTAAAGCTTTAAAACACGGTACTGTAATAATATTTAGTGTTAAAATGTTGCAGATAAAGTTTAAAATAAAAAAAAACTAAAAAACAACATTCTTCCTACAAACGCTTTTTTCATGTCGCTGGTTAACTAATACCTATTTACTTACATCTTTAATTATAAAACTAGCTACAAGAGAGGACACAGTGCTATAAAACATGTACTTAAAAGTTAGAAAACGCGTTAGGTCCAAGTACAATGAGATTCCGATAATTTATGCGGACGGCAAAGCAGCCGCCATGATGTTTCGGTTTGACCGGGCGTAGCGATAAGCTGAGCGACCACCATCTACTTAATCCAGACTAAAAGACGACCACTGCTGGACCTCGGCAACCTTATACCATTTCAAAAAAACTGGCTAACCTGGAGTAGAACCATAAAAATCTATGTAGATATCATTAATGACCTATTGATATTACAAACACGAAAGTTTTTTGTACCTATGGATTGATGTTTGTACTCTTTCACGCAATAACTACTAAACTAGTATTTATATCGAACTGCTGAATTGCTTATATCTCGCAAAATTTTGGGTATGGCTAGACCGATTTGGATAATTTTGGTCATCAAACAGATTTGTAGAAGTTTAGGAAAGGTCTGAATGGTGAAGCGATTAAGAAAACACCTAATGAAGAAAACTCTAAAAGCTGAAATTTAACTTTACCGTATTATTTAACAAAAAAATTCTATATAAGCCAATAGGAAATAACGTATCTGGTAGAACTTATAGTCATAATTATCATAATAAGCTCTCTTTTAGAACAAAAATTTGCTGCGAAATAAAAGCCTTATTCTGCATCCACATTGCACTCACCCTAAGCCGGTGTCAATTGAATTTTATTACCTTTTTCCACGGACCATGGGTTTACGAGCAAATCGGCGAGATGACCCTCTCATCGCGGGTACTTCAACTCTTCACTTTTAACGCTAAAGTGATTTTTTACGCAGTGAAAAACTTCAAATTGCTTTTGTCACTTTGTTACAAAACCGCTTGTTAGTTTGGTATGCAGATGCTCTTTAAGGACAGCGGGTATGATGATTACAAGGTTTCTGTCTATCTTTCTTAACTATTTTTAAACCACATAAAGTGCACCAAACTCGATTTTCGCATCTCTGCCTAAATAATTGACATACTCGTATAAATTCATATGCCAACACACAATTTAAATTAACAATCAATAAAGATCACAGATTGTAAAATATTGTGTGTTTGTTATATAGTAAATAAATAATAAATAATGCTGAACAATCCACACAGCATCATCTAGCCCCAAGCTAAGCAGAGCTTGTGTTATGGGTACTAGATGTCTGATATACGTAATACAATATTATTAAATAGATAGATATTTTTACTATACATAGAAAACGACCAGAACCCCTGAACAAATATCTGCAGATCGTACAAATATTTGTCCCGAGGCGGGAATCGAACCCGCAACCTCCTGCGTCGCAGGCCGACCTTCGCCCACTGCGCCACAGTGGTCGTCAACATAGCACTTTTTTGTATTTGGTATAATCAAGTATTTCCTATCTATCCATCTACGAGACCGTGTTACAGTAGCAAATGGGTCCAGGCTCAGCGAAATGCGAAGAGAAGGTGCTGTTATTCTGCCTTGAACAGAACAAGCAATGTATATTAACAAAGTTTACAATAGGTAACACAAACTTTGCAAGTTTTTTTTCTAAATCTTTTTGTTTATTAATAATAAGATAAAAAGGTGGTAGAAGTGCTAGTGTGAGTCAGAGCACCTTAAGACGAATCGAAAATCACACTCAACCCATTAAAATCTAAAATATGTTTAAAACTCAAAGGTGACTGACTGATATAGTGATCTATCAACGCACAGCCCAAACCACTAGACGGATCGGGCTGAAATTTGGCACGCAGGTGACGTAGGCATCCGCTAAGAAATGATTTTGATAAATTTTACCCCCAAGGGGATAAAACAGGGGATGAAAGTTTGTATGAAACTTTGTCAATTTTATATGCATAAAGCTAATATGACGTAGGCATCTCCTAACGCGAACGAAACCACGGGAAAAAACTAGTATCCTATATATCTTAAATTCCTAGCAAATCACTTTCTGCGGAAGTGTCCATTTCAATGAGCACCTGCGTACAAAAGGCTTTAACTGATACCTAATAACTAGTACCAGGTTTCTCACGATGTTACCCTTCAGGTCTAGGGTAATAAATCTACATTCAAGCTGGCAAGACTTGTTGATGCCACTTGTATCCATTCCATTCCCTCAGAAATAGAAGGTCAGAGTCCCTAGAAATAAGGAATAAGTAAAATAGTTTCGGTATGCAAAACAGAGATTTAGATTATAGTATCCACTAACCACACTTAGAAATTAAACTATTATTGTTAGTTAAACCAGATCAGTTACTCGGCTGACTCTCTAATAGCTCTCCCTTCAAACCTCGGTTTACTTAGTGTTGTTATATATATTTATATATTTATATAACAACACTAAGTAAACCACAGAGTTACTATATTTATATTAATATGTAATAAAATTTAAAGTTGGTGAAAAAATAAAAGTATACTTTGAAAATCGAACAAAGATTGGTGACGTCAGATCACAAAACGAAGGATGGTCGAAACGTTATTTCGATGACCTTACTATGAAAGTTAGTCTTAGAGATCCGAAACGAAAGGCGTCCGTTGGTGACTAGGTATTTAGGTTGTCCGATTCATTTGTTCAACTTCGTTAATTTTTCGAAGTAGACCTTCTGAGTGATAGTAATATAATTATGAATTCTCTCGTTATAACTATTTAGAGAAAATTTAATTTTTACATTATTTTAAGGCTTATCATGTGTCTTATATAAACATAATTATATAACTCTATGTAGATTAATATTATTTTTTTATAGATACTTTAGAGATTCAATATTATTTTATTCTCTAAAGTTGTTAAATCTAATAGATTTTACTTCTAGTGGCTAGACGAGAGATAATGTTTTCTTCTAGAATACCTATTGGAAACGGCCTTAGGATATAATAGAAGACTCCTTCGCAAAATTATCGCCCGAAAGCTCGTGCTTGTATTACTTTTAGAACAAAAGATATTTTCACAGCGGATACAATCTACATAAATAAATAAACCTGTTGCTTCACACCTTAAAATGTCCACTATCTACACAAAAAATACTTGAAGCAAACCAAACTTTGCAAAGAGTAAGTTATTTTTGCAGGATTCCGTACAAATGTTTTCCCATTAAGACGTTGACGTTAAACCGAAAATATGTTGTTGATTCAATTATAAATTATAATTGGGCCATATTAAGTTAGTAATAAGTCATTAAAATGTAATGCCAGTCCGTAAATAATTTTAAGTTTGCTTAGGTTAGTTTTTAGGTTATATACCAGTTTAATTATAAGTTATAAATCTTTTGTATTTTCCTTCCGTAACTTTAATAGTTTTAGTATCTAGGATAACTTAATAATCCGATGGAGCTAAGGGAGTGAGCCCTTGCATCTATATACAAGTGAAAACTTAGAGCATGGAGTCAATCTATTAGAACCCAAAAGGTTTTTAGTTCAAAGTACTAAGTGTAATACTTAGTTAATACTAAATAGCACTTAAGTTTAAAAATGTCATCATCATCACCAGCCTATAATAGTTCACTGCTGGACATAGGCCTCCCCTAATGAGCGCCATAGATGAAATCATTATTTGGGGGTTATTGCCCATAATCCCCACGCTGGGCATGCGGGTTGGGGATCGCAGTTCGGTGTAGTTGTTCTGCAGAAGGCGCTGCTGTCCGCCCCCCGCTGTGTTTCCCTTACTCGCCTCTTACGACACCCACGGGAAGAGTTGGGGTGGTGAAATTCTATGCTGGCATGGCACCACACGGCAATTAAAAATGTATTGTTCTTTATAAGCCTTTTTTTCTGGATAATAAACTTTCCTTTATTTACTTTACGTTCCGCTAAAATTAAAAAAAAATACCCTTCCCTCTCTGTCATTAACTTCTACATGATTCTATTACAGTTTAACTCAGAAAATAAACGCTCTTATATAATTTACCTACTTCTAATCATAGACAGATAGATAATCTTTATTCCAATAATATCCATATAAAACAACAAAAAAACAGTAATTAATACATAAATGGCATGATTGGCGGCCCTATCGCTGAAAGAAATCGCATCCAGACAACCTTTGGATGGACAGGATTGGGTAGTAAAAACGTTATGGTGGCATATTGTTACTACGATAATAAACACCACAAGCATTTTAGTCTGTTTTTTACATAATATACATGTATTGACTGCCCCATCAACTTGAAACATTTGTTTCAGTCAATAATTTGTTTGTATTCGATTCGTTCGCATCATTTTGAACAGAACCCTACGCATTGGATGAAGTCATAGTGTCGCTTTTAAATGATTCATTCACGATACCGTTGACAAATTAATTATAATGAACTTCAATGTACTGTACAATGGTAAAGTTGCTATATTTTATTTGACTTGCTATCTATACATTATTTTTTTCATTATATTTTTTTTATCTTTACTAACAAAGAAAAATACAATTATATAACTAAATTAGAGCTAGTATTTACACCGGAAACAATTTAGCTAACTGCAGACTGTTGCAAACAAACTACAGGTAGCTCAACTGATCCATATAAATACCACTTGGAAGTGTACCCAAGATGCTGGCTGCATTGCCTCGCTGTATTCAAACTTACCACTTGCATATCAAGTAAGGTACAATGGGGAAGTGTATGGGATGACGCTCTGCGAAAGACTGCTGGCAGATGCTGGATGCGACAAGCATGGCGCTCATTAGGGGAGGCTGATGCTAGCAGTGGACTAACATGAGCTGATGATGATGATGAAGGTACAAATATTCAGCGCCGATTAATTTTCGGTTACAAAGTACAGACAATAAATGTGACGACGTCTGTGGTGGTCGAAAGTCCGCCTGCAACGAGGAGGATTGAATCCCGCCTCGGGACAGATGTTTGCATGATCTGCAGATATTTGTTACGGTTCTGGTCGTTTTCTTTGTTAAAATTAAAATATCTATCTATTAATTTATATTAAATATATCAGTCATCTAGTACCCGTAACACAAATTCGGCTTAGCTTGGTGTTAGATGATGAGGTGCGGATTGTCCAACATTATTTATTATACATCAAAAAAACTAGAAGGAAAAGATTTCCTATCGTGAACTATAATGTGAAGGAATGTTTTATTTATCTTTGTCATGATTTCCCGATCAACTTATGCTCACAATAAAATGCAAAAGTCATTGAGCATGATAAATCAAGACAAAAAAAAAATGTTGTTCTCTCAAAGAACTCAATTCCCGATTTGAGTGTGTTATTTATTATACGAGATAGTCCCTACAAATCACCGGAGCTGTGTACGGAACCATCGGTGTAACCCGACACTCCCTATAAACGATGATTGGACGAATAAATATATTTTCCGTATCCTGTTTATCTGGTTTGGGGTGTTAATAAAAATGTAGGGGAGGTTGGGGGAAGGTGGAACAATATGATTTTCATAACGATATAACATACTTCTTAATTAGAACGAACAGTGAAAATGAAAAATATCAACCTCCTGTCCTTTGGTTAGAACGAGGAAAAGATGAAGAAAAAGAATCTGCTACATGCCATATTTTTTCTATTACCCTTTTTTTTTGTATTTTGATATTATTTTTTATTTTAAAACCATTTTTCAAATATTTATTATGTATCTAAACTTGTTAAAACTCTTTAAACTCAAATCCTGGAGATGAGCGTTGCGATCTGCGACACAGTACTGTCCTTTTGCAGGTTGCATCGCATCCTATTTTTTATTTTAAGTTCCTAAAGAAACATTTTTACTTTTTTTACTTACTTTACATTAATTTGAAGAACATGCACCTTCGTCAAATGTCAATGAGTCAAATAATAGTATATTTCGGTAGTCCTTTGAAGTTGATTACACAAATACCAAAGTGTAAAAACATTCCGATCATCAATATTGCAATGATTGACAGACGGATTCTTACATTAATCAGTTTTATTTATGCGCGACCTTGATTGATAATTAAATTTTTAAGGAAGATTCAGAAATGACCTTCTTATTACACCTTATGCATTGTGTTGTCTCAATTTAAACTTTTTGCATAGTTTCGGGTACTAGATGACCTGCCAGGTAATTTAATCAATCAGTGTCGGGTATCAAGCAATTACCTTGATCACGGCCTGCGTTATGTTTTTAACCGACTGTCAATGGAGAAGATTTATTCTAAATACAAAATTTTATTAACATAGGTACTTTTCAAACTTGCATGGTAGGTGGTTAAGATGTTTGGAAGGAAGGTTTGTACGGTGCAGTACTCGTCAGACGTTTTCATCAGAGTATGAAACTTGAAGAATTAAAAACAAAGTAAAGAGACAAAAAACGAGAGTTTCCTCATTTGTTTGATGCTTTTCATAAATTTTCTTAAAGAAAAGTGGTCGATAGCGATTCGACCTCAGACAATGCGGCGGATGATCTCCTCCCGGCCCTAATTTGCAAATAATATGGATATACCCGATTAGATATGAAGCTCCGTTTATTTTCGGTACAGAGAATAATACAAAACATACCCGAAAAAAAACCAGACATATATAGTAAGCCCTTATAACAATTCAATTCCTAATTAAAAGTCTAAGTACGTGTTTTGTAAGCTAAGAAATAAAGTTATTGAAATCCTAAATGCCTGTCTTAACACAAATATTTATTTGAAATAATCTATCGACTGGATAGTGCAATTTACCCGAGTCTACTTCCCGGTGTGAATGGATCCGAGGCCAGGGTGGCCGGCGTCCGTCGTCGTATCGTTCCCAATAAATTAGAAGCACTAATACAAGACACCTTTACAGAAGACTGGCCGTGTCAACTCACCTCTAATGTACTGCAGCGATAACACTCTCAACTTCACTTATGTGCGAACCACCATTTTAACCTGATCTTCATTTTTATCAACATTAAAAAGAAGTTAAGATCATGAGTTCTTGGTCGGTGTGTATGTACATTCGCGGTATTGAAGCACAATAAAATGCTTCTTTTATATCGTTAGGATTCGATGTCACGTGGGTCGTTTTGTGTAATGTAAATTCTTACGTACTTTATTGTTGAGGACGAACTGATAATTGATTGTGTGGCTTAATTTATCGCTGTTTTATATGATTTTATTGTAATTTCTGCTGTTGTTAAAGGGTTGTAAATATTCAAGTATGAAATAAAGCTTTAGAGCCGGTAGAGGCAGTTGTGACCGGAGAGGTTAAAATTACAGACAATTAAAAATCATTATAATAAATATCGGTGTGAGAAACTGATTACGTCAAGTAAAATTCTGTAACTAAACTAATAAAATTTACCAAAGAATACACTGGTGGTTGGTGATAACTAAACTTAGCATAGGTATGCTTTAGCCCACATATTCGGAGGTATTTTTTTTTTACTGTATTATAGTTTCATGCGATCATCATTATCAACATCAGTCCTAGTTAGTCTTTACTCAATCTGTGGATCGGTACAGTGTATCAAAAGTATTATTAGTCCATTATTAGACATAGGCACAGGGCGCTGTGGCACTCGTTAGTCTGCCAAATGTCCTATTTGACCTACCTATATAATGTCTGTTTCTTTGTTAAGTTTATGCTTTTTCTTGGGTATGTATTCCATGTAAAATTATTTATACGGTCTTTATTATACTTTTGGTACGGATTGCTTAAAACTCTTTGCTTTGGTGGAATGACTACTGAAGACAGGTCGTTTAGGCGCTCATTAATGGCTCAGCCAAAATATAAAGAAACAGATATTATATACTTTATAGGAAGGTCAAATAGGACATTTGGCAAACTGTATGGCCTTGGATGAATGGTTGAAAAATCTATAACTACTCGTATATTATAAGGAGGAAATATTTAATTATTTGTTTGTTTGATTGCATACACTCCGAAACTACTGTACAAATGTGAAAAATTCTTAATTCTATATAATTTTTGGTGAACATAGGCTATAGCCATATATTTTCAAAAAAGGATTCGTATGAAAACTTCTCTAACGTCACCCAACGTTTGTGTGTAAAAATATATACTTTTTGAAAATGTTTGTTAATTACCCGTGCGCGTTACTGAAAATATTATGAGACAGAATCACTGTTAAAATTTATGTTATTTAGTAAATAAACGACCAGGAATACCAATGAAATAGTAAAATTACATCAACATAACAGCCACGTCGACCTTTTAGAGCCGAAAGCCGATCAATAATGTTCTGCAGATCATGCATAATTCTCAGAACAAAAAGTCCTTACAGACTGTCCCTTGTTATGCACTGTCCCATTGCGAAGGACTATCGAATACAAACTACTCGGATGTAATCGATTCGACGCATCGATACCCGTTCAATAATCGTGGGCAGAGATGAAGTTAGGACAGGTTATAGGGGGTAAAGTATGAATTTTTACTTTGTTTAAGGTTTCTTCCCTATAACATGATGTTTATGTTAGTTGCTATCAATTAGCACTACCATCCATCATTCTCTCTATTAGAGACATTTAATAATTTTATTTTTGTCTATCAAGAGTAACTGAATTCGCTATATAATTATAAACTGTTAACCTGTCCTGCTACATTGTATGGCAATGACCATTTTTTCCTCTCTGTTTTACACCACATTAACTCATTATTCATTTCAATTTATAGCTGTCTTATTGCCAAAGACTATTAAAATAAGCGTGTAAGTACATGCTTAGGTTCAAAAACGATTAGACTTAATAGAAAATAAAACATCGATACCTATTCTGACACGACGCTATAAAGACGAATAAGACGAATAAAGGAAGAGATAGATCCATTTCTATCCGACAGCATTAAAGGATTTCTAGGTTATTTCTTTGCCCCTGCCCTCGTCCTTGTTACGTCCCTGTTCGAAGCATGTCCGTGTCGCTAGTCTACACTTATCTTTATGCTTGAAGCATAATCTTATTAATTTATGAATGTGTATTTAAAATTTACATTTACGCTGATGTTTAACTTTGAAGATTGGATTCTGAATCGGTCAAGTGTTTAAAATCTGTCGTGGAAATGCCATTGGCTGATTGAGCTCACTTTATAAATAACCAAAAATTTCCGTTTGAGAAATGAAAAATGAGTCATTTGTTCCCCTTGAAGTCCAGATCGTAGGTCCGTGGGTACTGAGACTCTCTGGGTCACAAAAAATTCTCTGAGCGTCTGGTCGAAACAACACATGACCCGAGAACTGGTCAGGATCTGGTGCAGAGCATAGGCATTGCCATGCAGCGAGGCAATGCAGCGTCTTGGGGACGCTTTCAACTGGTATTGATATGGATCAGTTGAACTACCTTTAGATTGTACAACAGTGTCCAGTTACCTCAATTGTTTCCATAGTAAATACTTATTGAACTGTTACTTTCTTTGTTTTACACAATATCGATACTTTGCCATTATCGGAGCAACGTGTGACTTTTCTTAAACTAAATCTAGACATACTTAGAAATAACCAAATTCGTAAACTGTATACTCAATATAGTAGGCGGGCCCAAATTATAGGTCAGCTTGCAAACCTAATATTTATGCTCGTTTATAATAAGCGGTTAGAGTTGGTAACAAAGTTGCCATGATTTAATATTTTGTTAAGTTAAATTGCTAAATTAACGGGAGCTGTTATTAGCAAATCATTTGTGGATTTCTTATTAATTTACTAGTTTTTGCTAGCAATTCTGTTTGCTGATATAAAAAACAGTATTGTTTCTATGTCTACTATGTCCTACATATAGTATTGATTCTACCTCTATCTTTTAGGTGATTTCAACTCATGAGTGATGCAATTTGGTATTTTTTGAGACGACGACACATGAAACATATCGTTTTAAAAAGCTAGCACAGTCATTTAAATATGCTTGAGTAGCTTTGTTTCTTGGCTTAGCTTGTCATACGTCATGCAAGCGTACATCGATGATGAGCAAGGTTTCATAATATGGGTCTAAAACTGAAAAACTGCATTAATTAAGAAGGTAACATAAAGGTCAGGGCCGTAGCGAAGGGCCTATTTCAATTCTTTTAAGCAAATTTCGTGTTTATTTTCGGCCAATGGGTGTACTCCGGTAAATGCTATTCCCATAATTTGATCATATTTTCACCATGATCAGCTATTATTGTATTAAAATAGTATTTATCTAGGTAAATAATATAGTATTAGTTAAAAGTTAAATACTAATAAATAGTATTTAACTTTTTTATGCTGGTTAGGTATTCGAACAGCGCCAAATGTAAAATATCAGCAAGTTTTAGTTCACATACAAAGTAGACCATTACGTATTTAAATAGGTAATACCCAAGTTAGTTAAGTTACCTTTGCCTCTGTAATGATTACCTATTTTGCCTCATTAGTTTATTACTTCTGAGTGTACTTTGTTGAATTTCATTTTATCACCTCATGACACTGTGAGCTATAAACTGACAAAATGTTGCAATCTCAAGCCTACTAACTTCTGGAGTAACGAAACTTAACTTGGTTCAGATTTTTTTTGTATAGAAATAAAATCAAATACCAATTTATTCAAAACTAGCGGTCCGCCCCGGCTTCGCACGGGTATTAAACAAAAATTTCAGAAACTATACACACTAAAACGATGGGTTTCAAAGTTTTCATACGGATCCCTTACTTTTTTTAACAGCATTGGGGTTTTTGACATTGACTTGACACTCCATAACTGACACTGGCCGTAGAGAAAAAGCAAGCACCTATTCAACCTTCTTTTCTATTCTGACGCGCCATAATAGAAAAAGAGGTTGAATATACAGCGCACGGTTCAATTATTGAATTTTTCATGCGGATCTCTAACTTTTTTGAAAATATTATATAGCCTATGTTCATCACGGAAAATTTAGGATTCTAATGGTGAAAGAATTTTTCAAATCGGTCCAGTAGTTTCGGAGCCTATTTAATTCAAACAAACAAACAAACAAACAAACAAACATACAAACAATCAAATCTTTCCTCTTTGTAATATTAGTATAGATAACTTAGTTTTAAAAGGATGAACAGAATGTTGCCAACTAACTTCTGGAGTAACGAAATTCAACTTGGTTCTGTTTTTTTAATAAAGAAATAAAATCAAATACCCATCTTATTTATTCAAAATAACTTAGTGCAAAGGATAACTGAAAATACTCAATTGTTATTCTTGGATGTGATGGAAGCGACAAGCATAAAATGTTTAGGCAGCAGAGATAGCCCCTAAATCGGCGAAGGGTCATGGAGGCAGGTCCACCTTATTATATCACACCCATGTTTGTTTTTACTTTTTTTCTGTATCTGTGTCCAAATAAATGTTTCAAAAACAAATCATTTGTTCATACCAAGTTACAGGTCGGAAATATGGTAAGTAATATAAAGGCAAATAAATGACAAATTCAAATAAATGCTTACTACACTATACATAATTAAAAGCCTTCAAGATAATAGTGATAATTAATAGGTATGTATATTTAGTGTAAAAATATCATTATACTATATAATGTGTAATTTGTAGAACCCTGCTACGGAATAGAAGGAACCTTCTAGAACCCATTTACGTCGATTTTTAAACACTATTGTGGAAGTATATTCTATGGATTTCCTGTAGAGTCCGGTGAATACATTCTCCAAAGTTCCTGAGATGATTGATTCTGCTAAGAGGTAGGTTTTATGGGAGTGCGAACGACGTAGATAATGTTTCTACTTCGTAATAACTGTTACTTAAGCTGTGGATCGGTACAGTCTGTCAAAAGTAACGAAATGGCACCATTAACATTAGTAACGTTTATGTCTATGTTGTTAATTTATATTATTCAGCTCTGGTTTTCAATTCTTTTTTAGGTTTAAGTACATACTATTTTCTTTCGGAGTACTCACGCAAGGTTTATAGAAATACAAGGTGTCCCGTACAATGGTGGGGTTTGTCCACGGAACGAATATTTATAAAGATTTATTTTTAATTACTTTTTTTGATCAATAAAAAATTTTTCATCAATTCTAAAAATTAGGCTGACAATTGCCTTGTCTTTCGTTTTTATTTTGTGTACTAAATATTTTTTTTAATTTATACGGACAGTGGGAAGCGACTTTGTTTTATACTGTAGTGTTAACGATAAAACTGTAATAATTCAACTATATTTTTAAAAAAATCTTTGTTTTTATATAAAGATTATTAAAAAGAAAATTACAAATCAACAACCAAATCAGAACTAGTCTTTACAATAGTACTAACTATAGACTGTTGCAAACAACTAAAGGTAGCTCTACTGATCCATTTAAATCAATCCATTCTAGAATTATATTCAAGTGAAGTCAGAGCTAATGCTTGTGGGTACTACCATAAAAATGCAATTACGATGATCCGCATAAAAGTTACATTGTAGCAAAGCACGTGTCAAGGAGTTTATGAGTGCTCTAAGTATTAAATTGTGGATTTCTCACGTTGTTTATGAGTTGGTATTGATGTCAGTGTAGTTCTAGTTTTATTGGTAGCATTGATTCTGTACCTACCAACATTGTAAAATAAACCAAGTTTATAAATAGATCGATGGCAGTTTATTCTGAAAAGCTTATAACTAAAACAAAGATATCCGATTGGCAAAAGAATTGGCGACCTCGCGCTTTAAAGAAATTTCTTCCAGGCAACCGATGCTTAAGAGAGAAGTTTATCGTATGCACTACCAGTGCTACAGTATCTAAGGGAAATAAGTCTATGAAATTTTGATGCATAAAAATGTATGAAAAGGAAGCGTGTGAAAAGAGGCCCTCTCCCTCCCCGGAAATTATGTAATAGGTACTAGCGGTCCGCCACGGCTTCGCACGGGTATTAAGCAAAAAAATATTATATCATGTGGATCCCCAACTTTTTGGATAATATTCTACAGCGTATGTTCATCAAGGAAAATTTAGAGTTCTAATGCTGAATGAATTTTTCAAATCGGTCCTGGAGTTTCGGAGCCTATTCAATTCAAACAAACAAACAAATCTATTCTTTCCTCTTAATATTAGTAAAATATTAGTATAGATATTATCGCCATCTTTGCTACACTGCTGGATATAGGGTGCACATTTAGCTTGTCTTATATGCATCTATAGCGCCGAAGAAGAAAATGTTTGATTTTTCCAGTTTAGATGACCATAGAACTGGAATATTTTTGTACTTACACCTGTATTTCACGCAATAATAAAACTATAATTTACTGATCACCACTAGAAAAAGACATTTTATGAAAACACAGAACGCGTAAACATAGTTCCTACACTATATTTGTTATAAGTCTTTTCCAGAATATTAATTCTGAACCCTTTATTGCATGATAAAATATATAGAATAAAATATTTAGATTAAAAATAATGGCACGCAGAAACTTAGCCCTAAAAAGAGTTCTCTTCAGGAAAACGTTACTCTTTTTTAGAAAATATTCCAAAACGATTAAAATCTTAAAAATAACTAAAATTCAATCTCAATGTCCAAGAATCCCAAAAACGTATGACGATGCATAAATTTAGTTTCACTTACATCTTCGTCGCACTACTTGCCTCTCAGTTCAAAAACAATAGCTCAGATTGATGGGCATCTCACTAAGTAGTCAATGTAATATATGGTATAATTACAGGCAACGCGCCGTCGGCTACAATATTTTGACATTACAATGGACAGGCTAAAATGTGCTGAGGCGTGAGAACGAGGCTTAGAGATAAGGGTATTACTCTAGTAGAGATATAGTATCGGACGCTGCGGAGAAATCTGTCAGAATCAACTTCTTGGACCCTTATATTGATCCCACAAGTCAATTTGCCCACAACTATGCTACACAATGGCTACACAAGGCTATCATTTACAGGGCAATGTGGCTAAAAATTCAAGCGAGTTGCAAAAATTATCAATAAGTAAATATAATCAAACAAATTGTCAAACTTATTCTTTGTAAATGACAGATTATCTAGACGATAAAAACGTTTGGGAAAAATTATGCAACTCAAAAACTAACAACAAACAAGGTAGAAGATTCTTGATTGCTTCTTTACTTTTATTCTTAAAAGAAATGAACAAAAAATCTATAATAACTTTTTATTGTAACTTTATTTATGGTAAATAAAGTTTTACTTACGAAAACTTCTGATATATTCTAGATTTGACACATTGATGAAAATCACCTTTAACTTATCTTTTGATGACTGAAAAAGCTATGGTGTTCAACAAAAGACTTTATTTCATTAGAAGAACTCTCTCAAGAAAAATATCTAAATAAAAAACCAACGCAAGATGAAAGGTTACCAAATATGAGATGAAGCCCTTCTCATTTTTAGCGCTGAAGAATTGACAAATATTTGCCAGATAAAACTTTATTTATGTTATAAAATATTTGCAACATCATCATCATCGTCAACGACAGCCTATATCAGTTCACTGCTGGACATAAGCCTCCCCTTTATTTATCATTTGGGGGTTACCCATAATCCCCACGCTGAGCATGCGGGTTGGGGATCGCATTTCGGTACAGTTGTTCTGCAGAGGGCGCTACTGCCCGCCCCCCGGTGTGTGTGTTGTTGCGTGCAACAACTAAACAAAAAAAATACATCTGTTTTTTTTAAACCTCAAGTATGCATCAAGTAACAGATAGCTTTGCTAATCAGTGTACAAGTAAAAGCCATTAAGGGCGAGCCTGCCTATAATTGGCGATAGTTTATTTTTTTGCGGTAGGCCTCTGATTGACGTGGCCACTACATCTTTTTGACAAGCTTGACGTACCTTATTCTTGAGATTTCTGTCTAAAGGGTGTTACAGTAAAATTTGAAAAGATATACTACAGATACTCTTATAACTTCACTATCAACCAGCCCACTTTAAGTTATCTACGATTAATCAAGTCTTAGATACAGCAAAGGATATTTTAATGGTTTCTTTATTTTTACTAAATATAACTTCTAAAATAAAATATTTAGGCTAAATCTTTGACCTCGCTAGTTCACAGGATCAGACTGATCAGACAAAGACCTAAAGATAAAGTGACAGATATTTTAGATTTGTTTTACAAAATTAAAAGATTCCACAGAAAACACTCCTTTCATATCTGATTTAATACTTTTAAGACCTACTCTTTCTACAGTGTCTCGTTGCAGCTGCGTGCTCTTCTCTATTAAATTTAGATTTAGAACCTTGAATACGTTTAATCTAAACAAAAAATTTAAAAACACAACACCCTGTACCCACTGATTGTATCGATACATTATCGCCAGTAATCGCAACACAAAAAGGTGTAACAGAAGCCCTTGCAAAAGGATCCTTCTTAACGATCGCCCCTTAACTTTAATTTGAAACGCTGTGCGGACACCTTTGCGTTGATTGCTCATTTGTTTTAATTTATTACTTGTCATGCGCTGCAATTGGTGATTAACAATTGCATAACCAAATTCGTAATCATTTTTGAGTTTACCGTGAATATACTGTGTCCACAACGCGAGATTTTTATATAGTCACATCCTGCTGTTTGTCAAGGGCAAGGATACTCTGGGAGCGTATAAAAACCTGGCTGTTGAAAAGAAAGCAACTTTTCTATAATGCATTTTATTTATCGAAAGATACATAACAAAAACGGCCAGTTTTATAAGAAATCAGTGATTTGTATTGTTATCTACAATATTTATGACATACCACTGAATGCTAAGAAAGGCTATAGAAATTTTCTGGTTTTAATATTTAGATTAGTTTAAATTTAATAAATTTTATAAGTACACGCGGGGTGTATTGTATTGTATATATTTTATTATGTAGTAATCTATTAAATAAGTAGGTTAAAATTCAAGCATGTATCTCTTTTTATGCACACGTACTAAGTCTTTTCAGGGTTAAGCTCGCCTTATCTATTATTTTTCATTTTATCGTACAATAAAGAATTATCTATGAATTATGGAAACCACACTCACCCTGATAAAAACCCTCATTATCTCCAGATTTCGGCAGCAATCCTCAAAGTGTAATGTAGTTACATAATTGTTGTTCTTGAGCGTAAAAATAGCCACAATTTACAACTTGATCTCATATGTTAAGAAACATGGGCACTAGAAGCACAATAACCTGCAGGAAACACTATTCAGGTTAAAAAATCCTTAAACTGAGAAGGTAGCACTAAAAATAATTGATATCCCTTTACCTAAAAACAACCCAATCGTTTAACAAATTGGTGTTACTCATATCAGAAACTTGCATAGTCACAAAAGTGCTACAAACTTATAACACCGCACCCTCTGTAACATTTTGATTTTGACAGTGACAGCAAAATTACCCGTCAATTTCAAAAGCCGCAAATAGCTACCGCGTAATCATTGGATACATCTACAAACTAAACAATTGGGGTTTTTGTGAACTACCCTTAATATTAAAAGTTTCTTTGCGTATAATTATCCAATCTAAAACCTTTTAGGTGTAAAAATGAGGATTGACTTCTGAGAAGCGTATCGTTTGATATTTGGGGGACCATAAATAGTGATTTTCTAAAACATGTTTTAAATCAAAATGATATAGGCAGAGTAGAAAACAATTATTTGATGCAAAAAAAAAACTTCACCTTGCACCTTGCACATATTTATTTGATGTTTTGGGACCAATCTAACAAAAGCCCAAACAGCCAAGACTAAAAAAGGGCAAACTAAAAGGGATGATTTTTTTTACAATAAGATTTTCGTACACTTCATTCGTACACTGAAATCAACAATTAATGCGTGTAAAGACACAGTCTTAAATATGAATGACATAAATACAGACGTGCAATTGCATAATATTTTTTTTTTTTTTTTGCGTCCAATCCAAAACCTTTTCGGTGTAAATCTGAGGATTGACGTCTGAGAAGCGTATCGTTAGTGTATCATAAAATGAATGTTATATAAATAAATTCATCAACAGAATATTATGTATAATGTAATACTTTTAGGAATATCTTATTTTATAGTTCCAATTAATTTATTTTTCTAATTTTTATAAAATTATTTTATTTGTAATGTTGTTTGTTATATTTTGATCTATTTTATATTTTAACTTTTCGAATACCTAATTATAATAATGTGTTTAAATCATAAGTAACTAGTGTAATTGGTTTTGTAAATCGTGTTAGTTACTAAACTTAATAAATAAAAAAATAATAAAAAAAATTATATAATACTAGAAAAATATTTATCAATGTATTCGTATTTTATTATGTATAACAGTTATCTAGTACCCATAACACAAGCTCTGCTTAGCTTGGGACTAGATAATGCTGTGTGAATTGTCAAGTTGTTACTACTAAATAAATATTTATTTATATAAAACTTTTTAAACTTTCACGATTTGTTGACATATTAAAGAATATTTATCGGGTATTTATCGCGTAACTTTTGTTTTTATTTTCCCCTACGTTTCCATCGCCTTGCAGCGATCGTGGTCACGGGGCGACTGTCGCCCCGTGACATATTCTTTAACACATTGAACGCCGTGGTGGTCACCAAGTGACCACCACTATACTTTCCTTATGGGCCGACGTCGATTCGCGATTTCGGCAAATTTTACAACCTATATTTTATTGACTCATATGATTCAAAATAGTCAAAAACCCCGATTTAAATTATTATTTCTTATTATTATCAAAAGAAATACCAAAATAATTGCTGTCGCTCACCGGTGACCACCACGGCGCACGCCGTTGGAAATCTGAATTTCCTCCCCGCGGGGCCGCGGGGGTCACGGCGCCGGCCACACTGACTGGTTTCATTTATGCGCCAAATATTCAAGTAAAAGTGATTGCCCTACATATAATAAAACGTTTTCATATATTTTCTAATAAAACATATATTTTGTACACCCTCTTTCATTTTAAAACCACATCTTGTGTACTACTTGTGTAAAAATTGTTAAAGTAATTTTTTATACAGTGTCGAAATGAGCTAGTATGCGTAAACTGTTCTCCAGGGCCGCGCCGGGCACGCTCTATATAGTTTTCTATCGGCACTGTGTCCTCCAGCGAGAAAATTGAGTTCAGACACGAGCCCGTCGCGCGGTCACCGGTGAGCCCCACGGCCTGAACGGGTAGTATTGCTGTCGCCCACCGATGAGCCCCACGGCCCAAATGGAACAACCACTCAATTTGAATTGGCGTTTATCGTGTAATTTAATTATATAGTATAGGTAATATTTTTTAATCAAGACATTCTCACACCCTACCCGATCCATGGCCACCCCACAGTAGATCGTGGGAGAAGGCAACTTGCACCGATGTTTAATCACGTACTAATTACTAGTTTCGACTATCTATAAGACAGTGCATTAGCAGAGGTCAGCCTCAATGCGACTATTCAGCTTTTGTTTTAGATTCACATGAACTTTGGCATTCTAGTTTAACTTTTGTTACATTCGTGGCAGAGCAGGCTAAATAAAGGGTTTTTAATTCAGAACAGGCTAGAGAGTTTATTTAAGTCAAGAAAGTTCGAAGGTATTTGAAAGATACCTTCGTAGTTTCAGAACTGCAATGGTGGACAAATACCGAATTGTTCCAAGATAGCCCGTCACACCCTGAGGGGAGTAACGGGCTAGTTAGATATTGTCTAGGAACAATTCGAAAAAAAATAGTTTACTACCGCTGAGCAGGCAAAGTTGTAGTACTAAAATATAAATTAATTGGAAAATTACGAGTATGTTCGAAATGGCAGAAAAAGCGTGGCAAAAAGTCGCTGTAGCACGAAACAAACAAATTATGGAATGTGTACAACTTTTGAATCGCTGTCATTCATACTACGAAAAGAAGTTCTGTCTTTTGTGGTAAGGGCGTTGTAAGGGTAAGTATGAGTAGGAAATATAAACGGAGATCATTTTCGTAAACAAGCACAACTCATACTTACTCAAATCGTAAGTAATTTCTGTGAACTGACGACATAAGGCAAATAAATGCGATAATAACCTTCAAAAATTGCACTAAGATAATAAAATTATCAAAGAAATATCAAACGATATCAAAAAAGTACTTAAATTGTCATACCTTTCAGTGTACTAATACACTTAATAAATAATGCCTTCTATGGCGCTCATTAGACGAGGCCTATGTCCAGCAGTGGACTATAATAGGTTGATGATTATGACCAATCGATTATTATTTTAGAATGTTTTCGAGTAGGTAGTTTCGATTACCTAGTTGCTATCTACGCAGTACGAGTGCAAACTTTGATAACTAGCAGTAAACTGTGACGTTCTTAAAAGCTTTAGCATTTTCATATTTTATAAACTGGTACTTGGTGTTCTTGTAAATATTGGCTTTGAGTCCAACTGCCATATTTCATCCAACCTCCTTTGATCTTTCTCAATGGACTAGTGGCGCTAAAGACCGCGGATGAATAAACTCAATGCGTGTACGACAAGATGTATCGGTGCTTTGTGCTCTTGGTTATTTATGTGGCCCTGGTACTTTGATTCGGGTATTTATTCTCATGTGTGTACGTTAAATCATTATGGTTTATATAGACTATACTAACTGTGCCCGGTTTCGTTTGCAAAATCAATGATCAGCAATCATTTCTATTATCCTAGGTTCTAATAATAGAAAGGATAAATGTAGATAGACAGATAAACATTATTATTGGTAAAAAAACAAATCAAGAAGTAGCAAGAAGTCAAGAATTAAATAAGTTAAATAAAAAATAATATTTTACTTTTATATAACCAAATCAGAACAAAAATTGAGCTAAATGCAGACTGTTGCAAACATTCTACACGTAGCTCAAATGATTCATATCAATAGCATATGATTCATATCGGAAGCTTCCCCAAAACGCTTTTCTAATTCTTCTGTAGCCGTTTTTGTAGTTCTTTGTTAATAAAAATAAATAAACCCACATTTAATTAAAATATTAATAATTGCATTCGATATACATTTTGTTACTCACAAACAATTATTCATGGAATACAATCATTAAATTTAATATCATTATGAATTTATGTTAAAATTAAGTTTTTGGTCCAGAAAATCATTTTTGTTAGTAGTTTGTGACGCCGTATCTACTGAATAGATCAAGCTGAATTTTTCACATACCAGCATCAGCAAGAACATTATGCTGTTTATTCCAATATAAATACATGTGAAGTCAGTGCCCGAAGCTAGTAATTAATATCATATTGGTTTGAAACTTTTCCGTACTAAATTGATTTCATGTGATAAATTATCCGATATTAAAAATATTTCCCATTCAAAAAAGGAACGCTCAACCTCATCATATCTACTAGTAAAACACAAAAGCGTATACATCGGTTTTTTTATATTCCGCTCAAATTACATTACCATTCTTAATGTCAAATGGGAAATATAAAGAGCTATCAATACCTATGTAACCGGAGCGAGCTATTGAATAAATCGCTTGAGGGTGGGATGGTCGCGTGCCATCGTCTATATTTTTCCATTGAAGACAGACGACAGGGGTGTGCAATTTTGGCTCCTTTTAGGCAAATACCTGTATTTTTTGTCTAATAGTTGAAAAGCTGTATTAAATTACGCTCACTTGCTTACTTACCTATGTTTGTAAAATCGTTTCAATTTGATTCTATAATATGTAAAAAATACATTATAACAGATTAAAAGTTTAAACATATAATAACCGTTTAAACATATAAAAGTTTATACATAATAACCGGCGCTATCAAAACAAAGAAACAACAGAGCAAGAAACCGCATTTCCTAGCAATTACACGCAATCAGGAAGCATGTAACCTGTAAAACATTACAGATTCAATGCTTTACCAATTAACAAATATAATTGAACGAAACGAAAGTCCGTCAAAACGAAACAAAACACGTGTTAACAATCAACATTATTTTTGTTAAACAAATCATCTATCTTAACAATTAAAAATGGTCACGGACGTTCAACGTATAACGGACAGGTTCAAATTATTATTTGGTCACGGTGTTTTTGCACCCACACACTTCCGCCTTCATCTGCCTTAATGATCCGATATTATACCACTATACTATAACTATGCGACGTCGTGTGATGAGAATAACTCATCAGTGACATAGACACACGCAGGAAATCGCTTTTCTATTTATAGGTTATCTAAAAACGTAAAGATTTATAGTAAGAAACAAAACAATCAAAACAATCAATTATATAGTCGAAAATTGTGTAAGAATAAGAATACATAAGGATTAGGTAGGTACACAATAAGATATTTTTTGAACATTAAGGAAACAGTAAAAAAGTGATAGAAAATTACAAACAAAAAAATAACTGAATCAATTACAACTAAGATTTACAATTTGAAGCAAATGGAGGTAACTGCAAATTTCAAACAATCTACAGGTAGCTCAACTGATCCATATCAATAGCAGTAGGAATCGTCCCCAAGACGCTGGCTCCATTCCATTGCATATGGTGATGTGATGACCGGGTCCTTAGCCAACCGGCATTCGCTATGAAGCGATTCGATTTTGAAAATTGTTATCGCTCTAGCGATGGCAACCTTCAAATGGATTAAACGTCAAGATTTTTGGTAGGCAATGTACGAATATTTTGATTTCACCAAACCGATTGACAACATCGAACGATCACTTCCATCAAATTCCTAGCCAAGTGGCAGTTTTGAGAAGCGACTTCACTTAGTTGTCTATTCTCTTGATGGATACACTAGCGAACGCCAAAACCTTGTAGAAATCGAATCGAAATGGTGATTTCATAAACAGCTGTTGGAATTACGTCAAAATTTAAAGTAGCCTTGCGCTAGCGTGGATGTAGCATTCACGATCGCACCCTTGTTTCCCTGTGTCCATGAGGGATTAAAAATATAACAACGAAAAAAACAAGATAAAGCTTTTGCAAATGATCGGCAAAAATTCACACATTTGGCTTCTAAGGGCGAGAGTCGAAAGAAATTACAATACAAACTAAAACGTCTATTGTCAAAATGCAAAATAGTTTTGAATTTCTGTTATTTACTCCAATATTACCGAGATGATACGAGTGTCGTAAAATATGTATTTTCTCCTAATTATTTATTTCTTCATGATTTTAAGAACTTGTTGAAAATAATTAAATAATATAATTATATAAGTATGTAGCTCTAAACCATTGTTATTTTCTTTCTATTGATTTTAATTACACAATAAACTCTGCCATAAGTATTTCAAAAGATTGGGTAAACTTCCAAATCGAACAATTTTTTTGATATGTATCACGTTTGTTTACAGAAATTCTATCTGAAGTTATAGGTAACAACCTACTTGGCTTGGTACTCCTTTTTATTTGACCCGTCATTTCATGAACGGTGAACGGACGAAATAAGCGAATGATTGAGTTCGATAACTATAGACTACAGACCGTACACCATAAGTTGTCCTGCCTCAGGAATTGGCAGCATTATATTGGCAGCACGATATTGCCAACATTATGAATCTTTTACCCCATTATGTAAACGTGTGTTTATGTTTTACTTTCATATTTTTATATAAATATATAAGTAGTTAGGACTAGGAAAGTTTTAAATTATGAAACAATAAAAATTTTAAATTATTTATTGAAATTGTTCTGACACTAATTATGGTCAAAAGGAACATAAATAAACAACACAAAAAATTCTTATAAATCGAAATCTTCAAGATCCACGACGATTTTCAGCAGAATTGACTTGTTGCAGGTAGCAATAGCTTCGCTTCTTTATATTATGTATTCTACTCGTGGTTTTCTCCGACATGACTGAAAATGACACATAAAATTTGTATTTGTATAATATAAAATTCAAAAATTCAATATTTGTATATATACAAATAAGGAATATCATAACAAGATAAATTAAATAACCTGGATAATTTACTTTTTATTTTATCTTTTTATGTGAGTAAATCTTATGATCCATTCTAAAGGTATCGTGTATAAAGCTGGTATCCCTATTTTACTTACCAGTTGCATTGATGGTGCAACGCGAGATCGCACTAGATTTAATGGATTTAACTGGGCATGGTCTGGCTTTTCTTCCTCACAAAAGGCACGCACCTTCAACAAAATCTCGTTTGCACTGCTTTTGCATGAATAATTCGAAAAATATTAATTAATAACACAAATACGAGCGCAATACTTCAATCAAACTATGACAGTCTAACAACAAAAGATTGACAACCAATTGTGCCAACTTATCGGCATTTAGCGATGCGATCAGACGTATAGACAAGGCGATAGCTACGCAAAGGTTACTTTGTCTACCAATTGAACTTCGCCATCATTTGAGCTATGATGATTGTCGTTGCGATGCGTGATATCGAAGGAATATGTCAAATCCATACATTTTTGTCTATTTTTGTACGTTTCTACCATCGCTTTCGCTAATCAAATGTTACTTTGTCTAGAGCCAGCTCTCGGTTCACGCATCGTTTCGACCAGAAACGGTTATTCTATACCTGCTAGCTAGTTTAATAAATATGTTTTTATCAGCTATATACCTTTTTACCTCCTAACATCCGATGTCACGGATCAACAGAAACGTTTAATTAGACATCCAAGATGAAATAAATAAAAGTTTTGCCACTTTAATTATTCTGTGGCATCAAGTGTTGTGTTCTTTACGACCGATACGACCAATTTGGAAGTATTGGTGGTTGATGAACTGGGTGTGTCAAGTTTATTGCAGCAAATTGGTCGTGAAAAGTTCTGAATGAATAATGAATTGGATCAAAATTATTTTTAAAATGGGTAGTGGCTTATTGCCGTTTTAGTATATAATTAATTATAAAGGCAGTGTTTTTAAAATATTGTAATGCGGAATGAGATTTTGTAGCACATACATACTCTTTACGTCCTTTTACTAAATCAAATGTGTAAGTAACTTTAAAATGTACCTTGAACATTGTATATGCACAGTTAACGCCAAAAACTGAGCGTTAATTTTAAAATCATCGTATGAGGAAACTACTTCTGCTTTTAGGAAATTGGCTCTGAATCTTTTATTATTTAACCTAAAGTTATCGCTCTGCTGGATTTAGAGCCTTGAACTGCGTTTTTAAATCAAAAATTAATCTAATATAAAAAATAAGTAGGTTTTAATTTACACTAGAGTATTTAAGTTGAGAGATCCAAAGGTTGAACAGTCAGTTGCGAAAGGTATCGAGCGATCCGCGATGTTATGTCACGAGCGCGCGCTGAACGCGACCCGCGTGGGCGGTGCAGGGCGCGTAGAGATGCTGATCTCATCGATACCGGTCGATGACTTATCGATATCGAAAAATATTTTATTGATGGGAATAATAGGGAAAGTGGAGTGTAGTGGAGATCTCTTTGTTTTTATTATACAATTATGAAATATTTTTTATTCATATTATTTTTCATTGAGTAAATAAACAAAATCAGTTTACTGAATAGCGTATTAATTTGTTTATTCTTTTTGAAGTAAATTAGGTTACTAATAATTCAAGGTTAATTCTTTAATTAACTTGACGATGTAATAAATGTGTTCACCCAGTTATCGGACCCTACAAAAGTAAAAATAACTCCTTCTGTCTTTATGTGTTTACTACATGTTGCCACTTTTTAGAAAGATTTATAATAATATGTGCACTATACCAAGCGGTATGAAAAGCGCCTAATGCGAGCTGAACTTAGCCAGCTTAGGTTTCAACCTGGATTAAATTTTATCCACATCAATCGTTCTTAGCTTTAACTTACTTTTAGACAGTAAATTTTATCGATAATCGATAAAATTTCTTGATATTCCATCACTATCGTCTCAGGCGCAATCTTCGCCAAACCCGTAGCGGCTGTGGCGACAGACGACATAAGGTCACAGTACGGTCCCTTAAAATATAGCCTTGTACGATAAATGTCTAATGTCATTTCATTTCAGTGTTCCATTACAATTGCTTTGCTTCTTTTTGTGCCCTTGAGGATGGATTGATTGACATTGTTGTTAAGTTTTTTTTTATTTACTGATCAACGTTCGTTATTTTAATGTTGTAGGTACTTATATAGCTCAACTTATATAGGGACGAATGGTGTTTATTGTTTGCCTGTTACATTGGAAGTCAATTTCTACCGTAAATCTAATATAAAAAATATTTAAAAGTACAACTGACGACCTCTGTTGCGCGGTGGGCGTAGGTCCGCCTGCGACGCAGTAGGTAGCGAGTTCGATTCCCGCCTTTAATGATATTTGTTTCGGGTATTCTGGTCGTGTTCTCTTGTATAATAAAAAATATCATTCTACGTAATACATTGTTTTATGTAGTATCAGTGTAGGGGTCAGCTAACGATTATCGAATACAACACTTTTTTTAAATGTGCTTCTATAAGGAAGCTCAAGCTTAAGGTTCTACTTTAAAGACGCCAGTGCGGAAAAAAGAGAAGAGGAAGTAAGAAAAATACTGGCATGGAAACTTTCACCAGATAACAAGAGGAGAGTGAGTCAGAAAAATACTTACAGTTATCGCTGGAACGAAAAATACAATATACCGAAACGAAAATGGTTTTTCCTTCGCAAGCTGCCGGAAGTTTTTTAGACTGTCTCACTTGCTTACGAACCGCATGGCGAATAGAATACCTATATCAAATGACCGGAGAATGCGAAATTAAAACCATCAGTTACTAAAACTCTGAAATGGGATGATGCCGATTGGTCAACGAATGTACCAGACAAGTTAATTTAATTCGATCCTGATTATAAAACGTGATTAATGAATGTAGACATTTCCGTGTACCTACCTTCTTTTGAACCGGATACATGAGCACGCAAAAACTATGAGGTTGAATGAGTAAGTACGCTATGATTCAAATCTTATCTGAACTTAATCTACAATGCTATCGCTCGAAGGATGTTCTCGAAATTCCATCAATTATTAATCATAGCTAGTGCTATGTACATAATATACAGGGTTATAGGTAGATGATCAATAATCTTTTAAAGGCAACTTGGGTAGATTAAGCCTAGCAATTTTTGTATTATGACTTTTGACGTAATACAACTCAACCCCTCCAACTAACGCAACCCCTTTCCTTCTTTGCTAAATACCGACACACAACCATAAGCGACGCCTCGTACCTCGTCATGTATCGACTTGTCTTAATCTGTTACTGGCTGGTGCTGCGTTCGTATTATGGCTTTAATCTGTGACGAAGAGCTAAAAAGATCAGAACTGTAAATTTACTTATATTTTTTTTTTGTATGGAAAAAAGTAATTGAATAAGACAAAGGCATAGAACAAAAGTTTTTCGTCTTGATCTACCCTAGTCGCCTTTAAGAGGTAATTGATCATCTACCTATAACCCTAAAAGAAAGTGTTAGTTACACTTTTTATAACTCAAGAACGGCGGAACGTATTTGGCTGAAAATTAATGGGGAGGTAGCTTAGAACCTGGAGTTCACAAAGCATTTTTACCCGCGGGATAGTACAGGGACTCTCGGACGAAGTCGCTGGTAAACGCTAGTGCGAATTTATGATTTGTTATGAAGTTGATAATGCTTGAACATGGATTTTACCTGTAATCCTCATCTGTATTCATTACAAAGATGCGCCAATAATCTTGTGGCATTACAATATCTTTGTGTGAATAAATAGTGATGTTTGTATATCTTTGAAAACCGGGAAAATATTATTTCGATTAACAAATAACTTCAAATACCTCTTCTCTTCTCTCCTCTTGAAGGCGGCCAGTGTCTGGAATTGTTCTTTATCTATTGGTAGATAGAAAAGTTGTTCTAGGCAGGTGATCCCGCTCCACTCCATCCATGATTTCATCCTGCATGCGTCTCTTCCCATCAAAAAAATATGGAGACTCAGAGAGGCTAGCATGAATTTGCCTTATTTATTAAAACGGGAAAGGTTTTCGTTTACTTCCGCTATGATGTCAAAGTTGTACCGTTGTAATGGAACAAATCAGTCAAAATTATTCGAATACTACAATCGAAGTTCGTATGAAACTACTGTATGGCTATTAAACTACCAATTGTAGATCCTCTTAGTATTCGGTAGGGGCTCGCTAAATGTGTGGAAGTATACAAAATCTTATAAAGTTTTCGTAAACTATGCAAGGCGCAAAAGTAATTTTTAAAAGGGATATTTACCAAGATTTGAGTTTTGTCTAAATATCCCGTATGATAATAACCATGACGCCCAGAAGCGAAAATATTCTGAGTACCTACCTACTCACTGAATGACATAGACTGTTGTACCGATCTTGAATACATATGACACGCAGTCCTCAGAGCATTAAGAATAAAGGATTCCCATTCTGGAATCCTAATGAAAGACTCTAAAACTGCAGTAACTCAGGATTTTTAGTGCAGCCCTTCAGCACCGCAAGAATTCAACATGACCACGGCAATATTGACGAAGAAGAATGAGCCCTGTCCAGAACCAAACGGAATACTCCAGAACCGTATTTTCCCAGATTTGTATCCAGCCTTTCAGCATTGCGGGCACTCCACCTGTCCATGGCAATATTCCGGGAGAGCCAGTCCCGTATCGTAAAAGGAAGACTATAACCGCGTGTCCCATGATCTTTATTCTGCCTTTCATCATTGCGGGCTCCCCACTTGTCCTTGGCCATATACCAGGATGCCAGTCCCGGAATCATAAAAGGAAGACTCTAAAACCACGTGTCCCATGATCTTTTCCCAGCCCTTCAGCATTGCGGGCACCCCACCTGGCCATGGCAATATTCCGAGAGAGCCAGTCCCGGAATCGTAAAAGGAAGGCTCTAGAACCGCAGTGTCCCAGGACCTTTACCCAGCCCTTCAGCACCGCGGGCTAAAGGGACGCACCGACCGTGCCGCCCCGCCCTCCATTGTCCCACCAGATTATAATAATTTCCCGCCAAATCAAACCGTTCGGCATCGATCGACTCTTGCGCATTGATTTAATAACATCAATGTAAATGTGCTTTGTCGTGAGAAATTGTTTGGTCTTTTTATGTTCAAAGACAAAGCTACGGTTGTTTTGGTTTGTTTATTAGACTGCATCATGTTGTTTAACCATATTAATTCAGATTACTTCTGGCGTCTGATAAGACTTATTAAATATCAGCTTATAAGCTATAATAAGTTTCTTTAATAGATAGTTATTTTTTCACCAACCATCAAAATGAATCGAGAATGATCGATTATAATAATTTACGTGTGTGAGTACTTCTTACAAAAGAAAAAATAAATGTACACTGGACTATTCCAATAAAAATAATCAATACCTTACCACAGAACAACCGAACAGATCATAGAACAAAACAATATAAAACGGTCATAGTAAAACGGTTGTCCATCTTCACCAGCAGTTTGATCCTATACCTGCATTGCATTTCATAGAAGTAAATACAATTTTACAAATCTATCTATACTAATATTATAAAGAGGAAAGATTTGATTGTTTGTATGTTTGTTTGTTTGTTTGTTTGTTTGAATTGAATAGGCTCCGAAACTACTGGACCGATTTAAAAAATTCTTTCACCATTAGAATCCTTAATTTTCCGTGATGAACATAGGCTATATAATATTTTCAAAAAAGTTAGGGATCCGCATGAAAAATTCAATAATTGAACCGTGGGCTGTATATTCAACCTCTTTTTCTATTATGGCGCGTCAGAATAGAAAAAGAGGTTGTATAGCGCACGGTGCTATACAACCTCTTTTCTCTACGGCCAGTGTCAGTTTTGGAATGTCGAGTCAATGTCAAAAACCCCAATGCTGTTAAAAAACGTAAAGATCCGTATGAAAACTGTGAAATCCATCGTTTTAGTGTGTATAATTTCTGAAATTTTTGTTTAATACCCGTGCGAAGCCGGGGCGGGCCGCTAGTGTAATATAAAATATATTGCTTACTATCACCGACCGACGCCGACGGATCGGATATAAAATGCAAATATAACGAGTGTGAGGAATAGTTAAATTATTTATTAAATTCTATCAGAATTTGATATGTTCAGAGGTTTTGAAGGTATGACCTAAAAGTAAGTTAATAGAAAGTATCATTGAGTTTGAAATAATATGTGAGTTTTTGATCTCAAGGAAACGTATTTATTGTTTGTAATTAATCGCTGTTTTGATTCAACTTCTTACGTATTTTCGTTATTTCTAGTATCTTTTTTTAGCTCTCAGATCCAGACATTTTTATTAAATTAATATAAAATACGCAATTCCATTATCTTCCTCTCAGCTTATTCAAGACATAATTAACACATCGCGTGTTACCCGACCAAGAATAATATTACTAATTCTTGAACCAATCATTCTAAACTACACCTTCTCACATTATAATAGCATTTCAATTCCCATAAAACCATTGACTGCGTAGCCCGGTAGCCTGTTATACTTAGCGTTTTTAGGGTTCCGTTCCCAAAGTTAGTAATCCTCTGGTATCCGGTCGTGCATCTGATTCATGCATGAACCGTAATAGGCATACCTAAGGTTATGGTTCATGTTCGAAATACTTCGTGTAGGTATGAGTTCGACTCACAAAACTCAACAAGAAAATAGTTTTTTTCCAACCCGGTTTCTCTCCGGCCACGAAGCGAACTCATGTTTAGATATCAGATGAGCAAATACACGTAGATTCATGAAATTTTCAAAATTTGAGTACCTAATAAAACTGTAACAACATCAAGAAATAAAATAATTTGCGGAACACTTCATTCGCGAGCCTGACTCACACTTTGTATACAAAACAATTCAACGACATGCGACTATGCGTTTTATAAGCAAAGTGGTAAAGTTAAGTTTAGCTTGAGAGGGAGCAGGTAAGACCGGTAGCCCGTACAATGAGCGATCACTCATGTTTAGATACGTGATTACATACTCGTTGCGCCTCGGGGATTTGAATAAAGAATGCATTTATGGAAGCTTCTCTTTTTAAATTGGCTCGTGTGAAAATGCTTGAGGCCTTTGTAGGTCTGTTTGAAGAGTTTAAACTTATTTTAGCGCAGAACTGAAATATACTCTCTACGCACAATGTGCACACTTTTTTTTAGTAAAGGAAATTATATATTTCGAATTGTAAGAAAACTTACACCTATGAAACAGGAGTATATATGAATTCCACTGGTAGCAATGCAACTAATGGACGACTAAAACCAAACTGAATTTAATAAAACTTTTTAAACTTTCACGATTTGTTGACATAATTAAAGAATAATTATCGGGTATTTATCGCGTACTTTTTGTTTTTATTTAAACGTAGGGGAAAATAAAAACAAAAGGTACGCGATAAATACCCGATAATTATTCTTTAATATGAATTTAATAAATTTGACACACATAGAAATTACATTAAGACATGAGTAGGTATTTCATACACTTAAAAATAAATACTTTATTAACTAAATATTTTAATCTCATATAAAACATATTTACAGAGAAACAAACATGTGTGCGGTTTTGTATCAATGAAAATTTTCAGTCTAACTTGTTAAGTAGGTAGTTTTGTCGTGCTTGAAAGGGTAACATTAATCCAAACTTTCGCATTTACAACATTGGTGCGATATATATCCCGAAAGATCGCAGGCGAAGCCATGTGCAAACGCTAGTAAGGAAATAAACTAAAAATAAATCTTCACCTCAAACCATTTTGAATTTAAATTAAAATAGCTTTGGTCGAACAGCAATCGAATAAAATATTCAACATTCTTTGTTTTCGCGCCTCGATATTTGTCAACGTTGCGAAAGTGCGTTAACCGTTGCGTGGCAGGTTGGGTCGCTTCGACACCACACTTTTCGGTCACCGGTAAATCACCCGGGGCTCATTCCTGAGTGTACCGACATTTACTTAAGAATATATAGACGCAGATGGTGTTTTGGGTAGCCTGGTGAAATTATAGTCGTTGGAAAGGGTTCTGTTACCATAGAGATATAGACCCCTTCTGTCTTTGGTTCTGTCAAAATGACACTGACAACTGAAGTGGAGCCTCCCCGTATCTGGCAATCATGATAGAGCGACAGATAAAAATATGGCGCTCGAGGCATGACACCGGGTCTTGGGAAGAAACCACAATTGTAGCAGTTGTTTTATTGAGTTTTGGTCTAGGTATACTCCCTCTAATCTGGGCCAGCTAGTATCGGCGAGCCTAAATCAGGTCGTGGGATGTAACCCATGCCTTCACGCCCATGGTTTTCCAAAAAGAGTATTCTTGGAAAAGGAAAAGGTTTCACATCAAAATGGCGTCCAATGGCTAGCTAATCGGAAATGAACCGGGACGCGGCAAAAAGGATAATTCTGCGCCGTTAAACGTACAGGAAATATCATGATCCCTAGTATCCTGTGGAAATAGCAAGCGCTATGGATTTTCAGTTCTGCAAGGGTTTGTATGTGATGG
Source organism: Eupithecia pulchellata (assembly GCA_963931895.1). Classification (NCBI taxonomy): domain Eukaryota; kingdom Metazoa; phylum Arthropoda; class Insecta; order Lepidoptera; family Geometridae; genus Eupithecia; species Eupithecia pulchellata. The sequence goes on from OZ007540.1 coordinate 4,011,718, forward strand.
TGGTAAGGTCTGATCGTTCCACATTGAAATTATTGGTTTTGTTAACGCTCAATTGATTTTACATACCAAGGTACTAAAGGTAGCATGTTAACTTTGCAAGCAGTTCAAGTTAATTAATTTGATGTGACCATACCTACATTTAATTAACCCAAACTGAAGAAAAATCTTAGAAAGAAACTAAACTTTCTTGGTTCAACAAAGTCACAAGTAGGTGATTGATCAAATCTGTTCAATGTGACCCTATGAGGCATAGCTGGTGATAATGTGTCCCAAAGTGTGAACGATGATGTACTGAGGTGGGAGAGGGCACCTATGTTGCATCTTTCTGCTGTGATTTATTGTTTTCAGATTTCTGTCAAAATAGAGAATGCCATACAGTGTGATGAAGCTACATTGAGCATTGAGGTGAACAAGGACATCCATGTTGCAATACAAAATGGAGCCCGATGATGGGATGTCATAAAAAAACAACTTTACATGGTCGGTAAGAGAATGAAGAGTGCCTGTTGATTAAGATAGGCCACATCAACCAACATTATTGGTTTGGGATTCGAAGTAAGTGTTTATTTTTATAAAGAAAAAAGAGAATGAAACAATAAAATAATATTTCTGTTGATTATGAAATACCCAACACTTTGTATTAAGTTGCTGTTCTACTGTGTTACCTTCATGTATCTGTTCAGTTAGGTACTCATTCAGAATTGTGTAATGTTATGTTGCACATGTTACTAAAATAAACAAGAAAATTACAGACTTGATATTGATGTTGAGGAGTGAAGTAAGTATAAACAAAAATACCTTCTTTCTAATACCTAACAGTATAGCTACCCGCAAACACAGATGATCATGCTGTGTGATTTATTATGTTGTCGTTTACTTTCTACTATAGCTTTAGATGTGTTTTGTTGTTTACTCTGGACTTTCTTGTGTTGTATTCTACTAGGTATAGCTTTTGATGTGTTTTGTTGTTTTCTCTTGTTCACATGGTTGGTTTCATTCTGTTTCTATACAGTCGGGGTTGTTTTTGGTTTTTCCTCGGTTTCTTGGACTTAGTGGGCTGTACACGGTGGTACAAATGGGCATATTGAGTATGGTGTCTCAATATAAGTGGGTTGTACACGGTGGTACAAATGGGCATATTGAGTATGGTGTCTCAATATTAGTGGGTTGTACACGGTGGTACAAATGGGCATATTGAGTATGGTGTCTCAATATTAGTGGGTTGTACATGGTGGTACAGTGTTGCATGGCAGAACTGATGTGTGCATCGTTCAATTTTGTGTTGTGTCTAAACAGTGATCAGATGTTGTTTGTTTATGGAGATAGTTCCATCTTGTGAGTCTAGTCTGATTAATTCAGTGTTGGCTTATGGATAACTGATGTGTTTTTGTTTCGGGTCCTCTCATCTCTCTGGTAGTACCACCGCGGATCTCATCTGTGGTCGGTAACTATCACTGGTTGTTTCCTAGTTGTCTGCACATGAGTGGGGCCTATACTAGGGCCGTTCTCACGAAATGGAGCGTTGTGGATGGCAAAGAAGTTGAGTGTGGTTATTGTATGTTGATGTTTTAACCTTCAACGTATCGCGGGCTGAAGCTAGCAATGTTCTTAGTTTGTGGATGGAGGTGTCTGTGCTGCGGTAAGTAACGTGCGTGCGGCGGGGCCAACTTGTGTCTGACTGATCCGTGCGTTGATCTCGGAAGGTTTATTGTCAGGTTGGACGAGCGATTTTGTGTAATTTTGGGTCTTTGTGCATTTCAGCACTGTCTGTGGTGATTGCGAGGAGCGTGGATGCTCCAAGGTGAGAGTATCATCGAGTCAATTGCGATCCCAAATCGTACCAGCTAGATAAGCCAGGTTAGCGAGATTTTTGTTGGCTATTTCTCCGGGCTGAGAGTGGCTGTTCATCGGGCTGGCATGGCGGAGGCTATTTCTCCGACAAGACGGTGTGGATCTGTCTTATTTTTGTGTAAGTGGCTAAGTATCAAGGTGGTCAACAACTTAGTTATTCTAGGTACCTACCATATATGTGGTCGTGGTGGCTAAGACTAGCGTCCGCGGACGGCCGCATGTCAGGTAGGCCGTATAGACGCAGATGGTGTTTTGGGTAGCCTGGTGAAATTATAGTCGTTGGAAAGGGTTCTGTTACCATAGAGATATAGACCCCTTCTGTCTTTGGTTCTGTCAAAATGACACTGACAACTGAAGTGGAGCCTCCCCGTATCTGGCAATCATGATAGAGCGACAGATAAAAATATGGCGCTCGAGGCATGACACCGGGTCTTGGGAAGAAACCACAATTGTAGCAGTTGTTTTATTGAGTTTTGGTCTATACTCCCTCTAATCTGGGCCAGCTAGTATCGGCGAGCCTAAAAATATATTAATAAAGTAAAATCTATATTTTTTTACTTAAGAATATATTAATGAAGTAAAATCTATACTTATATAATGAAGAGAAAACTTTTGATTGTTTGTTTGAATTGAATAGGCTCCGAAACTAATGGACCGATTTGAAAAAATCTTTCGCCGTGAATCCTAAATTTTTCCTGATGAACATAGGATATAGAACATTTTCAAAAAGGTAAGGTATGCGCATAATATAATAAATTTTTGTTAAATAGATAGGTACCCGTGCGAAGCCGGGGCGGACCGCTATTATTAATAAAGTTAAAATATCCAGTTTGTAAATAAATAATGCTGGACAATCCAAGAAAACGACCGGAACACCCAGAACATCTGCAGATCGTGCAATCATTTTTCCCGAGACAGGATCGAACCCGCAACCTCTTACGCAAGCGTAACTTCGCTTATATTATAGTATCATACATGTACCGAGATCTGGTGAGTAACTGTCGCAGCGGATGAGCATTGCCATACAGCAGTAATGCAGCCGGTATGTTGGGGAGCCTTCCGATTGTATTGATATGGATCAGTTGAGCTATCCGTACATTATTTACAGCAGCCTGCAGTTAGCTCAATTATAAATACTAGTTCTAATTTGTTCTCTTGTTATAGTTTTGAAGAACTTAATGCATTATGAACATTTATCGGATTCTTCAAAAGTTTGGCGAGAGAAACTGTGTATTTCTATGGTAATAAGTAGCGGTGGTATAGAAATTAATGGAAGAAAACCTATTAAGTGGGATAAAGGCAATGATAATGATTCTGGTTAAGGTATTGGGACAAAAGCTGTTGTCAAAGGCTGGTTTCCCATAAACTAAGAGCACTGCAGAACGCACCAGCTCCGCTAATGTTATCTGCGCGTACGCTGTCCGTGTGATGCATTGCGCGCGCAGGTTTTGATTAACGAAATTAATTTGTCACACCCAATGGTTGTAATTAATTTGTAGTATACAAGAATAATTTCCGTTGATTTGTTATCGGTGTCGGATTTTCTTTTTTGAAGAAGCCTTCGGATAGTTTGTAATGAAGACATCAGATAAGTTTTATGGTTGTGTAAGATTTTGTATTTGATATCAGTGATTTAATATTGGACTTATTTCTTTGTCTTCTTCGTAGCTTCTCTCTTCGTAAGTACCTTCGATGGCGCCTGTGGCGTTGGTCGAAGATCCTGCGACGCAGGATGTTGCGGGCTCAATTCTCGCCTCGAGACAAATCTATCGAGCGCTGAGGCTCAGCGGGTTTTTAAAAAAATATTTGAGCGTCTAATCAAAGCGACGCGCCGCGACAAGATCAGAACACAACGCATCAGCGAAGCCAACACGTCTTGGGGATGTCTTCAACTTTTATTATTCATACGTATCACTTGAGCTACCTGTAGATTGTTTACAACAGTCTGCTGTTAACTCCCTTGTATCAATTGTAAGTAGTAGTCCTAATTTGGTTATTTATTTTAATAGATAAATAATTAACACAAGCTCTTTAGCGCTAAACTTTTGGCTAGATAATGTTGTGAGAATAGTCCAGCAATATTTATTTTCTGTTTTCTTTGTGTAATATAGGTTTCTTTGTTTCTCAAATATTTCTACAACAAAAGTGTCTGCTATACCAATATATTTGCGTCCTATGTGGTCATACTCGACCATAAATCAGGTAGATAGAAGTAAAGATGTTCTTCAAGATCACATCTCTATTCAGGTAAGTACCATCTCAGCATGAGAAGTCCGAGAGCTTCCAAACAGCAATTAAGATAACAACGTGTCCACTTCCCACGTCACGTAAATTAAACACGTCCAAACAACCTCCTTGACCACCTCGGAGCCACAAAAATTAATGAGACTGATATGATTTGTCAGCGTCAATGGCGGCGTGTAAAAAACCAATTTGCCCAACATATCCTTAAAATGATTAGACTATTGGACCCTTCCCCAAAGTAGTTAATTATACAATCAATAATGATTATTGACCTTATAAAATTGTCAATAGAACCGTCGGAGTATAGGCGGAAAAGGTTCCGACAGGTGTCTGAAAAAACAAAGGCAATTTTGTCTAATAAAGCATAATTAAAAACAAATTTTATTGTGACTATTCAAGCGTTACCTTCCTGGATTTTATATATTTTAATTAATGAAATGGTTTATTGGGAAGTCGGTCCAAGTGATGATATTAGTCAAAATGATCCTTCATATTGTAAGATTTGTCACGGCGGAGAAGAGATAAATCGGGTGCTATAAAAGGTGGGTTTATGGTCCGGTGTTCTATCGGTTCTTATTATGAGCTATAGATTTCTATTCGGTCCGGTCCGTTATTGGCTCTATTTTCTTTCATTGCCAGTATTTATTTGAACGCCATCGCACACGTTTTATTATTTACCAATATTTGATACTTATAAATAATTAAACTAATAAAAACAATGCTGGGTAGTTCACACAGTATCATGTACCCTAAAGCTGAGCAGAGCTTGTGTTATATGTACTAGATGAATTATTATTTATTTATGAAACAAAATCTACAACTCTAAGAGATGTAGATTTTGTTTCATAAATCTTAATAATAAACAACTTATAATATAAGCTACAGCCAAAACAGGATTTACATTTTATGCAATTAATCTGAAATTGACTATTACTGAAATTTAAACAGAGCAGCTAAGAATAAATGATATACTTAATATAATATATAGCTAGATCTTTTTTATTATACATAGAAAACAACCAGAACACCCGAAACTTATAACTGCAGATCATACCCATGTCCAGCTGTGGACGTATACCTACGCTAATGATGACGTTGAAAGAAACAAAGATAATAAGGTTTTTTGTCTATGAGATGGCCGTTTTGTGTGGAGAATTTGAAGAAAACTCATGTAGGGCATTGCGAGATTTTCACATACACTTTTATTTGAATTTAAAAATATTAAATAGTTAACCTACGTCAAAATATAATAACTTCAATACAATAGAATCAGATATTAACAGAAATAATATAAGGCACGTGGTATTCTAAAAACACAACCACAAATAACTGCTCTATAATTTTCATAGCAAATAAGTACCTATTACGTAACAGCCTTATATCACTATGCAATTAAAATTGGTGTGTCTGTCAAAACGTCCTTCAGTGGCATAAGATGGGTCTTTTCGTACCATAGAACCTATTATTACCTCGATTATTACTGCTGCAGTTGAAATCTGATAGAATAATTAGCTGTTTTATACCGTTTAGAATGGAACTTGAAGATTTAAAAAAAGGAATAATTTAACTGTTCAGTGGAAGATTTCAAACCATACCATAGAGATTGGAATTAAGAAGAAACTTTTTAGAAAATAAATATGATTATTATTTTAGAACCATAGATAAAATAAACTCATTCGTCCATAGTCGTTCTAACCTACCGTTACAATAAGAGAGATCTAAGCTCTTCGATGCACAAACTTCAAGCTTATTTACAGACCAAATCTACCATCGTTTACGGCACACAATTAATTGTGTTTTATAATTTTATCAAAATATTTATAGATAAAACTTTGATCACAAAAATATATTCGTCATATTTCGGTATAATAATGATCTTGTTACGTAAATTTACTCATAAATTATAAGAGAAAAACTTTTTACCTACTGAAAAAGTTGGTTTTTACTATACGATATTTTAGAATTTACTCATAATAATGAGGGATGGTTCTAGATGGCAGCTATTCACACAATATTTCAATGATAACAAATATACCGAATTAGTATTCCTTTAACAAAACAAAATACCTAGAAATAAATGAGAAGTAGTAGGTATTTATAAACGAAACATTTCAGTTACACTTACACAGTTACTGCAGATGTTGCAAGCAATCAATAAAATTTGCAAACAACAAAATTATTTTCAACATTAACATTCCAACTGCCCAAATAATGTCTAGAAATAAATGGGCAGCGAAACCAAATTCAAACAACAATCCAAATAATTACCTTTGATCAAGTAAATTCATTCGGTAACGTGACGTATTTTGAATTGATTAGTTTCGATTCTCTATGAAAATCGTGAGTTCCTCTCTATTCTCTATGGGTTATGCATGTTTTATTTGTAATTTGGGTGATACGGAAATTGTTGAAAGCCTTCAATGCAATTGCATGCAAGAACCCAATTAAAGGATATTGTAAATAAACGGACTTGAGTATGGTGAAGTTAACCAAAATTACACGTTACATTATTTTGAATTTAAAACTGTTTTTGCGATTTATCTCCCCAAATTTCAATCGACTGTCCAAGATTAGTTAAATAGGGTATACACTTATTATATAATACTATTGTATGCGGTAGAGATCACTCTTGAGCGATAAGACCACCTGCTACGTCTCTGACGTAGTTTTAGATATCAAAAGATTTACGAGCAGCAAAGTGTATAAGTATGAAAATTGCTAGACGCAGATTGTCGAATTTATATGCATACAAATTTTATTTATATTTTTTGTTACTAATTTTAATTTTAAATATTCTTTCCTAGGACGGCGCACGCGAGTGGTGGATGTTCTACTATCCAAAGGCGTTCGATCCCTATTATATGTAAACACACAAGTCGCTTTCGGATAGCCGAATCCGCATATTTACAGACAATCCGATCCGACAATTAGACAAAAAATCGGACGGCCGCTAACCCCTAGCAACGCGTGACCCATGTGCTGCTGGTATAAATGTAGTAGTTTATGTATTATTTTTTATAAATATACATTCTTTATTATAAGTATGTAGACATGTCATAAATTAAAGGTCAGATGCAACTCGCGCACTTAGGGATCCGTATAATTTTAAACCCCCGTAGGTTTAGATCCATGGAATTGCAAGTTATTATTTTCAAATTTTCCCTTTTACTCCTGCTACAAGATCTTGCTTCGTGAACGTAAGTAACCTCTAGGTTTCGTATACATTTGATTCCTTTGAAAATTTTGATTTAGCGATATCTCCACGCTTTCCTGAAAAAAGGGGTTTAACCGGTGGAGACCACAAAATTATCCAATACGGTTCCTTATTTTTGAGATACAGAACCCTAAAAACCATAAGTGTCCATGATACTGACACATGCAGGACAATGATGAAGCCAACACTCGACCACCATGCAATCCGCATGTAGAAATTAGGTTACATTGTCGAAGATATGTTGCGAAAGCTAATTTCATGGTGCTTTACTGGCAACCGCAGTCGACGGGTTAAACGATGTGCTGAGATGATTCATCGCACTCGAGATGTATCAGACACAACCTACCAGTGGCTTAACTATACGATACCTACCCTAATTTTTTATTTTTTTTGTATTAGTGGCTTTTGATTTTCTGCGACCATGACAAGCTTATTCGACCTCGTGGTGCGGCGGCGATGGTCCGCCTGCGACGCAGGAGTTTGCGAGCTCGGTTCCCGCCTCAGGACAAACGTACGATCAGATATCATGTTAAAAAAATATCTATGTGATTTATTGTATTAGTTTATCAGTCATCTAGTACCCAACTTCTTAGCTTGGGACTAGATGATACAGTGTCCAGCATTATCCACTTACTCCGTCCGATTCACCCCAAAACCTTGCAAACAACTTGATACCATGGTATTTAAAATGATGTACGAATTAAACCTTATTTTAGATTATGAAATAAAAAACATACCAAATATAAAATCATCTTCAATTGTTGCAATTGTAAGCTAGTTCTAATTGGTTAGTATTTTCTTGATAAAAATAATTATACATACTTTTGAACTTGTCAATTAGGACATAATATCATAATTATCATTGGGTATGAGGACATTTGCGCAATTAAGCGATATACTCTCTACGACGGCTATAGTTTAGAAAGTTGCGGATTTCACCCCTTTGTAGGGAATTTTATTCTCTTTCTTGTCTGATCTTGCCTTCCCCTACCCTACGTCCTTCCCCATAGCGAGAAACATGCCCCCATGGTCTAAAGTCTAAACGATAATTGTGCTTATTCAGCCAGAAGATGCGATTCTCGTGTAGGCGGCGATAGGTGGTGCCTTACAGATAATGATGGAGCTAATTCGCTGGCTTTGTGAAAGCTAGTACAGTACACTCAACGATGTAAATAACTCACACAAAAACAAATATTTAATACGAATGTAAGGGAACCTTGTCTTTTTCGGTGTCCGCTTACATTTCATCATTCGTTAAACTGCGTTAGTTTTCATGGCAAAATACTTTATTCCTATTTTTTTGTAATTTGCCCGTCACTGGACTAATAAACTAATAATAAAGATGTCATTTATGAAAAAAACAACAAAAATCTCGTAAAAACAAGAACCATCATTGAGAGATTTGAAGAATTTAGGAAGTTCCATGAAAGCGAGTGCGCGTTGAAATCTTTTGCATGCCTAGTATGGTAGCACAAGTGCTAGAAAAGAACTAAGCGACACTGGGGGCCGGGCAGCAGCGACCTCTGCAGAACAACTCCACCGAACTGCGATCCCCAACCCGCATGCCCAGCGTGAGGATTATGGGCAACCCCCAAATGATAAATATTGCACTCTATTCAGATCGTTAGGCGCTCATTAGGGGAGGCCTATATCCAGCATAGGACTATTATAGGTCGATGTTGTTGTTGTTGTGTTCATTCATTGATGAGTAAGTGAGTGAGTGGAGTTCATTTCGAATGATTATAATTGCTCTGTCTTTTCCGCTGCACTATTTGTTCATGGAAATAAAAGTATGCAGATTGCTCTAGCACGTTAATATGAGTCTGATAATGTGAGAGATAGTATGATGAGTCTCTTATATTAGTTCTATAAAATATTATTAGTAGCTTATATGATGACTGTACTGAATTGGGTTTGAGCTGGGTGATTTATGAAGAGTATAAATCTAGTCATTATTTCTGTTTGAGCTCTGTGTGTAATCAATTTCAAGCAAAATCGTAGATATTTTAGGGCGATTCAAAAATGGAAATTTACATTTCACAAGAAAGAGAAGCTTCATTAACCATAGTGGAATCGTCAGGAATCTTTCGTAATTCGAAATTTAAAATATATACAGATCAACAAACGTTGCCAATAAGGAGAGTAGTGTCCTGTCTATACAATGGTACCAACATCTTAATTCCGAAGAATATGTTATGTTGGTAGAATTGACTCATTTCATCATAATTAAAATTTCGAAATCAGAACTTATAGCCCACATCCGTGTTTAGTACCGTAAAGGATGACTAACAAAGTTGCAACAGCTATTTTGAACTCTCTAGCTTTGCGTTAAGGGTGTTACTTATATCAGTGATCTGAGATGGTATCAACGTCCACGGTAGCCCAGTTCAGCGAGAGAGCATAAAAATGTTCCCACGGCATAGATGGGAGATGTTCGCGTTTTTTTAGGACTGTCACGATTTTCTGTGCAGTTTCTTTGTCAACGTAACCTAAGATATTTTATTTCATAATAATTGTGGGTGATTCTATCTACAAGTACCTATGTAATAAATAATATATCAACAGGTCTGGTTTTATACAATTGAAGTAAGGAGCCATATCGTGGATAGAAAGTTTAACTTTTTTTTATTCTAAATACTTGATATTTACTTGATAACAATAACTCTAATACATTGCAAAATACCTAAGTTGTGATGTGTAGGTACTAGATGACTGATATACTTAATACAGTATAATTACCAAAGTATATAGAAATTTTGTAGAAAATGACCAGAACATTCTGCGTCATTATACGTAAAGATGGTTTAATTATTCTGACGCAAGAGGTATTGTGTCAATGTTCAGGTTCAACGAAAACTGAGAAACCTATGTGACACATCGTAAGAACAAGTTGGTTAGTCAGATCTTGCGTATATGAATACACTTTCCGACGCATATTCTGATTTTTTTAACTTTATGGCTTGTTAAATTACTGATGTTGAACTTATTCTTTCACTTTTAATAATTAACCTACGCGTGGTAACAGGGGTGAGTTTTGGTCGGTTTTGTTTTAAGTAGGTAATAACCGTAACCAAGTTTGATGATAAAGCAAATGCTATGGACAGCTTAGTTTGCGAAATTTAAATGAAATTTTAGAGATGCAAAAATATATCTTGCAGAATTAGTCCCACCTAATCGACACAAAATTCTAAGACTTCCCACATCGAAGCAAACAAACAAAACACGATCTACTCGCTTACGGCGCGAACTACACAATCGTACCAACATACTAAGCTAATCTGTGCCAATACTGCCAACACAATGTGCGGAAGTATTGGTTTAGCTCACCAAATCGTTACAATGGCGCTGTTGCTTGAGGGGAGATAGTGAAAATGTTTCTTGCATAAGATGTTACAAAAACTGACATTACCAACCACGCAATAACTTTAACAACCTTCTTCGTTCTGGAAGATGTACCGTGAGCAAGTTCCTCACGGGGTGGACATGACTTATTAAGATTGCAAGCAAATGCGAAGCGATATCGAAACAGCTATAATAGAATGATGTTGCGATTGATAGCGCAACATCATTCATTGTGGCGATCTTTGGGGAAGGACTATGTCCAGCGATGGACGTGGTGAGCGATGATAATGAGTGGCTTCAATCCTTAGCTTAGTTTGATATCGAGGCGACTAACTTTCCTGGCCGGGTGTTGTGCTCGGTACAGCAGCGTCGTTGGTCGTCACCAAGGACATAACAGTCTAAGTAACAACTGACACATCGGTCTTATCTTTTCTAAAAGGCTTAAGATATCAGATTATCTAGGTAGAGAGGGAAAAGCTTGAAACAATTTTTTTTCCCAACTTGACAACTAACAAGGTAAAAGCTACTAGTTTATATTATCTTAATGTGATTGAAGTGCACAAAAAATCAAAGTATTCACTTTAGTTCCTAGTTCTTAATGTTATTTCAATTTCAATTTTTATTGTTTGTTTGGATTCAAAAGACTCCGAAACTACTGGGACTATTTAAAAATTCTTTCACCATTATAATTCTACAACCCTTAACGAACATAAACAATAGAATTTTATCAAAAAAGTAAGGGGTTCGTATTAATTTCTCCAAAAATGTAACTTAACGTGTATGTGGAAGTGTCAAAATTAAATTTTTTGAAATACCAGTGCAGAACCGGAGTGGGTCGCTATCTATCAATAAAAATAACAAAATGTCAGACGACAACCAAACACGAATATTAAGTCTCAATCAAATCATTCAAAATCTATGAATTTATATTGACGGAAATCAACCTATTCGCCACAAATGACTCATTAAATTCTGTTCATAACTAACATTATTTGGTAGTACCCCACTGTGTTAGTAATAAAAGATGGAGTTCATCACCATTATGTGTGCCTTGACTCCGATACCGATATAGAGAAGATATGATTACAGCGTAAACCGTTTCCCTAAGTCGGGGCCCATCTCAGATTAACTAGTAACTGATTCATTAGGTAAGTGAGTCTTACTTCATTGTGCAAAATCCTCAAAATATCTGCATAACTTAAAACCTTTTTCTACATACACCAAAACAGACATAACATACTTAAACATAACTTCATTAGAACTATTAGCTAAAAAAACATTAGTTACTACCTAATAATTATAATTCATGGTACAGAACCCTCAAAATCATTACATACCCTAAAACCGACGTGGACATAACTTCTTTAGAAAAATCAATAAGTATTCTATTCTACTCTATACCAAAACAAACTTATGGTAAAATAAAATTGTAGCTAATACTTCGTTGTACTAAACCGTCAAAAACAAACCTTAAAACCTACTTGGAGATAACCTCTTAGTTTTGATATTATAACTTCTTACATAACCTTATATTATAACTTCTTTAGGTGTAACGAGGTCTCTATCAAAAGAGGTCTTACTCTCAATGTTTATTTACTCTACAGTTGATTCATAACCTCCTAATGAAGTTCGAGAATGGTTCGCGTGTGCAAAGCTCATTAATTCGAGCTGAGATCTGAATCAGAGCTCTCAATGAATTTGTTTCAACTATCATAATAAGCTTGTTAATCGAGTAACTTTTGTTTGTTTGTTTGACATGTTTGTTTGACGTTTTTATATTCAGATAACAATATGTCCTTTTCGATTAAAAAGGCAGAACGCCAAATACCACCCAAAGAATGATGGCAAGAATTATGACCCATTTTGTGCATCGATCGCTAGGGTACCAATCGGTAGCCCTAAAAATTCTGAATAAAACTGCATATTTAGTTTTTCCATAATTTTTGCAGGAAAAATTAAATTATTTTTTGAAAATATGGTGAGTTATGGGTTATGGAAGGGTGATAACCGCCATTTTAATTTTGACGTTGACATTGCATGCTTACTTGACATCAATCAAAACTCACAATTGTCAAGCGGTTTACAAACCAAAACAAACAAACTCCGAAAAAGAGGCAATTTTTGTTTTGATTTTGTAGATTAAAGAAAATAATACCACAGTACCACTACTTTCTTGTAGATTTTGTTGTGATTTCGGTAAAAGTATTTATTTTATAGAGATATTTTCATTGGCATTATGATGATCTTTATTTATACTTAAATGAATCTTAGGTATGTAAGCAAATCGACTGAATTAACACCATTATACAGTGTTACGCTTGCATTTGTACTCTTTTTAGGATGTCTACCTACTACTAAACTTACAATATTATTATAAAATAACCAACAACAACGTCAGTTTGATTTGTGCAAATATGAAAATAAGGTGAAATATCCAAATGACACTCTTTTTGTGGCCGGTACAGGCTGGCAACAGGTAAATTCCTACTACTATGTTTGATTCCGAAGGTATTGAAGCTACCCGGTCAACTTACTCTTATAGTTTTTATCTAACTTTGCTGTACTTACCTACATGTAGGTAAGATAAACTGTATTGAAGTCCTGCAAAATGTGAAAATAATGATCAATCAGGTCAGGTTAGTTATTGCATGCCGAATAGGGTTTTGTAGTTTGTTTGATGCCATATAATTAACGGCTAAAAGAACAATAGAATTGTTGTTTCAGTTTCCCTATTGTTGCCAATAACTCCCCTTATTCAATATATATATAATACTTTATCAATAGATGAATTAGCAAGTTAACTTCACACAGAACAAGACATCTCCCATTATAATGTAAAATAATTTGAGGTAAGTAAACATAAGATTCCAGGATGCTGCATATACTAGGTAATCTAAACTAAATATATAAGTATAAGTAGCATCCTGCAATTTCATTTTGTGAAAACAACTGTATATATCATAGTTATTAATTATCATACTAATACTGTAACCTAGAGACTAATACTATATTTCTATAATCATTGCAGCCTTAAAGCTTCTCCGTTAGAAAACCCTGGTTTCTAAGAAATAAATATAGGGAAAGTTTCATTTTGTTTAAAGACAGATGTTTTACTTGTTTTATGCTTCAAGTATCACAGAACTATTGATATTTTTGAATAGATACTTCTAACTAAGACTTGTTTTTTATTTTCATCTAAGACAGAAATGCATTTTATTCTGTCTCCACTTCTTTTGAACTAGGTTGAGTTAGTGGGTTTAACAATACCTAGCCAGTCCATATCACTATACAACTATGAGCATTTGCTCTGCCAAATAGGATGCTGTGTCAGAGAATATATGGAATCTGCCGTCCATATGCTGAGTGATGTGATGTCAGATTTTGTTTACTATCTCTCAACTATTATACATACCGCAAGCTGTGGAAAGAAAATGGGAGACCTATGCCTAGCTATGAAAAACTTATTGTATAATTATATGATATATAAAAATATAGCCTGAAAAAACTAAAATATGCATCAGTTTTTATTGTCCATAACAGAATTGTAAAAAAATTATATTCTGTAAGAAGGTTCATAATATCAGTGCCTAGCTACTAGACAGGACCTGCAGTGTATTAAGTACTATAATATGAGGTAATAATGGATAAGAAGGTTTCAAACAACCTATTAGGTTGACAATATGTGTAGGTAATAGAAGAGGGTATCAGGGCGAGGTACATAATATACCTTCTATACATTATATATATGTTAGTTCGAACATGTAGGGGACTGGTTCTTGGTACGAACAAGCCGGTGTGCATCTTAGTTACTTTAGGATAGGCTCGATCGGCTTGATCCAAAAAATATCAGCAGGAACTTTGGCTGAATGACTGTCTGGGCCGATTGTTTTACAGCGATTCATGTTTTTTATTCATCCAATGAATTCGTATACAAATAAAAAGTTGAGTAAGTAAAGGGTTGCGAGCCATAAGCAAAGTGGTTGAATTTGGCGCCATACCTAATGAATATTGCCTTCAATAAAATTAATATTCTTTAAATTAAAATGACATTAGCATTGTATTCGGAACATCCTCCTATTAATCTACATACCTACTGAGGAGGAGCGAGACTAACAAAGGAGGTTAGTTTTTACTTAAAGTTAGGGTGCTGATACCAACCTCTAGAATTTAAACCTTTTTCGTCACCCTGCCGCCGCCATTTGTAACAATAGGATGCTATGGAACTAATAACATTCTACCTATTTTCAAAAAAATATTTAATTTTTTCTGCAAAAATCAAAGAAAAACTAAAAATGCAGTGTTCCTCAAAATTTTGAGATGAATCGAATGGTATATTTTTTATCCTTGCTCAAATTTTTGGGACAAGCATGTATGGAAACTTGCCATTGTTCTTTGCAGCGTCGTCTAGCTTAGATTCGGGCATAAAGCTTAGAATTAGTTTGGGTTATGGCTTTTAGATAATTGACATTGTACGTACATCATAAATTACACAGATAGATATGCAGAAGTCCCAAACATTGTTCCAAGGCGCGAATCATACCAGCAAACATCTGCATCGGACGCTCGTTCGTTGATCCATAGATACATATTATCCTGATCTGTACCTAGGCTCTTGTACCAATACAGGCTAAAGCCCTCTCTCTCTTTTTCGACCAAACTTGCATTAAGTAAAAAAGAGAACGGCTTTAGTAATTTGTAGCCGCAGCTTGTCCCTAAGATCACCTGGGTCACCTTGTAATACCGCTAGCTAACTTGCAGACTTCAGCGGCGTCTAGCAGTCTCATCGCTACTGGGTTACTCGAACCTGTTTTAATAATAACCGGCTCTTCTCTGATTCAAGTTAACACTTTCATTGCCCACGATTTTCACGTGATGACGTAATGCTCTAGCTTGAACGGCGCGTCCCTTCTCAGGTAGCATCTCAGAGCCTGGGCAGTGACTGCGTTTACTAAATAAAACTACCGTCATTTATCCTCTAGACTGGCGAACTTACGTACCTACCCACTTACTTATCGTAGTATATCTAAAAGAGATGAAAATGGATCATCATTACTAAGTATAAATGAAATGAAATGAAATATATTTCAGATTACATTAACCTTATTTATTTAAGCTTACAGAATAAACACTTGGGCAGTAAGATTGTAAGCTTTACCTAAGTAGTTATAAAATAAGGAATAATAAGTTTTAGAGTTCCTCTTCACTTCAATCTTTGTCCACTAGTAAAGAATACTTGCTGAGCACATTATTAAGAACACACTTCAATTGCGTATCATATTGGCCGAGCCATCTAGAAAATGACTAATCCGGACTTTCCCAGCTTCTGTGTAACTCGCTAAACCAGTTTTACAAAAAGCCTTGATCCTATAGCTTCAGTTGAGCAAGAAATGGCCAGTTTGTTGTTATATTTTTTGACTCACTCTGAGTGTCACCTTTAACGCATTTTCCTGAAAATTTACAGAACCTTTTTGGTTTAAAATGTTTGTCAGTAGGTTAAGCACTCCTGGGCTGAAAAAGCTCACGATATAAGTTTTCGAGATCCACCCAAAAAGTCTTAGAAAAAGAACGCATCGGATATTAGGCCAAGCGATGTTGTTAGGCCCTAACTTCAACTTCTTTATTTATGGCACCGCTTGCTTTTCACGACACATCTTTTATAATAACAATGGCGCGAACCTGACTGTCGCTGTCATGTCAAATGCAATGAATCACTCAAAATCGTTCGGAAACTATCATCGACTTCTTAGGAAATTATTGGATCGTTGTCATACAATGAAAAGTAATTCCTTTTGATTAGGTAGGAGCGCGCTAAATTCTTCTCTTACACTTTTCCACTAGTGGACAAAATATTAAGTGAAAAGATCAACCTTATTTTTCACAAAAATTTGATGTCTAATATTTTTTTGGTATAGGTGCTTCTTTGTACCTAACCCTAAATAAGCAAAGAAATTATATTTGAAAAAACTTGAAATAAAAGCACTCAGATCAAAATCTTACTAATTCTTGTAAAGCTTGTTAAAATTGATGATGGTTCCTTCAAAGAGAGTAAAATAAAACTAATACACATTATTCAATGATTTAATTACCATTGGTATACAATGATAGTATTACATACATACAAAATACGTATAATGGGTCAAAATATAATATTTTTACATCTAAATCTATATCAAAATATGGCTAATGACAGAAATTCTGTCTGTTTATTGGCACATTGGATAAAGGGTTATTAATATTATTCATTAAACGATCATTCAATATAGGCGCTGCTTTTTAACCTTGCTACAACATTTTTTTCAAAATATCACGCGTCTTGTATGACAGTTAATATATAAAAATATTATATATCGTGTTATAAGACAACTATTATTCTGAAGTTTTTGCAAAACTTTACACTTATTTCGGTGGACAAAATATGGCAAAGTTTTATGTCTAATATTTTTATTACTTTATATATTATGTCAAAAGCATAATGAACCTACTATAAAGCTGTATTAGTTACATACTAAATATTTACTGTGCGTAAAAAAAGCTTTATTCTTTAACAATTAAAAATATCCCTTCTCATATAAAACACACCGTAAAATATGAAATACCTACGTTATTCAACAAATGACATAATATCGGTAGGTATTTAATTTTTTACCCTATTTTACTACCCATACATCTAAGTATTAGGAACAACCCTCATAATAATATTATATCATGGAATGTAATAAACTAAATTTAAAAATAAATAATAACCGAAAACATTTTCATTATTACTGTTTTACTGGAAGAAGTCATTATTTTTTTAGAACAGCATACGTTCTACGTATTAGAAAAGCTTACAATAATTTTAATAGAATATAAATATTATTTTACATTAAAATAAGCAATTAGGCTTTTTAAATGCTACCATCACTTAATCTAATAAATACTATTTACAAGTCACCAGAATGTTTTTTGCATTTTTGAAACAATTAATTATTAACAAAAATTTTGAATTTCAGCATATTTACGTTTGCGGGATCAAGAAAATTTAAAAAAAGAATTGCAATTTCCCATTCCGGCGGTGTCTAGGATGAAGCACGAATACTGTTGTGTAAAGGTCGAAATGCTTTGATGTTGCCAACGCGATGACGTACCAACATCACCAGCGAAGATACGTGGTCTCCTTTTTGTTGTAGTGCATTTCTCTGTAAAGATAATACTCCATTAAATCTTACAATTCATACTCTTACAAAACAGTTAAAAACAAAAATGCTTGTGGATATTTATTTGCACGATCATTAATTATAACTTCGGTCCCCAAAAAATATATATGTACATATTTGATGATCAGAACTATCCCCCTCTTTCTATATTCATTTTCAAACCCATCGTTATACAGGGTTCGTAATGCGAATTCTATATAAGTCTGAGGAGGAATGAAAATGATTCTTACTGTTTTTATATATGAGACCGCTGTAGATGATCGTGCTTCCAACACCTTCACCGCCACAAGCATTGACTACATCTACAACAATTGAAAAAACATGTTAATAATGTTAAAAAATAAATGTGCAGCAAAAAGTTCTAAATGGTGAGTTTAGTAAAACAATTTACAATATTAAAGAAATCTTTTAAAACTTTTCCGATTTGCTATGATATTAATGTTTATGCGTCAAAAAGCCAAGACGTGACATGAAATAAAAACAGAAGGTAGGCGATAAATACTAGATAATTATTCGTTAATATTAAAACAAAACCAAAACTTGTAACGTGAGCTCAATTGTTTCAATACTAGTACTAGTTTCTGTTATTTAATTGTATTTTTCTTTGATTCAAATAACTGGAAACAATTATTATAATTCTAATAAAAAAAATGTACCCGCAAAGAACTAAATTATTTAAAAACCGTTAATTTTAATCCATCCCGCATGGCCGGCAAACGGTAATCCTTGTATTTTTTAGAACAAAAAACTAGAAAACACTTTTTGAAATTAGCAAATGCCGTTATTGAATTTTGATACACAAAAAACATTTTCACAGAATGTTTAAAACAACACCGTTATCCTAAAATAGGATTAGGTTGAGCTTATGGTCCTGTCAGAGTAAAAAAATGCTTCGGATTTTCTCAGTTTGTTTCAACAAAGAACATCTTTAATATTTTAAAGCGATTAAATAGTCAGACCGCAAATTAATTCCTAAAACAGTTTTTGGCGGTGCATAAAAATTCTTACTGAGAAGATTTAAGTAATCTTGTTTTAAACTTTTCAGACTCCTATTTTTTTAAGAACAAAATAATATTTTTTTTATTGCCAAAGTAAAATTTGTTGTCTCAACTTAGCCTACTTTTTTATAAATACTACCTATTATTTTGTAATATCACGTTGTTAATATGAGCAGTAACTATATTTTTATCCGTATTATTTTGAGATCATGTTTTGTACCTAACAATAACTATCGAACCAAACTCGATTTAGTCCTGAATTTTGATTCTAGAGATGTGTAGGTCCGTAGGTGACATTTGTACACTTCCGCGCGCGAGACTGGGCTACTTCGTGATTGCACACCCTGTATAGTGTACGTGCGACTGTGGGAATCGAACTCTTTGTTCTCATATACAGGCTGTTTGCAGGATATATTTTTTTTCATATTATATTTGGGATTTAATTAAAATTGGGATGGTAAATGTCAAATGAAAGATAGTTTTTATTACGGTCAGCCGGTGGCACCCTACCGGGCACGACATAATAACCCGAAACATTTAATCAAACCTTTTAACACAAATTATAAACTAACATAAAAATACTTTCTTTTACAGTAAAAATGTAATTGGAATTTCAAATCATAATAATATTTTTATGAGTTTCCAATAAAGCATAATGTCAGGTAGTATAATGATGGAGAAAGACCCGTTTATTTACATATCAAATGATCAATAATATTTCTTGTATAGGCACGTGCCTAATGAAGTTTTTGACGAAAGAATAGTATAAATATGAAACGTATACCAATTTACATGTAAATTCACAGGCACTAAATCATAATGACGTATTATTTTCTAATATTATTTAACGATGACTTTTTATAACTTATTCATCACGTTGGGTTTCTTGATTTTTTTTTTTTATAATAGTGTTAGTGAAAATTACGTAACGTTGGCTTAAAATTTATTATTAAATTCTCACCCGAAACCTTATTAGGTATCATTTTAAAAAGAAAAGAAAATTACATTTAAAGAAGCACCAAATTAGAACTCATATTCACCATCGACACAATTGATTTAACTGCACAGTGTAGAAATATTGTTAATTCTTTTGAAATAGGTACAATTCTGGTCATAAATCACCCTGTATAAATTTGTCCTGACTTCCCTAATTAACCGCATTTGCCACCTCGAACGGGATGCGCAAGATGCTCCGAATCGATTGCAGCAATTACACCTTACAACACTTAATGGGCATCCCTACTTTTTACGTTCCGTTTTTAGTAAATTGTTTGTTTAGTTTACTTTGCGGTTAGATTTTGTAAAAAAAAAATCAGAAAGTTTTCAATCATAAAAGCAAGCTGTAAGATAACACAAGAGCATTTTTTTTAAAAAGTTTTTTAATAATGCCACATAAATGTCCATTTACGATTCCTATGTTAAGTACTATTATATTTTACTTTTGTTGATCAATCGGTATCAAGATATTTTTAAAATTTTTGATTCAAATAAGCTATAACTCAATGATATACAATCTACCTTGCATTAATTTGAATGTCAACACGTTTCACGAGGCGCGTAAATCGTAACCGACCTATCGAATGAGATGCACAATCGATAACTCGATGACCCAACGTGCAACCTAACTGGGACATCTGACTCGATTCTGAATCGAGAGATCGCGACTCTCCCACTTATAGTGCCATATTCTGTAAGAATTATCTTTAGCAAGAGAAAATAAATTCACTTATTTCATTCACTTCATTCTCTTATAGTGATTGATTGAATGCAATGGCTTATCTAAATTGCTTAGCCAGCGTCTTGGGGTCGTTTCCGACTGGTATTGCATATCGATTGAGCTGGGTTGTTGTACAGTTGAGCTACCTGTAGTTTGTTTACAACAGTCTGCAACAGTCTAATTTGGTTATCTGTTGTTACTTTCTTTGTTAATAAAGGATTTACTTAATCATTCTTACCGAAATAAATTGGTACCTTGTTTGGTTCTTAGTCAAACAAAGTTTGAATTCCATTATGTTAAACTTTGTTTGTAAATCAATTTTCATTGTTTTAAATAAGACTTATAATGGCAACTGATTTGAAATACTGAGATTTCAAATCATTATCTCAGACAAAATGGGTCATCTCGATTCTAAATTGAGTAATCAAAGGTTGTTTCTTAACAGTGCTATAACTGTTAAGAATTTCAACAGATTAGTTCAAACGTGAAAGTTGGGAGGTAGTTTGATTGTTGAACTAAAATACTAATTAAAGGGAAAGAATTAACCAGAAAATACGAAAACCATATGAATACAAAGAAGGCAACTAATAATAATTTATTAATTAAGAGGAAACGTTTTCTTGTTTGATTACAGTTATGTAATAAAATTGTAAAGCATTAACTCGCTATAACATTATTTTACTACGAAGAAGTAACAAAAAAGTTAAAGAAAGAAACAAATCAAATCCAGGTAGAAATGAAAATATCTAGGGTATAGTCCATATATATTCCCGATGAGTGATTTATGCACCACTGCCAAAACCTTAACTTACGGATATTGCGATTGTGCTTTGGTAGGCTATACTAGCAGATTTAGTAGAAATCAATCAGAGAGACCAAAACCGCATCAAAAAGGTTAAACTTAGGTCCTTTACGGAGCTGAAGAAGAAAAAAAGGCGCTTAATGTAGAAGTAAACAATATTAAATCATGAATAAATTTCTCAACATATTACCAAAAGTAGGAAGTCAAGCAAATTGCACCGTGAAAGTTCCCCATATCGCGCTACAATATTATATACCCGCATCGTCATAACACTTAGCAAAACAATCGGTAGCGGTACTTGTAGCCGATGGCGCTCACGTTTCGCTCAGATAGACGTTTCACACGCGATCATACACGTATTGCTGAGTTATACCCTCCACTTGAATAGCAGTGTTGACAACATAACAAAACTTTAAGATGATTTAGAAGAACACGCGGGAAAGCGTCAGTGATGCTATACAGGATTTGAAAAAAGAAGGAGTTCAATGGAAGGAAGTCTTGATATTCTCGAGTCCCTGTCAAGGTCTAGAA
Source organism: Eupithecia pulchellata (assembly GCA_963931895.1). NCBI lineage: Eukaryota > Metazoa > Arthropoda > Insecta > Lepidoptera > Geometridae > Eupithecia > Eupithecia pulchellata. Next base: position 4,033,613 of record OZ007540.1, read on the forward strand.
GACATAACACTAATGAGTTATTGGTTTTACTGAGCAAGAGTAGGTAGCAACAGCTACGAATATGTACTATAGTAATGCTTAACAATTCTCACAGCATCAACCAGCCCCAAGCTAAGCAGAGTTTTTGTTTTATGGGTACTGAGTAGATCAGATACAAAATAACAGTAAATCAGATTTGTTTTTTGTAACGTTGTTATATATCCGCAGCCTGAACAAATATCTGCCGATCGTACAAACATTTTTCCCGGCGGGAATCGAACCCGCAACCTCCTGCGTCGCATATGGTAAAGTAATGAAGGCAATCGAAATAACCCGTCGTAGATTCGATTTTCAGTTCACATATCCTAAAGGTGAGAGTTCACCGCCCCGTTATCGACCGAGCTTTCAACTGCAACTCAACAAATTGCCGCAATTTCGTCTCCTTACTGTTAAACGTAGCGCACATCGCTGTTCCATGTACGGTGGGCGCATAAACTGCAAATTATACTGAGGCAGTCACGTGTGGTTGGACGGTAGCTCCGTCGGAGTTCGCACAGTTTCGGAAGCATTAGGCCCCATTAAGCACCGTTAACACAGAGGCTACGTCACGAGCGCACGACTACCATGCATGGTGCATCTATCGGCGATCTTGGTAGCAGCAGCAAGAATCGCAGGCGCTTGTCGTTTCACACGGAACAATGTTACGCGTATGCTTTCGCGGTTAGGAAACTTTTATGGTACACGAGTTTTTGTCGTGCCTCGAGATTTCTGCTTTGGGTTTTTGGTTTTGTTTTTGTGCAACTGTTCTTTGTTGTCCTATACTCAAGCTATTCTAAGGTACAAAGTTTGTGAACAACATAGGACAACATTTCTAAATTATTTGTCGCGTCTAGTTTGTCAGCATAATGTATTAAGAAAGATCTCAAATGGACAGTGAAAAATCTGACAAAAATTTGTGATTATTAGGTTAAGTATATGAGGTATATGAGAGGTATTTTAGCCTTACATTGGCCTATTCCCAGAGGTCCATAATTCTATTGTTTTGTAATTCCCAAGAGGTCCATGAAAAATATTTCTTAAATTTTAAATATTCATACATGACTTCCCAATAGGTCCATGAGATTTATCAAATGTACAGTCAGCACAATAAACACTACACAATACAAGAGTGTTTTTGAGTTTGACTGGAGTATCATCATCATCAGCCCATCTTAGTCCACAACTGGACAAAGCCTTCCCCTAATATGACTGGAGTATAGGTTATCTATCTGTCGAATCAAGTTTCTGTTAAAAAAAATCTTATCATGTTTCTGTTCCTCAAATTCCTTTCGTCACTCGAAAATGTGGGTATACTGGAATACTGACCACCGCGGTATTCCAGGGCGTAACATAACGTGTAACACAGCGTGCGTTCGTAGTAAGTATAAAGAATTTAGCACATGGCGTAACGTAACTTGCTCGCTGCGAATGATACATTACGTTCCGATCAGCTTTGTTTAAAGGCACGTAAAAAGATGATTGTGTCACGCTTACCTAACCTCCAAATATAATTGGCTATTAATGAATCACCTTTGCAATCGTGGGGGTAATAGTCGTGCTTGAATAATTAAATCGGCTTAGCTGTCATCAGTGGGTTCATTAAACTTCTTAAACATAAGGCGGGTAACTGTCAGATCGACATTCTTAAAGGTTGTCACTTTACATACAATGTGTTGGTAGCGCTGTATAAAGATCGCAAGCCAATCTCAACTCTATTAACGTAACGTTGACAAATCAATTACGACAAAATTGCGTGGCGTAAATCATTTTCGCACATTAATAAAAAGCTGAAGGTTTTTGAAATGTAAGTTATATTTCATTGCTGAGTATTTCCAAACTACAGATCAAGATGAAATTTTGCGTAAATTTAGAACATAGCTAGGATTGTAGCTTCCTGCAAAATAAACAGATCTAGCTTCGTCTTATGTACTCGGAACTTATAAATAACATAATCATAAAAATTATTTATTGGAAATAAATACAATTTTTCAGCATTTAATTGAATCCGAGAGAATTTGAGGGCTAAGAGCTTCTTTATTCTGCATTGTCCCTTTATGTGAATAATAAGAGAAACTAAATAAAATAAATTAATGTCTTTTGTTGTTATTTTTCTGATAATACAAGAAAGCATTTTTGTATTGTATTGTAAAAGTAAAAATTAACAATGGAGTATAAATCCTTTGGTATTTTTTCCTATATATTTGTAGCTTATTTACCCAGGCAGTTACCTAGGTATAGGGACTATATACCTACCGTAATCAGCGCAATAACCGTTCGACATTGCAGATAACGTACGAGGTAACTACCAATTAATCGCAGAAAAGCCTTTCGTTATTTTACGGTTGATTACCGACGTCTTTATGTTTATAACTCAATCGTTCAATGTCGCAGCAATGGTTGTCTGCATGACTGCATTATTTACTTATAGATTTATACCGGTTTTGCCGTTTACGGTCAGTTCAAGTGAAAATCCGGTGAGTTTGACTGCTGACAAATTTTCCAATTAAAATGGCGTATGAAAGTATATTCCACGGTGTTTCAGATCGCGCAATTTAATCAAAATATTTATATTGTGAACAAATCTTGGTTAAATGGAGGTTAATTTTTACGACAATTTAGTTTCATAAGATATTGATAGCCCTTGATGTTGAGATGCAACGCATATGCAAGCAAAAACACGCTAACGCAATGAATGGGTAAATATAATTTCATTGTTTTCAAATACTTAACAAGATTTATGTTATGATTTTAAATTGTACTTAACATATTTTTACAGTGTTTTTCAAGTTATGCGTAAAAAATAATGCCCTAGGAAAAAATCGATTAAGTAAAATCAAGTTTTATTGATGCCATCTATGGCGCTCATTAGGGGAGGCCTATGTCCAGCAGTGGACTATTATAGGCTGGTGATGATGATGAAGTTTTATTTACTGCGTGAAATACATGTCATGACGTAGGTACAAAGTATTTAGTACAAAATGTGATTCAATCTACTTCTACTGTTAAGTGTGAAATCTCTGATTTACAATGTCATGGTAAAAATTGAAATCGAAGTTTTAGGTAAACACAGAATTCCTCAAACTCAAAGTGCTGATCGATGGTGGCTAACACGAGTTGATGGGAGTGACCGCAGCGTCACCTGACCGATACCGACGGTACTGACGGTATCAGTTGTAACCGCGGGTATGTGGGTCGGTATTGCACGGATGGATTACAAAGGGTAGCCTTGTCTAGCTGGCGATGGGTTTAGGGTTACATCAGTTATTATGTCAAGTAATCGTTAATTTGCTTCCTGACCTATGTACCTACCCTAAAGTTGTGATGAATAAAGAACATCGTTTCTAGGGAAATTTACATTGAGTGATAATAGGAAGTGATCACTTTATTTCCCAGTGTTACTTTTTTATATTTATTTTGTGACGTGCCCAAGAGTTTTGTAAGGTCTAAAGTAAATAAAGCATTTTGATTTTGGTATTCGTTCGGAAAAGGATTTGAAAAAAATATTTGATTGGTGCTAAAAAGCCCCAAGAAAGATATGTCGTTTGAGTTTGAATCGATATTTTGTGGTTACAATTTTACACGTTAGGCATTTGATTTAATGACTGAGTCAATAAGATGTGATAAGATTTTTGTATATAGACCGACAGATAATTATGTTTGCAAAAGAGAATAGGTACAGTAATTTTAAATTAAAAAATCTAATATAAAACTTTTGAGCTGAATCATCTCAAATAAAATGATTTCATTTGCGGAACAGAGAATACAAAAAAAAACAATTAAAAGCGGGTACCAAAACGCAAAGGTACACTACACTTTTTAAAAACAGAACGGACAATATCAAAGCGAAAAATCTTATAATTTAAAAAGAGAATCGATTCTTTACAGACCAACCTCAACTAAGATCAACTTAAAATTTTTGAAAACAGAACATAATTTACATATGAAACAAAAAAGGATAGTCTAGGTACTGACCTGTGCTGACGCAAGTTATCCTGCCTCTTGAAGCTCTTCCCGCAAACCTCGCAGCTGAAAGACAGCTCCGGGCTCTTATGGGTCCGTTCGTGTATCATCAGGTTGTAAGACTTCGTGAACCGACGCTGGCAGTACTTGCATACGAACTCGCATTTTGGGCGCAGTTTGCGTCTGAAATCCCGTGTGTGGTCCTCGTCAATCTGCATCACGGCGAACATTTTGCCTAGAAGCGATGCTTACCACGGGCGGTGCTTGGTCGCCTGCACAATGATAAGTTATCAAATGTTATGCGTAATGTGACTCTGGGTTAGTGATAGAGGTGGCGCGGCCAGTTGACGCGGTCGTCTTTTGTTTTTTGTATTGGTACTGTTTTAGATCTAAACAACATCGCCAATGGTATCAATTCAGATGTCACCAAAAGTAAACTTACCTATTTGACAGCACTAAAAGTGTTGTCGTGCCTTTTGTAATATCGAGAGAAAAGGATGGCATCATTTTCAGTGGTGACAAATTAGTTAAGTTTAGTTTTGGCGATATCTGAATACATGCACATCTATAGTAGAGATAGGTTGCAAAATAATTCAAAATTTCAATTCGATTGTTTCAAAAAACAAAAAACGATCACGTCAGCTTTATAACCGCGCTATCAATAAGGTTGATTGTCACATTTGTTAGTGCATGTGGATTAGTTGTGGGTCTGATAAGGAATGAAAAGGACGCAGTCAGAAGTTTCTTTAGTTTTTATAGGCTATAAAAGGTTTTAATTGTCTTGGAATCTAAAAATCTAATTAAGAAACTTATTAACAAATGGAATATTTCGATGAGTATATTTTTTAAAAGTTATTCTGCGATAATAATTAAATAAAAACCAAAATAATTAAAAGTGACGTACCTTATAGGAGCAAATGCAAACAAAAAAGTTTCAAAACAGATCCGTAGCCACAACAGAAAACTATTATTTTTAAACAAAATCACAGTTTCAATTTCAAAAACGTCTAAAAAGTAAACACTAAGGAGTTTATTACAGAATCGAAACTCGAAAAACAATAAACAGATGTAATGAGACTAGAAGTGTCAATGACACGTGCGATCAAGAGCGGGTGCGTTTAGCAACTGCGCTGTAGAGGGTGCGGAAACTACTGATAGCGTTACGCGGAAGGCGCGTTAACCCCCACCACGTGTTAACTGAATGAACACTGAACAGGTAGCGATGCCCGCACACTGGGAAATTTTTGACGTAAACCACATCCCACGTAAAACAAAATGACACAAAGCTATTCGTTTACTCAGGTGAAGATTTCATCATCTGGGAATGGCTAGATCACTCGTAATATTTTACAGATGTGGCGATTTATTTGAGGCTCATTTTTTTTAAATATTTTTTAGTAGTAATTATTGTTTTTTGGGGGGTAAATGATTGACTGTTGTACGGTGGGAAAGCGAGCAAGTATGTATGCTTGCGGCGCTACCGTGGATTTCACTCACGAAACTCACATGACCCCTACTTATTTCGGCGCTGGTACTCTTTACCGGTAAATTGTTGATGATTTTCGGCTTCTGTCATTACCGTGCCTCCGGCGTTTGTACCTACTTTCTAGATTACATTGCTCCGTGTAATTAGATACGGTGGTTTTACACAATTTAATATTAAGTGTACTAAATATTTATGGCTGATAATGTGGCAAATTGATGTTCATTATTTTATTGAACCATAAAAATATGCTCAAATGGTAGGTAAAATATCTCAAAATGTAGGTAGTTAAAATCAATATTTTCTTACAAAAACGGTTGGTTAATGAATGGACCGGGCTCAATAAATTTCACACACTATTTCCACAGCAAAAACTATTTGGTTTTAATAACGTAACTGGCCAGGTGTTATAAAACCGTGACTAAAGATTCAAACAAATTCAAATCTTGGACGTCTTCACACAAAATTCAAATTTCGCGTGCTAAAGGAGCCATAAACTTTGATTCCTGGAACAAGCGTGAAGCACTTACGACTGGTTTGGCGCTTAGTTCGTTTATTGGCGCGTAACTCTATTCAAACTTGGAACGTCGTTTGCAAAGGAGGTTATATTTTAATGAGTTTTCATTCTATGACTGATCATGAGAAGGCACTGATTAGTACGAAGCGCTTTTCCATGGTTACCTAGAGTGAATTTAATTATAATTTATATGAACCTAACTAGAATCCAAACGGTATAGTTATGTAGGTATCGCTGAAGGAATTTCCTTATTGTTTATGAATATTACCTACATCTATGATAATGGTCTATGTTGGTACTTTCTCTATGCGCACAATGAGTTCTACTTGTCTATTCTTTATTAATTGTCTTTTATTTAGTATAAACCATTTTAAATCTACCATTTTTCAAGTCTGTCGATCCCATCTAACGTCACGAAAAGCACATACCGACAATAAAGATCGCAAAAACCGAATTATTTAGTTCACTTCGCGTACCAAATAAGGTAAATCATCATCTTGTACAAATATGGCGGCGCAAAAAGCTACTTTTCGTATCTGTCAGTCTGTATTTTGATGGCGGAGACAATATCTAAAAGACTGTCTGGTCTTGGGTTACTGCACTGCTTTTTTTAATAATTTCCGAAATATGGTTTTATTTTTTATATCAGTACCTATTTATAATTGAAGGCTAAACAAACAGCTTACAATTAGGTAAAAGAGTTACGTTATAGGTGTAAATAATATGTAGGTATGCCCACTACGTTGCACTCATAGCTACAATGGTGAAAAGCTTATAAATAACGGTAAAAGCCGAACGTCCACCGCCGGCTAAACTAAATGAAAACTAAACTCAGTGAACTAAGCTAAGCTAAACTAGAACTACGTTGTCCGTCCACCAATAAATAAGATAAAACTACGTTACTGTTCGAACAACACTATCGACAGGCGTCAGAGGGGGTAAGGGGGTGAGAGGCGCTTAGTATAGCTCAGGTTAGTTCCGGATCGGCCGCACAGCTAAGTTAGTTCCACTTAGCTGGGGCATTTCACGTAGCTTAGCTGGCATAGTTTGCGGTGGACGCACATGTATGAAAAACTGGCTCAACTATGCGAGCTAAGCTAAACTAACTTAGTTTAGCCGGCGGTGGACGTTCGGCTAAAATGGTGATCATCATTATGATATTATAGCGCTTATCAGGCAGGGCTATAATATCAATTTTGGCAATATCTTGCCAAAACAATGGTTTTGGCAGAATATCAGCGTCTCTCTACTTATGATTGGTCAAGGCTTTTATGCCGCTGTAACGTATATCATATACGTAAACTAGGTAATCATAATCACTCATCCATTGGATAGTTCTAGCTAAGTAGACACTTAAAAGATTTTTGTTCATATCCCGTAGAATCAAATTGAAGTTCTAGTTAAGTAATTAAATATTTATCCCAAAACTTTTCGATTTCGGCGGTACTCGAATCCGCCAATAAGTTATAAAAACTCCCAATAATAATATAGATAGATAGCATTTATTGATAATAATGCAATGTTTTTATGGTAAGTAACGTCTTAAATCCTAAATTATCTCGGTTAATCAGACAATAGAGTGCTCTAATATTATTAAAAACTTAGCTATAAGGATATCAAAAGGACGTACGCATAAAACAGTACAAGCCACGTGCATTCATTAGCCTACGATAAAATCTCTGGTCACGGACAAAGTTCATCTTTGTCGTAAAGATATAGACAGACAGAAGTACCTTACGTCACGGTTTGTCTACTTTGGGAGCTGGGGCCTTATTCTCTATGACAGGAGATTCCTTTCCCAAGCCGTGAGACGTGACAACGTGTTCCCATCGTGTTCCAAATTCTCTATGGCAAAAGAGATTCCTTGCCCAAGCCGTGAGACGTGACAACGTGTTCCCATCGTGTTCCAAATTCTTTATGACATAAGAGATTCTTTGCCCAAGCCGTGAAACGTGACAACGTGTTCCCATCGTGTTCCAAATTCTCTATGACATAAGAGATTCCTTGCCCAAGCCGTGAGACGTGAGAACGTGTTCCCATCGTGTTCCAAATTCTCTATGACAAAAGAGATTCCTTGCCCAAGCCGTGAGACGTGACAACGTGTTCCAAATACGATTTTGTCCGATTCCGCGCCGCTGTCTTGTCGTAGTATAACGCGTTTGGATTGCCAATAATGAATAAAGGCCCTGGAGGTTACTTGCCGTTAGCGAGCCTTTGAAACTATAGTTTTGACCGACGTCAGATAAAATGGTTATGTTACAAACTACAAGTATCCAGAAGTCATGCAATTTTAATTCTTGTCTGCCTAGAACCTAACTATTATCTTTTATGTATATTTTTATTTATCTATACTAATATTATAAAGAGGAAAGATTTGATTGTTTGTATGTTTGTTTGTTTGTTTGTTTGTTTGTTTGTTTGAATTGAATAGGCTCCGAAACTACTGGACCGAGTTAAAAAATTATTTCACCATTAGAATCCTTAATTTTCCTTGATGAACATAGGCTATATAATATTTTCAAAAAAGTTAGGGATCCGCATGAAAAATTCAATAATTGAACCGTGGGCTGTATATTCAACCTCTTTTTCTATTATGGCGCGTCAGAATAGAAAAAGAGGTTGTATAGCGCACGGTGCTTGCTTTTTCTCTACGGCCAGTGTCAGTTTTGGAATGTCGAGTCAATGTCAAAAACCCCAATGCTGTTAAAAAAAGTAAAGATCCGTATGAAAACTGTGAAACCCATCGTTTTAGTGTGTATAATTTCTGAAATTTTTGTTTAATACCCGTGCGAAGCCGGGGCGGGCCGCTAGTTGTATAGTAATTATCTCTTTATTTATCTACTAGCAGTCCTATCCTTCTATACAACCTTATCTAAATATCTGATTATGTAGATTAGTTAACTTTAATAAAATGAGTTCAATTCAAACGGATCTCCAGTGAGTCACTCGCATCTTTCGACACGAGATGATTCAACACAAGTACTTATTAGAATGTTTCTTTGAACTATTGACCCCGCAAAACATAATTCTCTCGAAAATTTGTCACTTTGACGCAATGCTTGCGTATTGATGACGATTCCATTGCACTGCCTCTTTGCGGTCAGTGAGGATTGGGAATTGCCAGTGAGGGCATAATTGGGGACAGGGAATTATTTTATATTAATGTTAACTAGGTAGGAAGAAAATGGTGGGAATCATTTCGTGTCGAAATACGTGAGTGAATCATTTAGAGATTCGTTTGAGTTGAACTTATTTCATTAAATGCTAATCTACATAATTTTTATTTTTTTTTCTTTGTGATAATAAAACGCGCCGTTTTTCGCAATCGATCTACATAATTGATCAATTGCGTAAAACGGCACATTAAAATGAAATGTACTATATTAACCTCAAAAATCGATTAAATAGCATTTTTTACCATTTTTGAAATAGTAACACGATAAAAATAATATCTATTTCTAAAAATAGGTAACATATATGTAATTTGCTCACCTATAGAAAAGAATGGAGAAAAATGTTTTAAACTGTGATATATTTCGAGTTGTATAAAAGTTAAAACAGTCGTTTTTTTTCTCCCTGGTGACATCATAATACTTCTAGTTTACACATATTACAATTTTTTACGATTTTGAAATGCCAAACCTAACCTACGACCTGTTTGTCAGAGTACAACAATTTCTTATGAAACAATAGATGACGAACCGTACCTCAGTAGTTAATGTACAATAAGACAAAACGAAACCCAGCATTACGAACTGTAGGAATTTCCCCACAATACTCATAGTTCATTAATAACATTGTATGAAAAATCACACATACATAAATTCTGTACCTACACCTTAATAATTATCCACAAAAACTGCCACTACAAAGATAATTACGCAAAATTCCGCAAACAGACCAATAAACTGGCAACACTGGCATTTGTAAGCAACAATGTAGGAGCGATAAATCGTCAATTATAAAATTTTGTTTTACATTGCGCTTTTACAACACGCGAGGGCAAAATTACTACAATCTAGCAGCATTGTATTACAACCTAATTAATACCCATTGTGTTGTAGATTATGTGAGAAAATTGAATATATTGATAATAACCTACCAATTCAGTTTTAACCTTTTGTTATTTTCCTTACCACCCGTTTATAAAATGGTGTGTCATGAATAGGAAAAATTGGGGTACTCTTCTTCTATGGAAAGATAATACATATAGTAGATAGTGAGGTTACGTAAAAAAACTCATAGAATTAATAATAAATGGACAATCCACACAGTATCATCTCACCCCAAGCTTACCAGAGCTTGTGTGACGGGTAACTGACTGATGTATATTATAAATTGATTTTATTATCACATAATTATTACCCAGAACAGCCGCAAAAAATATATGCCGATTGTACCTACAAACATTTGTCCTAAAGAGGGAATTAAATCCGCAACCTCCTGCGTTCGCTTCGCCTGCCGCACCACATTAGTCGTCTATATTTTGTGCATCGAGGACGTGTGTTATTAATTTTTACCAAACCTTTTTCCTATTTGCAAATAAACAGTAGGTATTTTCGCAACTTACGTAGGTACAGAACTAGTTGTGTGTGCTAAAGATCGTGGCACAATAAAAAATTATGTTTAAACTGTTATTAAAGTATATCACAACATAATAAAAGTGCAACATTTTTGGTTTCCCAATGTTAATTTGGCTTTTCAAAAGTTGCGAGAAAAACATTAAACATGCCTTTATCTTTTGCTACTTTATATTTTATTACCATACTTTATAGTTCGGCATTAAAGAGGTTGATAGATTTTATAAAGGTCAGGGTAAATTGTTCCGAACAATATAAAAAACTTTTAGGATTTTAACCCTTCCAGTGTCAAGTTTAATAGACATACTGTGCGGAGTGAATTTAAAAAACTATAAAAGTTTTTCAATTAAGTATATTATATTAGGCTTATCCAAATCTATCATGATTTTTTTTCTAATAAAATCTACATGATACAATTTGAATCCTTCGGCAAAAAGCAACCACAATTTGATTTATTCATAAAACTACAAACTCGGTAATTATAATCATGATTCAGCTCATACCTCGCATTCTTTCATATTTCAACGATGAGCCAACAATAAGCCACCATCCCTTTCTCTCCAACAGAAAAGTTCAATGTGAGAGCGAGACGCACCCAGTCATTGTTCGTAAAAATGTCAAATAGAATGATAAACATAAAATTTCGTGTTGAAATACAAGCACGCGCCGAACAAAGCGCTGGTAATAATTTTATTCAAATGTGGGTGATCATGGCTTCTTTTTATGAGTAGGTGTTTTATTTAAAAGGGCGCTTAATTTATGATTGGGTATTGTGGCCATTTATAAGCCTTTTGTATAGATTTTATTATTCGGCCTCATTATTTTCTGTATTGACAGATGCCTTCAATTTGAATAAGAATTTGAAGAAAATGGCTTTTATCATGTTCCTTTATGGTAACATTTTAATGTGTGAGCTTGTAGGATTTACATAATATATTGAAGTTACTGAGTAATTATTAGTTTTTAGGTCAGTCTATGAAGCAAAAAAATACCTAAAAATTTAAATTCGGATTTATGTTGTGTGGCGATTAGTAATTGATTTTATAGAAGTCATACCTATTAGATACATAATTGTAGGGGTATCTACTACATATTACCAGGTTATTCTGTAATAGCACATAACATGTTAAATACCAAATAATTCATATTGAGCTTCTCGAAACAAACAAAGAGTATAACCGCACCAGCCACAGACGGTTCTGGGTGTAATCAAAAAGTTCTCACAGTGTATCTCATTACCATTTGTTCCAGTGAGCCAACTAAATAACTAAGTATACAATCAATGTAATAACGTAATAATTTAAATCTTGGTAAGCTCCGGCCAAATTATAATATACAAATGAGAGAGTGAGCAGAAATAACGAATAAGTTTATGTCCCGTGCGTTCCCACAGGATCGGTATGCGCTTGCGAGGAACTGGTGTGTGTGTGGAGACTTCTTTTGTTCATTGTAAATTATTATAAAGTAGTTATTTATTGTTTAAGTAGGTAGTTATCTGTTTTTTAGAGCTGAAAAAATTAGCTTGTTTGAATTGTTTCATTTAGATGTTGAAAAATAATGAATCAAATCTCGTAAAACATACAATAATCAAACTTTTTAAAAGTCACCTTATTTTTAGCAATTTTTTTGAATAAATTATGTCGATAGAGAGAATGAAGATAGTGGCACTATTATTTTACTATATGATATACCTGTACTTTCATATGATTAATAAAAGAACTATATGTTGGAAATTAATACCGTCACTTAAAAAAATAATGTAGGAACTTGAGAGCTTGATGTCAAAAGACCTAGACGTTTGTAAAAGTATACCCTGAGAACATCAGCACAAAAAAAATAGTTTTATAGACAATGTCTACTCCACAGCTGCCCTGTTCTTGCACAACGAGTATCAGTGAGCACCGACTGATATATTGAGCCTTCGGCTTTACTCAACCCTCGGGCGATGCATGCCCGCTTCGCTCGTTTCTTTTAGCTCTATGCTTTTTAATAGTAATTACGCAGGGTCAACTTTCGTGAACTATTATTTATTATAGTTATTATTTAGTTTCATGGTAGGAGCAAAATTTGGGGTTGCCACCTATTCTGCCACTATCAAAAAAATTACACTCACCTACTTATGGAGACGTAAAATTACACAAGGACAATATCTTCTGTGTAATTTTACTAATTAATTCTAATTATTTCATATTAAAACTTCTTGAAACGTGTAACTAAAGTACCTGTACTGTACAAATTAACTAAAGGTGCGTCCAGATTAAATAAAAATACACAATGTTCCTTAATCTCAACGCAGCTTAAATACAAAATTACCTATTTAACTCCTCTACGCGTATAACACGCCCGGATTCCAATGTTTTTATAACCCATTTACCAAAATTCCCTGAGGGCCAGAAGCCGGCCTACAGTAGCTATGTAAACACACACCCAATTGTGATCACACATAATACATGTGTGGGTGTCGGCTACTGGTTTACGCGGCCAATCGGTAGCTTCGAAACGCGAGGGAATAAATTGGGAATAAGAAAAGTACTCGTATCGTGTCAAGAATAGGTGTTTTACCTTTGTGATATAAATATAAGTAATCTTTTATATTAAACACACCCATTGACCTGTAACTTTCGTTATGAACAAATGATTTGATTTGATTTGATATATCTTCGGCCATATCGTCAATCATGTGCTGCGTATTTATATAGTATATATAATATAAAGTAATAAATATATTTATTTAATGTAATATAATACGTATATCAGTTATTTTATACCAATAAATAAATAAGCAACGCTTATTTATTTATTTGTATTTACAAAAAAAATATGTCAATACCGAATACTAGGTAGGTAAGGTTTCAAGAGTTTATTTTATAAAATGGAAGTCTTGGAAAGATATACTAACATTAAATTATTCATAAAACAAAAGCTATACTAAAAGAAGTCTCATAATTTTCTCTCTTTGGAAAACCAAATATATATTTGGTTTTTCAAGGTGCTTGGATATTTCTAAAATTAGCATTTTATTGATATTACTCACGGTAAAGGTTACATTTGGACGATACACTAAATCAATCGTTTTCAGATGAAGCATATTTTAAGTAAAAATTCAAAATCAATCAGAGGCCATCAATTTTCGTAACAGCCTTGTTTAGCAACACGATTTGGCTATTTAAGGCTTGGCACAAACGAACGACTATACTGCTAACGGCAAATCAAAAAGTCGTAAACCTGTGAAAACTTTTTTGTTTTACCAGGACAAAGAAAGCAACAGGATTAGATGATTGCACAAAATCAAAAATTGCATGGAGCGGAAAGATTTAGGAGGTTTTGATCTAACTACACTCCAAGATCTGTGTATTACTTACATGACTGTATAATATTTATTAATTGTGCTAGATCAATTATATAAAAAATTCAACCGAAGATAGCCATTAACCCTTTCGTGGACAGAAAGGGGAGTTGAACCCTATTTTTTGGGATCTATAAGAGTATGCCACTTTCGTTTGCACTAGGAAAATCTAAATGGAACAATAAATAGATGAATAATTCCAAATTTACCTACACATTTTATTTGAAAACTTTTGCACTTTTTCTTTCAAAACCTAATTTGAAATAATAGTACATTTCGATTTTTGATGTCAGAGGACGTAAGTACCTACAGTTATATTCGCCTACTCAAATAGCTTATCATTATCAATTTTAAATTGCCCGTCTGAACTCAGCCTAAAACAAAATCCGTCAATTTGCGAGCCCGAAGGCTTTATTGGTAAATTAAGATGTTAAGGCCTGAATACATTTCGGTTTTATTTTGGAAAATTATAATATTGGACTGGTTTTATGCTTTAAGTGCTAAACTACTAGGTGTAAAGATTTCAATAACATTATTTCTTTAGACTTACAAAATAAGCACTTAGACAAGTCAAATTTTATACTATATCCAAGGGTTTAGCAGACCTTAATGAATAACGATTCATAAAGGTCTGCTTACTTGAATGTTGCTCAGCAGTGTTACCTATTTCTCATTATGTCTTAAATTCCTTCTGACGTTATTTCATTGATGCTGTATTTATGTAATCGGTTTTAATAACCGTTTAATTAAATAAATAAATATTTTAATAGAAGAGACATAAGGAAAAAAAACAGTGTTTTAAGTTAGAGATTATTATACCAGATTACCTACTTATTACTTTACTGAAGTAAGAGATGGTAATCGACTATAATCCACCAAAATAATGATCGCTAGCGATAAGGCCGCCCTTTATACTTCTACTCTATGTCTGTTTGTATTGTTCCCTTCCTTTGTACAATAAAGTATTTTCTATATATCAATAATCGGATTTCACCGTTTATTAAACTAAGTTTAGCTAGAACCGGATCAACGTGCGCTATTCGAACGTTAGTAGAACGTGAGTTTAACTTTAGTTGATCGAGTTTAATTGCAACGGTGAAATTTGACCTAAAGTAAATCAAAACTCATGGAAAAAGCCAACACAATAGAAACGTAAATTTATACAGATTATAAACGCAAATAAATTATACACTCCAAATAATCTCTTATCATAAAATTGGTTCCACATTCATCGCACGCGCATGTAAAAAGAATTAGATCCAGCTACCGTTCAGCCAATGGCAGGCGAGGGCGGGGCGTAACACGGCAGCCAGTTGGGTAAAAATGCACTTTGTACAGGGTGTGACAGAATTACTTGGAAAATCGGAGATCATCATTGCCGTATTTTGAGAGATAGATACATTTTGAGAGTTAAATATTTTCATTATATTGTTATCTTTTAATACCTACAGAGTAACACAGGTAGAAATAAGATACACTAAACGACACAAAATAATTGATTTTACACATTCTATCAAGGGTAGGTCTAGCATAAATACAAAAGAATGATCAAAATAACTGGTTAAAAAGTAAAATTAAAATTAAAAAAGTGCTACGGGAAGTAACTTTCAATATTTTCTATAATATAATATATATTTTCGTTCGGGAAATTAAAATAAATTAATCTTAGTTTTCCCACATTCATACTCCAAATCGCTTTAATGTTTTTTAAAATTTTTATATGTATGTAAAAAAAGTTTGAAGATACCTATGTACCTGACACGATTTTATGAGTTATATTTCTTTCACCAGTCCCATTACACCCTATATTTAGTACATGTGCGCCGGAGTGGCGCGTAGGTGGAACTTTCTAGAGCCTGCGGCGATTCCCATGTGGGATGGAAAATCTGATGCGTTCCTGGGCCTCGACATTGGGGCTTTTATTTAATCTTACCTCGTTATTCTGATTTATTAACTTAAAGCTGTTGCCAAGCAGACTTATTTCTCAGTCTTACTTATCTTAATAGAAGATGACAGAACGAGAAATTACCTAGTGATATTTTTAGTTAGCAAACTATGAATAAGGACATTAATTTATACTGTTTTATAGCGAAGGATATTTTAGGTAGCGGTGATTTCGCAAACACTTTATTCTACTTAATGAAAACTTGATACAAAAACTATCTAGTCCTCGATAACCACCAGGTTTTTTCCATACAGCACAACGTTCATACGACTTCATTTCCCTATTATTGTTTTCAATATTCGAAGTTTTTGTGTATAGGTAATTCTAATTAAGCTTAAGTTTAATTTAATTATAGACAGTAAATGTTTTTTTTTTTTTTTTAAATACACATTCAATATTTTTTATTAAGTAAATCAGTCATCTAGTAGGTACCCATAACACAAGCTCTGCTTAGCTTCGGGCTAGATGATACCTACTGTGTGGATTGACAAATTACAGGCACAAAAATTCATAATTCGTGTGCCTAATGTTAGAGTCAAAGTTGCACCATTAAAAAAATTGATCCAAACGAATTATGGCTTTCAATTGTTCACAAATAAAAAGAAAAAGACGTAAAACGTTAAAATTCCAAAATTATCGATATCATTTCGGAGTTGGGGCCTCGATTCCGTTACTAAGATTTATTAAACGCGTGGGTGAACCGCGGTTTTAAAAAAATCCGCAATAATGTAACTTTATTTAATTACGTGACTTTACGTTGTAATAACTTTTGTTAAGTACCTAGTTACAAGAGACATTAATGGTGCTTTGCTTTGACAAGTCATTTTGAGGCTAACTATTCAACGCCATTTCATTGGAATAGAAGCTCGATCGTAACCTAGCCTATAAAATACCAGTGGATTAAATAGTAAACGCTGGCGATTGTCCCACAGACGATAAAATTAGTATGAAGGTCTAATGTAAATGTTAATTTATATATTTTGATGGTTGTACAAACTAAGATTAGTTTTTAAATTTAGAAGCAGCAATCTATGTTTAACATGATACCCAGGTATTTATCCGGAGATGGCTGATGGAACTAGAATAAACCAGATTTCGTAACCAGGTACGAAAATACGTTTATTCGATGAAATGCCAGCTCTATTATCTAGTACATAAAATATTGCTACTCATTTCAAATGTTTAAATCTAGAAAAAGTACCTTTAAATCTTCAATTAACAGAAAATACTTTATTACAATGTTGGTAACAAAGGATCAGGGACGAAACATTTCTATTCTATGTTCAAACGTCATATCCGTCTATTTGACCATATTTTGACCATTCAAACATCTAACTTCCTAAGTAAACAGTGCAAAAACTGACAGGTAATACACCTGTGGCGCTAGCCAGTAAACACGCCTGTTTGCGGTCAACTCCGGCGCAGCCTATGCAAACAAAACCTTGTATAAATACCTTGTGAATGAAAACTACATCATCATCATCATGATTAGTAATTAACGGGTATTTATCGCGTTTTTTTCTCTCTTTTTTTGGTTGGGACGTCGAGAAGAAAAAAAACGCGATAAATACCCGTTAATTAATAATCACGTGTTCAGTCAGATCGCGTAAGTTTACGTTTTTTTAAATAAATAAAATAAATAAATAAATAAATAAATAAAAACTTTCATCATCATCATCAGCCTGCACCTCTTTGGATGCCTTTAATCTGAGCCTTCAAGCCTCAGTTATTTGTAATTTGAACATATTTTCACCATGATCTGCTATTTATTGTACCAAAATTGTATTCCTCACAATTTTTTTTCAAAATACTTTACTGAAATTAAATTAAGCCAAATCAGATGACACGTTGTTTGTCGTTTTTGTAGATTGTAAGTATTTTCAAAAGAGCTTGGCAGGAACCTAGATAATTACTATTCTAATACAAATAAAAGCAATGGAAAAAATATGCTTCATAAATAAATTCCATGGTTGCAGTTAAATTAGGTTGAAAACAAATAAAAACCTAAAGCTATACATAAAGGGTATATAAAAAATCCTTTACTATTATGCAGGATGTTTATATGCTAATTCCAAAAATATGCAACCTTAGAGAGGTTCAATGTATATACTTACATCCTTTAACACGTACAAGAAAGGTAAACAATCGCGAAACTTATCAGAAAACGATATCAGTTGTCGGAAGGTCTCAAGAACTGTTTTATGCGTTTACAAAGGGCGTATTACCACCTTGTGCAAACATGCACATACGCCTTATCTATGTCGATATAGATATAGTATCGGTGCCTTTATACTTTTGCCGATAAGTAACAAAGAATAGCACCTATTTTTATTGTTCCGCTGTTTTACAATGGGTCATATAGGAAATATTTCTTTTGGATGCTTTAGTTAAATTTGCAAGGTTATTGTGATAGTAAAGGTACTAGTGCTGCTTTAATTTTTTTATGTTATCGATACACGGTATCGTAAAACAATATCTACATACTTCACTCACGCTTTTTGTAAAGTCGCAGTCATAAGTAGCCTGACAAGTTTTGTAGCCAAAAACTGAGTGTTGGTGAATTGTCAGTTTTGTCCAATAATTTTTCAGATCATTTTTGTTTATTTTGTGGTAATTAGAAGGTTTATTCCCTCTTATTAAAAAGCAATTGTTACTATAATTAAATTTATATGCAAAAATATGTTTAATATATCATAAATCAAATATTATATATTTTTAATTGATAAGTTAACCGTTAAATAATAATGAGTTTTTGAAGCCAATTATGACCCAACACAATTTAAAAAACTTAATAAAAAAAATACAAATCTCAAAACGCGTCTCCCTTTTATCATTCCATCATTTATTTCAGATTAAAACCGATATCACGTTAAAAAAAATATTAAAACAATAATATCTTAAATAAGAAAATAGTTTTCCTTTAAGAGGATGCTGTATGAATTTCCTAGCATTATTTAGTTTTTATTATTTTGTCTATTTTATACTTCATGCGAAGATGTATTTTGTTTTTTAAGCTTTTTTATTTTTAAGGACTTTTTTTTGAAAAATATGCGAAGATGTATTTGAAACCCCAAGTGTTAAGTTGCATTTGGGCGTGACGATTCTCAGTCTACGAAACACAGGAAACTTTTGTTTGGACTAGATAACACACAAAGGTTTTTGAGTTTCGGCCAAGCTTATCTCGTCGTAATCTCACGGCTTCAAAAGATAAAATTCTTTTTGAGATGTGTTAAATATCAACAAATAGAAGCTTGGGTTTTGAATTGTTTTTTGGAAAATGTTGGTTTGTTTCGGAAAACTGATTGGCTGTTTTAGTGAAAATGTACTTTTGGATAGCTTTCTTTTTTGTAATGACTAAAACTGTGCTTCAACTTATAAAGTAGTATGTTCACTTTTTTATTGATCACCTTGATTGATTTAACTTCACGAGATTTATGGCAATTTCGATTAGAGTAGACGTTGATTATTACTTTTCGTATTTTTTTCTTAAAATGTTACAGTAAATAAAAAAGTATTAAAGAGACATTGCAGATCAATAACTTGAAATCGATAAACAAAATAACATTCTACAACACTAATGTTTCACTGAGGTTCGATTCTTTCGGCGAAGTTGAAAGAAAGTGACGGCTGCCGGCGCCCCGCTGCGCGTCCTCGGCGTAACCGAAATAATAGTGTTCGATATTTGAAATATTTTAAACGAATTTATTCAGTTCATATTTTTATCGATGTTTTGTGACCGCACTATTAGAGGCGGCAAAACTGATGTTTGTTTAAAGTTTTTATACAAATTCCATTTAAAAACCCTGTATATAACTGCTCCCACGATTTATAAAGCCCATTATTTCTTTTATCAAAAGGATGGTGCCAATAATACTGCAATCTAAAGTCAAACGACCAAAAAGAATAAAACATTGAATAAATTATGCATATTTTTTGTGGGATTGCAAATAATCCGCAGATGGCGTTTTGCGGAGGTGGCGATGACCAAAGGCTCTGCCACCGAGTTACACGTAGATCAGGAGATAATGGTCATTTTCACACCTCATTACAAAGGTATGGGACTTGCAAATTTTAAGGTTTTCCAGAGGCTATATGAGTAAGAAGAACTTTGAAGTGTTTTTATGTAAGGCTTTCAATTTAGGCAATATTATAACTTGGCGATTTCGTAAAATAAAGGTATTCTAAAATTTCATAATTATATCTTTAAGTATAAGGTATGTTTTTATTTAAAAAAAACCTGGATTTATGAAGGTGATTTAGGAGACAAGTCAATAACAGCTTAAAAATCAGACAATAACATATCAGAAAGTTTACTTTTGCTGATTTCTATTAACTTTTACATATACTTTTCTATTTCTTAATTGCAAGTTTCCTGTCTAAAATTGCAATGCGTTATTTAAATACGATAGATATATTAAACGTATATATTAATATGGATCTTACAATACAATAAGATCTAAACCTCTTATGTTGTCTGAAATAAATGTATTATTATAATTTAATAAGGTACAATCTGACCGTTAAGCTCCTGGTCTATAAACTACCAAGAACAATAATTACGCATGGTAATGTAGTCGACTTTATACTCCAAGGATCGGCTTTCGTTTACCACATAGATTTGCGATATTTTTTTTTTACATTTTGTCATGAAAATAAAGTTTGTGGTCTTAAAAAAAGGTATTTACAAATAACATTCAGGATTCTTTACGGATTGAACCATCGAAATTCGAATGTTAAAGGATATAGTTAAACAGGAGTTTAATTACAAAAAATAAACTTCAAGTAAAAAGTAAATAAACGTCAAGTAAAGAATAACATTTTAAATTACATTTAAAATTACATTTAAAATGTTTCATTAATTAATTCGATTTATTTCGGTGAAGTATTTTATATACAAATTTTGAAACTTGGGTACTTTATTTTATAGCTGGAAGTGATATTAATATTTTGGTAACGATAAACTCAGACATAAGAAAAAAATACGATAAAATAACAGCACAATAATAACACAAGGATTATAAAATGTTGCTAATTAATTTACCAAAAGTTTTACGGAAAAACAACGCGACAATATATTAAAAATGCCGATTAACGATAAAAGGAATCGGCCGTGGGTGTACCAATTAAGCAAATTCATTGCATACAAATCTCATGGGAATAAGTCGAAGGTGTCAAAATCTATGTCTAATGACCCTTACTATACCTTTGAGAACTCACAAAGGGTACCCTTAGAATATCTCAAAAAGGTTTTTTCAACAACCATTCTTCTTTTATTGTTAAATAAACCATAAATCGTTACAAAATGGACACTAGAAAACTCAATGGTCTGCCGCACGATCGCATATATGAAAAAATGTCTCACTATAAGGACAATATTTTTGTATCCTTTTGTAGCCTTTTGGAGTAGCGCCGTGAGGGCGCTAAGAAATATTTTTATGGTAATTTATAAAATTATTGAAATCATTTTTATGGGTATCATTGTGATCTTGTGGGAATTAACGGTTTTGGATCCTGTTTTAAAATTATTTGTCAAAATTATTACCGTCCTAGATTGTGCTTTATATTCACGAAAAAGGAGTATGTATTTGTTTTATTTTATTGTGATCACAGTTTTGAAATATAACGAATGTGAATAAATTCGCGTTATAAATAAAATTTTAATCTATTAAATATTAATTGTAAGTTAATTTTACTAGAAACTTGATTTGTCGTCCTTTCATTCAATAAATTAAACAAGCAATCAAATGTTTAAACATGAATGAACAAAGTGTAAATGTGTTAATGCTGATGAATAAAATGATTCATATTCCAATGGAAATGTGGTTAAATTAATAGTGTAGTGATTCATTTTAGTAAAATAATGTTAGTAACACAAAATATCAAAACTTTAAAGCTGATTCAACTGATACTCTTTATGAAATTTTTAAAAGGTTACAATTTTATAATTTTCTGAAATTGAGGCTGATTGTGAAATTGAGGTAGAAGAGAATCAATTGAATCAAGATAAAAGAACAGATGTAAGCGTACTTACTGTATTTGGGCGATATGAACGGCGATTACAGTTGATTAATGTTTATTTTAACGTACAAATTACTGGGCTGCGCGGCTGTGACTGTTGCTTATTCGGTAAAAAACAGTAATTTATTAGTGGCGACTTCTCGTGTTGGCGCGGGCTTAACGAGTGTGTGGCGTGCGCAGCGGTGGACAGAAAAAACTGGCTCGATACGTAGCTAGCAGTGGCCTGAGGAAGAATAACCCCAGGAGTCGATGGGAGCTGCCACCGCTTCCGAACGCGCCCCGCGCCCCGCGCACCGCCCCGCCCGCCGATACAGATCACGCATTCTACGAATACCTTTAGCTGCGGCACCGGCGACCACCAGCCATCTCTTTCGCTCCACCGCTGATGCTGCTGCCTTGGAGGTCCGAAGAATCACAGATGTGCGGGGAAGAGGGGGTCTAATGGAAGTTTCACAGCCGACAACGCTTCCTAAGTTCACCGAGTAAAGGTCACGCGGGCTAAGCGAGGCGAGCGTCGCAGCGCAAGCGTGGAGCTCGACCGCGAGGAAGCTCGTGCGCAACACCGGCAGCGCCCACATGACCGGCCGTTTAGTGCGCGCCGGTCCTCACATACTCCGTCCGTCTCGCTCGCACTCCCACCATTTCCTATATCACTCGTTCCCACGCGGAGACGTGAAAAAATGTATCTAGTTCTGTCGAGGCGAACGCGGAGTGCAGTAGCAGATTTTTTTTATTTCAATAAATTTGTGGTCGTTGGTCTCGCTTAAGCGCGCGCCCGGGGCGGGGGGGAGCGAGAAGGGAGATAGCTACTGGGTTACGCCTTCCGCGCGTTCTGGTTATTATGTAGGTTGTTTTAGAGTGTACTGTATAAAGTACATAAATACGCGGTAAATGCTTGTTCCTTGCGGTGAAGCGGTTTATTTATGTATTCTCCGCAAGGCTATGTCTACTGTGTTACGCGCCGCCTATTATGCTCTTTCATTATTTTATTTTTACTTTGATATCTTTGTTAGCATCGGGAATTTCGCCAGCAGAAATATTGGTAGATATAATTGAAAATGGATTTGTATTATTTCAAAAAAAGTAATGCTTATAGACTCAAAATTTCTCAGTACAATTCGTTTCACAGACGGTTCACTCAAATCTTTGTTTGTCAATCTAATTCCGACAAAACCGAGACGTAACGGCCCAGGACACGCGTCACGACAAAAGAACAAAAGTAACAATAAACAAAACACCGTCACGGCTGTAAACATCTAATCAAGGTGACAAACAGACAGACAAAACGAACAATAGTACCGAACATCAAAACATATTAGGAAGGATATTGTCTCCAAAATTGGCCAGCATTGACCATGTCGACGGGGTCTGAGGACACTTTGTTGGTTTACGGCCTAAGAAAAATTGAGAATTGAAACGGGATTTCGGAAAAAAGTGTGACAAAACTTAGTCTTTGTTGATCACAGACCACACCAAGTGAAGTCCGTTTCTAATTTTGATTTGCTTATTTAGCACCGTTCCGTTTCCCACCAAGGCTTTTGACCAGTTAATCACCATTGTACTAGTAAAGTTATCAAAGAATCACAAAAAAAATCTGATAATCACCAAACAACTTCTTTTGATTTTCAAATCGAATTTAAATTTCAATAAATTTTCATAAACAAGTCAAACATTATAACTACTTTGATAGCCATTTTGTTAGATACTGAACATAATAGTTTTTTTAAATACTAATAAATATTCCCGATTCAAAACATAAGTTAAAACTTAAAAATTACGTTAGCTATTTATAGAGATGTTAGAACATTAGAGGCAAGCGCGTTGATGTCTTTTGTAGCAAAAAATTGTATTAATGAAAAAAATGTTCGTATAGCTACTTTTAATATAAATACACTAATATAATAAACTTATTATCCTGTTATTTTAACTTTAGGGGGACCGAAGAAGCGATAGCGTGACAAATTGGAGGCCTATGATGTTTTTCTTAATATATATAATGTAACTGATAGACCTCCGTTTGACCACGATTTCAATGATGCCTGGATCTATCTGGCTTAGGACCAAGATGCGTGGAGGGACCAAGAGGCCTTTTCCCAGCAGTGGGACTCACCAAGCTAACTAACTAGGCAACTGTATAATTTTATTTAGTAAATGATTGCTAGAGTGTTCTAAACGACTACTAGCCCTTTCAAAAATAGCTTTAAAGGTTGCGGTAACGGATCAATTTCCCATACAAACGTTATACCAAAATCATTTGTAATTTGAGCATATTATAACCATGTACTGCTATTATTTGTATTAGAATAGTATTTATATAGATTCCTACCACAAGTTTTTTTGAAAATAATTGTCTATCTACACAAATAATAAGAAAACGTGTTTTCTTTGAGAAAATCGATGTGGTTTAATTTCATTTCAGTGAAGTGTTTTGCCGTGTGGTGCCGGCATAGAATTTCACCACCCCATTTCTTCCCGTGGGTGTCGTAAGAGGCGACTAAGGTAAACACACCGGGGGGCGGGCAGCAGCGCCCTCTGCAGAACAACTCCACCGAACTGCGATCCCCAACCCACATGCCCAGCGTGGGGATTATGGGCATTAACCCCCAAATGATAATGCCATCTATGGCGCTCATTAGGGGAGGCCTATGTCCAGCAGTGGACTGTTATAGGCTGGTGATGATGATACCTATTATATTTTTTAGGTTGGAATTTTGGTACACGATGTTGAACACCAAAAGAATACATTAAAACGGGATTATGGAAAAAAATTATGTAAATTGTATTTCTTCATTAAATCAAATAAAATAAAAGCATAAATCAATTAATAAAGATTGCAAATCTCAATACCTCTTCACCGAACTCAAATTTATTACAAACTCTTGGGATTCTCAAAATCCTATCGATGCTTAAGAATGCATGGTATCCAAGTTCAGCAGATGATGGATGGCGGTAATCTTCAATCTGCCACTGGTTACCAGAAATTACAGGTAGTCGCTTGGTGCTAAATCATAGGTCATTTTATGGGATTTTAATTATCTTGGTATTTGATCGCTTGTTTTGAATATCTAAATACCTGAGATTTGCTTCATGACTAAAATATATTGATGATGACCTCTTTAGCACGAAGGGCGAAGGTCCGCCTGCGTCGCAGGACATTGTGGGTTCAATTCCCGCCTCGGGACAAATGTTTGTACGATCTGCAGATACTTATTTAGTGTGTTCTGGTCGTTTTCTATAAATAAAAAAATATCTATCTGTAATATATTGTATTATGTATATCAGACATATATATATTACCTATAACACAAGCTCTGCTTTGCTTGGGGCTAGATGATGCTGTGTGTATTGCCCAGTGTATTATTATATCATAAGTATATTTATTTGTAACTAGCTTCTGCCTGCGGCTTGGCACTCGTGTTTTCGGAAGAAGAAATAGGCCAATTATCTAATTAAGACTGTGTTTTAAATATCCGCCAAATGTTCTCTTGATCTGCCCATTATCATGGCCATTGTTCTCTAGGGTAGACATGATCTCGCATCGCCATACGTTGCGTCCTTTAATGGAGAAGTTAATTTCAAATAATTTGTAACAGTCTGCAGTTAGCTCAACTGTTTTAATTGTAACTACTAGTTCTAATTTGGTTATTTATTTGTAATTTTCTTTGTTAGGTTAGGTTTTCCCTCTTTAATAAAATAATTGGCGCATTCGATGACAATGTGACGTTTTTTTTTAATTCTCCCTGCTAGGGGCGCTGTGCAGTAGGTAGTTACAAGACTTATGTAACAATGAATTCACAATAAAAAAATTGTTGCCTGTATAGTAGAATGACTAGTATTTTGTATTTTAATTTATCAGTCCATTCTATCTAAGTTATTCTATAACGATTAGGGATCTTAAATCTTTATTAGAAGTGGCCAATTTCCAGCAATGAACTATCACAATGACGATCATTTTATGACTAGATTGTTCCTTATAGCACCTAAGTATTTTAATTTGTTATATTTTAGTTAGTACGTAATTTTTCAAATTTTAATCCAACTTTAAGCATCCTAATTATATTAAAGAATATTTATCGGGTATTTATCGCGTACCTTTTGTTTTATTTTCCCCTACGTTTAAGCATCCTGTTGAGTTTTAAAGCACTTAAAACTAGCAAACTAATTAAGTGATTCAGAATTTGGCCAGCGATAATTCACCAGGTCATTACCGGCTGTGGCACCACCTTTTCGTTATTATATGGCGCCCCCCGCAGTGGCTTGGTATCGAATGTGAGCCGCGCTTGGACAGAATTTGGTTTAAACGTGTTATTTTAAAACAAAAACAAAGTTGTTTTGGCCAGAGACAACGCGAGATTTCATGGGATTGCAGAGTTTTGGAGTAGGAAGCGGATTTTTAACTTTCCATAGATTAGGCCCCTAGATTTTGACCTTTGAAGTTTCAGCCGAATTCGGAAGATCAAGTACTTATTTTATTCTTGAGACTTACACTTTTTTTTAGCTGAAAACAAGGTGTTGTTTGCATTAGTCTTCAGTTATTCTCGTCGGCCATAGTCAGGCTCACAGCATTAGGTACCTACATATATATCCGCTTTCTGTAAAATTATTCAAATTTTTACATTTTCATTCTCTAAACAATCCAACCATAAGTTTTCGTTCTAGATTTGGAACTGCCAATTTTGGACTAAACACGCTTCGTAAATTTCTTCGATCGAAAACCTTTCCAAAGTCGATTTAGGGCCTTGATTTCATAAATCACTTCGAAAAACGGTATCTATAGAGCTACAGCATGCAAACCTAAACTTAAAAAGGTAGAAGAAAATCAATAAAGTTTTATCGAACTACTGGTCGTGCCAGGATCTATCATACAAAGCTTTTAAAAAGTTTACTAAATGCTGGCTTGTACCTATACATGACTTGTACGTATATCATTAACACGTCTAGTGCCGCCGACTCGCCTTGAGTGTTCACGTAATTTTTATTCCAGCGCCGTTGACGAACCTGGTGCGTCTACCGTGAAATACACCGCATCCGGGAAGACAATGAAAATTGGTGACATTCAACGTGTTAAAAACTAAGGGGTATCATTCAAAATACCTACGTATTAAAGAGAAAACCAAAACCAATAGGAAACGGCCTTCCACATTGATGCGTCAATACATTCGTCAGCCACCATTTATAAAGTCTTGCATTAAAACCGCGATAATAAATTCAATTTTGTCCCAGGATTAAATTACAACCTTCGCTCATTTCGAATGCGACAATAAAAATGCAAATACCCACAACGAAGCTATAAATTAAGATGTCCTTTAAAACAATTCGATGACGGTTATTGTGTGACCTTTTATATCATTTTGCTACTTCAAGGTTTAATATAGTTCTCGAAATTGCGGCTCACGACGAATACCACGTAAATTCGTAAAAAACAACTGATTTAGGAAGTGGTTATAATTTTCAGTATAGATAAAGGGTTATAGCATTTCTACCTAATCTTTGTGGCTCTAGTTAGACTGACGACCTCTGTGGCGCGGTGGGCGAAAGTCCGCCTGCGACGCAGCAGGTTGCGGGTTCGATTCCCGCCTCGGGACAAATATTTGTACGATCTGCAATCTTTGTTCAGGGTGTTCTGGTCATTTGTCTATTTATAATAAAAATATCTATGTATGTGATATATAAGTCATCTAGTAGGTACCCAAAACACAAGCTCTGCTTAGCTTGGGGCTAGATGATGTTTTGTGGATTGTCTAGCATGCATATATATTTATTATTATTTAGATATATATTTATTATTATTTTTTTTACCCGTGACGTTTTTTCAGGATAAGTCTGGAACAAGGATAAGTCTAGAACCACATTTACGAAATTCCAGCACAACTCTTTGATTCGTGAGTTGTGTAGGGTACACTTTTGGATTTTAAATAGCCTAAGGGCATGAGGAAAATATTATCAAGGATGTAACCTTATCGAAGGGTTTTTAGTCTTAATACTTAGTTACATACTGGATAATACATAAATCATCATCTAACCCCAACTAAGCATAGCAGCTTCTCTAATGGGTAGTTAAATATTTATTTGATAATTTTGATAAACCACATTGCATAGATAACTTCCATTTTTTTTTAATTAATTTTTGTTAGCATAATTATAACAAAAATATAAAAACAACCAGAATTTGCATCGTGAAAAACAATTACAATGGAATTGCACCATGCATGCAGAGGGTTAAAACAACCAGCGAATCGTGTGTGGTCAGTGTTAACGATACAAATCAATGCATTCATTACAAAACCTTTTAAATTAACGATAACCGTAATTAGCTTAACCATAAAATTGGTTTTCGAATAAAAGAATCGAAATCACGTCGTTTAGGTAAATGTGCACTTTAACGCCTCGGTCGATAAACCTTTGGAACTTTCGATGGGGCTTTTCGAAAATAATTTTATAAAAAAAATTGATGTTAGGTTTGGTAGTAGGTACAATTAAGAAGCGTGGGTTGCAAGTTCATAGTTTAAAAAGACATTTAAAAGTTGTAAAACCTTACGAAATAGTTGGTCAACAGTGGGTAGAATCGAATAAAGTTTTTATGTTATTATTCCTTTATTGCTGCTTTTAAAGAAAATTGGCGTACATATTTTTAATAAAACTTGTGACACGCCTCATATATTTAGTGGGTTGCTTATGTTGCTATGTTATGTCATAGAATTACTTAAAACGTTTGAATATAGAACCATCTGACAGGTGTCTTTGTTTTAAACGACACAGAAAATAAATTTAAATTATTCAATGAATGCTAAAATGGAGTTTGAGTTTTTATTCTTAAACATCGATAAATCTAAAACACGAGACAAATAAGTCATAACATTGGGGGCTGGTAAGGACACGAATTAACATAGCTTAGTGTTAAAACAGCTTCTCGACCTTCAACCGAGTTTTAACAACTCAAATCAAATCAAATCAAAACGTTTATTTGTAGTTAAAAATAAGTAAAAAAAATGTACAAACAGAAAAGAAAATCGTTACATTTGCAGAGAATACTACACCTAATTATAATATTACTGATTTTTTTTCGCCTTGTGTATAAGTTTATCTACTTGTATCGCGGGATATTTACCATCGACATGATAGAGCAATATCGGAGTTTCCAAATCCCGTTTGAATAAATTACTTCTTATTCAGTCATTATCATTACTTAGGCCACATTATGACTGGAGGTCGAACGCAAACAAGCAACTTATCGAAACTACATTATATCAGTTTCTTCTTCACATGGAGGAGTGTTATTACTTTCTTTCTCCAAAATTTGTTGTGTTTGATTTACTCTAATCAAAATGCTTACTCTCATGTCTACATACCAAGTGTGCTGGCCTTGCTTTAAAAGCTGTGTTACAAAAATATACCTATGTATAGGTTCTCACACGATCTTTTTGCCAACAAAACATGTATCGACATGTTTGGCATTGAAAAAACTGTTTTATTCACTGCAAGCCAGGTAGGCAAAACCTGATGATTTATTTGTAGTTTTTACGAGCTAAACTAGCCTGTAAAAACTAGTCTAGGTCTGTAAAAATTATGATGCAATTTAGGTTGTTTTTTAACAGGATTGAGAGTAAAAGACTTGCTGACGTTTCGGAAAGAATGAATGAAAATACAATTTTAAAAATAGGAAGTAGGTAATAAGCTTGGAATAACTATTTGTGGTACGTACCCTAAAACATGTTAGGACATTTTTTTGATGGTCGCTAACTGTACATCAACGACGAGTTTGAGCCAGAATTGTAAAAGAATACGTACCTACAGTATACCTGGCTATAGCTATTCTAAAGTTATTTTGGCTCTAAATCTTTTCGGGGATTTTAGATTTTTAGGAATATTTGTTTGTTTTGCTATAAGTAGCTCTAGAGTAGCACTATTAAAGGAAGTAATATTAATTATGAAATTCCTGAAAGATTTCACTTTATTCTATCCGTTCTTGACCTTGAATAGTCTTGATAATTTGAATTTGACAGGACAGCGCCAACGCAGCCGCACAGCCTGACGTTGACAGTGACAGCTCTTAGTACCGCGGGTCCACTTACAACTGTTTTATTGTAATTCATTTCCGCCCTTTATTGCCATATCGAAGAAGTCATTAAGTCATTTCCCCCATGTAGTTAGACTTCCCTCTTCACTGCCATCCTTCCAATGGGCACGACACAATTTGTTACTATTTTTTTTCCAAGTAAAGTTTATATATATTTGCAGAATTTAAATTTTTTGAGGGACCTCCTGTTGACCTAAGATCAAACATGCTGATGATAATGATAATCTATCTCATTGAGGTACTTATTACTGTCGCCTGTTGTCGAGTCGATATAAATAACAATTTGATATATAACTATCTGTTGGACTGTAACGGGCTGCATTGACATCCCTCTACCTTTGGTAGGGATGCTCCTTACATCGATAGCTATGTCGATGAAATTAATAAACCAATTTCGTTGGTTCGTTAATCTATGTAGATTTTTCGATATCTACAAACATTATGATTACTTGCTGGCGGTAATATGCTTCTTGTTTTGGAGAAATTATAAAAAAGCAATTATAGAAAAAAACACAATAAATTAATATTAAAAAATAAATACAAACATTATAATACAATATTTTTTTTATTAAACATTAAATTTCAATTATCGTCACCTATCCCGAAGTTCTGGCATAGCTTGGGTCTAGGTGATGCTGTGTGGATTGTCCAGCATTATTTATTTATTTAAAAGATTATGGTGAAGATAGGTAAAGCTATATGATGTCAAGGATGCAAATACCACTAATCTGGGACTGCCGGTTGCGGCAACAGGTTCGAAGAGTTGGAGAATCAGGTAACTCTTGGATACAAAACGATAGTTGGCTAATTGGAGTCACTCAAATGCACAAAACAGAACCCTACAGATTTTAGATAGAACTTTGATTGTTAAGGTAACATCAGTTATCTATCCATCATAACATAACTCTGCTTAGTATAGTATTTTAACTTTGCCTTAGTTTAGGGCTAGATGTTGTGTGACAATTGTCAAACATATTTTTGATCTCTGGGAGTCCTTCGTAGGTCTATAGGTACTATCTACCTATAGACTAATATTATAAAGAGGATAGATTTGATTGTTTGTTGGTTTAAATTGAACAGGCTCCGAAACTATTAGACCGATTTGAAAAATTCATTAGAATCCTACATTATCCCTGAACATAGGCGATAGAACATTTTTAAAAAGTTAGGGATTCGTATGAAACCTTCAATAATATAACATAACGTTTGTGCGTGTATAAAATTTATATATTTTTTGAATTTTCGTTGAATGTGCGTGCGAAGTCCTTGCGAAGCCAGGGCGGGTATACTATAAATACCTACCGACTTAAATTTTTGACCAACTGTTGAAAAGACGGCGGCGGCGTGTGCTTATCGACATAAATGACAGGCCACACTAGCTGCTATAGATGACATGTGCAGTGTGCTTATTTATACGGCGCTTTATCGTGGCGTCTGCATAAAGGCACGCCGCGTGTAATAATAGACAGACCAACCATTGTGCACCGAACATGTTGGTACTTACGGGACGCATTCACATAGGAACAAGTTTGAGTTCAGTTAACAAGTTAGAGTTCAGTTAACAAGTTAGAGTTCGGATAACAAGTTAGAGTTCAGTTAACAAGTTAGAGTTCGGTTAACAAGTTAAAGTTCAGTTAACAAGTTAGAGTTCAGTTAACAAGTTAGAGTTCGGTAAACAAGTTCAGAGTTCACAACGTCATGCTGCGTGTTGTGACTCATTGCAAAAATAAGTCTGTTTTGTAATATATTACAGACTTACATATTTCCAAATTTTTGAGGACCTAGGTAAATTTATTGTGTAGGTATTAGTTGTGTATTAGAGTTTTTTATTTTGATTTTTGTTTTTAAGGCGCTTTATGAATTTTATGTCAATTTCTTTAATGTATATATGTCAGGTAGGTACCAACGGTGCTGAAATGAATGATTTTTATTTATTTTATGATATTTTTATACAAAATCATCTGTAGTTAACACAAATTTAATTTTACCTATTTATATAATAAATAAGTGTTCATGAAGAAAAATTACAATTAAATAACGAAACCGAATTATACTAGGTAGGTACGTATTTATAATTCAACGAATTGCACTAACTACACGTTGCAAACAATCTACAGGTAGCTCAACCGATCTTTATCAATACCAGTCGGAAGCGTCCCCAAGACGCAGGCAGCATTGTATGGCAATGCTGATGCGCTGCACCAGATAGGTACTCACGAGTCACAGCTCGCTTCAACCAGGCGCTTAGATATTTATTAAAAAACCTGGAGGAATATTGAGAACCCTTAAGAAGCTTGAACCTTCTGGTATAGGGTCTCGACTACAAACGTAGTTTCTGTCGACAATCTATGGATTGTCCAGCAATATTATTTATTAATTTATAAAAGAACTAGATAAATTATTCATATCCTGACCCCGACCAGCAAGTTCCGAAAACAATCTTCCTGTGTAAAAGCGATCATATTGTAAAGACCCCGGACTATTCATCTCGACATGCCGATGAGGCCAAAGAAACCCAGTGTAATGCCCTACAGATCTGTGCCGACGAAAACATTGACTGATTTTTACTGATACCTTCTACAGGATCGCCATATTTATTTAAGGTTTCACGAAAATTTAGGTATCAATTAAGTTATATAATAGCGATACTCGATTATTGTATCTCATATCCATGATTACGGGTCATAATAGTAACCTAGTATTTTGGGAGGCAAGCGTGGGGCGGTAGCTTAAAGCACATAGGCCCTTGAGAAATCTAAAATGTAACTTGCGTAAAGTGTCTACACAGCAACCGAGTAAATTTTAGGTTAAGTATGGTTAGGTATAGGCGGTTTGTTAAAAAACATTCTACAATCAATTTGGCTAATGTAATGGTATACAATTTCATACCTATAGCAGGAATCTAAGCTTTCGATGGATCTACCTTATTAACTTATTTTTATTTTATATAGTTAAGGCAAAGATGGGAAAAATCTTATAATCAAGGAATTAAAAAGCTTATGACTGGTACCATCACAAACTCCCCGCCATCTATCAATACAATTTTTTTTATTTTCTTTGTTCAACATAATAATAAATAAAATAAGTAGCGGCGCTAATTTGGCAATATTTCTTACAAAGTTTTGCAAGAAATATCGATAATCATAACAAGCCCGTAAATAATATTACTCTTTAACTATGTGCGTAAAAACAGAGACAACAGATTTTCAACAAGATATTCATAAAGCCAGAGCGTGGCGAGTGTTATTGTTATCCTACTAAAAACTCAAGCCTGTTATTAGTTACCTAGGCGATACCTACCGACACATTCAATCCTTAACTTTGCTAAAACAAGGATCAAACAACTTTAAAGTTATGCAGAGATGGAAAAATAGCGTTTGGTGGCTAAAAAGGGCATATTCATATCCCTGCCTAAACTAGGTACTAAACAAATTCACATTCTCATTGCTGAATTTTTTGTTGAATTATAAAATTGTAAACATTTTAAATGTCTTTTTTTTAAATTAATTATTAGATAAAATAGTTTTGTTGACTTATGAGCGATACCTTAACAACTTGTCTCACTCGTAATTAGACTTAACCAAGCAACAGTGCCTTTGTTTTAAGAGCCACAATATAAAACAGGCTAAAGTTTTTCCTGTAAAGTTCTGAGAACCGATTGTGAGTCGGTCAAATAGAGACTTCCTGTACAACATCCGCTGTAGGAAACTGAGTTTCCGTGATTTGTTTGGATTACCATGAACAGCGTTTACCAGGCACTGCTAGACAGACTCTTGGTTGGACAGACTCTTGGCTGTATTGGCTGATATCAGATTCAGATTCAATAACTTTATTTCTTTAGGCTTACATAATAAGCACTTAGATAAGTCAAATTTCATACAGTTATTGCTATAAAAAATAAATAATTTGTTATTGATTTCTCTTCGCTTAAATTTTTTCGTCCGCTAGTGGAAGAAGTGAAAAAGAAACCACTAGTACATTCATATACCTATAACTTATGTCTCTAATACAATGTTTGTTTTGCCAATCTCAGTCTAAGTTTAATGTGATTTAGATATTATGTCAATAATTATTTAATACATACAATTTCATTAAGTCCTAATCGTCTCGTTGGGCATACATGACTTACATACCATAAGTCCATTATTTTTTAGATAAAACTGATCATCAGAATAATTTTGGTCTACCAGATATGAAACTTTATTATAATGTTGGTCGAGTAAAGAATGTTTTTGAAGATAAAAACGGCAACAGCGCTGTCCCGCGTAGATCAATACATAATTGATCTTGATTTTAAATCCCATTCTTCGTCTACAGGGCTTATGCACAATTTTGCTGCTTACCTAAAATATAATTTACTTTTATAATAAGTGTAACAGGTCAAATAAATTGAATTTATTTTGGACAGTGTTATTTAATAGCGCATGGCAACTGCAGACAAAGTCGCGGGTACAGCTAGTACCTAATAAAAACATTTCATAAACTCTTACAAGATAAAATTCAAAAAAAAGAAACATATTTGTTTTAACATTTACATTAAAATTTTATTTGTTTTTGCATGGATTCAAAAGCGCGTATTTATAGAACAGTTTAGGTAGGTACTGCAGAAGGAATCATTACAAATAACTACACAACTTGTCTGACATTCTTGTTCAAACAATAAGTAGGTATTAGTTATCCTCAGTTGCATAAAATATTAACTCAAAGGTGATCTGGTTTGATTGGCTCATAAAATTTCTTCTAAGCTTGGTCAAGTTGTAATCTTAACGTATGACAACATGGTTAGTCTTTAGCATCATAGGAATGGCTCTGAGGCTAGGCTCTTACTGCAATTTCAACTTTATTACGAGCACCACAGAATCGATAAATTTTAGCGGTCAGACTTCTTTTTAATTAATAATCACTTTTATTTTGGTGATTCGCCAGCTGAGAGTACCATCGTACTTAAAACAGTAGGTAAGTACGTATCGTGGGCAACGTACCCATCGTATGCACTCCTAACGCAAATCACCCAATATAAAGCACTTTAGGTAGGTACTAAAGGGTTCTGAAATGGCCACCCGAAGTCCTTGGATCACGTTCAAATTATTTTTATTTGAATGCCTTCAATCTGTGAGTCACTTGCTCGGAATCGGTTTACAATGTGTGAATAACAAACATGTTGAGCACCAACAAATAAGGCGTTAATGACATTGTGTTCACTCCTTTATTTGGATCTGTATCTTTATTTTTAGGATTCTGTACGTTATGAAGTATTCATCAAAGTTCCGAATGAAGAAATATCCTATTTTTTACAAATTATAGTCGGGCGCGGCCACATGTTCGTGCCTAGATGAAAATCGATCGTCACAGTCAACTGCTGTGCCTCAAAGACCAAGTAATAACCTCAAAGTAACCTAAAACAGCACAGTCATCTCTGAAAACTGTAATGCCATTTCACCGCCGTACAAAAGGCCGGGTTCAATCTAATCTTTAAATTGTCATCTCGTAAGTTAACCGGTCAGTAATCGTCGCACGTAGCTCGCCGCGGGCGATTTGCCGTGGGAACGTCGGACATTGGTAGATTATGTGGGGTGGGCTAGCATCAGAAGATAGGTATACCTATGTATAGGTACGTAATGATCTAACATGTAGGTACCAAACCAATGTTACGCTACTTATTATCCATTCCACATCACGTAGGAGCATTATCCCACATCTTCTCGACATCTTTTCTCTTCAACTCTAAGCCTAGGCTTTTATTGATCATCCTCGTCTCCGTTATCTTATAAGAGTGCCTATTGTACCTATAAAATTTTTGATTTCATGTGTTTATTGAACTTTAAGCTACCTAACGAAAATGTATATACTATTGCATATTCTGAAATAAAACATTTTTACTTATTTTATATATTTTACCCCGTTAGGAACTTCTTATTAAAAAAATATCCTTTTAATATCCTTTTAGCCATAGCCAGAGAACCATCGACCTAGCATACGAGCCCATAAGATGCATTTGAGTATAGCAGAACTAAGTCAAAAAGAACAGTGGATCGGATAGGAAGATTAGATCGCTTCCTTTCCATCACATTTAATCCACACGTTTTACCGTCGACAAAAAGTCTCAAGTTCTCCAATCATGTGTTACCCTTGCGTTACCTGTCCATTCATGGGATTAGACAATGGTGGGCGGATTGTAGATACATATCTTAATTAGCCCTCACAGGGAGAAGTTTTTTTATTGCGTGACAGGGACACTGGGTGGTAGGTAGAGTCAAAATTGGGACAAAGTTAGAGACTTGACTTTTAGATAAGAGCTAATTCGCAAATGCCAAAAGTTGTAGAGGCGGATCTCCTTCGAGCCTCAATATAAAAGAAATTGTGAATATAGAAATCTGTGATAGGAAGTTTAACTAAGGATATTTTATTTTGGATTCTTTGTCCACCAAAGTACCTAATTTCAGAACTTTTAAATCAGAGCAAGCGGATAATCACCAAGCTCTAAAATAACAGGAAAGTAAATACACAGTTTCCAAAGGATTATTCCAAAATTTTAAATGTTTCTTTCAAGTTTTTGTCATAACCGTGAAAGTCTCAGAATACCGTTTCGTTTATGTTTTTGCGTAGGCGGCGAAATCACAACGCTGATTGACAAGAGATATTCGAATGAGTTATTATTTTCTTTTCGAATTGTTAACTTTATGACGGCAAATTAAGATGAGATTTGCATAGTGGGCGACTTTCAAAAACTAAATCAATGGCTTATACTCGTTGTTGGGCCTTCGACGAGCAGCTTGAAACTATCAGGATCTACTGTTTCAAGCTGGAACAGCCGAACTATGGTATATAAATGCCAGAGCAGTTCCGTGTATGTCTGTAAAAAGAAGACCGTAGTTCACTATGCAGTCACCCGCGCCTGCCTGTTTATATAGGTTCATTTCCTAGGAAATGAGCCTATAATTATATACCTAATATTTAAAGAAATTCAGTGTTTGAAATTATATGATCTAATAAGGTAACGTAGGTAATATCACAGCTTTCCAATTTTGAATAGCTTCGTAAAATGAGACGTTTAATACCAAAACCAAAGCTACTAAATGCCTGATAGTCATCAAAATCGCTATAAAAGCGTACAGCAACCGAGTAAATTGGCGTATTACCATTACCGCAGTCGAAACGTGTTTATTACAGGCTCGCAACAAACATTTATTAAAGGCGTGTGCCGGCCAACTCCGTAAACAGCACATTTGCATCTCAACCGTGTCTGCAAAACCTCAATCGATCGCTAAAAAAATCACCGCGTTATACTTCCAGCCGATATACCTAACCCACCTTACAAAATTACCATCAAAACTCCAATCAAATCATTTAAAGTCAACTCTATAATAACGCTATAAGAGCGGAAATATAACATCAAGCAGAATCCCATAAGATGTTGTGAGCGGCAAATATTCCAATACAATAATACGTGCATTGGGCCGGCGCGCGCGCAGTCTGCCCTGACCACTACTGTGCATTTCCCACGGGCTGGCGATAATCCCGTACCGCTCTCTCCATAGAGCAGCGTCCCGCTCGCACCTGATGGACTGCCGCTCTTTCGTTAAACGAAGCACACCCACACAGCGCGTCGGTATTTCAGATTGTTCCGAAGACTGGCATACATTACGTCAGCGGGTAGGTACCGGCAGGTACAGGTTAGCCAGCCCTGATCGATGCACCACTATGCCAGCTATTGCGCTATGCAAGTGTTTTCACAGATAAAGCGTTGATTAGAAGCTTGTTGGTGGGCGGTGATGGTATGTTTCTCAATGATAGCGGTTGAACGATATTATTGCGCAGCCGCAAATGGACGCACTTAGCTTTCCTTTTCATCAATGGATACAATATATTTTCGTCTAGCTAGAGTTTAGTATACTGTTTATAATTTTAGATTATGTTCACTTCACATTGCTATGAGATAAAGCAAGCTCGTTTCTGGTAGGTAATCGAATGCCTAAGACAGGATATTTCACAAGTATTTTTATGAATAGCGAACCTTATTAAGATGCCGTACCTAGCTATTGTTAATATTGTTAAGTTTAACTTTTAAATACCTAAATCATGTTTTTTCAGAATGCGTCTACTCTAACCCGAATTTTTATAATGGTCTGCTTACTTAAAACAATATCTAAACAGTGTTAGTTCTTACTCTGACTAATGTCAAAAGAAGTCGTGACGAAATGCAATAATTTAATCACTAAGCAATAATTTAGATTGGCTAACTTAAACTGCTATTTGTCACGTCTTCGTTATAAGGGTTACGAGTCTAGACTAGACCATAAAAAAATCAAGACGGGATCAACTGACGGCACTCAAGCGGGGTTTCATAGCAATCTTACAAAATAGGTATTCCGTTAGGTTCTGGACAATTTAACGATCAAGTCTATCTCCGATTAAGGCCCAGTCAGTAATTTCCCTGTCAGTTCTGTTCTGATAAAACCAATGCGAATTCTAAAATCATTTTGGATTAGCATTATGGTTCGCTTCGATCACAGATTAGTTGAATTCCTGATATATTCCCATCCGCCCCATTATCCTCCCCATCAATGGGGCAGTTGGGAAAAAATATAAATTTTTATAAAAATAATTATTGTAAAAATGTGATTATCTCACTGTGATATAAAGTATTTAAAAACAACTGTATTTAAGATTAGAAAACTAA
The DNA here is from genome assembly GCA_963931895.1 of Eupithecia pulchellata. Taxonomy (NCBI): domain Eukaryota; kingdom Metazoa; phylum Arthropoda; class Insecta; order Lepidoptera; family Geometridae; genus Eupithecia; species Eupithecia pulchellata. The sequence goes on from OZ007540.1 coordinate 4,072,237, forward strand.
TTTCGTATGATTTTATGATTTCTCACTGCTTTTCCTAAGATTATTATTTGATTTTTAAATTAGCGTAGTTTACGAAAAGAAATATTTACAATAAACCAGAACTTGATTAGCTCAAATAAGTTGGCCTTTTTATTTCCTATTGTTCCTACTAACAGTTAATTATGTAAATAGGAACAAGAGTATCTGAATATCGACGGTAGAAAGGCAAAACGTACCAAACGCCATTGACATAACTTTACAGTAGAGCGATTTAAAGTTTTGAAATTTAGAAAAAAAATCATAGAAAATCCAGTTTTAATCAGAAATAGATATGAGCTACTACATTGGAAAGGTATTTAATTTATCTATACAACTGTATAAATATTTAAGCATTTACTCTTTTAATTTAGAGTTTAGTGTCGTTTGGTAATTAATTACCAAATATCATGTGCAGGCAAAAATTACTTAACGACAACGATAGTTAATATGACGTAGGGTAAAAACTACTAAATAGAAATTGTTTTATGTTAGGATATGGGAACAAAGAACTAAAAAATAAAATATCAGTTTCCAGCGTCGGGCAAATATTACCATGCTCAGCTGTCAATCCAGCAATGGCCCAGGATTTTTTACCATATCCCTAATGTGACCTAACGTTGACCCATATTTCCCCAATACTTTGTTGATTAAAAGTTGTAGTAAGTAGTATTCCCTTGATTTTTATTCAGTTTCATGACCTACCTTAGCTACCAGACGACTTTGATCCCATCTCACCTTATAATGCTTTGATCCCATACTGTTTGATTTATAAATATAAATTAAAGAATAAATGTTCTTCATTATTGAATATCTGGTTTTATTTAGCACACCATACAGTCATAATGAAATTATACAATTTATAAAATCAATGGTAGGTATTATGTGTTGCATAATCAGTCTTGTAACTCTTTAAAATTATTCCTAATAGTTAGGTAAAAATCATATCGCAGTTTATCTTTTAAACATAACAAATTCAACTTAAATGCCTTTAAGGCTTAGAATGAAACAGCATAATGAGTACCTAAATAATTAAAACTTAATCAGTATTTGTAATTAGGTAACATCCTCAAACAGACATTTTTAAACATAACTAAATTTTCAATCAAAAGATAACAAAAAATAAAGATCTTCTCATATAAATAAAACCGCGTTTTTCACTAATAGTGACTGCTCTTACCCCGGTATTTTGGAACAAAAAAAGTTCCATGAGTAAGTACATTGTACTGCAGTGTAGTTAGAGTGATTGATTGATTAACCTACAAAAAAGGTAAATCTAGTTACTCAAAGAAAGATTTCTGTTTTAAAATACCGGGGTTATAATCGCCTGTTAAACAAAAACTGTACCGAAATATTTGTAAATACCTAGGTCTCTACTGTAACATTAGCAAATGAAAACAATTGACATCCATTTTTACATGACCAAAATACACTGGACAACAAATAAACCGGGCCACCTGCTACTTCGGAACTCTGATTCGATTTTCTCAAAAAGTATAAAACTTACAGCTATGATAGATGTACCTACAGAAAGAGAGTTTTATGTTGATTAAAATGATTATACAATTATTCTAAAGTACCGTCAGCTCACATTGTAATTAAGCAACAAACACAATGCTAACGATTTGTTCTGTTTTGAGTAGAGTTCGCGATTAGCGTTATTTTTTTCTACAATGGATATTTGGATATTTTTTTATAATTTCTTTAGTTTTTGTTCATCGTTTGTTAAGATGAGTGTAATTTTGAGACTTTTTTTCGGTCAATAATAGATACAACGCCTGAGAAAGCACCTCAAGCTATAGCACTACTTGAAGCAGGCGTTGCGCAACGTGAGGTCAAATGTAGCAGATTTTCGTTGCAACGAGTTTACAGACGATACCTAGAGACTGGAGCATTCGATCGCCGTCCAGGTACGGGCAGAACTAGAGCTACATCAGCAGCAGACGATCTTTATATCCATCTTACTGTTCTGTAAAATCGCCTTCTCAACGCAATTCAAGTCCAAAAAAGTCTGCGTGACGAGCGCTAAGTGGTCATAAGTTCGGATACCGTCAGCAGAAGACTTGTTGAACAGAACCTGACTCCAAAGAGAGCTGCAACAAGTCCAGAATTAACGGTAGCCCACCGTCGAGCACGACTTGAATTTGCTCGAGAGCATAAGGATTGGACGGTCGAGTAGTGGGGTAATTTACTCTTCACTGATGAGACCAGGGTGAGTCTAAATGGAAGCGATAGACGTCAGAGAGTATATCGTCGCCCTGGAGAACGTTATTCTCAGTGTTGCATCGAGAAAACTGTTGCTTATGGAGGAGGATCTGTGATGCCCTGGGGCGGCATCTCTTTAACTCGTTAACCGCACATACAACGTTAGTTTTCATCAACCCACGGGCCGTACACGTGGATTGACTTCTCATTGCTACATTTCTGAAATCCTTGAAGACCATGTGGTAGCTTACGCAGGATATATCAGGCAGGATATGCAGTTGATGCATGAGAGTGCACGGCCTCATGTTGCTCACGTGGTGACCCAGTATCTACGCGACTTCGTCATTCGTACGCTGGACTGGCCAACTTGAAGCCCGGACTTGAATCCGATGGAACACTTATGGGATGAGCCGAAACGTCGGGTTCGAGCCCGGGTACCTGCCCCCTAAAGGCTTCCAGAGCTGCGAATTGCTATTAAAGAGGAGAAGAATGCAATTCCTCAAAATTTCATCGTCAGGCTCGTGAAGTCGATGAATTAGAGAGTGATTAGATCTTTTCCCCGAAATCGTTAATTCCGCGTAGCAAACTTTCCATTCGCATATTTCCCCACTCGAACTTTTACCCGCCACTTTTTTTTCTCATTCGTTTGCTTCCTCATTCTCAATTATGGCCAAGCGACATTTATCACAATATGTCTATTTCATAAACTATATTTTTTCCAGAACAAAAGTTTCCCATTCGCTTCTTTTTGCTATAGTTTGGTTTCTTACACGATATTTTTCCGAAACTAAAAGTTTCCATGTATTTTTTTTTGATAATACTTTAGTAGTTTAGTATTCATATAGCTCGCCAAACGAAGACGTGAAACTGCCTGTTACTGCTTCATTTTGTGAAATAATAGGAAGGTTTTTTTTGTTGCTGCTTTGGTTTAAAGGTCAAGAATACAATTTTCAGCTAGAAAACTTGAAAATTGAGAAGTTTAAGGTAAAATGGATAATACGCTATTAGGAAATTATGATTATTATATAATACGTTATAAGGAAATTATGATTTTGGTAATATTCGCGAATGATAAACAAGAGGATCGGAAAAGTACGCTGGAAATTTTGACATTGGAATTATTTATGAATGATTAAAAAGGAGAATAGGTAAAAGTCCGTGTGGGGAAAAATGCGAATGGAAGATTTGCTACGCGGAATTAACGATTTCGGGGAAGAGATCTAATCACTCGAATTAGAGGATGCTGCCAGTTATCTGAGCAAATGGAGGGAATACTAAATATTGAACTAACACTTTTTAGGTACTTATTTTTTCTTCTATTTCTGGTTTTAACATGACTGAAAAACTACTCTTCTTTGTAAAATCCCTAATAAACATTTAATAAATTGATTGATCTCATCAATTTTTATATCATTTTAATCAGCATGAAACGCACTTTCAAATGTTGTAACATTGATAGTTGTAAGTTTTATACTTTTTGAGAAAATCGAATCAGAGTCCCGAAATAGCGGGTGGCCCGGTTTATTTGCTGTAGGTAGGAAAAGTCAGTAAAGGAATCACCTGACCCAAATGCCATACCCACGGAATAGACAATCGTATTATAGAATGGGTCAGATAGTTCCTTTACCGACTGTGTACATGGCTCTAATTTCTGATATTGAACTAGCCAAAAATGGTTGGACTGAAGTCTCTGACTGAGGACTAGCAATTTCAGCGTTGTTCAACGCTTGACCGATAATATCATCAAGACGCTTTCTTCTATGCATTGTTAACTAAAACAAAAAGCAATATTAACAGACAAACAGAACCAAATTACTTAACAAAATACGTGATCTAAGTATCAGCCAACACAAAATTAGTACTTACCTCGCCGTCCCATTCGCCATTCGCGGAATGCACGAGCGTCCTAAGCGATGACTTGTCGCGCACTGATGTTTTGTTTTTTACCAAGCAACGACGCCGGAGTAATTCTAAGCCCGGACAACCGACAAAAATAAGACAACGCGAGTTATCGAACCGCCAATCAGCACCTAATTATTTTCGTGTAAACTTATCCAAACACCAAAACAATTTATGATTTGGGAAGGTAAAATGTTACCATCCGCCATTCGAGCATATTTTTTGGTAAGGTAAAAATGTACTTACTGCTATCTTTATAGTATTGCAGGCTGGTAAAAATGTCCAAATAACAAACGTTCAGAAAACTGGTCGGGGAATAAAATACTAAATCAAACTGTTTATAGAATTTAGGCTGGTAAAGGTTACTAAAGAACTTCGAGCAAGTTTTTAGAGGAAAGTAAAAACTACTTAATCCTAATATTGTAAAAAAGTCTGTAAGGTAAAATTTACTTAGTCCGCGGTGCAATTTAAAAGAGCTTCCTAAGTACAAACTTTTCATAAACTACCTAAAATGATGTCGCTAGGTGGAGGTAAAATAGACGAATGGAGGGAATTTTAAATTTACCAAACGACAAAAAAGTTCACCGTAGAAGAATGAGAATGAGACCAATCGGCGCAGAAAAAAAAATCGAATCCAATGGTATATATAACTCCATAAGGGCCATTTTGGCGTTTGGTAACTTTTGCCTTTCTACCGTCGATATGAATAGTGAGATTTATTCTTTATATTATTAAAAAGTCAATGGGGCAAAAAATCCCATCCACCCCATTGACTTGAATGATGGGGCAGATGGGAATTCAGTTAAACATTTCGGATTTTAATGAAAAGTGGAAGATCGTATATTTGCTTCTACAAACAGCTTTTTTGACCTACACCAACAAACTATGTATGAATGTATGTGATTTCATTGGAAACATTTTAAGAAATGAAAGATAGGGAGATTGAGTAGACATGTAGCAATGTAGTATAAACACGTTTTCATTTCGTTTGAAAACGTGTATTCTACATCTTATTTTAGTTTTTGTTAAAATACAGAGCTGTCTTCATTATTGCAAATACCCCCCGTTTAAATAAACAAGGACAAAACAAACATTTTCAATGAATAAGGCCCCACAACTTTCTTGTTCGTGAAACTCGAATTTCGTGATATTGTCTAATTCCGATGTCGGGAACGCGTGCTTATCACATCTATGTCAAGTGACGCCGACGGCGAGTTAGATGCACATAATTAGATCGGACGATTGCTTGCTGTTCACTCGACTGGCGAAAGGATATTAACGCATTCACTGCCCAGCCTCTGCGGTGCGACGAAGCGCGAAAGAAAGCGTCACAGGGGGATGAAGCGCGAAAGAAAGCGTCACCAGGGGGCGGGAAGGGGGGTGTGGGGTTGTTAAGATGGACTTGTGGTTCAATTAAAGCCTTTATATTATACAGCCAAACACGATACCGATATACAACTATAATAACCAAACCATATCAAAACAAGTACGACAAGTGCGAGTGTAACTCGCGCGCCGAGGGTTTTGAACTTTTGTCGTTTAGGTAGGTACGTATATTGACGACCTGTTAGCGCGGTGGGCTTACAACGCAGGAGGTTGCGGTTTGATTCCCGCCTCGGGACTAATATTTGTAAGATCTGCAGATTATTTGTTCGAGTGTTCTAGTCCTTTTCTACGTACACAAAAATAAATCATCTAATGTGATACTTATATATACTTTATTAAGTATAACAGATATCGTAGTAGTACGAATTACACAAGCTTGCTTAGCTTGTCGCTAAATGATGTTGTGTGGATTATCCAGGATACATTACTCTTCTCATATTTTTTTGGAGCACGGTGGAATTCATGAATTCAATAATCTTATTATCTAAATATTCTTCGAGCGCAGTGGAATACATTGGGTATGGACTTTAAAATTTTGAGAACAACGGTTTCGTGGCGCTGTGGAACCCTACTATTACAGTTACTACAGAGATTAGTGGGTAGGTAAGTGGGTTGGTACCTACAATTATTTTTTCGACTTTTTTCTACGTATTTCACTAAGTATGAAACTTAGACGATTTTTAAAACCTGTTTTGAATTGTCGAAATCCATACCTTTGATTTGATATTGCTCTCAATGAAATAGCCCCCATTGTATGAAAATTAGCTTTTTGACCATATTTCGAAAAGTATTGTTTTTACAGACTTCTCTATATTTTTCCTGTAAAATATAGACCTATATCTACAAACGCTTAGTACATTTTATATAGATCACTCTGCTATCTTCGGAGATAGAGGGGGGGGAACGGTAAAATTTTCGACCTTTTTCAAAATATTTCGAAAAGTATAAAACCTATCGAAATTTCAAAAACTGCATTAAAATGTACAAACTGATACCTTTCATTTGATACCCAACTCGGTGGGGTAGTCACCCCTTAAGAAATTTTTCCCGCCCTTTTTTGACCATATTTCAAAAAGTATTACTTTTACAGATTTTTCTATATTTTTCCTGTAAAATATAGATCAATACCTACAAAAACTTGGTACATATCAAATCGATCGTTCTGCAATCTTCGGAGATAGAGGGGGGGTACCGGTCAATTTTTCGACCTTTTTCAAAATATATCAAAAAGTATAAAATCTATCGAAATTTCAAAAACTGCATTGGAATGTACAAACCAATACCTTTCATTTGATACCCAACTCGGGGGGGTAGTCACCCCTTTAGAAATTCTTCCCGCCCTTTTTTGACCATATTTTAAAAAGTATTATTTTTACAGACTTCTCTATATTTTTCCTATAAAATATAGATCAATACCTACAAACACTTGGTACATATCACGTCGATCGCTCTGCAATCTTCGGAGATAGAGGGGGGGGAACGGTCATTTTTTTGACCATTTTCAAAATATTTTAAAACGTATGAAATCTACCGAAATTTCAAAAACTATTTTGAAATCTACAAACGAGTACCTTTCATTTGATACCACTTTCGACTTTGTACGTTCCATTTAAAATTTCGATTTCAAAATTTGTATGGAAAATCTTCAGTTTGATTTTTCATTTATTTTCATTTATTTTTCTATAAATATGTGCGGGCGCACAAAATGTATTATTATTTCAAATTTCAAGTCAATAGCTGCAGTAGTTTCTGAGATATTAAGGATTCAAAACACAAAACAGACCCAAAGCGATTTCATAAGGGTTTTGCAACCGATGGCAAAACCCTAAAAATCGAGATTTTCAACATACCTACTACTTTTTAGCCTACAAAATATACGAGTTTGGCTTAAGGCGCATACAGTAGCTGATTGCTCCTCTTTGGAGGCTTTCTCCTCCTAGAGTAGTCAATTTTATGGGCTGAAAAAAATATATGTTATACATTGACCTTTTATCTGTAAAGTGAACGTACAAAAATGTTCTACGTGCTCGTTTACCTGGTGAAAAAAAATCACAAAGTGGAGCTGTTTCTGACTGAAAAAGTGTATCTACTTCTAAACTACTTAGAATTTTATACTTTTTTTTTCACCATCATGTCGGCAAAGACTTTATCTTCAAACTGAACGTATGATTTTGTGCTACGACGGTTTTTCACATAGAAAATCATTATTTTAAATTTTTGCGTATGATTAGTGGGCGGTAACCTTTGAAGGTAGTCTGCGCGGGCGACGGGCGGCAGTGAAACCCTGACTGTCGTACGGGGAGGTTGTGTTCGTCTGCCTCGCGCTCTAGGTGAGCGCGAGGCGTACTTTTGCTTTTTTACTATAATGCTATATTGATGCACATAGACGCTTTATTTATTATTCAAAGTTATCCGCGCATGGACGCTTTATTTGGTGTAAGACAGTTTGTAAAATATTGAAAATTCCGAAGATCAGTAAGCTGAAGAAAGCCAGAGCTCTGAAAGCTCGTTATTTTAGAAAATTTATGCTATTGTAACTACCTATTAGCAATCTTATGTAGATTTTACATATTTGTATATTTATTTTAGGAGATCGGGTAGGTACTAAACTAGGTAGGAACAAATGAACGACAATGTAAGTAAATACTCCTTAGACCTACCCATTTATTTGTTTTATTACTAATCTTACATTATTATTTATTTATAGATTTACAGTGACCGGACAAGTTGAAACTGGAGTGAAAATGTTTTATTGTATTGTGGTAGCTAATATTAGGTAGGTAGCTATGATGTATTATGCGACGAAATAAAATATGTACGTAGGGTCGGTAGTCGTACATTGAACCAGACAGCTACATTGAACCATCGAAAGTTCTCGGATATGCAACGTTGCCGATTCGCGCTTGTGCCGGTAAATAAGGTCCCTACAGCCCCCCTACCCACCGCTGAGTTTTCGCGGCGATCCCGTGAATGACGAAGGTTGGGCGAGGACTTTTACTAAAATCGATCCGAAAAGTAAATTTTTTCATCAGTTTTCTTTGATTTTTCATTTGTTTTCGGTGTTGAATGTGAGTATTTAAATAACTACGTGTAATAGTGCACACATTTAGCTTTCTAATGCATGATATTTGGTCTCAATATGCCCTGGTCTAACCGGTGAAATGTTGAGGTTATTTCGAAGCATGTGCGGTGTCTCTCTTTGAACCACATACATGAAGTACAGACTGAACCACAGTTCACTGTGTACTATTAACTCATTACACTTCCGTGCAATTGTACTGTTTTGTGTGAAGTCACAAAAAAACTGCATATTAACTGGAAATTATAATCTAATAAATTAAAAAAGGATTTTTTTAGGATGGCGCGGACCAAAGTAACGTCCAGAATAAAAGGTGACGTCACAGCTGCAACGAACAATTATGCCAAATCACAAATATTGTCATAGTAAGCAATTTTTTTGCACTGAAGTGTACTGATGTATGTTTGCATTTTTGATATAGAAGATACTGTTAAAATCATTCATTAAAACTAAGTTAAATTATAGTGTTTGTGTTCATAAGAAACTTGATCTCTTAATAATAGCATTTAGCTCAATAGATTTGTAATTTTTTTCACTAACCTATAAAATTACACTTCAGAAGTGTAATGTTATAGTTATTTTTTAACATTTATAAGACTGGTCCTTTCGGTAATAAAGCAAATCATAAAAATTTACTATTATTTTATTTGCCATGCTTTGAAATTGATAAATACCAATATTTAGGTAGGTGGTAAAGGGTGGTTCAATGTGGAAAATACCCCGGTTCAATTTGTACTACCTAGTGGACACAATGAACCAAAGCTGAGTTTTTAAAAAAACATTTCTCCTACTCAAACTAGACCCAACTGTCAAAAAACTAGTATGCACGATGATAGTCGGATAAATTCTGCATAAGATAGGGGGAAAAAAAATAGCAAAAGCTAAAAAATGTAAAAACTACAGGCTCCTAAAATTTACCCGGTTCATTGTACGACGCCGTACCCTACGGCATTCTTCCTAACGCGGTTCATGATCGTCTTCAGAATTCTAGTATGGCTGCAACAGTTCTATGACTCTCCGAAGTGAAGCACTAGGTAGGTACACCCCCACCTTACTTACTGTTATGAAATGGGAATGGGATTCAAAATGTAAAGGAGACTGGGTAAAAATGGTACATAGCCTTTTTTCATCTCCTAGAGCTCGGATATTTTTAAACCTACGAGATCTGAAATCATAATTACTATTTTAACGGGTAGGTATTTATCGCGTTTTTACGGGTATTTTTTATTTACGAGTATTTTTACGGGTTTTCTTCGCGACGGCCACCCTTTGTACTTGTACATAATTATCTAGAATTCTAGATAAACAAGTACGACAATTGCGAGTGTAACTCGCGCGCCGAGGGTTTTGAACTTTTGTCGTTTAGGTTGTTACGTTTATTGACGACCTCTTGGCGCGGTGGGCTTACAACGCAAGAGGTTACGGTTACTACAGAGATTAGTGGGTAGGTAAATGCGTTGGTACCAACAATTTTTTTTTATGTTTTTCTGTAAAATATAGATATACAATGTGTCTGGTCACCGGTGTCGGAGACTTGGGGGGGGGGGGGTGAAATACGGTAAATTTTATCGACAAATCACTATTCCTATTTTTTTTCTATCCATGACAAAATGGCAGCCATTTTGTTTTCTTTTGCCTCGAAGCACGGGTGCTTGTACTGATTTAGCTATAGCAACCCATGTAGAGGTCCTAGGAAGACGATAGAGGGCTTATTTGATAGCCAATAATGTGGACAATAAAGCAATGGTAACATTGTTTCCATTTCCATTTTATAATAGAGGAAAAAATAATTTATAAAACCAAAAAAAAAAGATTTTTTGAAAAAAAATATTTGAATTATTAGCTTTTTCATAGAATCCAAACTGTCAAGCTGCATGTTTTTTGTTTTTGAACGTTAGTAAATACTGTGTGCTTCAAAATAAGTCTTGTATCTTAGCTATAAGTAAGATAGTTTAGAAGTTTATTCAAAAATTAAAAAAAAAATCTTGTTTTTGTTTTATAAATTATTTTTTCCTCTATTATAAAATGGAAATGGAAACAATGTTATCACTGCTTTATTGTCTACATTATTGGCTATCAAATGAGCCCTCTACCGTCTTCCTAGGACCTCTACATGGGTAGCTATAGCTAAATCAGTACAAGCACCCGTGCTTCGAGGCAAAACAAAACAAAATGGCTGCCATTTTGCAATGGAGGTAGAAAAAAAATAGGAATAGTGATTTTTGGATAAAATTTACCGTATATCACCCCCCCTCCCCAAAGTCTCCGACACCGGTGACCAGACACATTGTATATCTACAAACGCTTTGTACATTTTATATCGATCACTCTGCAATCTTCGGAGATAGAGGGGGAGGATTGGCCAATTTTTCGACCTTTATCAAAATATTTCGAAAAGTATAAAACCTTTTGAAATTTCAAAACCTGTTTTGGAATGTGCAAATTGATACCCCACTCGACGGGGGTAGTCTCCCGTTTAGAAATCCCCCCCCCTTTTTAACCATAATTTTTAAAAGTAGTTATGTTAACAGACTTCTCTGGTAGTCACCCTTTAGAAATTTTCCCCGCCCTTTTTTGACCATATTTCAAAAAGTATTATTTTTACAGACTTCTTTATATTTTTCCTGTAAAATATAGATCCATATCTTCAAATACTTGGTACATTTTACATCGATCGCTCTGCAATCTTCGGAGATAGGTGGGGGGGAGGGGGAATGGTAATTTTTTCGACCTTTTTCTCAAAAAGTATAAAATTTATCAAAATTTCCAAAACGAAATGTACGAATCAGTACCTTTCATTTCATACCACCTTAATTTCTGTAGGTCCCATTTAAAATTTCGATTTCAAAATTTGTACTGAAAATCTTCATTTTAATTTTTTATTTATTTTTCTATAAATCTGTGCGGGCGCACTAAATTATTATTTCAAATTTCAAGTCAATAGCTGCAGTAGTTTCTGAAATATTATGGATTCAAAACACAAAACAGAATCAAAGTCATAAGGATCCCTGGACCAAGAGACAAAATTTATATATCGTATATTTTTTTTCTTTTGTTTTCTTTCTGCTGGTTTTTTGGGTTTTGACCTCGGTTTCAAACCCCTAAAAAACAGCAGAAAGAAAATAAAAGAAAAAAAATATACGATATAAAAGTAAATTTGTCTCTTGGTCCAGGATGCCCTTTCTCCTCTTGCTTAGAAATTTACTGTTTTATCAAATCTTTACATCCGATTTCTGGCATCATTTCTTTGAATAGGTGTAAAAACCTATATGTAAATACCATGTAATGGTAATTTTTTTCTCTTGGTCCATTATGACCTTTTTCCTTTAGTTCAGAGATTTATTGTTTCAAATTATTCCACCCGTATAACCTACCTATCATTGATATCCTACAAACATTGAAAATTAGAGAAGCTTGTATGAATGTTTGTTACCATGTACCTAACTACTAAACTGATTTTCATAAAACTTTCGAATGATTGGAATATAGGCTAGTTTAGAAGGAAATTACCTACAACGCGAACGCCCCGCGCCGCGCGGGTAGTAACAAGAGGCGGTAAGGCGGTAACATACATACTTATTACTTACCTAAAGTACCGAGTTCTGTTCTCAGACCAAGAACAAATACTTGCAGAATTTTAAAGACAAAGATACATTTATTTAGCTTCACAAGAACAGCACAGACATAAATAAAGATAGACAATTTGTAAAAAAATATCCCGCAGTGGGAATTGAACCCGTAATTATCGCGTGTCAGCCGGCTTGGTTTACCACGCCGCGCCGGGCGGCCATGAAGGATTTCTATTTATCTTTTGCGGCTTACGCGCGAAATCTATTTCATTTTCTTGGCTATGCGGCGCCGGCGGCGGGGGGCGCGCGGAAGGGTGCGGGCCGAAACCATAGCCCCGCCCAAATTGCTCAAGGTCATTCGCTCCTGTATGCGCCTTAATGCCATATTTTAGCTATAAAAAATAATGCTGGCCAGCTTACACAGCTTAACTAAGTAGTATGAAATACTTAGAACATATGGTGCAAAGTTTGTGTTTTTGTTAAGTAAAACTACGATTTGGAGAATTTGCTTTATTAGAATGCTTTGTCCAAATACAACGTAACAAAATGTCCTAAATGTATACCTAAGCATTTTATTATTATCATTATGTCAAGTAACACGTATTATGAAACAGTTGGCAATAATAACAATAACAAATTAAAAATATACTTAATAAAGGTCTAACGACAGCACCTTTTAAAGACAATAAGAAATATATCTATTTTTATCGTTCGATTTAATTTTAACAAACTTATCCTATTTACGTTTGAATAATTACAAGAATCAATTTTACTTTTAATGTTGAATATATCAAAAGTAAAATTAATAAGATAACTTCTAATTCTAATGTTTATAAATTTTCGATCAAAATAGTTCGACCATACCAAATAGAGGGCGCTTAGGGTATCGGCGAATATGTCAAAATATGTAAATAACCTTTGTTATAGACTATTCTAGATAGAATGGGCTAACAGATACGTTCAATCGCGCTGCTTCATATTCTATTTCCATAATGATACTAGTTGTGAATATAAACTCCAAATTAAAATAGATATCATAAGCTAGAAAATATAAGTCATAAATAGTGCTTTTACCTACGATAGCAGTTGACGCTTAAGAAAAATCATTAATTAGCTCACTTCTCTCATTGGGGTAAGCAAACAATATTATCTTAGGTTTCTGACAATCATTGACAGTGAAGAAAAGCAAACGGCGCCATTTAACAAGAACTTGAAGTTGACATATTTGCCACCAGCTCTACGCCATCTACTGGTTGATGAGGTAAACAAATGCAAAACGCCTCATAAGTGATATTTGACACAAATCTAGCAATGACTAACATCCTTAGATTCTATTGATGGGATTTGCCACAGCTACGATTCCTGATGCTCACTTTTACAAAATATTTGCGAGGTCATAAAGAAAATTAGCACAAATTACCACAAAAGCTCACGTAGATTTTCTACTATCACAAGTTTACTATCAAGAACTGTGTCCTGCCTTAGCATAATCCCTTCAATTATACAAATAAATAACGAAAGCTCTTATTCATATACTAGGAGCAAGTTTCGCTAGGAGTTGCATACAAAAATGAAACTACTTATAAAAAAAAGACAAAAAATTTGAAAAATCTGTAACGAGAGCCCTGCGTCTATCAAAATGAAAAGGCATAGATCCAGTGTAGTTACTCCTTTACTATGACGTTACATTTATTTAGCCGGTAAACACTTCCATCTATTGACTAAAATGAATACTTAGGTATCTTATTTTTGATAACGTCTCACCAAGTACAAAATATTTTTGAGGTTTACTCCCGAGGTCACCTTGTATTCTTACACAAAAGTTTACTAGGTCTTAAAAGATAATAATTTTATACTTTTACATTCAATGTGACGTATTTTTACATTTAATGTATAGTAAGGTTTACATTGAATGTAAAATATATAGTTTATATTAGAGGTATACTAAAAAACTTCAATCATTGTATGGCAATCTTATAAATGTATTAATTGCTTAAGTATCCACTTTTCAATACACTAAATGTTACTTTTTAATTAATATTATAATGGTTTGATAATAATAATGGTCAATAAACTAACTACCTTAGCTCACAATTAAGCACGAAATATGAAATATTAGGTACACGCTTCAGTCTTACTTACGAAATATTAAAACTCTTAAAGTAGGTACATAGAAAGATCTTATTTGAAATATATATAATTTTCATCAGAATTTAGAAAAGTGTACTAAAATTGCAATCACGTTTGCACATTAATAAAAACTTAAATCCGGATCTTACGTCGTGATGATAATTTCATCAGTTTTGAGTAAAATTCGGATACGCAGTTGTGTGACCAATAGTTGCTTTTTTCTGACGTGATGATAGGTCGTCAGTTTTGAGTAAATACCGGATTTTTTAGCATTAAGCCGTGGTGGAACCTTTTGGCCCGGCCGTCACAGCATGGAGCATGAGAACGGGTAAGCTACTGAGTCTAAGGCTGGATTTAGTGCTCGACCGACGGTGAGCGCTGAGGTCGGTCGAGCGTAGCTGTATCAATGAAAACGTATGAACGACTACAGTGCAGCGCTGATGAATTCCTACGCGCGTACAGCACGATCATATAGAACTTACGGTCAGCGCGTACGGTACGCGCTGACCGTCGGTCGAGCACTAAATCCAGCCTTAGTCTTGCACTCGATAGCTTACTTTGTTCTAGTATTTAGTATTAGTTTGTAAGCATTCGTATAATTATTACTGTTTTTGTTCTGTGCTGTAACTGGATTGTGTCAATAAATGGTTCTCTATCTCATTTTATGATGCAAATACAGCTATATCAGCTAAATTTGCTTTTTTTCTATCTTAACGCAAATTGGCACCGCTACCGCAAGCAGAACAATTTTTCAGCAAATGCCCTCTTAGCATAGTGTCATTGCCTAGTTTCTGTATGTCATTGTAATCTATTTCTAGGCCTATGTCCAGCAGTGGTCTATTATAGGCTGATGATGATGATGGTAATCTATGGAGATGGCGTGGAGTTTGGCAACCTGTTTAATATATAAAGAAATAAAAATATTTTGTATCTTAGTACATATAAGACAAAGTATTAGCATTTAAAGGATATGCAAATATTGAAATTATATTTACATCAACACGGCCTGTGTTTGTTAAAATTAGACAATTTTAAATCCGAAATCAAAGACAACTTAAAATATAATAGAAAGAACAAAGACAAACTTTTTATACCTAACACCTAGCTATCAAGTAAAAGCCCATAGGTTAGTAAAAATTAAAAACAAAATCCCCAGCATAATTTAATTTTAAACGAAAAAATTACAACTTTCTTTACAAATCTTTGCTAAAATGCGGTTACTCATTATGAATGTTAGCGGGTTAACTACGAACCTACTCAGATGATGAATTCCTTTCCGAAAAAAATTTGCATGACATGAATTTAGATCAAGGACCTAACTTACCTACCAATGCGATTATTCTTACCTTAACGCCCTATGAAATTAAATCTTCGCTTTAGAAATTCTGTTCTAAGTCATAACTAGAATTATTTAACTTTAATTAAGATTTTTATGATTTAGGAGGATCCAGCTAGGCTGGGCAGCGTTCGGAAAACTACGTCGAGTCTTCTCGTCATCCATACCGCAATGTTTAAAAACGAAAGTTTTTAATCAGTGCGTCCTACCAGTCATGACCTACGGAGCTGAGACGTGGACACTCACGATAGGGTTGGTCCACCAGTTCAAAGTCGCTCAGCGAGCTATGGAAAGAGCTATGCTCGGAGTTTCTCTGAAGGATAGGATTCGTAACGAATTGATCCGACAGAGAACTAAAGTCATCGACATAGCTCAGAGAATTAGCAAACTGAAGTGGCAGTGGGCCGGCCATATATCGCGAAGAACCGATAACCGCTGGGGTAAACGTGTTCTTGAGTGGAGACCGCGACTTGGTAAACGTAGTGTAGGACGCCCTCCGGCCAGGTGGGATGACGATCTGCGAAAGACTGCTGGCAGATGCTGGATGCGACAAGCCGAAGACAGGGCGCTATGGCGCTCATTAGGGGAGGCCTATGTCCAACAGTGGACTAACATAGGCTGATGATGATGATGATGAATTAAGATTTTTATGCATGATTTAAGTCACGTCCTTGAAATAGATCTATTTGATACCTATCTATTTTAATTTAAACTCTGTTGTGTTATATAAATTCTTTTGGAGTGTCCTAATACCATTTAGTTAAGCTCACATCAAAATCACACCTGTATACATACATTGTGAGCACAAATAAATAAAATCAGAATAAAAAACGCTGCCAAGAAATCCACACAGCATCGCATGGGCCGAGACTTATAAAATTTAGATATACTTTACATTGACAGCATTCCTTGCCGCAAGCTAGCCACTAGTTGGTTCCCGCTATTCGCTTCTTGCTAACTGATGCTTGCTTACAAATTATAATTATGTACCTATTTAGTAATAAGAAAACCGTCTTTCGCTTCAAGAAAGTGTTATGATACGGCTCTTTGCCGGCTGTGGGTGAACAGTGAGCCAATATAACATATTTTTTACATACACTTACAGATATATGTTTTTCAAACGGTCAGTACAATTTGAGGCGGGGCAGGCGCATGATAACTGTGCGGTAGCGGTATTCTACATGACTTATAGTCATATAATATATTGGTTTAGTAAAATATACATTGCTTTATTTTTGTAATTTATTGTCTCATTTATTTTGTACTTTCAATCCTACCGAAATAAGGTGAATGTTTATACAAATGTGTTTTTCACAAAGCAGCTTAGTTAGTACTGGGTGAACTATACATAGATTTAGTTACTTATACGGAAAAAGATTTACGAAGCCGCCATAACAAGCTAGTTATGGTTTGTAAACGTGACTAGTTTATATATATATATATATATATTTATTTATAACAGATAGTACAAACGTTATGTAGACAGACTTAAGGCTCCGGCGACACAAATGAATTGTCAAAGATGCCGTTATCTAATTGTTTTTCAAAATAATTTGAACCATGACAATTATTTTTTTTTTTTTTTTTGCGTAGAACGAAAATACAACACTGATATGTAGAATATTAAACTAATAATAACTATTTACTAATACTAAGTACGCACTAATACTAATAATTTTCTCAATAAATCTAGATATTTAAACACGTAAAACTATCAAAAAATAAAGTTTTAATCAGACCTTAAGAATAATTTGACTGAAACCAGCATCATATTTAGGCTTTATTTCAATAAAAGATAATCAGGCAAAATATAGCAGCTTTGCCGGTTACCGTCACTTAAAATTTTATGCCTGATTATATTTATATAATACCATAGATTGAGAACAATGGGATATATTGTTCTCAAGAATTTTAATCCAACCTTTTATTTCGATATCTACGAGATGGCAGTGTAAAAGACATCGATTTGATTATATTTTGGTTACCTACAAGGGTACCCAAAATACATATCCATAACAACAATTATAGGAATGAAAAAGTCGTACATTAGTACGTTAGCACTATTCACACCATCCTACTAATATTAAAAAGGCAAAAGTGTCCGAGTTATGAGTTCCCTTTGAACAACTAATTTTATTCCAATTGCTCAACTCGATAATTTTAGACGAAATAAAGACAGTCTTTAGTAACACCGCAAAGTACAATCAACTAATAGAAACAAATTACAAATAAAATTTAAGCAAAATTAAAAAAAACCGAAATGACATGCTGTAATAATAAGGGCGCCGGTTCTCGATAACAGATGTGCCACCCAACATTGCGACCGATCTATCATTCATTACGGATTTATCATTATTCCATACCACACGATGCTATTCTAGTTAAATCTGAGGAAGATAAACTTCTACTAAACAAAAATCTTGACTGATCTAACGAGGTTGTCAGAATGAGGACAAGGTCAAAAAAGTTTCAAAATTCCTAAAATGACAATCACTGTCAGTCAATATATTCTCTTCATTTAATTTTGGCTCTTTAAAAATGTCATAAACCAAGACTAACGTCAACAATTATGTGGCAGGCAAAGAGAATAAAACCACTACGTTCTAAGAGACAGCAGCTTCGTCTATAAGGTTGAGCTAAACATGAATGTAAGCAAACCAATACCAAACTAATACCTGGTGGCAGGTAAAGAATAGGAACTATATCTACAATGGTGTGTGAATTGTCCAGCATTATTTATTTAAGTATTTAATTTATATGAGAGTTGTGAAAATATATCTTAAAAAACTACTCGTGCTAGACTTTGCTAAAATGGCAATTATCATTTGAACTATTTACTGAAACTCTAGGTCAAGTAGGTTCGGAGACAGAACCATTAAATTTTTTTCTGGGTTGAGCAACGTACATTGAGCAATGGGAAACGTAAAAAGTTCGATAAGGAAGAGTCCCATTGCTCCATTTGCTCAACTGAGTTGCGCAATTGAGTTGAACAAAAGGGAACTCGGGCAATTTCTCGGGTGTTCAACAAGTAACACCTTAGGTACCACACTACACTATTGTACACTATTGAAAACGTGTACCAGACGTCTCAGCGTAAAATAAGATTCAGATCTATGCTAAATTCAATCTTTTTGCACTTTTCTGTTGTTTTCGTGCAGACATTATTGTCTAACTTGAAGTCCATAACCAGTGAGCTTCAAACCGATTACCAGTTGTAGACCCAGACAGAATGTTGTCGGTATTGTCTAAGGTATTCAACTGGTCTTCGGTTTCAGCTATTTACACAATACGAAAGTGACAATCGAAGTTCAGGCTAGGATCAAAATGCCGAACTGAAGCCGATTACGATTACCAGTTGAGTTAGACAATAGAGCCGCTGAATCTAGATTCAAATGGTAGCCTCTGTGCTATTTATTACTTAGTTAATACATTACTACGTATTAGTTGCAGTCGGGATAATCGCCCAAGGAGGGTTAAATACAATTAACTTAAAAAACTGAACTTTTGAAAATCACAATTAACAAGTATGGATAGTTTTAGCAAAACTGTCAGGCCATATATTTAGCTAATTGAGATTTTCATAGATTCTGAAGCTAGTATACTTATCCTATTACATTTATCCGAAATACAGTGTGGTTTTGTTGGCATCCTTAAGATTTACGTCTTAGTATATAAGGCATTGCAGTTAAGTATCTCGAGGAGACATATCGTCCTAGATGAGCGACAAATGCGACGCACATTCAAGCAAAATTCAATGGGTGTCGTTTCGCATTTGTCACTCACATAGGATATAGGCCTTCTATAGGAAGAAAAGCTTATCCCCAAGCTTCTCAGAAGGCATCTGCTTAACGCTCTGACCGATAAGGTAGGCCAGTTTATGCGCGTATTGGCACGGCGCGGGTACCCTAACCGTTCCGGGCCAGTTGTAGTACAAATGGCAGAGTTTGTACGTCAACCTTTGGCAATGGTCGGGCTGCATTTGGTTGTCGTCGTGGACAACGACGTAGTGAGTTGGCGTCACGGTACCTTGGTTCACCTTTTGCGACGCTATGAGGAAATCGTACCTGTGGACAAGGGGGAATATTAGACGAGAAAACTATATGTATAATTTGATAGGTACGCGAAAGCTAGATACATAATCATCACGGTATCTTAATTTATCTAAGACGTTTTCTCGACACAAATTAGCGCCGGCACCTATTTTATCATGTTTTTTATTAACATGTCTGAAATTATATTTGAACTGTGTAACATAAGTATTGTATAGCTCGCGTCACGTAAAAAGAACGCTGAAAGAAAGTGGAAGGGGTATGTTCGCGCATGGGTACACTCGCGCACGAGTACTAGGTATGCTAATTTGCTAAGCCTATTTTTAACTAATATTTAGTATTGGTTATTAGAAAAGGTTAGATAAAATGAAAGACATTTTCGATTCAGTTTAGAATGTTTAATCTAATTACAAAAAAAAATGTTTAATGTAGCAAATCCATTCATTAGGTCGTCTTGGGTGACGCGAGAACTAGATAACTACGCGACGCTTCTATTAAAATATCAAAGGCATTATTATCTGCCTCTCATTTCATACAACAATATTCTTCTAAAATAGTTTTTCTTTAAAAAACCTTTTCGTAAACTTTTGTGCGCGATGGTATTTTGACGAGAAAAGTGACGTTAACACAACTTTGAAAGCTAATGTCAACTGACGAACCAATAGCGCACCCGCACGCATGCGCCTCGTGACCCGCTAGCCCCGCGCACTACCGCTTACCACCAAACAGACCTAGAAATCGACTTCTGCGCAGGTTCAAGGCCAGCGTTCTTTTTACGTGACGCGAACTATACCGCAGACGTTTATAAATCCAAAGACCAGTGTAGGTAAGTGGCACAGCAAGCAGTTGATATTTTTAATTATCTACGAGACTAGCCATTCGGTTACCACGCAGCTCAACAGGTATTTATAAAGTTCGCCAGAAATATATTCCATATTTAATATCCGAAGGGTTAACACTACATAAATAAAGTAAATTTTATTATACTTTAGACTTTCTGTATAAAGGCATAACATACCAATCTCTCCTTGTAATCTTGTTGTCAACCACCGTCCCAGGGAAGGGGTTATCGAACTGTCCCGCTGATTTCATGAATATCCGCGAGTTGATACGTTTCTGCACGACGATGTACGTTATCATCGGCGTGTAGGTCGACTCAAGCAGACAAATACTGCTCTTGATCTGCGGAATCTCGTAGTCACGGATGATTTTCAATTGGCCGTCACCTACTCCATCCCTGTAAGTAGAAATCGATACATAGTATAAAACAAAGTCGCTTTTCGCTGTGTATTTATATGTCCCAACGTATGCTTAGATCTTTAAAACTACGCAACGGATTTTGATGTGTTTTTTTCAATAGATACAAGTAGCGGCACGTAACTTGAGCGCTGAACGATACGTGGAGGGGATATCTGCGCATGTGTACTGTCGCGGACGCAAAACAATTATACCTTTAATTAATGATTGGCATTACTAATTAATTTTATTAATTAATTATCAATTGTTTCAATAATTGTAAATACTAGTTTTAATTATTTTATTGTATTTGTAATTTTCTTTGTTAATAAAGTATTATTAGCTAAATAATGTTAATGACATTATTTTTATGTCGAATTCATATTGTCGTGGTAGTCATATTCACTTGAAAGTCACAAACAAACTTAAAAAACTAAATTTAACAAACAAATTCAAACTTAACAGAAAACAACAACAATAACAATAAAATTAAGAACGGGACTGTACTACTGGATGTGCGCGGAGCGTCGTCGTATCAGAGCTAGGAACGTCATGCGACTGGAGTGGAGAGCCAATCGGCGCTAAGCACGCCCGCCCTTCATCCCGCTAGCTCCCCTCAGGTACCTTATTTTTTACTTCTGCGCAATAACGGTCAGCGCTCGAGTTACGTGCCGCTACTTATAGTGATTGAAGAGTAAAGTTTTTGTAACAGCATTGCACCCGTGCGAAGCCGGAGCGGGTCGGTAGTAAATTAATAAATAAATGAAACAAGGAAAAGATTTTTTCATTATAAAAGCGATTTAATATAAGTACATATTCTTCACCGGATCATGGTGTTTTTATCCAGAATAAGCGCGTGGGCGATAACGGGTTGAGCTAGCATTTATTTAACCTTTGTCCAGTAGTGGGCTAGTTCAATAGAGGACGATACCTGCTGTAGCGGTTCTACAGTTATAAGTTAAGTTGATAGTTAAATAGTCAGAGGGAAGGGTAAAGTACGAATCAAACCCCCGAGTGCTAGTTTGACACTGATTTAATATTCGTAAGTAATAGTACAGTAGGTATGCAAAATGATGTGAAACCTGAAATCTGCTTAGCTTTACATGACCCAGTTCATTGACTCTACCTATCGTGCGGTACTTCGTACACCTGCTACGTGTAACCCTCGCAATTATAATTGAAATAACTCTCTAAAGGGACTCTAAAGGGGTACTGTTGGCTTCGGCCCCACCCATGCCTTCCAAATGATCGGGTCTCTAGCCAGAGATATAAATAAAATAGAAAACCTTCACTAACCTGTACACAATGATTTTGTCGGGGAACTTTCCGTTGACGTGGGCGTAGTACCTCAGAGCATCGCTGAAGCATGTCTTCAGACTGTCCGATATTTCCTGACCCTTCTCTTGAATAACGACGCGCGAAAACCACATCGACATCGATTGGTTGTAGGAAGCGACCATGGCTGGAATGAAAAAACAATATATTAAAAATCACTTCGTCTATGGTGCGGTGGGTGAAGGTCAGCCTGCGACGCACTAGGCTGCAGATTCGATTCCCTACTCGGGATAAATATTTTGGCGATTTTCAGGTATTTCAAGTTCAAGTTGTGTTCAAGATGTTCTGGTAATTTTTTTTCTATATAATAAAAAAATATCTAGGTATGTAGGTAATATATTGTATTATGTATATCAGTCATCCATTACCGATAACACAAGCTCTGCTTAGCTTGGGGCTAGTTGCTGTGTGGAATGATTCTAAATAATATTGAACATGTGTGAAAATATGTAAATTTCTTTGTCCGTAATACACACAGTACAACATTGAACCTCCTCCTTTTCTCGAAGTCGGCTACTAATAACACTGATACTTACCACAGACGCTGTTATTCTTCTTGACAGTCTCATGGTACGCATCAATGCCGATCACCATCGCAGATTTGAAGGGTATCGCGATATGCCACAGCGTACCTCCCAGTTTACAGTTTATTTGAAGCAGGATCTTTTGCGTTATCGCACGCACTTTCATTTTGTTCATTAACGTTCGCGCGTTTATAACCTGGAATAGATTTTTTTTATTACACGATTGCTTAACAAGAATTATAATTGGCGTATATTTGTGACGTTCGTTGATATTTTCTATAATTCTCTGCATAAATTACGTAAACTACACAAGATGTTCCCAAATAATAGAAATGACGTTTACTTATTTATTTATTTATTTTTAGGGAAACCATCAGCACACTATACAGATATTGATATTAAAGTAGGTAATTTGTGGATCCACTGATAGAACTAACTTTATGAATAACGCTCCATGATTATTATCATTTACTAAATAATGTCGTTGTAAGTTTATTTTCCTGTTTCCGTCGCGTTGCAGTGATTGTGGTCACTGGGCGACTGGATGTTCTTCGAGTTACAGCCAATAATAATTGACAGCAGTATCCAAGACCCTCATTTCGTGTTCAGAATCAGGAAAGTCAACATTCATGTTACGACACACTTCACTGACCGAGTCCGACTGCAGTGCAGACGCGCGAACTTATTAATCACAGGATTCAAAGAGGAAGAGATAAGCATATCTAGTTTTAGCAGGCTAGGCCATCACTCGATGGGCTAGTCGTACTACATAGTGTCTGGACGGGTTTAAACAGGCAGAACTGTCAAGCATCGCTAAAATCTAATCAAAATTCGGGGCAAATTTCTCTTCTTCTGAAATTGGCATTTTAGATATTCTAAGTGATGTAAGATAAAAAAAATATAAAAAAAATCTCGACTGCGTCATAGCTTTTCACTTCTTTTCGCTAAATGTAGCAACATTTTATAGGCCTTTGCCGTATCATTTTCACTCATACTCTTGAGACTCAAGAGTATGAGTGCAGTTCTGCCTGTATAAACCCGTCCAGACACTATGTAGTACGACTAGCCCATCGAGTGATGGCCTAGCCTGCTAAAACTAGATATGCTTATCTCTTCCTCTTACTTTAAGACTGAACTCATCGAAATACAAATCGCATTTCGATAACCCTAGCTTTTTTATGTCAAGCCCCAATGATGAATAAGTTCTTATTGTTAGAAAAGCTCTATGAGCGGGTTAACAGAGCAGTGCGAGCTGAACTGTATTGTAAGGTGGCAGAGTAACTTTTTAATTGAAGGATTCGGCGGAGGGCGCCTTCTGTTATTCTGTGGTTTTAGTCCACGCATTACTAACCTGAGAAGGTACAGGGTGGTCTGCACAGCAGATCTTCTTGATAGCAGCATAGCGGTCATCTCTCGAGGTAGGGCAAATAGCGACAACCAACTGAAGGTTCGCCCTCGCGCATTGCTTCAATGCTGTGATGTAGGAATCGGTTCTGTCGTTCTTCAGTCGGATCATTTCGGGCTCGTTGGTCATTATACCCATTGGTCTGCTACTCCGTCTTAGTATGTCGACGAATTCCTGTTGATGGATGCGTTTATTATAAAAAAAAATAATGTTGGACAAACAGAGCATCATCTAGCCAAGCTAAGCAGAGCTGTGTTATGGGTACTAGATGACTGAGATACATAATACAACAGATTACATAGATAGATATTTTTTTGATATACATATGTAGAAAGTACCTAATGGTACACGTTTTTCCTTTTTTATGCAAAATTAATAGGGTCTTATAACATGCAGCTGGCTCTAGATAACATGATAAAAATCTAATCGACCGTAACCCAAGCACTTCGCACTTCCCATCAGGCGGGCTTTATACTTGTTTTCCTCCTTGGTAGTATAAAAAAACTAACCTTAGCACATTCCGAATCCCTCTCCGTATAAACCAGAACCCAGTTCATAATATCCACGGCTGTCATAACCGCATTCTTAGTGACTTCGTTGTTCCACTCAGCATTGGGCTTGCCGGCTATCTTCACGTTGTTACCAAAGTACAGTGGCTCGGGCGGTAACGTGCGAGCGGTTATGTCGATTGTTTCCGGTGCTATGCTGAGACCCCAACCTTCAAGGCGGCCGCGAGCCTTTTCGTTATTCATCACGCTGCTTATATACTGTAATTAAGGGGTTTATTAAATAAATAAATCATGTAGGATGGTAACCGTCCATCGCTGGCTCTTACTGTAGCGTAGTCAGTATTACATGCTGTGTTAGAGCCTTTTTGTAACATTTGTATGCATGTACTTTCTATTCTATAATTGTGTTTTGTTTCTTTCCAATAGTATTGTTGTTATGAATACTTTTATTTTACGAATCTTTCTTTTAATCCACACAGCATCATCTAGCTAAGCAGAGTTTGTGTTATGGGTCCTCAATGATATATTTACTTAAATAAATGTCTGTTTTCCTATCCCTCCCCTTGCAGTCTAAGTAACCAAACTTTAAAAGACCATATTTCTGTACAACCATGTTTCCAGGCTAACTTACTTGCTTGAAAGCCTTGAGCCTCTGGTTCGGAGTGATCCTCGTGTAAGTTGCGACATCCTTCATCAGCCTGAAGTTGTTCCGTTGGTCCTCGCTGAGCCCCGTCAGCTGACACAGCTCCGGGACCAGACAGATCATGAAGTCAACCGGCGCGTCTGAACCGGTCATGCGTTTTGTTTCCCTGTGCAATGGATAACAGATAAAAGATAAGAAAAGAGACAGGTAATAGCTCTCTTGAGTCTTCGTGATGAAAGGTAGTAAGTACAGATTGAGGCGATTTTTATTCTCCTTAGTTTGTATAATACTAAATTTTCACGATAAACAAGTAACACATTCACATCATCACATCATCAGCCTATAATAGTCCACTGCGGAACATAGGCCTCCCCTTATGAGCGCCATAGATGGCATTATTTATCATTTGGGGGGTTATTGCCGATAATCCCTACGCTGGGCATTCGGGTTGGGGATCTCCTTGTATTTATTGGAAAAACACCAACATTAGATTGCTTAACCTTGCATTCTCACCTGGATATCAGCATGGGCTGGTCCCAATCCATGATTTCGATGCCGTAGTTGTTCTTGTAGTAATCGATGAAGCTTATCTGAACGACTTGTCCCTTTATATTCTTCTCGAACGTCGATCTTGGGTTCATTGTGTCGTCGATGCTGTCGACTCTGTAAGTAACGAATATTTGAGTGCTGTGTTGTGCTTTTTGGATCGTAACTTTAAAAAACTCTACTGTCTATCTAGATAAACGAACCTCAGTGGTCGAAGGTCCGCCTGCGAAGCAGGAGGTTGCGGGTTCGATTCCCGCCTCGGGACAAATATTTATAAGATCTGCAGATATTTGTTCAGGGTGTTCTGTTCGTTTTCTATATATAATAAAAAAATATCTATCTATTTAATATATTTTATTATATATATCAGTCATCTAGTACTCATAACACAAGCTCTGCTTAGCTTGGGGTTAGATGATTGATGCTGTGTGGATGTACCCCTGGTAATGACGTTGGTCTCATTACCGCTCCTAAGAGTAATTCCATTGAGGTTAGGAAAAATACATACCTAAAAAGTTTCTTGTTGTACGTAGTCATAACCGAGCACCCAATAAGAGTCTCGGACATGACTCGTTTCCAGTTGGTGCCTTGCGAGTTGACGGCCTCCTTTATGAAGGAAAGCACGGTCTGAGTGCGCAGGACACGATGAGTGGAATCCAGCGTCAACATCAAACCACCCTCGTATTCGTCCACAGCTGTGACGTAACTGCAATAATATGGTAGATTGTTTTACGAGGGAGTAAACCATCCCATTGAAACCAGACGTCCAAAATCAGTAGTAGAGTCCAAAACCGACGAAGAAAAATTAATCTACTTTTTACTTATTTTATCAATAAAACCTCGAAAATCAAGCATTTTAACATATTAACCTACACTCGGAAACAGCTGCCGGCGCGGCCGGTCAACGACCTGACAATCATAGCACTATCGGTAAAAAATGTGCCGCCGCATCCGACACCAATCTGATTTCACATGCATGTTTCCGCTGTCCAATTCACTAATATTTAAATGCTAATTTTTCTATGGATGTATTTGTATGTTTATAGCTTCTCTGCGCCAAAACTACACAACAGATCAAGCTGAAGTTCTGCATAGATGTGTTATTTCAAATCTAGAATGAAATAACAGTTTTAGTGTCATGTCTTACTAATCAGGTTATTTCAATTGAATTAAAACTGTCCCATCTAATATACATAAATTTTAAACATTTCTATACAGGGTTATACATAGGTAGATGATCAATAACCTCTTTAAGGCGACTTGGGTTGATCAAGACGAACAACTTTTGTTCTATGACCTTGTCTAATATTCCATATAAAAAAAAAGTCCACTTCTAATCTTCTTATGTAGCCGGTAACAGATTAGAGCTATATAACGAACGCAGCACAAGCTAGTAACAGATTAAGACAAGTCGATACATGAAGAGGCACGAGACGACGCTTGTGTGTCTGTATTATCAAAGAAGGAAAGGGGTTGCTTTAGTGAAAGTGGTTGTGTGAGTTAAAAAGTCATAGAACAAAAGTTGTTAGTCTTGATCTACCCAAGTCGCCTTTAAAAGGTTATTGATCATCTACCTATAACACTGTAGAAACTCGTAAATATTAGATCGCACGTCCACAGCAACTTTTAAAAGCGCGTTTAGTAAGCGTGACTTCATCGCAATCGTAAAGCATTGGTGCACTTACCGCGACGGAACTGTGACTGTATCAACGCGCGACCATCGCTACAAAAAGCAACCTTGGGCAAGGGCACATAGGTTTAAAATTTCCTTACCCAGGCCAAACTTCCAGCTTATGCTGGGGTATTTGTATAGCGCTCCGCTGATTAAAGCTCTGCCGACCGAAACGGACCATTTCGAGATCTTTCATTATCGACTTGAACAGAACGTTGTATAAGTGAATCATTTCACTCAGGCGTCTAGGGCGGCGGTACATAATCTGAAATATTAAAACGTTAAAAATAATCTATGATAATACTAATATTATAAAGAGGAAAGATTTGATTGTTTGTTTAGAATGAATAGGCTCTTAACTACTTGACCGATTTGTGAAATTCATTCACTATTACAATCCTATAACCCTGATGACCATAGACTACAGAATATTTTCAAAAAAGTTAGGGATCCGTGTGAAATAAATCAATAAGATAATTTTATTTCAGGCATCAGTAAAGATATATTACATATCAGAGAAGTAATTTTTACTGCATATTCAATGGAAGAAGCAAGTTTCTGTTTTGATTATTTAGTGAATGCCGTTGGTCCTGCGCTCGACATTTCCCCGGTCGTGTCGACCGATTATAGGGAATAGAGAATGTATCTGTATTTTTTCACATACTAGTGCACTATAATATGTACTTATCATCATCATCATCATCAGCCTATTAGTCCACTGCTGGACCTCTAGGCCTCCCCAAATGAGTGCCATAGATGACATTATTCATCATTTGGGGGTTATTGCCCCCTATGTACTTAGCATATGCCTATTCCCCGTTGAGGCTGGCCGCCGTGGCCAAATTTCTAGCTAGGAAGACCTCCATTAAATAAATCAATAATGATAGACAAATCCAGCCTGTGCTATGGGTATATGACTGATATACTTAACATATTACATAGATCGATAATTTATGGTACATAGAAATCAACCAGAACACCTGGAACAAAAATCTGAGGACGGATTCGAACCCGCAACCTCCTGCATCGCATGCGAACCTTCGCCCACCTATTCTATATAATCTAAACCTACTCAACCCACCTTGATATTTATCTTGCTCTGGTCATATGGATTGGTTGATACCAGATTGAGAGCTTCGTCCGGCAATAGGTGTGGCACATACAGAGTTGTTCCATCAAAGGTCTTGTTCTCAAAGAAGTGTTTATGCTCTGAAACAATTCACAAGAAAATAAGTATTAAGAATTCATATAAGTTCATTAATAAGGCTTCGATGACACGGATGAATTTCCCAAATATATACAAAATATCCCAAATATAAAAAATAACCCAATTAGAATTAGTATTTACAATTATAATAATAATAAGTATGCTGGACAATCCACACAGGATCACCTGGCCCTAAGGTAAGCAGAGCTTGTGTTATGGGTACTAGATGGCTGATAAATAATATTAAATTGATAGATATTTTTTTTATTATATATAGAACACGATGAACAAATATCTGCAGATCGTAGAAATATTTATCCCGAGGCGGGAATCGAACCCGCAACCTCCTGCGTCGCAGGCGGATCGCCGACTTCGCCCACCTCGCTACAGAGGTCGTCGATATAAAGAAGCTTAACTTTAAAATATGTACCATTCAGTAGCTGGAAGCGAAGATGCTTGTAATCCTGCTCCGGCTCGTAGCGCACTTCATACTCAAACACGCTGTTCTCTTTGAAATCCAACCGAATGAAGTTGGCTGTGACCTCAACCGGCGTGCCTTGGGTGCCGTGCATCTCAACTGGTTTCGTCTCTTTCACTTCGCTCTGGAAAGGTTAAGTTTATTTTGTGGTAATGTTGTCTATCACTGATAGATGGATAATACTTTATTGTGAAAAACTTATGACAGGTACAAGATATAGGTAACTAAAAGGTAAATGAATTGGCGACTTTATCGCTTATAAAATACTCTCATATACTATAAATATAAACTCATTCAATGCATTTACAACAAAATTAAGCCGAATATCAAATAATATTTTTATGGGTGTAATTATGTACCTAATACATACGAAAACGACCTACCTCCTTAGTTATACCTGCTTTAAAATAACTTTTTTTCATGTAAGTGCCATGGTGTCTTTTTGAGAAGAAATTTCTTTAAATCGATCTATCTATTACTGATGTCCATAACACTAACTGACAACGCCGATTTATGTTCATCATCCTCATCAGCCCATTTTAGTCCACTGCTGGACATAGGCCTCCCCTAATGAGCGCTATAGCGCCCGGTCTATAACTTGTGGCATCCAGTATCTGCCTGCTTTCGCAGATCGTCATCAACCTGGCAGGAGGGCGTCCTACACTACGTTGGCCGAGTAGCGGTCTCCACTCAGGACCACGTTACGCGTTGGTCGGTTCTTTGCTGATTATGGACGGCCCTCTGCCATTTAGTTAGCCGATTCTCTGGTTCTCTGTCGGATGTATTCGTTACAAATCCTATCCATACATATACTTACGATGGATTTGTTCTTTCCGACTGTGTTAGCTGTTGAGCTTGATATGAATGTCCCTGCCATTTTAGACGACACTTCCGAAACGCCATCTCCTTGCTCGCTGAGCGCTGAAGAGGCTTTTGAAGCTTGCCTGGAAAATAAATACAATGTTAATATTATTTGTTTGAAGGTTGCCTGGAAAATAATTAGTGTTAGTAATATTTGTTGGAAGCTATCTGTTTTCAAAAGTTCTGTCTAAATTGCTACCATAAAATATATTTTTGGATTTTAGTGAGGTTTAAAACACACCTCACATTACTACAGGTAGGTTCAATCTTTAATTCAAACTGTAAAAGCAGTTTTGCAACCTATTTTAAAAATTTTGGTACATTTCCATGAAGATATAGGTTCCATTTTGTTATTTTGAATATTTCGGGTTGCTCTCCTGATTGAAAATGGTAAATTGTTAGGCCCTGCATACATAATACACAGGCATTGGGACGGGGAAACGTGTCCGAACTCATTAATTTGTATTTTATCAATTACACAAAATCTACAGCATAAAATTCACGCACAACATTTACTGCTGGCAACACCGAGAGGCGCAGCTAGCAATACATACATATAGGTATGAAAGTCATTCACCATGGGGCTAAGCTATTACATAGGCTTATCTTATATCTGTAATTCTAATTCTAGGTTGGGGAACAGAGATCTGCTCTGACATCTTGCATAGGAGCGATCTTATACTTCTAAGTCAGGGAACATATTGGAGCATATTGTCCATTGTCCCCCTAAACCTAAACATGGCCCTAGCTCCTTGAAGTAACGGAGTAGGACTTTTGGCGATTGATAACTTCGTTTATCTTAAACTTCAAAGTGAAACTTACAATGTTTGTAATAGCTTTATGCCACGTCCAGCGCCTTTACTGGAAGTTAGCGATGTTGTACTTGGGCTGACATCCGATGCAGGCGAGAATGTAGGACCTGTTGACAATGTGATTAATATAGAATACAGAAGAATAAATTATAAATAAATGCTGGATAATCCACACAGCGTTATCTAGCTCAAAGAATAGATCTTATGTTATGGGTACTAGATAACTGGTATAGGTACTGTATAGGTAATGTTTTAAACATTACAAATATAATTATCTATACTAATATTATACAGAGGAAAGATTTGTTTGAATTGAATAGGCTCCGAAACTACAGGACCGATTTGAAAAATTCTTTCACCATTAGAAACCTAAATTTTCTCTGATGAACATAGAACATATTAGGAATAACCCCAATTCATAATAATCTGTAAACTTAAAGAAAACAGTGAAATATGACGACCTCTGTGGCGCGGTGGAGGAATGTGCGACGCAGGAGGTTGCGAGGGTTCGATTTCCGCCTCGGGCCAAATGTTTGTACGATCTGCAGATATTTCTTCAGGATGTATTGGTTGTTTCCTATGCATAATAAATAGTATTATTTATATCAGTCATCTAGTACCAATAACACAAGCTCTGCTTAGCTTGGTAGGTGGTGCTGCGTGGACTGTCCAGCATTATTTATGTTTAATTTCTTTCATTCAACCTTCATTTGCTCCCCCAACAAGGAAGCTTCATAAGTGTGCATGTGTCAAAAAGAACAAAACGCGTGACCAGAGTATAAGGGACTAACCAGGTTTTTGTTGTTGCAGCTTAGACATCAGTAGAGCAGCACGACCCCGTCCACTCATAGCGCTTACAGGCAAACTAGCAGTACTGACCTGAAAAATTAAAATCATTGGCAATACTACTGAATTTAATTGGATAATACTCGAGTCAAATTTGATGTCAAATGTTTGTAAACTAATGCATAACCTTAAATTTACATGTATTTCACATAATTATATCAGCCTAGTCCACAGCTGGACATAGACCTAATGAGCGCCCTAATGAGCGCCATAGTACCCTGCCTTCAGATTGTTGCATCTAGCTTCTGCCAGCAGTCTTTCACAGATCGTCATTCCACTTGGCAGAAGGGCGTCCTACACTACGTTTACAAAGTCGCGGCCTCCACTCAAGAACACCCATAGTGTAGCATCCAGCATCTGCCAGCAGTCTTTCACAGATCGTCATTCCACTTGGCAGAAGGGCGCCTACCCTACGTTTACAGAGTCGCGGCCTCCACTCAAGAACACCCATAGTGTATTTCACATGGAACATACTGTCCTATTTGACTTAAGACGCAATATGGGTCATTTTGTGACGGGGATAGGAATAGGGTTTCGCATTCATATCCTTTCAGGACCTTTCCCTTTGACCTTACAGAGACCAGGGCAGGTCCTTATTTCTTCAATACAAGGTGGATAAAGGATAGAGTGGTGATTACGGCAAGCACCTATGTTCATACATTCAGCAGTGGACACACAAGTCTGATAAGGAGTAGACTAAATGCCAGTTACAGACAGAAAGCTGACTTAGTTTTGGTGCTTCGGCTAATAGTTAGTTGCAGGTAATATTTGTGTAAATCTCCGATTATGTTAGGTAGACTTAGTTTATTTATGTTTTTGTTTATTTATGTATAACTTCATGCTAAATGTGTGGCAAAGTGTCGTAGAAATAAAACAGAATAAGTTTTTGATTTATAAAGAAATACAATACAACATAGCTGGCACATGTTTTAATACATATGTGACTGCAAAGTAAGCAAAAAGCTATGATAGCTGACTATTATTAATTTATCAAAGGCCCTCCCTATACCCCTCCACATTTTATAATCTTTTGGTTCTATGGTTGAATGACCTTGAATCATAACTAACACTGTCATGGCCCATGATACACCTATTACCTCCAGGTCCAGCTCTATCATGCTTCTCAATATATGTGAAGGAATGTATTTTGTATTGGCATGATAGAGTTGGTAGGTAGGATCAGAAACATTATGTGCATAAATAGGTTATTCATTTCTTAACAAACTTATAAGCTACTTACTACCCTCAGAGATAAAAATGTATCAACTAGGTAGAAATGTATATGTCAGGTAGTTTTCCTACTTACACAACTGGGTGAAACACTTGGTCCAGGTGTGGTTTCTGGTGACTCTTGTTGGGAGGCGGATGGTGACGTTTCCTTGGCTTTTTGAAGTGCCAGGAGCATAGCCATGCCCCGGCCTCTGCCTTTGCTTGAATCCATTTTAGCTATAGGATAAAGAAATCAAAATCAAAATCAAAGTGCTTTATTTCCTTTAGACCTGACAGGACTCTTGGACAATGTAAAGTCTGTATCTGCCTTACCAGATGGATGCTGTTTACATCATCTCTTATACTTAAATGAAAGAGATATTTGAATGATTAGTTTAGCTTTACTACTTGGTGCTTGACCAATTGCAAAGTATGGTGATAATGGTAAAACCCCTCGTTTGGGGAGGTATGATCAGAAAATGTGGTGATGAATACTGTGACTAGGTACTGTGACGGTTGGTGCATCGATATGCTGACTAGATCGTTGGGCGATAAGCTGCAGCCGAACAAAAAGTTACAAAGTTAGTACAAAAACTTCTTCTTCCTTTTTCGATGTTCAGAAATAAGTTCCTATTTTTTGCACAATATAGTTAGCAATTATTTAGTTCTGTAATAATAAGTTAAGGGTACCTATCTCAGATCGGCATGGCAAAACGCTAATTCGGCGTTTTATTTTATTGCTCAAGCATTTGCAAGACTGAACGATAAACAACTTACAACTCAAGTTTGATATAAATACATACCTTCAAATTTAACCGTAGATAAATAAGACGGTAACGGCTATCCGAAGTCAGCTCAGCAAAGAAGAAAATGTTTTGTTTCCATGTTTTTTGCAATGCAAGCTTTTCAATTCAACAACACTTTTCAAAAAGAAAGTGAATGGTTCAAAATGGGTTCAAAATGTTCAAAATAGTTCAAATTATCAAAAGCAAGCATGGAATTAATGTTGGTGTTGTGTTGCCAGATCCAAAGAGAATAAAAGCACTACGTTCTAGCCAGATCGAATGAGGACCCGTACAGTTTTTTTTTTTGTTATGAATGCAGTTTTATAGACCTTGAAAACACATAAAGTGGATGCAGTTATGCATAGTTAGTCCAAGCGCCATTTTCAGTTTTTTGAGAAATGACATAAACGCGTTTTTATTCGCAGAAGATTTGTATCTGTATCGTCTGAAAGTAAATCTATGTGCATCGAAGCTTCTATTTGTAATTTAACATTCTACATAAAAAAAAACATGAAATAGGTATATATTTTGGAAGATATAGCTAAAAATGCACTTGGACTCTAGAAAAATATGATGTTTTCATTTTACAAAATGAGTCCAAGCGACATTTATGTCGTTTGGACTCCTGATGCGTAATTCAATTCGAAAGAATAGATTGTTGATAGCACGTGTAAATAAAAAAAATCTAAGATACCCATTATTTACTCAGCATTTAAAACGAGGGGATGATATAGAGGATTGTGAAACATAGATAAAAAACTATACAAATGGCACAAGTAATATATCGCACCTCCAGATTAGAAGTTTCTCATCTCAAAAAACATGTTTTTTGGGAAATGCGATTTAGAGTTTTCATGTTTGCATTATTTTTACATAATTTGTATCATGGCACAATCAAATTACGGATTTTATATATTATTTACAAATCATAGTATAAAGTGGTATTTTATCTATATTTTAAATTATTACTTTATGAAAATTTATTTAAATTATATAAGTAATAAACATTTTAAAAAATCTAATGTAAATAAATACTAATGACTTATTTGTAAATAAGTTTTTTTATTCCGAGATGCTTGGCAAAATATTTGGTTAAAGATAAACTTTTGCATTTTAGTTCGATGGTATTAACACATTTATTGGAAAACACTATAATTAACTTAGTTCACTTTAATTACCTTTTAATAAAAAATTCTCAAAAATCGGTTTTCAACTGTATAACATCATTAAACTTACATTCTTGAATAATGTATACCCATTGTAATTAAAGACAATCCTAAAAAAAAGATGCAATACAAATTCTCGGTGATTAGTTATAAGAAAGACAATGGTATCGATTTTTGAAACGTTTTCCTTAACGTAACATGATTGACTTTCTAAAAACTATTGCTGTGCTTTTCTTATGGAACATTAGTGGAACAGCTATTAGTTTAACACACTTTGCATAAGAAACTATACCTACCTACCAATAAACGATTTTGAAGGCCCGTATTATGAAAGCTTACTCGGTTATAGATTTATGTTTGACTGACGTTTATTCATTAGAAAAGCGTTACTTAGGTGACTTAAAAAGCTTTTATAACACGTATATAAGAGAACAATGAAATAATCAAATATAAAAATATCAAACATAAAAAAAACTTCTTTTTAATAAAACCAAAAAACAGTCTCTTAGTAAATGTAGTCTTCTCTTAACTTATTAAATTATAAGTAACTTGATCATTAAATTAAAATCACAATGGTAAAGCAGGAAATTTAGAGAGATATTCTCTATTTCTAATCATAAGTTCTATTTAAAAGTAAGAACTTATAAATCAAATCAATTAATGTCAGCGCAGCATCTTTTTTCATTGTGGAACGTGTATGGTCACGTATCTCATAACACTCATAAGTTAATAAAATTAAGCAATCATACCTTATCTGAATATCATATTAGGTGGTGCTTCAGAAGATAAGGTTTATTATTTCACTAAATAAAATAATATCTAGCAAAAGACCAACCTATCTAATCTACCATGTTCAGTGTTAACTTTCGCATATTAATTGTTACCTAAACAGAACATTATTATAAATTATAGAACCATACAAAAACTGGAAAATATTTGGAAACATCATCATCAACATCACCAGCTTATAATAGTCCACTGCTGGACATAGGCCTCCCCTAATGAGCGCCATAGATGGCATCATTATTTGGGGGTTATTGCCCACAATCCCCACGCTGGGCATGCGGGTTGGGGATCGCAGTTCGGTGTAGTTGTTCTGCAGAAGGCGCTGCTGCCCGCCCCCCGGTGTGTTTCCCTTAGTCGCCTCTTACGACGCCCACGAGATGAGTCACTTCTATACTGGAGGTGCGATATATAATGTCTAAAAAAATTCAACAATCTTATAACAAGTTATAGAGCATTTTAAAAACAAGATAACAATCTTTTCAGTTGTATCAGCTTTCTTAAACAGACGGACAGAAAATTGATCATAAGAGGCGAGAGGAGGGAATACCTAAGTAATTAAGTAACTTAAATTATTGTTATGCATCAGCAGTCTATGCGACAAATGTGTGAGATTATTGGTTTGCGTTACGAATCAAACTAATGTTTATTGTTTTGCAAAACCAGTCCAAGTAACAAACAACTGTCGCGTGGACTACTGATGCATAACACTACGTCGTTTGGGCTTGTAATGTATAAATGGAAATGTGTTTTCCTATTACGAAATTTGGTAATTAGTTTTAAATTGGTTAATGGGCTTGTTTTGCGTATCAAAATATATTGTTTGCTATAGAAGGCGCTTGGACTGGGTATCAAAAAATACCACTTAGAGTGAAGTTAGCTCCAAGAGTGTTTTTCCTATGGCTAAATTATGCCCTAGTAAGTACAAAAATGCAAAAAAATCAAAAAATTAAATTTTGCGCTTGGACTAATTATGCATAACGTAGAACAAAAATTTTTACACTTAGTGTAAAAATTTTTGTTCTACGACCAAAACTGACAAAATTATGGGCAAAATACCTAGCGAGGCTCACTGACCGCGCGAACGCAAGCTATGACGTCATAAAACCCGAGCGCTTGCCGCCGAACCACTGCGCACTCTTATTTTGTTCGCGATACTCCTCCAACTAGGAGCGTAACTTCACCAGTTTATACCAAATCGATTAATAAGTGATTTGATTTGTTTAATAGTAGAAGGTTATTATTATAATATAACTAATGAGTGGTAGAAATACTACTTCGGTATCGTTTTTTCGATCTACCGTTGATACCTTCATGGTATTTGATTATCTTATATATATTATCTCGTATAATAAAAATAATATTGTAAATAATATTGTTAATAATATTGTATTATGTATGTACCTATATCAGTAACCCAAAACACAAGTTCTGCTTAGCTTGGGCTAGATGATGCTGTGTGGATTGTCCAGCATTCTGTATTTATATTTATTTATTTCAACTAAAATTCGTGGTTGGAAAGTTCAGAGGTAAAAAATCTCATTATCAACCTACTCAGAACAGCAGGATAATAAGTAGGCTAGTCCAGGTATGTATGTAGTACCTACCTACCTGGACTAGCATAATATATTAAATACTTAAAAGTTTTAGGTTAGTCAGCCAGGGCAGTTGTGTTTGTTGTTGTAACTACCTACGCTGTTATTTTCAACATTGTTATGTAGATAAGTATGTACAAACTTAATTGTTTCTTCATGACAGTACATTTTTTGCGACTTTTCGGGTCCTTTGGCACATTGGAAACAATTTTTCAGGAGTACTAATTGAAGTACCGTAAAACCTTACAAGATTGCCAAACTGACATGATTTTGCCCACCAGGGTACTTTTTTTAAAAGTCCTAGGATTATGAAGAATTTTATAGTAGCTCTTATTTCTTGTTTAATGGTAGAAACTTGAATATGTCACTGGCAAAACTAAATAACCGATTGTCGCGAATTTTACGTCAGTTGACTGTCAGGTGGTGTCAAAGTTGGTGGTGTTTTTGGCGGGCCAAAGTTCGTGCAGAAAACCTTTTTCAAAACAGTACTTGCAGTTGCAGCAGGCAAGTAATTATTTTACCACTATAAGTTTGTAACAAATAAACAATAACTATCGAATATCTGACGCGAAACCTCTTTTAAACTCGAAAATATTAAGGTGGGCAATGTTAAATTACTTTTTCTGGAGTACTGCTTACGACTTTGCCAACCAAAATATTGCTATCAGGGTTGTCACTACGACATCAAATTAAAATTGATTTATGTAGTTTCTATTAGTAGCAGCTAAAAAATCGCCTGTTTTATTATGAAAAACTAGCTAAATATCAGCTGTTTCATCCGGTCAATGACCTTTATATTAGTCTGTTTGTTGTATTGAAATTGTAGTTTACATACTTGTACATTATTTATTACAGTATAAATTTAAACTTTTTGTACGTTTAGTAGTAGGTACCTACTTATCATTATCATACGATTGTTTTATTTACCATGGTTAAAATGTTCCTATAACAATTAAAAGATTTCTTTTTCCTAATGCTTAGATAGATTTCCTAGATCTCTTATATTATTTTCTGTACCTGATTTATTGTGTTCATTTTTATAAGTCGGTAGGTACATATTTTCCTTGATCCTTAGGTAGGTACTATGCACCTACAGTTGACATGGCCGAAACGATATTTAATAGGTACTTAATTATATTTCAATATAATTATAGACTGTTGGTAAACAACGAAAAGGTGACAACCCTAGCACATCTTTTTATTTGTATGAAAAATTACAAAAAATTATTTGTGTCTTTGCCCACTCAATTTAGGCGATTAATTTGCCTGCTAAAACGTTTCATAGTAAGATATAAAGTAACATTGATTTTCCTATTGCTTGTTCCTTAAATCTTGTGATCATAAGGTCAAAAATACTGAAATTACGATGTTTTTTGCAAAATGGGCAAACTTGTAAAAAACAAAAATAATTGGCCCGCTCTCTAAATTATGATTTTTACATAATACCATCCCATTTTATTCGATTTATAATATATTAGTTGCAAAGAACAGTATATTTATAATAATTTAGTACAAAAAAATAATATGAACTATACATACTTTTAAAATTATCTTAAATTGAATCACAAAATCCAAGAAACTTGGGCAAAGTTGCACTGTTTTACGGTATTAGTACATTTCGGTACTACATAGTACTTATAATTCTGCATATTTTCACGTAAAAACCACAAAAGCACTACACGACCCGCCCAGATCGAGTGAACTTTAATAAATGAATGGCGGAGAACGCGCGCGCGGGCGGAACGGGGCTTGTGACGTCACCACGGTCTATACGGCCGCCCCGCGGTTGGCTTTTACAAAATGTTTAATATCTTCGAAACCAATGGACCCATTTCAATGATTTAAAAAGTATCGTACCTAAACGAATAAAAGGAACACCATTATATACATAAAACATGCATTTTCCGTTTTGGTACGGGGACTCATTTCATCTGCATATCACGTGATATTAAATCACTTAAATCGTGTGTATCTATATATACACGTAGGTAATTTCAGGGCGAAACGGGGCGCGCTGTGCGGATTCTTTACACCACTGCAGCGCGTTACACTGGTAAAGATTGCAATCAAAAGTTTGCGTATTAGCCCGTGTATGTCAATGTCAAATGTCAAAATAAATATTGTCAGAAAAATGTGTTGTTTGTTGACCACAATTCGGAACATTTACGTTGTATTGTTAAACTACATAAATTTTTGCTTTGCTTTGCACTTTTGCAGCGAATAAACTCATTATTAATAAGATTCAACGACACATAAAACGGACAGGATGTTGCGAAGTTCCTTACGAATTCTAAACTGTCGAAATCAATGTGGACGGCTTTCTGGTACAATATCTGCTTTTAGGTAGGCACCTGCACGTAAGAAATGCAATGTAAACAAATTAGCTAGACATTTGCAGTATACTGATCTGTGTCATCATGATCGGTCCAGCCTGCATCAAAACTAAGACACTATGGGAAAGAGTTCTCTTTGTCCTGCCTAAAACAGGGTTATAGGTAATATACCCTGGCAGTGAACTGCATGACAAAGTTTGTCCTGCAATCTTGTCTGTCTGGTCTTATCGAACGAGATTTTTCGTAGATGTAAAATAGGCCAAAGATGAATTTTTAATGGATTGGTCTTTTTGCAATTTATTGGGCTTTGAAGGGTGTTTATGGGAATAAACACACTTCGCATGCTGATTTACATGACAGCTTGCATCTTCCAGAAGGTGTTTGTGATGATAGGCTAAACCTGCAGATCATGCAGTGTCAAATAATCAATAACCTTATCTTACTCAAAACAAAACCTTGTTCTTTTCAGATTGCAAAATTCAAAAAAGTTCAGTGGGCTTTGTCAAAATAATATCAGTAAGCATGATATTATTAAAGTCCCATTGCTTAATGTGTGCCCCTGCCGGACCATGTTCATACAAACACAGGATACTCCTAACCCAAACAGTTTGAAGTTCATGCCAGGCACCAAAGTGTTGGAGCCAGGCCAAACCATGGACTTTCCCAATATTGGATCTGCACAATGTAGCCCTTTAGGTAAGAGTATTATTAATTTGCAACTGGAGTTGGCAAAAACATCTATAAGAACAGTTAGTTATAGAGTTCGCGCATTGAACAATTGCGTGATTTTCATTGTGTCATTAGTTCTAATTTGTTTCTGTTATTTGCTTGTGGTATTCTTTGTTTTAAAGAGAGTTAATGCTGTTATTACATTAATGCTACTTAATTTTATTACTTATGGCTAACCTGAATGTGGTTGAAGTTGCGATAAACATATTCAAAAGGCAGGATTGTGGAAAGTGGTATAAACAAGAGCCTTTTAGCAATTACTAGCAGTCAGAATCAGAAGTTTGGATGTTTGTTACCTCTTCAAGCAAAAACTAGTGACCAGATGTTATTTGAGGAAGGATAAAAGTAGCTTCTATGTTTCCTCAAATAACATCTGGTCACTAGTTTTGTGTGCAAAGTTGCATACGTAGAAAATTAGAAATAAAAAAATGCTAGATTCTGTGTGAATTGTCTCACACAGAATCTAGCCCCAAGCTAAGCAAACCTTGGGGTAAACAAAGTAATGAGTGAAGGCAGATGTAGCAAATGATTATTTAACGAAATACTTTCAGATTTATTATTTTGAATTCCAGCTAAAATGATATTCCGCATCGAAGGTGTGAAAGCTGTTTTCTTTGGACCTGAGTTTGTAACTGTAACCAAACAAGACGACGATGTTGATTGGAAGTTATTGAAGCCTGAGATATTTGCTACCATCATGGACTTCTTTGCAAGTGGTTTACCTGTTGTCACCGATGCAAAACCATCTGGAGATACCCGTAATCATATTTTTTTTTTTATTTATTAAACTATTACTAAAATTATTTAGACATGTGATAATTAATCCTCTGTTACAGACAGAGGAGTAGTTTGAATTTAAATTATTTGATCATCCCACAGAAACATATTTGATTGAAAATAGGATTGGTTATTAAAAATGTGGTTAATAAGATTTTATTATTGGGATTCCATTAAAACAATGATTTTGAAATTGAAGCAAATTGTGATCTAACTATAAAAAATATTAAATAATGCTGGACAATCAATATACAAACACAACAGTATCATCTAGCCCCAAGTTAAGCAGAGCTTGTGTTATGGGTATAGATGACATGTGTTGTATTATGGGTATGTACAGGCATTTTTCCCGAGGTGGGAATCGAACCCGCAACCTCCTGCGTCGCAGGCGGACCATCGCCTATGTATTATGTATATTTTATAAACAATTGACCTCGTAGGTCTCTTAAAATTTTCAACACCATATTTTGTAGGTAAGAACTGAATATTTGCGTGAAGGTCTTTTATACTATTATTGACCATGCCACAGGGGTCGTCAAATAGTATACAAGACACCAATATTCACCAATATTCTATAGCCTATGTTCATCAAGTATCATTATCACGTAGGGTTCCAATAGTGAAATGATTTTTCAAATAGGTCCAGTTGTTTCGGAGCCTTTTCAATTCAAACAAACAATCAAATCTTTCCTCGCGGTATCTCTAGTTGCTCCTAATAAATAAATAAATATTTTTACAGAGATCAATGAAGATGACGATGAAATAGTTCAAATGATAAAAGAGCTACTCGACACTCGCATCAGGCCGACAGTGCAGGAAGATGGCGGGGATTGCCAGTTCGTTGACTTCAAGGATGGAGTGCTCACGCTGAAGATGCAAGGCTCCTGTTCCTCATGCCCCAGTTCTATAGTCACCCTGAAGAATGGAGTGAGTTATTTATATTCTATTGTAGTGTGAGTTATTTAATTTATTATAGTCTATCGGTCAGCCCCGGCTTCGCAGAGTATATGACATAAAACAAATACATGCGGAACCGTAATTTTTTTTTAAATTCTATAGCCTGAGGGTGAAAGAATTGATGGGATGGTGAAATAATTTTTCAAATCGGTCCAGTAGTTTCAGCCTATTCAATTATAAACAAACAATCAAATCTTTCCTCTTTATAATATTACTGTGTTATAATATTAAAAGACTTGCAGCACCGCTACCATACAACAATATCAGCATATAGTCCACTGCTGACATATGTAGGCCTCCCCTAATGAGCACCATAGATGACAATAATTATAATTTGGGGTTTATTGCCCATAATCC
This sequence comes from Eupithecia pulchellata, assembly GCA_963931895.1. Lineage (NCBI taxonomy): Eukaryota > Metazoa > Arthropoda > Insecta > Lepidoptera > Geometridae > Eupithecia > Eupithecia pulchellata. The sequence continues at coordinate 4,114,670 of OZ007540.1, forward strand.
ACATGGGCATGCGGGTTGGGGATTGCAGTTCGGTGGAGTTGTTCTGCAAAGGGCGCTGCTGTCCCCCCTTCTCTATGTATAATAAGAAATATCTATCTATGTACTTGTATACTATTAAGTATACCAGTTATCTACCCATAACACAAGCTTGGGGCTAGATAATGCTTTGTGACTTGTCCAGCATTATTTTTTATTTATTCTATTCACAAACACAGTTCACATGCAAAACAGTTGAGCTATCTACAGACTGTTGTAGACTAAAGGTCGCTTCATTAACTCTCTTATTTTCAGGTTCAAAACATGATGCAATTCTACATCCCTGAAGTTCTAGCCGTCGAACAAATAGACGACGAAGGTGACAAACTTAGTGAGAAAATATTCAACGAGTTTGAAAATCAAAAAAAGAATCAAGAAACAAAAGAATAAAGCTTTGGTATGATCCTATCGATTTTGTAAGTAGATCTTGTAAATAATGTTTATTTTATAGTTAGGAGCTGATATATATTATGTACTATATAGGTATGTACTTTAAAATGTATCTTGTATAAATTATACAGACCTGCATATAGAGGAATTAGGGCTTCATCGAATGAAAATCTAGGCTCACTTATAGGATTTTGTTCTTCTGTAGTATAAAAACGAAATCTTTCTCAGAAATAATAATATTTGAACTGTTTTATGTATTTTATTTACTTACTACTTATTTTATAATATACTCCTTCCACGCATTTATTTTTATTGACTTATTGAGTAATACATATTTCCATACACACATAATCTGTCTCGATAAATATCGGAGCTGTTCAGACATATTTTGATCCGATTTACATAATTCTTAAAGAACCAGAATCTACGAAATATTGCATTCTTCGCAACACGAAATAATAATAATAAATAATGCCGGAAAATCCACACAGCATCATCTAGCCCCAAGCTAAGCAGAGCTTGTGTTATGGGTACTAGATGACTGATATATGTAATACAATATTATTAAATAGATAGATATTTTTTTTATTATACATAGGAAACGACCAGAACCCCTGAACAAATATCTGCAGATCGTACAAATATTGTGAAATGCGTGGACGGATCAGACAGTTAGGTACTTTTTATTATAATTGATCAATATGATATGGTTTGAGTATCGTGGGCATACGTTTTACAGTAAAATGCTTTCTTTTATACTATTATTGTGAAAACAATAATACATTATTATAGTAATACACGCATACAATAAAAATTCTTATAAAAAAATAATTTTCTTAGAACAGTTAATACTTATAGCTATATTATTAAATTTTACTAGGGAAAATGTAAAACAATGTGACTAACAATAAAACCTACTAATTAAACTTTTTATGAATGGCAGTGTTTCGAAGATCTCTTTAATAATAATTAATTATCTTTTACCTACATAAAATGTATAAATATAAATATACTTATATCTTACCATATAAGGTAAAAGTAACTTTTCTAATATTACTTAACTTTTCTTAGATAGCCTTACCTATAGCAACTTCTTGGCTATTTTTCTTAAATAGTAAAAGTTTAGATTCTCAAGTTCCATTTTGATTATTTACCTAAATAGCCTTATATAACAATAACATTTAACGAGCTAATAAGTACCCACTTATTCCATCTGTCTTTGTAAAAACTTTGAAATCCGATAATCTGCTTATGCACTTATCCAAAGCTTTTGATACTTGGTATATTTTTGTTTTCACCTTAAATAAACTGTAATATGAAACTTTCTTGTACTTGACTTTAAGTAGGCATTAGCGATAAAGCTGTGTTTTAATCAATGAACTGTTAAAGTTACTAAAGGTTGTAATAGTCAAACTTAAGTTGGGGTTTCCCATGGTAGTGCCTTGGTGCCTCTATTATTAATTGATGCTTGACTCACTGGTCTCACCATTGCTAATTTAACTTTGCACGGTTTTTCTATATATATAATAAAGGTATTGGGAGGCATTCGTGGGGCCGTAGCCCACAGCACCATTTATGAGAGTTAATTTTAAAGGGCTACAAATTATTATTTGAGATAAGATCTCTAATGTTACAAGATATTTTGTTTGTGGAAAGGGATGGAAATAGTGTTACATAGGTACCAGGTAGTCAAAAATCTAAGGATTACAACGGCATACGCAGCATGAAGGGAAAAGGAACCAATCCATGAAAATGCCGGCACAGTCGTCACTCGGATCGTAAGCGAGGAGGCGATGCCATTTGTACTTCTGCTCGCAGCCACAATCTCTCGTACAGCGATTGGTTGTCTTTTTACTGGAAATTAAAAGAATATGTTAATACCTAAAAGTAAATACTGGCCGGGTAGGATGACGACCTACAAAAGGCTGAACATGCTGAAAGTTGGAAACAGAGCACTGCTCATTAGGGGAGGCCTGTGTCCATCTGTGGGCTAAATAAGACCTACCTACCTACGCCATTTGTTTTTCTTAATTTTTACAGCTGATAGACCTCTGGTTGACCACGATCTCACCTGATGGAAAGTTAAGATGTTGCTGAAGTGTAACACGGAGGTCTGGAAGACCTAGTGTGCAAGAGTCCTGTAAGGTAAAAATCAAAATACAAATAAAGCACTTTGATTTTGATTTTGATTTTTGACCTGTAGGTGTGAGTTCACAAGTTTGCTGGAGTTTTAACGTAGATAGTCAATTAGTTTTTAAGTACCTGCAAACTTCCTGATGAATTGCTTGCTCAAAATGCATAGTGTTGACAATTGCTCGAAGCTTTCTTGCGGAGTTCAGGGCCCAGTATGGGGTCATTATCTCTGTCTTGCTCTCGCATGCGTCGACCCTGCAAGGAGGAAAGGAGACTGTATGAAAAGCGGATAAGAGAGAATGAAACTCGCGTGAATAGGATTCCATTTTCGTGGGATGAAAACCTACTTATATCTAATGTTTTTCTAATTAGGTAAGTAGGTAAATCCTACCCGTATTTTAATTGCGAATGTGTATCAATTGTTATAGGTACAGAGAGAGGCGTTAAAAATAGCTTATAGGTACGTAAAACTAATCACAAACGCCCCAAAGAAAATTTTGAGATTAGGTACTAATTCAGATAAAATAGGTTACGAGTAATTTAGGTAGCATCCATCCAGGTCATTCTTAGATGACTGGGCCTACCTAAATCTCTTGCGGGTCAGGCAGGTGTGAAAGCTATAAGCTTGACGGACATGTCTGAAGAACTACTCATTCTTACAAGTCGAGGACACCTTGGGTAAGTTACGTAGCATTTGTCTGGCAAGTTCGATCATGATTGCTTGCTAGCTAAATGTCTAGCTCAGGTTGGTGTTGGAAAAATAGCGTATCTACCTGAAGTCGGTAGGAGTCCCTTCTTGCAAGTTGCAAGAGCTAGGCTGAGTTACGTAGCTTTGAAGAGTTACCTTCCGTGCTTTTGATCGGTTGCGGGTCTGGCAAGTTAGTGTTGGAAGAATGAAAAGCGTATCTGAAGCTGGTACGAGTCCCCTCTTGCAAGTTGGAGATATCTAGAGTTACGTAGCTTTAGCGAGTTACCTTCCCGTGCTGTTGATCGCTTGCGGGTCTGGCAGGTTGGTGTTGGAAGCTTGACGGACGTGTCTGAAGTATGAGTCCCCGGTAGCGTCGTGCATGTCAGGGGATCCTGGGGCCCTCCGTACGCGGCTCCCTGCCGGCGTCGCGAAGGAGCCGTACATGCGTTTGATTAACGCTTTATTCTCGTCTATGAACGATTCTATTTTGTCTCTGGAAATAATCAAAAGGTATTTGAGGACGTGTTCTTAATAAAATAGGGAAATAGAGGAGGATCTCGTTGCAGTCCTGTGACTGCAAAAAAATTGTTCGGTTTTGTTATGGAACCATTGGGTGTGTGAATCCGACTAGCACTTGGCCATACCAGTAGGTAAGTAGGTACTTATTTTTGCGGAAAAATATAGAAAAGGCTATAAGGTCCATATATCTCAGATTTTACAAGTACCTACCTAGCACGTATAAACTGAAATGAAAAATTGCTTAAGTATTCAACCTACATAGATATGTATAGAAACATAATTATGTATCCGTAACTATCTTATAGGTACCTAGTCTATAACCTATAATGTCTGGGAATGGGGATAGATTATGAGATTCTATCAATGTTTGAATTGCACCTATCACATAATATACATACGTTATTATTATATAACCTAGCCCTTCTATTGGTACCTACTTGCTTAGGGGTAGGTGCTTAGAGTATTGCTCTACATTAGGTAGGCTATTTACACCATATTATACACTACTACTTTCTCTATAACTAAACTCTATCCCTTAGGTATTAAATATAGGAATTATACTCACAATGGATATGTGTTTCCAGCTGTAGGGCAGTAGAGCTGATAGTTTCTCTTCACACATGGCACACCGCGAATGATTTGTCCTTGCAGCTCATAACCTAGTGCTAACGACAATGCAGTCCAGAGGATCTGAAAAGTGGAAAAAGCTTAGGTAGTAAGAAGTTAAAATGGTGCATCGGAACAGCATCGTCACTTCATACTGCTGAACTTATTTACCTCCTCCAAGCATGGGGGTTTTGACATACCTAATTACTTTGCTTGGAAAGGGAAACGGAGATTGATCAGAACCAGACTATGGCTAGCGGTTTTTTCTTTGTATGAAGGTACTGTGGAGTGTACGTGATTGTATCAAAAAGGAATAAATAAACGAATAAAAGTTACTGAAGCACCTAATCCAAATCAATACAATCATCATATTCATAATCTAATAGGCGAGGCGCCCTCTGCGCCGGCCAAAAATCCGGTAACACTGTCATGGTCATCTGCACTCAGCAGCGTTGCTAAGCAAAGAGCTAACTACGCTACTAAGCTAACTACAAAGAGAATAAAACGAGAACGCAGTGGTTTTGTTATCTTTGACCACTACATACGTTCGCTAACTAAGGGAGCTAGTGACATAAAGGTACCTACTAGAGGTATATGTAGAGAATTCAATCCCGGGATCCCGAAGCCCGGGATCCCGGGATCCCCATCATGTTTTAATCCCGAAATTTTCGGGATTAAATTCAATGAATCCCGGGATTTTCGGGACTGATATATTTTTTATATAAGTCAATAAAAATGTGCGTGAAACGCACTTACTTTAAAAGCTTCAGAACTAAATAGAAAACAGTATGAAAACTATAAATCCAGAAGCATATAAAAAAACTGATCTTTCTAAGATTATTAAACAATAAATTAATCTTTATGAGGCTAGTTCCACACGAGGTTATAATTTGGAGAAGACTTATGAAAATTTGCTTTCGGATGAAACGTTTGATGCGTTGTTTTTTCTTAGATTTTATTTTCGTGGCTTATATAAGTAATTTATAGTTTCTGGTCTATTTGATTTAAAATATGAGTCCTATAAACATTAATCTCTTTTTCATAGTCTTTCTTATAGTATAATGGCGTTGTTTAGATAAACAAATCTGAAGAAATTGTTTTAAGTTTATTGAAAAATAAAATAAACAAACTGAGCAATAATTTATGAAACAAACTAGGCCCTTATAAAATATATAAGGGCCTAGTTTGTTTATTTTATCAGAAGAAATTATAATTTTGTATTGTTTTTGAACATTTAAGTAAAGTATTAATATAAAAAGTTGATTTTGATATGATTTACTTTCTATTTGTTACCAATTTTATTACCAATACAATCCCGGGACTATCCCGGGATTAACTGCTCATAATCCCGAAATCCCGGGATTAGAAAAGTCGACCGGGATTGAATCCTCTAGGTATATGGCTGGCCGCAGACGGACAGCTTTACAAAAATAATGAAGACAGAACAGTTTCCTTTCTTAGTAGACAAAACAGTTTCGTTTTAGCTTTAAGGCAGTTGTCTATGTGAGGAAAGTAGCTTGACACGTGTAAAGTCGTCTGACGAATTTATTGTATTGTGCCGCACAATAGGTTTTAACTTACTTTTTCATTCGACAAAAAAATTTACTGTAGGTACCTAATCTATAGTTTTGTCTCACATATTCAATTATGTGTAGGTGTTTATTACCATAGGCAAAGTCGGAACATTCGCTAGTTGAGTCGTACAACTACAACATTAAAACAGTCATTTCAATGCAACACGTGCAAATATTCGCTTCGTGTCGTGAGGTGCCGATGCCGGGTGGAACGCCGCCAGACAAATAGTAAGTGAACCGTTCAATAAAGTTGACCGGATAGGCACATAACTAACAAAGGTAGGCGTGTTAGGTATCGGATAGTTTCAGTTTATATTCAAGAACTATTTTTAAATTATGCATGATTGATTAAGCATTTAAATAAAAATAATAAAAAAGTACTTTATTCCAATGTTCACAAAATCAAACCGTAGAAGGTCCTTACTTAATTAATCTTGACTGTAATTAAAATAGTACCTAATTACAGGTGAAATGATGGTGTGTGAAAACGGCTAGACCCGCTATGCAGGTTCGTACATTATATTGTTATGGTATACCTACATTATTTAGTACGTAGGTTTAGTATAAAACGAAAAATTTGAAAAAATAAGATCGAATTACAAATCTAGTCTATCCCTATTTTGTTATTCTTTACCATAATCTCCACTCACGGCTACGTTACAGAATAACAATAGGAATCATTCCACCTCAAGTGACGTAGATATTCCAATCTCGTATGCTTTTGAGATGTGACTAAAATTCCTTTACTTAAGTCTTAGAAACTTTAGTATTCCTAGGTGCTGTGTTGAAGAAATACCAAGAACAGGCAATGAACTGACAGGATGGAGAAATGTAGGAAAACAGGATAATTTAGTAGAATAGTGTATCGTAAAATGAATCATCTATATCTATACTAATATTATAAAGAGGAAAGATTTAATTGTTTATTTGGATTGAATAGGCTCCGAAACTACTGGACCCATTTGAACGATTATTTTACCGTTAGAATCCTACATTGTTCCTGATAAAAAAGGAAAACTTTTATAATCAAATAAAATTACAATTAAATAATCAAATTAGAACAAGTATTTGCAATTAAAACAATTGAGCTAACTGCAGACTGTAGCAAACAAACTACAGGTAGCTCAACTGATCCATATTAATACCAGTCGGAACGAAAGCGTTTCCAAGACGCTGGCTGCATTGCTCGCTGTATGGCGCTGTGATGATCTCGGGTTACCAGCCAGCGCTTCGACCAGACGCTCAAAATTTTTAAAGAATTGGTTACATAAAGATTGCCACGATTCTAATCTTGCTACTATATTATATTATACTTGTTTAAAATATTAAGAAAAGACTATGCGCAATAAATTGAGTAGGTACCTAATCATAATTGTTTACTTAAAATTACTTGCTGCATTGACTCGAAATTTTGCTGTGAGGTCCAATTTTGATGCTAGAATCTCAAAAAGGAGGGTGGCGAATATAGAAAAGACTAGAGACTTGAGTTTTTAAGGGTTAGATTTAAATGAAACCTCACGACCTCTGTGGCGCACGGCGCGGTGGGCGAAAGGCCACCTGCGACGCCGGAGGTTGCGGTTTCGATTCCCGCCTCCAGACGAATATTTGTACGATCTGCAAATATTTCTTCCGGGTGTTCTGGTCTTTTTCTAAGTATAATAAAAAATATCTATCTATGTAGTCGTAAATTTTTATGTAGGTATATCAGTAATCTAGTACCCATAACTACGTTAGTACTAAGGAAGAAAACACTAAACCTATATAGATATTCTGTCATAATCATCATAACACAATTTCTGCTTTCTTGGGGCTAGATAATGGTTTGCGAATTGTCTAGCATTATTTATTAAAAATTTTTTTATTTATAATTACCCAATCTTGTCTCACTCAAACAATTACAGTTTTCAAAGTTAGCAGCTTGTAAACGGATTATATCCATGACTAACGGTACACTACGGCTTTGCCCGGGTAATATATATTTATATAGCATATATTTATATAAGTTTAAAAATTATACATTTTACACACGTAACCTAACATTATTAAATTTTAATGGATCACCAACTTTTTTGAGAATATTCTATAGCGTATGTTATTATTGATACATGATATTTTTAAACTTGCGGTAAATTCGTACCTATCATGCAATTTTCGACTTTGATTTCAATTGCAATCAGCTGTTAGATATACCTCCGCCGACCAATCTCTTGTAATAAATCTAATACACGTTTGCCCACGCGCATGACTAACCCTACGACGTTTCCTGTGAATACAACGACAACAACATCAGCCTATAATAGCCCATTGCTGTACATAGGCCTCCCCTAATGAGCGCCATAGATGGCATTAGGCTCTTATCATTTGGGGGTTATTGCCCAGAATACCCAAGCTAGGCGTGCGGGTTACTAGAAATGAAGTATAATATAGTAATAATTCTTTCCATCCAAAGGTTGCCTGGATCCCTTATAATTATAAGCGATAAGGCCGCCTATTGTACTTGTCTTCTGTAATTTCTTTTGTTATGTTCTTTTTCTGGTGTACAAAAAAGAATTTTGTATTATACCTAAAGTTTAAGGAAGGTTGAAAGGAAAGAATCAATATTTTCTACGAAAGCGTCCATTAGAGGTATGTGGAGGAAATCATTATTACGCAATTTTTTTTATAAGGTTTTGTTTACTTAATGTGATGCCATAAATATAATAATGAATGCATATTATTATGTGGCTTTGCTATAACAACGTGAAGAACTTGTTTGTCTTGTCTTTAAACAGTAATGCGAGTTTATTTAACCCGCTTCCATAGTTTTCGTTTGCATAGAGTTTATGCAATGAATGTTCAATGAACAAAGCCTTGGGCCATTGGGATTCAGAGAATACCTTAAGGTACGAGTTAGCAAAGTATGTAGTGAAGTATTAAAAACAATCATCATCTTCAGCCTATAATAGTCCACAGCTGGACATAGGCCTCCCCTAATGAGCGCCATAGATGGCATTATTCATCTTTAACGCTGGGCTTAGATCATTTAGAACCTCTAAGACGCTGGGCATGTGGTAGGGATTGCAGTTCGGTGGAGTTGTTCTACAGAGACACCACACGACAAATGAAAAATAATACTTACAGGAATTTGATAGAAGGAACCATTGTTGACAGTTCGGTATGAGGTGAGGGGAACAACTGGGACGCTGCCATTCCTCAGCAGAATAGGACCCTGCAGCGGTGTCACAGCTGGCCCGGAATCTGAAAAGATGAGGGTATATAATAAATAAATAATAAATATGCCGGACAGTCCACACAGCATCATCTAGCCCCAAGCTAAGCAGAGCTTGTGTTATGGGATTAATACATATTTTATAGATATTTTTTATTATACTTAGAAAACTACCAGATCGCCCTGAACAAATATTTGCAGATCGTACAAATATTTGTCCCGAGGCGGGAATCGAACCCGCAACCTCCTGCGTCGCAGGCGGACCTTCGCCCACCGCGCCACAGAGGTCGTCATATCAGACTTTACCTTAGGTAAAAACGTAAATAAATAATGAATAATCATTTAAGTAGGCAGGGAAACCTACTTAGATAGCTAGGTAGATATTTATAGATCATTACAGACGTAAATAGATAAATAATGTTGGACAATCCACGCAGCATAACCTAGCCCCACGCTAAGCAGAGCTTGTGTTATGGTGGGTACTAGATGACTGATATACATAATACAATATATATTGCATAAATGAATATGTTTTATTATAGTTATATAGAAAACGACCAGAACACCCTCAACTAATACCTATAGATCGTAATGGTTACTATGTGATATTTTATGGAGGATCTACTCGTCGTTTAACCAGAGATATGCACCAAACCTCTAAAACTGCTGTCGGTCTAATTAAAAAAGCAGTGCTAATAAACAATACGTATACTCAGTTCTAGAATTCAAGATATTTTACGTCAACAAAGATGAATGAAAACGAAAGAAAACCTGATAGCAATAAGAATACATCAGCATAGTTTATCAAAAACTCAAAGTACTATACTAACTGTGAAAGAGGTAGGTCCAAGTTTGAGTTCGAATACGGACGAGGTACAGATTAAATGATTAATTAAAACTTTCTATACCAAAATTGTTATCTTTATTCAGGGATTTGCTATGTGATACCCGTTTCGTAAAATACACTCTATCACTATTTATTCGGTGAGGTAACACCCTATTGTTTACAAAAAAATATATAGGATTCTTATCAGGGCCGTAGCCAGAAATACTATTCGGGGGGGGTCGAGCCTTAGACCCGCCCGAAACAATATGCAACATCTCATCATCCGAACCAATATGCATCATCTCAACATCATCATATACCTACCTACTTATGTTAGTAGTATAGTACCCGGAGTGGTTTTCAACCAAGCACTTTCCAAAAAAACCGATACAAACATAACAACCATAAGTAACGGCGAGCGGAGCGAGCCGCAATTTTTTTCTGATTTTTCCGATGTTTTGTAAAAAAGTATGCAAAAGTGTGAGATATTTGGTTTTTTGATGATTAACCAAATAAGTTCTACTACAGAATGAACGCCATTTTTTTTAGCGACTTTGGATGTTCTGTAAAATAGAATCAAGAGTGAAAAAAGATTATGATTACTGAACCCCGAAAATTTTAGAGGCTTTGCGGTGATAATTTTGGAGTTTGGTGAAGTTTGGTAAGGTAAAAAAACAAAAATTGTTAGATTAAACGTTTTTTGCTAAGAAGAAAATTTTTTGTTACTTTTTCGGATGGTCACGTGGTAGCATAATAAAAATTATAACAGTGAGCGGAATGAGCGCCTACATTTTGTTGTGCTTGCGGCCGCTGAAAATGGTTGAGATGTGACATTTTCGCAAAGCTGTTTAAAATCTTAGAAGACTTCAGAATGAACGGCGAGCGGAGCGAGCCGCGAATTTTTTCTTTCGCGGCTCGCTCCGCTCGCCGTTCATTCTAAAGTCTTCTAAGATTTTACGGACTGACTTTTTCGGTCGTCAACTAAAAAATATTTAAAAAAATTCCGATGGTTTGTAAAAAAGTACGCAAAAGTGTGAGATATGACAGCTAGCCCCGAATATTTCAAAAACCGTGGTGGTCATTTTGGAGATTGGAGATCGGTATGCCAAAATTGTAACAGTGAGCGGAATGAGCGCCTATATTCTGTTGTGCTTGCGGCCGCTGAAAAAGTTGAGAAATGGTAACATTTTCGCAAGGCTGTTTAAAAGCTTAGAAGACTTCAGAATTAAAACGGCGAGCGGAGCGAGCCGCGAATTTTTTTTGACATTTTCAATCGTTACCTAAAAAATATTAAAAACATTTTTCATATTTTTGTAAAAACAGCTAACGGAGGGAGCAATTCAATTATGGAAAAACAAGAAAATACGTCTATTGATTTACGAAATTAAAAGTAATGTCGTGATCAGCCTGCCTAGCTGGAATCGTCCGTAAATGAATGCGGTGCGTGCACCCAGCTCATTTTCACATGGTGTAGAGCCAAATTTTGATGAAAAAAAATTTTGATTTTTCAAGAGAGAATGACCTAAAAAAAATTTAGTGCTGCGTGCTTACATACAATACAATGTACGTAATATTCCCATTGTGTATGTAAAATACACAATAGGAGTCGCATGGCTTGGAGCGCGAGCGCGCCCCACGACGCGGCGACGCAGAGCGCGCTGTTGTAAATCGGAGATGAAACTAGACGAAAAAAATTTTTGTGTTTTTAAGAGAGAATAACCATTTACAGTGCTGCTTGCCGCGTACGTATCCGAGAAAATTTTTGGTACTAAAGTTAGATTTTTAACGGTGCCTCAACATTTCGGGGGGGGTTTGAACCCCCAAAACCCCCCCCCCCCCCTCCCTACGGCCATGATTCTTATACCGAGTAATACAAGCATAAAATTTGCTAAACTAATTATGTCTTGTGATAATATTACAATGGCAGATAGCACACTCATTAATATAACATAATCATGCTCGTGATTAATCTTGAGTATGACTGTGCAAAATTTTGTTATTATTTTTAACCAACGGCTTCAAAAACAATAGAAGTTCTTATGTGCGTGAAAGGATGTTCTTGTTAACTAACAAATAAACTCAATAACAGAACCATCAACAGAAGATCTAGTATTTACTATTCAATTATGTAAGCTTACTGCTGACTGTTGCAAACCGTCTACAGGTAGATCAACTGATCCATATCTAAAATGCAAAGGAAATGTACCCAAAACGTTGTCTACATTGCCTCGTTGTATGGTCGTTGTAATGCTGATGCGCTGACCTAGATACCAGCATTTTGTCAAGCGCAAGTAGCGTCGCGTCGCATACAAAGAGCCTCCCCAACTCCCATGGGAGGAATGTCATACCATCAGGCCTCCTACAATCGTCACGCAACACACCATTCGGTTCGGGAATTGGTGGAGGAAGGGCCCTCCGGATGATATCGTTAATGGCATGGCAAGACATCGGACCGGCAGCCTTAGAACTATAATCCGAAAAATAGATTTTTATTTCCATTAAAAATCAAGAGAGTTGTTGGAAATCACACTGTAACAGCAGCGGGGTTTTCCTCAAAAAAAAAAACAACAATATTGCATTTCTGTGGATATAATAATTATGATGAGGATCGTGACAAAAATAGTCTTTACATAACCGCACTCTCCTTCTGGGTCAAAGTATTCTCTCAGAATTCGTGTACCTGACGTAACGTCGACGTCACGTTAACGACATACTCGTAAAGGCACAGAACAAAGAACTTCTGCGATAAAATGTATCATTATTTTTGTAAGTCACCACATTGGGTGTGGCATATCTTAATGTCTTGATGTTATTGTGTCATATTACGTGATTTGTCAAGTGCTGGCTTTTGTTCGCGTCCTTGCATGCGCTTTTTCTGTATAAGTTTATCTAACTGTTAAAGAAAATGTTGGTACAGCGCATCAGCATTGCCATACATCGAGGCAATGCTGCCGGCGGCGTCTTGGGGGCGTTTCCGGCCGGTATCGATAAGGATCCGTTGACCTACGTAGATTATTTGCAACAGTTTGCAGTTTGATTTGTTTCTGCTGTAATAATTTGTAATCATCAGTATCAGAAAAATTCAATTATCATGTGTGAAAATTCAACGGCAAAATTCTCATTTGCGTAAAAAAATATCCGACGCAATCATTGGATAAAAATTATTTTGTGACCAAACCAAACCTAAAAAAACCCCTCCTTCACATTGGTGTGAAGGCTCAGTGTAAAGGTGGGTCGGTCGCAAACGGTTTTTTTTTTCACAAAAACTTACTCTTCAAAAAATTATCTGAGCGTCTGGTCGAAGCGACGTGTGACCCGAGAGCTGGTCAATTTTTGGCAATGCAGCGTGGCAATGCAGCCAGGATCTTGGGTACACTTCCAACTGGTATTGATATGGATCAGTTGAGCTACCTGTAGTTTGTTCGCAACAGTCTTCAATTTTGATTTTATACAGAAATTCCTTCAAATGATCAAGAATAAAAAAATGTTCATAGTTCTCGGTGTAATTGTGAAATCCAATGTTCTCTATCTCAAGTTTAGGTTACGCCTAGATTGTTGACTGTCGGAATTTTTGTCACAGTGACTAATACAACGTGGTATTTGAAAGCAGGGCGTGAACTACGCTGCATTGTTAGAAATTTTCCTAAAGGTCAAGTTCAACGAAATTTGAAGGCCTGTTCCTTTTATTTATTATAACTTATGATTCATAATCATAAGGGATTACACTTATACTTTGACCAAACCCAGACCTTCTCCTTTCGCAATCCTTTCCAGTAGTTCCGGAGCCTATTCAATTATTATACCCTAGTATATATTAGGTATGTGTAAATCTCAGCTTCGTCTTTGCAGAAGTTTTGGCGTGAAGAGGTAAACAAACTTCCAAATTTTCAAATTTATAATTATTGTGATGATGGCAACACCAGTGCAAAAAGACTGGCCACTCAGTTACGTTACGTTAAGATATTCCACATTCAAATTGTCCTATAAATCACTATCACCCAGCAAAATGTTCGAATTTCGAATTGGACGTGCAAAAAACATGGCGTCTCCTCGGCGACACGTTGCGAGATGTAACACAACACAGATATTACACAACGTAATGATTACATCAATACAGTGTCAACGGCACACCACGTCAGTGGTGTATGAATGGCTGACACAGGTGTTAATGCCGAAAAAAAAAACAACATACAAATATTAAAAAAACTAGCGGTACGCTCCGGTTCCGCACGAGTATTTAACAAAGTGCAACAAAAGTGCCGTGTGGTGACGGCATAATAAAGAATTTCACCACCCCAACTCATCCCGTGGGTGTCGTAAGAGGCGACTAAGGGAAACACACCGGGGGGCGGGCAGCAGCGCCCTCTGCAGAACTACTCCACTAAACTGCGATCCCCAACCCGCATGCCCAGCGTGGGGATTATGGGCAATACCCCCAAATGACAAGAACCGCCACAAAATGGCCCCCAGTTCCCGGCCGCCTCGCTATTCCTGGCCATGGTAGCGGCCACGGTAACGGCGGGGCAGGGGGTGCTAGGAATCACCGGGCTACATTAGGCTACCACACCCCACACACACTGACCCTGGCAACGTTTAACGGACGCACTCTGAGGCTTGATCACCATCTAGCGCAGTTGGAAGTGGAGTTAGAGAACATTAAATGGCATGTTCTAGGGTTATGTGAAGTCCGTAGAGAGGGGGAGGACACCGTAACCCTAGACTCGGGCCATCTTCTCTACTTTCGTGAGGGTGATAAAACATCCCAGGGTGGCGTAGGTTTCCTCGTCAATAAGGCCCTCTCTAACAACGTCGAAGAAATCTCCAGTGTGTCGACCAGGGTAGCGTACCTGATCCTTCGGCTGTCTAAGCGCTACAGCTTGAAGGTCATTCAGGTTTACGCACCGACCTCGACACACTCGGATGATGAAGTGGAGGATATGTACGAAGACATATCCAAAGCCTTACATCACACCACCAAGGCTCACTTCAACGTTGTTATGGGGGACTTTAACGGCAAGGTGGGAACCCAGACTGGCAACGAATCCCGAATAGGCCCGCATGGTTTTGGTGTTCGAAATCACAGGGGACAAATGCTCGTCAACTTCCTCGAGAAAGAGGGGCTGTTCTTAATGAACTCTTTCTTTAAGAAACAGCCCCAAAGGAAGTGGACATGGCGGAGTCCCGATTCTGTGACAAAAAATGAGATCGACTTCATCATGACGGATAGCAAGCATATATTCAGAGATGTCTCAGTGATCAACAGGTTCAATACCGGATCTGATCACCGACTCCTTCGAGGCTCTCTGAATATAAATTTGAAGCTTGAAAGAAACCGTCTGATGAAGTCCACGCTCCGACCGAACCCAATCCAAATCATGGCGGGCACCGAGAAGTTTCAGCAGCTTCTCGGGGATAGATTCGCTGCCTTGGAACCCACTGATGACGCTGACGAGACCCTACACAATCTGGTTGAAACGCTGAGGGACGAGGGCATCAAGTTTTGCAAAAAGCAGCGTACTGGTAAGAAGTCCAAACTCTCGGATGAGACTCTTGGGCTGATGACAAAAAGACGGGAAACCACCCAAGCGACTTCGTCAGAGAGGTCAGACCTGAACAAGCGAATTGCGAAGATGGTACGACGCGACCTTCGGAGCTCCAATACACGCCTCATCGAAGAGGTGATAGAGCGAAACCGAGGGTCCAAAGTATTCACTCAGCAGCTTGGAAGGAGCCACCTGACGAAGCTTTCAACGCACGACGGAAGGACCGTATTGTCGAAGCCGGAGATATCGGCCGAGATAGAGGACTTTTATGGCCGTTTATACGCTGCACATGCTCCCCGTTCCCAACGAGACGACCACGATTCTAGAGCCACCTTGATACGCCACTATACCGACGAACTGCCAGACATCAGTCAAGACGAGATCGTGTTAGCTCTGAGGCAGCTTAAAAATGGAAAAGCCCCCGGTGAGGACGGAATAACATCAGAGCTTTTGAAAGCTGGAGGATACCCTGTTATACAGGAGTTACAGAGCCTCTTCAACGCCGTCCTTCACAGTGGGAGAACTCCAAAGGCGTGGAGTGGGAGTTTGGTGGTGCTCTTTTTTAAGAAGGGAGATAAAACCCTTCTTAAAAATTATAGACCCATCTCGCTCCTAAGTCACGTCTATAAGCTTTTCTCACGAGTTATATCGAACCGTCTCGCCAGGAGACTCGACGAGTTTCAGCCACCGGAGCAGGCTGGGTTTCGCGGAGGATATGGTACCATAGACCACATTCACACAGTGAGGCAGATTATACAGAAGTCCGAAGAGTATAATCAGCCCCTGTGTCTGGCTTTTGTGGACTATGAGAAGGCCTTTGACTCCGTTGAAACCTGGGCTGTTCTACAATCCTTACAGCGATGCCAAGTAGACTATCGTTATATCGAGGTGCTGAGATGTCTCTACGAAGCCGCTACGATGAGTGTCCGAGTACAGGACCAGCAGACTAAACCGATCCAACTGCGCAGAGGAGTGAGGCAGGGGGATGTCATATCCCCGAAACTGTTCACGAGCGCGTTGGAAGATATGTTTAAGACGCTGGACTGGAAAGACAAGGGCATCAACATAAACGGCGACTACATCTCACACCTGCGATTCGCTGATGACATAGTCTTAATGGCGGAGTCGCTAGAGGAGCTGAACCGGATGCTGGACAGTCTAGCTTCAGCCTCCCGATGTATCGGTCTTGGCATGAATTTGGATAAAACCAAAGTCATGATCAATGCCCACATTGATCCAAGACCGGTGATCGTACATGGCCACCTTCTCGAAATTGTTTCTGAGTACACTTACCTCGGGCAGATTTTGCAGTTGGGTAAAAACAATTTCGAGAAGGAAGCCAAGAGGAGGATCCAGCTAGGCTGGGCAGCGTTCGGAAAACTACGTCGAGTCTTCTCGTCATCCATACCGCAATGTTTGAAAACGAAAGTTTTTAATCAGTGCGTCCTACCAGTCATGACCTACGGAGCTGAGACGTGGACACTCACGATAGGGTTGGTCCACCAGTTCAAAGTCGCTCAGCGCGCTATGGAAAGAGCTATGCTCGGAGTTTCTCTGAAGGATAGGATTCGTAACGAATACATCCGACAGAGAACTAAAGTCATCGACATAGCTCAGAGAATTAGCCAACTGAAGTGGCAGTGGGCCGGCCATATTTCGCGAAGAACCGATAACCGCTGGGGTAAACGTGTTCTTGAGTGGAGACCGCGACTCGGTAAACGTAGTGTAGGACGCCCTCCGACCAGGTGGGATGACGATCTGCGAAAGACTGCTGGCAGATGCTGGATGCGACAAGCCGAAGACAGGGCGCTATGGCGCTCATTAGGGGAGGCCTATGTCCAACAGTGGACTAACATAGGCTGATGATGATGATGATGATGATGATTTAACAAAGAATTCAAAAATTATAGATTTTTATACATGAAGTTTTCATACAGATCTCCCAACTTTTTTGAAAATATTCCATAGCCTATGTTCATCAGGAATAATGTAGGATTCTAATGGTGAAATAATTTATCAAATTGGATTAGTAGTTTCGGTGCCTATTCAATTAACACAAACAAATAATCAAATCTATCAATATTAGTCTATCTCTACTGGTAAGTACATTGGTCTGCGCTTTACACGCGTTTTCGGTTGAGATCTGTTCATATAATTATCTTTCGACAAAACATGTTCTTAGACAATTCACACCTTTATTTTTAACTCAAAGCTATTTAAAATCTACCTTAGCAACAGTACAAACATCTTGATAAAATATTTTAGTATGTTTCGCTTTTTGTAAGTTAACTAGAACCTGGGTCTCTTCAAGACTAGAGTGAAAAGGTGTCTTGAGTCTTCTAGACCATAATGATCTTCGGTCACATTTCCACTTTCCATCATGTTATACAAAGGTCTATCAGCTATAAAAAAAACTAAGGCTCTTTCTTAATTCTTGATTGTATATTAATAATCTTAATTATTTATTGATTCATTGTTAACTGTTTTTAGCCGTGAAAACCTTAATTTAAGCTTTATAGGATATATTCTCTCAATATTATTATGTTTAATTTAAGCTTCTGGTTTTCCAATAAATAAAGTATGTATGTACCTAGGCGAGTATGTTCATAGGCGAACTTAACCCTGAAAAGGTTAAATTTAGCTTATTATTATAAATATTTATCGCGTCGATTTGACTAGTTTTCCCGGCATTACCAATTTTCAGTTATTACGTGTCGATTTTCTCTAATTATTTTTTTTTGTACCCTAGTGTAAGAAGTGAAAAAGAAACCACTAGTATATTTATATACGTATGTGTCAAATACAATGAATGTTTGTTTTACCTGTCTATGTGGTATTGAGATATGTACATGCCAATATTTATTTACAGAG
The DNA here is from genome assembly GCA_963931895.1 of Eupithecia pulchellata. NCBI lineage: Eukaryota > Metazoa > Arthropoda > Insecta > Lepidoptera > Geometridae > Eupithecia > Eupithecia pulchellata. The sequence goes on from OZ007540.1 coordinate 4,133,064, forward strand.
CTAAGAACAAAAATCAATTTCTTGCATGCTATTGTCGGTGTGGAAAGGAGCGACATCTGGCCAAGCTTTAACACCATTGATGTAATGATCTATCGAGTAAAAGGCATTCTTATAATAATAATAAAAATAAATCATTTATTTCAGGTTAACAAAGAAACCCATAGGTTATTAAAATACAAGTTAAAATTAAGATACAATGTCCGACTTGCGGGTGAGACATTATGTTGTAAGCATGTTAACTGGAGTGACTGCGCCCTCGCACGTGTGTTGAAACTTTAAACCTAAAATACATTATTTGTATTACCCAATTATAATTAAGTAGGTGCACGAACGTAATAAAAGACTTGATTAAGTTTTATGTCAAAAAACTTTACTAAACGGAATAGCTCTATAAATGTAGGTATTTCATTTTACCTATTACGTAATTAATTTCTAGTTTTATTCGCAGTAAAGTTTAGTTATTTCTAGAAACTATTATAGGCTATCTATTTATCTGTGTAGTTATTTTTCTGTCTGTGGCGTGCGTGTCATTTACGCAGAAAGGTAGCTGTTAGCATGTTAGCGCTTTAAAGTAGAGATGCACAAGCTGAAAGGAGCTTTTTTACGTTGCACCTAGAATCTAAAATTCTAAAATGTATTTTATCTGGCCCAAAAAGACTAGTGACCAGTAATTAACGGGTATTTATCGCGTTTCTTCTTCCTCCTTTCTTCTTATTCTTTTCTCGACGTTTCAACAGGTTTGCACTCTGTCGTGGTCACGAGATGACTGGGTATAGCCTAGTCTTTTTGGTTTCAAAACACCAAAAAGACTAGGCTATAATATAGACATAATATACGAGTAGCTATAATATAGCCGGTCTATTGTGCTAAGTCCTTTACAGTTGCCATGAGATAGAACCAGTCAGCTGTACGCCAACAAATTCGTTTGAACTTTGCTATTGACACACCACTTGTGCCCCAGGGCCTTCGGAAATGCATACCAAACGTGCCTGTTGATTTATTACAGCGGAAAAGCAATATCACGACTATACTGGACAACAATGGGTTGTTCAATACAATATAAACACCTATCTAGAGCTATTATTTATGTAAGTTGCAATTCCTTTTGAGTTCAATCTTGAAATTTTTAAATTGTTTAAATTTTTTTTTACTTTTTCGATTTGACATATTAAAAACTATTTATTGGTCAGTGCAGTATGTCAAAATGTAAATTGAGGTTAGTCGTAGAATTCTGTGATTTGGTTGTAACTCGAAGAACCATGATCGCTGCAATGCGATGGACACGTATTATGGTAATAATAAGGGAATATAAAACAAGAGGTACGCGACAAAACTCGAAAAATAGTGTTTAATTTCTTCCCATATTATACAGGGCGTCCTACGGCTATGCCACATGGAGGGAAAGTACGTTATATATTGTAAATGGAACATTTTATATAGCTGTAGCTTTATTATACCGATCGCAAGGATCAACATAAGGATTATTTTTAGCTAAATAGCATCTGTATAAAGTTCGTAGTAGAATATTTTTTGTATCGTTTTATCTAGTTTATGTCACATCCGCGATGCATTTTCGAACTCTTTACTTCGGAGGGTGCCTGTGTTAAGAAGTGAACATGTAATAACGTAATAGGTATGTTTTTGTTAATTATTGTTCCGTATATTCTGATTTTGCCAGTAAAGGTCACACTCTACATTCATGCATCAACGTCGAGTTGACCATTGTTTGTGTGGCATTGAGGACCGGTCCCTAACGCAGGCCTGGCTTGAAGAGGTGGAGATTAAGTTAGGAACTGACGCGGTTTGATAAAGTAGAAATCAAGTTAAAAACTGACACGGTTTGAAAAAATGGACATAAAGTTAGAAAACGACGCGGTTTAATTAGTATAGTAAAGTAAAGTAAAGATTTCTTTCTTCACTTCAATTCAATAATTTCTATAACATAGAGGTCAATATCCGTTAAATGGGATTTCATTTATAAAAGTTATATATTTATTATTACGCATTAGTTACGCATAGATAGTTTTAGTAGCTTTATGTAAGTTTGACAGAATACGTTCGAGGTCAAAGTGGCTCGGCTGATAGTGGAAGTGATTGGGGCCATAGATTAACTAATAGTTAAGGCCATGCTCGCTGCCCCAGAATACACAACAGTTAGTACTGTATTCTACTTAGAGTAGGCTTTGACTTATTTAGTTAAGACTGGCTTATTCTTAAGTTTCCCGAAAAGAAAAAAAATTATGTTTGCAATATTATGAATGCAGTTTTCTATGAATGAATATATTATTATGATTAGTTTAATTAATTACATTTAGATTAGTTACTAACATTATGTTTTATTAAGGTCAATATTAAACACTAGGTATATTCCTCATTAGAAGAGCCTTAAGTCCAGCTGATATGGGCTGGTGAGGATGATGATGATGTTGCTTATTTTTTATGTTTTTCTTGTAACTTGGTGTTATAAACTTAAACAATCAAGTGTTTACCCCGACGCGCACTCATCAATCCGATTCTTTTAGAAGACTTGACTAAGTCCAATAAGGCACACACCTAACTGACCAAGAAGTAAAATAATAGTTTTCACAAAACTGTTCGAAAATTTTACAATTCCACTGCGCAATTTTCTCCCGTGATGCAAGACAGGTTATGTGGTGGTTTTAATCTACTATTGGTAAATTAAAAGTAACAATGTTATTTATTAGACATAACGAGTGTGACACTTAATAATATAGGCCCATAGGCTCCTGAACCAGTTTAAGTGTGTTTCTGGAGCCAGTGGCTTCTCCTAGGAATTTTAACTGATAATTACATCAAAACAGTATTACTTATAGCTAAACATAATGGTACCTTGATAAAACAATACTCTAATAATAATATATGATATTATTATGCTTATCATTATGGTGTCGTTGGGAACACACCTTCGTAGACAAACTAATGGAGGGTAAGTACCTAGTTACCTACTTTAGGATAAAGATCTACTGTCTCTCTACTATAACACGAGCGTTAACAGGATTTAATTATTGTTGACCACCTTGGGCCGCGCCAATCGGAGGCTTTGTTCGGTTTTTTATCAGGAAAAGTGATTCGATAAGGTTCTTAATCGGTTGACAGCCGAGTAATGCCCATTCGGGCATGATTTGTATGTAATGAGGCAGAAGAAACATTTGTTTGTGTTCATAATGCCTAAATATGCCTGCATAAAATCTATCACCAAGATTAGGACCGGATTTCATAAAATTCTCAATATGAACAAGTGCGTTAAATTAAAACAAGTCAGCCGAGAGCATTTGGACATCCACTGTGGTCAAATAGCTCTCGCATAGATCCACTATGTGAAAACCGCGAGCTACCAGGAATGTCCCTATGCTGTCAACGGACGCTTTCTGCTAAAAAAGTGGTGAAATAAATATTGCGTCAATAAAGCTGTTAACAACTCACCTCCAGGTAGATCATCGTAGTACTCATCTTCGTCATCATAGTCGAGGACAGCGTGCAGCTGAGTCTTTCCTCCAGAAGTCGCTGGTTCCACCTTCGTGAAGCCCCGTGGTCGATCTGGCGGGATCTGCCCACTCTGCCCCGTCTGCCCACTCAGTCCTGTCTGCCCAATCGAACCTGTCTGCCCACTTGTTACCGGTCCGCTTCCTTGCGGCACCTGAGGAATTGGTAGCTCAGGATTTGTACGCGGAACAGTCGGCGCTGTAGGTCTGTTGAAGTTGAAGTTGTGTACGTTTTGGAAAGCTCGACTAGGGGGGCTCGGCGATGTCAGCGGAGAGTACGGTTTGTCCGTGTATCCTGGACTGTAGCCAACAGTTTGGGGGTTTTGGTTCAGCCTCCTTTGTTCGTAGTCGTAGTCTCCCGTAGGGTCGTGGTGGTATTGCCCGGTGTTGTCGAACTGGGTGTTCACTTCGTGCACTCGCTGGTTGTCTATCTGAATGTCCAGTCGAGTGTTGTGTTGGTAGACTTGCGTGTGGAGGTTGTAAGGGTTATGCGGGATGTTCGTTTGAGGGTAGCGAGCATACTGGTTCGGTGGAGGTAAGTACGCGGTTCCAGCCCGTTTGCGGAGCTTCGGCCTTCGTGTGTTTGGATGCGTGAAGGGCTCATTACTTTGTTGTGGAGTGTCTGCTTGCTGCTCCTCTGGGGAGTAGAGCAAATCGTCTAGGTCTACTCTGAGGGGGGTGGCGGACGTGGCGGAGATCGCTGGTGTTGCCGCCGCCACGGTTGCTATTGTATAGTTTGCTAACGCCATTGCTCACTCAGTTCATTGCCGCGAAATGTCAACTAACTAAATCAACAGAGGCTACAGATGTTGCAACATTGCGCTGTAGTACTTCACTGCATTGCACGTATTTTAGACACAACACTACACGATTCTGCACTCGTTCACTCACACTTGCAGATCTGAAACAACGATAAAAGGGTAAAGTGAATAAGAATCACACTAAATTATTTTGCGGAATGGGGCTTAACCTTTTCCCAATAGTCTCTCTACCTCTGACACCTACCTCTTGAAAATAAATAGTTTTCTTAATCAAGAGACGACCTCTGTGGCGCGGTGGACGAACGTCCCCCATATCGAAAGCTCTGCTTAGCTTGGGGCTAGATGATGCTTTGTGAATTGTCCAGCATTATTACTTATATTCATTAATATTCGTAGCTTCGAATTAAAGGCACCATTACCAATCTTTATTAAACTCGAGCACAAACAACGAAACATGGAGATTCGCTTAAGAATACAATCGAATGACATACAAGTATACATCTGCAGTTATAGTTTACAATTGGTTTTCCCCCTGCTCGTGCAAGGACTTATGTACAAAATGGCAGACTTAAAAAGGTGAATCGTGATCCTTTCAGTTTCGGCTCGGAGGGGAAATCCAAGTCTTTGTGATCCTAATAAATGTCAATTGGATATAGATTTGGATAAAACGCCAAGCATCTGCCGGTGTGCGTAATGCCAGATATAATATGTATTTATTTACGGCAAAAACTGCAAATTAGGCAAGTTCAGTTAATATAATGAGACCAGCTTATCACTTTTTTATTATTGTTTATTGGATAGTTAATACTGTGGTTTTGTATAAATTAACTGTTTTTATCAAAAAATATAGTTTCATTATAATCATAGTAAAGTTTCATCTGAATTTCATCGTAATAATAAGACGCCCAACAAAACTCCTTCAAAAAAAATACAAAAATATTTAACTAGAGGGAGATTTGAGGTATGTAGTCTTTAAATAAGGAACAAGGCCAGTGAAATTTATATTAGTAATGTAACATAATATACTAAATGGCTAACTGGCCTCGCAGTTATTGTACCTTTTTTACGAGTTATAAAACTCCATTTTCATAATTTATTTTAAAATACGTGCATGCAAAATGTCTTAATCTAGATATCATTATGTTCATGACGTTAACTTTGGCATGAAGTATTAAAAGCCAATAAAAACGATAATCTTTGATCCAATGGCATTAATAAAGTTTATAGCCTACCTCCATTAGTCTGGTTAATATTTGACTAGGTATACGGCGGCGTTCACAATTTAGTTATTTGTCCCTTCACTTTACATAATTCCACGAATCGTGATACCTAGATTACTGATACCTAGGTTTGTTTACGACTGCCCTCATTCACAATAAAATTGGGAAGGAAACAATCCCTAGAAAACAATCCCCGTGCTAGAGGAATGTTCTCTAGGAATTGTAGAATATCTAGGGCATAGACAATAATATGATTAATATATAGATTCGTCCATGGAAAGTTTTATTGACAAAGAAAATTACAAAAAAATAACAGAAGCAAATCAGTACTACAATTTACAAATGAGACATTTGAGCTAACTACAGACTGTTGCAAACATTATATCATACGTCATTATGTAAATTATTTAAGTTGAAGGAATTCAAATATCTTACGCATTCGATGACAAAGTGGCGTAATTTTTCTCTATACCATCAGACGACAATCAGAGCCATTTTAAAATACTTTTCCTATGTATAACTAAATACTATCTGCTATGAGTCAATTAAGAAATCTTTGAAAATTACTATCAAATGATGGAAACAATGAAAATTACTATCAAATGATGGAAACAGACAGTTAAGTTCATTATAATGTGTTTTTTTTGTAAATCATTATCTTTTTATAAATGGAACATTAACGTAATACTTTTTGTTTTTATTGCGCTGTAATCGTGGATCAAGTTAAATACATTGATCGATATTTTGAACTTAGATCTAATATATTTATTTTGTGACAAAGGAAGTTCCTCAGTTGCTCTTTTGTAAGATGAATTCATAAATGTCATTGAAAAAATATTGCCAGCTCGTGACCTCATAAATAAAGTTACCTCATTTTGGCAAATCGGCCCTCAGCGCCTCGCACGTTTGACATTACTTATCTATCATCTAATAAAATGCACGAATGTTTATGAATGCCTCAGAAATGAATTTAATTTACATCATGTAAGGTTAATTTTTAGCTGTTAATGTAACTAGTCTGGTTTTTCCGTGGGAATCAGATGTACCTGAGGTTAATTTAAATCTGTGTTAGTACATTGAATGGGAAAACGGCAACTTCATAAAATTCTAGGTTTTCAGGGCGTTTCTTATCTGCTCTAGATGATTTCTTCTGTTTTGATGAACCACACTGCAGCCATTGTAATGCGAACATATGTAGCTTATTGTGACATAACCAAGGTTTACACAATATTTTTTTTATATTTCTTAAGAAAATAACGTCTGATTTTTGAATATTATGTGTGATAATGATAAATCTTCTCAGCATGAAAATAAATTCATTCAAATCAATTACACAACATTCATAGACAGTTAACAAAATAGTCGCTTTCCACATTTTTCAAATTCTCAGTTTTAGCCACATAATAAATACCTATTGTTTTCTTAAATACTCATTACCATCAACAGCTAAGCGTTGTTAAAACTGGTTTTGATTTCCCAACCATCATTTGCTGTACAATAATTACGACAAGAAAACGAAATCAATGTAACTAAATTTAAGCGTAGATTTCAAATGCCAGTGTTAACTGTCAACATATTGAATGAAATTTAAATAATTATTGGCCGACACAGTATTTTATTCTGTTGAAATACTTTTTTATCGAAACCCATGTCAGTAATCTTACATCGAATAATCTTATCATATCAATAAATTGGTGTACAATTTTTTTTTAACTAGTTAAGTGTTCATGCGTGGAAAATATAACAGGATTTGTAATGGAATGGAAATTTACTGCAGCAAACAGGTGGAAGCAGATCCTAAAATATTGAGCGGCAGGCATTTGAATTTAGAACTAAAAATAATATACGAGCCCTGCGTTGTGCTATAGTATCAAGAAGTTCCAGAATTCCCATTTCGCACGGAAGAGGTACTGTACCAAATCCCACACAAAAAGAAACGCCTCGTTACTCTGGAGAAACCAAACTGATGACTTATCATATGATGCTGTGTGAAATTTGCAGCATATTAATAGTTTGAATAATAATGTACTTATTTTATAGTATATAGGTACCTTTGTATATAAAATTGTATGAAGGAGCAGGTATGCAGTTTTGAAATTTTCGTTTGGAATTTTATAGTATTTATTTGTTTTTTTATTACTTGAGCGATAAGATTTCCAAGTGTCGCTTATTCTATAATTATTCGTAGGCAAATCATTTCTAACATAAGCGTGCAAAAGTATTATCTATATAACTATGTACTAAATGCCTACCTAAGCGGCCCTAATTTTATCATTACCAAAAATGTTCCTAAAATTCCTAAATGTGAATTTGCAAATAACCTCGCTTAGATAATACGTGCAATGGAATGTAACAATGGCCATGAAGTCTCAGGTATCTTTAATATATTTTTATTGCTAGCAGAGACAACAATAAAATATTTAATCTAGTTTTAACCGAACGTTTTTTTACACTTGGTAAAAAAGGATCTGTGTTATATATACTTAAGTGCATTAATTGAATAAAGAATAAATAATTTTTATGTTTCTAGTTTTTTCTGCGCTCGATAATTACTAAAACTAGCTGGAAAGTAATTTTCCGTAACATTTTTCGTACGTGAAACCATTTTCATCATCATCAAACCATGTTACTAACGAAATGAGTTTTCTATTAACTTATGGTAATAACTTAAAACAAATATAACTATGATTATAAATATAAAAATAATAATATATATTTCGAATCAGTGATATATTTTGCAAATACTCCGTTCAGGAACAAGACATTTCGGGCTAAAAAATAAAAGTCAGATAGTTATCTGCCCAGATCCTTACTAGTACGAATAAAATACGGTTGAATCGAAATTGGTTTAATAGAAAATAGTTTACGAATTTGGTATTTCTTTTCCGTTACTTTTATTCCTTATAGAAAATAGAAAAAAAAACACAAAAGTACCTATTCGATTCTCGCTCCAACACGGGACCCCTTTCGCGTTAGCTAGAAAAAGATGTTTAAATAACTTTCATTTCAGTTAAGCTGTATTAAATTTTGATTGATTCGCGGTCCAGCGTTATAAAGTTCTAGGAATTGAACTACTACGTAATGCGGTTGAACTTTTGGGTTAGTCATCCGAAAACCTTGATCGATTTTTGATTTGACATTTCTCGATACGTCAAAGGAAGTAAACTATCGCGATCTTTAAAATGACTTTAAAAAAATGACTTTGAAAATATGATGCTCAATAATTGTATGGCAAGTTTTTGACTGCTTGGGTAGAATCGAGGTACAATTTTGTCATCATTAATATACAAAAGTACAAATTGGTAAATGACAAAACCAAATTTGAACTAGTATTTACAATTGAGCTAACTGCAAAATGATGCAAATAATTTACAGGTAGCTTAACTGATCCATTTATCGCTGTATAGCAATGCTGATACGCGGTGCTAGATACCAGATCTTGGTTTACGCGTCGCTTCAACCCCACGCACAGATATTTTTTAAAAACCCGTAGAGGCTTGGTAAGACGAAATAGTGTTGCGATATTTCCAAAATAAAGGATTGTTTTTATAAAAACGGGCAACACAAGGTTTGAAGACATAAAATCGAGATTCTAAAAATAGTTAACGATTTTCACTCTCAATGAGTGAAAATCGTTAACTATTTCACTCAGCCTGTGTCGAATTTATTTTGATACATTTATAACACCTGTAAGGGATGTGCCGCCACGGTCAGTGATGGCGTCATGGTTTACAGAATATACTTTAGTTGAGTCTGTAAACCTGTTTTTGTTTGATAAACAAAATATAAGTCATTATGCAACGTGATTGATAGAACCAGGTCAAAATACTTAAGCTTAACCTATAGATTCACATAATTCATTTCTTCATTAGTTCCAATGAAACCGAGTGGCAATCATTTCGTTAGCCAATAGGGAAACATGTTACTGCCAGTTACTATCAATAAAATAGATCATTTATTTTTTATTGACTGGTTTAAAATTTCCCAATACTTAGAGATTGTCAATAGGTGTTTTATGGTATATTTTTTAAGTTAGTAAGAACATTTCTAATTTAAAATAATTCTAATTCTAAGTGGGGAAGCTGAGATCTTACTTTGTTGTGTGTAGTGTGCATTATGTATATAATATTTTGAAAATAGTTAGGGGCTCTCTGAAGAATCGTAGTAGGGCTTTCGGACTCAGTTCACAGTTTATTAGACCACAAACTTTTAGCTAAAAGCATTATTTATTTATTAAAATTACTCCGATTCATAAATATTTGCGTTGGCCATGAATATTGAACTGATCTTTTCTCAATATTTACCGTAAAGGCCTTCGATTATCATAAAACTTGCACAATGTGACATCCAGACAGTCATTTTATTTATTTTATTGTTTTTGTTACCATATAAACATTTCATAGTAGTGAAAATATCGAAAATGAGAGTTTTAATACATGAACATTGTGATATGAATGCAATAAACAGATATTTTCAAGAGAGGGAGAGAGATTATATATTCATTAAACATCTAACTCTATTTGCAAAAAATACTAAAAAAAATATTCTCATATAATCTAAGGTCCTCGAGCTTTTTGTAATATTTTATGAACAAAATAAATAATCATAGTCGTATTAAAATATTTGTAATTCATTGAAATATAATTGTTTACTTTGCCAGATAAAAATATAGGTTGACTCTACCTCAGAACTTTCTTACTATGCGAACTAGCCCGCGATTCCATCCAATGTTTTTTGAAGAAAAGTAGCCTTCATTCCAGGTAAATTAAAAAGCTTTATCATCATCAGCCACAACACCACAACTGAAAACACTTTCACCATAATAATATACAATAATATTAATTACCTACAGCATTAAATAAAATCGAAGTCGAAATCCAATCCCGGAACGGCCCAAGGGTACCACAGTGCCTGTTTTACCTTTTGACAAAGAAATTAAGGTTACCAATATCATTGTTCGAGTTAATTCAGCGAAACAATTACAGGCCATTGGCATTTAAACTCACATAAAACCCGAGAATCCCTTCACTCAATTCGTTGATTTTCCTCATGAAACTATCATGTCAAGAACGACAAGGCTACCCGGAAAGAACTGTAATTAGTACTAATTATTTTAAAGGCGAAAGTATGTGTGTCGTCGTCAGTTATTGTGTGAAGTTGACACTTGAACTGATCATATCAAACTTTTGGATAGACGCATACCAGGGTTGAACAACAAACGTTACTGGGAGTAGGTACCCCGAAATATTTGATAGAAAGTTTTACTAAAAGGAAAAATATTCCTTTATTTTCAAAAGTAATTGGAGTTGCTTTCATAGAATTTTAAAAACGTTTAGCCTTATCAATCAGAGCTCCGAACTAAAAAAAAATCTCTGTATTTTTGGTCCCCGATGTGGCGGCGGGTGAAAGTCGAATCTCGCCTTAGGACAAATGTTTGTATGTTCTGCAAATATTTGTTTCGGGTGTACTGGGTATTTTCTATGTATATTAAAAACTAGCCATGTTATGTATTGTATACCGTATATTAGACATCTAATAGCATCTTACAAGCTCTAGCATTATTATTTTATACTAGCGGTCCGCCCCGGCTTCGCACGGGTATTGAACAAAATTTTACCGTACGTTGCGTAAAATCTCTTTAAAAAATTAGGGAACGGCACTTTAATAATACATTATTGAAGTTTTCATACGGATCCCTAACATTTTTTTTTTGCCTATGTTCATCAGGGATAGTGTAGAATTCTAAAGGAGAAAGAAATTTTTGAATCAGTCCAGTATTTTTGAAACCTATTCAATTCAAACAAACAATCAAATCTTTCCTCTTTATAATATTAGTATATACTACCCATTATAATAATACCAAGTTAATTCAGATGTATTCCTGACTCATCTTCGTCGCTTTTAAGGATGCAATTTTAAGGATGCAAAATTTGATTCGAAATATTTTTTTTCCACAGAGCGGCGAAATTTACTAAGATTGTATAAAATTTTTGTAATTAAATTACGAAAAAGCCTCGCATTCGGGGTAACCACTAGGAAATTAAATAATATCCCTAAAAATCGATTTAGCCTTTGGCCTTTTTAGCCAGGAATGGGTAAACTTCTATTCCTCCCTTGTAGATTTAGCGAACGGCGCTTGAACCCGAAAAAAATGCTAAAGATTTGTCGGTTACTTGATTTCATAAATCAGTCCCGTACTGAAAGAAAGTCGCGGGATCAAGTCCCGACGAAATTGAAATATGTTGGGATACTAGCGACCCGCCCCGGTTTCGCACGGGCGCAATGCTGGTTCTAATGCATGTTATACTTAAAAACCTTCCTCTTGCATCACTCTATCTATAACCTCATCTAATTTTTTGCGTTGTTTTAAAGATCTAAGCATACATAGGGACAAATTTGTTTTATACTACGTAGAGAAATTGTTTTATACTAGGTATATATGTAGTGATACTTACTAATAACATAAAGAGGAAATACTTGCAAAATTCTTTCATCATTAGTATCGTACATTATCCTCGGTCAACAAACGTATAATATTTTCAAAAAAATAAGGGATCTCTATTAGATGTCAGTATGACAACTTCAAATAACCCAACATTTGGTAAAAATTCTTAAGTTTTGTCCCGTGCGAGCGCTAGTCTTCTCATAAAATGGTCACCGTAAAAGGAGTGTGACGTGTTTATGTCCAAAACGTTTAAACATGTTATAGTTATAATTTATCAGACTTTCGATTGAAGGTCGTTGATACGAAAAACCCAATTTCCTGGTCGCCGCAAAAACTGATACGACTAAATGTTGATGGTGCAATAAAGTAAAATTCGATTGTTTAACATGTGGCTGGTTTAGTTATTGGCCACGATGATGAATATAATTTTATAGGTTTTCTTTTGCTTATTATAATTTCTGTGGCGTTTTGGTGTTAGCAATGACGTTAATTTATATTTATACTAAAGTAACCAAAATAAAAAATACTTATAACATTTCTGTACCTACGTCTGTAATAGAGTACGTAAATTTATAGTTTAGGTATATTAATATATTTTAAATTAATATTTTTTTTGTAACAAAATAAAAAAAAATTACATTTCTGTACCTACGCCTGGAATAGAGTACTTAATTAATTTTTAATTAATTAATGTTTTTTATTTCAGATTCGATCCTCATAGAGTTTTAATGAAATCGCGTTTCACGCTACGACAGCAAAATTGCCCGAAGACATTTTCTAATTCGTTTTAAATTACAGTGATTTTGTTGTACTTAAATCAAGTTAGCATTACGTATATCAGTTATTAATTAATGTTTTTAAATGCCGTGGGAGAGAAGTCGGCATAGTTACCATCGCTAGAATATTAGTTCTTCTGAGTGTTAGTATCCCCAGACTAAGGTAGGTATCCTATGTCATTGGAATCTATACTTCTACATACATAATATTACATAATAAAGAGGAAAGATTTACAAATACAAATATTTTATTCAAGTAAACTTAAAACTACTATACATTGCCATGGGTTTGGAACCCTCTTTTAAGTATAAAGATACCTGTGTTAGAGGGTTCCGCTCTTCCCTAATATACGGTTATGATAACATGTTTCTCAGCGTATTTGAAAACTTTAAATATTAAAATTTAAGTGATAGATTTGTATGATTGTTTGTTTGTTTGGATTGAATAGGCTCCGAAACTACTGGACCGATTGAGTTCTTTCACCATTAGAATCTTAAATTATTTGTTTATTATTACTTATACTAACAATAAATCATATTTTTTTATAGGTTTATGTTATCTCATTCAATAGGATACATTTAAAATAAATTTTATTATGTACTAAGTACAAAACCTTACAAAACTCCTTCATTGTACAACAGAAAAAGAACATTACATAAGACAGTTGGCAGAATTCCAGGATTACGTTGTAAATTTCCTGTTTTTAATTTAATTCAATAATAGTGTAAGCACAAACATGTTCTGAACAATATAAAAGCGATGTGATTCTATAAATTTATGAAATTAACAGATATTATTGTTAGAATTTATATCGAGCACCCATTTTATACCTCAACTACGAGTAGGTTTTACGAGTTTATTTCCATTATATATACATATACATTGAAGGAATTCTTTAAAGATGCTGACATTCACATAAGCACGTTCTCAAAATGAACTTCGTCTTACCCTGGTTACGAATTAAACTTTTCACAAGTTATATAAAAACGTGATCTCAAAAGTTGCACACCACATCTGACCGGCTGAGGTGTTTCAAAACATTTCGCTATGTCAAATTTTCCGTTAAATTATACTAAACAGAGTGTATTTAGGTGTTATGTCATAGGTTTAGTTTGACGAGCGAAGAGGCTTGCGTAAATATTAGACGACGCAGCCTTTGAGGATCCTTTGGCTAGACAGACTACGATGATACGACGATTTATTTAAAAATAACCATTACTAGAGCACGAAACGTACATTGAACACGGTAATCACAAATTTGAATTTCACATTAGGCAAATCTGACAACCGTGACTCATAATCGCAGTTTAAGAGATAAAAATAAACTGTCTCTATGGACAAGAACCTTGACTATCTATTTATCTTTGACATCACAAAATAGAGCAAACAAACCATAAATCAACAAAAAGTTCCAACCTACCTTCCGGTTTCCCTTCAGTCTGCTCATAAAAAAACTAAGAGCAGAAGTCGAAGTTTCACTGTCACGTTTGAAAATCGAACACTACGAAAGGTTTTGGCGGGATGTGTGCTTCAAGGAGGTTAGTACACGTGCGTTGGCACACGCGATCGCGCAAGCACTAAGGTTGCTCTTGAGTAGATATGACCGGTTCCTTTTACTAAAGACCTCGGACCGTAGATTGTCACTGGCCAAAAGAGTCTAGAGCAAAGCATAATAAACTTCCGATGATATATCTGTTCCGGTTGGAATTTATGGTTTATCCAGGATATGAGGTAGTTGCGATTCGGAAAATAGATGCCTGTCTGGTTTTTTTAAATTTACAATCGAATGGAATAGATTTGCATTCGGTTTCACAATATATTCTGATTTGTGTAACACAAGGTCATTATATTAGAATAATTGATTCAGCGAATTAGAATTGCTGCAACGTTCTTAAACTCCATTTTATTTAAAGTCTTTATTAACATGGTATAAAAACCGAAATCTGTCGAATCACACAGGTACTTACAATTTATCAAATAAACGAAATAAGTGCTAAAATAATAAAAAGTACAAATACTGGAATAAAAACGAATTTATTCCCTCATCGGAATTTTCATATCAAAAGATCTTAACGCGTTTCTATCATGAATGTCGTACGCAGATAAACTACTAACTACGAAACTGATTTAAAAAAAATAAATAATGCTGTAAAATGAATAATAAACAAAAATGAATGTAACGTGTTATTTAAATTGTTTAAGACTGTTTTAGTATACAAATTTTAGTAATTTACCGAACTAATTTTGAATATAAGAGGTCTATTATGTTTTGGATACATTTAAATTACTCATAATTTCATCAAATATAAAAATGCAACAGTAGGTATTCTCAGGATTATGTATATTATGTTGATTCAAGATATTGCTTTTGCTAAAGATCATGCATTGTTCACATTATATACCTAGTTAGATTATACCAAATAACCAAATCAGTAGGTAATCAAATTTAAAAACATAATCAAAATATAATTCTGACTTTCATTTGTTTATTTATTTAAACGAGATCCGTCAAATGCGTTTCTGTGTATTCAAAAAAGTACGAAACAAAGACAACTTTTATAACATCTAAATATTTGATTTTTTCAACCTACTAGGTTGGAAAATACTTTTTTACCATTGTTGAAAAAGTATTCTACTTATAATTATAATATTTATCCTGTAAAATAGAGATCCATATCTACAAACTCCTTACAAAAACCTTCCTCTTATATCACTCTATCTATTAAAAAAACTGCATCAAAATCCATTGCGTAGTTTAAAAGATCTAAGCTAAATCTATAGGGATAAACCGACAGACAGCTAGAAACTACTTTGTTTTATATTATTTATGATTTCAATAAGCAGGACCAATAAGCAAAACCTTTATGGTTTTGAAACCGATCTCGAAACCCTACAGAGGCATCTAACGAGATAATCTACTTTTTCACTCTTATGGGTCTCCACAGCGTTTTCTCTTTGAGAAAAAAATTTCTTTAACTGTAAAATTTTCCTCAGCAACAACTGGTAGAGCCGGTTATGTTCTTATAAATTAAACAATTAGATAAACAATGGCCTGCACGCGTTATATAAGAATCTAATTAAATTGCAATTACGCAGGATATAATTGTTTGGCTACGGGAAACCCTTACTTAAGCTTCCGGGTCCTCTGTGGGTTTTTACGGCATCGACGTAATGAACTCGTTTGTAATGGATGATAGGTTTTTTATAATTGTTTTAAAAAGAAATGTACCGGACATAAGTAATGCTGGACAATCCACACAGCGTCATCTAGCCCCAAGCTAAGAGCCAGTGTTATGGGTACTAGATCACTGATATACTTACTCACTATATAGATAAATAAATAAATAATGCTGGATGATCCACACAGCATCATCTAGCCCCAAGCTAAGAGCCTGTGTTATGAGTACTAGATGACTGCTATACTTACTCACTATATAGTATAAAACATAGTTGCTGCCCTCTGTCTGTCTGTTTGTCCATAATAAAATAAAATAAAAAGAGCTTTATTTATCCTTGCTAGTATCCTAGCTAGTATACAAAAAATAATAAAAAAAAAAATAAGAAGTTATTTACATGTAGGTACATAACAAATATTTAAAATAAACTAACTATCTATAAACCTATATATCTAAAAACTATGATTATTTACAAATATTAACACTATTTTCCTCTAGTAAGGACCGCCTGTGGCGGTAAAAAGCCTCCTCCAAGCTTTTCCATTCTCTCCTGTCTCTTGCTGTTCTGGTCCATGTGTTCCCCGCTACTTCCCTGATGTCGTCACACCACCGCATTTTTGGCCGCCCTCGCCTGCGCTTAGCGTCTCGAGGGATCCAATTTGTGGCTATTTGTGACCATCTGTTCGGGGGGAGTCGTTGTATATGGCCTGCCCATTGCCATTTGAGCTTTAGGATATTCTGGACCATATCTTTTGACTTGGTTTTCTTTCTGATGGTTGTATTTCTGATTCTATCTTTTAGTCGTATTCCCATAAAGCTTCTCTCCATGCCTTGCCTGCCATGCCTGTTTGTCCATATGCTTAGATATTTAACACTACGCAACGGATTTTGATGCGGTTTTTTTAATAGATAGGTGATTCGTAATTTATTTTGTAAACTAAATGCAAGGTTATTGGATTTCAGATCTGAAAAGTAGAACAAGTTTATTTATTGTCTGAAATAGGTACCTAAATGTCTAGTTTATCATTCCGACTCATTCTTTATTGTACTCTTCCTTCTCTTCCATCGCCTCTCCTGTCGCTCTTAGGTTTGCTGGAAGAAAACTCTTTTCAAGGTTAAGCTTGCCTGTGTACATACTCCAGTAGTTTAAGTTTAAATTTTTTTATGTTGCGTGTACCAAAAAAAAATTTAGACTTTTAAGTTCATACAACGAAATATTAACTCGTACCTTCTTACAGTGCGCATCACATATAAGTACTTACTCCCCTATCTCAATGTATGTGGGACACAACATCAACATCATCACCAGCCTATACATATAGTCCACTGCTGGACATAGGCCTCCCCTAATGAGCGCCATATATGGCATCATTATGTGGGGGTTATTGCCCATAATCCCCACGCTGGGCATGCGGGTTGGGGATCGCAGTTCGGTGTAGTTGTTCTGCAGAAGGCGCTGCTGCCCGCCCCCCGGTGTGTTTCCCTTAGTCGCTTCTTACGACACCCACGGGAAGAGTTGGGGTGGTGAAATTCCATGCCGGCACGCCGCCGGCACCACACGGCACACGTGAGACACAATAGTTGTTATTTTTGGGAATTTCAGACTTTGAGTATTATGGAAGGGCGGTTCGAAAATTGTGAAAATTTGTGACAAGTTACAAAGGAATTAGAAGTAGTCGTAAATATTTTGTAGACAAGGGATACTTAATTCTGATGCGCACTGTACCTTGTTAAATACGCCTCATTAACATTGATAACAATCTAATTATATTACTTTTTACCAACAACTAAATATTTCAAAGATAACAATCTTCTGGTACTTTTCCGGTATCAAATGATAGGTTCAGTTTTACCACAGGTATAGTTGATTGGACGACATAGACATTGTTAATTATTTTTTGTTCAAGACAATAATCTTAGAAACACGACAATAATGTTGGTACCTACTGTATCCGGCATGATTATGATAATTACTATTGGTTTATAATAAGAACTCAATAAAACTACGCGGCAACAATATGTCATGCTTTACAATTTCTGATCAGAACTTAAGGCTAGGTAATTACTTTAAAGAGAGCAGGTTAAAATAAAACCATTATTAGACGAATTCTGTGGCAAAAGGGAAAATGTTCGACTCCTGACAAAATGTTTGTATGACCTGCAGATATTTGTTACGGGAGTTCCGGTTGTTTTTATGTATAGGTGAAAAAACATATGTACCTATCTGTGTAGTGTATTGTATTATGTATATCAGTCATTTAGTACGTATAACTCAAGCTCTGTTTAGCTTGGAGCAAGATAATATATTTTTTTTATTTCAAACTTCCTAAAATAATCTTTTTTGAAAACACGGTTAACAAACAGGTAATTGCCGGTTGGCAACTAATTACCTTTTATTCATCCGAAAATATTAAAAAGTTGCAGTTTTTTCAGAGCGCTGCGCTGTAGAATAAGTTATGTTAAATGATAACTTGTCGAACTTCAAATATGTGTATTTGTACATTCAATTTTCAAAAGTTAAATGTTGCTTGCGCCAAATCTACTGACTGGACCGTACTGCACTTTTTTATACATGAAAATTCGTTTAAAAAAGCACATGTGCGTAAATTTTAGTTATAGATATACCTACATAATAAAATATTATATTACAAAAATCCAACCTACACGGTTGGATGACAGAGGTGTGATTGTTTGTTTGTTTGAATTGAATATTCTCCGAAACTACAGCACCGATTTGGAAAATTCAGCATTACAATTCTACATTATTCCTGATTAACAGTGTATAGAATATTTTCAAATAAATTAGGTTTCCGTATGATAAGTTTAATAACGTAACCCATTCCTATTCAACAGTCTATACAAAATTTTCAATAAAATGAGGGACCGTATTATAAATTTAATTATGTGAAAAAAAAGTGTAAAAATTGTTAAATACACGTGCGAAGCGGGGGCGAACCGCTAGTAATATATTAAGGCTGCTTTAATATAATATTATAATGTAAAATAAAGAAACACTTCGCCTTAACTCAGACCGGTAGCTAGACAGGGCGGGGCACGTTCACATTTACCAAGTGCCTATCCATTGAGGAATTCAATGGACACCTAATTCAGAATAATACCTACACAGTCCTAGATTTGCACAATCGACAGCATTAAGAGGTAACTAAACCTACACAAACCCTCTCTTATTCGCCTGGTAGAAATCGCTATAAGCGATAAGCCAGCCAATTCTATTGCCATATACGATAACAAAGGTTTTTTCTTTTTATAAAGCTATACAGATTATGTAGAATTGGCAAGAGGTAGCGGGATCCCGAAAGATAAAAAAAATTGTATGTAAAAATTGGGTGTCTAGTGGTAATATTTAGATTTTACTTTTGAATACATATTTTAAAATACTATTGTGCGTATTATTAATTAAATGTATGTATGTATGATTTTCGGGCATTTTTTCCGGTTCCGGATGTTATCTGAATGCAATCGAAAGCTTGCACTGATATTCACCAAAACGAAAGCTTTTAGCGTCTTCCAAAAAGATTTGCCTTGCTGTAGCTAAATAAATACAATTTGACACTTACATACACCACGTATTTTTCAAATCGTACTTGATAAAAACCTTTCTAAATCCGAAACTAAATCGATGCTCTACTTTCAAAATCATAAAGTCATGTTAAAGGGGATAAAGATATGTATAAAAAATATAGGTAAGACTCGATTTTGATAGCATTTTTGTATCTACAAACAGTAAAAATATCTAGACTATTATTATATTATAAACATTCACGGATATATCGCGTTGATTTACTTATTTTTCCTGACTTTAACAGGTTAACTCTCTATCGTGGTCACGGGATGACTAGACTTCTACTTATGTGATTTGTATTTTGTGACGTGTCCTGTCCGAGAGTCCTGTAAGGTCAAAAGAAAATAAAGCACTTTTTTCTAATGAACTTACGTATTTGTTACCTTCCCTTCTGTTCTCACAGTGCAGGCCTTTTTGAGAATAACCTATTTGTTCTAGTTCACCTTATTTAGACCACGAGGAAACAAATGACCTCTATTGACAAGGAAATAAAGCGATACCTATCAATAACAAATTTAAATATTTAATGAGTTTATTAACATAGGCATTTAATTTATAATAGGACAATAGTTACGTCCAAAGATTTCCCCTGTCGGATTTCACCGGATCGTCATTCGACTTACAGCCTGCTCAAAATGCTGGCCCTTCTTGTATACTTTGCCTACCTCTAGGCCTGCCCATCTTCAACTACTACCACCTAGTTGAAGATGGGCAGTGAATGTATATGTTTATATATGAATGTGTTATATGCGCCACCTGTACCTGTACAATAGTTACGTGTCCATCCAAAGGCTGCCTGGAAGAGATCGCTTTTAGCGATAAAGCCGCCCATTGTGCAACTTTGTGTTCATGTTTTTCTGTTCTGTTTTACTCTATCTTGGTGTGCAATAAAGTGTATTTGTATTGTATTGTATTGAATTGTATTGTATGTTTGTGTATACATAGTTTGTATGTGTTATACAGGGTGTAATCGTTAAGTGTGCACAGGCGATTATTCCGTAACTATTGCAGATATCAAAAAACTTTAAACTGATATCGAAAGTACTTTACCTAATGAGTAAAATGACATTAATAACTTTTTAAAAATAAAACGAGAAATATCCAAAAAAAATTACATTAATCACTCCCATACATTTAGTATGAGATAGTAGAAAGGTTTTAGTTTCCTTATTTTAAGTGGAATAGTACCTACTCATTTTACCCTTGTCATTTTATAATTATGTACGATATGAAGGTATTAATGAATTTCAAGTAGATACACGTGTAGATTAATTATCTTACCACTTCAAATTTATAATAAACCTTGTTTCAATATCGTATATTATATAGTGCTGCGAGATAGAGCAACTCTAAAGCGTTGCGCTTTGGTTAAAGCGTCCAGTGAGTCATTCATGGCCTTTATTCTACTGACTATAACAATTAGAAAATACAAACGCCTAGTACATTTGGTATAGCTTGTACAACTTCGGAGATAGGGGAATGGTATCTTTTTCAAAAACCACCAGATATTTTTTAAAACTGTTTTGAGATGTACATAATATATTATATGTATATAGAATATCTATATCTGTATAGGTACCTTAAATTTGATACCACTCGGGGGGTAGTCCCTTTTGAAAACTACTCTCCCCTGTTCGAACACTTCTCTATATTTGTCCTGTAAAATATAAACTTACTAGCAGCCCGCCCCGGCTTCGCACGGGTATTTTTAAGAATTTTAAGTTCTTACATACACACGTTAGATAAGGTAGTTTATTATTGAAGTTTTCATAGGGATCACTAACTTTAAAAATATTCTATAACCTATGATTATCATTCTAATGATGATTTTTTTCCAAAAAGGTCTAGCAGTTTCGGAACCTATTCAATTCAGACCACAAACAAACAATAAAACCTTTCCTTTTTAAAATTGTATGTTTACCTCCTTTACTTATATTGTACCTTTACCTCCTTTATTTATATAAAGAAAAACAGGGAGAACTTTATTTTTTGGCATTGACTTTTCTCTCGCACCGCTATATCGCCTACATCAGCCTACATCGCATGGTTCCAATCTTGAAGTTTTTATATTTTTTAACATTGAGTTTCCTCTCGCACCCCAGTAACGAATTGTGATGTCTATGACAATCCATAACTGACACTGGCGGCGGAGTCGTCCGTCGTAGCAAAAGCGGTGCCATAAAAAAAGAAGTTGAAGTTGAGTCACAGTAGCAAAAGCGAGCAGCGCAAAAAAAGAAAAAAAAAAGAAGTTGATGTATATCGCTATGGTTTTATTATTGAAGTTTTTATACGGATCCCTAAATTCTTTGAAAATATTTTATAGCCTATGTTCATCACGGAAATTTTAGGATTCTTATGGTGGAAGAATTTTTGAAATTGGTCCAGTAGTTTCGGAGCCTATTCAATTCAAACAAACAAACATACAAACAAACAAACAATCAAATCTTTCCTCTTTATAATATTAGTATAGATGTCGGTGGACCGCTAGTAAAATAAATTAGAGATAGATATTTTAATTAGTGTGTGAAAATCGTAATTGAGTTATTTGTCATTTTGTCTATCAGATTTACTGACATTCTACATGATATTGTACGTGAAGATGTTTTTTTGTCTATTAATTTGTTTATATAACAGTTTTACATAAATAAATTTTTAAAAATTTCAAATAATACAAACATTAATCATTCCTGATCTCACCGACACATAAATAAATATTTAAAAATTTCAAATAATACAAACATTAATCATTCCTGATCTCACCGACAAGCAACCCTTACCGCCACCAACCAATCCAACAACCAACGGTAGGCAACCTCTTCGCAAGCGGATCTCGAACCGGCACAACAACCAACGGCAACGGCCTCCTGCATCGCGGGACTTCGCCCACTCAATCGTTATAATATTTCTAAAACTTGAAAAAACTGCTATTAAATTATTATTATCTTAGTTAATTGTTACCGGAGATAGAAACAACCGGCAGTGCCCGCGGCTGTCATGGCTCATGCTTTATAGGTTCTGCTAAAGAATGCGTAATGTTGCTTATGAATGAATGTCATTCTACTCAGCAGTTTAGAATGATAAGATCAGATAAGATGTAACTACTTTATTTGTACAGAGACTAAGTATTTGCTCCCCTTGGATTCGAGACCCTAGGTTCAAACGGGTAGCAAAGCTCCGGATTTTTAAAAAATTATCTGAGCGTCTCTCTGATCGAAGCGACACGTAGTTTGGTAATTTAATTGTTATTTTTTGTTAATAAAATAATGAGCAATGTAATGATGATGTAATGAATATGAAGTGAACGTATACGAATGAAATGAAGTGCTGCCGAGGCTGGGAAGTGAATTAAGCTTGGATAATTAGGGACCCTAGGATAAATTTTGATCTTAAGTTACACGAGTCGTAGTTAAACTTAGAAACTTGTAAATACCGCATTCGATAAGTAAATCATTAATCAAATAACATCCCAAAAATTTTCGATTTCGGCGGGACTTGAACCCGCGACCCTCCTTCAGTACGGGACTGCACTGACCGCTACACCACAAAATGACAAACACTACACCCGAGTTGTAGGGCATACGCACTATAATAATTATCACATCATCACATCATCACATCACCAGCCTATAATAGTCCACTGCTGGACATAGGCCTCCCCTAATGAGTGCCATAGATGGCATCATTATTTGGGGGTAATTGCCCATAATCCCCACGCTGGGCATGCGGGTTGGGGATCGCAGTTGGGTGTAGTTGTTCTGCAGAGGGTGCTGCTGCCCGCCCTCCGGTGTGTTTCCCTTAGTCGCCTCTTACGACACCCACGGGAAGAGTTGGGGTGGTGAAATTCTATGCCGGCACCACACGGCGATAATAATTATAGTGCGTACCTAATATGCCCTACAGATAGATAATTATTATCTAAAATCGTAAATTGTTAATGTTATTTTGGAATGGAACTGAATGGAATATAAGTTTTGTCGATCATTGCCTGCATTTTGATTAACTACGAATTAAAAACAAAAAATAACCAATAGTCTGTTAGTTATTTAATTTTATGGGTAGACACCCCATGAATTCGAGAAATAGTCTCCAGATTATACGGGGCCTTCTCAGGAAAATAATATCGAAGTTTTTGATCGTTTTTGTGCAAACCCGAATACGTCGCTAGCTTAAGATGTGTTTGCACGAAAACGAAATAGAATCTTCGATTTCGTTTTTACGAGTACAGGTAAATGGGACAATTTTTTTTTTATATGGCACTATAATAATAATTTAAGATTTGATTTTGAAACCCATAAATTCAAGTCAAGGGATTGCGAGAAACAATTAAGAACTGTCAATATTAATAAACTGCCTTTATATTGTCGCACGATTGCTTTGTTTCAACTTTTGGTGCTGCTATAAATTGTTATAAATCAAGATAATATTAATTGTGCATAATCAACACCTGCTATGCTATTTATGGAAGATAGAGACAAATTATGAAACCTCTAGCTTTATTATAGCTGTACGAGGTACAACCCGAAAGATTCATTTCTAAAGCTAGTTCAATTAAAAAAAATTCTTGGCATTTTTTTAGAAAAAAAAAATACTGTGTGAATGAAATGTTACTTGAGTTAAAAGTTTTTTATGAAATTACTTAAAAACGGGAACAAAATCGGTTCATAACAAATGGGGGTCAAACGGACATAGGTTCTGCCTCCCCACTTTGTTTGAACCTTGATGTGTAGAACACCCTGTACTTTTATTATTATTATTATAATGATTAGTAATTAACGGGTATTTATCGCGTTTCTTTTTTTTATTAACTGATCTGTCATCTCGTGACCACGACAGAGTGCTAAAAGTATGAAACGTCGAGGAAAAAAAAACGCGATAAATACCTATTAATTACTAATCAATATGTGTTCAGATCGCGTAAGTTTAAAAACATTCATTATTATTATCCTACTTCTTTTACCTATACCAGAGAATACTCTGCGTTCATCTAGTCTATTCAAATAAGTAAGCTCCTAGGATCTTTCGTACCTCACGCACACTATTTTCGCTTTTTGGGTCATTTATTTTGTTTTTAGATCGTAACCAAAATGCAGCTATAACAGCGATAATAGCACAGCGTAATCATCATCATCATCATCAGCCTATGTTAGTCCACTGCTGGACATAGGCCTCCCCTAATGAGCGCCATAGCGCCCTGTCTTCAGCGTAATTGAACACAGAAAATAAATTAAAACATAATAGTATGCGTGATACACACGCACTATTATACAATACATCTGAATTGACTAGAATTTGCTTACGACAACTGATTGTAGGAAGCGGACAATAGCTCCAGAACCGGTAAAACCACTTCAATTTCTACGTATCCATTAATTGATAGGTTCTAGTAATAATTAGTTAAGTACATGAGAATGTAATTGTTTTTGGTAAGTAGGTAAGTTATAAGGCTTGCTTTCCTGACTTATTCGTCAAGAAAGCAAGCCTTATAACTTGATTGAAATTATTATTTCAGGGAAGCGAGATGTGCCTTTTCGAATTTTATTTATTTTTTTTTACCATCTTCTCTTTTGCTTTTGATAAACGCGATTTTGTACCGTTAGATAAATATGCTTTATTGTACATTTGAAAAAGAACATTACATAAGACAAGTACAATGGGCGAGCTTATCGCTTAGAAGCGATCTCTTCCAGTTAATCTTTGGATGGAAATAATAATTTGCATTTATTAAAGGCAGGGGCGTACACAAATATAATTTAAAAGAATAATTTAAAATATCATATCATGAAAACTGACAGCAAATACTAAATAAATACTTACATGAAAACTGACAGCAAATACTAAATAAATATCTACCTAGATACACTTTTTAGACATTCAGCAATAATAGATGTGTACTGTGTGTACTATAATGAATGACTTCATTCTGTCATTCGCTGATCTGTCAACAATTTTGTAGAACTCCATTATTCAAATGTTTTTATTATATTTATGTTTTTATCATTATTCAGGGCCGTGTGGTGCCGGCATAGAATTTCACCACCCCAACTCTTCCCGTGGGGGTCGTAAGAGGCGACTAAGGGACACACACCGGGGGCGGGCAGCAGCGCCCTCTGCAGAACAACTCCACCGAACTGCGATCCCCAACCCGCATGCCCAGCGTGGGGATTACGGGCAATAACCCCCAAATGATGAATAATGCCATCTATGGCGTAGGTATTCATAATTATTAGGGGAGGCCTATGTCCAGCAGTGGACTGTTATAGGCTGGTGATGATTCAAATGTAGCAAACAGTAAATAAATGAGTACCTAGGTGGTTTATAGGTATAATTATTTAGTACCTAATGCCATAAGAAACCTAGGGGTTTCTTATGTATTTAATCAACTATTATATAATATTATAATAATTGTTGCCATCTGAATCCCAATTCCCATTTGATCCTATTTTGATACGTAAGGTTGTTACGACACCGAATTTTCTAAATATTTCCCCCTTCAACTAGGTGGTAACGTAAAGAATTGCATTGCTAAAGCCATTTCTCAGACGGACAGTCTGTCTGACGTCTGACGTCTTCCATTAAAATAGTTTAAAGTAAGACACTACTGTTAGCAGACCTTTATGAATAAGATTGTCCCGCGGAGGGAATCGAACTCGCGACCTTCTGCGTCTCAGGCGTACCTACCATCGGCCTTCGCCTTCGTCAAATATAAAGGGCGATCAACACTAAAGACTGCACCAACGACATTCCTTTAAAACAAAGCACCAAATCCTTTCACTGACATTAACATTGCCTTATGCATATAGATAGTACCTATACTCAGTACTAGAAACCAAGATATTCTTTGTAAACAAAGACTGCATGAGAATTCAACCAATAGATTTCTTATTTCCTCATATTTGGATATAACTCTATGCTCTAGTTTCAATGACTTTACAGAACCGTCATTCCTAGAAATAAGTGCCCTCGAATCCTCAATCATCAATTAACTCCAAACTTTTAGGTTATTTCCCGTTTGTTTTCAAAAGTTGGCACTAAACAGGGTCTTTTAGCACAGTAGAGCTAAGGGAAAATAAAAAAAAACGTTTATGTGTAGTTTGTTGTATATAGATACTATCATCGTCATCTATGTCGCTCATTAGGGGAGGACTATGTCCAGCAGTGGACTATTATATATGCTGATGATGATATAGATACCTACTTATATACCGATGCTATTTCTAGACAACATACGTAGTTTGTGAAACAAAAACAAAACCTGTAAAAATGTTGTTTCTTAATAAATAAAATAAATATTTTGAATGCCCTGGACGCCCGGAAACACCTGTTTAAAAATAAGTAGTATTCTAGAAAGGCCGAGTACAGCAGCTATATGCAATACATGCTTCAGCCCTAAAAATGTTAACCTAATCTACTATGTTCAAAATTCAACTGGATTTTCGGTTTGACGTGAAGAAGTAACAATAACAAACATCCAAATATCCTTTGTATCTATTAATATAATGATTCTAGAAAAAGAACCTAATTTTACGAATAACTAAAATCGTGACTAAGATTTTTTTTAAATTATATATTATGAAAAAAATTACCGATGCTATTGCTACATGATGCAACCAAAGGCTTCGGTACGATAACGGGCGCATATTTTAGAAGAAAATAAAGGTTAACGCATTAACTGCTTATAATGCGTTCGTGCGATCCGAGACAGATGCGCTCCTCCGTAGCGCGCCACTATGGGTTAGAGAAGCGTAAAGTCCTTGAGACGATAATTTACGCAATTTATCGTTTACGTACGATAATTTAGAGGTGTCACTTTGATAAAAGTTACATCTGTACATTTTTAGCAACGAATATAATAATAAAAACATGTAGGTATGTTATCATAGCATATTTTTTTTTTGTTAACTGATGTATGATAGTTCATATTATGAACAATACAAGTAGATAGTTTGAACTTGAATGTAAAATAGTAAGTATTTAGAGGTAGATTGTTTGTTGTAAGTGTTGTAAGTAGCAAAAGTAAGGTTCCTAGGTACTTACATGCGTAGGTACCGAGCTGGATAATTTTAAACCTCTGAAATTTGATAAAACTGCAACTTCTGATCATTTTATTACTATAGTTGCTGTAAATTTATATTTATCCTTGCCTTATTTATTGCCTTAATAATTAAATACCTTCATCAATTTAAATGTTCAAATAGTATAAATTGTGAGAAGCGCCATCTAGGATTCATCACGTCTAACTTGTAATTCCTTGAATTGCACGGTCAGTGCAGCACTCACTTCAGGTGTGTTTCAGTTTTACGTTACCGTTTAAGAGTGAAATAACAGATGGCGCTAGTGGTTTATAGAAATCTCGATAAGAATTTGTGTGACCTTATTACCTCCCATTTACGCTGGCCTGGTTGCTAAATTAGGTACCTACTTACATTTAAGATGAACATTGGTACTTTATTTTGGTAGTTTCAATTCAACTTATGTTCGAATTATTAGTTGTACTTTTGGCAATCCAACGAGTTAAAAATACAAGATACGTATCGATATGTACCTTCCTACCTAGTACCCAAGTTGGTAAGTACATGCCAACAGCCTACTTACATGCCCACCTCAGAATATTTTTTCAGAGGAAACAGAAACCTAATTTTTCAAAATCGTTTTGTCTAAGGCACGCATAAATTGATGCCTCCGTCTACTACTAGTATTATAATTATCTGTGCCTTCGTCTAAATTATTCTAGACGCGTGCGTGATTAAAAACTTTATAGAAATCATAATAGAAGCTACAGAACTATATCAAGAGGCCTTTTTGCATCCTTGCCCTAAAAGGCTATTTTACACAGCTTTTAACCATTCGTTGATGGCATCCATGGAGGCTATTAAGGTCACAAAGGGGTGCGAAGTGCGAACCATCCCCGATTCCCTAGTTCCCATCGATCGTTCGCCCCACCCGGTTTTACTCAGACAGACTAATAACTCTAATAAGTCCCTAGGTATATATGTATCTAACTACCAATGTTTTAGTATCATAGTCAGAGGCCCTATTCAAATTCCCCAAAATACGCAATCGATTAGGGTGATTGCTACAGCTATTGACCACCCTACAGTTATTGACCACTTGAGACAAAATCGATCGAAATAAGACAATGGTAGATCGCACGTGAATGAAAGAGACAAACACTATACCTCCAGTCATTCTTCTTTCGTATTAGTTCATAATATTTGACCAAGATGGCGTAATTTTTTCTTGGTGAGGTCAGTTAAAAAAAAGTTGTAACAAGTGCGGGTATTCGTTACGGAAAAATTAAGGTAAGTGTTTTTTAAATCATGTTTTTTTTATGTAACTTGTTAATTTATTGTTGTAAACTTATAACATATCTATTGGTAATTGAATAGTAGTTAATTTAGTTTGATTTCAAAGTTCGTAAAGTATTAGTAACCTGCTAAAAAAAGCCTGGTCAATTGCTAAATCTTGTTTGTATGAAAGTCAGTTATTGACCACCCCCGGTCAATTACTGAATTTCCAAAATGGGTGTTTTTAATGTATTTTATGCTTTACTACAGTATTATTAAGGTCTTCTCAAAATTTCAGCACTCTAAGTGCATCGGATCAGTTATTGTCCGAGGGGTGGCTAATTAGTAAATCTCAGGTGGTCAATTACTACATCGCTATGTTTATTTTCTTTCAGACTGATTCAACATGCCCAAAGTACCGCAATATACCAAAGAACAATTGGAAAAGGCTCTAGAAGACGTAAGTCAAGGTCTTTCTGTTCGGGCAGTAGCCAAAAAATATAGCGACAATACATTTTAAAATAAAAAACCCGAAGACTAAAAGCTATTTTGGACCATTACCCTTTCTGACTACAGAAGAAGAAAAACTCTTAGAAGAATGGATATTGGATATGGATAGGAGCGGATTTCCAAGAAATGCAGAAGATATATTAGATTCTGTACAAACCTTTCTCAATGAACATCCTAGAGAGACTCCATTCGACGAAAACAGACCAGGAAAAGGATGGTTAAAAGGTTTCCTGAAAAGACATCCTAGGATAGATCAAAGGACTGGTGAGGCAGTTACCCAGGCCAGTGCTTGTGTATCAGAATCAGACATAGGTACGAAATTGGTTTACTCTAGTAATGACAGAGTTAATCAATTGTGATCTATTGGACATATTAGATGATCCTGCCAGGATCTTTAACGCTGATGAAAGTGGTTTTCAGACCTGTCCATCTTCTGGAAAAGTTTTTGCTGAAAAAGGAGAGAAGAATGTTTACATAATTGATAAAGGAAAAGCCTACCAAAAAGGCCGAAAAGGCTACCTTATCATATTTCCGGACTTGAATATCAAAAGATTCTAGAAAACAAAATCAAAGAAAAACAGATAATAGATGAAGAAAAAAGATAGAAAAAACTGGAGAGAGACCGAAAAAAGGAAGAAACGAAGAGGAAACTAGAAGAAAAGGAGGTTAATAAGATGGAAAAAAAAAACTTGAAGTTCCTGATCCACCTGCAAAGGAGTGGTTAAAATTATTAAATTACGATGTTGCGAATGTGGAAAAGCTTTTCACAGGTCATGCATTCCGAAATCACATCTTGTACATATACCTCAAAAAGAAGGAGATAATTTTCCATGCCACCAATGTTTTTATATGGAAAATGATGACGATGATTGTGACAACGAAGACAGTGACGAAGAAAATGAAGATTTTGTAAATATAATAAAAGCAGGAGAGGATCAATTAGGTGTGAACTATTTTAAATTTTAGATAATATTTAAAAATTCTATAGTTTTATTATTATGTGTATCTTCAAATTATATTAGAAGAGGGTGATAAAAGTTATTTTTTTTTATCTTCTTTCGTGTCATTGTATATCCAAAACAAATGAACCTATTTTATTAAAGTTTCATTTAAATGTTAGCTGAATATTTTTTACGTGCTTAGATCTATGTTTAGTGAAAATTGGTTCAGCCGTTGTCCTAAATGATCAGTTTTGAATGTTTATATAAAGCATGGTCAATATCTGTATCTCAGTATGATAATTACTGCATTTTCATGGTCAATTACTGAATTTCTTGCCTAATTTGATTTAAATAACCTTTTTTAATAATAAATATCAGATTTTAATATAATTGGTTTAATTTTTTACTACTCAGATACATTACCATTTGATTGATATATCATAGGAACCTGTATCTCATTTAAATATTATTTTATAGAGCGTAGAAAATATTTTTTTCCTTAAGTGGTCAATAACTGTAGCAATCACCATATCAACCTATATTAAAATGAGGTGTAAAATATTATTAATATTAATAAATTCTTGGATTCCATATTTTTACCTGCCTGGAAAATTTCACGTGGATCTCTTTGCAAACTTCGGAGCTGGGGATGGTCAATTCTTCGACCTTTTACATTCATATTTCGTTAAGTTTAAAACCTACCAAAATTTCGAAAACTGTTTTTGGGATTTACAAACCGGATCTTTTGACTTAGGTCTCTTTATAAATTTCGACATCAAAATGTTTACCTACTCAAAATATTTAATTTGATTTTTAATTGGTATATTTTTGTTAGCTATAACTTATTTTTTTGTACAAGCAAATTTATTGTTATTTCAAATTTCAAGTCAATATTATGTAGTAGTTGGTGAGATATTAAAGATTGAAAAAACGACAGAAAAAAGAGAGACCATAAGGGTTTTGAAATAGACATGGATTAGGTTCGATTCGTGCGTCGTCTTTTGGAGTAAACAACCAAATGAGTGCCGATTCGTGCGTTCTGCTAGGCAGCGTAAAAAGTACCTAAACCTTTTGGTTCGATTCGTGCCTCGAGTACATTATATTTATTTACAACAAAATTTTAACCATAGAGTAGCTAAAGATTCAGATGTCCCATTATAGTTATTTAAGGTACCTTTCATTATTCATTCTACATGTGTGGCTTTGCAATAAAAATAAGAGTTTGTGTAAATATAATGTTTATTTTAAATATATACCTATGGATAAAATGTGATGAAAATGCGATGGCGCTTACTATTAAGCTATTTAAGCTTAATTTTAAGGAAATATTGATATCAAAATTCTGTACCTGTCCTTTGTATTTAAGTAGATATCAGTTAAAATAATAAAAAACACCAAAATATTGAAAAAGTTACTCTTAACATTGTTTTTATTCTTATCACAGTATTTTTTATCTAATGTTATTCTTTAGATTACAAACATTTACTGAATAAAAATTTTGAATCAGCTTTTTACAACTAATTATCAACAATCAACGAGTTTAACAGTAATCAGTCTTAGTAGTTATTTGTCTTTAAGCTAAGATTGTAATTATAACTAAAGATTAGTAAATAAATTATAGTAAAAAATAAAATTCCTCAAATATTTTCGATGTAGATCCGAAATCAGTAGAAAATCTTTGCTTGCATTGTTGTAATTTCTTCTCAATTTCTATGAGGCACGGATCAATTTCACAGCTGAGCGTGTGTTTTCCTTGTCTCACAATTGTATAAGCACTAGTTGTTGTAATAGAACCACTACACATGAGATCAACACAGGTCCGCCTCTTTGTTCCATATTTATTTTCAATTTTAAATTGGTATCAATGTGCTAGGCCCGGAATCCGCCATAATGCAGGAGATATAATTTCGCGAGTAAATAGACGTCTTATCTCTTCCTTACTTGTTTTGCAAATGACTAATTAAGCCAAACAAAAATTTTGCAAGTACGGAGAGTGTGAGTGAAACAACCCTACTAATCCCTATTGTTT
This sequence comes from Eupithecia pulchellata, assembly GCA_963931895.1. NCBI lineage: Eukaryota > Metazoa > Arthropoda > Insecta > Lepidoptera > Geometridae > Eupithecia > Eupithecia pulchellata. The sequence goes on from OZ007540.1 coordinate 4,165,293, forward strand.
TATAGCTGTTTGACGAGTGGCGGCGGCCAGCCGGCTTATCAGTGCAACGCAGGTAGCTATGGCTAACCAGACTAACCAGATAGGTAGTAAATGTGATTTAAAATTTTTAAGCGTTTGCCACTTCTGTTTTATTTATCTATATTGATGGTTTTACTTGTTCATGATATTAATACATACTCGAGGCACGAATCGAACCAAAAGGTTTAGGTACTTTTTACGCTGCCTAGCAGAACGCACGAATCGGCACTCATTTGGTTGTTTACTCCAAAAGACGACGCACGAATCGAACCTAATCCATAGACATGTATAACTTACCTACCTGTAATCGAACAGCGAAACGAATTCCTTTTTTTAAGTCGGTTAACATACTCAGGTACCTAGTACGTAGCTACATACCTAGTTTATTATGGTGCCAATACCATAAAAATGCGGTCAAAACCAACGGCTAAACATATAGCACAGCTGGCTGGCGTACTCGTGACCTAGGGTTGCCAGTGCTGCCACACCGTACTTTATAAAGTGATTGTACGTTAATTTGGTAAAAAAATAAATATCGCCACAAAGTCTACAAACTATAAATACTATAGTAGCATTAAGCTGAGGTGTCCAAGAGTCCTGTAAGGTTTAAAGGAAATAAAGCACTTTGATTTTGATTTTGGTGGGACCTTTTGGCTCGCGCCGCTACAGCATGTAGCAAGGGTACTCGTAATCTACTGAGTGTAAGTCTTGCACTCGATAGCTTACTTCATTCTAGTATTTAGTATTAGTTTGCATAAGCATTCGTATAGTTATTTTATTATTGTTTTTCTTCTGAGCTGTAACTGGGTTATTCCAATTAATTTTTCTCTATCTCTATACGATTGGTCCTAATTATCACAAATTTTGGGCATCAGTTACTAAAATCTGGATTATTTTGCAGCTCGCACCCTTTTCCAGTATCGCTCATTGCTATGGTTCTATTCTTGCCATACAGTCAGAAAAAAATTCGTGATACCCTCCGCTCGCTGTTATATCTTTTCTGTTTATTTCCTTGCCATTTCAATTACCTACTGCTCTAGTCTAAAAACTAGTAGAAACTCAATTTTTACATTGCGTAATTTTTGTAAAGTAGGTACGTAAGAATAAGAATCATTTATTTACATAAAACATGAGTGTTAACATGGTGGTGTGAGCATGAAATTATGTCAACATACAGATTATTAAATAAGGATGACCTTCATGTTTTTCCACTACTGGCGTGCAAATAGGAGAGGGCACACTACCAGGCTTGTAAATGTGATGTCTTTTCTTATTATAGTAGGTACTAGTATTATACGATTCATCATATTAAAATAAAAATATCAAATAAACTAAATTAATAAATTCTAATAGGTTTACAACATCAAAATTTGGCAAATAAAAATCACTAACACTATAATAATTAATAACATTTCTCTATGAGTACATTCTTGAGTCTATTTTTATATTTATTGGAATTATCACAGTTGCCGCTCAGTGGTAATAGTACTTCCAAGTTGCTCCTATTTTAATTTACTGCAATATTATAATATTAGACGTACGTCATAAAAAAGTGGCAATGGCAACCCTAGCGTCACAAACCCAGAGTGACTCGACGAAGCGACGCCGACGCAGGGGGTTCGGGGGGCACCGGCCTCGCCGCGCCACACCACAATAGTTCCATTCCAAACTCAAACTGAGACAGGCGACAGTGTTTGAAAACAAAATGAACGGGAAAAGTGTTGCCTTATTCATCGCCTTGGTTTTGGCTTTTGTTGATGTCGGTAAGGTTATAGATATTTTGTCAATTAACTCCCAATATTTATCAATCTTGTGGCCATATTCGTGTCATTTTTGTTTTTATAGTCCTGTAGGTATCATCGATATTCGTTTTCCTTCTCACAAACGCAAGCGTTATTTTTATCGAGATAAATAAAACAGAGGCACCCACATTTGATTCTCGGTAAACTCAATTCGCGTTTGACTAGGTTTTTTTTATTATCAGCTAGGAGAACTTAGTGCTGTCTACCTAGATTAAATAGGTGGTAAGTATTTACCAACTAGGTACCTACCGAGCTATCAGGTAAGGATATCTAAGATAGCCATAGCCATGCTGTAGGTAACAGTCGATAAAAATAAACCGGTCTGCACCTAGGCACAGATAAGTCCTGTAGGTAGGTAGGTCAACCTTTTATCTGCAACCGTAGTAGGTATTGTACCTACCTACCTTCGGTGCTATATAAAATGTCTGCATATAAACATTGCCCCCGAAATAGGTATAACTTTCGTGGATTTACTTTATTTACTTATTTGATAGGTTAATGACTACCTACCTTTCATGCAATGCTCTATTTTTAATTAAATCTGTAAGTTTAATTTATTTAGGTACCATACTTATCTCTTTTAGTTAAAGATGATTATGTTGATAATAATATTTCACCAAGACATTTGGATTTTGGTGTTGATAGTTGTTTACAAACATAGTACTTACATAGGAATACATTGTAAAACGAATATTTAAAAAACACACAGTGGAGACCAGTGAGTTACAAGTACTAGAAATAGTACTTAGGTACTTCAATGGTGAAAAACATGACTGTTGAATTTATAATTTTTTTTTAAAACTTCCTGGTTACCTGTCATCATTATTTTGTAAAACAAATTGGACTAAAATATCAAGATCGAATGCTAAGGCTTATTACCGTTCTTACAGCATTATTGGTACCAATACCAATGTTTTATATTGCGTACAGTTTTTCTTCAGTGAACGTACCTTTTGAAATAACAATGTTATTTTTCTAATCCTGCGCCACCGCGCGTTTTTCCACGCTTTTTCCTGTCGACAGGCGCGTTGACAGTGACAGCTCAACGGTTACCACACCTATTTTTTTTAATTTACGTTTTCCCTACTGCAATAAATGGAGGTTCATGGTTTGTTGATGTTATCAATTTCTATACCTACTACCTAAATAGGTTGCCGGGTTCCCGGCAAATAAATACCTAGGTTAGGTATCTACTAAAGTCGTTGGCCACGCAAATACCGGGTAAGTAAGCAATATAAAAGGCACCTAGGCAAGTATGTAGATAGGTACCATAATAACGGCCATTAGAAATACAAAATACCTGCGTATTCTTAGGTATTACTAACATATGTAAACCTACCATGTTGTATTGTTTCGGAATATTTCGCTAAAAGTTACTTATTTATTCCGTGCCATGCCTAGCCTAGCCTACAACCGTTAGAAGTCCAAGGTGAATGAGATCATTTTATGACGCCTAAATAGAAAGATGGCGACCGATGACATCATAGTTTGCCAACTATCTACTTGTAAAGGGAACCTGCTTTCGATGCGGGTCGCGAATTCGGCACCATTTCGCGTTGGTTATGTATACATTATATTAATATACTTACTGTAATGTATAATATAGTAAGCTACCAGTTAGCGCTTTGAGTTAGCGAGAATTATATGTAGGTAGGTATACTAAAATATTATGAAGGTGAAAGATTTAAAAAATTCTTTCATACAGTAATACGGGCCACCTGCTTATTCCTGATGAATGACTAGACCTATACAACTAGGTCTAGTCTATAAGTACTGTACTAGTAAGTACTAGGTCTATAGTATACATATATAGTACTAAAGTAGGTCTACTAGTCTATTATAGACTCTATAGACTAGACCTACTAGAGGCTATATAATATTTTCAATGAGTTAGGAATCTGTATGAAAACTTGAAAACCTTTGTAACTCAACGTGTGTAAAAACATATATTTTTTTATGCTAAGGCGTATGAAGCACCGCTCAAAAAATATATTTATGCCTTCATTTCAATAATGGCCGGCCTATTTAATATGCTTTAGTAGTTAGTCGGAAAATTGTATAGATTGATATAAAATATATCGTTCTATGCATTGCTATGATTTATGACTATGTATATACATACCATAGCTACGTATCTAATGGTCTAAATAAATACCTATCCAGCTATCTAAGTAGGTTTGTCTGCCTACTTCCTTCCTTGTATTGATTAGAGTTATTTGTAAATTAAGTTTAGTAGGTAAATCAATTAACAAAATATTAATTTAAAAAACTTAAAAGTAAATTAAGTTTTGGTCCCATCTATATGATCAGATGCTGAAGGCATTATGTTTACACACGGTCTTCACACTCTACATTATGTATCATAGATGGTACTAATTATTATATACAGGAAAAACCTGTGCGAAATACAATCATTTTGCGTCATTTAGAGCATCATTGTTCATCTATTCCTTGATGATTCACAACTACACAAGTAACAACAAAATAATATGTCTTTGTACCTTGTTTATTTGACATTGACATCCTTATTGATTCACAATACCTAGCTGTTTACACCAAGTTATCAAATACCTACTAGTGTTCCGCCCAGCTTCGTACTTGTATTTAACAAAAATTTAATTTTTCATGCAGACCCCTAACTTTTAAGGAAATATTCTATAGTCTATGTTCATCAGGGAAAATATTTCCTCATTATAATATCTCAAATTCTAAACAAGCTGGTTGCCCGCGGTTTCACCCGCGTAACTCCCGATCCCGTGGGATTTTAGGGAAATAAAGTGGCCCATATGTTATGCCAGGTCATAAACTATCTGTGTCGGTGTACCAAGTTTCATCAAAATCCGTTTAGTAGGTAGTTTTTGTTTTTAATATTAATTATATTAATATTATAATATAGTAGAAAAATGCTGGAAAATCCAAACAGCATCATCTAGCCCCAAGCTAAGCAGAGCATGTGGTATGGGTAATAGATGAGTATTAACCTGGTCTGTGGTTATGAGTACTAGATGACGTATTACGTAGATAGATATGTTTTATTTTACACCGTATTTTACATTACATACATCTGCCGATCCTGGAACCGAACCCGCAACTTCCTGCGAGGTAGACCTACCCATCGCCACTCAGAGATCGTCAAAGTACCTATAACAGGACAAAACGAAACGCTTATTTAATATTTCTTCAAACACATGCGCATGATAATAAAATTACGAATCGTATTTGTACCTAGTAGGTTAGTACCTACCTAACTAATTTATGTATTTAGAAAACAGTATAACATCATTACAGGTTTTTAACCCCAAGGCGATTGTAAGTAGGGAAATATAAAAACATAGTTACCAATCTAAACATTTGGTTTCTATAACTACCTGTGTAATCTGCAGGAGTTTCGAGTTTTTTTAGAGTTTTTTAATTATTCGGAAGGATTGTTCATCACGTTTATTTCTCTTTTTCCAGGATCCTGCATAAAATGCTACCACTGCAATTCACAAAGCGACTCCAAGTGCGCAGTTTCATTGACATCAGCTATTCAGCCTCTGGTAAGTTACCCTCAAAAGTTAAGTTTTCTCCTTATGTTATTTGGATGATGGTATTTATTCTTTTATTAATTTTATTTATTAATTCTATCGCCTACTTCCGCTCGATGGAGACCAGCTGGGTGATGATAGGTCTCAAGGGAGGAGACAAGTCTCGCCCTTTCGAAGGACAACCATTATAGTTAAAGTTTTATTTTACTATTTTTCTAGGTATGATTATTTTTATTTATGAATAAGTATTATAGGCATTTTTACTTTAGAAACACTAGCGGTCCTCCCCTGATTCGCACGGGTATTTAACAAAAATTTAAAATCTTTACACACCTTGGGTTACATTATTAATGTTTTTATATGGGTCCTTAAATTTTTGAAAATATTCTATAGCCTATGTTCATCAGGATGTAAGATTCTAAAAGCAAAATAATTTTTAAAATTTATCCAGTAGTTTAGAAGCCTATTAAATTCATTACAACAAACAATCGTAATATATCTTCCCTCATTATAATATACGTACCGGATAATGTGTCTTACCTTTCGGCGGCCAAACATGCAATAGTTCATAGACGTGTCTACCCTTTTAACCCCACATGAATAAAAAAAGGGTTAAAAAGACCCACTTGGCTGCCCTGTTTGACCCCACGTCTTTTATTTTCAGGATTGCGAGTCAGTGAATTCCAAGGAGTACAACAATCAATACCTGAACCCCTTGCTGCCTGCAGAGCAGTTCAGAGGAATTGATGGAGAACCAAAATACTGCCACAAACTTGTGCTTGGTAAGTTAAAAGTACTCCTACAAAATCATTTTATTTATGGCACATGCACGCCTATGAAGTTCCCTAGTTATTGAGACAGTATGGAGCTGAGACTGTATGACAAAATGAAATAAATAACCAAATATAACATAGACACATTTAATCACTATAAAAATTAATGCGAATCAACTAGAAAAATTGGTATCAGCACTTTGGTACCAAAGTTTCGATTTTTCGCCCAAAAAATATGTAATAGTGATGCCAGTAAATTTTTCATAAATTGAAGATAATACCAGAATTTATTTATAAAAGTAAAATACACACGTCCTTGTTCATTTTATTTAATGATTATTCTTTATTTTTATTACCAGAAAGAGAGGTAAGTGCCTAGGTAGTATAGAACTTTTAGTACCTACAGCAACTGTGTCTGTTTTACGGACAATTGTTATAAAAATGCCGTGTGGTGCCGGCATAGAATTACACCACCCCAACTCTTCCCGTGGGTGTCGTAAGAGGCGACTAAAGGAAACACACCGGGGGGCGGGCAGCAGCACCTTCTGCAGAACAACTACACCGAACTGCGATCCCCAACCCGCATGCCAGCGTGGGGATTATGGGCAATAACCCCTAAATAATGATGCCATCTATGGCGCTCATTAGGGGAGGCCTATGTCTATTATAGGCTGGTGATGTTGATGATGATGTTGTTATAAAAATAAGTGAATACAAAATCAACAACAGGCGCTTGATCCAACTGAACTACTCACTCAATCAAATCGAATCATTTATTTGCCGAATTCATTATTCGTATTGTCTAGTTACCATTGGAGGATACTACCAATCTGTCTACATAGTATACAACCTACAAGTTTTTCTCTTGCGCTCTACGCACTGTGTTAGTAAATCCAGCATTATGTTTTCATTGTTTGCGTGTTATTTATTTATATATTTATTACAGAATCTGGCACCGTATTCCGTACCTGCCTAGATGGAAGGAGAGACGACAAGGAGGCAACTTGCAAGTCCATCTTGGAAGGAACAAAGAACAGCAAACCTGGGTACAAAGTCAAGCAGTGCTTCCAGTGCGACAAAGACGGCTGCAACGGCGCTGGATCGCTAGCTATCTCCGTCCCTCTCTCCCTTTTAGCCTTCTTCGTCACTTACTTACTGTACAAACAGTAAAATATTTCTTTCGTTGTTTTTATTTGTATACCAGTTATCGTATAGATTTGCACAGCTTCTATGTCGCCAACAGTGCCTTCAGTAATCGAAAACAGAAACTCTGTACTTAAGTAAGATTGAGAATGACGTCATCTCAAATTGTATGTAATGCTGATCGCAAACGCAATGTAAGTGTATGTTATAAAGATTGGTTTATCCTACCTTTACAATGTCCAAAGCACTAGGAAGTTTATGTCTTTTATGTTGTTTCAAAAACTAAGTGTAAGTGGTCGTACATAACAATCTGGCTAATAGACTGCAGTTTGCTAATTCAAATGTTTTCTGTGTTTTGAATAACAATTAAAACAAAAGAAAATTAATTAATCAGCGGCTGAAATATTTTCAGCCGCGCTGATTGGTTGATTTTCTTTTGTTGAGGGATCAGGATTGAGTACTTCTAAATTATCCATGATTTAAAAAAGTGTAAGAATAAATATTATCTTTATATACCCTACACTTTAATTTTCTGATTCTGGTTTTTCCTTACTTAACCCTAGTATTTTCAAAACTGCAAAACACAGCGTTTTGTATGTCCATCCTCTATGTATTGTGGGTTGGTTGAAATAATAGTTTTTTCTATAAAATTTCGTCTATTCAAGGACACAGGTATAAGGGATTACATTGGTTCAACTATATTCTATAATGCTAACTAGGAAATGTGTTCGCGAAGTAACCCGCGTACTTAAGCAGTAGAATGACTGCTTGGACCCTTTGCAAATTAAATTACTTAATTGTTGTAAGCAAAAATATCGACTACTTTAATATAAGGTGTGTACAAGCGCTTTAGTTTATGATACAATGTACCGGTTAACAATCTACCTACTATAGTGAATAATCCGTGTATAGTGAAAAAAAATTACTTGTCTAAGTGCTTTTTTTGTAAGCCTAAAGAAATAAAGTTATTGGCAGGTTATCTGAAATCTTATAGGAAAATGGCATATATGAAACCTCATTTTTATTAAATTAGCATTTAACGTGATTATTTGGTTAACTGTAATGTTTTTCTGTGATGAGTAAAGGGCAATAGGGAATAATAGGGCTTATTTTGATGATTTAATAATTTACTTGTTTTATAGTCTGTAAGCCAAATTATAATTAACCTACTTACCTACTTTATCTTAACAAAGAAGCCAAGGTTTCTATTTGTTCTAACAACGTGAAGTAAACTGAAAATTGTTGTTTTTTTTTACAAATTTTTGATATAAAATATATTTGTATCAGTAATTTAGTGCATAATACCCACCCCATTACTATGTGATAAAACCTACTTAAAGGTTCGGTTTTTATGTAATTTACATATAATTAAACTGCACAATATAAAAACTAACAAAATAAATCGTGTTTTATTTATGGTACCAGCCCGACATAATCTAGAAATACCTTCATTTTACAACCCCTCAAAGAAGTTTTTTGAAACCTTTATACTTAGGTACAGAAGGCGTCGAGAATATTTTTTTTTTATCAGGAAACGTAATTTTTTATATACCTCTAATGTGATAAGGTTTAACTACATACATATATTTAGAATGAATGAATGAATGAATGAACACTTTATTGTACCAGAGTGCCAGTACCAATTTTTATTGGTACTGGCAGTCTGGTAGTGTTAAAAGCGGTTCTGCTTCACCAACACATTGCTGTGAAGGTAAGGAAGAAAAATTCCTCTACATAATATTTTCATTATTTACTAAGTAGGTAGACGCAATCACATAGGTTATCTTTGAAGAGGGAAAGCTATTTGCGATAGTGGTGAAGTGTTTGATCCATATCGGAAGACTCATATAAATGCAACATACATGGTGTGCAAAATATTACAAATAGATAGAAAGAATAAAAAATACAAAAAATACTTTATTATACCCCACACAGAAAGAAAACATTACAAACAGATGCTTAAAGTAAAGGGCGCCCTTATCGCTATGGATGCTGGACAATCTACACAACACCATGAAACTAAGCAGAGCTTTAGGGTTAGGTACTGTATAACTTGTTAAGTTATTTTATCAAATTGCTGTTTCTTATTTAACTTACATAGAGAACACTCAAAACACCCAACAAATGTTTTATATAAAATTAATACTATGGAATTTGTCATTTTACCGGGCTTTATAAAAAAATACAACTTAATAAAATACAACAAAGAAAATTAGAGGTACAACTCAATAACCAAATTAGAATAAGTATTAACAATTGAAATAATTTAGCTAACTCAAATTCAAGCTTAACTGATGCATATCAATACCAGCAGTTGGAAGTGTAGGTACCCGAGATGGACGGCCAAATGTAGACAAAAAACTTAATTCAGAAAAGAATAATGCGCACGGGGAAAAAACAATCCATAATACGAATTTAAGTAGATAGAATATAAATAAATAATACTGGACAATTCACAGCGTCATTTAGCCCCAAACTAAGCATGAGCTTATGTTATCGATACAGGTTGGTATAATATTTATTTCGTATTTTATTATACCACATTCTTGCGACCTAATGAGGTATACTGTATGTAATGTAATTTTTTAACCGTAGTTCTCTTTTTGTTATAGTCATAAAAAATTACAGGACCTGCGTTGTCATGTAATTTTTTATCTTTCTTTAATATCTTAGAAGAGATCTCATACTCCGGAGGTTTCTGAATGATATGTAAGAAAACTAATTCATGGGTAAAAACATAGGTATGCTGCACTGATTATTCTAGGTACTTAATAATTGACACTGTTTCGAAGTAAGTAATAGGTCAGTTCATTAAATTAAGTTTATTACATAAGTGTTCAAACGAAAGTTACCCGAAGGCGTACTTTAAATTTTGGATTTGCCTTGCAGCTGTTATTTCTTTATTAACACTAAATATTTTTTTTGAAGAAAGTTCATGTAAGTTAGTAGACGTATAATATAATAAGAAGAATAATTCTGAGGTATTATAATACATAAATCTAAACTACAATTTGACAGTGTTTTGAAGAGTGTTTACGTAGAATAGGTGAGTGCACAGTTTGCTAAATAAAAGTTTTTAAAGTTTTCTATAGTTTATTTAGAACTTAACCCGTTCGCCATTAATACCTGAGGCATAATACCCGGTACGTAACAGGACATACTTGCCCAAAAGGTGAAATGAATGCTATTAATTTTCATATTTCAAGAACATCCTGTAAAACATAATGAAGTTTTCCCTTATATTAAAATTACAGCACAAACATTAATTTATGTTAGTCTCTAACAGTTACCCACAATGGAAAAGATATTTTGCCTCTTTTCTGTTCTATTACTGAGTGGCCTAGTTGGAGGTAAGTATCACCCACAGATTAATTTATTTTACTTATTATAATTTAACCAAAAATGTATTGTTTCTTTTGAGTTTAAGTAAAAGAAATAGTCTTCCGCTGTAAATGTGATTAAGCCTAGCTCTTTATCTGTTTATTAAAAAAAATAGTGTATACTTCGGAAAAATTCCATGTGAAATGTTTTTAAACGAACCTTCTATAATATACTAAATATAATTTAGTAGTCGTGTAATTTTAATATTATATTTATATGCTTTGTGGATTTGACATCTTCTATTCAATAAATTTACCTGAAATTCTACACCAGGCTCGTGAATTTATTTCTTTTGTGGAGGTTCATTTACAAGCGGTCACCTTAAACGCAAGATTTGCCCTTTGTCTGCGCACCTGTTATGTCCCCAAGGAGTACTAGCACAGGGCCTCACAAAATCACGGGCCGTCGCTTTTCATGTTCTGTGAGCAAGCAGTAAATGCATTGATGATATCCCTTATGTTTCAGTGAACAGCTTAGAATGCTTTGTCTGCTTCAACTGCACCACACCGAGCGCTGATGATTTAAGAACATGTGGTGAACCGGTTACTACGACACAACCCCCCACAGTACCCTCCACAACTGGTATCCCCTCTTCACCCTCAACCACAGCACCGTCAACCACAACCACATCATCTACATCAACTACAACCACGTCATCTACAACCCCGTCAACCACAACTACATCATCCACAACACCGTCAACCACAACTACATCATCCACAACACCGTCAACCACAACTACATCATCCACAACACCGTCAACCACAACTTCATCATCCACAACACCGTCAACCACAACTACATTATCCACAACACCGTCAACCACAACTACATCCACAACCACAACAACTGAAGCTCCTGTAGACCCCCCTGTGGACCCCCCAGTAGACCCACCAGTGAGCCTAGGGCCAGAAGGCAGATGGAAACGGAATGTTATCTCCCCTGTGGCTGTCTCTAGTGTTTCACAATTTGAAGACGTTGAATATGTTTGCTACAAGGTCACAGCTGTTTGTAAGTACCTTTAAAAAATACAAAATATTTTTTTTATAAAAATGTACCTAGGTACATGTAATCAGATAAATTACAAATGAACGATGAGGCTGCTATAGTTATAAACTGTGGAGCAGCCCCATTGCCCGACTCCTAGGCAGAACAAAATATATCTAAGACTAGCGGCCCGCCCCGGCTTCGCACGGGTATTAAACAAAAAATTCAGAAAATTATACAAACTAACACATTAGGTTTCACAGTTTTCATACGGATCCATTACTTTTTTTAGCAGCATTGGGGTTTTTGACATTGACTTGACACTCCATAACTGACACTGGCCGTAAAGAAAGAGCAAGCACATATATAGCGCACGGTTTAATTATTGAAGTTTTCATGCGGATCCCTAACTTATTTGAAAATATTATATAGCCTATGTTCATCACGGAAAATTTAGGATTCTAATGGTGAAAGAATTTTTCAAATCGGTATAGTAGTATCGGAGCCTATTCAATTCAAACAAACAAACAATCAAATCTTTCCTCTTTATAATATTAGTAAAGAAATACTTTCGTGAGCTGTACATTATAATATCACAAATTATCTCAAGTTTTCATAGCAAGTAGGTAAGTAGATTAACAAGGGAAAAAAAAAGTAAAAAAAATATATTAAAAACAATTCAATGACCATTTTTAAACACTTGGCACCTTCACCTGTTTTGGCAATGCAATTATTTCACATAATATATTATAATTCAACAGTTTGTTATACTCATGTACCAACCTAAAGCTTGCTTATTTCAGTTGAAAGAAACAAAAGCTGTTGACTTTAATACCTTTTATTATTAATAAAAAATAAATAAAGTTACATGTTGACTCTAATTTTTTTTCAGTAAATAGTGAAACTGTCATCGAAAGAGGTTGCGCACCGGAAGTCATTAACGAGAAGGAACTATGTGAAAATGACGTCATCAAAAACGTCACCACAAGCTGCAGTACTTGCAAGACAGATAAATGCAACGGCAGCTATGCTGTTCAGTTTTCAACAGTTTTATTGGCTGCAGCTTTAATTGGAGTGTTGTTTTCTAAATAAAATATACTAAGTTTTATATATCCATATGAAATTATTCAATTTATTTAATTCAGGATGGAAAGCCAACAGCGTATACAGATAGTAGTTTTATAGAAACTTAGGTATATAATATACTTATTGAATCAAGTTATAATATAAGTATAAACTTATAACAGGCGCAGACAACATTGTTCAAAATATAAACAATAGGTACCTACTAAATTAAATGATTGAGATCAAAGTTATACGTTTTAATATTTAAAAACTTTTTAAAGTTAATTAAGAGTTGGTAGAAAAACACAGATTATAGGAACAATTGAAAAAAGTTCTAGCAATAAAATCTTATACAAACTTAACAAAACATAATACTTAACATGAATAAACATTGATTAAGCACCGATACAAAAGATTTCAACGCGTATCCTACCTATAATTTGCATTGATATTCAATTAACATAAGTTTTGCAACTTTTTTAAAATTATGCTAAGAACTACATGGTCAAATCTAATAAGACCAAACCAAAAAATTCTTATCCAATACTTGAGTGCAAAAAGTACCCTCTACTAAGAATCGAACTGCATTAAAAAATCGAACATTCTTCCTGAATCGCGCAAACGCTATTTTTCTACAACTTGAGGGATATAGTCAAGTTGGCGTTTGGGTCTTGGGTGTCCGTGTATACTCGGTGAACCAGTAGGGTTAGCTGGCCATAAGTAACCTGATCGCCAGTGTTTCCGATTCCAGAGAGGCATTACTTTTGAAAGTAAGAGGTGTATCTGGATCGGCCCTGGTTGATCTTTCATTAGCTGCGCGATTGCCCTGCGCATGTGGGGTTACTCCACCGTAGTATATGATTTGACATCAATTTTTTATTTAATTTTGTTTTATTTGAAATTCTGTAGGATCATACCTAAAGCACCTAGGGTTTCTTTATTTTTCTGTAGATTGGTTTAAGGTTTTTATTACTCCATATTTTTATTATATTTTAATATGATATATATATTAATAACAATGCTGCAAAAGGAGGTAATCGTAAATAATGAAGCTACAATTACATAGGAAAATTAAAAATTATTTAGACGTCATTATCGCTTGCTTGTCCTAAATATGAAGCGATCAGACGAACAAATGATGATTTCAGATTTCAATAATTTTATTTACTTAGACACTTAGACAAGTCAAATTGCACACAGTTAATTATTATAAAATAAGGTGTTATTGAATTTCTCTTCACTTCAATTCTATGTCCACTAGTGGAAGAAGTAAAAAAGAAACCAACAGTACAGTCATATTATGACTAAGGTGTCTAACATGTTTGTTTTGTCTAAATCTAATTTTGTTGTGATTTATATACATGATAATAATTATTTATATATGTAGGTATACCTATAGCTAAGCACCACATTCAATTTCTTATATGCTATTGTCGATGTGGAATGGAGCGATGCGATGCGTTCTGAACGCGCTACGCAAAAAATATGTCGTTGTTAGGTACCTAATGTAAACAACCATTGCATTAAAAGGAATGCATCGCTTTTCAACAAACATTGCTATTTCTTTTTATATAAAAATAGATTTTCAGCCCTTCGGTAGATAAATAGGAACCATACAATAAAAACCATCGCAGTTCATTAAGCTGGCCAGTACCCAGGCCATGGCTTTTTAAACAAAACGATATTAAATACCCATTAAAAATTATTCAAGAGCAAAATCAAACACTCAGGCGTCGACGCCACTACCCAAAGTGTTATTTGGGGGATAAACCTAAAATTATATAGGATGTCTTAGTCACCACAATCAACTGAAGTGCTAATTATTCAAGATAACAATCTTAGCAAATCCGCATGTACACCTACTATCAATGAAGTGATATGGTTACTAAAGCAACCTCATTACTCATTGCCAGGTGACAACCGAGCCACAGCTATCAGGTTCGAGAATGTACTACTCATCATTGACTCTGAAAGTAGCATACGACCAGGGGTTGATTTCTGTTATAAATAATCGCTTTAGTATGAAAATGGCATCAAATAATATATTCGATAGTGGGTGCTGTGCTATTTGCACGCTGATATGGCTTGGTGACCTTGCTACTTTTGACATGCTTATGCTACCCTCCATCAATGCGACAAAAATTATGTCATTCTGCAACGATTTTTGTTATGATGATACGATTAAGTTAGCGGAAATCAGCCCCAGAGTGCATTAAGTTTTTTGATATAGAGTAGTGTACAGAGAACTTTAAGGTAAACCCCCTCAGCTGGCAAATCACCAAAATAAAGGTGATTGTCATTTAAGGGAAGTCTGGCAAGCCGCCATATTTCGGCGATTGTGTGGTGCTCGTAATAAAGTTGAAATTAAAGTATAAAACTATAATAATCATAAATTTTTATATTTACTTCTCATTGGCCAGTATAAGGATCGTAGGTAAAAACATGTTGTAATAAAGACATTAAACACTCGTTATGACTAATTAATGAGAGATTTTATGAAAATGTGTCATACCTAAGTAAAAACGGTATTTAGGCAGTGCTTGATAATGATAACCATATCTTCAACGGGGGATACCCACTGTCTTGTCACTTTTAATGAATTCTTACCTACCTACAAAATAGTATTGGCATATTATATGAATAAAGTGGCGTAGCATATACAGGGTACAACAAGAATATTACCGAAAAATGAGTGGGGGCAATCAGACCATGCCTTAGAATATATTTAATGAAAAAAAACGCGACAAAATTGCTGACCTACCAGCACTTTTTGTTTTTTTTCTAGGTAGTTACCCATAGAGTTGTACAACACTATTGAAACATATCTAGCTAATTATTTCATTGAAATAAGCAAAACAACAATTATCATAAAATAACAGTAATGTAGGTATACACCAGCAGTGTATAAAACCATACCTGCCAGATTTTTTAATTTTGTTGGATAGAACACAAAACAATACACCCTATATTTATATAGCAACAGATTTGGTTACTATTAGGGATCATTCTTTGAAAAGAAATGCATAATTACAGTGTGAAAAGAAATGCCTTACCCACGATACAGGTTTATCCTAGTGTGGGGATCAACAATGTAATAATTTTAAGTCTTTTAAGACTTAATAACGTTTATTTTTCAATAAACGTTATTATTATTATTGAAAATCAAAAGAATAAGCCATTATAAAAAACTTTGTTCGAATACTCTGCTGAGATTCATGTAATTTATTATTTATTGTATAGAGTAATATTACAATCTTTTTGACAACTGGTGTTTTTGCCGCTAGCCAACCTTTAATTCAATGGTGTTTTTTCCTGGATAGAATATCAATTCTTAATAAATTTTTTGGACTTGTTCCATGACTCCTTTCACGACTTTTCTGTTAGTCGCATGGTTTCTGATTTTGCTATCCAATCCCATCTCAGAAAGCTAATCTGTATATATTTAAATAAAATTAGGAAATTTATAAATAAAATGGGCTAAAGTGGAATGTTTGAAGTCCAACGTGTCATTAGAATCACTATGAAAAAAATACAGTAAATGGTTATTAAAAAAAAAACGGGCTTATACATGATATTAATAGCGGGTTTCAGGAATTTCCGACTCTTAAAATAGGGTATTAGCTGATGCCGTTAAGATTTTTTACCCTAAAGTTTACCCACGCAAATGAAATGGCGAGCGGGTCAGCTAGTTGTGGGATAAATTAACTGTCTATAACAATAAAGCTGAATAAAAAGGGGCACTTGATCCGACGATTTAATTAACCGATTTCGGAAAAATGAATTGCTTTTAGGGTTCCCCAATACAGAATGTAAAAAGGAACCTTTACCATAATAATAAATAACAGTAATTACAATAGTAAAATATAATACTTTTATTATTAAGAATAATAAAACTGAATGGTTTTCAAAATAGATAAATACTTACAGAAAAAGATTATCTCTATTTAAAAATAAGTGCCTATTCATTAAAGCGGAAACAAAAATTAAACCTATGATGGAAATGACGAGATTAGGCCGTAGCTGGACGTTTTATAAAGATTAAGTTAAATAAATTCTTTTAATACTTAGATAAGATTAGATTGACAAAATTCTTAAATTAAACAATTTAGATATAAACGTACTGTTGTTGTTACCTATTATTAGTATCGAACAAAGAGAGGTATAGTTATTTGTATAGGTATAAGTAGGTAGGTACCGAAGTAAGTTTTATTAACAGAACAACAGTAAAATAATCATAAAAAGAACGTTATTAAATAAATAAATAATGCTGGACAATCCACACAGCATCACCTAGCCATAAGCTAAGCAGAGCTCGTGTTATGGGTACTGGATGACTGACAAAATTAATATAATATTATTACATAGATAGATATCTATCTGGTACTCATAGCACAATCTCTGCTTGGCCTGGCGCTAGATGATGCTGTGTGGATTGTCCAGCATAATTTATTTATATGTAGAAAATAACAATTAACTTACTAAATAAAAACTAGTATTTACAATTGAAACAATTGAGCTAACTGCAGACTGTTGCGAAGAAACTAGAGGTAGCTCAACAAACTTAACTAACTCATTTCTTTATATGTACAGTATAAACCATTTCACCACATGCAACTACTTGATGTTCTGATTAGATTATAAGTAGTTAATCAATAGATACATTGCGTTTCAGACTATGTGTATGAATCATTATCATCACACAAAAGATTAATGACAAAGGAAGATATCGCTTATTATCAGCGGTTGAACACTTGACCACTTAAACAACGATTTTTTTTTGATGCTGTTGACCGCAGATGGCCATGACAGCGTTACCGGACTTTTGGCGGGCGCAGAGGGCGCCACACCGGTAAAGTTAGGTTGGGGCAACACGAGCAAGGGCCACCACTTAGGTGCGAACCTCGGCTTGGGCTTTTGCCAGATGCTGCACGTACCCTGGATTAACCATACCAACGCGGATTTATTCATAATCGTCTGCAAACTTTAAACATTTGCTAAGTAGTGTAATTTGTCACTCTGACTTATGTCAATGGAAAAAGACAGACTGAGATATTTCTAAGCAGGCTATTAGGAATAAGGAGGTATATCTTTTAGTTTATTTATGAAAATATCTTTATACTCCAAACAAAAAATTATAGTTAATACAGATTATATTGGCAAAACCAACAATTATTGGGTAAGTAGAATGACAAGTATGCCCACACCAGGTCGTGTCGTGGGAAACAATATTAAATAAATAATGCCGGACAATCCACACAGCATCATCTAGCAACAGGCTAAGCAAAGCTTGTAGCAGTCATCTAGTACCCGTAGTATTAGATGACTGATATACATAATACAATATTATTACATATAAAGATATTTTTTATTATACATAGAAAACGACCAGAACACCAACGAGGTGTTATTATATCTTTAGTTTATTATATAGTTTATTATATCCTTTATATAATTTGGTTTATTTGAATGGAAGAACAAGCATTCCTGGCAAAAGTATTTAATTTACATAAATAAAAGGATGCCCTAACGACTCTTTCGCATAGTAACTTATTTTATACAAATTTATCAATTAGTAGATAGCTATTCTGTATTCATTGATATGACAGAAATTATTATTCGTTTTGTGGTAAGCTATAAATGATAAATAGGTATATCTGTTTATCAGCATAATCGTACTCTGTCGGTGCCATTGATGCTTTGCGAATAGCCGAGAATTACGTCACGTTGAGTTATTTAAATATCATTCGCATGACTTTCGAAAAATCTAAATATACAACTCAAAGGTGACTGACTGACATAGTGATCGATCTATCAACACACAGCTCAAACCACTGGACGGATCTGGCTGAAATTTGGCATGCAGGTAGATGTTACGACGTAGGCATCCGCTAAGAAAGGGTTTTGATTAATTCTATCCCCAAGGGGATAAAATAGGGGATGAAAGTTTGTATGAAACTTTGTCAATTTTGAACAGATCGGGCTGAGACTTTGCATCCATAAAGCTACTATGACCTAGGCATCCCCTAACGCGAGCGAAGCCGCGAGCAAAAGCTAGTATGTATATAGTTCGCTGGTTTCGTGGTCGGTTTTGAAGCTCTTATGGCCTCCCTTTGTCTGTCATTTTTCCAATCTTTAATATCTCAGAATACACTGCAGTTACCTGAAATTACAAAATTATGTTATGAAGTTTTTAAGAAACAACAAACCAAAAGTACCTATTAATTTTGACATTTTAAAATAGCTTTTGAAAATTGTCTTAATTTCATAATAATTGAAATACATTGAATAGAGTCGAACATTTCACTAGTAGGTACCTACTACCAACTCCCTAATCTTCGAAGTAGCTGGTACCTGTCTAAGCCTATAGATTAGAGTAATGAATTAGACATAAAGTGATAATTTCACACAAAATTACGCTCAAAATTGAAGCCAAAAAAACAACAAATGTGTGCGTAAGCGGCACGTTATTACTGGCAAGCACACAAGTGTAATATAAATAATAATGTTGCAAGTTATTAATTTTTTTTATAAGGTAGGAAAGTTTTTACATTTAGTAAGAAGTAAATGATTATCACATTTAACACTTTTCTGTTAGATGATATTTCATTAACTTATGGGGATGGTGACCTAAGTAGGGAAACAAAAGTAAAATTATAAAATTATGTATTAAAACTATAAAATAACTGCGACCCTTGCTTAAAAAAAGTAATTTAGGTTTTTTTCATAAGGCGAAGAGCGTTTTGTTGCAAAGTTTTAATTTTTTTTGTAAGTACGCGTTGAAGCGCACATTTGTTCTAATCAGGGCAGTCGAATCTTCGGGCATTTTTCCGAGACAGAAACTGCGCCCAAACCTACCCCAACTAACACTTAGGCGCTAAGACAAGAGCTATATTAGATGTATAAGAGCGCTAACCAGATCTTACAGTTATTAATAAGTGTTACTATTTGGAGTTAGAGCGCACTATAACTCCTCTATACCCCCGAATTGGGCACACTTTTATATCGCCTTGGGTTATTTAATGGCTGTACAACAGAGTTACAGATTTGGTTTAGAGGTATAATAGAGCTATTAGAGAGCTATAATAGCGAAAACTGAAACTACAAGAGATAAAAACGCGATAAATAAGCGGAAGTTAAGTCCTTTAGTGGTACAATAGATTAATATAGCGTTTATTAACTCTTTGGGTGCTTTGAGGGCTGCAAATAGGTGACTACTAACTCTTTAAGGGGAACAACAGAACTACAACGTCACTCACTATGTCTTTAGGTGGAATGAGGGTGGCAAATGGGTGATTATTAACGCTCTGAGCTCCAAAAGGTATCTATAAGAGCTATAAGGTTCTTAAATTTTAACATCACGATATTCTTTTTTTATCAACAGAATAATTACTTCTAGTTTTGTGTGCGTAAAATGTTTAGATATTTATTAATCCAAAAGGGCGCCTCGTTTGTGAAACTGAAATGAAATCGTTTAGTTCCAACTTATTGACTACAGGAGAGGTTGATTTTTCACTGCGAACGTAAGTACATTGTGATTAAGTATATGTATTATTAACAAATTATTCAAGCGCCCGATGACTAATGTCTCTTTACTGAAAATAAACAATGTATTAGATATGGAGTAACATAAAAGTTTTCGAAGAATCGAATAAAACATTGTTTATTCCAGTTTAAAGTATCGTGCTAGTCGTAATTAATACACATAATGAAGCATAAGTAAAATACTTTATATAAATCATAGTTGCTTCTGTTTTTATAACCTTAGTCAGATCAATTCGCAACCTTTAAATGGTGGGCAAACAAATTTAGGGATCCGTAGTACTGTCTGTCCGTAGCTTTTTGAGTGACATTCATTACACTTCTATTTTACAGTAACGCGAAAGTAACGCATACTGCTACTTTAAAACCACTCAAAAATAAGAAAAAGGTCCTTTATATCATGTTTATGTTTAAAATTTATCAATTATTTAGAAATCAGATATAGATTTCTGTGTTAGGCTTATAAGTACTTATGATAGGATGCCGGCATAGTAGATTCAATTTTATGTATATATTTTATTCACTGTATCTTTTCTCTCTCCTCTCATTCATCTCCTTCATCCTCCTTCATCTCCTCTTTTCAGTGACGTCATGAAATAACTTGTATTTTAATTTCAGAATGCCGTACACAACAATTGTACAAACTATAGAAAAAGGAAAATATGTGCTGTGTACTGCATGCTCCATCGGATCCATGGAAACATAATAATAGTACTAAAATGGCCTAAATGCAATGCGTTAAAACTTGTAAAATCTACAAACACCTTACTACAACTTGATGGGCGACGAATAAAGTGTCAAGTAAAAATAAGAAATATTTCAACTTATGCAGAAGCTGAACGCGAATTAGATTTTTTGTTATAACGATATGAAAACGTGTAAAACTTGACAAAAAAAAAAACAAAGAGAAAGATGATGTTGATAAAGGACTTGATAAGTCGGAAGGCGGCCTCTGCAAAAGAGACCTACTAGTACAAGCTGTAGGTCTGATTGTGAATGATATGATACAAATTAATAACCTCTTGATCTTGACTATATTTTTATTGATTTATTACTATAAATCTTGATGATAAGCTGAATTTCATGAATCTTTATCAGATAATTTTTTTGCTTTATAGTTTTTAAATGAAAAATATAAGGATTCAGTGTGATAAATAAATATATTTGAATATGATTCATTTAAAGAAAAACTAAGTTAATTTACTTTGTATAAAAGAATAAAAGAAATGTGATTGAAATATTGTGTTTAATTTGATTTATTATTTAGAAAATTATGTACGGGACCCAGATTGTCATTTTCGCAGAAAACTCCCGCTTGACTACTTCTAGTACCTACTATCACTTCGCCATTGCTCTGATATCAACAAGTGAACAAATAAGGGTTACAGAAGAGGTATTGAGATCTATTACTCTACCTAAACCTATACAGAAGTGACATTAGGCACTAGAAGTTCTATGATAGCGAAAAATGTTCCCACTGTTACAACTTTAAGTAATATAAGAGAGTATTGTACCTCTTTAGGTATTTGGTGCTATAATAACCATTGTATAAGTAATTATTGCTTTTGTACAACTTTTAGTTCTTGGCAAGAGTTCGTTAGCGCTTGCATAGCACTTTGGGGGGTTGTAGTCAGTGCTTACTTCTTATTTAGATTCTATGGTTGTGAGATTCACTTACAGCTATAAAACAAGATGCTTAGCCTGTATTATAGCGTTACAAATTGCTGCTGTATGTCTTTAACCTTTAAACTCATCTTGTTATTACCCTTAAAACTATGCTGTATAGCTCACAGTGGAATATTTTGTTAGACTACACTCTTATGTTGCCAAAAGTTGTTATTGCTGCTGCTATAGCACCTTTATATCACGTTAAGGTCTAAAATAAGCTCTAATTGACGCCAAATTGTTTGTATTTTTGGCCGAACCCGAGAGGTTATGATTCGTTTTCCTGCTACTGTAACATTTAAAGAAGTACATTCTAAAAAGAATCATTAGATAATAAATTGTCTGACATTACGACATATGACAATATGAAATTTTGGTTCAAATAATTATGCTAAGCCTCAGTTGCCTAAACTAGACTGAGAAGTACGTAATATAGGCAGCTGTGCGCTTTTACAATGTTGCAATTGCAATTATAATTTTAACAGTGACGTCTTCTTTATTAGAACTATTAACAAAACTTTTTTTCTTTAACAAAACTATAGCATACAATTTTTAGGATTTGGTTACATAAAGTTTGCCATTATTGTAATCTTGTTAAAATTAAAACGTATAAAACGATTTTCAAAAGATTATTGTGTAGGTACGAGTATTAAATTAAGTCATCAATCATTATTGATTTCAAAACCAAAATCTTGACGACGTCTGTGGCGCGGTGGGCGAAGGTTCGCCTGCGACGCAGGAGGTTGCGGGTTCGATTCCCGCCTTGGATCAAATATTTGTATGATCTGCAGATATTTGTTCAGGGCGTTCTGGTAGTTTTCTATGTATACTAAAAAAATATCTAAATCAGATTCAGAATGTAATAATATAGCATTATACATACATACATATATATCAGTCATCTAGTACCCATAACACAAGCTCTGCTTAGCTTGGGGCTGGATGATGCTGGGTGGATTGTCCGGCATTATTTATTTATATTTAAAAATTAAATTTAAATACAAAATAAATCGATTATGTCAGTGAACATACTCTTAGAGAGTAGGTTTTGTAGGGAATCGAAAGAAATTTCAATATTCGTTTTCCGAGTAAGCACCCTGGCCGAAACCGAACCGAATCTTCGGTTAGACAGTCTTAGACTACTTAAAAATGCCTATACAAGGCCTATTACCCTTGAATGGAATGACAGAATCAATGAAGCAACTGATGCGAATCTTAATAACAAGGTTTTACACAAAAAAGTTGTTCTGCTTTTTGCTGAGATGTAAATAAAATTGGTCAAGCGTGAGTCTGTAGTGACACTTTATACTCGTAATATTAAGCGCCTTTTAGCTACTTCTTCTTCTTTTAATTTTGCTCGTTTGTTAGCGTATTCGTTCAGGGTGTTCTGTTCGTTTTCTATGTTTAGTAAAAATAACTATCTATGATATATATTGTACTAGCTTTGTGTAGAAGTCAAAAATGGTTCGAATAATAGGTATTTTTAATTATTTTTCTACTTTATTAATTTTATTCTAAACAAAATTAAATAATTATTAAAAATAGGATTCGGTTAACCGCGTGTCCCTGTACTATCGCGAGAACATGACCCCGGAAAAAGTGTCCTATGTCCTTTCTCCCGGTCTAGACAACGTCTGTGCCAATTTCATCCAATCGGTTGAGTAGTTTAGTCGTGAAAGACGGACAGACAGGCAGAGTTACTTTCACATTTACAATATTAGTAAGGTAAGTAAGGATTAAATAAATCAGTTATCTAGTAGCCATGCTAAACTGAAGTATGCTGTGGGGTTTGTTCAGCATTATTTATTTATTTACCTAATAAGGAATACCGATAGTACCTAGATACTAGATACAATGATGTTAGTACTTCATTGATAGTAGACTTATATGCATAGGATACTGTATCCTTCCTTATGTATAGCAGTTACTCAACGTAGGTTGTGTCAAAAATAAAAGTGAAAATATTCTAATTACCACTCGATTTATATTCGATTATTAATATTCGATACTAACGAGTTATGAAATTTTACACACTTAATTATCTTATTTAGATTATTTTCATATGTAGACAATTTTATCTACAACCTGGTAGCGCAATTTAAAATTTTACGCACTATCTTGTATATTTCGTAGGTACACAATTTTGGTACCAGCGCACTATCTTGTCACGATAGTACGCTGTTTGTCCCGAGGTGGGAATCGAAACCGCAACCTGATGATGATTATTTAATAATTTCACTACATTAGGTATCGTTTATAATAATTAATTACCTATTCAATTTGTTCTTACTATTGCTGTCAAAAAAAAAACCTTAAATAAGCTTCCTAGTATGTATAACTGTAATTATAAAGTTTCTGGTTTTCCTTTCATTATCATCATCATCATCAGCCTATGTTATACCACGGCTGGACATAGGCCTCCCCTAATGAGCGCCATAGCGCCCTGTCTTCGGTTTGTCGCATCCAGCATCTGCCAGCATACTTTCACAGATCGTCATCCCACCTGGCAGGAGGGCGTCCTACACTACGTTTACCGGTTTTCCTTTAAATATATAAATATAATAAATTTTATTGAATCATTCCAGAATTAAATTATTTTTTTTAATTCGCTTCAAACTATCAGTATCAATCAATGCAACTCGATCGTTTACACAAAAAATCTGCCATTGTTTTCACTAGCTCAGCATACAAAAGGGCTTAAAATATTTATATGCCCTATGATATTTATATCATAGGGTGCCAATTCCAAGAACTCTCAATAATTAGGTAAATAATCTTCAGACAAGGACTGTACTCTTTATCTATTCGATGATAATCACGTTTATAAAGTTGATTATCCGAATGCAGTTTTATTTGTCCACTGCTTTCAGTCGGTGATGTTGTAGGCCAAGCGTAACTACATAAAAATAACGGATCGTTTATAAAAATAATAAATTGTGATATAAAATATTAAGAATGCGGAAAAAGTGTGCTCTTGTTTTAATCGCCATCGTCAGTTTACATTGTAAGTTTTTGTATTTTTTTAATTGATATTGCATCGCCTAATCCCATACCGAAGTAGTTTATCGATCCCATTCTTTCAAGGTTGTGAAAGGTGGCGCTTGAGTGATAAAAGTACCAATTGCAAATATTTTTTTTGTTATTTTTTTTTATTTTATAAATTGTTTTATTTACTGTCACAGCCAAAAAATTCTCCGTCTAACGCTTGTTATTAACGCTAGCTGTTATATTATTTTATACTTGTTTTATAGGTATATACTCTCTGGATATATCCAAAGAGAATATTGATATGGATCAGTTGAGCTACCTGTAGTTTGTTCGCAACAGTCTGCAGTTAGCTCAATTGTTTCAATTGTAAATACTAGTTTTTATTTAGTTACATTATTTTATTTGTTAATAAAGGCTTTTTGCCCGCCAATAAAATAAAAACAAAATAATAATATTTAAGAGAATATTAATAATAATATAACAGTGAGCGTTCAGTTTATTTAGCTGTGGTATATAGGGCTCTTACTTGAGGGATTCGTACATACGCAAGTATGTAAATAATAGATACTCGTAAAACAATTAAAGTCTTAGCTCAATCGTTTTTATTGTAAATACTTGTTCTTATTTGGATTTTTATTGGTAATTTTTTGTTAATAAAGGTTTTATCGCAAAATACAACATTACATAGAAAGCCTCTAAAAATATTCTCTTGATAACCTAATATAATTATAATTTGAGGTGTAATTTACAATAGTCCAGAATAGTCTAGTCATCGACTAGACCATTCTAGACTCGTAATGACGAGAGACAATATTATTAGCTAACATAACCTAAGTTATTTGGGAATGTGGTACTTATAATTTGAAAATAATATTTCAAACCACCTTTTTTAATTTTGGGGTGGAAAGAATTTTCAAAATCGGTCCATAATTAAAGATGTTATCGTACATACCTACCTACAAATAGACGTATACAGCCGAACATTCTTCCTCTTTTCCAAGTCGGTTAAAAAGTACTTATGAGACGTAATCAGCAATATTTCTAAAGCCTTCACTATCGGCGATAAAAATTGTTTTTATGATTGTTTATCTCGTCTTTAATTTCATTTTACAAGTTTTACACCAACCGAATAATTTACCTATTATTCGGTTAGTGCAAAACTTGTAAACAAGTAAAATTAAGTTTCTGTTATCAAGTGCGTTGGATCCATTTAGCTGACGGCAAACATTGCGGTATGGATGACGAGAAGACTCGACAAAGTTTTCCGAACGCTGCCCAGCCTAGCTGGATCCTCCTCTTCGCTTCCTTCTTGAAATTGTTTTTGCCAAACTGCAAAATCTGCCCGAGGTAAGTGTACTCAGAAACAATTTCGAGAAGGTGGCCATGTACGATCACCGGTCTTGGATCAATGTGGCCATTGATCATGACTTTGGTTTTATCCAAATTCATGCCAAGACCGATACATCGGGAGGCTGAAGCTAGACTGTCCAGCATTCGGTTCAGCTCCGCTAGCGACTCCGCCATTAAGACTATGTCATCAGCGAATCGTAGGTGTGAGATGTAGTCGCCGTTTATGTTGATGCCCTTATTTTTCCAGTCCAGCGTCTTAAACATATCTTCCAACGCGCTCGTGAACAGTTTCGGGGATATGATATCCCCCTGCCTCACTCCTCTGCGCAGTTGGATCGGTTTAGTCTGCTGGTCCTGTACTTGGACACTCATCGTAGCGGCTTCGTAGAGACATCTCAGCACCTCGATATAACGATAGTCTACTTGGCATCGCTGTAAGGATTGTAGAACAGCCCAGTTTCGACGGAGTCAAAGGCCTTCTCATAGTCCACAAAAGCCAGACACAGGGGCCGATTATACTCTTCGGACTTCTGTATAATCTGCCTCACTGTGTGAATATGGTCTATGGTACCATATCCTCCGCGAAACCCAGCCGGCTCCGGTGGCTGAAACTCGTCGAGTCTCCTGGCGAGACGGTTCGATATCACTCGTGAGAAAAGCTTATAGACGTGGCTTAGGAGTGAGATGGGTCTATAGTTTTTAAGGAGGGTTTTATTTCCCTTCTTAAAAAAGAGCACCACCAAACTCCCACTCCACGCCTTGGAGTTCTCCCACTGTGAAGGACGGCGTTGAAGAGGTTCTGTAACTCCTGTATAACAGGGTATCCTCCAGCTTTCAACAGCTCCGATGTTATTCCGTCCTCACCGCGGGCTTTTCCATTTTTAAGCTGCCTCAGAGCTAATACGATCTCGTCTTGACTGATGTCTGGCAGTTCGTCGGTATAGTGGCGTATCAAGGTGGCTCTAGAATCGTGGCCGTCTCGTTCGGAACGGGGAGCATGAGCAGAGTATAAACGGCCATAAAAGTCCTCTATCTCGGCCGATATCTCCGGCTTCGATAATACGGTCCTTCCGTCGTGCGTCGTAAGCTTCGTCAGGTGGCTCCTGCCAAGCTGCTGAGTGAATACTTTGGACCCTCGGTTTCGCTCTATCGCCTCTTCAATGAGGCGTGTATTGGAGTTCCGAAGGTCGCGACGTACCATCTTCGCAATTCGCTTGTTCAGGTCTGACCTCTGACGAAGTCGCTTGGGTGGTTTCCCGTCTTTTTGTCATCAGCCCAAGAGTCTCATCCGAGAGTTTGGTTTTCTTACCAGTACGCTGCTTTTTGAAAACTTGATGCCCTCGTCCCTCAAAGTTTCGACCAGATTGTGTAGGGTCTCGTCAGCGTCATCAGTGGGTTCACAAGGCAGCGAATCTATCCCCGAGAAGCTGCTGAAACTTCTCGGTGCCCGCCAGGATTCTGATTGGGTTCGGTCGGAGCGTGGACTTCATCAGACGGTTTCTCTCAAGCTTCAAATTGATATTCAGAGAGCCTCGAAGGAGTCGGTGATCAGATCCGGTATTAAACCTGTTGATCACTGAGACATCTCTGAATATATGCTTGCTATCCGTCATGATGAAATAATCTCATTTTTTGTCATCATCCGAGTGTGCCGAGGTCGGTGCGTAGACCTGAATGACCTTCAAGCTGTAGCGCTTAGACAGCCGAAGGATCAGGTACGCTACCCTGGTCGACACACTGGAGATTTCTTCTACGTTGTTACAGAGGGCCTTATTGACGAGAAAACCTACGCCACCCTGGGATGTTTTATCACCCTCGCGAAAGTAGAGAAGATGGCCCGAGTCTAGGGTTACGGTGTCCTCTCCCTCTCTACGGACTTCACATAACCCCAGAACATGCCATTTAATGTTCTCTAACTCCATTACCGACTGCGCTAGATGATGATCAAGCCTCAGAGTGCGTCCGTTAAACGTTGCCAGGGTCATTGTGTGTGGTGAGTGGTAGCCTGTGGTAGCCCGGTGATTCTTCGCACCCCCTGCCCCGCCGTTACCATGGCCGCTACCATGGCCAGCAATAGCGAGGCGGCCGGGAACTGGGGGCCATTTAATGGCTGATACCTTCATAAGGGAGGGTAGTGCCCATAATCCCCACCTTCTTGTGCATTTAATGAAATAAAAACCTTGTTTTGGGTTTCTGGTTAACAAAACAAAGTTTTGTGGTTGCACAAAACTTTGGTGGTTAATTATTAATTTTTTTTTTGGCCAGTCTAACGCGTTTTTTTTATAATATCTATATTTGATAATGATTTAAGACGTGAGCATTTTATCAATGTAGTAAAAATATAAATTACTTAAAAAGATCAAGGATTTGATAGTATTTAATAAATTAATCAATAGATCTATTTTTTCTTTAAAATTTATTATCTTCGACTATGATAACCAAAATATTTTATCATTCGGAAAAAAAGATAAAAAATATTTAGGAACTCCAGTTTGATTACATATTCGGTATAATATATTTTTTGTAAGGTAAATTCGCAATAACCATTATTTTAAAAATGTGCCTGCACAGATTTTTGCAATATTTAATTTTGTGTCTATTCTATTAACTATTAAATTTTTAATTTTATTTTTTATTTAAAATCGCGCCATACGACGGCCTCTGTAGCGCGGGAACGATTCCAGTCAAATGTTTGTACAATCTGCAGACATTTTGCTGTGGGTGCTCTTGGTCATGTAATATATCATCATCATCATCACCAGCCTATAACAGTCCACTGCTGGATATAGGCCTCCCCTAATGAGCGCCATAGATGGCATCATTATCATGTAATATATGCTAATATTAAAAATAGGAAAGATTTGATTGTTTGTTTGTTAGAATTGAATAGGCTCCAAAACTATGAGACCGATTTGAAAAATTCTTTCAACGTTAAAATTCTATATTTTCCGGATGAACATAGGCTATAGAATATTTTCAAAAAAGTTAGATATGCGCATGAAAAATCCAAAAATAAAACCGTGCGTTATATTTTCAACTTCTTTTTTATATTGGCGCTGACGCCGCTTGCTTTTCTCTACGACTCTGCCAGTTATGGAGTGTCAGAAACTTCACAGTTCGTCCCTGAGGTGGAGCTGAGGTGCGAAGGCAAGACAATGTCAAAAAAAAGTGCGAGTCAAAGTCAATAAGCCTACTGCTAAAAAAGCTAGGGATCCGTATGAAAACTGTGAAACCCAATATAATAGTCGTTAAAGCTAACGTATGAATTATAAGACTTCTCCGTTGGTATTTTTTCCCATAGGTACATACAATGTTGGCAATTAACTTAAAAACTAAAATGAAACCGTCCTTAGTAGACACTTATATTGGACTAATATACATATTTTCTATTACAGACACTGAAGCACTCCAGTGTTACGTCTGTCGCGGTTGCCAGGAAGTAACCTCTGCCAACATTCAAACATGTTCGCCACAAGCTACCACTACGAGCTCACCGGCGCCTACAACAACCGAAGACGACACCACTGTCACTAGCGAGCCAAGCCAAAGCACGACTACGGAACCACCAGAAACCACAGACCCCCCTGCTAGTACAGTGACAGACGCTCCTGCAACCACTGACACTCCTTCTAGTACAGTGACAGATGCCCCTACAACCTCTATCTCTACTTCTAGTACAGTGACAGATGCCCCTGCAACCACTATCCCTCCTTCTAGTACAGTAACAGATGCCCCTGCAACGACTATCCCTCCTTCTAGTACAGTAACAGATGCCCCTGCAACGACTATCCCTCCTTCTAGTACAGTGACAGATGCCCCTGCAACCACTATCCCTCCTTCTAGTACAGTAACAGATGCCCCTGCAACGACTATCCCTCCTTCTAGTACAGTAACAGATGCCCCTGCAACGACTATCCCTCCTTCTAGTACAGTAACAGATGCCCCTGCAACCACTATCCCTCCTTCTAGTACAGTAACAGATGCCCCTGCAACCACTATCCCTCCTTCTAGTACAGTAACAGATGCCCCTGCAACGACTATCCCTCCTTCTAGTACAGTGACAGATGCCCCTGTAACCACTATCCCTCCTTCTAGTACAGTGACAGATGCCCCTGCAACCACTATCCCTCCTTCTAGTACAGTGACGGATGCCCCTGCAACCACTATCCCTCCTTCTAGTACAGTAACAGATGCCCCTGCAACGACTATCCCTCCTTCTAGTACAGTAACAGATGCCCCTGCAACGACTATCCCTCCTTCTAGTACAGTAACAGATGCCCCTGCAACCACTATCCCTCCTTCTAGTACAGTAACAGATGCCCCTACAACCACTAACCCTCCTTCTAGTACAGTAACAGATGCCCCTGCAACCACTATCCCTCCTTCTAGTACAGTAACAGATGCCCCTGCAACGACTATCCCTCCTTCTAGTACAGTAACAGATGCCCCTGCAACCACTATCCCTCCTTCTAGTACAGTAACAGATGCCCCTGCAACGACTATCCCTCCTTCTAGTACAGTAACAGATGCCCCTGCAACCACTATCCCTCCTTCTAGTACAGTAACAGATGCCCCTGCAACCACTATCCCTCCTTCTAGTACAGTAACAGATGCCCCTGCAACGACTATCCCTCCTTCTAGTACAGTAACAGATGCCCCTGCAACGACTATCCCTCCTTCTAGTACAGTGACAGATGCCCCTGCAACGACTACCTCTCCTTCTAGTACAGTGACAGATGCCCCTGCAACCACTATCCCTCCTTCTAGTACAGTGACAGATGCCCCTGCAACCACGATCCCTCCTTCTAGTACAGTGACAGATGCGCCTGCAACCACTATCCCTCCTTCTAGTACAGTAACAGATGCGCCTGCAACTAACCCCCCTGTTAACACTGATCCTCTTGCCAACACCGGTATTGACCTACCAGCAAGCACTGACCCTCTTGCACAAATGAACGCAGTCGATCTTGTGACTGGAGCTAGAGCAAGGTTTAGATTAAAAAGACAATCTGTTGAACCAGAGAATGAAGCTAGATGTCTGGTTTCATTCTTTGAAGGTAATTTGATTCTACGCAGAGTTTCAGTAATATATACCCTAGTTTATTATATGTATTTATATATAATTTATTAATCATATTTATGTATACATTGGTATGTATATTATTATATAATATTTCCTTGTCAATTATTTAAATGATACTTCATTTTCATAACTTGTCTTTCATATATGTACATAAGTTCTAGAAGGTATGTTAACGTTTTATCAGATAAATTCAAACTTTTTAAATAGCAAGAGTCCAAATTTGCCTTACGGAAATCATAAGGTACATTTTGATTTAAATAACGCAAAATAGAAATCATGCAATAACAATGCTAGACAATCCACACAGCCCCAAGTCAGGCAGAGCTTGTGTTATAGGTAGATGACTGTTGATAGTTAATACAATACATATCATAGATACAGCGGGGGGCGGGCAGCAGTGCCTTCTGCAGAACAACTACACCGAACTGCGATCCGCAACCCGCATGCCCAGCGTGGGGATTATGGGCAACCCCCAAATAATGATACCATCTGGCGCTCATTAGGGGAGGCCTATGTCCAGCAGTGGACTATTATAGGCTGGTGATATCATAGATAGATTTTACTTTTTTATACATAGAAAACAACCAGAACTCCCGGAACAAATATCTGCAGATCGTACAACCAGGTCCTCAATATAAAATACAAAAAAGTCGAGCTCTACCGAATAGTGTTAACATTCAGTCATTTTGTTTCAGAAAATGGTGAAACAAACGTCGTCCGAGGGTGTACCACGGCTTCGGAGGAACCTCAAGAGAGATGTCTGGAGGCAGTTGGTCCTGGATTGAACATTACCTCCTGTGTTGTCTGCACAGGGGATCTTTGCAACTCCTCGACGAAGACTGTTATAGGAATCACGCCTGTTATACTTCTTCTCATACATTGCTTTAGATTTATTGCGTAGATTAATTAGTTGTCTTTAATTTATTGTAGAGTAATAAATATTTATTTTATTATTTATTTATAAAAATGTATAACATCTTATTAGCCAAGACGATGGTATATAAAGTAGGCAAATACAAAGTCATTGTACTAATCTAACAATTTTGTTTCTATTACCTGTGCAATCTGCAGGAGTTTTGGTAGGTTATTGATATCATTTTTTTTTATATTTACATTTAGGTAAGCCTACAGCTACTACAACAAAACATACAAGATAGGTGTTCATAGGATTTTAAAAATAAGAAATGCTAAGTGTACCCTCTCTAATAGGCCGACACAGCATGCAATGACTATAACTAATAAATCACTACAATACGCAAGGAAGATTACACAATATAAAATAGAAACAATAAGTTTTAAATTTACTTACATACTAATTTATACGAATAATTATGGGGTCAGTTTATAGAAAATAGTTTAATAGCTAAAACTATTTTTAAGTAAACAAAGAGACATTAAGGCTAGGACACAAACAAAGTAAACACCTGTACGAATTCCAATGAGATTCGCATAGTAGATTGTGCAAAAGATTATCCAGGTGTACCGATGGTGACCATATTGTGGTTACACCCGCAGTTCCGAATAGCTGTAACAATCGAAAAATGTAGAGCTTAAATGTGTGCTCATTATTTTTATGAAAGCCAACTAAAATAATAGTAATCAGGGTTATCGTTTTTACGAAATGGTATAAAAGCTCACCTCAAAGTTAGATTCATCGGACCACACAACATTTGACCAATCCTCCTCCGTGAAATGTTGGTATCGTAGAGCCCATTCCAACCGATTTCTCTTGTTATTTTCCGAGAGCCACGGCTTCTTTCTTGCCTTACACCCCTTTAAACCAGCATCCCCAAGTCTTCTTCTTGCCGTTCGAGCACTAATAGGGTATCCACTTTCTTCGGATAGGGCGGCAGCCAGCTCAGAAGAAGTTTTTTTGCGGTCCTTCAGAGAGTCGCGGATTAGTTTTCTGTCCTGGCGCTCAGTAGTCACGCGTTTTCTGCCACTCCGTCTTTTATTTGCGTGGGAACCAGTCTCCGCATACCGTTTAATAGCAGATTGCACTGCGTATCGCGAACATTTCACGAGCTTGGCAATCTCTACTTGGGTCTTTCCTTGTTCATGTAACAACTGAATTTTAATACGATTTGCATAGCACAGCTCACTTGTTTTCGGCATTTTCGAAAGAAACAAATGTCAATTTCACTATTAAATCACAAACGGAAGCTTCTTTACGCTATGAATATCAAATGAAGACTGATTAGTAATTTTGAATTTTTGGTGCAAAATACCCATAATTTGGGTTCAGCCCACCAGATGTTTTATGACCCATAGAAAAAGGTTATCTATTGTTTTAATGATTGTTTGAAGGCACCGGCTTTTGCCCTTTGTTCATAACATTTGGTATTTTTTAAAATGTGTTTAGAGATATATGTTTTAGAGGGGTGCTTTATACTTTTGGCCAAGGCATACTTATATTACTAGTATTAAAACAAGAATGTGTGAGGAATGATTTTATTGTGTTTGAATTGAATAGGTTCCGAAACTTCTGGAATGATTATAAAAATTGGCCATTAGAAATCTACATTATGGACATGGGTTAGAGCATATTTTCAAAAAAATTAAGGTTTCGTGTACCGTTATTGACTTTATTAATTTTAATCCAACTCCGCGTTAATTGGAAGTTAACCGCAATTTCCTGGTTTCTATTTTACATTTTACTGTTTAGGACTCCTTCCTTTCGGCCTCTTTCGAAAAACTGATACGTTGCGACATCAGTAAATTATAATACAGGATTGTAGGCAGTCAAAGGAGGCCTTCCCGGTTTTAAACCCGAGATTCTCCCGCAAACTCCTCAATCTGAAGCGTGATAAACTCCGGCTAATTGTCGGTGTGGACACTGCATGCTTAATAAACACCTCTTTAAATTGGGTATCACGGACAGCCCTCTATGCAGAGGGTGCATGAATGCTGAGGAGACGGCGGCGCATGTGCTTGTAGAGTGCGATAGCGTAGCTTCTCAAAGATTGCAATACCTCGGGAGACCGAGAACATCTAGGGAGGCATGCACCGGCGTCAGCGAGCTGCTGGCTTTCCTGGAGGATATCGGGTGGTTAAAGTACCCCACCCGTCACGCAAAAAGGGCCCACCTGTGGCCTAGTTGCGGAAACCAGTCCAGTAACAAGTAAAGACATCAGTAAATTGTTTTCGCAAACAATGAATGAATACTTCATAGTAGTAAGTTAAAATACACATTTAAATCACAGCGATAATGTTTGTTTTGCCAGAATGTGGTCATGAAATAGATTTATTTATTCTATGGTCATGGTTCATCACATTCTAGTGTGGTAAATCTAATCCAAGGCTCAACTTTACGCGGAAAGCCGCATTTGAATGGTTATCGCAGATTAATTTATGTAAAAAAACTTTTGTAACAACTAACAATTAGTTCGTTTCGAAAATTTAGTTGTAAATGGATATGTTAATTATATACTTGCAGTTAGAAATTGCTCATCGTCGCGGTCACTGTAGGAATTGTGAAATTTTATTTTCTAAGCTACAAAGCAATGAGATAAATTCATCATGTTATTTTCGTTAATCAAAGATAACTAAATACCTAACTAGGTTAGTTATTAAATCCTTCAGGTAGTAGGTACTAAGGTTACCTAAAGTATTTAAAATTCTTTGCCACGGTCATTTACTGCAGAGAATAGGAAATCGCCAGTGCATAGGCATTTTTGATTGAAACGATAAGTGACAACTAACTTCATCTACTAAGAAACATAAATGGTGTGTTTGTATGTTACTCACAGATGTTTGTTCTTTTTGAAAATCGGTCAACTAAGTTTTTCTTATTAGGAAAAATGTAGTTGACTGATAGGCTCTATAGTCTTCTACAACACCCCTGTGTAAATAATATGCAAACAATGTACTCTATCGATATTGGTTCTAGATCTATCGATTTAAACTTTTATTTACTCTTACTGTTAGACATCATGGTAATCATTGAAAAAGGTGAAATCAGGCGAACCCGTCAGCGATCGCTGCTAATGTAATAAAACATACAATTGTAAGTACAAAAAAAGTTATAAAAAGGCAGAAAACTCACAATAGCACGGAGTTTTGCAAGATGTTCAGATTCCCATGGCTGCTGCTCTTCGCGGTCGCTGTACGATCAGACGCAGCTGAAAGTATTGGTAAGTACATAGCGATCATCATTAGCAAGGTCGGATCAACCAGTCACCAATCGATACAAACATCTATGAGATGTAGTGGAGAAATGAAAAGATGTACTGGCCAGAGGTGATTCCAAACAAACCCAATACCATCTCTTTAAGGTCCAACGCTTGTGTCACATGGATTAATACCTGAACTCTATTGTCATGACGTAGAATAGCATGCGCAGATGTTATATACTAGAGATCTTTTTCTGAAGGTTAAAGGCATAGGCAGGCACAGGAGTTCAAGCTCAAAACTTGGGCTATTGAAGATAACCGTGGCGAGTAACTGAATCAAATAGATCAGGTCACGGAAAGGTGGCGACGATACTGCGAGGGTGTGAACGAAGACGGCACAAGAGTTGATGAACCTTCAATGATCTGAGGAAGACCAAATCCTGGAGCCAGATATTCTAGAGTCTGAAGTTGGACTAAAGTAAAGCAATAACAGGGCTCATCTTGCCTGCAGGCCAGAGACAGGCCTAAGGCAGAGTAGAGTGGAAGCATTTCATCAGCGTCTCCGTGAAAGTTTTCCAGGACGGGCACGAACTTAAGCAATGAAAAATATGAATAAGAAGAGATAGCAATAATACAAACATACTTTAGCCCCAAGAAGTCCACTATAGGATATAGAGATTCAAGGGAAGTTGTAAGCTGTCTAAACTTTAGTCGGCTCTTTGGCTTTAGTCACTAAAGAAAGCACCACAGGAACAGCAGCATTGGGTTGTGGCCGTTCAAAGAAGTGACCGTGGTCGAGCAGTGGTCGTTCGAGGAAATGGACGAACGAGTTATTTATGTGGCCGTCCAAGAAAGTGGCCGTAGCGGACCGTATCCATCTACATTTGTATAGAAAAACAAAGGAATGTTTTTAATTCTTTTACAAAGTTCAAGATTATCATAGACAATATTAGTCCTGCTTTTAAATATAGAAGGTCAGATTTATATGATAAATCATTAATAAGAAATAAGGGTTTATTATTTTTCTTTTACTTTAACTTTTTGTTCACTAATTAATTATAAATTATAAAATTATAACAGAACAATGGCAGAATTTGGTCTGGACTTTTTTTTGCGTCCATGGATCTGATGTATATGAATCAAATTTAATAAATTTTCTACGATTTTTCAATTATTCACTCCTTCTCGTAAAGGCCGGAGTTATTTTATGATATTTAAAAGCCTATCAAATGATATTCGAATTAGGTACATTCGAAATGTTACCATTTTATTAGTGGTGCGGGTACAATTATTGAATGCAATGTATCATTTGTCTTTGATTTGTCTTTGATAGTGTCATGTTGTCAGCGGTTGTCTGTCAAGACCAAGGAACTTATACCCAATCTGGAATGTGCGTTGTCAATTTGACACCAATATAAAATAAACCTTATGTGTATGACCCTAAGTCTATTATAGACAATCACTTGGTCAGAGCGAAATCCGGTCCGAGGGAGAAAGAGGATCTCAGTGCCCTGTGTCCCTTTCTAAAGTAGTTTAGTAGAATATAATTTAGGCTAGACTGGCAGCCCGTCAGCCATTTTCATTGGTTGTCATGGTGATCCTGATCAACATGGTGAAATTTAACCGTAATTCGGCGATAAAAAAATTAATTTTTTCATTCGGATGCAACAAACATGGTCAAAAAGTGTGCGATTCGAGGTTGCAGAAGCGAATCCTATGCAGGATGTGGTGTTTCTTTCTTCAAGTTCGTATATTTCAATTCTTGAAGTAGGGTGTCCATAATGAACGAAACTCAAAGAACTTATACCTACCTCTATGTTCCTTGACGAAACTAGATTCAGATTCGACTAGATTCCCCAGATTTAGGCTTTTGAATAAAACTGTTTTATTTAGTAATGTGTAAACCTGACTGTTAATATTTACCAAATAAATATTTATAAATTCTCCACTATGCATTTTACTTTATCTCATCCATCCTTTAAGCATAATCTATACTATGCATAATTATAAAGCTGAAGAGTTTGTTTGTTTGAACGCGCTAATCTCAGGAAGTACTGGTTCGAATTGAAGTATATTTATCGAGGAAGGCTTTAGGCTACGACGCATTTGGGTTTTAGCACGCTGCGTCCAATAGGAGCGAAGAATAAATGGCTACCCGTGCAAAGCCGGGATGGACCGCTAGTTATTTTATGAAATCAAATTATTGGTTATTCAAGGAAAGAAGTAAGTATTATTATTGCACACCAAAGGAAAGGAACTTATTTGGTTAAGGGGAATCCTAACCTTTGTAGCGAGAAATTATTATTTTTTTGAGGTTTTTCGCGATTTACGGCTTCAATTCTAATCCTCATGTGTGGAAACTGAATTTCCGCCAATTGGACATTAATAAAATTAATTAAATAATTAATTCAATAATAATAATTCAATAATTAATTAAACACGTAAAACCTCAAAAAAAAAAATGAGTATCTACCTAAGTTACATTGTTTGGTAACCCTAATGAAAGGGACAGACGGCACTCGCTGAAGCTATCTCGCTCGGACCGCGTATCGGCAGCTTGTTCACATTCCAGATTGGGTATAAGTTCCTTGGTCAAGACGCCATAGAATCTAGAACGTAGTGGTTTTATTCTCTTTGACAGAATCCTTCCGAGACTTCGGCGTTTTTCATCTCTGCTGTGTTTTGTGTTTATATTTTGGTTTTCTATTTATTTTTACCCGAATTACGGAAGCCACAGGCGACGTATGTAACACCCGAACTGGACTGTTTATGGACTGATTGATACTGCCCTGTGTCTGGCTAGTGCGTGCCCTTAGGACTCCGATATTGTTGTTTTGGGTGTTCTGGGCATTTTCTATGTAAAATAAAAAAATATCTATTAATGTAGGTATACCTATATATATTGTTTTAAGTAGGTACCTATATAAGTTATCTAGTAGGAACTCATAACATAACACAACCTTTGCTTAGCTTCGGGCTAGATGATGCTGTGTGGATTGTCCAACATTATTTATTAAAACCCTCAGTTTCTTTGTGTTTACGGGGCAAGTAGGTACATTTTTTTAATACACGCCCAGCTTTCGTAAACAAGAAGTTTAGAATTTGTTTTGCTCATATTGTTTATCATTTCTCATTTCGAATATATAAGGTGGCGTGGTCTAATTGATAAGACCAAACCCAAGACCAAACCACATTATCCATTTCTTTATGATTTGATTTCAATCTGCGATGTTTTATAGACAAATATTGTTTGACGTTCATTCATAACCAAAAAATTAAAACACTGAAATCTTTTTTTTCGGCTTTCCCCAAAGAAAATAGTCTCATTTATAGATTCTGGAGCTAACGCCAAATCTTTTAACATTTTTTTCATTACGGGACGCTTCAATTTGATCCCAGACAATGCTTAGTATGGAGACCTGCCATTGTTCTTTCTTACATACAATACTCTTATCGGTACAGAACTGAGCGATATCTAGCCAAGCATTAACATCATTGATGTAATCTATGGAGTAAAACGTTTTATTGATTTACCTAACCCAACCAAACGCGCCAAAGAAGCTGAAGGCATAAAATGTAACAAATAAATTTCCCATAACCCATTATTTCGCCCAGAATTCTAAAATTAGATTTCTTTTATTCCGTGAGTGCATTCTCTACTTAGGCTTGACAAGCAGGGGCATGATTCTGTATCATCATCAGCCTATGTTAGTCCACTGCTGGACATAGGCCTCCCCTAATGAGCGCCATAGCGCCCTGTCTTTAGCTTGTCGCATCCAGCATCTGCCAGCAGTTTTTCGCAGATCGTCATCCCACCTGGCAGGAGGGCGTCCTACACTACGTTTACCGAGTCGCGGTCTCCACTCAAGAACACGTTTACCCCAGCGGTTATAGGTTCTTCGCGAAATATGGCCGGCCCACTGCCACTTCAGTTTGCTAATTTCTCTGAGCTATGTCGATGACTTTAGTTCTCTGTCGGATGTATTCGTTCTCTAAACAAGACTTGTTGTCTAGGTATGCGCAGTGATTTGGGTTTTGATTTCACATGATTCGTTCAAAATCTGTGTTGGATTGGAAATAGTGAATCGGGCCCCAGTGCGTTACGCTTCCAAACCCTGTATTGTCAGTGTATTTTGTTACATTTCCTTTACCTTTGATCTGATTCCACTGTCAATAATTGTTGCAGA
Source organism: Eupithecia pulchellata (assembly GCA_963931895.1). NCBI lineage: Eukaryota > Metazoa > Arthropoda > Insecta > Lepidoptera > Geometridae > Eupithecia > Eupithecia pulchellata. The sequence continues at coordinate 4,204,913 of OZ007540.1, forward strand.
CAATCCCAAAGATGTCAATGCCGTAGCAGCAAGCCCAGCAGAGAATTCAGGTGACTCGCGACTCCACGGCAGCCGTCGTACCCAGGTCACCATGGATAATGGCAACTGGAAACTGCAGAACTGCTACACCTGTTCTGACTGCGAACACATCCAGTTCAACACCACTGTCACCGCTTGCCCATATAATTCTGACACTGCAAAGATGCACAAATGCATCACTTATGTTGAACAGTATAGCTGTGAGTTTGAACTACCCTGTCTTATTTAAGTCCTGTTACGCCATCTGCGATCGCATTATAGTCCATTTGAAAATATGTCATGTATGCATTCACAAGACTATGCGATGCGACATGAAGACGACATACGACCTTAAATTGAAGATACATTTAGGTTTGTATGTTTGGTGCTGAAATGAGACTCTATTTTATTTTAAAAAGATAGTCATTCTGCATTCAAATATTTTGATAAATTACACACTTTGCCTGAGAATCGAACCGAATCATTTGATTCGGTGAAAAAAAACTCCATATTTTTATGTTGCAAATCGAAAGAATAATCAAAACAATTTATCTTGAGGACGGAGACCAATTTTGTCCATTTAATTAATTAATTTGTCATAAAATTGAACATAAAATGTAGTCAATTTCAATTTTGTCTACAATTTTTAAATCCTCCTATGTCGCGTGGTCATGCGACGCCCAATATTTTTGACGGTAATGCAGGAGGAGTTGGCCTCCTAAAACAGTTATCGATATAATAGAAACGAAGCGAATTTACTAACTCGCTTTTCAAAACACAAACAAAGCTCCTGAGAAACGTTAGTTTTAGTACCAAGACATTCAGAAAGAAGAAAAACTCAAAAAGTTTTTTGTACTAATAGTTTGGTCAACTACCTACTGTTTTGAAAATATGATTATTTATAAGTAAGGTAGGTACGTACCTTTATATAAAACTAGGATGATGATGAATAAACCGTTACATTACCTTACGCGATAAATATGTGTATCCCTATGTGTATCCTATTGCCGTGTGGTGCCGGCATAGAATTGCACCACCCCATCTCTTCCCGTGGGTGTCGTAAGAGGCGACTAAGGGAAATACACCGAGGGGTGGGCAGCAGCGCCCTCTGCAGAACAACTCCACCGTACTGCGATCCCCAACCCGCATGCCCAGCGTGGGGATTACCTACGGGCAATAACCCCCAAATGATGAATAATGCCATCTATGGCGCTCATTTGGGGAGGCCTAGAGGTCCAGCAGTGGACTATTGTTGGCTGATGATCATGATGTGTATCCAGACATGTTATAAAACGTTTCTTCAAAATGTTGTAATAAAATAACACCTCTTTTCAGATTTCGGCAAGCCCTGGTACGTCAGAGGTTGCGCATCAGCAAAAGGATCATGCGCAGATCTAAAGAAGAACCACGATGATGCGCAGTACGACACAGTGAAGCTGATATCCTGCAATGAGTGCGAGGGAGATCTATGCAATAGTGTGTCTCGCTCTCTCCCACTAGCACTCCTGTATTTCGTAGTAACACCGATTCTGACCAAACTCGTTCTGTCGTAGAATTTTGCAGACGAAGATGAGGTCTACGATTTGACCAATATTTTCGAAAAATGACTCTGCTGTAGGTTTAAGAAGCAAAGGTCTCATTAGTATATAATATTTTCTATAAAATAAAGCGATTTTCTATAAGTACATACTCGTATTTTAATTACTTACCTAGGTAAGTGCCTGTAAGGGTCTACCGACAGAGACCACCAGTAGAGAAATACTAGACATTTAATGCTTGTTAACCAGCTTCGAAAAAATAAGGTTTAAAGGTATAAATTCTATGTTCCTTTGTATGTTTTTAGGTAATTGCCGTAAATTTTTAGTTTTTGTAAAAAACATCAAATTAATTCTCTTCGCAAATAATCGCGTGGTTTAAACATGACGTTTCAAATCAGTTCAGGATATTGTTTTCTGTTATGCTATATACATATATGTATAATATTTTACCTTGGTCGAATGACCGACAACCAAAACTGCTAACGAAAACAACAACACAAACGAAGCTGTCAAAAGATACTAGTCTAAAGCCAGTTTTATTGCAGATTCAAAACTATTAATACAACTGAGTTTATTTCTGTAGATACACTATTGGGGCACGAATGTTATTACGTTAATTCTTGGGACTTTAATAAATAGCAGACATTCTTGTCGCGTAGCAAGAAATAGGAAATTGTTTGTGTGCTCTAAAAATGTCCCCTAGGCCCTAATGGAGTAAACACAAACGTTATCTACACTAAATTATAAAGAGGAAAGATTTGATTGTTTGTTTTAATTGATAAGGCTGCGATGCTACTAGACCGATTTGAAAAATTCTTTCACCATTAGAATCCTTAATTATAGAATACAATAGAACATAATATTTTAAAAAGTTAGGGATCCGTATAATGTTACATAATGTGTAAAAGTGTGTAAAATTTAGAATCTATGAAAATGTTTTTCAATAAATTTAAAAGGCTTCGCACGGGTGAAGCTGGGGCGAACCGATAGTCTAGAAATAAAGATTAGCACGAAAATCGTTCGGCTTATTTTTCGTGCAAAATATAAGCTGATATCTACTAACGCCTACATTTCAGATGGATTGCTTTAGAATTTTCGGAGATAAGGGGGAGCGAAAGGTAAATTTTTCGACTTTTTCAATACACCTATTTAAAAAGGTATAACACATACTGATACCACTTTTGACTTTGTAGGTCGCATAAATTGGTCGCATTTTTTTAAGAAACCACAATGAAAATGGTCGCATGGTGCCATTAAATAAATAAATATGTAATATTGGACAATCCACACAGCATCATTTAGCCTCAAGCTAACCAAAGCTTGTGTTGTGTGTATCTACTAGATCACTGATATCCATAATGGATAGATTTATTTTATCATTCATAGAAAACGACCAGAACGCCCTGACTCTGCCGACGCCTGAACGTCTGCAGATCGTACAATTTGTCCCGAGGCAGGAAACGAACCGTTAACCTCCGTCGTCGCCCACCGGGCCACAGAGGTCGTCATATAGTCATTAGAGTTGCGTAAGTTTTGGTCATCGCTCATCGCGTCAAAGACTAAATTAAACAAGATAGATGAGTCATGTTTTTTACCTACTATGTTTTTAGAGGAGCGGAAGGCATATCAACATCCTGGAAACCGCTCCGCTCCATAGATTAGGAAATGGTTTGTGGATTATGTTATATATATTTTAATTTATTAAGTATTTTACTTAAAACAGTATCAAAAGAACAGTGTAGTAGTAAAGTATCAAGTATTGCCGTGTTGTGCCGGCATAGGAATTTCACCACCCCAACTCTTCGCGTGGGTGCCGTAAGAGGCGACTACGGGAGACACACCGGGGGGCGGGCAGCAGTGCCCTCTGTAGAACAACTCCACCGAACTGCGATCCACAACCCGCATGCACAGCGTGGGGATTATGGGCAATTACCCTCAAATGATGAATAATGCTGTATGGCGTTCATTACGAGAGGCCTATGTCCAGCAGTGGACTATGATAGGCTGGTGATGTGATGTGATGTGATGTGATGTGATGTGATGTGAAAGTATCAAGTTATAATTACAAAGTACTAACTTCGGGGTTTTGCTCCTTTGATCCTTGTAGGTTATACATCGCTGAAGGCGGTCCATATCAATAAGAAACTGACGTCAAAAACTATACTGAAACGAAACAAGACATGTTAATAAAATAAATAAAATCATTTCTATAATACTACAATGCATGACTCCGTTGCATAGTTTTAAAGATCTAAGCTTACATAGGGACAGACAGACAGACAGACAGACAGACAGGGAGAAGCAACTTTCTTTTAAACTATGTAGTGACTTACTACTATTTCCATAAAGATTCACGGGTATTTATCGCGTAAGGTAATGTAACGATTTTTCCGACGATTCAACAGGCTTAAGCTCTGTCGTGGTCCCATACTACAATCGGGTTAAAAAGGCCAGGATGGTGTTGAAAGATCGTACATACATGTCCCGAGACGAGAATCAAAACCGCAACCTTCTGCATCGCAGGCGGACTTTCGCACATCGCGCCACTTAGGTCGTCAATTTAAAATGTACAGAATATCTATGGGCTAAGTTTTGGTTGTCGATTCTTTTGCCGTGGCCGCGACGGTATTGCGGAGGGAATGCCCATCTCTTGTTTTTTCTACTTTGGAAAACTTAGGTTACCTATAATCGGGAGATGGACACTGTACAGGTTTACATGGTAAAATCAATATTTATCAATTCAGTTGTCATATTGTAGAGAAAATAGAGCAGTAGGGGGAAGAGCTGGGTTAAACCGTATCTATTTAATAATGTTCTTTCTTCAAGATGCTGACCAAGAACAAGCTGAATAAAAAGTTTTTTTTTGGTTTTTCGAAGGAAACTTGCTGATTATTTATGTACTTAGTTACTTAGGATTAGGTGATTTAGTACATGCCTACTTAGGTCTACAAACTCCTAAATTATGTGTTTGTGGTTTATGTTTTAACCTAATTGAGTCAGATGAATGAGTCAAAAACTAATCATTTTTCAATTAGTCAAATTGCGTTTTTCATTAACGCCTTCGTTTGGGTTCCGATCAAGTAGCACTCACTTGAGAGAGCTTTATCAAGACATGAGACCTTCCATTTAACTTTTTAATGTATTATATGTTTAATAAAAAATATCTATACATGTAATTTATTGTATTACCTATGTATGTATACTAGTAATCTAGGACCCACAACGCAAGTTATTATACTTAGCTAGGGGCTAATTTATACTGTTTGGATTGTCCAGAATTAATTAACGATGCAGGAGGTTGCGGGTTCAGGGTGTTCTGGTCGTTTTCTAGTTATATTCAAAAATAGGTATCTTTTTAAACTTGTATTATGTACATCTGCAAATCGTACAAACAAAGCGTACAAACAATATCCCGTGGCGGGAATCGGTCCCGCAACCTTGTGCATCGCAGGCGGATCTTCGACCACCGCGCTATAGAGGTCGTCAAATAAATGTAAATACTTTCAGAGCAATACGTGTGAATCCGCGGATGGCCACTAGTTCATACAATAACTTACAGGCTATGAGTGGCTGTGAGTGTTTTTTCTTAGTCGTTTCGTTACTCTACTAGAATTATAATACGAGTATTAAGCCGTAAATATTACCCTGTATTACCTGTTCGGACAGTCATAACTATCGTTATTCTATGTTGCGTACGCAACACGCATGGCAGATCGCGACTTCGCGCCAAAAGCCGCACCTATTAAAATGTAGTAAGCTTGCTATAAACACTGAGGCATAAAATCGTCGAGGCCAGCGATACACATCCGATTTTTTCAGATTCAGATTCAGATTAAATAACTATTTCTTTAGGCTTACAAAATAAGCACTTAGACAAGTCAAATTTCATACTGTTAATTATTATAACAAATAGAAATAAGGTGTTATATATTTCTCTTCACTTCAATTTTTTGTCCACTAGTGGAAGAAGTGAAAAAGAACTTTTGGGGCGTGTATCGCTGTCCTAAATTATTCTGCAGCGACGGCAGATACGCGACAACTACCTAATTGTTTTCTTAAATCCCAGACAGAAAACTATACCTACTTTGTTGAAAAGTAGAGTCCAGACAAAAGGATGAAATTCATTACTAGGTACATATTAAGAATATGTACCTAGTAATGATATTGATAATTTCGTTTACGCTACTTGAAAATGTTAGGTGGAAAACTAATTCTAAGGCCTAATTCAGAACACAGAAAACGAAAAGTGGAGTTTCTGACATTTCGTGCGATCGGAAATGAGTCAAAAACTCCGAGTCCGTCATCCCTTGACCACGAAAGAGTGTAAAACTGTTCAAATTAACGCAGTAAATACCCGTAATTATTTATAATAATCAAAAACTTAGATTTTCCTTTTCAGGCCGTCAAAGCCCCTGATGCCAGATATTATTTTTCCAAAATACGCCATCAAAATTTAGTTCTTTTGTGCATATTCGTAGTAATAAAGCACAAACAAGCCGATACTAAACATGAAATTTTACTTTAAAGAAACAAAATCCACCGCGCGTTTTCCCGCACCATTGCAACACGAACTAACGCGCTGGCTTGTACTACAGATTGTACCTCGCCATTCACTCCTCGCGAGCGAAACGAGGCGATCGTCTACGAATCTGTGTTGTGAAGTGCACTTTTATTTAATTTAAACACCATTGCAATGGCAAAGCTGTACTTTATTGTCCCTGTGCTGCTATTAGCCTTCTTCGTACAAGATGGTAAGATTTTTTGTTTTTAACTTTTAATATAAGTTGGAAGGTTTACGCAATGTTGCGTGACGAAAGAGAACAACAGCGTAATATTTTGTTTACCTACAGCAAAAATAATAATAGTCACGTTTTGGCGATTTTGCATAGCAATGTGTGGGGTTTTTTTGTTCTTGGTCAAAGACTATACTCACAAAAGACGTATTGTTACAAATTGATCACCAATTATAAGGATACCTTACCTTCATGCGTAGTAGAGTGAATTAAATAAACTAAATCCACTTCTGCTCCCGCTGTACATAAAAATAAAAAAACGTTTCAAAGTTGTTCAAAAGATTAGGCATATTAACATTTCTTGACCAATTTTCAACGAATGGGTACCTACTACCAACAAATCAAAAAACTCCATCGAGATCCACTGTTTTCAAGTATTAGTTAGTTTTTTATTAGTTAATGATTAACTATTTAAGAGGCCTCTGAAGATAAAGGTACCTATTTTATACCCCTCTATTTTATCATCATCATAATCAGCCCATTTTTTGTCCACTACTGGGACTAACATGGGCTCTATTTTATACTTTTATACATAAAATACCTGTATTACGTAACCATAAAATAACTCATAATTCTGTATTAGACGATCAAATATAAAAAGATTAAGATGTAAAAGAAATACGACCTTAACCCTGAAAAGAGTTCTCTTCAAGCAAACCATAATATATAAATAAATACTGACTACGGCTATTTTACCTACAAAATGCAAAATGCTGCTAGAGTCACTTGTCTTCGGATGTACCTAAGTAGATCATTGCTAGTTTGGTCTTATTTTCGTAGCTTTGTTATTTAAGACCAAAGCTATGAAAATACCTATAAGTATTATAACAATACTACAGGTATTACGACTGTGTTATTGTAAACAAGTTACCTATAATACCTACTACAGTAATCTTATGTTGCGTGATCACCTTAAGGCGAGTCGAGCGAAACCTGCTATACCAGTTTTTCGCACTGACTATAGGTATTCGCAAACTCAAGTTAAAACGAATAGGGCTTTAGGACGCCTTGCTGGGTCTTTGGTATGATGATAATAATTTAAAAGCAAAGTTACCTAGTGAAGCTGGTTTTGGTATTTAGATAAAAAAATATTTGTTACTGATACACATACAATTTACATGAATATACAATTTGAAACATAGATATAAACATAGACACAATAGATTTAAATAATCACACAAACATTTACAAAGACAGGTACTTAAAAATATGTATTTATCGACATTTTGTGGACGTTTTAGCATGTTTAGATACACCCTTTTTAAAATAAACACAATTGATAAAGGAACGCTATTAGTTAATAGCTTATTTATTTATATGCTTATTATATTTTTATTTATATATCAATGTGCATAACAAAGGTTGCGATTGTGAGTTATATATAATATAAATTAATCCTTTAATGGGTGTAACGGCGATAATACATACTAAGAAAAATCGATAAGATACAGACAGGTCTGCTAAATATCATATTTTCGACATTAATGTTTCTCAAGATTATTTATTTATTGAGGCCAACCACAGCTTTGCAGTTACTATCTCTACTAACATAAGCTATAAATATTTTTAAAAAGAACCGCATGAAAAATTTATTTTTTGTTAAATAACTACCCGTGCGAAGCCGGGGCGGACCGCTAGTAAATAATGTAAATTTACTTAGCAAAAAGTATTATAAACAAACAGAACAGCCTCTTTTTCCTTAGGTATTTTATTTTTAGGAACAATACAAATGGAAATCTATACTAATATTATAAAGAGGAAAGATTTGATTGTTTGTTTGTTTGTATGTTTGTTTGTTTGTTTGTTTGAATTGAATAGGCTCCGAAACTACTGAACCGAGTTAAAAAATTCTTTCACCATTAGAATCCTTAATTTTCCGTGATGAACATAGGCTATATAATATTTTCAAAAAAGTTAGGGATCCGCATGAAAAATTCAATAATTGAACCGTGGGCTGTATATTCAACCTCTTTTTCTATTATGGCGCGTCAGAATAGAAAAAGAGGTTGTATAGCGCACGGTGCTTGCTTTTTCTCTACGGCCAGTGTCAGTTTTGGAATGTCGAGTCAATGTCAAAAACCCCAATGCTGTAAAAAAAAGGAAAGATCCGTATGAAAACTGTAAAACCCATCGTTTTAGTGTGTATAATTTCTGAAATTTTTGTTTAATACCCGTGCGAAGCCGGGGCGGGCCGCTAGTAATCTATAAATACAACAACTACCTATTAACTTTTAGGTATATAATATTATTACTTACCTACTTACTTTCTCCTGTGGCTCAGCGACCCAAGTGTGTCTTGGCCTTCGATAACAGAAGTCGCCATTTTTCTCTGTCATGCACAGTTTCCCGCCAGTCCTCTGCTTGTATCTCTCGCAGGTCCGCTTCCACCACATCCTTCCAGCGGTATCGCGGGCGAATAAAAAATATATAAATATATTTCTTAGAGTATTTAGTATATAAAGCCAATCAGCGGTATAATTCAATTCAAAACACTGAAAAAGCGCATCACACAATTCGCATTGCGTGGGTAAAATGGATAATGCATCGTAATGGCCCCTTGATGGAAGCAAATTGATAAATTGAGTACATCAGCGAAATGCACATGATTTCAGCTGGTACAGAAGTGCATGTCAAGTTGAAATAACATTATCTATCAAAGAATATCGCAGTACCTAATGAATATTTATGAAGCATTCTGCAAATACTAGAAAATATTTAATTTTTTCGAAAGACTGTTGGAATCTGTTTTACTCTCTCGTCTGTTTTACTATATATTGAATGTTTTATACTTCTTTACTCTCCTATAAATCTACCTATAACAGATTGAAGTTAATATTTGGAATCAGATAAATTTTGTAGGTATATATAATCGCGAATATTTGTAATATGTAATGTAATGTCACTTTATACACAGATAGTACCTGGAATAACTTATGGGCTTTTTATCCCGAAAATCCCACGAGATCGGGAGTTACGCGTGTGAAACCGCAGGCACCCATCTTCCATCAAAAATTACTACTATTATATTATTTAGATAGTTACTGCAATTATAATTTTACGAAGCCCACATTTTCATAAAATAAATTAAGCCTCAAACAGAATGCAAATAGAAGCATTTTATTTATTTATTTAGATAATTAATGCATTTTTAATTTTACAAAGCCTACAATTTCATAAAATTTACCCTCAACCAGAATGCGAATAGAAGCATGTTATTTATTTATTTAGATAGTTAATGCATTTATAATTTTACAAAGCCTACATTTTCATAAAATAAAGCCTCAACCAGAATGCAAATTCCATTCAACAAAAACTACGCGTTGCTCACGCATACTCAAATGGCCCTATTGAGTTCCAACTTTCACTTTCACTTATCACGCCCTGACATACTTTAGCCCTTTTATAATGATGTTCCTAACATAACGGTGTGTTTCGTTTAGAAATCAACAAAAGATCAGAGCAGTTACAAACTGCTATAATCTTTTGTTTGGAAAATATATATAGATGAGTAAAAAAGTTCGAAGATTTTTGGAAATAAAATAAAATGATGGCCGAATATGGCATAAAAAGTGAGACGACGGAAGATTTTTTGAAGTGGGCCGAACTTACTAGGGACGAATACGGCAAAATCATAAATAATTTTTCTGGCGTTTTTATGGTTGTGCACTAATGTTGGCACTAATTCAGTACTTGTAACACGAAGAATACATTTCTAGAAAACAGTTAACACTCGACAGATAGTTGTTCTTTATAACATTAATGTATGTCGCAACATACTCGCAAGCAATACGATTTGCTTTATCACTTTATATTATATTTTGCTTAAAAAAAATTGACTGTACTCAACAGCTTCAATAATTTTATGGTGTCCGAATCATCAGTAAAAAAGTATTTAAATGAATAGTGCCAATTGGGACACTGTGTCCCAATAAATTTTGTCCGAAAAGACAGCAAGTAATTTTAAGCGCGGAATAGAGATCGACTTATCTTATTGATATTCAAGTCTATGAGAATAATAACAGGCCAAGTAAAGTACTTTAAACGTCCTTTATTATCGAAGCCCGCATAATCGGAGACTTATTCAATAAAAAGCCATGACCCCATGAACCAAGCTATTCACCATTGTGGAGTCAATGGTGGCAAATCACACCATTGATTTGTAATAAAGCTATGCCATTCTTTACGTATTTTCCTTCAATAAATAGTAATGGGATAGCTATAATTCAACGGACGAACGGAATTTCCGACTCTACTTAATTATAGTAAGTGGAAATAAAACTCCTGAAGTCGGCTATAAGTTGTAATTTAAATGTTATGGACAAAAATAGATTAAGGCTCCGTTGACAGATGAATTTCCCATACAAACGTAGGTAATACCAAAATGATTTGTAATTTGAGCATATTTTCACCATGTGCTATTATTTGTATTAGAATAGTATTTATCTAGGTTCCTACACTTTATTTCAAAATCTGAATCTGAATTTATGTGAAATTCATCCGTTACCGGAGCCTTAAAGCTGCGATTTCATTATATTACTATAGAAGCATATTAACATGAAGGGCTTGTTAAGAAATTTGTAATTTGTTTAACATAAGGAAGTGTTAAATTACAAATGTAAATACTTGGGTTTGAATCGAGTTATTGTTTCTAAAAATTGCAGACTTCTTTATGTTGTAATAAATATTAAAATTGAGCCGATTGTTATTGAGCCTATATTTTGTGTATCAAGTAAGCAAGTAGTTTGTACAGTTAGTTACATTTAGATAAAAAATCACGTTGTGTTCAAGTAATTTAAAACCGCGCCACTGAGGTATGTGACAATAAAACTGTTTAGGTTTATTTCACATGTTATTTAGTTGTTTTACTAGTAATTTGTGAAAAATTAGGACTGTCGCAGTTATAACGTTTTAAAATCCCAAGCAATTATGAATAAAAAAATGATTAGTCTTCCAGATATCTCAAACTAAGCTTCGAAAGACTATTTCGAAGTTTTGACTATGGTACTCTCAAAGGAGTCTTTTATGAGTAAAAGCACGATATTATGCTTCCTGCACTTTATTAAATAATATCATTGTTGATGCAGATTTTTTTTAATCAAAATTAAGTCTACCGGGTGGTTGTACTTTGATCACCCAGGTGCATTAAGTCTACCCTGCGTAGCACTTAATTCACCCAGGTGATCAACTTCAGGTGAATTAAGTCTACCCGACCAATTCTTCGGGCATTTTATCTTTGTATTCTTGGTATATTGTAGGCAAGAAACTGAGCTCAGTTTATCTCATTACATAGTAATGGATCCAAGTGGCTTTGGTCTCATTATTGAACCCTGACCTTTTTGTCAACTGGGGTCGGCACATTATGAGTCATTGCAGCGTCAATCAGCAAAGCACACTCCCGAAAATAACGATGTCTAAATGTCTTTATATCTACCTACTCGTAGTGTTCACGGTGAGTCGGTCCTATTTCTATTTTATTGATTGACTAGCTTTTGCACGCGGCTTCGCTCGCGTTAGTGGATGCCTACGTCATAGTAGCTTTATGCATGCAAAGTCTCAGCCCGATCGGTTTAAAATTGACATAGTTTCATACAAACTTTTCCATATTTTATCCCCTTGGGGGTTGAATTAATCAAAATCCTTTCTTATCGGATGCCTACGTCATAATCATAACATCTACCTGCATGCCAAATGTCAGCGCGATCCGTCCAGTGCTTTGGGCTGTGCGTTGATAGATCACTATGTCAGTCAGTCACCTTTGAGTTATATTAGATAGAATATAACACTTTATTCCACAATTTGCACACATAGAAAGATAGTATACAAAAGTTGGGCATAATGCCGAAGGCATTATCTACCTCCCAACCATACATGGTAATAATACTTATACAGATAAAACTACAGCAATACACCTCATACTAAACTTACATAGGTAACATAATATTAAACTATAAAAACTATAGTAGTTTGACGAATTCATTATGAATGTACCTAAGCGGGTTAGCTACGAATCTATTTTCTTACCTATTTGGTGTTTTCCAACACAAATACTCCAATACAAATATATAATATTTATGTAAATTTATCCATACTAGCTACTCTATCTAGTCGAAATAAAAATGTCTCAACACAGAAAATAAAAAATATCTAATACTAGATGACCCCGCGAACTTGGTATCACCCATAAATCTGGTTTTCCCCTCTTTTTTGTTTTGATCCTTAGTTTTTAAGTTTTATACTGGTGAAAGATGCACAGGTATAAACTTAACGTCAAATGTTCAACACCGGTTCAACATCGGTTATGCCAATCGAAGTAGAAAGAGTTGTCATCGTGATGTCTAAAAACGAAACGAAATCGCGAGAATATTGTCGTCGTAGCCATATTGTCGCCGGGCCGTGCTGGCCCGAAGGAAGTTAAACAAGGTTATGTTCTAAAAATCATATCATCATCATCATCATCACCAGCCTATAATAGTCCACTGCTGGACATAGGCCTCCCCTAATGAGCGCCATAGATGGCATTTATCATTTGGGGAAAAATCATATAATAAGTCGTATTATTAAAATTCTGTTTGCTAAGTTTTTGTTTTATTAATTCTCACGAAGGTTTACAAAGTGGCCACATACCAACAATATAGCTCAATAATCGAGAGAGTCGATAAAAAAAATATAAAAAGGGCAACAGGAAGGGTCTAAATTGACCCTCTGTGCTTTTATCTGATTGTTAAATTCCCCTCACCATTATTTTCGGCAATTAATTTAGATTTCAATAGTGACAACGAGCAGCGCTAGGGCGTTGTTACGAAAATACTTTTATGAGTTTTTAACTATTAGAAACAAGGTTGGAAACTTTATAAAATTTAACAGGCCCATCTACTAATACGAAATACCACGAAAATTTTAATAGAATAAATAAATAATGCTGTATGAATCACACACACAGATTTTACAGTAAGCTAAACAGAGCTGAGCATTATATAACTTATGGAAAAACATATCATATTTTTTTTATTAATAAAATGGGTTCCAATTATGTTACTACACAAATGTGGAACATTTTCATGAAGACAAGTTACTAGGTACCTACATATGTATATAAAGAACGACAATGTAAGTGGTTCCTTAAGTTACTTAGCATCAAATAATTATGTAAATTTTTCATTTAAATGAATAAAACATCTTTCTGGTCGTTTGAGCTGATTGTTTGCTTGCTGTATTATTATTTTATTGTTTTGCATTCAAATGTACCTTTGGGAAAACCACTGTTTTGATGATACGCAATCGTTCTGGGACAGTCGAGTTAAAAATAAAAAGTTGCTCTTAAAATAGTTTAGATGTTGCAAGCTGCATTGTTCAACGGTGCCCATGGATGATCTTATACGCCTCAACTTGTATCTAAGAAACTAACCAATAATAAAATAAATGTTAGGGATTTTACGAAGCTGACAAAAAAACTTACCCTGTCATGCACACAAAGAAAATAAACGCATTTATTTTCTTTGAGTGCATGACAGGGTAAGTTTTTTTTAATATTTTTTAAAAATAAACGCATTTATTTTCTTTGAGTGCATGAAATGAGTCATTCCCATCACAATCAAAAAATATTCCCAAATACCTCCACAAGCATTTAAAAGATTAAAAAATTATTCTCACTCACATCCACCAAATATTTTAATACAGTCAGAATGTAACATTTCATAGAAAGTTTTCCAAAAATTGTAATACGAAATTACGAATCCTATGACTCGGAACATATCGAGCGGGAAAGCTTCGATATTTATTGAGCTAACCGAAAGAATGTATGAAGAATTTAGGTACTTGTGGGGGTCCTAGCTCCTACTCGTAGTGTTCTCCTCCACGTTCCTTTGGGGGTCCTAGCTCCTACTCGTAGGGTTCTCCTCCACGTTCCTTAGGCGAATTGAAACGACTTGTGGACTGTATTACTAGGTTTATTCTTCTTGTTTATTTATTACTTGCTGACTTGACTACTTGACTACACTTTTTCACTCAAATTGGCGCTACTTATATTAAAATACTTTGTCCCGCCACCGTAGGGGGTAGGGCGAGCAAGTTTTAACACATTTACATTAACAATATCTAATGATTAAGACGTGCGAAAGAAAGACTGGGGTACAAATTAAACCCTTTCTAAAGGGCTACAAAGAGGGCTAATCGATCTTGATCTTCAGCTCCCGGCTCCGTCCGTCACAGTCTCCCCCCGGCGTAGATCCTCGCAGCCTTTATTCATCGGTAGGACAATGAGCCTTCTTACTGGTCGTCTGAAGATCCCTCCTTTAGTTCGCACCTCCACGCTTCGCACCACACCGTCAGGACCCGGATATACGCGCTCGACCTGACCTCGGGGCCAAACATTTCGCGGTAGCGTTCCGTCTGCTATTATCGTGATATCACCTGGTTTGACATTCGTTTGGTTTCGCCTGGCGTCACCTCGCGGTGCTAAGGTCGGTAAATACTCTCTGATCCATCGCTCCCAGAACATATTAGCAAGTGCCTGAGCGGCGCGCCATGTTCGCCTGTCGTTTTTGTTGCATTCTCCCACGTAGGGCAGCCCCACCGAAGTTCCTAACAAGAAGTGATTGGGCGTTAGGGCCTCTTGGTCTTCTGCTTCTACTGGTACATGAGTTAGTGGCCTCGAATTGACGGTGTGCTCAATCTCGGTCATTAGAGTGGCAAGTATTTCTTCTTTAGGCGCTCGTTCGTTGAGCGTCACTGCGAGAGCTCTTTTAACGGATTTGATCATCCTTTCCCAGGCTCCCCCTTGATTCGGTGCCCCAGGATCGATGTACCTCCACTCGATTCGCTTCGTGAGTGCGTAATCCTTGAGGGCGGGGAGCCATTCCGCGAAAGCTCTGTTCAGTTCCGCGTCAGTTCCGTGGAAGTTCGTTCCGTTGTCGGACGCTATCAGGCAGGGCATTCCTCGACGTGCAGCCATTCGTCTTATTGCCATGATAGCTGAATCCACGTCTAGACTAGCTATAAGCTCCACGTGTATTGCTCTAGTTGATAGGCAAGTGAATAACATTCCCCATCTTTTCTCACGTCGTCTGCCAATCGTCACCCACATAGGGCCGAAACAGTCGACTCCGCAGCGTGAGAACGGTCTTGTGTGTGTACTAAGTCGTATCTGAGGCAGGTCACCTTTTACTGGCTTCTCTGGGTTGGCTCTCTTAATTTTACACCATACACACTCACGTAGCGCCGCTCGTACATTTGGTCGCAGGCGTAAAATCCATTAACGCTGACGGAGGTTGTTCACTATGTGCTCTCTCCCCATATGTCCGCTGCTCAAATGCTCTTGTCGGATTATTAGGCGCGTGATCGGGTGATTCCCATCTAAGATCGGAGGTTGTTTCATCTCGTCCGGAACCGTCGCAGCGTTAATTCTTCCGTTCAAACGGATTATCTTATCGTCTTTGTACACGGGATCAAGTCTATAGAGACGACTCGTGCGATCGACGGTCTGTCCTTTTGATAATCGCGTTAGTTCCTCGGCGAAAGTGTCGCTTTGCGAATCTCGGATCAGCAGGCGTTCGGCTTCTCGTATATGTGCGTTAGCTGCGAGCTTTTTCGGTGCATGTGCACGGTTTTCGTCGGGTATTCCTCTGAGTAAGTGTTCCTTATTGCTACTCCAGCTGGCCAACTCAAAACCAGCTTTGCTGTGCACTTCTTGCACTTCCTTTATTGTGCGGGCGGCTATTTCGTCATCGTCAAAGCTTTGTACCCAATCGTCCATGTAATGACTGCAAGTAATAGCGTCGTACGCAAGTGGGTGTGACACCTTGAAGTCTGCTGCATTTCGGTCCCTCACGCTATGAGCCAGAAAGGGTGAACTACGGGCTCCAAAGATCATAGACTCCATCACATACTTTTGTGGCGGAGCGGAGCGATCATCTCCTCGCCACAGGAAGTGTTGAGCTACTTGATCCTCGTGTCTTATCTTTATTCGAAGGAACATCTCACGTATATCAGCAGTGACCGCAACCGGCTTCATTCTGAAGCGAAACAATATTATCATGGAGCGACTGAAGTAAGTCCGGTCCATCTAAAAGCGCGTCATTAAGACAAGTTCCGTTTGAACGCGCGGCTGCATCAAATACCATTCGAACTTTATCTGGTTTGTTGGGATTCGTGACAGGAAAGTGCGGTAGGTACCATAACCGTTCTGTTTGCGGGTGGTCTTCGTTACTCTTGACCGCATACCCTTTCTCAAATAAATTTGTCACCTGCCCTGTGTAGGCGCTCTTGAACTCTGGCGATTTATCCATCTTGCGTTCTATGCCCTGCAACCTGCGTACGGCCATATCGTAGCTCGGTGGCATTTCTGAATGGTCGATCGCCCACGGTAATCCCACCTCAAAACAATCTTTCTTTCGTTTGACTGTTCGTTCAAATATTTCTTTAGCGCGCTCCTCATTAGGGTTAGGTTTCCTCTTGGCTGAGACTCCGAGAGCGTCTATTTCGAAATGCGCCTTTACGAGTTCGTTCAACTCGTCATCCCTGTCTGGAATGCCTTGAGGAGTACGCACGTGACATATAACTTCAGCGTCTCTTTCAATCGTTCTTAGAGGGGCGCTTCCATGGATTATCCAACCCAACTCCGTAAGCGAGGCAGCTGGTTGGTTTCGTTTAGCTGTTAGCAGCTTCCGTGTTACTATAAGATGCCAGTTGTCGGCGCCGATAAGTACTCGTGGTTTTACGTTCAAGTAACAGACGGCCTTCGGGTTAAGTTCCCGTAAGTGGGGTAGTTGGAGAAGCTCTATTCCAACCGAATGACTTCCCAGAGTCAGGTTCTTCACCGTCCTGGCTTTTATCTGATGAAAGTTCTCCTGACTCTGTCCTCGCACTCCGAATGTTACGATCTGGCTTTCGGGTTCACGTTGACTTGATGTGGCTCCCACGATATTCAACGCTCTCACTGGTCCTCTCATTCCTAACAGCGAGGCGATCTCCTCGTCGACCAGTGTTATCGTTGACCCCTCGTCAAGTAATGCGTGAGTATTCAGTTCTTTGCCGTTTTGACCTCGGACAGTTATTGGACAGACCTTTAACAATATTTGCAATTCTTCCTCAGGTGCCCTCGCTGCTGCTGTAAGGGCAGACTCTTCGATATTGTTTGAGGGCGTTTCCCTTCGGTTCTCTGGCGAGTGCAGCAACGCATGATGCGATTGAGTGCATTCATCAATCCCACATCTCTTGCTCTTGCATCGGAAACGTCTGTGTTTACTATTAAGACAACGAAAACAGACTCGTGCCTCTCGCGCCCATGACCATCGTTCGGTTACGGTCAGGGCCGCTAGCTTCCGGCACAGTGGCGTTCGGTGCTCACCGCCGCAGCAGAGACATTTATCTTCCTTAGTCTTTGCGTTGTCCTTTTCTTCAGTTGTAGCAAGAACGGTTCTGCGGTTTCGTTCATTCGCAGGGTTCCGCTCTTCAGTGCGTTTTGCACTTCCCTCGTTCGGCCGCAAACTATGTCCGCGAGCGGCCGAGTATGCATGACGTACGGCGCGATCTGCCTCCCTCATGAGGAATTTGGATAGAGTTACGATTTCCGCTTCCCTTCGATCTCCGAATTCCTCGGCATAGTCGCACCATCTTGCCTTCATATGTGGAGTCAGTTTTTCTGTAACTTGACGCGCTAGCATGGGATTCTGTAGATATCCTCGTTCGTCTAGGCTTGTGATTACTGCCACTATATTTTGAAGCTTGATTGCGAAACCATTCAACTCTGTTACGGTTGTTCCTAAACGTGGCATTCTTCTAATATCCTCAATAGCATCGTCTATTATCATCTCTGGACGTCCGTAAACTTGTTCAAGAGTGTTCATGATTACAGATGGATCAGTCGCTGTGAACAACAGTGCTGACACCGTAGCTCGTGCCTCGCCTCGCAGGCACGTTCTCAGTCTAGCTAGATTCTCCGCCGGTGACAGTTTGAAAAGCTTCGTAGAGTCTCGCATAGCTGCTCTGAACGGTAGCCATTCTTTGGCTCCACCGTTGAAGATGGGTAGTTCGTGCATCTGTCTCGTAGGTGGTCTGTTTGATGCCATTCTTTCTAACGCTATTGTCAGTCTATCGAATGCGTTTTCATCTCTATGTTGTTCTGGCAAAGGGGATCTCTGTCGTCTTGATTCAAATGTAGTTTGGTTTGCTGTGGGTCGTCGTGGAGCAGTTCGTTCCTCTGAAGCAGAGCGGATCCTAATACCTTCATCCGTTTCTATTGGATCGTATCCTCTCTGCTCCCCCCGTAGGCGATGCTTCTTGAGCCACTCACTAACGTGTCTCTCTGCAGTACCATTCTCTTCTCTAGTAACGCTAACTGCATCGGTTTCTTCACGTATTCCGGCGACTTCTGCGGCTAATCTCTTTTTGATAAGATTTTCTTGAATTCGAAGTTCTTTTCGGCGTATTTCCGCGAGCCGTTCTTCTGCTTCAAGTTCCGCTTTACGGATACGCAGCGCGATGCTAACGTTCGATTGCTGCGAGAGCACTGATTGGGCGCGACTATTTGGTAGTCTTTGAGGTTCGATAGTGCTTAGCTCGGCTATGTCCCGCGCAGTATTGGCACGAGCGTTGCCATTTACGGCGCGGTTGGTAGTCACGTCAGCAGTAGTATCACCAGCGATTCGTGCTTCAGGCGCGGATGGCCCGGGTCCTGCCCCTGTTTCGGGGTTCGATACGGGTGGTGCGTCGGGGTGCGTACTGTCTGATGGTGATGCGGGGTAGTCCTGGTATACCCTCAGCGCGGCAGTCCTTGTCCTCGTAGCTGGCGGGCTTCTTGTGGTCATCTTCTTCGGCACTTGAACGCCCCTAGCGGTCCCTATCGGTCCCTATCGGTCCCTATCAGTCCGTCAGGAGGTGCCGCCAAAAGGCTGACGTTTGCTCCTTCGGGGATGGATACGTTGGGATGGGTAGGGGGGTTCCACCCAGCAGAGGGGAACACGCAATCACGGGATGCTCGGGAATCGGCTGGAATGTCCGACCCCTTAGGCGTGTGCCTACAGTCCGGCGCCCGTGTTGCGTGTCCCTTACCGGCGAGGAGTGCACTTCAGCCCGCGCCGTCCTTGCGCTCTTGTTGGACTGGTGGTGCCGCACAAACACCACACCACCCGAAGGCGTTTACCCGTTGGCCACTTCGTAATAACACCGCAAGGTATCCGTGAGCCAGCGGGCCGCGATAACGCGTGTCTTCGGTCGTAGCACCGTTCGGTGATCTTCAGGCACCCCGTGCCCCTGGCGCTGGTCTTGACAACGATGCACGCTGCCCCGTTCGGGGTTTTTCGAGCACCCAGTGCTACCGTCGTACGATGCACGGCGCCCCGTTCGGGGTTCTTCAGGCACCCCGTGCCCCTGGCGCTGGTCTTGACAACGATGCACGCTGCCCCGTTCGGGGTTCTTCGAGCGCCCAGTGCGCCCCGACGAATGATGCACGTTGCGCCGGTTGGCGGCTCCTTTCCTCGGGTACTCCCGCTACCTCGGCTTTATGCGAACCGGGGAAGTCGGGGTCACGTGACCGCCCTTGTGGTTGGGGTCGGTCACGATAGTCAACCCGGTACCGCTCTTCTTGTCGACGATGGCTTCTCAGATCCGGCTTCGGAGGACCAAAACTTGTGGGGGTCCTAGCTCCTACTCGTAGTGTTCTCCTCCACGTTCCTTTGGGGGTCCTAGCTCCTACTCGTAGGGTTCTCCTCCACGTTCCTTAGGCGAATTGAAACGACTTGTGGACTGTATTACTAGGTTTATTCTTCTTGTTTATTTATTACTTGCTGACTTGACTACTTGACTACACTTTTTCACTCAAATTGGCGCTACTTATATTAAAATACTTTGTCCCGCCACCGTAGGGGGTAGGGCGAGCAAGTTTTAACACATTTACATTAACAATATCTAATGATTAAGACGTGCGAAAGAAAGACTGGGGTACAAATTAAACCCTTTCTAAAGGGCTACAAAGAGGGCTAATCGATCTTGATCTTCAGCTCCCGGCTCCGTCCGTCACAGTACTGTATCAAATTTGACTTACGTAAACAATAATAATGTCTACTACTATAGGTACTAATAAAAACAACAGAGTCAAATCAAATTTGTACCTAGGTACTGTTGTATCTACTCTCTACCTAATATCTTCAACTTCTTTTTTTATGGCACCGTTTGCTTTTCGCTATGACTGCCAGTTTCAGTGATCGGTTTTAAATGAATTTACATGAGATATTAGATGTCTACAGTATCTACAATTGAGCTAACTGCAGAATGTTACAAACAATGTCCAGGTAGCTCAGCTGATCCATATCAATAGCAATAGGAAGCGTAACGTCGTCTTCTCTAGTAATATTCCTATAAATTACATTCTTACATTCAGTCAAAGAAAATAAACGTGTGGACGGAGTGTAGTATAAGTAGGTAGGTACTGTTTCTATGGTAATCAAAAAAAGGTATTGGCGAGGATAAAGTGACCAACGATAATAATATTGGTAATGTAGTACCGAGGTACAAGTCAAAGTTCGGTACTCAGTACTTTATTTCTGAGCATGATGATAACCAACAAAAAAATATTCAGAAACTGGTTTCTGATAAAACTGCCTATCGATATGTACCTCTATATTTATTCTGTGTTGGAACGCGAATGCGAAACGATGCTTTATGTCCATGTTTATAAGATTTAAATTCAAACGTAAAATCAATGTCAATACCAATTAGATACTTCGTATTTACCATTTACCCAATTAGAGGGTACCTATTTACTTTGTACCTAACATGAAGAGAAAATATTAAAAATATTTTACTTTGTTTTTGTTTTCGGTTTTGGAAGTAGTTACTATAAGAATAATTTAAGAATCTATTCACCTGAAGCTGTATGAATAAAATTAAACCTGATCGGGTGAGTGTTGTCCCGTATATACTTGACGTATCACCCAGGTAGGTACCCAGTACCATCGTAGTACCTTTCAACTATAGCTATCATTGTTGTTTGATTGAATGAGCGTGCATGGCATGATAATAATGGCTGAATGCCTCACGTTCAAGCTAAGTACTAAGATCTCAACACCAGTGTTTACATAAAGTACCTGGAACCTGTGTTCTAGGTACTTTTTAGCCTGCTTCTGTCTTTTTCCTGAGGAATATCGCATAGGTAATATATTTATAAATTTTCCCAATACGGGACAAGGGATTTCGCTATTTTGTGGGTATTCAAAAGGCACAAAATAATGGGTGAAGAAACAATAATTATTGCACTTTATTTGCCCATGATGCACGTTTAGAAAAAACTTTTTCTTCTGTGTCAGTCCGGGGTGTTAATAAGTTTACTTAATATTTTGAATGCATAGGTTTTTGGGAAATCTTGGTGGGTAGAGATAGAGACCAAGCGAACGAGAGCGAAGGCTAAAAGGCCTATTACATTTCACGATTTACCGGAACGGTGCGCCCCGCCGCCCGCGGTTTTGCATCCTAAGGTTCGTTTGGTGTGGTGTGGACACTTAAACGAAAGCTAGTGAAAGTTCGGTACCGATCGTCGAGTCCCACTCGTAGCGTTCGCTCGCTCTCGTTCGTATGGTCTGTACTGTACCCACCAAAGAGTTATTCTGTCTGTGGAAATTTAATTTTTAAGGTTAACTTCTACCTGTACCAACCAAACAATGTTCTGTCGTGTTATATATTTGTCTTTTGTTATATTTTTCTGGTGTAGGTACAATAAAGCGTACGTGTGTGGCGAGTATTGACGAATATCTTCATTATAAATACAGTACAAAGCCCTTGAAAAACTTATATTCCCAGCCAAATATATTATCTGGTGGGTAGCACGCCCTGGCACGTGGTTGTAAAACTACAGTAGTTTATTGACTTAAAATTGAATTGTCTTTTCTAAGCTTAATATTATGTAATTCAAAGCTTTGAGGAGCAGAGGCCCTATTTAATTTGCACAAAGGTACTCTGATTCAGTGTTTTACAGTGCACCAATAAACCAATCACCATAATCAGCCCATGTTAGTTTACTGCTGGACATAGGCCTCACCAAATGAACGCCATAGGGCCCTGTTTTTAGCTTGTCCCATCCAGCATCTATCTGGCAGCAGTCTTTCGCAGTGGGGCGTCTTACACTACCATAATACGAAACAACTTCGAACAACAAATTTCGTGATTGAGCAATAAAATAGGCCCCCAGCTTCCAATTCCGACAACAGCTCCAATTATCTCTATTTTGATTGAGGTAGGGTAAAGCCGAGTTGACACGATCAGAGTCTGCTCGGACCGAGTGGACTCGGATACCTACTCGGAGGCAACTCGTACTGTGGCAACCCTTACACGTCCGAGTGCGCTCGGAATATGGGTTGCCACAATCCGAGTTGCGTCCGAGTAGGTATCCGAATCCACTCGGTCCGAGCTTCACGAAAGCGTCTATGGAAACGTAAGAGGATCGCGTCATAGTTTTCCTATACTACTCGTATAGGAAAACTCTAAGATGCGATTCCCTTTTGTTTTTTAATTTCGGACATATTGCTATGATTGGAATTCCGTTCGTCCTGCCTGATCTACCAGTACCTAACGAGTTTATAAATTTAGTGTGGATATAAGTGGCAATAGAATTGCTTACTATTTACTAGAATTGCCTATTAAGTCTAGTAATTTTCTCTAGGAAAAATATCTAAGTAACTACGTAATATACTGGATTACCTAAGTATATCAGTCATCTAGTACCGCACAAGAGCTCCGTTTATCTTGGGGCTAGATGCTGTGTGGATTGTCCAGTATTTCTTTATTTTTATCTATAGCACACATTTTTTCTTGTTATAATAAGCAGAACCTTAGAACATAGGTAATTAAATTCTCCGAAATCGTTTGGCACA
Organism: Eupithecia pulchellata; assembly: GCA_963931895.1. NCBI lineage: Eukaryota > Metazoa > Arthropoda > Insecta > Lepidoptera > Geometridae > Eupithecia > Eupithecia pulchellata. Next base: position 4,228,121 of record OZ007540.1, read on the forward strand.
GAACCAAACATCCAAACTTCCTTTGGAGCCAATGACGATGTTGATGGAACAGCCATGGTTGTCCCAATGCCATGGTATGACATCACATCTCGATCCATATGTAATCTGAACCTTCGCCGTGATGCAATAAGGGTCAGTATTGTTTGCTCTGTATGTGTGTCAGATGATCAGTGAGTTGTAAACAAATGTTTATTCTGATAAGGTCACCCGTGTGGTGAATATTAAAATTGTAGGGTTATTTTTGTTTGAAATTATTAATTTACTAGCTGGGTTCCCGCGGTTTCACCCGCGTTACTCCCGATACCATAGGATTTTCTAGATAAAAAACTATCTTTGTACCAAGTTTCTCAAAGTCCGTTTTGTAGTTTTTGCGTGAAAGAGTAACAACGTCCATCGGTACCTACAAACTTTCGCATTTATTTTATAATAAATATTAGTAAGATTTTGAAAAGTGAGGGCTTTTTCTCGATATTTTCTTTATCTCAAAACAGGATGCTATTTGGCAAGCACTAATGCACCCTATTTATTACTTCTCTTTACTTTAAAATATCTTTTTTTCAGTACAATGAGTTAGGCGTTTTTCAACACATACATAATATAATATTTTCTTTATCAAAACACGTTGCTAATTGGCTCCGATACTACCGGATCGATTTGTAAAATCCTTTCACCATAAGAATTCGACATTAATCGTAACATAGGCTATATAATATTTACAAAAAAATTTGAGACCCACATGAGATCTTTAATAATGTAACCCAACGTATTAAGGTATGTGTGAAAAATTTATATTTATATAAAATACCCGTGCGAAGCCGTGGCGGAGCGGTAGTCCATGATAAATTCATCAAATCAATAAAATCGTCTTTCATAAAGTTCCTCTACATACGCCACACAAATTAACATAAAAAAGAACAAGAAAAAGATAATTAATAAGTTCGCACTTCAAACCACGACCTATTTCCAATCAATACAAGCAAAGTCTAATAAATCTTCTTCTACCCTTAAGGAAAACATTTGCTCAACAACGAGAATCCATTATTTATCCCATTAAAAAGACAAATTATCCATCAGGTCATGACCTACTGACCTCGGAGCGTGTGTTGAAGAACCATAAAGTCCCATAGGCGTTAACCAAGGCACACCAAGGCAAAGTAACAAGGCATGCGGTCCCGGAATTAATTTATTTATCTATACTAATCTATACTAATATTATAAAGAGGAAAGATTTGATTGTTTGTTTGTTTGTTTGTTTGTTTGTTTGTTTGAATTGAATAGGCTCCGAAACTACTGGACCGATTTAAAAAATTCTTTCACCATTAGAATCCTGAATTTTCCGTGATGAACATAGGCTATATAATATTTTCAAAAAAGTTAGGGATCCGCATGAAAAATTCAATAATTGAACCGTGCGCTGTATATTCAACCTCTTTTTCTATTATGGCGCGTCAGAATAGAAAAGGAGGTTGAATATATACGCAAGGTGCTTGCTTTTTCTCTACGGCCAGTGTCAGTTATGGAGTGTCGAGTCAATGTCAGAAATCCCAATGCTGTTAAAAAAAGTAAGGGATCCGTATGAAAACTGTGAAACTCATCGTGTTAGTGTGTATAATTTCTGAAATTTTTGTTTAATACCCGTGCGAAGCCGGGGCGGACCGCTAGTTGTAAATATTGTACAGCTATCATTACAGGCACACTTAATACTATAGTGCTCTTATTTAATACAGAAGAATCAGTAGTCACAAGCTAAATCCATTCAAATTGAAGTTGTCGACATATATATAACTAGCGGCCCGCCCCGGCTTCGCACGGGTATTAAACAAAAATTTCAGAAATTATACACACTAAAACGATGGGTTTCACAGTTTTCATACGGATCTTTACTTTTTTTAACAGCATTGGTGTTTTTGACATTGACTCGACATTCCAAAACTGCCACTGGCCGTAGAGAAAAAGCAAGCACCGTGCGCTATACAACCTCTTTTTTCTATTCTGACGCGCCATAATAGAAAAAGAGGTTGAATATACAGCTCACGGTTCAATTATTGAATTTTTCATGCGGATCCCTAACTTTTTTGAAAATATTATATAGCCTATGTTCATCACGGAAAATTAAGGATTCTAATGGTGAAAGAATTTTTAAACTCGGTCCAGTAGTTTCGGAGCCTATTCAATTCAAACAAACAAACAAACAAACAAACATACAAACAATCAAATCTTTCCTCTTTATAATATTAGTATAGATTAATCAATATTTTCTTAGATTCCTATAATATAAAATGATAAATAAATGATTAATGTCTCAAGTAGGTTGTTTACTATTAATTGTTTGGCTACTTAATTATGTACTTAATTTAAGATGTTTTCTCGAATAAGTGGAATGTAATTTCTTTTGAGAAATAAATATTCTTTAAACCTAAATTCCTAACTATAGCATAAAATAATAATCAAGACATAGATAGCGTGGTGTATATGTATAGCGTGCCAGGGTATCGGAAATCGGTCCCAAAGTGACTATGGTTTTTTGATATATTTGACACGCGTCGCAAGTTACTATTTTTTTTTCAAGGTTGATCGTAGACTTAATTGTATTTAGCTATAGGAAGCGAATATTTATTCGTTAAATTCCGTCCCCTGTCCGCTTGACGCAGGAGGTTGGGGGTTCCATACCGGCCTGAACAAACGTAAGTTCTTCAAAGATTTGTTCAGGGTGTTCTGGTAGTTTTCTATGTCTAATTAAAAATGTCTATCTATGTAATACTTTCAATCATCATCAATCATGATAATTAAAAGTATTACATAGATAGACATTTTTCTATTTTGTATTAAGTATTATATTATGTATTCCAGTATTTATTGTCTCACTGTGGAGGCCCTACTTAAAGGCCGGATTCACACATATCAATGAAGTCACCTTATAAGTGTTAGTGACTCTCCAATTCAGTAAAAAATATTGACGGCCCGTCAATCGTCCGTGAATATTCTGTACCGAATTATAGATTAACTGATACTGAACAGTGACGTCACTGATATGTGTGAATAATATAAATAATGTGAATAATAATAAATAATGCTGGATTATCCACACAGCATCAACTAGCCCCAAGCCCGAGATCTGCTTAGCTTCTGTTAAGGGTACTAGATGACTGATATACTTAATACAACATATTACAAACATAGACATTTTTATTGTGAATAAAATCCAGCCTCAATGGGCAGTGATAATAAAAGCCCCTGTACTGATAAAAAGGTTTCTCTTCTTAAACGTAGGTATCATTTCGAGATAAATTGTACCAAGTTAAGTTATAGTAGGACTGAATTTTTTATAAAAGTCCTAAGTATTTTGTTAGTTTATTTACTTGATGTATTGTATTCCAATTATTAATTCCACAGATTCATTTTGTACACTTGGAAAGGTAAACTTTTATAAAATCAGGGAACATAAATAAATGAATTATGCTGGACAATTCACACAGTATTATCTGGCTAAGCAGAGCTGGTGCTGTTATGGGTACTCGATAACAGATATTTATTGTTATTATTTATTATTTATTTATTATACCTACATAGATAGGTATTTTTATTATACATAGAAAACGACCAGAACACCCTTTATAAAACAAAATACAAAAAAAATGTTACAACACGTTTTAGCCCAATGTTTATATATTATGATATTATGTACAATCCACATGATATACATTCATAAACATATATATTTCTAGCTAGATGTAGATAGGGCTAATTATTCTCGAAATATAATATAAATTGTTAATAGGATACATAGAAGTGACCTGTATTTTCATCTTCCGGAGCTTTTTATTAAATTGATACTATCTTTTATAGAAAGTGTAGCAAACAAAGCTTGGATACCACGCTTCGGTCAAAAACAATGTCGATGATAGAGATAGAAGATCTTTTCTACATCATTCGCAAGAGTGCAACAAGGACGGCAATAATACTTGCGAGGCTGTATAATGTGTGTAGAATATAAAATAGTTGGTAAGCGAGTTACAAATTGCGCAAGATACGATGGAAGGGCACTTAAAGGGCAAAGAGACCTTCGAGATGTTTAAACGGGCTTGTGAAGAATTTTGTGGTTTAGTATTGAATAAAATCAGGCGTCATGGGGAAACCAGCAAAAAAAAACATTTTTGGATCCGAATAAGAAGCGAATTAGGTAACAATATGTCTCATCCCTAACCTATCCTATGACAATCCAATCGGTTAATACCATGCTTGCCATTTAAGTTATCCGGATCCATCTCTACAATAGACAAGTTGCATAAACAATACCTTTTTTACGCATTCACTGCACAGTGGCGTTGCGGTTTGATACCTATCTCAGCATTTCCTAAGAATAAACATGAATATAATGAATACACATAAAGATGAATAAAATAAACATGATATTAATCTTGAATACTGGATCATACAATTTGAAATATGCATGTAAAAACCCTCGCCTAAAGCCGCTGCAGTTGGGCATGTGCATCTTGGACGATGAAAACGCCTATGCCCAGGTCTAAAGTTCCACGATAATAGATAAGGAAACCTAAACGAAGGCAAATCATCGAACGTGAATAAATATATCATCCGCATGAATTTTCCACGAGGTTAAATTGGGAAGAAAATAATTGTAAATTCGCTAACCTAATCTATGCGAAGGTCTAAAGTTGCACGATAATAGATAAGGAAACCTAAAAGAAGGCAAATCATCGAAAGTGAATAAATATATTATCCGCATGAATTTTCCGCGAGGTTAAATTGGGAAGTAAAAAAATAGTAAATTCGCTAACCTAACCTATGCGAAGGTCTAAAGTTGCATGAGAATAGATAAGGAAACCTAAACGAAGGCAAATCATCGAACGTGAATAAAAATAAATTATCTGCATGAATTTTCCACGAGGTTAAATTGGGAAGTAAAAAAAAGTAAATTCGCTTTTTTATCTATATAAAATTATTTCACGGTCTTTTGCTTTTGCGTGACGAGATCGCAAGGCCACGAGAACAATGAATGTTTATACTGATTCTGAACCTGCCATTCACATCAAAGAGCGTAATTATTTAATGAATTCAAATACATACCTACCTAGAAATAAATAACTTTTACTTATTGATAAGTAGCTTTGCCCGCAACTTCGTCCAAGTAGAAAATGGTTGAATAGTATTTTTGTTTGTTTTTAACGATATTAATTTTGTTATAAAATATAAATAGGTAAGTAACATAAAAATCGTCTGTGATAAATTTTATCAAATTCGGTTCCGTAGTTTAGGCGTGAAAGATGGACAGACAGACAGAGTTACTTTCACATTAATAATGTTTAAGTAAGTAAGCATTTTTCTCTTACAGTTTCAATTTTAACAAACAAAGAATCAAATCTTTCCTCTTTGTAATAAAAAAAAAAAAATATTTTATAGTGCAATAAGGAATTAAGAATTTCCCGAAATATTTTTAGTCTGCCAATAGTCTAATTCAAGATAGAACTTACACTTTTTATTTCAAAGTCGTTTAAAACCCTTATGAAGACCTTTTGAAATTCACCACACCTAACCTAATGCCTGATGAGTTTACGTGTGTGTTAGTGATACCGGTTTGTTAAGTAGGTAGTATATAATAACCAACCTACATGATAGGTTCTATGTTTAGTACGTTCTGAATGACACATTGTTACAGCTTGTTTATCTGAGTCATACCTAAGAGGTACGTATTGTAAGTAGGTAGCCAAAGCAGTACATTATTGTAGAATTTATGAAGGTACCACCTGGTACCAATAAATTAGTAGGCACCAATGTAGGCACAATGTTTTGATGAGTCTTTATTTGAAAATCGATTGTGAATGACGATGCTCTGACGTAAAACTTTTCTTGTGAGACGTTGGGAACAGCTTGAGAATGCGTGACAGTATACCCTAGGTACATTTACAATTCTAGTTATAAGTAAAATTGGGAACTAATACTACAAACAAAGTTATAAAAAATCATATGTTATTCTATTTCAGTTGATTTTAAGAAAGAAGGAGTTATTATCTATCCCAAGTTACGATGGTTAACTTATTCTTATTATGTAAAGCGACTTCAATCATAAATATAAAGTAGGTTAATTCCTAGGTACCTGGGTATCAGGCCACAGCTGGACATATGCCTCCCCTAATGAGCGCCATATGCTTTATTTATCATTTGGAAGTTAATAGTAGTTATATAAGAGTATAAGAAATTAATTCAATGAATGAGGCAAACCGGTTCCATCTAAGGCTGATTGTTACCTAGGCGAGTACCTACTTGTTGGTGAAGGTTGAACAGTGTAAATTGCGACCTGCAGACGTATGTTTATTTCACATCAATGTGCTTACTCCTATGGTTATTTGTCTTCATAACTCTACATTTTGTAGCTCTATATTATTACGTTTCCTCTAACTAAATGACCTGGGTACTTAAAGCTCCGGTGGCGGCGGTCAAATTTTCAAAAATAAATTTATTTTTGAACCTAGTTGCATGAAATTTTAATACAAATAATGCTGGACTGTCTTCACATCACATATGCTCAAATTACAAATCATTTTGGTATTTCATTGATCTAATTGGGAAATTCATCCATGTCGCTGGAGCCTTAAGAGATAAGTATTCATTTGAAGGGCACAGGGAATCCTTTTCAACATTTAGAATTTTGGTTATCTAGATATCTTCGTTAGTCATGATGAAACAAAAAGAAATTGTGATTTTCTGTCAGAGACTTACCTTATTATAAAAACAAAGGTATAATAAAGGTGGTCACATATTTTGTAAAACAAAATCTTAAAAATACATTTAATGAGGGTGATATCCGGTAATATATATGTAGGTACCTGCGCCTCTACCTGATTCCTTCGTGTAGGTAGAGACTAACTCTACCTACATAAATATCACCGTATAGGTATCATATCTTTATGGCGTTAAGGTTGTAAGTACCAACAACTAAAATTTAAAATAAATCAATAAAAATATTCAAAAATCGTCACCGCGCAACCTCACGTATCAAATAAAGGAATAAGAAAAACGTTCATTGTCGCTGACCATCGCACCATATCCAATACTATTCACCTCTTTATAGTACAGTGTATAAGGGCCTTGCAGGCTTTTTAAGTTTTTACTGCGTCTTAGATTGGTCTAAAGCAATTCCAGAATAATTTGGAGGCTGGAACGTCTTTTGTGATGCAGTGATTGCGAAGCATGACGGTTGAACTGTCAAACTAGGGTTGACACTTGACGATGACATGCTTGGACTGTCAAACTAGATTTGCTACTTGTATCGTGGGCTGCATAAATCAAGAAACAAAGATGGCTTCCTTTTATAATGTTCATCATCATACCTATAACGTTAAGTCATAAAAACACATAAAAAAAAATTACACGGCAAACAATCGCATGTACTAAATAGAGTACTTAGTAATTTATATCATTTATCGCAGCGAATTAGAGCACTAAGTAAATTTTATGCGAAGCCATGTTTATACTAAGGTGTACAAAGGGAATTTTGGTAGGGCTTCTGACCGGACCGGATACCAGAAGGGGACACGCTTGGCGTCCATGTTTATTTACTGTAAACCAGCAAGCAGGGAAGCTAGCGAAAATTATGGCTTCGCTGGCTTTGAGGTCAAATACAATAACACTCATATTTTTTTGTTGATATTTTAAGCAACCAAAGTCCCTGTAACCTTAGTTACTCTAAAAATGACAATAGAACTGAAGGTCAACTATAAAACCCATTTCATCTCCAGATCAATAATCAGATAAGCATAGATACCTATCCATCTGATGCGTTCGCCAGATACTGACCAGTTCTATTTGCAAAAAATGGGTAGGTACTTTTGAACATATTTTCAGGTTTACGTTCATTTGTTTCAATCTTATGTTGACAATTTCAAGTTCTAACAAAATGTCGGCGAAATTATCACGAAGTACCTATTTAGTTTTTAAATCAAATTACCTACTCGTTTTACTCGCGTAGATCAAAATCGACCATTCAAAAAGCTCCCCATACATTTTTACCCTTTTAGAAACAAATTAAAGATTGGTTTGCACAATCGAGTACAAAGCGGGGTAGGTACATACAATAGGATCCAAAAAACAAGAATGGAGGTTTTTTTAAAGTGGTCTGAACTTTCTAGGGTCGAATATGACAATGAATATATCAAAGTCAAGCCAAGTTCATACTGATTCTTCGCTGAGACCGCCACAGCTGATACTGACCGTAATCTCCTCTTTTCCCAGGTGAAGCAGTCCGCTGCTACACATGCTCTTCGGACCTGCATCCGATGTGCAACGATCCTTTCCACGTCGACCACTACGACAGCTCGTATGGCCAGCAGCCGAGGCTGGAGAACTGCGACGCACACGCCGGCGCCACTTACCCTTACCTGACGTCGTCTAAATCCGCTTGCAAGAAGCAGAAGAAATACAGTGAGTTTATGTTTCCTTCAATAAAAGACGCGCTTTAGACTTAGAACTAACAAAAGAGCCCTAGCAAGCACTGTTTACCTATCGTCTTCTAAGTTCGCTAGCAATAAGTAGAACAAATATAGTGTTTATTTGTTCTATACAGAAATACAGCGTTGTAACGGCTCTAATAATAAAATAAATATGGACAATCCATACAGTAATGATAATGACTTAGCCTCTAGCTAAACAGAGCTTGTGTTTATGGTATGAGATGACTGATAAACTTAATACAATTAATCACACAGATAGATATTTTTATCATAAATAGAAAAGAACACCTGGTATTTAGATATATTTGCAGATTTTAGGTCGTTATTGCTCTAAGGTTTTTAGTTTTGCTAAGGCTATATTGGCTTGGTGCTACTCTCAGAAGAGCAGCACCAAGCCAATGTAGCCCTTAGGCAACAAAAGCACGCATATAGTAAGAAAGACATAGTCTATTTATATTAATGCGTTCACTACTACAACGATGCGACCCGAAGGGAGAGTGGCACTCAAAGTGTAAAAGGAAAAATAAATGGTTAAATATCGCCATAACGGGAATTCTAGCAGTAGCGTAACAAATGAAATGCGCTATTAAACTGCAAATAGCAGGTACCCAGAAGACTATCCGGTTGGCTGGGCAAATGATAGGCCGGGTAAAATGGACGATTTCACCATGCATCCTGTTGCTTTTATTGCGTTTTAATTAATTAGCCTTTGCTGTTTGCTATAGAATAACTTTTTAGTAGTAAATTATGATCAATTACTTAATTCTAAGGATGGGTAGGTAGTACCTAGTAGTAACCTATGCTTAGAATTAATTAACTTATTAAAGTAGTAACTTAATTTACTTATTAGAGTAGAAGTAAACATTTTATAAATTAATAAGGGTACCTATTTGAAGACCTCTGTGATGTGGCGAAGGTCCGTCTGCGACGCGGGAGGTTACGATTTAGATTCCCGCCTCGGGACAAATGTTTGTTCGCTCTGCAGATATTTTTTCCGACTGTCCTGCTCGTTTATATGTAAGTATATCAGTCATCTAGAACCCTCAGAAGCTTTGCTTAGGTTGGTGCTGATGCTGTGTGGATTGTCCAGCATTATTTTATTTCCATCCATAAGACCTACACAGCAAATTTAACAATTTGGTCAAGTTGTAAATTTTTGATCCAATTAATTTTTATAATAACCACGCTGTATCCAGTAAGAGACTTATAAGTTTAAATAGGTGATTTAGCGTTCTTAATTAGGTACCTACCTTAACCCTGCCTTAAACCTACCTACCAGACTACTGAATATCTGGACGAGTTGTTCCCAAATCCCCAATCCATAACTAGAATGGAAAAATCGTCCGCGGATGAAGATGTACCTACCCTAAACCACTTATCAGCAAGTACTAAACTAACTTGACCCTTGCAAGTAAATGCTACCTATACAGATAAAAATCTCACACGCTCTGTGATTGTCAATGTCAAACCAGCAATTATTCGAGATGAGTTGTCCATCCACCGAGCTAGGTAGGTACCTACCTCTACTTACATTGTTCTATAAACATCTTTAATTATTTCATGACGAATAACAAAGTTTTTATCATTCAAATGCTAATTTCTGATTGGGTTTTGTGAAGCCCTGAAGTTGGCCTTCAAGGTTATCGATGAAGTCATTGTAGTAAGCAATTTGGGTCTTTTAATACAAACAAAAAATTTGGTAGCAAAAAAGTGTTCAGAAATCTACGGAATCTTGCTTTAAATAGTTTTTAATTTTTTTAGACTTACAAAATATGTGGTAAGACACGTCAAATTTTATCCAGTGTTAGTATTGTCATTTACTAATAACAAAATAAATCACAATAACCGAAGAAAAGAACTTTGTCCTATATTATTGTTTCAATTCTTTATTTGGTAGGTATAATTAATGTTTATAGAAAACCTATCCTAAATCCTCAATTCGGTATATACTTTTTGAGTTGGGTAACGGGGAACAAAATGATTGTTCTAGGTAATTTTCGCGCTTGAGCAATCTCAGTTACTCAAAAGGCAATTCGCGGTAAATTATTATCGTATAGGAAATACCTAGTTAGGATCACTCTTCATAATTTTTTTTTTTGTCCTAACCATTTTATCTAAAAGGCAATGTATGAGGTAGAGTTCGTCAACATTAACAGGTAGCTACGTGATGTATGAAAGATTGGCTAATTTAACTAATTCCTACATCTGTTAACTGTCCAACGAGGTCTGTCTGACCCCTCCTAATAAGTACAAAGGTTACAGGTTACAAGTCCGGTAGCGTGAACTAATTAGTCAACTCTCCGAGCGCATTTGTGAATAACAAACAAGCGCATAATAAGATTCACATTCACATAATTATAATATGCGGTTCTGATGCTGATCTGATGCTTTATAAATTTACAGACGAAATTAAAAGGCTATGAAACTCAAATACTTAATGCTACATTGGTACATCTACAGACTACTAGACAATCTTCCCCCTTAAAAGCGTCTTATTGCCATAAAAGCTAATAATAATGATAAATAGATAGAGATATATATGGGGGTGATGCGATAATCCCAAGGCTGAGCAAGTTGGAGATCGCAGTTCGGTATTTTTAAGTCTATGAAACTCAAATTCAATTCTTTTGATTCCAGTCAACGGTCAGATGGTGATCTCCCGCGGATGCACGTGGAAGCGTCAAGACGACTGGTCCAACAACTGTCCCTACTCCAACAATGGACCCAACGAAGTATCTTCATTCTGTGAAACTTGCGAGTACGACGGCTGCAATGGCGCCGCTACCATCACGAAATCTCTAGCGTTTATCGTCGCGCCTCTGGGATATTTGTTGTTCAAATAGATTGTAGTTTTATGGGTTTAGGGCATAGAAACAGGCTTGTAAATATTCGTTGACACTGCAAACCGCAGAATTGAAATGTCCCTTTTATGCTACAACGGCCTGCAAAACTCTACGACATTGTTGTTTGGTTGGTGCTTATCGCTGTAGTAAGAGTAATAATAATGATTAATCTATCTACAGTGTTACCAGAATTGTGTTTGAAAGGGACGCATCAGGAAATATGAGGGAATGTTTGCATTTCCCACGTTTATCAAATAAAATATTCAGCTATGCATAGGAAGGTACATCATAATTGAGTCGTAGGTACCTACTTATTAAAGCACGGTCGTTGAAAGATTTCTATGGGAAATATTTATAATACATATTCGTATTGTGTTGGATCCTCTGATTGTGATGTTAAATATCTACCTGGAAATAATGCTTGTTTAAATGAAGATCTATAAAATTGTATGATAAATATAATGCCTTTAAACCGTTGTTGGTTGGTTCTTCATTATAAAAACCGCAACAATGGTTAGAATGGTAACAAGTGTAGGTAGATAACTCGCAGCATTGTATTTAAACTAGTTTACCTAAGTATGTTTGTTTTTCAATGTGTCATAGGTTTACCATGCCATAGAAAGATAGGCACCTATACCTACTGATAGCATTTCCCTAGACAATGTAAATATTTAGCTGTCTCGAACCAAACACGCTATAGTTTTTGCACAATGTAACGCACACAAACTGTTTCTATGCCTTGTTTTAATATCTAGCATTAAATAAATGATAGGTTAGAAGAAACGAATCATTCTGATCCCAATGTAAAATACACAAGATTGAAAATAACTTATGGCGAAAAACGAAAGCGTTTCCGCTTACGCAACGTCCTAGTATAGGGCATTACAACATCAACGTGCCACTTTCTTCTGAGGCATGCAGTATCTGACATGTTTATATTATTCACCAGTCGATACCTGCTTATCGAGTTTTGATGTACCTAAATAATAATAGGCGGTGAACAAAGAGAGCTCAGTTTCTGCGAATAAGATATTGGGTCACAACAATCGCTAAATAGAGGTCACGTTGTTACATATCGCAGCATATACTTAGCAATTGCAAAATTTACTAAGAGTAGGTATCTGCCATCCTAAATCCTATGTTAGCTGCATTGAAATAACCGTGGCCCAAAATACACCCTTGTGCTACCCACAAAGATATGGCGTCGCATGACTATTACGCCTGAGCAGAAGAAATTTATAAGAATCCCGATTCGTTTCTTCAATTATAAGTACAAATAAGAATAAATGTGGGACCATAATCCCGGTGCCCCCACCGCAAAACCGTTACGATATAAGAGACACCCCTGGAAAGAGCTGTAAACGTTGCATATCATACAGAAAGCACAAAATAATCGTAAGGTCGGTTACCTAAAGTTTGGGATAAAAATTAGACTCTTTCGTGCTGTTTTTGAATTGTAATGATCCAAGCGGGACAGCATGAGACGGTCATTATCCAAAATCGATAGCTAAGCGACTAATACATAAAAAATGTTTAAATTTTTGGTTGGTTGGTAGAACCAATAATATATCCACCACAGATCTTTCGGCTACATATGTCGTAAATGTATCTCGGTACGTAATTATATCAATGTTTTTTAGAAGCACAGTTTTATTTAAATCCATTCTAAATAAATAATATTAATTTGTAAATGTTGATAATAAGAGTATTTTCTTTTAGTGTTATGTACGTAAATTTAATTAATACTTATTTAACATGTTGTTTCTTGTTTTGTATTTTCTTTACATGCACATGGTTCATGCTATCGGTATATTGAGGTCATATAATATGATTTACATAAAACTTGATTCATGAGACTTATTAATAACTAAAACACATGGTTATGTAACATAGGCTGATGATGATGATGATGATTGGTAATGTATGACAACTTAAATAAATCAATAATGCAGCTTACATCCTATAGGTGGTTATTATGGTTATATGACTTGTATTACACTATTTTGTAAATATAATAACAGTGCCTTATAATGCTTACGTACCATACCTAATAATTTATTTACATGCATTTACCTACTATCACAAATCTCTTTATTTTCTGGCGCTTATGTTGAGTTTTCAAAATAAAGATTTCACAAAATATATTGTTTTATTTTAGTCTTGCTGCTTAAGCATAATCTAAATCACTATTTTCTCTTAAATGTGCAATAAAAAAACTCATAAATGTATTAATTGGTTCATGTTTTATTGAAAATAAAATATAAAATAAGTATTTCATTATTACAAAAATATATGTGATCAAAATTTGGTCTTCAGTGTAAAAATATAAATGTATAATTCTGTTACACAATTTCAGTCTTATAAGATAAAAGATACATAACAAATTATGTTTATGTACATAAACTATAAATATGTGTTATATTATAAAGCAATATATGTATAAAATTTGTCATTATAAAACAAGATTCATTTTAAGTACTCTTACCTTACCATAAGTACTTTACTGTACTTACCCACTAAAAAATATTTGAAAAATTTTAGTCACTGTATAAGTAACATTTTACTTTTATTTTTATTAATATTATAAAAAATCCACAGCCCTTAATTATACTTATACCAATATTGAGTAAAAAACTTAGAGCAAGTAAAAGATTGAAATTTTATAAATGTAAAAGTTAATTTGCATTTTCATAGACCAATATGTTCACTGCAAGTAAACTGCAGTAGTCAAGAAAGCAAGTGAATATATCAACATCTTAGTTGGTGTAAAATTAAATGAAGAATTGCAACCGTCTTTGTCGTTGCATGTACAATACTCGGTTAAAATGCCATCAGAGTCGGTTTTCGTGATGCAGGATTTTCCATCCGAATTATCATTTTCACTCTCGTTGAAAGAGGCACAATCCCTAGAGTAGATCCATTGTCCATTAACTGGAATGAGACAAACCATAATGAAAACTTTTATTTGAATACATTTATAATGTAAAGTAAGTAGGTACCTAAATAGCAACTATATACTAAATGATAAATGATTTAACATCAGTATGGTACATTATTTTACTAGTCAAACTTTTATTTTAAAAGCTCCCAGGTCACTGACCTCTATTGGTACCTAATAATGGCATTCAGTTAGGTCAGCATCCCAAATATAATATGGAATGATATGTCTATGGTCTTCACTGATAACAGAATTAGGTAGGTATATTATCTGAAAAAAACTACTGTAATTTTCTGTTCTATCTATAGACTCTTCTTTAAATTATTATAAGTATTTCTAGTACCTACCATGAATATTTCTGTCGCTTACCTTTCCGACTGATTTTGGTGCACAAGCCAGGTACGTGCGCATCTTTAACGTATTTGCAATCAGTTAAAGGCAATGTGGAGTTATCAAAAGGATTGCCACATCCAGGATCATAACTGGAGCGGCAGCTCCAACACTTTATGCACAATCCTGCAAAGATAACAAGAGTTATGATTATTTTATGTTGGATTCAAAGAACAAAGGATAAAATAGGGGAATAAGTTAAAAACTTTCCGCAGCGCTTCCGTGCACTATGATTCATTGATAATATAAGATTAAAATGTAGGAAGTTAGGTACCTACCGTACGGTATAAGAGCCACAATAATTATAAATGCACAAACGACTAATTTGTTATGGGATTGCATTTTGCGCATTTCTTGTTTTCTCGTTAAACTTTCAGAGCGTGCTGTTGCCGCCGTTGCGCAAAGATAATAAATTAAAACCAAAGAGAATTTGCACTTGAATAAACAACACGTTACCGTTGCCGGCTCTGGCCGGCCGGCAGTCAAAATGATAACCGTGATGCTAACGCTCCGACCGAATCGAGCTTACTTGTCTATGGAATCGAGCGATTGTAAACGTCTTTTATTATGGTAGATATGGTGCGATGTACTTTTTTTTAATAGACTTATTTATGGTCATGCCTGTTTTTCTGAGGGTCATGCACATAAGGTTTATTTTCATATTGGTGTCAGTCAAATTGACAATGCGCATTCCAGGTTGGTTGGGTCTATTCTATGTTCCTGGGGGGTCAGTCGGCCAGTCTGACCCCGTTACAGAATATGAAATCTTCATTATTATGAGCATGTGAGGTACATTTTAACGTTATGTACCTAGCTTCCTCCATCCAAAGGGGGTGCTCTTATTTCTTTGGTTATTTTATTTATTAGTCATAGATTGCACAAAAGTCAAGTGTAATAAATTATTGTGCTTGACTTTTTTGCAATGCCCTCTAGTGTCCTAATAAAAAGCCTACATTAACTTCTAAAGCCCTCATTGTTTAGAGACAATGAGAAAGCAAAGAACGTGGTTAATATTTGATAAAAAAATATAAAATATATTATGCTGCGTAATGGCCGCGTAATTCCAGACAATAAAATTGTACAATAATTCAGTAACAAATTTTAAGTATGCACTGGGGACAGTGGAATTAAAGGGGCCTAAATAATTAAAAAACTATTATTTTTTTTTGTTTTCCTTTCATTAAATAAGTTTATAGTCTAATAAGATGAAGTACAAAATGGCATGTTTCAATTAGTTTAACAAATAAATATTATTAACGCTCGTGGTTTTGATTATAAAACAAATGAGATGGAGGAGGAGGACATGCCAGAATGACCATTGTACCCTATTTTTGAAATTCCTCATAAATAGCTAGATGACAGAAAAATAATAAAAGTTGTAAACCTACTTATAAGTACTTATAACTTTAAAAAGTAGAAGAGAGCAAACCAAATCAGAATGAATATATTTTATTAAAAATTGCACATTATATGTAGAACATCAGTGTATAATTATATTTACATACATAATTTATACTATGGACGGTTTCAGTCTTCTTGTATCCCTACTAAGTTAGTTTACAAACATAAAAAAGTTAAACAGTGATTATAACTTGATTTTAATAAGTACATTATGTTTCTACTTAATTAGAGTCAAGACACACTGAAGTCTATAACTTATAGAAATCATTAAGCTTTTAAATATGTATTTCACTTTAACACAGGAAAATTAACAACTATGTTATGTAAGTACTATGGACTCTTTATTGATATTAATCCAGGTTGTAAAAAATTTGCACATCAACAACAAATGCCTTTCTAAGTGTGATTATCAGTGCAAAACTTGAAGTCTACTTCACTATGCTGCCGTGTGTTATCTAAAAAGCGGCTAAGTCGCAAAAGCAAGTTTTGAGAAAAACGCAAAAAACGCGGCGAGAATTTTTAAATTGCTGCCATTTGGTTACTCTTATTCGTATGACAGATTTTTTGCCACTGAAAGATAGAATGACGTGAGGACTATCAAATGGTTTTGGCTTACACTCAAATTCCTAATAAAATCTATGCATAAAATAATTTTTTTGCATTTAACTTTAGCAATGATTTAATGAAAATGTTAAGTTTACACCACTATAAAGCAGCTATGTATACCTTAACGGCGTTTTAGTTAAGGATTTGCACATAACTGCTTTAAAGCGTAGGATAGTTTATTTTTACTTGTTGTTGCCGAGCATAGATAACGGCTTTATAGCGAAGGAGTGCGACATAACCGCCTTGTAGTGTCGTGGTTGTATCAAAATCAAAATGAAAACACAAAGCTATAAGGTGGTTAGGAGACTTTAACTTCGTTAAAGCGTAGTAACTTGGACATAAATTGAGTAACGGCGTTTTAGCTGTGCATCTCTGGGCATGTTTTTTTCAGTTCCAAATAGTTATAAGACTTTAAACGCTTTTTAGCTAAGTATTTGTAGATAGCCGTGATTTAGCGTAGAAATTTTAATATTCTGCATCATTTAACCGCTTTCTTCCCATCGCTCGCTAAATCAGAAACTATAAACGATAGAAACATGTATCCTAGACAGATCGATGGAGAATTTTAAACTGTATTTCATGGCACTTAAAAGTGAAAATTGACCAAATGTCACTTGGCCACATTTTAGGTAACGGACGGCAGTATGTATAAAAATTATATTTTAACGATGAGATTCATCTAAGGCAGTATCAATTTACTCTTACAATACCATCCAAGGCTCACTCAATCACATAATATATCATTTAGGATATATTTTCTCAGAAGTGGTCAGTGTTTTTATACTTAAACATTAAATTCAGGAATGTGAAATTCCATTCTTAGAATACAATTTTTTTCACTGAAATAGTCAAGAAAGCAAGTGAATATAACAGTATCTTAGTTGGTGTAAATATGAATGATGAATTGCAGCCATCTTTGCTGTTGCAGGTACAATATTCCATGAAAATGTTGTAAGTGCCGGTTCTCATAAGACAGAATCTTTCATCCCCTTGGATACCTACTTCGCCTAAGTATGCACAGTCCCTGAAGTACCTCCACTCTCCATTAACTGAAATGAGAAAAATCTTATTGAAATATTTTTACCTTGATACACTAAAACAGACTCATGGCCAACAAGTAGGTACCTTCTTCAATATATGTATGCTTATATATGCTTAGTGGGTTCTGTTTAGTTTTATCTAATTAGGAGATTGAGGGAACGGAGAGTTTATCTGTGTTTGAACTTTGAAAACTAATTATGACCTGCTCGCATGGCTAGCCTACACTGAGACAAACTGGCCTAAATTTTGGCTTGTAAGACCATCTTTTCCGGTTCATGATGGGACATAAAAGAGACCGTATAGTTGTAATTCTATCTGAAATTTAACCTTTCGGCAGGTGTTACCTTTCTGTCTGATTTTTCTGCACATGCTTGGTCTTACTCCTACTAAATGAGAGAGGCCTTTCTCTTGCTTGCAGTCGGTAATTGGGACAGTGCTGTTATCAAAAGGATCCGCACACTTAGGATCATTGCTAGAGCGGCAGTTCCAGCACTTTATACACAAACCTGCAACAAAATTACACATTATTTTTGGGCACGGTGCACTCCAGTTTGCTGATAGTTGTATGAATATTTGATGTACCAAATGGAATTAGAGCCAGAATTATAGTTGCACACACTATCAATTTGGTTAAAGATTGCATTTTAGGCGTTTCTATTTGATTTACAAGGTTTTTGTAAAATCTAATTTAGAAACCAAAACGGTCTAGGACGCAACCAACCAACAAACAACAAACCAAACCAGCAAAGAAAGGAAGCCACACCCATTTGTCAATGTCAAAACGACGGTGACATTAAATAGGAAAGCAAATCAAAGCTGTTTGTTTGAGAATTATCAGCCTATCGTTGAGCTGATTGATAGAATATTTTTGGCAAGCAAAGTTGATTGGCTGATTTACTCTTTGCCGTTAGACTTAACTGTCACTGTCAGTCAGTCAGATATAGTGGTTTGGTTTGGGTTGGGCTTGGGAGGCATGGCATGGGCGTGTTGTGTTTATTATTATTGTTTGAATTAGGTACCTACGTGCGTCCAGTACAAAAATTACAACATTCTTTCTTTTCTATTTCTAAATAAACTGACAACAGATAAACCTGAAAAATGTTTCCTAGATCGCTGGTAATTCTCACTCTATGTGCCCTGCCAACCGGTAAGCTTTGGATAATAATATTTCCGCTTTACTTACATGTTGCACTGCACTACCTATTTCCCAAAAACAATCCTATCTTCATAAACTTTCAGTTTTCTGTGTGAGATGCTACCAGTGCGCTTCATCCCAAGACATGAAGGGCGACGATACGTGCGGTGCCTATAGGAAGTTTGATAGAGAAAGCCACATCGCCGTTGAATGTGGAAGTGATGAATCCCACATGCCAGGCTCTTTCTGTATGAAGTTGACCCAACAAGGACCTAGAGGATTCATATGTAAGTACTTACGTGTATCCTTACAGTCAGCCCACAATTCTACCCTAAACATGTATGTATAACTAATAAATATTTTTGTATTTTGTGCTTGCCATGTTGAATACCAGTTCTTTAACTCATGATGGTGACAAAGGCAGTACTGCTTATCAAAGGCTCTAAATAGCTTTCTGAAATAGTAGTATCAAGCACTAGAATCATTCAAGTATGATATTTGACATGATTTGAATTTAGGCATACCTACTAATCTACCAAAATTTTTAGTCACTATCAGTTTCTCAAAACTTACAGTGGTGAATATCACATCTTAAATAACTAAATATTTATAAATATGATAGTGGTTAGTTTTTATATTGTCTAGCAATCATCGTTATTGTTTAATTTATTGAAATTGATGATACTGTGTGATAGAAATGTCATAATTTTTTATATTCTAGGGGATGGAAGATGGAGGCAGGTGATAAGACGGTGTGCTTCCGTTGCTGAAACTGGTGTCACTGGTGTCTGCAACTGGGGAGTATACGAGAATGGTGTCTACTGGGAAGAATGCTACTGCTCGTCTGATGAATGCAATGGTACAAATTTTGTGACAGTGAATATGACAGTACTATTAGCTACAATAGGTATGGCATTTGTTTCTTATAGATTTTTGTGGTAGAATACGACTGTTATGAAAACCACTATATGAATAACAAGTTTCGGTACATATTTGGCAGCTTATTGGCACATATTTCTGTGATGATAGCTGCTCAAATTGTACCATGTATTTTATGTAAGAAGGCAATTTGAAATTATGTATCAATAAATCTTTATTATCAAAGACTACAATAAAATATCAGAATCAAGTTAGAACTAGTATTTATAATTGAGTTGACTGCAGACTGTTGCTAACATTCTACAGGTAGCTAAAATGATTCATATCAATACCAGTAGGAAGTGTCAGCCAGGGTGCATCATTACAGTACAGAAAATTCATTTCTACCATAACAATTATTTTGATCACCTATGTACTTGTAGTGAGCACAAAATATTTTTGAATATTCCTAGATTCATTACACATTTAATGTTATACAGTGGTTTTATAACCATGTAGAAGTGCCTTATTTAGCTTTTTTCTAGCTTTTTTCATCAAAGATTTACAAGCTAATAAGGAAAGTTACTAACTAACTAATGTAGGTTAAGCTATTAGTGATCCGTCCAGATAAGTACCTCTATTGATTTAATTTACACATTAACAATGATATGGTAAATGTTAGGACTATGAATCTCAAAGATACCATGTGTTCTTTAGCAAAGAGCAAGTAATTTTGACTAATTAGCATTTAGCATATTATTGATCCGTCCAAGCCAATAAACATAGTTAGTATATTTAGTTTTTAAGAAAATTTAATTTTGTAATACACTTTTATTTTAATATATAATAATATATTATGTATGTATATTATGTAAGATGGTGTCCCAACATGGCATGGCATTTTGGGACACCCTTTAGCTGACCACATAGTATTTATGATAAATATTGCTATGTTCAATATTTTGGGATCCTTTCACTGGGATAATATTTAATCAATTAATAACTACACATATGTATAATAATATTAAAGTCATTTAAGATGGGATAGGATGCGGGATATTTACCATGATTTGATTTTTGCATTTTCGTATATTTAGGCTCAGTTTAATGCTTCATGATCAGGGAACAACTCAAAAACCCAAATCATGGTGAATATCCCATCATAAATAACTTTAGTGTTAACAACCATGATAGTTTTAAAAAATATTATAATATTTTAACATCACAATGATTTATTTGTTTTATATTAATGAATGAATTACTCTTGTATGAATGTATTATGTATTTTGTAATTTTTTTATATCTTTTTCGCGTTTTATGAACATATTTATTATATTAAGACAAGTACATTCACATATTTTTTTTTGACTGTTCTTGTAAGAACTTTGTCCACATTGTTATATTTAATTATTAATGTCATAAAACCTTATTAATGAAATAAATTATGTTTATCTGAGAAACTCTTTTAATATTTTATTTTTAAAATAAATGTCTTTGTTAGAAATACATTGGATCTATTCGACTTTAGTAGGTATGTACATCCATTTACTTATTATTCCTTATCATATCACTACATAGAATAAAACAACGCTTACTGCTGTCCCTTTGTATGCTTAAATCTTAAGAACTATGTAACGGATTTTGATGCGGTTTTTTTTAATAGGTAGAGTAATTCACGAGAAAGGTTTTTGTATCAGTATTAGGCCCGTGCGAAGCCGGAGGGGGTCACTAGTTAAAATAAAAGAGAATATTTCATATTTCCTCACAATGCATTCTTATTAATGTTTCAAAAAATTATGTTGCCTTATTAAGGGCTTTTTAAAAACACTTGCTGTTGAACAGATACTACTTGAACCAAAACAATAATGAATGACCCATATAATGCGTGGGAAGACCAAAACAAGTTATAGGATAAACATGTACCTTCTTATTTACCTATTCAACAAAATTACTACAAACATTGAGTTCCGGTTCCTACAGTTGAACTACAGAACCCAGAGAATTCCCTTAAAATGTTCATAATGAATTATCGTTAGGTACTCATTGAGCTTTCGGCGGCAGTTTTCATCGCTTTTCTCCGATAGGGCTTGCTCGGGATATCTCGTAAGGTCGTTAGTCAGCGATGAGCTAAGTCCATCCAGCTCGCTCTGACTCACTGCTGAGTCATAAGTGCGAGCGAGAGATCGCTACCTCCCGCCTCCCATGTTTCATGAAATCCCGGTCGAGACGGGCCCGAGGCTAGAAAATTTCCCCGTAGGCTTTCAGTCATCTGAAACCCGTTCCCGGGGTAACACGTGCGCTCTCGCGTTCTAACGTTTGTGTGGAATGGTTAAGTAATCATTTGGGGACTCGTGAACGAGATATATAATAGTGATGAGTTAAGTGATATCTTAGTGAGAAACGTGTTTTCAGTCAGAAAATTGGAGATTGAGTTTTTTATTTGTAATCGTCTTAACCCCTTATATCATCTGACGAGGGCAGAGATAACATTGGCTAGGTGAGTGTTAGTATGTTATTCTGATTATTTATTGATCAGTTTGATTTGTTTTGACGAAGGAAAGGACGGCAGTGGTCGGTAAAGGTTACGACCCCTGTGGAGGATGGGGGAGGGAACATGTTATCTAACCCTAGAATCGTAGGTATTTACTGACATACCTTGGTTAATACAACGCACTTTCACCGGAGAATTTTAATATAAGAATTCCGCTTGGATTAATTAAATTTTCTTACGTTCTAGGCGTCTATTCACCTAAGCGATCTAGGAGTTGCGCAGCACAATCCTTTTGAGTTTGGAACCTTCAACTTATTTACCATTGAGACACACTCACATATAAGTCCTCTTGAGGATTTTGGTACTTGTTTGGTCAATGACCTAACAGGTGAAGGAAAACCATATATTAATATGAAGAACTTTAAATCGTAGGTTAAGGTAGGTCTTATTCCGCCCAGTCGATTTGACACGGGTGTGCGAGCGTATTCGGTGTAATTGTGCCAAATATGTATAATCTTTTGGCGTAACTGTGTCAGATATGCTTAACCTTTTGGCATAACTTTTTCTGCTTAAACTTTTGATCGTCATACATCAATACATGAACGTCCACAGTTGGACGGAGCTCGTCTCCACATTACACACTAGCGTTCCTTAGCCACCTGCATCGACTCCCTGCGACTTTTACAAAGTCATCGGTCCAGATTATTTGTTGATCGCGCCGCGCCATCACGCATTTCCAAAAAGTTTTCATGGATGAAATGTCCTTCATAATAGTCAAGAATAATAAATAGTAACTTAAGTTTTACTATGTCTTAGTCTGTCTTTTTCCATTAACATGCGTCAGAGTGACAAATATGTAGTAAATATGTATAAAATATAATATGTGAAAGTACCTACCTACTTTATTTCCTTTAGACCTTAGGTACCAGGACTCTTGAAAACTTCATAAAAAACAAATAAAATGACCATAAAATGACAAGTAAAACTCGGAAATAAATCGATTACTTTGATTTTGGTGCACTTCAATCCTTTTAAGGTAAAGAAACGAACAAAGAAACCTTTAGGTTGTTAGTTTTCGAGTTGGAGTGAACACTGTTGAGAAAACTCGTTTCTGACCTTTCTATCGTCTAAATAATCAGATATTTTTATAAGTAAGCCATTTTGCAAAGACTATTCTTGACAATCTATTAGAATTTCATACTAGCGGTCCGGCCAGTCTTCTCTTCGCACAAAATTTTAACAAAAAAATTAAACTTGTTCACACACTTACACATTTGGGTTAAATTATTGAAACTTTCATACGGATACCTAACGTTTATAAAAATATTATATAGCCTATGTTCATCAGGGATAATGTAGGATTCTAATGGTGAAAGAATTTTTCAACTTGGTCCAGTAGCTTCGGAGCCTATTCAATTCAAACAAACAAACATACAAACAAACAAACAATCAAATCTTTCCTCTTTATTATATTAAGTTAGATATATAGATATAGATAACATAATAATACTGCTTAGCAGTTTTTTATGTTAGCAAACCATTATGATTAAGGGGGTAAGTTTGTATATAAGTATTTTTATAATTCTAACCAGTTACACGCTGCTGCATGCCCACAGCCCACAAGTCAAGTTCAAATCAATTTATGTATCCCACTCCACTGAATTAAATGAATCATTGGTAGTTCAAACGTTGTGTACGATCTTCCACTGGCTATTGACTTTTGAACCTTACCCAATGGACAAGGCTTGGAATATGGGCCAACGAATTGATCTTCGAACTAGCTTCAGTCTACGTCTCCGCACGCGTTCTTTTGGGAGACAAATATGCTGAGATACTTCTTTGTCATCATCATCATCAGCCTATTGTGGTCCACTGAACATAGGCCTCCTCTAATGAGCGCCATAGATGGCAATATTTATCATTTGGGGGTTAGTAACGCAAAATTTACAGATTTATCTAGCCACAAGCTAAGCAGAGCTTGTGTTATGAGTTCTAGGTAACTGATATATAATACATCATCACTAGCCTATAATAGTCCACTGCTGGACGTAGGCTTCCCCTAATGAGCGCCTTAGATGGCATTTTTCATCATTTGGGGGTTATTACCCACAATAACCACGCTGGGCATGCGGGTTGGGGATCCCATATAATACATACATAATAATAAACAAGTACGAACATACTCGTATTGCAATGTATTTCCGCAATAGTTACCTACTTTGCGGAAATTCATGAATATTTTTTTTGTATAGCGGTGACTTGTTAGAGAGCTTAACCATATTTCAAGAAATTTGGTGCAACTGTTCAAATGTTATAATTTACTTAAATTATCCAAAGTCCACAGTATAATATTATATTCTTTGGGGGTTTTCGAGTTATTAAATACACTAATAACTTCTAGACTAGTATTGTAAACGCCTAAACGTTTTAGAAGACCTCTGTGGCGCGGTGGGCGAAGGTCCGCATGCGACGCAGGTTGGTTTGTTTGTTAGATTCCCGCCTCGGGTCAACAATTTGTACGATGTGCAAATATTTGTTTAGGTTGTTCTGGACCTTCCCCCACCGCGCCACAAAGATCTTCTCAATATGACAATACTAGCTGGCTGCCCGCGGTTTCACCCGCGTAAGTCCCGATCCCGTGCAATTTTCGGGATAAAATATAAAAAGGATAATAAGCCCATATGTTATTCCAGGTAATAAAACTATGTGTGTACCAAGTTTCATGAAAATCCGTTTAGTAGTTTTGCGTGAAAGAGTAACAAACATCAATACTTACAAACTTTCGTGTTTATAATTATTATTAGTAGGATTTTGTCATCGCCCGGGCCGTTAAACTTATTTACTTAAATACTTAATTTATTTATAGTTAAGTTATTTTCTATATCAGTAACCTAAAGAAATTGTGACTAAAATACTCACAATAATACACTCCAAATTCTTGCTTGACACTTTATTTAAGTTAGCTTATCTATCAAAATACTGTGAGGTACTTAATGAACATAGATTACCATTATTTTTAGAATTGACATAAATATCTACTGCTTACCAATTAGGTAAGTAAATAAACTTATCAATGAATTTTAAATTATTAATTACATAAGGTTCATTATGACCAACTGCGCCAACGGTCCGCAAATAAGTGAATATACAAGTATAGCAGATAAGGTAAAGGAGTTAGGAACGTACTGGGTAATTCATCATCATCATCAGCCTATGTTAGTCCACTGCTGGACATAGGCCTCCCCTAATGAGCGCCATAGCGCCCTGTCTTCGGCTTGTCGCATCCAGCATCTGCCAGCAGTCTTTCGCAGATCGTCATCCCACCTGGCCGGAGGGCGTCCTACACTACGTTTACCGAGTCGCGGTCTCCACTCAAGAACACGTTTACCCCAGCGGTTTATTCAAGGGAATCTATTTATCTATCCTCAACTTGAGTACTAATTTATTCTAATAGATAGCAGTTAAGGCTAAGGAATTAGGTAACATACAGGGTTATTCAAAAGAATCTACTATCGAGCCTCAATTTTAGTACTATTTTATTCTAATAGATAGCAGTTAAGGCTAAGGAGTTAGGTAACATACAGGGTTATTCGAAGAAATGTATTTATCCACTCTCAATTTGATTACTTTTTTATTCTAGATTAATCCTATTACAGTGTGCTAGAGTAAGCTGGCCCATTTCAGCAAGGAACAGCGCATCATTGATTATCTTCTCTGCCATCAGTCTTTGCTTATCATCAGCGGCTGCAATGTCCCTTAGTTTCAGAGCTACGGTCTTTCCAAGCATATCAAATTTGTCCGCTTGAGTCGCTAGCTTGTAAGTCTTGCTGTGCTGGAAATACAAACAAAAAATAAATAAATAAGGTAACAATAAAATAAATAATACACTTAGATGCAACATTATTCTGACGGAGTATTTGTTTCTATTCTAAGTACATAGGTATTATAGTTTTTATGTACTTATATGTTTTTTAATAATAAATCAATAAAGAAATAAATAACATAGATAAATATAAGATTAACATATTCTGGTGAAGTATTTGTTTCTAGGCTAAGTATGTACTTAATAATGTAGTTATATGTTTTTATTCAAATGCTACCGTCCATAGTGTTCTTTTATGTCCAGTCCATCCCAAGGTTGCTTGGAAGAAATCGCTCATAGCGCTACGGTCTCCTTTTATACTTGCTCCACTTGGAGTGCTTGTATAATTCTTCTTTTTGTGGTATAATAAAGTATTTTCTATCTATTTCAAAACTTGCTACAGATTGTGACCCAGTCGCAATATCTAATGCACCTCGCGCTTTGACCTCGCGTCTTACTAAATGTTTGGCGCGATTTGCGCTGATATTGTGATATGGGCTGTATGTCTCTATATCTTCGAAGTAGTTATGAAACGTTAGTTTCTTACACAGAAATTTGGGAACGCTTGCTCTTTTATCGACCTATGGTTGAGTAAAGCTTTGCTATGGCTAAACGAAACTCATGCAGAGAATCTATCTATGATTGAGCTAGTCTATAATACTCGTGCAGTGCTGCAGGCACACGACAGCGTAACAGGGCGCAGAGGGCGCCTCACCGGTTAAATTAGGTGCCTATAAGCATCCTACCATAGTAGGTAAACCATAGGACTTCCTCGCCGAAAATAATGTTGGTACGTAATACCTATAACATAATTATTCAACTTTAAAAGGTATCATAATCATGTATCATATAACTGTTACCGTTGCGAAGCCGAGGCGGGTTGCTAGTCATTATTCATTTATTCTACTCATCTTCGTAATACCTGGCAATAAGTAATTATAATTAACTAGTGGCGGCGGCAGCGCTTGCCGCTTTCTTTGCCATGATTTTGAGATATTTTCAATGATAGTCATAATTCAGGCAATTTACACAAAACACACAAAACACTTGCCGTGTGGTGCCGGCATAGAATTTCACCACCCCAACTCTTCCCGTGGGTGTCGTAAGAGGCGACTAAGGGAAACACACCGGGGGGCGGGCAGCAGCGCCTTCTGCAGAACAACTACACCGAACTGCGATCCCCAACCCGCATGCCCAGCGTGGGGATTATGGGCATTAACCCCCAAATAATGATGCCATCTATGGCGCTCATTAGGGGAGGCCTATGTCCAGCAGTGGACTATTATAGGCTGGTGATGTTGATGATGTTGTTGACACAAAACACTCGTGAATCAATCCGTCTACTGCTAATCGGAAATAAAGTCGCATGAAAAACCCGTTCGATGGTTTTTGAGTTCGATTACATTTTATCACTGACCCGCCCCAACTTTGCACGGTTACATGTTATACTTATAAAATAAACCTTACCCTTGAATCACTCTGTATTAAAAAAAAAATTGCATCAAAATCAGTTGAGTAGTTTTAAAGATCTAAGTTTACCTACATAGGGATAGACTGACAGCGGGTAGCGACTTTGTTTTATACTATTTAGTATCAGGTAGTAATGTAGGTAGTAATGTAATGTAGGTAGTAATGTAATGTAACCGTAATATAATGTACATAGATTGATTAAAGAAAGAAAGGTTTGTTATTTACTAAACAAGAGTAAATAACATACAGTCCGTGGAGAAAATAAATTTTACGTCTCAACTCATTTGCCTGTAGCTTTGCTATGACTAAAGTTGTAGGAGTAGAGCTGGAAACCGATTGGCCCCACTTATTTTATGCGTCGCATTATCACATCTTGCCGTGTGGTGCCGGCATAGAATCACCTCACCACCCCAACTCTTCCTGTGGGTGTCGTAAGAGGCGACTAAGGGAAATACACCAGGGGGCGGGCAGCAGCGCCCTCTGCAGAACAACTCCACCGAACTGGGATCCCCAACCCGCATGCCCAGCGTGGGGATTATGGGCAATAACCCCCAATTGATGAATAATGCCATCTATGGCGCTTATTAGGGGAGGCCTATGTTCAGCAGTGGACTGTTATAGGCTGGTGATGTGATGATGATGATTATGAGATCAGGACGCTCGTATTCTTAGTTTTAGATGCTCCAAAACCAAATAAAAAATATGAAAATACTCATTATCAGCGCAGTTGAAAACGCGATCGCTATATATCATCGTCAGCCTATTACATCCACTGCTGGACATAGGCCAGAGAATAGCCACGTTAGAGAACCATAACTTTTACTACACAAACCGATATCTTTAAAACCTCAATATTCGGTAGTAAAATTGGTCTACATACCGATATAAAATCGGTTATACCTAACAGGAACAAAAAAAAATATACTAAGTAATATAAAGTAGATTAGAATATATAGGTACCTTTTCATTCGGAGTGTGTGAGGAGCTCTGTGCAAGTTCTATTTTAATTGATCTCCTTTGTCTTTTCTGCGGTGGTTCATCATCATCAGAGGTTTGTAATGGGTCATCGTGCTCGTACTCTTCATTATCTTGATCGGTCGCCTCTTCTTTTAGGTTTTTTGGTGATCTGGTGTCCTGAAAAACATAGACCATTATCCCGATGCGATATCTAGGTACCTACGCATCATCGTAATAGTAATCTACAACTTGAATTCACCCTCTCATCATCTTCAGCCCATGTTAGTCCTGTTGGACATAGGCCTCCCCTAAGTTCACCTTCTGCTAGGTAGGAAATATAAAAATGTTAAGATGTATATCAATCTCATAGCCATTCAATAGTTATGATGGCAGTGCCAACCATTATTTTAGACATCGGAACATGGTCTTCATTATATAAATAAATAAAACCCAGAAACCATGCTTATGTTGACTGTACTAAAACATTTCGTGGATGTGGGTGGGAATATTTTTTGAATCTTTTATAATTGCTTATAAATGTAATAGGGAATCTTTTTTGGCAATGGTTCGGAGAGTTCGATTCCCGTTCTCTTAGACTTTCCGAACTTAGCGAAACGTTGCAGAACCATAAAATACCTTTTACTTCACAAACCGATATCTATAAAACAAAAGGTACCTAAAATTCGTGTACAAACCGCTATGATCGACTATAAAATGGTACCGGAACGACAGATAACAGAAATTGGGGGTAAAGTACCACAGAAAGTACCTTAATTCTTCTAAAACGGTACCAATACTTCTTATTTATTACCATCATCAAATGTTTGATGACACCTCTATGGCGCGGTGGGCGAAGGACGCCCTGCGACCCTGGATTCGATTCCCGCCAAGGGACAACTGTTTATATGATTGGCAGATCTTTGTTCTGGTCGTTGTCTATATATTTGTTATAATTTTGTATCAATTATATCACCCATCTCGTACACATAACACAAGCTCTGCTTAACTTGGGGCTAGATGATGCTGCGAATATTATCCAGCTTATTTAAGTAGGTATTATGTAGTTATATTTTAAAAAGATATAGACATCTTCATTCACATCATAGGCAGGTCCTATCTTATTTAATTATTAAGTATAATTAAATAATGCCTATAAATTACTTTCTTTTATCTGAGATTGTTTACTTAAGTATAATATTAAGTATTGTTAGATTATACACTTACATTACAATTTTCAATCACTCTTGCTAGTGTATTTGTCCCATCTCTTTCGTTTAGAACAACGCCCCCTTTATTTTCAATGTTTCTTCTCATAACATCACTGAATTCCGCTGGATGATGGGTACTCAAATGATATAATAGGTTTGATCCATGATGACCCTGAAAGAGAATAAATATTACAGGGACATCTGACAGTTACTACGTAAGTACCTACGTACCTACCTAAATTTCTAACACTGTTTCGGGAAGTACCTTCCTTTATCAATTTTGTAAATAAAGCGACACATAATTGCAGCCCACCCCGCTTCGTAAATTCAGTTTGATAACCTCTAACGGTATTAAGTACCGAAATAAGTACGAAACCGGTAAAAGTACAAGCTAAATACCACAGATTAAAATAATGTTACTTCGAAAACGTTACTCCACCCAGCGAACGCAAACATAAGCGGTAACCTATTCCGATAAATTGGAATGAAAACTCACCGAGACTTGTCGTTCACAGAAACCGCACTTGGATGTATTTTTTTCTTTGTCGTAAACAAAATATTCGTAAACTAAGTTTGTTCTATTCCTTCCCATCGTGCTATTTTCTATAAAACAATGTGAAACACGTCAAGTCACTCAGATTCACCGTCCGCGTTTGTTTCTTTCGGGCGCTCTTCGTGCGTATTCGGTCGCGCTCGGAACGACTCGTCGCTCGTCGCGTCAGTCACCTCGCTTCCCTCACCCCGCTTCGCTCCCCTCCCATGCCTAGCGGTACAATTTTTACACGGAGCTATCTAGCGTTATTGAATACCGGTACTTAGGTGTAACCTCTAAATTATTTACCTGCTACCACAGAATAACCAAGGTACTACTACTTGTCGCAGTGGATAAATAGGCTAACTAATAATGTTAATGCTGGACAGTTCAAACCATTATCTATCCTCAAGTTCAGCTGAGCTTGTGTTTAGGTTAGGTACTAAAATCAACGGGAAATGTACTCCTCGTGAGAATATAAACGCTCTTTTACGATACGACCGACAACGTAGTAAAAAATACCTACAGGCTTAGAAGGAGTAAACATAACTAATTATGATTGCTGTGGATGCATAGTTTACATAGGTACCTACTAGTTTACCCATAATATAAAAATAATCTTGAGAGAAATTATTTAATAAGATGTCTGTCAATCGATTTAACAAATTAACCGGATTACAAACATTGACGACCTCTGGGACGCGGTGGGCGAAGATCTGCCTGCGATGCAGAAGGTTGCGGGTTTGATTACCGCCTCGGGAGAAATGTTTATACGATCTCCAGATGTTTGTTCAGGGATTTTATATATATAATAAAACTATCTATCTATGTAATATATTACATATTATTAAATATATCAATCATAAAGTACCCATAACACAAGCTCTGCTTTGCTTGGGGCTAGATGATGCTGTGTGAATTGTAGCATTAAAGTATTTTTAAATTTAAATTTTTCTTAATCGTAAAATCGTAATCGTGCAACTAGTGATGTTCTGCTCCTAATAATAGGTCCGATTTTTTTACAAAATTAACCGATACCTGCATAGGTAAAATACATCGGTAAAAATACTAATACTCGCTTCACTGAAACAGCAGAAGACTGTTCCTTGATCAACTCATGTTATATATTTATCACAACAAGCTCGGGTGTAATAGTTTCGTCAGCGTTTATGTAAATGTACCTTAGGTATCTACTCCTCGCAAAACTAAGGCAGTATGCAAGCTCCACTGCATAGAATGACAAAAGCATCTAAGTACTTCTCTGAACTGATCTATTTTCTATACGTATACTTATATTATAAAGAGGATAGATTTGATTGTTTGTTTGGATTGAATCGATCCGATTTGAAAAATTATTTCACCATTAGAATCCTACATTATCCCTGATGAACTTAGGCTATATAATAAATAAATAAAAAAAAAGTTAGGGATCGAATAAATTATGTAGGAAATTAAATAATTTATCGTCAAACGAGCTAAATGTAATTTTTAATTTCCTATAAATTACCCGAATGCGAGGGTTTACGCACTGTAATAACAGAAACCATTCAACAATGTTACCCAACATGTACTATGTATGTAAACAGTAAAATTATGAACATTATTATTACATTATTATTTATTATTAACATTATAATTTTGAAATTTTCGCCCCTGCTTCGCCGGGCCGGACCGCTACACACAGGAATCCAATCCCGCAATCGCATAGCGGGATTTATGATGTCCTCAATCCCCCAATCTTGCAATAAATTCCATAGTTGCCTAATCAAACAATTCCAACCTACTTAGCTTGCCACTAGCAAGGCATGTTCACAAAGATATTCCGTCTTCTGTGGCCGCACCATCATCCACAGGCCAGCTCAGATGTTCGGCGAAGTGGCAATCATCTAATTAGTAGCTTGGGTAGTTCTTGCCTCATAACCCAGTTCAGGGGAGCGTGCTGCGAAATCTACGGGTTATTTTTAATTCTGACGTTCATCAAGATTTTTAACACCCGCTTGCAAGGCTTAAGCCAATTAATTTTTTGTAAATTATTGGCATCCATCTTTAAGAGGTACTTATTGGCTACGGGTTGGTAGATCCGTTTCTAAGGTTAGTTCGGGTTGAGTATTTTTATAATCAAGCAAACCGCAATGCATTTGGAGGTTGAGTAGAGTTTGAGTCGAAGTCGAGGTAACGAATAAAAATATGGGAGTTAAAGTAAATTGTAAATGCTGACAGCATGGTGAAGATGAAGGCCGGGTAGGCACGGCACGGCACGCAATTCTTGGACCGCATTGGAATCCAACCTCCAACCTTTAACTATATTACTTACAATAAATTATCACCTTTATTTTATTTATTTATTTATTATGTTTTTCAAGAAAGGATCGTCAACAGCGTATAATATAAAACATTCTTATACATAAGCACTTTTTAAGGTTCAGATATGTTTACACTAATAACAGCCGGACACAACATTGTATTAAAATATAAACAATACATTGGTGCTAAATATACAAACACTTTCTTGTCCACTTCACTTGATTTCTTTAGAAGGACGCAAAAGCATTCCATTATCTGATACCAACAGCGATCCCGTGATACCCCTAGATTTATCGCTAGCCAAAAACGCTGCCAAGTCAGCAATTTCTTCGGATTCGCTAACCCGGTGCAGCGCAGTTACCTCTAACATTCTTTCCTTCATACGATCTGATCCTTCCTTGGGAATCCCCATATTATCGATGATATCTGTCTTCACAGGGCCGGGATTGATTGTGTTAACACGTACTCCATGCGCCGCCAGTTCTAGAGCAACACATTTCGAGAAATGGTCCAAACCTGCCTTCGAGGTACAGTAAGCTGAAAATTCAGCTAGCGTGGTCATTCCAGCTACACTTGATATGTTGACAATGTTTCCCTTTGTCTCGATTAAATGTTTCGCAGCTAGATGTGTTAGGTAAACCGGGGCACGCAAGTTTGTGGCCATAATTTTGTCATAAACTTCAATCGCTTTGTCATCGAGGATGCTACTTATGGCACTGATCCCAGCATTGTTTACCAAGATGTCTAGCTTTTTATAAGCCTGCAGTGTCTCTGAGATGATCCTTTTAGCATCTTCGCCCTTTGAGACATCAGCGATGATGGTTAATGGTTTGAAGCCACGTTTTTCACAGATGTTGGAAACATTGTTGAGTTTATTTTCGTTTCTGCCAACGATTACCACTTTGGCGCCTTCTTCCGCAAACTTCACGGCTGTAGCCGCGCCGATGCCGGAGCTGGCTCCCGTCACTATGGTCACTTTGTTCGCGAGACTCATGATCAGGCACGTTGTAGCGGTCCCGGTTGAGAGTAGACTTGATACAACATTTTCCAAATCTTAAGCTTTTATAGTTATTGGCTAACATGTTGGTTAAATAATCCAATCTAAAATAAGATTGGAGCTATCATCGTGATTCGTCTTTTTTGAAGTAGTAACCAAGTACACTTAGCGTGTGAAGAGCGTAGTGACTTCATAAAAAAGTGTACCTACACAATACATAAGCATATTTTGGAATATTACAATTAATTAACAGAACCAAATGAGAACCAGCATTTACAATTGAAACAATTAAGCTAAATACAGACTGTTAACCAGCAGAAAGAAGCACAGTAAATGTTTTTAAAAATATAACATTCATACATAACATAACACAAAATACAGCGAAACAATGCAGGGAGGTAGCGTCTTACGGACGCTTCCGACTGGAATTGATATGGATCAGGTGAGCTACCTGTAGATTGTTTGCAACAGTCTGCAGATACCTCAATTATTTCAATTCTAAATACTAGCTCTAATTTGGTTCTTTTATTTAATTTTATTTTCTTTGCCTTGGTCTTGATCAATTATAACGTTCACAAAAAAAATACTCTATACTCTCTCAACAATGCAATGCAGCCAGCGCATCTTGGGGACGGTTCCATATTCATATTGGTACTAATATGAATCAGTTTATCTATAGATTGTTCATAACAGACTGCAGTTAGCTCCATTGTTTCACACTCTCAATAATTTAGTCGACCTTAATTACATAGTCGATGAAACCGGTATTCAGAGGATTTTTACACACTTTGGGTTACATTATTGAAGTTTTCATATGGAACCCTAACTTTTTTGAAAATATTCTATATCATAGGGATAATGTAGGATTCTAATGGTAAAAGAATTTTTCAAATCGAAGACCTTCGGTATTCCGGAGCCTATTTCCTATTAGTATAGATATAGATTTCATTGAATTTTACTATAAACCCTACAAAACAGCGGATCATTTCAGATGTATTTGCACGTGTGTATTTACACACACTATTCGGCGTGAGTTGGTATTTATCTTTGATTTTCAAACGTTATCAAAATACTGCCAATGATCGCGATAATATGAGTGATATCAGAGAATATAATGTAGTATAATACTAGCGGTACGTTCCGGTTTCGTACGGTTGCAATGCTATGCCTGTTTACATAAAAACCGGTTTTAATAGATAGAGTAATTCAAGATCACTCTATCTATTAAAACCGCAACAAAATCTGTTGCGAACTTCTAAAGATCTAAGCATATACAGGGACAGACAGCGGGAAACGACTTTGTTTTATACTTTGTTGGGATTCACGAATACACCTGACCAGCTAACAACAATTTCTAGCTTTTCCGGCGAATTATGCTCGAAAATATATTACAAGATACAAGAAGCTCCATCTTCGATAAAAAAACATGTCGCAATACCTAATTGTTTTCACGAGTTTGCATTAACACGCACGGTGAGTTGCTGAAAACAATAATGAAACAAGTAAATGCAAACATCATCGTTATT
The DNA here is from genome assembly GCA_963931895.1 of Eupithecia pulchellata. Classification (NCBI taxonomy): domain Eukaryota; kingdom Metazoa; phylum Arthropoda; class Insecta; order Lepidoptera; family Geometridae; genus Eupithecia; species Eupithecia pulchellata. The sequence continues at coordinate 4,263,148 of OZ007540.1, forward strand.
AGTAGGTGCGCCCCACCAATCTATATAAAGCTAAGGCGTCACTAATATTATATTAGTATTAACTCTACCTCGAACTGATCACAACGTGCCTGATCATGAGTCTCGCGAACAAAGTGGCCATAGTGACGGGAGCCAGCTCCGGCATCGGCGCGGCTACAGCCGTGAAGTTTGCGGAAGAAGGCGCAAAAGTGGTTATCGTTGGCAGAAACGAAAATAAACTCAAAAATGTTTCCAACGTCTGTGAAAAACGTGGCGTCAAACCGTTAACCATCATCGCTGATGTCTCAAAGGACGCAGATGCTAAAAGGATTATCTCAGAGACACTGCAGGCTTATAAAAAGCTAGACATCTTGGTAAACAACGCTGGGATCGGTGCCGTAAGTAACATCCTCGATGAAAAAATCATAGAAGATTTTGACAAGATTATAGCCACAAATCTGCGTGCACCAGTTTATCTAACACATCTAGCTGCGAAACATTTAATCGAAACAAAGGGAAACATTGTCAACATATCAAGTGTAGCTGGTATGGGAACTATGGATGGTTCTTCAATTTACTGTACATCGAAGGCAGGTTTGGATCACTTTTCGAAATGTGTCGCTCTAGAACTGGCGGCGCATGGCGTTCGGGTAAACTGTGTCAATCCCGGTCCTGTGAAAACTGATTTCATTGACAATATAGAAACATTTCCTAAAGAAGCACATGACCGTATTTGGGAAAGTGCGGTAAATATGACAGCGCTTAAACGGATTACCGATCCTGAAGAAATTGCTGATTTGGTCTTGTTTTTGGCTAGTGATAGATCTAGGGGTATCACGGGATCTTTGGTAGTGTCAGATAATGGATATCTGTTGTAATCTTCATCTGTTCACGAACAATAGAATGCTAAGATTTTTGTTGTTACAGTGCGTGAGTCCGCGCACTCTGGTTAATCATAATCACTAAGAAATTCTATAATATCACAAAAACAAAAATTTCTGCGGCACGGCACCCGTACTACGAGCGTTCCCTCAGTACGGGCTCAAGTGAGCCGGGCGGAGTCCCGCCGAAATCGTTTTTCTTTTATAAAGTTAGGTAGGTATAGTTTAGTTAGTAAGGATAGGATTACCTAGTAGTTTTGTTTTATTTCCTTGGAATGTTATTCTCATTTAATTTGTATACCAGAAGTTATCCCTTATTTTGTTCCTAAGACTTTTTCCCTTTGTAATAATATGTACCAGTCAACTGGCATGAACATGTTGTTCAAAAGTTGTAAAATATGAAAAAAAAATGGTATTTAATTTTATTAAATTCTATTTCTATGAGGCGCCGATAAACAAAATAAACATGTTGTTTTCTAATCATTTGTGTCATTTCTTTATGTTATCTTTCACAGTCGGATGCATTATTTGATATGGGCCGTAGTTTTTAAGTATTTTCCATCCTGTACTAGAGTAATGTTGCCTGAAATTAATTAATTATTATTATTATAAGTACTGTCATTTACAAGCTGACCTACCTTCTCGACAACCGTGCTTTGTCATCACAAAGCGATTTTGTAACACATAATTATACATTATGTGCAGGTAAACATAAATCGTCAAGTCCACCTGCCATTGATTGAATTGTGCTTCGTTTTGAAATCGCTCTAGCCCAGTGTAGCCAATCTACACTGACTCTACAAAGGGGCGACGTTTACCAAAATTATATGTTCATAATATACAGGTGTGTATTGATAATAATTTTTAGAATGCACGTGACTGCACCTAATCAGTTTCAGATTCAGTTTTATGGTATAAACCTTACCGTAATTTAGTCGGTATGCAGTGCAATATTCGCAATTGTTTCAGAACGAAAATAAAAGCATTTTCTAGAAAGTCTACATTTTTACCTAATCTTTATCCGTAGAATGATATTTTAGAGATCGACTAACATAAATTAGCAGCAATAATAAAGATACCTACGCAGGAGTAGGTACCTAAGTTTGTGTTGTCTTGTGTATGGAAATGTATTTTCTTGTAGATGTTTTAATGATACTTGCGTTGTCGATCAAGAAGTTCTTCCAAAGGAATTTAGGGTTTCCGAGATAATCTTTTCAGCATCTGCGTGCGACTTTTGATACATTTACGATTACGGTGACTTTGACGCCACGTTTTACTGTGATGTCGGACACGTTTTGATGGTTTTGAGTTTATTTTTGTTTCTGCCAACGATGGCAACACTTCCGCCAGCTTTATGGCTACCGCTGTACAATGCAAGAACTGGCTCCCATCACTAGGTATGGACATTTTGTTAACGAGACTCATGTTTACCCGAAGTCGTGCCATGGAAAAAATAAAGAAGAAAATCCTATATTATATCTAAGTAGATTAGTGATATCAATTTGTCACAATCTCTGATAGGCTTATATTTTATCTATCCACTGCCTTATCAGAGACCCTATGAACTCGTCTTAGATAAGGCCGTGGATTCCGGATACGATGGTAGTAGGTATGACTATGAATTTGCCAAGTCACAGATTACCTACCTGTGTATGATGATAATGAGTGGATGACGCATACCATACAAGGAAGAACTAAATTATAAACACATCAATCAACTATATATGTACCTCTATATTGTTTACGCAAATAAAGGTAAAACATTTTGGATGCTACTTTACCCAAAAACGAAGTACTTAGTAAGATAATCAAAGCTTAGTAAGTATAAAGATCAAAGTAATAGAATAATTCTTTAGAGCAGCCACATTTTTATTTATTATTTATTAACATCGTTTATTATGGTGACATGTCCTTATTTTGTAGGTACCTAGTTGTATTGAGTAGTTAGGTAATGTTTGACGTCCTCTGTGAATAAATAATGAATTAATAAAAATAATTATAATTTCATCACCAGCCTATAATAGTCCACTGCTGGACATAGGCCTCCCCTAATGAGCGCCATAGATGGCATCATTATTTGGGGGTTATTGCCCATAATCCCCACGCTGGGCATGCGGGTTGGGGATCGCAGTTCAGTGTAGTTGTTCTGCAGAAGGCGCTGCTGCCCGCCCCCCGCTGTGTTTCCCTTAGTCGCCTCTTACGACACCCACGGGAAGAGTTGGGGTGGTGAAATTCTATGCCGGCACCACACGGCCCCATTATAATTTAGGTAGGTACAATAAGTAATACAATGTAGAAACCGTGTGTATAATGTACAATTACTAAAGTAATGGAATTTTTTGTTAGTTATTGAAGAAATGAAAGCCCCAGGATAGATATAAGATTTAGATAACAACAAGCGAGAGCACAATGCGATGTCAACGACGTAACAAAATAGAAATGATTACAAACTATAAATAAATACCTCTAAATAATGCTGGACAATCCACACAGCATCATCTAGCCCCAAGCTAAGCAGAGCTTGTGTTATGGGTACTAGATGACTGATATACATAATACAATATTATTACATAGATAGATATTTTTTATTATACATAGAAAACGACCAGAACCCCTGAACAAATATCTGCAGATCGTACAAATATTTGTCCCGAGGCGGGAATCGAACCCGCAACCTCCTGCGGCGCAGGCGGACCTTCGCCCACCGCGCCACAGTGGTCGTCTATGTGCGAAATAAGAGCAAAGCTTAACAAGGTGCGATTGCTATAATGAAACGTTTAGGAATCTCGTTTCAGCGTAGGTGCGTTAAATTTTCAACAGGTAAGTATCTTGGTACCTAAAACGCTAGACTAGTAGATAGCTATCTACTAGTCTTGCATTTTTTCGCTAGACTAGCGTTTTTGGAAAATTTAAACGGAGATAGCGAGCTCACTATCTCCGTTTAAATTTTCCTGCGACGCAGGTTTCGGGTTCTATTTCAACCTCGGGACAAATGTTCGTACGATCTGATATTTGTTCAGAGTGTTCCGGTCCCTTTCTATGTATAATAAAAAATATGTATCTATTGAATATATTGTATTATGTATATCAGTCATCTAGTACCCATAACACAAGCTCTGCTTAGCTTGGGGCTAGGTGATGCTGTGTGGATGATCCAGGATTATTTATTATTATTACATATTAACTATCACTTAAGTCTCTAACGCTAATACTTACATAATAATAGACACCATCGTTTAAAATATGTATATGTGAATGTGTGTATGTATATGTGAATGTGTGTCTCTGTGTAAAAACTACCACGAATATCACATGACATGTGTATAACAATAACAATTATATTATTAGTTCCAAAAACGTACCATACCAACCTAAATGCCCAGCACAAACAAATATTGTGTGACACCGTCCTCGGTGGTACTTAAAAAGGAAAGGTTAACTTAGCTTTATTGTTCGACTGAATTCATTAGTTAAACGGTTTGCCAAAGCCATAGCCATAGCCTTTTGATGTTGTCACCATTTCTCGAAACTCCAAAGCCCTCAATTAAAGGCGAAAATATTGATGTGCGTGAGACAATAAGAATTCTCCGAGACGAAATGAGCTATGTGTGTGTAGCTGAATAAATATATCTTTATCTTTATCTTCCGGAATATTTATTAATTCTAACTTAATGTAAAATTTATTTTAATTTTTATAATGCGGTAAATCATGAATGAGGGGGTTAACCTATAGAATTAATGATTTTCTTAACACTGAAGGCATTTAGTCGATTGAGTCGTTGATCGTCGATAGAGCGATCATATCCATGGCACTGGAAGCACTTATCGAACGGAATGATCTATCGTATCGTATGTTGAGACGATCGTAGCCATTATTGTATAATGCTCTGTAGATGTCGTCGCGCTTGAATCTAAATTAAAATCAAATAAAATGTAGGACGCAAAATAAAATCAATTTTGCTTTCGCTCCACTGGAATTGCACAGGTAACCAAGTCAGTCCTATCTAAAATCGTACTAACAGGGTCGTACTCAAGGCTACTCTGGAGGGGTTCAAGGCTACTCTAAAGGGGTTCAGGCTACTCTGTTTTATTATATATTGGATTAAGTATATCAGTCACCTATAACACAAGCTCTGCTCAGTTTGGGCTAGACGATGCTGTGTGAATTGTACAGCATAATTTTATTTACTTTCGTTTGAGAGGTTTGAGATATAATAGTATTAGATTGTTGGACCTTTAGATACTTCATTAAAAAGTACCTACTCGTTATGATTATCTAATATCTAAGAAATCTCTAGTAAATTTTCTTGGCCACGAGGAAAAAATGTTTGACAGTTTTAGAAGTACTCCGACCCCATTGAACACTCAATTTAAACTTTAAGTAACCGTCGTATGTCTGTGAAACTATTCTAAATTCAAAACTAAACCCAGTAACTTATCTTGCCCCCTCATTGCAGGCCCTGCATTCCGCTGTCCTATTTATTGCGAATATTGGGATGTCACGCAAAATACGATTCCAAGTCAATTTCCAGGCTACCTTTTCGCTGCGCTCGGCCGATTGATTTTGCAGCAGTTTTTGATGGAAATAAATTCGCCATGAAAATTGCGCTGCAAGAAGTAGATGCAGCAAGTACTTGAAACTATTTTTTTTAAATTCAATCGTTGATTAAATAAAAATCAAAAATCAAAATCAAAGTGCTTTATTTCCTTTAGACCTTACAGGACTCTTGGACGGACACGTCACAAAATACAAATTACATTAGTAATACTGGGAAATAAAGTGATCACTTTGATTAATTGTTCACTTCAATCTTTTTAAGGTAAAGTAAAGAAGCGAACAAGAAACCTTTACCTTGTTAGATTGTTAGTTTTCGAGTTGGAGCAAAACTCGTCCCAAACCTTTTTGTCATCTAGATAATCTGATACTTTATATGTAGTAAGCCTTTTTGCAAAGAACAGTTTTAACGATCCGTTTAAATTTATTTATAGATAATTTTTGCAACTCACTTGGAGTTCTGCTGTAGAAGCGTATACATTGCCCTTTGAAAGACACATTAATTTAGTGTAGCCTAGTAGTGGGCACAGCGAGTTTATTCTTATTTCTAGTATTAACATTATGTATATCGCTATTTTTAATGAACTTATTGATATTTTTATGAGTGTACATCAAATTTTCATAAATATATTGACATGTTACTGTCATTTCTTTGAAATTTTCACGCAAGGATTCTCTGGGACCCATATTATAGATTGCACGAACAGCCCTCTTCTGCAGCACAAATAAAATAATTTAGCTTATTAATATAATTTAACATGTAGATAACATTAAAAGATAAAGTTTAGTAGGTACTTTATTCAAACTCTCCGGAGCTTTATATTAAACTAGCGGTCCGCCCCGGCTTCGCACGGGTATTAAACAAAAATTTCAGAAATTATACACACTAACACGTTGGGTTTCACAGTTTTCATACGGATCCCTTACTTTTTTTAACAGCATTTGGATTTTTGACATTGACTCGACACTCCATAACTGACACTGGCCGTAGAGAAAAAGCAAGCACCGTGCGTATATATTAAACCTCCTTTTCTGTTCTGACGCGCCATAATAGAAAAAGAGGTTGAATATACAGCGCACGGTTCAATTATTGAATTTTTCATGCGGATCCCTAACTTTGTTGAAAATATTATATAGCCTATGTTCATCACGGAAAATTCAGGATTCTAATGGTGAAAGAATTTTTCAAATCGGTCCAGTAGTTTCGGAGCCTATTCAATTCAAACAAACAAACAAACAAACAAACAAACAAACAAACAAACATACAAACAAACAAACAATCAAATCCTTCCTCTTTATAATATTAGTATAGATTATTAATTAAGAATCAGAAAATTCTTTTATTTGTGTACGAATTATCCATGAGTGAATTTTTTATCAGGGTACTAAGTGAGCGAAAGCTAAGGCGACGCTTGTATAACTATAAATAGATTTAAATGAATAAAATTCTTTATTTGTGTATAAATAGTTGTTCAGACTTGAGATCTATAAGTGCAATACAACTCTAATTATAAACATTTTAAAACTAATTCATAAAAAACTAAAAGCTTTAAATATAGACGAAAAAAGGTACATATCGTTCCTACACCAAAAAAACAAAAAAGGCAAACCAAAATTATATAACACAATTGCAGCAAAATTGAGTTCACGATCATGACTTTAAAAAAATAATCGCCCTGCCATCGATAACAGATGATATCTACATCATATTTACGAGTACTTTAGCCTACCGTACCAACGTGCTCCAAAATGAAATAAAAACTTCACCCTGAGCATCATCACAAGTCCATCGCCAAAGTTTACATGCATAATGCAAGGCATTATTATGTAAAACACCCACTCTAGTGGCAGGCTAAAAAAGCATCAGGTTTGCACGCCGCCAGCCAAACTCATTGCTCTTCTAAAAAGCAGTTACCTACGAGTTTGTAACAAGTTTTTCTTCAATAATTGACGACCATTGTGGCGCGGTGGGCGAAGGTCCGCCTGCGACGCAGGTTGCGGGTTCGATTCCCGCCTCGGGACAAATATTTTTACGATCTTCAGATATTTGTTTAGGGGTTCTGGTCTTTTTCTATGTATAATAAAAAATATCTATCTATTTAATAATATTGTATTACGTATATCAGTCATCTAGTACCCATAACACAAGCTCTGCTTAGCTTGGGGCTAGATGATGCTGTGTGGATTGTCCAGCATTATTTATTTAAAAATAAGGTTACATAAGACCAGATTCTAAATTTAAACTTCACTCCTTGAGCCCCTATGTAATGACAATTAAATCTATACTAATATAGAGAGGAAAGATTTGATTGTTTGTTTGTTTGAATTGAGGCTCTGAAACTACTGGACACATATGAAAAATTCTTTCACTATTAGAATCCTACGTCATCAACATAGGCTATAGAATATTTTCAAAAAAGTTGGGTATCCGTATTTAACCTTATAATTAAACCATGTATCATAATAAACCATTTTTTTTTATTAAAATATTCTTTATTGGAACACAGTACAAATTTCTTTTTTTTATGGCGCCGCCGCTTGCTTTTCACTGCGACTCTGCCAGTATCAGTGATAGAGTATCTTAAACTTCATAATTCGTAACTGGGGCGCGGAGGAAACTCAACGTTAAAAATATGTAAATTTCAATAAATTTGTAGGTAACCATGCGATGAGGCATCATTGCGGAGCGGGAGGAAAGTCAATGACAAAAGATAAGGTGCGAGAGTTGAGTTGTATCAACCTAAGAGGAAAGATTTTATTGTTTGTTTGAATTGAACATGTATCAAAACTATACTTCAATTTACAATTTACAATCCTACGTTACCCATAACACAAGCTCTGCTTACCTTTGGGCTAGATGATGCTGTGTGGATTGTCCGGCATTATTATTATTATTTATCCCTGATGAACATAGGTTATGGGATATTTTAAAATAATTAAGGGTTCTGTATGAAAACCTCAGTAATGTAACCTGCCCAAAATAAAAAAAAATGCCATAGCGGACCGCTAGTAAATAATATTTTATGCTGTTTACTGTGTTTGTAGGGGCAAGTTTTAAGTTCACATTAGTGATTAATCTAGGTTAGATTAAGATATTATTTATGTATAGTAGTAAGTATTATGAAGAAATAAACCATAATAAGTCCAATGATCCTTACCATCCACGGTTGTCTGGTAGAGATCGCTCTTGAGAAATAATACCGCCAATAGTCACATATCTTGTGATTCCTATTTTGTTTTGAGAAGTGTGCAAGAATAAAAAAAAATCAGATAAAGAAGTGCAAAGAATTTTCTATCTCTCTATCTAAACCTAGATTATAGTTAGTAAGTATATTTCTAACATGACTGATAAGCCGAGAACATAGAACATACTGAAGCTGTAGAGATAAGTTTATTACCGACCAATTACGAGACCAAGCGCGCTCGTGATTCAGTACTAAACCAAAATGGAGCTATTAAGGGCTCTTAGGGCTTGCTTTGAAGTCTGAGCTCAAGTGAATTAGGTTTTAAGGACGCTTTCTTTAACGCTGTTAAGCGATGTACTCAAAACACAGTATAAACGAAATATGGTTAGACCCTGTTGCTCAAATAAATCCTAGATAAGGCAAGATCTGAAGCCATTTTTTATACAAACATTACAACGATTTATCAAAGAAATATACAATTAAATAATAGAACCAAATAAGAATAAAATAATAAAAATAATAAGTATTTACAAACATTTGAGCAGGAACAGGAACAGGAACAGGCTGTTGCAACCAATCTAGTAGTAGCTTAACTGATCCATATCAATACCAGTCGAAAGCGTCCGCAAGACGCTGGCTGCATTACCTTGCTGTATAGCAATGGTGATGGGATGTGCCAGATACTCAACAACTCTTAATTCACACGTCAATAATACGAGTTTGCCTTGAAATCAATTGACTATAATTGATTCAAGGCAAATTCGCATGTTTTTTTCAGGAATATGTCAAATATGTTTTATTCAGGACCTACTTTTATGCGACTTTAATTATAAAATGGGCAGGCCACGTACATAGAACTGCTAGAGGATACAAGATGGGCATGGGCAGCTACAAAATGGTGCGCCCCTTTTGGAAGGAGATCTGAGGACGCCCTAACGTTGATCAGACGAAATATCAAAACCGCCGGCAAAAATATCTTGATAAAGCAAACACATAGGACTGGTAAAACTTGTAGAGGGCCTATACTCGGAAGGGGCCTAACTAATTCGTCATAAATTAGGTCCTGAGAATTAGTTTGGGAATAAATTTTCCCTGATGAACATAGGCTATAAAATACTATCTAAAAGTTAGGGATTGCGTGAAAAAATTTTTTTTGGTAAATACTTGCGCGAAGCCGGGGCCGACCGCTAGTGTTTGATAAATCTGTAGCAACTAATTGGATTGTTAAAAGAATATAACACAGACTAAACACAAACCATCCGGCGTCGACGTGAAAGCTATATCTCAAATGAGAATATTATTTACTCCCACACAAAAATATACATCAATCGCGACCCGTGCAACATCTGGTTAATATTTGTTGAATAATTTGCTACAGGGGCGAATTACTCTTGAACCTTTTGTTTTTGTGAATCGGGGTTTAGGCTTCGTTTGCGCAAACGTATGAAGGGATAATATCGTTTCTGAAAAGCAGTCACAAAACAAAATAATGAGATATACAACAATCTTAAAAATAACCGTGTGGTGCCGGCATAGAATTTCACCACCCCAACTCTTCCCGTGGGTGTCGTAAGAGGCGACTAAGGGAAACACAGCGGGGGGTGGGCAGCAGCGCCTTCTGCAGAACAACTACACCGAACTGCGATCCCCAACCCGCATGCCCAGCGTGGGGATTATGGGCAATAACCCCCAAATAATGATGCCATCTATGGCGCTCATTAGGGGAGGCCTATGTCCAGCAGTGGACTATTATAGGCTGGTGATGTTGATGATGATGTTGATACAACAATACTGTTCTTGATTGGAGACCGCGACTCGATAAACGTCATGTAGGACGCCCTCCTGCTAGGTGGGATGATGATTTGCGAAAGACTGCTGGCAAATGCTGGATGCGACAAGCTGAAGGGCTCTATAGCGCTCATTAGGGGAGGCCTATGTCCAGCAGTGGACTAACATGGGCTTATGATGATGATGATACAACAATAAATAATTTATGATGTACTATCTATACAGCATTACAAAGCTAATAATGTTTGGTGAAACTTCTGTCACGATTGATTAATTAAAAGAAAATCAAAAAAATAGATATAGGCACAAAAAACTTTTATCAACATTTTAGCGGAACTAAATTCATTAGCGGCAATTTAGCTGTTTAAAATTTTTATGCATCAGTGAGACTCTCTTTGAGCAAACAAACAACTTAACTGATTAGTTTAATTTTGTTAATTGTTTGTTTTTTTTGTTCGTTATAAATTTGACATAGTTTTTAAAGATAAAGCCCGATTAACAAAAATAACTAAATACAAAAAACCAAAACAAACAAGCATAGTGTTGCAGAGGTCAAAATGTCTCAGCATTATGCCTTTTTTAGATACCTACATAGGTAACGAATTTATTTATTTAAAAAGGGCATCCTAAAAGTCACATTATTTCGCCCAACTAAACTAAGCACAGTAGGACAAACAGTAAAAGTAAACATAATTTAAATCTGAGTATGGTAAGAGTTTGTCTACAAAGAGTGACTTGTGAAACTTCTCTATTATAATCATCTTAGCAAAGATCCTAGTAGCGTTCGTTCCTTAGCAATAAAGTGCCTACCTACAAAAACCATCTACAATCACAAACAGTTCCATTCCTACTTTTATTTTTTATTTAAACGTATAACTCTCCAATTTATGCAAAGGGGTAGTAAAATTTCTTTTGTTCAACAATCGTCGTAATTTAAAAAGTGCTCTTTGCCTCTTGGAATCAAATTGTACTGAATTGTTTCTCTCTCTATTCACATAGTTAAATTGCATTGTTACTGAAAACGTTAATTTAACACGTTTACTGTTGCATTATTACTGTTTTTAAAAAGCTTTTTCTTTTCAGGTTCGAGAATGATTTGAAGAATTTAGGTAAGTAGAAATCATAAATGGATCTTCCGTTACGAGGCTAGAATATCCGGGTCATTTAATGATTTGGCGACATTCGGCAAAACAATTACTATTATAGGTAGGTACTCATTTATTCGAAACAATTTGTATAATATTGTATCCGTAGGATCCTAAACTAGGCTGTATTTTTGAGCCAGGGCCCTATTAATAAGGCCTTCAAAATACGCAATCGATTGTTTCGTTCACTTTTTTTGTGCAAATGGGTATATTTTTCCATCTTCAGTGTGAGTACACTGAATTTGTGAAATGCTAGAAATCGTGTACTATGAATCTTCTTCACTTTTGGAAATAATAGTATAATTTCCGCTTTGACATCCTACAAACGAAAAATATTGGTATACTAAATGCTCAGCAATTTATGGTACAAATTCCTGTGGTCTTAACACAACATGCGACGCCATTCTTGCAAATTGCTACGAAACGTACAATGTACGATAGATAGAATATCGTGCTACACTCTATAGAGTACTGAGATTTTGAAAATGCTACAATTCACGGCATAATTGTTATGCTCAAAGAAAAGCTAAGGAATTTGCATTTCTTTCTACAACGACCTGCGCCATTTTGCTACGTGTTACGAAATTATTTTCATTTGCTGCGAAATGCTACGGTCTACGATATGTTATGCAATTCGCTCAACGCGTGAAGAAAAATTACCTAAAAAAAAAATCCCAAGTCTATTGACTGCAAAGAGGGCTCGAAGGGTTGTCTTGAGATTATACTTATCAGTTAAAGGGTTATAAATCTTAGGACTGACTATCGGCAGTAGTCGGTTTAAATTTTTTACGTAATGGTTGTTTTATAAACAAAGAAGTTTGCACACAATGGCGGTTAAGGAGCAATATTATTTTCGGGACAAATGTTTGTACGATTTGCATATATTTGTGTTTTTTCTATATATTATACTAAAAAATATCTATCTTTATATTGTATTATGAATATCAGTGATCTAGTACCCATAACACAAGCTCTTCTTAGCTAGCGGCTAGGTAGGTATGTGGCGACGTATGAGTGAAGCCATAAGGGTTGTGATGATGAAAGGTGACGGATAGCATGAGACACGCGGGATGTAACCTGCGGTACTCGTGCACAGGTGTGGGACATGCGGGTCGGTGAGGCGCGTGCTCGCTGTAGCTGAGTAGGCGCGGCACTGTGCCCGTGTGACTAGAATGAATGAGAATTGTATGTTATGTATGTATGTGTGCGAGAGTGGTGAGTAGTGTGTAAATGTGAGACCCACGCCTGGAAGAAGTATGGGGCGACGGATTTCTGTCGCCTATCTGGATACAGTGGTGGACAGACACGGTTTCAACTGTGCCTGTCCTGTCTGTGTCCTAATCGGGGGGAGGAAAGGTGATGAATAGATGGGGTCGGCCAGCGTGTGGAACGGTGGGCTTGCCATGAATATGTGAGGAAGAGGGGACGCCAGTCGGGCCGCGGAAGGTTTATTATGTTCCCGTGGTTCGGCCAAAAATGGCGAGAGAGGGTCACCGGAGAGGTTTTAGTGGGTATTACGTCCTTCTTAGGACGTCGAGTCCCACATAATTCTGGTCCCCCCCAGACCAGTTTATTCGTAAAGGAATTTCCTCGCCGTAAAAGAAAAAAAAAAAAAAAAAAAAAAAAAAGGTAGGTAAGTATGTGGATTGTCCAGCATTAAATAAATATAGATTTCTTTTATCATATCGTAATTTTTGGTGACTGTCTCGATACATCAATTCATTGGTGTGAGCTGCAGAACGAAAATAATATTTTTTTAGGATTCGTCAACTTACCCCATATTGGACAAGATTCATGGTGTGAGTTGACGAGCGACTCTAAAGTGTCATGGACATAGATGACTCATATTTGGACAAGGCATTGACATCCCCTAATATCACCGTCATCCATTGAGTTCTTTTTAGTTATATTTCTTGGAAAACAGTTTATTATTACGCTAACGCGTAACATACACAGTGGAAACTTTTTACATACGATTAGCTACACCACAAAGTAATAAAGGAGCTTGTTTGTATAAGAAACAAAGTAAATTACATAACTTTAGAGTTGTTATTAACTCGTGTTTTCTAAAATAATATGGTGTATAGAGAGTGAAGATGTTCTTGTAGATTCGAGATATTGAACTTATTATTATTACATCTCATTTACACGGTTTCAAGCCATATAGTGACTCGTGTTCGACCCGGTCGCCGTGTGGTGCGCGCATAGAATTTCACCACCCTTACTCTTCCCGTGGGTGTCAAAAGAGGCGACTAAGGGAGACACACTGGGGGGCGGGCAGCAACGCCCTCTGCAGAACAACTCCTCCGAACTGCGATCCCCAACCCGCACGCCCAGCATGGGGATTATGGGCAATTCAGTTAACTGCAGACTGTCGTAAACAAACTACAGGTAGCTTAACTGATCCATATCAATATCAGTTGGAAGATGCTGGCTACATTGTCTCGCTGTATGGCAATACACAGCTCTCGGGCACAGGTCGAAGGGCTTTAAAAATACTCATTCTCGTCAATTCAGAAAATCATATAATTTTCGAATATAAATAAGTGTGAATGTTGGATATTCGCAATATTTCGATCATAAAACTCATTTCACACCAACTTCCCTGGAGAATAAACTCTATTATCTTCTGGGATAAAATTCATTTTTGCGTTTAATAATAATGAAATGTTTCAGCGTACTTAACTATAGTCCAGCCAAATTCAGTATACAATAATAGTAAACATGATTGCATTTTCTATTCACCTATAAGAACTTTGATTATATTGGATACTACTATTGTAATATACTATCGTATCTTTAGAGAATTTAGTAATCAATAATAAAATAGATAGAGATTTCGAAAATCTCTATCTACACTTTGAGTCAAAATGTCCATATCTAACATGTGTCCAAAACTACTGCACAGAATTAACGGTATTGATGTCACAGTCTGAAAATGTATAAATGTAATGAAAAAGTCTTTCATTGTAATCCATCAGAATTGAAAGCGGGTTTAATTCATCGAAGTGCCCTTTTGTGTTACAGTTTTGTATTTAACAATCCTAGTGGATACCCGTAATGAATATTTTTGATCTTACGCGATCTGGCACATGTACTATTTTAACGGGTATTTATCGCGTTTATTTAATTTTTTTTTCGACTTTTCAACAGGTTTGCACTCTGTCGTGGTCACGAGATGACTGTGTATTAAATAAACGCGATAAATACCTCTTTTTTTTTTTTTTTTTTTTTTTTTTTTTTTTATTGTTTGTTCCGCCTTTTTTCCTCCGATATGGATCGGAGACATTGTTAGGCTAACATTTTGCTTAGGTCGGCTGTTTAATTTTATATATGAAAGCGATCAGTGCAAATAAACATCTGGTCGTGGAATTATTATTAGGTACATATACATTTATGATTAAGATATTAATATGATACATTATTAGTTACATCGATATATATATAATTTCTTTTCTTTTCTTTTTTTTTTTTTTTCTTCTTTTGTTATTTTTTTTTTCTTAATTCTTTTTTTCGTTTTTTTTTTATATAGGTAAGTATATATATTTTTTTTGTTTTCTTTTTTTTTTTTTTTACATTTTTTAATTTAAGCATACCTAACTTAATTTAAATGTTCACATTTACATAGTATATTATTTACATCGGTATTTTTATTTTCATGCACACAAATATTATTATAAATATATTGCGCTCATGGTGTCTTATGTTAATTTATTAATTACCTATTGTTGGATTTTCCTCCCGGGTTTTTTAACTTTCAGATTACTTATCCTATATATATGAAATATATTCAATAATATATTATATAATAGGTTTCTTATTCTTGTACGTTTTAACATATTCATTTTTTATTTTATAATATTCTATGACTTTTTAACAATAAACTATCAAAGTCTCTATTCTCTATCTATCCTATCTAATTCTAATTTTCCTTTCTAATTACTAAACATAGATAATAATAATTACATAAAAGAACAAGCAAATGGGAATTTTACTTGTTTCTTTCAATAGCGTCCTCCACGATACAGATGCAAAATTCCAAAAAAATCGTTCTTGTGCTTTTATCCTCTAATATTTCATGTATTATATCTTTTTTGAGTTCTCTGTCTATTTTCATCTCAAGTTCATATCTAATATATATGATAAATACCTCTTAAAATAGTACTAATAATTACATATCCGTAATATCATTGTTATTTAGGTATACAGGGTGTTTCACAGCCATGCTATATGGAGGGAAAGTAACTTTAATATTGTAGATAGAAAGTTTACTGAAAGAAGACGTCATTTTAATTGAAAAACAATTTAATTGCATTCAATATTAATATCCGTAATATCATTGTTATTTAGGTATACAAGGTGTTTTACAGCCATACCACAAGGTGGGGAATTATTTTAAAAATTGTAGATAGAAAATTTTACTAAAAGAAGACTTCATTTTGATTTTTAAAAAAAATTTAACCGCATTCCACGATTTTTGAATAATTTGCCTGTCTGAACCGGGAATCGAACTTTGTGAAGTCGTGTGGTTCTATACCTAGTTATATTTCCAAAAAAAGTATTTCAAGACAATTAGTCGGTTATATAAAATAATAAATACATATATACACAGTGTAAGTGTATTTTAATTATATATACTTATCTATACGAAGCATCGAATACGTATCAAATCGATGATACAAACTCATCTCATAGGCAGCAATGTATTTCTGCATTTATTTGCACTACTTAAATGGCAATATAAATAAATAAATAATACCAGGATAATCCACACAACATAATCTAGCCCCAAGCTAAGCAGAGCTTGAGTTATGGGCTAGATGACTGTTATACTTAATACAATAAACTATATAGATATATATTTTATTATATATAAAATATCCAACATAATGAAACAATTATTTACAGATCGTACAAACATTTGTCCGGGGCAAGAATCGAAACCGCAACCTTCTGCGTCGCAAAATCTTCGCCCCCGCGCCACATCGTTCGTCGACATGTTTGCAGGCTGCCTGCTAAGCGGGGACCTTTAATATTCCGACACACGTGCTTCGCTGACACCTTAAATATTTAAGAACCCCTTTTTGTAAAGAACCCCATACCTAATACTTCGCTTGTAGTTATAGAAACATTAGGGAAAACTGACTATTTCTACAGCATCTTTAAATCGTGTTGCATTGTTTTTCTTTTGGAAACTGGCATATTTACGTTAGCCGATGAATAACTATGTCAGTAAACATATTTTTTAATAATACTTAATATATTATATAAGTATGTTTTAAGTATTTTCATAGAAATTGTAATGCTGTAGGCACCTACAATATAAATAAATAAATACAAAAATGCTATTATTCTACTACGGAAATGTAACGTAATAAAGTGACATGATGATATATAAGACAAGTACAATGGGTGCCCTTATCTCTTCCAAGAAAAAGTTATGAAATAAAAATAAAAATAGAGCGCTACCGTTAAACCACAGAAAAAGAACACAAACTAAGTTACCGATTATGTCACATTCATGACAAGACAGTCCCGTAAGTTCGCGAACATCGGGAATCGAGACCTGTTACTTTCCTGAGTTTCCAAGATATCTATAATGTCTTACTCAAAGTCTTCAATAACTTGACAGTTCGCAATCTGATATCGAAATAATGGTTGTCGGGATGTCACTGCTTGCACAGTTTGAGGGTTGAAACTAACAAGGAGCGATCGAAATGTTTACATATAGATTTGGATGATAATGGCGTTGTTTGCGTGTTTTGCACGGGTTCGTTCGCGGAAAATTGAATTTCGTCACCTTAACTAAATTTGGGAGTGAAGGGGGAATGCCCCCAAATGGGAATAGTATACGCCTCTGAACCGCGCTCGACCTACTGGTCCATGGAACTCGGCGATCTTTCGACCAACAGTTATTATTAATACCGATCAACTAATATCAGTCAGTTGTAACTGAAACTAAGGGTTTCAGGGTTTCATGTTTTTGCGCCCTGAAGTTTTTGGTTTAACGACATCTAGGGGAGATTGTTTGAAGCCCCCAAGGGCTAGATAGCTTTAATTTTTTCAACCAGCTCATCCCATCAGCAGCACTACCTCATCACCTTAAGCTAAGCAGAACTTGCGTTATGGTTATTAGATAAATATAACACAAAAAGAAAATATAACACCAAATAAAATCATTATGTTTCTCCGATAACCACACAAGAATATAGTGGGCAAATAGCTATTTACCCACGCAGTCAAACAATTTGTGCAAGTAAACACCGATCTCGCGCTCAATAAATTGTAATACAAACAAAATACACGGATAAAAACAGCAATTCAGGGGTAAAATGCTCGTTTATATACTCTTGTTGGTTATATTTATTCTGGAACACACGCCGTAGGCACTTGCTTGCAGAAAACTGTACTGTATCCATCTCTATTATGGATCTACGCAAGGAAAAAGCGCCCCTCAGTAAGATGCTATGTAAATCACCCGAGAGCTAAACTCATTTTCGGTTGATTTACATAAAAATACTTGTGAACAACAATGCAATACAATACAAAACTGCTTTATTGTACTTCTGGTGTACAGTAAAGCAGTTTTGTATTGTAAAGACATCAAATAAGACAAATACAAACGGCCGCCTTATCGCTTAGAAGCGATATATTTCAGGCAACCTTGGGATGGGAAAAAATATTAATAATATTATAATTATTAATTTACCAACCATCGTTATTCAAACATACCATACCCTCATCATACACCCGGTGTTGAGTTACGGGGGCCTAAATTAAGATCGTTCGCCGAGGTTTCAACTTTTGTCGATTACGTATATATTATACTAGCGGCCCGCCCCGGCTTCGCACGGGTATTAAACAAAAATTTCAGAAATTATACACACTAAAACGATGGGTTTCACAGTTTTCATACGGATCTTTACTTTTTTTAACAGCATTGGGGTTTTTGACATTGACTCGACATTGACCGTACCAACCGACACTGGCCGTAGAGAAAAAGCAAGCACCGTGCGCTATACAACCTCTTTTTCTATTCTGACGCGCCATAATAGAAAAAGAGGTTGAATATATTGCCCACGGTTCAATTATTGAATTTTTCATGCGGATCCCTAACTTTTTTGAAAATATTATATAGCCCATGTTCATCACGGAAAATTAAGGATTCTAATGGTGAAAGAATTTTTTAACTCGGTCCAGTAGTTTCGGAGCCTATTCAATTCAAACAAACAAACAAACAAACAAACAAACAAACATACAAACAAACAAACAATCAAATCTTTCCTCTTTATAATATTATTACTAGCGGCCCGCCCCGGCTTCGCACGGGTATTAAACAAAAATTTCAGAAATTATACACACTAAAACGATGGGTTTCACAGTTTTCATACGGATCTTTACTTTTTTTAACAGCATTGGGGTTTTTGACATTGACTCGACATTCCAAAACTGACACTGGCCGTAGAGAAAAAGCAAGCACCGTGCGCTATACAACCTCTTTTTCTATTCTGACGCGCCATAACAGAAAAAGAGTTTGAATATACAGCCCACGGTTCAATTATTGAATTTTTCATGTGGATCCCTAACTTTTTTGAAAATATTATATAGCCTATGTTCATCACGGAAAATTAAGGATTCTAATGGTGAAAGAATTTTTTAACTCGGTCCAGTAGTTTCGGAGCCTATTCAATTCAAACAAACAAACAAACAAACATACAAACAAACAAATAATCAAATCTTTCCTCTTTATAATATTTATTCAATTATTCAATTATTCAATATGATTGATATGATTTTCATTTTTTTTTCTTTAGACCATCAGGTGTACATAAGCGCATGCAATGTGTTTCCAAGTCAATAGCTGCAGTAGTTGCAGAGATATTACACATTGAAAACACGAAAAAAAAAGCGAGTATGGTCTCGCCTTAGGTCTCGCCAAGGGTTTTGCAACCGAGAACTTAAACCCTACAAACGCAAAGTCGCAATTTGCATTTGAGTTCGAATACGGTTTGATTTAACGAATCGCTGGTTGTGTTGTGGTACATAACATAGCAAATGTTTTCTCTTGAACTACAATGGTTACAACGGGTAACTAAAAGCGAGAAAATCGTGGAAAGGCAAATAAAGCCTGCGAATGCCTAGGTAATTCAAATACCGCTTTCTGTAATGTTCCCGTTGTGAGGGGGAGCCTGACAAATAAACAAAGAGGTTTAAAACTCGGGTACATGGTGAATTTGTTCGGTCCGGAAGAATGAAATAGATAACCAGTAGTAGCAGCAAACAAAGCGCCTTCTTTACAATCTGTTCGAACTATTCTTTTACATCAGGAAAATCGCATCATTGCTCATAACTATCCTTAGCTCAGCCAAAGAAGTTCCAATAAGATTACAAAGGGCATGGAAGCATTTCGAATGAAATTTGAAAATGTTAGTATTTAATACATTTCGAATAGTTAAACGCTCCCCGCTCTTGCATGTCTGCCGAGGCTAGGTAATTGATGCCACGCTTCCGACTGGTATTGGTAAGGCTACCAGCTACCTGTAGATTTTTTCCATGACTCTATAGTTAGATCAATTATTTCAGCTGTAAATACTAGTTCGGATTTGGTTATTTAATTATAATTTTCTTTGGTAATAATAAAGGTTTAAGATATTTATACATTATTATTTTATTTATTTATTTAAACAAAAGGTTAAATTTTAATCATATAGCGTCTTAAATCATAAAATGAAAGTTTATATAGACACTAGGGTTCTCTTATAAACTCACTCTTCTCTTATAAATACATAATTATAATTTATAAGGGAGGCACGAGAAAATCTTTAATTGAGATCTCTGATGTTATTACTGTTTGTTTAAGCTAAGCCGTTGATTTTCCAATAAGCTAAATGAAAAAAATAACAAGCAGCGTAAATTAAAAGCGACCTGAAGCCTTTTTGTCTAATTTGATATTTTTTTTTAAATTTGATCCATTACCAGTGAACTTCAAACCGATTACTAGTTGTAGACCCAGTGAGAGTGTTGTCGGTATTGTCTACTTTATTCAACTGGTCTTCGCTTTCAGCTATCTACACAATACGAAAGTGACAATCGAAGTCGAGGCTAGGTTTGAAATGCCAAACTGAAGCCGATTACGATTACCAGGGCCTTTATTCACTATTGCCAATCCTAACGTATTTCACAGATACGACAAGACAGCGGCGTGGAATCGAACAAAATCGCATATAGAACACATCGTGACGTCACACGGTTTGGGCAAGGAATCTCCTGTATCATAGAGAATAAGGCGCCTGTTAAGTTAGACAATAGTCTCTGGTCTGAATTCCGGCCATGTAACAAGGCCGTCAGCTTCCAGATATCACCCCCTGCGTCAGCCCGCGATAAAATCAGAGTTAAAGTTCTCCGATTCAAATGATAGCGAATTCCATTGAGAAAGTGTCATTTAATCTCGGCGAATAGGAATGAGCATGGTATTTTAGTAATCAATAAACCGTGCTGAGTAAAATCAAGTTGTATATAATATATTTTTTCTTTATTTTATTGGTACACAAAACAAAAGACAATCGAATCATGGCAAGTAAAAAAAAATTATACGGTTCTTATACAAGACTGAGTTCCGAAACATGCATACATATGCATGTAAGTAATATAAACACAGCTATTTCCCACCATCAAAGCTCGAATGCAATCTTGTGGAGGTAAACCGAGGCAATCTTGATTCTAAAAGAAATAAAACAGACAATGGCATCTCTGCATTTACCCCACAGCGCTGTGTTGTGGGTAAAATAGAGTTTGCATACGCGAGCTGAAAACTAGAACTTTCTTTTGGTTGGACGTTGATGGAGCGTGAAGGTTCGCTTGGTTTTTTATGGCGGGTGGAATTTCACACTGGCCAGATTCACGCGTTATGTCATGTGACAGATTTTTTTAGTAGAAGTTATGGCGGGATTACACACTCGTTACGCAACCACGAGACAGTCCGAGCACGAGTGTTGCGCCACAGTATACATGTTGCGCTCTTAGGTCGACTAGTACATATGAAGTTTTACTCTTTGAACGAGACGTCTTGACGAAACATACCGTGTGTGTTATCCGGCATTTAATTTGAGGGAAAAAATGTGTAAGTTTATAACAAAATACAACTTAAAACATTGTGTTTTAAAAGCCTCATCATGTTTTGGTACCAACAGCAGCGATACCAATTTCCATTTACCGTCCAGGAATACGGTATTTAAGATATTAGGTATTTTGATACTGTATTCCTGAATAGGTATCTAGATCATCCTGAATATGACCAATTAAAAAAGGGCCATGTACCAAAGGGGCCCTTAGGTATATGGGACCTAGGGTCGAGTCGCAGAGTTAGTATGAAACCTTCTGATTCCATGGCAACTGAGCCATCCGCCATGTTATTTCGCAAACCTGTTCACGGTAAACATGCCAAATTTTATATTTAGGGCGCATCCATAGACATATAAATCCTTGACGTAGACATACTCAAATCTGATTAGCATTCGGGGATACTGCAAATCTAATCTATTCAGGTAGGTAGGTAGGAGTAGGTCGCGACTTTTTATCATATTATGATCGAAATCAATCAAATGTTTTTTATACATGAATATTTTCGCATCACACTTTTTTTATACAGAGAATCTAATACTGAACTGTCCAATTCCAGGATTTCGTAATCAATGAAAACTCTTTCTTCCTTTTCGGGGAAGTGAAGGATACAGTAAATTGTTGCATCATCATCATCATCAGCCTATGTTAGTCCACTGTTGGACATAGGCCTCCCCTAATGAGCGCCATAGCGCCCTGTCTTCGGCTTGTCGCATCCAGCATCTGCCAGCAGTCTTTCGCAGATCGTCATCCCACCTGGCCGGAGGGCGTCCTACACTACGTTTACCAAGTCGCGGTCTCCACTCAAGAACACGTTTACCCCAGCGGTTATCGGTTCTTCGCGATATATGGCCGGCCCACTGCCACTTCAGTTTGCTAATTCTCTGAGCTATGTCGATGACTTTAGTTCTCTGTCGGATCAATTCGTTACGAATCCTATCCTTCAGAGAAACTCCGAGCATAGCTCTTTCCATAGCTCGCTGAGCGACTTTGAACTGGTGGACCAACCCTATCGTGAGTGTCCACGTCTCAGCTCCGTAGAAAATTGTTTCACAAACGCTAAAACTGATTGATGATTGCTGATCTCTATAAGCATCAGCTCAATATGTCAAACACGTCAAAACTTATAAAAAGTTACTGTATTTGTGGGGTAAGAAAATTTTCATTGATTACGTAATCCTGGAATTGGACAGCATAATACCGACTCTCTGTAGCAAAAAGCTCCGATGCAAAATCTTCAAGTATAAAAATATTTAGATTGATTATCCATAGCTACACAGGATATCAGCATCAGCGTAAGAATCTGGGTTATTTTCCGACCTGCTTCACCTAAAAGGTCCAAGAATCGATCGCATCTCGCTTTATTGTGCTTCTAACGAAGCAATTGCTTTCTTTTTGTTTGTGTTTAGAAACCTCTTAAATTCCTTTTAAAGGAGAAATGAAAAGTGTTTTTTTATCATTTTATAGGAAATGGAAAAAAAACTTGTCACGGTAAAATGTTTTTTTTGTCTCTGTCTCTGTTTGTAATCATCTGGTACCTATACACAAGTTTTGCCCATATATTTAAATGTCTATTGAGGCTAGATAAGCATCATCAGCATACAATAGTCCACTGCTGGACATAGAGCTCACCTAAAGAGCAACATTGCGGCGAGGATGCAGTGTACAAAATTCCAGCGTTAGTGATTTAATAATTAACCGAGCTCGAATAAAGGAGAAGATCCCCAACCCGCATGCCCAGCGTGGGGATTATGGGCAATAACCCCCAGATGATGAGTAATGCATTCTATGGCGCTCATTAGGGGAGGCCTGTGTCCAGCGGTGGACTATCATAGGCTGTTGATGAATAAAGGAGAAGGTTCTGTGTACGAGTGTAACGATTTATGTTCACGTGTTACGCAGATGGTTCTCTTGTTTTTAAATAGATAATGGTCCCAAGGTGTTCCATAAAAACTCATCCAATATACTCGTATCCGAGGAATAAATAGTCGAGTAAAACAAACAACAGAAAGAAAGATATAGCCAAGTACATTATACTTGGGCATACATATAAACAGGTATAAAAGTATAAAAATAAATTTTATACAAGTTTGACTAGAAAATAAATAATGTATGATACAGTAATAATCGGCGTTTTTGCTGACCCTTTTGGCCAGAAAGGGTGAAACTCAGCTTTATGCTGAAGCACGCTTGAGCTCGGGTCAACGCTTTAAGTTTAAAATAGTACTAATACAAGATAGTCAAAGAATTCCAGGTCGATTTTAAGTTTTATACAACTATCACTGGTTCCATTTTATTATTCTATTAACTGAGCGTCATAAAATATAATATAACTTAACCAGTTGAAATATAAACTAGCGGTTCGCCCCGGCTTCGAACGGGTAGGTATTTAAAAAAATCTAACTATTTAAAAATATTCTTTTAGCAATAGCCTATGTTCATCAGGGAAAATTTAGGATTCTAATGGTGAAATTTTTTTTTAATCTGAGCCTATTTAATTCAAACAAACAAACAATCAAATATTTCATTTTTATAAATTTGTATAGATAGAATAATATTATAGATATAATAGAATAATGCTGGACAATCCACACGGCAACATCTAGCCCCAAGTTGGGCATAGCTTGTGCTATGGGTACCTACTAGATGATATTTACTAGACATAGAAAACGACCCGAACACCCTGAAATATCTGCAGCTAGTATTTGTCCTGAGGCGGGAATCGAAATTACTATTCCCACCTCAAACGAAACGATTTATGTTGTTCGCTTACAATATGCATGATATACAGGGTGGAATTTTGTAATGCCACCTGGAGGGAAAGTACTCTTAATACTGTAGTTAGAAAATTGTACTCAAAGAAAACATTCCTTTAATTTTGAAAAGAAAGAAAACTGCATTCAAAGATTTTCGAAAATTCGCTTGCCACACCCGGGAATCGAACCGACTAAAATCTGTAAAAATTACACCCTGTACATTTATTGCATAGATCGTTAGGGTCAATAATAAGGATGAAATCTCTCTAACAAACTTAATAAATTAAATGAAAGGAAAACCATGAAATCTTAAATTATTTTAATTATTTACAATAAAAAGTCAACTAACTTATTAGTTGCTCGACATTTCGAGCAACTAATTAGTTAGTTGACTTTTCGGCTCCATTTTCTTCTAACGAATTCATTTCTAGTAACTTTTAATAACGTGTTGTGGTGAATATTATAAATCGTATTCTGAACTTCAACTCTCAACTCGTTTACATTCGCATAAGATTTCATGTAAATTAGATTTTTTACATATCCCCACAAAAAAAAATCTAAAGGGGTGAGATCTGGTGATCTCGCAGGCCATCTGATTTGTGCCGTTGGTACCAATCCAGGTATTAAAATGGTTATTAATGTAGGCAGCAGTAGTGATTCTGCTACTACTGACACAAGTAAACAGATGGATCTTTAAGTTAAAGTGCTTAACTTGACCCACTCAATTTAATAATTTAAGATTTCATGGTTTTCCTTTCATTTAATTTATTAAGTTTGTTAGAGAGATTTCATCCTTATTATTGACCCTAACAATCTATGCAATTAAAGTACAGGGTGTAATTTTAACAGATTTTAGTCGGTTCGATTCCCGGGTGTGGCAAGCGAATTTTCGAAAATCTTTGAGTGCAGTTTTCTTTCTTTTCAAAATTAAAGGAATGTTTTCTTTGAGTACAATTTTCTATCTACAGTACTTTCCCTCCGGGTGGCATTACAAAATTCCACCCTGTATATACGGGAATAAATCAGGTCATTTGACTGACATCGGTTCATTTAGCAGCCGATGATGCAGATTTTCCATCAACCATGAAGTTAATTATACGGTGATTTAATGTCAGCAAAGTTAATTACGTAGGTATTAAAAAATAAGCGGAGTTGTTTTCGATACTTAATAGGTTTTGTTTAAGCGTTCGTTTACTATCGCCGAGGAGAGATATCTAAAGAGGAAATCTAGGAGATAAATATTGAACGCAATGTTTTTTATAGGCTAGAAACACTTTGGCTAAACGGGATAAATACTGTTGTTTAAAGCTGAAGTTTATATTTTATTCAAGAACAGCTATATCCTCACAAATATATTACTTAAGTCACAAAATACATTCAACAACATCATCAACATCACCAGCCTATAATAGTCCACTGCTGGACATAGGCCTCCCCTAATGAGCGCCATAGATGGCATCATTATTTGGGGGTTATTGCCCATAATCCCCACGCTGGGCATGCGGGTTGGGGATCGCAGTTCGGTGTAGTTGTTCTGCAGAAGGCGCTGCTGCCCGACCCCGGTGTGTTTCCCTTAGGCGACTAAGGACTTACGACACCCACGGGAAGAGTTGGGGTGGTGAAATTCTATGCCGGCACCACACGGCAAAATACATTATATACAGTTTATTATATAGTGCTCATAATAATACTCCGTCATAAATAGATTATCCTATACTTTTTATTGTGTTTTTTTGTAATCGGGAGTAATCATTGGACTTTGTATGTTAATTAACAACCTCTGTGGAACTTTGGTCAAGAAGGATGCGGGTTCGAATTTTGAATTTGAATATAATGTTTTGGTCTTTTTCTTTATACTAAAAATATCTATGCAATATATTTAAAAGTATATCATTCATCATAATAACAATAATACAAGCTGTGCTTAGCGTGGCGCTGAGTGGATAGTCCAGCATTATTTACATATTTAATAAGTTATTTACAGCAATTTTACACAAATACCTGCAATTTGTGTAAAATTGCTGTAATACTTGGTATTAGTACAGATAACCTATAACGTCGCAGGAGCCCCTGTGGACTTTCTCGTAAAAATCACGATAGCAAAGAAGATACAAATTTCTCTAGAGATTCCTAGAAAAATACTTCAAGACAAAGAGATTGATTAATTATTTATTCGATTCAATAGAGAAAACTGTCTTACACTCACCTAGCCAAAGCTAGACTTACACCTAGCCAAGGCTTCGCACTGGTATTTAAGTGTAATAAAGACCGCTAAGGGTTGGATTTAGAGCGAGATGACAAGTACAGAGCGATAGACGCCCGTATTTTCTAGCGCCATAACTGTTTGTTCATAATTACAAGTTAAATAATAATCAATCAATTGAAAAATCAAAAGACTTAACTATAGAATTACTTCTAGGTGTCTTGACAAAACAAAAACCCAACAAAAAAGTCTGCTTTTCTTGAGATAAATATCAAAAGGGTGCCAAAGATCGATTATTCAATAATATTTAATGCACACTTATAAATAAAACTTAGGTACAGAAATTTTAAATTTTTACACGCACAATCATACTCTTTTGGTTACATTATTGAAATTTTTATACGGATACGTAACTTTTTTGAAAATATTCTGTAACCTATTTTATATGATAACGTCGGATTCTCATGGTGAAAGAAGTTTTCAAATAGCTCCAGAAGTTTCGGAGCCTATTTAATTCAAACAAACAAACGGTCTAATCTTTCCTCTTTTATAACATTAGTATAGATATGTCGTGCGTCACTTGTACTCAGACTAAAGCCTGAACAAGAAAAACAGAGCCGTAAGCCAATTTACCTGCTTTGAAGAAAAATTATTAATATTGATATTTGCGCAGAATTTTCCGTGATCTAATTGAATTCAATCCAGATGCAATTTGTGAGATGAGTTTGTTTACGACTGACTGTAAAGGAATTAATCTGTCTCAGTGCTGCTCAAAGGTGAACCTTATCTGCCAGATCTAAAGCGCATTTTTTAATACCTCTGTTTATTGTAGATTATTCGATAATATAGTCATACTGTATTATTTTGTTAAAAAAAACTATTTATATTGGAAAGTTTGTGGTAGCTTTCATAAGCTTTTTTAATGCTTCTGTAGTTAGATAGAAAATACTTCAAATTCTCTTTCTATGTGTGGAAAATAGTTACCACACATAGAAAGATAATATTTCAAACAGACATGCTTAAAGAAGAGGAGCATTCTTTAAGAGTGTTTTGTAAGGTTTTGGCACAGAGGGGAAAGCAGATTTTGGTGGTGTGGTGACTACAGAAATCAGAATAATATTCAGATTTCAGTGGTGGCTACTAAGAGGCCACTTCGATGGTAGTGTGAGTTGATCGCCTAAAAGGGAACTATGTATAGCAACGAGCAAGTATTATGTAGGTATCCATACTGATTTTTAGGTAACATCTTTTGAAATTTTTATTTTGTTTGTTAGTTAATACATAATGCTGAACCATCCACACAGCAACCTCTAGCCCCAAACTAAGCAGTTTGATAAGTGTGCGAGAATCTTCTATCGATCATATAGCGTAGGTATCTATCTTGTAGTATCTGATACAAAGTTCGTATTTTTACTACAAAGAAGAACCAAACTAAGCTCTGACTTTGTTTTTTTGTGGAGCAATAGCGGTGCCATTACAATGCTCTGTTATTAGGTGCTATTCGGTCTGTAGCAAACACATTCAATCCAGTGACCGAGTTTGTTGTTTGTTTTGGTCGTTTACAACAACAAAGCTGCCTTCATCTACAACGGGGAATGTTCTTTATATTTCTATATATTCTATTATATTTCTTTTTATAGGCATAAGAATATTTCTGAGTATTGAATGAAAAACGAGGAAGTTGGAATTGATTCAGGTATAGAACAAATTATTTTAATATCTTTAAGTTCTAGTTTCGGGTTCAGCGGTTTTTAATATTTATTTACTAAGGTGCATAGCTAGTAAAATAAATAAATATTTCTGGACAATCAACACAGCATCTTCTAGCCCCCAGCTAAGCAGAGCTTGTGTTATGGGTAGGTACTCGATGACTGATATACTGAATCTATAATGATATTATAAAGAGCGGCTAAGAAAGCTTTGATTGCTAGTTTTTTTGAATTACAATCCTAAATTTTCCCTGATAAACAAAAGCTATAGAATATTTTCAAAAAAGCTAGGGATCCGCATGAAAAAATTAATTTTTGTTAAATAACCGAGCGTGCGAACCCTTGCGAAGCCGGGGTGGACCGCTACCCGCTAGTACTATTATGATATATAAAAAGATATATCAGTTATCGTTTGCTAAACTTGTTTAATGACTAATGGTCCACCCCGGCTTCGCACGGGTATTTAACCATAAATTAAATGTTCATGCGGAACCCAAATTTTTTTGAAATTATTCTATAGCCAATGTTCATCACGGAAAATTTAATATTCTAAAGGTGAAATAATTTTTCGAATCGGTCCAGTAGTTTCGGAGCCTATTCAATTCAAACAAACAAACAATCAAATCTTTCCTCTTTATAATATTAGTATACTGAAGGTGAGATATCCCTCCATCATCTATATCTATACTAATATTATAAAGAGGAAAGATTTGATTGTTTGTTTGTTTGTATGTTTGTTTGTTTGTTTGTTTGTTTGTTTGTTTGTTTGTTTGTTTGTTTGTTTGTTTGAATTGAATAGGCTCCGAAACTACTGGACCGATTTGAAAAATTCTTTCACCATTAGAATCCTAAATTTTCCGTGATGAACATAGGCTATATAATATTTTCAAAAAAGTTAGGGATCCGCATGAAAAATTCAATAATTGAACCGTGCGCTGTATATTCAACCTCTTTTTCTATTATGGCGCGTCAGAATAGAAAAAGAGGTTGCGCACTGTGCTTGCTTTTTCTCTACGGCCAGTGTCAGTTATGGAGTGTCGAGTCAATGTCAAAAATCCCAATGCTGTTAGAAAAAGTAAGGGATCCGTATGAAAACTGTGAAACCCATCGTGTTATTGTGTATAATATCTGAATTTTTTGTTTAATACCCGTGCGAAGCCGGGGCGGGCTGCTAGTTATTTATAAGGTTAAATATCCTTCAAAGTCATTTCGAACGGTACAGCAAATTAAACAATCTTCACTTATTATTTACCTAATTAGGGTCTTAGGCAGTAGGTAAATAATCATCAAGAGATTATTTATATCAAAAACTCAATTAACTTAAATAGGGAACGAAAGAAAGGCAAACAAACAAAACAATGAGGGTTTTTAGAAAGGCCTCCTTTCTTATGTACAGTCGGCGGCGTATCGTCCATTAGATATCATTAGGTAAATAGGTCTTTACCAATTACTACTGCAGTCTATAGATATTGCTATTCATTCCCGTTATTACTATTATTAACGGGAATGTATAGCAATAGCTGGAACTCATTGTCATACGACTATGTTGAAAGCGGTCAAAAATAATTTCTCAAATTTTTACCAACAACAGCCTTGTTCCGTGCCTCTGTAAAAATATTTCCATCGTTCTCGAGTCCTTCATATACCTAGGTATATTTCACTCCTTGCGGCGCTCCTAATCAAGGCACAGTGTACATACATATAGACAGTGTGGAAACTACCTACAAAGGCTGGGCTGGGCTATGTGCATAATCATAAGAATTCTTGCTTCGTTTTCGAGTGTTTCCTATTACATTTCTCGTCTTGCAGCTCTCCTACCAGCAGCCTTATTGTCTAACTTGAAATCCATTACCCGTAAACTTGAAGCCGATGATTACAAGTTGTAGACCCAGTCAGAATGTTGTCGGTATTGTCTAAGGTATTCAACTGGTCTTCGGTTTCAGCTATTTAAACAATACGAAAGTCACAATCGAAGTCCAGGCTTGGTTTGAAATGCCAAACTGAAGCCGATTACGATTACCAGTTGAGTTAGACAATAGAGCCGCTGATCAAAGAAGTAAGAGCATCCCATCTGATTGAGACGAACTACTTTGCGTAGTATGACAACAATAACAATCCAATAGTTTTCATATGAATTCGACGATAGTTTTCGAATGATTTTGAGTTATTCATTGCACTTTAAAATGACTTATGATTAGTACCCGTTAAAATAGTACTAATCATTGTGTTCAGATCGCGTAAGTTTAAAAATATTCAAAACTATATTTTGTCGAATGATTTTGAGTGATTCGTTGCATTTTCACATGAAGCTGCAGTCACGTTTGCGCTGGCGCTGTCAAAGTTATAAAAGTCAGTAGATAGAGTACCAACAACAGCGTTCGGTCCGACTTAAGTCCAGGGACACTTAGGCCGTTTGTCCACCGCAGCCATCTCCGGGACGTCAACGAGAACGAGATGACGGCGCCGAAGTACTGAAACATAGACTACTATAGCCGCGTGTCCACCGCAAGTCCGTCACGTCATCTTAAACTCGGCCCGAAATAATCTCGTTCTCGTTGACGGTCCGGTGACGGCGGCGGTGGACAAACGGCGTTACTCTCAGTACGGTACGGAACGCCGTCGTGTCCTTGCTCAGTAAAAGTCGTCACCAATCGTAACAAAATAAAACTCACTGAAATAAACATAGTACAAGTCTTTTCATAGTAAAGAAAAATAAGAACACCCGTTTCCCGTGAGTAGGTACGAACACGATCCGTTTGTAATGACGAAATTGGAAAACATTTATTCTTCAGCAGCTGATGGTAAATATTTTTACTGTCTATATTTTATTCTCCTTGATCCTAATAAAAACTTCAATAATGTAACCCGATGTTAGAGTGTTTAAAAATATATAATTAAAAACCAAAAATACCTGTGCGACGGGGGAGACTGCTAGAAGGTATACAAACACAGGCACAAACACTTCCTGATAAAGCCCTTAACAATATCTTGGCTGCTCCACTCTCGGAGGAAGCTCTCAAGATGTTAACATTTGTAAAATTAGGTATTAAGCGTAGACGATAAGTTAATTAAGTAGGTATACTTTCGAGGGTGACATAATCATGTTGATTAAACCCTCTTTCATCAATAAAATATAAAAAAAGCCCTGGTTCAGTCACTTGCAGGGGAATCCGGGAATCCATATCTAGAACACTTAGTGAGAACTTTGTTGGAAGCCTGCCGAGCTCCACAGAACAGAGTACAAGTTGAGATTTAGGAAGTTTCACTTTCAACAGCTCAATGGTTTTATTGCTCGGGACAGTTTGAGAGACAGGCACTGGCAGCTGGCAGTAAAATAGAATAGAATTATTTTTGACATATTAATTATGATAAGCTTACGAATTGTATGATACATATCTCAACTTCAAAATTTAACTATTAATAATATGAGGAATAAATGTATATACTTTTAAAACAAAGAACTCGGAATGTTGCATCGGCCTTACAGGGTCCATGTAGACTCTACCTAATAACCTATATAAATACTCTTCTAATACAAATAACAGCAGTACATGACGAAAAATGCTCAAATTACAAATCATTTTGGTATTACGTTCGTATGGGAAATTAATCCTTCACCGGAGCCTTAAGCGTGTTGTTTATGACAAACCACCAAACCCCCCAGGTTTAGGGTTCTTTCAACTGTGGAGTATAAGCTGAAACACATTTACAACACATTTACATTTTTTGAATAAAGAAGAAGAATACAAGAATAAAATACATTTTATCATAACAAAGTAAAATTATTTACAATAATTTGCTTATTTAGCAAATCATTAGTATGTAGTATTTCCAATTGAAACAGAGCTAAACTGTATGCACTAACCTAAACCTACTATTTAGAAATATGTATGCGACATATCAAAATAGTAGGTTTAAGTTAGTGGCGCATACAATGAAACTTAGTTTCTAGTGTTGCCATTGCGCAAATTACGAGTAGAACCGAGTAATTAAGCCCCCAGCACTCTGATAAAGTCCGAATATCCCAAATAACTGCACATTCTGGCTTATAGAGCAGTGAATGTGTGCAGTTATGCAGTTTAACAACAGTAACAGTTATCTACGTAGGCCTAGGATCGGCTTCTAAGTTTGTATAGCGAGAGCGATGATAAATATGACCATCCGGGTTAGTAACTTTTAGGATTGTTTGCCATTCATACTCGGTTCTAGAACCTTATAGGATTAAAAGAATTTAAAATCCTATGGAATGTATTTAGTTGAAAAGAGGTTACAAAACTAAATAATGGTGGAAAAACTTTTTACGATAGGAACAAATGACTTTCGATGTTTTCAGAAGCTTTCATTAGTAGTTGTAATCGTCCCTTGACCGGTTTCACTAGCAAATTTTCAAAATTATTGTTTTTAGTTTACAGTTATTTTTTTCACACGTCTTTGTTAAAATATCTTCTCTATCTATCTACCTCTTGGTGGAACCTACCCGAATGTTGTTTTGTTTTATATGTATTCAGCAGTGGACTATTATAGGCTGGTGATGATGATGATGATAAAGATAATAATTAATTCTGTGTGGAGGCTATTCGGATTGTACTAATAGTTAGTAGTGGTTCCGATTACTATCGATTGACAAAGCAACTCATTATTAATAGTCTTGTCGTCAATGTGGAGTTATGCTGTAAACACGATACAATAATTACCGCGACGCACGAGTTTTGTTTCAACTCGAAAACTAACAAGGTAAAGGTTTCTGGTTCGCTACTTTACCTTAAAAGATCAATTATTTCCCAGTTTTACTTATTTAATTTGTATTTCGTGGCGTGTATGAGAGTCCTGTAACGTCTAAAGGAAATAAAGCATTTTAATTTTGTTTTTATTAATAAACAAGTACGACAAGTGCGAGTGTAACTCGCGCG
Organism: Eupithecia pulchellata; assembly: GCA_963931895.1. Classification (NCBI taxonomy): domain Eukaryota; kingdom Metazoa; phylum Arthropoda; class Insecta; order Lepidoptera; family Geometridae; genus Eupithecia; species Eupithecia pulchellata. The sequence continues at coordinate 4,296,378 of OZ007540.1, forward strand.
CCGAGGGTTTTGAACTTTTGTCGTTTAGGTAGGTACGTATATTGACGACCTGTTAGCGCGGTGGGCTTACAACGCAGGAGGTTGCGGTTTGATTCCCGCCTCGGGACTAATATTTGTAAGATCTGCAGATTATTTGTTCGAGTGTTCTAGTCCTTTTCTACGTACACAAAAATAAATCATCTAATGTGATACTTATATATACTTTATTAAGTATAACAGATATCGTAGTAGTACGAATTACACAAGCTTGCTTAGCTTGTCGCTAAATGATGTTGTGTGGATTATCCAGGATACATTACTCTTCTCATATTTTTTTGGAGCACGGTGGAATTCGTGAATTTAATAATCTTATTATCTAAATATTCTTCGAGCGCAGTGGAATACATTGGGTATGGACTTTAAAATTTTGAGAACAACGGTTTCGTGGCGCTGTGGAACCCTACTATTACAGTTACTACAGAGATTAGTGGGTAGGTAAGTGGGTTGGTACCTACAATTATTTTTTCGACTTTTTTCTACGTATTTCACTAAGTATGAAACTTAGACGATTTTTAAAACCTGTTTTGAATTGTCGGAATCCATACCTTTGATTTGATATTGCTCTCAATGAAATAGCCCCCATTGTATGAAAATTCGTTTTTTGACCATATTTCGAAAAGTATTGTTTTCACAGACTTCTCTATATTTTTCCTGTAAAATATAGACCTATATCTCCAAACGCTTAGTACATTTTATTTAGATCACTCTGCTATCTTCGGAGATAGAGGGGGGGGAACGGTCAAATTTTCGACCTTTTTCAAAATATTTCGAAAAGTATAAAACCTATCGAAATTTCAAAAACTGCATTAAAATGTACAAACTGATACCTTTCATTTGATACTCAACTCGGTGGGGTAGTCACCCCTTTAGAAATTTTTCCCGCCCTTTTTTGACCATATTTCAAAAAGTATTATTTTTACAGATTTCTCTATATTTTTCCTGTAAAATATAGATCAATACCTACAAAAACTTGGTACATATCAAATCGATCGTTCTGCAATCTTCGGAGATAGAGGGGGGGTACCGGTCAATTTTTCGACCTTTTTCAAAATATATCAAAAAGTATAAAATCTATCGAAATTTCAAAAACTGCATTGGAATGTACAAACCAATACCTTTCATTTGATACCCAACTCGGGGGGGTAGTCACCCCTTTAGAAATTTTTCCCGCCCTTTTTTGACCATATTTCAAAAAGTATTATTTTGACAGACTTCTCTATATTTTTCCTATAAAATATAGATCAATACCTACAAACACTTGGTACATATCACGTCGATCGCTCTGCAATCTTCGGAGATAGGGGGGGGGGAACGGTCATTTTTTTAACCATTTTCAAAATATTTTAAAAAGTATGAAATCTACCGAAATTTCAAAAACTATTTTGAAATCTACAAACGAGTACCTTTCATTTGATACCACTTTCGACTTTGTACGTTCCATTTAAAATTTCAATTTCAAAATTTGTATGGAAAATCTTCATTTTGATTTTTCATTTATTTTCATTTATTTTTCTATAAATATGTGCGGGCGCACAAAATGTATTATTATTTCAAATTTCAAGTCAATAGCTGCAGTAGTTTCTGAGATATTAAGGATTCAAAACACAAAACAGACCCAAAGCGATTTCATAAGGGTTTTGCAACCGATGGCAAAACCCTAAAAAGCAAAATCATATTGGATTGTGTTCCGATTTTTGTAAGAATGCCCTTCAGCTCAATTGGAAACTGGAAAATGGATCAAACTTAAGATTTTATTAAAGATATTTATAATATAAATTTATTAATTTATAAAATTTCAGGAAGTTTACAGTAAACATAACGTATAATTATGAAGTATCTACATTCCACTCTAATACAGTTGATTTATTTGCACACTTGTGTCACAAAGGTCTTGGTTGATGAATAGATATATCATGCAATTTGTATGCCCAGTTTACCTCTTACGCTTACGAAAGTCTTTCACAATATATGTACACAATTTTCACAATACAGGACAAGTGATACGAAATAAAAGCTTATAAAAATGAGGGCGTCGTGTTGTGTTAGTAATCCAGTTAGGGGGTGGAGTGGATTAGGTTAGGTAGGATGGATGGATTTTCTCAGTTTTTGGAGGAAATCTCAAGCGTGGTGGACATTATTATTCCGACTAATAACCTTATTTCTTTATACTTACAAAATAAGCACATGACTTGACTTGCACTTGGTCTAAAGTAAATAAAACCATTTAATATTTTTATTCCATAGCTATTCTTTATAATATTTTTACTTAGATGCAATCCTAACGTGCAAATTATTTTTGTTTTATACAGTTTACATTTCATCGTCCACCGAAAATATAAGGAAAACTCGAAAATTCTTCGTTAAAATTGCACGATACGCTTTCTTTACTCGTTTTCTCCAATGGCAGTCAACGGAGAAAACGAGTAAAGAAAACGTCCCTTTTACAATACATTTAAACCTGTTCTGCATTTCTATACCAATGTTATAAAGAAGAAAGATTTGATTATTTGTTTGAATTGCCTCCGAAACTATTGGACCGATTTTAAAAATTCCTTCATCATTAGAAAACATTATCCCTGATGAACATAATAATAATAATAATAATAATTCTGGATCACACAACATCATCTAGCCCCAAGCTAAGCATAGCTTGTGTTATGGGTACTAGATGACTGATATACATAATACAATATTATTAAATAGATAGATATTTTTTATTATAGGTACATAGAAAACAACCAGAACCCCTGAACAAATATAGGCATAGGTTACATAGGCTAGAATTTGTAGAATATTTAAAAAGAGAACAGGGATCCGTATGAAAACTTCAATAATATTACAGTTCAATAGTATTTCAATAATTACAGTATTTAATAAATATATTTTTTTACACAAAATATAAGTTTTATAAAAATTTTATTTTTCAGGGGGATTTAGGTGGACCGTTAATTTTAAATAAATCTGTAGCCCACATGTTAAATATTAGTAGGACCTAGGCCCGGGTTAACCGGAAAACTTTGAGACTGGTTTATTGTCACCGGGGAAATTAATTACTTCGCCTATTAGATTTATGGAGACAATTTACTTGAGCCGGATTTAAGCACGCTTCTTGAAATGTATCCTCATCTACATTTTTATTAAACTACTACCCATTTACTACTCTACACTTTATTAACAAATAAAATTACAATGATCTAACTGAATAAAAAACTAGTATTTAAAGTGTCTAGTGTCAATTGAAACAATTGAGCTAACTGCAGACTGTTGCGAACAAACTACAGGTAGCTCAACTGATCCATATCAATATCTCTACACTTTATTATTATTAACTAGCCTCCACACGCGGCTTCGCACTTGCTATTCCCTGATAAAGTATTTAGGGTAAGAATAATTTATTAATTCAATTGTGTTTCTTTATTGGCCCTAAGAATTACTTATAAATTTTGTGTATGTATACTATTTACAAAATTTATACCAAAGTAATTCTTTAATACATTTCTAACTTAAAATTAAATTAATCGCAATTTTTTTATCACATAGGTTAATGGAAATCCAAAATCATACAATACAATTTTGATAGGTATTGTAAAACTGTTCTTTAATATTATAATGGCGGGGCGACAATTCCGCTGGTTTGCGAATTGTATGGACAGGACAATAAATGGAATCAACACGGAATCCATCAATGTCATTAGATTAGGTTTACCACCGATAATTAAATACGGCTATTCAGTGCTCGCTTTACAAACTGAGAATCTTCGACAAACAAACTCTGATAAAATTATAGGTACAAGGGGATTTTTATTTGAATGAATTGCTTGTATACACTTTTTTAAGTAATTGTAGCTTGATAGCAAAGAACATAACAAAATAGCTTATGTTATTATATAATAATATTACTTTTAATTTAACATTAACTAATTAAGTAGTATGCCATAGGTATATCCACAAAAACTGTAAAAGGTATCTACAGTTTTTGTGGATATATGGCATTAAAAACATTTTTATTTTTATTTATTCCGCTTGGTACAAGCAAATAATAGGCTTGTTACGTATTAATTTATTTTAATTCTAATGATATTCGTATGCTAGAAGAGCAGAATATGGTAAATTGATGACACATTCTATTTTAGGACCAACTGTAGGTTCAATAACTTTATTTCTTTAGACTTAAAATAGACACCCATACAAGTTTTTAGAAATCATCGAGTTTATAAATTATTATCAAGTAAGATATAAGGTGTCATTGATTTTCTCTTTACTGTTGTCCATTGGCATGTTCTATGCTAGTAAATTTTGAATTGATTGCTGCACTATGCAAGACTAACGAGAGTCACATTCATAGAATTGCTCAACATACCCGTTGATCTGTTGCCGCTGTAGGCTATAATCAGCCCGTTTGAGAGTTACGTTTCGCCACGTTAATTGATCAAGAATCGTCTTACGCAATGAATTGCCTAGTTTCGCAATCAGAGTACCCATTAAACAAAGGGCGGGTTCTACGATCTGGCGGTGATAGTGCCAGTGCGAGATGCTACAAGACTCTACGAGGTGCTACGAGACTCTACGACATGCTAAGAGACTACGAGGTGCTTCGAGATTTCATGAGATGCTACGAGACTCTACGAGGTTCTACGAGACTGTACGAGGTGCTACGAGACTGTATGTGGTGTAACGAGACTTTACGAGGAGCTACGCGGTTCTACGTGGTGCTTTGAGATCCCATGAGGTGCTACGAGACTCTACGAGATGTTATAAGACTCTAAGATGTGCTACGAGACTGTATGTGGTGTAACGAGACTTTACGAAGAGCTACGAGGCTCTACGTGGTGCTTCAAGATTCCTTAAGGTACTAAGAGACTCTACGAGATTCTACGAGTCTCTACGAGACTCTACGAGGTGTATAAGTATAAGTGAGCGTTTCTTATTAAGAATTATACGTTGTGTGAAATACTGTAAAAGTGGATTAGTTTCTTTAAAATAATAATTGAGAGATTACAATAATTTATTTGCAAAGGCCTCCCTTTCCTCTTTTTATTTCAGTCTATTGTTTGCCCTAGTCCATGATAATAATACAATTTTAAAATACAATTGAGTTTATTGCAATACAACTGCCAAGATGCTTTCTGCTCTAGTACGCTAGTAATCCTATTTGATCATATAAACCTGCCTACATATTGAATGCTTGCCGCCTGATTCAACGGATGCTTCCAATCAGTTCTGTATTGAAGGCTCCAGCCTCAGCTGAGTTCAATTCCATTGCAAATAAGTTCAGGTAGTAAATAATAAGTTTGTTTTCATAGACACAAATTCTCAAAAAGACTGGGATACTAAGGTGCAAGCACACAGTTTGACGATCAGATTTTCTTACTTGTTGTTTTCGGTTAGTTGTCATGAATAAAATTTTCAAAATGACAGAGACCCGACACATTGTTTTTCATTCAGTTTTTCTTAATTGTAACACATAATCGGCTTCTTCTCATAAAGGCAAATTATGAAAAGGATGCCCAGTTTACCTCTTACGCTTACGAAAGTCTTTCACAATATATGTACACAATTTTCACAATACAGGACAAGTGATACGAAATAAAAGCTTATAAAAATGAGGGCGTCGTGTTGTGTTAGTAATCCAGTTAGGGGGTGGAGTGGATTAGGTTAGGTAGGATGGATGGATTTTCTCAGTTTTTGGAGGAAATCTCAAGCGTGGTGGACATTATTATTCCGACTAATAACCTTATTTCTTTATACTTACAAAATAAGCACATGACTTGACTTGCACTTGGTCTAAAGTAAATAAAACCATTTAATATTTTTATTCCATAGCTATTCTTTATAATATTTTTACTTAGATGCAATCCTAACGTGCAAATTATTTTTGTTTTATACAGTTTACATTTCATCGTCCACCGAAAATATAAGGAAAACTCGAAAATTCTTCGTTAAAATTGCACGATACGCTTTCTTTACTCGTTTTCTCCAATGGCAGTCAACGGAGAAAACGAGTAAAGAAAACGTCCCTTTTACAATACATTTAAACCTGTTCTGCATTTCTATACCAATGTTATAAAGAAGAAAGATTTGATTATTTGTTTGAATTGCCTCCGAAACTATTGGACCGATTTTAAAAATTCCTTCATCATTAGAAAACATTATCCCTGATGAACATAATAATAATAATAATAATAATTCTGGATCACACAACATCATCTAGCCCCAAGCTAAGCATAGCTTGTGTTATGGGTACTAGATGACTGATATACATAATACAATATTATTAAATAGATAGATATTTTTTATTATAGGTACATAGAAAACAACCAGAACCCCTGAACAAATATAGGCATAGGTTACATAGGCTAGAATTTGTAGAATATTTAAAAAGAGAACAGGGATCCGTATGAAAACTTCAATAATATTACAGTTCAATAGTATTTCAATAATTACAGTATTTAATAAATATATTTTTTTACACAAAATATAAGTTTTATAAAAATTTTATTTTTCAGGGGGATTTAGGTGGACCGTTAATTTTAAATAAATCTGTAGCCCACATGTTAAATATTAGTAGGACCTAGGCCCGGGTTAACCGGAAAACTTTGAGACTGGTTTATTGTCACCGGGGAAATTAATTACTTCGCCTATTAGATTTATGGAGACAATTTACTTGAGCCGGATTTAAGCACGCTTCTTGAAATGTATCCTCATCTACATTTTTATTAAACTACTACCCATTTACTACTCTACACTTTATTAACAAATAAAATTACAATGATCTAACTGAATAAAAAACTAGTATTTAAAGTGTCTAGTGTCAATTGAAACAATTGAGCTAACTGCAGACTGTTGCGAACAAACTACAGGTAGCTCAACTGATCCATATCAATATCTCTACACTTTATTATTATTAACTAGCCTCCACACGCGGCTTCGCACTTGCTATTCCCTGATAAAGTATTTAGGGTAAGAATAATTTATTAATTCAATTGTGTTTCTTTATTGGCCCTAAGAATTACTTATAAATTTTGTGTATGTATACTATTTACAAAATTTATACCAAAGTAATTCTTTAATACATTTCTAACTTAAAATTAAATTAATCGCAATTTTTTTATCACATAGGTTAATGGAAATCCAAAATCATACAATACAATTTTGATAGGTATTGTAAAACTGTTCTTTAATATTATAATGGCGGGGCGACAATTCCGCTGGTTTGCGAATTGTATGGACAGGACAATAAATGGAATCAACACGGAATCCATCAATGTCATTAGATTAGGTTTACCACCGATAATTAAATACGGCTATTCAGTGCTCGCTTTACAAACTGAGAATCTTCGACAAACAAACTCTGATAAAATTATAGGTACAAGGGGATTTTTATTTGAATGAATTGCTTGTATACACTTTTTTAAGTAATTGTAGCTTGATAGCAAAGAACATAACAAAATAGCTTATGTTATTATATAATAATATTACTTTTAATTTAACATTAACTAATTAAGTAGTATGCCATAGGTATATCCACAAAAACTGTAAAAGGTATCTACAGTTTTTGTGGATATATGGCATTAAAAACATTTTTATTTTTATTTATTCCGCTTGGTACAAGCAAATAATAGGCTTGTTACGTATTAATTTATTTTAATTCTAATGATATTCGTATGCTAGAAGAGCAGAATATGGTAAATTGATGACACATTCTATTTTAGGACCAACTGTAGGTTCAATAACTTTATTTCTTTAGACTTAAAATAGACACCCATACAAGTTTTTAGAAATCATCGAGTTTATAAATTATTATCAAGTAAGATATAAGGTGTCATTGATTTTCTCTTTACTGTTGTCCATTGGCATGTTCTATGCTAGTAAATTTTGAATTGATTGCTGCACTATGCAAGACTAACGAGAGTCACATTCATAGAATTGCTCAACATACCCGTTGATCTGTTGCCGCTGTAGGCTATAATCAGCCCGTTTGAGAGTTACGTTTCGCCACGTTAATTGATCAAGAATCGTCTTACGCAATGAATTGCCTAGTTTCGCAATCAGAGTACCCATTAAACAAAGGGCGGGTTCTACGATCTGGCGGTGATAGTGCCAGTGCGAGATGCTACAAGACTCTACGAGGTGCTACGAGACTCTACGACATGCTAAGAGACTACGAGGTGCTTCGAGATTTCATGAGATGCTACGAGACTCTACGAGGTTCTACGAGACTGTACGAGGTGCTACGAGACTGTATGTGGTGTAACGAGACTTTACGAGGAGCTACGCGGTTCTACGTGGTGCTTTGAGATCCCATGAGGTGCTACGAGACTCTACGAGATGTTATAAGACTCTAAGATGTGCTACGAGACTGTATGTGGTGTAACGAGACTTTACGAAGAGCTACGAGGCTCTACGTGGTGCTTCAAGATTCCTTAAGGTACTAAGAGACTCTACGAGATTCTACGAGTCTCTACGAGACTCTACGAGGTGTATAAGTATAAGTGAGCGTTTCTTATTAAGAATTATACGTTGTGTGAAATACTGTAAAAGTGGATTAGTTTCTTTAAAATAATAATTGAGAGATTACAATAATTTATTTGCAAAGGCCTCCCTTTCCTCTTTTTATTTCAGTCTATTGTTTGCCCTAGTCCATGATAATAATACAATTTTAAAATACAATTGAGTTTATTGCAATACAACTGCCAAGATGCTTTCTGCTCTAGTACGCTAGTAATCCTATTTGATCATATAAACCTGCCTACATATTGAATGCTTGCCGCCTGATTCAACGGATGCTTCCAATCAGTTCTGTATTGAAGGCTCCAGCCTCAGCTGAGTTCAATTCCATTGCAAATAAGTTCAGGTAGTAAATAATAAGTTTGTTTTCATAGACACAAATTCTCAAAAAGACTGGGATACTAAGGTGCAAGCACACAGTTTGACGATCAGATTTTCTTACTTGTTGTTTTCGGTTAGTTGTCATGAATAAAATTTTCAAAATGACAGAGACCCGACACATTGTTTTTCATTCAGTTTTTCTTAATTGTAACACATAATCGGCTTCTTCTCATAAAGGCAAATTATGAAAAGGATATATTCTCAAAAGGACAGAGTCACAAAGCCACAAAGTACACAGTACACACATTGATTTAGAAACAGATTTTACTACTTGTTACATATTTTCGATTTCTTCTCATAAAGACAAAACTAAATTGTCAAAAGGACAGATTCTCAAAAATAAAATACAGCATACAGCAATATGCACACACATGGCACACACATTATTTGTTTTACGGTAAAATTTTCTTACTAGTTATTTTTCGTTTGTTCACACGAAGACAAATTAAAAAGGACAGATTCTCAAAAAGACACATACACATTGCTTGCGAGCACACACAATATCGTTCTTTTAAAGTTGAAACTAATATAATCGTGACCCGAGAGCTGGTGAGTATCAGGCGCACCGCATCAGTATTGCTGTACAGCAAAATAGCAAGCGTCTTTGGGACGCAATTGGTATTAATATAAACTAGACCAGTGATAATAAATTTCTACAGAGTAAAAACCGCGTGTTAAGCGGCGGGCTGAAATTATTATACAGGACGTTTGAGCCAAAAACTTAAAATCATTACTGGAAGCTTGACACTATTTTGTCACTACGATTCGTTCAAAATTAAGAGAAGGTTATGGCTTTAAAAACTTGATTTCGTATTTAACATACATATATTACATATTTATTTACAACTTACAACAAATATTTAGATAAAAATGTATGGCGATGACTGTAGGTAGGCGCAGATAAAGCAGATTTAAGAGACGGGACATCCTTAGTTCAGTTGAAATGAAAATGAGGCTAAGCCCCGCAAGCGAGCGACGACTCTGAGTGCACTCAGGATTTCCGTCTTACGAACGATTAAACCAACGAATGAAGCACCATACACAGCTAAATGCAGTTTCATATTCTACATTGCACTGGCAAGCAGAAGGATTAGAATTCAAACTATTAAATTCTCTGATGATTGATGACGAATGTGGCCCGGTGAACGTCTGCCTGCAACAAGGAGGTTCCGAGTTCGATTCCCGCTTGTTAGGTTAGGTTAGCCTGTTTCTGTTTAGGCCGGTGGATAATGCACAATACTCTCCCATGCGAGAGTCAGTGCAGATCTCAGTTCCCCCACTAAGAATTAGAATTTGGTAATTTATGAACTTTTAATAGAGAGAGTATTGTATAACCAAGTAGACAATGAGACAGATGCCAATGAGTTTATAGGTACTTAGAACCTTATTTTTGTCTTTATAATGTCATCATTTTTTACTCAGGTATTCTACCTACGTAGTAGGTTAGTTACTCGCACTTGACGGATCTTGTTTATATTTGGCTTCACTAACAATGTTTGAACCTCTAAATTAGGATGAGCTAGAATTAAGGGCTTTTAATAAACGGTCGGACGTAACCTTTTTTTCTCCTAACTTATTTTTTTCTAGAAATTAGATATATTTCTTACTTTGTAGTGCGCGTAACTTGATTGATGCTTTACGAACATAGAAAAACAAGGTATCGTATCAGATCTTCTCTGGGTTGAAACTTACCCCAGGGTACATGAGTAGGGTTGCCCGTATCTGACAGCTGGTTTCTCTTTCACACATTGTATCTACAATGCGTAGTAGACATTGTTTAACAGTTTAAGCATTTTGTTATCTGTGGTTAAGTGTGAAATCACACGGTACAAGTAGGCGTAATAATGCGCCAAAAAAGTATTTTACACAGAATTTATGAAAGAACACTTTAATGCTACATTTACAAAAAATAATATTATGTTAATCGGATCTAAAAAAGAGTGCCGTGTGGTGACGGCATAATAAAGAATTTCACCACCCCAACTCATCCCGTGGGTGTCGTAAGAGGCGACTAAGGGAAACACACCGGGGGGCGGGCAGCAGCGCCCTCTGCAGAACTACTCCACTAAACTGCGATCCCCAACCCGCATGCCCAGCGTGGGGATTATGGGCAATACCCCCAAATGACAAGAACCGCCACAAAATGGCCCCCAGTTCCCGGCCGCCTCGCTATTCCTGGCCATGGTAGCGGCCACGGTAACGGCGGGGCAGGGGGTGCTAGGAATCACCGGGCTACATTAGGCTACCACACCCCACACACACTGACCCTGGCAACGTTTAACGGACGCACTCTGAGGCTTGATCACCATCTAGCGCAGTTGGAAGTGGAGTTAGAGAACATTAAATGGCATGTTCTAGGGTTATGTGAAGTCCGTAGAGAGGGGGAGGACACCGTAACCCTAGACTCGGGCCATCTTCTCTACTTTCGTGAGGGTGATAAAACATCCCAGGGTGGCGTAGGTTTCCTCGTCAATAAGGCCCTCTCTAACAACGTGGAAGAAATCTCCAGTGTGTCGACCAGGGTAGCGTACCTGATCCTTCGGCTGTCTAAGCGCTACAGCTTGAAGGTCATTCAGGTTTACGCACCGACCTCGACACACTCGGATGATGAAGTGGAGGATATGTACGAAGACATATCCAAAGCCTTACATCACACCACCAAGGCTCACTTCAACGTTGTTATGGGGGACTTTAACGGCAAGGTGGGAACCCAGACTGGCAACGAATCCCGAATAGGCCCGCATGGTTTTGGTGTTCGAAATCACAGGGGACAAATGCTCGTCAACTTCCTTGAGAAAGAGGGGCTGTTCTTAATGAACTCTTTCTTTAAGAAACAGCCCCAAAGGAAGTGGACATGGCGGAGTCCCGATTCTGTGACTAAAAATGAGATCGACTTCATCATGACGGATAGCAAGCATATATTCAGAGATGTCTCAGTGATCAACAGGTTCAATACCGGATCTGATCACCGAATCCTTCGAGGCTCTCTGAATATAAATTTGAAGCTTGAAAGAAACCGTCTGGTGAAGTCCACGCTCCGACCGAACCCAATCCAAATCATGGCGGGCACCGAGAAGTTTCAGCAGCTTCTCGGGGATAGATTCGCTGCCTTGGAACCCACTGATGACGCTGACGAGACCCTACACAATCTGGTAGAAACGCTGAGGGGCGAGGGCATCAAGTTTTGCAAAAAGCAGCGTACTGGTAAGAAGTCCAAACTCTCGGATGAGACTCTTGGGCTGATGACAAAAAGACGGGAAACCACCCAAGCGACTTCGTCAGAGAGGTCAGACCTGAACAAGCGAATTGCGAAGATGGTACGACGCGACCTTCGGAGCTCTAATACACGCCTCATTGAAGAGGCGATAGAGCGAAACCGAGGGTCCAAAGTATTCACTCAGCAGCTTGGAAGGAGCCACCTGACGAAGCTTTCAACGCACGACGGAAGGACCGTTTTGTCGAAGCCGGAGATATCGGCCGAGATAGAGGACTTTTATGGCCGTTTATACGCTGCACATGCTCCCCGTTCCCAACGAGACGACCACGATTCTAGCCACCTTGATACGCCACTATACCGACGAACTGCCAGACATCAGTCAAGACGAGATCGTGTTAGCTCTGAGGCAGCTTAAAAATGGAAAAGCCCCCGGTGAGGACGGAATAACATCAGAGCTTTTGAAAGCTGGAGGATACCCTGTTATACAGGAGTTACAGAGCCTCTTCAACGCCGTCCTTCACAGTGGGAGAACTCCAAAGGCGTGGAGTGGGAGTTTGGTGGTGCTCTTTTTTAAGAAGGGAGATAAAACCCTTCTTAAAAATTATAGACCCATCTCGCTCCTAAGTCACGTCTATAAGCTTTTCTCACGAGTTATATCGAACCGTCTCGCCAGGAGACTCGACGAGTTTCAGCCACCGGAGCAGGCTGGGTTTCGCGGAGGATATGGTACCATAGACCACATTCACACAGTGAGGCAGATTATACAGAAGTCCGAAGAGTATAATCAGCCCCTGTGTCTGGCTTTTGTGGACTATGAGAAGGCCTTTGACTCCGTTGAAACCTGGGCTGTTCTACAATCCTTACAGCGATGCCAAGTAGACTATCGTTATATCGAGGTGCTGAGATGTCTCTACGAAGCCGCTACGATGAGTGTCCGAGTACAGGACCAGCAGACTAAACCGATCCAACTGCGCAGAGGAGTGAGGCAGGGGGATGTCATATCCCCGAAACTGTTCACGAGCGCGTTGGAAGATATGTTTAAGACGCTGGACTGGAAAGACAAGGGCATCAACATAAACGGCGACTACATCTCACACCTGCGATTCGCTGATGACATAGTCTTAATGGCGGAGTCGCTAGAGGAGCTGAACCGGATGCTGGACAGTCTAGCTTCAGCCTCCCGATGTATCGGTCTTGGCATGAATTTGGATAAAACCAAAGTCATGATCAATGCCCACATTGATCCAAGACCGGTGATCGTACATGGCCACCTTCTCGAAATTGTTTCTGAGTACACTTACCTCGGGCAGATTTTGCAGTTGGGTAAAAACAATTTCGAGAAGGAAGCCAAGAGGAGGATCCAGCTAGGCTGGGCAGCGTTCGGAAAACTACGTCGAGTCTTCTCGTCATCCATACCGCAATGTTTGAAAACGAAAGTTTTTAATCAGTGCGTCCTACCAGTCATGACCTACGGAGCTGAGACGTGGACACTCACGATAGGGTTGGTCCACCAGTTCAAAGTCGCTCAGCGCGCTATGGAAAGAGCTATGCTCGGAGTTTCTCTGAAGGATAGGATTCGTAACGAATACATCCGACAGAGAACTAAAGTCATCGACATAGCTCAGAGAATTAGCCAACTGAAGTGGCAGTGGGCCGGCCATATTTCGCGAAGAACCGATAACCGCTGGGGTAAACGTGTTCTTGAGTGGAGACCGCGACTCGGTAAACGTAGTGTAGGACGCCCTCCGACCAGGTGGGATGACGATCTGCGAAAGACTGCTGGCAGATGCTGGATGCGACAAGCCGAAGATAGGGCGCTATGGCGCTCATTAGGGGAGGCCTATGTCCAACAGTGGACTAACATAGGCTGATGATGAAAAAAGATTGAAGTGAACAATTGATCAAAGTGATCACTTTATTTCCCATTTTTAGGGTTTTGCCATCGGTTGCAAAACCCTTATGAAATCGCTTTGGGTCTGTTTTGTGTTTTGAATCCTTAATATCTCAGAAACTACTGCAGCTATTGACTTGAAATTTGAAATAATAATACATTTTGTGCGCCCGCACATATTTATAGAAAAATAAATGAAAATAAATGAAAAATCAAAATGAAGATTTTCCATACAAATTTTTAAATCGAAATTTTAAATGGAACGTACAAAGTCAAAAGTGGTATCAAATGAAAGGTACACGTTTGTAGATTTCAAAATAGTTTTTGAAATTTTGGTAGGTTTTATACTTTTTAAAATATTTTGAAAAAGGTCAAAAAAATGACCGTTCCCCCCCTCTATCTCCGAAGATTGCAGAGCGATCGACGTGATATGTACCAAGTGTTTGTAGATATGGATCTATATTTTACAGGAAAAATATAGAGAAGTCTGTAAAAATAACAGTTTTTGAAATATGGTCAAAAAAGGGCGGGAAAAATTTCTGAAGGGCTGACTACCCCACCGAGTTGGGTATCAAATGAAAGGTATTGGCTTGTACATTCCAATACAGTTTTTGAAATTTCGACAGATTTTACACTTTTTGATATATTTTGAAAAAGGTCGAAAAATTGACCGGTACCCCCCCCCCCCCTTATCTCCGAAGATTGCAGAGCGATCGATGTGATATGTACCAAGTGTTTGTAGATATCGATCTATATTTTACAGGAAAAATATAGAGAAGTCTGTAAAAATAATACTTTTTGAAATAAGGTCAAAAAAGGGCGGGAAAATTTTCTAAAGGGGTGACTACCCCACCGAGTTGTATATCAAATGAAAGGTATCGGTTTGTACATTTCAATACAGTTTTTGAAATTTCGATAAGTTTTATACTTTTCGAAATATTTTGAAAAAGGTCAAAAAATTTACAATTCCCCCCCCTTATCTCCGAAGATTGCAGAGTGATTGATGTAAAATGTACTAAGCGTTTGTAGATATAGATCTATATTTTACAGGAAAAATATAGAGAAGTCTGTAAATATAATACTTTTTGAAATATGGTCAAAAAACTAATTTTCATACAATGGGGGCTATTTCATTGAGAGTAATATCAAATCAAAAGTATGGATTTCGACAATTCAAAACAGGTTTTGAAAATCGTCTAAGTTTCATACTTAGTGAAATAGGTTGAAAAAAGCCGAAAAAAAATTGTCTCCCACCATTGAACCCACTTATCTACCCACTAATCTCTGTAGTAATTGTAATAGGAGTTCCACAGCGCACAGTGGTTCCGCGCCCTAGGAGCGGCGGTCATAGGGTTTCGCGAAGGTTATGACTGTCGTTATCAATACTCATTATTATTATTATGCTTTCTTGTAATACTTAACGTTATAATAAAATGAAAACAACCAATTAATGCTAAAAAAAACTTATTTATTTGAAAAAATAAAGCATTTATGACGCTTGACAAAATACATGCTAAAATACAGAAAAAGAATTGGAACTTAATATCTAATAAATTGAAATATTTACATTTTTATACTAAAAATAAAGTAAATACCGATCTACTTACTCAGAAATAGTCAAAAAAATAATTATTTACGCATAAAAATACAAATTAGAAGCAATAAATAAGATAATATAGGTACATCTAGTTCTTATTACGTAATTTACTCTTGGTATAGAAAAAACTGTATATAGTATACAGTTTTTTCTATACCAACAGTAAATTCAACGCTTCTTTTGATAGAACAGACTTCTTCTTCCGTGGTAACCTTCTTAAACCAGAAATATAAGGATCCGAATTTAGAAGAAGTCTGTGTATCAAGTCGGTGTTTGTGAGAACCCGGGACATTTTCCTCGTGTTGTCACGCCTAAACTGTTTCACTAATTTGTTGCTAGATTCGGCGGCCTCTTCCGAAAGCTCACCTATTGACAATAATGAGTGGTCAATTACTTCCGACCCATGAATTAGGACCTTATGTACAGACGAGGGCAAGTTGTACCATGGATAAGTAGCAACAAGCTTACGTGCTGTGTTTAGAGCATACTCTTTAAAAGCCGTGTTATTAATTTTGTATCCCGATGAAAGAACAACGGTTTTGGTGCGCTGCAGCGCACCAAAACCGTTGTTCTCAAAATTTTTGAGAAGAGATAGGTATGTATCCTAGATAATCCACACAGTATCATTTACCCACAAGCTAAGCAAAGCTTGTGTTATTGGTATTAATACGATAGCTGTTATACTTAATAAAGTATAAGTATCACATTAGATGATTTATTTTTGTGTACTGAAAAGGACTAGAACACCCGAACAAATAATCTGAAGATCCTACAAATATTAGTCCCGAGGCAGGAATCAAACCTCCACCTCCTGCGTTGTAAGCCCACCGCGCCAAGAGGATGTCATATACGTACCTACCTAAACGACAAAAGTTCAAAACCCTCGGCGCGCGAGTTACACTCGCACTTGTCGTACTTGTTATTTCTTATTTTACTTGTATTTTGTGACGTGTCCAAGTGTCCTGTAAGGTCTTAAGGAAATAAAGCACTTTGATTTTTTATATAAATATAATATCAGTATATTGATTTAACCAAAATTATGATTATCCAGAAAATCGAAATTTATTTATTCAATTTGATTTACGGAGATGTTCCGATCAGTCAAAAATTATTTAAATACGGATAATAAAATAAATAACATAAAAATAAAATACCATATTCGCGGGTCCCGTGTAAACTGAGCTTTTAATGGAAAAGTCACGCCAAAGATGTTTATCTCCTCAAAGGTCTGTGGGCGTCTTAATTTGGGACCGACGAAGTTGGACAGTTGTTGATGTGTGCTACAGAAGTAACAATGCTTCTATTTTCGGTACGAATGCTGGTACGAGTTTGAATTCCAGTTGTGTTTTAGGTGAATAATTTAAACTCAGTTATACAAAGTTTTGAACCAGATTTGGGAATGTAGACGATTGTTACTTGATGAGTCTATTATATGGGCATTAAAATTCCTAGTAGCAGTATGGAAAGTGCCGGCCGTGGCTCCATAAGGTCGTGGTTGGACCTGCACCTAACCTCTCACAGGTCGTGTTGGTTTGTCGTCCCTATGAGAGTGAGGGCACTACCGCAATAGAGTGCACTAGTGTTTTCACAAACTTGTGCAACATAATTTTCCTGCCCACATGGCATCCTTTCATACTGCCGTGTAAAATAAAATATTAGGAGGACTTATAAAATGTTAGGAAATCAGCAATTAGTAAAGCATTGTGAACGAAACCGTGTGGTGCCGGCATAGAATTTCACCACCCCATCACTTCCCGTGGGTGTCGTAAGAGGCGACTAAGGGAAACACACCGGGGGCGGGCAGCAGCGACCTCTGCAGAACAACTCCACTGAACTGCGATCCCCAACCCGCATGCCCAGCGTGGGGATTATGGGCATTAACCCCCAAATGATAATGCCATCTATGGCGCTCATTAGGGGAGGCCTATGTCCAGCAGTAGACTGTTATAGGCTGTTGATGTTGATGTGATGTGAACGAGAAGACAAATCCTCTACGTCGTAGAGTCTACGACGACGTCAACGTTATGAAGCCCTACCTATTTACCATATGGTAATATAATGAAGGGGGAACTTTATGGGGCTGAGCCCTCAGGGCCGTCACAAATAGAGGCCTTGCAACCGACACAGTCATTATCATGAATGGCGCCATGTTGGTCCTTTATATGTAACATTTTGAAAGCCCGACGCGATCCTCTTTTGTTTTTCGGATACAACGGCATACTAGATATTTGAGATGACAGCCTACAGAATTGTATGAAGATATTCGCCCAGACATCAGAGTTGAAAAATTAAAATGTTGAAAGTTTTAAGCGATACAAGTCAGTAAAACACAGCGGGGGGCGGGCAGCAGCGCCTTCTGCAGAACAACTACACCGAACTGCGATCCCCAACCCGCATGCCCGAGGGGATTATGGGCAATAACCCCCAAATAATGATGCCATCTATGGCGCTCATTAGGCCTATGTCCAGCAGTGGACTATTATAGGCTGGTGATGATGATGATGAGTCAGTAATGGATACGAAACATGTATTATGATGACAAAGCGGATAGAGAAAGGATTCAGGCATTTGAAATGTGGTGCTGGAGGACAATGGGGATATTTTGAGGGAGATTTAGGAGAATTAGGAGATGTTGAAAATTATTGAGGAGAAGAGGCTTTTAATAAATTCAAAATAGAAGAGGGAGAATTAGGTGAAAACTTAATATATCCTTATATAGTAATCATTTATTTCAGGCATCATAAGAACAGTTAAGGATGGTAAAAAACTTATTGTAGGGCCCATATCAACAAGAAAATTATTTTAAACATTTACCCGCACATACCCATATTAGTTATTGAAGTTATTATAGCGATTCCTAACTTTTTTGAAAACATTCTATAAGCCTATATTCATCAGGAATGATATAGGATTCTAATGATGAAATAATTTTTAAAAGCTGTCCTGCAATTTCGTAGCCTAATCAATTCACACAAACAATCAAATATATTATTATTATATTAGTATATACATAGACTACATCATACACTAAGAAAAGTAGAAGAAAGAAGAAAAAGGGGATTCCCAAGGAGAAAATCCCTGTCATATCGTACAAAGAAGTAAAATTTATTTCGTTGAAGAGAGAAAAGTGGAGGAAATTCCGGCATTACACCGTAAGGAGCTCTTTAATTTATAAGAAAAGCATTCGAAGCTTTAAGTAGACTTGAAAGAAATGTACTATATCAGAACCCCTCATTTCCCCGGCGATCGTAAGAAAAAGCATACATATTTCTTTAGGGGGATAAAAGTTTTCCAACTTTCATAAAATCTTTTTTATGAAAGCTGGAACTTCGATTGTATTTTTGCTGAATAGAATCAGAGTACAGTTTGTGTTCTTGTTTGGTGGGTTTGGAGGATTTGGTTTATAATTTTAGCTGTGGTATATTATATTATTTATAAATTATTCTTTATTACATCACTTCATAAATTAATTATTTCTATTAGCTTCAAACACCTACAAAGAGAGACAAAATATATAAAAAAATATGCCCTGTTTTATTAGAGCCGTTTATGACGAAAACTACTTAGTGGCAAAATCAGCTAATGGACGTAAATATTAACGCATTAATATTTTATGACGGATTTGTGATAAACCCACGTAATGTCTCTTAATAAATGGTCTATAAATTCAGCACACTGTCTGGTAAAACAAAAGTATTATGATTTACGTATGTAGTGTAGGTATATACCTTTTACCATTATCCCAATGACAAAAAAGTTTGGGACGAGTTTTGCTCCAACTTGAAAACTAACAAGGTAAAGGTTTCTTGTTCGCTTCTTTACTTTACCTTAAAAAGATTGAAGTGAACAATTAATCAAAGTGATCACTTTATTTCCCAGTATTACCTACTAATGTAATTTGTATTTTGTAACGTGTCCAAGAGTCCTGTAAGGTCTAAAGGAAATAAAGCACTTTGATTTTGATTTTTGAACGTATGACCTCACGCAATGACTTACTTTAGAGATAAGGAAAAATAGATTAATTACCTAAATGTAAACATATCGGATTACTTACGGAGAATCTTTAGATAAGAAAATAGATAAATCATTTTATGTAAAACAATAAGCATATCGAATTACAAAGATAAGGAATTAATAAATCAAAATTAGAGGTAAATTTATAGTATATAAAGCCTTGCTTTTACTCAATAAACATTCAGTATTCAACCTACTTCAGTCGTGTTAATTACTCCTTCAAACCATCATTACACGTACCTGTTTATGTAGATTTACAGCCTGTTCGCAATTTTTTTTTATATTAAACTTCCAATACCAAAGTCCACGTGGTATTGCCGAAATAAATTAACACATACGAAATTATTTCGGCGATAGTAACCACGTGGATGGACGCCAATAAAGTTGCAAATGATACAGCGAAAATGTTTACAAAGCAATTGTATGAATAGTGATTTGTATTTTGTCTTTATGACTTTCCGGTCTTGCAAATAGTTATGAAAGTAAAATTTAATACTTTTGATAGTAAAATAACTGTGAAACTTGTATTAGGTTTTATCAAATTTGGGATAGAAAATGCTTTATTACACCACACAAAGAGAGAAAACATTACAAAAAGACATACTTAAAGTAAAGGGCGGCCTTATCGCCACAGGCAACCTTGGAATAAACTTGACATGAAGGAACACTACAGGCGGTGGCACTTAAAAAAATAAACGTATAGTTACAATGAATACTAGAGTATAAACTTACATAAATATAAAACAAATTTTACGATTCCGAGACTGCAGCATTACTTAAATGCGATGAAGCAGTTTCTTGAGAAAGGTAGTGATTTTGCTAGTCTGATGTCCAGGGGGATACAATTCCATAGACGCGTAGCTCGTACATTGAAAGATTAAGCGTAGAAAGAGGTAGTGCTTGTGTTGCAGGTAATTTTATGATGAGGGTTTCAGACGAACACAGAGAGAGATAATGCAAGTTCGAAAGGAATTCGAACACTACTAAGAACTTTAAATTTATGATGCTGTTATGACATTACACATCAGTTATAACGACATGACTCATAAATGATCAACATCATCACCAGCCTATAACAGTCCATTGCTGGACACAGGCCTCCCCTAATGAGCGCCATAGATGGCATTATCATTTGGGGGTTATTGCCCATAATCCCCACGCTGGGCATGCGGGTTGGGGATCGTAAATGATCATGTTTATGATAATGATATTGTTCTACGATTGTTTCAGAAAGGGGGGTGACGACGCGAATGGTGGGCAGTGATGGGGGGGCCGCGGCGCATGTCCAGTGCGCTGCTGCTACCCATCGCGCTGCTCTCACTACCACCGACAACCGCCAATACCACCACGTACCGGGTGAGTTTTTTGTGACTGTATCAATAGAGGTGGCTAGGGGGGATTTCTTATTTAACTTGTATTTTGTGACGTGTCCAAGAGTCCTGTAAGGTCTAAAGGAAATAAAGCACTTTGATTTTGATTTTGATTTTGATGAATTATGCGCATTGATGGGGGGCTATGCCGCATGTCTACTACACTGCTGCTACGCATCATTTACTACCCTCGATAAACGCCAAAATACTACAACGCACCGGTTGGGTATTGTTGTGGGACGGTATAAATAGAGAGGGGGCTAGGGGGGCTGAATTATGCGCATTGATGTGGGGCTATGCCGCATGTCTGTATGCTGCTGCTACTCATAAATCTACTACCATCGACAACGCCAATACCACCACGTACCGGGTGAATATTGTGGGACTATAACAACAGATAAGGGGTTTGGGGGGCTGATTGGTATGCAGTGGTAGGGGGTTATGGCACATGTCTAGTACGCTGCTGCTACGCATCATCTTCCATCAAGGGGGGCTCTATGGTGTACACGGCAGCAACCGACGATAGGTAGCAACCTATCGCGCTGTTCTCAATGCCATCGAGTGCGAGTGAGTTTTTTCATGCTATCAGTAGAGAAGAGGCCTGAAGGGTTGAATGGTGCGAAGTGAATAGGCTAATTAGTGAGTAGGGAAGCCTACTTTACTGCTGAATGCTGCTACCTAATGTAAGGATTCTGTGATTGAATCGATTGAAAGCAAGTATAGAACAAGGTATATAACAAAGGTTAAGGTACATTTGAGAGCATACAAGCATGAACGGTAGCAAACAAGCATGAAATTTAGGCATCTATAGAGTATCAAGGCAATGAAAAATACCACTATAAATAACCCAGTTATAAACGCAAACAATCATGATAATCACTGTAATAACATGGCAAACAAAACACTACCCAGCAATATATATATTTCTGTCTAGCTCTGACGTTGTTGACGTTGGCTCATGACCTGCGGTGCAATTACGTTAAAATATCCCATTCCCATAGAATGGGCCATACGAGGAGACTGAGTATAAGCGATTTCGGTTGCCTACTACGCCAGTACAAAAAATCAAACAAGTTTCTGGCGAGATGGAGCCGATGGAGGACAGAATTTAACGCCAAGATGGCTATATATCTAAGGCAACTATCAGATAACTCACACTTGATAATTTTTTAGTAACAAAACAAGCTTAAGTTTAAGTAACAAGAATAATGTTTTAGTTAATTAAGTAAGGTTTAACTAGATAGAAGTAACCATTTAAAAAACATTGACATTAGTGATATTTTGACTTTTGTTGTGTCGTTTGACTCCATCCTGCCAGAAAAAATGCATATTTTGTACCATGTGATGGAAACCGAAATCGCTTATAGCCAGTCTCCTCAGATGGCGATCCATTGAATGGATTGAATGGGATATTTTACCGTAATCGCAAAGCTGTTCATATAGCACAGCGCAGAGCCCCAGCGGTTGATCGAGTGGCATGCACATATATTTAGCTCCGATGCCTTCAACGCCTCATGGAATTTACGTCAGTAATTGCCCACTTGCCTATATTATATAGACCTGGCATTCATGTACATGAGTACAGATTGGATTATAGATAAGGTTACAGAGAGCTTTATAAAATTTAAAAATATGGGGAAACTGTAATAACAATAGCTATATCTACACTTTATTTAAATATTATGCGTAAATATATGAAATATTGAAGGGACGGGTTTGCCATCGTCTTCATTAAAAAAGATATAAATGACGTATCAAATGCATGGTTCGTTTATATATATTATAGATGATTTCTCCATTGAAGGAAATACATGAATTTAGTTTATTAGAATGTTACCTATATTGCTCTGTAAGAAACCACAATGTTCTTTCCACCCCATAGAACCTCTTAACCACTCAAACGTCCCGGTCCCCACGGCGCCAAATAATTTTTCCGGTCAAACGTTCAAGTCCACACGGATGCCAACGTGACTCTCGTCTACAAAATTCATTTTTTGCCTATGTAAACACCACGAAAGCTGCTCCCACTTGACGCTAGATGGTTCTGTACACAATAACGCAACCAATAAGCCATACCATGGCCAGTTCACAGAAGAAAAAAAAAAAGAAATCTTTTGTTTATTTTCACGTTGCGTCATCAATGGCGTCATTCCTTGTTCTTTGTGTTTGAAACGGAAGTATTAAGTGATTTCTATCCCAATGTATTAGTGTTATACATCAAAACAATCCTCAGGAATCATACTATAGGTTTATCGTAAAATCTAGAGGATGCGAGAATGATGCGGCGGTATTTTAATCGCCGAAATGAGGTGTCGAATTACGGCCATTGTTATTGTGTTGTTGGAAAGTGTTTTGGCTAAATGGTGTATGAAATTATTAGATATTCTAATAAAATATGCCTCATAATATGAAAATCAGGTGAGTATTAGTTTATAAACACACTAAGACAATAAAAATAAACAAAATTAAATATGATTAAACGAATTTATCTTGGGCCGTCGTACACATTTGACCTCGCTGACCTCGCGATTTTTCGGTCGAGTGATTAGATTGTTTAAATTTATTTTGGTAGAAAGCGCAATAATTATCCAAAGATTTTGGTATCAATCGAAAGGATAAATCCTACACTTTTTTAGCATGTAATTATCTTGGGCAAGAACAATGTAGTTTTCAAATAAAATCGTATGAAAAAATTAGTTAGCTGTATTTTTAGAGAAATCGCAAATTTGCAGCCCTTATTCTAGATTGTACTGCAATTGAGTAATAAGCGTATATAGTGTTGTTAGATTCTAAATTTCAATAGCATTCTGATTGTATTTATTGTTTGGTTGTAGCTGTAGCAGTTGTCGTGCTATAAGCGTTTTTTCGAGACGAGGTAGCGCGTAGAATGCGCGCAGCGGTTTCCCGCGCCGGCGGAACGTTAGACACGCGATCGGTCGCGCGAGCGGGACGCTTGAGAGGCAGGTCGAAGTTCATGTTTCTTTGTCAACACAAGTAATGGGGATCTTGATGAGCTTTCCCATTTGAGGTGCGAGTATCGCATACAACCTCCTTCAGTGCTAAGTGACGTAATATTGTGGAGGCTCACACACCTGGCTACTTGCCTGGCTATTATTGGGGTTTGTATTAAAAGAGGTCGAATTCACACCAAACTTTTTTGTCGCCTGATGATATCCACGTGACCGATCGGTAGGTTGTGCCGAATATCTAATGTTGGGGACATGAAAGTATGAATAAGTTCGGAAGGAGTCTCATAAAAAATAAAAAGAAGCACTCGGTACACTGACATACTGTCTATGATTCCAATAGTATGTCAGTCGCCGCCATAACGCCCATAGACACGAACCTAATAACATCATTTAAACAAATCAAAACAAAATGAAAAACGCCGTCTTGTGTGGTCAGATGTTGCCAAAATCACAATGCGTTTGTCAATAAAAAACACCGGATCACATTTCGTAGATAAATTTCTTATTTCACCAACTTATTATTTCGATATGACGCAAAATTATTATCAACATAATAATCAAACTATAAGCACAAAATCTAGCCAGTGCTGCCAACATGTAAACATGTAAATTTTCCAGTAAGTGTGGGAGGATATTAAAAATGTTTTAATTCTCATATTTTATTGACTTTAAATTATGAACAGGTAAATAGGCATTTCACCATCCTGGTTATATAAAATAATATGTGTTAAGTATTCGAAATATAATTAGGATATTTAATTTCACTTTGTGATATCTATACCTACAATAGCTTAGCTTTAGGGATACGAATTTCGAAATACCTATGTTTGTTTTTTATTTGAGCTAACCTCCAAAATAGCTGAACCCGTTTGGATAATACTTTTACTGATGATCATGCTACGCAGATGTTATATCGAAATTATCGATAGCCGTGGGGCATACTAATAGTCAATATTTTTTTCAGATTTACGGGTGATGAAAATTGGAAGTTAAATTGAATTCGCATAATCAGAGAATCTCATAATTAAAATAATTTGAATCCTACTAAATCTAGAGTAGCATGCAGTATGCATAAAGATTTTTAATGTAAAAGCATTCGGGCATAATAATATGTAGGTATACATAATTTTTTATTTATTATGTATCAATAAACAATGAATAATTATGAGAATAATGTATATTTTTTTTCATTATTAGGAACGTTTCATTGATATTCCCAGTAACAATCATAAGATGTGGCTGCAAATGTACATTTAAATAATTATAATTTTTATTTGATTTTTTTAATTATATTGGTTAGGCATTTCCATATGAACAACGTATACGAAGCCGCAGGCAGAAAATGTTGTCAGCCAGTTAATAGGCACAAATAATAATTTATTCAAACTAAAATTAAACATGGAACGGAGACTTTGGATGTGTTTATGTTTGTTACTTCTACACACACACTCAGAAGCCTGAACAGATTTTGTTGAAATTTCTTCGATTAGCAAATAGGGGTTACTATTTAATCCCGGGAACAATCAAATTCACTGCAGTTAGCACCATAAACATTAATAATTAATATTTTAAATAGAATTTGTTAAATTATTATTTTCATTTACATAATCCAGATTTTATTGTCACTTTCGTGCGATACTTATTGTATTAATTAATTTTAATTAGTTAGTGTAAGTGGTTGTATGACCGTTCTAATTAAATGAATAAATAAAAATAAAGCGCTGGCGTATATTGAAAATTATAAAAAGTAGGACTAATAAACACGATTACCTTGGCTAAAGCAGTACCTAAAATGATTCATTATAATTTACATATTCATATGTAAACCATTATTACGAAGAATATTTATAAAAATTATGGGTATTTTTTTCTTTTGTTGGCAACTCTCTATACACTGACACTCAATGTCATTCCGCCATTGTTAGGAATCAAGTTTGATTTGATAGGATTACGTCTGAACTTTTTTCTAAGTCTATGGTTGGGGATATAATAGGGGTTTCAGTAATTTTGGATTCAGTTTTGTAAAGTCGAAAATCTGACCCAGTTATGAAAGGTTTCAAAATATATAGAAACAGGATGGAAAGCGTACTTACTATTACTTATTATATATATTACTTACTTTACTTACTACCCTCTGCTATATCATATCTACATATACTATTATTATAAAGAGGAAAGATTTGATTGTTTTTGTATGTTTGTTTAAATTGAATAGGCTCCGAATTTACTGGACCGTTTTGGAAAATTCTTTCACCATAAGTATTCTAAATTTTTCGTGATGACGATAGGCTGAATATTTTCAAAAAGTTAGGGATCCGCATGAAAAATTCAATAATTATACCGTGCGCGATATTTTCAACTTCTTTTGTTTTTATGGCTCCGCTGCTTGCATTTTCCCTTCGGCCAGTGTCAGTTATGTAGTGTCAATATAGAGTGTCGATGTCAAAAACTCCAATGCTGCTAAAAAAGTTAGGGATCCGTATGAGAACTGTGAAACCCTGTGTTAGTGTGTATAATTTCTGAATTTTTTGTTTAATACCCGTACGAAGCCGGGGCGTACCGCTAGTATTATATAAAGTAAGATAGATATGCTCGTCCTATAAGATTCCCTTCATGATCAAACAAAAAACCTTTTCCACCCTAAGCTCTCTGTGCCCGCATTGAAATATGAATCCTTTAGACGTGGGCAGGCTGAAATATATACTACCTTTTGGCCGCGGCTCCACCCGAAATATTGGCCGGAATTTTAATTTCAGACATATTAATGCCGGGTTAAGATAAGAAATATTATTATTTTATCAAAACTGGTTTCGTAACAAATATTATTCTTACTAAGACATCTAAACTGTTGCAAACCTTGATCAAAAATATCAAAAGGGATCTGTGTCATTTGAAGATTTGAAGTCAAGTTATATGGTAGATGAGTTTAAACAAGCAACATTTTTGTACCGCAACAAAAACCTAGACATTCTTTTCCTTTAAATAGTTAGGGTTATCCATTGATGTATTTTATACATCAATGGGGTTATCTATAAGATTATTCTCTGTAAACTGTATTTTATAAAAAAAAATCTTATAGTAACAAAGAATTTACAATCAAATAACCTTATTAGAACGAGTATTTACAAACGATTGAGCTAAATGCAGACTGTTGTAAACAATCTACAAGTAGCTCAACTGATCCATATCAATACCGGAAGTGTCCCCAAGATGCTGGCTGCATGTAAGTACTTAATTGTCATGGTGACATACAGCCTTTGAGTATTTAGAACCATACAGCGCATTCCGAATTATGCTAAAATCGATATTTTCGCGCGCACAAGCGTTCCGAATTACTGTAAGCGCGGCAACATCGCCACGCCGCCACAACGTTGTCGCGTCAGACGTCATTAAAGGTGCCATTTTGCGATATCACCGACCCGACCAGAAATCGTGAATGCTCTGTCAAAACTGACACTCAACTGTCAATATGTGATATCTAATTTGGAACGCAAAATATCGTTGTGATCGCTATCAGCGCTGTAATCGTAATTCGGAATGCACTGCAAATTTAATTTACAGAATTTACACGTACGTATATGATATAAACGTAGTTCAAACACGTAAGCTATCAAGGGACTAGTAGAATGCCCGCAACTTCGCCTGCAAAGTTTCAAACCGTAAGCCACTACGCTAAAGACATTAATAGCATAGAGTACTAAACTAACGTATCTTACTAGTTCAGCTCGCCACACTTAATTGCATTAGCGTAACAGTGTTATACGATTCTCTAGTGGATAGAGATTTAGCATGGATAATGCAAATACAAATACAAATACAAATTCTTTATTCGACACAATTACATTTTTAGTTATTATGAATCCATAGGGTCCCAAACTAGCCTAGGCTGTATTTTAGGACCCAGGGCTTCTCCAATTAAATTGGATAATTCGTGTCTTAAAGTTATATAATGGTAATAATGGTCTCTGAGGTTACTCTTGAAATCCGTTTCAAAATCCATTTTAATGCTATAGTTATATTAATCTATTTTTTTTAACTGGTATTGATATGGATCAGTTGAGCTACCTGTAGTTTGTTCGCAACAGTCTACAGTTAGCTCAATTGTTTCAATAGTAAATACTAGTTTTTATTTAGTTAGATCATTGTAATTTTATTTGTTAATAAAGGCTTTTTATTTACCTCTATTTTTGTTGTTTGTTTCTTTGACTATGTATTCATGTCCAACAGGCCCAGTACATAAACGAAGTGTTAATAGCTTATTTTTTTATGAAAGTCAATTTTTGTTTGCAGAGTTTGCCATCGGTTTTGTTATTTTTGTTTCAATATATATTATTTTACAGACTTAACTCGGGCTTCTGAATAACCTTGTTTTATTCAATACTAGCTGTCCGCCACGGCTTCACACGGGTATTTAACAAAAATTTTATTTTTCATGTGGATCCCTAACTTTTTGTAAATATTCTATAGCTTATATTCATCAGGGAAAATTTAGGATTCTAATGGTGAAAGAATTATTCAAATCAGTCCAGTAGTTTCGGAGCGTATTCAATTCAAACAAACAATCAAATCTTTGTCTTTATAATATTAGTATAGATAATTAAATAGTACTATTGTTAAATATTTTATTTTCTACCTGCTTCAGTAGGGCAAGCACGGGCTTTCTTGTCTAAGGTAGAATAGACAAAAATTACGTCACTTTGTCATCGAATGCGTAAACTATTTGAAATGAATTTCTTCAACTTCAATAATGTACGCAATGTATGGCGATGCGATGTCATTATTGTCTATTCTACCCTAGAGAATAATCCCCGTGCTTGGCCTACTGATCGTTGCATAATACTCGTCGTTACCTATTTAGCTACCGTGGTAAATTACAATTTCATAAAAGTAAATTAAAATTTATATTTGTTGCACACTTTGTAGACAATATAAAAATAGAAAAATGCCGTGTGGTGCCGGCATAGAATTTCACCACCCCAACTCTTCCCGTGGGTGTCGTAAGAGGCGACTAAGGGAAACACAGCGGGGGGCGGGCAGCAGCGCCTTCTGCAGAACAACTACACCGAACTGCGATCCCCAACCCGCATGCCCAGCGTGGGGATTATGGGCAATAACCCCCAAATAATGATGCCATCTATGGCGCTCATTAGGGGAGGCCTATGTCCAGCAGTGGACTATTATAGGCTGGTGATGTTGATGTTGATGGTGATGTTGATGTTGTAGACACGATAAAAACCTAAACTTTCTCTTATCCTGACTTACTATTCTCTTTGCTTTTCATAGGTCCCCATATTTTATCGAAACGACTGTTTGGCATCTGTCAAAAGCAGCTAACTGTGTCTATAAAACACTTTATTTTGTCATTTACTCTCATTGATCTCGAAGGAATGCTCTTACTTCTTTTTTTAATCTTCATTCACTTACCTGTCAACGTTTAGGGAACAAAATTTGTTATACAAATGGTTTGAACGTTTTGTTTGAAATCGTACAGATTCAGAATCAACTAACTCCTTTAGGACCATCAGTTTGATTTCGCATAAAGTTGAAATCTCAAGATGTATGATTTACATCTTGAGATTTCAACAACTTTAGAACGAAATTTTAGAACAACTTTATGCGAAATCAACCATGATCCCTTACGTTTCCATCGCGTTGCAGCGACCGTGGTCACAGGTCCACTGATGCCCGACAAAATATTCTTTAATACGTCAGCAAATCGTGAAAACTTTAAAAGTTTTAACTAGCTTCAAGCTTACAATTTAACTATTAGAACTCTTTGCGCAAGTAAATACACTTTTTTGTAAGAAGTCAGTCAAAACGCAATTTTTTTTACGTATACATTCACGAGGCAAAAGGCAAATGTGAACCTTATATTCAAATTGGATTGAAGCCATGTTAGCATTACCAGTGCAATTTGAAATGCAGAATGTGAGGTTTCTTCAATTTAAGGACCAAGTTGTACCAGCTAAGTACCATTGTGCCAAGCATTGGCAATGTTATAATATTGTAGGTATATCGTCAATATTATGTCATTAATTCACAGTCATCTCGTGACCACGACAGAGTGCAAACGTGGGTCGCGACTCGTAGTCCCACTGGGATTGTACCACTATTACTCGTGGTCCCACTATCCCTGAAATCATGGGTTCGTGGTTCCACTGCTTAGTGGGACTACCAGTCATAGTTAAAATCGTAAACGTGTTGAAACGTCGAGAAAAAAAAAACGCGATAAATACCCGTTAAAATAGTACTAATCATCTATACTAATATTATAAAGAGGAAAGATTTGATTGTTTGTTTGTTTGTTTGTTTGAATTGAATAGGCTCCGAAACTACTGGACCGAGTTAAAAAATTCTTTCACCATTAGAATCCTTAGGTAATTTTCTGTGATGAACATAGGCTACCTATATAATATTTTCAAAAAAGTTAGGGATCCACATGAAAAATCCAATAATTTAACCGTGGGCTGTATATTCAACCTCTTTTTCTATTATGGCGCGTCAGAATAGAAAACTTGGGAGGTTGTATAGCGCACGGTGCTTGCTTTTTCTCTACGGCCAGTGTCAGTTTTGGAATGAAGTCAATGTCAAAAACCCCAATGCTGTTAAAAAAAGTAAAGATAAGAAAACTGTGAAACCCATCGTTTTAGTGTGTATAATTTCTGAAATTTTTGTTTAATACCCGTGCGAAGCCGGGGCGGACCGCTAGTTAGGTATATCTTAGGATAGTATTTTTATTTCTATTTAAGTTATTTACCTTAGCGGCGTAAGAAACGATCGCTCCAGCTCGTGTTGTGGTAAGAGTGGACTAGGGAACCTTTTAGAGAATGGACGGCAGCATCTTACTATTTATTTAGCTCTGCTTATTAATTTATCCTTTGGTAGCTCTAGTATCGCTGCGGCCATTGATAGGCCTATTGAAATCGCCACTTCGTAGGTTCTCCGCCGAAGCTGCAATATCATTAAAATTGTAAGTTAAATCCCAAGCTCTGTTCACTAGTTTTTAAGTGAAAAATATTTACCTTATTGTCTCTATCTCTTTATATAACTATGTATGTACGGTCTGTCTTCCAAATAAATATAAAATAAATATTCATAATACAAAATAGCCGTTTTATCCGGACATAACACGTGCAATGCCATTGGACAAAAGAGTGTAAATAGTTTCGATTTGGCATTGACTTTGATCGCACTGACCGTGTATGTCCAACTTTACTGAAACAATATTCTGCCACAGACAAGCGAGGTCGCGTTTCAAATATATACAGAATTTCTCGGTTTATTTATCGTTGGAGTGAAGTCTTCTTCGGTTTTACTCAACTTTACTTCAATAATGTTCATAACAGACAACAGTAAACTATATCTAACACATGTTGAGCTACCTGTTGATTATTTGTACCTGTTAGCAGTTAACACAATTGTTTTAATCGTAATTATTGGTTCTAATTTGGTTCTATTGTATAAATAAAATAGTATTTAGTTATTATATGTGCTCCGAAACACACAGCATTGTTGGAAGAATGGTTTGTATTATTTGCCTTTAAATAATAGGTTTTAGTTATACTTTACCGACTTCAAGTCTGTTTTGAGCCTTATTCTTCGTCAGGAAGTAGCCGATCCAGAATTTCATGTTGAGCGGCTGTCAATGTCAACTTATAGCGTTTGTGTAATTTGCCGCTAAAAGCATCAAATTTTTTACCCATCAAGTTTTTTAGTGAAAAAACTGTGATTATTGCATATTAAAAGAGTTCTAAGTGCTAAATGAGTGCCCCCGAACAGATTGATCAGGCCGCTGCTTCGGACGAAGAGCGGCCAGATCTCCAATCTGAATCTCATGAAATCGCACCTCCTCATCCTCGGAGGATGAGGTAGGTCTAGCCTCACCGTTACCTAACAAGAGACACCGAGTTGGTAAGTCCCTTAGGAATATAGAGCGTGATCATAAAATAGACACGTTGATTACCCAAGTGGGGTATATCACAGGTTATTTGTCGCAATTTAACTCCGCGTTGGCCGGCCCTAGTAGTCAACCTGTTGCATTTCCCGAGTCGAGTACCTATCTTATAAATCCATGTTCCGATTTCAATATGTTACAACTAGGTGAATTGTCAACAAATTATGATGAAAGAAAAGTAATCCCATGCTGATAAACAAAGACTAGAGAAAGTCATCCATCTTCAACATTTTGACTCACAGGCCTGGAAAGGCATGAGATACAGGGCTGCACTGCAGGTATTTTCAGCTAGCCCAGGGTTTGTGGCACTCAAGGTAAATGAAGAGTTGTGTCATTTTAATAAAACAAAAGATTATTTAGCTGTTACTGAGAACATATGGGCAGGACTTACCGATGCAGAGCTGGAACAACAGGACTTATTAAAACAGGGTCTACAAGACCTCGTTAACTGGGCAGCTAGAGATCCCAGTGAATGCAGGTTAAAGATATCCTACATAACATTGCTAAAATTAAGCACCCACTTTGATTGCATAAAAAGATTGTAATGTTTTTATTGCACCATCTATAACAGTAACTACCTACTACTTAAATCTAATGAGGCTATATTGGTGCCCTTATTACTGAAAGCTATTTTCTAGAGACATCCTCACAATTTATAAACCAACATGTCTGTTTATGTCATCAAGAAATAGAAGACTCACCGCTTTACTATTATGACTGTTATTTCTAGTGAAATAATTTTTCTATTGCCTTGTAACTGGCAGAATACAGAGAAAATATAAGAACAATAACTGAATTTTGATCAGCTTACTTACCTATATTTTGCACTTAATCGGATTGAGTGCTAATAAATAGCTTGGGTTTTTTCAGCGGTTACTCACATTAAAGTATATACCTACCAATCAAGGCCTATTTTAATGCTGAACTCTGACACTATATTTTTCTTGGAAAATCTGTTGATGTTGTGGTTGATTCTTTTATAGAACCTTGATAATTAAATCTACAAATGTAGACAATGCTTGCAATAAAATAAATATGAATATGACAACAGTTGTAGTGACTTGCACACACATATTAAACTTAATTTTATAACTAAAATTAGTTTCACATTCATCTTGTAATATTTTGAATTGAAAATGTTTACACCCAAAGTTGAAATGATCATAAAAAATTAAACTCTATAACAAGCTGGACCTAATGCTAATTATTTATTATTTATATAAGACCACCTACTAATGCTAATTATTTAAATCACAAGATCTCAAAGCTCCTTGTTAGTTCAGTAGCAGAACATAACATTTGATTTTGTTGTGCGGAACAACTTGTATTATGTTGTGCAGATTTGAGAATAAATATTCTATCCATAAATTTTTAAATGAAGGGGCTAAGTTATTGACTTTTAAACTTCTTAGATAACTATACCTAGAGAGCTTTTCTGAAATCTGATACACCTTTTTGAGACAAGAGATGGATACACTTGATCTCAATAATTCAGAGCCTATAAACCTGGCCGGCGATGTTCCTTTAAACCTAAAAGTCCAAATGTACCATTTTGTACCTCCATATTTCATACCTGTACGTCACTGAAACAGCAATGGCAATGTTCCATAAATAACACATTTGCCAGCATGATCTCTCGGAGAGTTATATCACAATGGCTAACAGCCAGTTAAATAACCAACATAGTATTGGAACTGTACTTATTGCCCTCAGCCTTGGAGGCTGTATTTCCATTTTGGCCATCGTATTTGTGGCAGTGTTTGCCAGCAAACCAGATTAAAAGCTCTTTTGAGAGTGTTTGCCAGGACCAGCTATGAATGTACTGGGGATGTCCTAGCAACTGATGGTTCAGAACACTACGGCAATATACTCGGGGAGGTTTAGTGAAATAACCGTCTGCCGGCTAAATAAACTATCACAGTATCGGAACTGTAGTTATTGCCCCCAGCTTCGGAGGCTGTAAACAGATTTTGGGGCTATCGCATGTTTGGCAGTGTTGGTCAGGGCCAGTGTTGAAGTTACTGAAGCTGTTCTAGCGATAGACGGTTCAGAGCACTACGGCAGCATACTTCTCGGGGAGGTATAGCGGATAAGCTGTCTGCCAGCCAACTACCATAGTATCGGAACGATACTTGTTGCCCCCAGCCTCGGTGGCTGTAAACTGTATTTGGGGCTATCGCATGTTTGCGAGTATTGACCAGTGCCAGCGATGAAGTTACTGAAACAGTCATAGCGATGGACGATTCAGAACACTACGGCAGCTTACCTCTCGAGGAGGTATAGCGACATAGCCGTAAATAGCCGTCTGCTAGTCAAATAAGCTACCAGAGTATCGGAACGATGTTTTTTGCCCCCGGCCTAACAGGCTGCTATTCAGAACGTGGGGCGTGGCTTTAGCGATCTTACATGAGGGCTTTTACAGTAAAGCAATGGCCGCTACTGTAAAGTACTTTTCACTACCCTATTCCCTATTCATTACTTATTCAGATACTAGACTCAGCGGTGTGACCCACAGAGGTGGCGACTATCGTGCCCCTCTGGTTGACCTGACTTTGAGGTTAAAACTAGCACATGTGCTCTCATATCTTCGTAAAGTGAAAGGGATCTATCGGCACCGAAATCGTTCTTATTACTTACAGCTGCAAGGGCCGCATTCAGAAGAGGGATATGATACATTATACCTCTGATTAACAGGGCCGTATTCACGTATTTAAATGAAAAAGACAATCATTGCATTAATAAAAATAACTGTCCCCGGCCTCGGAGGCCATATTCAGATGATGGGGATTGTCATACCAAGCGCGGTACTTTGCTACAACAAGGTCATTTCGATTTATATAGCGCCTTCAGTCGTGTGATCAGACTGTGTTCGAAATACTACCTATTACCCTATTAACCATTATCTAGTTGGCGCATATAGGGCGTTGCTACCCTGCCATTTAGAGAATTACTACACGCTTTCTCCCCTATGGAATCCCTCCTCAGATGTTGAGACTGAAACTTTTGGTAAAGTGGGGGGGGGGGGGGGGTAATGCAGTAGACATGTGGACATCAAGACACGATCAATCACTAACCATCCTTTTAGCGCCGGATGTCGTGTAGCACTCTGGAAGGAAATATCCAATGTATATCTGGAGCACCATAAGATTATAGTTTTCATAACTAAACACATTTCATGAAAACAAACCCAAGAACCACCTGTTTAGTTGGAGTCTTTTGCAACTGGACCCTTATTATTATTAACTATGTTTCATAAGTTTCTATGTGATTCAGATTAGTTAAAATCTGTAGATTAAACACTACTGTCATGCATGATACATAAAAGTACCAATAATTACACATCAGGGGCAGTTGCCTTGTGTTGATTCTACAAATTTTATATCAACAAAGAGATATTAAAAACACTCGATTTTAAACTGGTAATATTCAACTTTTTATGAACTTAGGTAGGTATATCTATTATACCTATGTCTTCCTAATCGTTATCCTTCGACGATGGCAACCAGTGGTGACCCTATAGATTATGGATTTCTATCAGGAGTATTTTGGCTGTACTTATACTTATAGGTATACTCAAATCATTGATACATAGAAGATTATTGAGAAAGATCACATTAGACCCTGAAATTAAGTCCAGTAATTTTTTATCAATAAGATTTTATTGATATTAATTTGATATTCAATTTTATTTATCTAAGTGCTAAACTTAGTGAAGTTTAAAATGGAAGTAAGAACTTAAATCATTGAAATATGTTTTTGACTATCCGGATATCACAATAATAGGATGATTTTTATACAGCTTTTCACAGTTATATTAAGCACACATGGTACGAGCTACAGCTACAACACAGTACGGCGGTCGCCCACCAATCTTATGATTAGTGTTGGTCTAAATGCGCACTTGTCTGCGATGATGTTGATTTCTTAAGTACATAGAATTTATTTTACTAAATAGTAAATGTTTCCTTACTAAGAGTTTACAAAAACCTTACCTTTAAGGGTCTTAGTACCTAACTATGACTGATTTGATATGTATGTTGATTTATAATTTAACAAATAATTAATTTTGCAAAGATATATTTTAATTTGGAGATCACATAGCGTTTGTGCTTATTCTTTCACCAGCAGATAACAAACAGGTCTTCCAACAATGCTGTGTGTTTCGGAGCACATATAATATAACCGTTTTGCATAAAAACAAAACGGATATTATGTGTGTGGAGAAACACACAGCATGAGCAAGGTGCTTGCTGGTGTTGGGAGACGCTATGAGTTGACATTGACAGCCGCTCAACATGAAATTCTGGATCGGCTACTTCCTGACGAAGAATAAGGCTCAAAACAGACTTGAAGTCGGTAAAGTATAACTAAAACCTATTATTTAAAGGCAAATAATACAAACCATTCTTCCAACAATGCTGTGTGTTTCTCCACACACATAATATCCGTTTTGTTTTTATGCAAAACGGTTATATTAGAAAAAGTAAAATAGTATTACTCATACATAAATAAATTAATTAAAACTAATAATAAACAATTAAAATTAATAATAATAAATAATTAATAAAAACATAAATAATTAAAGAGTCCATATTCGAGAAAAATTAAAATTAAATACTCAATTCCTATTAAAATCACAATAAAAATAATCATAAATATCATAATTACAATAACATATACCCCATTTTGCCTATCGAAAACTGGTCAAGAGATAACCTATACTCGTAGTGTTGTGAAAAATTGTTCTCGTATCTAACCTTATACTTATTCCGAAATCGGTTATTAATATTATTAAAGTACCTTTCACCGGGTATTACTAGAAGTAAACATTTTCAGAAAAGGAGGGATCTTTAGAGTGATCTACGGGCTTATTTTGTAAGCCTAAAGAAATAAATTTCTTAATTCTTTATTGCATGATAAAACAAACATTAAGGTAAAAAAGAAATGGCAAAGGCGAGCTTAGCCCTAAAAATACTCTCATCCAGCAGACATAAAGTTATTGAAATCTGAAATAGTTAATAGTGGTCCAGCTTAATTGTAATCCTTACCGCCTAAACGCTAAAATTCAAACAATTTTTCACCCTTTTTTCCACAATAAACTTTAAAAAGCGTTGAAGAAAAGTACTATCAAATACTCGAAAATAATCAAAACACCAATAGCCATGAAAATTTTTAAACTTACGCGATCTGAACAAATAATTATTAGTAAAAAAAAAAAACGCGATAAATACCCGTTAAAATAGTACTAACTAATAGCCATGACTACACTCTACAACTTACTTAACAAAGTACCGAAGTCACGATTGTTTAAAACTCGTTACACACAAATGTCAGACAAAATTCACAATGTAAGTAAACTAATTTAATTAACAGACACGTAATTCTAATTAAGACATAATTGCTTTTCAATTGGCGTCGGCAATAATTGATTGTGATGTTGGTTTCGTGTTGGAAATTTGGTGGATTCTAAACTTATTTAAACGGAGATATAGGCACAGTATCTATATCTATACTGTGATATAGGGGTGAGATGGAAAAGCTGGAATAAATATTGTAAATGATCCTTAGATTTTTACGTAACAACCTAACGGTAAGAATATCAGCTGGAACTAAGACGCTGATTAATTGACCAGTTATTCAACTCATACTCGCAGATTCGCACCCGCTTTCTTATTTTATTTTGACGATGTAATAAAAAAAAATTGTTCTTAAGTTTAACACACTTCGTCATTGCCTTTTATGTTAAGCTGCGACAAGTATCACAAAATAAAACCTTTAGCAGGCAATTTTTGCTAGTGGTGACAAAATGCTCCTAGCTAGTAAATTACATTTATGACATACATGTCAATTAATTTTTTTAGGAAATTTACAGACGACAGCTGTTATAGCCATATTGCTTACGTTTACCTTATTTTATTTGTTTAGTGTAAAATATACGTCTTTACTGGTCAGCCATTTTAATGGTCCCCATACATTTCAGTCAA
Source organism: Eupithecia pulchellata (assembly GCA_963931895.1). Classification (NCBI taxonomy): domain Eukaryota; kingdom Metazoa; phylum Arthropoda; class Insecta; order Lepidoptera; family Geometridae; genus Eupithecia; species Eupithecia pulchellata. The sequence continues at coordinate 4,334,302 of OZ007540.1, forward strand.
AAAATATCAGGTGTGCACGGGCGTCCCATCGATATGATTGCGAATTACGAAGATCATGGATGGCTTTCAAATTTCAAATAAAGATGGATGGATCTCTCCGTAGATTTTTGTAGCTTACTGCTACGGGTCGTAGCTAAACGCTACGAAGGTGTTTGGTTCGTAGCATAGATAAATCCCGCTGCATTTCTCTACAAAGGCAACAGTTAAAAACATCAAATAGTGTTAATAACATCCTGGCTACGATACGCAACGAGTCGACCGTTTTTCGTCCGATTTGTTCGAAATATGAAACAAATGCACGACGCATTTGTGTATTATGCTCATTTGTTTTATATTCATGCGTCATGCATTTGTTTCATACTTGAAAGCTATTTGTGTACACCGAAATCTGATTGGTGTTTTTCAAAACCGTAGCAAACCTCCCAGGCTTCGCACGGAACTTCCCATACAAACGTAGTACCAAAATGATTTGTAATTTGAGAATATTTTCAACATGGTTTACTATATTAATATAATTTATATTAGAATTGTATTTATTTAGTTTCCTGCCACAAGCTTTTTCCAAAATACTTTTTTGTAATTAAAAGAGGCTTAGGTTGAGGCATGTTTGTAATATTTTCAATCTATAAGCTTACTATAATATTCAATGGTATAAGTAATTCTTTGGGTGCATTTGCCGTCCGTCTCTATGTTAAAATGCCTGTTCTACATTTTTATAATGTATTTTACTACTAGTCCAGCATTTTATTACGACTTTAAAGCAAAAATTATTCATTCTTCTAGTTATTCATTAATTTCCATAAGAAACTGCAGAATCGCATCGGAATTACTCAGCCACCGCCGTCTCACTAATTTGCTCGGGGATTTTAAATTATTCAAAGGTGGTAATTCTAATAGCTTTATATAGTCACTGGAGGTACCATGTTTTTGTGTTTTTAGATTGTAATATTGTGGTATAATAGAGGCCTTAGTATGGGCTGTGCTAAGCTTACGATACACGTTTTCGAGAACCATTGACTTCTAAGAAGGCATGAATGGCAGTAGATACAAACAAGTGTAGCCTAAAAAATGCGTCAAATATGTCTTATTTCATTTGCAGCAAATTAAATGGGACATTTTTAGCTAAAATATACGTATTTAGCATTTTTTTATGCGCTGAAAATATAAAAAATTTCATGCCATTCATAATGTTTTCCTGTGCGTTTTCTTAAATCATCAATTAAAGGGATTGCTATGAATGCATCAGTGAACTTTATTTTTGTTATTGTTGGTGACGACTTGTGTCCGAAGACGGCGACGACGGTGTTCCGTGCAGTACAATTAGTATGTGAGTCCCTGGGCTTCAGTTCAGTAGGACCAAGCGTTTTTTATTGCTTTATCTACTTACTTTTGTAACATCAATGGCGCGAATATCATACATCATCAGCCTATAATAGTCCACTGCTGGACCTCTAGGCCTCTTCTAATGAGCGCCATAGATGGCATTATTTATAATTTGGGGGTTATTGCCCATAATCACCACGCTGGGCATGCGGGTTGAGGATCAAAGTTGAGTTGTTCTGCAGAGGGCGCTGCTGCCCGCCCCTCGGTGTGTTTCATTAGTCGCCTCTTACGACACCCACGGGAAGAGTGGGGGTGGTGAAATTATAGAGGTATGCCAGCACCACACTGCGCGCGTATATGACTGCTGTCAAGTGAAAGTGACACAAATTACCCAAAATTATTTGAAATCTAACATCGATTAACCAGAAACTGTTGGATCCTTGTCATAGGTACTAATCGAACTAGTTGCTCTCGATTAGGTAGGAAATGCATTTTCTATAGATATACATATATACAGACTCGCACATCTGGGCTCTTATTCTTAGAACAGAGGCAAAGAAAGGGGACCTTGCCTCAACAAACTAAAAATACACCTAAGACCCTGTCCACAAAATCCTGAACCTCTGGCCACCAGAGCTGGCTATTAGCACCAGCACACAGCGTGGCTTTTAATTAAAGCAGACCGCGTTTAAAATTCATAAGCGTCGAAATGCTACACCCTGTGCGGCTCGTTTGCAGCTCAGCTTTGGAGAAGCAGTTTGCCAAATGAGGTTTATGCTTAAATATTTTGGTACCGGTACCTATAGAATTTAAACTATTATCACCCAATGTTTTTTGTAAATTATATTTTTGTTGGACATGTAATGGTGCACCCAAATGCAAATGTAATAAAAGTTTGTTAATTCAGATAACTATGCTCTTTGATATAACTGGATCTCTCAGAAAAGTTTTGCGAGGATTTTTTACTGAATATTATTATGTACGTATATATTATAGTAGGTATATGTTATTTGTAAGTAATAATTATTTTTGATAGTTGAAATCATTTCCATATTCCGGTTAAAGACATTTATTTCTCATAAGAATATTAAATTCACTTGCATGAGAACCAATCTTACATTCTAAAATATTTTCTAAAAGCGTATCTTACTGAGAAATAGACGTAACAAAAAAGTTGAAGGTAGACGTAAGTAGGTACGTAGGTATGACAATAGAGTGAAGAAGAAAAAATAATACAAAACATACAAAACAAAACATTTTGATCGAAGCATTACAAAGATATAGCGACGGCTAGAAGTGGAATGAAAATTATGTAATCAAATTTATATTAGGATTGTTGCACAAGTAACATTTTTGGGAAAAAAACCCATATAAAAAAAATTCTTCTTTTACAAAATCTTTAATATTGAAGATTATTGAATAAAAATATTATTGTAAAATGACTAAGAAAATATTACTTTATGCCACATGCTGCAGGATTACATATGTTATTTATCACTAAAACATTACCTTCACAACTCTATTTATAAATAATCTATACTACATAATATTATATGTATAATAAAGATATCAGAACAAAACTTTATAAACTGATAGATTAGTTAGACCACCTCGTAGATTAGATACACTCCGGTTGGTTCAAAGTATTTACCTTTTTACTTCACAACGACAACATTTCCGCTGCAGAAGCCAGTTTATTTATGTAACTTCATCTTCACCGAAGAAACGGAGAGAAAATAGAATTTCCCCTTTTAGAGCCTCAAAGAAAATCGTAATTCTGCTAGAGAAATACGTAAAGTGCATCGACGTAGAAATATTTATATTCATGCTACGAGTTTCTTTGAGCAATACTCAATATTTACAGGCTCTCCAAATAATAATTAAATGAGAACTTTTACATGATACTAATGGAGCGTATTATTGGGAAACTCTCTAATTAACCAGTTCAAGGAAAAGCTTTCATGTAAACGAAAATTCATTTTATTTTGTTTAACAAGGAAAAACGACGAATCAAATAGCTCCGAGCCAAAGTCTAATTACCTTGCGAAAGTGAATCAGTCTGTTAGGTACTTTTTGGCGAAACAAGCATTAGGTCATAAAATTAGGCAAGGAGGTTGAGTTTTTCAGGAAAACTTCTTTTTACCCCGGAAAAGCACGTGTGAAGCCACATAGTGAAGCTAATTCTATGATAAAATTACATAAATATAGAAGCGATAAACTGCAATGATTCCAAAGACTGCTTAGGTAAAGCTAAGAACAACAGAAAATTATATATCTACATATAAAGTGCTTGGGAAAATAAATCCAACAAACCCAAACTTTTTAGGACCTTCTGTCCGACACCAGACCAATATTGCACTTTCTCGGAACTCACTAAACTACTAAGACTAAAACTAAGCCTCGCTTTCTCTGTTTCACGGGATTCGAAACCGAACCCCTAAAAACAGACAGAGAAAACAATCAGAATGATTATGTGACTTTTGAAACTTTATAAGATATTTTAACCTTTATTTACAGGAAGAAATAGAGTCATCTCTACGGCTAGTGCACGCGGTGGCGTCTGGCGCGACGGGCGCCCTATGCGTGACCCACAAATATGGGAGGCTCAGGGCTCCGCTGCACACTGCCCGGTGGGACACTGCTAGAGCTCAGGCGGACCTCGCTGCCAACTTCTTACACCAGCTGGGCTTGGAAAATGATGGTAAGTTTGCTTTTAGAGTTATAAAGTCACTTTTTTGGGGCTTTTGTGCAAAGCGGAAGATTGTAGAAACTCTACCCTAAACTGACGAAGATCCAATGTATAGATATTTATGACGGAATCATCCTGTTATTGACCTGGAGCGTTTGTTCTTAATAATGGAATAATATGGGCGCAACTTAGACTAAAATCCAATTTTACCGTTGCAATTGAACGCGTTTAATATAAGATGAACTCAGTTTAGCGCTTATAACGAGTTCAGGGAATTTTACCGGCATAAAGTTGATCCGTTTCAAGAGCTATCACTTCACATTATAATAGGTGTTACGAATGAAAACTCGATCAAGATGAACTTTTGGTGATTTTAGTTTTGACAGAATAAGTATTGAAAATAACAAGTTGCGCTATGACTTTTTTAATGGGTTATGGGCAAACATTTTTTACCTAATAACTCATTAGGGTAATCAGACCTTTTCATGAGCACTTTAATTTAAGGCACCACATTCCTCATCATTAAGAATAATTAAGATAATATAATTTAATATCTCGATAAGGAAAGAGACGTATGTGACATTTTGCGAACTTTCTCGGACTTGTCGAAATAAGTGTGGGTACATACGAGTACATTCTAATAATACCTTACCAAACACCAACTCACAAGCATACCTACCTATCTATTATGACCTAGGTACCCAACAAGCGTTCTTATAATCGCCTTTATGAGGAGAGTACCCAGCTAGGTATCTAATTGAAAATTACCCAAGCAAGATTGCGCCAGCTTAACCATGTGTGGGATATAAAATTTAAAAGTTTTAAGACTCGTTTTATACGTACACTGAAGGAAGTTTATGTCGCTGGTAAAATAAAACTTCTAGTTCTTAAAATAAAGTTCTTTACGTACCTATTTCTTTTGCAGTTTTATGCAGCGTTCGTCTCTGAAACTTTAAATCTTCCGTTTCGTATGAAAATGAATTATAAATACTTAATTAGTTTCAAAGTTCTTGGGAACTTTGCTGAGTTCAGTCACAAGTAACCATCGGTTTTTATGGGCAAATAAAAAGCTCAGCACAGGCTTTGAGATCGCTTCGTATATTGGATCGCTGAACTTCGATATTATAAAACTTGTCAGTTTTCATCTAATTTCAAACTTGCGATTAAGAAAATATATTTTCCAAGTGTCTTTTATATGGCTTCCTGAAACTTTCTTAAATCTTCTCAATTTCTTCTTTCTTCTCAATTTTTGTCCGCTTTAAGACCGATTTAATAGCTTTTATTGCTAAATAGAACAACAGCCATATTACCGAATATTATCGATTTGCATAACTTATTTACATTATTTTTGACTGTTATTTGTTTATTATAAATATTTGCATCACATCGAAAAATTATACCTACTACTCGAATAGAATAACGACGCAGCTTACAACTTAATTTCGAGACCTATCGAATATATCCTTACTTGCTTAGTTTCTACCCAATTGATATCCAGCATTGTTTTTCCAACCCAGATAATATTACACTGTCTTCACAGATGTCCTCATGGCTGTATCCCAAGGCCTAGTGATGGGGGCAATGCCATCAGAGCGCGCAGTGGGCGCCAGAGCGTTGGCCCTGCGATCAGACGGTGCAGTGAACAGCGCGGTCGCTTGGGAGCGGTATGGCACCGGCGAACCCGTTGCCGTGGTCTCTCCTCAGCTGGATAAACCACCAGACCCTGAGTACCCGTGGTAAGAACTGTAAGGTTTGATGTGGATAGCTATGCATTCAGCTAACTGCGCTGACTTGAGAGCAACATGGCACTAGCTCTCGATCCTGTTGTCTCTTCTCATCTGGATAAACCGCCAGACCCTGAATACCCGTGGTAAGAACTGTAAGGCTTGATGTGGATAGCTATGCGGTTTGGTGGAGCAGGCAGCTAATTGCGCTATGACTTGAGAGCAACATGGCTCTAGCGAACTCGTCGCTTGCGTCTGTATAAATTCCCGGACCCTGTGTTGAAAAGAAAGAAGATTATAAAACGGTCTAACGCGATTAAGGTTGACAAGACGAAATTGCTTTAAGCAATAAGGTCTCTAAATCTAGTCCATCTAACCATCCATCAGAATAACCTGTTTTTTCCCTTTTCCTTTGCAATAGTCTCTACACCTGGCGGATATCATCTTCACGTGTATCATATTTTCAAACAAAGATAAGATAACATGTGTATGTGTAGCCCTCGCCTTTAAAATTAACTCTCATAAAGGGCCTCTGTGCTGTTTGCTACCTTTACGGCCATACACATGCCTCCCAAAGGACCGGGTCACTAATGGCCGTGATCATGGGAATGAGATACAATAATAATAATAATAATAATAAAGGACCGGCTCGCTATAATGACCTGTGATTATGGAATTTGATATAATCAAATACTTACAAAATTTAAATTACTTTTAAGGTATGTATCAGCCCACGAAAGCGACACGCTTCGCTCGCCAAAGTTCATGTCATCGCCTCCCGGAGCTACCATGGAAGGCTGGTGGACCTACCCTTACTACAGCTGTGAAGCGGAACGATGGCTCCTGTCCTACACAGTGCCTGTTACTACGATTCGTGGGTATGTGTTGTCAGTCAGTGAGAGTTATCAGTCCGATGAAACTAAAAAAAAGAGTCTGGCGATACATGTCAAAAAGCGTTTGTTCCATACATTCAAAAACACAAATAGTCCATTGATAGTCGAATACGCCTACTATCGACGATTTCATCAGACGAGAAATCGGACATAACGTATCGCCGCCCAGAGGTACAAGGTTTAAGCCTTCCCAAAGCTCTAAGAGCACCTGGATCTACAAACTTTTAATTAGATCACTAGCTCTTCCTTATCGCGAACCTATTAGTGAATACCTCTAACTACGGAACTATTAATACGGCTCACTGTGCTCGCCATGATGTCATTAGTGACAATACAAAGGAAAATATCATATACCTAGGTATTTATTTGTTATACCTACAACTGACCATACATACCACAATGTTAATGAATGACATACAATTTATGTTAAGGTAGGCCCCTATATTAAGAATAAGTTCTATTTGAGTTAAAGTTCAAATAAAAAATAAATGACAAAAAACTGAACTAACATTTTTTTATTCATTGGTCTCTACGCTCAAATTAATTATTATTATTACCTACAAGGTATGTACATACTTCGTTTAATTCAGTTTACACCTAATTTTTTTTAGAATAAATCTATCTATTGGCTGCATTATTGGCTAACATTAATAGACACACATAAGAAAAAACCTTCAATATAAAAAATATATTAACTGGCGAGACGAGACCCGTCTCGATCGTAAGTTAAGTATACTAAACTTAAGTGGTTGGTGTACTTCGAACAAGCTTCTCATTTAGTTATCGAATAAAGTTTCAAACTGTTGTAAAGTTATTTTAAAAGAGGGAATAGTGACTTTTACTTTTTTAAAGTTACGGAGACGCTGTGAAAGCTTTTATTGCAAATCTTAACTTTGTCTGGAATGAAGTTACTTGCACAAAACTTTGCGACCTACGAAGCTTTTTATTTCTTATGATACCTAGCAGGTACTTTATAGATGTAATTATTATTATTTACTTTACCTTCTTATTTACCTCACTTCAGTAACTAATAAGATGGATAAGAAAGGTACCTAGGTCATCAATAAAATCTAGTATTAGGTAGGCCTAAAAAATATATTTTTTCTAAATTATTTCACGAAAATAATGATTTGTTTTCAGGTTAAAGGGCGTTGTTTCGCTGGACATAGACATATCGAACTTAGAGATAAACCAGTGTGAGATTTACACAGAGTTCGAGAGCGGGAACCAAATATTTTCCTTCCGCGGAACACACAAATGCCCCAACGAAACTACTTACGTAAGTTTTATTTACTTATTGAATACGTTCCTTTGTAATCATTTTTAAAGGGCAAAAAAGCCTTTAATAGCAATAAAAATTACAATTTTCTAACTAAATTAAAGCCAGTATTTACAATTGAAACAATTAAGCTAACTGTAGACAACAGTCTACAGGTAGCTCAACTGATACATATCAATACCAGCTGGAAGTGTACCCAAGACGATAATCATTGCCTTTGAAAAGATAATTGTCTAGCATTACATTACTTTTTGACTCTCGGGTCGAGTCATATGCAATCGACTCGGCTGAACATTAGGTATTTTATTTTGTTTTGATGTTTTCAGTGCGACTATAAGCCGAATCGCGAAATGGGTGCACGTTTATCGGGATGGGCACGCGGCTCATACATTTGTAGATGCCGCATGGGATACTACTCGATACAGCACCCTGAGGGTTTCAATGGATCTCTTGTTGAAAGTAAGTAACCCCAATGTTGGTAAAATTCACAAACAAGCATCCGTCCGCTTTTGAATTTTAATAATAAACCGGAAGTGCTTGTTTAGTACCCGATTCGCCATCGGAGTTTACTTAACAAGAAAGTATATCAATAATTTTTACTGGCAGCATTTTTATATCATTCATTCTCATATAGAATTGGCATTCATTCATTCATTCGTTGATTATGAAAAAATTAAAAAGTTTGTTTTGTTTTGTATAATTTTTTAGTCAAAAACAAAACAAGATAAAGATTGCTTTTCTTTTGTTTCTCTTCAGAATTACAAGAAAAGATGGTACTACAAATTGGTTACCTTTCGCTTATGTTTATTACAAAAATATAGATTACATCCACAAAAAATTACAATTGAATGCTGTAGGCTCAAACAAATTTTATTAGTTTTTTAATTGGTCTGAGGCTGTAGATAAGTAGGTAATCAAATCTCTGGGGTGCCCCATAGTCTAAATCTAAGAGGAAACGGCAGATAAGCCCCAAGACAAGCAGTGGAGACTGGAGCCTCAAGTACAAGGTCTGCTTAAATTTTCCAGTTGCCTACCAAGAATTCGAGGAGAATGGCGTGGACAACTGGAACGAGCCGTACGAGTGCCTCAAATGTCAACCGGGCTGCGAAACATGTCGCGGGCCGGAGCCCTGCCTTGCGACATACAACTGGCCATTTCGGTAAGCTCCTACTAGTCCTTGTCTCCTAGCAATAAAAATAAGCTCCATTTAGTCAAGTTAGATTGACTAGATTGGACACAATAGTTATAAACAGTGATTAAAATAAAAACAGAAAATTGAGAAACTCCCACTCACAACATACATGTTCATTCGACAACTTCTGTTCATAAAGTTTACAATGTTTTTTAACAAGTCTATTTCCATGTATTTTTTATTCTACATACGTTGTAATTTATTTACAGAATAAGTACCTCTTTTATTTACAGGATAACACTCTTTTATTCTACATACCTACTGTGTTTATTTTTTAACAGAATACCTAATCCTTTCTATTACAGGATAACACTCCTAGTAATATCAGTGACCTGTGCTATACTCACAGTCTGCCTGTCATGTTACACAAGACATCATCGGAGAGTGAAAGTCTTCCGAGTCGCTAGCCCAGTATTCCTCTCCATAACACTATGTGGATGTGTTATTATGTACATGGAGGTATGTCTGTCATTTTTTACTTGCCAACTATTATAAATAACCTAAAATGGAATGTATTCAAGAGGTCAACAACACTATGGTAAATCAAATTTCCTGTAAAATACCTCTTGCTGATTCACTCAGTTTTAATAAAACATGCAATTCTCGTAGATAGCATTGGTCTATATTGTACACTTGTTGAAAGCATCACTCTAGACAGCAATAGCAGACCCTTGCTAGATAAGGCAAAAGATTACACAACAACATCAAATGCATTTAAAGTTCATTCTTTCTCTCAATAAAATGCATTGTGTGACATTTTCTTCTTTTCTAGCCAAGACAAAATATTGTTAAATTGTTCATAATACTGGGGGGCTGTGTGGAAAATGTGAGACTGCTTACTTCACAAAACACAAACCTCTTTATTTGAGCGCCCTATTAAACAAATCTTCTACTCGTCAAACCATTGAAATATATTAAAACAGTATTAATATTTTTCAGATGGCAGCCATATTTCCAGTGCTAGACAGATATTTCTGTATTGCTACTAAGTGGACTCGACACATGGGTTTCTGTGTCACATACACTGCCTTACTTATGAAGACATGGAGGTAATTTAAACTACACTTTACACTACTACAACTAATTTATCTGTTTATTCTGCTTGTTAGGGAACTCATGCACAAAACACTCCCAAGCATGATGTGAGCATATATAACTTAGAATAAACTGATCTGAATTTAAATCTAAACTATCAGAATCTGATCCCTCCATAAAATATAGCATCATGAGCAAAAATGAGTATGTGTACTTTGAATACCTACCAGAATATTATTTTGGTCAGTAGGTACTGACTTTTTTTTTTTTTTTTTTTTCGAATGGACTTTAATGCTGTTGACCGCAGATGGCCGCGTTACCGGACTTTAGTAGGTACTGACATATTGATGTCACATTAATAAGTAAATAATTCTGGACAACCCATATGGACATCATCTAGCCCCAAGCTAAGCAGGGCTTGTGTAATGGGTACTAGGTGACTGATATACTTAATAAAATATGTATATTAGGTACATCGATATTTTTTATTAAACATAGAAAATAACCAGAACACACAATTACCAAAAATCGGTAGATTGTGCATACATTTATTATACAATAATTTCTGGCCCCAGATAATTATCTGTGTACTATTAATACATTCTTCTTGTACACTTTAACTATATTATAATTTATTTAAAGAATAGTTCACACCTTAGTAATTTGATTTTGTGTTACTAAATCAGTCTTTCTCTTCCAGAGTATCGTTAACATACCGCGTCAAATCAGCACATAAACTGAAGCTGACAGACAAACAGCTTCTGCAGTGGATGGCACCAATACTCCTCATCATGTTGGTGTATCTTGGGACATGGACCCTCTCAGCTCCACCTGATGCTGAAATTGTAAGAATATTTTCTGTCATATTGAAATTAAAGATAGTAAAGAATCATCAACTTTTGATGCACTTATTGGATGCAGTTACAGCTAGCACATATAAAAAGACAAATCATAACAATTCTATATTGTCTCGACCCTCGTGACGTTACACCAGGGATAGTCTCACGTCACGAGCTGTCACGTCTTGACCAGAGGGATCTATAGACCAGATAGATCCCTCTGGTCAAGACGTGACAGCTCTGAAAATCAGCGCTGGGTGGGCACATCTGTGTACACCCAGTATAATGCTGAGTGAAGTCCATATTTATCTTAGTCACTGCAATAAATAACCAATGTACCCTAGCTTACTTAACATAGTTTTAAGATACTGTGTATATTTTCTTGTTTCTTTCGAGTATTAATATAGTATATGTGATTCAGGTAACAATATTTATTATAACAACTGGTTAAAATGTTGAGTTGACTGTACATAATCCATTTCTCCTTTCAGATAACTGACAATCTAGGATTGAAGTTCAAACAATGCACATATAATTGGTGGGATCACAGTTTGGCAATTGGTAAGAATCATAAAGAATTCTGTCTAAAGTATCACAGGAGTAATTTAGCTTCGTGGCTATCAGATAAGATTTTTTTTTAGATGGGAATAATATTATTGTTTACCCTTACATAAAAATTTAGTGAATGTAAGAACAACATTCAAATATCTGACAGGTTATCAGCATTACCTAGCCATACATTACAGCAGGGCAATGTAGCTACCGTCTTATTGACCCCTATGATTTGTATTGCTTTAGATATCTCCATTGCATTAGCTCAAGCATTTCTATACTAATATTATAAAGAGGAAAGATTTGATTGTTTGTTTGTTTGTATGTTTGTTTGTTTGTTTGAATTGAATAGGCTCCGAAACTACTGGACCGAGTTAAAAAATTCTTTCACCATTAGAATCCTTAATTTTCCGTGATGAACATAGGCTATATAATATTTTCAAAAAAGTTAGGGATCCGCATGAAAAATTCAATAATTGAACCGTGGCGTGGGCTGTATATTCAACCTCTTTTTCTATTATGGCGCGTCAGAATAGAAAAAGAGGTTGTATAGCGCACGGTGCTTGCTTTTTCTCTACGGCCAGTGTCAGTTTTGGAATGTCGAGTCAATGTCAAAAACCCCAATGCTGTTAAAAAAAGTAAAGATCCGTATGAAAACTGTGAAACCCATCGTTATAGTGTGTATAATTTCTGAAATTTTTGTTTAATACCCGTGCGAAGCCGGGGCGGGCCGCTAGTCAGTTAATAAAACTTAATTGTAACAAATTATTCTTTATTGTTCTAATTTTACATTCAACAATTCAGTTCAATTCAATTCAATTCATAATGTATGAATGTTTCAGGTGAGATCCTATTCTTGCTGTGGGGAGTTCGCGTATGCTACCGCGTGCGTCACGCCGAGAGCTTGTACAACGAGGCGCGGCTCATCTCCTACGCCATCTACAATATATTCACGGTCAACTCCGTTATGATAGCCTTCCAGTGAGTTCATTTCAATATTACTTAGTTATTAGTAGCATAAGTCAACGTTACAATATCAGCGTGCGTCACGCCGAGAGTTTGTACAACGAGGCGCAACTCATCTCGTATGCAATCTACAATATATTCACGGTCAACTCCGTTATGATAGCCTTCCAGTGAGTTCATTTCAATATTACTTAGTTATTAGTAGCATAAGTCAATGTTACAATATCCGCGTGCGTCACGCCGAGAGTTTGTACAACGAGGCGCAACTCATCTCGTATGCAATCTACAATATATTCACGGTCAACTCCGTTATGATAGCCTTCCAGTGAGTTGATTCTAATACGACTTAGTTATTAGTAGCTTGCGATATAATTTTCAAAATTGGTCCATACTAATTCTGCAATCGCGATATTATTATATTGATGTTGCATACTAAAATTGTATTTCCATTCCAGTTTGCTGATTCTACCGCGAGCGGGGCCAGACATGAAATACCTTCTTGGATTCATAAGAACCCAGTTATCAACCACAACCACGGTGCTATTAGTTTTTGGGCCAAAGGTAAGCTTTTATTTCTACGCTTTGAAAGGTACAAACAGTAGAGATTATTTATAAATATGAGCTAAAACTCAGCAAGACTAAGTGCTTCTTAAACACGCCTCTTGATCATGAATATTTCTCTGAACGCATTATTAATGTAAATTGTACAAGATCTGCCGTGTGGTGCCGGCATAGAACTTCACCACCCCAACTCTTCCCGTGGGTGTCGTAAGAGGCGACTAAGGGAAACACAGCAGGGGGCGGGCAGCAGCGCCCTCTGCAGAACAATTCCACCGAACTGCGATCCCCTACCCGCATGCCCAGCGTGGGGATTATGAGCACTAACCCCCAAATGATGAATAACGCCACCTACGAGTATAGCGCTCATAGGGGAGGCCTATGTCCAGCAGTGGACTATATAGGCTGATGTTGTTGTTGTTGTTGTACAAGATCTATCTAGAGGTATATTCATCGTACAAGAGCTTTCGTCGGCGACAGTACAACAAACATGGCAACAGTACAAACTCGTCGAAAGTATTAGCCGAGCGCTCCTCTCTGTAATGAATGTATCATGCACAAAATTTAGTCATTTATGTAAATTTTTAAGAAAATCTACTTTCGGAACCTATTTACTTCAAACAAACAATCAATTCTTTCCTCTTTATAATATTAGTAAGGGAACCGAGAGAAGACGATAGCCTTCCGACTTCGAAGACGAGTGCATGTACACACTCGTTCGCTCTATCTCAGGGTGTCTATGCCGCCTTGGGAATGTCAGATGAATTTGAACTTTATTTCCAGGTGCTACGCGTAGTGCGAGGCACCGGCGATACGTGGGACAGCCGCGCGAGAGCTCGAGGCGTACCCGCTTCGTCCTCGTTAAACGGCATCGGACTCGTGCCGGACGAACCGCCGGATCTATACCAGGAGAATGAGGAGTTGAAGGTATTATAAATAAATAATGCTAAAGCCACACAGCATCTTCTAACCCTAAGTTATGGCTGGTTAATGTACTCAATAGAATAAGCTACATAAAACAAAAGTTAAACAAGTACGACAAGTGCGAGTGTAACTCGCGCGCCGAGGGTTTTGAACTTTTGTCGTTTAGGTAGGTACGTATATTGACGACCTGTTAGCGCGGTGGGCTTACAACGCAGGAGGTTGCGGTTTGATTCCCGCCTCGGGACTAATATTTGTAAGATCTGCAGATTATTTGTTCGAGTGTTCTAGTCCTTTTCTACGTACACAAAAATAAATCATCTAATGTGATACTTATACAGTGGTGGTCACATAATTAAAGACACTGGAAGCATATTGAAATAACTAAGCTATTCCTCTGTATATATTTTATCAGACTGCCATTGTAACTTGCTGCACTATTAATTTGTATTTGTGTTGTTATTGTGTAATGTTAAAACGAAACATTTACAACAAAACTTGCCTTTTACTCTGTAAAACTTAAAAGTAAGCAGTGTAAGTAAAATATAAGATAAGTAAGATCTGGCCATATAATTAAAGACGCTACATTGCGTAACAAGATTTTTTTTAAAATAGAGTAATCATTGAAATTATCTTAGTACGTAGGATTTCTAACACATTTTTATAAAGCATTCCGATGCGTATCAATACTTGGTCGCATGTCCTTTTGCAGCAATAACAGCACGACATCTCTTAGCCATGGAAGCGATCAATTTTGTACAAGCTTGTACCGGAATTTGTTCCCACGCTTCTGTAAAAGCTGTGTAAAGTTGATCGACGTTTGATGTACGCTTTGCCGCCACTGTCTTCTTCACCTGGTACCACAAGTTTTCGATTGGATTTAAATCCGGACTGTACGGGGGCCAATCCAAAACTGTCACAAACTGGTTCCTTAAGAAATCTTTTACTACTTTTGCGGTGTGTTTCGGATCATTATCCTGTTGAAAAGTCCAAATGACTGGTAAATTTTGCTCAGCATAGGGCAGCATGGTTTCTTCTAAAATATTTTTGTACTGGTATTTATCCATATTGCCTTCTATCTTCCTGACAGGTCCGACACCAAGTCCTGAAAAACAGCCCCAAACTTTGATATTTCCCCCTCCATGTTTCACTACTTTCTTGGTATACTTCGGATCCATTTCTTTGTTCGGGGGGCGTCTAACATATTGTTTTCCGTCAGAATTAATCATATTAATTTTTGTTTCATCCGAAAAAAGCACATTTTTCCAGTCTCGTTCAGTCCAGTGTTCATATTTTTTAGCAAACGCTAACCTTGCCTTAACATTTTGCTTTTTCAAAAGTGGCACCTTCCTAGACACTCTTCCGTACAAGTTTGCCTCACATAGTCTCCGTCTAATTGTCCTTGCAGACACACCCGTCGACCCTCCTGCCCCATATATTTCCGAGCGGATCAGTTCTGATCCTTTGAAAGGTACCTTTTTTGCCAACAACACCATCTTAGTCTTCCCGCGGAGTGGTTTTTCTAGGTCTCGGTTTTCTGGATATGTTTTCGGTCGTATTGAACTTCTTGAAATGCTTTATAGCATTCATAACCATGTCCTTAGAACAGCTCAAATGGTTTGCGATTTTTCTGTATGACCAACCTTTGCTATGGAAGTTCAAGATTATCTTTCTAGTAGACGAATCGCAACTCTTGTTTTTTCCCATATCGTTTGGTATAAAACGTATTAATTTGAATACAAAAACTAAAATATTATAGTTAATGTCGACGTTTCCTGCAAATACGCGGCAAAACAATGAAAAACCGAATGTAGTTCTTTTTTCTTTTTTTAAATTCAGAACACAGCGTTCACTGTCTTTAATTAGCTGGCCAGCTACAGGTACGTTAAAAAAGTTTGTATTAGATTCGGATAGTGAGCAGTATCTAAACTACTAAGCAACACAACTTTTTTTGTCCCCCATTTTAAGAATACAACGTCATGTATGATTTAGTAACAATTACATTATATTCAATACCTACTTTGGCTAATGGTAGTGCCAAAATCAAGTTTATTGTGATCAATTACGGGGTGTCTCTAATTATGTGTCCACCACTGTATATACTTTATTAAGTATAACAGATATCGTAGTAGTACGAATTACACAAGCTTGCTTAGCTTGTCGCTAAATGATGTTGTGTGGATTATCCAGGATACATTACTCTTCTCATATTTTTTGGAGCACGGTGGAATTCATGAATTCAATAATCTTATTATCTAAATATTCTTCGAGCGCAGTGGAATACATTGGGTATGGACTTTAAAATTTTGAGAACAACGGTTTCGTGGCGCTGTGGAACCCTACTATTACAGTTACTACAGAGATTAGTGGGTAGGTAAGTGGGTTGGTACCTACAATTATTTTTTCGACTTTTTTCTACGTATTTCACTAAGTATGAAACTTAGATGATTTTTAAAACCTGTTTTGAATTGTAGAAATCCATACCTTTGATTTGATATTGCTCTCAATGAAATAGACCCCATTGTATGAAAATTAGTTTTTTGACCATATTTCGAAAAGTATTGTTTTTACAGACTTCTCTATATTTTTCCTGTAAAATATAGACCTATATCTATAAACGCTTAGTACATTTTATATAGATCACTCTGCTATCTTCGGAGATAGAGGGGGGGGAACGGTCAAATTTTCGACCTTTTTCAAAATATTTCGAAAAGTATAAAACCTATCGAAATTTCAAAAACTGCATTAAAATGTACAAACTGATACCTTTCATTTGATACCCAACTCGGTGGGGTAGTCACCCCTTTAGAAATTTTTCCCGCCCTTTTTTGACCATATTTCAAAAAGTATTATTTTTACAGATTTCTCTATATTTTTCCTGTAAAATATAGATTAATACCTACAAAAACTTAGTACATATCAAATCGATCGTTCTGCAATCTTCGGAGATAGAGGGGGGGTACCGGTCAATTTTTCGACCTTTTTCAAAATATATCAAAAAGAATAAAATCTATCGAAATTTCAAAAACTGCATTGGAATGTACAAACCAATACCTTTCATTTGATACCCAACTCGGGGGGGTAGTCACCCCTTTAGAAATTTTTCCCGCCCTTTTTTGACCATATTTCAAAAAGTATTATTTTTTCAGACTTCTCTATATTTTTCCTATAAAATATAGATCAATACCTACAAACACTTGGTACATATCACGTCGATCGCTCTGCAATCTTCGGAGATAGGGGGGGGGGAACGGTCATTTTTTTGACCATTTTCAAAATATTTTAAAAAGTATGAAATCTACCGAAATTTCAAAAACTATTTTGAAATCTACAAACGAGTACCTTTCATTTGATACCACTTTCGACTTTGTACGTTCCATTTAAAATTTCGATTTCAAAATTTGTATGGAAAATCTTCATTTTGATTTTTCATTTATTTTCATTTATTTTTCTATAAATATGTGCGGGCGCACAAAATGTATTATTATTTCAAATTTCAAGTCAATAGCTGCAGTAGTTTCTGAGATATTAAGGATTCAAAACACAAAACAGACCCAAAGCGATTTCATAAGGGTTTTGCAACCGATGGCAAAACCCTAAAAAGAATAATGCTGGACAATCCACACACTTTATTTATTTATTTATTCAACAAAATCAATAGCCGTTAATCTTAACAGTTCAAACCTTAATAATCTAAGTTACGGTTAATAAAAGACTAACTTTTTATTAAAATAATAATTATAATCTAGACAAATAAATAAATAATGCTAAACAATCCACACAGAATCATCTAGTCTCAAGCTAAGCAGAGCTTGTGTTTTGGGCACTAGGTAACTGATGTACAAAATTAAGATCAGTTAATGGCTGGTTTATGAATGTTAGGATATTGGCTTGATGACTGATATATTATGTACTTAATACATACGTTACTTAGAAAATATTAAAAATAAGAATAATGTTGGACAATCCACACAGTATCATTTATTTATTTATTGTTTCAACAAAGTTAAAAGCCCGTTTTAAACCTTAATAATCTAATGCTGAACAATCCACACACCATCATTTATCCGCAAGTTAAGCAGACCTTGGGTAATGGGTACTAGATGACTGATATACATTATTATTATATCGTTTTTTTTTTGTATATATAGATGACGAATAGAACACCCGGAACAAATATCTATAATTCATACAAACAAAGATCGAAACAAAATGAGTCGACGAGTTTGTCACAGTGTGCATGTTAACCAAACTGGGTGCCACAGGATGCCAATTAGCCAGCACCTTATTGTCCCTTATTGAATGAATGAATTAATGAACACTTTATTGACATTCATGGCCGTAGGGAGGGGGGGGGGGTTTGGGGGTTCAAACCCCCCCCCCGAAATGTTGAGGCACCGTTAAAAATCAAACTTGAATAGGTAAAATTTTCTCGGATTACGTACTCACGTGGAAAGTGCGGCTAACTTTAAATAGCTATTCTCTCTTAAAAACACAAAAATTTTTTCGTCTCATTTCGTCTCCGATTAACAACAGCGCGCTCTGAGTCGTCGGAGGCGGACGGGGCGCGCTCGCGCACCATGCCATGCGATTCCTACTGTGTATCTACATACATTGTACTGTATGTAAGCACTTAAACATTTCTTTAAATTATTATCTTTTGAAAACTCAAACTTTTTTTCGACAAAATTCGTCTACATTTTAAATGAGCTGGGTGCACGCATCGCATTCATTTACCGATTCCAGCTAGGCAGGCAGATCACGACATTACTTTTAATTTTATAAATCAACTAGCGGCCCGCCCCGGCTTCGCACGGGTATTAAACAAAAATTTCAGAAATTATACACACTGACACAATGTGTTTCACAGTTTTCATACGGATCCCTTACTTTTTCTAACAGCATTGGGATTTTTGACATTGACTCGACACTCCATAACTTACACTGGCCGTAGAGAAAAAGCAAGCACCGTGCGCTATTAAACCTCTTTTTCTATTCTGACGTGCCATAATATAAAAAGAGGTTGAATATTCAGCGCAGGGTTCAATTATCGAATTTTTCATACGGATCCCTAACTTTTTTGAAAATATTATATAGCCTATGTTCATCACGGACAATTTAGGATTCTAATGGTGAAAGAATTTTTCAAATCGGTCCAGTAGTTTCGGAGCCTATTCAATTCAAACAAACAAACAAACATACAAACAAACAAACAATCAAATCTTTCCTCTTTATAATATTAGTATAGATAGACCTATTTTGTTGTCGTTCCGTAATTGAATTGCTTTCTCCGTTTACTCTCATGTATTTATTTATAACATACTTTTCTAAACTATTTAATAACAAAAACATGAAAAGGTCACAAAAAATTTCGCGGCTCGCTCCGCTCGCCGTTAATTTGGAATTATTCTAAACTTTTTAACAACCTTGCGAAAATGCCACAATTTCTCAAAAATTTTCAGCGGCCGCAAACACAACAAAATATCGGCGGTCACTCCACTCACTGTTATAATTTTGGCTCTAAAAGTTTCAGGGTTCGCTAATCTTTTGTCACTCTTGATTTTATTTTAAAGATCATCCGAAAGGTCGCACAAAAAATTGCGGCTCGCTTCGCACGCCGTTAATTCTGTAGCCTTTTGGCCATTTTTATCAGCCTGCCGAAAATATGTAAAAAAATTACGGCTCGCTTCGCTCACCGTTCATTCTGTATGCCTTTCGGTCAGTTTTATCAGCCTGCCGAAAATATGTAAAAAATTTGGCGGCTCGCTTCGCTCGCCGATCATTATATAGCTATTTAGTCATTTTTATCAGCCTGCCGAAAATATGTAAAAAAATTGGTGGCTGGCTTCGCTCGCCATTCTCTCATAATAATGTGAATTATTATACCAATAATACTACTAACTAATACTACTAACTTTTTTGTCACCCGAAAATGACACTCGAAGTTATTTATTTTTTGTATTTCTCACATTTTTTTCTTTGTTGCTGGCATACCAATCTCTAACCTCCAAAATGACCATCGCAGTTTTTAAAATATTTGGGGTTAGCTGTCACACTTTTGCCTACTTTTTTACAAAACATCGAAAAAATCTGAAAAAATTCGCGGCTCGCTCCGCTCGCCGTTACCAATGGTTATTATTTTTATATAGTTTTTTTTTTGGAAGGTGCTTGGTTGAAAACCACTCCGGGTACTAGCATAAGTACCTACATATATAAAGATGTTGCATGTTGTCTCGGACGGGTCTAAGGCTCAACCCCCCCCGAATAGTATTTCTGGCTACGGCCCTGTTGACATTTACTAGAAAAAACATTTATATAAATTGAATTAAAAAACGTACAATAGGCGGCCTTATTGCACCTGTCCTCCATAACTCAATTCTCATCTTAATTTCACTAGAATTGAAATCCAAACGAAAGCCGAATATACTAAAACATACACACATCTTTTCCAGGAGGAAGTACAAAAGTTAGCTGCTCAAATCGAGTTCATGAAGATAGTTCAAATGGAGATGCATAATCGACACCTGCGACCGCGGCCGGGCGGTTACTTCACGGCGCCGATCAACTCTACCAGCCCGCCCACGCATACCACCACAGCAACTGTCTCTGTAAGTAGCCGTAACAAATACTAAGCTTGACCAACCTAGTTCTTATTAGAATAGCAACAAGTTTTGTAGCAAGGTCCGCCTGACTTCGCGGCGGGTATTTAACAAATATTTCAAAAATTATATCTTGTAATGTATAATTTAACATTTCATACGGATCCCTTACTTTTTGAAAATATTCTATAGTTTCCATCAGGGATAATGTAAGTTTCCAATGGTTAAAGAATTTTTAATCCAGTTTTGGAGCTTATTAAATTTATAGATATAAAATACCAAAAAACATATTAGGTACTCTACGATACTGATATTATAAACGCGAAAGTTTGTACGTATGGATGGAAGTTCGTTACTTTTTCACGCAAAAACTACTAAACGGATTTTGATGAAACTTGGTACATAGAAAATTTATGATGGCCACTTTTTATCCCGGGAGTTATGCGTGTGAAACCGCTTGAAACCAGCTAGTAATAAACATAAGACAACTGCTGCCCTTCCATAGAAGGTATACATTATAGTAACTTTTTTCCCAGGACAGCACAGAATGGAGCGGCCCCGTCTGACTGGTAGCCCTCAGCGACAACGGGTGGTCGTGGCCGGGCCCCGCCGCTAAGAAGGTGGTGACCTCGGTCGACCCGCGCCCGCCGGCATTCGTCTGATCACTCATGTACTCATATTGTTGTGTTGCGAGTACGAACTAGAACAGAGACTGGCCATTTTCTTAGACAACACTCTTTGCTGAAGCGGTTCGAAGATTTTTGTTCGAAACTGGCTTAGTGCCGCCGCCATTTTGTTTTATTTTTCAAAATAGCGGCGCACGATAATACTACATAGATAGATTAGGAATTTTTATACAAACAACAAAATATATGGTCACTATAGTCCTAAAGACATTTCAGGATTATCTACATAAAAGATCGAAGTTGAATCTATTATTTTTATATAAGATCATGGAAACTATTTCAGAAGAATATTGTGCGTAAGAAACATTTAACAAATGACTTTTTTAATAAGGATTGGTCTTTTTTCACTTTAGGAATATGGTGACCATAGCTTTTTTTAGTTTATTTAATTGCCTCCAAGATATTTATGTGGAAATGATAGTGCGCCGCCATTTCGAAAAATTCTAAATGGCGGCCGGTTAACTAAGTCGAAGTCTTCGAACCCTTTGAATTCGAGAAAAGACAGATTGTCAGTCTCATAATATTTAACACATTCAGGTGTTGGAATTGTTCAGGTGTTCAATGTTGGACTAAAAGCCGAGTATACAAGGTATCTATTTCAGATGAAGACTATTACCAAATCCAAACCATAAGACCTCGAGAAAAGTACAGTTGTGGAAACAAAAACTGCATAGTTCCCTTTCCGTTCCAACACATTTTTTCAATAGAATTTACTAAAGTACTTGATCCAGTTTGGAGAAATGGGAAAATATTCACACAAGTAAACAATATCTTACCCTAAACGCGTATCTATACGCATTTGTACGTAAGTTCGCGGAGATCGAAAATCTAAGCAAACCGTCCCTGATCAATATGAAATGGCCAGACTCTTGTCTAGTTTTGTAAATCATGAATGAGCCGGTATTGGTTAATGCTTCTTGCTTTTCAACTGTTGTCGCTGATTTAAATAAGTTAGTGTTAGTATTATTTTGCACGCAATAGAAAAAGTATTTTAATTCTTGTTCAGCTTAATTTGTCGTTTGTTTTATGTATGCAACTTAAAAGTTAAGTTATATAAAGTTTTTTAACTTAGGCAATCAGAACAAATTATAATAACTATTCACGGGTGTTATCGTGAATATTTATTACAATTATGTTAATAGTTAATAGTTTTTTCTAATGGATCCTTAAATTTAGACTTTACTGCTTTTAAGAATAATTTGTGTCATCAGCACATTATTCCATCACTAAGATTTTCCTCTATCCTATAAAATAAATTTAACTCTTGCAAAACTATTTATATTAAATCCCATCCATAATCACATTAAAACCATCAATTACTGTTTATTATTGAGAAATAGGTGAATGATAGGCTTGATAAAGACTTAGCTCTACAAAGCTTGTAAGCTTAGGACTGAACGTCTTTTTGTCTAATCTGTGTTATATATTTACATTCCAATGTATTGTGCTCTTAGATTTAGGTATGTTAGATAAGATATTAGGATGTATTGTAACGATGTTACCATTGATCATGCTAGTCAGGTGTTGTAATTTCGGTATTTTTGTCAGTGTTTAAATATAAATCGCGGGCACATGGTGTTCCATTTAGGGCAATTATCTAACGTGTTACTAGTAATACTAGGTTGTTCATGGTCGCTCTGTAGAGTGAGGATGACGGTAAAAATGACGTGAAAAGGCAGACAATAAAATTTAATCTGCATCATTGGATATAAAACATAAATACTCTTTATAAAGCTGCCAAGTGCATGAAGTTATGCATGTAAGTAGTTCAATATTATCTGTGTAAAACATTATCCAATTGTTAGTCTAGTTTTATGTAATAAAATTGTAAATATGAATCAAATGAAGCATAAATTCTAAAATGTTGTACATAATTCATTAGTAAGTAATTATAATTTTGTTTTCTTTATCTGTGATAATGGTTACATTATTTATCAAATTATGAATGTTGTGTGATTGATATAAATTGGTGTATGAAGTATCAATATTGTTATATGAGTAAATTAAAAAAAAGAAATCCCTTAGGCTTAGAAAAGAAATCAATGTTAGTTTTTTCTTGTAAGTAACCAAACAAACAAAATAGTTGTTCATAAACCAATACCTATGTAAATAAGTATAATCCAGATTACAATTTGTTTATCTCTGAAGTAAATCATTGCATAGTTAAATAAAATCACCTGCAGTTAGGTAAGGTATGTGTTGTTAATAGAGCAAGCTATTAAGTGTTTAGTGAAATTTTTAAACAATTAATATTAACAATGGTTTTTATAGGTAACTTATTTTAGTACTAAAGAAATCTTGAATATTTGATATTTTCTGAACAGTATTAAGTTAAGGATTTTTTCTTTTATTCTTAAAAATGATTTTTAAACCTTTTTATTAAATTTCTAAATAATAGTGGTCAAAGGCTATTTTCATGTTCTTGTGCCAATGCATTTTTGTAATGTTATATCATGTTGTACTTAAAAAAATTTTGGAAAACTTATAAATATTGATGTTTTATATTAATTTTTATTGTAACTTACTCTGTAACTATATTTACAAATTGATGTTATAACATAGAATCGATGTTAACGTTAAATAAGTATTGTTATTATCTGATATTGGTTAGTAAATAAGAGCTGTAAGTTTTGTTTTTACTGTAATAAAAAAATACTGTTAATTTTATTCTTTCATTTATTAGGATCCACATTATTGTTAGCTAGGAAGTAAAGTAAAATATATTTATTATTTTATGTAGACCAGTTCATGCCACAGCACCAGTATTTCATGAAGACCATGCTATGTGCATTATGAAAACAAATAAATCAAAACATACTAATAAAGATTAAAAGACAAGAAAGTACTACGACTCATAAAACACTAATCACATAAGTCAGATAGTTTTAAAATAGATAGGGTTGGAAGAAATAATATTACCATACTAATATTATAAAAGCTTAAGTAATTCTGTTAGTATAGTGAGCGTCAAATTGATATGAGTGTCTAGAGCAGTCAAAATTGTCTGAAAACAAAAGCAATTTGATATACCCAGTTCAAATCATCATATTTTTGTTGTAAGCACCCAAAAAGTTCAAAATTATCTAAGTAAACAAATTATGTGCTTAAAAGTACCTCCAAAAATTATCGAACACATTTCAAATATCAACAATATTATAATTCGAACTGAATAATATCAAATTCCTTTTTTTGTGTATCAGTTAATTTTCATTACCCTAGACACTCGTATCAATTTGATGCTGACTGTATGTACTATTATTCTGTTACCTTGTAACACCTAAATGGTGTAACAATTCTTTGACAGGATGATAGATGGTATCCAGGCGCCATCCCCTTCCCTCGATACTATTATATCTTCCTGCCTAGTATCCGTACTTATGCTACTTCTACACCTGGGAACAGGGCAGAAGGTATTTTATTATTAGTACTAACAGCACCTACTTAAAGCACTATAATAAATTAAAATATTTCAGAAATGATCTCAACTAACAATGACTTTAAGACTGTGTTGATAACAATTTATAAGTTTGTTAACACCAATTGAGCTACATGGACATGACATCTACTTATGCAAGGTATTTTTCAGAAAATAAAAGAACTAGCGCTAACATTAGTTAAAGATTTATTTAATAGGCTTCATGGATTGTTCGAAGATCAGGTGGTTAAATTAGCAGACACCACCCATCACGCAAAAAGAGCCCACCTGTGGCCTAGTTACGGAAACCAGTCCAGAAAGAAGTAAGTATAGATTGTTCGACAAATATGAATTAGTTGATTTAAATGAAATATGACCAGCATAAAATTAAGCAAGAAAGTTCAATCATCAAACGGTTCACAATCTGTTTTCATTGTGTTGGCGCTAGCACACAAGAACATAGTCTCACTTAAAACTGATTTACAATTAAATTCAGAGTTCTTGCTCATTATATCAAATGTTTCCATATCCTTCTTGGCAGTCTCACAAACATTATCCACTGTAGATAATTCTTCCTCTTCAGCAGTAAGCAAAGCTTCCATCAGTGCACCTCTTTCTACCCGTTTCCGAAGGTCAGCCACTTCATCTTTCAGCTTCTCATATTCAGCATCGTATATCTGCTCTAACTGGCACTCGTCGCCAGGTAGTAGGACATTTGAAGGCACGTTTAGTATTTTCTCGATTTCTTTGTCGACAATGTCCAAAGAAGGCCCAGCTCGCTCGCAGTATAAACGAATTAACTTGTCACATGATTTTGTTAGCGTAGCTTTGTCTGTCTCATTGAGGTCCAGAGATTGTTGAAGACACGATTCCATGTCCTTGACTCCGTTCGTTATTTTCTGCTCAACCATTTGTCTTACGGCGATTTTGAGACGCTGTGCACCAAAACCGAAATGTTGGGTTTCGTACTCCTCTTCGCTGCCACCTGTCCAATGAATATGTTTTATCATTTTGATAAAATATCAATAACTAAAAACTGAAACAAAATTTGTGTAAATTCCGGGTTTGTTCGCTGATTGACTTGACTGTAACGTTGAGCTATTTTGTTTTGTTGGTAATTAAACGGTCGGCAAACTTCTGCTTCGACAAAAGTCGTTGGTTTTGAAAAGTTTCACTTCAACTTCAACTTCTTTATTTATGGCAACGCTTTACGCTACGAGTCGGTGTTGTCGTCGGAGTGTCATACAAAATTCGAAGAATGATTGGTTTTATGGAATAAACTCTGATAATTTTGTATACAAATGATTTTGCTAAAATAAAGGGACAACATACATAAGTATAGCTTGGCTGTGAAATCAATGTAACATTTTATACATTCATGCGATGTCATTGCAAATATTATACAACTAAAAAAGGTTACATTTTTTCTTTCTCTTATAATATACCTAAATAATGCTGGTCAATTCACACAGCATTATGTAGCCCCTAGCTAAACATAGCTTGTGTTAAATTAAAGGTATTAAATAACTGATTGATATTTAATAAAATATGTATCTGACTGACTAGACACCCTTAGTAGGTATGTAGGTACATCTGTGCACTATAGATTACCTAATGCGATGGCAATGAGGACCCGTACAGTTTTTTGTTATGAATGCAGTTTTATAGACCTTGAAAAACAAAGACATAAAGTGTAAAAATTTTTGTTCTACGACCAAAACTGACAAAGTTATGGGCAAAATACCTAGCGAGGCTCACTGACCGCGCGAACGCAAGCTATGACGTCATAAAACCCGAGCGCTTGCCGCCGAACCACTGCGCACTCTTATTTTGTTCGCGATAGTCCTCCAACTAGGAGCGTAACTTCACCAGTTTATACCAAATCGATTAATAAGTGATTTGATTTGTTTAATAGTAGAAGGTTATTATTATAATATAACTAAGTGGTAGAAATACTACTTCAGTATCGTTTTTTCGATCTACCTTAGGTTGATACCTTCATGGTATTTGATTATCTTAGTAATAATTTCATCACTGACGACCACTGTGGCGCGGTGGGCGAAGGTCCGCCTGCGACGCAGGAGGTTGCGGGTTCGATTCCCGCCTCGGGACAAATATTTGTACGATCTGCAGATCGTACAAATATTTGTTCAGGGGTTCTGGTTGTTTTCTATGTATGATAAAAATAATATTGTAAATAATATTGTATTATGTATGTATATCAGTAAGCCAAAACACAAGTTCTGCTTAGCTTGGGGCTAGATGATGCTGTGTGGATTGTCCAGCATTCTGTATTTATATTTATTTATTTAAACTAAAATTCGTGGTTGGAAAGTTCAGAGGTAAAAAAATCTCATTATCAACCTAGGTACTCAGAACAGCAGGATAATAAGTAGGCTAGTCCAGGCATGTATGTTATGTAGTACCTACCTAACTGGACTAGCATAATATTAAATACTTAAAAGTTTTAGGTTAGTCAGCCAGGGCAGTTGTGTTTGTTGTTGTAACTACCTACGCCGTTATTTTCAACATTGTTATGTAGATAAGTATGTACAAACTTAATTGTTTCTTCATGACAGTACATTTTTTGCGACTTTTCGGGTCCTTTGGCACATTGGAAACATTTTTTCAGGAGTACTAATTGAAGTATTAGTACATTTCGGTACTACATAGTACTTATAATTCTGCATATTTTCACGTAAAAACCACAAAAGCACTACACGACCCGCCCAGATCGAGTGAACTTTAATAAATGAATGGCGGAGAACGCGCGCGCGGGCTGAACGGGGCTCGTGACGTCACCACGGTCTATACGGCCGCCCCGCGGTTGGCTTTTACAAAATGTTTAATATCTTCGCAACCAATGGACCGATTTCAATGATTTAAAAAGTATCGTACCTAAACGAGTAAAAGGAACACCATTATGTACATAATACATGCATTTTCCGTTTTGGTACGGGGCGGGCGGCGATGCTCTACATAGAAATAATGCGTGTGACGCAAACACAAACTAATATCCTCTGCCTTGCCTACTACTGGCTAAACTGGTCCCGGGAAATGGTATGTGTGTAATGAATGAATGTTAGGTATATTGTGGCAAACAAATGTTACGCTAGTTTTATATTAACTATCTAGATCGTAGAAAATATTTAAAACCACGAAAGCATTTTAATCTTGCGTTTGTGAACATTAAAATACAACGCTCTCACTTACTGTGATGATGATTCATGATAAGAACATTATTAAAAAAATTATATATATTTTTCAGTAGGTATAATATAAATATTTTTCAGTTTTCAGTTTAATTCAGTACTTTTTCGAGGTGGTATCGGTATTTTCGTGAAATATAATCTGGTCACACTGGCGGCGCGCGACGCGACCGCCGCGCAGTTATCGCGCGGAGTCGATGATGTGTTGACGTCCGACGTTATTCTTACCAAAACATAACCTCAACAATTAGTTATCTCGTAAACTTTCACTTGCAAGTACATTGTCCTTTCGAAAATTCGTGTTTTCGGGCATTGGACAATTGCCGGAGAGAGTGTACCGTCTGTCCCTTCGATCTTATTTGAATAAAAGTGGCGCGTGTGCTTGCTAAGATAGTGTTTACAAAGATTATTGTTTATCGGAGAAGTGATCAGTTTTGTTTTTTTTGCGTGTGTTTTTGTATCAACAACGTGAACTTGTTGCTTTCAACTGCGCGTTTGCGGTAAGTCTTTTCAATAGTTACTATGTTCTTTTCCTAATTTTATACAAGGTACGTACTTAGACGGTTTAAATGTAACAATACAAGAAAGGATAACGTTTACCTACCTAACTATATATTTAACCGGCGGCACTATTACGTCAGTGTGCGACTTGGCATTACGCATGCAGTAGGTATAAACATAGCGCGTAAAAATCTAAAATGTTAGCGCATTGTGCCATTTTACTTTGGTTCTGTACTGAAACATTAACATAAAGCAAGATATCACCGCGTCGATTTTTCAGAAAACATGCATTAGCATAATACCTACATAGGTCATTGTTTTTGCTGTTTTATACATAGGTGGGTGTGTCGGTAAGTAAGAACTCGTGCGCTAATCTTTTGTTGATAGTAAAGGAATGTGTACCTACCTACCATAATCTGAAATTTTAATAGGTAAGTTCTTACTTACTCTCCTCTCATCGACCCGAAGAGTCTCTGTTTCCAATAAGTCGCCATTTGAGATCGCAGTTACAAAGGGTCGGTCGCAGATTAGCTATGATTGCTCGAAAACTGGTGTTTGTTAGATTAGGATACCTAGGTAGGTACTTAGTGTACATAGGCAGAAACACCAAGGTACCAAGAATAGTAACTACGACTTTGTACGTACCTGTGCCTAGGTAGGTAGGTATACCGCCTATATTATTTACTAGCGACCCACCCTGGCTTCGAACAGTGCATGTTATACGTATAAAATAAACCTTCCTCTTGAATATCATAAATAAGCATAAAAAAAACCACATCAAAATCTATCAAGTCGTTTTAAACATCTAAGCACACATAAAAACATACCTAAGTACAGACAGACCGACAACGGAAAGCGACTTTGTTTTAATCTAGGTAGGTATGTAGTGATGCCCCTATACCTACTCATTATAGAATCTAGGTAAGAAGGTACTATAAAACTACTGTTAGATCCACGACTAGAAACAGCAAAGAATTTTCTTCCTTGATTTAAATGCGCGTAATTTGTAATGCTGAACAAACTTGCAAAAACTTATCTCTGAAGGTAAACTTGTTATGTGTACAAGATATTTGCTTACCCGTTCATATAGGGACTATAGACTAGCCAAACTCAATGTGAAATGTTTGTAAACAAAACACGATACACAAAAACTCACTTGCTTAGAGCTGAGTTTCAGATACTGTATGCAATATTTATTGAAGGGAGGATCATAAATCAAGTACCTACCTACGTTTCGTAGTTCCTAATTTCCTATCTAAATGGCGTGTAAATACCTATAGTTAAGTGGGGAGTTTTTTTTATATTAAAATAGTACATCCAATTTGGCTAAAATATATCTAGGTAACTATAACTACCTGCCTTCGTCCTTTATGTATAGGTAACGGAATACAATGTAACAATAATAATAATACGGAGACTATGTTTATAGCAGGCGTTCGCTTTTTATTACACATAGAAAACGACCAGAACACCCTGAACAAATATTTGCAGATCGTACAAATTTGTCCCGGCCGGAATCGAACCCGCAACCTCCTGCATCGCAGGCGGACCTATGCTCACCGCGCCACAAAGGTCGTCAATCTTCGGATTCCGAATGCGTTCATCCCACACTATTGACGCATAACGGTTGGCCGAACTTCGGAGTCGAATGCGACCGTCAGACAAACAATCGGTCGTGTGCCGGTCACGTAGGTATTTTTTTGTTTCCGCGTAGCACGTAACCGATACAGTAGGTGTTTCTGATATTAGTTGTGTGATACTATCTCGTAGTGATAAGGTAGATAAACCGGCTTATCTCACACACGTGCGATATTTGGTAATTATAAAATGACCAATGAGAATATGCGCAGAAGTTTTTCAGGTATTATTAAAATTAAAATTAAGTCTACATACCACGGTCTACATCATACGAAGATTCAAGGAACGTAAAATAAAACGGGTTTTGTGGAAGTGGTTTCATCATCATCAGCCTATGTTAGTCCACTGCTGGACATAGGCCTCCCCTAATGAGCGCCATAGCGCCCTGTCTTCGGCTTGTCGCATCCAGCATCTGCCAGCAGTCTTTCGCAGATCGTCATCCCACCTGGCTGGAGGGCGTCCTACACTACGTTTACCAAGTCGCGGTCTCCACTCAAGAACACGTTTACCCCAGCGGTTATCGGTTCTTCGCGATATATGGCCGGCCCACTGCCACTTCAGTTTGCTAATTCTCTGAGCTATGTCGATGACTTTAGTTCTCTGTCGGATGAATTCGTTACGAATCCTATCCTTCAGAGAAACTCCGAGCATAGCTCTTTCCATAGCTCGCTGAGCGACTTTGAACTGGTGTACCAACCCTATCGTGAGTGTCCACGTCTCAGCTCCGTAGGTCATGACTGGTAGGACGCACTGAAGTGGTTTCACAAAATTCTAATTATCCTTGAATGTCATGCATTTCAATGCGTTTCCATTGAGACCATTGAATTGTTCTTTAGAAGGCTTAAGCTAATCGAATTTTTATTATTAATCTCACTAATTTGGCGTTATCTATACTAATAGTATCTATACTAATATTATAAAGAGGAAAGATTTGATTGTTTGTTTGTATGTTTGTTTGTTTGTTTGAATTGAATAGGCTCCGAAACTACTGGACCGATTTGAAAAATTCTTTCACCATTAGAATCCTACATTTTCCGTGATGAACATAGGCTATATAATATTTTCAAAAAAGTTAGGGATCCGCATGAAAAATTCAATAATTGAACCGTGCGCTGTATATTCAACCTCTTTTTCTATTATGGCGCGTCAGAATAGAAAAAGAGGTTGAATATAATAGCGCACGGTGCTTGCTTTTTCTCTACGGCCAGTGTCAGTTATGGAGTGTCGAGTCAATGTCAAAAATCCCAATGCTGTTAGAAAAGTAAGGGATCCGTATGAAAACTGTGAAGCCCATCGTGTTAGTGTGTATAAATTTCTGAAATTTATAGAAGCCGGGGCGGGCCGCTAGTCTATTATAAAGAGGAAAGATGTCATTGATCGTTTGAATTTAATAGGCTCCGAAACTACTGGGTCGATATAATAGTAATTTCACCATTGTAATAATTTATCATCTCTGATGAAAAGGCTATGTATGGAATATTAACAAAAGAGTTAGGGATCCGTATAAAAATTTCAATAATCTAACATCTAACCTGCTGGGTTACTTGGTTTAGGAGTGTGTAAAAAGTTATAATTTTTAAATTTTTTGTAGAATACCGGTACTAAGGGAGGCCGGACCACGACCACGTTAGTTTTATTGCACTTTATCCCAATAACTTGGCGCTCATTATGGGAGGCCTATGTCCAGCAGTGGACTATTATAGGCTGGTGATGATGATGATGATGATGATGATGATGATCCCAATAACTTTATTCTTTCCCAATAACTTTAATCAAACAGTGTTCGCACAAACTCCAATTCTAATCGACTAATCGTATATTTGTACATCTGACATCATTCGCGTTACTGACGTCCTATTTCCAATGGCACCAACAATAACAGAGAAACCGTATGTCGTAAAGTCAGCGTTGAATATTGTTTATCTTATTGCTAACTTTTTGTTGTATTTTGCTACAGCATAATTTACATAATATTTTGCGTCGAATGTTATGCTGAATTACAATTATGTAATATGTATAATAAAAATATATCATATTTCTATGTATAATAAAAAAAACTATCTATGCAATAATATTGTATTATGTATATCAGTCATCTTGTACCCATAACACAAGCTCTGCTTAGCTTGGGGCTAGATGATGCTGTGTGGATTGTCCAACATTATTTATTTATTATTTATTTAAATATAATACCAAAATTATTGCTAATCTGACCATATTTTCACCATGATCTGCTTATATTTGTATTAAAAATTCATTCGTCGGAGCCTTAAGATTGGGTACCGTTCTAAACAATGGATGATGCAGATTATGGGTGACGATTATCTTGACGTTCATAACACGTACAATAAATAATGATGTCACGCAATAATCGTTATTAACAATGAATACATACGAGCGATTATATTTTATTTTTGTTAGGCTTTCACTTTGCTAGCTTCGTTCACTCTTTACGCTTCATTATTTATGTTATACTCTAGTTCGTCTCTACATCGGTTACCTTTTTAAAATAATGTTGACCACATTAATTTATTCGTGCATAATCGGATTTTTTTGTATTAAATACTAGCGGATCGCCCCGGCTTTGCACGGGTGCAATTTAATTTTAATTTTTTAAATTTTTATTAATGAAAATAAATCCACAGGTCTTAGATCTAAATAATAAAAAGGACAAATCACAATTTAATTATCATAAATTATTTATTAAACTATTAACCTGCGGAAGGCCCAATTAGAGGTTGAAAGTAACTTTGTATTTTTAGAGCGATAGTGTAAAGATCTGATTAAATTAAGAATTATACAAACATCATCAGCCTATAATTAGTCCACTGCTGGACAAAGGCCTCCACTAATGAGGGCTGATTAAATTAAGAATCATACATACATCATCAGCCTATAACAGTCCACTGCTGGACATAGGCCGCCCCTATTGACATGTAAGCTCCTTATTATGTGGTAAATGACTTACGTTTAGATCGTCATTGTTGATCAGAATTTATTTAATTTAGATTAAAATGTCTTATTTTTTGTAGGACTGATTAAAATAAAAATAATATTATAAATAAAACAAAGATTTTACTATAGAAACTATCGTAGTTTGACGAATTCATTATGAATTTAAGCGATCAGTGATCGCATTGAGGCGATACGGGCGCGACGTGAGCCGCACTCACCCTGATGAAGTCTCTCGTTAAGGGATGAAACGTTGGTGTTCTTACAACATATAATAAATAATAATAAAAAAATAATAAAAAACGTTTATTTCAAAAAGGTCTTAGTGTTAACAGTAGGCAGTGTATATAAGACCTAAGTTGTTTCCTATACTTAGTTTCAACACCTCGCTCTAACTAAGTTCGAAACTTGTATGTAGACGCGAGGGATCTCGACCTCGGCAATAGCTAACTTATCTTAATAAGTGATATACAGAGCAAATTTAAAGGTTACATATTTTAAGAAAAAATATAACGTTATCAAACATAATTATAGAAGGGAAAAAAATAGCATAATCTTAATGAAAACAATAGAGAAAAAAGGAAAACAAATTATAAACAGTGAATTTGATTAACAATCAATATTCTCCTTATTTAACAAACATAACTTATATATCTAAAAGGTTCAAAAGCCAGTGTTTATGTGGATATTGTGTCTGTGTGTGTGTGGATGTGGATGTACCTATGTGAATATGTGTGTGCTCAGGTTTTGTTTAAAATTATATTGATTTGATGCGGTGCTCATAATTTATTTCATTATTTTTATCATACTCTCTGTTTTTATCATAATAGGTTCGTAGTTAACCCGCTTACATTCATAATAAAACAAAGATGTTTACAAATCTATACATCAAAATTTCAATAGGTACAAATCCTTGCCTCCTATAAACCTATTAATACGCTTTCATTATGTTATGCTAGTAAATCTGTTGATTGGGATTTGGAACACTTCCAAAATCTACATTAATAAATATTTTGGCGCGCATTACAAAGCATGTCTACAAAGTAAAACCTGTCATTTTAGAAGGTACCTACTTGAGTCGTTGGTTATGTCTATCTATATATCTATACTAATATTATAAAGAGGAAAGATTTGATTGTTTGTTTTTTTGTTTGAATTGAATAGGCTCCGAAACTACTGGAACGATTTGAAAAATCTTTAACCATTACAATCCTTAATTCCCTAATGAACATAGGCTATAGATTATTATAAAACAGTTTGGGATCTGCATGAAAAATTCTATAATAAAACCGTGCGTTATATAATCAACTTCTTATTTGTTATGGTGCCACCGCCGCCGCCGCATGCACTACGACTGCAGAGTCAATTATGTAGTGTCATAAACTTATTCTTTTATTTTTAAACTTCACGATTCGTCACAGGCATGTGGAAGGCAAATCAAATAAAGTGAAATAAAGTGCGACTCAATATCAAAAAGCCCTATGCTGCTAAGAAAGTTGGGAACCTAATGAAAACTTCAATAATTGAACCAAAAGTGTTAGTGTGTATAATTTTTAAAAATTTTGTCTTATACCTACCCGTGCGAAGTCGGGGCGGACCGCTAGTATTGTATATTTACTTCCAGTTCTTTGATGGGCGGGTTGCTGGCCGCGATGGTGATAGCTGAAAGAGCGGCTTAGCGCTGGTCCAGGCCGTCAGCATTGCAGCCTTTGATGGACAAAATGAAAGCCAAGACAAGAAGGTCGAGACTGTTATAGCGCGGAAAGTAGCCAAGACAGAAGGCCTAGCTAGGATATTATAGCCTGGAAAGTAAGGGCTGCAACGATACAGAGCTTGAAGGCAGAGACCAGCAAGCTTAGGCTATCTAGATAAGCTAGCAGGGCATTCATTGTACCAAGGCTTGAATAGTTTTTGTCTTGACTCAAATAATTTCAATAATTAATATGAAATCATTTTCATAACAATTGCACGAGCATTGTAAGAAAAACTATACGGAATAACTAAAATATCCCAACTGTTGCATTGTGACAATGGTGTAACTTGAATAGGTCTCTGCTTAAAGTTAAGTCACTGTATTTTAGCTACAGAAAAATATTATTTAAATCTACTATATTATTGAAACCTCCGACGCGCCGACGGAACCTGGAAACCCGAATTATAACTCATACAATTCTATTTCGTGCATACCATACATAGGTACTAAACTAATAATGAATTTGAATATAATGCTGGACAATCCACACAGCAAATCGACTCTATCTAGCACTTTTAGGTTATAATAAATAAATAATTTAACACACATAAAAACTTTTTGCTTTGTTCTGCATCTCAAAATAATATGGTGTTTGACCAAACATTCAACATGTACATGTGTTAATATGAACTGACATTTGAATATTATGTGACCAATATGTTAATGTTTGTGTTTTGTCTCTGACCTCGATCATTTCGAACATTTCCCGATGGTTCTGCATTCATTGTTTTTTATGTGCTTAACTTTGACTTGTTTTTATGATTTAATGCGAGTTCTGTTGTATAACTGTATAAGTGAAGCTGTACGGAACTGAATATCATCGGCTTACTATAGCAATTGAGAATTGACAATTGAAATTACTCTAGGAAAAAGTTTTACTTTACAAAGTTTTTATAATGTGAAAGAATAATTACAAACTTGAGTGAAAACTTGAACTGTATAATAATGAATTTGAAAAACTTTATTATGCACAGGATATTTGCACGCTGTGTGCAATATCAGGATCTCAGTTAGGTACAGTGCGCGTCAGAATTAAGTACCCCCCTTATATACAAACTATTTTCGACCACTTCTAATTCCCTTGTAAATTGTCACAATTTTTCAGATGCAAAAATTTATCACGCCATCGCTCAGGATCGAACCCTTCCATAATACTCAAAGCCTGAAATTCTCAACATTAAACAATATTGTGTCCCACATACATTGAGATAGGGGTGTACTTATATGTGACGCGCACTGTAAATCAGTTACAGGAATGGTTGTGGGACCTGACACTGTAGAATAAAATGTATTCTTGCAAATAATTGATTGATAAAAAAAATATATAAATTTTAGTAGGACTACATGATAGATTCTAAACACGTGCCGTGTGGTGAAACCAGTAACAAATTGAAAGTCCAAAAACAGAAAATTATTCAAGATAATAAAACTTACTAATATATAAAATTACTAATTTGATTATCTCCAAGATCAAACTAGTTTTGTCTGAATTATCTAGATTACGCGATCCGTGAACTAAAATTTCCTGTTATAATAAGATTTTTTGCTATTATAGTGCGGAATTGGGGTAATTGCACTAACCACACTTGGGGTCATTTCTAAGAAATTAAAAAATATCCCGAAAGTGGTAAGCGTATCCCGTATTGAGGGAAGGTTGCGGGTTCAAGTCCCGCTGAAATCGTTTTTTTTGTATATTATTAAAATTTAATCCTTATCCCCCTACTGTCTTTTCTTAATATTGTAAATGCGAAAGCAACGCTGTCTGTCTGTCCGTTTTTCACGCCTAAACTACTGAACCGATTTTGATGAAATTTCGCACTGACGTTGCCTAGACCGAGAGAAAGGACATAATGATACTTTTTATCGGTGTCATGTTCCCGCGGAAAAGTACAGGGACAAGCGTTATAACGCAGTCCGTTTTTTAAATTATACACTTAGGATTATAACAAAATCAAGAACAAAAAAAAAACGATTTTTGAGATCTACGCGGACGAAGTCGCGGGGAAAAGCTATTTTCTTATATATGTGACATTTTGATGGGTTCTTGTGCTGCACGTGATAATATTCCTAAATGGGATCTTTGAACTTTGTACGTTTTATTTCGTACAGTCATCACACGTTGGAGTTACCATACGTACCTACTTATAAACGTGATTCGTACTACTTTTTAAAATCAAACGTAATAATATATTAGTATTTAAGACTGACGAAAACTAACGTTGGATGTAACTAACACCTAGGACTCTGCGACACGTTGTCTTGTTATAAGAGATATCGCCGTTTTTATCTAGTTAAGGCGTTATCCCGACCCAAACGAATTGTATTTTGTTATTGAGACGGTGACAGTGACACCGCCTGCCTGTTTTGTAGGTAAACGTGTTTTTAGGTGATAATATTCAAGAACTCCAGTGTTTATATATATACTTAAATTAGGATTAACTCTTACCATAAAGTATGTCATCCTTTTTATTAATAACTGCTATCTATTACGTTAGGATGGAAGAAGGCGACGTCCCTAGTTTAGTTCGGATTAATGCCTTAATTAATTGATATCGCAATGCCAAGTGAAATCCATGCAATACACATCGTATTTTCACAAAGAAACCATACTCAGTATATTACCCAATAACATAGAAAATGATAAACAAACCCGAACCATTTTCCTTCTTCAGTTATTTCTGGATGTCAACAACGGAAGAACACGCTGAAAGCACAGGGGCATTATTCACTATTGCCAATCCAAACGCGTTACACAGACGTTATCTGTGTCTTGTCGTAACAAGACTTCAGCGGCGAGGAATTGGACAAAACAGAGGCATTATTCTCCATAGAGAATCGTCACACGTATTTTATTTTATTAACTTACTAGCGGTCTGCCCCGGCTTCGCACGGGTAGCTTGTAGGGAAAATTTTAATATTTTATACGGAACCCAAACTTTTTTGAAGATTCTATAGCCTATGTCATCATCATGGAAAATTTAGGATTCTAATGTGAAAGAATTTTCAAATCGGTCCAGTAGTTTCGTAGCCTATTCAATTCCAACAAACAAACAATTAAATCTTTCCTCTTTGTAATATTAGTATAGATGACAGGAGATTCCTGGCCCAAAACGTGTGACGTTGACGTCACGTCTTCTAAATACGGTTTTGTCCGATTCCACGCCGCTGTCTTGTCGTATGTAACGCGTTTGGATTAGCAAATGTCAATAAAGGCCCTGTATTTAGGACACGTTGTGACGTCACACAGTTTGGTCAAGGAATCTTCTATATCATAGAGAATAATACCCCAGAATAAATGCTAGTACGTGTACTGAAAGTAGGTGAGTCCGGTTACTTTATTGTCGTCATGACGGACCGGTCTATTTAGGGTAGTGCGATAGTTTTTATTATGTAGGTATTTGACCTTAGATCCAAGTTAAAGACAAGAAAGATCGTTTTGCGGCGATACCAATCCATTATAGTCTACTACGTTCTGTAATGCGTGTTTTGTTGACTGTACAACAAAACAATAATATAATACGTACACAAAGTTAACGTGTCTTAAACTACCCTCGTCTAATTGAATTTCTCTTTACCCTCCATTGTTAGCAATTCGCTTGTTTATATTGTTGCTTTGCACGAATACTTCTCGAAAATAGGAATATGGAAACTAATTGAGTGTAAATAGAAATGTTAGATTATAATGGAAAACATTTGATGGTCCGATCGCATTTGCTCCGACCAAGTTTGATGGATTGCCTTGTGGTAGGCGATTAAGGGAAACACATCGGGGGGTGGGCAGCAGCGTCCTCTGCAGAACAACTCCACGGAAATGCGATCCCCAACCCGCATGCCTAGCGTGGGGATTATGGGTATTAACCCCCAAATTATAATTAAGCCATCTATGGCGCTCATTTAGGGGAGGCCTATGTCAAACAGTAGACTGATAGGTATAGGCTGACAATGATGATGAATGTGTTGAGCATATGTTCAGTGCTTGTCATATGGAAATTGAGGGTAGGAACCAATTTTCAAGCTTAGTGCTATCGTGGATCACTATTCACTAGATATTAATTTAATTTTAGCAGTACTACTATAGCTTGAGACAACTTGCCAGTTTAACGCTCGGGACCGAAGTGGCTGCTTTTCAGCTGGTGATTTTCCATCATAGCTCGTTGGCGGCAAATATCGCAACTACCATGCGATTGGACGTGCCCCTTATTGGCTAGCGTGTCTCGTCCAATCGTGTTTTACAAAAATGGTGTTGCCAGGCGTAATCAGTGTTACCAAACTAACTGAAGTAATACTTGACAATTTCAAAACAGATGCCAGGTGGCTATAATTATTGACGTACCAAAAATCACGACATTCGGCCATACGACATCGTACGATCCTCCTGGCGTGCGATCAAAATTTACTTACATTTCTAATAGTAAATACCTTCCAGCGATCAGAAACCAAAATATCAGAATTTCAATTTTAAATGAACCTTAAAATGCATTTTATCACTAGTTTATGAACAATGCACAACAATGAAATAAAAAGCCGTTCCATTTTAGGAATTGAAATTAATTCAAGCGGAATACTGACTATCAACGCTCTGGCTGTGTGAATTTATCAACTTATAATTTAGAAATCAATTTTTTATTTACTGATCAAAAAATCTATTGTAAATCAGGCATTGCAAAACTTAAATCTGGATTATTCAATTATTACGACATTCGGTTTTATTAAAATTGGTACAGTTTTTTTTTAAGTATTGTTTCGGACTAATATTTACTGATTAACTCTCAGATCAATTAAGACTACAATACTTCAATTTAATTTAGTTTGCAACCTTTTTCAGTATTTAGTATAATAATTCACGATGGTCCGTCCGTATACATTTGTAGAAATAAGATAGTAAAGCTGTTTATCTCACCCGAGTGCAGAACTGTGAATATTATTAGGGAAACCATCTGCACGTTATAAAAAGTAATGCAATATTGTAACATTCTATTATCCACTGATAGCAATAAAGTACCGTTATTATAATTAATTTATTTAGACTTATAACAAAATCTTAGATATTACATATTATTAGATACCTACTCGTATTAATGAACTTTTTGTTACCGGGTTTGAATTCCGAGTTCCGAGTGATGCCTCGTAGATGAAATAATTAAGCTTTTCAATACCTTATTTGCCGCAACTTCTTTCGACCTTGTTGTGAAAGAACTCCTTT
This sequence comes from Eupithecia pulchellata, assembly GCA_963931895.1. Lineage (NCBI taxonomy): Eukaryota > Metazoa > Arthropoda > Insecta > Lepidoptera > Geometridae > Eupithecia > Eupithecia pulchellata. The sequence continues at coordinate 4,374,229 of OZ007540.1, forward strand.
CGCCCATCCTGAATCTCAGTATAAATATGCATCGTCGATGTCCTCCACAGCCTAGCGGACCCGACATCACATTCTGTCGAATTTATCGCCCTTGGACATGACAACCTTCTCCTTTGTTGTTAATTATTTATTTTAATTTATATAATAGGCCTATAGGTCTTCAAATTAATAAATAAATTAAATTAAATAGCTGAAAGTTGTAGTAGTCTTCCGATTCTAATTAAAAGCAATATCTGGAAATAATTGTACCTACATCACTGTAACAAGCTGACATCACATTGGACTAATTGTACCTACTAGTATTCTTTTAAGAAAACTGAACGACCTGGGTCTAACTGGGAATGGTCACAAAATTCTTAAGTCATACCTGACCGGTCGCACTCAAGCTGTTAGGATGAGTGAATTTAAAAGCTCTGCAGCGCCGATTACATACGGAGTCTCACAAAGATCCATCCTGGGTCCGTTGTTATTCATCGTTAAATGGTGCGCTCCGCGGGATAGTTCGCTGTTTACCTCGCAATGTCCGATATACTGTCTATAATTCCCTAATAAAGCCACACATTGACTACTTGATTGAAACCTGGGGATCATCAGCAAAGACTAACCTAAGCTTATTGCAAATAGCACAAAATAAACTTATCAAAAGACTATTTAGCTATAATTATCTAACACCTACTATTAAACTATACAGTGAAACTAAATTAATGAATATCACTACAAATACTATACTTACTATACCTGCTTACTAATACGAAAATACTATCTGAAGACATGCATATAAACATTACATTCAAAACTAAACGTGACCATTATCAAAGAATGTAACTGAGAAATGCAGACAAATTAATTCTACATCATCCAAGAACAAATTATGGGAAAAAGCACATTACCTTTGAAAGTGCTAAAATATTCAACGAATTAAGTACCTAAAGCTATAAAGGAGACAAAATCTATGTACATGATATATATAAAAAAATTACTTAAATTTTATCTTTCTAATCATAAGTAAATTATAACCTACTCTGTAATTAATAATGTTTACCTAATCTTCTATTAATAATTACTCAATAATTGGCATTACACACAATTTAAACTAAAAATATAAATCAATCAACAAAACATAAAATGCGTTCGCAAAAGTTTGACACATCTAGTGGTTGTAGATCTATGTAACTCGAGTCGCTCATTGTTCTTTATGACGCTTCGCAAAATACTTGTACAGAAACAAGCAGTCGACTAGGTACTTACCTACTGTATTGTGTCGGTCTCGTCAGAATTATTTTATAACTACCCACTATTATTTTTCTTTTGGATAAAATGTATGGATGTGTTGATGTTGTGTAGCTTTGGCTAACAAAGTAAATCACTTATTTAGTTACCTACCCGTTTATAGTATGCTCGTCACCCAACTGTAAATTATACACATTAGCAATAATTAGTTCCAAGTTCTCATTTTAAGTGAATTTTTGTAATCTTATGAGAATAAAGTTTCTTAAACCATAAGGTATTGCATAGTGTAACTTAAGTATTTAATTTGTTGTAGCTGATTGCTTTAAATAATATTTTACTATACCTACTGTGTATACTAATTGTAATTAACTGTTTCAGATTACTACAATCTCACTTTTTACTAATGGGCTGATTTAACTCGACTGTAACTATTTGTGATCAAGTGTTAGGTGCATACTTTAATAGTAAACTCTCAATTATTATACTCCACTGTAAGCAGATTACTTTACATAAAACTATACCCGACCGATTGTAGATTACCAACGTATTGTAGCAAACTATAAGTAGTTGTTTTCAACTGTAAATAATTGTAATCAATAAATATTAAATGAAGTTAACTATGACAATTTATAAATTATCCGCATTAATTGTATTCAACTGCAACTTTGCCACAATTAAGTAATTGTTATTTAGTCTAATAAATTGTAGTCATTCGAAAAACTAGACCCCGAAGTACCAATAGGACACTTACTTTATGGTGGTATTCCTCCTAATGTCTGGAACAGAACTAGACTTATTGCCATAAATGGCACCACCTCTAAGATTATAAAAGCTAGCTTACTATTTTTATCAATGTCTTTTAACTATGTTGTTAGCGTACCTAATTCTAACTGTACGGTGATTATCTGAAAATTAACTATAGGAAGACTAACACCTCACTACAAACTGCTAAGACTAAATTACATTTAGGCTTACCTAACGCAAGTTCATTATTTAACTAACTAACACAGTAGAAGAAGAGTAGGTAAAGCCTTTACCTACTCTTCATGTAGTTCCTCGTTGGAAATGGTTCCTATTAGGATCTAGGCATATCAGTTGATTCAAAACTACACTGTGCTCAAATTGAGAATATAGTTAATAAAGCTTGTAAGTTTTATGACTCTTATGCAAACATGTGTGCGTACTCTTCTCTATACATAATAATTTCTGAGTAAGGGCTCGCCACGTCTGTCTGGAATAATTTTAATGATAAATATAACATATATAACAATATAATTTATAATATAACATAATATATAAATTCTAACGCTCTTCAATTAATAACGCCTCCATTGCAGGTGCTCATAATTATGATCACATACGTTACAAATACTGAAGCAGCAAAGGTTGCTAACGTGATCAACTCCTATCACACAATTATTATCATAACAAGTTCACTGTAATAGTTTAGCCAAACCTATAAACATGTACCATACTGTTCCCGGTCAATTAGAGACACAAATGTGCGTAAATAACTTATATTCTTTGCGAAACGTCCGGATGTATGCGAGCTACGCTGCATAGAATGACAAAAAGCATTTAATAAGGACCTCTCAAACTCATAATATTTGCTACTTTAGCTATAATTGTATAAGAAAGCCATCAACCTTATGTCGTCTGAAAGTGCAAATATCAAGTAAAAGATTTTTACAAATTTACATAATTTAACGCTGTTAAATATTTACTATCACCACCCCACGTTGTAAGCAACTACTAGTAGAACAAATTATCTGCTACTGAAACAATCATACTCAACTGCTGCTACTTTTGCATCGCTAAATAACTAATAGGTTTAGTGCACCGCGGCCCTGACTTAATAATTTAATGAAAACTACATAACATTGCAGTTTACAGACATTCTTTCAATAAAGAAACTGAAATCGCGCGTAGACCTTTTCGAAAACAAAAATACTAGGAATGCGTCTATCGGTAACGGTATTGCATTCGCTCTTGCGCACAAATGGAGTTTTTAACGTTTTATAGTGCACTCTTAACTTGTAACAATAACTGTCTATTAACTGCACTCAACTTATTCAATTGTTTCTGACGGTAACTTTTAACTTAGTTTTGTGAATTGGAATTTTTCCAACTGTACTCTACTTAATTGACATCTACTTATTTGAATTGATTTTCAAACAATTTATGAGCATAATACAAAAAGGTCATCTACTACTGATTGAAATTTACAAAATGAACTAATTACCTCTTAGAAAATTAGACTGAAGTTATTTTTTTTTTCATATTTAATTAATAGCGCTCAAATAGTGCTCTACTTTTACGTATTGAGCTAAATTGAGATTTAATTGAATTCTGTTTGACTTGCTCTAATTCTGTTCGACTTGCTCTAATTCTGTTCGACTTGCTTTAATTCTGTTCAACTTGCTCTAATTCTGTTCGACTTGCTCTAACTCTGTTCGACTTGCTCTAACTCTGTTCTATTTGCTCTAACTCTGTTCGACTTGCTCTAACTCTGTTCGACTTGCTCTAACTCTGTTCGACTTGCTCTAACTCTGTTCGACTTGCTCTAACTCTGTTCGACTGTAACTAAGTGTGCTTAGTTGTGCCCGACTTTTTTACTACTTGGGCACTGAGTTTGCTTAGCCCATGACGTTATACAACCACTATCTTATCATAATAATATTATACACTTGGCATACTTAGCCTGCACGTGACATAAATAGTCACTTAAACTGATTATAATATTGTACTCTTGGCATACTTAGCCTGCGGTCACATACATAGCCGCATAATCTAATTTTTGCACACTTGGCAATTGAACACACTTGGTTACTACTCAAAACTAAACGCAAGTGGTTTTCCAAGACAATGATTATTGCACACTTGGCAATTGAACACACTTGGTTACTGCTCAAAACTAAACGTAAATGGTTTTCCAAGAGAATGATTATTGCACACTTGGCAATTGAACACACTTGGTTACTGCTCAAAACTAAACGCAAATGGTTTTCTAAGGCACTGATTATTGCACGCTTGTCAATTGAACACACTTGGTTATGCTACTGCTCATTTGGAAACTAAATGCAAATGGATTTCTAAGGCACTAACTATTGCACGCTTGTCAATTGAACACACTTGGTTACCTACTGCTTATTTGGAAACTAAATGCAAAAGGATTTGCAAGACACTGCTACTATTATTTGCTATTGCAAGAACACTTTGTTAATGCACTTTTGGAAACTAAACGCAAATGGTTATCTAAGACACAGATTATTGCATATTTTGCAATGGATCAAACAATGGCAAATGATGTGATATCATAAAAATAAGATTTACTATTAATGATTCAAAGTTCTTGGCTACGCAACACTTTACGCAGGTGCTCATGAAATTCCAAACACATGGTGAAAACTTAGAACCACACGATCACCAGCAGTTACAAAAATCTTTCTGTCAGAGAGTAGCCCTGATCAGATCTTCTTGCAACCACCGACAATCGTACGGTGACACAATATGCCAACACGATTAGAGAGTTGCTCCAACCACGCATTAGCACATGTTTCCTGGATTAGCAATCAACACATGAAATACTGATTTTTTTTGTACAAAATGTTCTGAAAATAGCCATTGCAAATCGAAAGGATTCATGTACAAACGGATCATCTCGGTACAATACCGACCGCTTATCCATCAAATTCCATACGAAATGATTGGCTTGTAAAATAACTAAATGTCATGAATTTTTATATAAGAATTAAAAACATTCCATAAAAAGAGTTATCACGTCTGGATAGTCTCGGTTTATTACCGACCATTCGTGCGAACAGCTATTTAAATTGGAATACTTGCGGAAAGTACCCGCATTTAAATCAATTAAATTAATCATGGCAATCTGGCCTAGAACTTTTTCAATATTTTTCTAAAATAATTACTAGGTAATTACTAGTCGTCATGAAATTTGATAGAAGAACAGGTATCTACCAAAAAACTTTTCCATAAAAAGCGTTATCACGTCTGGATAGTCTCGGTTTATTACCGACCATTCGTGCGAACAGCTATTTAAATTGGAATATTTGCGGAAGATACCCGCATTCAAATCAATTAAATCAGACTAGGCAGTCTGGCCAAGAACTTTATCAATATTTTTCAAAATAATTATGAGATTATTAACTAAAACATACCTGGGTTCATCACACTTCTGAAATATCGTGGATCACTATTCACTAGATATTAATTTAATTTTAGCAGTACTACTATAGCTTGAGACAACTTGCCAGTTTAACGCTCGGGACCGAAGTGGCTGCTTTTCAGCTGGTGATTTTCCATCATAGCTCGTTGGCGGCAAATATCGCAACTACCATGCGATTGGACGTGCCCCTTATTGGCTAGCGTGTCTCGTCCAATCGTGTTTTACAAAAATGGTGTTGCCAGGCGTAATCAGTGTTACCAAACTAACTGAAGTAATACTTGACAATTTCAAAACAGATGCCAGGTGGCTATAATTATTGACGTACCAAAAATCACGACAGTGCCATTAACCCCGAACAGTCTTTCGACTATAAGGAACGTTTTACAAGATTTTTCGACGTTTTCTTCCGAAATCCTATAAGCACATCATAGGTAAGCTTGGTAATCGTAGGCTTGGATTTGTAGATAATTGTCCGAATAAGTATCGTGCGAGCTTATAATAAATTACCTATACTATTTTTACTTTTTACAGCCAAAACATCATAAGACTTGTTTATTCCACCCGTAAATAAAGAATAATTACAAGATATCCTTGAAAATACTGGTCTTTTAACCCTCGCATACCATTGAAAACGCTCTGCATACCAAGTTGGAACAGCAAAAACTGTTGTTTCATAACATTGACGATTCATAATCATAATGATTTATAATCTACATTCGTCATGCTCTGAATCGTCTCTTTATGATCTTTATGTTGATTTAAGTAGGTTTATCTCAACGTTATCTTAGTAGTTACTGTGTCAGTATACGGAGATAATCGGCCGTAAAGATAATACTGACTAACCTCTTGTTGATAATGGTCTGTTTACTCAAATTGACTTCAACTTCAACTTCTTTATTTATGGCGCCGCTTGCTTTTCGCTACGACTCTGCCAGTGTCGGAGTGTCATAAACTTCGAAGACAGAATATGATCGGCCTGTTTGGGGTTGATAATTTTATTTAAAACACTGAGTTTCAGTTCAATCAAAAAGTTTATTTCTTACAGAGCACGTCATGTCCATCTCACAATACAGAGCGATCCGAAAGTAAGTTATTCTGTTTACGGCAGGAGGACACAGACACAGATCTCAAATTCAATAATTATTACGATAGATTATAAAAACATGTCCCGATTTAATTTTGTTGCATGCTAACAATCGGTTTCTTGGAATAATCTCTGATGATTTTGCATAAAAATGATTTTGCTAACATAAATCGACAACATATGTACTTAAGCAAATGGACAACACAACATGATAAGCTCAATGATTAACGCAAATAAAAATAAATAATCAATAAACGTTATTATTATTATTAAATAAATTGACTTCTTTGATATGGACTTGACTTCTTTGATATGACATTCTGTCTAATTATTAACTGTGTATAAATTTCTATTCATATAAACTAATTCGATTCATGTAATTTAAATAGACAAAAAAAATTACTAAAGTAAAATACGTCAAACCATAAAACAAAAACATTTTAGTTTGTATTATCGAACTGTAAGATTTTGAACAGAACTAAGCAGATGCTTACTAAATAAATAATGCTGGACAATCCCCACTGCACACTCTAGCCCAAAGCTAAGCAGGGCATTGTTATTGGTATGGCTGATAAACAATATTATTCATCATCATAATACAATATATTACGTAGATAGACATTTTTTGCTATCATATTCATCATACAAATACATCTACTTTATTTACAAAATTGCGAAATTCTTTGCTTTACCCTATGCTTTACCTATCTGAAAATATTAATATAGATAAGTATAATCTACAAACATGTAGGTTAATTCCCATACATTAAGAGATGTATTGATACGCGGAACGCAATCAAGCGTTGATAACAAGTTCACGCGCTAGTTATGAAACAAAGAACAAAGTTCATTATTTCTCGTGCCACAGTTAATATCTAGAGTTACTTATCTATCTACCACTAGGTACAGACAAGGAACAAAATAGCTATTTCAGTCCCTAACTGCCATAATGCGTCCTAAGTACCTATTCAAGACCAAGTTGCCAACCCTATGTAGATACAATACTCTTTCTATCAAAGAGGATTGTATCTAGGGTTGGCATCATCGAAATAGTTGAAGAGGCCTTAACAGTTAAACATGCGTTCAATGTTGTGCACATCAGAATTCTTAGAAAATGATTACAGTTAATTTATAATGTAAAATCTTTAGTAATATCACCTGACATCTCAGTAACGTCACCTAACCCAGAGTGATGGATCATTATTGGTCTTATGTTAACTTCAAACATGTTTTGTAAATTTTTTGATAGATTTGTTTGATCAGAATCTGTTCGAACACTGCGCTGTGCCGTTCATCGCTGTCGGGATCAGCTGTGAATATGTGACCTGATGCGGAAATTAGTTATTATATGAACCTTTAAAATTTTAAATTGAATAGACCGTTTTACTGTTGACTGTACCCGGTAGCGGCAATCGCTATGAGAACGTTTGATTGGAATTTTGATGTGAAAAAATTGCTTTAATCCAGTTTTGTGCAGAAAAATGGCAGTTTTTGCAGGATCCTACGGATGGTTATAAAAATCACAATTGACGTAGCTAAGAGACGAAAATAAAAGCCAAGGTATAAATGTGTATATTAAGGTAAAGTAAAGTTTAATTTTTCTTCACAATATTAAAAATAAAGAAAAACAAATCGAAGAAATGTCGGGCGCCATCAGAACTTTAATGTGTGGCCGCAACTGCCTTGTAGCCAACAGTTATATTTTTTGTTCTATTTTTCATGAAACATTTTTAGGTTTATTTTGCAACCAATAGTTTTGTGCAATTATACAGAACGGAACCCTTGTCCATGCCCAAACATGATTCGCATTAAAACATTGTAAAGTAATTGTTCACCTTCACTGGATTAAATAAAATTGTCAAGCAAGGTTGACCTTTTAGGCGTCCTTCCATCGGTCCATAACAAATACTCTGGTTAACTTCCAGAGTCTAAAAATATTCTCGAACGTACCCAAGAGGGACCATAAATATTAAAGAATATTTATCGGGTATTTATCGCGTACCTTTTGTTTTTTATTTTCCCCTACGTTTCCATCGCCCCGTGACCACGATCGCTGCAACGCGATGGAAACGTAGGGGAAAATAAAAACAAAAGGTACGCGATAAATACCCGATAAATATTCGTGAATATGTCAACAAATCGTGAAAGTTTAAAAAGACTCATAAATAGTAGTCACACACAGCACAGCATATCCAATATTATGTACAGAAATAATGCTGAGGACAGGGCGATTTGGCGTTCATTAGGGGAGGCCTATGTGCAGCTGTAGACTAACTTGGGCTGATGATGTGATGCCGAAAATATTGTGTGAGGAGAGTTTTCCCTCAAGAAGGCTCATAAATAGTAGTTATAGCACAATGATTGAAATGATAGTTTGATTTAAATATACCCAAAATATATGTGAACAAATGTACGTATGTTAGTCGTATGTTTTCAAATAAATAAACTAATAGAAACTGTCGATTAAGTATGTTCCTATATACTAGACAGTAAATAACTACGCTTACAAACAATGTAAAGTAGTGCAGTAAAGAAAGTGTATGCAAATAGTTAAACGACCGACACGTGTTTCGACTGCGCAAGCTTCTCTCGGAAACTCTTAAATAAATATACTTTGTAGCGAATTCGTCACGAAACTGTTTTGGCGTGACTTAATAAAACCGGCTAAGTGCGAGTCCTTGCAAACGGCATCGCAATAACAATTTCGCAAAAAGAATCCTGTAAAAACTAATTTATTTAAAGATCAAAGTAAGCAAGAATTCAACATGACGCTGTTCCTCCGATTACCGCACCCGACTATGCTTAATTTCGGTGATCGGTAGGTACTCAAGTATGGACCCCTTATTACATTTGTTTTATTCTTATTATTTGTCGTTATAAATGATGAAAAATGCCATCTATGACGCTCATTAGGGGAGGCCTATGTCCAGGCTGGTGTTGATGATGATGATGATAGTGGCAATACTTATAAAATAATACATAACCTGTCATTTTCCGCTGTTAACCTTTTGCTATTCAAGAGCCTAGACCTAAGTAGAGCCAAAATAGCCAAAGAAACAAAGTCCGCTTAGGTCCCGTCTAAAAACGAATATATATACATATATTTTTTGTAATAGTGGCAAGAGAACGCACATTAGGTGAAAATTTCAACCGCCAACCTGTATATATATATATATATATATAATAATACCAACTTGGGCACTAAGTTGATCCAGCCTGACGCCCATGCATTACTGAGTCCACCTTTTCCCCCATATTACTCGACTCCGGTTGCATAGATCTTGCCCGGAGTGGCAACGGCGCAATTTTGAAAGCGACGTTGCCAAATGTATTCATCGACAAAGTGATGTACTTGACATTTTTTTCGAAAAGATCTCGAACTTAACCGACTCCGTAACGGCCAAAATTCAGAAACACTTAATCACTTGTTGGCTCCATTTTATATACCAAATCCAAAGTCGTATGTTGATCTGATCCATTTATGCTATCAAAATTAGAGCTTTATTTGATCCGACAAAACGAAATTGTATATTAAGTAACGTAGGTAAATGTTTCGAATACAATTCAGTATTTGTTAGATCCGTATATTAATATAAGCAGTGCTTCTTACATTGCTGCATCCTTCACAATGTGAAGGGGGCGGGGGACGGGGCACCGAACGCGAAAGTAACCAGTTCTTCATAGAAGACCATGGATGCAAATAAATACTTACATTAAGGCTCCGGGCACTGATTTTCTCTAGCTTTTTTACAAATTATTGTCTAACTCACAAATAATAAGAAAACATGTTTTCTTTGAAAAAATCCGATTTGTTTTAATTTCAATTCAGTGTTTATTGAAAACATTTTTTTTAACACAATTAACTGTTTTGAAAAATAAAATTGTTCTATGAACCTAGATAAACAATATTCTAAAACAAATAATAGCAGATTACGGTAAAAATTTATGCTCAAATTACAAATCAAAATTCATCCGTGCTCGGAGCCTTAACAAGATTTATTAAAAAAGATTTAATAGATAGAAAAAACAACAGCATAAAATACCACCAACTAAACGTAGTTTAAAATTTACCAAAAAACTCCTTCTTTTTGTTTTTTTTTACTATATTATTTATTAAAAATTTAACAGATAGAAAAAGCAAGAGCAGAAAATACCACCAACCATACGTAATTTAATATTGAATGTTTTTGAACTTACGCGATCTGAACACATATTGATTAGTAATTAACGGGTATTTATCGCGTTTTTTTATCTCGGCGTTTCAACAGTTTTGCACTCTGACTTGGTCGCAAGGTGACGTGACGAAAAAAAAAAACGCGATAAATACCCGTTAATTACTAATCATTAGTTTAATATAGTTACCAAAAAATAAATCCTTTTTATATTATTAATAATTATTTGTTTAATTTTTTTAACAACATTATTTATTAAATGGCAAAAACTCCTTTTCAACAAAAATTACAATTCTAAATTAGCTAAATTAGAGCTGGAATTCACAATTGAAACAGAGATAATAAATAAAAAAAATTGGATATATTTTAATATGCAGAACACCCGGAACACCCAGAACAAACGGAGCAAATATCGGATAAGAGAGTCGAATTGGCAAACTCCTAAATCGCAGGCGGTATTTCGTCACCCGCCACGCCATGCACCACTTCGGTCGTCTATTATGTGGGAGCATTGTAGCATAAAACATGTGTATTTATTTATTACCTACTCAATTACTGCTGCCATTCTGAGGCGTCTTAAAAAAAAAGATAGCCCTTACTTATGCTTCCTGAAGTTATCATATCATAGAAGGCGACCAACAAATGAATTTAAGCATAAAAAAGTTGTTGGTACGTTTTTAAACACTCATTGAAATTTACTTTGAACTGATTTGACTTTTGAATTTATTTTGAAATATCAGAACTTGGTTACGTGCTTTCATTGTTCAGCTTGCAATCTATCAAACATACCTACTGTTACAAACAGATCTGTGAGATGTATTATAACATCAGCAGACAAGTAAAGTGTTAATAATTAAAATGTTAGATTTATGTAAAACGAAAGGCTAAGACTGCAAGTAACCAATGACAGAGCTCGGCGGGCTCTGATTGGCCCATTTGAATCGGATCAACTTGTGCTAAAATGCCAAAAAGGTGGATTTGTATAAAAACCACGTAATTATTATTATTACTGACGGTGACACTGTTGGCTCCGTTTGGAGCCACGTATTAACGGTGAAGTGGCAATGGATCAAAAAATACTACCCGGATCAACAAGTGAAAACGGATCAAATAATTACTACCTATATGGCACGTTTGATCAACTAAGTGCCCGTGGGGATATCTATATATACGGTTCATGAGATATAACTATAAATATATATATATACTTCTACTAGTACTTATTTTTTACTGGGGTCTTACCTATGTATGAGGCGTGTGAAACCGCAGGCATATGTCAGTTTTATTATAAAAGGAATTTTGTGAGTCAAAACACGTGAAGACAAATTCCTTCGAAGTGGCTCTTTGTTTTTAAATTCGATTGATTATATCGATATGGGCAAAATGACAACGAACTTGTTTTAAAAATTTTTAGGTGGCAAGGCAAGTCACCTTTAAAACAATATGTACTCCTTACCTTATTAGCATAGAGACATTAATTGGTTTCTTATAAACATTGTAAACTACTTTAGGTTTACTTAAGGAGTATCTACCACCAGTAACAATGGTTCAACCGTAACCTACGGAAGGTTACGGTTGAACCATGGATAGCGGTAAATCTCATCAAGTTGCATAGGTACTACACTTAAAGCAATGCGAACCGCTTTTGAAAACTGAGAAAACATTAGCGCTGAAACATCGATGTTTAAATTGTTGACATCGCGACATCACCAGCCTAATGCTAGTCCAATGCTGGACATTATGTCCAAGTTGTATCCAGCATCAGTCTGCTCTTGCAGTCTTTCACAGATCATTCCACCTGGCCGAAACGTCATACATACACTACACATCCTAGCATAAAAGACGCTCTGTAGGCAATAAATAGAGTTCAAAATATAGATGAACAATGTAACTCGTAGGAACAAGAATGGAGCGTTCTCAAATTCTATTTGCGAGGAAATCGGGTAGCATACGTTTCGTTTCAGTTAACTCGGTCAAAACACTCGGACGAAACACTCAAACAAAACAAATGACGGCTGACCTTGTGGTTCTACTCACCATGCGTGATTATGTCATCTGGGATATACAGTTTGTTTGACCTGTACACGTGACTATGAATTTTAGCGATATTTATGGCACCTTGTGAAGAGAATGTTTTCAAGATGGACGTATTTTCAAGATGATGTGTTTTCAAAGTGGCAGGGTCTAAAATCTTTCTTTGATTAAGATATAACTCGCGCGCTAAGGGTTTCGAACGTCAATTATACAAATAGTACCTACTATAGGTATAGGTTACAGACCTCGCTATTTAATGAATTATGTATTCATTAATACACAATAGTAGGTAACCATTGCAGTGGCAATTTTCAAAAAACCTATGAAAATCTTACAGTTTTGAAATGTATAAACTCATTTGATAACCTATTTGACCTTGGTCTCTAAAGTTTAAATTTTACAATTTTTTCTGAAAATCTTTATTATTCATTTATTTTTGTTTAAATGTGTACAGGATGCACGTAAGATGGTGCAGATGCACGTAGGTGGGTACTATTATTTCAAATTTCAAGTAAATAGCGGGAGGTGCTATTAAAGATGGAAAAAAGGTCAGCGTGGCCATAAGGGTTTTTAAACCGATCCCAAAGTTGACTTTATCCCTTTACCCTGTTATTGCTTAAAAACTTATTTATCCCCATTCCCCAATAGGTATCAATTACCGCGCCAGACGAAAATGTTGTAAACAGCTCTTACTCTAACTGTCCTTTCCAAATCTGATTACATTTGAAACCTGTCTCAAATTAATTTGTCGTCTATCAAATATATTTTCCCCAATCTAGTTTTAAATTCATAACACGTTTCTCGTACTGAATAGGTACTGTAAGTAGGTATACGGAATAGTAATGATTTTGGACAATGAGTTAAGTATCATGTGACAAGGTGTGACCTTTGATTATATACTAATCAAAGGGTGTGACAATAATATTTTTATGCCACGATCTCTAAACGTGATAAGGGCTTGCCTACATTTATGGGACCTTGTAATCGACGACGACGATGTAAAATATGCATATTTGCTCTGGGTTTTCGGATAGTTTTACTATGTGTAGGTACCTAATACAAAATAACTGTCTATGAAAAATATACATCGTATGTCAGTCATCTAGAGCCCATAACACAAGCTGTGCTTAGCTTGGGGCTTGATGTTGTGTGTTATGTCCAGCATTAGGTATTTATTTAGTTGGTGGCACTGTAAGGAATGTGGACAAAATAACTGGCAATGTTGCCAGTTATTGTTGGTGTCGCAGGAGGATAAATATTTTGGTCTCGTAAAAAGAAGGCTCTATCAATCTTGATAAAACGAGCGCATTTTTTTTTCACAACAACCCAAAAAGAAGTTACGATTTCTGTGCTTTGTATGCGAGTTTCTTGTTTCTTTATTATAGGTACCAATTTTAAATGCCTCAACAGGTTTCGATGACTGTTTCGTTAGAATCCTTACATTGTCCCGATTGACACGAGATGGGTTTTGAAGCAATGATGTCATTTTAAATAGTAAAAAAAATGTTTGCACCGTTTTATAATAAGCGTAGCGTTATTAAGTTATTTACATTGAGTGTAATAATAATAAACTATAAATAAATAAATCATAATCATCTTCAGCCTATAGTAGTCCACTGCTGGACATAGGCCTCCCCTAATGAGCGCCATAGACGCCATTATTTATCATTTGGGTAACCCTCAATTACCCATAATTCCCACGCTGGGCATGCGGTTTGGGGATCGCAGTTCGGTGCGGTTGTTCTGCAGAGCCTCCCTTAGTGGTGTCTCCCTTAGTCGCCTCTTACGAAACCCACGGGAAGAGTAGGGGTGGTGAAATTCTATGCCAGCACCACACGGCTTATGGTGTTCGAAATTTTCTTCTTCTTCTTCTTATTTCATGGCTCGCTGTGTCTGTGTAGCCACAATTCTGCCAGTGTTCGAAATTTGGCTTTTTAGTGCCATAGTCCTGACTCCTGACAGACTTGATAACAATGTAGTAAAACAGTAATGTACCTGCCAATCAGCCAAATCACCATAATCAGAGTAGTACTCAACATGCTTTTTAGATAAATACCTCTATAGGTAAATCTCTTTTGTCACGCTTTAATAATGCTGCTATGTTAATATGAACAGTATAAAATATTAATGGAAAACCACTTATCCAAAAGCCACGGAGATTATGATAATTGGGTAAAATACATTTGTAGGCTCTCACAAAATATTTTCAAAAGTTAATATTTTTAATCCCAACTGAACTTTCTGTTTATATGAGAGTGAATGAGATCGTTGAATGATACAATAAAATAATGTAATATAATGAATGAGTAATGAGTGAAGGAAATAAGGAAGGGATACCAAAATAAATCGAATCAGTGACTGGTCATCATTACAAATTTATGGATTTTGAATCGACATAATTCTAAAAAGTTGAAGCCCACAAAAAATTACGCCGTATACATAGAGGATAGCAGAATCCAATGCAGAATTCAAAACATAGGCTTAGAAGGAAGGAAGGCTTGTTTTGAACATAATATTTCAAAACAAGCCTTCGCGGTCTTGGGTACTATTCATATTTTTAAGAGAAATTTTCATCCCCACACAGTACAGTAAAAAAATCGGTATAGTGTACAGATTTTCAAAACAATATACAGTGAATTACGGCCCCGTCCAAAAAACCCACCCGTATACGAATGTGATTCTTTTATAAAGAAACAAAACAGTTCGATCAAC
This sequence comes from Eupithecia pulchellata, assembly GCA_963931895.1. NCBI lineage: Eukaryota > Metazoa > Arthropoda > Insecta > Lepidoptera > Geometridae > Eupithecia > Eupithecia pulchellata. Next base: position 4,389,647 of record OZ007540.1, read on the forward strand.
AGGTTGTTCAGCAAGAATGATAATGTTGAGTAAACGACCTCTGTGACGCAGTTGTATGTATTTATGTTTTTGATATGAAGGACATTAGTTTGATCACAGATATATATTTACATAGATAACGTAAATGCATGTACTTCGCGTGTCCGAACACTGACAAATCGTCAAGGTCGGTCGCCGCTAACTTCAGTCCGCGCGCGTCCGATGTTGCAGCCGGACGGTCGCAAAAACTATAAAAATGCCTCGTTGCGTGATAATTAACTGCAATAGCCCAAAAATTTCGAGCTCCCAAAGGCAGAAACATATTTCCTATCACAGGTAAGTTATTTTAAAATTATATTATGCGTAAATTCATATTTAAACTTATTTTTAAGTATTTCAAGCTGTTGTGAGTCCCATAATATACCTAAATTTAAATGAACGTTAAGTAAACTATATTCTTATTACGTTGCCGCGTTTGCTTTGGACGTTTGATCTGACGTTGTGTGTTAAGAGACGATGAATATCGGAACAAGCGATACTGTCGCGCATCGCTTCGACTTCGTGATACAGGCAATTTCTCATTCGTCTGTCAAAACTAGCGACTAGTGTTGTTCGTTCTACAACATAATAATCGATTTTAATCGATTATTATATCGACAAACGAATGATATTATAATAAAGGCAATTTAGTAGATAAAACAAGCTCATGAAGGAGCAAATTTTACACGACAGCTTTAAAAGAGGAGGGTAATATTTTTAGGGTTCATATATTTAATGTGTTATTGTTTATCCTTTCAACGTATACGACGATAATTAATGTGTTTATATATTTTTTGAATTACGGGAGTGGCATGCCATGTTTGGTAAAACTCTCATGTAAGAAATAAATGATTAAAAAATATATATTGTATTTGAAAATATTTATTTTATTTTCCCACGTGATCCTATCATAAAAGAAAAATGGATTGCGCGAAACAGTTGAGATTGTTGAATAAAACGGCGTGCCCCACTATAGATATCGTTGTAAGTCGTTGACAGCGAAGATGAGGTTAGTGAATTCATGTGTAACAGTGTTTTTAATTAATAGCGTATAAAAATATCTGTCATACAATCATTTTGTGCTTTATAGAATAAAGATACACCACAAAAACCTTCATCATTGTCAAGGAAGAGAAAATCATCGGTAAAAATAATCGAGAAAAGCATCGGTGTCTTTGAATCGGTTTGGATTTCCCATCACTAAATTTCGACTGTGACGTCACAGTAGGTATTAAAAAGTTGGCACGCTTGGTTTCAATACAAATCGTTATACTTGCGTTATCTATGTAAATATATATCTGTGAGTTTGATTCATGCATTGAGACAGATTTTGAGCTTTCACTACGTTATTGGAGTTAAAGTGCAAAATGGTTATCGTTCACCATCGTCGCGCACCAACTAAAACAATAGACTGACTGCTTGTTTGTCACAATTTCATTGCAAAAGCCCTCGCACGCAAATATGACCCGTATTTTTATAAGGTTCGAATAATTAGTTTGCCGTAACGCATTTATAAACTAGCATGAAAAGTAAAAGCTGTATCTGATTAATTACCGAACTTAAATTTTTACAATGTTATTTGATACCTTATTAATTATTGTATTTGTGTAGTGGGTACTTCACCAATGTTATATACCTAAGTTTTGTGGAACTAAATATTAATTTATTTTATTTTCATAAGTAAAACAAAATCTACAGCCCTTAGTCCTACTTCTGTAAAAGTTACGGCCAAAAAAGGATTAAAATTTTGAAAACTAGACATTTCTTAAATATTGGGAATTACCAGAATCTTCCAATGCAACGGGATCGAACCTGCGCTACTATGAGTTAATTATTTCCTAATGCCAAGAAGGTTTGCAAGAAGGCCGTGAAATTTGGTATAATTAAATTACGAAGAAACTTCGTTTGATTACATTAGGTTTAGGTTCGTCTCTAACTTTATGATGGATTGCTTCTCATCCCTTCAGTCCAGTTCTGTCTATTGTTCCGCAGAAAAGCTTTATTCCGCTTCATTTAATCTTTATATTCATTCTTTTTAAATGACAGATGAGATAGGATTCGACTTTTCAAGCAAGGTTCGAATTTATTGAAAGAGTATAATGATTAATGACATAGGTATAATTTTTACTGACTACATATGAAAAACTAGCGGTCTGGGCTTTGCCCGGGTATTTATCAATAATTTTACACAATTTTTAGACACACACATATGCAAGATGGATTGGTCCGCTAATGGTCCTCTAACTTACAACAGTTGCTAAGCAAAACAATTCCTAAATCTGAATTATGTAACAATCAGGGATAATGTAGGATAAAATCCTACACATGAACAAAGGCTATAGAATATAAAAAAATAAGTTAGGGATCCGTATGAATATGTCAATAATGTATTTTTTCGTTAAATACCCTAGCGGTCCCGGCCCGGGGTAGACCGCTAGTTATGAATAAAGGGGGCATTACAGTCCACGGAACCTTAATAAGCCTCAGTAAAAGGTTTGCAGCCACAACAATGATTTACCGTTTCGCCCAGACTAATGGGTACCATTATTCGAGTTCGTGCTTCGCGGAAGTGCCATCCTAAATCACATGCAAATTCTACTGGCAGATACTAATCATTGCGTTGCCACATAATACTAAGAAAACATCACCCTGCTTCTGGTGTCGGGTAAAAACAGGTTAGAATATAGAGTAAGGATAGCATGAGGGTTAAAAATAAGTCCTGTAACTGCAGTGTATAGGGAGAAGAAGAATGAGACACGAATGAATCTCGTTTGTCCCAACAGGCCTTTGTCAGTTGACACGTAATTGCTTGGCACAAACGTGCTCCAGCTCTGCAGATAGTGCCCGTCTCCTGGCATTCCCTTCATATAAAACTGCCGTTAGCTCAACTGTTTCTATTGTAAATACTACTGTAAAATAGTTCTAGTTTGTTCCTGTTTCTGTCATTTGATTGTAGTTTTCTTTGTTTCATCATCATCATCAGCCTATAATAGTCCACTGCTGGACATAGGCCTCCCCTAATGAGCGTTATTGCCCATAATCCCCACGCTGGGCATGCGGGTTGGGTTGTTTTCTTTGTTAGTAAATTCAAATAAGACTCGCCCGGTGGTTTCAGGGACGGCACATGATCCTTGATTAAAAGCTCTAGCTAGACTGACCAAACATTATTCGACCAAATTTCACTTTTCGCTCCCGTAGTTAAAAGGCCTCGCTATGCCGCTTCCTAACTTGAAAAAAAGTCCTTTTTTTATTTAGCAATTTTTCCCGTTATAAATAACTTTAGATCCAGCCTAAACGTTATTTCGCTACGGAACCATCCGAAAACTTTACCCACCGTTGCGGGGTAGAGAAAGAGCCAAATCAAAGTTTCTCATTAGATTTATATCGATTCCTTCCAATGCATTGATTTTTCCATTAAACCCACGCTCCATTTTAAACGTCTAAAAACAACATACAGAACTCTCGACTCGGGAAAATCAATTTGCAGTTAATTACATGGGGCCGTTATGTCGCCTGTTGAGTCAGTGACGGGAGGAAGAATCCTGTGTTTAATTACTGACTGGAATGATGGGTTGGATTAAGGGTAGGTTTGTCGTTAAGGCCACCCTAAGGCACAGATTTAGATTACGGGAGCGAGGTGGAATAATGACAGATTTAAAAACAAAATAGGCGGCGAGCATTGTTTTGAAAACAGACATAATCTGATCTCAATCACGCCGGACAAAAACAAATCGATCGGTTCCTTTAAAATTGCGATATACATCATTTTAATACAAGAAATAATAATTAATTCGCTGTGCCCACTACCAGGCTACACAAGATTAATGTACTTTTAAAAGGCAGTGTTTACGATTCTACAACAAAACTCCAAGTGAGTTGCAAAAATTATCTATACCTACTTAAATAAATTCAAACAGATTGTCAAAAATATTCGATCTCTCATTAGGGGAGGCCTATGTCCAGCAGTTGACTATTATAGGCTGGTGATGATGATGATTACACAGTGATCAACTTGTTGGAGTGTTCAAAGGTTAGCGCAGAGGAGTCACTGAACATCCAGCAAGTCAATATAGATGTATTCCTGAGCGATTCACTCATACTATTAAAAGAGATGTGAGATGAAAAGCTCTCAAAAGATTCAAAAATATTTGATATTTGATATTTGGTCGAAAATACACTGTATTTCTTCCTTCTCTATATTAAAGGGTCTGTTATCAGAGTTCCGAGAGTAGTGCGAAGCAGGTCCGACACGACAACTGCCACAGCCTATCAGTTGCTTAGTTTCCATGATGATAATGATGTAATCCTAGAGGAATTTTGGCCTTCAGCAAATGGAAACCAACCTAATGGAGATTAGCCACGTGCGCAGGACCTATTATAGTGCACATGTTTGCGTAAACACAGAAGCACTCTCATTTCCTCGCTGTTTAATTTCCATCGCAATATTATGTTATGAACTGAAGTGGCAGTGGGCCATGTTTCGCGAAGAACCGAAAACACCTGGGGCAAATTTGTTCTTGAGTGGAGACTGGGACTCGGCAAACGTAGTGGAAGACGCCCTTAAGCCAGGTGTGATGACGACCTGCGAAAGACTGCTGGCATATGCAGGATGCAACCGAAGACGGGGGGTATGGCGCTCATTAGAGGAGGCCTGTCAGCAGTGGACTAACATGGGCTGATAATGATCATGAATATCTTATGAGCTGCTCATATATAAAGCTAATGAGCTTTCTCAACTGCTTATCAGAAGCATCAATCGATGTTATTTTGATAACCGATTGGTAACGCTTAATTAATTGAATAACGTAAAATCCTTATCTTTTACCTAAATCTTATAGACTTTAGACATCAGATTTAATCTCAGTAACTCAATAAATATTGTAAAATTTTATTTTGAAATTATGTTAAAAGTAGGGACTAAATAAGATCCGTCAAGTGTGATTAAATGGGCTAAACCCCCAAATGATAATGCCATCGATGGGCTCATTAGGGGCAGCCTAGAGGTCCAGCAGTGGACTATTATAGGCTGATGATGATGATGATATATAATTTGACAGGCGCACGAAATGTTTTAAAAAATATTTTAAATTTCAAGTTATTAGTTCAGTTGAGCTACCTGTAGTTTGTTTTCAGTCTGCAGTTACCTCAATTGTGTCAATTGTAAATACTAGTTCTGATTCCGCTATTTACTTAAGTTGCTGAGATATTACAAATTGAAAAAACCGTTCTCGACTGTACTCTGTAGTTGCTGAGATATTACAAATTGAAAAAACCGTTCTCGACTGTACTCTGTCCGGCTGCTAATCTGTCCAGCCGAGAATCCGTCCAAATGAGAAACCGTCCAGTTGCGCTAAAAACGTATGCAAGTAATGGTATGCCCACTCTATTGCATCTGACCACAATGCGGAAAACTGACCCGGGCTAGATGACATAAACCGCAATGTTTATTTAGTTTGATTACACAGTGCACATTGCCGTGTGGTGCCGGCATAGAATGTCACCACCCCAACTCTTCCCGTGGGTGTCGTAAGAGGCGACTAAGGGAAACACAGCGGGGGGCGGGCAGCAGCGCCCTCTGCAGCAAAACTACACCGAACTGCGATCCCCAACCCGCATGCCCAGCGTGGGGATTAAGGGCAATAACCCCCACATAAGCGCCATCTATGGCGCTCATTAGGGGAGGCCTATGTCCAGCAGTGGACTATTATAGGCTGGCGATGAAGTTTATTTTTTAAGTTAATAAATAGGTAGCAAGCAATATCCTTTCTTTGTGGTAAACCAACCACGCAGCAGTACTGTAGTTGCGATCATAATTTAATGGGTATTTGTTCGCAGTACTAAACCACCTCAGTCTTTATTCATTAATGCTTTCAAAGCCAATGAATAGAGATTCTTCATAGAAAATAAGGCCCAAGTTAGCAATCGACATACGCTACGAGTCATCGGTGTCAAATATACTTAGTCCGTACCAAACATACAAGTGACTTTCCTAAAGCACATACCAAATACCAATCTACAAAGGGCAGTTTGAGGATCAACTATCTACCACATAACCCTTTTCAGATGAAAACATAACATACTTATATGCGGATCAGCAAACAGGTTGGTCCCCAAACTATACAATCTGCCTCCATGCTATATTTTATTAGGTCCTGTTCCAGCTCAACGAATTTTATTTTTATTTATTCGAGTAAAAGTAACACAATATAGTCAGTTACGTTACGTTGTCAATTCTAATTTTTCCACCAAACCTGTACGGTTTGGTGGATTGCAATCGTGCTGAGTTGTTTATTTCATTTTTTGTAATTTTTTGTTTGAAATTTACTGTAGACACGCATACAAAGTACATACAATGAAAAACTACAATTGTAATTGTGAAATACGTGTATTAATTTTTTTTTGTCAAACCAGCAAAGTGGTTTTTATTCAACTCTGATCAGGAGTTAGTTGACATAATTCTACAATCCCATTTAAATTGGAATTTCTTTAGAACGTAAGTGGGTTAACTACGAACCTATTTTGTGTTGAAAGAACACCAACGTTTCATCCCTTAACGAGGAACTTCGTCAGTGTGAGTGCGGCTCACGTCGCGCTCGTATCGCTTCAATACGCTCACTATGTTCGTCTTATAGTAAAATCTTATACTAAAACTACGTAATTTTTATAGTAAATTCGGAATTTCTCGATAATATGGAGTTTCCTAAGTATCAGTTCTATATATACATAAACAGAATGCAATATAATATACATATTTATTATTTGTAACATTAGGTTCTAAGTCTATAAATAAACCATAATGTAGGGTTTTAAAGTCAAATACGTGAAGTATTTAACGCTAAAACTAGCATGACTCTGTGTAATAAAACCTAGCCAGAAAGCTCCTGTTACTGACCCAGAGTGAATAACCACTTCTACTTTGACCCTAAAAAATAAGGTCACAATAACGAGTCAGGGAACGAATGAGCGCTCAACTATCGGGTACGTGAGCGGAATGACCTAGATCTTTCTTTATCTCTTATTCTTTACTAGCAACAACTCGCCCCGGCTTCGTACAGGTGCATGTTATTAACATTCCTCTTAAATCATTCTATCTATTAAAACTAACCGCATCAAAATCCGTTGCGTAGTTTGACAAACACAGCGGACTAGCTATCCGCTCCGGCTATTGCACGGGTCCAATGGTGATACAAAAACCTTTCTTCCACTATCTATTTAAAAAAATCTCATCAAAATCTGTTGCGTAGTATAGATATAAGTATACATAGGGACAGACAAAGCGACCTTGTTTTAGAGATTCTGAATGTACCTGAGTACCTGAAGAGGCATTTGATTTCGTAGCCCTTTAGATCTTTTTTGTGAACCCAATGACTGGAAGATTTGGGATTGACTTTCGAAGGAGGGACGAAGTTTTGTAGGTAACAAATCCCTTTATTAAGGTTTATTGTCATCGATTGGCGCGAGATTAATTTGTTTTGTGTTTTTTAGTCCAGGGGCCCTAATCTCTATGAAATAGGAGATTCCTTGCCCAAACCGTGTGACGTCACAGTGTATCCTAAATACGATTTTGTTCGATTACACGCCGCTGTGTTGTCATATCTGTGAAACGCGCTGGGATTGGCAATAGTGAATTAAGGCCCTAAAGAGGACGGTTTGTTGTTTGATTACTTTCCGTTGTTTAATTCCTTGTAGAACGGAGACAATTAATTATTTAAACAAATGAGAACTAATAAGTATACTTATATACAATTGAAACAATAGAGTTAACTGCAGGCTGCTGCAAACAATCTAAAGGTAGTCAACTGATCCATATCACACGGGTCTCCAAGACGCTGGTTGCATTGCCTCGCTGTGAAAATGAAAGAAAATCGGGTAGAAAATGTTCTATTTTCAATTTGTCTCTATCAAAATTTTGCATTTGTTTTTGCTAGCCAACATCATTATAATTATCATTACATCATTACATTGATGAAAAGGGTAAACACGCTTGTCAAAGCGTTGTGAACCCAATTTTACTAAAAGCTGCCATTTAATGATGAATTTATGTCGTTAAATGAAACGGGCCTGGAACGTCCCATCAAAATGATTGCCAAATTTTATTGGAATTTTCGGTAAAGACATCTTTTATTTTTAATGTAATGAGTTGGACAGTATGTAGTCATTGTTCGTTATTTGGATAACTGGCTTATCGTAACCTACCTGCTGTATCTATACTAATATTAAGTATAAAGAGGAAAGATTTGATTGTTTGTTTGTTTGAATGAAAAATTATTTCACCATTAGAATCCTAAATTTTCTGTGATAAACATAGGCTACAAAATATTTTCAAAAAAGTTAGGGTTCCGCATGAAAATTGAACTTTTTGTTAAATACCCGTGCGAAGCCGGGGCGGACCGCTAGTCTACAATAAATTTTTAATTTTATATTGCACTAATAAAATATACAACTTATTGGAAGACGGTTCAAGTGCATAAAAAGAGGATAAAATACAATTTTAACCTACTGACTACTATTATAATAGCTGCTAACGTCTATAAAATTTGGGCCCACACTTGAAATTTCTTTCACTCCAAGACTCCATCCAAATCATTAAAGTCGTGGCTCATCTCATGTAAAGCCGCGGACAGAACTAAGTATTATTAAAATAATAAGGGCGTGGGTAGAGCCTAGCATGTGCGTTGTTGCACGTAAACTGTGCTGAAGCGGAGAATACAGGAATGCGAATTGCATGCTCGTATTTTGCATCACGCCAGCCGTAGAGCGACGAGAGCTTTTCACGACACCTAGAGATGCAAATAATTATTTGGGGAAATCCCCTGCAGAGTACCTAAGCCTCCCCTTTAGTATCTACCTCTACATAGTGCATAAACCCCGTCATTTTTGTTTGCATTCACAAAAATAAAAATACATAAACCGTTAACTATAAAACAAACAAAAACTGACTCTACTCAGAATGTTGTATTGTAGAATCATGCCATTGCGATGGTTTTCCATGAAGATTTGTACTCTGCGTTTCTGCTATCTTTAATGCTATTGTTGATATAGGTCGCCAAAAATATAAAAATCCAAATATAACTACATTCCCATTAAGGCGTTTCAACTGATCCTCAATCAGACAAGTATTTCTTGATCGCGGGAATGCGTGTTAGCAGCGGTCTGCAAACCTGTTTGCAATGATCTAGGAATGTAACAATTGTTGGGATCTAGTCTAGGTTGGCAAACATTCCAAAGAATCCCCTTACTGACGCTTTTTTTATAACTGATAGACCTCCGTTTGGCCACGATCTCAACTGATGGAAAGTGAAGATGTGGCGGACGGTGTTGCACGAAGGTATAGAAGACACCTATTCACTATAGTAGGTATTACAGAAAACAGAAACAGGCAGCGAGCTTCCCGTTAGTATTACATTTCACGTTCTTTTATTATTTATTCATCATACAGATTCAATGTAATGAGAAATTACAAATATTGACCCGAGAGCTGGTCAATATTTGGCACAGCGCATCAGCATTGCCATACAACGTGGCAATGCAGCCAGCATCTTGGGTACACTTCCAACTGGTATTGATATGGATCAGTTGAGCTACCTGTAGTTTGTTCGCAACAGTCTGCAGTTAGCTCAATTGTAAATACTAGTGGTTTTTTTTTATTTAGTTAGATCATTGTAATTTGTTTGTTAATAAAGGCTTGGCCATTTAAGGATATGTAATGAGAAAAACGATTTTACCTATGATTTTATGAACCAATTAAAGCTTTTATTAATCACAGAAGCTTATTACACAAGTGTCAAATATTTAAACGAAGGAATCTTAAGTAAAATATAATATATAAAGATATATAAATATGTGTAACAAGAAGGTAATACATAATATAATTGAGAAACAACATGCTTGACTAGTCACGTATGCAAAATTAGAAGAGAGATGGCATGCAACATTAAACACTAACTACAACGATTAAAAAATAATTCAGGATTTAATAGATTAATTAATAACATTATAATTTCCTGTTTAAAGTTTTGGTCATAAGTTTTCATCATCATCAATACTGTTTTCTAATCTTCACGCATTCCCGCGATCGAGTAGAGTAGAGACCCTGATCCCCATCTAGGTCTCTACTTTGAACTTATATTTAAGAGAGCTCTAAAGGTTTCTGAAAGTATTTTTGCAATTGCTAGGAACAATTTTAAGTTCTATGTTGGCAATATTACAATCCCTGCTCTGTGATCTAAACGCCCGCCTCGCCGATCGGGCACTGGCGTGGTAAATTGCCAGCTATTCCGTTATCAGCCCACATCAGGCCGATTCCCCGGTTTTATTAACCGTTGCATTACAGCCATTCCTGTATTAATAGTTCTGTTGTTGCAGTCACCTATGACTGCTTGACTGGTTTAAAGGATCAAAGGATTTGTTTTGAGATAAATTGTTCCGACAAGCTTAGAGGCTTAATCTTATTATCGTGTCAAATGTCCCGATAATCCTGTAAGTGCTTGTGCCTTGGGGTGGGTTTGTTTAGAAGGATTTCTGTCCGCATTTTTTTCTGAGTAAGTTTATGCATCTATTCAACGTTTATACTTATTTACTAGCTGTTCCCAAAACCTGCGTACGAATCTACAATTTTGCGAATATAATATTTTAGCGCGGAACCCCAATTATTTTACTGAAATAAACGTATGTAGTCTGAGTTACACGATGTGACATCAGCCATCTATCTGCCAGTTATGGAGCCTTAACGTAGGTAGGACCTTTAATATCCCATTAGTGAGATGTTTTTATTTTGACAATCCAGACACGTTTAATTTAATTTATTTGTATAGTAAATATTACAGAACCAAATTAGAACAAGTTCACTAGATACAAGTTTTACAGTCTAACTGGTTTAAATTGGTTCATATTTCAGAACGTAGTTAAAATTTAAATGTCTAACAAGGAATATCTCAGTTAAATAACAGGACCGAATTCAACAACAGTCTGCAGTTCGCTCAATTGTAAGTGTAAAGATGTTGCCAAGTCTTGTGGTTAACCTTAAACCTAACTTATTTCCTCTCATCCCAACACAAACTGCGTGGGTTGTGAAAGTACCTTTACATTTCAATAGCCCTCTCGTGTCAGGGGGCTTTGGCAAACTAATTTAAACAGCGATAAAACGTTTAAGCTTCTGGGGTTAATTTAATTTGACAGTTTCTCCCCTGGGAGGTACAGAAACTCACCTGTCGTGAAGCAATGTTCGACTAATGTGTCTTATGGGTTGAATATAAGTACATAATATTTAATTATAGTATTTCTAATGGGTCAGTCCCAGCAATGCCAAATCTATTGTTCTCAAAATTTTTAAATGGGTCTCTGGGTTCAGACGATTTAAATCAAATATTTTTTCACTTCAATGAAAACAGAAAGATGTCAAAAATGTATAGCCAGAAGTAAATTAAGCTTTGGTGCACACTCACGTAATGTAACTGCTCCTATTCAAAATTTCTGGCAAAAGAAATATCGAATGAACATTTGGAACTAAACCCGTCCAAATTAGAGCTTCGTCCTTCACTATATTATTAAACCTAAGGCTCTAGGGCTCTATAAAGTCTCACAGATTCCCCAATACGAATAGACAAATTGGTGACGTCATCCGGTCAATGAACCGAGCTTTTCCCTTTCATTTCCTATTTTGTGTGGGTATGCTTTTGCCTCGGGTCTCCACGGTCGCCACCTGCCTGTACCTGGGTGCGAATAACTCTATTTTATCTAAGTACATTTTCCTATTTGGTTCTTGTTAGTGAACATATTTTTTGTGCGTAAGCCTGCAAATGCAAAATCTGCCTGTTGTGACGTTGTGATTTATCAAAATTATTCTGATCGCATATTTTATATCAGAATCTGAAGTACCAAGTATAAATAAATTCATGTTTTTTTTATTCATGGTATAAATAAATTCGTGTTTTCAAGCCTTCCTTTGATTCGATTGTAATAAATCGTTGATGGAGTTTCTACGTACTCAAACGAAGTATCTTGTTTGACCTCGGTCCCTATCACACAAAAACAAAGAGAAGTATGCTAGTAATTATTATCAAATAAGAAATTAGGTGTCATTGATTTTCTGTACGGTTTAATTTCAATGCAATTTTGTTTATTGCGGACTTTTGAACACAATTAGGTACTGGTAAAATACAGGTAGTTGATCCTGGATCTGATAAATAATGATTCATCACAAAACTTTATTCATTACTTCTTCAAGATCAGAGGTATTGTCGCGCGGCGGGAATTGAACCAGCAACTTACTGTGTTGCAGAGTGTTGTCAATAAATAAGTATCGTGAATAGTATCCCTAGTTTTCGAAAAAACGTTTGAGAGGTAGATAATTTTAAATATTGGATGCCAATTTAGGTATATTAAATTTTTACATTAGACACAGTATGCGTGAATTATTATTATTATTAGCTAGACTAGCTTTGGACGAGCATACATTACAGTAAGTACTGTGGTCACCGGACAAAAAAACTTGAAAGAAAAAAACTACAGAAATCATTTTTAGTAAGTACTTTTTTTTTCGAAGTTTTTGGGTCCAACTAAGGACAATTGAAATTTATTATTTATTAGAATTTTCATCCTCCGTGACTCCATCTTTTATTTTGGGAAGTTGATTGTTTTAAAAAATAGTTTTGCTTCGTTTTGCAAAAATCAAAACAAGTCAATGACAACAGAATACCTACATACCTACAAAAACGATAGACATTGAAAGAATAGACAGCCACATGACAACAATAAAAGACGAAATATGTACGTTCTACATGCTTGAACGAACAAAATCAAAGTTTATGAATGGTAAGCTATGGTATTACGAGTTGATTCGTTATGTTTCTCACAGATGACGTTGTCGTCGCCGCTAACACTCATAAGTTCATGACGTTCTCGTACGACACTATCGGTGTTCACCCACACAGTGACAAAAATGGACTAAAATTACCACGTTATTTCTAATTAAATCAAATGTTTTCTTTAATGAAACATAATTTGCCGCAAATAACGACCTATAACAATGCCATATACAGTTATTTATTTGTAAAATTTAGCTCATATGGCTCATATTTGGGAAAATACAAATGTATGAAAAACGAATGACCTTAAGAGTGTGCGATGTGCAATGTTGTAGTCCAAAATATTTATTTATTTTAGAATCTGTGAAAACTACCTTTTTATAATACAGAACTTATTCTCTCTGACTCCTTTCATGACTTTTCGATAACTCTCACGGTTTCAGACTTCTCCATCGAAAGCCTGAAAAAAAAACTCATCCTTTATATGATATGAACAATACTCCCAAATTTTCAATGGATCATGAATACCTTATTTTACATTCCTATAGCAAACAGGGAGAGGATATGATTATCATGAAAGCTTTCCTGGTAATTTATTTAAGGGTAAAGGTGTGGCTTGCTAATAAGTTGTCTCTTTTAATGAACTTATTTTCGTTTTATTAACAAGCTTAATTATTATATTCTGCTATTATAACTGCCCGACTCTATCTAGCTTCAAGTTTCGTCTGATTGGCTCGTGGAGCAAAATTTTCGGGGAATTCTGTATAGAAATTATGCAGATATAGTATGAGTATCAGAATGATTTAAAAACTCTTAATACGCTTTGTGTACTTACCATACTTTATTTAAATGTTAATCGTCTTTACGAATACATTGACTTTCTATAAAGAAGATAATTGAAAGATTCTTTCAACCTGGGATATGGCATGATCTGCGCTGCCATAGTACATGCTGAGTGGAATCCGATTTTGTCAGTTTTCGTCTCGTTTGCAAAACTAGTTAGCTCAAATGTTTCAATTGTAATAGTTCTAATTTGGTTAAATAATTGTAATTTTCTTTGTATGTATACGCTGATTCCTTTGTAATAAATAAATATAAAAAAAAATCGAGGTCGCTGCTAAAAATCAAATTACTTACACACTTGCTACAGAACTGGGGCATGACATTGTATTTTATGGGCACACGTTGAATATTCCGAGTGTGATGTGTATTGAAAAACGATAAAGACAAAGGTCTTCCGTTTGTTCGACGTCAGTTTTGGCAAGTAACTTCTTGCGAAGAATACATAGCAGTACACCTACTGCGGAATGTGGGTGCATTTGATTTCATTTGAGCACCACGTTAATATATTGATTGGTGCTCAAATGGGAATACCTTTGGTGCTCAATGCATAGGTGCTCAAAAAATAGGTGCTCAAACGGGAATACTTCCTAAATTTGGCACGGCCGTGAAATTATGAGGAAATGATAAATGGAGTGAAGGAAGCTATGGCGCTCATTAGGGGAGGCTATGTCCAGCTGTGGTAGATGAAGGAATCGGTGCATGTGCAAGTCGAATGCTACACATGCTGAGCTTGGGAAATATTTTTACACTACTCGCCAAAAAAAGGACAGGCATAGCTCGTCCATTTCTTTTTTGACTTCTGTTATTGTACAGTTTCTTGTAAAATGTAGTTATAAATAAAGTAGGTATATAATAAATATAAATATACGTGCTTTGGAAATATGTTTTAATACGTAAACATAAACATTTCGTTCTCTCTTTCTATGCTGAAAAATTTATTTGAACATTCTTAATTTATGCCAAGTCTTTTTTCAGTTTAGGTTTCTGTTGAGGATTTACATAATTAAGGTTTGTCTGTTGAGAATTCAAGTTTAAGGTTAAGGTTTTAGAATATCCCATAAACACGACTTACAATAACACTCAAAGATTAACTTAGCATTAAGAAATGTAACCAATGAGCGGTGAAAATATTATGAGTCACTCACGATCACATCTTAGGCGACCAGCCGCTTTTCGAGATCTTCATTTTTAAACTGCCATGGTTTTATTTCATTGTTGCCAAATCTTTGAAAATACACCTGTAACAACCGTGACTACATTGTTAACACTCTCGCGGCCCACGACGTATATGACCTCCACAACGTCTATGTATCAGCTGGGCAGTGAATCCGTTATTAATGGAGCTATATCCATTTTACGAAGTCTTAGTGGATAATAACAGAGAAGCAATACGAAGGTTTATACGACACTTTACGACTGTGGATGATATCGACTCATTCGTCTGTACTTTACGACCCGACATTTCGTCCCAGTTTCCATGTATGAAATGACTCATTGTGTATGAGACTGGATGTGCGGAAGTATACCGTTTTATTTACCTACTCCGTCGTGCTCGTTTGGTCTAGTCTAGAGGTTTTAACACTTTATTGCCCACAAAGCACTGCTTGGGGCAAAAGCTGGTAGAAAGCGTTAGAAAAGGCTATGTTAATGCAACAGACGATACCGTACTTCGTTTAAACAGATTTTCTGTTTTGTTTGTAACAGGATCATATAAAAAGGTTGCACTGAGGAAATCTACCAACACAACAGATTTAAAGGTGCAGCCGGCTGTTTGTACCATTCTATCTGGCTTGGATTGACGAGGTCTATCTATATGTATACTAATATTATAAAAAGGAAAGATCTGATTGTTTGTTTGAATTGAATAGGCTCCGAAACTACTGGACCGGTTTGAACATTCTCTCACTATTAGAATCCTTTATTTTTCCAGATAAACATAGGCTATAGAATATTTAAAAAAAACATTAGAGATCCGTATGACAAAATTGAATTTTTTTTAAATATCCATGCGAAGCTGGGGCGGACCGCTAGTTTAACATAACTTTAACATAACCAGCAATGCGTGACAGCTAACGGTCTGAAAAGATGACGGTAGATTGTGTTGGTTTGCAGAGCAGTTATCTTTAAAATGGATCTCCGCAAATTAACACCCAAAGAGGAGTCATTTGAATCGTGAGTCACGACCACATTGTTATTAAGATGACAAGCCTCCAAGGTTGAAGGTAATGCAGAATCTCGTAAAAATACGCGATAAACAAATGAGAAATTGTCGATGCCCATGCCGTGTGGTGCCGGCATAGAATTTCACCACCCCAACTCTTCCCGTGGGTGTCGTAAGAGGCGACTAAGGGAAACACACCGGGGGGCGGGCAGCAGCGCCTTCTGCAGAACAACTACACCGAACTGCGATCCCCAACCCGCATGCCCAGCGTGGGCATGCGGGCTCATTTCAACATCAACAACATCACCAGCCTATAAGAGTCCACTGCTGGACATAGGCCTCCCCTAATGAGCGCCATAGATGGCATCATTATTTGGGGGTTATTGCCCATAATTCCCACGCTGGGCATGCGGGTTGGGGATCGCAGTTCGGTGTAGAAGTTCTGCAGAAGGCGCTGCTGCCCACCCCTCGGTGTATTTCCCTTAGTCGCCTCTTACGACACCCACGGGAAGAGTTGGGGTGGTGAAATTCTATGCCGGCACCACACGGCAATTGTGTTCACAACATAAACACACTAACCACGTGACTTTACCCACGTGCTTCTCATCTGTTATGATTTGTATAATTTGTGATAATTATAATGATTAGCACCGGGAAAACAAGTTTACTGTGCCTTCAATAACAAGTGGTTTTCTTGACTCGACTTGTTTGACTAGTTTTAAAGGTTACCAGTGAAATGTCGGTTTGTAATGAATGAGGCTTCACTATAGTATAAAACAAAGTCGTTTCCCGCTGTTTGTCTGTATGTTCTTATGTATGCTTAGATCTTTAAAAGAGCGGCCTTATCGCTAAGAGCAAAGGGGAGTAGTATGAATGCAAGTATTGCATGGATATTCGTGAGCGAGTCGACTCTCACTTAGCCGGTTTATTAAGTTTTAACAACACTAACGAATGCTCTACTTCTACGTACGGAGAAAAAACGTAGTTAATCAGCGTACATCAGGGCCGTGTGGTGCCGGCATAGAATTTCACCACCCCAACTCTTCCCGTGGGTGTCGTAAGAGGCGACTAAGGGAAAAACACCGGGGGGCGGGCAGCAACGCTCCGCAGAATAACTCCACCAAACTGCGATCCCCAACCCGCATGCCCAGCGTGGGGATTATGGGCAAAAACCCCCAAATGATGAACAATGCCATCTATGGCGCTCATCAGGGGAGGCCTATGTCCAGCAGTGGACTATTATAGGCTGTTGATGAATCAGCGTACATGCAACTGGCTGAAAGCTTAAGTTACACAGTAATTTCCATGTTCAATTGAATAAAATTAGAATCGGGTATTTCAATAAGAGACCTTTTAGTACACACCTGAGGTTGTAAGAGCCTTCAATCTCCAAAAAAAGGTACGCGCACCTTATAAAGTTGCGAAGGTATTTACTACCCCAATAAAACCTTATCACCCAATCCGAGACCTTAACCGCCAATATCTTGTCCTGAAATGCGGCAACAGGTTCAATTTATAGCGCTGAATTCATGTTATCTAAATTTACCCCGCCATTTGTGCGCAGTCGGGTAATCTGAGGCTTATGGATTCTTCGTCTGGGAAGGAAAATTGGCCAGATATTACAGCTTAACCTTATGAATTATGATGGGTTGAGGTTATAAGATTTATCCAGAATCCTTCGACAAAATGCGAAAAAGCTTCTGAATTTTAATATTTCTTTAAAGATAGCATCATCTAGTGAAATTTATTTATCCGTTTACAAATCAGATAATACAATCAAATTATTTACTTACATATAAATTTGAATATAGATTTTTGATCTAGATTTAAATCTATTATGTGAACAGAGAAAAAAATGATGTCCAATGCATAATATTAAAATTATTTACATAAAATAGAAAGAGGAACTTTGTAAGAGAAATAATAATAATTATTTATGCTGCATATACATTTTGAATGAACAATATAAATAAATAAATAATGATAAATAGTGCTGGCCAATTCACACAGCATCATCTAGCTCCAAGCTAAGCAGAGCTTATGTTATGGGTACTAGACGACTGATATAACATAATACAAAAGATTATATTAGTAGATACTCAGATGTTTTTTATAAGAAGAAAGAAAAAAGAAAGAATATAAAAAGTGATCAGACCACCCTGAACAATTTGTCCCGAGGCGGGAATCGAAAACACAACCTCCAGCGTCACAGGCGAACCTAACCAACGCACCACAGAGGTCAATACAATAGATGGACAGGGTTGGTAATTTTTGGTCATTCACCTTTCTGTTGCAAAGCGGCATTTCATTCCACGTCAAAAGAATCCTTCGCATTTACAAACCGCAATGAAAGGTCTAACAAAGCGAGAGAACAAAGTACTCAGTTGCTACTGAGTTTCGAACTAATTAAACTGGTACGGGTGAATGCAATTGGAGCTCGTGGGAGTTGGAAATACGAGCAGCAACTTTGTCAACTGGGTTGGAAATTGACGTACACAATCATTTACATGCTGCAGTACGAAATGACGTTAGCATTTGATTTTGAAAATGGAAAATCAAGTTTTCTCAAATACAATCAAACACAAAACTTGCTGGGCACTTCGTTTTTTTTTTTTTTAGATTCAGGTTCATAACTTTATATCTTTAGGCTTACTTATATATATAAGCACTTAGACATAAGAATAAGCAGTTAGATTTTCTTCTTTCCAATTGGAAAACGGCGATGGTTGAAGCCTGAAATGGGCCACCCACAAAAACAGCATTTCTATTCCTTTTAACCGACTAATCACCATATTATTATGCTGCATTTGGCAACACATTAAGCGGTAGTGGAAATTAAGTTTCCTGAAACACAAAGCTTGCTGGGCAGTTGAATATTTTTTCTTTCCAATCGGAAAACGGCGATGGTTGAAGCGTGAGATGGACCACCCACAAATAACGCCTTTATATTCCTTTTAACCTTTCCTCCTCCCATGAACTCCATGTGCCTCCTTCCAACAGATTGTAATGAAATAGAGCTTATCATTCTTAGTCTTAAAGAAAGGTGTGCTGTGGGATATGATGGAATCCCGACCTCTGTGATCAAGGGTGCCAGACATGTTTTGATTCCAATTCTAACTTACATTTTTAATTTATGTTTTGAAACTGGAATTTTTCCACAAGTATTCAAGAAAGCTTTAGTTCACCCAATCCATAAAGTCGGCGATAAAAAAGACATAAATAACTACAGGCCTATTTCTGTATTAACCGTTCTGTCAAAGATACTAGAAAAGATTATCAACAGTAGACTTATTAACTACCTTAATGAGAGCGGGACTCTTTCTGACAATCAATTTGGATTTAGACGCGGCAAGTCTACTGAAGACGCAGTCGTCGGACTCTCAACATGTATTGCGAAGAACTTTGCTCTAAATCTAAAATCAGTTGGTATTTTTTTGGATCTCGCAAAGGCGTTTGACACTGTCTCTATCTCTATACTTTTAAACAAACTTGAACAAATTGGTATAAGAGGCAATGTCAAATACCTATTCATGAGTTACCTCTCCGAACGAAGACAGACAGTGATGGTTGATAATGTGACTAGCGATGAAGAGGCCATAACTTTCGGGGTTCCCCAAGGAAGTGTCCTTGGTCCAACACTTTTCCTTGTTTATATTGACGGTTTGTGCAAGCTCTCTCTATCTAATTGCAATATATATACCTACGCAGATGACACCGCCCTCATCGTAAGTGGTAAGGATTGGAGCGAAACAAAAGAATCAGCAGAGGTTGCCTTAAAAATAGTACTAGATTGGCTTTCCATAAATTTTCTAACTTTAAATGTAAGCAAAACAAAATTCATTACATTTTCCCCTTCCAGTCGAACTCAACCTACCTCCTTTTCTCTCCGTGCACATAACTGCTGCGACATAAATAATTGTAAATGTCAGTCTTTAGAACGTACAGCATCCATTAAATACCTCGGAGTTCACTTAGATAACTCGCTTTCATGGAACCATCATACTAACTCTACAATATCAAGAGTACGGAAGCTCATATTTATCTTCAAGCGACTGAGGAATGTTGCTAACTTGAACTGTCTAAAAACAGTTTACTTTGCTCTTGTACAATCGATTCTGTCGTATTGTATCACTGCTTGGGGTGGAGCAATAAAAACACAATTGTTAAGAGTAGAACGAGCCCAAAGAGCAATTCTTAAAGTTATGCATTCCAAGCCTCGACGATTTCCTACAGATCTGCTCTACTCACTTAGTGAAGTGCTTACTGTTCGGCAGCTGTTTGTTCAGGCAACGCTGTTGCGCAAACACTCTGAGCTTATATATGATCCTTGCCTACAAGAATCGAAACGCCGCTCTGATATTGTCTGCAGAGGGGATCCATGGAGAGTAGTTGCAGCTGGTCGTCAATATCATTTCTTGAGCCCATCTTTATATAATCGTGTAAACAGAATTCTAATAATATATCCACTGCCACTGTATAAATGTAAAATGAAATGCTCTGCTTGGCTCCTTTCTCTGACATACGAGGAAACTGAGGAGCTCCTTGTCACCCTAAAATAAGGGACTGCACTATTAAATTCCCTATTTTTTCCACAACATTCCAATGTTTTTACTTTTGCTCAGAATCTAACGAGTGAGGTGCCTCGAGTGAATTCCACTTTATTCTTTCAATACACAACAGCATTGACACAACCACGCACACACACATACTCTCAAACACACACACACACACACACAAACACGAACTCAAACACACAACACACAGACACTCAAACACAAACACACACACACACATACTGGGTTCCCTGTTGCCCAGGCTCTTATGAGTCCGGTGCCTCGGGTAACCCTCTACCATACACACACACAAATACAAATACACGCTACTAATATAGTCTTTATAATTAGATTAAAATATTCAGAAATCCAGGAGTTGGGCGTTGACATTACCACACAGTTTGTAAAGCTTAGGTAGTGTCATCGTTTCAAATGTATTTATAATGTAAATTGTATTTATGACCTGAATAAATGATTTTGATTTTTTTTTGATTTTGATTTGATAACCAACTAATCACTATATTATTATGCCGCATTTGGCAACACATCAAGGGGCAGTGGTTGCCGACTCCCTGAGCATCCCGGAAACTTTGGTTGATGCTAAGTTGAAAGCACTCCTGCGTCCTCCTATTAGAACTTTGGCTTCATGATTCTGAGCTCCTTTGTCAGTTGAATGAAGTTCTTATTGAGTTACGGTTTCATGGCACACAAGATGCGGGAAATTAGCTGGGTTTTGGTAAATTTTTGTAACCAAAAAACAACTATCTATATAGTAATAGTATAATAGTCATTTATTTATGATAATAATTATGAGACGAAAATTTTACCATTGTTTAAACTATGTACATGTTATTATTATAGCTGGTCATTATCTGGCGCAGCGCAATCTCCAAGTCTATAAGGTGTCAGGAAAAAAGGAGTTTGTGCAAGTTTGAATCAAAACTGAAATAATTTTGAATTTTGGTTTCAGGTTTCAGTTTAAAATAGTTGTAATTTGTTTATTTTCATTAATTGTCATTATAATTTACTATAATACTGAATAATTGTAATTTATGTACTTCTGTCTCTTATTGAATAGACTCAGTTAAAGTGAAAAACATCTTTCATTTCCATCCAACCCAAAATAGGTAAATCTAAAGACTAAAGTAATATAAACTTAAAATAAATGTACAATACCTACTATATGGGGGGTCGCGACTCGTGGTCCCACTAATTTGACCCACTGGTGGGACAGTGTGTCGATTTAATGGGCTCGTGGTCCCACTGTTTGGTGGGACCATCAGTCAACGTAATGCAGTCGCTCGTGGTCCCACTGATTTGGTCATAAGGGCTATAACACAAATATATTTGGTGTAGTCTCAGTAGTCCGGTTACAGTTAAGTCAACCGGACTTTTGAGCCTTTTTTTGAAATAGTTTCATCGGTGTATATAATACATTGCCGGCTTTTTATTCTTAACGAAATAATTTCTTTTGATCCATTGTCCGCCGTTACAGAAATTGTCAATACCCATAGATTTCTAATAGGTACCTACCAGTAACATCGGAGATTGGGGAGTAGGTCGGTAACTATTGATATAAAAAATTGAGCTAACTGAAAACAATAAACAATCTACAGGTCAACTACCAGTCGGATGCTTCCCCAAGACGACGGCTGTATTGCCCTATATGGCCATGTGTTAGACTTTTTATAAATATTATGGTGTCTGTTCTATTAGAATACACCGTAAATCAGAGTTTTGGACTGGGTAGAACGGAGCATATCTTTTGGGTTGAGGGGGGAAAAATAATATTGGGTAGAAATTATTGGGAATTGGGAAAATTGTGGGTTGAACGGGCAAGCACTAATGCTGATGCGATAGAGATATCCACACAGCACTCAGTTCTCGCGTCGCTTCCAAAAGACGACGCCCAGATATTCAATATTGAGAGCTTCGGTATCGATACCTCTCGACTCCAAGAGAGCAAATGGCTCTGTCGAACTTAGCGGTACTAAAACTCTCATAAGTACGTCATGTACTGTCATAAAATTTTGTAAAATGTGTCAGAAATATGTGTCTTCGAGGGATTCTCACATTCAACAAGGAATAGACGTGAGATGCGAAAGTTGGGTACAATTTAGTATTTTCTAAAAAATCACTTCTAGCCAAAACCAAGTGGCTTTACAACACCTTATTTTGTCATTGAAACACTTTTTTTCGTCATATTAGAGAACCCTTGAATATGTGTAGTTGTAGATAAACCTAATTTAGTATTTTAAAACTCCTTAAATCAATAAACGCTATCTTTCCGTTTACACCTTTGAAATGCTTCCGAAGCAAAAGCTAGGAAATTCTCTCAAGTCATAAAATGCATATGACATCAAAAGATGCAAAACAGCAGACAATATCCTATACATAAATCATAAGGACCGCGTGGGTGAATGAAAACATTGCATAAATATAAAGTGAAATAGATAACGCTTCTTGCATGACAATCTTGACCGTTGATTTTGACTAGGGTTTTAACTAGGATGTCGATGTATTTGTGGCACCTTAACGCAGACTATAAATTAATTAATTAATAATAATGCTGGACATCTAGCCCTAAGCTTGACGACTTCTGTGGCGCGGTGGGCGAAGGTCCGCCTGCGACGCAAGAGGTTGCGGGTTCGATGCCCGCCTCGGGACAAATATTTGTGTGATCTGCAGATATTTATCTATGTAATAATATTGTATTATGTATATCAGTCATCTAGTACCTATAACACAAGCTCTGCTTAACTTGAGGCTAGTTGATGCTGTGTGGATTGTCCGGCATTATTTATTTATTTATATTTAAGCTAGCACAGCTTGTGTTATGGGTACTAGATGACTGATAGTACTTAATACAATATCGTACAAAAAAAAATCCTGAGGAGGGAATCGAACCCAATGCGCAAAGTTGCTGCATCTTTGCGTCGGAGTTAGATCTTCGCCCACCGCGCCACAGAGGTTTATACAACAAAACATGGCATAAAACATAGTTATTCAAGATATTTTATAATGTGGCCATTGTAATATCTTTTTTGATATTTTGGTCGATTTATACATATAATACAAGTTTTACATGTTACATAATCTAGACGCACACGAAATTTCGTTTGAGGAATCAAAAAAGGCCCTCAGAAATAGCCGTGTTGAGTTTATTTCAAGGAAAATTAATTATAGGTTCATAGGTTCATGGTCTGGGATGAATAAATTGAAAACATATCTTACGATGAACTACGGCAACCCAACGCACAGTATCTCGATAAAAAAAACAAAACAAAAAAAAGTTTGACCTGTATTGTACTGAATTCATTATAAATAAATGTATAACGGATTATAAATAAATGAAATGAAATAAAAGCTCTAGGGTTGTTCGACCTGCGCTCTCATCTCATTTCGTTTTCCCACATTCCCAGTTCTAATTTCGGAAAGCTCTCAGCAAATTCGCAATAACGAAGTTACAAGCTTGATCCTAAGGTAGAGTTTCATTAAGTGTGATTTAACTGGATTAAAAGTGAAAGCTTTCAGTCAGATCAAAGAGTAAAGCCTGGGTACCGTTATTTTTAACAGACTTCGAGAAATGGAGGAGATGAAACATGTTCGTCTGTATGGTTTTAAGTTGTGCGAGGCAATTTTTTCGTCAGCTGTGGGCGATTTTAATTCCTATCGTTAAATACTTAGAAAAATTCCCGATTTTATTCCGGAAGGATTATTACATTTATTACAGTTCTTCAATTTAAAAACAGTGATAGTTTAGGTTATTAAAACTTTTTAAACTTTCACGATTTGTTGACATATTAGAGAATATTTATCGGGTATTTATCGCGTACCTACCTTTTGTTTGCCTTGCCAAAACTTATAATTGCAACACATTTTATTAGTTCTGGTGACGTTGCAAAACAACGCGAATCGGTGCATTTATAACTTTTATAAACTTGTTCCATTCCAAGCGAAATAACATTCGTGTCAATCTTAAATACATATTTTGAATTTAATTGAGTTCTACGCCATCTAACGGTTCAACGCGGCAACCTTTACGCTAAGGTTCCCACTGAAGCTTCGTATTCTCGCTGCTCGAGTCGTGACTACGTAGTTCAATCTGCTATGCAGAGATGTCGCTGAGAGGCGGAAAAGTGTCGAACTAAAAACAGCTTTATTTCTGAAATTCATAGGTAAACAATGGGAGAAATCGTCCCTAGACGGTCCCGAGCTTATCAAGTAATATCGAATACTTGGCTAACTTCTGTAAATTTTTGTGATACTTTATGATTGTACTAAAATTATAGCAAATTCCAAGAATTCTGATCCCGGTTGTTGTGTTACGTTACGCTATAAACATTCTGATTTACAACTTCCTAGAAGTTTAATCGTAAAACTTGCATTCCATTCTCATGGTTAATCAGCGACGAACATTTGCATTTTGCAATACTTTACACAATTATCTGCTATCTACCTCTGCTAGAAGACCAACCAAAAATAGATTAATTTGCTTATCCCCGACCTTTAAGTTGACTTAAAGTTTAGCAAAAAGTAAAAAGGGCAAAACCAGGATAGTCACTTCAGTGATTGATGATACGTTATATCCCACTATTATATTCTAACTTCGGAAAATCCTATTCAAGTATTTCATTGGTTGAAAAATAAGCTTATGTTTAGGCAACACAATAAGCCTACAAAAACTCGCTAGCAATATACAGAATTAGGTTTTTTGGCAGTGGGGCATGAATCCTTCCTGGTATCTATACTAATATTATAAAGAGGAAAGATTTGATTGTTTGTATGTTTGTTTGTTTGTTTGTTTGTTTGTTTGTTTGAATTGAATAGGCTCCGAAACTACTGGACCGAGTTAAAAAATTCTTTCACCATTAGAATCCTTAATTTTCCGTGATGAACATAGGCTATATAATATTTTCAAAAAAGTTAGGGATCCGCATGAAAAATTCAATAATTGAACCGTGGGCTGTATATTCAACCTCTTTTTCTATTATGGCGCGTCAGAATAGAAAAAGAGGTTGTATAGCGCACGGTGCTTGCTTTTTCTCTACGGCCAGTGTCAGTTTTGGAATGTCGAGTCAATGTCAAAAACCCCAATGCTGTTAAAAAAAGTAAAGATCCGTATGAAAACTGTGAAACCCATCGTTTTAGTGTGTATAATTTCTGAAATTTTTGTTTAATACCCATGCGAAGCCGGGGCGGGCCGCTAGTTTACAATAAAAACAAAACAATGGCTCTACCGATTCTAATTTGATCATGTGCGAGACAACCTTTGTCCTAGTAAAATAGAAAAAATAAATAGGTAATAAACAATATTAATATACCTCTAATAAACGTTTGTATATATAAATTTATCTTTGCTGTTCTTGTGGAGTTGAATAAATGTATTATCCTTATCTTTATCTTGAGATTGAATATTAACTTCTTCTCAGGTGACGGCCTAAAGCTGGCATCGTCGGGCTCGGGCAGCCCGGCGCCGCCGCCGGTGCAATGGCGGATGCGGAGAAAACCAGGTAAATTATTTAATTTATTATTATCAACATCATCAACATCACCAGCCTATAATAGTCCACTGCTGGACATAGGCCTCCCCTAATGAGCGCCGTAGATGGCATCATTATTTGGGGGGTTATTGCCCATAATCCCCACGCTGGGCATGCGGGTTGGGGATCGCAGTTCGGTGTAGTTGTTCTGCAGAAGGCGCTGCTGCCCGCCCCCCGCTGTGTTTCCCTTAGTCGCCTCTTACGACACCCACGGGAAGAGTTGGGGTGGTGAAATTCTTTGCCGGCACCACACGGCGACGTTATAATTATAACCGTGCGCAAAGAACGGCACTCTCTGTGCATAGTTAGCAAATATGATTAGAAAATATTAGAAAATAGTCTTTCCGTCAAATTGAACGACAAAATTGGATGTGGTTTTAATGATTAGTACTATTTTAACGGGTATTTATCGCGTTAATAACGCAACAAAATAATAATAACGCGGCGTTATTTAATTTTTTGTTGTCACTGTTCGTGGTCACGAGATGACTCATTCATCATAGTACTAAATTATTATATGTTCAGATCGCGTAAGTTTAAAAATATGGATGTGGTTTTGTTAAAATATGTAGAATGATTCAAGAGGAGGGTTTATGTAATTATAAAATGCATAAGTATCAGAATTGCACTGAAATGAAATCGCTGGTGGAAGCGAAGGATGCCAGATACTGTTTAGTAAATTCTAACGATAAAATAATTTACTCCTAGTTATTGTAGGTTTGTTTATGACTAATTTTGTTGTAATTTAAAGCTTTGTATTTTATTTTGATTTGATAATTAACTAATATGTAAAAAATAATACTGATAGGTATGTTCATTTAAATTTAAAGTAGTTACTAATAAGTAATTAATAATTTATAATAAATAGGTTGCAGTTGTAGGTCCTAAATATATTAAATGTGTCAATAAGTCCTTTCGGGAATTCATGCAAGAATCTGCAATTATACATATATTTGTATATCGTAAATTGTTCATAAAATTTAAGAAACATAAATATGTTTAAAAAATGTTTTTGAATTATTCGTTCCATAAAATTATGCATGTAACCATTTCAATTATACGAAAATCGCTCATAAAATTAACACTACAACATTTATTTTGAATTTTGTGTTAAATACGACGTCTCCCGAGAGCTGCTCAAAATCTGGCGCAGCGCATCAGCATTGCCATGCAGCAAGGCAATCGAGAGCGATAATCTTGCGTACACTTCCAACTGGTATTGATATGGTTCAGTTGAGCTACCTGTAGTTTGTTTGCATCAGTCTGCTGTTAGCTCATAGGTGCTCAAACGGGAATACTTCAATCATTTCAATTGTAAATACGTGTTCTAATTTTCCCTCAAGCACTTTTTCTGACAAAACAAGATATACAAAACCACCTTTTGCTTCCTGGATTCTCTGTGAAGCTTTACCCAATCCTAAAATAGAAAGGAACCACCTACGAGGCTCTAGTTCTAGTTAAACGTGCAGCTGTAAAACAGACGTGGTTTACGATCGCTTTCAAACGATGATGGTAAAATAAACTCATAAAATACAGCAATAGGATATACACCGTGAAGTTCGCTCGTGGGCTGTAAAATGGATTTGTTGGAGCTGTATGCACTTCGGTTCAGACGGAGAGTCTGAAGTTTATTGCTGCATTGGTCTTGAGGTATCTTCACACTGAACCCACAAATCCGCCGACTTAGCTTAGCGGGTTGGTGTCGGCATGAACTATGTCAGCGACAATGCTACCGGCGACTGTGGATATATTCCTGTGTGTAAATATTGAAGGCCCGAGAGTTTTTTTATCATGGAAGCCGCTGATATCCCTTATAAGTTGGCGCGCTGTATCGGCGGGCAAGCATTTGTTGTGTAGAATCAGACTGTATATACAGAAGGTAAATCTGCCACATTCTGCCAACATTTTATGCCAATGAAAGGTCACGTGAAAAGGTCACGGGAAAGAGTTCAGAAATACTGAGTATCTGGTAGAGTTTTAAAAAGGAGGCGAAACCCTGTAGACCAAATCCATCACAGTCCCGACCAGACTCAGCCAAGACCGCCATTGTAAGCCAAACTTCTCAATACGGGACTTTCTTAATATCTAAAATTAAAACCGTTATAAAAATAGACTTCATTTAACTTGGAAGCAGGGAAAGGGGAATACTTAAATTAAAATTTAATTTTCAAGTGGCCCAATGAATATTATTTTGTATAGCCTTTACAAAGCACTGTTCCCATAAAACTCAATTTCTCCAATAAAAGGGGATTCGCAAAGTAATTAACCATTAACCAAATGAAATATCATTAGAGTGCTTCAGTTTCCGATATTCGTTAATAATTTGATGCTTGAAGACTGGGCGGGCTCTTACAAGTTCTTAGCGTAATATATTACAAAGATGAAACAGAAATAGCTGTGGCATTACTTAAACTGCCGTTACCAGCCGACGTAATAAAACAAGGGACATATCTAAATAAATATAGTGTTTAGCACTAAGGTGACCATCAATAGATTCCCACAAATAGCTACATCTTAGAAATGACAAAAACAAAACAAAATCTAGCACCTAAAAAGAAGATGAGGTTTAAAGAAAATGCCCTAACTCCGCTTAGTGTAATTCTAGCTTTCTAACAGAACACGCTCTATATAATGTAGTTCTTTTTAAGGTGATTTGTACATCGGTGGTAAGGAAACACTCGATGAACCAAACCGAAGGGTTTCCCTTCACAAAATGCTGTTGTAGGCATTGGTTGAGGAGCACAGAAGAGAAGACAAATCACCATATATCACATCACACATCCCCATTTAAGACACCTTTAATAATAATAATAATAAATAAATAATGCTGGACAATCCACACAGCATCATCTAGCCACAGTATATCTAGCCCTAAGCTAAGCAGAGCTTGTGTTATGTGTTATTACTTGACTGATATACATAATATTGTATTATGTATATCGTATAATATTGTATTATGTATAGGTATCCAGCATTTGTCCAGCATCGTTTTTCCTCCCGAACTCAAACAAATGAATACGCCTGTCGTGATCTAAATAAACAAAAATAGTTTTTCCATTTACGGACTGCCCTAGCTAATCCTTAGTTCCTGTGCGCTGAAGTAGGCTTGGGGTAATTGATTGCTTTCTTGACATGGCTTCAGAATACTTTCCAGGAATGTTATTTGGATTAGACTCCATTGCTCTGATGGCGGCCTTGTGCCGTTAATTACATATTTGAGCTGTTTAATCACTTTGGGTTCTGATGAATTATCGCCTTGGATTGTTTTGTTGGGACGTTAGCTGACTTCTGAAATAGAGGTCGTCAATTAGTTATTAGAATTTAATTATAAAAAAAAATTTGTTTATCCAGACTTAATATGTTTGTGATAGTTAGCTATTTTTAATTATTTATTTGAAGGAATATACATAGCGTAGTTCCCTCCAGTGGTGTCGAGAGGTCTGTGGTGTAAAAACTATCGTTGTCAACCCGGTTACACTGTCAAAAGTCTGTGTGATTCCATTTATTAGATAAATACAATTAGTTTTTAACGATTAAAATAACGATGTTATGTAGGTAGGTAGTTAAATTATAGATATTTCCAATAAACATAAATATTCTACCTTGACCTTAAAATATTCGAATGACGCAATTCTTCCGATAACTCTTAATTCT
The DNA here is from genome assembly GCA_963931895.1 of Eupithecia pulchellata. NCBI lineage: Eukaryota > Metazoa > Arthropoda > Insecta > Lepidoptera > Geometridae > Eupithecia > Eupithecia pulchellata. The sequence continues at coordinate 4,419,225 of OZ007540.1, forward strand.
AAAAACCTACCTTGACTTGAAAATATCTGAGTTCTACCTTGACTTGAAAAAATCCGAGTTCTACCTTGACTTAAAAATTTCTAGCATAGAAAGTCGCCGGATAATCCTACGTCTAAAAGCATCCCAGGAGCGTTGACTGTACTTCGGGAGATATTATAAGAGATGCTCTTGAGTTAAGCCCTTGCGAAAAGTGCAGCAGAAGGCTTAGCCTGTGTCCTACGTGACCATGTTGTTGCGATGCGATACGATATGGCTATAAGATCCTGCTATCTTTGAAACATGAGGTTAACGTAAGGCTTTCACTGCCAAGCTTAAATGTCCTAGCGACGGCCCCTAATCTGTCAAATGAATCGCTTTACTATAACAATTTGAATAAATAAGTTATATTAACAGATATTACAGCGTTCAAAAACATAAACTACAAATTAATAAATAATGCTGGACAATACACACAGCACCATCTAGCCCCAAACTTGCTTAGTTTAAGTGTGAGCTTGTGTTATGGGTATATTACAAAAGATGCAAATATCTGCAGATCGTGCCGTCATTTGTTCCGAGGCGGGAATCGAACCAGCAACCTCTTGCGACGCAGGCGGACCATCGCCCTCCGCGCCACAGAGATCGTAGATAAACTAAGTCGCTCTATTAAGGTAGACAACTTTCCTTTAAAAATTTAACTCTACTTCGCAGTAGTTTGCACTTTGACCACTGCGACATTGCGATAGATAAAAGTAAGCAGCGCATGGTATCGCCTTCTTGCCTAGTAGGACATAGCCTTACGAAAGCTTATATTTTCAAAGGCAACCACGATGACGAGGTTGGCGTATTTCTCCGTAAAATATATATAAAACTGCTGCTTTTTCAAGGATTGTATCGTTGGACTATACCACCAAAATCACCGTAGACGCCTAACTATCTACGGTGATATTTGGTGGATTTAATTTGAGTAATTTAGAAAAATATACCTACTCTGAGGGAAATTTCAGTCTTTCTTTGTTGCATCGCAATTACCCCATTCGAGGCGGGTACATCCAGTCCGATTTTATAACAGAATTGCAGTTTTCTGAGTTACCTATAACAGGAAGCACTTTTTAATTACGGTCTTAATTAAGATTCGGCAAAAAGACCTTAGGAGAATGAAATAAAGTGTTCATTCATTCATTCAGTTACATAATCTTATATCTAAATTAAATAAAAACGTACAATAGGCGGCCTTATTGCTCAAAGCAATTTCTTCCAGTCAACCTTATTAGTAGCTAGCGATATAAGAACAAAAATAAGAGTTGGTAGTACAACAGAAAATAAATTAAATTATATTAAAAAAACAACTACTAGTAGGAGAGTAGACTAGTAAGTAATTTTTAGTAAATATTCATAAAGCAATAAAAGTAACAAACTCTTTCTGGAACAAGATTGTTAAAACCATAACTTCTTGGATATACGAGTATATGCAAATTGAGTTTGTAATTGTAATCTTAGGCAGATGGAGAATTTCATTTGGTTGGGTTGTTCGGGTTGTTCCAATTTAATTGCTCCGGCGAAATGTATAGACATTGTAAATTCACAGGACAGATTTGGGTAAAAGATCCGCTAAATGAGGTTTGCATTGATAATTAAAAAAAATGAAACAAAGTACTATAGCAGCTGTAGTTATGCGACACAGTATTTTACTTTTGCAGATTGCATAGCTTTCTATTATTGTTAATGCACATAGTTTTTATTTCCTAAAATAAAATCTTTACTTTTTTTTATAAACTCTTACAGCCGGATTCTACGCTGATTGATTAAATGTTTTGTCAATTTTGGTTTTATCTATATCTATATCTATACTAATATTATAAAGAGGAAAAAGAGGAATGATTTGATTGTTTGTTTGTTTGTATGTTTGAATTGAATAGGCTCCGATACTACTGGACCAATTTGAAAAATTCTTTCACCATTACAATCCTAAATTTTCCTTGATGAACATATTTTCTATTATGGCGCGTCAAAATAGAAAAAGAGGTTGAATATATAGCGCACGGGCTTGCTTTTTTTCTACGGCCAGTATCAGTTATGGAGTGTCGAGTCAATGTCAAAAACCCCAATGCTGTTAAAAAAAGTAAGGGATCCGTATGAAAACTGTGAAACCCATCGTGTTAGAGTGTATAATTTCTGAAATTTTTGTTTAATACCCGTGCGAAGCCGGGGCGGACCGCTAGTATTTTTAAAAAGGGTAAAACCTTTATTAATATAGAAAATAACAATAAAATAGCCGTAGAAGAATAGGTAAAATATAAATTATGCAGGACTATTCACCCAGCTTCACCTAGCCCCAAGCTAAGGAGAGCTTGTGTTATGGGTACTATATATGTATATACATAATAGTATACGAGTACATACATAGATATTTTACTATCCATAGAAAACGACCAGAACACCCTAGCAAATATTTGCATATAGGTACTTACGTATTGTATGACTTACAAAATAATTTATCATGTCAATATGACTCCTTTCTTAAAACGTAAACGTAATTTTGTGTAGGTACAATTGTTAAATGTCTGCAATATGATATTAAACTAAAATAAATAAACCCAAGGTAAAAGTAATTGTCTTTGTAAAATATTTGAACAGTTTCGCAAAACGGCCACGGTGTCCAAAACGTAACATTCATCATAATTATTTCCTGAGCGTCGCTAATGGCGCTATCATAATTAAGTTTGTGTAAATCTACCGGTTGGTACCTTTGGTGTACCTTTTTTAGGGTTCCGTACTCAAAGGGTGTCAAGGGGCTCTTAGTAAGCCACTGTTTGTACCTATGTTTGTTCGTCAGCTAGGCTGTATCTTACGTGTCTACTGCTGTACCATGTACAGTATAAGGCACGATGTATTAGTAATTTAATTATTGAAGGCACAGTAGATCGCTGATTATCCGAATTAATTGGGACAGGGGATTCGATTCGGATAATCGGACATGGACTGGGAATAAAGAAAAACGAACTGTCACACACAGACAAAACTTTATTAACTTTAACAAACACAGTTCTTTAATAATAATGCCTCTAGCTTTTAACCATAAAAGTTGACAAAGCAAAAAAAAGTTAGATTTTTTTCTGAGAGGTTTTTTTTTTCTATATACCTAACGCTTAGGACCGATTCGGATAAGTGGCGATTCGGTTAATCTGCGTTTGGATAATCGGCATTCGACTGTATTTGTAAGTTTTTTAACTCATCCCAGCTCCTAGTTATTTTTACTGACTATGCGTACCCACTTGAGCTCTCTTTAGCTTCATTTGATCTAGTTTAAGATTCTATCGTGTTAATAAACAAGCTTTTTGTTTCTAAAATAAATTAATAACATTCAATTCATGTTTATTTGCAGTTTCATCTAATTTATTTTCTTAATATGGATCAGTTGAGATGTACATTGTTTGCAACAGTCTGCAGTTAGCAATTGTAAATACTAGTTCTTATTTGGTATTTAATTGAGAATTTGTGTGTTAATTACAGTAAAAAATATATAAATATTTCCCGGGAAATACCGGGGCGAAAACTACCCTCACACTAATGCTCAAACGTAATTCTAATTACCGTACAATGATGAACATTGCAAACAAGTTGATGCTATTGTTGTATCGTGATGGATTACATCTGTAATCCAACGTTTTGTTCCATATTAATTGATTCTGTTGTTTTGATGATTAATGAAACACGCACAAATGTATTTAGGATTGATAAATTATTCGCATAACGAGCATTGATAATTATAACTACATCTTTTTCGGAAGTAACTGGCGTAACTGCGTCATATCATAACCCACCGAAGCGCGAACTGCTGAACGGCAGCCTTATTGTCTAACTTGAAATCCATTACCAGTGAACTTCAAACCGATCACCAGTTGTAGTTAGACAATAGAGCCGCGGGTCGGAAATGTGTAAAAACAAATGCTTATCAATAATAAACAAAGCTTGGTGTCAAAATGGTGTCTTACAAACGCTACAGCTAGGTTTTCCCGGTGAAAGATATATAAACAGGGTTTTGATATAGGGTATTTAACTAAAATTTAAAGATATTTACACACACTTACACGTTGAGTTACATTTTTGAAGTTTTCATACGAATCCCTAACTTTTTTGAAAATATTATTTAGCCTATGTTCGTAAGGAATAATGTTGGATTCTAATAGTGAAATATTTTTTTAAATCGGTTTACTAGTTTCGTAGCCTGTTCAATTCAAACAAACAAACAAACAATTCTTTCCTCATTAAAATATCAGTATAGATAAAGATAATCGCCTTATAATCCGAGCTGAAATAATATTGCGGTAGATCAAGAAAATCTTAAGGAAAATTATTTCAAGTATAATCATTTCACAATTCCCTTCGCACCTTTTGGAAGCTAATTGAAGAGGAGGAAAATTTTACTTTCCTCATCGTTTTGCATGTAAGATTTCCCAGCATTCTAAGTCATTGAATTTCTAAGGGCCTTTTACACAGTCTATAAAATAAAGATTGACTTGAATTGCCACTTGAATGCTTTTCAAACATTGATCTGATTAACCTAAGAAATGGATTAATTCTTTGTTTTTAACCTTTAAAATAGCGACCTTTAAGAAATGTGGTTGCCATATACTAAAATAGATGGTGCTGTGAAATTCCATTATCAAAAATCTGTCAAAAAAAAAAAGAAACTAAATTCTTCGTTGTTTATTTTATGACACTAGACTTTTGTACAGCGCCATCTAGAGTCAAAATAAAAAGCGAGATTATTATTTTTAGATTGCATTAAAAAACCCTTATTAAATTTTCGCTGTTAAATGTCGCCGACCCTAACTGTGCCGACAATATCCAACCCAACGCTCGCGTCAACCTGAGTGCGAGACGTTATAGACTGTTTCCTATATTCCTTGACGTCGTCGTCGGTAGGCTGCCGACTATTTAGCCGTCTACAATATGTATTGAAAACAATATTCAAATACTGAAATATCGCAACTTCATAATGACTTAACTTCATAATGTTGTAGTCTATGGTTTTTATGTATAACTGTCACTGTCAAAGAGAGGTTCTGACACAATCACTCGCTTATAGGCTAAGTTGCAATTTTCATGTCTGCTCTCAAAATGAAAGTATGGTCTTCAATCATTCAATCAAAATCAAAGTGCTTTATTTCCTTTAGACCTTACAGGACTCTTGGACATTGTCTTTTTATGGAACGTCCCAACCTCCGCTAATACGCCCTAGCGAATAAATAAACAATAAGACGACCGATGTGGCGCGGCGGGTGAAGGTGCGACGCAGGAGGTTGCGTTTTCGAGTCCGGACTCGAGACAAATGTTCATACGAACTGCACATATTTGTCCCGGATGTTCTGGGTATTTTCTAGAGGTTTAATGAAAAATATTTTGACAGTATAAAGGATCTCGTAATATAAAGTCTGGTACATCTAGTAACTACCCGTAACAGTGGAGTTGTCCAGCATTATTTATTTATGATGTGTCATACCCAACATCCCGTGGGGATTATGGGCAATAACCCCCAAATGATAAATAATGCCATCTATGGCGCTCATTCGAGGAGGCCCATGTCCAGCTGTGGACTATTATAGACTGATGATGATGATGCTACCCAACAAAGCTCGAACTGCCTACTTAACGTAGACTCATTCATTTATTACCTATTAAAATAGTCAAAAAAAACAAACTCTTGGCCCTTAAATCCTAAGAGTATTATGAATGAGCACGCGGCAGCCACATGGTTATGTTTGTTATTGCTGCTACGGTACAATTCCAGGGTGTATGACGTCACGGGAACCGCGTCCAAAGAAAACACTCCTGACCGTCATATTTCGGGAACGGAGTCGCCGGCTGTTGTTAGTTTAGGATGGACGATGGTGATAACTAGATGCGTGAGCGCAGGTTTACTGAACCTAACGAGAAGTTTGAGTCGGAAATTCTCGTTTCTAAAAAAGAGTACTTACTGCCCCGTTAAGTCCATGATTTTTTTACCCAACAGGTATTTTTCTCCCCGATATTACGACCATTACGACATTTGATTTGAGTTTCCCTCTATAACACGACTTATTCCAAATTTTATATTGGCTCGTATTGGCTGGAAAACTGTGACACGGAATAGTAATAATAGTATAGTTGGTATATCCCGTAACAGTACATCAAGAAACTTACTCTCGAGTATGTCGTTATTCCCTATAGTTTGTTCCGAGTTATCTAGAACTAGATGATTGATTATACTTGATACAATATTTTACATAGATATATGTATATTTTTACTATACACAAAAACATATAAAACACCCAGCATATCTGGAGATCGTACACCCATTTGTCCCAAGGTGGGTAACGAATCCGCAACCCCCTCCGCAAGCAGTAATGTCCACAATTTTACGAGAGAGCTAGTCAATCTTTTTTTTTTATTGTGCTATTCTGCTACGCCACCATCACTTTTACTACCCGATCCTGTCCATCCAAAGGTTCGTTTTTAGGGATAAGGGCGCGAATGTGCTACACTAGATTAAAGTAGAAGTTACTGTTTTATAATATTTATTCTTCTACTTCTTTATCTTTTTTATTTATCTATCTATCTTGTGGTAAGGGAGTAGCAAGAACCAGAATTAAATACTGTTAAATAATGCGTAAAGGCCCATGACCCATAACTATGCTAGTAGGTACAAGTTAATAGGGCATGCAAATATTCGAATAATAAATTTTTATTCTGTTAGAATAATACGAATGATTCCCAAAAATGGCCGAAAACCTAATGATATATTATATGGTTTCTTACAGTACCTATATTTTTTTATTTTAATTTTTTTTTAATTTCTATCAATAATAATAAATAATGCTGGACAATCCACACAGCATCATCTAGCCTCAAGCTAAGCAGAGCTTGTATATTAACTATTACAGTAAGTATATAAAAATCTTCCGAGACTAAAATAAAGGACTTGCATCCTATATACCTACCTACCTTCCCCCCTAAGATGCGCGAGTTATTAGTATCATTTTTTGCCTATTTTATAGAATTAGAACCCTTATGAGTTCTACTGTGGACATAGAATACTTTTAGGCCCTTAGAGCAAACATGTGTCCTTTTATATTAAACACTGTCAAATTATGCGTAGGAGACCCGTACCAATGCTGGTAGGTACTAAAGATGAGTACCTAACCTAGTGTGGACTTAGGAGACTTTTAGCACATTATGTATACTGTGCTTTTAGGCCTTTAGAGCAAACATGTGCCTTTACCTTTCATATTACTGTCAAATTATGCGTAGGAGACCCGTAACTATGCTGGTAGGTACTAAAGATGAGTACCTAGTGTGGACTTAGGAGACTTTTAGGCCTTTAGAGCAAACATGTGCCTTTACCTTTTATATTAAAAACTGTCAAATTATGCGTAGGAGACCCGTACCTATGCTGGTACTAAAGATGAGTACCTAACCTAGTGTGGATTTAGGAGACTTATATCAAACATGTCTCCTTACCTTTTAAGAGCAAATATGTGTCCTTCTATACCAAAGGTGACTCTTCAGCTACGAGTACACGCGTGCAATGTGAAATCATGAGATAGCGTTCTAGTTGTTGCTGTGCGATTTACGGCACAATACGTTCTAATTAAGGTTCTACGTCTGTGAGGGTTGCAAGTGCTGAGCTTACAGTGAATTAATTTATGGCGATGGCAACACCGCTTTGAACGTGGGTTGCCGGCGGGGACTTTTCTTTTTACAAGCCGCAGAGTAAATTGGATTGGTATACCTATACTTATATAAAAAAAACCGCCGGCCAATCTTATGAAACAATGTTTGTGAAACTGGCTCCCAAACCTAATTTAAAATCACTTTATTAATTCTGTTTACCTTAGTTGCACTACTTGTCTATTTGAATTGTATACAAACATACATAATATGTGTCTCAATGAGTGTTCATTGGGTATATTGAATTATGATGATAATTTTATATGCTAGTTGTCCACCGTACCTACTTGCACCGGTGTGAAAAAGTCATAAAAATCATTTCGTTGTTCGATGCGCAAGTTTTTCCATTTCGTAAAGATAACGAACGCTCGATGTGTAACACGTTACGCCCCGTAACACCGGTCAATACCCTTTCAGTCACTGAGAGTAAGTTTTAATCACAAGTTAAATATACATATTGCAGCTTAAAGCTAGAATAGCTAAAGTTAATTTACACAAACAACCTTATTAGACAATATGGGTAGCTGACCCAGAGTTATCTCGGGGTGAAGTATAACAGCTTAAAGAACACGGTTACTGCAGCCAATCTTCAGTTTTACGAGCTAGTCTTCATATCCAAGTTTATTTTTAAGCTAAGCTTTCGTACAGTCAGCGGCGAAACTGAGCAATGGCGCTTGTGCGATGCCCTCAAATAAACTCTTGAAAAGCATTTACATGAATGTCAGCATTTTGCTGGTGGAATTTTATATTAAGTTTTGGTGGGAACTTTTCTTATTAGAATATAACAGTGAACAGAATCGGAAACCAGCTAGGTCTAAGCCCAAAACGTCTGGTGACGCGTCGGTGGTGGTGGTGGTGGTGGTTTGACGTCGCTCTGATACTAAGGAGTTAGAGGAAATCGGTAGGTTTTTAGTCTATTTGTCACTGATGCGAACACTGTTAATACTTCGTTAGTAGCTCAGTAAAGAGCCCAACATACATACGTCTTCGTCACCTTCGTGCTTGACTTAGTGGTAGGAGCAAAACGACTCCAAAGATTAATATGAAAATACTCTGTGGTTTCAAATATAACTTTCCTTTACTTATCGAACACATCGATCAGCTGTTTCTTTCCACACTGGGGTCGGAAACCCTTCCCTACGGTTTGGCAACAATGGACTTCGATTTGTAACACTTTGTGGCCTGTCTGACTGAACTTCGTTAATTGGAATAGACTGGTTTTCTTCGCTTCAGTGATTTCGGCAGTAATTGGACGATACAGAATCTATAAAATTTTCTATAAGATTTTGAAAGGTTAAGTTTTTTGATATTTTGTTTGTATTGTCACAGAATAATTATAGAGTACTTACTTACTACGTATTGTATTATAGACATGCCAGTTAATATTATTCCAGAATTTTAAACACTATTTACTAGGGCTTCGATGATTTTTAATATGACATAATTGCGGCCTCTGCTGGAATATCTACCCTTATTAAACCAAGATTTTCCTACAGCCCGGCAAATACATCTTTCTCTGAAAGAGCCACAAACAATAGAAACCTGTAAATGCAAACTAGATAACCTCAAAAAACAGCTGTAACTGCATTGTCCATTTCAATTTTTTGTTGGTTTTACTCCTCTTGGTGCTTTGAGGAAACTTGCCAACTTCACGTAAATGAAATCGCGTGAACCTCGTACAAGTCCCATCAATTTACTTTCCATTTGACCTTCAATAAGAAACATCCCGTGTGGCTATGACAGCTCTCAACTTCAAGCCAAAAATAGTCTCTGAATGAACGAACCAATTCGGAACAATCCTAAATCCGATGGAAAGTTTTCCATCCGGTTGCACAGTACAGGCGAAACCTGATATTATATTTAGGTCACTAAGATACAAAATCGTGCGACAAACATTATTCTGCATGTGATAGGGTAGGAAATCGTTTTGTTTGACATTTAGAAAAGAAATCTTCACATTGTAGGCAGGGCAAAAGGAAAGACTTTTAAATTTTGACAGGGGATTATTGGCAGAATTTTAATTTGGTCATATTTACTTATGTTTATTTAATTTTATTGGTAACTAGCGGTCCGCCCCGGCTTCGCACGGGTATTAAACAAAAATTTCAGAAATTATACACACTAAAACGATGGGTTTCACAGTTTTCATACGGATCTTTACTTTTTTAACAGCATTGGGGTTTTTGACATTGACTCGACATTCCAAAACTGACACTGGCCGTAGAGAAAAAGCAAGCACCGTGCGCTATACAACCTCATTTTCTATTCTGACGCGCCATAATAGAAAAAGAGGTTGAATATAGGTACAGCCCACGGTTCAATTATTGAATTTTTCATGCGGATCCCTAACTTTTTTGAAAATATTATATAGCCTATGTTCATCACGGAAAATTAAGGATTCTAATGGTGAAAGAATTTTTTTACTCGGTCCAGTAGTTTCGGAGCCTATTCAATTCAAACAAACAAACATACAAACAAACAAACAATCAAATCTTTCCTCTTTATAATATGAGTATAGATACAAAATCCACTGGCATTATACTACTTATACTAAAATTGAGTACAAAACTGACGGCCGAAAAAGGATTTACATTTTATAAACTATTTATCATTTTAAAACAGACAGTCCAATGATACTAATTTATAAAAACAAACCGAACACTCCAACAACAATAATTTTAACACTTATTCTGTCTTTGAAGACATCAAAATTAAATTGTTAAAAAAATATATCTCTTAGATAACCACCAGCTCTTATCGTCATCATGAAAAAGCCACCTTTTTCCGCAGTAAATCAAAATCAACTTCGCATTGTAACTCGAGTATATCTTGGATGTAATTTATCAAAGTCCAAAGACTCGCGATCGAGCCCGTAAACGAGTCTAATTTATTTTAAAAGATATTATTTTCAAAGGATCCTCCTTTCGCAATCATTCTTGTAAAATGAACTGAAACATCGTTATAAAATTGTCTTTAGTTTTCCTCTAACGAGCGAAATCGTAATACGCTACCGGACTATGCCTAGCTACTGACTTTACTCCAATATGTATTTTCGTATTATGTAAATGAATAAAAAGGTCTGGTCGAAGCGATTTCTATTTATGCTATTTATATTATTACCGGAACAGTTTTTTGTTCGGGAAGGATGGTCTTTGGTGAAAGCCAATGATCCAAGCTTTTTCATTTGCCCCTGACCCTTGCTGTCTCAGATATATCAGATGCCCGTCTCATTTTTGGTACTAAAATTTCGAAAAAAATACTGTTCACATTATTTCAGTATTACCTGTACCAGTACGAAGTATCCGGCAATAAACGATTTCCCTACTCAGTTAAATAAAGTTATTTGTTCTATTTTGTCTATCTTGGTGTGCAGTAAAATGTATTTGTATTGTACTGTTTTTTATTGTTATTAACAATCTACAGCAAAAAACTGAATAATGCTGGATAACCCATGCAGCATCATTTAACCCAAAGCTAAAAAAAGCTGTTACTTTTCATCTGTTATATAAAATTCTTTGAAATCTCGTTGATTTAAATTAACGTTGACGATTTTACACACGCGCTTTTTTTTAGAAGGACAATTGTCTAATGCTAAGGAGTCTTATGGAATTTGGGTCATTCAAGCCAGAACGCAGGAATCTCTTCTTTCACAGCTTTAAAAATTCTTCGCGTAAAATTCTTTGGTAGCTTAATCTGTTTTAAAGATAAAGTTCTCGAGTTTGTTTTTAACTGACAACTCGGTTATCTTATGCTGTGCTATTATAAATGTGCAACATTTTACTTCCCCTAACACTTCCCTTAAAACTAAAATAAAATATAAAAATAAAAAAGAAACTACGTACAAACATCAGCCAAAGAGCCTAAGCTTCTTAGTGACAATATTATTCATTGTCATAGTGATTCTGTGGCGCGTTGGGCGAAGGTCCGCCTGCGACGCCGGAGGTTTCGGGTTCGATTTCCGCCTCAGGACAAATACATATATAGCAAATCTTAATTCAGGGTGTTCTGATCGTTTTATAGATATAATAAAAATACCTATGTATGTAAAATTATGTATTAGGTGATTATGTATATCAGTCATCTAGAACCCACAACACAAGTTCTGCTTACGTGGGGTTAGATGAAGCTGTGTGGATTGCCCAGTATTATTTATTATTACCTATTTATTTATAAAAAAGCAACCCCCGGTCCAGGTCGATTTGCAGCGCCCGGCTTTGTTCTGATTTCTTGTCAGAACCATCACCAGTAAACCTGCAAGTTGTCGGTTTTATACTCAAACTGTTATTTCTTGGCAGTAACGTCGTATTTATGTTTAGAAAAAGTGAAATTCTCTCATAGGGCACGAAGTTGGCTGACCCACATCTAAAAGACTTATTTCTTTACTTCCGTGCCAAAATTTACTTGGAATTCATCTTTTGGCTGGACATTTTCCTATTTATCATCGTTGGCTAAAAGATAAGATATTGTAAATTGTACATTAACTTTATCGCATTGGAATCTTATGAGAGTGTGCAATATGCAATTTTGTTGTTCGAAATTGTTATTTATCTCAGAATCTGTGAAAGCAAGTTATCGGGAAAGGTTTAGAAAACCTGATTTGCTGTCTATTCGAACAAAATTTATTGGGACAGTGTCCCTATTGACACTTTTGATTTTATTTTTTTATTGACTATTCGGACACCATCAAATTATTGAAGTACAGTGTATTTGAGTTTAAATGCCGTCCTTGCTGTGCTTGAGAATTACAATTTTTTTTATTTTCGACAAGCGCTCCGCTATTGCTTTGCAAGGAAACCAAACTTTCAAAATTATAAATTTTTTATACATGTTGGGTTACACATTACTGTAGTTATCATTTAAATTTTTTTTATTTTATATATAGCCTATGTTCATCAGGGATAATGTCAGATTCTAATGGTCAAATAATTTTTCAAATCGTTCCTGTAGTTTCGCAGCCTATTCAATCCAAACAAACAAAAAATATTTTTCCAGTTTGTTTGTTTGAAAAAAGTTTTGTTAAGGAATTTCGTTTATTCCCTAGGTACACGAATATTTTTCCAGTTTGTTTGAAAAAAGTATAAGTACGGGAATTTCGTTTATTCCCTAGGTACACGTCTAATACCTTTTCCCATCCCATTTAGATAATCTGGACCTTCTCACCTTTTTACCTAGTTATTATTTACACTAACACCCACACAGTTTTCCCTTTCGCAGAAACTATGGTTAGGAAATGTTACAATTTTTTAGTTTTAGTTTTTTATACACAACATCATTAGTGAAGTTAGCTTCAAATACGTTTAAACAAATATAACTCGATAACAACCTTATGTAACACAAGTGACGGGATTTTGTAAGTGAAGTTGTAGTAAATATCCAGCAGCCTGAAAGATCATTTTGACTGAAATGCGTGCAAAATCGTTAAGGTTTCGTTAGTTTCTCTAGCTATATTGAAAAAAAACTCTTCATCCGAATTCCTAAGGTTTTAGGGGTTATTTGTTTATATCATAGTTATGCATATAGAGCATAATAGAAGCTAAAGGTCCATTTATCAATAAATAAATTATTATCATCTATAATATGAACAAATAAGAACTTAAAATTGAAACACAATAGTATAAATAAAATTCATAAATTAAACACTTCAGCTAACTGCAGACTGTTGCTAACAATATACAGGACGCTCAACAGATCATTATCAATACCAGTCGGAAGCGTCCGCAAGACGCTGGCATGCAGCGCCAGATACTCACCAGCTCTGAGCCAGGCGTCGCTACTAAGTCAAGTAAAAAAAAAACTATTTATTTTTTCATCGCAGAGACTGTCCAAGTAATTTCAAAATCCGAGCACAATCTAAAATGTCGGGTTTAAAACTTCAGTTGCAACATCGATACTATTTACTGAACCGAAGTTCAGCAGTAACTCCTCGGGACAATGTAATTTGTAGTCCGATACAAATATATCGGATTTATTTGGGGAGATGGATTGAGCCGGACTCGAGTGGGGCTTGAGAGCAAATACATTTCGACGATAGAACGCTACAAATGATGTAAACAAGTAAAGAAAAATAATGTAAAGTTGTGTCCTGTGTAACGTCAGACTTTTCCGATATGACCACTATCTGTGGTGCCTCGGCGAATATGAGCAAGACGGTGCGCAGGCAGCCGAGCACGATTTTGTAGACATTTAGATGTTTTGAAAAATATTTGTATGGCATAGGTATAAAAATATTTTCTGGTGATGCACTGCGTAATAACGTTTGCAATTTTTTGGTACCTATACATTTTATTCATTTTTCTATTCACACTGATCATTTAAAGTTTATTTTTTTCTATCGGGTGGAATGACACCAATCGTCTTTTTGCCTAGCGGTGTACTAGAAAATATCCTCAACTATAACATGTATGAATTTGAAACTATAGGCCTTAAAGTTATTGAGGTACGGACTGTTAATAATCTCGAAATCCGAGAATCCCCGCTTTAAAAAGTGTGTTACATAGTTAAGCGGGCATAAATTACAAGTTTACGCCATAGGGCAAAAAAGTGTTTTATCTTTCAAATTTTGTCTGAAATCATCAGCCCTGACCCAACTTTTCCCGCTCAATAAAGAACACTTGAAGTAGAGATATGCAGGTATATTTTGATTGTTTTATGTTCTCGCAATGGAAGTGAAAAGTAGAGGGTTTAACTCAGGCCAAAACCACACAATATAACTCAGTCTTGTCATCCTATGCTCGCTAAGCTCGGGAGTAAAATCGGGTAGTTTAATCCTAGGTTAAACCATACTATTACTGTATTTATGTTGATGAACAAAAAAGTAGGTATTTTCTGTTGTATTGTATTGTAATAATAATGATAATAATAATAATGCCGGACAACCACACAGCATCATCTAGCCCCAAGCTAAGCAGAGCTTGTGTTATGGGTACTAATGGTACTGATATACATACTCGTAGGTATTACAATATTATTACATATTATATAGATATTTTTATTATACATAGAAAACTACCAGAACGCTCTGAACAAATATCTGCATCATACAAATATTTTTCCCGCGGGACTCGAAACGCAACCTCCTGCGTCGCAGGAGGCAATAAACATAATGCTTCTGGTTATGATCTGCACTACCTAACACTTCTGTAAGGGTGTTAGGATCCCATCTATCGATGGGATTATATTTCCGTACTAAAGAACAAAAAACTCCCTTAGTCTTCGGCTTCGGTAAAAGCAATGATGAAGCTGGACGCAAACTGATTTGACACCAAAAAAACGTTCATAGTTCCTTTTAATAAAGGTACATAACAAATTCCCCTACATTAATTACCACTGTTCATTAACCAAGATAGATGATCGGAAAATGTTCCGCGAATTGATGGATCGTTACAGAAACACGGTGGTTTTTGTCCCAATCAATCGAACTTTCCTTTTAGCTGGTCACGTTTTCGCTACACCGCTGATACTACGTCAATTGAATAGCAAACAGTCGAATTTGCGAAAACAGTGGGTTTCGTAATTTCGGTCCTTCATCCTCATGCTCTTTGCTGCGGACTGAATACCACTTCTAGCCTTCTAGGTATTCAATCCGACAAAAGCCTTGCAGGATTGAAGGTACGTCAATATAATATTCACTAGCTGTTCTCGCGAAACCGTTCGCGATTTCTATACATTTGTCGACAGATTCTTTCATGTTAAATTATAAGCGGGCCAGCATACTGTGCCGGTCTCAACTTCAATCCTTTTCTCTAAACGACATTTATTAGAATAATGGTTGATATACTAAAAAAAACTAGTTTCTAAATGTTGTTATAATTTGAAATAGTATTAAAATACCATTTGACCAGCTCGAAATTTTATTTGCGTGGACTTAAGGGTAAAAATCTTCCAGAAATCAGCAAAATTTTTAGAATAAAAAATTCCTTAAACGATTATCAGTTAATTTAGTTTTTTATTGTACGTAGTGGATTTGAAGCATGCAAGGGGTCATATGTTACCAACTTACCAAGGCTACACTAAGAATTTGAAAGTAGAACACTTTAAGAGAATTGAGTTTTGAGACCGAGACTCTGCAAACGTAGTGTAGGATGCCCTCGGGCCAGGTGGGATGACGATCTGCAGGCTGATGCTGGATTTTATTAAAACGTGTATTTTAATTAAATATAGTGATAGGTTAAACCGAAAAAAGCACTTAAACTTTTTGTAAAGGGGGTCAAACCAAATTACAAGTAGTATTTAAAATTGAAACAATTAAGCTAACTGCAGACTGTTGCAAACGAACTACAGGTCGCTTAACTGATTCATATCAATACCAGTCGGAAGTGTCCTTAGATACTTAAACCCACTTCCTCAGCTGCTGCAAGAATTACCTTCGGATAAATCAATTTGCAAGGACATTTTTGTCTCCCAACTTATACTCGTGTCGAAACACAAATAGATTTTACGAAAGCTCAAATTGAATTTCTGAAAGCTACAAAGTAAATTGAAACGTTTCGTAGCCAGACTTTTTAATTTTGAAATATATGTGTGGGCGCAACAAAGGCTTTACGTCCGTTTGATTTTTAAATAAACTGTATTGATGCATCTATGTATGGATGTTCCATTTGGTTACTAGATTCATTTGATGAAATTATGAATTTTTTATGGTAAGTTTTGTGCTTTATTCTTAAATTAAGTTTATCATGACGACCTCTGTGGCGCGGTGGGCAAAGGTCCGCCTGCGACGCAGGAGGTTGCGGGTTCGATTCCCGCCTCAGGTCAAATATTTTTATGTCTGCAGATATTTGTTCAGGGTGTTGTGGTCGTTTTCTATGTATAAAAAAAAATATCTATATATGTAATTTAATAATATTGTATTATGTATATCAGTCATCTAGTACCCATAACACAAGCTCTGCTTAGCTTGGGGCTAGATGATCCTGTGTGGATTGTCCGGCATTATTTATCTAGACCCTAGAGTTCTCTAATATAACGATTCAAAAACACGCTTTATAGCTATGACGGTTACGATACATTGAAGCTACTGGACGATAAAACACCTTTTTTCAACGAACAATACATTTTATGCGAGTACATACGAGGTTTATTTTCTCGGGCAAAGTTTTTCTCAATAAAGTGAATAAGAAATAATTTTAGAAATATCATAAACATACGTTTGGGTGGCCATCATGCTATTCTTAGTATGATTTTCAGAAGGATGTTCTCTACTAATACATATTTCTTTTTAATTTATTTTTAAATTTATTGTGTTATATTTCCGAGATAAACAATGGAATTAATTACTTATCAATAGGAAGTTACTTATTAAGATATGATCCTAAATTATCAATATTAAGTTGTTATCCTCAGATATTTTATCTTTGATTTCAGGTAATATTATTACCAATCAACAATGCGGACTCTACATGCGTGAGTACATTTTATATTTTATAATTCAATATCAATAAGATTAGATCACCGTCAAACGCAATAATATAAAATTCTGTATTAAAATCAAACTTAATCTATTTATGATAAATCGATAATACCTTAAAATTAAACGTTGTAGAGGCAGAAAATAATATTTATTTTGTGTAGATTATAAATTATAACACAATCATTGTTACGGATCAGCTATTATACAATCGTAGTGATTGACAGTTGCGCAACACTGAGTCCCTTGTACTAAGTAGGTGAAATGCCTTTGTTTATAAATGCATTTCATAGGGTCATTTGCATCTATTTCTGGCGTATCAATAGATTCATTGAGATCCTCATCGTCTTGTTGTCTGTCGTTGATTGTATCAGTCCAAGTGTTTCACGCACAACACAGCTCCACCCTAAAAGTGTAGGAGCAAATGCGTATTGCGTTCTTGCGTTGTGTCGAGTCGACCTCTGTTTATTACCGACTCGTCTTTTCCTGCTTCGTCTGTGTTCAATATACCATTACACGTTGTATTCGACCTACGACATTTCTGTCGTTGAGGGCCCATTACGATCCTCGTACGAAACCAGTTTTTGCTTGGTGTTTTGTTTTATTATCTACACTCACAATCTTTTGCACAGTCTGCAAGTTTTCCAAAGCATTTGTGAGATTAGTCCGACGAGCGATTATATCAATGGTGCGTGAAAACTGTTAATGTAGAGTTGTAGAGTGATGTTTTGTTTTGTAGCGTTTATCAGTTTTGAATTGAGCGTGTGGGAGTGCGGCGCGGTGAGCGTGATGTAGGCAGGCGGTGATGGTGTGCGTGAGTGCGCAAGTGTGGGTGTTCCTGTGAGGCGCGCTGACGGCCGGTGGAGCGCTCGGCGCCAGTTCACTTCTGAGCGCCACGGGGCTGCCGCGTTCTCGCCGCGTAGAGCCCTCACTCGCGATCAACTAACTTTGTGCACTGGAAACTTTTCACAGCAGTTCATGACGGACCCGACGGGGGCGCACCGCTTTAGTTTCGAATATCAAGTCGCGAATTGGAGTAAAACGTGGTAGCGTCCACTGTTGCGCGTTTGATCGGATCGGTCGGTCTATTTTTGAATATTCTCTAAACGCTTCGGCGACGTGAAGTTTTCGAAACGCAGTCCGCCGGTGCCGGGTTAACGGCCGCAGTGCAGCACGCCTGCAGTACGATTCTTGTGTTTTTGTTGACGGATTTTTGTTGTTTAACCTCCACATTCGTGCCCGAGAAACGTTATCTGTAAGTATGACCCCGGTTGATTTACGATACTGGCTTCTTTCGTCCCCAAACTATCAAACTAATAATTGCAAAGGACGACTCACACCGCATTGTACCTCCATACCATGGTGGATTTATCGTGCAATGTACTTGAATAGGCATATATTTGTAAAAACAAAACCCGATGTTCTTCGTATCGTGTCGTATGAATAAACGTGTGTTGTGACTTGGCTATGTTTTATGCACACAAACGTACATGGCCAATGCGTATTAATATGGCAGTGTAGATGTGGTATATTCTGCATCCATACAAATATAATCAAACATATTACGTGAGCCTAGTGCGTATGCACTCCATTGGGTGTTCTGCATAAACTCCAATGCCAAGCTACCTTTAATAGGTATTGAACTCAAGTAGGTAGGTACATAACTTTTTTATGTTTGTCGTCAATGCAATAAAACCACTCGTGCGTTATTATAACGCGAAACTCGATGGATATTATTGCATGGTTATTCTACGTAACACCGTCCAGTACCAAATATTGAATAGGTACCTAAAAATATAAAAGTACGATATTAACGTTTTTATGTTTCGCGTCAATATAATAAAACTGATACGGGCACCTTTATACTTCCACTATCAGAGGTTCATTATTTTCTAGATACTCGTGTTGGTAATATTCTATTGTTTTGTATGCAGTGCGTTATTCTTCCGCGTCAAGCATAATATTTGTTTGTTATTTACATAATTTATCATCACTTGTTCGACGATAATATGATTCTCAAGTAGGTACATTGAGCCTATTACTAATAAACAATTTTGTTTGATTCGCTATTAAATTAGATAAAGAGCGAAGTGTTCGCGGTGATGTACTATAGTCCAATATTGACTTAATATTTTTGAGCCTTGCTAATTCTAGGTATGTTCTTTTTGTGATCGCCCTCTAGCTAGAGAGACATTACATAAATTCAGCCAGAAATAGAAAAAAAGTAAATTTTAATATAATAAATTACTTTATATCAGGCTACTGGGAATTGTCGCATCATTTTGTTGGCTTCATTGGCAAAAAATGAAAATGGAATGGAAATATTTTGAATTATATTTTGATTTAATAATTTCAATCAACAAAATTCTTTATGTACCTATATCTAAGATTTGTAGATATCGAGATTACATTCTCATTTTCTTATTAAGGTCAAGTTCCTAATTTGATCAAAAGATAAGTCCTCATTACAAAGCAAGCGATTCTTTTGTTTGCATTTCCAATAAAAATATTAACATTTTTAGTCCCGCTTCGGGAAGAAAATGCAAATTGTCTATTTACCCTCTTGTCGCGATAAAAAGGATCTTAGTATTAGGGCCTGTTTTGCCATTCTTAATGGCCTTTTCTGTTTTCTTTAAATCTGTTCAAAATCTGTCAAGCTGATGATTGTTTCGGACGCAAGGCGGTAACTTTTTCTCTTCTTTAAAAATACAGTAAATATTTATACAGTTTAACCTTTCCAAAGCTTTATTAAAGTATCACGTTTTAACCTAGAATCCTATTCCACGCACACAGTTTATACAATAAATCATGCATACTACAGAACCGTTCCCATGTTAGAATGCAAATTAAAAAGGTCACCTTATTTGTGAAGATATAGATATATTCTATCAATGACCTTTTACCCCTTAGGGATACAGCGTAATACCGGATAGTTCTAAAACCAAAACAATTCCACATCATCGTTCCGTTTTATCATGCGTTACACACACATACATCACACCATTCACGCGGCTTTGAATTCTCAACTCTATCTCCTAGGTAATACAATGCAATTTCTGTGGTATATGGCAGAAGCGTCTGGTAGTAATGATTGGACCTGCCTCCCTTGGAGGTCATGTGTCACTGATATCTTGGCTACTAGATACTGTTTAGCGTTTGTATGCTCATTCATATTCTTGATAAGTTTTTTATTGATAGCGTCTCTAGTTTTTGTTGATTATTTACCGCTCCGGTTTCGCTTTCTTGTATTACCGTTGCTTCACCAGACTTTGTTTTGCAATCAAGCCTTTGTATATTATGGTTAATTTCAAATAACATACGATTCACAGCATTGGTGCAGTCGTAAGAGCATCTACACTCTTTATTAGTAGTTCTTTAATAGTTTTCCGTGGTCCACCCACGGTAGCAATCAAACAAACGTTCAAACTGACATTACGAACAACATCTAGTCCCTCTTGCTCAATTGCTTCATTATCGTTATCCTCATTATTATCAGCTGTTATGTCCTTTATTTATATCAGTTGCGGTCTCTTGCAGGCTAGAATTATTTTATTTTGTGAACAAAATTCTGTGCATCTCACGTGTATATGGTTATTCATGTGTATAAACCTCATAAATTTAACATATAAATGTATGTTTACTGACATCAGTGTTTATGCTTTAACGAGCTCATCTACATAATTAACGATGGATCTGAATATAATGATCCCTACAATGACCGCTCTGGTTCTAGATCTAGCTAGACCATGACAAATGAATATATAATATATAATGAATGGCTTGATCGTCATCGTCGCCTTGTTAATTATTTTGTTGACATTTTAGTTTCCCATAATGCTTTTTATAGGTTTTACCGAACAAGATTTTTCCGTACAGTTCCATAAACTTAAGGCTTGCTATACTGGTTTGAGTTCACATAACCTACCTATTTAAAGTTTGAACATGAGATAAGAAAATATTTTATCTCGTAAGTACTTTAATACCAGCTCAGCTCTAGCTTTACCATCATATAGATAGGCTACTGGATGAAACTAAAAAAAATATCATGAATCTTTCGAATGATTATACCAATAGCGTTACAGAGCTGATTAACAAAACTAAAACTTCTCGTCTACGATTCAACGGCACTAATCGCTGGCTTAGGGTTCATTACAATGTAGCAAATGATAATTGACAATTTAGCTACGGGGGCGTTATTATCCCAGCGATTAACTTTTACAGCCACCATATCTGTAAATATTGATAAGTAAATAGTTTAACAAAATTGCGTTGATCATCTTGCACTAATCGATATTTGATGGATGATGTGTCAGATCAGATCCAACACTACTTTTCTGCATCTACCAGTGCCGAACTGTGTCTAACCTACATTTGTAGAAACAAAGAAGCTGAGAAGATCGTTACGCCAAATTTGTAGGCTTTCTATTAGTCATTGTACTAAATGAGCGGTGAAAGTTTAGTTTTTGCGACGTAGGTACTTTCTGTATTAGATACTCAGAGTAAAAACTCAGTTTTTTCTACTGTTTAATTCATTTCGTACGTTTCTTTGTAATTAATCCGTAATTATATCCGTTATATATAGTACCCGTAACCTAAATAAATAACGGATGAACTCCACAACAGATATTATTATTATTTTTTTTTATTTTTTTTTTGCTTTTGTTTTATTGCTTATTTTGTTTTTTTGTTTCTTTTAATTATTTTAAGAATAACACCTACCTACCTTGTTTTTTGTATAAGTTTATTTGTTATTGTATTAGTTTTATTATTAATGGTATGTTAGTTTGTATGCTGCCTATGTTTTGTGTACCAAATAAATTATCTATCTATCTATCTATATAGTAGTTCTATGAATTTATCGGCTGTAATGCTAAACGATACACCGTCAGACACGAAGATATTTCGTTTCAACCACAATGTTTATGAGAAATTGCAAATCGAGGAACTGTACTTCTCAGAACAGATAATAGCTGCAAATTTCATCTTTCTCTAGTGCATGCGTGAGCTTGAATGTCAACATTTTCTGTTTAATAATACGGCACCTCTGTCTGACTTAAATACAATAAATTGTACCAAGTCACGCAAATCCATGTACATTGCGAAACATACAGCAGGTTAGATTGTGTCGAGTGTTCGCAAATATTCCATTAGCTGAATTTTAACGCCGCATTTAAAAAAAATTGTAACAAGATTCCATTGAAATTAAATAGCCATCTTTGTAATTAGCTAATAGTCTGCTGTTAGCTCAATTATTTAAAGTGTCAGTAAAAGTTCTTAATCCTTTCTAGTAGTATTTAATTGTAATTTTCATTGTTAGTAAAGATCTTTATTATTTATAAAACTTTTACATTTATTCGCTACAAGATACACAAATCAAATATAAATCAGTCCGTATTGCGTATAGTTATAGAGCAAAATAATACCCTCCTTTTTGGGCGATGATAACCATCGCGATGGCTGTCAAGCTTGGCGATGGTTATCAAGCCATCTCTACTCTAGCACAATCACTTCATGAGTTCCACAGTTTCGCGAGAGCTCGCTAAGTCCTTCGCACTCTGAATGATTAAATTCGAATCCAGTGGAAATTTTTATGTTGCAAGAAGCTCGTGCAACTTCAAATAGTCTTATCTATATAGGTACTGTGGTTTCGTAAATCAACCGCTGACAGATTTCACTGCCGCTGAAATTTTGTTGTGCTATAAAACCATGGAAAACTTTAGCAGGTAAAAATAGATTTGCGGTATCGAAAAGTTTTAATTTTGAGAAATTTAGTGGTTTCTTTGATAAGCATTCTAACATCTAACGAATCTAAAAAGTCTGCATGTTAAACTGAGTCGATACGTACATAGTGTAATTTATATTGTAGGTAGGTGCATCGTCTATAGCCCTGAAACCGCGAAAGCAGAGAAAACAAATTTTTAAATTAATTTATTTCCCGGACAGACGCTAGCTAAAGACTGCAATATCTATCTAAACCGTACCGTGATGGGGTCGGTCTAACCATCGTACAGCCTGTACCAAGTAACGCAACCATCAGATCCTTGAGACGAGCACTTGGTGTCGAGACTCCACCCTACAGTCAATCCTTATCTGGTAGATCAAGTCGTGAACTACGGGATTTTCCACTGGAAATCCAGATCTTATCGGATGAAACTTGTTATAAGTCCAAAGTTGTTATAACTGCAAAATTTACTGATAGTCAATTACGGCAAGTTAATTGAGGTTTTTGTCGATTTTGCTTGTTACATTTTTTGCTAAGTAGAACAGGGCCCGTAGAAGTTTGTTCACTATTAATTATAATAGATACATACATATATCGAGAAAGACAACAGATACCGCGCTGGTCTTCCGTTTGAGCCTAACAAACTTGCTCTAATCTAACCGAAACATGACCTAATACGAAACATTGCATGTAATAGCCGTTTCTGCGAGAAACTGGCCTTGCTCCGCAGATTAAAGCCCCCGCCACATAGAGATAAAGTACTGTAAACCAAGCTACATCGTACTATCTATGGCGTTTATCTGGCGCCTCTTAATAGCTGTAGATCAGCAATTACCAGCTCTCGTGCGATACCCCGCCTCCTCTAGCCGGCTTCTATGCTACGCAATTCAACCGGGGCGTTCCTATTATTACTAGAAATTTTATAGACCAGTAAATTGAAAACTATGGATTTTGTTGTGGTATCATCACACGCGTCAACGGATCGTACATGTCAGTTCCTGGTAATAAGCATTTTCTGTTCATTTGGTTTGTCATGCGTTCATGTTATGGCATCCGTTGAATTGTAAATACTAGTTTTATTTGTTTCTGTTATTTGATTGTAATTTTCTTTCTTAATAAAGGATAGAGATCGTTTAATATTTAATCTTATTCTGTTATTCAAAGGAAATCTTGTTCCAAGATCCAAATTGCATTTAATGGAATCTACTATTATCTCTTGAGAGTCGTTCAGTGTTGTTTGTATGGGATGTTCTCATCTTTATCTTACACGTGCGTGACTTGAAACACGTGAGATGGCCATAAAGACTTGTCACATGGAAATCTTCCGGACCACCAATAAGGAGTTTATTATGTGTTCAAATTCAACATACACCACACACAAAAATAAGTTTTAAGACTTCGACTATATGGATGCATTTCATTTGATTAAAGTGGATCTCATAAGAAAGGCTAGGCTAGGTTCAAGACACATAAAACTGGTAGAAAATATGACGAGGTAAATCATTATTATAGCTACAGTAATAATGGTAGCAGTAATCATAGGAAATCTAGGGTTTAGACCACAGAATAAGCACTAGAATGTTATGCCGGAGGGTGAACAACCTTCGAAGACGTCTCGTCTGGAATGGTAATTATTATTGTTGCTTTGAAACTTGCCATGTCAATGACCAATAGAAACGCCATAAATTATTGTATAGGAAAAGGATTCGTAATAATTTTCCACTACCGTTAATTCAATACAGTAGATGAATTATTCATTTTGGTTGATGTTCGATTTGTATCATTTGGTTTTGACCATCGAATGGTTTGTAATTTTGTGGGTGTAATTAATCAGTAACATAAACCTTGTATAATCATAGCGGAAAGACCTTATTATTTATGGATCCTGGGACTTTTCCATTATTATCGAAGACTGATTAAAAAGTCAACCTTTCGGGTCCTATTCCTATCAATAGACCTCTTCTACTGACTGTTCATGTCACTACAGTGTGTGTGAGTGGAGTGAGGTTAACCCAAGCCATGATGTCGTCTAAAGCATTGCAACCTATAGGCCATTAGATCACCAAATCCTCTCCCTTTCTCCTCCTATCTGAGAGTGGTTTAACTTTTTCGTCTTTCATTCTTACTGCATCTACCATTACTACTGCACCTACCATTCACATACCTAATACTTACTGTTTATGACTCAGGATAATTGGTTGTCTTCAGTTGATTGTCTTTCGATTTGTTTTTTTGATCAAATTCGCTAGTTTGGCCTTCGTCTCCTATAGCTCTAGTAATCTTAGACCCCAACGGCTGATTACAATTCCGTTATAATCTTTGTAGTATAGTTTTTTCATTTATTTCCACTTGGAACACCTCCTGCAAAGCATCATGTTTGTTTGTTATAATATCTATCATGTATGTCAGTGTATGTCTGACCTCGCTATCGCGGCAAGCCTCCGCCGTCATCTACCTAATCAAGATGACGCGTAAACTGCTGCTACTGTTGATTAGGCCCCGCAATTTGCTTGCAGTAATAAAAACTTGCTACTCCCTGTGTCTTCATATTAATTTAAAACATTGTAAACATTCTAGAAAAAACATACCAAGCTTGACTTTTCTACAAAAAATACAGTAAGAGTAACAAAGACGTACATTTTCCGGTAAAAAGGAACGCGAATACTATGAAAATCCCTTATAAATCCTTCTTAAGATAGCTATGTCCCCGTTACCACAGGAATACCACAGTGACAGGTCCATTTACCTGTGGTATTCGTTCTCCTGGGTATTAAAAGGGGCTTTTACTCCCCGACTACCCAACGGACAGTGAATAATACAAGGCTTAAGTAAGCTGTCTGTGTCAAATTGACAATAAGATACCTATATTCGAATAACCAGACGTAAAATACGCTTTTATTTTGCATTGAAAGGATCTTTTCAAACGAATGTATGGCCTACAATACGTCATGGACAGCTACACAAACACAGAATTTAACGTAGCAAGTTCCCAACACAAATATTTTCAATGAGTCAAATGTAGCAAGAAACAGATGTGATATACAACAATCCCCGAATTTAATCCAAGACTGCGCAATTCACTGCCTACAATAGAGTGTTACTAAACAACCCGCCATTGTCTCTAAATCATAAATGGGCCATAAAATGCTTATAGCCCGAGCTAAGTACTATTCGTACAGACCGACAGACCACACACACGTGTGCCCACATCTCATTAATGCAATCGATACGCCCTCAGTGAACATTACGAACGCTATAGCGTTAGTTTATTGCTCTGCCAACCGGTTAGGTTTAGATGTGTATCACACAATGTGTTGAAATCGACCTCGTTTGTTTTCATACGAAAAACTGAGGATTCGCGGAAAAATCTTAATCTGCTCATAATCGCTTCATGTGTTGCCCACTTAACGTGCGTCTTCTTCTTATATTTTCCTCTATCATATCTTCATAGCCTAATATTTCACACAATCCTTCCAAACGCTTACTTTGATCCCTTTTAATTATTACTTTACCCGTGCCATATTCATTATTTTTAATCACTGTCATTTCTCAACCAGGCGCAACATTTCTATCATTACCAAATATGGTTAGGTATTCTACTATCAAATATAAAAAATATCTTACTTTTATCTGACGGCTGTTACAACAGTATTTTGAGACCATTTGTATCGCTTTAGCAGCTAAAGTATTTCATAGCCATACATGAGTGCCAGGCCAAACATTTTCCATGTCATCCTTTTCCAAGGTTTCGAGAGCAATGACTGTAATTTTATACCATCGTTTAATTTGGCACCGCCAGCTGACGCTAGCTGCATTTAAAGAACATTATAAATGCATTAGCCTGATAAAAATCATGATTTATTCCGCGTCGGGTCTTTTGATTCGCGATTTTATTTTTTGTCGCACGACGTTTCGGGAATACTAATCCGTGTATATTCGACTTGGTTCTAAGAATAGTAGACTGTTACTTCTTCTGTGTAACTATAACTACTGTAGATATTATCGGAAAAGTGATCATAAAAGGGACGAACCCCTCCAAACCAAAAGTGACGTGGTGAATTTCCGATGGGATACCTACCGACCAACATTTTGACATGAATAATGATTGATTTATTTTCAGTATTTCGGTAACTTTTGATATTTCATAATAGAGGTATAATGATGCCAATCAGCGATGAAGTAATCCGCAATCATGTTTTATTCGATTTCAGTATTTCGGGAACCTATGAAATTTCATAATAGAGGCAAAATGAATGATGGCAATCAGTGATAGAGTAATATCAGCAATCATGTTTTATTACTTTCATAGTTATTTCAGAGAAAGCGGCCTGTATATTTATAAAGTTTCAAGAAAGTAATCAAGTAATCCTCTGAAGACTCAAATGTATTTTTGAGAGCCTTGTGGAAAGGTCGTGTGTATTCACGTCGTTTTTGTCGTCGCTTATTCTCTCGGCAACACGAGGGCACGACCTCGGCCGTGACGTCACGCCTCAGATGAATGAATATCTCCCTGTGACCCCTACCATGACACCCAACACCCCCTGCTCCCTGGTCAGTTTTACACGATGATGGCCAATAACTTGGCGAAAGTAACTGGCGTTATTCCGAATCCACTTTTTGCAGTAATTTCAGTTTTTGGGCCTTTGAACGGATGGAGTAGAGCAAGGAGCATTATTGGTATGCTTGCTATTTCCGTTCTGGCTCTTATTACCTCCACAAAGGTCGTGGTACAAATATTTATCTACTTACATGACAAGTAGTAGCCTATTTTGTTAGTACTTACGTTCGACACAGGGGACAGACGACGTCTCCTGTGTTTTATATCTTGCAGTAAGATAATGGAATGGAGGGTTTGAAAGTCACAGTTACCAAAACGTCTGGCAGTAAAATACAGTGCCCACAAAACCAAATGACGCTTGAAGGTATGGTCTACTAAGCCCAAAGTCATTAATTGCGAAATAATCCACTCCGTTCCAACTCAATTTGCGTGCCTGTAATAACCAGCGGTTCAAGGATCGGTAAGGGCCTTTAGGGAGCTATCACATAATTGCATATCGCTCTATTCAATATAACGTCAATGTACATTATGTACATTTTTAGGAATAGCCCTACGGGAAACGTATTAATAATGGTGTGTTGTAAAAAAACATGTTCGCATTTCTTAAGGACTACATTATTGAGTTAGGTTAGTTAAGTATAGTGTTCTTGGAATAGGTTGAAAGTATCGTACCTATTTATTAATAGTTTGTCGAAGATATTGCACCAACACCTAAACTTCGAACCAACGCAGCCATAGTTGCATATAGGATTGTAATAAAAGTACGATAAGTAACTATAGGTATATGCGTAGCAAATGCAGCTTAAGATAAAACTAAGAAGAGTCGTGTGTGCAGTGCATCGGCGGTCTTGGAGAAGTTCCTTATTTGGTTAGCAATGACTCATCCGCGCTATGCACATAAGGATCGAAGCTAACTGTTGCCATATCGAGGCCGGCTTAAGGAGAATCCAAATCGATCGTCTTACTCGATACAGGGAGGAAATCTCTTGTTTTTTTGTTTAATCCGGAAACTACTGGTTACTGAACTTATAAAACACAGAAAAGTAGGTACTTTCTGAGTGTTTTATAAGTTCACGTATAGTACACACTAACAAAGACCTTAAAGCAATTGCACCAAACGAAAGAGTAGAGAACAAAGCAATAAATAAGTTTTGAAGCAGAGATGCTGGCTTCATTAGTTTCAAATTAGCCATTGAGGCAGACTAACATAGCAATTATATATCGTTTATCGTGAACACTCTCTTGCAAGAACTCACCACGATTAAATCTTCATGGTCGGTTTGATTCAAGGATATGAAGTTTACAAAGAAATTCTATGTGGTAAATAATGTTGAAAAGAGTGAAACTAGTTTATATTTAGTGGAGGTAAAAAGTATGCAAGAGGTTGACAAAGTTTCATGATCATCTTTTACAAAATATCGATTGGTCTTCGAAATACAAACACCAGAAAATAGACTATATGAGATAAAAATGCACTTATCCGTAAAAGTATGCAATTATGTATCAGCTGGTAGTAAAAACACATCTTGTTCACGATTAACTTCGTCTTAACTTCTGCTAAACAAGCACAAAAACGTTGTACACGAGCCCTACAGGGCATTATGACGTGGCGGCTCCCTAAAACGGTAAGGGCTTCGTAGAAACACGCTCACGTCGGTTTTTGCACTCGACATAACGTACATTGTACATACTCGCCATGCCTACAGAGTAGACGGAAGTTTGATGACATTCAAAGCGGCTATTTTGATTAAAATTGCTGGCATACTGGGGACTTACCGCTTCATCTATGAATTTATTTATGAGGAAAGGTAGACGGTCTTCTAAAACAAATAAAACTTAGCTAACGAGCTTGAGAATAACCGAGAATAGAATTGCACTGCTCTCCAAAGATAGGTTGCATTGCATACGTACGACTCATAGCACCAAATACTTACTTCAAATAACCACAGACGCACACATTAAAAGTAAAACACTATCATTACATTATTTTTGAATGGTCTCATAATAGCAACACACGCTTTCATAAAGTAAACGGAAGAGCGATAAGGTTGTCCTTGTTTAGATACGGGCCTTCGTGTGTGTATAGATTTATGTATGTACACACGTGCATTTGTGTGAGTGTCTTGACCTTCCGCACCCGGTCTGTGACCGCTTCGAGCCGAATAAACTCTAATGAGCCAAGTAATCCAAAGCGAAAAACGTATAAGAGACCTTGAGATCGTTGCTGTAAATTTAAGTTACCGACTGTCAATCGCAATATATGTACGTAAATTCCTGTCTGACATTATTACCTCCTGTTTCTATACTTCTTAACCATAGGTAGAACGAATTGTTCTCAAATCTGTAGTAGAGGGATCCGACAGAATACGTAGAAACGTATAACGTAGTCCGGTTTTACCATTGCGTCCTCGATTTTGATTTTATGATCTGTCGACCTGTTAATGTTGTGTTAATAATTTTACATCAAGATAAGACTAAACCGGTACTTTTATGGTCAAAGTATTAAGATAAAATCAAATCCTTTACTATAAAGTTCAATTTAATAAATACACACCCCGTACAGTTTTATCAATCTGTAATAAATTTCCAAATCAGTTTGTTTGGATTCCTACTAGTACTTAGTTACTTCTGACAAAAGCCATTGCTTTTTCATTCCCACCATTATTGATACAATGCTATTCGCTAAAATCTACTCAAGTGCTTCTTCTTCCAATCTTTAAAGTAAGGTTGATTCCGTTTTACAATTATTCTTTTCTTTTTCTTTTCAGTTTCGTTCGACGCCCATGTAGTGTTTCACGGTGATGGCTACGGGGTTTCGTTTAGTGGTACTTTCGCGATAGTGAGTGGAGTGTCCGGCTTGCTAGTGGTTAGTGTTGCTACCAGTGATGTGACAGTCTATGCCTGGGATCGTGTGCTCGGCATGTTCACGAAGCACGGCAAGCCCGCTGAGCGGTGCCCCCATCCCTCTCACAGGAGGTGTAAGAAGAAAAAACAAGCCCCACATACACCGTGGAAGTACTTGATGAATTGCCCACTCGTTAGAAAATGTTTTGGTATTGTATTTTGTTTTATTTTTAGTTATATGGTTATGCTTTTTAGTTTTGAGTTGTTTTATAAAACGCGTTAATGGTGCTCAAAAACAGATTCGCCTTGCAAAAAATCTGATGAAATCACTGAAGTGTTTTATCCTTGCATCATACTCATAACTAATATTAATTTGATTATAATTGACGAAAAATATGATACAGGTCGAAATATGAATGGATATGATATTGGCTGACTTACGACAACTGGATTCACTAAGAAGAAACGGAGCATCCTTCCTTACATCACATTCATTTATTTCTCTTACAGCAGATTCTTCTGTAAATTCAAAAAGTGAAAAATATATATTTTTACAATACTTTACACTAGATGCTCCAGTTAGATTGAAAGGATCTTTATTGTTTTTATTAGTTTCACCGTGGAAAAGAAAAATTGTCATGATCGCGATGTGAAATGAATTGGTCGTTATAGTGGAATCAAGGATAATCTCGAGACCTCATGTAAATTATAGTTTTTATTCGCTCGCTGAGAGTATTGTAGAAGTTGTCAATAGATTTATTATCGTTCGAGTTACTCTTTACCATCATGATTCGACTATATCAAGGTTAAACGAAAAACCGGTTTATTTTGTCTTATTCTTTGTTTACTCAGTGTTTTTATACGTCATATCTTCACAATGTTCGTTCAATATGCAAATGGTGTTATGTTGTGAATAGTTTGAACTCTAATTAATTGAGCTTAACAACGTAGTCTTAGGCGTAATTGTAAAACCCAGTACTCTTAATTATTGGAACATCTGTTTCAATTAATTAAAAGCGGGAATTCATCACATCGTCTTCAACCTTGAAGGCAATACAATTTTCTTCTCCATGTTTTATTGTATTAAGTCGCAAACATGATACCAGTCGATCTATATTAAAAGTTTCCCCTTTTTGTCCATTTTCGTCAATTTTTTATAAAGCAATATCTTCCCCCCTGTTATTGTTGTATGCAACTGTATTATCACTGGATTTAAAAATTATTT
Organism: Eupithecia pulchellata; assembly: GCA_963931895.1. Lineage (NCBI taxonomy): Eukaryota > Metazoa > Arthropoda > Insecta > Lepidoptera > Geometridae > Eupithecia > Eupithecia pulchellata. Next base: position 4,450,673 of record OZ007540.1, read on the forward strand.
CCGCCGATACATCTGTTTATCGATTTTATGCTACCGAGATACCATTATCTCTGTTTATATTCATCATTTGCTTTGTTTTTATTTATGAGGCAACTTGGCTCACATTTTTTACATTACCTCATATACTAATGCAGGGGTATAAATCTCTAGCGCTTGGACGCTCGGGCATTGAACGTGCACGACCTTGCCTGCATTCCTCTGCTCACTGATCACACTAACACAGAACAACTAATAGCTGTTAACGTTGGAATGTTTCACTCTAGTACTTCAGCCCCAGCTGACAGTGTACTTTCTCTCTCTATATTAAAGTATTTACTTTAATATAGAGAGAGAAAGCTTTTTAAATAAAAGAAATATAAATCTCACACATCTAGTGCTCATGATCAAGGAACTCTCTGAGATTTGTTAATGTTGTGATCTGTGTTAGCTCGGCAAACGTAGGCACTTTTACGGCAAAGTGAAATAAAGACAGATGATTTTCATTCCGATTCTCACAGTAATAATTGCTTTTGATATTTGCGATCGCTTGTGTATCCAGCTGTGCAAAGATGATCTGTCAAGAACATCTTTGGCAAGTTACCAGTGAAAAGCAAACCATATGCTATTTGCTGTTGACATGATCAATTTGAATACTGCGGGGGGGCAAGGATAATCTTCCAGGAAAGCGTTTCCATGCCATAGGAACCTTTTTAAAAGTAAAGCCAAATGAAAGGTTTGATATTGTATGAAACATACTAATAGATCTACGATCATGATTCGACTATATAAACACATTAATGTTAACTTTCATTATCATCGGAAAAACGTATGCTATGCGAGCAGTATCAGTTAATGTATTTCGAGTAACAATAATTATCTGGATTTTCCTCAACGCTTCCACGGATTTCCTTGCAATTGTTATTCGTTGAAAGAGAACTGAACAATTGCTCGCTGAATTTCCAGGGTAACAATAACAATGTGCCGTATATTGGTGGTTTCAAAATTGGCATCGGCAGATGTTTGTCCACCGTTTGCCTGTCAAACGCGGTTCAATTGAGTGGAAACACTTGTTGCTTCTGGCGACATTGCTTGCCTCAAATTTCCAGCAACTTTTATTGAATCTCTCACATTACCGTTTCTATTCATTAATGGCGAACTGTGCGAACATGTTCCAACAACTTCTGATTATTTTATTGTATGAGCGCGAGTATTGTTTATGCTGCATTAAATAGTCTGTTATTATTTTATCTTAAATTCTGGGATTTTCTCTGTTTATCCATACTTAAAAATATTTACAAACAAAGTTAATTCAAGGACGAACAAAAAATTCTGAGACTTAAAGCACTAGACCGACTGCATTTACTCAATCAAGGAGCTAAATCATCAAGGAACCATCTAATTTCCTCTTTATGGCTCCCAGTTTACGGCCTCTTAACTTCCTGTCTGGCTCTAAGACCAGAATGCCAATGTGAGAAAGCGTTATAACGAGAATGTTATGTTTTTTAAGGCAAAATTATTAGCGGCAGTCGCAAACCAAGACAATTTCCTAGATTTTACTCCTCCTGGGTTGTTTGAAACCGGGAATTGATGGCTGTAAATATTCATCTTGAGAAATACTGGAATAGACAAAAACAGATTTTTTTATGAACGCATTTTATATATACATTACTTCACTTATTTTTATATTTTAAGAAAATTGCGCGCCTTTCTATATCAGTATGATTCAAGAATGGAGATCCAATTTGATTGCGAATATTATTCAGAGACGACGTGAGGCTAAAAGCAGATTTGAGTCCTTTGAAGTGCTTGCAAAGAGCTATCACAAGCACAATAACTTTGTCGTTTACCTCCCGGCAAAAGCCTGACTATTTGTATACTAAATGAGTTTTCCTTTGGTCGACATAGCAAACAGGGTCCAAAATTGGTTCCTTCACTGTGAACTGGCAACCTAGTAGTTTGTAGGTAGGTACTTACTCCATCTCCCATCAGATTACATGTATTATTGACATAGCATCGGGGTTAAGACAACATTGAGACAACGTTATGGGTCTGATTGGATTTCGTTTGGACGTGACAGGAAATCTCTATTTTTCTAATGTCTCTGTTTTCTTTCATACCGAACCCGTTAGAAGCATTTTTGTCACATATATTTTGAACTAACCAATAATTATCATGTTGTCGGCACATTATTGAGTTTATTTAATCAAAGCGACATTGAACTGCTACTATATCTATACAAGGATATGAACCTTCATATCTTATAAGCATTGTTTCATTTCAGGACTTATTAGTTCACTGGTGTCCTAGAGCAGCCTAAAAGCAGCAACGACAATGCCTCCGTTTAGATTATTGATGCTTTTGATACAGAGTTGTCCTCTTCGCATACAATAGTTGTTTAGTATTCTGTATCAGTATTGCGTTACCTTGTCGCACGTTGCATATTGCAGAGCCCGCAGGATTATAATAAAGTCCTTATAGAATCTTGATACTAAACATTGTATTGGATGCACTGTCGTTGGAGTTCCACTATACGAGACAATTTCAAATTATAATAGTTATTCAACGTGGGAGCATGTTTTTCCAACAGTGCATTGGTGAAATAACATAGCGAACGAAAATTTCCGAGGATGCCTTTTGAACACTGTTTTGAACTGCTCATGCATGATCGATGCATTTGATTTACGCATATCGTTTATCTCAGGTCAATTTCAATAACAACTAGATTCAATTATATTGGCAGCCAGTTATAAATACAAGTACGTAGATATTTTTCATGACTCATGTTAGAAAACCCAGACGGGTTCAGCGTGTCGAGAGAACCAATTCCAAACGGCGTTGATTGATGGGTGGTGCTGGCGCCAAAGGCATGCAATTATGTAAATAGAATTGAGTTTCAATATTGTTTATAGAGATTGCTGATTCAACTGCAGATTAATGGTCGGCTTACAAATCTTACAATGTGTGACTGGGAACATAAAATTATTCATTACTAATTTTATGGATTTTACATTCAAGTTTGCGTGTTTGTTTTCCAACGGCATTGTAGTTCTTAAACATGTTTATCGATTTCATTGAACTTTTTTATTGAGTTCATCGTCCTATTTCTTTTTTTTTTGTTACCTTGACTCTGAAGTTATACATAGTTGTCCCAGCTACAGTTCAACACTTATAAAACAAAATTTTTGTACGCAATTTTACAAGCGTAAAAGTAACCTATTTCTTACTTATTGAAATGTAAAGAATTTCCCTTTGGCTCTTTGAATCACTCAGCAGCGATACCGAGGTTACGAAATACTTGGCTTGAGTTTGCAAGGGACCAAGAGCATTGTTTTGAACGATGGCAAGCGAATATCAATTCTTTACGAAGACTTGGCATACCAAGTGACGGCTATTGCAAAGAATGACAAATGGAAAAATACATTGAAATAACCTTAAAACTCGTCACGTTTGTACCCTGACTTGACTAACCAATTATGGCCTAATTGTATTGTGGCCTATGTATACATATTATATGATGGAAAGTTACCTACCAAAACCTAGCATATATCTTCACCATGACAATTTCCGGTAGCACCCAAATTCGATACAAATTTGCGGACCAAATAATGGGAAACCTTAGCGAAAGAAATACCTAAATTAACTTTCGAAAAATACTGTTCCTGTTATTTTCTATTCGCTATCTCTAAAATATATGATTTCTAATTAATCTTTATCTCTATCTTGTTTTCAAATTATGATCAGATAAAGCAGTTGGTTGGTCGTCAATATTGATCGAAACTTTTGATAAGAGATCTAGTGATATTTGTTTGCTAATTTAATATACCGAAATTAGATGTTTTCGCTTTCATAACATACGAATTAGGTCTCAATTAAGGCCATCATTAATTTAAATATTTGATTTATTTACAGTGGTTGTCCTCACGGACTGGTTTCTTTAAACTAGACGAAACCGAAGGGTTGTTCTGTGTCGTGTTTAATTGAATCTTCTTTGTAAATGTAAATTTGTAGAGTAAGTTTATCAGAGCAATAGTTGCCGCATTCACCCAAAATAGTTAGATGCCTAAAATACATTTTATTTAACAGAATTTGTTGAAATTGAAGTCGAATATTATATACTATTTTACGGGTTAATCGCGTTTATTTACCATTTTTTTACGAATTTTCATCAGGTTTACGGTTTTATTGATTACCTTGTTTAAATGGAGTGCCTAGTTTCGAAAACCCAGTGAGGGTAGTAACATTAATGCCTCCCCCGGTTCGCAGAGGCTGTAGGCTACAGCCTTCTAGTCATCCTGGGACACCGACTTTGTGTAAACCTTTTGAAATATCCGGAAAAGAGGTAAATGTGATGATAACTGATAAAAACCCGTGAAATATTGTGTTCAGATCGCGTAAGTTTCAAAATATTAATTCGACTTTAGACATATCGAAATTGTTTTCTGTCGATGCGAATCTAACTGTTGCGTAGGCAGCTCTGTAGCATCTTATGAAGTCATTCATTACAATTTACCTTGCAGACATAATGGAGGTACAGACAGACATTGGTCGTTTGGCCCACGCTTGTCCTGCAATGTTTGACCTAAATATACCGTTGAGTGAAAGTAAATTTATCTTAATTCATGTAAAAGTCTTGTCACCTTAACAAACCACAGCAACGCGTCACGAAGAACTAAAAGTTGATATTTTCAAAGAAAATTAATTTAATTGTAATTTAACCAAATTAGAACTGGTATTATACATTGAGCTAATTGCAGACTGTTTCAAAAAAATTACAGGTAACTCGACTGATCCATTTCATTGCGATAGTTGTAGGTTAAGTTAACCTAACGTAAGTTTTGATTTTTGTAAACAAAATTAAAAAAATCCTAAAAGTTTTCTAAAGTTCTTCTTAAAAAATTGCACGAAATTCCGATGAAATATTTCTTTAATACGATTTTGTGCATTGAAATTAATTATTAGCATTTTTAAGGACCTCGAGGGGTTTTGTGTTTTATAAGTCTAGTTAGTTTCTTCTTCACTTTTCATTTAACTAGCATATGGTAATAAAACAATGTAGATACCTAACCTACCTTATAATAAATTGTCGTTAACAATAATTGACGTAAACGTCAAGATATAATATTTAAATGAATTTGTAAGTTTCACAATAGTTCCTACCCCAAAATGGTCCTGTCCTTCCTTCCAAAGGTTGCCTGGAAGATATCTCTCGATTGTCGATCTGGAAGCGATAAGGGCGCCCATTTATACCTACACGCAATCTGTATTTTTCGTATCATATTGTCCTTGGGTGGCTTGTGTTTGAAGAGACATTTCGCGCAAAACTCAATTAAAAAATAAATAAACTAAAATATATTCCTGTCACCAGTTTACTATACGGGTACTCTATAAGAGGCCCTCTAGGTCTGTACTAGACATATGTACAAAAACTTAAGTTAGAGGATCTCTCTATAACACGCTCTTTTATAAGAAACAAACGAAACTAACTCTTTTATAACAAAGACACAAAACGATATCCAAGTAATACTTATTCAAAAACAGGTATGCCAAAAATAAGTTTAGAACTGTAAATACTCTTGAACGTTTATTCCAGGTTCCCCTTGACGAATCCCCCTCAGGGTAAACTGGAATTGAACTTTACAAAGTTCAATCAAAGTTATTAGTCTTACTCGCTACTCATACAACGAGTTCTCTTCATTATCCAATTACTTCTTTAACAAAACTCCGACGTTGCTGTTTTAGCAGATTGCATTCGAAACCTATTACTCAGACAAAATGGTCCTTATCTACATCAACAGTCAGACAACTGAGGAGTAGTTTTTTTTTTTTAAAGTTTACTAATTTGTGTTGTAGGAAACTGTTCAAAGTGCCTAAAACAAATTATTGCATGGAGTGTGGGAGAATATTTTTACGGTCAGTTGACTAGGATCCGATTTCAATCCAAGATATTATATTCTGGACGTACCGAGGGTCTCGACTCCAAAAGGAGGGAATGAGTAGGCTCTGTCGAAGTCGATACCTGCAGATTGATGCCTCTTGAGGTCCTGGGCGAAATCTGCCAGCCCTCACAGATGTCCTCGGAAGATGAGAACATATTGTGTTGACGCATGTAGGGTCCCACACAATGGGCCTATCCAACTCCCATGGGATAAGTTTCATACCGTCGGGCCTCTCACTATCATCGCAACAGACCATACGGTATAATAGTAAAAACGACGTACACGACGAACACAATTCAATTTCTGCAAGCGAAAGTGTCAGCCGACAAAACCTTGGTGTAACTCTTATCTCTAACAAATGCCTTTGCAAATTCTATCATCCACCTACACGTTGGAAAGTTGGGCTTTGAAAAATTACTTCGCGGAACGTGGGTAGATCCGAAGGCCGCTATTATCCGTTCGATTAGTTACCAACTCGAGAAGACTTCCTGGATTTCTGAAGAAATGTTTGTTTACGTTTCGTATAGGTTCAGCAAATAGATTTTAGAGTCCAATAAAATAATCCTGAGAAAAAGTAATAACGTTTCTTTACTTGATAAGGAAAACCTCTGATTTATCTATAGATATAGCCTATGCCTAAATGCATAAAATCAATTCTGCAAGTTCGGTTCATGTTTTATATTGTTTTGAATAGTTTGGCTAATTACTCAGTCATTCATTATTCCAGGAATTTTTAATGATAGGTACATGGTTACACAGGTCTATCATATTAATTAAAATCATTCATATTTTACCGGAATTCCCGACATCGGATTAAATGCAACCTTCTCCATACAAAATTCTATAAGTATTGGATATATAATTTAGTTGAAGTTTCTATCACAATTAGTTTTGTTTATACGTTGCCGGTTAAGACTAAGTCTAGGGTTTTGTTCACGTTTTAAATTCAGCTCTTCGTGTGGATAATATTTGATTTCGAAAAATTGTTTTGTTGATATAAAATATTTAGGTTGAGGTCGGAACCGATAAACAATTTTACCGACTAGAATAAACTCAGGGGAAAGGAAAGAGTTCTTAAATAAGAATTCCTGACATAAACTTGTGTTTGCTGGAACGGAGATCTGATAAAAATAAACTGAACCAACTATAAAATGAAATGCTGCTCCACTTTTTACTCCTTTTCGAATTCCTTTATACTGGGTTTTTTGGGAAATGTCAGTTTTCTACTGGTATTGATAATGAAACAAAACATTTTTCTGAAAAACATGAAAACAGACAAATACCGCACGTATGTTGGCGGTTTATAAGATTGATTTTTTTTTGCAAAACTACCTGGTAGTTCCTTTTTACTGTATCAACATAATAAAATATTTCATAAGATTAACTACATACTTGACTCTCTTGAAACACAACAAGAGGTTGTAAGTGCAAGATTATAAGAATAATCAAAAATAAATAAAAATTGTACTTCTTCTATCTAATCAAACAATCGTTTTTGTATTTATTTCCTTCGTCGAAGTTTCTTATCCATAGTTTTTTATGAATATTCAAATATAGATATTCAAGAATTACGGCTATATAACTTACTTTACCTATACTTGACGTCGTTCCCTTATTATTATCCTATCGGGGGTGGCTTTAATTTCTTATTGTTTCAAAGATTATTAAGATCATAACTCATTCTTTTGTTCTTCAGTATAAGACCTTATAGCAAGGATGAAAGTATAATGCGACGGATGAATTTCCCAAACAAACGTAATCCCAAAATGATTTGTAATTTGAGCATTATGTCACCATAATCTGCTATTATTTGTATTAGAATAGTATTTATCAAGGTTCCTTCCACAAGCTTTTTTATAAATATCATTTTGGTACCTATAACGTTTGTATATATTTGGGAAATTCATCCTTGCGCCGCCGGAGCATTAAGGCAGCTCGGCTTAAGGCTCCGGCGCAAGGATGAATTTCCTTGCATTTTTTTGCTAAATAAATATAAGTACAATACAAATCGAGATGCTCTTGAGTTCAAAAAACTATTCTACTCGTAAAACAAATGTTTCATCGATGAAATGCGGCTAAATTAAAATGCTGACCTTATTTTCGTCCCTTATTTATTTGTATATTATGTTTAATATTTTTTTTTATTATTTCACTATGATGTCATTTCAGTTGTCATGAAAACTAAACTTAACAAATTTGACAGCACTAAAAATGTTATCGTCCCCTTCATAACAATCGAAATAAAAAGGATAGCGTAAAAAAACAATAAAAAAAATGTGCTTATAGTATTTAGCTTAGATTAGTTTTGGCGATATATCTATATTGACACCAAACTATCAGATGCCAGTACGTAAATCAACTGTCTAGTGAACTCCCTGTGCTAAGTACACACTAGTGTTGTACCCAGTGAAGTGACGATGTATCGATAAAGTGAAAGTGTCGCAGCCCTAATGGAGACTAGAGCGGGGTAGCGCCCGCATGGGGCAGACGGCGAGTATGTGTCGCCTTCACGGATCATGTCTTCATCACAAGAAAAGTATGTATTATGTAGTATGTACACATGTACCTACCTCTAGATAATATTCACAAAAAACAACATTTTTTTTACTAGAGCAAATAGCCTTTTTAACAAATAAGATAACAATGATCTAACTAATTAAAAATAGTATATTTACAATTGAAACAATTGAGCTAACTGCAGACGGTTGCGAACAAACTACAGGTAGCTCAACTGATATCAAATAACCCAATTAGAACTAGTATTTACAATTGAGCTAACTACAAACAAACTACAGGTAGCTCAACTGATCCATATAACAGATCCAATACCAGTCGGAAGTATCCCCAAGATGCTGGTTGCGTATAATGTGTAGCAAGATTGTCCTGCATTAGAAAAGAATGGAATAGATAAGTCAATTATTTGGAAACACAGGTACAGAAACAAAAGATTAAAATAAACAGAACAGCATGGAGGTAAGTAACAAAGATGGATAGAAAAATAAAGTGACTCTGCCTTCATGACCCTGTACCGAGAAATATCCATCACTTTTTATGTTTGCATATTTAGGTAAAATCTAGTTATAATTATTATTATATCTACTGTATTCTTTTACTTGTAAGACAAATATTTTTAACTCTCTGCTAAATATACTGATATATTTTGTGACAATATATATTTTTTCTCATTTAAAATTTAAACGAATGAAAATATATTCGTCATCCAAATTGCCGTCCGTTTTAATTTCTTTTGACAAAATCGAATAGATGACTCCAAATTCCTGAATACTTAAATCCTATTTAGTTAGATGGGTTGTTTTAATTTTAAAGAAGAAATATAATTCTGTGCTAACTGCGAGAGAGAAGTTATTTCTTGGGAATAAAACTTTTATTAGACTGAGGTTATAGTGCTGTTGTATACAACACACACAACAGTGACGCAGCTCCTTTGCGATTTGAAAAAGTTAGTAAAGATTTAAGGCGAGTGTATTGCAATTAATCACTCTTACATAAGTACCATAAACCTCTAACTGATAGCGAGGAAAAATCTAGTTGGTAAAAATATAAATAGATAAATAAATAAATTATGCTGGAGAAACCATACAACAACATCTAGATCTAGGTTGTGTTGGAGGATTACAGTGGCCTGGAAAAAACTATAGTACTTACTTCGAAATTTAATAACTAAAAAAAACATTTTATAGCAAATTTTATCAGCTTATTTGAAGACATTTCTGATTTTGGGGAATGTTCTCCCATTCTTCTATCAGAGCCTGTTTTAGTGCCCTCAGGGTGGTAGATAATGTACTTATTATAATCGGTAGTTATATTTATACACAGAAAACAACCAGAACACCCGAATCTGCGGATCGTAAATTCGAGTACATTTGCCCCGAGGCGGGAAGTAGCTAAAAGTACCTAAATATAAGTAGGTATGTTAATAGAAGGTGCTTATGTCTCAATGAAAAAAAAAATTAGGTAATAAAATTGTGGCGTCTTTGTTGTATAGGGAGGCCTATGCTAACTGTGAACGCGTTTGGGCTTATATGATGTGATGATGCATATGTCACCTTCACCGAGCATTCAACAGTGAAATTCTATGCCGGCATTCTTGTAATACATAGTTCATACTATGTTCTCATAATGTATACGAAATAACATTACTCAAATAAAGAATACAATACAATATTGTAGAACAATGTTCCATAAACAGCACTGTAAAACTAAGTCGGAATTTATTGGCCAACGTTATGCGGATATCGCTGACCATATTGGAAATTTACGATCCATAGTTTGGTCCATTGCGTGCGGCTCAAATTGGGGCGCAGTATGATCCCAGTATGGTTTTAGTATTAGCACAGATTAGGACATTATATCATCATCAGCCTATTGTCCAGTATTCTTTATTTATTATTTGACGACCTCAGTGGCGCGGTGGGCGAAGGTCCGCCTGCGACGCATGAGGCGCGTTCTATTCCCGCCACTGGACAAATGTTTCTACGATTTGTTCAGGGTGTTCTGGTCGTTTTCTATATACTTATTATAAAAAATATCTTTATATGTAATATATTAAATTATGTATATCAGTCACCTAATACCTACCCAAAATACAAGCTCTGTTTAGCCTAAGTCTCATTAGGCAGTCGCAGTGAGTATGTGCTTGTATTTTTGGTTGTACCAATATTCAAGTTGTCTTTTAAACAGTTTATCAGAATCTCGCAATAACAAAATGCCAGTTAGCTGTTAAAGAAAGGTTATTTCTATTGTTTATGAACTGTCCGATAAAATACAATGTAAAGTCCTTTGTAATTCCCAAAGCATCGAGTTTCAGCGCCATATTACGCTCTTGGCGCTTGTTCACTATTGTCCACTTTGTCAGTTGAATCGTAACTAGCGCTGTTTGTCATATATATTTCACCTTTTACGCGAATATATAAAGTTTTATTAAATAATTCAAATTTCGAAGTCCCTACAGGGTGTTAAGCGGAGGTGTGTAAAAAACAAGCAATAAGTGTCAATATAGCGTACAAGACCCCTATATGTACAGCGCGCATCACATATAAGTACCCCCCCTATCTCAATGTATGTGGGACACAATAGTTGTTATTTTTGGGAATTTCAGACTTAGACTTAGTATTATGGAAGGGTAGTTCGATCCTGAGCGGCGGCGTGATAGGTACATTTTTGCATGTGAAAAATTGTGACAAGTTACAAGGGAATTAGAAGTAGTCGAAAATAGTTTGTATACGAGGGGGGTACTTAATTCTGACGCGCACTGTACATATCACATCATTGTGTGTATATATCACTTGTGCTTCTTTTGGTGAAAGGTTTTATTGCTCCACTCCGATCCTTAGAGGCTTTCTATTTTCCTTTAGACCGGAAATTTAAAAAAGTAAGTTTACTGAAATGAAGGTTTCTTGAATTATTTAGAACCCAAAGGAAACATGACATAAATATTCCAAAAGACTGCAAAGAACCACAGAAACAGGAAGCTATCCTACTTGAAATTCACATCTTTAACCTACATTCTTCTATACCTATACTAATATTATAAAGAGGACAGATTTGGTTGTTTGTTTGAATTGCATAGGCTCCGAAACTAATGGATTTGAAACATTCTATCACCATAAAATCATTTATTTTAGGAGCATAAGCTAAGGAACATAAGCTATAGAATATTTATAAAAAGAGTCAGGGATCCGCATGAAAAATATTTTTTGTTAAATACCCGTACCAAGCCGGGGCGGACCTTTAGTACACAATAATTTAATTCAAGTTTAGATTATTGAAGTCCATAGCGTCCATAGAGAACGATCTAGAATGTTCTGTTTCGCTTTGGTTGGTTTGGTACCCGATTCGATTACTGCTAGTAATGAGATCAACACGATTGGAACTGTTACAGTGATTGTTGCTGCTGGTGGATTGTTTACTTGCAAGTAGTACGTTTACGGTTCGTTGGAATGTTCTATCTGTTCCTATAACAAATGGATTGATTTGAGTAGTTTTTGGTATACATCACTCAACTTCCTTAAGATGGCTTTTGTATTTCTTTATTAATCAAAAACTTATTCTATTCTTATTTCTACGACACTTAAACCATGTAAGGTTGTCTAGTGTCGATCGTTACAGCGTGTTGCCACACATTTAGCATAAAGTTATACATAAATAAACATTATCTTAAATATACTCAGTCTACCTTACATTATCAGAGATTTACACAACTATAGCCGAAGCACCAAAACCTTCTTTAGGTACGTACGCTTAGAAAAGGGAAATATATCAAAGGCAAATCATAAAACCTTACATCAAGTGTTTCCTATGATAAGAATATCTCCTATGAAGTCTCAACATACAAGTTTGAAAGCGGCTTGGTATTAGTACTTAGAAAGGAATCCTATTTATCTTGTCCCCCGAGGTTGCGCAATATAAAACTTGCAAAGAATTTGTCACATGAATAAAGCTTTTTGTGGGCCAGAATAAATGGCCCTGGGGGGTCTAAAAGGAGAGTGCCTTAATATCTTTATCTAGGTTTTCCCGCCGGGTTAACTAGCGTCGGGCTCGTCAATTGACGATAAATTTTTGACCGTCTTCGAAGAAAGAAGCGTGTTCAACGTTTAACTGTCTAATATTCTTTAACTAGCAGCCAGCCCCGACTTCGCACGGGTATTTAAAAGAATTTCAAAAGTTTTTAAACAGACACGTTGGGTTACAACAATGTAATATTTTGTGTTTGGAAAGCGAGTTTGGACAGCGAGGCAATATGTCTTAGGGACGCTTTCAATTGGTATTGATATGGATCAGTTGAACTACCAGTAGACAGTTTGCAACAGTCTGCAATTAGCTTAATTTTAGACTACGCATTACGCAAACAAAAATATAAATTCTAATTTGTTTCTTTTATTTGATTGATATATTATTTGTTAATAAGATTGCGAGCGCTAGTTATTACGCACTGAAAACTTCTGTCTTTTTCTAATATTTAGTAATACAGGGTGGCGCAATAGAAGGTGCAAATTAAAAAAAATGTTTAAAAATTAAATACATAAGGTAAAGTAAAAATCAAACTGGAAACTTGTAAAGGAATAACTGAAGTTTATTTTTTAAAAATAACATCATCTAAATGATGTCCCTCTCTACGACGGCACTCCTCTAACCGCAAACGGCAATTATTGAAAACTTTCTCCAATAATGCTGGTGTAATTGCTGCCATTTTCCTCACGGATATTCTCCTTGAGCTGATCGATCTTTTTTGGATTATTACTGTAGAACTTGTGCTTGAGGTATCCACACAAAAAAAAGTGAGGAGCTGTCAAGTCTGGACTACGTGGGGGCCATGGGATGTCACCTCTTTTCGAAATCGATTTGCCGGGGAACATCAGGTTTCACAACCGCCATGGAGTCATTTGAAGTGTCACTGGTAGCTCTATCTTGTTGAAACCAAGTCCTAGAATGCACTATTCTTAAATTTTTAAGTTCTGGAGTCAAAACCCCTTCCAAAATTGCAACATAGCGTTCCGATCCGATCTCCTCGTACCGACTGCATAACTCTCTCAATATTGTCTTCAGTCCTAGATGTTCTGGGACGACCTTTTGCTTGTGGTTTAAACTTTAAACCGGTCTTTTCAAAACGCTGTACCCATATTTTTATTAAATTAGCACTTGGAGCTTCACTAATTCGTCTTAGTCCATATTCAGAAAGATATCGTCGCCTAGTAGGCCGCAAGAACGAGAGGTCTCGTAAAAGGCGCGCACCCAAAATGAGCAACGCTTCCCGTCGAAGTTACTCATAGTGACTAAAACTCCATGAATTCGCCTACCCAACGATGTAGACTTCCCACCGTCCGCAATGATTTTACTATTACTAGATTTTACTGAATATGCACGTTCTATTGCGCCACCCTGTATTATAAAGAGGAAATTTGAAATTAGATTTTTTGTTTGTGGCTAATGAAATGCAACCTGCATTCTTAAAAGCAATTGAGATAAATACGAGAATTGCAAGTTATCCATACGATTATCCTTGTCCTGTCCACATCTAAGCACCCTTGCATCGATACGATAGCGATTTTATGGCCACGTTAATTCATAAATAGGTATAAACATATTTCAAAAATTTATAATTTTTGCACACATGGCTACATTGAACTTTTCATGCTGAAACCTAATTATTTCTAAAATAATCTATAGCCTGTTCACACGGGTTGATGTATGATCCATTATTTTCGGAAGCTATTCAAATCAAACAAACAATAAAAAAATCCACTTTACAATATTAGTATAGATATAGATATTATCTATTGAGGCCTCTAAAAAGCCTCGAACCATAAACAAATGGTAAAAACGATTGAGATAAATACGAGAATTGCAAGTTATCCATACGATTATCCTTGTCCTGTCCACATCTAAGCACCCTTGCATCGATACGATAGCGATTTTATGGCCATGTTAATTCATAAATAGGTATAAACATATTTCAAAAATTTATAATTTTTGCACACTTGGCTACATTGAACTTTTCATGCGGAAACCTAATTATTTCTAAAATAATCTATAGCCTGTTCACACGGGTTGATGTATGATCCATTATTTTTAGAGGATATTCAAATCAAACAAACAATAAATAATTTCCACTTTACAATATTAGTATAGATACCTATAGATATTATCTATTGCGGCCTATAAAAAACCTCTAACCATAAACAAATGGTAAAAACGATCGAGATAAATACAAGAATTGCAAGTTCCGTAAGCACGGGATGATGTATGATCCATTATCAAACAAACCAACAATAAATATTTTCCACTTTACAATATTAGTATAGATATTATCTAACGCGGCCTATAAAAAACCTCTAACCATAAACAAATGGTAAAAACGATTGAGATAAATACAAGAATTGCAAGTTATCCATACGATTATCCTTGTCTTGTCCACATCTAAACACCCTTGCATCGATACGATAGCGATTTTATGACCAAGTTAATTTCTTATATCGAACGGGTTTTTTTTACGATGAATAAAATGAGTTTTACGATGCCGTATTTTAGTGGCCGAGTCTATGAGTCGATATCGATATAGTTTCACGTCTCTAGCTTGTTAGAATTTCAATAATTTCATTTTCATACATTTACATACCTAATGTCATTTGAGTCCAGCGTTACTGCGTGAAATATATCTTTAAATCGAAATATATAATAACTAGCGGCCCGCCCCGGCTTCGCACGGGTATTAAGCAAAAATTTCAGAAATTATACACACTAAAACGATGGGTTTCACAGTTTTCATACGGATCTTTACTTTTTTTAACAGCATTGGGGTTTTTGACATTGACTCGACATTCCAAAACTGACACTGGCCGTAGAGAAAAAGGAAGCACCGTGCGCTATACAACCTCTTTTTCTATTCTGACGCGCCATAATAGAAAAAGAGGTTGAATATACAGCCCACGGTTCAATTATTGAATTTTTCATGCGGATCCCTAACTTTTTTGAAAATATTATATAGCCTATGTTCATCACGGAAAATTAAGGATTCTAATGGTGAAAGAATTTTTTTACTCGGTCCAGTAGTTTCGGAGCCTATTCAATTCAAACAAACAAACAAACAAACATACAAACAAACAAACAATCAAATCTTTCCTCTTTATAATATTAGTATAGATAAAGACCTTTATTAACAAAGAAAATTATAATTGAATAACCAAATTTGAACGAGTATTCGTAATTGAGCGAACCGCAGACTGTTGCAAGGAATGTATAGGTCGCTCAACTGATTCATATCAATACCTACTAGCCAAATTTGAACGAGTATTCATAATTTAAGTAATTGAGTGAACTGCAGACTGTTGTAAGCGATGTCCTATACATTGCTTACATCGCTCAACTGATCCATATCAATACCAGTCGGAAGCGTCCCCCAGTCGCGGCATTGCATCGAGGAGTTGCTTGGAGGTTGCGGGTTCGATTCCGGCAATGTGACAATAGTTTGTACAATCTGCAGATATTTGTTCCGCGTGCGTCTTCTGGTCGTCTTCTATGTACGTATGATATAATAAAAAGTTCTATGTACGTAATATATTGTATTATGTATATCATTCATCTAGTACCCATAACAAAAGCTCTGCTTAGCTTATGGCTAGTTGTTACTGTGTTGTTTGTCCAGCATTATTTCTTTATTTGAGTATGCCATTAAGATCTGCGTTTTATAGTCTTGTTAAGTATATTTGCGTTCAGGTGATCGAAACCGCAGGCAAAAGCAGGTCGTTGACATAAAGACAACGCAGCAAGTAATGTAGGTTACAATAAGGATCTCGCAAACGGGCCACCGACCACAACCACAAAACGTCGCCACAGGCAAATTGCCTGTACCTAGTTCTAATACATTACTACAATATTATAGAAGCTATCCATGGTCACTTTAGTGCTAAACACCTATCTATTTATTTATTAAGACACATAGAACAGATGTTTCTCCTAAAACAAATATGGACTCGTCTCGCCTTGCCTCGCTTGAAGCTCCTCGTGGCGGCGGCGATTGTTGCTGTCGTGTGGCCCGTGTGCGGTGATCCTCAAGTGAACATAACAAGCTTAAATAAAACGGTGTTGTATGGCATTCTTTATCCAATTCTCCACTTACGTCTCGCAGCTCTGGTAAAGGCGTGAAACAATACCTCATCCTTATAAACATACATTATAGTACCTATCTATTGGTAAAGAAATTATGTTTTCTATACTAATATTATAAAGAGGAAAGATTTGATTGTTTGTTTGTTTGTTTGTTTGTTTGTTTGTATGTTTGTTTGTTTGTTTGTTTGTTTGTTTGTTTGTTTGTTTGTTTGTTTGTTTGTTTGTTTGTTTGTTTGTTTGTTTGTTTGTTTGTTTGTTTGTTTGTTTGTTTGTTTGTTTGTTTGTTTGAATTGAATAGGCTCCGAAACTACTGGACCGAGTTAAAAAATTCTTTCACCATTAGAATCCTTAATTTTCCGTGATGAACATAGGCTATATAATATTTTCAAAAAAGTTAGGGATCCGCATGAAAAATTCAATAATTGAACCGTGGGCTGTATATTCAACCTCTTTTTCTATTATGGCGCGTCAGAATAGAAAAAGAGGTTGTATAGCGCACGGTGCTTGCTTTTTCTCTACGGCCAGTGTCAGGTAATTTTGGAATGTCGAGTCAATGTCAAAAACCCCAATGCTGTTAAAAAAAGTAAAGATCCGTATGAAAACTGTGAAACACATCGTTTTAGTGTGTATAATTTCTGAAATTTTTGTTTAATACCCGTGCGAAGCCGAAATGTCTGTGCTGTTTCTATGTAGCTGAATAAATGTATTTTTATCTTTATTTTTAGTTGCTTTTAATCGTTATGAAAAAATAAACAAAAATAATGATAAAATATAGAGAATTTGGATCCTCCGCAATAGATGATAAATGGACGTACTAGCAATAGATTTGCCCCTTCGAACAAGATAGATTAACACCAGTGACGCATAACCCTTGGTTAATCTTCAGCTCTTATTCCCACAACAGAAGGTCGATATTTGCGCCCCCCACAATATTCCTTGGAGCCAAAGATCTTATCAACCATTCTATATTCCGTATTATCGCGTGATGTTAATTAAAACAACAATAACGTTTGCTTTTGCCTAATTGAAATTGACAGAGGCTATTAGTTAGTTTATTGCTAATTGAATGTGGTACCAACAATTATGTATGTACTTACCTAGAACTATTACAGAGTAAAATGTACACTGCGATGATTCTATAGGTATTCAATTTTACAAATGGACAAAATGGGGTCGACTTGGGAAAGGAAAATCGTAGTTTCCAATTCGTTTTCGCGCAAAACCAACTCATAAGTCGCATGCATAAGATAAGCGTTTGCACAAAAACGAAATCACAAACTTCGATTTATTTTTAGTATGGACGTGTCAAGGGTGTTAGAGAAAAGATTCTAAAGGTATCTTATTTTTCTACCCATATTCTATACCGATAGAAAATATATTGTACCACAGCTTTACAAACAGAAATGCTTGAAGTAGAGGCAGTATAGAGTATTTTAGATTAAAGTTTGTTTACTACGCAAACAAAAAAACAATATATTAAGTAACTACTAGCGGTCCGCCCCGGATTCACACGGGCAAATATCAAAAATTCCAATATTTTTTGTATAACCTCAATAATTTGAAAACTTCAATAACTGAACATTATTGAAGTTTTCATTTGAATCCCTAACTTTTTGAAAATATTCTCTAGCCTATGTTTGTCAGGGACAATATAGGATTCTAATGGTAAAAGAATCTTTCAAATCCGTCCAGGAGTTCGGAGCCTATTCAATTCAAACAATAAAATGATTCCTCTTTATAATACACTCGAGAGCAATGAATCCGGGTCACTCAAAGAAAAAAAAAAATCTCGGAAAGTAACCCTTAGTTGCATTAACCTAGCATTCTTACTTTCCGAGATTTTTTTTTTCTTTGAGTGACCCGGATTCATTGCTCTTTTTTCTTTGAGTGACCCGGATTCATTGCTCTCGAGTGTATTAGTCATAGATAAATCTGATTTTTATTCATATCGTACATATACAGACACTTAGTAGGAAAAGTAGTAATTTAGGACAATTATTACAATCTATTTATTCACCAGTGAATTTTTTGACACCATAATATAATTTAAAATGTCATAAGAAGCGAGGAGTTGTGTATTTTTTTGACGTGAACATTTTTATATGAGGACCAAAAGAAGAATTTAAATCATAATTTTTTATAACTAAGTACCTTTAACGGTTTATTTATTTATTCATTCACAAATCAGATTAAAATCAAATTACTTATATTAAACTTAAGTAAGTATACAAAATTTTGATGTACATTAAGAAAAAAAATATGTTGCATGCATTAATAATAAAATTACAAGAGAAAAAAGAAGTAAATCAACTTTGTTAGACAAATAATAACTTTACAAGATCTTTTTTATACTACGCTTAAATCTACAACAGTTCGTGTAGACTCAACCAAATTACCCTGTAATGGACATGAAACCAATAAATTAGTAAACAAATAACTATTTCCAACCAAAACCAACCGTAACTTTATGAAGTTTTAATCCCAGAGGCTTTGTCGGTTTCATATTAATGTTATTTACATATTGAACACTATTTTCCATCATTTTATCAGCGGCAAACTATTTGCATGGTAATGATTTAGTTGAATCAGCTGTTATTAAAGTTTCATCGGGTTTGCTATACGAAAATGTATTTACCTACCAATATAACAATTAGGTTGCGTTTTTATATGCTAAAACGGTTTTTATAATGGTTATATAATGTAAATAAAATTTTTGGTCCTCTACCACCTCTACATATCTGTGGCGCGGTGGGCCAACATCCGACTGCGTCAACTGACTGGACTGCAGGAGGTTGCCGGTACGATTCCCGCCCCAGGACAAAAGTTTAATCGATCTGCAGATAATTGTTCAAGGTGATATGGTATATAATATGGTTTACGAAATAAATTATCTATTTAATATTGTATTATGTATATCAGTCACCATAATCAACACAAGCTCTGCTTAGCTTGGGGTTAGGTGGTGCTGTGTGGATTGTCTTGTCCAACATTATTTATTTATTTATCTCTGAGGCTGCTATGCTTATCTATACCTACTAGAGGTAGTATTTAATGAGAAAAAATCTCCTTTGTATGAATCTAATAGGCTCCGAAGCTATTGGATTGATTAGAAAAGTTCTTTCGCCATTAGAATCCTACATTATCCCTGATGATCATATTCTTTCTTTCTATATAATATTCTACAAAGTTATGGACATAAACTAAGATAGACATAGATATACAATACAAAGTACAATATGAACAATAACAACAACTAAACCATCATCATATCAGCCTCTTGACACCTGCTAGACGCTATGTATTGTATATCCCTTCTCTTTTTCTCATCTCAATCGGCCATATTACACAAAATAATAATTAACAGAAGACTATATTGGCATGGCACTTAAAACAGAAGGAAATACACTATAGCAATAAATAATATTGGTCAAACAAAATGGAGATGAGATGAGATGAGAGGGATGCTCTTACTTCTTTGTACAACTCTAATGCAAAAATTTCATAAAAGTCATAATCGAATCTCACACCGTTTCTCAAACAATATTTCCTGACTCAACCTTATCTTCGCAGACAAATTTGAATACAAAGTAAATCTATAAACTAAAACGTATTGCTCTGGCAAGAACAATAAAGCCACTCGTATCGGAGCATGCCGGCCGCCCTCAACTTATAATCCTATCCAACCCAGAGTGGACAGTATTTCATAAAGGAGTACCCGTACCCTACCTAAGTCAAATCTTTACTTTATGTCTAGGTCGGGAAAGCTCAAATTAACTTGCACGACTAAATTTCAGAGGCTACTCATGTTGACGGTGAAAGACTTTTTAGTAGATTATATTTTAGTGCTGTCTGAATTTTTCTTCTTCCATGAACATTGTTTTGCATTGATTTTGATGATTAGAACTCTCTTTAATCTGACACCATCGTTTCTTGTTGTCGCAAGATTCAAATTATTTTGTGATTTTTATTTGTTTTCTGCGTTCCACAAGGAAAAAAATCTAGCGGAAAAGTAATTAAGCTTAAGAATAAAATATTTCTTATAGCAAATTACATTTCCACTTATTTTATTCCAAAAATAAAATAATACCGTTATTATCCACTTTTCTCAATTTATTTCTGTCCTCTAAGCTGTTGCTCAATTTCTTGTTGGCCCCATTAGGGGCCTAACTATAGGACCGCCATCGAATTATCAGGAAACCGCTGTTTGTTTGTGTTAGAAATAAGTTCTGGCAACCTGAAGGCACGACAACCATTTCGACGTATGGAGACAAACAATCAACAAGTGTTCCTCGAACTATTATCTAAAACGAGAAAATGATTCTGGACAACTTTGATTAAGACCTTTTTGATTTATCCAAAAAAAGGATAACTC
Organism: Eupithecia pulchellata; assembly: GCA_963931895.1. Classification (NCBI taxonomy): domain Eukaryota; kingdom Metazoa; phylum Arthropoda; class Insecta; order Lepidoptera; family Geometridae; genus Eupithecia; species Eupithecia pulchellata. The sequence continues at coordinate 4,471,586 of OZ007540.1, forward strand.
GACTTCGTTGCCATGGTAATATGTGCGTGGTCTGCAACTTTTCTGCCAGTGTGTCAAGATAATGAAACTAAAAAGGATAAATAGTTTTTTCTATACTTATATTAAAAAGAGGAAAGATTTGATTGTTTGAATTGAAAAGGCACCGAGACCTCCAAATCGATATTTGAAAATTTATTTCTCCGTTAGAATACTGAATTATCCCTGATAAACATAAAATATATAAAAGTTAGGGTTCCGTAATATAATTATATAACAAAAGCTGCACGTGTGCGATTGTTTGTGAAAAAAATATTATTTTTTAAGTTTTTTAAATACCCGCGTGAAGTCGGGTTTTGACATTCGAAGAAACCATATGGAATCAATAAAATTAATGTCGTGTGTGTGCCAAAAGGAACTAAATCTGTTTGATGTTAATGTTTTATGGATGTTATTTAGCACTTTAGCACGTATCTTTTGACTCTTTTGCCAGAGTGAAAAGGGTCTACGGTTTGCATGTCATTTGGTTTACTCGGAGGATGTTGTGGTTGGTGGAAAGAAACTCATGTGCCTAGTAAATATGTTTTGTACCTCAGTTGTAGGGCTCTTCTTCTTCCGGTCCATAGGTGGGGTCGGCACCACATCTATTTTTCTTCCAATTTTCTCTATCAGCCGACATCTCCGCACTAAGACCATTCATACTAGACCTTTTCTTTCTTTCACATTTCTTTCAACCACTTTTCTTTCACGCAATTCATCTAGTGTCGTAAGCAGTGATAGGAATAGGTTGCTTATTAATCTAAACTTCGAGGAACAGAGACAAGAATCGGCTGGTTCTCCCCCGAGATTGGGGCATTACTTCGGTCATTTAAAAATTAATGTTATTCAAAGTCCTTACTCCCTTGTCGTACATGTCCCAGCATGGTCCCAGCCTATTCTAAACTTCTTCTCGATTGTTCTAGGTCTACAGTTGCGGAGCATAGAGGAGCCGGCGGGGGGCGCGGGCGGCGGGGTGCCCGCGTCCACCTGCTACGACGCAGAGTGCGCACGCACTGAGGCCTGGCTCGACGAGAACCAGGAGTTCGTGCATGATTACTTCTTGAGGCAAGTCTCACTTTTAATTCAAAGGCCCTTAGGTATTAAATATAAATCTAAGGCTCTAGACAGACGGCTGCACCATACCCACCCGCCCGCACTGCTTTAGCGGGTAGGTATGGTTCGGATGCAGTTTGAATGCAGTCGGTGTGCAGCTCACACGACTGCACCACTGCAATTGAACTGCAATCGGACTCCGCGTTTGGTTTGCAGTTTTATTGCAGTGTCAACTGCATTCAAACTGCACCAGAACTGCAATTTGCGGTTGGATTGCGGTCCGCATATGCGAATGGGTACCACACATCATAGTGCGCGGGTGGTTCGCAAAATCTTACCTTACATTTAGACACGCCATTAATTGTAGGGAGGTTTTAAAACACGTTCGGTTCAAATTCAGAATCGACCGAAACGCTTTGCAGAACAACGTTTCGTTTCGCAGAATAATAACAAGCGGTCGTCATACTACGTTCAGAAATAATCAACGATGGTTCGTTTTTTATTATTTCACTGTACAAACAGCTGTTACCTGGAAATTTGTTTCGGGTAAATACAATTAAGAAAATGTCGAATACGGAACACGTTTTGGTTATACTTTTGGGGAAAATACGGGAAAAAAATATGACTCAAATTGATGTCAATCCGGTGCCAAGAGGCCACGACTTTTTTTAATTCCTTAGTAAACGGCCTTTCTAACGATGTAAAAGGTAACCGAAGAAGGGCGGAAATGGATGAGGTTTTCACAGGATTGTCAGCTTCTTTTCCCAGGAATGTGGACTTCAACCACACCCAGTACTTTCGCTCTGGACCCACTTGAGTGAAGTCACGGAAGTGATGTCACTGTTTACCTTCACATACTATTGAATTTTATATTGTTAGACCGCCAAAAGGCAGTAAAACAGTATTAAAAGTTTCAACTGTTTTGCGGCTTCACATTTGATGACCTTGAAAACACCACAATAATTATACTCTGTGGTGAAAATTATTATTACGAACACATTTTCCGCAGTAATAAAAGCAAAAACATTTGCGCATTTCGACACAATCTCTCCCATTTCCCTGTGGGAGATATAATGACGCAAATTATTTTATATTTTACATTGATGGAGATAATATAAGGTTTTATGTTGTTATAACGCAATAGGGTGACATCAACACGATAAAGGCATTAGGTACGAGTGCTTACTATTATTACCGTGCATTGCTAAAACAAAGCATTCTGCGCATATGCACATTGAGCGGACGATAAGGAGCGGAAAAACCGCTCTTTTCAAATTTTACACCCAGTTTTAGCGGATGTGTGATGGTCAGTGATGCCTATTCCAAAAACACGTTGGTATCACGAGTACTGTGATACCTTAGTTGCTAACTAAGGTGCCACAGAGTAAAAGCAATGGGATGTACATATTTCTGAGTAGAAGCCATTTTGGCCACCCAATAATCTTCCTTGTAAATTCTACGTATTGTTTTGTGATTTCATCATTCTATTTCACTGGCGAGAAACCTTGTAATACACAATATCTCAATAAAATAATTTTATTACATGTTGAGTAACAGTAATAAAATTAGTTATGGACAATTCACACAGCATCATCATCTGGCTTCGAGTTAAGTTGCGCCTTTATTATGTGTATTAGATAACTGTGATATACTCTTAATATATTACTTAGATAATATATTACTTATGTATATTACATAGATAGGTAGATAGGAATTTTTTATTTAACATAGAATACAGAAAGACACCTAGAACAAAATATCCACACCGTACAAGTATTACCGCCCGCTGCGCCACAAACGTCGTCGATTGATATGGTTGAGCTACCTGTATATTGTTTACAACAGTCTGCTCTTAGCTATAGAGCTAAAACAATAATGAAACAATAGTGTTTCAATGTAATACTATTGTTTCTGTAATATGATTTTAATTTTCTTTATCATTAGATATTTTGGTAAGAATCTCAAACTGTCCTATCAGTGACTAGTCCGCAAAAGATGATAAGTTATAGTAGTAAAACCATCCAAGGGTTCCCGCCATTATTTCTAAGACAGGGCGATGACAGATGGACCAAGAGGTATAACTCTCGCAAAACAGCGGGGTGTCGACGAGGCATTAGTTACTGCCAACTAGGTCGACGACATTACGAACCACCCAGACTCTGGAGAGACTATGTATTCAGTAGTACTAGTACCTACTTCTACGGCTAAATAGCCATGACACTGTGAATAGCGCTGTGTATTATTTCGTACTGATTTGTAGGTAAGCCACTTAAAAAAAACTATAATAGATAATACCTAATAAGCGAGTGGCAGTTCGCCCCGGCTTCGCACGGGTATTTAACAAAAAAATAATTCTTCATGCGGATCTCTAACTATTTTGAAAATATTCTATAACCTATGTTCGTTCATCACGGAAAATTAAGGTTTCTTATGGTGAAAGAATTTTCCACCGGTCCACGGAGCCTATTCGATTCAAACAGTTAAATCTTTCCTCTTTATAAAATTAGTTATTAGCTGTGAGTAAAATAATAGAAATATTATTTTATGTATCTGACTTTTGTTTTTTTATTCAATATTGATCCAATATTATTCACTGTTACATAGGTAAATACATTATGTATAGAGATCCTTTGTATCTTGTTTCTCATTTTCGTGTCATTTCATAGACAAATTGCTGTGACTTGTGATACTGTTAACCAACCATATTGTTCAGCTTACTAAAAGAAATACGAGATATCATTCGGCGCTCTACGCACGTGCTATACCTCCGCGTTATATTTATGTAACTCGGTTAACATATAGATGAAACGCTGTTTCGTGTCTCTATTTTTACACGGCACATGTCTACCTTTTTTTTATTATCTCCCAGGTGTTTATATTCGGTCTAGGTTTACTTTCATATTGAATGGTGAGCAATTGTTGAGTAGTTAATTATTATTATTATTATGTCGTACGGCCACGGCTTCCCACGGGTATTGCATTGATCAAAAATTACACGTTGGGTTACATTATTGAATTTTTCATACGGATCCCTAACTTTTTTGAATATATTCCATAGCACAACGAGGATAACGTAAGATTTTAATGGTGAAAGAATTGTTAAAATTCAGTCCAGTAGTTTCGGAGCCTATTCAAATTAAGCAAACAAAAAACTATCAAATCTTTCCTCTAATATTAGTCAAAAGTAGTTTAGGTAGGTACTCGTGCATTGGTTATATTTACTTACATTTATTTTTTACGGATCTCGGTGTTATAGATGATGGATGTATTAAAAAAACTGTTTGCGTTGTATATCAGTCATTAAGTACCCATAGAAGAAGTTCTGTTGAATGTCTAGCTTTGTTTATTTATGTTTCGGAAGCGTACTAAGAACCAATCAATTGGTTTATGTTAAGCTCACGATAGGCTCGTAACAGTAAAAGGTAGGTAATGAAATGATAAATTTTAAAACTGATTTCCAATTTAGAGTTTCTATACGTTCCTTTATTACCTAGACGTTTGAGTAGGGATCGACATTTGTGATATAAAAGGTTTTTTATTCACGTACATACATTCATGTCACCAGATAAATTTTATTAGCTTAGAGCTCATTCGCACGAGCGTTATTTTACCGCGCGTAAAAATCCGTTAAAACGTAACAAATGTATTTAAAAGTAGCTGTTCGCACATCAGCGTTAAAACGCGGCTTTTATCGCACAGTGCTTATTATCAACTTTGGGCATAGGGCGGTGAAAGAAATAGACCATTAGGAATCGTTGCGTTGCTATAAAAGTCGGCGGTAAAAAAAGGCGGCGCAGCATTCAGTGTGCCGCATGCTTTCTAAGCGGTCGGACATGTTGCTTGTGTTGCCGTGGGTCATCCTCATCAGAACGTCGTCGATACTTACGAATGTCGTAGGTTGTAGGTTCTGAAGATCACAGAAGTGGAGTCTCGTCTGCAAAATCAATGCCTGTGTAGGTTCTCAGGTACTCACATATTTTTTTTATGTATCTCTGTTTATTCACTATTCAGTGCATGTACTCAGAATACCTTGTTTCCCTTTTTTGCCTTCTAGCAACACAAAACGCTACTGCGAATAATTAAGCTTTATTAATTTCAACGTCTTGGGCGTGAGACGAGGTAAGAGTGATTTAAGCGTTAGTATGAACTTTCACAGCGAGAGCGTGAAAAATCCGTGTACGCGGGATTTTAACGCAACGATTATTTTACGCTCGTGTGAATGAGCTCTGAATTTCCGAATTAGGCTGAAGCTCTGCCGCGCGTCTCGATTGTTAAATAAATTTACGCTCAACGTATCGAAATGCTAATGTATGACTTCTTCGCGTAATAAATCAGCGGAACATTTTCAAGAGACACGAGAATGTTACGCGATACAATTGCCGACTTGCTGTTTTGGTCATAAATAGAAACACCTCTTGCTATATACTCATACTAGCGGCCCGCCCCGGCTTCGCACGGGTATTAAACAAAAATTTCAGAAATTATACACACTAAAACGATGGGTTTCACAGTTTTCATACGGATCTTTACTTTTTTTAACAGCATTGGGGTTTTTGACATTGACTCGACATTCCAAAACTGACACTGGCCGTAGAGAAAAAGCAAGCACCGTGCGCTATACAACCTCTTTTTCTATTCTGACGCGCCATAATAGAAAAAGAGGTTGAATATACAGCCCACGGTTTAATTATTGAATTTTTCATGCGGATCCCTAACTTTTTTGAAAATATTATATAGCCTATGTTCATCACGGAAAATTAAGGATTCTAATGGTGAAAGAATTTTTTAACTCGGTCCAGTAGTTTCGGAGCCTATTCAATTCAAACAAACAAACAAACAAACAAACGTACAAACAAACAAACAATCAAATCTTTCCTCTTTATAATATTAGTATAGATTATAAAGAGGAAATATTTTATTGTTTCTTTAGACACAACATAAGCTGTAAGCTGATCTCTTTAGAGTTACATGCTCTGTCTCATGAATTATCAATTTCAAAATAATATTTTCTCGGATGATTCGGCTAACATCCGGCATATCTGTTCTTATACTAATATTATAAAGAGGAAAGATTTGATTGTTTGTTTGAATTGAATAGGCTCCGAAACTACTGAACCGATTTGAAAAATTCTTTCACCATTAGAATCCCAAATTCCTGTTACACATAAGCTATAGAATATTTTGACAAAAATTGGGATCCGCATGAAAAAATCAATTTTTGCTTAATACCCGTGCAAAGCCGGGGCGGACCGCTAGTAGGCTATATGTAAATACAATTTCTAATTAACCCCTGAAGTTTATTATAAGATTGTCATTCAAGTTGAAAACTTGGCGCACTGACTTCTTTGTCGCTTATTGTTCACTACCGTATTCCTTTATTTACAAAGGTATTTTTCTTGTCATTTCTCAGAGACTTAATTATGCAAATTATTCAGCTTCCGCCGTGGAACTTTTGTTTTTGCTACGTTTGTATGGAAAGGACTAATTAGAGCACGTCACCAACTTCGTAGACTTACTCGTAATAAATCAAATGAGTTTAGAATTCTGTAGAATGGAGAATTCAAATGGGGGTTTAAGCATTCCTCTACTACAGAAGGTCTATTCATTTGTGAAAAAAGGGCTGAACGGGCCGCAATTAGTGTAAGATTTTGAGGTCGGTTTCGTAACCCTTATGGTCTCGTTTTGTCTATTCAATCTTTAATATCTCAGCAACTACCGCAGCTATTAACTTGACATTTTAAATAACACTATATTTAGTGTGCCTGTATACATTTAAATAAAAAACATAAATCAAAATGAATATTTTAGTACAAATAGTGCCATTGAAATATTTAGAGACGCACTATCAAATAAAAGGTATTAGGTTGTACATCTCAAAACAGTTTTTGTAATTTCTGTTGGTTTTGTACTTGATTGAACTTGACCATGTGAATAAATTTTTTTTAATCAAAAACAAATGAATAATGTTTTCAAAAGTTGGTATATAAATTTAAATAAATAAGAAAAGAGCGCCGTTTTCTTAGGAGTTTAATGTGAGGGTTGTTAGTAAATATATGGCTTCGCACAAGTATTTAACAAAAATTTAATTTTTTATGCCGAACCCTAACTTTTTAGAAAATATTATATAGCCTATGTTCATCACGGAAAATTTAGGATTCTAATGATGAAAGAATTAAATCTTTCCTCTTTATAATAATAAGTATAAGTATAGATTAAGAAATCGAATAATAATCGAATCTACCTAACCTCAAATAAAATAATATAATACCTTTGGTACCCACATCATCTTACTTAAAGTCTTGCGTTTGTTTGAGCTGGCATTTGTATCAATGAATCTTGTCACGTTCTTGTCGGGTTCTTGTCTTCCGAATTAAACTTAGTAATTTCCTAGAGTACGAGAGTTCTTTTTGTCGATTTGTACATGGTAAAACTTTTTGCTGGTTGCTCAAACAGTTAATAAAATTATTCTTTAGCTCATGCTTTATTCAAAAAGTTTGTATTCCTCTCTAATAAAACGATTTAAATGAATTTGTTATAGAACCCGGATATCTATCCGGGTCACCGGAGTTTACTTTCGTGGTTCTTTCTCTGGTTTTTCATACCGATGATTTTATCTGTCATTTTATTGTTTTAAATAAAAAGGTGTGCCAAAATTCGATTGTAGTTATTAGCGAACGTTTGCTACAATGGATTTTGGGACAGAAATGTAATCTGCATGACAATAGAAATATTTTCATGAAGTAATCGAGCGAACTCGTGGCGCGGTGGGTGAAGGTGGCGAAGGTGCTTACGCAGGATCGATTCCCGGCTCGCGACAAATTTTTATACGATCTGTAGTTATTTGTTCCGGTTGTCCTGATCGTTTTCTATGTATGTATAATAAAAAAATATCTATCTATGTAATATATTGTATTAAGTACATCGTTCATCTAGTACCCAAAACACAAGCTCTGCTTACCTTGTGTGTTTGGATTGTCCAGCATTATTTATTTATTTAAATAAATATAACTCACAACAAGGTTTATTTATCATTGTTTATGGTAATTGTACATCTGTACATAGTTCAGTGTTCGGACCCTTCTTTTAAGTAGGTATGAGAATAACTGTTTTACCAAGTAAAGCTCTTCCTTTACAGGCATAAATCTTACATTTCTTTATAGATATTGCCATAAGTTAGTGTTGGAAACACCTAAGTTACGAGATATCCACTCATCCAGTTTATGGCTCAAACAATAAGGAAACGGGGGATTTGCCGATATAACTAATGATCAAAGTACCTACCGTACAAACTTTAATTGTCAGAAAACATAAAATGAAAATTATGTTTGTGCGACTTGTTCCGGGTTTCGTAATGCAGCTCTCTGCTGATTGTTCTCTATGGAATAGACAATAATGACATCGGATCGTCATCCATTGCGTAAATTGTTGAGGTTCAAGAGATAAATTGAAAATAATTTACGTATTCGATGAGAAAGTTACGTATTTCTTAATACCTACATTACAAACTGGTTCGTTATTTTGTTATCTCAAGTATACATATACACTAGCAGTTCGCCTCGGCTTCGCACGGTTATTTAACAGAAATTCACAAATTTTTACAAACGTGATATGATAGTAACGTTGGGTTACATTATTGAAGTTTTCATACGGATCCCTACCTTTTTTTTAAATATTCTATATCCTATGTTTATTATTCTAATGGTGAAAGAATTTTCCAAATCAGTCCAGTACCTACTTTCGGAACCTTTTCAATTAAAACAAAAAACACCAAACAAGCAATCAAATCTTTCCTCTAATATATAAATAGTTAAAGACAAACAGCCAGAAAAGAGAGTCACTGTCTAAAATTTAATGCTCCCTACCTTATTTTTTGACATTGACGTTTCTCCGGCACTGCAGTAAGTGCAGTAACGCCTACATCACATGGTTCCATTATTGAAGTTTTCATATTTTTTGACATTGAGTTTCCTCCCGCACCCCTAACGAATTGTGATGTTTATACAAAGTAATTGTGACACTCCATAGCTGACACTGACAGAGTCGTAGCGTAGAGGAAGCGGCGCCATTAAAATAGCAGATGTTATTAAAGGGCATGATTTTATTATTAAAGTTTTCATACGTACCTCAAACTTTCTTTAAAATATTCCATAGCTTATGTTCATCAGGGATAATGTAGGATTCTATTATTGAAAGATTTGAAATTGTTCCAGTACTTTCGTAGCCTATTCAATTCAAACAAACAACCAAGTCTTTCGTCTTTATAACATTAGTATGCATGGTGAAATTAGCACGTAGCACTTGTATTAAATTACCTACTAACGATGCAAATTGAAACAAAGTTATGTCTATGTTAATTTATATCTAGGACGCGAGTGAGGCTCACCTAGTTTTTTATCAGTTTTGTTCCGATGCTTTTTCTAGCTGTTTAATTATCAAGGCTATGTAAGAAGTAGAACGGATACATTTTTTCTACAACTAGCATAAAAAGTGGGTTTTGCAGAAGTACAATTTTCGAAGTATTTCTTTGTGATCAAGAGGAAATTATCACTGAAACAGTATAAAATAAAATGCCAAGTTAGGCTACCTCATTAAAAATTGCCAGAAAATGCGTTTTAAAAGTCTATGCTATTTTAGGTCTAGACTATAACATATTTATGCAATATTTCAGCAGTATTTTTTATAAAAACGACACAAAAAAGATAAGTAACTTATACTTAACCATAACACAAGAAGTTTTAATTAAGCCCTGCTTAACTTGGGGCTAGATGATGCTGTTAGGTTGTCCAGTATTATTTATTTATATTCGCATATGTAACATTAGTGATATATCTCTGTATGTAACCGCATGTATTGTCCACAGGAAGGCGACGAGGCAGGTCGTTGACGCATGGCTTGTCTCCCACGCGACACCCCCCAGTGCTGAGCTCGCGTCGCCGTCGAGAGCTGGATCCGGCTCTGGAGCCACTACCCCAGTCAGGTAAGAGAAGTAACAAGTGCCTCAGACCCTTGTTTCTGTTAGAGAAGTAACATGTGCCTCAGACCCTTATGGCACTTGTTTCTGCCAGAGACCGGCAGAGCGATTACGCTAAAACTTCTATCCTTATTTATGGCTTTTGCGTTCCCCATCCAATTGGAAATAAAAGAATAGTTATTAATTAATGAAATTAATAAAATTAGTGTTGTTGAAAGTCAATAAAAGAACGATGAGTCATTGTTAAAGTCTACTATGACAGGGAAAAGAAACGCCAAAGAATTTCAGCTGAAATTAATGGACCTAAATGGTCCATGAATGAATTAAATTGGTGTTTTCGAGAGTCAATAGAAGAACGATAAGCCATTGTCAACGTCTACTATGACAGTGACTGTTCCGTCGCCGTGTTATCGACTACGTTTTATTAGTTCATTTCTGATTTAGTAACGTAATCTTCATGAAATTTATCACATGTCCTTGTACTTTTCCGCGGGAACATCATAAGTATCCTCTGTCCTTTCTCCCGGTGTAGACAATACCTGTGCCAAATTTTAAGAGTTTCTGAGTGACTTTCGCATTTTTAACATTATAGCAGGGATTGCTGCGCAAGCATCAATCATGACTTGGTCACCATCGCAACATTAGTTGAAACTATTCAACCATGTAGTTGCTAATAATACGTGTCAGGTAGGAAATGACGACAGTAGTTGACTACCCACATCTTTATTTCAGCAACGGTCTCCTATTGCGGTATGCAGATAAAACTCTGCATTAACAGTATTACAATATTGGTTTGTGAATGAACAGAAAAGGCCGTTCTCATATTTACCCATTGACCCTCTCGGTCCTTTGTCCATTAACAAAATGCTACCGAAGTTATCAGAACACACAAAACATGGGTTTGCGCCCCAAGATCTCGGTTACCGTCAGGATGATGAGTCACATGTCGTACTTAACATTGAAATGCTATCCAAAGATTGCTTCCTATTTGCTTCCAATAATAAGAGATTAAACCCCCAAAGATTACGGGCAATAACCCCCAAATGATGAATAATGCCATCTATGGCGCTCATTTGGGGAGGCCTAGAGGTCCAGCAGTGGACTATTGTAGGCTGATGATGATGATGAATAAGAGATTTGCTTCCTTTCGACACCAACTTTGCTTCAGAAACACCATTGCGTCTAATTTTAGAATTTTCGATATTGTAAGCCTGTTTTCATATAATCTAAGTAAATTTACGCATGTAATTCAGAATCCGCGCGGGTTTGAAAATAAATTCTAAGAGGAATTATGTGTAAGACAGTTCTATTAAAGAAGATAACGCTGGTTTACGTGCTGCCAGAAAATAAAGCTCGGTTACTTATAAGAAGCCAAGCTTGCTTATAAGCAATGTTATTAAATAAATACGTAAAGTAAAATAAAGAATGATATTTTTATTTAAATGCCTTAACCACGAGTGTTAAAAAGTATCGGTACTGGATACCTACTTGTTTATTATTATTATATTCCGAATTAATAATCTATATATTTGTAGTTTTGGTCATCCTCTGCGAGTTTTAATTTCAACAAATAATTTGAAAACAATATTTTTATATGAACAAGAAAATAAATTTATGAGAAAATCTTGGGTTGAACGGGGCAGCATTCATTTACTTCATTAGGCAAAATAATATTATTACTTAATTCTGCGATCCAGCGCTATCAAAAAGTTCTGTAATTAAATTGCTGTAAGTCTCTTAACACGAAATAAATCACTCAGCTTCTCTGCTGTATTTACTGTTTATATTATTACCGTAGACTCACTTCAAGTTACATTTATACGTAAACCATCTTAGTAGTCACCACAGAATGTCTTAACGGATTGCGAAATAGTTAAGTTTTGCTTTATCCTAATATTTTGAAATTAGTTAACAAACATTTCGAATATAAAAAGTATTAACTTGCGTGCGGTGGTGGCGTAAATAATATTTTGAAATTAGTTATCGAAATAATATAAAAAGAATCACTGGCGGTGGCGCTCGTAGCTTTATAATAGAGTCCTTCAACACAATCTTCGTTGTCGTAAGAGTCGACTAAAGGACGACTAAATACTAAAGAAGGGCAGGAGCTTCCTCAATTATAACCTTGGAACCAGCTGCGATTACCAATCCGCCGTCCAAGCGACTGCGCTGGTAATATTGCCATAATCAGGTGATTGACAGTGACGGTAATCGCATCTCCTGATTATGGCTATACTCCCATTGTTTGGTGAGGCAGATACGTCAGTGGATGTATCCTGAAAAGGTTAGATTGCGCCGTCAACATCATGGAGAAAAACTTAGCTAACTTAACTTGCTTTTTTATAAATAAATAATGCTGGACAACACACCATCGGCCCCAAGCTAAGCAGAGCTTGTGTTATTGGTACTAGATAACTTGTATACATAACTAGCGGTCCGCCCCGGCTTCGCACGGTTATTTAACAGAGACTGAATTTTTCTTACGTGACTTTTTTAACTTTTTTAAAAATATTCTATAGCCTATGTTCATCATGGAACATTTAGGATTTAAATTCAATTCAAACAAACAATCAATCAAATCTTTCCTCTTTATACTATTACTTAGTATAGATACAATATATTACACACATACTTATATCCATGATACTCCTAATCCATGAAAATTACGCGCGATGTTGCGGGATAAAGCACACTTTCGCAATAATTTTATTTGGTTATCTGCTGACATCACATCAACATCAACATCACCAGCCTATAATAGTCCACTGCTGGACATAGGCCTCCCCTAATGAGCGCCATAGATGGCATCATTATTTGGGGGTTATTGCCCATAATCCCCACGCTGGGCATGCGGGTTGGGGATCGCAGTTCGGTGTAGTTGTTCTGCAGAAGGCGCTGCTGCCCGCCCCCCGCTGTGTTTCCCTTAGTCGCCTCTTACGACACCCACGGGAAGAGTTGGGGTGGTGAAATTCTATGCCGGCACCACACGGCCCGCTGTGTATCTGCTGAGCTAAGTTCTAAAGCTTATTGTCGTAGGAGCTTATGGTAATTCGTAATTTGGACCGCGTTGCTCAGCAATTTCGATCAACTCGCGTCCCAAGTAAACAGTCAACAGATGCTTACGCGTATGTTTGTTTAGGCTGACTGAAATACACCGAAAGTAACACCCAAGTTAGCACCCAGCGTTATCGGAAGCTGAAAGTTGCACGTTATTAATTTTCTAGGCTAAGGCAAATTGGACATAATATGTATTTTGTAGCAGAAATCTTTTTAAGCCGTTCAAAAAATAAATAATCCTGGACAACCCACACAACATGCGTAAGTAGTAAGCAGAGCTTGTGGTGAGTATGGGTAGTAAATTTATGATAAAAAGTCTATTTAAAACCATCAAAAGCGCTAGAAACTGGGCTCTTAAAAGCCAGACAAAAAACAAACTGCAGAAAATTCTGATCGATGCTGAAACTGCGCATGATAAATGACAAACATTTTCAGCGAAATAAATATCGCTTTAAAACGTTCACATGAGCGCTTTAAAGCTTAAAAGTGTACAAGGAGCAATAAATTCGGTTTACTTTCAACTTCCAGCCGTTTAGAGCTACCATCAATCTCTTGTTGTCGTGCTGTACATTATTGTACTATACATATATGTATGTATGTTTATATTAGAAAATATGATGCGCATTGAGTTGTAAATTCATTGCTCGTAGGAACTGGTTGATCTAGGAATTTGCATGCACATAAAATTTATTCATTATCACTGTTATTTCATTGTTTGTTCAAACCGGTTCTTCTAGAAATTTGCTTGTATATACAATTTTTCACTATCACTCATTTAAGTCCAAAATCGATAATGCTCTAAACTAAGCTATAATGATGAGCCGAAATAGGCCATATTTCGGCTTATCATTATAGCTGAGTCCTCAGCGGCCAGTCTCAACGAGACTAGTCATGAGTATCATGCACAGGTATACAAAGTGTTTTAAGTACAATCCATCATCGTCATCAGCCTACATCAGTCCACTGCCATAGGCCGCCTAATGAGCGCCTTAGCTGCCTTCAGCTTACAGCATCCAGCATCTGTCTGCTTTCGCAGGTCGTCATTCCACCCTGCCAGAAGGCATCCACGTTTGCTGAGTCTTAGTCTCCGCTCAAGAGCACGTTTACCCCAGCAGTTGTCAGTTCTTCTCGAGATATTGGCAGCGCACCGCCACTTCAGCTTGCTAATTCTTTGAGCACTCTCACTGTTATTTCAAAATAAACAGAATACGAAAACGTGGTGGTAACAAACAGTACTTCTACTGTTTCTTCTTTTTTCATGCTAAAAAGCTTTACAACACTGCCTAACAATTTGATCTTCAAGCGTATAATGAAAAGCCGGGGTGTACATTAATTAAACATTTCCTCGAGAGGCCATATAACAGGCTGTAAAACACTTTTGAAAGTTAACTTTACTGGGTCAGATACTGCGATCGTTATAAGCCACAATGAAACAAAAATAGTGGTGTTAGGATGTGTAGAAGCGAATCTTCTCTGAAAAACTGACACACGTCGAGATAAATGTTCGTCCGATCAGCGGATATTTTTCAGGGTGTTCTGGTTGTTTTCTATGATTATATTCTATGTAGATCAAAGTTATTGCAATAACTAGCATACAAATGTGGTCTGGTATAGTGCCGTTTCGAGCGTTTGTTGGTAGTTTCCATACTGTCCATATGTATACTGTGTCCTTACACAGATTTACCAGGAAGGCTGGTACAAGAGGAATGACGATTGTGTGGCGTTCTTTGACGACCACGACCACTCTGTCGAAAGTGTAACGTCTAAGAAGAAAGTCTATACTTCAGTTTTAGTTTCACTTCTACATACATAATATTCACTTCACTCTGTATTTAAAGGTACAAAAAATCGACACGAAAACTTAAGCCCCCCTTCATTAGCTTTGTAAGTTCTTAAGTTAAGAATCTTTTGAAAGTTTGTAGGCTCTCGGCCGATAAAAGTAATTTAACGCCATCACAGGCTATTAAAATTTCTTAAGACCCTTTGCTTTTATCTCGTTGTCGGCACTGTTTTAAAGGTGATTTAAAAATAAAATACTTGGTGTATTTTTGTCTATCTTTAGAAACTTCCTTCACTGAAATTGTGTTCAGATATTCAAATTCTTCTTCTATAAGGTAAGATAAATTATAATAAAGATTTTTAGACAGTTTTCCTATATAGTCTTTATATATCGGCTTTCTGTCTATATTGGCTTTCTGTTTGTAATGTCTGTTTGGCGTGGTTAATAAATTAATTTTCTATCTATCCATGACGCGTGAACTTGACACTGATATCCAAATAATATCAATACTATCACTACACCTAAGATAGAGAAGACCGTAATTTGCAGTAGAGTCAGGAATTCGATTGCCGAGCCGGTCGTGGCGTAAGACACAACCCACAAAAAACAAAAAAACAAAAGGCAACTAATATACCATTCCTCCTTCAGGAAGATCTCTGCGCACGAGTTCGAGCGAGGGGGTCTCCTGAAGCCGCTGGTCACGACTGTAGACGGCACACCCACCTTCCTCGGGGACCAGCCGTACTCGACACCCTCGCGGCCGCAGCGGCGGTCGAGGCATGAGCTCCGCCAGTTGGATGAGAAGGAGCTCATTTTTGAGCTGGTGAGTAGAAAATATCATCATTATAAGCCTAAGTACATCAGTCTCCGTTGGATCGAGGTGGTGATACAACAGCCGATATAAATTTCTCATCGTTAAAATGCTAGAGATGGTTTTTTTCTTTTCTGAAAACGTCTCATTACCATTCCCTCTATTCATAGTGTAAGCTAAACAATAAAACCTTCTCCCAGTTTATCGGTAGCGGTAACTCCGCAAAGACACGTCAATCAAATCCATGTCATCGCGTTTCAATCAACGCAGTGGTGCGTAACTTTGCAGGCGCGTGTTCAACTCCCCTTACTGGTGTTTGTTTCTTTGCTGCGAACTGGCCAGTGTTGTTTATTTTATTTATTTAATGGCTTTACGTACTAATACTTATGAGTGGTTACTTACTTACTGATACTTTACGTTCGTACGTTTTTTTTTATTTTTTTTTAAATGACCGTAGATCAACGTTTTGCAGTCTAAAAAAGTATCTCTCCTAAAGCTTAAAAATTTAAATATTACAATGTTCAAATTTAAACAAAATAGAATAAAAAGTTATCGGAATGCTGGCTTTTATTTCGGTTGTGGAATTAGCGTCGCCATCCAATGGCAATGTTGCCAGCATTCTGCCTTCTAGTGCCGATTTCGATTTTTAGGAAAGAGATATAAAAGTGTTTTTGCAGTAATTGTTGAATTCTGTTAAGAATAAAAAAGAAATACTAGTGATCATTTACCCCAAGTTATTCGATGAATTTCTACCTTATCGATATGTCGACGACGACGTGGCCGACGAATTTCGGCTAGGAGGGTCCTAGCCGAAATTCGTCGACGGGGCGGCCCAGTCTTCAATACTAATATACCTAATAAAGAGAAAAGATTTAATTGTTGATTGAATATTTTCAAAAATGTTAGGGATCCGCATGAAAAAAAAAACAATTTTTGTTAAATACCCGTGCAAAGCCGGGGCGGACCGCTAGTATATGATATGCCGGATGTTAGCCGAATTATCCGGGAAAATATTATTTTGAAATTGATAATAATTCATGAGACTCAGTAAAGTGCATGTACTTAACTCGTCGTCGAGAGTACGTCATTGTGTTTTAAGTTTAATTATTTTCTTAAATAAACAATTTTCTTGAAGAAACGGCTTGTCTCTGTTAGTTTACTTGTATAATTTATTAATTTTTTCAACCTACAAGCATTATACATAGTGCAACGCAAACTGTCAACTGAAATGAAAATGATGATGTTTCTTCTTACTGTTGGTCAATGATTTCTGTTGTACTTTACACATTTTCTTTAAAACCCATTAAAAGTCCTACTCAGATAGGTTTTCACTCAAAACGCCCTGTCTGACTGATGGAACTGCCCCACCATAAGTTAAAGCAATACCATTTCAAAGGGAGGCTTTGTTCGAATTGATTTATATCCTGAAATTTACTACGGACCAGACGTTTATTTTAATGTAGAGAGCAAAAATAGGTGCTTTTGGCTTTTACGCCTTATTAAACAGAAAACGTTCTCAATAATGTTAGTATGGTTCACATTTTAATGTAAATGCTTTACTGTGATTCCTGAGAATTCGCTACGCTGGGAATCGAAATTCTATGAATAATTTTCCTAGAAACTCTATCACAGAGCATAACATTTTACATTAACATCATCATCATCGGCAGAGCCTACTGCGAATCAACACGTTTTTAAGTAACTTACAAAAGTTAATATTGTAATGAATGATTCATTATTGGCAGCTTAAATTGAGCGTAATGCCCTGAGCCACATTGTGTCGTAATGGCGTACAAAGAACAGATTTTTTTTTTTGGAGTGGAAATTTGATTATTTATTCATGCTATAATACAGAATAAGCGTGCGTAGAAGTAATATCTTTTAATTTATTTAAGGAACATACAAACTAGTGATAAGATTTTACTATCCACGTAGTTCTAATGAAGGAATCTTATGTCACCATTCACGGCATATTTGGGCATATTGTCTCAGGCCAAAGCCGTGACGGCTTTAATGATATTGTAATCAAAGCTATCAACAATCCTTTATGGAATCTATTACACTGTTGGAATGCATAATCAATATTAATTACACGTAATGAGGTCAGTAGAGAGGCGCCAGACGATCCCGTCTTATTTATTATTCCACGCACGGCCAAACTCCATTTTGCGTAATCATACAATATTGTGATTGTGAAGTTGATTTGTTTAATTAACTTGTTTTATGTGTAACGTAACATCCAAGGCCTATTTTATCTCGCTGTCTCGGACCGTTTGATTGGATCAGAGTTAATGAAGCGAAAGAGGCATGTCAAACTGACGGAATCTTAGCAAATGGAAAGCGATGTGATAAATGTTTCGTTGTTCTGTTATCATTATCATTTTCGTACTGAGAGTTTAGAGTTTTTTAAAAGCGATCCTTGCCAAGCTTGCGTTGAGACGGGGAGACTTCGCTTTGCAATGAGATGTTCTGCATCCCCGTATGCGTTACTGGCAGTCATTGCTACTGCAATACACTCTTTCACGCAAAACTACTAAACGGATTTTGATAAAACTTAGTACACAGATGGTTTATGACCTGGAATAACATATGGGCGACTTTTTATTCCGTCAATCCCATGGGATCGGGAGTTACGTGGGTGAAGCTGCGGGCACCCAGATAGTAGGAAATAATATTCATTCATATGCATCAATCACAGGATTCAGCTTCATATCCTGGCGGCCTTTGTAGTACCTATCAAAAGAGATAATGCAATATCAGAAGTTATACATTAAAATACAATGCAGGGAATTTAAAATTAAATATCGGAACAATTGAGGGCCACATTTCATAATTTATCTTACTAGGCCTGGGCCTGCTGAGGTTTGTGATAACGATTGATAAATGTAAACATGCATTCTGACATGGAGGTATGGTTTTATGGAAGCGATAACTTAAATGACATTTGTTCATTCCACGAAAATGGATGAACTTAAGGAATCGAAAAATTTGGTGATTTATTCGAAAGTAATAATAAGATGCTGAGTGACGACGATGTGGCCAACGATGTTTCAAGTCTAAAGGACATCTATTTACTCTTGTCTCAAAGTGAGCCAGGTTTTAGTTGGCCAGAAAAACAGAAACAACGAGTTTCTAATCAGAGCTGTACGAATAATGATTGAGCTGGAGAACAGCTCATTATATATCCACAAGGGTGTTATTGCGCCGTACATTTGTTTCTCCAAGAGCGCAGTTCACTAATTACATCTTAAGTTCTCCTTTAATACTTCAAATAATTATTTCAAGGCATGGAATACTCCAAAACACTCTCTTAGAATATTTTCGTTGGTACATTAATTTCACCACCGCTGAATATGCCGTAAATGTTGCTATTTCGCAAGTAAACCAAAGGCACGTAATTAATTAAACAAATTCCTGGAGATTTCACTCACCCTCGCTTTTACTAGGTGTATGAATCGCAGACGCAAATTGCTTATATTACTCACCAAGTGGTGTAGCCTACACGGGGTGAAACTTGCTACACAGATATTTTATGACCTGGAATAGCATATATATGGGCCACTTATCCCGAAAATCCCACGGGATCGTATGTTACGCGGGTGAAATCGCGGGCACCCAGCTAGTATTGATTGTTACAATGGAACCGCTTTGCAGTTTGTGGCTTGCTCCCTGATGCTACTAGGGTAGGTAAGCCCGAACGGCAGGCGATTATAATAATATCTGTTCTGTACAGACCTTGGTTGGTTGTAATTGCAGTCTGCGTGCACAGAACCGGGGTTGGATGCTCATTTCAAGCTTTTTATCTAAAATCAGAGTGCTGTTTCAGAAACTTCAATTATGAAATTGTGAGTGAAGCTCAAAACCTCTGTTTGAAATGATTTGACAAATAGAATTAAGAAGGCCCAGTGTAGAGATTTTACGACTACTAAGGTTTCCTATAACGTCAAAAATAAGGATTATTCTTATACTATTCGCTTAAAGTAAATGTATTTTATTCATATTTAAATCTTAACATCGACTTACCAGAGGATACCCTGTAGTCACATCCCTACTCGTTGAACAACCCAAAGGGGGTTAACGTCAAAGAAAATAATGCATTTGAGATAAACAAGACAGACGAGTTATATTTAATGGTCCTCGCAGATTCTCTGCGATGCAAAATTGTAAACGGAATGCATTATGTGCTAAAGTGCTCTAACTTAGTAGTGAGTAGAGATTTGTTGTCATGAATTTTGAAATATTATGAATTTAAGAGTAAGAGTGACCTCACGGTCTACCCTAGAGTGTGGAATAAAAGTAGAGACTACATGGAAAGTGGAGTATCAGGCACTTATTTAAATTTTTGTATAAATCATCATTCAGGCATTTTGTTTTATTGCTTGTCTGGACTTGTCTATCCTTATATGAACAGTTCATATTCCTGATTAAAATTGATTTTTTGTTTTGTCAGCCATGTAGACACGGTCGCACGAAAGGTCCTATCAGAAAACCAGCGTTGCTCGACTCCTGTCAAGTAGCATTATGCTGTGGCAGGACCTTTTTGGTTCATACCCTGTACCTACAATTTTTTCACATTTAGGTATTTTATGGTTTATTTTTGTACTAATGTTTTCTTGTGTGAACCAAATATACGATTTCCTTTCTTTTGCTTTCTTTCTATTCAGTCCTAACTGTTATACACACGGGATATAAAATGGATTACCGAGCAGTTGCTAGTCGGTAAGTCATAACAAAACTGAAACAAAGAGGTCCCTTCTTTAAATTTGAAGAAACAATAATAAAATTAATCTTAAACTATAATAGCTACAAATATCGACCGGGATACTCTAGGAACAAAGTTTCATCGCAACTACTATAAAATGAACAACCGCGATTTGAATTCCCGTAGCCCGAAACCGAGCGAGCCCTGCTATTGGATAGTTTCACATAGTTTGAGTCGGGTAGATAGTTTGAAACTTAAAATGAAGCTGGATTAGAGCTCAATGCAACGTGGGCAGGAATTGAATATCGGGTATCTATCGAGATGGGGCAGATGTAGGCAACTAATTAAAACTGAAATTGAGATCTATTCAAGTTTGCGCTCGCCAAGTCAGTACTTTACAATTTGTTTAGGTTTTGGATGTCTTTTCTGTGGCTTTATTAATAAACGTCCTGTCTTCTGAATACTTTGAAAGCTTATGTGATTAGGTATATATCCATGATCATCGGCGTATGCATCTTCTTTAGTGATTAAGATAATAGTGTAAAAATATAGATATGTAGATATAGATAATCCTGTCATGTTATGTTTTTATTGTATGAATAAATAAACGAAATATCTGGAAATTCGCAATAACCATCTTTCGAGCAATGCATTTTCAGATGATAGAGTTACAGAGTCTAAATTCTGAGGTTTTTTTTTATTCAAACTATCACATAACTAATAGTCCAGTCACTATAGAAATTCTTGAATAGAAATGGTGGCATTAAATCCGATTTCAAAGATTCCGTTTAAATATGGTACATACTGTGTACCATGATGATCATTAAAAATCCCCGATTTTTAATGGTTAGTGACCGAGTAATTAGCTATTAAAATTTTGTAAAACGTGAACTGATCGTGCAATACTGGTGATTTTATGAATTGAGGCATATTTTTAATCTTTCTATCCATATACGCTGAAAAGCGAAAAGGTTTTAAAATATTTTATAGTACAAAGGCATAATGTGCTTATCGTGTGGTTCAAATTACTTTCCAGTGCGGTTATTAGGCTGCTTACGCACTTGATCACGTGGCGCGTATTGTATTACACACTTGCATCAACAGTACAATTGTTCATGTGTGAAATTGATATCACCCACACCTGAGTAAGCTGGCTACTGAAACTTGATATCGGATCGCCTGCGGTAGATTAGTCTGGGAATTAATGGAGTTCTGTTTGTTATATGGACTTTTAGACTTATGTGTAGGTACATATATCCAGTATATCACCAAAACTAGCCCTCTAGTACGTAAGAGCTTGTGTACCTGATGTGATGGTGGTGAATGACTGATAGGTGATTTAGTACCTTCTCTTTTTGTGAGTACTAACATAGAAAAAATTCGTGGAAATCAAACCCTCCTGCGTCTTAAACGGACTATATTAGGACCCATTGCGCTGCAAAGGGTCGTCACTTCTACTATCAAATAATTCAAACTATCGATATATTTTGAAAGCTTTAGATCCAACCAAACGCTAGGATACGCTTGGAAGAAATGTGCATTTAGGATATTTCAAGCCATGACATAGCAAACATGTACTAAACCCAATGTAGAACGTGCCTCTCCCAAAAAAGGGGAGGATTTGGCATACAGATTGATAACATGCATTTTCCCAAGATCGTTGACAAATTGTCGTTTCTAGTATTTATAATTCTTCGCTACCGCTTGTGATAAACGGGCGCCATCATCGTGTAGATAATACTTGTATTGCTCATTTTGTAATTTATTCGTCACCTACAGATGTAATACAATAACGAACAATGAACCGCGGAATGGGTTTGCTAAGGCGAAATGAGGCAATTCCTTTGGATGTGTGAAATATTATAACGCCATACAGGTTTTTTTTTAATAAAAAAATCTGTTTGCTTTCTGTCGTGTCAATGTCATCAATGTCACCCATCCCTCGAGTACTCAACCCTCTCCGACGTCAGCCCCAATTTTGAATTGTTCCCTGACAGGTTGACTTTTTTAAACAGGGCGTCCCACGCCTATGCCACATGTAAGGAAAGTACTTTAAATATTGTAGATGGAAAATTGTACTGAAAGAAGACATTATTTTAATTTAAAAAACAATTTATAATGCATTCATACATTTTAAAATAGTTACATGGGTGAACCGGGAATCGAACCCCTGACTAGTAGTAATTAACCTACCGATCGAAAGCCTAATCAATCCACCCTAATCAATTCTGCGTAGAAATGGCTTTTGTTGTAAAATGTTTTGAATATCCAATCATCATGAATATCAAATATTATTATTTCAAAAAACAGCTTACCATCTCCGGTTTTCGGAATAGTATATCTATAAATTCCACAAAATCTGAGACAAGCAGTGAGCTTTTGTTGGCAACCCTGAATTCATGCAAAGAGATTTATCCGAAACGTCAGAACTTCAAAGGCCTTTAGAAAATATTTATTTTCCGTGAAATCTTGCATAGCAGTGCGATGAGCTGGTAAAATAGCAAACATCCAAAGCTAGCTGTTGCTTCGAAGCTACCTTCACAGCAACAGCTGATACCGAAAATTGAATGGATAAAGGGGAATTAAAAATGATTTGTTTTGTAAAAGCAACGGTGAAGCACAGCGTTATTCCTTGTTATCATTATGAGATCCTTATTAAAATAGACTTGTTACAAACAAAAGTATAACCTAGTAGGCAAAATACAATAGATTTCTTGTCAAGTACATTAAATTAAATTGTAATTTAAGACTCCCAGAAATAATAATTCCTTATATATAATTATATTAATTAGTCAAAATAAGCAATTTTTCAGGAACAAAAAGCAAGAATGTTTAAATATATTTATTATTTGTTTATCTTGTTATTGTATTTTGTTTCTATAAGAGGGAACTTGTTAATAGCCACCTGTTGTTATCTTTACACATCTCTAATATATATTTATGTGCTAAAAGATCCTCTAAAATAAATAAATAAATATAATAAAAAAAAGAATTGATTGGCTATAGTCGTAAATTATCGACATTAGCCAATCAATTCCAAATTGGAGTACCTATGCTTATCTTAACATTTTATATGAATTTTATTTGCAGTTCAGATTATTTGAGTGCGCTTCCTACTGTTATCTCAATTGTTTCAATTGTAAATACTTATTCTTATTTCATCATCATCACCAGCCTATAATAGTCCACTGCTGGACATAGGCCTCCCCTAATGAGCGCCATAGATGGCATTATCATTTGGGGGTTATTGCCCATAATCCCCACGCTGGGCATGCGGTTTGGGGATCGCAGTTCGGTGGAGTTGTTCTGCAGAGGGCGCTGCTGCCCGCCCCCCGCCCGGTGTGTTTCCCGTAGTCGCCTCTTACGACACCCACGGGAAGAGATGGGGTGGTGAAATTCTATGCCGGCACCACACGGGGCTATTCTTATTTGGTCTTCTTATTTTATTTCTCTTTGTTAATAAAGGTGAACCTTACGTTTGTCGAGTCGCGGTCTTTTACAAGCACCTAGCTAGATCAATTTCTCTATAATTCGCCCGAACAAAATCACATTCAATTCAATATCAAATTCAATAAATTTATTTGACTAGTTAAATTTTCTCAGCAAATCAGATTCCATTTTTTCCCTCACGATAGAAGCTTATTTACGAGAATCATATCCCTTTAAAAGGTTAAAGGGAAGGGGGAATGTCAACTTTGCTTTGGCTTGTTAGAAGTAGACCTGTCTACTTCTAACAAGCCAGTAGACAGGTCTACTTCTAACAAGCCAAAGCAAAGTTGTCATTCAAATTTCTAACGACAATTTGTGAAGCTGACCCAGTTTGCAGTAACATCCTGGCTTAGAAAGGGTCAAGTTGGAACTTCAGAGGAAATTAACTCGGAAATTATATTCGCCTGCAACTTAGTAGCGATAACTGCATGTGTACCATACCTAACTTGCTTAAGTGTATCGGAACCGATTACAGCTTTGGCGATTGCGTTCTCAGTTATTAGAAAATGGAGATGAAATGTTAAATGATATTTTTATTGCATACTAGCGATCCACTCCGGCTTCGCACGGGTATTTAACATAAATTGAAATGTTCGTGCGGATCCGTAACCTTTTGAAAATATTCTATAGCCTATGTTCATCAGGAAAATTTAGGATTCTAATGGTGAAATAATTTTTTAAATCGGTCCACTAGTTTCGGAGCCTATTCATCCCGGATGAACATAGGCTTTAGTATGATTACAAAAAAGATAGGGTTCCGTATGAAAATTTTAATAATGAAACCTAACGCGTGGGCGTGTGTATAATTTTTTAATTTTATTTATTTCTGTTAAAAACTTTGTTTAGCCCGGCGGACCGCTATTATCGAATAAAATCTTCTTTCTTTAATCTAATCAAACCGAACTTGACTTACTGCGTAAAAATAAACCTTTATTTTTACGTGATTCGTCGAATTCCTTCCAATCTTATAGGCATAACAACATTACGGTCTCAATTTGAAGCGTCCCTCCTTAAGGCCAGGTAGGCCAACAGATGCCGCACTTTTGTGGTTTTCAAAACCATCTGAGATGTAGGAATACTGATTAAAAATTCTGTAAAAAAGATATGTAATAGTTAAGGATTTAGTCTAGTCAAATTCGCATTCAGATACAAGATTTTATAAACTTCGCTCGGGAAAAAAAAATCTCAAAGTTACCCCTTTTTGAAATGTTTTTTCAATATTATGACTAAACTATGTGATATTTTAAGTTTTTTTTTGTACTCAATTAAAGACAGTAACTATTTCTAGACAAATTCGCAGAGTTTGTCCTGATAAAATGATTTTCAAAATCACTATTTTGAAATAACTACAAAATTCACAAGCGTGGTGGCTTGGCAGACACGATCAGTCGCGCTCTGGCGCTTACAGACGACGGACCTATGTCAATTTTTCCGCTAATTTATGAAGTACGTAAATGTTTCATTTGTTATGCAATTTTAGTCTCTGACACAATGGCGTTAGATTCAATTTTACTTCAACCTTTGACATGATATGTGACGGTCGTAGTGCCATAGTATAAAATCATCGGTATGTAAGGCAGAAAATTAATAAAGGTTATTGTTCTAGTTTAAAAATATATTATCTACTTACTGGAATGATTTATTGAAGCCAATAATATTTAGTTAACTACATTAACATTTTATATATCTATAAAGCATTGACATAATTGTTCTCCTTGATGGTGGAGCCCCCTCCACCATCATAGGTATGGTTTTTTTTACGGAATCGTATAGAGGGCATCGGGGGGACCTAAGGAAAATTCCGACTTTTCCAAATTTGCCCCTTCTCCCCCCCCCCCCCCCCTTTATGGGGGCTCCCAAACAGAGCCATACTGAATGATATTTTTTGTGGGGTTGTATAGAGGGGGTCAAATAGTTCAAAGGCAGGCAAAAATTCCCCCCTCCCTTTGCCCCCAGACCCCCCCTTTTGAAGTTGCTACCGGAAATAGTCGTTATAGAAAAATTTGGATTGCGGAGTCGTATAGAAGGTTTCTTCTAGTGTTGAAAAATAAAAAAAATCACCCCCCCTCCACCCACATTTTCACCCCCCCTTTTTGTATCTCCCAAACGGATCGACCTAGAAGAAAAATTTTTTCACAGTTATGTAGAGGAGAAGAAATCATTTTGAACTCCAAAAAAAGTTTGAACCCTATGACCCCCCAGACCCTCTTTTTTTATAAAAAACCGAAAATTGGCCAAATTTTGACCTTTTTTTTCGGGTGGAGCATTGCGGCGAGCGAAGCCAGCTGCAATGCGACTAAGGAGAATAGCACGGCGAGCGAAGCGAGACGTGCTGTGACCCCCACGACCCCCCTCTCCCAGCAAGCGGGTGAAGCACTGCGGCGAGCGAAGCTAACTGCAATGCGACAAAGAGGAACAGCACGGCGAGCGAAGCGAGCTGTGCTGTGTGACCTAACACCCACTTATATGGGTATCGTTTTCGACTAAATCAAACACGTAGATTACGAAAAAGATGTCCATTTTCAAATCCAAGATGGCTGAAAGTTTACTATCGCAGATTTTACACATGGATATCGATTACCATCAAATCAAAGACGTTTTAGGTTATGTAAAGTAAAAACTCCAATGCGATAAGGCCGCCTAAGGCAAGGCACTCCCCCCGAGCTGCTAACCTCTAGTTTTTAATCTATAATTTTATTACATGTTAATAGGTTTCTTTTATCTATACTAATATTATAAAGAGGAAAGATTTGATTGTTTGTTTGTTTGAATCGTTCCGAAACTACTGGACCGATTTGAATTTTTTTTTATCATTAAAATGCTAAATTTTCCTTGATGACCATAGTTAGGGACCCAGATGAAAAATTCAATAATTAAACCGTGCGCTATACCTATATTCTTATTCTATTATGGCTCCGCTGCTTGTTTTCAGATTTTTTAAATTATTATATAGTAAAAAACTGCAATTAAAACATGAATAAGAGCGTTTTCTACTTTACGTAAAATAAGTTTTATCTTTTTTTCCCGAATAAAACCGCAATCACATCTTACAATAAAAAGCGAGATATCGAGGAGTGAGTATTAACCTGTTGCGATGTTGTTCGGATCAAAGAGTTGTTTTTATTTTTCGTTTAATAAAAAAGTAAAACCCATTACAAAAAGCCTATCTCAAGAACTACTCGTACGATTTGCCTGAAAAAAATTCACAAGGTGTAATCGCACCTCAGAAACAATTATTTCAAATAAAAACACTTCTATAGTAATAGTCGGTTACCATATTATGTATTCGGTGGGGCGGCGAATTATGAAAATAATTTTTTTTTTTTTTTTTTATTTATTCTTGTAAAACTTATTCTAGTTATTAAATATTAACATTCGTTAAGCCCTTGAGGATTTGACTCGAATGTTACATTCCTCTGGTTACATACTTTACGTTTTTTATTACGTGAGTGATAAAACAAAATTTTTGTGTCTTAAACTACTAAGGTACCTAATTGATATAAACAGATAAAGAGTAAGAATAGTTATTGAATAAACGCAGCCCGAAGTGTGCAGCATATCGATGCAGTGTTCGGGCTTTCTCGGACGGCCGAGCCTCCCGAAGTTCCCCGAACACTGCAGAATGCGCCGACCTCGCTCTGGTCGGCAAAAATGAAAAAATGAAAAATCAAAATAAAGATTTTCAGTAGGTACAAATTTTGAAATTGAATATTGAAATGGGACCCTACAGAGTCGAATGGGGTATCAAATGAAAGGTTTCAATTTGCACATTCCAAAACAAATTTTGAAATTTTGATGAATTTTATACTTTTTGAAATATTTAGAAAAAGGTCGAATAAATGACCATTCCCCCCCTTATCTCCAAAGATTGCAGAGCGATCGATGTGAAATGTAATAAATGGTCAAAAAATTAACCATTCCCCCACCAACCCCCTATCTCCGAAGATTGCAGAGTGATCGATGTAAAATGTACTATGCGTTTGTAGATATAGATTTATAATTTACAGAAAAAATATAGAGAAGTCTGTAAAAATTAAACTTTTTGAAATATGGTCATAAAACAAATTTTCATACAATGAGACTTTTTCATTGAGAGCAATTCAAATCAAAGGTATGGAATTCGACAATTCAAAACAGGTTTTGAAAATCGCCTAAGTTTCATACTAAGTAAAATACGTTGAAAAAGGTCGAAAAAAGAATTGTAGGTTCGAACCCATCGATCCGAATATCGTTGTGATTTCAAGATGAAAATGTAAATTATAGACTTCCTAGCCTTACCACAAATGGAAAAAATAATTATGTGATGTCCATAGCCTTATCATCTCCTGAGCCACTAACCGGGTACAAGCACGCTAGAATTGAATATTGGAGAATTTTGAGAAAATAATAATATTTTATTATAATTGTTTTATTTGATACCCTTTATTCTTTGTATTTATTTCAAACAAAATTTTAAATCATAGAAGCGAATGTTCTCTATTTGCTTCTTTGTCTTCTTTATTTGAGTATTTATTTCAAATTTTGTAGGTACTTAAAAAACGAAGTTCGGAAATTAACTATGCCTTTTGTTGGTCTGGTCCAGACGTTTTTCAGCGTTCTTGGTTTGGTTGGTTATCTTGGGATCAATTACTTTATTATTAATTCATTATCTATATTAAGAAACATAAATAGAGATGAAGTTGTAACAACTTCATTTATTTACGAAACTCTAACTGAAAACTATTAACAAAGTTTGATCATAGCAACAGCGTTTCTAAAGTGAAATAATAATATGCTACTGCTTATTTCTATACTATGTCGTTGGCGCTGCATCTGCGCTAAGTATTTCGCGCGCAACTTTAGACAGGACAAAATGCCTACAGCTGCAGGAATACCTCGCCTTAAGAAGGAAGGTTTTCGTTCAACGACCAATGGCTGAGTCATTGACGTGATCGATACAGAAGGTAACCAGTAGGTACGAAAAGTACAGGGCTTGTTGTCTAGGGTAGTTGAGTTACGTAAATATTTGCGTAAAAATTTTGTTAGAAACTCGTAAAAATCTAAGACTTGCGTTTACTGACTGGGTCCCTATTCACTATTGCTATTGGCAACCCTAACGCGATATACTGGTATGAAAAGACAGAGCGGCACGTCACACGGTTTGGGCAAGAAATCTCCTATTTCATAGAGACCCTACTCGTATTTGAAATTATTTCCTTTAAATATAATCATTTACTTCGCTTAGCTCGGGGCTAGATTTTGCTGTGTGTTGTCCAGCTTTAGGTATTTACTATTATTTATTTACGCAATAAATAACAAATAATGCTGGACAATCCACACAGCACGTCCAGAAGGTACTAGATGACTGTTATACTCAATAATTACATACCTATTGTAGATACATATTTGGTATCATCAATCATTCATAGAGAACAACCAGAACGCCCCGAACAAATATCTGCAGATGGTACAAGTAATTGCCCTTAACCAGAAATATAACCTGCAACCTGCGTCGCGGCGGACCACCGCGCCACAGAGGTCGTCTGTGTATAAAAATGTATACAATTTCTATATTATAGCCTAGACAAAGAATTCTTTGCTAGGGGTAGGTTATCGAACATCTCTACGTCTGACAGCCTTGGGTGGACATTCCAAGTTTATTGACATGTGGCGTCTGCATCTCTGAATGCGCTTGGATATGCAAATTTTATTACTTAAGCTTGATGTATTTCATATGAGATATTTGCAGTCAAAAGTTCATTGTCTTGCAATTGAACGGCGATTTTGCGCGGACTTTGGACTTGAATTCCTTTCATTTCACAGTTACGAAGTTTTTGATCTTTGTCTAGGAATTCTGTTTGATGAGAAAAATATCGCATGACTTTATCGCTGTATTTCTTCCCACGGCAAAAATAAAGCAATAAAAAATTCTAGTCTTTGCTGAGATGTTGAAATTGCTATGATGAAGAAATTATATTTATACTTGTACTAGCGGCCCGCCCCGGCTTCGCACGGGTGCAATGCTTATACTATTGCATGTTATACAAATATATTGCCGGAGCCATAATTTCCCAGTAGATTAGGTTAACGTAGGCTTAACAAGGCAGAACGGTGAGTTTGTCTGATCGCCGAGTATTGTACATGTGAACTTCGCTATTCTCACGAAGGAAAGAAGAATTCCAAGTTACTCCTTACTTATAAGCTTGACAATATAGGTTCATGCTTGACAATAAGAGCACTTACGTTTGTTACAGGTCAAAGACATATGCAACGAGCTGGAGGTCCGCGTGCTCTGCCACAAGATCCTCCAGAACGTGTCGATTCTGTTAGATGCGGACCGAGGCTCGCTGTTTCTTGTGCAGGGGGAGCGAGCCGCTTCGCCGCATCCACAGAATGGCAGGTCAGTCATCTATACCTATACCTATCTATATCTTTATCTATCAACATTAACATCACCATCCTATAATAGTCCACTGCTGGACATAGGCCTCCCCTAATGAGCGCCGTAGATGGCATCATTATTTGGGGGTTATTGCCCATAATCCCCACGCTGGGCATGCGGGTTGGGGATTGCAGTTCGGTGTAGTTGTTCTGCAGAAGGCGCTGCTCCCCGCTGTGTTTCCCTTAGTCACCTTTTACGACACCCACGGGAAGAGTTGGGGTCGTGAAATTCTATGCCGGCACCACACGGCAATCCTTATCTACGAGTATACCTATATCTATATCTATTTCTATATCTATAACTCTCTTATTATTATAAAGAGGAAAGGCTTGATTGTTTCTTTGTTTGTATGTTTATTTGTTTGAATTGAATAGGCTCCGGAACTACTGGACCGCTTTGAAAAATTATTTTACCATTAGAATCCTTAACTTTCCGTGATGCACATCGGCTATTGAATATTTTCAAAAAAGTTAGGATTTCGGTGGGGTTTCGTATGTTTTTATTTGATCTAGAAGCCAAAATCATTTAGATAAAGGAACGACTTATTCAATTCAAAACAATTAACAAACCATAGACTATAAGTATTTTATTAGGAAATATACTATTTACAGAAATTTGAATTATGGATCGTAGGTTAGTTTGTTATATTTCTGAACGGTTGATGCCTGGTCCATTTGAACCTTGAGTAATAGCGAATAATGTTTGTTTCCCATTTCGTTTACGCTACAGTCAATATTCTCTTTGACCGTTATCCTAAGTCAGTCAGATTAATTTTAAAAATACTCATACGCCTTATTTTTTTCCGGCTGTATTAAAACGAGTAAATCTCAAAAAAATATTTTCAAGACAAGCTATTTATGAAACGAGCTTTGATAACAACATTCATCTGAAGACCAACGTCACTGCAGCATAAAAATAGGTTTCATCTAAAGGTTACTTATTGGACTTTTGAACGAAAAATTAAGCATGTAAATACAAGAGTAAGAGAGTAAGTATGTACAAGGTTCCGTTTGAATTTCAGATTGAATTTCCTCGTATTTGTCGCATGCACTGGGTGCTTGTGTCTTGGCAAATCTGTAGGGTTCTTATTGGCTGGGCAAATAGATTCTCTGTCAAAGGAATACTTACTATGAACGAGCATGTAGGCTGTTCTATTATGTCAAAGGAAATATATGTCTGAGCATTTCAATGACGAACTCTATGGCGCAGTGGCCGATGGTCTGCCTGCGACGCAGGTTTCTGTTTCGATTCCCGCCTCGGACAAATGTTTGTTTTATCTGCTGATGTCTGTACAGGGTCTTCTGGTCGTTTTCTATGTATAATAAAAAATATAACTATCTCAATGAACTCGTATATTATTGTGTATTTTAGTTATCTAGTACCTAAGACGAGCCCTGCTTAGCTTGGGGTTAGATAATGCTCTCTATCGTTATTTATTTATTGAAAGTAGTCACGTAGTAGTTCACCATTAGAATCCTTAATTTTTCCTGATGAACGTAGGCTATAGAATATTTTCAAAAACGTTAGGGATCCGCATGAGTAATTAATGTTTTTCTTAAATAACCGTGCGAAGCCGGGTCGGACCGCTAGTCTAGTATAAATGTTTGCAACTTTCAATGTCGGTCCTCGCATCTATCAAATCGATTGTCTTGTCCTTTCACAATCAATCATAATCATCAATCTTCCATCTTTGTTATACTTATTCAAAAGCTTTTACTTATCTGAAATTAAAGCTAATTGATGTCAATTATATGACGAAAACTTTTGAATGGAGGTTCCATTCCTAAGTTTCTTCTTAAGGGAAATTTAAAATATTTATTATTAAATTTCTTATAGCGTCTTACAATAGAATAACTTCGTCGACTTGAGCTTTGAAATAAAATCTGGTAAAACTTAGCATAACAGCGATATTTTTATCAACGTCCAAAGTTCCAGCCAATGAATGGCACGACAAAGTTGACCGTATTTTCTGGTTGCCCGAAGTTTAAGTTTTCAGACTTTGAACTTCTAAAATAAGATTTGTTGGGGAGCGAAGCGAGTGCGATGATTTTGTCCTGTATACAATATTTTTGTCTTTACAAAAGTTTTTCTGTTCAGTCTAAAATTTCTTTATCAACTTGTGAAGTTTTAAATATGAACTACAAAGTTTGATGAGGGCTTTTCCATGCAATATTAAAAACAATAACGCTATTTATTTTTACACTAGGTGGCGCTACACTAAAGTCAATATTAAGTGTCATATATTAAACAATGACAATTCCAAGGACCTGCTGGGAAGCGAAATATTCTTTTTAGGGTTTTGCCATCGGTTGCAAAACCCTTATGAAATCGCTTTGGGTCTGTTTTGTGTTTTGAATCCTTAATATCTCAGAAACTACTGCAGCTATTGACTTGAAATTTGAAATAATAATACATTTTGTGCGCCCGCACATATTTATAGAAAAATAAATGAAAATAAATGAAAAATCAAAATGAAGATTTTCCATACAAATTTTGAAATCGAAATTTTAAATGGAACGTACAAAGTCGAAAGTGGTATCAAATGAAAGGTACTTGTTTGTAGATTTAAAAATAGTTTTTGAAATTTCGGTAGATTTCATACTTTTTAAAATATTTTGAAAATGGTCAAAAAAATGACCGTTCCCCCCCCCCTATCTCCGAAGATTGCAGAGCGATCGACGTGATATGTACCAAGTGTTTGTAGGTATTGATCTATATTTTAT
The DNA here is from genome assembly GCA_963931895.1 of Eupithecia pulchellata. Classification (NCBI taxonomy): domain Eukaryota; kingdom Metazoa; phylum Arthropoda; class Insecta; order Lepidoptera; family Geometridae; genus Eupithecia; species Eupithecia pulchellata. The sequence goes on from OZ007540.1 coordinate 4,504,608, forward strand.
AGGAAAAATATAGAGAAGTCTGTAAAAATAATACTTTTTGAAATATGGTCAAAAAAGGGCGGGAAAAATTTCTAAAGGGGTGACTACCCCCCCGAGTTGGGTATCAAATGAAAGGTATTGGTTTGTACATTCCAATGCAGTTTTTGAAATTTCGATAGATTTTATACTTTTTGATATATTTTGAAAAAGGTCGACAAATTGACCGGTACCCCCCCTCTATCTCCGAAGATTGCAGAACGATCGATTTGATATGTACCAAGTTTTTGTAGGTATTGATCTATATTTTACAGGAAAAATATAGAGAAATCTGTAAAAATGATACTTTTTGAAATATGATCAAAAAAGGGCGGGAAAAATTTCTAAAGGGGTGACTACCCCACCGAGTTGGGTATCAAATGAAAGGTATCAGTTTGTACATTCTCTGGGAATAAGTCAATCATTTTGCGGTTTCTTTTTTTGCAAATTTTTGACACTGTTTTTCATACAGCGCCATTTATCTAGTCTATTTCAACCTTTTTAGGGTTTTGACATCGGTTGCAAAACCCTTATGAAATCGCTTTGGGTCTGTTTTGTGTTTTGAATCCTTAATATCTCAGAAACTACTGCAGCTATTGACTTGAAATTTGAAATAATAATACATTTTGTGCGCCCGAATATATTTATAGAAAAATAAATAAAAATAAATGAAAAATCAAAATGAAGATTTTCCATACAAATTTTGAAATCAAAATTTTAAATGGGCCGTACAAAGTCAAAATTGGTATCAAATGAAAGGTACTCGTTTGTAGATTTCAAAATAGTTTTTGAAATTTTGGTAGATTTTATACTTTTTAAAATATTTTGAAAAAGGTCAAAAAAATGACCATTCCCCCCCCCCCCTATCTCCGAAGATTGCAGAGTGATCGACATGATATGTAGCAAGTGTTTGTAGATATGGATCTATATTTTACAGGAAAAATATAGAGAAGTCTGTAAAAATAATACTTTTTGAAATATGGTCAAAAAAGGGCGGGAAAAATTTCTGAAGGGGTGACTACCCCACCGAGTTGGGTATCAAATGAAAGGTATTGGTTTGTACATTTCAATACAGTTTTTGAAATTTCGATAGATTTTACACTTTTTGATATATTTTGAAAAAGGTCGAAAAATTGACCGGTACCCCCCCTCTATCTCCGAAGATTGCACAGCGATCGATGTGATATGTACAAAGTGTTTGTAGATATGAATCTATATTTTACAGGAAAAATATAGAGAAGTCTGTAGAAGTAATACTTTTTGAAATATGGTCAAAAAGGGGGGGGATAATTTTCTGAAGGGGAGACTTCCCCCCCAAGTGGGGTATCAAATGAAAGGTATCAATTTGCACATTCCAAAACAGTTTTTGAAATTTCGATAAGTTGTATACTTTTCGAAATATTTTGAAAAAGGTCGAAAAATTGACCATTCCCCCCCCCTTATCTCCGAAGATTGCAGAGTGATTGATGTAAAATGTACTAAGCGTTTGTAGATATAGATCTATATTTTACAGGAAAAATATAGAGAAGTCTGTTAATATAATACTTTTTGAAATATGGTCAAAAAACTAATATTCATACAATGGGGGCTATTTCATTAAGAGTAATATCAAATCAAAGGTATGGATTTCGACAATTCAAAACAGGTTTTGAAAATCGTCTAAGTTTCATACTTAGTGAAATAGGTTGAAAAAAGTCGAAAAAAAATTGTAGGTACCAACCCACTTACCTACCCACTAATCTCTGTAGTAACTGTTATAGTAGTTCCACAGCGCACCAAAACCGTTGTTCTCAAAATTTTTGAGAAGAGATATCCTAGATAATCCACACAGTATCATTTACCCACAAGCTAAGCAGAGCTTGTGTTATTAGTATTACTACGATAGCTTTTATACTTAATAAAGTATAAGTATCACATTAGATGATTTATTTTTGTGTACAGAAAAGGACAAGAACACCCGAACAAATAATCTGAATATCCTACAAATATTAGTCCCGAGGCAGAAATCAAACCGCAACCTCCTGCGTTGTAAGCCCACCGCGCCAACAGGTCGTCATATACGTACTTACCTACCTAAACGACACAAGTTCAAAACCCTCGGCGCGCGAGTTACACTCGCACTTGTCGTACTTGTTTAAACTGGCTTTGAAAAGCCCTGTTTAAAGTCGATATCTTTGTTATCTGAGAGCCAATAACCTATTGACATTTGACAGCTTCAGTTCAAAGCAATTAATGTTATTTGGACGGTTTATCCGTCTGTCATCTAAGGTCAAAGTTTGAGAGATAACCAAATAAATGAAATAATATTCATTCGTGTATTTTATCATTATCGGATCTACTGGGTATTGCTCGGAGTTTATTTAACGATATTTGCATCAATGTCTTGATGGGGAGAATATTATAATAATAATAATCCCTACTTCTTTTCTTAATATTAATATTCATCATATTTTTTTTTATGTGTTATAATAGGTATAACACAATAAGTAATGTTAAAAACTAATGAAAAATAGTGGTTTACCTAACACGTTTAGGTTATTGTTATGCTGCTACTTAGAAACAAACCAAACTTTTCGTACAATCAGTCAGTTATTAAACTGGCTGATTAAATGCAGTTTTCTTCATACCAGCAAAAAGGTATGTATAATATAATTTTTGACTTTATATTTAGTCAAGCTACACTAAATAACAAATATATGTACGCTCGAAAGAGTGTGTAGAACATAATTACACAAGCTTAATTGAAGATCCGCTGTGTACCACAGTCAAAAAATTATACCTAAATGGTTTCAGGGGATTCAAGGCAATCTTCCAACATATTACCTTCTTCAATTTCCAAAAAGAGTTCACGTTGTGAAGCAACTATATCTCCACACCACATACCCACTGCGGCCAAGATTGCGTGGCAGGATGGCAATTTCCTGCCAGGAGATGAAAGTGGAATGAGGTCGTCTCTGATTTTTCATAAATTCCTGATAAGGATATAAGTATCCTGAGTTGAGAAAGTATCCTGGGTTCCTGAGTTTTTGGTTCTTCAAACTTAAAAACATGTCGACGACGGTTATGAAAAGAGATAAAGACAGGCACGATACGAGTATTAAATGCCCCTTAAATTAGTTAATAATGCTGGATCAATTCACACAGCATCATCAAGATATTTTTATTACTATAGAAATACCCAGAAAACGTGGAAAAATATTTACAGAAATTACAAACATTTGTCTCAAGGTTGGAATGGAACCAACAACCTTTTGCATCGAGGCGCTCGTTCGCCTGCCGCGCTACAGAAGTCGTCTAGATCCTAGAACGTTAACGTTTATAAAAAGCGGACCACTAAAAAAATCACACCATCACTAGTTAATACGGTGCAAATTAAAACCCGCAGTAAACAATACGCAAGGAAATAGAAAAAATAGCATAAAACCTTTTTCCAATCAAAGTGGAAATTTAAATGAGTATTTGCAGTCGAGTGCAGTCGACCTGTTTTTAATCAGAATTTATTGCTTTGGGATCGAGATTCTTTGTGTAATCCAAATCATCTGTGGTTTTGCACTTAAAAATCTGTCCGTCTCGTTTTGATTTGCGACTAAATCCTTTTTTAATAGAGACTGAATACATCCAAGATTTCCCAGAGATTTTGGGAAAAATAAAAAACAACCAGAACAGGAGTTCTGGTTTGTTATTTAAGCTGTGGATTAAAAATCAGCCTTTTAATCCGATGTTTTTGTTTTATTTCTTGGATTTCATTCTAATTCATCGTTAAAAACTAATATAAAATGTTTATGGCTCTGCTTCCGAAGAACTTGAACTGTTTCAGTAAATCCAATACGTATTGTATTGGATTTCCTGAAACACAGTTCAAGTTCATTGATTTTCTTAAAGTTTTCCTGTTACATAGCTGCAGCGATTTTCAATAGATTTCTCGTGGAGATAGCTTATCACTGTTTTCAGGCAGGACTCTGTAACTATAAATGACATGTATAAGAACCAACCTCACTTCCTTATTATAGTTCTATTTCACAACATTTGGATGAAAAACATAACTTGAAACAAAAGTCGGACTTTGTCGTTGACGGTAAACTTATTTGAGATTTGAGTTTTCCAATATTTTATCCCAGTTTTATGCGCCCTGATCACGGAACACATACATAATATGAGGTATACTTACCGATCTACCCTTCTTCTTTTTCTTTTGCTACGAGTGTTGCCACTACCATCGGATTCATTATCGAACGCAGCTCGATCACGAAACACCTTGAGGTAACCGAGGTTTTTGTACATTCACATTTATACACACACACCACAGGGTTTCAGGCTCCGGATAATTGGGAACCTTCGTTAAAGTTCCTATGTTTGGTTATCTCAATAGCCTCTAATACGATTATAGGTATTTAATGTCGCTCTGCTTGTGGAATGTGTAATTCAATCCAGAGGTTTGACCCTAGTATAGTATATACTAGCGGTCCGCCCCGGCTTCGCAGGGGTATTAAACAAAAAATTTAGAAATAATACACACTAACACGATGGGTTCCACAGATTTCATACGGATCCCAAGCAGCGGAGCCATCATACAAAAAGAGGTTGAATATATAGCGCACGGTTTAATTATTGAATTTTTCATGCGGATTCCTAACTTTTTTGAAAATATTATACCTTATAGCCTATGTTCATCACGGAAAATTTAAGATTCTAATGGTGAAAGAATTTTTCAAATCGGTCCAGTAGTTTCGGAGCCTATTCAATTCAAACAAACAAACAAACATACAAACAATCAAATCTTTCCTCTTTATTATATTAGTATAGATATAGATATATTTAGTATAATAGTAAATTATTTTCGTAATCCAAATTCCTAGTAGTATATTATCCAAATACATGAAAGTTCTGAAATTGAAAGTATAAACTCACTTTCACCTGAAAGATGTGAGTTTCATAAAATCAGATCGTACTCCATTAAAATTAATAACGCGCATGCTTGGGTAGGAAAGTAACGTGATGAATCATACGACAGGCGGACTTAATAATATAAATACGAAAGGTTGTATGTTTGTTGCTTATTTACGTCAAAGCTTATAAATGAGCGGGATAAATATTTTACTTAGTAGGTTAATCCTACAATATCTTACTTTTTAAACAGAATTTTTTTATCCGATGATAAATTAACCGTGGATCGTGGTCATTTTGTCTAGTATCTATAACACAAGCCCTGCTTAGCTTGGGGTGAGATGATGCTGTGTGGATTACCCAACATTATTTATTTATTTTGTTTTATTCTGTTCTGTTAAATTTCTTTGTTACTTTTTATCCAGACATCGTGCGAAGTCGCGTTCGGAATCTAGTTGATATAACAGTAATGTCAAACACAGCATTATTGTGGATGTTATGTTTAACGGGCTGTGAAGCGATAATATAAAGAGTGAATCATCGCATACTTGGAGACAGTAATGGTTGATACGAACACGGGATGTTTCAATGCAAAATGCTTAAACATGGATGTTTTAATGCAAAATGGCGGACGAGGAGAACAAAAAAAAGTGCGCAAAATTACAACTGCTCCGTGAATTTTTCAAGAGTTACATAAGATTAGGTTAATATTTTTGACATAGATAGAAATAATATCTGTACCTATTGTACCTCATAAAACTGTATAAAAAACAAACAGATATTACAACTTATATTTAATGTGGTACAATCGGCGGCTCTATCGCTAAAAGCCTCTTCCAGACATACTTTTTAATTAATATATTTCGACGTTTCCGTCCATAGTAACAACGTGCGAAAATGCGAGAAGCAACTAGTCACACGATAGAAGCTAAAGCTCTCCACCGCAATTCTTAGTCCATTAGGCGAAAAAACAAAAATTAACTGCCATGAAATAAGAAAGCTGCCATATTACTTGTTAGAAATAACTTGGGAAAAGCTAATTTATGTTTACCAGGAACCAGGAAGTAGCTTTAGGTATGCGGAAGTTAATCGTTAATCTTCAACGGGCAGTTAATCTAATGGGGATTTTGTTTTCGAAGAAATGATATTTAGTTTGTATTTTTTTTGGTTGGCTTAATGCCTCGCCATACTAGCGTGCGAATCGCAGCACGAACCTGCCAAGGTCTCCACACGCGCGCTTTATGAACCCTTTGGGACAAAAAACAGATAAGCAACGGGATGGAGGCGCGATCGCGAGGCCGCCGCGAATATGCGAATGGGATTCTTCGGTTCGCGACTTCCGCGCGCGAGTTTGGAGAGGCTTTAACAATTTTTACCTATGAATTTAGAATCCTAACTAAAACTTTAATAACGTACACCAAGGTGTAAAAAAATGCCATAAAATGTCTTTCGTGGTATGCGCTGCGGAAACTATGATTGAAATCTATGTCTGTTAAATCAAAAATGTTGAGATTATACCTTAACAAACAAAGGAACTTTTTCGCAAAGCGAACTCCCAAAACGTGGTATTGTTCTGGACAAAGACGCAGATGAAAGTTCCTCGAGCATTGTCTTCACTTGCGTCACGGTCTACCGCCTTCGGTCGTCGGCCTACATGTACCAGACGTGACAGTCTGCGTCAGCAGAATATCTTGTAAAAAAGAATAAAAAAAAATGCTGGACAACCCACAGCATCATCTAGCCCGAAGCCTGCCCGAAGCTAAGCAGAGCTTGTGATATGGGTACTGATTGACTGATGTCTATACAAATATTATAAAGAGGAAAGATTTGATTGTTTGTTTGTATTGAATACGAAAATACTAGACCGCCTCGAATTTTTTTTTATCATTACAATAAATTTTCCCTGATAAATATAGAATATTTTCAAAAAAGTCAAGGATCCACATGAAAAATTAATTATTTTTTAATACATATAATGCGAAGCCGGGGTGGACCGCTAATATATTATAGTTAGATATTTTTTTTATAATACTTCACCAGAACACCCGGAACTAATAATATGCCGAGCGTACAAAATTTGTGAGTCGGGTATCGAACCCGCAATCTACTGCGTCGCAGGCGGAGGATGACCGCCGCGCCACGTCTTAAAAAATAATAATAAAGAAAATATTAAAGAATAAAATTGCAGCCACTGCTTTCAGTAGTTGTTGAGTAGAAGGTTCGTCTCTTCATATTTGCAAGACAGTGGGTTTCTCACAGCATCTTAATCTTAAGTCCCCTGACACCAAATGAAACTGACACATTTTCAGATAAGGCGCATAATATTACAACAAACATGTCTAAAATATTCTGAAATGATTTATATGGAGGCTTATTCTAAGTGTGATAGTTTCATTTGAATTGAAAACCTAATTTTCCTGTTTTATTTCCTTGTAGCAATTAACAGTTCCATATAACCAACCTATATGAAAGTAATGTATTTTCTTTTCTCTATCTATACAAATATTATTAAGAGGAAAGATTTTACTGATTCTTTGATTTGAATAGCTTTGAAATTACTGGACCGATTTGGAAAATTCTTTGACCATTAGAATGATAAACATAGGCTATAGAATATTTTGAATAAAATTAGGAAACTTCATTTTATTGTTATTGTACCCAACGTGTAAAAACTTTCGAAATTCTGTAAAAAAGAAAATTCTTCTAGAGAACGACGGTTTAGGATACCTACATAATGTTCCTGTCATGTTATCTCTCTCGTTTTTAAATAAATATTTTGTAAATTAGATCTTCTTTGGCATTGTTTGGAGTCCAAAACACTTGCAATTCGTACCGTCTGGTTCCAATAGCCGATGATGAGTCAGGGTAAGCTTTGTTAGGCCTTCTGCGGCCTGCAGTGCGTAATGAATGTCGCAGTGGCAAAGCCCTAGAGGCTCAGGGCTGAGATAAATTCATGGCCCGCAGAAGGCAGTTGGGGCAGTTTTATTAGACGCGACTAATTGTCGTTATTCATGTACTTTGCTAGATAAGTGAATATTTTTGTAAGGAAAGAAAAGATTTATGTTGGATGAAAATATTTAACGATAACGGTACTCGTAGCAGATCACAAATCGTAAAGTGATATTGGAGGAATATATTTAACTAGCGGCCCGCCCCGGCTTCGCACGGGTATTAAACAAAAATTTCAGAAATTATACACACTAAAACGATGGGTTTCACAGTTTTCATACGAATCTTTACTTTTTTTATCAGCATTGGGGTTTTTGACATTGACTCGACATTCCAAAACTGACACTGGCCGTAGAGAAAAAGCAAGCACCCTGCGCTATACAACCTCTTTTTCTATTCTGACGCGCCATAATAGAAAAAGAGGTTGAATATACAGCCCACGGTTCAATTATTGAATTTTTCACGCGGATCCCTAACTTTTTTGAAAATATTATATAGCCTATGTTCATCACGGAAAATTAAGGATTCTAATGGTGAAAGAATTTTGTAACTCGGTCCAGTAGTTTCGGAGCCTATTCAATTCAAACAAACAAACAAACAAACAAACAAACAAACAAACAAACAAACAAACAAACAAACAAACAAACAATCAAATCTTTCCTCTTTATAATATTAGTATAGAAGACACTAGTTCAGATCCCAAAAATCTAAGTAATGTTTGGTTTTTAAAGCTTTGAATTAATATTACCCTACAACAATATTGAATACAAAACTTTAGGCCAAAAAAAGTTTTACCGTTGATGATTTTGATTGTTTGGTTTTATTTTCGTTTACATAAATAGATGTTTTTGTTTACATCATACATCTTGGATTCTAGAACCGAGCATAGGTCCATTGTATTTTTGCCTACTTTTTCTGCTTTAACCATGACAAAAACGAAAACAGAAGTTTCAAAATCTTAGAAACTACCTCTATATAGGCGGGTTATTATAAAACCTCATGACATTAATAGAATAGAATGGAAAATAGGTACTTTATTTTACCACACAAAGAATTCATTACAAACAGACATGCTTAGGTATAGTAAAGGAAGTATAAAGGGCGGCCTTATCGCTATGAGCGATCTCTTCCAGGCAACCTTGGGATGAACTGGATATGAAGGCACAATATAGACGGTGGTACCTACTCAAGTAAAACATAATAATAACAATATACCTAATAACAAACATATATTAAATAAATAAAAATGAATAAATAAATAAATAATGCTGGGCAATCACAGCATCATCTAGCCCCAAGCTAAGCAGAGCTTGTGTTATGGGTACTAGATGACTGATAAAAAATTATTAAACTCCCTTTATAGTTGAAACTTATTTAAAATTAAATAGAGTACTTTACTTGACAAGACACTATAGCATCAGAGTTCTCAGAAGATAGTAAACAGTCAATATAATGTAAAATCCTTAGTAAAATCACCTGAAATCCCCGTAACATCACCTAGCCTTGAGTGATTGATATTGTGAACTTTAGACCTGCCTCTGTACAGCAAAATTATTGTTAGCATATTTTAACGACTCAGTATTTAATTACGGTACTTTGCAATCGTACACTTTTTTATTTTCATACTAGCGGGTCGCCACGGCTTCGCACGGATATTTAACAAATACATTTTCATGCAGATCCCTATCTTTTTGAAAATATTCTATAGCCTATGTTTATCAGGGAAAGTTTAGGATTCTAATGGTAAAAGAATTTTTCGGATGTAGTTTCGGAGCCTTTTCCAATCAATCAAACAAACAAAAACCCAAATCTTTCCTCTTTATAATATTAGTATAGATAAAGAAACCAGAATCTGAGCTATGTCGCGTCTCACAAAGTGTTATGAAGTAGGTCCACTCCACTGGCACATTAATGCCATCGATGCACGATTTACTGCACCGAGGCAAGCTTTGCTTGGTATTTTTGGTGTTTATATTGAAAATTACCAGCCTGAGCAAAAATAGCCCTTACAGATAATAAAATAAGGTGCTAGTTTCTGTGTATATCGCGTCAGAGACTGCTTATTTGTAAAAATTCAAACGTACAAAAACCAAAACTTTCGTATTCAGAATGCGACGTAATTTACACCGGTACAAAAGCAAAAAACTTAACAGCAAAGGCAACGTGCAAAACATACATGAAAACACAGCTAATTGTTGAGAGCAGTAAAATTCTTTAGACTCTGAATAGCCATCATTGTTCATGCAATGTCGCTTTAAAGTTTTCAAGCTTATTGTGTCTGACGACATGTCATTATATCAGGGAATTCCTATCGTGGGGCTGCAGACCCCAGTCACCGGCCGATTGATCCTAGCTTGACGCTTTGATATATTTTTACTAAAGCATCGTTTTATAATATCACTTTATAATAATTATATAAAAAATATTTCAAAGGGAAATTTTAAATAAATCGTTTTTATACACAAAGAAAGGTTATACTGAATAAAAATGAAAACGATGCCAGCTGCAGAAGTTTTAAAACTGTTTCGCATATACGAGTATGACAACGAAATTAAAGTTCTACCTCTATACAGGGTGATTGGAAGGTGGGTGCAAAGCTGGTGGGCGAAGGTAGTGTGGACTATTTAAAAATGGTGCTTTTTTCTTCGAACCTCTTTTAAAAACATGTTTAAAAATTGGTAAAAAAGAAATAGTCAGACTTCGTCTAAGACAACTATGGCTTAAGTGGTTCCAAATAGTCCACACTACCTTCGCCCACCAGCTTTGCACCCACCTTCCAAACACCCTGTATATTAAACGCTACAATGAAACAGCACATAGGACAACCAATAGGAGTTGTCATTAGTAGATTTAGACGACGACGTTAACGATATTCTATTAGTTTTTACAATTCTCTTCTCTTTTTCGTTGGTATCAAAGATCGTAGTAGCCTTCGTTCCATTCTTCCTTTTAGGTTGGTACTGTAATTTCATACTTTTTCTTAGGTTGTTACTCTACGTACCATCATTTCTCTTAAGTTGGTACCAAACAGTCGAACGAAACCATCTCCCAGTATCTCGATAGCTTTATATTTGGTTGATTTATTAGTCAACCAGTATGTAGATTAACCATTGCAATCTTACTGCAGATCCGCTTCGCTATGACTTTCTGAAAATAATAATAACGTTAAGTAACTCTTACAAAAGTGCAATCTATAACAATTCAGTGGCGCTTTTAAATAACAAACCATAGAGAATCGATATCGAATCTGTATCCATTAATCGATTCGATTGATGGGTTGGGTGGCATCTCAGAACAGATTCAATTAAATCACCCTTGGATGTTATGGACGCAACAAAAGATTCAGATATTCTCTTGCTGTGAAGTTGGGACTTGCATTTATTTTTGAGGGTGGTCGTTTAGGTTGCCATTTCGACCGATGATATGACACGAATGTCTAAGACTATCTGAAGATGTATATCACCATGTTAGTCCATAGTCCACTGCTGGAAACAGGGTTACCCTTATGAACGCGAAAACGCCCTGTCTTCAGCTTTCCCAGAAGATGTAGGTATATGGTAGCTGTTAAGTGATTACATTACCAGAGGTTATTAGAGGGATAAGAGGCCCTCTAATAATATAGTAAACGCATTATACAAAATGATAACAGAGCCGATCACGAACCCTATAAATATATTATACAAAACGACTCACTAGTATAATGGGTCAAAAACTCTATAATAAGCTTGCTCTCTGCTTTAAAGCTGATTAAAAACTAAAATAGGTAGAACTAAAAAATTTGTAAATTGACAAAACGATGTATACAGAAAAAAAAAAATTATACATCAAAGAGTTTTTAAAAAACTACTAAACCTTAAATGCAACAATATTAAACTTCTGAATATCCATCCTATTTCCTTTATTTGAATGTGCATTTAAAATTAAGACAGTATATATTGAACAATGAATTTTGTTATACGATTTGAATAGGAAATATTCAGTTCAATGCTATTGTTGGCAAACCACTCGTATCCAACTAATTTCAATCCATTTTGCATTTACAATTCGCTCTATGATGGAGCGCATTGCAGTGCTAAGTTCAAAGGACTCACTTATTTCAAACACTTCATATTCTACGCTTGTTTATTCCTGCACTAGCTTCTGACCGCACTTGCACACGCATTTTTCAGAGATGGAGTGTTGATAGTTCACAATATTTTTAAAAATTAATGCTTTCTACATCTTCGCACCACCAATTATGAAGATTTTAGCGTTGTCTCGTGATCAAGTGTCATTATTGACATCTGCAAACTTTATCGTAATATTCATATGATGTATGGGCCTACGCTTAACTATACCCTGATGGTAAGTGATGAAGAAGCAGACTCTTCTCTCGCTTTGTCTCATATAAATAAAATAAAAAAGTCGTTGTCTCATATATCCAGGTTCTAAATGTCCTAATACATATATCGCCGCCCCCACCGAATAATATGGTTACCGACTATTACGATAGAAGTGTTTTTATTTTAAATAATTGTTCCTGAGGTGCGATTACACCTTGTGAATTTTTTTCAGGCAAATCGTACGAGTAGTTCTTGAGATAGGCTTTTTGTAATGGATTTTACTTTATTATTAAACGAAAAATAAAAACAACATTTTGATCCGAACAACATTGCAACAGGTTAATACTCACTCCTCGGTTTCTCGCTTTTTGTTGTAAGATGCGATTGCGATTTTATTCGGCAAAGAAGTATAAAACTTAGTTTTCGTAAAGTAGAAAACCCTCTTATTCTGGTTTTCTTTGAAGTTCTTTATTACAGTATAGTTTATTACTATATTTAATTCAAAATATCTGCAATGGTTACATCTATTAATGTATTTTTAATATAAAAAAAAGCCATCGTAATCTATGTAGAGATAGTAGGTTGCGATGATTTACTCACTTAACGACAGATTATGAAATCCCGAGATGTGGCTTTGGCAAGCTTATAGTAGCCAAAGCAACGTCTTTTAACATCGCTCTCATTTCGTCTTAGGTAAAAAAAAGTGATAGCACATGACCCTCACTCAGCATGAGCTAACGTCCAACGATGATAATATTGTGCTCTAATTTAGAAGCCCCCATTGTTTTCTACTCTTTGCCAAGATTTCGAGTGCTTGATATTAAAATCCTAACCACCAAAAAGAATGAATACCGCAGATCAAAAACAAAAGCGGATACTGCATAACAAAACGACCAAACACACTCGCAAGGGCTACAGAATCCTACCGAGATCTGTACACGAGCCAAAATAATATGCCAGAGACAAAGCTGCTGAAAGCTGATGAAGATAAGGTCGGAGGATCGACAATATTTCCAAGAGAGGTAGGAGTAAGGTAGGATCTAAGTTTTTTTAAACAAACCACCCGGACCCTTCTACACAAATGAATTCTTTATAGCTACCAGAGAAGCAATCAGCACAGTTCTCACAATGATATTCAATGAAATAATAAATCTGAAAAAAAAAACTGAATCATTATCTTATCCTTACAAAGAGGATTAAAATTCCACAAGTAATTATTGGGCAATCAGCTTGATGACAAGCATATACATTATAAAATATTTTCCAAAACAATTGTTGGCCGGATACCAAGCCTTTAAAACCTTAGAACACAAAAAAAAAGTATGGCGTGGTGGTTGCTAAGGCAACTAAAGCATTTAAAATACAAGGATCATTAGAAACATTTACAAATTTAGCTCTACAACCGTCAAACTGGAAAAGAACGAAAGCAGATCTTGAGAAAATATTTCAAAACCTCAATTGGTAGAATTATGGCCTAAAAATAAATGTAGATTATACTAACATATTTAAGGTTTGCCGATGATCTGATAATTTGGTCCAATAAGCCTGAAGAACTCGCTAATATGATACAAAGAAAGTGGAAAAGTAGGGCATCTACATATTAATAGTCTGAAAATTAAGTTTAACCAATAACACTCAGCACAATAGAGTCGGTATGTTAAGGAATATACTTATCTCGGAAAAATCCTTATCTGCTATAACTTTACCTCACCAAATTATCTAACAACAAAATAAATAGAAACAAGAATAGATAATGCTTGAAAGAGATACTGGTCATTTAATAAATCATAAAAAACAAAGAGCTTTGTCTGAAAATTTAAAGGAAACTTTAAAATAAATGTATTCTTCCAATGTTTTAATTTAAGAAACCAAACATGGGACCTGAGGAAAGCGCATAATAGAAAGTTGGATGTTTGTCAGATTGGTCGGTGATAGGTCTTTGGAGAGAAGTTTGCTATGAATACAATCAGGCAGAGTATAATCTTTCTTTCTTTCTCTTCTATACTATGTTATTTTTATAGAAAAATAACTGTAGATCGGTCAAACTTTAAGAAGAACTGAAAAGTCGAATAAAACTATTACCTACATTTACGACTACATTACCCAGGAATCAAAATATAAAATTTGGACGACCTTTCAAAAGGTGGAAATAAGACATAAATAAAATCCATCACTGGAAAGACAAGAATTGCCAAGGATAGAAACGAATGGAAGAAGCTAGAAGAGGCATGTGTAAACTAGGGCAAACAGATAACATGTCCTAGTATATAAGACTTAAGAAATCATTGTACGTTATCTGCATAAAGGTTTTTCATTATTTTATCTCATTTCCACGATCACGGGCCATATAGAGTCTCGGTCCTTTGGGAGGCATGCGTGGGGCCGTAGCCAACAGGACAGAGGCCCTTTATGAGAGATAATTTTAAAGGCTGGGCTACATAGAACGGGTATAATCCTCGTTTGCACAATATGATATACTCTAAAATGATATCCATGATATCTTTCAGGTGTAGAGACTATAAGCATAAAGAAATAAAATGAAAAAAAGAATTTTTGGGTCTGGGAGACAGTGCGGACGCCTGACATAATTGAAAACTGTTAAACGTCGCAGACTGTGGCTTGTCGAATGTCGGATGGATTACTCAAAATATAGGCTTAAATGCCGGATATAAACAATTCCTGCGCAAACGTCTTTGGCGTTATAACGAGGGTTTTTCTCGTTATAACGCCATTAGAAACCTCCACCGCCGAGTCTACACCTTAAGATGCATCTCTTGCGACTCCATTCAGAACGGCCAATGAAGCGCAACCAATAAGTGTGGTTCTGGTTTTTTTAGAATACCACAGCTTAAGGTTCACGTCCAGATTTACGTCTCCGCAAGCGGAGACGAGCACTAGAACTTCCCTGGGAGCACTCGGTATCGGTGGTTATCACAAAAATCTTTTAAATATCTGTAATAATAGGATAACTTTTGTATTTCCTTCGATTTTCTTTTAATACCGATTCCCAAAATGCAAATAATTTTACAGTAACCTATTTTTACATTCACTAAACTTATTATCTTCTCCAAGGAATATAAACGTATTGCAAATTTACGTTATTAATTTAAGCTTAATTGAGTACCGAACAAAATGGTAACATTGCATTACCGATACAACCAACATCACTATTTTGAGTTCAATAAGATCGGGAAGACCTATTACTGTACAGGCTATTATCGACAATTTCCGCGAATAAAATTGTAATGTTACTTTACGGTGTAAAATTATGGTCTTGATTCTGGTAAAACATATTTTTATTTATTACTCTGCATTCGTAAACACAGTTATAATTTAAATTATATTGCATAATACAAAAAAAATATTGCTATCTTTTGGTATTAAAATGAACCCGATAAGTAAAGTATGTTTGGAGTTATTTAAAAAAAACGGTTTTTTATTTTTCCTGTAAAATTTTGTTTTTTTGATTACGATTTTATTCGGTGGGGGCGGCGATATATTGGCACAACAACATCTAGCCCAAAGCTAAGCAGGTTGTGTTATGGGTAGTAGATAACTTATAATATTATAAAGAAGGATTTGATTGTTTGTTTGAATAGGCACCAAAACTACTGGATCGATTTTAAAAATTATTTCACCATTGTAATCTTACACTATCCCTAATAAACAGGCAATAGAAAAAAATTCAAAAGTTAGGGAGAAAACTTCAACAATGTAAAAGTGTATTTGTAGGTAAAAAATTATATTACTTAAAATTTTGTTAGTAAAACTGTGTGAAGCCGGGGCGGACCGCTAGTATTACAGTACAAGTACAAGATATTAGATATTTTTTACAATAAGCTCTAAATTTCGCACTTTTGTGCAAAGCCCTCACGTATCAAAAATCTAACTAAATGTTTAATTACAGAATTAATTAAAATGTCTGCTACAAAATAAGAGCCTTATCTAAGTTAAATAAGGCAAAGTTTCATTTTACAATGTATTTGTTGTGCCTTTATTTTGTACGTAAGTCCAGTTACTTTGTAAACGGTGAACACTGAACCGTATTGTGTAAACTACAAAGTTCTAATTAAAGATTGTGGTTTTTAACAAGACCGGGCTGTTGGTTATTTGGATCACATTTACACATTCATCAGCATTCCTATCCAGTAGGTATTTTTTTTTTACTAATACATGAATATATTGAAAATCGCAAGCAACGTAGATTCAAAATTTTAAGAGTATTTTACTATAACTATCGTAGATATACAAACTGGTCTGTTGTTAACCCAATCCATAAAATGATATGACGTTAGGGACTAGCCCTAAATCAAGTGTTTTTTTTTTCATTTGCGTCCCGATTCGACTCTGTCTTCAGTGGAAGCATAATGAATGAATAACCCTCCAATTATTATGAGCCTTGCTTTGAAACTTTCCAATGTAGAGATAAATAGGAATTTTCAAGGCGTTTTAAGCGAATAATATTACTAAACTGCATTATATTGACGACCTCTTATTGACCTCATTATTGACGATTCTATTCCCGCCTCCGGAGCAATGTTTAATACGATCTGCAGATTTGTTCTAACATTGAGCTTTTTTTAACTTCGCCGGTGAAATCGTTCAATATTCATCTAAACGGTCTGAACCATACTAAATTTATTACTTACAGTGTTTTCAGCATGTAACTGTCGTAAGCAGCAGTGTGGTCCAGCCCTTACTTCAAACACTTGAGGAAAATTACGCTTGCCTTTAGCTAGCTTGACAGTTTACTTTTTCCAGCGAAAACAAGCTTTATTGTTTGCTCTAGAAGCGTACTGTTGTTGGAAATACTGAGTTCAAAGTTCACGAGCACTCACTGTTTGTTTTGCCTTGGTTTTATATTAAAACTACTTTCTGCTCGCGGATTGGCGTTCAGGTCGTTTTCTGTGTATAATAAAAAATATCTATATATGTAATAATATTGTATTATGTATATCAGTCATCTAGTATCCATAACACAAGCTCTGCTTAGCTTGGGGCTAGATGATGCTGTGTGGATTGTCCGGTATTATTATTTATTTATTTATTCTCACGCGTTGTTTTTATTTTATTTTATTATTATTGATAAAACATAATCCACAGCCCATTCTTACGGTCAAAACAAGGATTTACATGGAAGGTGGGGGGTCGGTAAGCATGGATCTTCCAATCGCCTCCATCAGTTGTGATATCTGTCGGTACTCACACTTTTCTTATCCATGTCCTCCAAACCCTACTAAATCCACTAAATAATCCACCAATACCCTGTTTAATGCACCAATTTGCCTCTCACTATAATATTCCATAAATCAGGGCCTCGCTGATCATTGATAAAGGCCTCATTTGTTACGACCCGTTCCATAATATAACTCGTTTTAACCACTGATTTCGGCCGCTTTTCCCAACAGTGGCTGAAATACTTTTGGAATTCAAAAAGGGTATCTTTATTCAAGACTTTATTTCTACCCGAGGCTGTTCAATAGGCTTCTTTTTTCTGCTTTAATTCCTCGCGATTTCAAGCATGCCAGGATGGTAGATTTGCTTCAAGCTAATCACGCAATCTCATGCTATAGTGGATACTAGTGCTTAAAAATGACAACGAAGATACGTTGCCTGCTTGTTGAATAAATAACTAAATAAATAATGCTGGACAATCTACACAGCATCATCTAGCCACAAGCTAAGCAGAGCTTGTGGTATGGGTACTAGATGACTGATATACATAATGCAATAATTTTTAAGTATACATATACCCTGAACAAATATCTGCAGATCGCACAAATATTTGTCCCGATGCCGGATTCGAATCCACAACCTCCTGCGTCGTATGCGGACCCTCGCCCACCAGAGTTCGCAATAACAGATTATTTGACTATAAAAGCATTATATTAATATCAAGAAATAAGATGGTATAATAGATATAGATAGGAAGGAACGATTGTTTCCCATCCTCAATTGTTTACACCACTTATCACAATCTGTTCCTACCCCGCGTCGTTTATAAGACGGAAGTTTCCCCTCGCGGTACAAATAAAAGTCATCTAGGAACTTGTCAGGACACATTGTGGAAACGTTGCTTCAACATAGTGCCATTTTGTACGCAACATCCCGCGGGGAGAATATCCACTTGCGATGAAATTTGTAGCGAACGATCTTAGAAGTAGGTATTATAACTTTGTGGGTGAACTTTCAGAATTGAAGGTTAAATTTGATTTCCCTGTTGTAGGTTGTGCGTAACTTTCTATGTTTAGATTCTCGTAGAACATAGTCTTTTATGTAACCCAGTTTGATACAGAATAAACTTTTACGTCTGCAAAATTTGACGATAGGAATAATAAATCATTGTTGATTGTTATTAGAAACCAGCAACTTATATTTTTTTATAAAAGTTGCGGCTTAAAGGTTATTTTATATAAAGCGGCGGACGAAGCAGGATTTATGGCCTTAGTTTTAATCAACTTTCGAGAAATATAAAGAGAAATCTTTTGAATTTCGTGTTAAATAATGTTTCAGAACTACACCGAGGCTTTTAGTTCATATTCAAGTTCTGGCGTTTTGCCAAATCGTATAAGCCTCGGAAATAAAATGTACGTTTCTCCGTTCGGGTGGTAATATAGTTATTATCTTCTTGGACGCAATCTGTCCGCGATTTCAAACTAATATTGTATAACATTGTATTCTATTTATTTATTTAACACACTAGCGGTAAGCCCCGGATTTACTGGCAAGGGTTGTTAACAAAAATTTCAAAAATATTTTTTTTTTGCACGCTTACCATAGGTTATTGAAGATTTCACGCGGATTTCTATCTTTTTTTGAAAATATTTTAGCTCAAGGTCATCAGGGATCTAATATTTAAAAAAAATTCAAATCTGTCCAGAAGTTTCGGAGCATATTCAATCCAAACAAACAATCAATTTAATGCTCTTTAATAATGAAAGTCGATGGACACTTGGATGCAAAAAACACAAGATAGAGGAGATTTGCTGGCAAGTCTAAAAGAGGCCTTATACCCAGCAGTGGGAACATAAATGCCTGATGATGATGATGATAAATCAAACTGCAATTCCTATTCAAAATGTTCGGAGATTGTCTAAAGTCTCCGCAATTTATTTAAATTCATACAGCGTTGATTATTATTACAAGTTATAAATGTATGCAAATTAACTGCATTTCATCGTGGCTTATATAATTTACATACGGGCTTCGTTCTGTGATTATTTATTAATTAAATATGGAATACAATATGGAACGCAAATTATCAGGATAAGCTCTGCGCTGTTTCATTGCTCCAATTAGTTTGCGAAATCCGTATTATATTTCGCCCCGAATGACGCATATTATTCATAGCCCAACCTACTACCACTAACAGGGGTATATCCCGAAAAGTAAGCGAAACGCAAACATGCTACTGCTAACTAACCAATGCCTATCGTCCTCTAGAGAGATAATAATTTAAAATCACTTTTTTTTCGCAATTGTCCGCTAAATTAAAACTCTTATTCGGAATAAACTACCGTATTTAGGACACGTTGTGACGTCATACGGGGCAAGGAATCTCGTATGTCAGAGAGAATAAGGCCCCTGTTAAATTTGAAGTCAATTTATTTTAATATAAACCTAAAAACTAGAATATTTTTTCGGATCCATGAAAATAGCAAGTCTAGTAATGCAAAAAATAGTGTAGACGGGATTCCCATCATTTGCTACGAGACACGCACAGTGACGTAGTTCGATAGGGTAACCCTGTTAAGTTTGAAGTTAGTTTATTTAAGTAAATTTTACCTGAAAACTAGAGAGAAAACTTTAAATGAAAATACCAAAACCTTGAACGGCTAGAATGCAAGAAATAGTGTAGATGGGATTCGGATAATTTGCTACGAGATTAGTATTATAGCGAATTCTCGTGTTAATTTACTTATTTTACTAAATTTTATCTGAAAGCTGGAATAATATCCCTTAAATGAAAATAGTCATGATATTTTCATCATTCATATTATCATGCCTTGAACGGGCTAGGATGCAAAAAATGTTGTAGATGGGATTCTGATCATTTGCTACGAGATTAGCGAATTCTCGTGTTCATTTATCTATTGCAGAGGAATGCTTTAGTGCCAGTTCGCAAAACGCTCCGACACAATACAAATGACTCCAGCCTCCCAAGGTCAAGGGTTCGGGTTGAACAATGCGGGAGATTTGTAGACGGTATTTTCCATTTGTATAGTGTGGATCCCCAATGGGACATCAATTATTGCGTAACGGTTTATTATGCTCGGAGTGGAAACGCTTGCAATGATAAGAGCAGATATATTTGTAAATGGAATTATGAATGTAATGATTGATATTGTAAGTTAGATGCGACACTCAAACGAAAAGTAAAAAAATGTTAAGCGGGGTGGAAACGCTTGCAATTAAATCAGAGGCAGATTTTTCATCATCATAACATTCATATTAAAATTATGAATGTTATGATTGTAAATATTGTAAGTTAGATGCGACAATCAAACGAAAAGTAAAAAAAATAAGTAAATGTTTGAATTATTGGTATTTTCGTATTTTGCCAGTTACTAGTTTTACCTCAACAATTTGGTGTAGAGGTGCAGTCAGTGTGCATGCATTGTAAAGTAAAATGGTTTTATTTTTCGTTACAACCAAAATAACGAAGCCTAAAATAGAGTAAAGGCTTATCGGTGACGAAATAAGGAACAATGCCTGAATCTGTCAATGATTTATCTTTTGAACAAAACCACCTTTAGTAGGTATTAGCGTGAAATAAATAATATAGGTTTCATCCATTTTCATAATTTCGTCCATTTTCACCCACTTTAAGTATTTTTAATCTAATCTCAGTTATCCATTTCTATCAACATTATCAATCACTATAGCACGCGTATCGTATAAAAGCTTACCAAGAGATGTCAGCGACCCGTACCTCCAATAGTAATCTGGAAAGTTCTCGCCTCGTAAAGCCCTATCATTCAGCCTCAGAAGTGCTCCGGCCATAAAAACAAGGGATAAAATCGACAGCTGTTCAAACGCTTGTTGCTAATCCCACGTTTGGTCGATTCGTAACGAGTGACATTCCAAACTTTTTCTTTCCTAGTCGAGAATCGAATAAACTTTCGTAGGCTTTATAGGAAAGTCTGGTGTTATCAACTAGACTTGCCACTGCTAGCAATTGTCAATATAGGAGCTGTTTATACAGATAGGTAAATCAAAATCAAGTACTTAATTTCATTCAGTTAGACCTTACAGGACTATTGGACACGTCACGAAGTACAAATTTTAAATATTACTGGGAAATAAAGGGATCACTTTGATTCTTTGTTCACTTCAATCTTTTTAAGGTAAAGTAAAGAACGAAACATATATGTACTAGATAAATGGATGCGGATAATAAAGGTTAAAAGAGGTTTCTTTTTCACTTCTTCCAGTAGTGAACAAAAAATTTAAGTGAAAAGAAAATCAATAACACTACATGTTTTATAATAATTTATTGTATGGAGTTTGACTTGTCGAAGTTTTTATTTTGTAAGCAGAAATAAAGATGTTGAAATGTTATGGCTATTTACAACCTTTTTGAAGATAATTTATTTACATTTTCTAACTGAAACGGTACTCACTGAAGACAAAAGAGGCTTTGTCTCACTTCTAAAATCACTTGACAAAGATTATTACAAAGACTGAAGTGACAGATACTTCCTAACCATGAATGGATGGATTCCCAAGTAGAGTTCAAGGCTAGGGCCATTACCAAACCTCAGAGTTTTGAATAGCTGAAATTTTACTGCCATATTAATTCGCTAAACCACTCCGAGAGCGGAAAATTTCGATTTTAAAAATTCAAATTATTGAAACTTAGGTTTTAAAATTCTTCGGTGATAAAAATATCACCATACAGAATTATGCATTTAGTTTCAAGTTTTATCAAGGGCTGAATTTTATTTTATGGCACAATTACCAATTCTTTACAATACAATAAAATTTGCAAAGAGCGTAAACTAGCTTCCTATTTTACCGTGCGTCCCTTAAATTAGAAGTATGATGAAATTTTTACGTATTTTTATGAAAACGTCACATGAAATTTTTCACACCTTGTGTTATACCTAAACGCCTGCAAATATCAGATATCGTTGTGAAAATAGTTATAATAAATAACGCACGTTTAAATATAATGTGGCATGGTAGAAATAAAGTGCTAATTCAATTTGTAGTTATTATTAGAATGGCGAGATATTCTCTGCCAATATTTGAGTGATCATTTAGATCGGGTAAAGTGGGGGCGCGGTCCACATAGTCGAACAATAAATGCTCGTGAATTTTTCTTAGTGCATATTCGCGGACTCATTCACTCGTAAAGAAAGCAATGAGGCAGAAAAAAAAGTGAAAAATAACAGGTTGTGTGCTTTTTAACCTAGATTATAACTTTCTGGTTGTGGCCCGATTTAGCGTAACCTACCCGAGCGTGACACTTAAGCTTTGATAAACTGCGCCTAGAGTCGTTTCCTCTTCAAAAATATTCATAACCCTAACCATTTCTTATATAGCATCGCCTTAAGCATCACTTGTCCGGATTCATTGAACGGAAATGGAGAGTGAGGGAAGCACTACGCCCTCACCTCACGCAGCTGGGGTTGATTGAATTTGAGTGGCTTTTAAGGGATTCTGAGAGATATGTAGTTCCCGATGGTTGCATAATGTCCTGTGACGTCAAATTTATGTGGGATTACATCAATTTTTAAATAGATTTGATAGAAGAGTTTGCTTGGTGACCTTTATTTTTGATAACATTAATGAAATGCGTCTTAATTCCTAATAAATAAACGGTTATTTCTTTTGTTCTTGATTTTTGCTAGATAATGATGTTGCGTCAGTTATTCTTGTCGTGTACTGAAACTATATCAATGTTAGAAGTTTACGGGGCAAAGTTTTTCTAGAATGTGCGGGTGACCTACACACATGTGAATGTCATCATTCCGAAGACCTGAATAGTAATATTTTATTAGGAGATTCTATGGACAGGTAAGCTATTTAAATGGTGTGAACAGCCTCGTCTAATGTCGGTGCACCAGTTGGCTGCTGCTGTTAAAAACAGATCAATCCTAGTGACAAATCCGCGATTTAGAAAAGATTTATTACATTTCCAATTGGCTTTCTTGCGCCTGATATTTTGAAGGAATACCGTAACTTGTCAGACGAGTTAGGAAAACAAATGCGCTGGTTAATGTTTTGTTAATGTTTCTTTGTATGGCAATGTTGGTCGCTGTGGCAAATTAAAACTTATGTGATCATATGTTTTCTAATTCCTTTTCTAATTCTAAGTAGGAAACTAAGATCATACGTTTTGATTTTGTGCAACAATTAAACACGTCCAATAATTTATTTATTTATTTAGGAATAACAAACGACTACACTACATTATTATTACATACGTATTAATAATGTTATACTTGCTTGCTTATAAATAATATTAAAGTTTAAAGATTCTTAATGTAAACCACTGCGCTATCCACATATTTAGGTTAATACATAAAAAAAGGTACATGCAACTAGAACTAATCATGAGCATCACTAGTCTTCAAGTGCTTTATAATAAAAGAAGCCTTTGTCCACAGATGTCTAGTCTCAAAGCTGTTCGACGTGTGCTCGAAGTCAACCCCTGAGCAGATGGAACAGCTCGAAGAGATCCGGATACCCTGGGGCAGCGGGATCGTCGGGTACGTGGCGGAGAGCGGCGAGCCTGTTAACATACCAGATGCTTATAAGGTAAGGTTATCATTAATCTTTTTAATGGTCCGGTGACGGATGCATTTAATAATACCGTAATACCAAAATTATTTGTAATTTGAGCATATTTTCACACTGTACTGCTATTATTAGTATTAGAGTAGTATTTATCCAGGTTCCTACCATAAGCTTTTTTGAAAATAATGGTATATTTACACAAATCATAAGAAAACGTGTTTTCTTTGAAAATATCCGATTTGGTATAATTTAATTGCAGTGAAGCGTTTTGAAATCTTTTTAAAGTAGGTACATGGTGAAAATATGCTCAAATTATTTTGGTATTTGTTTCGTTTGTATGGGAAATTCACCCGTCACCGGAGCCTTAAATCCTGTGATTAATAAGTGCACGAGTCGTGTACCGACTGCACTGCATTCGGATACTGTCAGTTTAGTGTGTCGTAATGCGACATTCCTGATTCTGAAGACGAATTGAGGGTAGTTGTTCTATATTCTTGGCTGTAACTCCCAGAACATCCCGTCGCCGATAAAATAATAGGAAATTTAATAGTAAAATAAATAAACGAAATCTAAAAATTTCGATAATTTATTTATCATAACGTTTTGTAATTAAAAATATTCTTTCATGTCAAAAAACTGCAAATCACCGCCATATCACATGCTCATTTTAATTTTAATTAAATAAGATGACATAGTTTTAAATGCTCAGGCTCATAGTTTAAACAATATTATTTATAAACGAAATGCGTAACATTCTCAACGTCATCGTTTTACGCGTTTTATGACAAAGTCATCATCGAATCTGAGATCATCGTCTAACGCTGACTGTATAATGTTTTATACTTGAAAAATTTATTGAAACGAATAATCAAAAAAATCTTAAAATCGGGTAATAACTGGTGTTATTTTATCGGTAGGCTATACCTTGTTCAAAAAGGAACTTATACTTATACTATACAAGATCTCCGAAATTACCGTTTATGTTAAAGCATAGATAAATTTACGGATAACAAACTTGTTCGGAAATTGAAAACTTTTACCGGATATATAAATAATACCAAGGATCTTATCTAGGAATCTAGATGCTTATCGAACTTTCTCTAGGATTTGCATGTATTAGAGCTAATTTTGCATATGGCTACTATCTATATCTATTTCATTAGATAAAAATATCAATAAATATACCAATAAAGACGAGATTTATTAGAACTTAATAAGGTTTATCTTTGGCGATCAATAGATCTAATCGTTTAGTGAAAGTCATAATGCGTTTTTGAGATAATTTTATCTTGATTTTTAAGTGTATGTTAGGACAATTTTGATTTTTTTAGTTTGCGTTAGGTGATAGGAGAGAAGCTTTATTTATAAGGCCTGTTATTTCCTACTTTGAAACCTAGTTTTCATCATAAAAGCTTATTAAAAATAAAAAACATCCACTGCGAATGTGAAGAACGGTAACGCAAAATGTTGCGTTAGACACAAAGATGACGTTTGGATAGAAACTTATTGACAACTTACTTAATTGAAAAAGGTTAAAAACCCTTGTCGTAAAATTAAAACGCAGTCAAAATTGGTAAAAACCTTTTCCCTTCTTATCGTAGAATTAAATCGCCGTCAAAATTAGAACAAAAATTAAAAGTAGTATGTAGATATTCGTTTTCATTTTAGAGCTTCACAAACATTGCTGTCCAAACATTTGTCGTAGCACGGGACGTTGTAAAAATGTTTTTTTTTTGTTTTTTGCGCAGTGTGGACATTTTTTACATAGGTCGGATTGGCGTCATGTTTTATGATTCGTTTTGATAGAGACATGATTGTTATATTTTTTAATTTATGACTACACACAGCAGAAGTAAGAGGGACATCCAGATAGCGCAATGGTTTTACCATTGTTTAAAGATTTACGTACGCGTTTGTACGTAGTATTTTCAGATCTTCCGGAAAATATATCGAATTATACGATTTTCTGAATGTACTTTTGTTGTTTATTTGGATATAACTCTATAATGTTATAATAAAGGCAACTTTTTTTCTCTAAAACATCTCGTATTTGAAACTACCAGCGGCGTCGGGGACACCCTGCCACGGCGGGCGGGGAGCTCAACGGATGAAATGTTGATGTGGTCCCAACACAAACTACATAGATTTGTTGTCAACCCGCCAGATTATTGATGCTCATAGACAGTGCCAAAAACACAGGCGTCACCTGAGACGTCAGAAAATGACCGAAAATCCCGGTATACATTTACCTTTACATTTACTAGGAGCGGATGCTTCTTTGTTCTATTTCAGTTCCCGAAAAAAGCCAATTGAACGGTTAGTTTATTCAGAACGCGTCCCTATAGGATGCTGTGCCTCATACCGAGTTACGTTTATGGCTAGCACTCGTCGTAAAGATTCGCAGCATGTTCTCAGAATCGTTATATCTTGTCTCGCCTTTTTTCTGATGTAGTTTTTGGTCTGGGTTGTAAAATGGTTGATATTTATCTATTGACACAGATTTTAGGCTGTGATTTTAGTATGGTAGATAGTAAAACGTTACAAAGCTGTATAGTTTTTCTGTAGGATGTTCTTTCAGGAGATATTTTTTATATATAATTTTATATATAATTATATATAATTATATATAAAATATATATATAATATTTTATATATAATTATATATAATAAAAATTTATAAACAAAATTTATATTCAAGTTTATAAACATTAATTGTATCGTTGGAAGCAAATATTACAGGCTTAGGATATTTATCTATTCAAATTATAAAGGATATTTTAGATTTTAAAAGTAGGTAGTACCCACGTAGCTGTATAGCTTTTCTGTGATTGCGAGAAACTCTGTTATTCAACTGGATAAAAACTATTTCCATTGTTGGAAAAAAATATTACAGGCAAAGGCAATATCGAGTTCCAACTGTATTTTTGAGCGTAATAATTTTTGGTAGACTTTTACTCTGAATTCAATTCGTACACACACAACTACACTATTCGGGTTTTAGATTCATACATGATACGTATTTTCGTCCACTTGGCATACGTAGCAGAACTGCGTTTACAGTGTAGGGATCACTATTCCTAGAAACAGTTCTATTTACAATATGATACCAATGTTCGCTCCAATTGTCGACTCGGTATTCCCAATCCTTGGAAGATCTGCAAACCTATGTCACCCGTCATTCAGGTCGGGGGGTTTTTTGAATCCGTCCGACCCACATCTAATTCGTATTGCTAAGCCACAAGAGCCTACATTCCATCTACGCGGAGATTTAAGGCTTTGCACAGATTATTTTGTAGTTTTTGTGCTGTCTCACAGTTAGTCACTTCAACAGTTTTATTGGATGTTGTAGTCTATGGTCTCAGTGTATAACTGTCAGCTGTCACTTTCAAAGATGAGCTGTCACTATCTCCCTGGCTTCAATCATATCGTGTAATGGAAGGATGGTCACTGATCAATGCCTTTTAATGGAATATCCGAACCTTTGCCAACGACATCACAAAACATAGGTTAGTTTTGTTTCCACTTATCCAGTGAGTGAATATTTGATTGTGCCCGTTGTTTTGCATTAATCGGCAATTTGCAAACAAAGCCAAATTATATTTATTGTTCTGTGTGCATTCACCCATTACGTATAGAATGTACATATGTTCTAATAAAACTAACTAATGAACTGTTCAAATGTTTGAACAGATAAGTGAAATTATTACAATATTAATCGTGTGTTTGCTTTTAGTGTTTATTAATTAATATTTTGAATCTGCAAGGATGCTTGTTTACCTATTCTGCTGTTTAGTTTATCTTTCAAATGGTTAAGCCTACTGAAGTAATTATTTGTTCAGTAACGTTTTGCATAGCAATTTTTCTATAAAATGTAAAGCCAAAAACAAAGCCTCCCCGCTTTTGTGCTGAGTAATTCTGGAAATGTCCTTTTCTTTCGTTGTGTTGTGATTGCATCATACTCATCGATGAATATCTTCCCCCTAGCACGGGGATTATTGGCCCAGTGTAGAATAGACAATAATGGCTTATTTCCAGAGGTCCACAACTCCATTTGACATCAAAGTCTCGTAATTGTTGTAGTTGAGTTTTGAATTTCCCAATATTTCGGTACATTTTCTTGCGCCATGATCGCAAACAGATTCAGATTTCAATAACTCTATTTCTTTAGGGTTACAGAATAGGCACTTAGACAGTGAGAGGCTGATTGAAGTACTACGTCGATCAATAGAAACTTAATAAGCCTTTTAGCTTATATCTGGCCTACATACTGGGAAGATTTTTGTATAGATTTTTAGTAGATACTAAAATATTTGAACACCTAAACTGCGTCGCTCGTGCTTTCTTTGCAGCTGTCTTTAACCATTATATTTGTGATATGGGTCGTGACCAGGCAAGCGTGAGGCTGAGGAGCGAAAAGTGTCGCCAATATTGAAAGGCCTTTGACGCAACATTTCACGATTGATTTCACTTTTTTAACAGTTTTTATAGAGCAAATATTGTAAGTTTAAGGATGCTAGGAATTTTTTCATATAGAAAGGTGAAATCATTTAAGGGTAAAAAGCCGAAGGTTATGAATGATTGCCAACGTAATTTTGATTGCTAACGTAAATCTATAGGCCTCTACAAAGTATAGGGTTTTTCGTCGGAAACTGCACCATTTGAGAAGAGATGTACCAAAAACAACAACAAAAAGAAACCGCG
Source organism: Eupithecia pulchellata (assembly GCA_963931895.1). Lineage (NCBI taxonomy): Eukaryota > Metazoa > Arthropoda > Insecta > Lepidoptera > Geometridae > Eupithecia > Eupithecia pulchellata. The sequence continues at coordinate 4,533,224 of OZ007540.1, forward strand.
GACTCGTCATCCCTGAAGCTATATGCCTAATACTATCCAGAAACACCGTAGACATTACAGAAAAACAATGGTTTAATCTCTAGAGCACAATACATTTTTTATAACCTCATTTATTCCTAATACGAACTTCTGGAAGAGAACTCGTTAGTTAAGCTCGTCTCTGACATTTTCTCTTCAGTTTTAAGTTTACAATGTAATTTTTCGTGCAATAATGTATTCAGAAATAAAGTAAGGCTTAAACAATGCGCATCTTTCAATTTCTCACAATATTCATCGTCATTGTTAAATTCAAATTCAGTCTACATGTAAGATCTTGTTACTTTAGTTATCCTAGAAAATAAAGTGCAAAGCTCTACATAAATCCGATCCGGTAGAAGTTCCGGTGGTGGAGGGTAGAATTTTAAACAGGCTATTTGATTTGTTTTACATACTGAGTTGTTAGTATGGGTTTGTTTAATTCCAAAACGAAAAAAGTTTACGTTTGCTAGCCTGGTAAAATTGTTAAAGTTGTACTGTTAAATACATACATATAATCACTCAAAAACTATAATCGAAATGGCAGTTTGGTAATAAATAGTCGCAAAGGCCACGATTTACAGAAGTTCGTATGAAACTGTTGGATCGCTCTCACTTCCACTCCATCCGGTAGGGGCTTGGTTGCTGATTGAAGAGTAGCCAAACTTCCTACTCTTAAATCAGCAACCATACATTCTGCGCCTTGCAAAGGCAAGGCGCGGAATCTATGACAGAAATTTATAGTTTTTTTAAACTAAACTTATACTAGGGAGAATGGAGTCCATTGTAAAATACTTTCTATGTACGATGTTACGTCGTGAATCTAATGTTGCTAAATATTTACACTCTTAATTTTTTTTACAACTTGATAGAAGACGCGTTACACCTATAGATCGTATTTTAATGCATGCCATAGCATGCATTAAAATACGATAATATATAAATATATAAATTTATTCGCTCTGAAAAGAACTGAGAACATTTATGAATGTTCTCAGTTCTTTTCAGAGCGAATAAAGCAATATTATACATACATATATATGTATACTTATATACATTCGATTAATGAAAAATGTCTCTGATTTTCCCCGCAGCGAATGGAAAATGCAAATCGTGAAAATAAAAGATAAGCGTATATAGCGTCAGGTGATAAAAATGGGGCATGTTAAGGGGAATATATTGAGGAAAAAACCATGTTATTCACATTTTTATCAACACAAGTAGCTGCTTATTTTGCTTCATTGCGTTTACCGCGACTACAGAGGTTTTCTCAACGAATGGTTTCGTTTGTAAGTACAGGGAACATTCGAACCACATTTGTTCTGATATGGCCTAGTACAGTGCATAATAGGCGTTAAAATGCGACTTTTGGTGACGAGTGCTTTAAGCTCTAAGAGTATTTCACGTGCAGACAAAGAAAAATCGACTTAAGATTGATTGAATTTTAGGCTACAATTCGTTACTGTGTCAAGTGTGTCCAACTCATGCTGAGCTAGAACTATTTTTTGTAAACGATTACACGAGTGTTGTTTCTATTTCTCTGGATTTTTTTTATCCTCAGTAGAATATAATATATTTAGAATAGAAATTAAGTGGCGTTACTTTTCCCTGAAACTAACTTTCACACTTCCTAAAAAATATCAAAAAGCACAACTTAAATAAATCCTTATTTAAGTTGTGCTTTTCACACTATATTACTGGTCGAACTTGAAGATTTATCTCCGCTAGCAAACGTTCCACGCAATAATTCTCCGGCTATCTGTCCTTAATACAAATTCAAATAGAGGAATTCGATTCGAGATGTCGGGTGAGCGATGAATAGAAATCAGCTGCGGCCGCAAAATCGAAAGAACCACGTTGATATTATTAACATATTTAAAGACGTTTATTTTACAGATAGGACCTACTCTTGGAATGAGAATTTATGTATCTTTTCTCGAATTTATGTATTTTTTCTCTAAGAGTTAAAAAAGCTAGTATCTATCAATTACGAGGTCTATTTTTTTATAATTTTTATAAAGTAAAAGTGATGGGAAGAAATGACACCAGCGCAGTCTAAAAGTAAGTCTGTTGGGAAATAAATTACCAGTACTTGACAGAATTGGTAAGACTACTCGGTAAAACTACTGGGAATAGGTCGAAATACATTATGTGATTGATGATTTGTATGGGAATTATATATTTTTTTGTAGTTAGGCTTCTTATGGCTTGTTACCACAAAGGCGAAAAAAATATTTTTATATTTTTACAAAACTTGTGCAATTATATACCACTCATATTATTACATTACCATTTTTGTAATGTTCTTTGGTAAGCGGATTATGGGTTTATTCATAAAGCCTCATTTAACTAAGCGCTTACCTACGGCCTATGGCCTGTCTAAAAGTGGTCTAATAAAGTCTGTTGATGATGATAATTTAGAAATCATCTATTAAAACTTAAAAATTTCTCATTTATGAGAGTAAAACATTTTACTTTAAATAATGGGTTCTTGATTACGAGTTATCCAATCGCTATAATATTTTGGATGATTTATGACTCTATTTAATTTGGAAATTTACTTTCTAATCTTAAGAGCTCATCATTTTCTTCAAGGATGATTATTAATACAAACTTTCACACTTATAAATCAAACCAATTTGTATTAATTGTCCAACATATTCGTTTCGACAAGATTGGCTGTAAAACTAGGGTTTACATTAATATTATGTCTTAAATTTTCGGTGTTGTAGGATACGCCGAATATATAAATTAATATTGCAATTGTAACAAATTATGGCTAAAAATGTTTTATACGGGTGACGATCTATCCATAGCTATGCGATACCATGCCATAAAGAAAAAATATAAAAAGTAAAGTACATCTTTTCGTAAATAGATACAAATCAAAAAATTTGTAGAGCTGGTCTTATAGCTCCCTGAAATGATAACTACTGGGGAAGAATGGTTTTTGAACGACAACCACGATGCAACCCGAAACGCAGTGTCGTACGAGGGAGACCATTCACTCTGGTGGACCGAACCTATAAACACTGGGGAGGAAAGGTTCTCAAGTGGAGACCACGATGCAACCCGAAACGGAGTATTGTTCGTGGGAGACCGTCAACTCCTCGACCAAACTTAGGTAGGTACTGACGTCTCACGTCACACACGTTATATTTAAAATTAGAATTGGGTCCTAAAAGTACTACCTTCATAATGCTACAAATTATTGCCAGATTTCGTAGCAAATTAGCGCTGTCTACTACTAAGCAAATTAGTCACACGTCGAGGTCCGATTTTGAAACGAATTGTGTACCTAATAAAATGTTGTAAGTCCTAAGTACTGGTTATTGTTGTGGTATGGCAACATTGTTTCTTAGTATATGAAAAGAGTAGTAAGGCTTATAGGTATTCCCTTCGTACCGCAATTTCAAAATTCGAACGAACGGTTCAATCGCCCGGATTACGGTGCCGTGACAATTATCTGTCATTTATGTCAGTTCGAAATACGGTGCCATGTTTAGTGTGATGAATTTTACGTGGAACGTAGCGTTCACCTATGTACATAACGTGTAACCGTGTGGGTCTAGACACCATGAATCAGGAGATTGCGGATCCTATTCCCGCCTTGGGACAAATGATTCTAAGATCAGCAGATATTTGTACCGGGTGCCTGGCGGTTACTATGTATATTAAAAAAAAAAAACTATCAGATTTCAATATCTTTATAACTTAATTTTATTTCGATTCATTTTATATGTTGTACTTATTATATATATCAGTCATCTAGTACCCATAACAAAGATCTGCTTAGCTTGGGGCTAGATTATGGTGTGTAGACTGTCCACTAACATTTATTTATTTCCTATTAAACCATTTTCTTCTATGCATATTTTTATTGTGTTTTGCTATGAGTCGGCCTTGTTATTCGGTTTCGGTCTAAAGAGCAGGCGTCTAGCCAACCCTAGGACTTCGTTCCCGATGTGATTTTGTATTAAAGCAAGCAATGTACTGTGTTTGATATATTGCTGTTTTACTATAAAATGCTTGTGATAAGTAAATAGAGCAGATATTTTATAGGCAATTGTACACAGTAAAGATTTAGTTTATTACTTAGGGTTATAAAAGAGATTTCTAGTTTTTGGCATAGCTTCTGGCACTGGTAATAAAACGAGTGTTATAAATATTTTCTGAGTCTGATGTCTAATACCCAAAATGGTGAACGTTATTACTGATAGTTCTAATTTTTTATTTAATTTCTGCCTGCGGCTTTAAGAAGGGTAGCCTATTATTGTATTATGTATAACTAGCGGTCCGCCCCGGCTGCGCACGGTTATTATGTATTTTTTTTAATAATATCACACTTTTTTATGCACAAATAATACCTTACATTATTGAAGTTTTTTTTTCGGATCCCTAACTTTTTTGAAATTATTTATAGCTTATTTTAAGATATTATGTAGGATTCTAAAGGTGAAAGAATTTTTCAAAGGGTGCAGTAGTTTCGAACTGTACAATCAAATATTCCCCCTTTATAATGATAGTCTATAATATTTTATCAAATCAGGTCTATAACCGCAAAATTTCAGTCCGACCAAATTAATAATGTCTGGGAAACAAAATAGTAAAAAAACGTTTGCTAAAAAAATACAAAACAATAAGTGTTTACTTTTGGAAATAAGACACCACTTAATATAATATAAACTTAAATACGAACATATTCCATTATACAACAGTATAATGGGATATTCTGTCAATACCATAGAGCTCTACAATCTACAATGCCCAGTGGCGTGTATAAAACCACTGAAATTTCATTACAGTCGCTGTTGTAAACGTTTACGTCGAGATTTCGCACTTGAGAGCGCAACGTTTCCGCCCTGAATATTGTTCTACCTTCTATTTTATTTAGAAAACAACAGCTTATAAGCTGGTTTCAGCTGCCTTCCACTCGACTTTAAAAGGAAATTTTCCTGAACGCTAATATTTATTTGACCTCAAGGCTAAGCTTTTCGGTCGCATTTCTTTGGGTGTTTTCTGATAAGCTTTAATGATTTTTGATCTTTCAAATCATGAAATAGTAGATTGTTTTAATGGGGATTACAACCACCCCATTGTATACAAGGTTGTTATACTCTCGAGTGTAGAGGGAAGGCGAAAAGATCGAGGTATAATGGTTTTTCCTAAGCGCTTCGATTGCGAACAAAATAAAATAATCGAAACTATCTACGTCACAAGTCTTTTATAGTTTCAAGTGATTTCGACCGCAACTGATTCGTATTTAGTATTTTTACCCGTCTTCTCTATTTGCATATTTATGTTCTAATTTTCGCTTGATCTCTTAATTTAAATAAGCCATATTCATTTCCTTTTTAATATACAAAGAGAGACTTCGCGCTGTTATTTTAATGTCTGTGTTAAGCAACGCATAGCATGTATTCTACAGTGGAGGTAGATCATCTTTAAAAACATAAAAACTTTCAGTTCTATTTTCGAAATAATTTCAAATAAAATGACTAGTATTCTTTGTTGATGTAACAAAAAGTCGAGTCTTCGTGTAAGAGGATGGATGTTTTGTAGAAGCTGATGATTTCAGTCAAAAATTTCAAAGAAAAATAATTTTTAGCCCACGGGCATCAATTCAATGTTTACGCCCGCTAACCTAAGCTACAATGTCGAAAATGTAAATTATATAATATAATACTTAAAAATTAATTATTTTGATGGAAAACATAGCTGTTGTTATTTTTGGAGTCTTAATAAATTTTCGCCAAAGACCTTGAGACCTGCTCATCAAAAATATTGTTCACTGAATAATTGATTTCGCGCAAGAAATTACTTAACAAAGGGCTCGGGGAAATTCCGTAATATTATCACTAGAAACATTTCCATTCTGTCAAGTTCAAGGTTCCTTCAAGGTTACCCATTCATTTATGTATCAGGCCAGGATGAGTATCGTATATGTGTTACATATACTATACGATGGCTCATCCTGGCCCGACTCCAAAAGCATGAATGACCTTGTATGATGCGTGCACTTGTACTTATAAACTATACGGCTCAGCTTTGTATTTATGAAAACGATTTACATGCAAATACGTATGTGAGATCGCATTAACTAGATAGTGCAGAAAATGCTACACAGTGGTAAGAGAACAGCTTGGTTATTGTAAGTGTTTCGTTATTATAGTGCGTAAGCAGTCGCACTCGGGATAATCACTAAGGTGTTCAGCGCATTCCGTAATGTGGGAACGTCGCGGGTTCAAGTCCCACTGAAATCAATTTTATTTGAGAAATTAATTTCGTAGCTTGCTTACTACATGCATTTTTTTTTTATTTTCTATGTACTCGCATTATCTAGTAGACATTACACAAGCTCTGCTTTACTTGCGGCTAAATATTGCTGTGTGGAGTGTCCAGTATTGTTTCTAATTATTCAGAGGTGTATAACATTGAATAGCACTTATATAGCCGTATAACATTAACTTCCACCCATTCCATTTAAATTTATTCTTCCTATACCTTCAACCCTTCTACATTTTGGCTGTTTTCACGTCTAAACAAAATTAAACCGATTCCGGCCGGACTTGAATGTTAATTTTATTATGGGTTATAAAGAGTGACGGTATTTGTTATTATATATGCCTAAACACACCTGCCGAATAGGAGGTTGATTGTTATAGGTAATAAATAAACAATCTAATCAGACCAAATCTTTTACTCATAGAATGTCCCAATTTATACTGTTTTCGAATTTACAATAAATAACTAATACAATTCTAAATAAATAATACATAAAATTCACTAACAAATAATAATAATTATACAATAATTTATAACAAAAATAAATAAAAAATATTATAAAAGATGTCAATGTTATATCTACAATTTATGAGTCAAAGCTTTGACTCGGGACAATTCACGCACCATCATCTACTCCCAAACTTTTTATGGGTCCTTTTTATGTGTCCTTTTTGTGTGGCTTTTGTTATGATTACTAGAATGTAGTTCAGCAATACGCTTATGCTTCAAGATGTGGCAGTTTATTTAGTTAAAGTTGGAAACGACATACGGTGTGGACCAGCTATATTTATCTGTGCTCTGTGTCTTAAGACCTAGAATAGTATTGTTATAACAATTCCATTGTTCCACGATGTGCCAGTTTATTTAGTAACGAATATGTTTTATGAAGTTTTGGTGGCTTGTTAACTGACACGGCAAACGTACGGAGTGTGTTGGGTCTTGGATTGTATTGTAGGTTCGTAGGTAATTCGTGGATATGAGACGGTTTCTTAGAAATACAGATGTTTATATGTCTATGTTATATATATTGTTGAGTGTAACAGTCATATCTAGTACCCGTAACACAACCTCTGTTTAACTCAGGGCTATATGATGATGTGTGTCCTGGATTAGTTATTATTATATCCGTGACAGCGGCCTTTTTTAAGTCTGGTCAAATAATAATTACATAGAAAACGACCAGGGCTCCCCGAAAACATATCTGCAGCTCGTACGATCGTTTGTTCCGAGGCAGGAGTCGAATCCGCAACCTCCTGCGTCGCTGGCTTCGCCCACCATGCCATCGCGCCACAGTGGTTGTCGAGTGATGCAATTATCAACAATGCACGGCCCGAAGACTGTTTCTTAGTAACAAGTTTATTAAATTAGCTAGAGCGAGGAGTTGGAAATCTATACTGCGATACTATAAATAGGTACTGTTTGAAAAGCTCTTCTGAAGCTCTTCTTCTCTTCGTCAAAAGCTCTTCTGTCCCTCTAGCACAAGGATTGTTGTCTGGGTTACAATCGAGAAAAAATACGTCACATTGTCATCGAATGCGTAAATTATTTGAAATTCATTCCTTCAACTTCAGTAGTGTATGACAATACCAATATCGTCTTTTCTACCCTAAAGAACAATCCAGCTAAGGGGGGCTGGTGTACATCAACATAAAACATCAATGAATCTTCTAATAACAAAGTGCTTTATTTCCTTTAGACCTTACAGGACTCTGACACGTCACAAATAATAAATGACTTATAATACTGGGAAATAAAGTGATCACTTATTGAGGTAGGTCACAAAGAATTACAATAACAATACCTCCAAGTTCAAGAGGTCACAGGAAGACCTTTATGTTGTATCTACATCTACATTAGCATGATAATGTTTTCATATTCTAACGATGAAGGTTCAAGGAGAAGGTACCTATGGAAATTGTCGGGGTTATGGCTAGCAATACTTATCATTTGAAATACTTTTTTCAACGCACTCCAAAGTAATTGGGTAAAAGGTACCTAGAAGTAAATTATTAATTATCACGTTTCGTTCAGTTATAAATAAACTTTTCTATTTCTATTTTCAAATACATCAATATAAAATTTAATAAATAATGCTGGACGATTATTTCATAAATTATAAGTTTTTATACACACACTTACATGTTGGGCTACATTACTGAAATCTTTGTTCGGATCCATAACTTTTTGAAAATATTCTGTAGCATATATCATAAAGGATAATTGTAGGATCTAATATTGAAATAATTTTCCAAATCAGTTAGTTTCGGAGTCTTTTCAATCCAAACAAAGAAACAATCATCCATCTGAAGCAACTGAGCTCCCTATTCGTAAATTTAAACAATACATAAAACAAAATCTTATTAAGAAAGCATTTTACTCGATAGATGATTACGTTAACGATAATAATGCTTGGCCAGATGTCGCTCCATTCCACACCGACAATAGCATGTAAGAAATAGAAATTGAATGTTGTGCTTAGCTACATAATATGTATTTAAATAATTACTGACATGTATCTAAATCATTTTAAACTTAGATTTAGATAGGCAAAAACAAACATTGTATTAGACACATAAGTTACATATGAATGTACTAGTGGTTTCTTTTTCACTTCTTCCACTAGTGGACAAAAAATTGAAGTGAAGAGAAATCAATAACAACTTATTTCTTTGTAATAATAATTAACTGTATGAAATTTGACTTGTCTAAGTGCTTATTTTGTAAGCCTAAAGAAATAAAGTTATTGAATCTGAATCTGAATCAAATGTTTTTCTTTATAATATTAGTATTAGATTAATTAATTAGCCAAATGAAAAGGCAATCAACGTTGATACCTTTTGACGTAACTGTTTATTCCACCCGGTATTATTGCAATATTTCAAGTGTTTTGAAGTAAAGAAAAATATTATCATAAATGCATATTGTATCCTGTTCAGGGTATTAGTAAGCTTTAATCTGACAAAAAACAAAACCGAGGGCAATGTCTAGTGTCGTCAGAAATTTTAGTTATTTGTTTTGAACATTATTTCGTTCGGAGAAACTGTGACCGCACAGACATTATTGCTTGGGTTCCTCACGTACGGCTGTTCAACAGCGTTTACGTGTTTGGGATCTGCGTTAACGTTATGAAATGTTAGCTAGTATGTCCCTGCGGATTTGCTCGTGTTTTAATGCTCTTCGGTTTTTACGCTATAAATAATTATCAAAACATTATCTAATTTGATTATTATTGTAAATGTATTGATTTATTTAACGATTAATGAAATTGTTTTCGTATATCTTATTTGTATAAGAACTGCATGCTATAATAATTAGTCGACAAGCAAAAAATCTTTGAACGTTCGACAGAGTAGATTGTGTAAAACGTAAATAAATTTAAGATCTTCTGTGTACCATAATTTGCAATGAAGAAATGGTCTCAATGGTTACTATTTACGTATAAACAGTACATTGCTCTTGGCAAAGCCAATGACACGAGATGGCGGTCGAACGAAGAAATCACTTATCAATAAATCAAATATTATCAGTTTATACATAACATCGATCGTCAAAAACTTCGATTTTATATTGATCGCAAATTTGACACCAAAGTTCATATCAGCGAAAATAAGCTGGACAATCCACATAGCATCATCTAGCCCCAAGCTTAGCAGAGCTTGCGTTATGGATACTAGTTCGCAGAAGTCATAATAATAAATGAAAGTTCGAATTGTGTCTTCATTTTCGCTTCTAGGTTTGATTTTATTCTTTGCTCTGAAGTTAAACTTAAATACTAGAAGGTAAGCTAACCCGTATACTTTCTTGCAAAAAGAATAAAATTACCCCTCCGGGAAAGTTACCACAACGAATCGAATTTCTTGCGGTTTACAACTACTGATTTTCAAACTGTTTTATTTTCAACAATACCTACTCCATTGCGCTTGGAATATTTTATTATCTGGATGACATTATGCGGAAGAACTTTTGTCTTTGTGCCAAATATTCCATAAGTAGACGAGATTTTCTAAACTGAAAAGTTTGTATGATCTAAGTAGTGTTTAATTTTTGGGAAGGCGGTTTAGTTTGTCACTGGTTGGCAATATTTTGATGTATATAAACTGTTTCGGGTGTATATTTGCTAAGTTATATTATAAAGAGGAAAGATTTGATTGTTTAGATTGAATAAGCTCCGAAAGTAATGCACCCCGATTTGAATTATTAACATGTTTGTTAAATACACGTGCGAAGCTGGGGCGGACCGCTAGTTTTAAATATATTCTTATTTAATTAGCTACCATGAATACAAATTTTATATTTCAAAAAATCGTTTATCATTTTTATCATTATTTGTGATGAAATAAATTATTTTTATACAAAGCGTAACCAAATGTTTTAGACACATAATGCGTTACAGCGTTCTATTCTAATGTATAAATCTAATTTGTGGATGACTTTACAAGAATGATAGGTAAACGATCGTGACTCTACATTTATGTGAATTCTGCATTGAATCTTTATTGTGAAATTGAGTGTAAGTTTAGCAAATTCACTTCGATGTATCAGCAAAATTTCATGTTTACGGTCGTTTCGCTAGTTAAACTCGAATTTTCTTCCGAATGAATTCAGAGCTATCGTAGCTCCACGAAATTTGCTTTAAAATATCCGCATAAAGGAATATATTTTGCCTGAAAGTCGTACTGTTTCGGACATAAGCTTAATGGTAGATGGTTTACAGCTGATGAACTGACAAGCTCAAGTAGTAAATGGTGGCTATAACGTAGCTCCCAATTTGGCTGTCAGCCACCAGTACTAAAAGTAGGTGCAGAATATTGTCTATGTCCCTATACTATATCGGATGTTGGCTTTGGAATCACAAATTTCATTGTATTTAATACTTACTTTCAGAAATACTACTAAGTATTTCTGAAGTTGTATGCGGATTTTCTATTTTTGTTTAACTTTGACAGCATTGCTCTTGGTTGCATTGCAAGTACTCGGAAACAATGTTTTGTTTTCATCACATTCAGTTCACATTCCAGTTATACGGAAGATGAGTGTCATTATGAAATCTCAGAAGCTTTGCCGTACAGTTTCCAATGCTCAGCATATTGTTGAAGTAGCAATAACATAGAGTGCCTGTATGTGGAGGACAGTTGAGGTTTGCAGTTGACTTCGCTTCTAATTACTTGGGACCTCTGACGACTACTTCGTGTCTATAGCAATCAGTGGGGAATTGTTACTGACCTTTGATTTCCCTTGTTCGCAGGACGAGCGGTTCAACCACGACATCGATCAGCAGACGGGCTACAAGACCAGGTCGCTTCTCTGCATGCCCATAAAGGACATCAATGGCGAAGTCATAGGGGTTGCTCAGGTATGAAATAACGGATTCCTTTGTCCAATTTTAGATGTCAACGAAATTTAATTAACGCTGCTGCTTCGTTCCAAACAAGCCTGTTTTTCCAATAGTTCTTGCAGGGTCTCCCATCCAAAAAGTAAATTAAACAATGTTGACGTTGAGTTTGAATAACAGCTGTGGATCCGGAGAAATGGAAGCTTTGTGAAAAAATAATGAAATCAAAAAAGTTAGAGCAACCTTGCCGCATTAAAAATGCGTGGCGAGATTGAAATTGCTTTGTAAAATGTTGAGTTGGATTTTCATAACATTCTTTACTGGGCAATGTTTCCAAAATGTGTTAAATGTTGAATGATCAAACGCAAAATAAGTGATAAGTGTGATTTTAGATAGGAATAAGGTTGAATATCTTTCAAACCGCATCGATGCAATTTTTGTGATAAATAATATAATACTTTCTTTATAAATGTAGCTTGGCTACGAACCTAATGAATCCTTCAAGCTACGAAAGATTTTATACTAAAATATAAAGCTGTTTTCAGAAAACCAAAAAGAAAACCTAATTCAATTCTGTGCCAAAATGTAAAAAAGGTCAAAGTTCTGACTCAACATTTGTACAGCTTTGACATTTTCAGAATAAACACAAGTATTGACACAGCGTGTGTGATCCGCATTGTTTGAACATCGCTCGAGCGAGATTATACTAGTTTTGATCCAATTAAAACGGGCTCGAGTTCTCAAATAGTTTTGTCAACACTATTTGTGATGCCTTAACTATTTGCGAGTAACATAACAGAAATGATGTTAATGGTTTTAGGAATTTGGGGTTTAGTGAGCATTCTGGTGCTTTAGTAGCTTTAGAGACCTACTATACCTAGCTGTTAACTATAGCTAGTAAAACTATAAGTTTGTGCATGGTTATATAGTAGACTTAGCTTTGTAATTAATAGCTCATCGAAAGTGCTTTTCTAGTGCATTAAAGTAAACCAATTTGATGATAGTTATTTTTTTTTACTGTAATAGCTAGCACTGAAGTCATTTATAACGAGATATTTGTTTTGGAAAACTCAGAACTCCAATAAAATTCAAAAATTCGCAGTTTCACATCATACTGCCAAGCCAACCACTGAAATAAAACAACTTAGTAGCTAGATCATGCTGTTTGAATAGTCAAGCACTATTTAGTTCCAATAATTATGATACTTAACTCACGACGATAATTCCAGGTGATAAACAAACAGAACGACGGTCCGTTTACGTCGTACGACGAGAAAGTATTCTCCGCCTACCTCCAGTTCTGTGGCATTGGTCTGCGGAACGCGCAGCTGTACGAGAGATCGCAGCTGGAAGTCAAAAGGAACCAGGTGAGTGAACGACACAAGTGGTGAGAGTGAATGAGTGAGCATATGGATCTACAAAAATAGTGGTGAGAGGGAATGAGTGAGCATATGGAACTACATAAATACATGAGAGGAAAACATTTATTTTGGAAACCATTACTCAATGTCTTAGTTCTTATTATGTAAGCCCTTAGAAATAAAGTTATTGAATCTGAATCTGAATGAATCAGTGATTCAGAATATAAGATATTGGGATTTATCATTAAAAAACAATGTTATGTAGAAGCCTGGTTTTAGGTAAGTGGCAGTGACCGCCACTCACAGCACCCCCGCCCAGTTAAGCCCGATAAGCCATCGGTCCTGCGCCTGACCTCTCCTTGGCACCGTCAGTCTGCCGTACCATCGGATTATGATTATCAATTTTGGGAAAATACAGTATTGCCTCGTAGCTTCGCTCACTTGTGCACCATATTTATGAAAGAAATTGCTCTCAACGATCAGGCATTTTACTTGTACTGTCATTAATTTTATTACGATATAAGATTTTTTTATTTATTTGGGTAAATGTTTAGTTTACTAAAGTGGTCATTTACATTCATTCATTCATTCAATCATGCCCAGCTCACATGTTTCAATGATACATATTGATTTTAATACAATGTTTTTGTCCCTAGGTGCTCCTAGACCTGGCGAGGATGGTGTTTGAAGAGCAGAGTACAATAGAACACATGGTGCTGAGGATACTAACGCACACACAAAGTCTGATCCGTTGTCAGCGGGTGCAGGTATGATTTAACACAATACATTACAAATACACATACACAAACTTCACAGCTTGTCTGATCTTGATAGGCTACGAAAGGTTTTCTTTGTACAACTTTGCGGAGTAATCTCCGCGCTGGACATCGCATATTGGCTGATGGCTTTGTTCTGTAGCGCTGCTGTCCACACATCTGGTATCCCCTGGATATCTCTTAGTTGCTCTTAACTATTCCCTCGGAAAGAGTTAAGGTGGTGCAATTTCTAAGCCGGCAACAGCTATCAGAATTTACTAAAAATTTAATTGAAATTTGCAAAAAACAATTGGTTCAGAGAACAGGCTAAGCTCGCCTTTGTTCATATAATATTTAATAACTTTTATATAACTTTTGTGTCATAAAGAATATAAAACTTGCTGTATTCTATCGCGTGTTACTCGTCACTTTTATGTGGTACTGTCCATTAAAATTTAACGATAGCTTATAAATTTTACGTTAACTGAACATATTAATCAGAGCCTAACTCATGTGTCAAGTCAAAATTATCCGTCTAGTAGTTCTTATGCTACAATGTTGAGTACTATTTTACCATAGTATAGATAACACAGCGTCTCAGTGTCGCCAGTTGCTGTGTTTAATCGGCGCGTTCCTAATGATGATTAAAGTTGTACGCATCTAACGATGAGCAAAGAGTAACCGAGCTTTCGCCTCAGAATTTGAGCTTACGTCGGATAGATGTTACAGAAACAGTGTCACATGTGTATAAATAGTACCACACGATAATTTAGTTTTTTTAATAAGGTTGTATTTAAGAAATAAAACAAATAAATGATTTGATTTGAAATTTAATAATACCTAAACAAACGATTTCGGCGGGACTTGAACCCGCAACCTACCCTCAGTGATTTGATTACCCCGGGTGGCCACTGAATTTGAGACTCGTTATCCTCAACCAATTGCTCTGAAATTTGACATACATAATGTAAGTTCGTTGATAATGCAATATCCATCGAGCTCGTCTGATGATAAAGACAGAATGACAGGTGGTGACTTTGGGTTCGTTAGAATAGTCCTTATATAAACTTTGGACTAATTCTAGATGGGTCAGGGTCCTGATGATTTAGCTGGAGGAAAGCGATAGGAACTGTACTAAATGAAGTGACGAATATGAATTTTAAAATAATAGCTTTTTAATATTTTTTAGTAACATCTTCTTCGTATCGGGTAAGGATTTTGAAATATTTTGAAATCAATGAAAGGAAACAACAGCAACAGCTAACGTTACCTTTATAAATACCACTTGATCAAAACTTCCACACCTACGTAACACGTTGTTGAAAAAGCGTTATCTGCGAGTATCTTTCATTCCCGAATACAGCTGTATATAAGTACTTTTAGAGTTTGTCTAATTGACTTTTGCCATACCCAAGTAAGTTGCGCTGCTGTTTCACTTATACTGTGCTCGAGGATCGCAGGCGCCGGTCTTATCTTAGGCATCCATCGCGCGTTCATCGGAATGCTAATCATGATTTGTTACTGGCTCTTACTGGTTTTTGCACTGTATATACTAGCTCACTTTTTGCACTGTTTTTTCTATACTAATATCATAAAGAGATTTTTTTTTCACAATTAAAATCTTCTGATAACTGATAATAACATACACATATTTAAAAAGAATTAGGGATTCCTATGGAAAATTAAATTTTTCTTAAATACCCGTGCGAAGCCGGGGTTGACCGCTGGTCTTCAATGAAGAAGCTATTTAAAAGTGTGACGTCTTATGGTTGTGAAATTGTTATGCAGCTTTTTTGCTCTGTATTATTTCTTCAATGTGTATTATTCGTTGAATACCTTCAAGTAACGCATGATACGTCAATATTCCAGAGTTGAGTTTAAGAGAATCTATTAATCAGATACTACCTCTTATCCCAAAGTTCCGCTTGACTGATGACGTCAATCCATCAGTACCATGTCACAGTATAAGTAATAGTCGAATCCCTTATTATATTTCGATATTTGACGAATGGCCTGTATGAATTATTGGATCGTATCAGATTGTATTCGCGATATTACGGGAACGACAAGATGGTTTCATATTTCATGGGTCCCGAAGGGTTTTCGTTCGTTTATGGAAGAAAAATATTCATTTTCACCCATCATTTGTTCGGTAGTTGTAAAGAAGTTTATTCTCTTACAAATATGGTTCTTACACATACATTGGAATAAAATCAATCTAAGATTTATAATTTTCCAAATAAGCTCTGGTACCTAAAATTAAATTACGACTTTTTATTGTTTATCTACTTTTATTATGTCAGACAAATAAAAAGTTAGACGGAACTCAGTGAACAGCAAAGTGAGGCCGGTTTTCTACACATGTGTTGCGTGGGCCGATTTTGTTTTGATAAGTCAAATTAACCAAAAAATAACGTTAATGATATCTTGGGTACACTTCCAACTGGTATTGATATGGATCAGTTGAGCTACCTGTAGTTTGTTCGCAACAATCTGCAGTTAACTCAATTGCTTCAGTTGTAAATACTAGTTTTTATTTAGTTAGATAATTGTAATTTTCTTTGTTAATAAAGGCTTTTTGCCCTTAATTAAAAAAGAAAAAAAAACTTCATAACGATAGTGCAATGTTGATTTATCTGTGGTTACTGTGATATGTTCTTCCTTCGAACTTCCTTTCTACTTTGGATGACTTTTGACGACTGACGGCTATCCGTTTCTATTTAATATTTGGATCTCGATCAGAATATCTAAAAAAGTAATGTATTGATCAACAAAGTGAGGCAACGTCGAGCGCGGTCAGTACTTGGATGGGCCATTTAGGCTTTTGTTGTCTTACAAAAACCGATAATTTACACAAATTATCAAACATTCTAACAACTGATGGAAGACCAGCGATGACTGTAACGAGTCTATACTCGTAAAACTGTCCCTGAACATACAACCAGATAAGACAGAGTCAATTTTGCAAAACTCCATTAAAAGTAAATCATTATAAAAATTCGGCCAATACAACTTGGCTCCGGATCTTCCGTCTACGATCGGACCCCAAAAATAAATATTGTTCCCATTTCCTGTTACAAAGTGTTCCGGAAAAAATCGAACATTATAAGTTAACACACTTGCCATCTTCCCTCACAATGCGCAATCAATTTTTCATTTCCCAGCACAAATATGACATCCCAGAGAAACCTTATACCCACGGAGCATGAATTTTATTCATGTACGCGAGATAGTGGCTTTATTTTTACAGCGTATAGGTGCGTATAGTATGTTGATAGGGTCTTGTTCAAATAGGGTTGAACTACTGAACAATGTAAAGAAAAAAAGAGGAGCCTTTGTAAAAAGAAAGATAAATAAATTCCTATTTCCTCTTACAACTTGATATACTTGGTTTGAGTAAATGGGTAAACAGTACTTATTATTGTTAAAAGCGCACAATGGCTGATATTCAAAAACTAAATAAGGCAAGAAGAATTATTAAAAAGAGTTTTTCGAATTTCGCAAATTAGAACAAAAATTAGACGTCGACTCTCAAACGTTGTATTTTCAGTCTTCTGAATAGAAATACAAGTTCTATTTTGCTAAAATAAATAAACAATGTAATAAATGGTATTTACTGAAAATACTGTATATTACTTTAGTATACTACTAGGGGTTCTTGAGTCACCTATGTTCTTGTTTTAGGAGACTTCGCTCATACCATAATCTACATATTTTACATATTTTAGTACATAAAAGTTTCGTAACAACATACGATAAATCAAAAATTCAAATAAAATTAATAATATTATGTCAGCAAAAATTCTTTGGATTGAGAATAATGGTTTTGATTTAAGGCGCTACCTCGACCTACTCTAGCGCACCGGGTGGCGCATGGCGGCGCGGTACGCTTGTAGGTTCTTAAGTTCTTATAAATATTTACGTAAAACAAAGGAAATTTATAAAATATGTGTTAAATGCTCATACACATTTGCGAACCCATTCAGTTTAAAACTGTAACAAGCAACCCTTGTAGTGTTGGCGTGCCTCCAGACTTGAAGCATGAGACTGCGGAACACAAAACAAATGACATTCGACAAGCGCTTCTGAGGACTTTCCGCGTACAACGTGAACTGCAAAATGTTGTACTGTTTAACCATTGATTTAAAGGTTATTGTTGCTTGTACCAAAACAAGAAGAAAATTAATATTATTGCGTGCACCGCTATTTTGAAAAAAATAAAACAAAATGGCGGCTGGGCACTTAGCCACGCTTCGAAAAAAAATCTTCGAATCGTTCAGCGTTTTAGCAGCTAACATTATCTTAATGTCTCGAACACACTTTTTAGAAAAGTGGTTTTAAACAGATACTAATGGCTCGTTTCGATATTTTTCCAAATGTATTCGTTAAAAGTTTAATGTCACGTTTGACCTAGCATGTACAGGACTTCAAGTCCAGATGTTAAAAACGAGACACGCGGTGCCTATAAAAACGGTGTTGAGGTACTTTTCCTAGCAAGCCTAATGAAAATGGAAAGCGATAAAAAACCTACTTACCCTAGGGAAATACTATAAAAGGTGAACCTGGGAATTGAAATAGAGGCGTTACTCATACCTACTTATTTACTATTACTTGAGAATTTACAACATTTTTCATATACTTAATAATGTTTTATCTGAAGCGTATTTCTCACTAACGTTAAAACGTAATGTAAATAAAAAAAAGTCTAAAAAGTCACGCACAATTTAAATTTGTATATCACCCGGCTTTGCACGGTTATTAAACATACAAACAATCAAATCTTACCTCTTTATAATATTAGTACCTATAGATTAATACCTAAAGACTATTATGGTCTTCAGGTATTGATTTCGCACAGCAATTCGCTTTAGTTGCTTCACATGATACTAACACATTAAACCTATAGCCCAGTACAGTATACAATGACAAATTAAAACCTATACTATAGCCCAGTACAATATACAATGACAAATTAAAAACAAACACAAATTAAAATGACTCCAACAGGCATTCTGAGTGATCCCGATGTACTGTACGAGTACATACATACATATCCACTATCCACTGTTGTCATAATCATTACAATGCTGATGCAATCTCGACATTATTACCATACAAATAGATTCCAAAATCCAGTTTTTGTAAATTCCTTTATAAAATTGTTGTAAATATTTATTGCGTTTAGTAGCGCAACTTTGTAGCTTTTTATTTGAAATACAGAAATGGTAGTTCATAAAATTTTTATTTTATAGTAAAAATGTAGAAGGTAAACTTCATTGTAATAATCTCATTCTCCGTACATTTATTTTATAGCTTTGAGCTATATTTAGAATGGATTTATACTGTCTGGAAGAGACGATTATGGCTGACAAACATATGTATAGACTAGCTGGTACGCCGCGACTTCGAACGGGTGTTTAACAGAATTTCAAAAGTTTTACATATACTTACACATTGGGTTACATTATTGAAGTTTTAACAAAAAAACAAAATCTATCCTATTTATAATATTTGTTTAAATATTGACAAACAGGAAGCAATTTATTTTTTGATATTGACTTTTCTCCCGCATCGCAGTAACGCCTACAACGCATGGTTCCATTATTAAAGATTTCATATGGAACTCTAACTTTTTTGAAAATATTTTAGCGATAATAGAATCCTACTCTGGTACCTAGAATTTTTCAAATTGATTCTGTAGTTTCGGAACCTATTCAATACAAACAAACAATGTTTCCTCTTTATAATATTAGTATACATAACTTAGCACATTTTCGCGGAAACTCATCTTCACAGATTTTCTAGGAAAATTCCTGGAAAGCGGTTTCGAAAATAAGAAAAGGGGAAGACCGCAAGTTCATGTCGCGCCGTAATTGAATTTTTTGGAATATAACTTAATTTCTTAATGTCAAAATTGACCGAGAAATAAGCGAAAAATATCGCTTATTTCACGGCATGTCCACACAAAGTCGCTCGAAAAGGACAAGATTCGTTGGAAATTATTTGAGAAAAATAGCTGCAGCTTTTTTACAGCAACCAGCGTAACCCTGTAGGTGTGTTCATTAAATTCCGTGAATTTCGCATTTCTACAAACAAACTCACAGTTTAGGTAATGTTATGCAAATTTTGCATCTCTTTTAAACATAATGTTACACAGCATTCTTTGTTGCGGACCGCCCAATTACCACTGTTTGCAAGACAATATTGAAGTTTAATTTGACTTTGGTTACTTGAGCTTTGTTGACAGACTTTAATTAAAAATCTTTGTGGAGATGGCCATGTTTTTGAAACGAGAGCCGCTTTGTGATTTGATCTCCTTGCGATAATGGCGCGCGTTTTGTAATTCTGCTTAGAAATAATTATGGGGATGTTTTCTTTGTGTTAGCCAACGCCGGGAGAGTGGCGGCTTCGTTGATCCTTTAAAATATCAGTCAGCCTGGCCTTTGAGCATCGATGTTGACATTATGAAACTAAAATTTCTTTACGTTGTTTAAAATTATACGATTTAGCAGATCTTTTCGTTTTGGACAATTTGAACTCACATCATGAGTGAAGAGTGTGACTCAGAACATGAGTACCATAAATTACACAAAAATATCATCATCATCATCATCATCAGCCTATGTTAGTCCACTGTTGGACATAGGCCTCCCCTAATGAGCGCCATAGCGCCCTGTCTTCGGCTTGTCGCATCCAGCATCTGCCAGCAGTCTTTCGCAGATCGTCATCCCACCTGGTCGGAGGGCGTCCTACACTACGCTTACCGAGTCGCGGTCTCCACTCAAGAACACGTTTACCCCAGCGGTTATCGGTTCTTCGCGAAATATGGCCGGCCCACTGCCACTTCAGTTGGCTAATTCTCTGAGCTATGTCGATGACTTTAGTTCTCTGTCGGATGTATTCGTTACGAATCCTATCCTTCAGAGAAACTCCGAGCATAGCTCTTTCCATAGCGCGCTGAGCGACTTTGAACTGGTGGACCAACCCTATCGTGAGTGTCCACGTCTCAGCTCCGTAGGTCATGACTGGTAGGACGCACTGATTAAAAACTTTCGTTTTCAAACATTGCGGTATGGATGACGAGAAGACTCGACGTAGTTTTCCGAACGCTGCCCAGCCTAGCTGGATCCTCCTCTTGGCTTCCTTCTCGAAATTGTTTTTACCCAACTGCAAAATCTGCCCGAGGTAAGTGTACTCAGAAACAATTTCGAGAAGGTGGCCATGTACGATCACCGGTCTTGGATCAATGTGGGCATTGATCATGACTTTGGTTTTATCCAAATTCATGCCAAGACCGATACATCGGGAGGCTGAAGCTAGACTGTCCAGCATCCGGTTCAGCTCCTCTAGCGACTCCGCCATTAAGACTATGTCATCAGCGAATCGCAGGTGTGAGATGTAGTCGCCGTTTATGTTGATGCCCTTGTCTTTCCAGTCCAGCGTCTTAAACATATCTTCCAACGCGCTCGTGAACAGTTTCGGGGATATGACATCCCCATGCCTCACTCCTCTGCGCAGTTGGATCGGTTTAGTCTGCTGGTCCTGTACTCGGACACTCATCGTAGCGGCTTCGTAGAGACATCTCAGCACCTCGATATAACGATAGTCTACTTGGCATCGCTGTAAGGATTGTAGAACAGCCCAGGTTTCAACGGAGTCAAAGGCCTTCTCATAGTCCACAAAAGCCAGACACAGGGGCTGATTATACTCTTCGGACTTCTGTATAATCTGCCTCACTGTGTGAATGTGGTCTATGGTACCATATCCTCCGCGAAACCCAGCCTGCTCCGGTGGCTGAAACTCGTCGAGTCTCCTGGCGAGACGGTTCGATATAACTCGTGAGAAAAGCTTATAGACGTGACTTAGGAGCGAGATGGGTCTATAATTTTTAAGAAGGGTTTTATCTCCCTTCTTAAAAAAGAGCACCACCAAACTCCCACTCCACGCCTTTGGAGTTCTCCCACTGTGAAGGACGGCGTTGAAGAGGCTCTGTAACTCCTGTATAACAGGGTATCCTCCAGCTTTCAAAAGCTCTGATGTTATTCCGTCCTCACCGGGGGCTTTTCCATTTTTAAGCTGCCTCAGAGCTAACACGATCTCGTCTTGACTGATGTCTGGCAGTTCGTCGGTATAGTGGCGTATCAAGGTGGCTCTAGAATCGTGGTCGTCTCGTTGGGAACGGGGAGCATGTGCAGCGTATAAACGGCCATAAAAGTCCTCTATCTCGGCCGATATCTCCGGCTTCGACAAAACGGTCCTTCCGTCGTGCGTTGAAAGCTTCGTCAGGTGGCTCCTTCCAAGCTGCTGAGTGAATACTTTGGACCCTCGGTTTCGCTCTATCGCCTCTTCAATGAGGCGTGTATTAGAGCTCCGAAGGTCGCGTCGTACCATCTTCGCAATTCGCTTGTTCAGGTCTGACCTCTCTGACGAAGTCGCTTGGGTGGTTTCCCGTCTCTTTGTCATCAGCCCAAGAGTCTCATCCGAGAGTTTGGACTTCTTACCAGTACGCTGCTTTTTGCAAAACTTGATGCCCTCGTCCCTCAGCGTTTCTACCAGATTGTGTAGGGTCTCGTCAGCGTCATCAGTGGGTTCCAAGGCAGCGAATCTATCCCCGAGAAGCTGCTGAAACTTCTCGGTGCCCGCCATGATTTGGATTGGGTTCGGTCGGAGCGTGGACTTCACCAGACGGTTTCTTTCAAGCTTCAAATTTATATTCAGAGAGCCTCGAAGGAGTCGGTGATCAGATCCGGTATTGAACCTGTTGATCACTGAGACATCTCTGAATATATGCTTGCTATCCGTCATGATGAAGTCGATCTCATTTTTAGTCACAGAATCGGGACTCCGCCATGTCCACTTCCTTTGGGGCTGTTTCTTAAAGAAAGAGTTCATTAAGAACAGCCCCTCTTTCTCAAGGAAGTTGACGAGCATTTGTCCCCTGTGATTTCGAACACCAAAACCATGCGGGCCTATTCGGGATTCGTTGCCAGTCTGGGTTCCCACCTTGCCGTTAAAGTCCCCCATAACAACGTTGAAGTGAGCCTTGGTGGTGTGATGTAAGGCTTTGGATATGTCTTCGTACATATCCTCCACTTCATCATCCGAGTGTGTCGAGGTCGGTGCGTAAACCTGAATGACCTTCAAGCTGTAGCGCTTAGACAGCCGAAGGATCAGGTACGCTACCCTGGTCGACACACTGGAGATTTCTTCGACGTTGTTAGAGAGGGCCTTATTGACGAGGAAACCTACGCCACCCTGGGATGTTTTATCACCCTCACGAAAGTAGAGAAGATGGCCCGAGTCTAGGGTTACGGTGTCCTCCCCCTCTCTACGGACTTCACATAACCCTAGAACATGCCATTTAATGTTCTCTAACTCCACTTCCAACTGCGCTAGATGGTGATCAAGCCTCAGAGTGCGTCCGTTAAACGTTGCCAGGGTCAGTGTGTGTGGGGTGTGGTAGCCTAATGTAGCCCGGTGATTCCTAGCACCCCCTGCCCCGCCGTTACCGTGGCCGCTACCATGGCCAGGAATAGCGAGGCGGCCGGGAACTGGGGGCCATTTTGTGGCGGTTCTTGTCATTTGGGGGTATTGCCCATAATCCCCACGCTGGGCATGCGGGTTGGGGATCGCAGTTTAGTGGAGTAGTTCTGCAGAGGGCGCTGCTGCCCGCCCCCCGGTGTGTTTCCCTTAGTCGCCTCTTACGACACCCACGGGATGAGTTGGGGTGGTGAAATTCTTTATTATGCCGTCACCACACGGCACAAAAATAGCTAATGCGGAAAGAAAAAAAAGAAAAGACCGTACTCCGACTCAAATCATCGCCCTTGTTACATATATCAGTATACTTATTTTACATTATGATTACGTTGAATGAATGAAATTTCTAAATGAAAGACCTATTACAAGTTCTTTCTATATTATACAAAATAAACTAATCCAGACCTTAAGAAAAGCACGAAGTCCCCAATGAAAATGAAAGAAAAAATTCACATAAAAACATCCAGATAAAACATTGTATTTAAATTCTAAAAATAAGTAGGTACAAAAGTAAAATATATTTATTTTGTCACAACATAGAGTGTAATAGATACATTTAAAAATAAAACTTATCTTAACCGTGCTACGGTAGAGTAGATATATGTATGTATAGCCATAGCGCTGCCCGTGGAGACCGCAAGTTATACAAAACATCTTACAAGCAAATTTGGTTCTTGTACCGTACTATAAACGGTTGCTTTTAATTTCTAGGTCCTCCTAGTCCACGAAGCGTCGAAGGGCAGTTTCTCCAGGGTGTTCGATTTGGAGGCTGGAGATGATTCTGATTCGGGGACCCCTCGCACGTCTCCGTATGAGAGTCGGTTTCCTATCAACATTGGTATCACTGGATACGTCGCGACTACGGGAGAGGTAAGATTTCAATTTATCCTCATCATCATCAGCCATATCGTTATAAACATCAGCCCATATCAGTCCACTGCGGGACATAGGCGTGTTCTAATGAACGCCATAGCGCCCTGTCTTCTTACTCCATATACTATAGATAGATAATACCTTAATGCACACTTATGTTTAGCTTAAGAATAATTTTTACAGAATTGTCGCTTACAATTGGCGGTCTTATAGCTCAAGATATATACATAGACTATACAAGCTTTTAAATATTTCATCTGGACGACCTCTGTGACGTAGCGGGCGAAAGTCCGCCGACGCAGAAGGTTGCGCGTTTGATTACCGCCTCGGTACTAATGTTTGTGTGTACAATCTGCAGATATTTTATTCGGATGTTCGGATTGTTTTCAATATATAAAAATTTTATATATAAATAAGATATCCATCTGTGTACTGTACTTGTATTAAGTAGATTAGTTATCTAGTTCCTATAACACATGGTCTGCTTAGCATGGGGCTAGACGATGCCGTGTGAATTGTTACGTATTTATTTATTTCCGGCTACCATTAACACACTCCTTATCACTAAAAGACTAAATACATTGATTCTCTTTTGTTTTAACGTGAGAAGTGAACCGTTCGGTAAAGGTAGGTGATTAAAATAATGGTAGAGGACCGAAATAACACCTACCGTTCTCATCAATTACTGTATTAGGTTTCAAGTGATTTAGTAATGTTCCAAGAAAGTCTGAGCCATTCGAAAGCATACCCGCTTAATTTAATCTGACGGTTAAATGAACTTCTTTCTAATTATTAACACTATTAACATCACGTAAGTTCGTTAAGTTTAATCGCCCCAGACGATTCTCTGTAATCACTATGCAAAAGTTCCAAATTGTTTCGAACCTCTAATTTATATGATTCATTTAGAATCCAGTCTGCTGCAATGTAGAAGTTTGACATTCCAATTTTGCTTCTGAAATTACAACTATCCACAATTATTATTGGCCGCAACTTCGCGCGATTAGTAAGTGAGTAGTAAAGCATAGTTTATTTCTAGTTCAAAACCTCTATGTTCAATGTTATAGCCATTTATTTGCGAACATGAGTCAAATATGTAAAGTATAAAAGGATAACATGATCGATCTAAATCTAGGGCATGCGAATATTACGTCAGTGGTTTTCTAGAGGTAAAACCGTAACAAAGAAAATTTATGGTATTTATTTTGATTGTTATTAATTGTTCAGTTTCTTCTTAAACAGTTGCAACGTAATTAAGATTGTTCGTATGTGTGCAATCAGCTCGTTTCACTACTTTTTGCATTATCATCAGACGAATGTCTTCACGGCACAATGTTTCGCTTATAATATTCATAGGGTACAAACAATATCTTGTACATATTTACAATTGCAACAATCAAACTAACCGTTGCAAGTTACCTAGAGGTAGAATCAACTGATCCAAATCGATACCAATCGGAAGCGTCCCCTAGACGCTTTGTAATTGGCTTGCTTTTGCTTTTATTTATTTTATAGTTTATTGTTATAGTTAATTAAAATAAAATTGGCCTTGCACAATACTGGGGTATGAACTGTCTTGGGGTAAGAAAAGTTTCTGGTACACGTATTTTCAATTTCTATTTTTTGCGTTTACGCCCAAATTGTTTTGTATAACATTGAAATTCAATAAAGTTCTGAAATTTGTGTTAACAAAGTTACCGAAATAAACTGGATACTTTTGCTTTCATCTCACGATCATACATCATTTATAATAAACAATGTAGACCCTTTCTTCGAGGTCCCAGCGGAATAACAACATATTTCTTATCTTGTACTTTGCAAAGCCCATGAGTTTGTATGCCTTGTTTTTTGAATAATGTTGGTTGAAAGCCTGCGGAAGAACCTTTTTGCTTTTTAATAAGTAAAATATTGGGGAAAACATAAGTGGGTGCTAGATTCTTAACGTGACTTTGATTTCTTGGTATCTTAGCTAATATGTAGTTCATGAGCGCTGTAAATTTTCAAAGAATCGTCTACACCTCGTGTATAGAGGTACAAATAAATATGGTTTATACCTATAATCACTTGTGAAGATTTCTATTGTTTACGTTTATCTTACATATAGGTACTATCCCTGAAACTATGTTATTTTACAAGTTTATTGACATTGCTTTAAATTACAAGAAATTTGTTTTGCGGCCCTTTTAAAAACAAGTACGACAAGTGCGAGTGTTACTCGCGCGCCGAGGGTTTTGAACTTGTGTCGTTTAGGTAGGTGAGTACGTATATGACGACCTGTTGGCGCAGTGGGCTTACAACGCAGGAGGTTGCGGTTTGATTTCTGCCTCGGGACTAATATTTGTAGGATATTCAGATTATTTGTTCGGGTGTTCTTGTCCTTTTCTGTACACAAAAATAAATCATCTAATGTGATACTTATACTTTATTAAGTATAAAAGCTATCGTAGTAATAACACAAGCTCTGCTTAGCTTGTGGGTAAATGATACTGTGTGGATTATCTAGGATACAAATCTCTTCTCAAAAATTTTGAGAACAACGGTTTTGGTGCGCTGTGGAACTACTATAACAGTTACTACAGAGATTAGTGGGTAGGTAAGTGGGCTGGTACCTACAATTTTTTTTCGACTTTTTTCAACCTATTTCACTAAGTATGAAACTTAGACGATTTTCAAAACCTGTTTTGAATTGTCGAAATCCATACCTTTGATTTGATATTACTTTTAATGAAATAGCCCCCATTGTATGAAAATTAGTTTTTTATTTCAAAAAGTATTATATTTACAGCCTTCTCTATATTTTTCCTGTAAAATATAGATCTATATCTACAAACGCTTAGTACATTTTACATCAATCACTCTGCAATCTTCGGAGATAAGGGGGGGGGGGGAATGGTCAATTTTTCGACCTTTTTCAAAATATTTTGAAAAGTATAAAATTTATCGAAATTTCAAGAACTGTTTTGGAATGTGCAAATTGATACCTTTCATTTGATACCCCACTTGGGGGGGTAGTCTCTTCTTTAGAAAATTATCCCCCCCCTTTTTGACCATATTTCAAAAAGTATTACTTCTACAGACTTCTCTATATTTTTCCTGTAAAATATTGATTCATATCTACAAACACTTGGTACATATCACATCGATCGCTCTGCAATCTTCGGAGATAGAGGGGGGGTACCGGTCAATTTTTCGACCTTTTTCAAAATATATCAAAAAGTGTAAAATCTATCGAAATTTCAAAAACTGTATTGGAATGTACAAACCAATACCTTTCATTTGATACCCAACTCGGTGGGGTAGTCACCCCTTCAGAAATTTTTCCCGCACTTTTTTGACCATATTTCAAAAAGTATTATTTTTACAGACTTCTCTATATTTTTCCTGTAAAATATAGATCCATATCTACAAACACTTGCTACATATCATGTCGATCACTCTGCAATCTTCGGAGATAGGGGGGGGGAATGGTCATTTTTTTGACCTTTTTCAAAATATTTTAAAAAGTATAAAATCTACCAAAATTTCAAAAACTATTTTGAAATCTACAAACGAGTACCTTTCATTTGATACCAATTTTGACTTTGTACGGCCCATTTAAAATTTTGATTTCAAAATTTGTATGGAAAATCTTCATTTTGATTTTTCATTTATTTTTCTATAAATATGTGCGGGCGCACAAAATGTATTATTATTTCAAATTTCAAGTCAATAGCTGCAGTAGTTTCTGAGATATTAAGGATTCAAAACACAAAACAGACCCAAAGCGATTTCATAAGGGTTTTGCAACCGATGGCAAAACCCTAAAAAGGGCAAATCTTCCTCCTCATAGTAAACAAATCTGCCATGATTGCGTGTAATCTTAATCAGTCAAAACATCTTC
The DNA here is from genome assembly GCA_963931895.1 of Eupithecia pulchellata. Lineage (NCBI taxonomy): Eukaryota > Metazoa > Arthropoda > Insecta > Lepidoptera > Geometridae > Eupithecia > Eupithecia pulchellata. The sequence continues at coordinate 4,561,265 of OZ007540.1, forward strand.
ATAAAATTATTCCTAGAAATAAGTTCATTTGACAAAATACAGTGCTAGCTTTAAACTTAATTAGTATCCTACATTCCTTTAAAAGAAACTAGTTGCGAAATCCAATTACTGAGTGGCTTGAGTAATAGCCATAGAGCTTTGTATTTAGAACATACGCGCGTAACATTAGTGTTCCTATAACTACCCACAAACTACATAGGTAGAAAGCCTTAACAACACGTAATGAGGACAGGTTACTATTTCTTGGGTTTCAATAGGTTTTTGGATTCTGAACAGTGAAAAAAACATTCGTCACGCTCGGACCGGTTACGCTGAATCGGATAACTTCGGCTCCATTCCAGCCAATGAGGTTCGCGTATGTAGTCGGTAATGAATTAAGGTTTCCCTTCTATAGTTCGGTCACTATTAAACCCTCCATTTATAATTATATTATTAGCCTGGCTCAAAAAATCGCTTGAATAGATTTTTATTGATTTTAAAGTATGCCTACTATATTTTCATCATTACAAATGAGTCCATGATAGAATGGAGACGTCACGTGTCATTTTGCCAGGTATTTCATACAGCGCCTCTATCTTGCGCAAAAAGAACTTCACAAATCCCATACAAAAATGAGGCGTCACGTGATCGTGACGTCACGTCTTGACACTACCATCAACCGGACTGAGCTCTGATATCTATGGCCATTGTATTGAATGATTTTGTAAACCTTATGGTTTAGGCAAGTTCATATAATAAATATGTTAATTAAATAATAATTTGTCCAACAGACAGTTACGATAGCAGACGCCTACCTCGACCCTCGGTTCGACCCATCCGTCGACGAAGGCACCGGCTTCAAACACAACACTATACTGTGTATGGCTATCAAGAACTCTGAAGGGAGGATCATAGGAGTTATTCAGGTATGGTGTATTCATATTTCATTTATTTTTGTTTGCATGTATGTACATTCATTCGGACATTCACTCATTAGGTCTAAGTGAGAGGTTAGTATAGCATTTACCTACTAGGTACATACACTCTGGTAGGGTACTGCAAAAACTTTGGTATTCCACTAGATAGAAAAGTATGTAATTTTTTATGGTAAGTAATCTTGAACCCTTATTGGTTTATGTAGCCACTAAGAGTTCTCTAATGTACTAAGGTGACCACGGTGGTGGTGAGGTTGCGGGTTCGATTCCCGCCAAATGCTTGTACGCCCTGGCTGAAGAAGGCAGTAAAGAAGAATCTACCGCCACGGGAAACTACGTCACAATCCAATGGTTGGCTATCAGTGTTCGATTTGGTCTCGCTATCTAAATAAAATTGGATTTCTTTTGGCGCGGCGATATGACATAGATATTTTTATCATACCGCAACGTGAAGAAGCCCAAAAAGTCGATGCCTTTCTAACAGTGACCGATACGGATGGCGTCAAAAATTACGTCACAACTATCACGTCATTTATTCGAGATTCTATTGGTTGATAGTGATGCAGATATGTCTTCCTTTCTCTGTTCTGTGTTTTCATAGCAAACTTGTGTTTTGGATAAAAACTGACATGGGATTCCTTATCATTTACACTAATTAAAGTTTTGCGGTACAATTTTATGGAATCATCTTGGGATCCTTCAAAAAGATATTAAATTTGGTCCACGATTGACTAAAAAAAATCGGTGAAATTATATGTTTATTAAAATCTACGCGGAGCCGAACATAAAACCTCCATTTTTGTAGTCAGTTAAAAACTACCTACGGAATTGGAGAAAGGCTACAGTTTTATTGATTGTTCAAATTTAAATTCAATCCATTATTTTTGTGCTCAGCCATAAAAATAAAAATTCATTTTTATCTACATAACCGAATCCAAACCTTTGAAAATATTTTACGGGTATTCGCGCATTTCAATGCTATGAAATCGAGGCTTGTCGCTTCTCCCACGGGATTTTTCCTCAGAAATTCCAACCCTAAAACCTAACCCATAAAACTTATACGGGGTGACGTTCTAAAATTATCACGCTAGGGGATGTAGACAGTCCTCGTAAACTCAAGGATTGGATGTGAATAAATGAAAAATTTAAAGAGAATCAGCGTTTTGGCTCCAACAGCGCAGTGCGGGTACTATGCGACGGTACAGTCTAAAACAAAAGCTGAATAAATTAAGTACCAAAAAGAAAACACGGAAAAACATTGTTTTGTCTGTTTTGGCATCCCGACTGGGCAAAAATACCAATAAAATTTAAATTCTTTGTTTCTGGTAAAATACATATATACAGTAAGTTAATAACTACTTATTTACGGGTGGAGCCTGACATTTGGAGCTTCATGACGACTAATTATTATTTTGAATTTGATCTTGTCGAATAACATATTATCTGAAAATGAGCTAGTCTAAACGTCTCATGCGGCAAGTAGCGAGAGCGTACGCGCAAAAACTAATTTTCTGTTTATAAAACTGAAAATATGTTCGTGCATATATTTTTCGCACGATCCAACTTTTTCCGCCCATGCGCATACTTTTTATCCACAACCGACAAGCCCTTCTCAAATAAGGCCTTTTCATAGGGTTTCTGCCCATCTCAAGAGCTAAAACCCTATAGTCAAAATGTATTCCAAGCACTTTTGTATCCGACTTTCCACAGAAGATAAAAGCACTACATTAGGCGGTTGCCGAGAATTTTAAACGGAAATTACGCATTCCTGCAGGACTGTACCACCAATTAACAAATTCAGATTCTTTCTACGTTTTACTATCGCACTTTCTAGACTGCTATTTTTGTTATAATGGGGTATAAAACGAAATTTTTTATTGAAATGGCACTAACTAAAGTTATTTATTGAAAACTTTTATTGGTTTTTGATTGGACATTTTGTGACTTTGTTACGCAATGGACAGCTTGTTCGCTAAAATAATCAAATCGTTTACTTAACTATTTCTCGAGAATAACAGCGATAAAAGAATCTAATATTTTGTATAAGTCTGATTATTGACATATTTTCATCTACGAAAAAACATTGTAACAATGAATGATTGTAGGTATTTATACAAAACCAGCGACCCGCCCCGTCTTCTCACAGGTGCATATTATAAATATAAATTTCCCTCTTGGATCACTTTAACTATTAACAAAAAACCGCAACCAAATCCGTTGCGTAGGTACTTTTAAAGATAGGGACAGACAGACATCAGGAAAAGACTTTGTTTTATACTATGTAGTGATATGTATTCCAATGTTCATTGGGTACTATTTTTCTACATATTTGTGTGCCAGCCGAATAAACGTATTACTTTCTTTCGTTTCTACTTCAGATTTGATTAAACTGGTAGCATATATAAGATTCAAAAGTTGGCTCTGGATAATGTCCATAAATTACTAAAGTATAAAAACATTACAAAAAATACAAAAGTTCATAATTTACAAGTAAACTTTTCACATTATATTTTTAAAATAAAAATGTATGTACATTCTACCCGAGAGCCAAGTAATTAGAAATAACGTAATTAACGAACTCATTAAAATATTTAGGTACGCATGCGACAAGGAAGTTTCTATTTCTAATGTTCAAGCTTTTTCAAAATTCTACCTAAACGTACATAATATCTTGCTAAACTTTAAGTTATTTTCCATAATACATTATAAATCTTGATTCAAAAAAATAATTTATATGCTGTTTTCACAAATGAACATTATTTGGTTGGTATTATATAAGGTTTTATTGATTTTATTGGCGCATTTGTAACGGTTTTATTACGCTTAAATAAAATAAATTTTACAACAACATCATCAACATCACCAGCCTATAATAGTCCACTGCTGGACATAGGCCTCCCCTAATGAGCGCCATAGATGGCATCATTATTTATTTTAATAAATTTTACAATTCCGCAAAAATAATCAAAATGCATATCATCATCATCATCATCATCATCAGCCTATGTTAGTCCACTGCATATATTAATGCTAAATGCAAAATTAAATTTACAATAGTTATTTAATTTTGATTTTGAACTGATAGCGGAGAATCAAATCGTTATACCTAATGCTAATTTTATTTGTTGGAGATACGAATCGACAAATTGGTTTGATTATTAAATGGTAAATTAGAATGCAGTTTCAATTTTGAAAATAAAAGTCTTAATACATTATTAATTTTTGACACACTTCCAGCGATTTTCGTATAATATTAATTAATTTTGCACTTTTAGAGCAAATTTTATAGTGCAATAAATTACAATACGGAATGAAAAAGAATATGCAACTTGGTTTTAGCGGAGAGAATTTAATATAAATATAAGTTCAGTTATAGTTATAATATAAGTGATACAAATTAATATAAAAATAAAATAAAGCCGTGTGGTGCCGGCATAGAATTTCACCACCCCAACTCTTCCCGTGGGTCGTAAGAGGCGACTAAGGGACACACACCAGGGGGCGGGCAGCAGCGCCCTCTGCAGAACAACTCCACCGAACTACGATCCCCAACCCGCATGCCCAGCGTGGGGATTACGGGCAATAACCCCCAAATGATGAATAATGCCATCTATAGCGTAGGTATTCATCATTATTAGGGGAGGCCTATGTCCAGCAGTGGGCTGTTATAGGCTGGTGATGATGATGATGATAAAAATTTGCAAGTAAAACATATGTGTCCAAACACTATAGTGAAGCTACTCTAGTGTAGTCAACCCTCAAATATAAAATTGTAAACAAGTCCAACACCTAAACTAAAAATTTTTGAGTTGGGTTTTTGACAGATAGTTTGGTTTTTTTTAGCAATGTAATTCCGACAATTATTTCTCAAAGTCGCGCAGCTGAGATATAAACGGATTTCTGTGTTGTGGCTTGTCAACAAACTTTTAGACTACATTTAAATAAATAAATAATGCCGGACAATCGACACAGCATCATCTAGCCCCAAGCTAAGCAGAGCTTGTGTTATGGGTACTAGATGACTGATATACATAATACAATATTATTACATATATAGATATTTTTTATTATACATAGAAAACGACCAGAACACCCTGAACAAATATCTGCAGATCGTACAAACATTTGTCCCGAGGCGGGAATCGAACCCGCAACCTTCTGCGTCGCATGCGGACCTTCGCCCACCGTGCCACAGAAATCGTCTACTACGAACTGTTATACAACCATAGTTTTTTATAGTCTATCTAGTACGAACAGTAATAACAATAGTATTTCATTATTTTCAGCTCATAAACAAATTCGACGGTCTTCTGTTCACGAAGAACGACGAGAACTTCGTGGAAGCGTTTGCTATCTTCTGCGGGATGGGCATCCACAATACGCATATGTATGAGAAGGCGATCACGGCTATGGCAAAGCAAAGCGTCACTCTAGATGTAAGTAAAACTTTTTAATCTTTCACGATTTGTTGGCATTAAAGAATATTTATCGGGTATTTATCGCGTACCTTTTGTTTTTATTTTCGTGACGTTTCGAGTCGCCCCGTGACCACGATCGCTGCAACGCGATGGAAACGTAGGGGAAAATAAAAACAAAAGGTAAGCGATAAATACCCGATAAAATATTCTTTAGATGTAAGTATCACCATCTAGTGTTCCTTCATGTTTCATCCCAAGATTGCCTGGAAGAGATCGCTAATATCGATATGACCGCGCATTATACTTTCTCTACTGTAAGCATCATGTCTAATTCATTTCAAGATTGCCTGGAAGAGATCGCTCATAGAGATATGGCCGGCCATTATACTTCCTCTACTGTAAGCATGTCTGTTTGTAATTTTTCTTTGTGTGGTATAAAGTATTTTCTATCTTTATATCTACCATCATCGAAAATTAAAAAAAATTGTGCTGTATATATGGAACATGTTAGGAAATAAAACTAGGATTAAAAGTCAGATTAATTGAGTCGTTCACTTCAATCGTTTAAAGCACACACAACGTAGAAAGGTACTATTAAAAGGAATTCAAATACTAATTGGATTGCTTGGCAAATGGTTCTAGCTACCAGTGCCTTGTAGCGGCTAGTAAGCGAGCAAACCTTTCCCTTTTTAGGTTGTTATTTATCGAGATGTAGCATAATCCGTTTCAAGCATTTTATGAGATTATCTGATATTTTGTAGTAAGCCTACTTACTACCAAAAAGACTAAAACTCCTATAAATACTACTCATATAAAGATACTCCAAGTTTGAAGCACATAGTTCAAGTAGCAACATTGTTATGCAGTGCTGGGGCGTAGCAATGAGAGCGTTCCGTCCCAACTACAGCTGCTAAGTCTGCAAACTTTGTTGTTTACGTTCCAAACAACGCAAAAGTTTTCACACTAACTTGGTGCACGTAGAAATTTACCTGTGGTAGGGGAATTTGTACGAAACTCTGCGCGAAGCTAATTATGAGCTTATAGCAAGGTTTTTAGAACGCGAATTTAAAACATTACCACATGCCATATTTTCATTGCATTGCATATGCCACTCACAAGGGGAATTATATTGCTATTATCACAATGATTGGCAGGCATTGATTGATTCCCATTGAATTAGACTTCTATGAGACCTTTATAAAGAAAGAGAATTTATTGATAGCTGATTTGTTTAAACAAATCATGGACTGATATTGATATGGATCAGTTGAGCTTCCTATAGATTTTTTGCTAGAATGTAGGTACAGTTAGCTCAATTGTTTATACTAGTTCTAATTTGGTTATTTTATTTTCTTTGTTAATCCTTATATAAGGTGTAAAAAAATATGTGTACTAAGCCGAAGGGGGAGGTTTCAGACCCCAATGGTGATCAGTTGTGGGGGGGGAGATAATTAAAAATTCCTATTTTAATTATCCTATTTTTTTTTTCTATTTTATTTCCCTATCCGGGTAACCTATACATACCTACTACCACTGCAGGTAGGTAGGTATTTATCTTCGTAGAGTTCAGCTATGTCGGGGCGGGAGACTACCTAATCTATCTATCACTCTTCATCTGTGACCATACTGACGTCATTGTCACAGGTACAATGAAACCGCTGCCATTAGGGTTGTCACTTCGTAAAAAATCAGCTGTCCATGTTGAAACTTTGATACAGTTTTTTCCGAGATACCGATCGAAATTCGAAAAGTCGTTGAACAAAAGTTGGTCCCCGGGGGCGTGGAAATTCACCCCCTTTCGCTTAGTACACATATTTTGTTACACCGTGTATATAACAAATCGAGGATATCCGATAGGTATTGGCATAAATATTCGAGTGTAATTTAATAAATAAAAGATACGATCTTTATCTTCTGATACGAGAAATTAACATTTATCAAATTACAACAATCTGCATTAAAATATTCTGCTTATGAGAAATTTGTATACAAATGATTTGTTTTCTTAATTTTGTGATTTTTGAATAGAAATTATTTGTCACCTTAATTTTATTGCTTTTGTTCTTCCAGGTTCTAAGTTACCACGCCTCGGCGTCGCTGGACGATGCCCAGAGGTTACGAGTAAGTTTTTTCTTTTAATTAAATAAATAAATAATAAATAATGCCGGACAATCCACACAGCATCATCTAGCCCGAAGCTAAGCAGAGTTATGAGTACAAGATGACTGATATTACATAATACAATAATAATTACAATAGATATTTTTTGTTATAAGTACATACAAAACGAAATTAATTAAATAATTAATTAAGCCAACGTAAATACTCCTCCATATTGAATTTCTTCGTACATTTCTTAACTCGGAATAGTTATACGCAACTAATATTCATGCAGGTCAGTGACGTATACAGACCTGACATATACATACATACATAATATGAAATAATAAATGATGCTGGAAAATCCACACAGCATTATCTTGCTCAAGCTAAGCCCAGCTTGTTTAATGGGTATTCGATGATTGATAATATCTAATACAATATTCTACATAAATACCTTTTTTTGTATACATAGAAGCAGGTGTATACTACAAAATATCGCTAAACTTTTCATTATATGAATATTTTCCGGGTGATCTATTGAAGACCAGATCACAAATATTTGCAAGCTGAATAAACTTAAAGGTTTTCATAGAAAACTGTTCGAAATCGTGACCAACCCGCCCATGCCCAGCGTGGGGATTATGGGCATCAAATGATAAATAACGCCATCTATGGCGTTCATTAGGGAAGGCCTATGTCCAGCTATGGACTATAAAGATACAGCGGAAAGTGGCTTTGTTTTATACTTTTTAGTGATTCCTTTATTTGCTCACACCTAATGATAGTTTGCACATTTTTTCCATCTATATTATTTCTATTTTGTCTATGTTTCCTCCCCTTCCTTTCCCATCTGTTCTGTTCGGTTCTGGCGGTGCCGCTAGACTTTGATGAAGGCTTCCATTTCGCAGACGCTCCGGATACCCTCGTCCGTCCACTACTGCTTGCACGAGCTCGCATTCGACGATATCGACATGACTGATGACGACACGCTCAGGGCCTGTCTGAGGATGTTCTTGGATCTGGATTTCGTTGAACGGTAAGTTTTTAATAACGAATTTAACTTAGACTGTTGTACGTCTTAAACGATTGCTATACTGTTTTATGGACATATTATAGGGGCAAGGATAAGGATGGCACAACGCCAAATATTGTCTCTAAACAATTCCACCGACAATTAGATATTTAAAGGTTAGCTTTCTCTGACGACTCCTTTTAAGAGCCGGTGTTAAGTTATTTTCAGACGGCGCTAAAATACCTTAATTATTTTCAATAGCTATAGATATTTGATTTTGCTCAGTTCAGAACTCATTTATACACAATTTAACTCTCTCTTGGCATTGTGATGATTAAAAGTACGATTGCCGTGCAAGAGTCTCCACTTTCATGCCTTTTGACAACTAGCTAACTTCTTCTGTTCTGTATTTAAAATTGGTCCATTGTGGGTGATATATCATCATTGAGGCAAGATTGGCTAAGCTTGATAGAGTAGCTGCTCAGGCTGGATCAAGGGTGAATACTTGGCCTATTATTATATTAATAAAATACGACTTTGTGGCGCGCTGGGCAAAGATCCGCCTGCGACGCAGGAGGTTGCTGGTTTGATTCTGCTGGCTGCTTAGCTTGAGGATGTTGTGTGGGTAGATGCTGCTGTGTGAGCAGTGCAGGATCATTTATTTATGATTTTTTCGTTGTTCACCAATGTACTGCTGCTACGTAAAATTGTGTTCCATATGCATTATAAATAATTTCCCGTTAACTCTTACAGATTTCACATAGACTACGCGGTGCTCTGCCGCTGGCTGTTGAGTGTTAAGAAGAATTACCGCAATGTAACGTACCACAACTGGAGACACGCTTTCAACGTTGCACAGATGATGTTCGCTATACTGACTGTGAGTCTATCTGGCGTGGGTATTATGGGCAATAACCCCTAAATTATGAATAATGCCATCTATGGCGCTCATTAATTGAGGCCTAGAGGTCCAGCAGTGGACCTCTAGGCCTCCCTTATAGGCAGATGATGATGATGATGATACAAAATTTAAGAAAGAGGAAAGTTAAGTTTTGATTGGAAAAGGCTCTGAAACTACTGGAACACTGGCGTCCTACACTACATTTACCGAGTCGCAGTACCTAACAGAAATAGGCTGCGTGAAAAGCGGATGCGAATTCGCAGTCAGAAACTAGTCTTAAATCAAAATCAAAGTGCTTTATTTCCATTAGACCTTACAGGACTCTTGGACACATCACAAAATACTGGGAAATAAAGTGATCACTTTGATCCATTGTTCACTTCAATCTTTTTGTTCTTGATATATTTATCGTCAATTTCCAGGAGACGCAATGGTGGAAGATATTCGGCGAGCTGGAATGCCTGGCGCTGATAATAGGCTGCCTCTGCCACGACCTTGACCACCGGGGGACCAACAACTCCTTTCAAATCAAGTACGAATCTCATATATGTGGTTATTTACTGTGGGCGACACGTTACCTCATCTACTCATTGATTTTTACTGTTGGCGTGATCGTCATTTGTACTTTTCATAAAATGTACAGCGGTGATGTTGCGTTTTTGACGAGAAACAAAAGAACATCGCGCAAACAAAAACTTAAACTTTTTATTCATCCGCTAATTTAAAACAGTTGCTAAGTTTTGTCTTAGTAGCTCACTCTGACTTATGTCAATAGAAAAAGAAGTAAATATATGACAATGTTTTAAGTTATCGGACCATTTATGAATAAGGGGTGGTTTTATATAGATGATCGTCATTTGTCTTTTCATGGAAGCGACATCGGTGACGTCACATTTGTCAGCACAGTATCAATCATAAATCATGAAACTATACCGCAAACTGTCAGTATCGAATCTTATGATTACTATTAGTTTTCGTTATCATCATAAATTTCACGACATGACGACGTAAAGAACATAGATTAATACAATTTTAATACAAACAAATTGTATTAATCTTGCTAGATTAATACAATTTGTATTAAAATAGTATGAATCTTACCTACACTTACCTAGATTCATACAATTTGTATTAAAATTTTATTAATCTAGGTATCAAACTTTAGTAATTTTGGTGTTACGTTTGTAAATATTTGGGAAATTCATCCGTGTCACCGGAGCTTTAATGGAAACATTTCACTTTCCAGAGCATCATCACCCCTAGCACAATTATACTCGACATCAACGATGGAGCACCATCACTTCGACCAGTGCCTGATGATCTTGAACTCTCCCGGGAACCAGATCCTGCTGAATCTGTCATCTGATGATTATGAGAAGGTGGTAAAGGTACTGGAAGATGCTATACTGTCGACGGATCTGGCCGTTTATTTCAGGTGAGGGTTTTAGGTTTTTAGTAGCGCCATCTAGTTGTGATAACGGTACTAAGAGTGTTCATTTAGATCTTTATCAACATTGTACGATATTATTGTAGTCTAAAATCATTATAAAAAGGAAAGTAACTGATCTTTTAGTACTTGGTTGTATGTATGTAAATTAATTGTTAATTTTCGTTTTTATTCAGGAATTTTACTTACCATCTTTATGTTCTCGTCAATTTACTTGGAGACTAAAAACTCAAACAAAATCTAGGTACCTTTAGTAAATTTTGATTTTACATAATTTGTAACCAAAACTCGCAAGTCATGTGCAATGACATTCTTCATCATGATCATCATCAGCCCACATCAGTCCACTGCTGGACATATGCCTCTCCTTATGAGTGTCATAGCGCCCTGTCTTCAGCTTGTCGTGATCATTATAATGATCGAAATAATCCATTATTAATAAGAATGTCATTATAGATGATGATCAATGACATTCTTATTTACCGTTAAACCAGTAACGCCATCTAGTAGTCCCTACTAAATATAACAGGGGACAAATATTTGTACGATCTGCAATTATTTGTTCAGAGTGTTCTGGTATAATAAAAAATATCTATAATGTACTCGTATATTATACTGTATATCAGTTATCTAGTACCCATAACACAAGTTCTGCTTAGCTTGGGGCTAGATAATGCTGTGTGAATTATCCAGCATTATTTATTTATTTATTTAAATACAATTAATCGATTCCAGCAAAAGGAACGCTTTCATCGACCTAGTCAGCACTGACCGAGTGGTGACACCGCTTTGGGGCGAATGCGAGGATCGCCGCGGTCTCCTCAGAGCTATGTTGATGACAGCCTGCGACCTCGCGGCCATTACTAAACCCTGGCCCGTGGAACGAAGAGTAGCAGCGTTGGTCGCTGGGGAGTTCTTCAGGCAAGGGGACTTAGAGCGGCAGAATCTCAATTTGACGCCTATTGTAAGTGGTATAAGACACATTTTTGATGCTAATAATTTAAGGGACACTAATAAAATAGACCCGTCGTTTGACGGGTTAAGTAGCTAACAGGGCTTATTATCCGTATTATTGTTGGTATAGTTGGACATACTCACAGGGTCCTGCTTAATTATTGGCAAATATTGCGGGAGCTAAAATCCATGGTGCGCGAAGCGCTTTAAAAGATTGCAGTGAACAATGGATCAAAGTGATACATTGAAATAAAGCGATTGTTTCCCAGTATTAGTAGGTACAAGTTATTTGTGGTATTACCACTTTAGAGAATAGGCAAAAAGCATCTTTTTAGGCAAGCGTAAAGCTGCACTGAACGGTCTCCTACACGAGTGTACCAGGAACGCAGCGGTGCGAGAGGAATTCTACCGGGTTGTAAGGCGTGCAATCCAGATATAACGACCACGACCACTGCCAAGAGTGTAACGACTGAGAAGACCCGCCGAAATCGAAAACTTTTGGGATAAATATTAAATTTTCTAGAGATTACCCCGAGTGTGATGACTTACGCACTATAATAACAAAAACTTAAGAAGAAGAAGCCTATTTTATATCGAAGTGTTCTTGAGTGGGGACCACGACAGCATGCGTAGTGTAACACGACATTATGTCTAGATAGGATGACTGCTGGCATGTGGTGGAATCAGCTTAGGGGAGGCCTATGTCTAGTTGTGGACTGACAAACACTGTTGATAGATTGATAATGACGATGAATCCAAGGGATAAAGGCGAGGATTCCCGACATGACCACTCTGTGGCGCCTCGGCGAGTATAAGCAAGACGGTGCGTAGGCAGCCGAGCACCATTTTGTAGATATTTAGATGTTTCGAAAAATATTTGATGGCATATAGTAATATTTTCTAGTGATGCACTGCGTAATAATAATAACGTTTGTTATACACTTTGTGTCATTTTATTATTTTTTCTATTCCCACTGATCATTCAAATAAAGAGGTAACTTTGTGATTTTTTTGTACCGGGTGAAATGATACTACTCTCGTTTTTTTGTCTAGCGATGTATTAGAAAATATTATCAACTTACCTAAATATGTATGAATTTCAAAACTATAGGCCCTAAAGTAATTGAGGTACGGACAGTTAAAAATACCGAATTCAGGGAATCCCCTTAAATCTTGCCCTCAGTATTCTCAAGTAAGTACATTATGTGATATTATGATGATTTTTGTTTTATTTTCAGGACATAATGAATAGAGACAAAGAGGATGAGCTGCCTGCTATGCAAGTGAAGTTCATTGATACGATATGCCTGCCCATCTATGAGGTCAGTAATCTACTAGCGCACGGGTATATAACAAAAAAAATATTTTTCATGCGGAACCCTATTTAAAAAAAAATATTCTATAGCCTATGTTCATCACAGAAAAATTAGGATTCTAATAGTGAAAGAGTTTCTCTAATCGGTCCATTCGTTTCGGAGCGTATTCAATTTAAACAAGCAAACAATAAAATCTTTCCTCATTATAATATCAGTATAGATATAGTTTATAATAATATTATATGCCGTGTGGATTGTCCGGCATCATTTATTTATTTATTGTATGTATGTTAGTTAGTCTGTAAGGTATTTGTTGATATGGGCCCAAGAACAAGATTTTTACTATTATCCATAACAGTTCTTTATGTTGTCTGAAATAATTAAATATTATTATTATGATTATACTTATTGTAATCCATTTCTCTCCCAGGCGTTTGCAGTCCTATCAAGCGCATTACAACCGATGCTCGACCGAGTGAAAAGCAACCGAGCGCATTGGATAGAACTCTCCAACAACGATAATTACGACAAGGAGACTCTCCACGAAAGGAACGACAAATCCAGCACCAGTTCACACGTCGACGACACAGAAAACACATACGAAGGAGACAGTAGTGGAGCCGTTAGCTTATCATCAGAAACCAACTCGAAGTACGAGAATCTTGAGAATCCAGTTGTTGGTCTGTTGACGAATAACGCTCTGGCGATGTTGCCGCCGAATAAGTTCGATCATGTTAGCGATTAGATCGGATTTTTTGTAGTGGGCAACACTATTGTATTTACGTCCGGCTTGAAAGGAGTACCGATTTAGATTGAATTTGCGGAAACAGAGGGAAATGCTTATTCAGTTTGTTCTGAATGTAGTTTTTGAATAGAAAGACCGTTTATTGCCTACGGCTTGGAAGTTTTTGAGTGCTGATAAAGACATTGTAAATTGATTTGCTAAGAACAGAGGGAAATGCTTATCATTCACTTTTGTTCTGAGTGTTGTACTTTTTGACTTACGACCGTGGCGCGCTCTGTCGGTTGTTTAGATAAACATTTGATGGGTTACGGCGTTCAATGAAAAAACGATGGGTAATAATTCACAATCCATTCATAAATGCTATAAAATGGCAAATTTTTGGTGAACTTCAATACAGCTTTGCCCCTCTCATTCTACGAGACTCTCGGGGACCACTTTTACCAGTTTTGGTATGAAAATGATCAGATTGTATAGAATAGTGAAATGGATAGTAATCGGCTAATAGAGGAGCCAAATCGTCCATTTGTATACTAAGTTGATGTGCACGTAGTATTATAATCCACGACAGAAAATATTGAATTCTCGCCTCAAACTTACAATATTCATTGGATACAGAATTGTATATAACGATTAGTACCATTTTAACGTGTATTTATCGCGTTTTTTTATTTTTCGTCGTTTCAACAGGTTTGCACTCTGTCGTGGTCACGAGATGACTGAAAAAAAAATATAAAAAAACGCGATAAATACCTACCTGTTAAAATAGTACTAGTCATTATGTATTCATATCGCGTAAGTTTAAAAATATTCAGAATTGTATAATTTGATGCTTATTGTATTCATAAAAGATTTCCTTCCACGTTTTGTCAATGTCATCTGCCTTCGTCTTATTGCGAATCAATATTTTCTGTCAGCGTTGTAAGTAGTTGTGTTGCATTTTAGTATCCTAATTCGCCGTCAAAACATAATTGTAAAGTTAATATCTATTGATCATTGTTTCTATGGATCAGCACGAAGTAACATTGTAAATTATTAATCCCCTTATTCATAATGGTTTGTTAACCTAAAACAGTTGCTAAGTAGTGTTACTCTAACCACAGCTCTAACTTATCTCAATGAATACTGAAAAATAGGAATGAATAAGGGTAAGTGTTTCGTGCGTATATCACTGAATATTTACACTGACGCCATTATTTCTTCTCTCGTCTTCTGCGTGTAATTAAAAAGAGAAAGCTTTACAAAATGGCGTCGTTTTTAAAAGAAAAAGCTTTACAAAATGGCGTCGTTTTTAGACTATATGCGTACGATCGGTGTGATATTCGAAATTGAACAGATGTTTATAGTCGAATTTAGAAGAATGAAACGCATAGCGTTAATACAAAATATATTATCATTGCTGCACTATTTTTGTACAATTAATTGAAGTAGCTTCACAAATAAAACTTTCGCCAAATTCGATTCGTAAAACCTTCATAGTTCTTTATGACGGTGTAATCAAGCTCTTTAGAAACTCAGTTCATATCAACTTTAGCTAAAGCGAGTGTGTAGGTATTTTAATTTTACCTCATTCATCGATTCCTACTTAACATTAAATTATTTCGTGTGTCACTAGTTTAAGTATCATTTACGATACTTCGATAATATTAAAATCATTACTTGTTAGTTCTAGTTTTCACCTTGAAATTATCTCTTTTGGAGAGTAAATTACAAATTGGAGCTATTATTGTCTATATTTATAGACAACTCCGATTTATGTATGATAAGAAATCGGAGCTGTCTATAAAGTGTATATTTTGTACGGATTTTTTTGTCGGAGTTTATTCCTTGCGATATGTTCCTTGTTATTATCAACAAGCTTAGACTCATTCCATAAAATCTATATCTTAACGCAAGACAAGTAAGATAAAGATAAATCTCTCGTCATTGTATCTTGAATCAGCGTAATATCTGAAGAAATTCAGCTGATGGCGCTTATCAAACCGAGTTCATTATGTCCGATTGAGAAACAACAACGGCAGACTGATTATGATAAAACCATCCATCGTACATTTGAAAACTATTTGATTGGCCTTGAAAACCATTTCAGTGGCCTTCGCCATACAATTGTAATGTACAGCTGAAAGGGCTTTCAGATTTCCAATATTAGGTGATTTTAGCGTAATAAGTCTGCAAGATTTCAAGACATATAAAGGGTCTGGGGCTTTACTCTCTATGACATAGAAGTTGTCTTGCCCAAACCGTGTGATGTCACGTGTCCTAAATACAGTTTTGTCCGATTCTGTGATACGCGTTTGGTTCGGCTATAGTGAATAAAGGCCCTTAAATATCAGTGATATTGTACACGTCTTTAGGCGGCTGTAACCGTATTCCATAAGACGGGCTGCAAGCCTCTTTGACGCGTACAATATCAGTGATATTTAAAGGCCTTATTCACTATATCCGAACCAATCGCGTATCACAGAATCGGACAAAACTGTATTTAGGACACGTAGTGACGTCACACGGCCACATTGGTGGTAAAAGACTTTGCTTTTGTTTAAGTGATATTTATCAGTGAGAGGGCAATTAAATCAGTTCCTATTGGGTACTTTCGAAATCGATGAGAATTTTCATAAAGAACTGTTGCTATCTTGTATCATACACGTTACAAAACGAGTTATAAACCTGTGCTGTCCATTATATATGTCAATTACATAAAGTAACTGCTTGTTTGACTTGTAAAAACGCCTATGCATTGTAAATGTTTCATATAGGGTTAGGTACCTCTAAGTCTCGTCATAGAGAATATTTTTCCAACGATGTTTTAGTGAGTAATATTAAAACAGCCATTTTAAAATAATCGAAATTTCTGTCTTTTTCCTTTAGCCGTTCGAGTTTGAGCCTTGTGCTTTATGCTGTAAGGCTTATAAGGAGTTGTGTACTTTAGTACTATGTCCAAAATTGGTGTTGTTATGGGCAGACTAAATGTAGATATCAATTTAGTGAAATTTCGACCTAGTACTAAAGCGTATATGGTTAATAACGCAGCGAATCAACTTTACCTACCTATATATAGTCATTCCCAAATTAATATAAGATGTTAGGAAAATCTACTTTGTGTGGCAATAATAATTGCATTCTGTACTACCTACCGATGAATTGATTTGTCCATGAAAACTTATATCAATTTGGGACAAACTAAAAATAATCAAAAACGTGTTACCTAGGTACGTTACTGTAAAATTTTCATCATTTCTCTTATGAAAATGACCAATGAATGAATATTTATATAATACATTGGAATATGTATATTATCTCTCTATAAAACGTTGCGTTTTCATTTTATATAAATCTCAAAATATTTGTGGTAATAATTATGTACAACATTGTTCTAAGATTGCTGTAAGTATTATTAGAAATTAAATAGAAAATTATTATTTGTAATTCATTAAATGACGTATGGTGTGTGAATAATATGGAGGTTGTTTTGTTCCAAACAAAAATGTTATTTATTTCTGATTAAAACAATTTTGAAATAGTTTGTGTTTAATTTTTGCTTACTTATACTAAAGTGTGTAATCCTCTACACCTAAGATAACGTACCCTACGTTGGTAAAGCCTCAACTTTTTCATATTCCATAGACAATTAGGTAATTTTTTTTTGAAAATGGAACAGCGATATGCTTGATTCTTCTATGAACGTAGTGATTATATGCTCTGTGTTCTATGGTAGAATGCGTACTTTGCGCATAACGTAACATGAAAAAAAAAACAGTTCTAGATTTTATTTTGATAACGAAAAATTTATAGGCAGTTGGATAAACTACTGGGAAATAATTCCTGATAAAAATAATGCAAATGTTAAATATCTGGGGCTCGAACGCATGAAGATAGTATTTATTGAGTCTAAAAAAAATTTAGGGTAATAAATGTGTTACATTATAAGTCTGCCTTAAGGCAGAGTTGTGAAAATAGATTTCAGTGGCAAAAAGGGTAACTTCGTAGTATTTCTGTATAAACGGGAATGAATGAAAGTCCTCAACCGTTCCTACACGTTTTTCCTTCATTCGTGTTGAACCGTGAGTAACCAGGTTCCCGTAACCCAAAGGAAACCCCTTAGTTCAAGCAAGACCGTCAAAGTGCTTCTGAAATACTTTAGATGGCGCTGTTTCAAGTAAGTTTTTAATTTTCGAAATGAAAAATACAACTTCACTTACACATTACGCAACTACCATGTTTTTAGTAGCAAGGTAATAATAATAATTAGGGATAATAAATAATAATTATAATTACTCGTTAGGGGAGGCCTATGTCCAGCTGTGGACTATTATAGGCTAGGGCTTGTAAAAACCGGGTTATTTTATAAGCCGGTTAATTCGGTTTTTATATTTTCAAACCGGTTAAAACCGGGTTTTTCGGTTATTTCGGTTTTTTCCAAAAAGAGTCATAAAACCATAAAATTCGATCAAATTTACATATTATTTAGCTTAGCACTGATTAATTTGACTCAAATCACAATTCAGTCTTATGATTACATATCTACGGTACGGTTAAATGAGTGATACACGTGTCACTCATTTTCATTTATTTGCCGTTGGAGCTCAAGGCTTGGTTACGTCAATTTATATTTCAAGTCATGAAAACATCTGTAATAGAACTAAAATACTAAACTGTCAGTCAGGCACAAAGTGATGACAAACAAGGTACCTAAGCAAAGCAACGCATAAAAATGAACTGATTAAACTAAAAGAAGAAAACTAAATTATGTAATTAATAAATCTGCTGTTAATGGGCATCGTCTAAATTAAAGTTAGTAATAAAATAATAGTACAAAATACTATATAAAATACATTGCCAAAATAAAAATTCTAAATAAAAATGCAAGTATCTGAATTTTTTGCCTGATCGTCGGATAAAATTGTAATATAATCGTGGTCTTACAAAATGTATTTATGGAACGAATGCATTCGCATAGTCGAATACGACCACCCGTCTGCCAAAGAATCAGAACCGGCCTGATGATTGAGCCTGACAAATCTACACTCATGGACATAATTAGAGGAACGGTTCATCAATCGAAAAAAACTGAAATATGCACTAAAAGTACTTAGTACAAACTGGCCACATCTACCATAATATTTAATTTGAAAAAAGAATTATTTCAATAGTCTTTTGTTTCAGGTATTTGTTTGTTTTTTTTTTGGATTATTTGCTATTTCCACTAGTCTATTGGAATAATTTTAATAACGTGTGCGTAATCAATTCATAAAATTCTGTTTTTAAGTTTTTTTTCACAAAAACATATTGCAATAGTGTTGCTTACACATCAATTAATACCTGAAGGGACAATGCCGGATCTTAGCGTAGCTCAGGTTTCCAAAGCTGTTACTTTAATTGAAAATGGTCACAGTTATAAAGAAGTGGCTCAAAGATTATGCAGGTTTTACAAATCCGTCATCTTTCGAATTGTTCGACGATATTAGCAGACTGGTGAGTACACGAGACGTACAGGGCAAGGTCGCAAGAGTATCACTTCAGCAAGAGACGATTGATTTATGGTGAGCAGTGTTCTAAGAAATCGCACTTTGACATCTTCTGAGGTCAGATCTATGACCAGGATGTTCAACAGGTTACAATTAGCACTAAAACCGTAAGAAGAAGAGTTAAAGAAGCTGGAATAAAGACGTACTTGCCAGCTAGACGACCCTTACTCACCACAGATCATCGAGTAGCTCGGGCTAACTTTGCTCGCTCATACCAAAACTGGAATCATGATGACTGGGGGAAAATATTGTTCATTGACGAGTCTAGTTTTGTCTGAAGCCAGATGATAGAAGGGTTAAAGTTTGGAGACGACCTGGCGAAAGATACTCTCAGTGTACATTGTCGGAAGAGAGTGATATGGTGGAGGGTCAGTAATGGTATGGGGCGGTATTTGCATAGGGGCGTGTACGGAGATGCACATCGTTGAAAATGGATCCCTGACTGCGGCTCGGTATAAGCTAGGAAAACAAATAAAACAGCGGGATCCAACACCAACAAACATAGCAGATCTCAAAGGGGCACTGGTAGAAGAGTGGAATCGAGTACCACAAGATTTCATTGATAACTTAATCAAAAGCATGTCGAGAAGATTGAATGCAGTTTCAACAGCTAGAAAGGATATTTTGAACCAAGAACAAACTAAACAGGTTACATTTACAACAATGAACAATTAGCCCTCAAAGTTAAATCTGTGGAGCGACCTCAACGTCCTAGACACAGCCCAAATTTAAGTAGCAGAGCAACTACCCCACTTCCACTACAACTACCACACAGAAGAAGGGCGATTGAAGAGTATGGAATCGATGAGGGATCAGGGGTTTCAACTGGACAAGGAATTGAGGTTCAGACCCTATGTTGCCAGCGTTTGTTCAAAGGCGTACAGAATTATAGTATTCATTTTACGAGCTAACTAGTTCACGAAACATTCGGGCACTCACAGGAATATATGATGCTCCGTTCAGAAATCAATAAGAAAGCACAGTTTTTGTATGGGATCCTCATAAAGCTAGATAAAGTCTCGTTATGGAGCGTATACAGGAAAATTTTACTCGATACCTTAATTAAAAGGAATATATTATGGCGTCAACCCTTTCTATTCCTTTATGTATATTTATGACAATCAAGTTCATGGTGTTATAAGTCTGTGCCAACCGGATGAAACTGTCGAGCGGCGCAGGCGGCTACCTCTGTTCTTAAAGGGTCGCGGAAGAACTAAACTGATTAACAATGCACCACTGTCACTCATCAATCAAGCACTTAATCTGGTAGCACCGGCCAATTACGTATTCCGCTGTTCACGGGGCGACTTCCCAATCCCCATCATTATTATTATTATCATTCTTACTATTCAATTTATTCTACTGTAGTATCTTGTTAAATAAGTTACTGACATTAATATTCCTATAGTTTACATTTTATTATTATATTCAACTCAAATTACTAAAATTACCGACTTTCTATTCGTTCAAAAATGTTTATGAGATGTTTGTTGTCTTTCCATATCGTATTAAACGATAAACTAAGTAATTTGATAGTCGGTGGGTGATATTGAAACCCTTAGAATGCTATTTTTTTAATTTTTTACTACAACGAAAAAAACCGAAAAACCCGGTTATTTTGACCAAAAAACCCGGTTAATAACCGAGGCAAAATCGCCCGGTTAACCGGTTTTTCGGTTAACCGATTAACCGGTTTACAAGCCCTATTATAGGCTGGTGATGTTGTTTTTGTTGAATAACAATTATAACTATTGACCTTGGTAACTACGACTATAGGTTGATCGTTTCGTGTTAGCGCTATATTGATAGTTTTTGTCATTTATTGTAGCGTTTTACGAAGAATAAAACTAGCGGAAGAGCAATGCCGCAAATCCAATTGAATCAATATTGAATTGGTAGGAGCAAGCACTCCAATCGAAAAAAAATTAGTTTTTCGGCTAATTAGGTACTGTTCCGTTAATCCTTGAAAAACGCATAAATAATAATCTTGGAACACGAAACGATCAACCTTATTACGCCTATTATTTATTAGTTTTATTTTACAATACATTTATTGGGGAGTTAAAACTAATTTATTACAAGGTTTATAGTTATATCTTTATTCCTATATCTAGGTAGGTACATACTTTGGGCGATAATGATTATAAGATTAGACGCACCGTACCTATAACAGACGCAAAGTATGTAAGTACCTTAAAGTCATATGTAAGAACCTGTGCCGTGTGGTGCCGGCATAGAATTGCACCACCCCAACTCTTCCCGTGGGTGTCGTAAGAGGCGACTAAGGGAGACACACCGGGGGGCGGGCAGCAGCACCCTCTGCAGAACAACTCCACCGAACTGCGATCCCCAACCCGCATGCCCAGCGTGGGGATTATGGGCAATAACCCCCAAATGATGAATAATGCCATCTATGGCGCTCATGAGGGGAGGCCTATGTCCAGCAGTGGACTGTTATAGGCTAAGGTAAGTACCTATACGATCAGCAGATATCTGTTTAGCCTGTTCAAGGTGTTTTATAAGTACATAAAACTGGATCTGTCAAGTGCGAGTGTAACTCGCTCTCCGAGGGTTTCTAACTTTTCTCAATTATGTACACGAATAACCAGTTACTTCGGAGATTAGGTAATTTACGTACTACGGTAATTTACGTATGTAGGTAAATTTATCAACTCTCTTCAATGTATTTCAAAAAGTATAAAACTTGAAATTTTTTTGACTCTTTAAACCCCATTCGGTGTAACACGTAAACTTTGACATCCATTCAATCACTTTTCATAGTATCTATAATGTAGTATATTATATCTATTAATTATATCAGTTATCTAGTAGGTATCCATAACTCTAGCTCTGCCTGCTTAGCCATAGCATGGCATAGCACAACACCATATTTATTATTTACTAGCGGTCCGCCCGGTTTTGCACGGGTACATCATCAGCCTAAAATAGTCCACTGCTGGACCTCTAGGCCTCCCCTAGGTAGCGCCACAGATGGTATTAATTATCATTTGGGCAATAGCCCATAATCGCACGCTAGGCATGCGGGTTGGGGATCGCAGTTCGGTGGAGTTGTTCTGCAGAGGGCGCTGCTGCCCGCCCCCTGTGTTTCCCTTAGTCGCTTCTTACGACACCCACATGAAATTCTATGCTGGCACCACACGGCTATTGCACGGATATTTAACATAAATTGAATTTTTCATGCGGATCCCTAATTTATTTGAAAATATTCTATAGACTATGTCCATCACGGAAAATTTTGGATCCAATGGTGAAATAATTTTTCAAAACGGTCCAATAGTTTCGGAGCCTATTCAATTCAAACAAACAATCAAATCTTTCCTCCTTATGATATTGTTATAGACAACCGCTGTCCGCAATTTTCATCAAAATCGCTATCAGAACATAACAAACAAATTACGGTAGGCATAGGGCACAGACTTATCGATTTAAATAAGACAATAATAGAGCCTGGGAACGATATACCTGGGTCTTATGACGCACCGCGATCAGCCCACGCAATACAAACCCCATCAGCTGTTATGGGGTGAGCCAAGGGTGACCGTATACAACACCCCTCCAACAAAACTCCCGCCATCCAGACACGTCGATAACACTGCGCAAGTCTCGCGCATTTCAAAACCTTTGCCACGCTTTCGCCCTCTCTATCAACAAAGGAGAATCAAAAAGAGAGGCAAGATAACCCTAAGGTTACCCCTAAATGTTGCACGCATGCGTATAAAAGAGTTAATTATACGCATGCGTGAAGCGGTATCATGCGGAAAAACTAAGGCCGGGGCGGACACAGAAATGCGGTGACCAAAAAGAAATTGTGCATTTATTTTACTGTTACCAAACTAATCTTAGTTTAGTGTAATTTCATTTATTTAAATGTACAAAGTACGTGTAGATTAAATTTGTGAATTTAGCTAATTTTAGACAAATGAAAGTGATTATGGATTTGCGTGTTGTGATTAAATAGTTCTGTGCTAAGAACTGCACCAGTCTTATAAATTTGTTCACTGTAAGTATTCCGGTACCTAATTGTAAAATTATAACAAAGTTTTAGTTGATGTACCCATTTTATTTAACATATGATGTATACCCATTTTATTAACAGCGAAACCTACAGCGCGGCGGTATCCATAACTCATTTTCATTCTACACTAAAATTATAAAGCTTTTTATGCACAAACCTCATTCCGGGCATGTTATTCAAGTACCTACCTAATAACTTTCAACAGCTTAAAATTATAGCTACTTTAATACCTATACCTACCTACATTATATGCCTGTTAGAGTTGGACTACTCAAGTCTACTCAAGTAGTACGAAGTATACCTACTCAGGTAGGTACGAAGAAGGTGTATTGGAGAAAGTTTTTACCGAAAGGTCCATCGAACAGAGACACATTTTGTAGAAGCAACACAGAATCGGTAGCATATAGTATGTAGTATAAATACCAAAGCTTAAAGAATTTTTGTTACTTTATGAATTCTTTTATTTATTTTCGACTCAGTTTTGGAAATAAATGGCTGTAAATTTTTTTTTTGTGTTCAAGTTTCTTTTTCCCGGAATATTAGGCCATCAAGTAAATAACACTTAATATTGTGATGTATTGTACCTATTATTATAATAAGTAGAATATGTACACACCTTATTACTATCTAAAAAAACATAAGATTTTATTTACCTAGGTACATTTATAACCACTCAATACCTGAATAATGTAAATATTTGCCACGTGTTCTGAATACGTTCAACTAAACCCAGTTATTTTAACATGTTGGATAGATGATTCTCACGAGTAATTATTTTTACAGTTCCGGAGCTAGTGAGACCTTTTTAACCTTGTTCAATTCGATCTTCAAAGAACTTTGAACTTTTTAAACAAAGGAGAAAAATATTGCTGCGTCCCGCTTAGGCGGTGAAAGGGGTAGGTTAGGTTAGGGAAAAAATTAAAATAAATAAATGAAAGTGTTTAAATATGTGAAAGTCTAATAATGACTCTACTGCTTGATCTTAGGTTTTACAATAGTCGAAAATAAAACCTTACCTTTAGTAAAAAAAAAAATTGACAGCCATATAATTCAATGTCTCTTCTTAGCTTCTATCAGCTGCTTTCAGTAGCCAATAACAAAAATGTCAAGTAAAAAATGTCAAGCCATGAAAATTCTCATGTCGTGAATATTGTTATGTTTTACTTACTCTGATAACTAAGATTAAATTAGGTTTATAAGTTTACTTATGGTTTAAAACAGTGATTCATACAAGCGACTCATTAATGTAAAAGGTAAACCGTGATAGTAAGTATTTTTTACAAAAAAAATCCCTGAAACATGAACGTAGCTAGTTGAAGTGCCCTGAAACCCCTGAAATATACCTACTTTTGGATAACTTCAGTGACCTACATTACTGCCTACATTTGGATAAATATTTACTAAGACGACAGGGGTGGATGGCACAAATTTCAGCCTACTATACCCAGACCTTTGTAGAATTCGGCAGCAGATTTTGTGTGAAATTTGTGTGAAATTTATTTTGTTCAGAAAACAAACATGAAGGAAACTAAGGGAACATTAAGATTACCGTCAAGTTCACAGCTTTGGAAGAGTCAGTGGTGGATGGCACAAACATATAAATAAATAATGCCAGACAATCCACACAGCATCATCTAGCCCCAAGCTAAGCAGAGCTTGAGTTATGGGTACTAGATGACTGATATACATAATATAATATTATTACATATTAGATATTTTTTATTATTTTATAGAAAACGACCAGAACTCCCTGAACAAATATCTGCAGATCGTACAAATATTTGTCCCGAGGCGGGAATCGAACCCGCAACCTCCTGCGTGTATATATATATAAAACAAACATAATTATAGCCAGCTTTGCGAAAAAGTCGCAGATTTTGTAGCTTGCAAGTTGTGAACATTAGGTTAGTATCTATTTTTACATAAGTAGTGCTCCTTAAAAAATGTTTTTTTTTTATTTATTTACGCTATATCTGTATCTGGTTTACCTTGTAGACTACCTGTCCTGTTTTACGTATTTGAACGCTAGGGGTAGAAAACAGAATGGGGCTAAAAGAGGGGACTGTATGACTTATGTTTAGGCCTTAGGGTATGTTGAAAAAATTCGTATCACTTTGCAATCGAATGCGTAATTATTTTGAAATTAATTCCTTCTACTTCATGTACGCAATGTATGGCGATACGATGTCGATATTCTACCCTAGAGAACAATTCCCGTGCGAAGCCTTTTTTTCCATGGCAGCCCCCTGAACTGGAAAATAAATGCTTCGAGGAAAGCACCTACCCAATTGCTTGTTCTTCGAGTTTAGCTACTCTATTGACTTACCTATTAGTTATGTACGTAGGTAGGTATGCTATACTATAGAAATTTCTTGATTATTAACATACAAAAATATTTTGAGCTTAGCATAACATTAAAAATATACCTATATCGTGTATTATTAACTATTGTTATTTATCATACACGCCAAATTCATGGTCTGATACGGTCGCGTGCTAGAGCCGTCATTATTTTATTGAAAAATCGTGTTTTGTGCAATTTAATATTTATCCAATATTTTTTATTCCAAGGTCCAGACTACTGCATTGAATCCGGCCGAAGATGACGTCATTAACAAGTGAGTAATATTCTTCATTAGTAGGTATCACCAATATTAGAAATCATAATAAGCATGTTTATTTATTTTATTTGTAAATAAATTTTGTTGTATTAAACTTCAGCTTCTGCACACTGCACACTCGTTTTTTCGTAGTAAAAGTAGTATATACATTAGGCAAAGTCGAATGTTTGTCAATAAACCACGATACACCATAAAGTACATAAAACTAGAATTGGCGTCGAGTTTCTGAAATATTTGTTGAGAATCTCAAACCGACAAGTAAGTCAATTGCGTAGACGCGGTAACAGAGTGAATTTTAGGCTAAACGGGTGGTTTGTTTATCATTATTCCACATCGAGTTCTGCTTGTGTATATATCCAAAACTTCGGCACCCAACAGCTCGGCTCTTTCCGCTTTGACATCGGTTCCATCACACACAAACTCTTCTATAATATTAGCAAGACTGTTATTATCTTGTCATTTTGGTGGATTTTAACTTGTTTGTGCAATCATTTATGATAGATTTGTCCCTATAACAAACTGTAACTAGGAAACTAGAGCAAACGATAACGTTTATCTTTGTACAATACTGTGGCAGTCATCGCTCGAGCAAAATAGTAAACGTCTATCGAACACATTTGATTTTTGGTTAGTTTAGTTAGTTTTTTAATCTTTAAAATTTTTTGTAGATATTTTGGTTACCTACCAAGAGCACAACGGAAGTAAACATTTATTTAACCGAAAACGATAAGTTTATTTACTAAAAATCCAACTCTCAGGTAAAGTGAATTTATAAGCAACGAGTAAAATTTAACACGAATGAAGAAGGATAAAGTTAAGTATAGTTAAAATTTAATTATAGGTCATAGAAAAACATATATTTGTTTGGGACCTAGAGATGGACTTTATATGTTAGTACCAAAGCTACACACACAATTAAACTTAACAGATTTGAGTAGGAATCGGTAAAGATCGTATTTTGCATCATCGTAGACCTCGACTATATTAAAGGACCTCATCGATTCCGCAGACTTTATCTTACGGATTCCTTCTTCTACCAAGAGCCCTTATTCGCTCACTAGACTGAATTTGGTCTTGAATACCCTATGACACGCATGTTAGTACTGTTAGTAGAGTTAGTTTTTGGAGTTATATGTGTACGTTAAGGAGGGCTCAGATCTGTCGAGTATTCCTACGCTAAGATAAAACTACAACTTGTATCAAACAAATTGACTTTATGATTTTGTGTTATTTTTCTGGTATATGATATAATGTTCTTTATGTTTAATATTGTATGTACTCTATTACATTGGGTGTTCCCGTCAAAATAGATGTACCTACGTTTGTAAATAAAGAAATAAACAAGTCAACTGCCCGAATCTAAAAAAACTGTCGGTTGATGATATTACAACAAAGAATTGATAAAATCGACCTTGTAGATTATAAAATCTGTCGAAACCTGTTTTACGTCTGTTAACCTTGTTCATGTAGAAAAATAAGACTTTGTACATGTAATTCTACTTACCTAGTTATTATTAAAAATAATAATGCTGGACAATTTACACAACATCATTTAACTGTATAGACGTATTTGGCGCTGTGGGCGAAGGCCCGCCTGCGATGCAGGAGGGTTCGATTCCCGCCTCGGGACAATATTTGTAAGATCTGTAGATGTTTGTTCAGGGTGTTCTGGTAGTTTTATATGTATGGAAAAATATCAATCAAGTGTAAAATATTTTTATTATGTATATCAGTCATCTAGTCCCCTTAACACAAGCTCTGCTTAGCTTGGGGCTAGATTAGATAGTGCATTGTCCAGCATTATTTAGGTATTACTTTATTTATAGCAATGTTGGCATCGATATTAGTAATGCTGATACGCTGCGTCAGATACACCATGTTGTCTTAGGTCATGCGTAGCTTTGATTTAACACAAATATTTGATAACCCGAAGGGCCGTTACCGAGGTTACTCACTGGCCTAGCTAGGGTGTCGATTCTGCAATGATCGATTCTGAAAATGCATAGGCTTTGTCGAGACCTGCATTTCGCTCTTTGCTATACCTATCTACTGCCACATCAACCCTGTTTGTTTTTTTTATAATATTCACGAGTTCTATTGGTTTAATGTAACTGCCTTCCTTTTTATTTAATCTATACTTCTATACTAATGTTATAAAGAAGAGATTGTTTGTTTGAATTGAATAGGCTCCGAAACTACTGGACCGATTTGAAAAATTCTTTCACCATTAGACTCCTAAATTTTCTATAGAATTTTTTTCTATAGAATATTTAAAAATTAGGAATCTGTATGAAAAATTAAATTTTTGTTAAGTACCCGTACAAAGCCGGGGCGGACCGCTAGTTATTTATACAAAGACACCTTAAGTGTACACTATAAGTAAGCCACTTATTTTTTTAACTAGCAGGGTGGTCGTTAATAATAGTATCCACTGTATCCATTGACAGAATCGATAGCATTGTTATTTTATCAAGGGCGACTGTTGGTAATTATAGAAAATTATGGATAAGTGTTACCGTTTATGTACCATTACATTCGTATTTTTAAGTTACGTAAGATAATGATTTCAATAAATCATCAACAACAGCCTATAATAGTCCACTGCTGGACATAGGCCTCCTCTGATGAGCGCCATAGATGGCATTGTTCATCATTTGGGGGTAATGATTTAGCATGACCATTACGTAGTACAGATGCGGTTTGATAATGTTCCGATGCCAATCTTTCATGCGGTAAACATAGGTCAGTAAATGGTATTATTCTTTTGGAAGGTCTGTTTCGGTAAAGCCACGTGTAGTTTGTGTATACAATAATATCTGATGCTACTTTTACAAGTAGCATCAGATATTAAGATCTTATTATGATAGTAATTTATTATGATATTACTGTCATAATAAAATCTTAATATTCCCTTATAGAAAAGTTTGAAACTTGTAGGTAGGTACGAGTGCAATCTAAACCAATACCAAAAAAAAACTTTTGTAAATAAATTAAAATAGACTTTATCTCAACTGAAACAATTGAGATAACTGCAGACTGTTGGAAATAATCTAAAGGTCATCTGATCTATATCAGTACCAGTCGGAACCTTCCCTGAAAAGGCTGCATTGCCTCGTTGTATGGCTATGATGCGTCAAATACTGACCGGCTCTCGGGTCAGACAGATGTCGCATTGACCAGAAGCTGAGGTATTTTTTTTAATAACAAAATATAACTAATTCCTTCTTGAAAACGTTATAAAACCTCTTCGTGAGATTCGATGGTAAACCACCGCCTGAAATAAAGCCGGAACAATATTTGTTATAAACTGGGGTAAACGTGTTCTTGAGTGGAGACCGCGACTCGGTAAACGTAGTGTAGGACGCCCTCCGACCAGG
This sequence comes from Eupithecia pulchellata, assembly GCA_963931895.1. NCBI lineage: Eukaryota > Metazoa > Arthropoda > Insecta > Lepidoptera > Geometridae > Eupithecia > Eupithecia pulchellata. Next base: position 4,590,631 of record OZ007540.1, read on the forward strand.
TGGGATGACGATCTGCGAAAGACTGCTGGCAGATGCTGGATGCGACAAGCCGAAGACAGGGCGCTATGGCGCTCATTAGGGGAGGCCTATGTCCAACAGTGGACTAACATAGGCTGATGATGATGATGAATATTTGTTACGTTTTGCTAAACACAATTTAACAGGCGCTTTAATATTGTGAGTTTTTATGACCAAACACCGAAGTTCTGAAATCCTATACAATGGAATTACCTCTTACCTCTTAAAATTAATTTTTTTGTTTATTTTCTAGAATTTTCGGAGATGTAATGAATTTACCAAAATAAAATCCACAACAATCGCCTTCTACGGTAATAATTAAATTATGTTATTGTTAAGTACTTTCTTAAATCAATGATTTCATTATTTTTACAATTAGGTTAGTCTACAGCTAGTACACCAAAAAAATACACTTTTCTAGGATTTTAAAAATAAGTAAAGCTAAGAGTACCAACCTCTTACAGGCTGACACAGCATGCAAAGACTATAACTAAATTAATAATAGACTAAAACTAATTAATACAATCTCTTCTTTTTTAAAGCACAAGAAAGGCTAATCATGTTGATGTTGATGCTGATACGTGGCGTGACGTGAGTCATGGAATTTGCCCGATCGTGAGCTTTATCGACACTAATTTACCTAATTTAAGGGTGGGGACTAGGGTACCCTGTTTATACATCGACTAGCCAGTGCTAGAGGTTTTAATATAAATTGTGCTCGTAACTCAGTCACGAGGACAATTTATATATCGCACACCTAGGTCAAGAGAGACCTAAGTCAAAATAGCACTTAGTATATTTTAAGTTGTAATAATGAACAGCAGTTCGTGATATGAATTTGAACTCATTTATTCACTATTTTACTATAAAAACTATCGTAGTTTGATGAATTCATTATGAATGTAAGCGGGTTAACGCCGCACTCACCCTGATGAAGTCCCTCGTTAAGGGATGAAACGTTGGTGTTTCTTACAACATATATAATAGGTTCGTAGTTAATATAATAGGTTCGTAGTTAATAAGTCATTTATTCACGTTGGTAATAGATTATGCAAAAAGATTTTGAGATTTTTCGACATAAGCCCATCTTTTTCTAAAGGTGCGGTATGAAAACAATCTAAAATTTATTATTAGGATAGCTTAGGCAACATGCTGTCGGAAAATAAACAGAAACACTAATCTAACACAAGCACCTCACCATTCGCCAGGGTTAAATAGAAGATGACGTGAAACATAAAGCTAAATCACGGCTACATTATAAGACGACCTCTGTCGTGCAGTGGTGACCCAGGGGTGGCAGGCGGGAATCGAATCCACAACTTCCTGATGTTGCGGGTTCGATTCCCGCCTTGGGACAAATGTCTGTACGATCTGTAGATTTTTACGAATGTTAAATAAAACATCAGTAATCATAAATCAAGCTCTGCTTAGCTATCCAGCATTATTTATTTATTATTATTAGTTTAGGTATAAAATACGGGGTTTCCCAGCATTTCCCCTTGAATTAAGTGGTTCTGTTCCTACCCACGTCCTTGATAGTATCGATTCAATTAACGTCCGCTAGATACCAGACGGCAGGCGGCACATCTTCATGCATTAGTAAAAGGTTTTTCCAATTGTTTTAGCCTTGTGACATGTGGCTTTCTTAAGTTTTAAATCGTGATCTTAATTAGTCGTTGGTGTTTTTAGTAGAGCCTTTTTAAGCATCTATAAGTACCTACATTACGTGTTATAATTTTTATCATCTTTGTACGATTATTTTTTTTTACAAAATCCATAGCTTTTGGAAATGCTACTTGACCAAACTTATACTATTTTAATCTACAGCCAGTAAATTTATATTTTGAAGTATTTATTCATGCTTTTTTGATAAAACTCTATTAGTAATGTTCTTTAGGAAAAATTTAAAATTGTAATGGCGAAAAAAAATCCCAATTGGCCCAGTAGTTTAAAATCCTTTTAAAGACGGAACGCCTGAACTCTGTTTTGTTGTTTTAGCCCTCTAAATTTACCCTACAGGGTATAATTTTCTGTTTTTTGTGTTCATCTTATCTAAATGTTGTGCATGCTTAATATAAGTACATGCCCTATTCTAATATTTTTATAAATGTATCTAATTGTTATTGTAGTAGTGTGTATTGTTGGTATTGCCTTATTAATAAATAAATAAACTGTTGTTATGAAAATTTGAAAAGTGATAAATTGTATCCTAGAAGCTAATAAAACGAGACATTAAATTTTATGACTTAAGATAAAACAGAACTTCCGTGTTCGAACCCTTTTCGTGGTTAACCGACTACGATTTCAATGAAGGGTCGGAGGTTAACAAATCAGTACCTAAATAAAACTGCTAATCCCCATAGTAACATCTATCTCAAAAATAAAAATAAAACTGTCTGATTAGCCGGATCCAAGAAACAAAGGCAATATAAATTCTCGGAGAAATACGCAGAAATATTCCAAGGCCCTTAATCCTTCCAGTCCTATTAGGTATGTCATTGTTCTTTTAGCGATGAACCAGGCAGATTTCCGGTCATTGCACTCGTAGTTTTCCTGTTCAAAGGTTCTTTAGTTTTTTGCAATACGTTTTGATTTGCAAAGCTGAGGTGGCTTTGCGTAGCTAAGGTTTTTCTTTTCTTTTTAATTTATTCATTACAAAAAAAAATCAAGTTATACATTGTATTTTTGTATTAACCTTATGAGGTTTGTCTTGGTACTCACATTCGTTTGTCCAAGAAGTCGGGTAAACCGATCACGGTGCATTTTAGCTGCGCCTGCAACTGCATTTGTTCTCTATGTGAGAATAGACCAAAATGACATTGCATCCACATACATTGCGTACATTGTTGGAGTTGAAGGAATGAATTTCGAGTATTTACGCATTCGATGACAAAGTGACACTTAATTGTTCTCTATTCTACCCTAAAGAACTATTCCCGTGCTAGGGAAGCAGATTTTTTCGTGTTATTAACTATAAGGATAAAAATATATCCTTATTAAGGCTCCGGCGAGGGATCAATTTCCCATACGAACGTAGCTCCAAAATGATTTGTTATGAGAAATTATTTTACCATGGTTTGTTGCTATTTGTGTTAGAATGTTATTTATTTAGTTTCTGCCACAAGCTTATTTCCAAATACTTATCAATACTAATACTAAGTAAACTTGTGTTCTTTAATGTAAAAATGCAATTCAATTTAATTGAATTTCAGAAAAGTGCCAGTTTCTATCTGGACGATAAATAGAGACCTCAAAACGATAACCAAATCGTAAAAATTATCTAATAGAACCTTACGAAGACTTGCAATTTTATTGCCGATTCGCCTTCTAATAATTTACAAGCCCCATCGAGTTTTTCTAGTTCCATAAAACGACAAAAAAGATGCCGCGATCATTGACCCTGGTCCGGTCCTGCCTCAAAGTTATTCGATAGATAACTGTATGGACAGATTCCTTGTTTTGAAAAACTTATTGGAATTTATAAATTTTAGGCGGTTTGAGTAACATTAATGGTTTTTAAAGATAGGACGTAGAAGCGGAAGATAAGATGTATGAAATCCCCTATAAAAAGAGAGACAGAAAATTCATACAAAGAAGTCCTGAAAAAGGAAACTGATATACTCTATATCGTGTTTTTTGTATCGTAGTAAGACAGAAAATATATCTTAATAATTGAGAGAGATGACAGACAAATTATTATACGGTACCGGTTAAGTATTTAGTTATTTTTAAACTTACGCGATATAACTAAACACATTGTACCTTAAGGTAAATTTAAATATATAATTCTACTCCTCCCCCTATCTGCCGTGCTAAAGATAACCGCCGTAAGCAACATTTTTTTCAATATTGAGTTACTATCATATTCGGAACCGCCGTATCGAGATCTATAAGTTTTACTTTGACAGTTTTTCAAAATAAAGGCTCTAAAGGCTATTTTCAATTTAGATAAGCGCAGTAAGTACTTTATTTTTTTTAGAATCCTTAGAATTACAGTTGTAAGGACTCATGCCACGGTTATGCTCTAAACTTCCTAAAACATAGCACATAGAGTGCTTACCATAAATGCAGTAACTGCCTACATTTTATTAAACATTTCGTATTTTTTGGCTCGATAACTGCTCTGCTTATAAGAACTGGGCACTGCTATGCTCTCTGGTCGATATTATTAACAGTGATATTTCAGCTGAGAGCATAACGCTGAAATTCTTTGAACCCAATTTTTCTAAAGAAAAGGAAAAGTTTACGATTTTGTGGACTCGGTCCAGAAGGGCAAAAAAATGGAAAACATTGTAAAAATGCTGGAAATAGCAGATTTCGTCTCTGACGAAGATATTTCTTCGCAGCAAAAGTTTCGCAAAAATGAACCACGAGTCTATTTGAGTAATAAATTGGCTGTGAGGGTTGAGCGGGGCCTTTACGAATTAAAGTATAGATTTTGTCACAGTGAGGAATTCAAAACAAAACCATTGGATTTTCTACATACAAAAATTACTAAAAACTAAATTAAATCAATTTCCTCCTATGCAGCGCAAACAATTTCCTAGAGGGATAACCCAGGAAAGAAAATCAGCTATTTATTATGGAATAGCTAATTCCTCTGATGCTCGAAATTTTTTAGCTTTTTGGATTAATTTGCCCACCGCTTATTCTGCTGAAAAGCTGTTGGATGAAAACTAATACATAGAAGAGTAAATTTTCCGAGTTGTGTTTATAGATTTTTTGAAGGTTGCGTTTTTATTGTTAAAGTAGGTAGTCCTTATTGTTTTAGGTGTTTGTTTCATTTTTTATCTGTTTTAAATGTCATCCAAAGTACGTAGTAAAGTTTAGGTATCATCAACAAGATATCGATCTAAAATATTTTTTAAGCATAAAAACTGATAGAAAAATGATAGTAAAAAGGTTAAATTTATATTTTAACAGGTGATAAGTATAAGATAATGAGACTGTAATAACTAACTAATATAGGTAATTTTGAATGATAATTTTGAATGTGTGTATAGGTAATTTTGAATTCCAAATAAACATTTTATACTTATAAATATTTTGTTTAACTTATTTTCGCTATTCTAACAAACGCTGATGTGATAAGTGATAATAAAGTTAATAAAATTATAATACATTAAGATTTTCTTCAAATGACTCCTTCACTAACTTGCAACAAGCGCCGTAAGTAGCGTTAGTAGTTTGAGGTAAAAATGTATTTATATTATGAATTCCTTGTTATAACCGTCGTAGGTGACGTGGTTAGCGCGGTTATGCTTAAAATAACAATATTTTCTAAATATCTTCTTATGAGCAAAAGTGCGATAAAAAAATTTCCATAGCATTAGCGCTCTATGTGTGTTGCTTACAACGCTTATTGCAAGTGTTTGTTTTTAAATAACCGTAAGCTTCCTCAGCATAACATGTTTTTTGTTATTTTATCGAAGTAATCGTTGTTGTAGGTATATTCTTATCCAGCCTTTAAAAACTACATCATTTTCTCTGTAACACAAATGCATCAGAAGTATCAAAAAGTAAATTTTGTAGATGTAAACAACAAAAACAGATTCAAAACTTTAGACGCAATTTTCTCCAAACTAGCGCGCATGCACTTGCCGCTCTTATCCTTAGCACGGCAGTATTACTATTCTTACTAGCTAACTTTTTGTGTTTCTCTGTCTTCTTCAATTGACATAGGTCGGAGAGAGAAATAACATTGCTTAGCAATATTTTTATGTTAGCAAACCGTAATGAATAACGGGGTTGAGTCTAGTAAGCTTCAATAATAATTTTATTAAGAGTTTTCTTACGCCCTTTCTCTCTCACACTACAAGAATTATAGCATAAATGTGCGAGCCTTATCAGATCTATATTGACTGTTATAAATATGCGATTTATTTTTTCTGTTAATGAATATAACGGGTTTAAAAAACCGTTTGGATGAAATAAATATATCGTCTAATTTGATTATTTTATTTTCGCTATGTCGCTTATTAGGGGAGGCCTATGTCCAGCAGTGTCCTAACATGGGCTGATGATGATAATGTTTTCCTAGGCAGCTATCTGCTTTTCTTTCACAGTAAAATGATTCCTGCTATCTGTTTTTTTTTCATAACTTTTCCGAAAAATTGCAAATTTTTAGATTTTTTAAGATCACGCCATTTCAAATCATAGACCAAGTCATTCTGTAATAAAACCAGAATTATTTACCCGGAGTGGAATTACACTATGAAATGAGGAGCGTACAATGGTCAATATGTATTTTGCTCAATTACCGAAATGTCGGTCAGAGGCACATTAACTGCTCATGACACAATACAAGCCAAGTTCAAACTTGGGGCAAAGATGAGTTGGGTGAAAGATGATGAGCTTTTTGAAAGTTTTAATTATAAAACCCGATATGTTCATTAAAAGTTTTTTATAAAAAGGTCAGTATATCAAGGTGGGTCGGCCATCGACCGAAATAGGAATTCGATGGGATCGGTGATTAATTTATGACCCGGGTTACGGTACGTACTATGACGACTGTTTGTCTTCCTTTTTGTCCTGCATTTGTAACATATTGGCACAAAAAATAGTGAAACAAAAAGTCGACAAGTCTCGCAGCGCGCATCTTAAGCTACCTGGTAGAATAATAACAGATAAAAAATTGTTGATAATGTAATTTTATCAAGGACTTTTTTTTTTTTTTTTTAGTATAAAACAATAAATAAATAAATAGTGCTGGACAATCCACACTGCATCATCTAGCCCCAACGATCTTTATGCAAAATGTAAGCTTGGTAAATTTAGTAGTTTTTGCGCGAATAAGTAACAAACATCCATCCATACATCCTAAAATCCAAACTTTCGCATTTATAATACGAGTATGATTTATCGTAGTGAACGCGACCGCATCAATATCAGTAATTTAATGGCAGTTATTATGACAAATTCGTCATAAAACTGCTATTAGCAGTTACAATATTTTAAAATTACTTGAACAAAGCAAACTGTGTTAGTCAGACCTGTAGTTATTACTATTCTGCAATATTTACTACGAGAGAGCTGGTCAGTATCAGGCGCAGCGCATCAGCATTGCCACACAGCGAGGCAATGCAGCCAGCATTTTGGATTCGCTTCCGACTTTTATTGATATGGATCTGTTGAGCTACCTTAAGATTGTTTGCAAGTCTGCAATCAATTGCGTAAATTGTAAATACCTACTATATATAATTTGGTTTTGTTCTTTAATTGTAATTTTATTTTCTGCTATCTGATATGAATACAACATGAAATAATAATCGTCGCCTTGCCTTACGCATAGATACGAGGAATGAGTCAACTTAGACATTTGCATCAAGTCGCACGGTCGAAGCGGAATGCAATGTTAAGAATAGATTTTATGATATTTGTGTGTAAAATCTAAAGTGATCAAGATACTAGAATCCAGTTTTTTGGTTTTATATTCATTTATTCTCAAAAAGACAAATTATGTCACTTACATGAGAACAGGATTCTTAAGTTAAGTATAGATAGATACATAGGTTGTGGTCGTTCAATAAATAAATAACTCATTTAGTGTGTTCACTTGATAAGAAGTGAATCATCATTTATAATGTGCTGAGCTAATTTTAATTTGAACACATTAAATGAGCTTACACTTTTGATTTGAGAGGGTAAATTATTGTAAAGCTGTGCGCCTTCACATAGTATAGTTTTTTTTCCATATCTTGTTCGAGTTTTCGGTAAAACGATAAAGCTGGCACGACGTGAACTACGTTTTCTTATTTCTTTTACTTTAGTGTAAGATAAATTTGTGTGAATGTTATTGTTTAATATTTTACGGACTAGGATGCATGTTGTATATTTGTATAATTGTTTAATGTTCATTATTTTTGTTTCTTTGTAGACTATTTCGGTAGGAGTTAAGTAAGGATAATTAAAAAGTAATTTGACCAGTTTATTTTGTGATATTTGAAGTTTAGCTAGTTTTGATTTAACAGCAGTTCCCCACAGCTCAATCAAATATAGCAGATGCGGTTTTACAAGGGAGTTATAGATGGTATAGCGTATCTGACGAGGAACACAGTGCATGACATTTTTTATTGAACCAGTAAGTGATGAAAGTTTGGATTTAATGTGTGTGATGTGTGTATTCCATGTCAAACAGCTATCCATGTGTAACCCTAAATACTTTTCGCTATTCTTTTGCTGTAATTCAACATTGTTAATTTTGGGGGGGTCATAATTAGGTATTGGTTTGTTTTTGGCTTTAAAAATAATATAGCATGTTTTAGTAATGTTTATTGTAAGAAGATTGTGTTGAAACCAGGAGAAGAGGCTATTAAGATCTTTTTGAGCATGTGAAAGTATGGTATGTATTGAAGCACCAAAGTAGAACAAGCACGTATCGTCCGCATACAACGTTATATCACCATCTAAGCCTATCTGGTGCATATTATTAATGTAGATTAAAAACAGGAGAGGGCCTAAAATAGATCCTTGAGGAACTCCACAAGTAATGGGCTTTGTTTTACTTTGGATATTTTCAATTTGAACAACTTGCAATCTATTTGACAGGTAAGATTCAAACATTTTAAGAGCAGTTCCTTTGACGCCTATAAATTCTAACTTTTTGATTAGTAACTTGTGACTGACAGTGTCGAATGCTTTTTTGAGGTCTATGAATATGCCTAGTACAATGTTTTTCTTATCTATGTTAGATTTAATTTTGGTGACAAGGTCGATTGTAGCTGCGAGGGTATTACTTTTGGATCTAAAACCGTATTGTTGTTTGTAAATAAAATTTATAGTATGTAAGTATGTTTCTAATCTATTATGTAGTATTTTTTCAAAGATCTTCGAAATTATCGGTAGAACAGAAATTGGCCTATAGTTACCAGGGTCTGTTTTCGAGCCTGATTTGAAAATAGGTGAAACCTTTGCTATTTTAAGTGTATCAGGGAAAACACCGTCTGATAGTAGTTTGTTAAAACAATTTGTTAGGTTAGTTATTATAATTTCTTTTATGTATTTTATTACTTTAGTACTTAAACCGTCAAAGCCTATGCTAGAGTTGGAGTCCAGATTTTCTATTATTTTAGTTAATTCGTCAGCGGTACACGGTTCAAAGGTATTAAATTCACATTGTGTGGTACTGTGTGGTAGGGCTTGTATTGAATTGTCGTGAAATGTTGTAGGTATTTGATCAGCTAGGAGAGAACCAATTGTGGAAAAGTAGTGATTGAATGCTTCGCATATTTCTTTCGTGTCAGTTATTTCTTTAGAGTCTACGATTATTTTCGAGGGCGCACAGCTTTGTTTAGTTTTGTTTTTCGCTAAGTTACTAATAAGTCGCCACATTTTCTTGGGTTTTTTGATGCAGTTTGAAAATTCTTTGTGGTAGTAAGAGTTCTTTGTTTTTTGTATTAGTTTCGCAGTATAGTCCCTCTTTGATTTGAATTTTTCTTGGAGTTTTAAGTTTGTCGGATTTGCTTTCATTTCTGTCCATAGTGAATTTCTTTGGTTGATTTCGTTTATGATCTCATTGTTTATCCATTCTTTTTGAGGTTTATTCATGGTTCTCCACTTTGCAACCTTACATTCATTTACTTCTTGTTTTATTATCTTTTCTAGTTTTGTGTAATCAGTATCTGATGTGTCAAGTCCTAGGTTATCGATTGATGTATATAGTTTGGAGTAATCTATAGTTTCATATTTCTTTTTAATATTTGTTTGAGGTTTGAATTTTTTCATCTCGAAGTAGATTTGTTTGTGGTCCGACATGGATGAGTTAATAATAGCCATGTGAAAGTTGTTGTTTTTCATGTTAGTGCAAACGTGATCGAGGATAGATTTTCTTGTGTCGGAGTCTCGCGTTGTGTGTTTCTTGTTTATTTTATTTAGAATTCTGTATCCAGCTTCATTAATGAGTTCTTTGTATCGTTTTGTGTTTTTTTCAGTTTTTTTCAGAAGGTCTACATTGAAGTCTCCAAAAACGATCGAGTTTCTACGTTGCTGCAATTGGGCGTCGTATTCTTCCAGGAATCTTTCATAGTTAGTGTTGCCAGGGTGATATATAAGTCCTACTTCTAAAGCATACTTTTTTATTTGAAACCAAAGGTAGTTGTTGCCATCTTTATATTTGGACTCTGACAAATTGTGTTCTAAATCGTTGTGAACATATGCTGATACTCCTCCCCCTCTAATATCTGTCCGAAAATTATAGTAGTGTGTGTAGTTAGGTAATTGCAATCCTTGAGCTTGTGTTTCGTTTCTAATCCAGGTTTCTGTTAGGAGGATAACGTGGACTGTAGTTGGAATTGATTCAATTACACATTTTAATTCATCTAGCTTGCCTCTTTTACGAATACTACGTGCATTCAAATAGAAGAAAGTCAAACGTGATTTATTTGGTTTTAAGTGTAAGTATGTGTCGCATGTTTGGTATGTCAGGTCTTCTGTTTTTGATTTTGTGTTGTTGTTTTCTTTTAGTTTTTTGAATCAGTTTTTACAATAGTTGGTAATCCTTTGATGTATTTGATAGTGATGTCCTTTTCTCCGTTTTTTTCACGGCGAGCTAGCTCTTCTTTTATTGTTTGTAAATATTTTTGTTGGACTGGGGTTTGGTCACTGTATATCTTGATATTCTCAGGGAAAATTGTTTTGTTCTTGAGTATTTGCTTAACTGGTCCCGACGTTTCATAGCAGACTTTGATTCGCCGATTTTTTCCTGGGTTATACTTTCCAATGCGGTATACCTTTATTGGCTTTGGAATGTTTTCATCTACTGATAAAGTGAGAGCTGTGACAGTTATTACGTCTTTGCTTACTCTTTCCTCTGTTCTTAACGAAGTCTGTTCGGGTATTCCTGCGATTATTATGTTTTTTTCTCGTTCATTACGATCCTTTACTTCTTGCATCATTGCCTCGCTGCTTAGACTTGTGTAGCTATGAGAATAGTCAGAAGATAGCGGTACATTTTGTTTGTTAAGCTCGGTTTCAAGTTGTGCGAGTTTGGTTTCGCCTAGGCTTATTTTATTCTCTAACTGTGTAACATGGCTTCTGATACATTTCTGTTCATCGGCCATGGCATAAGAAGAAGCTTTGATGTCATCAATCTGAGTCTTAACTTCGCTTATGTTGTTCTCGATTGAAGAAAAGGTTTTTTCATTGGAGGCCTTTAACTCGGTTATTTGAGTTTTTACTTCTTTCATATTCTCTTGTAGTTGATTGATTATTTGGTGGTTTGACTCGACATATCTTTCCAGCATAGACGTCATACGTCCGAGTTCACCTCGAATTTCTTTTATTTCGGTAGTACAGTCGCAACGTTCTATCGGTTCTTTTCGCTTGCGGAAGGTTATAAGTGAATTTACTTCGGTAGTAGTAATCTTGGACAAGTCTGGTTGTGATCCACCACTCGTAGTCTGAGTTGATGCATTAGGAGACCTTGTCACATTCATTGTGTTGAGATGTGGGTAGTAGGTAATTAAATGACAAGAAAGTAATTAACTCACGATTCTGTCCGTACACCAAAATCCAATGCGCTTCTATAATGGCCCGTATGTAGAAGCAATTGCTACAACTGCAGCAATGTATGCAGTACAGAGAGTCTCACAGTGTAGTAAAGAGTAGTCGTAGCTTCTGCGTTCAATGACACACCATCGGAATGTATTAAGTCCACAATTTTAACACAGAGGTTTTTAAGTCGTTTATTCAAGGAGCTAAGGTGTAATTTTGAACGATGCTAATAAATAAATTTTGGCAAAAATTCGACACACGTCCTCTCAGTTAGGCGGCGAACCGACAAAACCGTTGATACTTTATCCAGTCCATACAACAAACAGAACCAACTTATAGGGTTTTATAACTCTGCTCTGTTTATTTTACAGTTTGGTTAGCTTAAATAAAAAAAGTTTATGTCTCTACCTGAATGGTTTTCTATATTAGAAGCGATAAATCCAGTTGACGATTCAAAAGCCTATTCATGCGTAAATAATACATGAATACATCCTTTGTAAGTCTACAAGCTCGTATTTAGTAGCAGATTAGCTTTAGCATAAAGCCACTTCTGTTTATCCTAACGTTCTATGCCCGTTGACAGCTAAGCTGACTCAGAGAGGCAATTTTCAACGTCACCATCTGTTCCCAGCTCGGTATTAAGCTCTTTGACAGCGTGGGTTTACTGCATCTGCCCCTATACCGTTACTCGACACAGTAACCGCGGCTGGGTTGATTAATGTTACTACGTAGGAGTACCTACAAGCTCTAGGGCTCGATACTGCCGTCACGCTTTCAGATTAGATGGGCGATTTATGAACCAATAGGTTAAACCGCTACAGATTACATAGAGGGCTGGAAGCATATAGAAGTGGCACGTTGCTTTATAAGCTGCGTTAAGAGTAGGCATATCTTTGCCAGCAGTTTTAAGCTGTGAATTATGATATTTTTATGTTCAGCTTTCAAGTTGGGTAAACCATACATTTTGAAATGACGTTAATAACAACATAAGACCCAATATATTTTTATATTAACCATGTATTTGTGGTATAGAATTGTTCATAAACAAATCTACAACATATTATGTTAGCTTATAGTATGGAATCGTGTAGGGATACATAAAAAATTCTGGTTGAAAAATGATAGTTCCATTAGCCAAGAAAATAGATGTATTTTATTCTCTACCTTCACACACGTAACAATTTGGACCGTGTTCAATAGAGATGAAACATAAAACTCAAGTATTCCGGATACACAGCACTAAAGCGGAAAAGTCGAGTTAATTTATTATTATAATAATGCACAACAACAATTTTCGAGTCGCCTAAACTGTAGGTATCATTGACTGAGTCCCACGGAACAGTACTATTAATAATAATAATAATTATTATTATTATTTATTATCTCTCCACAGAAAGGTTTACTTATAATTAAATTTAAGGACAAACAACACATGTAGGTATATTAAACCTGTATTGTGAGAGGCTGGAGCTTGCTATAGGTTTTTAGAAAAACCTGTAACTGCAAAACTATTCTTTTTCCGTGAACTGACCCAATACTCTATCTACACCAGAGAGTCCTATAGGAGCCTAATAAACATTAACTCTGGGATCGCATTTACAACAAATCAGTACCTACCACAATTTCTGCATACTAGCAACACTATAATTCATATAGCTGAATAGCTTGAAAAGTGGGCCAAGTTTGCCCCACTATGCTGGCAGCCAGAGCTTTAAGCGCGACCGGTCGGCCGGTCAACGAACCCGAAACCTACTCTGCTGCCCAGATCTCCTACAATAGCTCTGCTAAGATTTGCTAACATTCCGTACTATCGATACTTGCTAATATTATCAAACTTGCAAATAATTGATAATACATAACTTCTTACTAAATAAATGAGTTGTGTGGCACCACGCTGTGATCACAGACATAAAGACAAATCTGATAAAAAGTGACTAAGAAAGGAAATTTTTAATTTCAACTCAAAAACACAATGGGAGACATTATAAAAATAGATATTATATGTATATAGGTACAAAAACACGTATAAGAAGAGTAGTACTAATAGCTTAGCCAATAAGTATAACTAAATAAAGAAAGAAACAAAAAAGCATAGTGTTAAATACTCGTAAGTCTGTTAAATAAGAATAATCGTTATACTTTTTCCAAAAACATAAATACAAATTGCAATAAAAACTTGCCTTAGATACGACACTAGCTTAAATAGTTCCGGATATCTATTATCTTAGATTTGTGTTACAGTACCTAATAACTTGTTTTTTTTCCACTGCAATTTTTTTAGGGCAAAGAAAAGAAACGAACAAGAAGCCTTTACTTTAATAGGTTGTTGTTGTGAGTCTTTTTAATAGTAAATAATTGAATTTATACATCACTCTCATCCATCGTAGTATCTAAAATTATACAGTTTAATTATTCTTTCTTCCGTTATTATATTTTCAGGCTACTTCAGGGATTTAACTTATAAAACCGACCAGATTTAAATATTCCTTCAGCGGGCTACCCTTATACATTTTAATTTCGTAGCATATCCGAGCAACTAGATTTCCAAGTAAAAATAGCTTATACAAAATTATGCCCCAGCAAAGACTGTTTTCTAAAATTATACGCATCGTTTGAAACGATTGCACTGAGCTCGCAATAAATGAGTGCAGTAAGCACCTGCAAGCAAGCCCTTATAAAATGAAAAATGAAACTTAAGCACTCACAATAGTATTATTAATCCTTTATGAGTTCACTGACTTGTACGCTAGATGTGTCACTCAACCTAGGAATTTATAAATAAATAAATTAAATAATGCTGGACAATCCACACACCTAGCCCTAAGCTAAGCTGAACTTGTGTTATGGGTACTAGATGAGATGACTGATATACATAATATAATATTATTAAATAGGTAGATATTTTGTATAATACATAGAAAATGACCAGAACACCCTGAATAAATATCTGCAGATCGTGCAAATATTTGTCCCTAGGCGGCAATCGAACACGCAACCTACTGCGTCGCAGGCGGACCTTCGCCCATCTCGCCACAGATGTCATCAAGGTCGTTATCCTGAAGACTTGGCATCGAAGACTTGGCATCCTGTGGTTCAGCGACCCGAAGTTTGCCTTGGCCTCCAATAAGAGAAGTCGCTATTTTTCATATCCTCGCAGATTCCCTCTTAGGCCTCCGCATGTATCTGCTTCCACCACATCCTTACAAGGGTACTCCGGGCGTCCCACGTTGACGGCTGACACGGCTGACACGGCAACCGATAAAGACGTTGTAGACGTATCGCTCCTCTCCCTTCCTCTTTAAGCAGCGGAGTCGAAGTTAGGGGGCCTAGATCGCGAAATTTCGCTTGGGGAATCAAAACACTGACGCTTGAGCAATCCTCTATGTCTGAGATATATTTTGTTCATATTCGTTTATCATCGCTCACCTAGTTCTAAACAATGGTCGCTGCCTAATGTAATGTCTTGAACTACATACGAATTTCAGTAAACAATATACGAGTAAACCGGTCACTGCGGCGGATTTTGTGAGGACAAAATAATGAATGTTGAATTTGAAGTTTTGCGAGAGGTCCATGGCCAGACCGGAGATGACGATAATGATGAGCTAAATAATAAATAACATTTTACAAAATATAACTTTTCAGACCTATATAACTTTGTATATGTATCAATCACATTCATTTTAGATTTAGATAGCAAAACAAACCTTGCATTAGACCCATAAGTTATAATTATATGAATGTACTAGTGGTTTCCTTTTCACTTCTTCCATTAGTGGGCAAAAAATTAAAGTGAAGAGAAAGAAATGAATAACAAATTATTTCTTTTTTTATAATAATGAAATTTGACTTGTCTAAGTGCTTATTTGTAATTCTAAAGAAATAAAGTTAGTCAAAGCTGAAATTTGAAATCTTTGTGAACCCCAACAGCCATATTAGATATCTAAATCAGCGTAGTTCCTGCGAATAGCACTCAAATGATAGACAATGCTTTAGACGTTTGTGAGCTGAATAAATGTTTATGCACATGCAATGGGAAGCGGGAACTGACCAGCCTTGAACTTGCAACTTGCGTGAGTGCGTGTGCAGTTTTACCATTTCTAGTCGGATCGCGTCATTGCGTATGCATATAAATTGCTATATAACCACTTACGTGTCTCCGAACATGTGCAGTATCCTGATTTTACTTAGAAATTGCCGTCATTTAAATAATTTAGTTATTTTAGAATCGGTGTTTGGGTTTACTGGTCCATTTTTACTTCGTAGGTAACATTGATTAGTACTGTGCTATGTAGTGTATAGTTTACTTTAAAATATTACTGTCAAGCAAGCATGGACCAAGACTTGAGGTTTATTAGGGAGTCTTGTCTAGACTAGAATCTAGTAGTAAGCATTATTCTATATCTATCTATGTAATATATTGTATTAAGTAAATCAGTCATCAAATCAGAGACCGTACTCAAAACCAAAGTTCTGCTTAACTTATGGCTGTGTGGATTTTTTTGCATTATTTTAATCAAGCAGCATAATGGTCAGGAGTTTTAAAGGTCCTTTTTAAAGAGTCACAGCAGTTGTAGAAGATAAAACCTAACATTTAAACCACTAAGCTGCTTTAAAAGAAGGAAAACACTTATTGATTGTTAAATGCATTTGAATGCAGTTCTAGGAAACTGAATGAGTAGAATTAGAATCCTTTGAAGATCGCCGTTCACTGCGACCTTGCTGTCCAGTGACCGGCTTGCCAGTTTGTATGTTGCATTTGCACTGTTTACTCGAAATGACCCCGGTCTGTAGGGTTGTCTATTTGTCAGGGTATGAAGAGACTGCTCTACTTTAGTTTCTCTAATTCAATTCATCTTTTTAAATACAAGTTTTTGTGTTTGGTTTTATCAAGTTAGCTACAATTCATGATGCCTCTTGATTTTAATAATGGTTAACATTAGCTTCTCTACGATTAAAATTTTCTTGGATTTACCGGCCTTTCTCTTTCACAATGTTGTTTTCTTTATAATGTCTGGTTCGATACCATTTTTCGATACTTACCTGAAAGCCCATAACGATTGGTTGTGTTAAGAATATTGTCGGGGTAAAATAATGCGTTCTCAGATGTGTCATCCCTACTCAGATATACAATGTGTCTCTATTTTAGTGAGAAGTACCATTGGCTTAGTGCCTTTTAGTATGTACTAATAATGTACCTACTCAATGTACACTCGCATCTCCGTTTCCTCAAATGCATGGAGTGTTTGTGCCCAGAGTATTCTGCGAAATGTGAAATTTAATGTAGTGACACGGTAAACAATTATGCTCAACTATACTAACTAAAAGATAGTTGTTCATTTAACAGCTATTTAAATATCCAAGTGTTTTATTTTCTTAAGATCTTACAGGACTTTTGGACACGTCAGATAGTAATACAATCATCATTCTCTAGACTTCTCAACGTCGAGAAAGTTGAATCTCTCCTCCCATTATTTTGTTTTGTCGTAATTTTTATACCGGAGCAACAACAAATTTGTTACATTGATCTTCATTCATTCTTAGTCATCGTGCTGTTGAGTTTCTTCTACCTTTGTCCACTCCAATTTCCACATTACATTCAAGCATACATCGTGTTCAATGTATTGATGCCAGCAAATTCCTTCTATTATAAACCGAGTTTCATTAGTTTTAATAAGACCCTGACAGAGTAACAAATGTAGTAGTAATCTGAGGCAGCAACTGTTACTGATGAAGGAGTTCAATGCACTTTTGTATGCGTCATTACCATTACATGTCATTGTGCATTGTGTACCCTTATGTCAATATGTGGGTATTTCGTAAGGAACGCGCGTTGCTTAGGGAGTGACCATTTGACCATGTTGTATGACAAACATCCTGAATATTAAATGAATAAACTGATACTACATTATGAGGTTGATGATGTTCGATGAGAATCGCGTGATCGGTTGAGTAAAGCTGTTGTCATTTGTTTTTGGGTTTGGATAGTTAATTAGTTTATGATTGATTTGGTATAGGTCAACGAAGATGTCCTACTTTTTTTTACGGTGCGCAGGCTTATCAAGGGGACGTTATTATATCTTGGTCAGTATCTGGCGCAGCGCATCAGCATCGATATACAGCGAGGCAATGCAGGCAATGCATCATTTTGGGGACACTTCGTGATAATTTAGGGATCAGTTGAGCTACCTGTAGTTTGTTTGTAACAGTCTGCAGTAATTGTAAAAACTAGTTTTAATTTGGTTTTTTAATGTAATTTTCTTTATTAATAAAGGTTTTACCCTATATTAAGTTCCACTTGACCTCAGCAACTCTGCGTTGTTGGTTCTTGTTCCTATATTTTTCATTCTCATGTGAAATATATATATATAATAATAGTTTATAAGCATACTTGTTTCTGTTCGAGGCTTTGCACGTATTTTTCTGGGACAAAAAATTATATTATGCTAATCCAGGTCTAGAACTACATTTTATACAGAATCAGTTTCGGTCCGTTCAGTAGTTTTGGCATGACTAGGTAACAAACATACAAACATTTATGACGAACTTTGTGGTACAGCGCGTTGAGGTCCGCCTTCGAGAGGAGTTTGCGGATTCGATTGCCACCTAGGAAAAAATAAAAAATAATATTAAAGTCATTTAAGACGGGATATTTACCATGAATAGAGTTTTGAGTTTTCCAATATTTGGGCACATGCGCCATGATCACGGAACAACGTTACGATCGCCATGATCAGTTGTGAAACTGTGCTGAAATATTGGAAAACCCAAACCTCTAATCATGGCAAATATCCCGTTATAAAATGACTTTAGTGTTAATAACCATGATAGTTTCAAAAGTTAGTTAGTTAGTTAATAAATAATTAATAAAAAAATAAATTAATTTGTTCCTGTAAACAAACAGAAGATGTTTGTTTTGTATGCATTAATAAAAATATCTCTATATCTATAAGTTTATTGTTGTCCAGAATTATTTATTTATAATTTATTTTGTATGTATCTAAATAGCCAAACAATTGCATCCATAATATATGAAGAATATAATTTCAACCCACATTGCGGCCGGCGCTATAATTTCCCTCGTTTCATTTACTTGAAGCCTATAAACTGGCAAATGTCAAAACCTCTAGGCAGCACAATCTCGTCGATCTGGTAACTTGTTCCTACGCTTGTATGAGCCATGCACCGTTGTGGCCCGTCAAAAGAGAGAGGTGGTCAGGCTTCGGAGATAGGGGGAGGTGGTCCCCGGCGCATTGTCGCTAGAGCCGTCACCTCGGCCGCGCGGAGCTGTGCGCGCGCGCATATCGATTATCGAATTAACTTTTGTGATCGATAACACGTGTTGATCGATTTATTTGAACGGTGCACGTTCGGTTTGTTTTGATTGTGCTTTTGTGATGTAATTTGTAAACTTAAGTTTGATTGGGGCTGTTAATTCGGGGTTTGTTGTCGTTTGATGTTGAAGTGAACTATGAAGTTTGTATCATTTGCATTTGCCTGCATTTAGCCTGCACTTAGAATAGACTAGGCATTTCTAAATCTCTTGATAAAGCAATTCTGTCAGTTATTTATTCGTAAGCGTTTTACTTACCTACTTCCAGTTTGTTATTTGAATTTTATTTTATTTATTCACTATAATTTGTTCCGATGCTCTAACTAGGTGTTTTCTATGGATAGTAAAAAATATATATCGACCTATGTAACATATTGTACTTCCTATATCAGTGATCTAGTTCCCATAACACAAGCTCTGCTTAGATTGGGGGTAGATGATGCTGTGCGAATTGTCCAGCATTATTTACTTATATTCTAAATTCTGCGCCACCTTTTTAGTAACTCATATTAATTGGAGATCTTTTTTTGACCATCGTTATTTAGAAATAATATATTATGTTACTTTCGATTGTTTTAACTTCTGACTTTATTATACCAAAGGCTTAATCATATTAAATGAGGACAAGACTTAAAAGCGCGTCTGAAGACGTGATGTTTTGACAGTTTTCAATGAAAATGTGTCAAAAATTCATTGAGATGCTTAAATCAGAGTTACGTTAATAGGCTAATAATGTTGAAATCAACAGTGCCTATAAACGATAAAGGCTCTAATGTCCAGTTTATAAAAGGCCCGCAATAGTGTACTTGCTTGGTTTATTGCTCTAATAGCTGCCCTAAAGGGCTTCATTATTTTAATAATAGAGTCTGCACGAAGAGCTGACGAATAGTGAATCGTAGAATTGGCTGAGTTTTACATAGATATACAAATATAAATCTAATATTTATTTATAATTTGTAATTTTTCTTTAGACATCATTACCTCGGGAATATCTTATTTCAATGAGGTATTTAATGCGTTGCAACGGTGTTTATATCTGTATATTTGTTCTGGGTGTTCTGGTCGTTTTCTATGTATAATAAAAAGGCAGCAAGGTTAAATAAGCGCAATAATCGTTGATATAACTCAGTTTTTATACATTGCGAATAAAACTAAGGGCAAACGCAAGATCTTAGCTAGATACTTTGGTTTGTTATGCCTTTGTTTTTTTTTTGTAAGGAAATCCGTCATGGATGATTATCCATGACGGACGATTGTCCGTCCCCAGGGGAAGACTATGGCTCCTACTGACTAGAACTGGTGTCGACCCAAGACCCAAGACCAGTGCTAGAGAGGCTTGTAATGCCTGAACCAATGGTCTCAGTTTCTGAGTTAGGTACTATTGGAACTTGATAAGCATTAGTAGGTGGATAACATAAAGTCTATATTCAGTCTAAAGATACATGTGGCGCACCCTATAGCACAGATGAAAAATTGTGAATGGGGACCTCAATTTTTTCTACTATCATGCATGACAGGATTTAGCGACTACAATAGGTCTATCATGGCCGCAGTATAGGTAAGCCACCAACATCAAGTAAAACTTAACTAATAATCAAGAAATAAATAATTATTAATAAATAATCTTCCTATTGAATCTTAAAATATTGTTATGGTAAATTGCTTTCCTTGCTAGATAGTTCTTTGATATATGTACATAATACAATATTTTTACATTTTATAGATTTTTTTTATCATACATAGAAAACGACCAAAACAACCTGAACAAATATCTCCAGATCGTTAAAATATTTGTCCCGAAGTGGGAATCGAACCTGCTACCTTCGCCCACCGCGCCACAGAGGACATATGTATTGCATTGCATATTACGAGTATACTTTTTGGACTTTCAATGGTAGTGATAAAATGATCGTAGGTGGTTACGTGACCAACCTGAGGTAGGCAGTAGGTACAATTCTCTTTGCGTATGCACCTTTATCGCGTAGGAAGTGAGTTTTCATACACGCATTTTGCCATTGTTATTAAAACAAATGGAAATATTGTTTAATTTTAAAGAAAATTAACCTCGATTTTAATTTAAATAAAAATAAAGCAGCTGTAATAATATTTATGAACTCTTGTAGAAAAGTTAAAGCCTGGACTTAATGCCGTTTGAGTTTTAGTGTTGTTTAAGATTTATGTCTGAATTTTGATTTATGTCAGAATAGAAACAAAAAATACGTAATTACAATTAATACAGTTAAGCTGTAAACTGTTGCAAACAATCCAGAGATCGTTCAAGCAATTCTGAATATGTACAGTCCTGATAATATACATAAATAAAATAAACAAATAATGCTGGACAATGACGATTCACACAGCATTATCTAGCTCCAAGCTAAACAGAGCTTGTGTTATGGGTACTACCTAATAATGTATGAGTATAGAAATAGAAATATTATACACAGAAAATGACCAGAACACCCTGAACAAATAGTTGCAGATCGTAAAAATATTCGTCCCGCGGCAATCGAACCCACAACCAATGCGTCGCCCACCACGCCACAGGGGTCGTCGTAAAATAGAGCTAGGGAAATGTTAGCTGCCTAGTAAAGTTAGTGTAAACCAGTAGCAATCCCATTGTTACGTGAACCAGATCGAAACGTAAACTACCGTTAGCGAGTGTTGATGGCGGAAATACAAGTCGGTTTTATTGGGCCCTAACAGTCGGTCGATGTGAAGCCGTGATTACCTAGCCGCGGTTCGAATTGTGTCACTATGAATAGATTAGGTACAATCAGTTAGCCGATTGAATCTAGCACGGGATAGAACACATGGAATTAAAACGAAAGAGTTGAACTAGAACAGGCAGACCAAAAACACATCACTTAGGTTCCTGTATCCATGCTTTTGATTGTGAGATTGTAGGTACAATCATAACTTTACATATGTTAAGATCAGGTGTTGTTAATTATTGTTCTCCATAATGGTAGATGGGAAGGTAATTCCCATCTACCATCATGGAGAACAATTGTATCAATGAGTGAGTGAGTGAGTCAGTCATTCAGTGGTAATCAAGCCTAGCGATCCGCCCCGACTTCACACGGGTCGTTAGGTTCTAAACAAAAATTTAATTTTTCATGCGGATTCCTTTTTTATGTTTATCAGGGAAAATTTTGGATTCTAATAGTGAAAGCATTTTTCAAATCAAACAATTAAATCTTTCCTCTTTATATTACTACTAGCGGTCCGCCCCGGCTTCGCACGGGTATTAAACAAAAATTTCAGACATTATACACACTAACACGATGGATTTCACTGTTTTCATACGGATCCCTTACATTTTTTAACAGCATTGGGGTTTTTGACATTGACTCGACACTCCATAACTGACACTGGCCGTAGAGAAAAAGCATTCAACCTCTTTTTCTATTATGACGCGCCATAATAGAAAAAGAGTTTGAATATACAGCGCACGGTTCAATTATTGAATTTTTCATGCGGATCTCTAACTTTTTTGAAAATATTATATAGCCTATGTTCATCACGGAAAATTTAGGATTCTTATGGTGAAAGAATTTTTCAAATTGGTCCAGTAGTTTCGGAGCCTATTCAATTCAAACAAACAAACAAACAAACAAACATACAAACAATCAAATCTTTCCTCTTTATAATATTAGTATAGATAGACAATGTCTAGTCTAGGGCGATATGATCACTCGACCATCTATAAGTCTGTAATAAAATAAAATAAATTACGGAACTATAGATATAACATCTTCAACTTACAAAAGATGGTATCAGTGATTGTTGGTAAAATAAAGATAAACATAACGTTAAAGGACTCCGTACTTTAACTGATAAATGTTATCGCGTTTTTATCGAAAAGCATTGCTTTGCAAATTGTTGTTGCACATGTACACAGTAATTCAGTGCATTGCACTGTTGATTCACTGTCAATTGATTTCCGTACTTCTATAAAAGATTTTGTTGTTGTGGACTGATCGGTAACAGAGGTTACTGATCAGTTCATTACATTGATCGAGAGTAGGTTAGAGTTTTATGAAGTACCTACCTCGATCATCAATTATCATAAAATAAGACACGAATAGATCGAATAAAATAATTTATTTGTGCTAACAGGCTTAAAGTAATCAGTTAAAAACAAATTTATATAATCGGTCAATCAAAATAAAGTCAGAAAGTAGAGGTAAAAACGTTTTACATAAGTAGAGCACTATTGCTACTTTGATGTCCAAAAAATCAGAGACCCATAAGTTCCGTCACCGCTCCTGATCAGTGAATATTTCACAAAGTCCATCTTACCCTTTTGAGAACCTTTACACCCCAGCTAATAACTTCTCATAACAGATATCACAGAGCCTCAGGATGAAATTCGTCAATCGATGTGGATTAACAGTATTGCCCTATGGATTCGAGACGTGGTCGCTAACTATAGGCCTTGTTCAGAAGCTCAGAGTCGCTCAGTGAGCTATAGAGTGCGATATACTTGTCTTTCTACGTGATAAAATCCGGAATACGGAAATCCGTAGCAGAACCTAAGTCACTGACATAGCTCTCAGAATTAGTAAGCGCAAGTGACAATGGGCAGGTCATAGAACTTATAACAGCTGGGATGTAAAGGTTCTCAAAAGGGTTGGATGGACTATGTTTGATAAAAAGGGCCTCTGGTTTTTTTTGCACAACAAAGTAGCAATATCAGTGCTCTATGTAAAATATGATTTTCGTGAAATCTTGAAAACCTTAGGCCTTAGTTATCTAAAGTTGTGATTCCATTGTGAACGTGAACACTATTGCGGTTGCTTTTATTTGGCATTGATACTTACCACTAAATCGTTGAGCAAGTTAATAGACCAATAACAAGCCGATGAACTCCTGCTTACAGTAAGGTCATTCAGCTTCCAAAATTTGCAAGCATTTTTATTTATCACAGTTACAGTTAAAAAACTCCAATGGCGAACCGTTTTAATTACTTAACTGCGTAGTTGTATCTAGTAAAATAAAATGAACCGTTAACGGAAAGTGATATGACAAACCGGATATGATTGAGCCTCTCCGGTTTTTACGAGCGTTAAATACCTGAAACCGGTGCAGTTCATCAAACTTTGCACGTTTTTGTTCCCGTTGTTGCTATGGCAACTGATCGGCAGAACCAAAACAAAACAAATCCGTTGTATGTAAGTTCACCGACACGCGCTGGACCAACGGGTGAGCAGCTCACCAAGCTTTCTTGACAGAAATTTTGTATCGGTACATGTTTTAACGCATGACCCGTCAGAAATTGTTGCTCCATTACCTTGTGAAAACGTAAGAAGAAATCGAAAAGTTCAAGAAATAGTTTTGTCTGACAGGATGAAATTTTTATAATTCAAACGAAAATGTAGCTGTATAGTCATAATTTACTAGATATTCAGAAATAGATAATTTGGTACCCCTTGGGAGCTTCTACAGAAACCTCAGATTTTATTATGAGATCCAACATAACATAAGGTGCCTATTTCAGACGTGCACACTCGATAAACTGTTATCTACGGATAAAAACAATCAATTGAAAAGGATCATTTGCAAATTCTCACTTCAACTATCAAATGACAGTGTCAATGAACCCCACAAGGCTAAAGCCTCTCTCTGATAATAAAACCTTTAAGTTTATAGATTTCGATTCAACAAATAATTTTCATATCAAACTATTTTATGACAAGCTACGAACGTGCACTTACTTTGTCTTGTGATTGTAGTAAACAGTTCAATTTACGCGGAGCAAGAACTATGCCATAAGGTACAAGAGTATGATAAAGTGAACTTTAAAAATAAATAAAATGGGAAGCGGAAAATTTGGTTTCACCAAAAAGGACAAAGTGAAAGAAAATGGTGCTGCGAAGACTGAATTTAGTGTTAAGGAAAAGTATAATAAAATAAAGAAGACTGAGAAAAAAAAGACTGAAGAAATACCGGAGAAGAAGATCTGGTGGAATCAATGCAGCAGCTGTAAGTTTTTTGTAACGTTTGAGAACAGGAAACTTCGCTTTTAAATGTGTACCTTCATCTAAAACTGGATTGACAGCTGCAATAAATATGATATACCTAATATAAGGAGGTACAAATTCTACTCCCTTAAAAAAAAGGCAAAAGGCCACTTCTTTATAGAAAAAAATCTATAAAACTAATCTATTGAAAGGCTTTTGAGGCCCTTCAAGGGCCGTCATGCTTGTTACGCCCTTTGAATGCACAATGAGGGGAAATTAGATCACCAAGGTTCCTACTTTTGAAATCAGACTGTACCTTTATAAGGGCCAACGTAATGACCTCTAATGTCACCTTCAAATTGTATAGAGCCCTTCTAATGTTCAAAACGTCGATTGCGACATTGACTTTTGCGATTAACCCTGTCCCTAATTTCATTTGAGAGGTATGCCCTTGGCACTCTTCAATCAGAACTATCATAACTCTCTCGAAACTGATACAGTCCTAATCAAGATAAGTTTATATTTTCAAACCATGTTCCATTTTTCAATAAAATATTTAAACTAAATTGTAGGCTTTTTTTCTTGTTGTGGTTATTATGTAATTTAAAACAGACTTAAAACAACAAAGTGGCATAATACGTGTAATATTATCATAATTCGTTTTAGTTTTTGGCGTACACCCAAATTTTTCTATAACACCTAGTTGGTTAAATATGTACCTATTCCTCCTTCAAAATATGCACGCTGTTGATTTGATGTTATCCTCCCATTGTAAAATTATGAATAATTCAGTCTTAATCCATGAATGTGGGCAATACATTCATGGATTAAGACTGAATTACGACCCATTAACGTTCATTCGACAGTTTTCGATCAAATACGGACGATAAATGAATGTCTGATCAACAAATAACCCACAACAAATATTAAACTAACACACTTTACGATCATAACATCTATGCAACGCAAAAGTATGTCAGTGGAAAGCGCGAGAGAATCCCGAGAAATCTTAGCGCTAATGTCTGTCTGCGAGCTCACTGGAGTTTCCACTTTCTAAACTGGCCGGCCGGTTGTTTATAGTTCAGGAACTAGGCACGTGACTGCATGAAAGTTGCCTTACAGACATTTCCTTAGTAGGAAGTTTTTGCATGATAACGACTTAGGTCGATCCAGGCATATTGTTCTGATAAATATTTTTAGGATCGTATTTGATCATCTTGCTAATGTTCTATATTATAAGGAAATTAAGAGGTTTTGCCACAGAATATGTTTGGTTTTGTTAAAAAATTCTACTGTAAGCATTATTAAAAGATGGGAAAAGACAAGACCTTGCTTATCACTGAGATAAATTAAAAGTATTTGGCCTTCAATTCCATAGCGAGAGAAAGAAGGAAATAATAGTATCGTGAAAAATCTTTAATCATCATTAGCTGTTCAGGTTGACAGATGAGGTCGTCTGAACCAGTCATTATCGAAAGTTCTCGAAGATCAGTCTTTTGTAAGTTTTTATGAACGATCGATGTTGATCTCACCTTCTTTGGATTGGTAGGTACCTAGCCATTCGTCTGGTCAAATTTTTGGTCTGCGGGAAAAAATTAAAACTTCTATTCATTCCTATTTTTAGAGTTTATATTTGTCAACGAAATCGTTTCGATTTAGGAATTTGAACTGTTATTTACAATGAGTGAGAGGTTAGATTTGGCATGAAAAACTATCTTTATTATAGCCTATACTAATCATGATATACTCCAAGAACTATCCAAGCAGTTTGATCGATAGAATTTAATAGGCACGAGCAGTAAGAAGCTTCGAGGTAAAATTAGTTTTTAGTGAATTTAGGATCAACTCCTTGAAACTGAAATCTTTGACACAAGAATTTTATTCGTCCATGGTCCGAGAGAACTCGATGAATTGTATTTACCTATTAGGCACATAGAAAACCGTTCACTTAAATTTTTTAAATTATACTGTAGGATTATCGCGTTTTGTACAAAACAGTTGGTAACGTAAATTCACAATTTGAATTCAAATTATTTATCACATTTCCGAAAACCATGTAATAGCTACGAATAACACTGTCCCCACTTCAAAAAGACGGTAGTACTACAATTTGAGTAGGTACCTATTTATTTATTTTCCTTGATTCGTCCAGAGATCAAGATAGTGTGTAAACCTATTTTAACATCGGGAAAACAAGGTAAATAAACGCTATAAATACCCCTTAAATAGAAACAGTGTTCTGATCGCGAAATGTTATAAGTTTAAAAAGCTTAAGACCTTTTTTTCCTAAATACTATCAAAGCATCAAAGTTTTTCATACGTTTATCCTATTTACTTCTCTTTAAAACATTATCTGCATCTGGATAACTATAACAGTCAACTAATTGCTGTCGTGGGAAGAAAATAAAAACAGCCAATGCAAACCACTAACAGTTTTATTAATTTTATAACCCAGGTGGCATTTAATATAGTGGCTGAGGTTACTGAACACTAGTTCTTGGACGGCCGCCAATCGTTGTTGCCTCTCAAAATTGCTCATCACCAACCCTCAGTTAACGCAGTGACAAAATAGGTGTCAATCATTGCAAAATTTGCGCCTTAGAACCAGAGTTAGCTATATTTGTCGGGGGTACTGCAAGGAGCAGTGTAGGTCCTATAGTGTAAGTAGTAGACAAGTCGTTAATAAGATGCGTTTTCCCACAGTGAGTGAGATCGACCAGTACTTATGGATGGTGGGAGGATCTGCTGGGGCCCTGGCGCTGACTGGCGTGGTAGCGGCTTCAGCCTTCTACCTCAGCACAAGGCCGAAGCCCGAGAAGCCACTTGTCACACTTCACGAGCAGAGCCTTTTTGAATCGGTAAGCTCTTTTGTCTGTTGGCTTTTGTGTTAGTTTAACGT
Source organism: Eupithecia pulchellata (assembly GCA_963931895.1). Taxonomy (NCBI): domain Eukaryota; kingdom Metazoa; phylum Arthropoda; class Insecta; order Lepidoptera; family Geometridae; genus Eupithecia; species Eupithecia pulchellata. Next base: position 4,618,337 of record OZ007540.1, read on the forward strand.
TGCATTATGAAAATTCTCATAAGTTTCAAAAAAAATTGTAAATGAATCAGTTTGAAATAGAAAATGTTCATTGGAATTAATTTTTAGAGAAGAAGCTTGCAATGATTAGAAACGTAGGTATGAATCAACTCAGAAATAAGAGAATACATCTATATGAAACTAGGTCGGTATGTATTGTAATAGGTAGGTAGTAAAATATCAAACGCCTAGTTTTCTGAATATCCAAAACATAGATAATACACCTGACGACAATCCTATATTTTGTTTTATCGTATTAGGGGCAACGATCGATAAAAGTATATCGGTTTATCGCATTTTATTATTTTACCATTTTATTATTTCATTTACCATAATAGGAGTATGATTAGGTACCTACCTTACAACTAATTGTTATTGTGTGCATAATTAAATGCTAAACTGGTTGATAGCTGTACAAAGATTTGAAACCAGGTGAAATAATTGTCCCATATACATATGTTTCACAAACCGTCAGTCACCATAAACGAATAGTGCATGAACCAATTCGTGATTGTATAAAGATAGTGTCTAAATGGAATCTCCATATTATTGCGATATCAAAGTTCGAGATGTCCTAATCCCATAGTGCCAACGATCTACAGTTGGCAGAGCGCATCTTCGAGCGATATTTTTAACTCATTTTACCACGAGCTGCCCTGCTCGCTGCTCTCCTGTCTGTCCCCGAAAATCTCAAGCGAAAGTGACGAGACGTTTGTGGTCTCGGCCAAAACTGCCTGATCAAAACATAAGGGCATTCATCAAGGACTGTGAACGTGTGACATTCCCTTATTACGATGATTGCGCAACGATTCGATAATATTTGAAAGTAACGGTGCTTTTTCTGTGACTTGTGTTGTGAAGGAAGTGAAAATGGCTTGTTGTACCTGCTGCGCTGGAGTGTCTCCAATCAGACCTCCTATTAATGTTAATGAACAATCAGAATCTCTCAGAGTGAGTAGTTTTATAATAGACATCATAATATTAACTGATGAAGATTTTAATAATGAATTGGCAGACACAATGAATGAGAACCTTATTGGGGTCAAGATCAAGTACAATATCAAACAAACTAAATGCCGCGATTATGGCATGTATTTCTTATCAGTGCAACTTTATTAATCAAAGAAATCTATAGAAAATACTTGAATTATATAAACACTAACCAGCAAACACTTCAAGACATGATTACAAAACACTTATCATAAATGAATAGGAAGTTTCTGAAAAGCACTTAAAAAGTAGTAAGTTAGTACAGTTTATGTAAATTTTAATACTTATGACTGTAGCATAGTTTTACACAACTCACGCATTCATACTTGGCAAAGTTCCGTACTATACCGACGAAACGTAGAGTAGTGCGATTGAGATACAAGCGATCAGAAAATAGAATGGCGATTAAGTCTAGAAGGTTCTGAAAAATACAGTGTCAAAAACAATGATAATAAACTACGATAAAAGAATGCGTTATAATTACGAGTACCTACTCCATGTGACATATAGAAAATCATTAGGCAGGGCCGTCAGGTGATCGACAACAATAAAACTGCTGTCGTAGTAACATTAAAATTTAAAAATACAATAGTTGACATCGAATAACAAAAATGTCTCGTGACTTACTTATGCTAGATTCTTGGCAAACATAGCAAAATAGTTAAAGAAAACGATTTTGCCGATATTTCAGCTTATAACTACTTCATAAAATCTTTCTTGCGACTTGTTATGATCAAACACAAAATCGTATTACCATCAGTAAATGTTGATGCTTCATTATGAGCCAATATTATTGTTAACAGTTTAGAAAAAACTATTTTTTAGCCCTTTTAACATCTACGTATTTCATAGACTTTCTCGTGACTTGTAAAGATCAAACACTCATCTCATTACCATCAATCGTAAATGTTGATGCTTGATCACGAGCACATATTATTGTTATGAGATCTGCAGTAAAACCATCCGATATCATGATTCAATTAGATTTGCTGATAATAATATATGTTACTTTGAACCAAATTTTTAAATTTCGCATTTTGAAACTATTGATTGACAGTGCATCATTCAAAACCGTAGCGTAAATGAATTATGCTGATGAATTTTAAAAATTTGATGAAATACTTTTTATTTTATTAAACATTAGGTACTCAGTTAATACGTAGTAGGATGTACTTTCCACAGTTTTTTTTGGATATGACAATAAAGACATTTCTTTTTTATCTTTATTTTTTTAGTTACGTACCAACATTACTTACAATTCATTTTAATATGTGGGATAAAAACCTGTACAATCAAATAACTAAATTGGAACTAATATTAACAATTGAAACAATTGAGGTAACTGCAGCAAATAAGGTACAGATAGCCCAAATGATCCAAATCAATACCAATCGGAAGTGTCCCCAAGATGCTGGCTTCATTACTTCACTGTATGGCAATGCTGATGCCCTGCGCCAGATAGTTTCGACCAGCAGATATTTTTAAAAACCCGGAGAGCCTCAGTACCCCACGGACCTAGTGAAGTTTGTAATACCAGTTACCTCCTTTGAATTCCGCAATATTTACAAAGGGTCATTAAAATGCAATGACCTGCTTTAGGTTTCGCCCGTGACATGTTTGAGTATAGGCCAAACTTGTGGTCATTATTACAGCTGACTGATTGTCCTGCGTCAGATCAGATTGTCTGATGATGAGATGACAGTATGTTTCTGTTTCTTCTATAAGTAATAAAACTTTATTACATTAAAATATTTTTAAACGTACGCGATCCAAACACGTAAATAAATAAACGCGATAAATACCCGTTATAATAGTACTAATAATTTTATTACTTTTAAAAAGCCAAATAAGTTTAATACTAGTTGTATTTACAATTGAAATAATTAAGCTACGTAAATAGTATTTCTTCTTCCACTAGTTTGCAAAAAAATTAAGTTAAGATAAGATTATGAATAACAATGAAAAGAGATTATCCGGAACGATACAGATTCCAGCCTCATCGAACCTCCTGCGTCACAGGCTGATCGTGTGTTTAGTGCATTGCATAAATATGCATACGTTCTCAATTTATACGGAGTAAAATCCAAGCGATTAGCTGTTCACATGGTGTTTATACTTTTCACATTGATTTTTAATGGTGTCACATTTTTATTAGCTTTTAGAAACATTGAAAATTTACCAGTTTTATGATTATTTTGAAAATTTCGTGCAGCTTATTCAGCACTTGCCTTACTCATCTTGGCAACCTGGTATGCACTCGAAAGCATAAAACATTTTAATACTTACTTAATATAATAAATTTAATAAGTAGGGTCTTTGTTTTGCAAGATCACAAGCAGCATTTATAATGCTAATTGAGTAGCTACTTGATATCTAAACCATCTTAGCACCTAAATTTTAAAATCCATTTGAAATAAACGATTAAAATAGCTTGGAAGATTATTTTATGGAGGTTACTTAGATTGTATAATGTATATTCTATGAAATTATCTTCGTGACAGTTAACATACTGTTTTCAAGAGCGGTTACACGCAAATAGATGTTAGATTACAATGTCAGTTATTTTGGTGACACTATGGTTTTGCTGCCAAGAGCACCCGTCTGGTTTCCAGCTACGCCCTCTTTCAGGGATTTCCTTAGATATTTTAAGAATATTATATTTGACACTTTGTCAGCTGCGTCCGTCAATAGGAATGTATGAGTAAATCTGTACTAAGGATAATGTTGCTTCACTTTTTTCACTGCAGTCATTGAGCTCATTAGGTATCCTTGATTTTTTTGGAGAGCGAGTGATTTGGCTTATGATTCGTGACGTCTTATGTTCTTATTTAGTTATTAAAAAAGAAAATATAAGGTAATCAAATAATAGAAGCACATTAGAACTAGTTAACACTAATTGAAACCATTGAACTAACTGCAGACTGTTGAAAACTATCTCAGGTAGCTCCACTGATTCATATCAATCGGTCGGAAGTGTTCTTAAGACGCTGGCTGCATTGCCTCGCTTTGGTAAGGCATTGCTAATGTGCTGCGCTAGACACTCACCAGCCACTTTCACGTCTCGCTACGGCCAGATGCTCAGATATTTTTTTTAATACCCTCCCTGGGTTTTACCTTGTTATACCACGGTCTACGCGACTCGGTAAACGTAGTGTAGGACGCCCTCCTGCCAGGTGGCATAACGATCTGCGAAAGACTGCTGGCAGATGCTAGATGCGACAAGCTGAAGACAGGGTGCTATGGCGCTCATTATGGGAGGCCTATGTCCAGCAGTGGACTAACATAGGCTGATGATGTTGATACCACGGTCCTATGTTCTTGGATATTTATTTAAAATAAACATTGCATATCTCTCGGCACTAACCTAACCCACGTTTAACGTAATAAGATAAGACTTCTCATTACTACATAGAGTACGTCCCGTACTAATGTTCCATGATGTATTTATTACGTAGTAGCTATTCGTAATAGTTCCATACTCATGATGATTCGTTAGAAAACAACAATGAAGGGGTCATAAAAGCAGATGAATGAACGCGTAGTTTTAAATTTAAACTGAACGATCAAAGTCAAGTTTACACAGTCGTAATCCGCTATAGTTTGTGTTACTAAAATAAGTTCGGACAGCGTTTTGTGGTGTCTCGCGATTTTTGTTGTAACTCGTTCAAACGGCCGAGTTTTTCTCTCACTTCATCAGATTCAGATTCAGATTCAATAACTTTATTTCTTTAGGCTTACAAAATAAGCACTTAGACATCTGTCAAGTGACCGACTTCCTCTTGACCTTGAATATTTTCAAGATCTCTTGATGGCAAACAGATTTTCCTTTGCGTCTTCTTCCCATTAGTTTCCTGTCATATTTTTATGTGAATGTAATTTATAAAAAGTGTTTTATGTGTTTTTTATTTTGCTTGGCTTCATAAGATCGAGCGACCAAAGTAAACATTTTATTAATACTTCATTTAAATACCTTATTTTATTACCGCGAAGCAGCTTTACTCTTGACTATTTATCAGCTGTTCAGTTCCATTGAACACGTTAAATCTATTATTGTCTTCCGTATCTCCGAAGTAAACGTCGCTAGGTCATTACTTTTATTATTAATTTCCGTTAATTTCTCAATCAAGTGAATGAAATACTATTTGGTTTTCTGCTATCTAAAGTGTTCGTAAGCTAATTGATGAAAGATTATTTTAAGGTTAACCTTCCGATCCTTGCTTGCAGAAATATTATTATCTCTGGCAGTAGCACGTTTCGTATTTCCTTTAATTTTATTAAAATAAATATTTCTCTACTCATATCTTAGGTGAACTTCATGTAATACTTAACTAAGAATAACGATTAATCGGCCACAACAGCGACAGTCTTTTCTTAAATTTAAATGCTCTCGAACGATTAATCGAAAATGAATCTTACATAACAATGTTATGAATGTTTTTCGTATACACGAAATCTTATATTCTCAATTTTACCGGTGACTTTGACCCGGACATCGTTCCGTTTTCATCCGTTGTACAAACTGTAATATTATACCGTAATGTAAGAGTGCCATGCTTGGAGCCAAGATTCGAAGTGGGCCAACTATGTCATTAGGTTAACGGAGAGGGTATTTGCATGATTTTAGAAGGGCCTATTTCTTACTCAAAATACCTCCTTTATCTATGGGCGGGATGCTAGATACAAATCACTGTGTAATAATAAGAGATGTTCATATTTTTACTGCAACCATGTTGTATTTTAATCTTCTGCCTTGCCGATACATCTATAGTATTTTTTCATGTGCAGTCTATCTCAGGGTTGTTTGAAAGAGATCTGTCATAGCGATAAGGCCTCCCTCAATGCTGCTTCTGCACTAAGCATATCTGTTTGTATGTTTCTTTTTGTGGTGTATGTAATAAATTATTTTCTTTATATCGGTATATCTATGGATTAAATTAATATTTCAATAAGTTATTTGTCTTAAATAGCTCCACACATGGACCCGACACAAAATATGGTATAATCTCAATATGTCTAGCTACTTAGAATTGTTCCAGTAGGTAACCTTGTTTCTACGTTGTTGATGATTAGGCGTAGACAGTTGGTTAATTAGATTAAAAATGATTAGTTCTGCACATAGCAGGGATTCAGTTCAACGACCTTTGGTAACATGATAAAAAAATATTGATCACAAGCCAAGGCTACAGGTGTTATTTCAGATAATGTATACGATAATATACAAAAAACTAAGATAAAACTAAGCCTAGACAGAATGCCAAGACATAACTATAATTATACATGTACCTACATAATCTATTCTGACATAAAAATACTTAGGTATATGTATATAAACCTAAGTATTGAATTATTTACCTACTTTTTGGTACGCTGTATCCATAATATCATATTCATCAACCATCTATATTGCATGAAATTTATATTCTCTCTTGTTCCCTACAGTTCAAATTTATTTTGTTTCAGGGTCCTGAAATGGTCCGCGTCTCCAAATTCTACAAAGAGGCTAAATCCGGCAGATACCTACGCTATCTCCACGAAGACACACGCACATTATATGAAACTTTCAGAAGAGGCGTCAAGGAATCAAGTGAGATACTGAATTAAAACCTTTTTATAAACAGGCCCTGTATGCATATGACGGTCTATTCTGGATTCGTTATCTTCTTCATATAGCCTGTCTCTTACTATTTGCAAATATTGATCGATTTTATTGCTCATGCAAATATGCGTTAATACTCTTATTGGCACTCATGTCCTCCAGATTAAGGTCACCACGCTCTGAGTATAATCCTTCGATTCACATAATGCATTCGACCGACTCGCCTGTCCATCACCTCAATGCAGCTCCTTTGAAAAGATTTATCGCATGCGCGGTCGTTACGACTTCGCACCGTCTCGCTAGATTTATTATTTGCTTTCGGTTAGTGCTCACAGAGCGTACACAAATTGTTCACACAGCGAAGAGTGCCTAAAGGCACCATTTTAGCCGCACCCTATTTCCCTATGTTGCCGATAAGCATGATAATAGGTACCTGTGTATTACATACATAAATTGTCACCATCAATCTTTAACCGGTTTCGGGGAACAGTTAACCATAATTTGTGCCACTAGAGTAGTCGTGTCAGGAGATTTTTTGCTCATCCGTTCACGAGACCATGACGTGATGCTAAGATGCAAATAAAATATCAAAACCGCAACAGGTTTGAAAGGAGCAGGTGCAGTTTGAAAGATTGAAAATGCGTAAATAATGCGATAATGATAGGTTTTAACTTGCAGATAATGGAAACTGCCTCGGTTGGCGTGAGGGACCAAATAAGCCCTACGTGTGGCAGACATACAATGAGACCCTTCTCAGAGCCAAAAACTTCGGCTCTGGCCTTTTATGTCAAGGGTTGACACCTGGTCAAAACACATTTGTGGGTAAGTTATTTGATTTTCTGAAGTAAGCATTTCCTTCATAATCTACATAATGCATACAAAAACTTTTATCTAAAAAAAAGATTGTGGGATAAAACAGGTTCATTTATATCTGTTGATTTCTAATTTATTGTAATATATTATCACTCTTTAAGATTGCAGGATAACATTCACAGCTGAATGGGTTTTATAATAAGCTTAAATTTATTCGTCTTTCCTGCAAAGGCTTTATTTATTCTCTATTTGCAGGAATCTATTCACAGAATTGTCCGGAATGGATAATGACAGAACAGGCTGCCTACTGCTACTCAATGGTCATCGTGCCATTGTATGACACACTAGGAGCCAACGCATGTGCCTTCATTGTAAATCAAAGTATGTATATTCAGTCCTTGCCTATAGTTTTCGTCTGTGTGCTGTGAGCTTTTATTTCAAAGAACCTTTCATGAACATTCAGAGATAAAAATAGCTTTTTATTATGTACTAGTTATTGATGATTCAATGGTGTATGAACTTTCTAGAATGAAGCCTGATGGCTGCATTCTTGGGTACACTTCCAACGAGTATTGATATGGATTAGTTGAGCTACCTGTAGTTTGTTTGTAAAAGTCTGCAGTTAGCTCTATTGTTTCAATTGTAAATACTAACTCTAATTTAGTTATATAATTGTAATTTTTTTTAACAAAGGTTATACCTACTTTCTAGATATACCATTTCAAACTTAAATTTTCTTTTCCTTGTGTATAAATGCGCAACGCAATCTATAGAAATTGCATTGCTAATTAACGTTTATGATTCTATCATTACCACCAAGTTTGTCACCAAATACCTACTTTTAAATAATAAAACATTTCATTATATTATTATTTATTATTAATAACAAATAAAACATTCATTTGGTTAGGTTGGGAAAGTACCGCAACACTCAAGATGTCACAGTTTAAAGGTCGTTTCAGACATCGTCCATAATACTACTATTTCCAGCTTTACATTATCCACATCCGTTGTTACAGCTGAAATGTCTGTTGTTATTTGTGAAGACGATAAAAAAGCCAACCTTCTACTAGACCAGTCACCGAGATGTTTGAGGAAACTGATCACGATCAAAGAAGTGTCACCTTCAACACACCAAAGGGCGAAGAGTCGAGGCGTGGAAATAATAAAGTTCAGTGATGTGGAAGTGCAGGGTGCTCACAGGGATCATCCTTGTGTTGTAAGTTGATTTTATTTCTTGATAAATGGAGAGTGGATTTGACTTAAACACCTATGTCCCGGGACCGAACATACCTTTATTTAAAAAAAAGGAACAACACTGCATTGAAAGTTGTTGTGTGCTGTTTCATTCTCCTAATCGATATGATATTGGTCGTGTAAATTTTAACAATTAAGTTAATTTTCCTTAACAGTTCAGGATAAAGTTTCTGTATTAAAAATTTGGTGTTAGAAATAAGAAAAAGACCTTATTCTCAAAATAGGGAGCTTTTTTTTGAATTTGTGCTGGTTCATTCCCGGGTGAATTTTATGCTGAATGCAGTTTTATTTTCTTTTATAAATAAAGGAGTTTACGATTTCGGCGGGACGGGAACTATATTTTTGGGACATATTTAATTTCCTAGTGGTAACCGCGAGGGCCTTCGCACTATAATAATCATAAAATAAAGCAGTGTTTCCTTGAAGTAAAATTATCTATCTTTTGGATTCCCTTCAGGGCCAAGTTATTTTTTCCTCCTTGTATTACAGTCATATATTAAAAAATAGCAGATGTTCCTACTAGTATCATTTTATATGACGCTAAAACTAAATTAAACTTATTTGACAGTACTAGAAATGGTATCTCTTTTAGTTCAATCGGTAGGAAGGAAGGTCTTGGTAGTATTTTACTGTGCTGTAAAATTTTTAGTTTAGGCGAGATCTGAACTGACACGATCGTTTAAAATATCTATACTAATATTATAAAGAGGAAAGATTTGATTGTTTGTTTGTTTGTTTGAATTGAATAGGCTCCGAAACTACTGGACCGAGTTCAAAAATTCTTTTACCATTAGAATCCTTAATTTTCCGTGATGAACATAGGCTATATAATATTTTCAAAAAAGTTAGGGATCCGCATGAAAAATTCAACAATTGAACCGTGGGCTGTATATTCAACCTCTTTTTCTATTATGGCGCGTCAGAATAGAAAATGAGGTTGTATAGCGCACGGTGCTTGCTTTTTCTCTACGGCCAGTGTCAGTTTGGAATGTCGAGTCAATGTCAAAAACCCAATGCTGTTAAAAAAAGTAAAGATCCGTATGAAAACTGTGAAACCCATCGTTTTAGTGTGTATAATTTCTGAAATTTTTGTTTAATACCCGTGCGAAGCCGGGGCGGACCGCTAGTTAAAAATAAACCTGTTGATTTTACTACTCCGAATGAATTTAGTTGAAATAAAGTTAACAAATATTAATCGCATTGATTTGCTTCGTCGCGACGTAGTAATTCAATAATTATTACGTAAACTGAAAACGGGTTGACGATGTTTCGTTTTCGGAAAACCAAACAAAGGATTTCCGTGCGTTCTGCATAAATACTGTTTTCATTCAGCGTCCATATTAAAAGCCTTTGAAGATCCGGGAAAGTTTATCTTGGCAATTATTGGCCTTGATATAAGCGCCTATAGATATAGATTCAATATCCGTGTTCTTTTATTTTAATGTGGAGTACATACCTACCTTTATGAAGCGTACAATTACTTGGGGCTTTCCGTTTATATAAATAATTAAGTTTCAAGAAAACTAATTTAAAATTTAGTGTTCCGTTGTCAAGAAGAACCCCTTTTAGTTTTTGTGTGATTGCAGTGCAATATCCGGGCACATGATGAACCTGTACTATAGTAATTAATACGTTTATTTTGTACAACATGAACGCAATCAACTCATTTACACTTACGCCATCTGATATACATATAATCAGGGAAAATAGGCAAACAAACGAGAGAAATACTCTTTAATATTTATAATAATAAACTTAACCAATCATAATCGTCCAAATCTATTTATTTCGCAGCCACCCCGGCCGGAGAGTCTGTGCACAATATGCTACACCTCCGGAACCACGGGGATGCCTAAAGGCGTGATGCTGACCCACGAGAATGTTGTCGCGTCTGTATGCAGCGTCACAATGCAGCTTGGAGAACATCGGCCTATGAAGAATGACGTCATGATCTCCTTCTTGCCGCTCGCGCATATGCTCGAGAGATGTTGCGAGGTCTGTTTATTTTGTATTCCCTATATTTAGTGATTACTTACTGACGTTGACGCATTGGCACATATCTAAGATCCTCTAGAAGCCCTAGGACACATCTAGGATCTAGGGGCCTCAGACATCACCCTTGTTGTCTACGTTCTTAAACGTTATAACTACTCGATGGCGCGAAGATCCCTTAGGTACCTTTTTCTTAAATGTTGGCCCATCGCAGACGTCCTAGAAATTTACGTATGGTGTGTTGCAATGGTATTGCATCACTACTCTGAGAACACAGGGCATGTTTGTGTAAAATTTCAGCCCATTCTGTAGAGTAACGTCTCTAAATTTGTGTTGGAATTAGTATCACGTCAGTGTGATTGATAGTGATAATTATAACCATCGTTTCCATTATAGATATTAAGTAGTAAATCTTCATTGATCAGATGAGACATAGCTATTGGCATCTATGATACCTACCATATTTGTCAGTTTCATATTTCGTTTGCCAATAAGCTGTCAAATGTTGCAATGTTGCTATTGCTAATGGTAATTTATTAGGATCCGTTTATTTCAATGTTGACTTATGAATTTGCATCGACAACGTGTGGTTTTCCATTGAATAGTAAGATAAGCTCGTACGGCATTCATGTTCATCCGGTCTATTCATCGCTCTTTATAAGCTTAGGCATTAAAATAGTATCTTTGTGAACTGACGTCGTAAAGGAAGGCTTTACGACGTCATTATGACGCTAGTTCGAAAAGAGGTCGCTTCCCAGTGAGTAGGGCTTTTCTCCGTGTGTTTTACGTCTTGCACTTACGCTGTAGTTTTTAACATTTATTTTTAAATTTAGACTGTCTCGCATGTCGATTATAAAATGTTCTGAATTTTCTTAGAAATGCAATACATGTCTGATGTATGTACATCTGGTACATACATCAGACAAACGAAACTCAAAAGCAAACAAGCCGCAAAAATAAATCGATTATTAACGAAAAAATATTTTCGTTAACATATCAGGCGTCCCGCGGGCCCATAATCGCTGTAACGCGATTGCAGCGAAGAAAATCAAAACATAAGATACCTAATTTTCCACCAGATTGAACCATGATAAGTTTCTAAAAGAACATAATCATTATCATGACAAACTGTTTCCAGAATGCTCTCTACATGGTAGGAGGCTCAGTTGGCTTCTACAGCGGCGACATCAGACGGCTAGCGGATGACCTCAGCGCCCTCAAACCCACCATGATGCCGGCTGTACCCAGGCTCCTCAACAGACTGTATGATAGAGCGCAGGCTGAGATATCTAGCTCGAAGATCAAGAAGCTGCTGTTCAATATGGCACTGTCTGCGAAGGAATCCGAATTGAAAAGGTAACAAACAATACAGTGAAGATAATTCTGACCATTTCTCTGTCTGATCTCCTTTGTGGCTCGCAGAGATATAATGAATAGTTTGGTTTGATTCTGCCGGTTAATGTAGGTAGGCACACATTATGTTCTCTCATATGCGGGTAGTCTGTGATGTAGGTTCTACTTCTACCCTTCTGCGCCCATTACATGATCGTATTATGAATTTATCTTTTAACTCCTCTTTTCTTTACATGACTAACCCCCGAATACTCAAACGGTACTCAGATATAAGTACGTCTCTAATGACGTCGTTCCGACAGATTTTCGTAGAAAACTTTCAGAAAATCGCGACTTCAGAGTGGTTATTTCTGAGTTGCGTTCGCATATTTAGGGGTGAGTTCCTTTAATTTCTACATAGAACGTGATAGAACTTACAACAGATCTATGATCAGGGAAAATGTAATATCATCAGTGTTTTATATTTCTGTTTTTCATACAACCGCTTTCTATTCCAGGGGTATAATCCGCGGTGACTCTATCTGGGACAAGCTGGTGTTCCGCAAGGTTCGCGAGGGCATGGGCGGTCGACTCCGCATCATGGTCGTCGGATCAGCTCCTCTCGCTGGCAATGTGCTCACCTTCGCGAGATGCGCTCTTGGCTGTCTGGTTAGTATCAAAAACACTGTCAGTATCCTAGCGCATCAACCCTGAAGCTGATCTTGGACGCCGATATAATAGATTGACTTCTAGAAGTCCATTTGCACCGACCAACGCTGCGCAACGTCTATGTTGCGAAGTTTTCAAGACGAGAAGCTTGAAAATTGGGCAACTGATTCGATAGAATACTCACAGACACCTTTTGAGTTGTTGACTTACCTGGGATCGTAGTAACAGTTCTATGCATGTATCGTGACGTATGATTTAATAAAAATAATAAATAACTGAGTACATACTGCCTCATAGTGCATTCAAAATTAATGATAGTGCATGTAATAAAATAACTTAGTATATAGGTAGTATATTTTACACACAGACTAAAAAAACACACCAGTACGAATCAGCTCACTTTGCCAAAAAAGCTAATGAGAGTATCAAAAACGAACCAAACATCACACAAAATTATAGCTGGAGCTATTACAAAGATGGATACGTATAAATGAATATAGATATATACTAACCTAATGTAAAAAATCATGTTTCCTTGGAACATGGAAGATCGCCATTTAATCATCGTAAATTAAATGCGTCAGAGCATAAAATATATAAATATATTTTAGTGACACTTCATTTGATGTCAACAGCCTGTTAATAAATTTTAATTAGCCTACCTACTCTGCGTTAATTAGTGCGTGTTAACGGGATTAACATTTTGTAGAGATTGTTAAAATTTTATTGCTTCAGCGCTCATAATTCACGGTCTGAAGGGTAAGATGAATAAGAGTAACAATATAAAACAACTTTATTAAGAAAATAACAATGAAATAACACAAACCTAATTAGAACTATGAAAGAAATTATGGGGACTGTTGCAAATAGTTCAACTGATCCATATCAATACCAGTCGGCTTCAGTTCCCAAGACGCTGGCTACATTGCCTCACTACACTCACGATAATATAATAATATTACAAAACTTAAATTGTGGGAGGTTGTAGTCGGTTTAATCTTAGATTGTATTTTTTTACATTTTTGGATAAACTTTTTAGTCCTATTAAGCTGATGTGCACTTTAACTTACTCCCGTTTGGCTGGACCAAACCGAAAGTCACCTTCTGTGACCTATATAATGATAGATATCAGTGATGAAAATTTTCTTCTGTAATAACTTAGGAATGATGTAATTTATCACTGTAAAATTCAGACGATGGAGCATCGCCAAATCTCTCATCGATATTTTAAGATCGACTTGGTTCAGGAATCTCGAGTTATTTTATATCACTCTATCAGATAAAACTATACGTGGCCCGATAAAATACCTATTGAAAACGAATGTTAGGCAAAGCAAGGTTTGTGGGAGGGGGGGGGGGGGTTTGTATCTGTAGGCCCAATAGTATCACTTTGACAATAACAGGCAGGTAAATTACGCTATGTGTGTGTGACGCACTGTTTAGGTCCATCCAACAAACAATTGTAACTGTCAGTATTCCTGATTATGGCCGTAAATACAGCACCCACCCAAGTCAATGACATTCTGAGAAAAGTCCCACACGTGATCAACACAATACAGTTATGGATGTTTCACATTTTTATGAGGACCAAATGCGCTGTAACTTAAATTAAAATCCTAATAGGCTTAATGAAATACAGCTTCTCACGTTTGTTAAGGTAGGTCCTTTACGCCCGTTAGGAGATCCGTGGTCAATCAGCTCGATCCGATATTTTTTGATCATCTTGGACACCGAAATTAGATATTGATTTCTCAGTCTCCTGGGATAGCCCATTCAATGGGAATGGCAGATTTTAGCGTAATCGCACATGATAACTGCTGACTGACTCTTGAGACTGGAAAATCCACAAATACAAATATAATACAGATACAGATTTCCGTATCCAGGATATTATGGTACTCAAAAAAATAGTCGAGCCGATCAACCACGGGATTGTAACGTCTACGTCCAGATAAATAACCAAAGGCAAACTCAATTGTTATTGTTATACTCTTGACCTTTTTTTGCTCGATTACAGCAATTCTGATTCAAAGTTACAACCAGTAAATTATAAATACCAGTATTGAAACTTGGTCGAGCAAAACACGGTCATTTGTGAGTAACCTAAAAATAGAACATTACAATTTTGTTTGACGATTGTGATATCGACGTTGACAGTGTCGTCGGTCGGATATACCCACCCAAAAAAGTTATATAATACCTTCCTATTTATTTTTGTAAAGACCGTGATGATAGCCAAAATCTTTGCAATTCTTGCGTAATCGCACATCTGAACTGATTTATTTGTATTGAAAAGACATAAATTGGACTACCTACCTAAGAATTGGCAATGAAATTTTTTATGAAGTTCATTAATGTTCCATATATAAAAGAAAGTAATGTTATTAAAGGCGATAAATGGAATGCATATGATATTTGTGATTTTGATGATGATGACGAATACTTTGATAAACTGATCAACAACTTTATATCGATCTATTATTCTGTCAATGAAATGAATTGTATTAAGTATATCACTTTGCTAGTATCCGTAACACAAGCTCCGCTCCGTAACACAAGCTCACTCCGCTTGGCTTAGGCCTAAATGTTCTGAATTGTTCAGCACTATTTACTTTAGATGCTGGATGCGACAAGCTGAAGACAGGGCGCTATGGCGCTCATTAGCAGAGGCCTAATGTCTATGTGGACTGATCCACATCAGTCCACATAGAGCACATGAGCCCACGCTCATGATGATGATTTATTTATTAACGCGATTCCCGGCTAGCTTCAGCCAGCGCTACCCGACGGAGGACATTTGCGTCGTCGACCATAATTGTTAATGTATTACTTGTTTGACAGATTGTCGAAGGCTATGGTCAGACGGAGTGCACCGCGCCAGTTACTCTGACGGTTCAAGGGGACCATGTCCCGGAACATGTCGGGCCTCCCGTCGCTTGTTGCAAAGTGAAGGTATGTTACTAATGTTGCACACTAGCCCTCCTAGAGAAAGTACAGAATGAGAGGCCTTTTGAGGTGAAGAAACGGTTAAAGGGGCCGCCTCTTGCAGGGGCCTTGTGACATTATGTACCGAGATAATTTATTTCATTACAAAACTCACGATAACGAACAAAATATCTGTAGAAATCACAAAACCTTTCCGCGCGTTAAAAGGGGGGCTTTTTTAACGGTTTGAGTCCTATATTTTTTTGGGCAACCCTAGTTTCATCATAACTAATTCGTTTGCAAGTGCCCTTGTCTATGGTATTCCATAGATAAACGCAATGATTGCTAGGACGCTCCTGCATAAAGTACATTAAACATCTTTGTCATCAAGTTCTTAAAGAAAGCGTTGATTATCAAATTGAATCAAATAAACAACAAACAACAAATTCCGCTGTCGTTAAAATGTTCCTATTATGCAACAATTATATTGCGCATTGTTTACTTAGATTTTTTGCTGAATGTTCTGCGTAGTCAACGTTTTATGGAATATTTATTTGTAACCTACAATAAAAGCAATAGATCGGGAATCTGTAAATGTTACTTATAAAAATAACGAACGGACTAATATAAATACAGATAGACTTTCAAATTTTCAGTTTTTGTGGCCCATATCATAAAAAGCTTTGAAATATATCTGACATGAAATGCAAAGCAATCAGCGAATTTGGTTAACCGATTCACTGCCTGATATTTATCAACAGCTGCCAAAATATTGCGTCAGCGCTGTATCAAATGAACAGCCATCCGAAAGGAATCTCTCAAGCGGTTTCGCACCGGAAATGTTCGTTGGCCCTTTAATTTTAGACTGATGAAATTTTCCAGACGCATTTGATACGCATATATCACGCTTAATTTTCTTTGATTGGAACATGAATGTGTGACAAGATGTTTCTAGTATTCGTTAAACTCGTAAATAGTTTGCTTGTTAAATCATTAGATTCCCTTAGACTCTAGATTTTCTTCCTCATAAATCAGTAGTTAATCATAATTTACAAAATTCACTTCTTCGTGTTAAAGAGAATATTTATAAATTATTTATTTCCAGACTCAACGTTATTTCTTTGTCTCGTTATTTTGTAGGAACTAGACACACAGTTTTTATTTGTTTACTTTTTGTACCTGTGTCCAAATGGTAATTGGACGACAGTGGCGCAAATGGGTGTACGATGAGGAAAGTGAGACCTTTCCCCAATATTGGGAAATTATTAATAAGAAAATGGATCCTGTCTAATATAATCCTCTCATTAATTTTCAGCTAGTGGACGTGCCCGAAATGGAGTACTTCGCGGTGCAAGGCCAGGGCGAGGTGTGCGTACAGGGAGCTAACGTGTTCAAAGGTTACTTCAAGGAGCCAGAGAAAACTGGAGAAGTCATAGACAACGATGGCTGGCATCACACCGGCGATGTTGGCAAATGGCTACCGGTGAGTTTATCGTGAAAACAATCGTTCCTTATCAACTGGCAGTGGGCCGACCATATCTCGGAAAGGATCGACAACCATGGGATAAACACGTTCTTGAGTGGAGACCCCGACTCGGCAATTGTATTGTGATACGCCCTCCAACCATGTTGCCCATAATATCAGCGAAAGACTGCAGGTAGATGCTGGATGCAGCTGAAGACAGAGCGCTATGGCGATTTATGCCCAGCAGTGGACTAATATAGGCTGAGGATGACCATGAGATTCTCATTCCAAAATCACACCATAAAGGAACAGAACTCGCTACCTTGTGTTTTCCGGCCAATTACAACCTGAGTCTCTTCAAGACTAGTGAAAGGTCTATTCTTCGTGATACACAAGGCCTCATCTTAACTCTCTACCAGGTAAGAGTGGAACTGAGTGGAGTCCATCGACTATATAATCATCTTTTCTAGATGAAATTTCCTTTTCTAGAGAAGTGAAAAAAGGTGTGGAAAACCACAGTTGGCAAGTTTATAAAAGAGTTGCTATCGTGAAAATTTTAGGGACCTTAAATTACTCCAGTTGCCTTGATTATTAAAGTTGGTATAGGAAAAAATTCAGCAACCCACAGATACTTCAGCTGCAAAGTTATAATAAAGTTGCATTGGGGAAAATTTAAGGAACTCATTAATATCTGAGCTAACCTGATTCTATCTGGAAAATTTCAGCTGGCCGCTGGCCTGATACAGAGTTGTAATTTGATAAATTCATCATCCCGCACAGAGCACTGAGTTCGTTATACGTGATGATAATACTGTGAGCCTATTAATTCGAATCAGAATTTCACCATTTTGACCCTTCTAGGCACCTCATCCTCATTGTCTGTAGATCTGATAACATCGTCTTTTTATCTACGAAAATTTATCTGAAATATCACCATTACAATAAATTTTCCACAGTATGTTTAGTCAAATAGAACATTCAGAATATTTCCATGCCATCATGTTATAATTGATAAGCAAATACTTGACACATTTCTGCTTCTTTCCAGAACGGTACACTGAAAATCATTGATAGAAGAAAACATATCTTCAAACTGTCGCAAGGCGAATACATAGTTCCTGAGAAGATTGAGAATATGTACATAAGGAGTCAGTACGTGGAACAGGTGTTTGTTCACGGTGAATCTTTGAAGGTAAGTCTATGGGACAGAAATATAGAAAAATTATAATCTCAAAGACTAAGAAGGTTTTCTAACAACTTTCGACACACAGTTGTCGTTCATTTATTTATTTATTTACCGTTGAAGATAGAATCGAAAGAGCAAAAAAAACATTTCAGAAACTCACTTTACCAGAAAAACCTCAAAGACCTTCTAGGTCTTTGGGGTTTTTAGGGCAGATTTTTTTTTTCAAAATCGAGCACTAAACTCTTTATATAACTTTTTGATAACTCCCACGGTTTCAGACTTCCCTCGACTCAACCTGTATATCTTAAACCATTTCACTTATACCTACTTTGTTTGTTACTTACGTATTTATCATAATGCTAAAATCATTTAAATATACCTCAGTGTTCCGATTAAATCATGCGCGAAATAGTTTTTTCCTTTTTCATGATTTTAGCTGTTGTAATTTTATAAACCAAAGAAATAATACATTACCTCCATTACTTGAGAACTTGTCCTTGTTTGCTTTCGCCGAGCTTTTAATTATTTTGTTAGGAAAATGTATTCAGGACTTATAGTTATTCATTTTCCTTGCAGTCGTGCATAGTAGCCGTGGTTGTGCCAGACGTAGACGTGATCAAATGCTGGGCTCTCGAGAACGGCATCCAGGGCACCTTCTCAGCACTCTGCGAGAACCCCAAAGTCAAGAAGATGATCTTGGACGATATGCTGCAGTTTGGAAAAAGTGCTGGCTTGAAGAATTTTGAACAGGTATGCATTAGATGGTTTGCTGCAAGGGACAGTGCCGTAATTTTTAGCTGACCGTGTTACGTTTAAAGCAATTGTCAGTGGGATCAATGAACTCCCCTGTACAGTACTCAAGACAAAATAAAAAGTGACATGATGATGATGGTGGTGCATAAACACAGAGTAACTAAGATTTAATAACTTAGAATTGGTAGGGCAAGGCTTGAAAGGCAGTTCACAACAGACTTTCCGCTATTTTCATAAATAATAAATGTTTTCTTAGTATATGTATTTGGCCGAGTAAAATTATTTTATCGCATTTTACAATTCTTTATTTATATATCAAGCAATTCCAAAACGCAAACTGCTAACGCTTTCCAAATAAATAGCCGATAAATTCGACGATCCTTAATAATAGCAATACGACACAAAACTATAGAACAACCGAAACAAATATAATACAGATCATACAAAGCGCCCACCGCGCTACCAGAGGTCGTCAACTAACTAAAACTTGTTTATGATTTCAGGTGAAAGACATATACTTGCACCCGGATCCGTTCTCCATCCAGAATGGTCTCCTTACCCCCACACTGAAGGCGAAGCGGCCAGAGATAAGGAATTACTTCAAACCACAGATAGAAGACATGTACAAACAGCTTGAATAACACTAGTATACACCTCAATGCTTTCACGTACCGAAATAACCGATCTATATCCAAAGTATTCTGACGTTGATTTTGATACGTCTTGCAAAGGTTGGTGTAGATCAGATTATTCTAATGACCATTCGAAATAACCGATCTGTATCCAAAGAATTCTGACGATGATTTTGATACGTCTTGCAAATGTTGGTGTAGATCTGATTATTCTAGTGGCCATTCGAAATAAACGATCTATATCAAAAGGATTCTGACGAAGATTTTGATGCGTCTTGCAAAGGTTGGTGTAGATCAGATTATTCTAATGACCATTCGAAATAACCGATCTGTATCCAAAGAATTCTGACGATGATTTTGATACGTCTTGAAAAGGTTGGTGTAGATCTGATTATTCTAGTGGCCATTCGAAATAAACGATCTATATCAAAAGGATTCTGACGAAGATTTTGATGCGTCTTGCAAAGGTTGGTGTAGATCAGATTATTCTAATGACCATTCGAAATAACCGATCTGTATCCAAAGAATTCTGACGATGATTTTGATACGTCTTGCAAAGGTTGGTGTAGATCTGATTATTCTAGTGACCATTAGAAATAACCGATCTATATCCAAAGGATTCTGCTGACGATGGTTTGATTGATACGTCTTGCAAAGGTTGGTGTAGATCTGATTATTCTAGTGGCCATTCGAAATAAACGATCTATATCAAAAGGATTCTGACGAAGATTTTGATGCGTCTTGAAAAGGTTGGTATAGATCTGATTATTTTAGAGAATATTCGAAATGACCGATCTATATCAAAAGGATTCTGACGAAGATTTTGATACGTCTTGGTTGGTGTAGATCTGTTTTATTCTTAGTGAACACTAACTAACCTTAGAAAGTAGCGAGTTTGGCTCTGAGGAATTAGCTCCTTTTGAATCTTGATAGCCCTTTTTGCAAATGTGTGAAAGTAAATCTGAATGAATGAGATGCCCAATATTATATTTAGATTTACAGTAAAATGCGTAGTGTAAAGCATTTTGCGTTTCGATCAGGCGTTGCTAAACTGTTTATAGCAGACGTTTGGTTACTTGTTGGTTTCGTTTCGGCAAGTAGATAACACGTTTTGAAAGTAAAATGCTGTATTTTATCGTTTATTTACGTATACCTCTAAGATATTCCGTCACTCAATCTTCTCGCTAAAAAGTTTTCTAAAACACTGCTAGGTTTAAAGACCAATGAAATTGTACTCAGTCGGCTTAGTAGACTTAACAATAATTGATAAAATTTGTATATACGCTAGACCTCTCTTGTCTTGGAGCGGATAGCTTTCCCTTCAGGTTTTACAAGCATATACTGGCTTAATGCTAAGGGTAAGCTATCAGCAATTAATATGAAGTTCAGTCGCAAAGAGTTGAAAATTTTGTTATTGACCTTGCAAATAAGTATCTTTGTATATCTCAAAGGCTACGTAAGACTGATTGTTTGAATTGCACTCTTACGTGCTTGAAATAAGGTACTATCGCCTGTCATGACGAAATTTTCGGTTGTTGCGAACGGAAAACTAATGAATATACTAAAGGGGTTAATAGATTATAAATTGTAGGTATTAATTCATTCATAAACGATGGCAATAAAACGAAAGTTTCGTGCAGTCAATTACACTTAGTGAAATTTCCGAAGTCGCATTTTGCATTCTTATGTGTGTACTTATTTATAAATAATTTAGATAATAAATTATCATCAGTATCACGCCTTCTATCTAGATTTATTCCTTTTGTTATTTTGACCGTGAGTTGTCAGAATATGTTTATTCTACGTCACATATTATTTCACTAAATTGTGTTCCTTATTTTATTCTTGTGACGTTGCTTATTAAGCACTTGTACTTTAAATGTAATATTCTGTTATCAGAAGCTTAATTTAAGGTTCTTGTGAAATTATAAAAATTGCTTAGTTTTTGGTGGTTATTTCGTCAATTTATATCTAATGGATTTAAAGTTATTTTTTTCTTAATGTATCATCAAAACAATAGAATTGGCTGTAAAATTTTATTTTATAGTAAATTTGACTAACTTTATCTAGTGAAAAATAGAAACAATTTAATATTCAGTTTGTATCACGGTAAGTATAAAGTTGCAAATATGGTTAAGTTTAAGATAATTTGGACACAAAATGCTATCTTTTGTAGAAATAAATTAAATTTTGTTCAATGTATTTTAGGTAGGTAATTTTTTTTCGTTTCAATCGAAAAAAACACTTGCTTTCTTTTTGAAGTAGATTATCGACTAAACCTTCGTAACTGTTGTAGGTTCTTTAGTTCTGAGCTTATTTTTGTCCTTGAATTAGTATTTGTCGTCCGAACTAAAATAAAAAAAAAAGAATTAAATTTAAGTAGGAACCTACATTAAAAAACCTCATGAAAATTAACAAAACTATGTAATTTTTAATTTGTATGTTTTTAATTTGATGTTTTGTTTGCCATTGTATGATTATGTTTGATGGGGTAGTAAGTTTTTGCGACTTTTTTTTTAACGAAATAAGATAAAGTACATAACTAAGCGAAATAAGCCCTATCGCACTTTAGTATTTAATTTTTGTATTCTAATAACTATTACAGAATAAGTTGCTTTGAGCGAAAGTTAAGGTTTCATGTTATTTAAACCAAAATTTTGTTGTTATTGGTGCAAGTTGTACTACAATAATTTATTTTTAAATAAAATCTTAAAATAAAAATTGTATTTACTTTATATTTCGTATGGTTTTCATTATTATTTACATTTATTTATTTATTATTTATTTAATTATTATTTATATAAGTAACCTAAATGGATAGCTGTTTAAGTGCAGCATTGTTTATTTATTGTCTTGAAATATGTAGGTATATATCATATACCTACCAAAGTTTACTACATAACATAACCTGGCTGGCTATTAATTTTGATGATACGTATTTATTTGGCATGTAATTTGGTGTATTATTTTGATTTCGTGCCACACGCAACACCGTTTATACAGAAATTGATACTGCCTGTAATAATAGCTATGAATCTAACAATTTTGGCGGCAAAACCTAAGATGTGAACATAAGACAACCTCCCCTTGACATGGATAAACTATTTATTCAGAAACTACTTACATATGTCCCTTCCCTATCCTTCCACATAATAATATGTTTATCGTTTTATTACGGCGTAGGTTTTCGTAGCACGTGTTACGAAACATAGTTGGATAGACCGACGTACAATACAAAAGACTTTAACGTGCACCCACTTTTCTACAACACACTAAATTACTCTGAGCTCCGGAACTAGTAACCGAGCAAGTTGCGGTTTTCAGTATGACATTTTAAAGCTTTGGCTGTTTGTTTTCAATCTACGGACGTTTCCTAATATCCCTCCCTTTTCTCCCCATTGGATAAATATGCTTTTAAATATTATACACATATATAAGTTCTACGAAAATAATGCTACACTGGACCGCCGCCGGCGTGACGGACTGTTTCCAATACACAGACCAATTCGCGCAAATATGTATTAGTGCAAACGTCCACTCGCGCAAGTCTAGCATGTTAACACCCACATTGTTAGTAAAGCCCTTCACTTAGAAGGAAGTACCTAGTTATTAATATACTTGCGTCGGCACGACTAATTTCATCAGGACCTTGCCTCAAAAAGTCCACAGCTGAAACGCACGTCCTACAAAAAGGAGTGTCTTGCCCAGCATCGCCACGCTTGCAAGACGGAATACGTTAATTAATGATTATCGCATATTAAAACAACTCAGATGGATACTGCCCTTACTCTGGTAGATGGATAGAAAATTGTCAAAACAATTGCCAATCGGAAAGCATTCGAATTAAAATATTCGATCACATAATCGGTAATTGTCACAACAATTGGCGGTTTTATCGCTCAAAAGCCATCCCTACCTCTGGTAAAAAAATCTGGTAGAAAATTATTTCTTGCACACTTAACAAAACTATTACCAGTTAAATAATATTACAAAATATGGGACAATTGGCGGTCTTATAACTCTAGAGCGATATCTACACTCTGGTTCCCTTTGTCGGCTATTACGACATCCTCGAGCTTTACCGACAACGAAAGTGTTAATAAACGCTGAGTCAGCAAGATGATTTCATCAGGACCTTGGCAATTTGGAACTTACAGATTGGACATAACGGCCTCAATCGCTAACATCTTAATAAAATACAGAATAAATTCAAGGTGAAGAATATTATTATATCCTTCTCTTCGAGTCTCTTGGTTTATACATATTACAAGGTAGGTATCGTAGGCAGATAAATTAAATTAATAATATATTAAAAAAAAAATATTTTTACGATAAGGGTACTGTGGCTGTTAAAGAAGTTAATTTACCTAGATATCTAGGTTTGTAGTTAACCCGCTTACATTCATAATGAAATATCTAGTTTCGTTGTAAGATTTATTTATAAGTAAACCTTGTGGAGAGAAAATAAATGATTTATTTTATTATTATATTATATTATCCCAATAAATAATCAAATTCGAATTATAGTGACAGCTACAGATGTTATTCATTCGTGAACAGTACCAGCCTTAGAGTACCAATTTCAGAGGCTAAATAAAAATTTTCTGTCAGTTCCATCACAACAACTATACAGGGTGGCTTTTTCGATTGGAGTGGTACAGACAATAATCTGTATAAGTACCTACTGTTTTGGATTCATTTTTATAAATGCCAAATTGTTGTCTTGCTAATTGACATTATATTTTAATTCTTATTTAATATGCGAAATTGTTTGTTAATCAATTACCTGTTTCGCAAAAGAACCTATTTTCAAAAAACTAATACATACTATTAGGAATTTAATAGAGTTACTTGAGTAGGGTTTGATAATTCTTTGTAAATAATTTCTGTACTAAAATTCACAGATTAGATGACTAAACTCATAAAGTAACGACATCTAGTGTCGAGTAGCTGAAAAAAGGAAATACTTTTTGTACAATGGTAAAATCAACGAAGAGGAAAAGATTTGGTAAATTTATCTTTTTACTAAAATTCAATAAAAATTTAACTAGCAACTTAATTGGCCACATAAAAGTCATAAGTATCTAAGGCAGTCCATACATTAAATAAAAGTCAAGTAATTCCATAGTATAGTATAGATAGGACGTGTACCAATTTCAGATCAAGCTGTTATTGACATTGCCGAATCCAAAGAAGACTAGACATTACGCAAGATACCTGCATTCATCGCTATTCACATCTCATCACTTTTTATTTATTCCCTAATACCGCTTATCGGCGCATCACGCCAGCAACCAACACAGTTTCTGTTAGTTAGTTGCTATACGGGCAGCGTGCGCGACGCCCGCGTCGACCTGCCATCTGTTGCCGACGCAAGCCGGCTCAACCTTGGAAACCGTGTCTTGTGTTCACCGTTCATTGCCCGTGGAGTCCGCAATACTGACGCTAAGCAAGCCTACAACCATGCTATTCCCATCAAACCATCAGGAATAAGAAATCAAAAGCGCTAGGCATCGATGACACCTGTCAAAATGACGTGACACATAACCTATCAGTGAAAAAAGTAAAGTGAAAAACATAGGCGGCGAAATGACGGGGCCACTTCTTGTATGTTATGGTGAGTTTGATTCAATGATTGTAGGTTATGGACAGGCTAGTGCTGTTTTGATGAAAATGTTGAATGTTAGACGCATAATGATAGCGTTTACATTTACAACAGACAAAGACGTGTTCTGTGAGATTCTATAAATAGAACGCTCTGTAATGGCGGGTATAATCAGCAATTTATAGTAGGTACCTAGTGTATAACTTCGTTCAGGCCCTTGCTATTCCGCGTTAGACGACGTGTACTTTACTGGTACCGTTTCCCACAGTCATGCGTGGATTCCGTGCTTGGTGATATCTCACACAAACGCGTAAACAAACTCAGTTGTACTGTACCTACTGATTATGCCTATGCGAAGTACCTACGGTGAATGCTAGTTTAATCATAAGTTGGGTACCGGCGACTAACCAAGCTTTCTATTACTAGGCTAGATATAAAAGTAAACATCTTGTGCAAGATAGAACCAGGATAAATAGTCTACGGTATAGATGAAAAACTTGCTGCTACTGAGACCGTAGGTTTAAGCAAGGAACACATATGTAGTGCTGTAGTGGTAGTAGTTTAGATAACAACTTAAATAATGGAAAGCTTAGGTACATAAAATCATAATAACTATATAGCGAAGCGATTGGCAAGACAAACAAACAACAGAAATAACGGATAAAAAACAAGATAGGTAATATAAATATGAAAAGAACTGTACCACGGTCATATTCCCAGCCACCTAGGTACCTACATATTTTTAACATTACCTGTTTTATCGGTTTCTATCATAAAATAATCAAAAAGTTATAAATCAGTAATTTCATTGTAAGAATAACTAAAAAAATTCATGAATTTATTATTTATTCTAAGCCCAGGAATAAAATTCATTGATACCTTGTATAGAATAGAAGATTCCGGTATTCGATTTCAAAATGTATATGACGTTTTAAAATCCACATTTATACTGAGAAAATAACAGTAGAATAAATATAAAAGAAACTTAATTAAATATGCAATAAAGTTAACAACCAAAATGTCCGGCATAAAAGTTACCTCAGAAGAATAATAAGCCCGTCAAGCGAAGCGAAGTCCAGTTTGAATTGGGTTCACCAAAAGGTGCGTAGACATAGACGTGACGACCGGTATGGAATCCTAGAAACTGGTAAGGAAATAGACCGTGGGTATAACAGTAAAATACACTCTAGAGCAATGAATCCGGGTCACTCAAAGAATCCAAAAAATCTCGGAAAGTAAGAATGCTAGGTTAATGCAATAAATTGTTCTCCGACGAATCAAAATTTATGCTCTACAAGCACGATGGAAGACACAGAGTGTATAGAAGACCAGGGGAAAGATTCAAGCAAGCATGCACCGAAGAAAAAGTAGCCTACGGTGGTGGGTCTGTACTTGTGTGGGCCGGAATTTCCTCTGAATGTCGCACAGAGCTGGTGATCATAGAAAACGGCTCTTTAACTAGCGTAAGATATGTGGAAGAAATCCTCAACGAACACGATGGTCCATTTATGGTCAATTTGGGTGAGGATGCTATATTTATGCATGACAATGCCCGACCTCATACAGGTAGGATTGTGAATGACTACCTTCAAGAGATGAACATTACTTGTATGGAGTGGCCAGCGCGCAGCCCGGATATCAACCCGATCGAGCATGCTTGGGACGAGCTAGGGAGATGCGTAAAACAACGAAACCCTCCCCCAATCACGCTTCCTGAGCTCAAAATTTGCTCTCACAGAGGAATGGGAGAATATTCCCCAAAATCGTATAAGGAACTTGGTGTACAGCATGCCAAACCGCGTAAACGCAGTAATTGGAAGCACGAGGAGGTAAAACGAAGTATTGAAATTCAAGAAAATCGTCATAAAGTTCAAAAATTTCATGTTTCCTATTTTTGTTTTAAGGAGAGATCAGCAGTTTTTTTTCTTTATGTAATTTTGTGTAAATAAAATGTATGGTGACTCATATTATATATATATTTTTAACTTTCATTTAAGGAGTATTAAATTGTCTATTAAATACAATTTATTGCATTAACCTAGCATTCTTACTTTCCGAGATTTTTTGGATTCTTTGAGTGACCCGGATTCATTGCTCTCGAGTGTACTATCCGCTAGTTTTCAAAATACATTTATTTAATAAAGACAATCCACACAGCATCATCTAGTCCAAAGCTAAGTAGAGCTTATACATAGAAACGACCAGAACAAATAGAAATATATGGAACATAGAAATAGAATTTAATAGAAAGATAGAAATGGACAAGTATTGCAAAGTGATAAAATTTTTCAATGAAATATATTTTTTTAATAAAACAATATTTTGGTAAAAACAATCCAAACCAAAATTATAAAAGAAACATATACTTAAAATAAACACTAAATCATCGATGGAGATGAAAACGAAATAGATACGTACATAGGTTTATACTACTATTATTTATAATACGAAAAAAAGAAGGCAAGTAAATCAAGTGCTTCTGTTATGTCAAAAGAAATTAACGTCTCTTAAATGACATATGCTGATAAACATATCTTATCATAACCTTACTACCACATATCGTTTTTTATAAACCAAAAATCAGTGATGCTTTTAATATACTTTTCAATGGTCATTGGTAATGAATATGACTTATGCACGTTACTATCACTTCTCCTACAGAATAGATATGAAAGATGTTCATGTTGATACCTCATTTGCTGCTATTAAAACTACTTTTGGTATCTTCACGTTTATAGTAAATCAGAGTAGCAGACAACAGGCAACATACGTTGGAGCATCTCAAAAAGGTCCTGTTTGTTTATACGTGACCTAAATGATGTCCATTTACGAAGACGTGGATCCCACTGTTGGAGAATTCCATTCTCTGCGATGCATAGTTAATCAAAATGATTGTGTTAGTGCTATGCCGTAAAAGGTGGTGATTTACCTTACTATCAACCATCGCTACATAGATTAGTTTTATTGATTTTTCAAGTTACTAAGATTTCTTGAGAAACGACTCATTTCGAATTCATTAACGTATAATAAGGTTTTAATGTAAGTCAATATTTTTTATCTTTGTGCTATGTTCGGGTATATTATTATTACTCAAGAGCGTTGGTTAGGTTCAATATAAATAATTTATATTGGACATGAGTTCTTACCCGTTCAACCCAAAAAATTTCTACCCAATATTATTTTTCCCCGCTTAACCCATAAGATATGCTCCGTTTTACCCAGTCCAAAAATCTGAGTCACAGTGTACTCTAAACAGCACATCGTTAGACATAATCCAATTCATTATAATGAAATTAATAAGTAAATAAAATGCTATGCTTGATGTTCTTTAAATAAATTTAATCCCGACACTTATGCTTATTGTCTATTTGGTACTATGTATGCAAATTGTGAAGTTGTATTGAAATTATCTGAAGACGTATTTGTGATAAATACCCAATAAATGTTTATTTACCTAGATATTGAGACTGGTCTTATAAAGACCTCGTAACTGAAACTAGGACAAAAACATAACAAACAAGGCCACTTAGCGAAGATTAGCATTTGTTTTTAATGACAACAGTTATATTGGAAAGTTTAAATGTTTCCTCAGAAATAGTAGTTTTTACTCACAACATCATATATATATTTTACATCAAGATCATCATTATATGATTGATAGATAATCGCACCTTATTAAACAGTATAAAATCAAACTATAACTAAAGCATTTTTTTGTGATAATAAGTTGCCTTTTAGACATAAGGCCGATCATTTTCCTGTAGCAGTTGGTTTTCTCATCGGCAAATTAGTTTTTCGTTCTTTATAATCCATAAACACAATTTTTTTATATTAATATGTTTAATTAAAATGGTTATTAAACCGATAACATTAATATCGTCCAGAATTTCAAGCATACAAAGATTTAGACCAATACTGCAGAGAAGTTTTGGCGTTATATAAACACAAATACAAATTTTCGCAATTATACTACAATTATAACATGAGTTGGATCGGATATAGATGTTCTGTCTGATAACTTAGCAATAAACGTTTATTATGAATCCATTACTGAGGGTGTAAGGTCATCTCCATCACTTGATATTGAATTTAAAAATAGCTTAGCTTTTCCTACCGGCTTCAAGGTCTTTGTTACGGTTACTGACGAATTATTATTTAGCGTGTTCTTTTGTTCACTGTTTATTTTGATTGTTTTAGATTTAGACAGATTTATGTATTACCGACTTTTATGAGGAATTATTTAATAACAATGAAAATTACATTAGGTACTTTACAGAATATAAAAATTACAGCTAGTATATACCTACACTTCTATATCTATTCCCTTTATATCTAAGCCGTCACCGTCATATAGAGTACCTTACCTACCCAGAATGCTGTCAGCTCTGCCACGTTGGATGGCGATGATAATTCGTTAACCGAAATCAGTCAGAACAAGCCAGCATTCCGATCACCTGTTTTTATCGAGTTTTTAAATTCTGGTAATAAAATATTGTTTTTTATTTCAAATCGATATAGTATGGTTTATATTTTCACTTGGAATGGAATTTTCAAATTTACATGTGTTTAGTACCTACTAATAGTTTGGTATATAACTTGTATTATCTGGGTTTTGTTAAATTTATGCTGTAATGTTGCTTCACGTAATTCTTAGTAACTTTTTACAACTTCAAAATTAGCCAACATCCAAAAATTTATTTTGAGCATCGGTTCGTTTCGTAACCATTTCTGGCTTTCTTATTCCGATTTCGTAGCCTATAAAACAACCTAATTTTCTTTCAAGTACGAGTAGTACTACATAAGTCGCAATTTCTGGTATGAATAATGCAATTATGCAAAACACTATAATATAGTACCTCACAGCACGTGACCAGGTTATATGCTACTTCGAAGTATTTAAAGCCATGCTTAGAATTCTAATTAAGTAGATATCTGAAGAAGTATTCATAAAATACCCCAGAGTGATCACGACAAAATCTAAAAAGACGAGCAGGAGAAATGGGGGACCATTTAGACAAAAAGCGATGAAACTATAGATAAAACAGTATATGAGAGTAACCTACTTAAGATTGGGAATATTTTATTGACCTACATGAGATTCAACGAAGACGCATTAACCTACATTTACGTTGTAGATGGCTTTTTCAAATTGATAGTTTTGACAATGATTTGCTTTTGAATACAGTTTAATGTTGTAATACTTATCTTTATTCACGCGAATTTATAATAAAACTATAGTAAAAGTGCTGTTAATCCAGCCTAAGCGGTACACAAATAAATAGCTTTATAAAATAAACTAAAAACTGTTTATTGCTTCAGTTACTAAGATTTAATAGTCGAACTAGTTAATGGAATCGTAATTATGATGTTTATTTATTATTTGATTGCTTCATATTAACGACTAACCTTCTGCAAAAGTTAATTATTATAATAAAATTTCACAGAGCAATATTTTTTTTTGGAAATTATTTTTAATACTACCTATATGTGGCCGAGAACGTTAGTAAGTAGATAGGTATAGTTATATTAAGACAAGACAGACTGAAGGTGTTGTGAAGACAAAGACTGGGACATAAAAAATGCCTCGACACCCCAGTTCTTGGCAGATTTCATGGTGTCTTATTTAATATAAAATGTTTGAAAAGACAAGTTTGATTATATATTTTGACTCTGCCGATCGATGTTATAAAAATACCGGGTGGTATAATTAGATTTTAATTGGACCATTAATACCGGATAAACCTGGATCTCGTCAAGACTAGAGTGATTAGTAAAACACTGTCGGCTACATCTTCACTTGCCACATCAGATCGTGGTCAAACGGAGGTACTTATATTGAAATACCTACTTCAAAAAAGTGCTGTAATTCCTTATTTTTAAAATTAAAGACTGTTTCGTTTAAGTAAAACTTCCTTTCTTCAATATTACTGGTGCTACTATATATCTTACTGCGCCAAGCCGCCAAGCGTGATGATCAATGCTGATCAATTTAATAAAATCCTTCATTGTTGCTAATTATGGCTAAACCGTCTTTGTTTTGGTCAGGCACGTTCAACAGTGCTGAGGAATTAAGTAAAAATTCTATAATAGATTGAGGGA
The DNA here is from genome assembly GCA_963931895.1 of Eupithecia pulchellata. NCBI lineage: Eukaryota > Metazoa > Arthropoda > Insecta > Lepidoptera > Geometridae > Eupithecia > Eupithecia pulchellata. Next base: position 4,649,669 of record OZ007540.1, read on the forward strand.
ATCGGTATCCTTATCTGTACCTTACTTTCAGACATGATAAACCAATCTCGTGCAAAATATATTAGAGCAAGGTACTCCTGTGTTCCCAAGCATTATCGTGATGGTGAAGAAAAACACGAACTGGTGACTTCAATTGAACCTATATTCGTAGGTATAAGTATTAATATCTATCTCGCACAGCTCATTTTGAACCATTTCGCCATTGATATTAGGTCTTTACCTATGAAATTGCCGTTTTGTATGAAAAAATTTAAACGATTTTTTTTTATGTATTTTTTATTTGTATTAATCGAAGTAATCACCCATGCAATCAATGCATCTTTGCCAACGCAGTGGCAGTTTATTGATGCCCTTCTTAAAGAAATCAGCAGGACGGGAGGCAACAAATTCTTCAAAGGCATTTTGTACTGCCTCTCGGGTATTGAATTTTTTTCCCAGTTCTTGCAACTTAGATACCGTCTGCTGTGCAGTATGAGGTCGCGCGTTGTCGTGCAGGAGCAGTGGAGAGGAGCGATTGACCAATGCTAGTTGGAGATGTGCCAGCTTCTCCATCATTGTTTTCAGTTCTTCACAGTACACATCTGCAGTAATGCTCATCCCGTTTGGTAAGAAGCTGTGATGAATCACACCGGCGCTAGACCACCAAACAGTGACCATCACTTTTCTAGGGGTAAGTTTTCGTTTAGGACATTGTTTAGGTGCTGAACCAGGATCCAACCAACTTGCTGAGCGCTTGCGGTTATCAAACAGAAACCATTTTTCATCGCAGGTAACAATGCGCTTCAAAATTCCTTCCTTTGTGTGTCTGTTGAGCAGTGCAAGGCACGTCTCGACGCGTACTTCGCGCTGGCGATCATTGAGTTCGTGGGGCACCCATTTGTCAAGCTTTTTTACCTTGCCAATTTGACGCAAATGGACCAATATTGTTTTGACGCTAACGTCGAAAGCTGCTGCTAATTCAGCCGTAGATGGTGTAGCATCAGCTTCCACAATCGCCTTTAATTCGTCATTGTCAGAACGGCAATTTCATAGGTAAAGACCTATTATTAAAAATATATTCGTAGTTGTTTTTATCAAGGTTTTGATCTATATCCTAGAAAATTATATCAGCTGCAATGTTTACAGTTATATAATTCCTAGAAGATTATCATAAAAGTAATATAACCAAAGCAGCCATTAATCAGCAGTAGTCATAAAAAGGAGTGACGAAAGATAAAGATGATTTATTCACGACCACGACCACGAGTCACGATAATTCAATGAAAACTCTGCAATGTCAACCATTGAATGCAAATAATAGCTTGACAAATTCAAACTACAAGAAAACTAGACGCGGAATATGAAATTCGGCTTGTTCTGTTGCATGAAATAGGAATACAAAATAGCTCCAAAAATAGAGTTCCAGGATAAAGGAAAATAATAGAGGTTCGTTATTATAATGCTACTCGTAATAATAGGTAGGAATTCTAAAATAATAAACGAAAAATTAAATAAATAAATAATAAAATACGGATCAGCATATATTTATACATGTAAATAATTATTTAATACATAGCTAAGCATAACATTCAATTTCTTACATGCTATTGCCGGTGTGGATTGGAGCGACATCTGGCCAAGCATTAGTATCATTAACGTAATCATCTATAGAGTAAAAGGCTTTCTTAATAAGATTTTGTTTTATGTATTGTTTAAATTTAAACAACTTGTTTGAGCGTAAACACAATGTTTAGACCACTTCAGAACTATTTCTTTCCTATAAACGTGTTATGTAATTGTAAACAACTCCGTGCTTTGGATTTTAGAGTTTTGTGGGCTCGTTTGTTATCTTTTACGGTTCTATTTACAGTTGAAAGGACTATGTTTACCCATGGATTATCATTTATGGTGTACTGTGGACACGGTGGGTGCATATCAGCCAGGATCTTTACGTATTGCGCCACTGGGGTTTTAATGAATCCATTCTATTCTAATGTTATAGAATATAATTTAATATTGCATTATTACTCCGTCAATACCGTTAGTAAAAAAGTTAAAATTAACTATTTCTAGTGTGGGACAATCGGCGGCCTTATGCGGGCCATAATATATAGGCGATCTCTTCATAACAAACAAATTTAGGTAACCTTTCTAAGGATTTGAGAGGTATGTATTAAAACTGACGGCTGTGTTATTATGATACCTACAGTAGCTACATATTAAAATAACTAAATATTTTTACTTCAAAAAATTACTGCAATAAAAACTGCAAAACCAAAAAACAACAGGAATAGTTAACACAACAACGGTACGATTGATCGACACGATACGATATCAACAAATTATGTAACAATTTTGTATTGTTTTGAAAGCCATGTCAGTGTTTTTAGTGAAATTAACACCGAATCAGAAAAGCATGAACATTATGCATATAAGCACTTTTGAACGAAGGAAGTATTTTTTTTACTACCTACTATACTTACTTTTAAGTATCATACTTTTACTGCAATCTACACAAATATGCAGGTCTCAAGAGAGCCAACACATTTTCTCCCCTTGGAGTCGAAATCATGGGTCCATGGGGTACCGAGGCACACCTGGTTTTCAAAAAAATATCTGAGCGTCTGGTCGAAGCCACGTGTGACCCGAGAGTTGGTCAGTATCTGGCGCAGCGCATCAGCATTGCCAATAATTGCCATACAGCGAGGCAATACAGCCAGTATCCTGGGTACACTACCAACTGGTATTGATATGGATCAGTTGAGCTACCTCTAGATTTTTTGCAAACGTTTGCGGTTAGCTCAATTGTTTCAATTGTAAAAACTAGTTCTAATTCTAAAATTATTATGAATATATTTTTTTTTCTATAATAAAGGTTTTATTCAGACTAAAAAGAAACACAAGGTTTAGCATTAGCACGCATATAAATAAAAACTCCTGACAAACGCACAAATGATTTGAAACTTCTCTGCTACATTCAGAGAAGGTACTCAACATTTGCCTACAGAAACCACAATCTATCCATAACCATTACGTAGATGAGCCTAGTACCTACCAAGTAACGTGAACCTGTTGTGGAGCGCTAGGAATGTCCACTGAATATTATTTCTCACTTTACCCGATAGACCGGTTTACGCATTTTGAAAATTATAGGCAGCGTTTGCCGAAAGCGCTGAATGTATCGAAATAAATAATGCTGGACAATCAACACAATATCATCTAGTCCCAAGCTAAGTAGAGCTTGTGTTATGGGTGCTAGATGACTGATATACTTAATATATACCTATAGTAGATTATATAGATAGATATTTTTTACTACATATAAAACGAATATCTAAATATCTACCTACAAATCGTAAAAACCTCGGGTTCCGAAGCCGCAACCTTCTCCGTCGCTAGCGGAGTTTCGCCCACCGCGCCACTATAGTATTACTGCTTTTAGCTAATTAGATTATATATATATATATATATACTTGACGCACGAAATAGGACAAAAAGTTTAGGTAGTTTTTCGCCGCGTAGCAAAAAGCACGAACTGCAAATTACTTGGTTGTTTATTTCAAGTCGACGACGCGAGAAATGCAACTTATCCTTTAAAAATATACTGATATTGATGGGGAAAATACAGTGAGTATTGTCCTCTTCATCAAATTATGATAATATTATATGCATTCGAAGAATAGATAAAGAGAGAGAGAGATGATCAAAGCGAGCTGCTATGTTCATACACTAGTTAAGAAAATACAAATAATTTTTGTATAATAATGGAGTGTAACATTTTTTTTCTTCTTTTATTTCAGTTGTATAAGTCTTTATTTTGTAAGTCTAAAAAAATAGTTATTGAAATCTGAAAATCTGCAGTTGAAGCACGCGGTAGCTACAATGTAGCTGTGTCAACAGTTGTTGTTGTCGTTAGAAGTTCTCATTCATCTAATCTTAAATATTATTATAAGTCAGTAGGTTAATGCACTGTAACTATTAAACAAATTATTAATAATAAATTGGCCAATAAAGAGAAGTAACAATACCTAAAACCATAAATACATATTAACTAACCTAACTCAATGAATTCTAACGAAATGAACTTCAGTTTGACCTCAAACTGAAACCTCAAACAGGTATGCACGTCTTGCACGTACGTGTTTGTGTTTATATAATTCAATAGTGTTGATGATGGATGGCTCAAACGATGATGATGTGCGGTTTGTCCGGTTTTTCGTTAAGTAGTTGGATCGGGGTCGGGACGGTGCATAGTCATTTTCCTGGTAAAATGACGATGCACAACCGGTTAAAGTAGAAACATACTTAGCTGTAATTTAACGTAAGTTCACAGTTTCACGCTGTTTCAGTCATCTCGTGACCACGACAGAGTGCAAACCTGTTGAAATGTCGGAAAAAAAAACGCGATAAATACCCGTTATTAACTAATCATCACGCTGTTTAATCACGCGAATTTATATTTAAAAAAGTATTCATGATAAGATCCTCACAATATTATTAAAAATATGAAGCTTTGTAGGTAAATAGGACCGTTGCGCGGTATTGTTAGATTTCTACATTTTCTACGTCATACAAAACTTCGTACTAAAAAATAGATAAACAGGAGCGAAAAAACTCTTAATTTCGACGTTAAAAATAATAATAAAACAAAGATCAAAATAGATGACCTCAAACAATAAACTAATAATGATATTGTAATTACCGCAACAGACAACATTGCATTGGACAAAGTCCAACATTGAACAATTGCTGTTGATCGATTATAACTCATAATGCAGTCAGATACAGTTCAAACTAACTTTGCTGTTGAGTTTACGTTCTTGTCGTATGCTATAAACATACTAACAGCTGGTATGAAATAAATTATGAAGTGTTTACTCGATACATAACTAAAGATTCAACTTACCATTATGCCTGACGCTGATCAAAGGTTTAGTCAGCGTTAAATCACCATTTTATAAAAAATACTGCCATATTTACAAACAAAGGTAACTTGAATAAAAATCTAAAAGAGAAACTTATTACCGTAACTAACCATATTTGCAACTAAACATATTTTTTAATGTATATTAATAGATACAATGACAAATTTTGAACGGAACTAGTTCTCCATAATCAGTTCTAAAATAGAAATAAATTGTGTTGAACTTGACCAAAAACGTAAGAGCTTTGTATGCCCGAACAACAGTCCCTATCTATATGAGAGTGTCACAAGAAGTCACTGTATGATGGAACGAGTAAGTTCCCATTTAAATGGCTGGAATGACTAAACATCTAAAAATAGAATGTGACCAGGGATGGGCATAGCATAACTGGTCAAACTAGAACCACAGGGGACTTTTATGGTCCAAATATAGCTCAATGGAAGTTGCATAATAATGACCACTTCATTTGTATGTCCATAGGGAAAATAGCTAAATGGCGAATCAAGAGAATGTACTAGATGTCAATGAACTTAGCTAATTCTATACGATATTTGTTAAAGGCGTGGGGGTTTTATCTATAACTGAGCAATAAGAGTATGAGGAAAGTATAATAATCTAGATAATCTAGTAGCTGTAAAACAAGATCTCCTCAGTTTGGGTCAAGATGATTGATGATGTGTTAAATGTAAGTTTAACAGCTGATCACATCATAAGCCGACACTAGTTCACTAAAGCAAGCATCCTTGCCTGATAAGCACCATATTTTTTCTTAAACTGATATATGCTTATCAGGCAAAAGTTTATTGATTTCTTGAATATAGTTTCTTTGAGATTTTCCAAGTCTCAATTTCTTGCAATAACTTTTTCATTAAAGTTCTTCTTCACGATGTCATTATTTTCTTTCCTTGAAAGTTTTATTTCACATGTCAATTCGTTTATGAGCCGGTTCGCATAATCTTTCATTTCTTGCTTTATTACTTTGAATATAAAATCCTTTCTATTTTTGGGGTTATTGCACCAATTATCAAGCCATTTAGTCGCAAAAGGCTTTACAGCTTGGTTTATAGGCGCCGATAAACCTGATTTGTATGTGGGTGCTAAAATGAGATGATATTTACGATTTGTTATCGGAACGGTTGCTTTCGCAGAAATACCGCAAGCATTACATTTCAAATTCTCAATTTCATCTTTCTTATTGCCCTTTAATTTGATACTGCTTTTAAGAATATATGTAGTTTCCTTTACTTGACGAATTCTGCTAAGGAATTAGCCAAGGTCCGCTTCATGCTGTATGTCTATCTGCATCAGACTATAAACTATATACATTTAATACACATTCAATAAGAATGTTAGCGGGTTAACAATGAACTTAGTTTGTGTTGGAAGAACACTTACGTTTCATCCCTTAACGAGGGACATCAGGGTGGTTTGTATTCTTCCAACACAAACAAGGTTCGTAGATAGCCCGCTTATATTCATAATGAATTCGTCAAATCACAAAAGTTTTTATAGAAAATTAATGTACGTAATTTTTATACATACCTTACCTACTATTTTATGTATTCGTAGGTACTTATCAGCGGTTCTATTTTGGGTCATAAGCCGTATTATTGCGGACTGCGGTTAAATGTCAAGCTATTTCCTTCTGGAAGCCATTTGCATTGAGTAAAATCTATTTGCATAGGAATTGCATAGACTAGGTAGTCTATGCATTTATAGATTAAGGTGGAAATCTTCTTTGTAATTAAGCAGAAGCTTGAAGTACACAGCTCAGAATTTTCGTTCTTCGATGTCTAATTCTACCTATAATAGGCATGATCTACTCGTATATACCTACATATAAAGATGTTGAAAAAGATGTTTTGTGAACTGCTTAATATCTTATTTTCACTGGAGGAAGCAGTAGATTGACTATACTTTATTTTGTACTCTTTGTTTGTCTATGGATCATTGCCAATAAAGATATTGAGTTGAATTAATTAATATTGTTGTCTGCTAAACATAAGCTTTGCGCTTATTAATCTATTTCCCAAATACATTTGAATCAAAGTCGGTTTTATCCAGTTCGATTCCCGCCTACGTAAATAATATATTTGTTCAGGGTGTTCTGGTCGTCTTTTATGTGCAATCTATGTACCTTTAGTATGCATATCTGTGTACGTACGTGGATTGTACAGCATTATTTATTTATTTTTACAGTTTTATAAAAAATGGTTTGTGATTTGAGGCAACTTAATTTTAAAATAGAACGCAGAAAAATACTAAAAACCACATAAAAACTTGCGCCAACAAAAGACAATCATCCTTAAAGCAAAGTTTAGGTGATGTTGAGTGACCCCTGACTATAGCAGAGCATTTGAGGAATAGTTATAGCCATGACCTTTATTGGGTCATCATTTTGTAGTCACGATCACAACGCTGTAGTATTAAGTTCTTTTGCTGAAAAACAGCGCTGAGCATGAAATGTTCGACTCAAAGTCAACCCCTATTTCGGCAGGCGTGGGTACGGAGGCAGAGACTTTACTGTCCAAATTTTCGTATTTCAATAAACTTTTTTCTTGAGGCTTACAATAAAAATACCTAGTCAAAAATTAATTTAATTATTATAAAATAAGAAAAAGCGTGTATTTTTTTGAAGAAAAGGAGGTATATCACTTATGTGTCTAATACACGTACGAGTATGTTTTAGCTATCTAAATTACGCAACCTATTTGATATTGGATTTGAGAGACACTTTATTTTTACCACCACCCTTATGTGTCGCCTCCGTGTCATACAGCTTTTGTTCTCTGTTTGTTTATTTTATACTTTTACTCTATACCTGCGTCCAAACAGTGTTTTGTTCTTTCTACTCTATGTAGTTCGGTCCAACTGAATTATACACATAAGTGATAATATGTATAAAAGTTCTAGTGGTTTCTTTTTCTTCCACCAATGGATAAAAAATGGAAGTTAATAGAAAATCAATAACACCATAATTTACTTACTGTAAAATATTTTGCTGTATGATATTTGATTTGTCTAATTGCTTTTACAAGCCTAAATAAATAAAGTTATTGACATCTTAAAATCTGAAACGAATGTTATATTATATTTCCTACCTAGGTTTTTAATTTTAATCCATATGTTTTATCGGACGTAGATTCGGCATATCCATAGATAAAATATAGCTGACAGACAAGTACAACAATGTGTTATCGCCTGTCGAAGCTAAAAATATCCTACTTTCGGAAATGTTTCAAAGTTTATCGAGGATTGTAATGCGATGCTCGATGTTAGTCTATGAAAACATTAAACCAGTCAGCAGATTAAAGAGGTAGCAAATTTTTATAAATTTCTTTTAATACACTTATAAATTTATAATCATACAAATTCATTTAGCCTCGCGTCAAATGTTTTTGTACGATCTGCAGATATTTGTTTAGAGATTTCTGGTGGTTTTTCTGGCGTTTTAAAATATCTATCTATGTAAACAAAAATGCAATTTAATAACAAAAGAAATTATAATTTAATAACCACATTCAAATTAGTATTTACAATTGAGCTAAATGCAGTGTTTTTAAAACAAACTACAGGTAGCTCAACTGATCCATATCAATACCAGTCGGATCAGAAGCGTCACCAAGACGCTGGCTCGCTGTATGGCAATGCTGATGCGCTGTGTCAGATACTGACCAGCTCTCGGGTCACACGTCACTTCAATCAGACGCCCAGAATTTTTTTTATAAAACCCGTAAATTTATTTTGTTTAATTGCGTTTCTTCTGGGTGGTTTAGATTTGCAATCGAATCAGTTAGGTTAGTCACTTGGATGCGCCTAATCCCGATTGTTCCTACCTACGATCATACTAGGAACAATCGGGAAAAATATTCCCGATCATTCCTAGTAGTAACGAAGGGAAATTATGGAGAGGGCGAAAAACAATTTTGTTCTCAGTATCACATGCCTACTAATAATCGTGTTCGATTAACTAGTGGGAGTGTAGAACAACTAAAAAACAATTTTCTTATGGTTGTTTTTCTACGGTAGGTACCTAGGTAAGTCACATAATTTTAAATTACTTAAATTAATCACAATAACTTCAGTTTCTAAATTAGACACAATAAAACTATGACAGTGTAAATTAGATCATTCCCATCACATCCAAAAAAGATTCCCAATTACATAATTATACAAACATTAATATGCTATTACTAGTCATACTTCCTTCATTTTGCTGTCCAAACATAAATTTTGGTGATAACACAGCGTTTTATATATAAAAAATAATTTAGCAGCCGACCAAGTATTGCTGCTTTAATACATGCATTATTACAGCGGACCTAAATAAAAAGCTGTCCAAATACATTTTTGTCTGATTTTACCGGCTGACCAAATATTTAAAAGAATCACCAAGGAATCACTAAAATTTTTACTGCATTATGAACTGTCTGATAGGAGGTTACGCTACTCGATAATAGATGGCACTATCTTACCATCCATTCCATTTAGTACTAAGATACTATCAGAGTTTATCGTCACGCCGCCGCGCCATCTGTCGGAACGATGATGGGAATACTAAGTTCCTCTACTCGACGCTAGAGAGCAGTAGATATTTACAAAATAGCGAAGCAAAAGTTTTAATATCTGATCATAAGTCACTCTGTGAGGTGCTCTAATAAAATTAAATAAGAATAACAATTTATTTACCTAATTTAATTTAAGTTCGTCTAACTTCACTTAAATATAAAATAAAAATTGTGATAATAATTACAAAATATCCTTAGAAGCGGAAACTGCTACGCTTCAGTTACCCATAAGTGCAATGCCAACTATAACTGATAATATATATAATAAAAACGTTGCCACATATATTAATCAATACTATAAAGTTAGAAGACTTTTGAACTTAGTAAAGAAAAATAAATTTAGTGTGTCAGAACATAAATATAAAAATACATAAACCTTAAACTTAAAATATCACAAAATTGGACTTTACTCAGCATGTTCTATGTAGCGCTAACCCAGCGCTATATATCTGCTCTACCATAGATGAGATCAAAAGACATTTCTCTGTTGGACACAGTCATATCAATCTGTATAACGTATAACCTCGTCGATCGCGCACTCGCAATGTTTTGAGCACAAGTGTACAGTACCAACGTCGTCGCCTGAAAGATGGCTAATATTTTTAAGTCATAAGCGAAAGAGTTTTTGTAAACGCTTAGCGCGTTAGTGCAGTAACTGTACAGTCTGTTTCAATGCAGGTTTAGTTAATATCAAATAATGATGATGATGATGTTAGCTTGTTAGCACTCTGACAGAGAGGTATAAGCTGAAATGTTTTTTGCGTTGATGCTGTAATCTACATAAAATAGATAGATAGGATAGATATCGTTTATTGATATATGTATGGCATTCTTTATGGTAAGTAGCATTTTAAATCCTAACTTAGTTTTATTTAAACACTAGATTTCTCAAATGTGTTTTTCATAGCCAGCAAAGATAGACCAGAAAGAGTCATTATGTATTTAAGAAGACCTTCAGGTTTAAGTTACGGTATAGTTCGAAAAAACGACGTCAAAAGATGAAGCCGACATAAATAAAATCATATACTCTTAGAAGTTATCTAAAATTTTCAATTATGAATGAATAGTTCAAGTATTGTATTGCTTTCATTTAAGTATACTAATATTATAAAGAGAAGAGATTTGATTGTTTGTTGGTTTGGGTTGAATAGGCTCTGAAAGTACTGGATCGATTTGAAAAAATATTTCACCATTAGAATCTTACATTATCCCTGAGGAACATAGGCTATAGAATATTTAGAAAAAGTTAGTTATCCAATAAATAATATTTTTTTACCTTAACTTGCATATAAAAGAAGAAAAGTACAATTGAGTGAATAAACTAAATTATACTTATTGTAAGCATTTCACAACCAATATTCATGATTAAAGAATATTTATTGGGTATTTATCGCGTAACTTTTGTTTTAATTGCCCATACGTTTATAATATTATGTCAATATTAATTAGTCAAAATTTATATTTTTATCAACCTCATAGGTCGTCTCTGCGTGAGTATCAATCTACAGAACTCTAGTTGTTTCCTTCTTTCACCCCCCGATGTAGAACCTTGCAGGAATGATGAACATCAGCTTTATCGTCATTATCTCATGATAGGCACCGTACTACTCCAGCTCCGCATCTTGCACAACGCTTATCTCCTACCACTCGTACCGCGTCTCAAGTGGTTACAACCAGTAAATCTGACTGCACTTGTACGCCTCCATATAAATTTACTATCCGACTGGCACTATCACGAGCGCTCGCGTTTTTTTATCATCTCAGAAACTGTTATTCAAAAAGGTTGCTTTTCATTCGTTCCTTATCGAGATATCTGCTGTCCGTTCTGCAGCTACTTTTCGACAGCTTCAAGATTGTCGCAAGAACCTAATTCCAGTTTCTTAAAAGACAGTTTTGTGTTTTTAATTTTATTTAATATTCTGGGTTTTTGATACGATAAGTGATTTTGGAGTTCTCGGTACCACTTTGTACTTTTTCTGTGTTTTACTGCTGTAACATTAAATTTACGAGTGGCTGATAAGTTTTAAGCTGTTTTGAGGAATTCAGTGAGACCTAATTGGTGGATTGTCCAGATTTGTTCTTGAGTAAGTACATGCACCAGTAAATTTACCTAATTAGGATCTTTTCGCGGTAATACGGTTTTAGGGTGAATTTTACAAAGATATCAGATTTTTTTGGTATATGTTTTATTTTTACCTTACCTTAATTTTTGGTGTGGATTGGTTTGGTAACAGGACCTAAGAAGGATTTTTTTAGGTACCTGAAATTACTTAATAAGGACCGACTTCATAGTCACTAGTAAATAGAAAAGATTTTATCGTTAAGAATTACCAAAGTAGAGAACCCCAAAGAGTTCTCAATTTTTATGTCGACAAGTTTCACCTATTTCAACCAATTTACGAAAGAGAGTATATTGAATATAAATCGCATACTGAAAAGGTTATCGTTTGTCTGAAAAAATAAAACACTAAAGTGCTCTACATAAACATTCTAATACCAAAGTTCTAAGAACAAAACATCAACTTTGGTACTGACGCTGGCTGGGTAAGGCTTTACGGGGCGAAATGTAACATGTTACATAGGTATGCAGGTCTACCCATATATTCAATGGGAATGGGATATGTTATCTTAATTGCACAGCGGGGTTTACGGGGCGTAATGTAACATGTTACACAGGGAGTGTGTAGTAAGTAAGGGGAAAAAGACGCTCGTTACGTGCAACGTGGCGGATTTTAGCACACGCGCCGTATCACGTTTGCTGCGAATGGTGAATTAACGAATAGAGAATACAATGGAATATTTTTTATTTGCACGTCAAACAAAAACATAAATAAATAAAAAAAAGTGATATAAACAAAACAGACTTATTTTTGAGTCACATAACGGCATCTGTCTCATTTTTCATCACTCCCCGTAAAAACAGTCTGTACCCGGCTGTAGCATTTTATTTAAAGTTTGCTGAGCATTTCTGCTTACGCGGTTACACCGGTCACCGGTTACAATTATATACTCGTACTTAGTTATTATCTATGCATTGATAGAACAAACTATTATTCAGTCTGTGGTGTATGGAATTAGAACGGAAGTTCATTGTAAATCAGCTCGATTATTATTATTGCAAGTTTAAAATAAGCCGTATATAATTATAGTTATTTTTGTGTGATAAGTAAGCCTATAATATGTTTTTCTAGGCACAAAATTTCATCACTGTGTAAGTTAAAATTTAGTAATATTTAATAGTTTAAAATTTCATTAATATAGATTGATGATGGTTCTTTGTTTTACTAATATTTTAACATTCAAAGTTTGATGAATTCATTATGAATGTGGGTAAACTACGAATCTAGATTGTGTTGGAAGAACACCAACATATCATCCCTTGATCACGTAAAAAAAAAAGGTTCGATAAGGGTCCCATTGCTCCATTTCCTCAACCGAGCAAAGGCCGCAAAGGTCTAGGCTCTCGCTGAAATGGCAAATTGTCATTCTGATGACAATTATCAAAGAGATCCAGATCACCGTAAATTTATAATTATAATACTCTATTCAATTAAAAACTGTCCTAAGATTTAAACCGCCAAAACTCCTTCCTAAGTTCAGAGACCTATGTATTTATACGGGGAAAATATTTACTACATTTTCCCCATAACAAATCCATAAGTCTCCGCGGTGCCTTTACCTAATACATCTATACTACATAACTTGTTTATTACATAAATACTTATGTATGTAGGTATGAACATGTATCAATATCACGCGGTTTCAATTACGGTTCGGTCGCTAAACAAGAGTAGAGCAATACGTCATCCGGTTGGTAGATACTGACGTTTTTAGAAGAATTGATATAAAATTTTGATTGAAAGTTTAAGGAAGAAAGGAAAAATTATTTTAAAACTTTTGTTATGAACGTGGTTAAAACCCGTGGTTAAAACTAGGTTCGAAGCTAACCCGCATACAAATAATAAATAAAATATTTACCAAGTAAAACCTCTGATAACAAAGAAAACTACAATGAAATAACCAAATTAGAACTAGTATTTCCAATTGAGCTAACTGCAGACTGTTGCAAACAAACTGCTGGTAGCTCAACTGATCTTTATCAATACCAGTCGGAAGTCTTCTCAAGACGCTGGCTGCATTGCCTCGCTTCTTGGCAATGCTGATACGCTTATTTAACTACGCTCTCTAGGTACATACATATAAACTTAACATATTTTTGCTAGGGACGTTTAACGGATATTTTTTTTTTGGACGTAGCGAATTTGTGTCAAAATGGTCTCTACTCAGCATCGTGCTGGATGAACACTGTTGTCTCCAGTCTACTCAGCGCTGGTTTTCAGTGAAGAGGCATCTAACTTCACGATCAATAGGGGTGGTGCTTTTAACAAGAAATTAAATATACTCGATAACTATGCGACCTTTAATATTAATACAGATGTATTGTTAATATATTATATATATAATATATTATATATACAAGTAGATTCTATAGTGCAAATAAAAAACTAAAAAAAAAAAACGAAAAAAAAAAAAAAAAAAAAAAAAAAAAAAATCAAACATAATTGCCAAAAAAAAATGCATTAGTTATCGAGACCCACTACAATTTGTATAGATTTCATGCGTCCCCGATCGCGTTCACTCAGTGATATTGTGACAGAAACCTAATTATTATTAATTTTTATATCTAAATTATTATTACTATGATTTCTGTGTATTTTTCGAGATTCCTCGCGTTCACATTTGTTTTTTTTGTTGGGATAGCGTACGTCAGGATGCATTGTATCGAATAGTATGTATATTACTTTATTGGACCATCAATACAATACAAAGGTTCACGATCTTAACTAACTATATCAAATGGCACAATCCGCGGCCTCATCGCTAACAGCGATCTCTTCCAGGCAACCTTTAGATGGACAGGACTGGTATGTACAAAAACTGTCGTTATTATCTCATTTAAAAAAAGTTAATGATAAAACACAATAACACTACACTGACTCTCCTGAAGTTTTAAAACTTTAGTCTACGTTGTTTAATTCAACAAGTTTTAATGCCCAAGGAGACTGCGACTTAAACCTTACCGTATTTAAATCTCGAATTTTAATAAATTTTAAATTTATTATAAAGGTATCGTTTTCATGCGACTAAAATAAACCTCTCATTGCATCGTCAACACCACCGTATAATCCAGTGCTGACACTTCAATGAATAAAACTGTCAATCACTTCGACCTTTCCTTATTCTGTACCAGATTTTGTGGAACTTACCGTAACGCATGAATGATTATATCTACATATAATAATATTATAAATGCAAAAGTAACTCTGTCTGTCCGTCTTTCACGCCTAAACTACTGAACCGATTTTGATGAAATTTGGCACAGACGTTGTTTTGACCGGGAGTGTTCTTGCAGAGTGTTCTTGCACCCGGTGTTATGTTCTTGCAGGAGTACAAGGACACGCAATATAACCGAATCATATTTCTTCTATATAATTTGATATTTATGTTATTTATAACAAAAGTAATAACGTTAAAAACTAAAAATACAATTTTATTTTACTATGAAAATACAATTTGAACTGTTTTCGACTTCTACGCGAACAAAGTCACGGTAAAAGCTAGTTATAACATAGATCTTGTTTCACAATATCCATTCTATATACAAATTCGAACGAAGACATAATCTATAATCTCTGATTTAATAAAATAAGAATTATTTATCAGAAAGGTTTAGGATTCTAACGTGTTTGTGAAAATTTACTAAAGAATTCGTCATATTTTTGTAAAAGTTAATAAACAATTTGTTGAAGCAGTCGGCAAAACTCATGCTGACGAGAACTGACATCCGTTCGAAGGTGGGGCAGATACCTGGTTTTATAATAAACAGCATCAGACCATTACAGTTTTAAACAGGGTTTTTTTAATACCACCAACGTGGGAAACATTCAAACAGCCCGCACGGTAGGCTTATTCGTCAACTCGCTCGTATGATTCACGCGAGTTCGCGCGAGTTGGCACCTTCTGATTTTACCTACTTTATCAGTCGTCAACTCGCTCGATTCTTAAATTTGAGGTATGGCTAAGGTGTTGTTATGACGGAGTTCGATGCTTGCCACAAATAGAAACCTTGCAAGAGTAAATATCTAGTTTATTATACCTTAGCATATAATAGCGGTTGCGCATGCTGGACAGTCTAGCTTCAGCCTCCCGATGTATCGGTCTTGGCATGAATTTGGATAAAACCAAAATCATGATCAATGGCCACATTGATCCAAGACCGGTGATCGTACATGGCCACCTCCTCGAAATTGTTTCTGAGTACACTTACCTCGGGCAGATTTTGCAGTTGGGTAAAAACAATTTCGAGAAGGAAGCCCAGAGGAGGATCCAGCTAGGCTGGGCAGCGTTCGGAAAACTACGTCGAGTCTTCTCGTCATCCATACCGCAATGTTTGAAAACGAAAGTTTTTAATCAGTGCGTCCTACCAGTTATGACCTACGGAGCTGAGACGTGGACACTCACGATAGGGTTGGTCCACCAGTTCAAAGTCGCTCAGCGAGCTATGGAAAGAGCTATGCTCGGAGTTTCTCTGAAGGATAGAATTCGTAACGAATACATCCGACAGAGAACCAAAGTCATCGACATAGCTCAGAGAATTAGCAAACTGAAGTGGCAGTGGGCCGGCCATATATCGCGAAGAACCGATAACCGCTGGGGTAAACGTGTTCTTGAGTGGAGACCGCGACTCGGTAAACGTAGTGTAGGACGCCCTCCGGCCAGGTGGGATGACGATCTGCGAAAGACTGCTGGCAGATGCTGGATGCGACAAGCCGAAGACAGGGCGCTATGGCGCTCATTAGGGGAGGCCTATGTCCAACAGTGGACTAACATAGGCTGATGATGATGATGATGATGATGATATAATAGCGGTGATGTTTTATAATAAAAACAATTTTGTTAATAAACTTATTCTTAACATAACGTAAATTAATTATAAAAATATCGTATATATTATATATAATTAATTAAATTTATTTGATGGTTAACTAAATGAAATTGCTAATTTTCAACTAGCATTTACAATTAAAACAATTGAGAAGTTTATACTGTTACAAACAAACTACAGGTAGATCAACTGATCCATATCAAAACAATACAATACAAAATGCTTTATTGTACCTTTACCAGATAAATAACATAACATAAGACAATGGTAGGATCCTCGGCCAAATTTAATTAATAAAAACTAAACCTAATGTAATTACGAGACTGTCCTCCTAGGGGCTGACCCCAGTCTCGTAATTACACAAAAAACCCTGAACGCCTATACCTAATAGTTTCTTTGACTCGCTATCTAATTTAAATGACAGGTTGACGACGAATAAATAGTTGATCGTTTAATAAGGGTTTACTATTAGAGAAATGCTTTTTAAGTAATTGGTCTATTGTAAAAGCTACAGACAGCATGTAGATTCAAATCAACTTTGGAAAAAAAGATACTTATAAAACATTATTTTGGAATTAAAATAATGTACCTACCTACTTTTTTACTATACTAGCTGTTTCGCCGGCCTCGCATGAGCATTTAAGTGAATTTTTAATAATTGTACATGTTTACTCACTAACACGTTGGGTTTGAAGTTTTCATTCATCCAACGTGTCTAAACATTTACATTTTTTGAAATTTTTTCTTAATACCCGTGCGAAGCTGGGGTCGACCGCAACTTATACTTCAAAAAGTTTTAATGCCGCACTTGTACCATCTACTTATAGATGAATTGGACGATAACTATGACGTAGGTGACCACGAAGTTGAGAACCATGCTGAGTTGGTTAGCATCCAGAGGAATCACTTTGTAAACTCTGAAGCGCAGACCTCTCGCCTCCACGTACCATATGAACCTCCCCAAGATACGCTGACGTTCACTGTCTGTTAAAAAAAATATAAATAAAATTAAATTTGTTTATTTCGGACAATATACAATCCATAGTGTTAGTAGCACATAAAAATAAAAGTTTACTTAACCTAGGTGTTAGTATGAGGTATTAAAATAAAAGTGAATCACTCTCTATATCGCATTCCGGATAAGGCTTATCCAGGATGATGAGAAACATCTGTTAGATAATGTATTAGACAAGAAGATATAAATAAATAAATGATGCTGGATTCACACAGCATTACCCCCAAACTAAGCACAGCTTGTGAATGAATGAATGTCTGAATGAATGAATCTTTATTGACATTTACTAAAAAAACAGTTAAAATCTTATATCTATAAATTAAATTAACAAACGTAGAAAAGGCAGCTTTATTGTTTAATGCAATTTCTTCCAGGTAACCTTATAAATAAATAGCGATATAAGAAAATTAAGAGTTGGTAGTACAACAGAAAATAAATTAATAATATAAAAACAGAAAAAAAACTTCTATTTATAATACAAACATAATGTGGTTATATTACATAAACTAAACTAGAAATACCTGAGACAAGACAAAATAACAACAAAGCTACAAAAAAAATAACTAAGCTGGTGTTATGGATACTAGATAACTCATGTGCATATTAATATACATAGATAGTGTTACTATACATAGGAAACGACCAGAATACCCTGAACAAATATTTGTCCTAAACCAAACCTCCTGCGTCGCAGACGAACCTTCGCCCACCGCACCACAGAGGTCGTCATTCGTCGTATATTTCGTTATATTCATTTGATTTTAAGAATTCATTTCATTTATGCTGTTATTATTTAATTTAAAGTATCTTTTGTACACTTCAATTTTTTAAATTCATATATTTCTCTCCATCCAACGTTTGCCTGGAAGATATCGCTTCTAAGCAATAAGGCCACCCATTGTACTTGTTTTATTATATGTCTTTTGTTATTGTCGTGTACAATAAAGCATTTTTGTATTATAATAAGTGTTTTTAAAGCGAATAAAAGATAATAATTAATTTATATTTACCTTTTTCGGACAAAAGCTTGTTCTGCAGTATAGATATTATTTTTTCCTGTTGACAAGCTAACCATTCGGCGCACAAAGATGGTGAAAAAAAAATTACCAAACTAAAAACACCAGCAATTTCCATGAAAATGTTAAATCCCGTCTGCAATCAGGGAAAATACATATTATGTCAAAAAAAATACAGATTAGTAATTATAATTACAAAAAACTCACCAAATTGTGCGCAATTATTTGTTCTAAGATGGTGTATAAATACGCCATCGCTTCCAAGGTTTTAAAGACAATGCCCAAAAAAAACTGAAATGAAGATGCATGTTAATAAACGTTGATAAGAGTTCTTCAGGGTCAGATAAAAAGTGCACTTGGGTCTTCATATTACACTTACTAATGGTTGAAATGCTGAGACATACGACTCAATAACATCTGCAATATTTTTGTAAATATATTGCATCGAAATAATGTCAATATTCTCAGCTTTCAGGATATTCACAAAATCTTTTAACCGACAATACAGGGAAAAGAAAAGAAATGATTTAGAAACATATATCACATCTAAAGATGCAACAATAGCGAAATAATAGTATTTAGGAACTGATTTCATGTATGAACAATTATCAACATTAAATGAGCAGTAAAAATAGCTTTCCATAAAATGGGCAGACATGAATAAGATATTGCAGATGACTAGTTTTATCTCCAAATTATAGTAGTTCTTATCGGTCGCTAATTTTCTATCAATAATTTTAAGATCATGAAGCAACTGAGAAAATGTTCTGTTTGGCTTGAAACAAACTAAAATAATAACATTTAAAAAGTAGAAAGATAGCTGATAAATAGACCAAGTGAAATATAAGTTATTATAATCAATATGTAAAATAAAAGCAGTTAATAAAGAAACTGAACGAAATATCGTAAAACACTTCCAAAAAATTCTAATTTTAAAGGATTTTTGCGTAAAAAATCCTAAGTCAAGACAGCTCCATATTTCCACAAATTCGTAGAAAATATTAACAGTTTTGATATGCTGCGATTTTGTGACAACTGTTGGATTAACTTCACGATGGTGGATTGATATTAACGCCATAATTTAAAATATAACATGGATGCTAAACATGAGCAACGCTAGCACCGTGATATACTGAACTGTTAAAGGTAAATTCGATCCATTATTGCGTATATTCCTCATTTCTTCATTTGTGTACCTTTCATTAGGTTATTGCTCTGACAAATTAAATGACATGACGTCAAGTTCTAATTTACTAGTATTACAGGATGACCATTGGGACTATGGTGTGTTCAGAACGCGAGTTCCCTTTTGTGCAACTCAATTGCTCAACTCAGTTAGGCAAATTGAGCATGGTACCCTTCTTTATCGAACTTATTTTGTTCCCCATTGCTCATAGAACTTGCTCAACTCAGATAATCAAAAAGGTATTTAATCAATTTATATTAGTCCACAGCTGGACGTAGTACAGGATCCAACTAGATTTAAAGCAGTACACAATGAGCGGTTGTAAGGTTGACAGCAAATGTTCAAAATTCATTTTGACATATGCTGTAACTTTTGACACTTGCTGTAATTTTTACACCATCTGTTATTACGACAACCTATCATTGTAAATAACAGCTAATGTCTCAAATGACAGCTAATGTCAAAACGGCCACAAATGAAATCTTTTATCAAAAATAATTTAATCGTTCATTTTCAATAGCAGAAATAACAGTCAATGTCAAGACATAATAAAGAAGTCAAGTCAAGTCCGTCAATGTCAAAATTAAAGTTAATTTATAGAACGCTCGCCTATCCAAGTATCAAAAGAAAATGATAACAACAGTTGAAGACTTTTACGTAGTCGCGTTTCAGTTTTTAATTATTTTTTTTGTTAATTCTCTTTAGTGCCAACATTCTGGGCACTCTGCCCTATGGTAACGGCTTAGGTATTTAGGGAATCTATACAAATATTATAAAGAGGAAAGATTTTTTGTTTGAATTGAATAGGCTCCGAAACTACTGGACCAATTTGAAAAATTCATTCACCATTAGAATCCTAAATTTTCCGTGACCCTAGGCTATAGAATATTTTCAAAAAAGTTAGGGATCCGCATGAAAAGTTAAATAATAAAACCGTGCGCTTTATATTCAAATTAATTTTTAATTTGGTTCCGCTGCTTGCTTGTCTCTACGGCCAGTGTCAGTTATGGAAGGTCATAAACTTGACAATTCGTCAATGTGGGGAGGCAAGTCAATTGTTGAAAAATAAAGTCAAAATCAAAAAGCCCAATGCTGCTAAAACAAGTACGACAAGTGCGTGTAACTCGCGCGCCGAGGGTTTTGAACTTTTGTCGTTTAGGTAGTACGTATATTGACGACCTGTTAGCGCGGTGGGCTTACAACGCAGGAGGTTGCGGTTTGATTCCCGCCTCGGGACTAATATTTGTAAGATCTGCAGATTATTTGTTCGAGTGTTCTAGTCCTTTTCTACGTACACAAAAATAAATCATCTAATGTGATACTTATATATACTTTATTAAGTATCGTAGTAGTACGAATTACACAAGCTTGCTTAGCTTGTCGCTAAATGATGTTGTGTGGATTATCCAGAATACATTACTCTTCTCATATTTTTTTGGAGCACGGTGGAATTCATGAATTCAATAATCTTATTATCTAAATATTCTTCGAGCGCAGTGGAATACATTGGGTATGGACTTTAAAATTTTGAGAACAACGGTTTCGTGGCGCTGTGGAACCCTACTATTACAGTTACTACAGAGATTAGTGGGTAGGTAAGTGGGTTGGTACCTACAATTATTTTTTCCACTTTTTTCTACGTATTTCACTAAGTATGAAACTTAGACGATTTTTAAAACCTGTTTTGAATTGTCGAAATCCATACCTTTGATTTGATATTGCTCTCAATGAAATAGCCCCCATTGTATGAAAATTCGTTTTTTGACCATATTTCGAAAAGTATTGTTTTTACAGACTTCTCTATATTTTTCCTGTAAAATATAGACCTATATCTACAAACGCTTAGTACATTTTATATAGATCACTCTGCTATCTTCGGAGATAGAGGGGGGGAACGGTCAAATTTTCGACCTTTTTCAAAATATTTCGAAAAGTATAAAACCTATCGAAATTTCAAAAACTGCATTAAAATGTACAAAATGATACCTTTCATTTGATACCCAACTCGGTGGGGTAGTCACCCCTTTAGAAATTTTTCCCGCCCTTTTTTGACCATATTTCAAAAATTATTATTTTTACAGATTTCTCTATATTTTTCCTGTAAAATATAAATCAATACTTACAAAAACTTGGTACATATCAAATCGATCGTTCTGCAATCTTCGGAGATAGAGGGGGGGTACCGGTCAATTTTTCGACCTTTTTCAAAATATATCAAAAAGTATAAAATCTATCGAAATTTCAAAAACTGCATTGGAATGTACAAACCAATACCTTTCATTTGATACCCAACTCGGGGGGGTAGTCACCCCTTTAGAAATTTTTCCCGCCCTTTTTTGACCATATTTCAAAAAGTATTATTTTTACAGACTTTTCTATATTTTTCCTATAAAATATAGATCAATACCTACAAACACTTCGTACATATCACGTCGATCGCTCTGCAATCTTCGGAGATAGGGGGGGGGGAACGGTCATTTTTTTGACCATTTTCAAAATATTTTAAAAAGTATGAAATCTACCGAAATTTCAAAAACTATTTTGCAATCTACAAACGAGTACCTTTCATTTGATACCACTTTCGACTTTGTACGTTCCATTTAAAATTTCGATTTCAAAATTTGTATGGAAAATCTTCATTTTGATTTTTCATTTATTTTCATTTATTTTTCTATAAATATGTGCGGGCGCACAAAATGTATTATTATTTCAAATTTCAAGTCATTAGCTGCAGTAGTTTCTGAGATATTAAGGATTCAAAACACAAAACAGACCCAAAGCGATTTCATAATGTCGGTGAAGTTAGCAGAGCATCTTCTAGCAGAGCATAAATAAATTAGAGTTCTGTTCGCATGCAGGTGAGTTCTATAGTTCCTGATAGTTTTCAGGAATAGTTCTGGCGTTTTTACCTGAAAAAAGTTAAGTGAAATTATGCTCTGCTAACTTCGCGTAGCAGAGCATTTTTCAGGAATCCACACAAAAATTGGTATGAATAAGGTTTTCGATACTAAAAACAGTTCCTGATAGTTTTCAGAAATAGTTCCGGGGTTTTTACAAGACTAATGTCAATTTACAGATTTCATCAAGTAAATTTCTATTAGGGTAAGTCGTGACACGAAGTTCCTTAGACCTGCTCAAATCATAGTACGAATACATTGCCACGAGCAATAAGCGAATATAAAACTACAGTTATGAATGAAAAATATTAAAATGACAAAACTCCTGAAAATTTCATGAAATCGTAACAAAATACTTAAATGTTTGGTGAAAATGTATTGATTCAAGGGGCTGTAATGCTCCTTTGAGAGGAGTTCTGATAGCATGCATAGAGAATACAATAAAAAGCAGTTAGATCTTACAAAACGAAATACAACTCAAACACAGAACTCCTGAAATATTCATGAAATCGGACTTTGAACTCACAACAAAATTCTTTAATGTTTGGTGAAAATGTATAGATTCAGGGCTTGTTATGCTCTTATTAAGACAGTTCCAATAACATGCATTGTGTAAATAATAGAAAACCGAGAGATCTAACGAAAACAGTAAAATATACACACTGAACTCCTGAAAATTTCATGAAATTGGACTTGGAGCTCGAAACAAAATTATTCAATGTTTGGTGAAAATGTATAGATTCAAGGGCTTGTTGTGCTCTTATTAAGACAGTTCCCATAGCATGCATTAAGTATATAATAGAAAATAGATAGATCTAACGAAATCAGTACAATTCAGACGCAGAACTCCTGAAAAATTCATGAAATCGAACTTTTAACTCGCTACAAAATTATTCAATGTTTTGTGAAAATGTATAGATTCAAGGGCTTGTTATGCTCTTATTAAGAAAGTTCCAATAGCATGCATTGAGTATAAAATATAAAATAGATAGATCTAACGAAATCAGTACAATTTAGACGCAGAACTCCTGAAAATTTCATGAAATCGAACTTTTAACTCGCTACAAAATTATTCAATGTTTTGCGAAAATGTATAGATTCAAGGGCTTGTTGTGCTCTTATTAAGAAAGTTCCAATAGCATGCATTGAGTATAAAATAGAATACAGATACATTTAACGAAAACAGTACATATACACACTGAACTCCTGAAACTTTCATGAAATTGGACTTAGAGCTCGAAACAAAATTATTCAATGTTTGGTGAAAATGTATAGATTCAAGGGCTTGTTATGCTCTTATTAAGAAAGTTCCAATAGCATGCATTAAGTATAAAATAGAAAATAGATAGGTCTAACAAAAACAGTACAATTCAGACACAGAACTTCTGAAAGTTTCATGAAATTGGACTTTGAGCTCGCAACAAAATTATTCAATGTTTGGTGAAAATGTATAGATTCAAGGGCTTGCTATGCTCTTATTAAGACAGTAACAATAGCATGCATTGAGTATATTATAGAAAACAGATACATTTAACGAAAACAGTACAATATACACACTGAACTCCTGAAAATTTCATGAAATTGGACTTTGAGCTCGCAACAACATTATTCAATGTTTGATGAAAATGTATAAATTCAAGGGCCTGTTGCGCTCCTATAAAGACAGTTCCCATAGCATGCATTAAGTATATAATAGAAAACAGATAGATCTAACGAAAACAGTACAATTCAGATGCAGAACTCCTGAAAATTTCATGAAATCGAACTTTAAACTCGCTACAAAATTATTCAATGTTTTGTGAAAGCGTATAGATTCAAGGGCTTGTTGTGCTCTTATTAAGACAGTTCCCATAGCATGCATTGAGTATATAATAGAAAACAGATAGATCTAACGAAAACAGTACAATATACACACTGAACTCCTGAAAATTTCATGAAATTGGACTTTGAGCTCGCAACAACATTATTCAATGTTTGGTGAAAACGTATAAATTCAAGGGCTTGTTGTGCTCTTATTAAGACAGTTCCCATAGCATGCATTGAGTATATAATAGAAAACAGATAGATCTAACGAACACAGTACAATTCAGATGCATAAGTCCTGACAATTTCATGAAATCGAACTTTTAACTCGCTACAAAATTATTCAATGTTTGGTGAAAATGTATAAATTCAAGGGCTTGTTGCGCTCTTATTAAGACAGTTCCCATAGCATGCATTGAGTATATAATAGAAAACAGATAGATCTAACGAAAACAGTACAATATACACACTAAACTCCTGAAACTTTCATGAAATTGGACTTAGAGCTCGAAACAAAATTATTCAATGTTTGGTGAAAATGTATACATTCAAGGGCTTGTTGTGCTGTTATTAAGACAGTTCCCATAGCATGCATTGAGTATAAAATAGCAAATAGATAGGTCTAATTAAAACAGTACAATTCAGATACAGAATTCCTGAAAGTTTCATGAAATTGGACTTTGAACTCGCAACAGAATTCTTCAATGTATGGTCAAAATGTACAGATTTAAGGGCCTGTAATGCAATTTTGAAAGAAGTTCTGATAGCATGCATTGAGTATAAAATAGAAAACAGATAAATCTAACAAAAACAGTACAAATCACACACAGAACTCCTGAAAAATTCATGAAATCGAACTTTTAACTCGCTACAAATTTATTCAATGTTTGGTGAAAATGTATAGATTCAAGGGCTTGTTATGCTCTTATTAAGAAAGTTCCAATAGCATGCATTGAGTATAAAATAGAAAATAGATAGGTCTAACAAAAACAGTACAATTCAGACACAGAACTTCTGAAAGTTTCATGAAATTGGACTTTGAGCTCGCAACAACATTATTCAATGTTTGATGAAAATGTATAAATTCAAGGGCCTGTTGCGCTCTTATTAAGACAGTTCCCATAGCATGCATTAAGTGTACAATAGAAAACAGATAGATCTAACGAAATCAGTACAATTCAGACGCAGAACTCCTGACAATTTCATGAAATCGAACTTTTAACTCGCTACAAAATTATTCAATGTTTTGTGAAAATGTATAGATTCAAGGGCTTGTTCTGCTCTTATTAAGAAAGTTCCAATAGCATGCATTGAGTATAAAATAGAAAACAGATATATTTAACGAAAACAGTACAATATACACACTGAACTCCTGAAAATTTCATGAAATTGGACTTAGAGCTCGAAACAAAATTATTCAATGTTTGGTGAAAATGTATAGATTCAAGGGCTTGTTGCGCTCTTATTTAGACAGTTTCCATAGCATGCATTGAGTATATAATAGAAAACAGACAGATCTAACGAAAATAGTACAATTCAGACGCAGAACTCCTGACAATTTCATGAAATCGAACTTTTAACTCGCTACAAAATTATTCAATGTTTTGTGAAAATGTATAGATTCAAGGGCTTGTTGTGCTCTTATTAAGAAAGTTCCAATAGCATGCTTTGAGTATAAATTAGAAAACAGATACATTTAACGAAAACAGTACAATTCAAACGCAGAACTCCTGAAAATTTCATGAAATCGAACTTTTAACTCGCTACAAAATTATTCAATGTTTTGTGAAAGCGTATAGATTCAAGGGCTTGTTATGCTCTTATTAAGACAGTTCTCATAAGCATGCATTAAGTGTACAATAGAAAACAGATAGCTCTAACGAAATCAGTACAATTCAGACACAGAACTTCTGAAAGTTTCATGAAATTGGACTTTGAGCTCGCAACAAAATTATTCAATGTTTGGTGAAAATGTATAGATTCAAGGGCTTGTTGTGCTCTTATTAAGACAGTTACAATAGCATGCATTGAGTATATTATAGAAAACAGATACATTTAACGAAAACAGTACAATATACACACTGAACTCCTGAAAATTTCATGAAATTGGACTTTGAGCTCGCAACAACATTATTCAATGTTTGATGAAAATGTATAAATTCAAGGGCCTGTTGCGCTCCTATTAAGACAGTTCCCATAGCATGCATTAAGTATATAATAGAAAACAGATAGATCTAACGAAAACAGTACAATTCAGACGCAGAACTCCTGAAAATTTCATGAAATCGAACTTTAAACTCGCTACAAAATTATTCAATGTTTTGTGAAAGCGTATAGATTCAAGGGCTTGTTGTGCTCTTATTTAGACAGTTCCCATAGCATGCATTGAGTATATAAAAGAAAACAGATAGATCTAACGAAAATAGTACAATATACACACTGAACTCCTGAAAATTTCATGAAATTGGACTTTGAGCTCGCAACAACATTATTCAATGTTTGGTGAAAACGTATAAATTCAAGGGCTTGTTGTGCTCTTATTAAGACAGTTCCCATAGCATGCATTGAGTATATAATAGAAAACAGATAGATCTAACGAAAACAGTACAATTCAGATGCAGAAGTCCTGACAATTTCATGAAATCGAACTTTTAACTCGCTACAAAATTATTCAATGTTTGGTGAAAATGTATAAATTCAAGGGCTTGTTGCGCTCTTATTAAGACAGTTCCCATAGCATGCATTGAGTATATAATAGAAAACAGATAGATCTAACGAAAACAGTACAATATACACACTAAACTCCTGAAACTTTCATGAAATTGGACTTAGAGCTCGAAACAAAATTATTCAATGTTTGGTGAAAATGTATACATTCAAGGGCTTGTTGTGCTGTTATTAAGACAGTTTCCATAGCATGCATTGAGTATAAAATAGCAAATAGATAGGTCTAATTAAAACAGTACAATTCAGATACAGAACTCCTGAAAGTTTCATGAAATTGGACTTTGAACTCGCAACAGAATTCTTCAATGTATGGTCAAAATGTACAGATTTAAGGGCCTGTAATGCAATTTTGAAAGAAGTTCTGATAGCATGCATTGAGTATAAAATAGAAAACAGATAAATCTAACAAAAACAGTACAAATCACACACAGAACTCCTGAAAAATTCATGAAATCGAACTTTTAACTCGCTACAAATTTATTCAATGTTTGGTGAAAATGTATAGATTCAAGGGCTTGTTATGCTCTTATTAAGAAAGTTCCAATAGCATGCATTGAGTATAAAATAGAAAACAGATATATTTAACGAAAACAGTACAATATACACACTGAACTCCTGAAAATTTCATGAAATTGGACTTAGAGCTCGAAACAAAATTATTCAATGTTTGGTGAAAATGTATAGATTCAAGGGCTTGTTGCGCTCTTATTTAGACAGTTCCCATAGCATGCATTGAGTATATAATAGAAAACAGATAGATCTAACGAAAACAGTACAATATACACACTAAACTCCTGAAACTTTCATGAAATTGGACTAAGAGCTCGAAACAAAATTATTCAATGTTTGGTGAAAATGTATACATTCAAGGGCTTGTTGTGCTGTTATTAAGACAGTTCCCATAGCATGCATTGAGTATAAAATAGAAAATAGATAGGTCTAATTAAAACAGTACAATTCAGATACAGAACTCCTGAAAGTTTCATGAAATTGGACTTTGAACTCGCAATGAATTCTTCAATGTATGGTCAAAATGTACAGATTTAAGGGCCTGTAATGCAATTTTGAAAGAAGTACTGATAGCATGCATTGAGGATTAAATAGAAAACAGATAAATCTAACAAAAACAGTACAAATCACACACAGAACTCCTGAAAAATTCATGAAATCGAACTTTTAACTCGCTACAAAATTATTCAATGTTTGGTGAAAATGTATAAATTCAAGGGCTTGTTGCGCTCTTATTAAGACAGTTCCCATAGCATGCATTGAGTATATAATAGAAAACAGATAGTTCTAACGAAAACAGTACAATATACACACTGAACTCCTGAAAATTTCATGAAATTGGACTGAGAGCTCGAAACAAATTTATTCGATGTTTGGTGAAAATGTATAGATTCCAGGGCTTGTTGTGCTCTTAATAAGACAGTTCCCATAGCATGCATTGAGTATAAAATAGAAATTAGATGGATCTAACAAAAACAGTACAAATCAGACGCAGAACTCCTGAAAATTTCATGAAATCGAACTTTTAACTCGCTACAAAATTATTCAATGTGTTGTGAAAATGTATAGATTCAAGGGCTTGTTGTGCTCTTATTAAGAAAGTTCCAATAGCATGCATTGAGTATAAAATAGAAATTAGATGGATCTAACAAAAACAGTACAAATCAGACGCAGAACTCCTGAAAATTTCATGAAATCGAACTTTTAACTCGCTACAAAATTATTCAATGTGTTGTGAAAATGTATAGATTCAAGGGCTTGTTGTGCTCTTATTAAGAAAGTTCCAATAGCATGCATTGAGTATAAAATAGAAAACAGATACATTTAACGAAAACAGTACAATATACACACTGAACTACTGATAATTTCATGAAATTGGACTTTGAGCTCGCAACAACATTATTCAATGTTTGGTGAAAATGTATAAATTCAAGGGCTTGTTGCGCTCTTATTAAGACAGTTCCCATAGCATGCATTGAGTATAAAATAGAAAAAAGATAGTTCTAACGAAAACAGTACAATACCCACACTGAACTCCTGAAAATTTAATGAAATTGGACTGAGAGCTCGAAACAAATTTATTCAATGTTTGGTGAAAATGTATAGATTCCAGGGCTTGTTGTGCTCTTATTAAGACAGTTCCCATAGCATGCATTGAGTATAAAATAGAAATTAGATGGATCTAACAAAAACAGTACAAATCACACACAGAACTCCTGAAAATTTCATGAAATTGGACTTTGAGCTCCCAACAAAATTATTCAATGTTTGGTGAAAGCGTATAGATTCAAGGGCTTGTAGTGCTCTTATTAAGACAGTTCCCATAGCATGCATTGAGTATATAATAGAAAACAGCTAGATCTAACGAAAACAGTAAAATTCAGACGCAGAACTCCTGAATATTTCAGGAAATCGAAATTTTAATTCGCTACAAAATTATTCAATGTTTTGTGAAAATGTATAGATTCAAGGGCTTGTTATGCTCTTATTAAGATAGTTCCCATCGCATGCATTAAGCATATAATAGAAAACAGATAGGTCTAACGAAAACAATACAATATGCATACAGAACTCCTGAAAATTTCATGAAATTGGACTTTGAGCTCGCAACAAAATTATTCAATGTTTGGTGGAAATGTATAGATACAAGGGCATGTTGTGCTCTTACTAAGACAGCTCCAATAGCATGCATTAAGTATATTATTATATACTCAATGGATGCTATGGGAACTATCTTAATAAGAGCATAAAAAGCCCTTGAATCTATACATTTTCACAAAACATTGAATAATTTTGTAGCGAATTAAAAGTTCGATTTCATGAAATTTTCAGGAGTTCTGCATCTGAATTGTACTGTTTTCGTTAGATCTATCTGTTTTCTATTTTATATTTAATGCATGCCTTGATAACTGTCTTAATAAGGGCACAACAAGCCCTTGAATCTATACGCTTTCACCAAACATTGAACAATTTTTAGCGAGTTAAAAGTTCGATTTCATGAAATTTTCAGGAGTTCTGCGTCTGAATTGTACTGTTTTCGTTAGATCTATCTGTTTTCTATTATATACTCAATGCATGCTATGGGAACTGTCTTAATAAGAGCACAACAAGCCCTTGAATCTATACGTTTTTTACAAAACATTGAATCATTTTGTAGCGAGTTAAAAGTTCGATTTCATGAAATTTTCAGGAGTTCTGCATCTGAATTGTACTGTTTTCGTTAGATCTACCTGTTTTCTATTTTATACTTAATGCATGCTATGGGAACTGTCTTAATAAGAGCACAACAAGCCCTTGAATCTATACGCTTTCACAAAAAATTGAATAATTTTGTAGCGAGTTAAAAGTTTGATTTCATGAAATTTTCAGGAGTTTTGCGTCTGAATTGTACTGTTTTCGTTAGATCTATCTGTTTTCTATTTTATACTCAATGCATGCTATGGGAACTGTCTTAATAAGAGCACAACAAGCCCTTGAATCTATACGTTTTTCACAAAACATTGAATAATTTTGTAGCGAGTTAAAAGTTCGATTTCATGAAATTTTCAGGAGTTCTGCATCTGAATTGTACTGTTTTCGTTAGATCTACCTGTTTTCTATTTTATACTTAATGCATGCTATGGGAACTCTCTTAATAAGAGCACAACAAGCCCTTAAATCTATACATTTTCACCAAACATTGAATAATTTTGTTTCGAGCTCTAAGTCCAATTTCATGAAATTTTCAGGAGTTCAGTGTTTATATTGTACTGTTTTCGTTAGAACTATCTGTTTTCTATTATATACTCAATGCATGCTATTGTAACTGTCTTAATAAGAGCATAACAAGCCCTTGAATCTATTCATTTTCACCAAACATTGAATAATTTTGTTGCGAGCTCATAGTCCAATTTCATGAAACTTTCAGGAGTTCTGTGTCTGATTTGTACTGTTTTTGTTAGACGTATCTATTTTCTATTTAATACTCAATGCATGCTATTGGAACTTTCTTAATAAGAGCATAACAAGCCCTTGAATCTATACATTTTCACGAAACATTGAATAATTTTGTTGCGAGCTCATAGTCCAATTTCATGAAACTTTCAGGAGTTCTGTGTCTGATTTGTACTGTTTTTGTTAGACGTATCTATTTTCTATTTAATACTCAATGCATGCTATTGGAACTTTCTTAATAAGAGCATAACAAGCCCTTGAATCTATACATTTTCACGAAACATTGAATAATTTTGTTGCGAGCTCAAAGTCCTATTTCATGAAACTTTTAGGAGTTCTGTGTCTGAATTGTACTGTTTTCTTTAGATCTATCTATTTTCTATTATATACTTAATGCATGCTATTGGAACTCTCTTAATAGGAGCATAACAAGCCCTTGAATTTATACATTTTCACCAAACATTGAATAAATTTGTAGCGAGTTAAAAGTTCGATTTCATGAAATTTTCAGGAGTTCTGCGTCTGAATTGTACTGATTTCGTTAGATCTATCTGTTTTCTATTATACACTCAATGCATGCTATGGGAACTGTCTTAATAAGAGCATAACAAGCCCTTGAATCTATAGGCTTTCACAAAACATTGAATAATTTTGTAGCGAGTTAAAAGTTCGATTTCATGAAATTTTCAGGAGTTCTGCGTCTGAATTGTACTGATTTCGTTAGATCTATCTATTTTCTATTATATAGTCAATGCATGCTATGGGGACTGTCTTAATAAGAGCATAACAAGCCCTTGAATCTATACGCTTTCACAAAACATTGAATAATTTTGTAGCGAGTTAAAAGTTCGATTTCATGAAATTTTCAGGAGTTCTGCGTCTGAATTATACTGATTTCATTAGATCTATCTGTTTTCTATTATACACTCTATGCATGCTATGGGAACTGTCTTAATAAGAGCATAACAAGCCCTTGAATCTATACGCTTTCACAAAACATTGAATAATTTTGTAGCGAGTTAAAAGTTCGATTTCATGAAATTTTCAGGAGTTCTGTGTCTGAATTGTACTGTTTTTGTTAGACCTATCTATTTTATATTTTATACTCAATACATGCTATGGGAACTGTCTTAAAAAGAGCACAACAAGCCCTTGAATCTATACATTTTCACCAAACATTGAATAATTTTGTTACGAGCTCAAAGTCGAATTTCATGAAATTTTCAGGAGTTCTGTGTGTAAATTGTACTGTTTTCTTTAGATCTATCTATTTTCTATTATATACTCAATGCATGCTATTGGAACTTTCTTAATAAGAGCACAACAAGCCCTTGAATCTATACATTTTCACAAAACATTGAATAATTTTGTAGCGAGTTAAAAGTTCGATTTCATGAAATTTTCAGGAGTTCTGCGTCTGAATTGTACTGATTTTGTTAGATCTATCTATTTTCTATTATATACTCAATGCATGCTATTGGAACTTTCTTAATAAGAGCACAACAAGCCCTTGAATCTACTCATTTTCACAAAATATTGAATAATTTTGTAGCGAGTTAAAAGTTCGATTTCATGAAATTTTCAGGAGTTTTGCGTCTGATTTGTACTGATTTCGTTAGATCTATCTGTTTTCTATTATACACTCAATGCATGCTATGGGAACTGTCTTAATAAGAGCATAACAAGCCCTTGAATCTATAGGCTTTCACAAAACATTGAATAATTTTGTAGCGAGTTAAAAGTTCGATTTCATGAAATTTTCAGGAGTTCTGCGTCTGAATTGTACTGATTTCGTTAGATCTCTCTGTTTTATATTATATAGTCAATGCATGCTATGGGAACATCTTAATAAGAGCACAACAAGCCCTTGAATCTATACATTTTCACCAAACATTGAATAATTTTGTTTCGAGCTCTAAGTCCAATTTCATGAAATTTTCAGGAGTTCAGTGTTTATATTGTACTGTTTTCGTTAGAACTATCTGTTTTCTATTATA
Source organism: Eupithecia pulchellata (assembly GCA_963931895.1). Taxonomy (NCBI): domain Eukaryota; kingdom Metazoa; phylum Arthropoda; class Insecta; order Lepidoptera; family Geometridae; genus Eupithecia; species Eupithecia pulchellata. The sequence goes on from OZ007540.1 coordinate 4,682,670, forward strand.
TACTCAATGCATGCTATTGTAACTGTCTTAATAAGAGCATAACAAGCCCTTGAATCTATTCATTTTCACCAAACATTGAATAATTTTGTTGCGAGCTCATAGTCCAATTTCATGAAACTTTCAGGAGTTCTGTGTCTGATTTGTACTGTTTTTGTTAGACGTATCTATTTTCTATTTAATACTCAATGCATGCTATTGGAACTTTCTTAATAAGAGCATAACAAGCCCTTGAATCTATACATTTTCACGAAACATTGAATAATTTTGTTGCGAGCTCATAGTCCAATTTCATGAAACTTTCAGGAGTTCTGTGTCTGATTTGTACTGTTTTTGTTAGACGTATCTATTTTCTATTTAATACTCAATGCATGCTATTGGAACTTTCTTAATAAGAGCATAACAAGCCCTTGAATCTATACATTTTCACGAAACATTGAATAATTTTGTTGCGAGCTCAAAGTCCTATTTCATGAAACTTTTAGGAGTTCTGTGTCTGAATTGTACTGTTTTCTTTAGATCTATCTATTTTCTATTATATACTTAATGCATGCTATTGGAACTCTCTTAATAGGAGCATAACAAGCCCTTGAATTTATACATTTTCACCAAACATTGAATAAATTTGTAGCGAGTTAAAAGTTCGATTTCATGAAATTTTCAGGAGTTCTGCGTCTGAATTGTACTGATTTCGTTAGATCTATCTGTTTTCTATTATACACTCAATGCATGCTATGGGAACTGTCTTAATAAGAGCATAACAAGCCCTTGAATCTATAGGCTTTCACAAAACATTGAATAATTTTGTAGCGAGTTAAAAGTTCGATTTCATGAAATTTTCAGGAGTTCTGCGTCTGAATTGTACTGATTTCGTTAGATCTATCTATTTTCTATTATATAGTCAATGCATGCTATGGGGACTGTCTTAATAAGAGCATAACAAGCCCTTGAATCTATAGGCTTTCACAAAACATTGAATAATTTTGTAGCGAGTTAAAAGTTCGATTTCATGAAATTTTCAGGAGTTCTGCGTCTGAATTATACTGATTTCATTAGATCTATCTGTTTTCTATTATACACTCTATGCATGCTATGGGAACTGTCTTAATAAGAGCATAACAAGCCCTTGAATCTATACGCTTTCACAAAACATTGAATAATTTTGTAGCGAGTTAAAAGTTCGATTTCATGAAATTTTCAGGAGTTCTGTGTCTGAATTGTACTGTTTTTGTTAGACCTATCTATTTTATATTTTATACTCAATACATGCTATGGGAACTGTCTTAAAAAGAGCACAACAAGCCCTTGAATCTATACATTTTCACCAAACATTGAATAATTTTGTTACGAGCTCAAAGTCGAATTTCATGAAATTTTCAGGAGTTCTGTGTGTAAATTGTACTGTTTTCTTTAGATCTATCTATTTTCTATTATATACTCAATGCATGCTATTGGAACTTTCTTAATAAGAGCACAACAAGCCCTTGAATCTATACATTTTCACAAAACATTGAATAATTTTGTAGCGAGTTAAAAGTTCGATTTCATGAAATTTTCAGGAGTTCTGCGTCTGAATTGTACTGATTTTGTTAGATCTATCTATTTTCTATTATATACTCAATGCATGCTATTGGAACTTTCTTAATAAGAGCACAACAAGCCCTTGAATCTACTCATTTTCACAAAATATTGAATAATTTTGTAGCGAGTTAAAAGTTCGATTTCATGAAATTTTCAGGAGTTTTGCGTCTGATTTGTACTGATTTCGTTAGATCTATCTGTTTTCTATTATACACTCAATGCATGCTATGGGAACTGTCTTAATAAGAGCATAACAAGCCCTTGAATCTATAGGCTTTCACAAAACATTGAATAATTTTGTAGCGAGTTAAAAGTTCGATTTCATGAAATTTTCAGGAGTTCTGCGTCTGAATTGTACTGATTTCGTTAGATCTCTCTGTTTTATATTATATAGTCAATGCATGCTATGGGAACATCTTAATAAGAGCACAACAAGCCCTTGAATCTATACATTTTCACCAAACATTGAATAATTTTGTTTCGAGCTCTAAGTCCAATTTCATGAAATTTTCAGGAGTTCAGTGTGTATATTGTACTGTTTTCGTTAGAACTATCTGTTTTCTATTATATACTCAATGCATGCTATGGGAACTGTCTTAATAAGAGCGCAACAAGCCCTTGAATTTATACATTTTCACCAAACATTGAATAATGTTGTTGCGAGCTCAAAGTCCAATTTCATGAAATTTTCAGGAGTTCAGTGTGTATATTGTACTGTTTTCGTTAGATCTATCTATTTTCTATTATATACTCAATGCATGCTATTGGAACTTTCTTAATAAGAGCACAACAAGCCCTTGAATCTACTCATTTTCACAAAACATTGAATAATTTTGTAGCGAGTTAAAAGTTCGATTTCATGAAATTTTCAGGAGTTTTGCGTCTGAATTGTACTGATTTCGTTAGATCTATCTGTTTTCTATTATACACTCAATGCATGCTATGGGAACTGTCTTAATAAGAGCATAACAAGCCCTTGAATCTATAGGCTTTCACAAAACATTGAATAATTTTGTAGCGAGTTAAAAGTTCGATTTCATGAAATTTTCAGGAGTTCTGCGTCTGAATTGTACTGATTTCGTTAGATCTATCTGTTTTATATTATATAGTCAATGCATGCTATGGGAACTATCTTAATAAGAGCACAACAAGCCCTTGAATCTATACATTTTCACCAAACATTGAATAATTTTGTTTCGAGCTCTAAGTCCAATTTCATGAAATTTTCAGGAGTTCAGTGTGTATATTGTACTGTTTTCGTTAGAACTATCTGTTTTCTATTATATACTCAATGCATGCTATGGGAACTGTCTTAATAAGAGCGCAACAAGCCCTTGAATTTATACATTTTCACCAAACATTGAATAATGTTGTTGCGAGCTCAAAGTCCAATTTCATGAAATTTTCAGGAGTTCAGTGTGTATATTGTACTGTTTTCGTTAAATGTATCTGTTTTATATTTTATACTCAATGCATGCTATTGGAACTTTCTTAATAAGAGCACAACAAGCCCTTGAATCTATACATTTTCACAAAACATTGAATAATTTTGTAGCGAGTTAAAAGTTCGATTTCATGAAATTTTCAGGAGTTCTGCGTCTGAATTGTACTGATTTCGTTAGATCTATCTGTTTTCTATCATACACTCAATGCATGCTATGGGAACTGTCTTAATAAGAGCGCAACAAGCCCTTGAATTTATACATTTTCACCAAACATTGAATAATGTTGTTGCGAGCTCAAAGTCCAATTTCATTAAATTTTCAGGAGTTCACTGTGTATATTGTACTGTTTTCGTTAGATCTATCTGTTATCTATTATTTACACAATGCATGCTATTGGAACTGTCTTAATAAGAGCATAACAGGCCCTGAATCTATACATTTTCACCAAACATTAAAGAATTTTGTTGTGAGTTCAAAGCCCGATTTCATGAAAATTTCAGGTGTTCTGTCATTTTAATATTTTTCATTCATAACTGTAGTTTTATATTCGCTTATTGCTCGTGGCAATGTATTCATATTATGGTTTGAGCAGGTCTAAGGAACTTCGTGTCACGACTAACCCTAATAGAAATTTACTTGATGAAATCTTTAAATTGACATTAGTCTTGTAAAAACCCCGAAACTATTTCTGAAAACTATCAGGAACTGTTTTCAGTATCGAAAACCTTATTCATACCAATTTTTGTGTGGATTCCTGAAAAATGCTCTGCTACGCGAAGTTAGCAGAGCATAATTTCACTTAACTTTTTTCAGGTAAAAACGCCAGAACTATTCCTGAAAACTATCAGGAACTATAGAACTCACCTGCATGCGAACAGAACTCTAATTTATTTATGCTCTGCCAGAAGATGCTCTGCTAACTTCACAGACACGATTTCATAAGGGTTTTGCAACCGATGGCAAAACCCTTAAAAGTTAGGGATCCGTATAAAAACTGTGAAACCACCCAACGTGTTGTGACTATAATTTCTGTTTTTTTTCTTTAATACCCCTGCGAAGCCGGGGCGGACCGCTAGTAGATTTATAAATGTAAATACTAACTGCAATTTTTGTTTTCTGTTAAGTACTAACCTTCTGTGATTTTCTTTTTTAATAAATGTTTTTTTTATTCTCGTTTGCCTATACCTAGTACTTATTTTATCAGTCAAGTAAATAACGTGTAGCAAGGTGGAATAGTCACGCACATTTCATTCTAGTCGACCATTGTTATATCTATTGTGTTGAATTGACGGCTGCCCTAAATAACAATGATTTATTGTGTGTTGCAGAGACTGTTTACTGTCTGTTGTTGTTCTTTGGTTATATTACGTGAGTGTGGAATATTCATGCTAGTTATTAGTACCTATGTACTATTTTAAAGGGTACTTATCCGTTTCTTTTTTTAAAAATAGTTCTAATCATTATGTGTTCAGATCGCGTAAGTTTAAAAATATTCATGCTAGTTAGCAACAAAAGTTTTAATTTACAGTACTACACGAATTCTCAATTTAATTTATTAAAATATATTTCTATGTAATTGTATTATGTACATCAGTCATCTACTACCCATTACACAAGTTTTGCTTAGTTTGGGATTAGATGATGCTAAAGAAATATTCGCAATACTGTGAAGAATTTATTATAGAAATAAATATAGAATTTGTATATTTTTAGAAAACGTTCGCTAAAAATATACAACTTATGAGAATTAAATTAAAACTATTATTTACAATTGAAACAATTGAGCTAACTGCAGACTGTTACGAACAAACTACAGGTAGCTCAATGATTTATCTAAAGAGAATTTAGAGCTCTAGAATGATTCTGTCCTATATTTCGTTCCGTTTAGTTGGAACCTAAAACGTTCAATTATATAATGATGTCGCTACGGAAGAAGGTTATTTGAAGATAGCTTTGGCACAGGACATTGCTCGCAGCATTGGAAGGAATGTACAACGCAATTTAGGTTTAAAGAACTTTATTCTCATACAAACACAATGATTCACTTAAAATGAGATACAATTTGAAAATTAATCTAGGTTTAACAATATATAAATTAAATTACCTCTGGTACCTAAAATTAAATTATAGCTAAATGTTATTAAGAGATCGTTGATTTACATTAGGTTATAAAGTATGTACATGTAATTTAAGTTTATTTATAAAGCGTTCAAACTAACACATTCCTTTATAGAATTTGGCAACTTATTAAATAGTGTAGCTCCATCTGATAATATTGTTTTTCTACCGTAACTAGTTCGTGTTTTAGAAACTTGTAGTCTTATATTATTTCTGAATCAAATTCAATTTGAATAGGCACCGACATACTCAGGCATTTGATAATCATATTTGAACCAGACACAATAAAACCGCTCATATATTAAAACAATTTGGTTTACAAGCCGAACCATCAAGAACAATTATGGTTAATCATGGCTAGTTCTACACAGTATAAACACATACGCAATCTTACTGTTGCTGGAAGTAATTTGTCATCTAAAGCTAAAGCTAAATACCAACCTTGATTTAAACGTTCTCACAAAGCCAAATCTAAAATAACTTAGTACTAGTCTAGCTCTGACGAAACTACATAGATTGACAAGTTTAGTCAGAAAAAAACAAAACAAGAAAACTAAAGACAATATTAGGAAAAATTCAAAGATGTATCGAAAGTGTACAAATACTTGTTTGATAGTGTCTTTCGAGTGATTTAGTGGACTTAGTACATATGTTCTTGTAAATCACATAATTGAGAATGTGACAACCTTAACCAGTAGAATTGGATTTAATTGAGGCGATTCTAAATATAGGCCCCTATCACAACAAAAGAGTCTGTCTTGGTTTGTATTTGTACTAGACATTAAATAACTGTGAACTTTGTTTAGAAACAAATATCTTTTATTACATAATTTGCTTTTATATATACTAGCGCCCCGCTCCGGCTTCGCACGGGTGCAATTCTGATACAAAAACCTTCCTTTTAAATCATTATGTCTATTAAAAAGTCGTATCAATATCCGTTGCGTATTTTCAAAGATATAAGCATACATAGACAAACAGACAGACAGCGGGAAGCTTCTTTGTTTTATACTATGTAGTGATTCTATAAATATTTATGCACAATAATGTTTTATACATAAATTTATATACTTCTTATTGAATGTCAGCTACTGGATATTACCATACTGGCATTTAGTACCCATAACGGTAATACATCAAAATCTCTAACCCGAATGATTATAACGTATGTCTGTACAATTTTTTTTCAAATGTTATCAAGATATGTATATATATATATGTAAAAATAAAACCTTTGACCTCGGCCTGTTGACATTGTTAGTGGGTAATATTTTATTATTTATTATATTGTTAGGTGTTGATTTGAATTCAAAGTGCAAAATCATTTTAAACTTTGCCTGTAAACAGACCTTAACGTATGAAATTTTTATTCACAAAATTAAATGCCTGCACAGAAATATACGTATTTAAACGTAGGTAAATAAAGTCATAAATCTTTGAAACTATATTGATAATTAATAATAAAGATATAAAATCAAATTCAACTCAGTAGTCGACAAGGCTCAAATAATTTATTGCCGTCAAATTGCTTTGAATGTTTATATTTTGTTACGCGGAAGAGGAAACAATATATTTATTTAAAAATACTTCTTAAAAATACATCGCGATATCAGAAGACGTCAGTTGTTGTAAATAGCTTAACTTCTTTAACACCTTTTTTAAATAACACTCATAAAACTGCGAAAGTTCCATTCCAAAACAAAATTTACTTTTTTAATTTTTTTACAAGCTTACGTTATCGCTAAATTTCAGCTAGTTTATTTATTCACATTGTTGACTGACTGACAGAAAATCCAGAGCGTCAAACACTATACATAATTAAAATTAAGTACCTACATTCGAATAAAACATAATCAAATAAAAAGTATAAAATAAAAAAACGCCAGATGAAAAAAAACATTCTTATTTTTATGAAAACAAAATTAGAGATACAAAACTTTGTAAAATAAAGTTGAGGTCGTGATCCCAAATTGGCACAGAAGCACAGTGATGGTGAGAGACGGGGCACTATAGCACTCATTAAGGGAGCCATGTCCAGCGGTGGACAACTGTAGTCTGATGATGATGACATTTAATGTAGCACAGAGAATTTCAAAAAATATATCGCAATACATACTCAAATGAAATTGTTCACCGAGATTTCAATAACACAATACCAGTTGACTTGAGTTGATAATATCTGTCACATGCCGATATTTTTTGCCTGCATAATTTAACATTTTATTATGAAAACAATAAAATGCATACTGTTTTGGTAAACGGCCCTTTTCAAAAGCAATTTAATCGACGGATAAGTAAATACAAGCTGTATTTGGCAATAATTTCTGTGGAACCGGTACCGAACGTCATTTAATAAGATGACGTCAAGGGTATTCCATCTCCTAAATTGCTCTAGGCCTTCGACCAAGTATGTTTCATAATCACTTACATCAAGAGCGATTTTTCACAAAATTCAACTCAACAATCTTATAAATTGAATATTAGGAAAATTTTTCTTTTTTCGTGATTTTGTCAGACGTAGTAATATAAATCATTGCAAGGCATACAAAACTATAGTTGCGTGTGTGGTCACCCGGAAGGTAAAGAAAATATACATATCGCGGTAACTATAATAATAATAATAATAATAATGCTGGACAATCCACACAGCATCATCTAGCCCCAAGCTAAGCAGAGCTTGTGTTATGGGTACTAGATGACTGATATATAACATATGATATATGTATATATATATAACTATGACGTCACGAAGCTAAATATAAGCCATATATGGGACATATATTGATATACACTGTATATTTGACGATATTTTCTCCGTATTGTAAATTTTTTTCGTCATATTTACTTGTGGCTTGGAATATACTCATTGTGTGTAGATGTAACCTTTCAGTACACCGTTAAGTAACACCCACCGGAAATTGACAATTATTGCAGAACAAGAACACCCACCAACCAAACTAGGGTAAGGTTGTTTGACATTAAGTTTCCATTATACAATGACATTGTCCTAGAGAAAGTTCCTTCGTTCCTTCCTTAGAGCAGTCATCAGACTATAATAGTCCACTGATGGACCTTTAGGCCTCCCCTAATGAGCGCCATGGATGGCATTATTCATCATTTGGGGATTATTTTATTAATACCCACGCTGGGCTTGCGGGGGGCGCTGCTGCCTGCCCCCCGTTGTTGTCTCCCTTAGTCGCATCTTACGACACCCACAGGAAGAGTGTGTTGGTGAAATTCTTTGCCGGCACCACACGGCACCTTAGAGCAAAGTGGGTTCTAATGAACCTATCAGATAATCTTCTCGTGTTACCAGATGAGCTGCGAGGCGCATTCAGATCTTCCTGTGACTTTGGAGGTTGCGGGTTCGATTCCCACCTCGGGCGGACAGATATTTATACGTGTGTTTTGGGCGTTTCTGTAAATAATAAAGAGCCTTATTTATGTATGTCATTTATAATTTTATAAGAACACTAGTTTCAGTAATCTATATGTTCAATAATCTATCAGAATCAGCAAACACAATCTTTATACCTTTCTTCGTTTTTAAACCTCATTTTTTAGAACTTGAACGAGAATATTTTCTTTTACGCTGACGATCACTGTATTGCGTTGCGGTGGGCGAAGGTCCATCTAGGACGCAGAAAGTTTCAGGTTCGGTCACCTTCTCGGGACAAATGTTTGTACGATCAGCTGATATTTATTCCAGGTGGTCGGCGTTTCCTATGTCTGATAAAACGTTTTCTATCTATGCATAAGTTAATCAGTCATCTAATACTCATAACATAAGCTCCATTTATCTTGGGTCTAGAATCTAGACCACATAGCAGCATCTAGACTCTAGATGCTGCTATGTGGATTGTCCAGCATTATTTATATTTGTATGCTGTGCCAGCCTGTAAGAGGTTGGTACACTCAGCTTTATTTATTTTAAAATTGTGTTAATACAATAATATCTTGTATGTTTTGGCGTACTAGCTAACCCCATTGTTAAATAAAATAAAATAAATATTTGTTTCCATCGAAGCACCTTCCATTAAACTTATTGCGAGATTCCTTTTGAGTGTTTACCTTAAGTCACACCATTTCATTTAACAGACTGTTGGTTTTGGCTGCTTTGCGAATCTTATGGTTTATTTTCTTCTACAATTTTGTTGACTCAGTTGATGGATTCCGATTTAGATTGATGTATTTTTGATCTTCACTGATACCAAAATTTACCATTTTATGCTTCTTTCTTTCAACGTTGAACTGTTATTGTTTTTTGTATCGACTTGCAATCATTTATTTTTTTGGTCAAATTTTAATCTTATATAGATTGTTTTAAAGTATATATAACCATCAAAAGAAAATACGGTAACAAATGTCACATCACTTTATACATGCTTGACATTAGGAATTTAGGAAGGTAGGTAGTAAATTTTTGCATTAAGTATTCTATAATATTATCAGATTATTTTTGAATTTTGAGTAAATGATTCCTCTATTTCAATTCAAAATAGAAATGTATTACTGCGTCGCTGTAATTCAGCTACAATATTTATAGAGACAAGTGTTTAAGAGTCAAATCTACTGAACGGAAAGTTTCCCGCGTCACATGAGACATTATGAGGCCAGTACCGTCAGACATTCTGCATCACTATCAATAATTAACTGAAACGTTGAAATATGCTTTATCCGTAGTATTCATGTTGTTTTAAAAGGTCCATCTTCGTCAGACATTCTGTATCACTATCAATAATTAACTGAAACGTTAAAACATGCTTTGTTCGTAGTATTCCTGTTGCTTTAAAAGGTCTTCATCATCTTCGTATCCGATTCTCACATCGTGGATAAAACTGACTTGGACTAAGTACAGACTAGATTGTATTATCAAAGGCATGTTTGGTATTTTCCTTGACCTTCGATCTTGTTTTGTTACAGTGAGAGTAAAAAAAGAATTTTAAAAATTCTTCGATATCCTCGACCGTTGCGATAAATCTATGCTTCACTTGAAATGATTTTAGATTACTGATTAGATACAACAGTCATGTGCCATTTATCACACGAATCAGGTGACCTATTACTGAATACTGAACTATTTTTATTTCAAAAATCAAAGAATTTATCGAATTGCATTTTATATCTTAGTCTATATTAAAAAACTCTCATTTAACAAAATGCCACACGAATACAACATTACTACAACAAACCAGAAATTATGAAGAAGGAATGTAGAAAATAACGAGGAAATTAAAATTACAGGGAGGTGTCGGCGCACGCGGGGCTAAGTCTCCGGCAACGAGGCGGCGCGCGCAAGCACTACTCGGCTCGTCCGCGCCCGCGCCGCACGACTCACACGCACCTACGCGCATCCTGTCACGCTGCCCACCCACCCGCCTATTGGACAACAAAACAAGTGAACCCTGTAAACTACAGTGAAACCCCCCCAGTGATTCCACTCAGTGCAATCTAACTAGGTGAATGCGCGTGTGCTTCGATACCCTCTGCTTTGGATCGTCACAGCGCACAGCTGGTGACGATGAGCCGAGGGCCTTAGTGAATACAGGTGGAGGTGCGACTACCGTGGCGCCTACTGTCAACGGTGACAGACGCGCGCTAGACGAAACATATAGAGAGACAGAGTTGAACGGTATAATGGGGACTCCTAGTGCTATGAATGCGGATTCGGAAAATTGTGTTGCGAACGCCACCATGGCAAATGATATGCAGCCGCTAATAGAGCGGATCAGGGAGCTGGAGGCGTTGTTGAAGCAACGCGACCAGGAGATGCTGGAATTGCGCTCGCAGCTGGACAAGCTGCAGAGCGTGTTCCCCTACCAACAGTTCACGCGAGCTTCCCGAGCTCCGCGTAAACAGAGAGCCCAGGGTATCTCCGCGGAGCCACAGACGAGCAACTCTCTCCAGGATTTGGCACACCAGACTTTCCCCGTTTACGACAAAAATGACACGTGAGTAATGAGCAATAAAGCATTAACCTACTCTAGTAGTTCTAAGAGGTTCTTGGCATTTATGCACCAACAATAGGTTGGCTATGAAACCGATGTAAACATTTTCATCGGTCGTTTGGCTGCTGCTATTAGGAAACAAGATGCCAAACTAATGACGGTTCCATACGGACAGCCCGTGAATTAATGGGCAATAAGTACACCTGCTGTAAGCTGTATTTATCATAATACGTAGGTGCGGACGTCAGACATCAGAGATGTAATAATATGATACACAAAGTCAAAGGATAGAAAACAAGGAGTAAAAAAAAAAAAGAAAAAAGAGGAGAGAAATACAAATAAAAAAACAATAGCATTGGCAATGTTATTTTATTAGAAGTATCTGATCATAAAGTAGCACATGACAGTCAACATTATGTAGGTTGATGTAAATCTGATGAGCTAGCTAGTAGTAGATAAGTACTGATATCAGAATATTATTACAGGTAAACAACAAATCTTTATGCTACTTAAAAATAATATAAAAGGTACTATGACGTGCCAGGTGCCAGGCCATCAAACGCTAATAAAATGTGTAAACTTAAAATCAGGCTAACATCATAATTCTTGTAAGTCATTATACTGACATCTAAGAAGATCGTATTATCATTAGCATTACAGTCCAAAACACAAACGAATTGACGTTATTTTTCAAACCCTACTTATCACCTATACGTAAAATACCTATCACTTGATGTAGAACTTAATAATGAAAGATCATTGACGAACACCAGTGTTGGTAATAAAAAACTCGTGATCAAATTGAGTAAATGTTTGACTTGGATGAGTTGGACACGATAAAAACTTTAATCAACAATTGTGGGCATCTCAAATCTCAACAAGGCGTGTGTGACCTTTGAGGCCAGAATGTTATGAATGTTCGTTATGGCTATCTTCGAACAGATAACTTGAAAATCCTCATCTAAAATCTTTAAAATCTCGATTTCTAAAATATTGTGCATGGAAGCACAAAGCTAGAAGTGATATTTCAAAAATCTAAGGAAGTAATAAAGTTAGACTTAATTTTGAAATCCGTTTACCTGTTTCGAAATGTTAATGTAACAACATACAAAATAAATGCACCAAATAAATTTTAAACAAATAATCGTAAAAACACACTAAAATTGCGCACCACAAAATTTTGTAAAATTAGAATATTAAACTTGTTAACACATCATTATGATAATTTGCAATTTTAGACTGATTATAGTGGTTTTCCTTTGATAAGTGATAAAACAAAAAGATATACAAACAGACATGATAATAGCTTTATGAGAAGATTTATTGATAAAAATTACGGAAATTTTAAATCAAATAGTAGCGTTTAATCTTTACTGTTTTCTACCATTTAATTTTATTAGATTACCTATTTCCTATCTAATCAAGACTTCGATCATTATCACTCGAGATTTTTATTTATGTACATGCATATCTATTTAATTTTAACGAATCAGTGAAATTAATTTTAACCTTATCGTTTTCCAAATTATCCTGGAATTTGTCAGTCATTTGCAAATTATTTTTAACAAGTTTAACACCTTAAATATTTTTAACTTTTACTATTCGGTCTTAAAATAACAGTGGCTGCATTTTCGTCATTAAATCCGTTTTTTAATCCTTCACATATTTTTATAATGCCATCCATTTAAAGTATTCTGCGCCAACATTTTCAAAATTGGAAATAAATACCTTATTTATTTTGACATTAACACTTCTTTTGTGTGGCCATCAGTTTTCATTACCTGTACCAGGAAAGTGTGAAACGCTTGCAATTTTAAGCACTTAGTGTGTTTCGATAAGTATGAGTGTAATGTGTCCATCACCTCGCTGTAAAATACTTTGGAATGGTTCATTGGACTTATTCTCATTGCCACAAACGCTGAAGTAATTCAGATACAATTTAGATAAAGCCCTGTGGGTTCCTTATTCAAATTCGTTTCAAAAATAAAGTCAAAATGTAGCGGTTCAAGGCGATAAGATAACCTCAATGATTGTCCTTATCGTTGTATAACATCACCTTTTTGATGCTTCAAACGTTCTATGACAATGTCACCTCTGAAATTAGGATTCTTAGGGTTTCTGAAATGGTTAAATCCATCCTCAATTTGCCTTATATGGCTTTTATATTGCTCTATAAATATGCTCTATTTAAGCGAATCTACGCTTTCCAAGGTCGTGAGCGCCATCTTCCTCAATTTTTCGTTTTACACGTCTGTTTAGTGCTTTATTACACTATTTGTCCTCAATTAATGCATCACTGTCGTCGCTTTAATGTAGTAATCGTGGCTTACACATAATAAGTGTCATTGATACATTTATTTCACTGTCGCTTTGTATTTCTTTTTTGTTAATTTTGGTTTCATTCAGGTTTGATTTATTTATGGTAATTACCGCTCATTAGAATGTCTTACAAAATCCATAATGTGCTTATTGAGACCCGTGTAAAATGTAAATGTAAGTCACTGCGCTCAGCATGACGTCTTTTTTGATGATATTATTATGACGCGGTGAAAACAGAGTAGGGTTTCCCCGATACCTACATTATGTATCTCGAATTGCGATTGTAGACATAGATCGTTCACAGGTTTGTTTTTTTGTTTTGTCTAATGGTAAGAGTTTATAGAAGAATTAACATATTCGTCTTGGTATCAATTTCCTGTGTGTTTATTATTAATTTGACAAATAATACTAGACTACTGGTAGGACTGGCACTAACACTGAGTGATCAGTACTATTAGCGCTATTTAACGGGTATTTATCGCGTTTATTTACCTATTTTTCCCGACGTTTCATCAGGTTTACACACTGGAAGCAGCACTATTTGGGACTATTTACCTCACCACTACACTACTGTTACCCTCAATTGGTTTTCGATACTTAGCATGGCCATCTGCATCCCGTTAAAATAACCTACTAAGAATGTGTTAAGATGGTGTACAGTTTAAGACATTTATTTCAAGGGCTGTTAAATTAGTTCAGATCTAGTTTGGGCACCATTTGAAAAGACACTAGTAAGACACTAGTGAATCAGAGTCGGAATCAGAAATAATATATTTTTATTGTCATTTACTTACATGACAAAGAAATATTCTTTATTGTACAGGCATCAAAAACATTGAATGACTTAATCTAAAAGGTTATGTACCTAGGCGAGCTTAACCCTGAAAAGAGTTTTCTTCCAGCAAACTTTTCTTCCAGAAATAATTTCGTCTCCAAGGCTCCTAGGCAAATTATCATCTATACTAATATCTATACTAATATTATAAAGAGGAAAGATTTGATTGTTTGTTTGTTTGTATGTTTGTTTGTTTGTTTGAATTGAATAGGCTCCGAAACTACTGGACCGAGTTAAAAAATTCTTTCACCATTAGAATCCTTAATTTTCCGTGATGAACATAGGCTATAAAATATTTTCAAAAAAGTTAGGGATCCACATGAAAAATTCAATAATTGAACCGTGGGCTGTATATTCAACCTCTTTCTCTATTATGGCGCGTCAGAATAGAAAAAGTGGTTGTATAGCGCACGGTGCTTGCTTTTTCTCTACGGCCAGTGTCAATTTTGGAATGTTGAGTCAATGTCAAAAACCCCAATGCTGTTAAAAAAAGTAAAGATCCGTATGAAAACTGTGAAACCCAACGTTTTAGTGTGTATAATTTCTGAAATTTTTGTTTAATACCCGTGCGAAGCCGGGGTGGGCCGCTAGTCAAATATAATCTCAGTGTTTAAAGTAATTTCCGAGTAGAACTTAGTATGTTTTACGTTTTTTTTCCTGAGGAACCGGTTAAGTTTATCTTCGACATCTGATAATAAATTAGGAATGTTACGTTTATGACGATCCGAAGTTTATAGCTTTATGAAGTAGTCAGGGACATTCTTAGCTTTTTCCTATCATAGGTAACTTAACTAGCGGCCCGGCCCGGCTCGCACAGGTATTAACGATAAATTCTAAAACTATAAATATTTACACACACATACATATACGTTGGGTTGCATTAATGAAGGTTTCATAAAAATCCCTGACTTTTTAAAAATATTCTATACTGACAACTAACAATCTTATCTTTCCTCTATATAATAATAGTATAAGTAGACCTACCTACGTACAGTTTCTGTTTGTCTATTGAAATGAAATCATCGAGATTATTAGGTATTTTTAATATAGTCATGGCGGATATAAAATAAATAAATAAATAATGCCGGACAATCCACACAACATCTTCTAGCCCCAAGCTAAGCTTATAAGAGCTTGTGTTATGGGTACTAGATGACTGATATAAATAAAACAATATTATAACAAATATAGATATTTTTTTATTATACATAGAAAACGACCAGAACGCCCTGAAAAATATCTGCATATCGTACAAATATTTTTCCCGAGGCGAGAATCTAACCCGCAACCTCCTGCGTCGCAGGCAGACGTTCGCCCACCGCACCACAGAGGTCGTTGTATTTACTGTCTTTTGAAATATTGGAAAACTCAAAACACAAATCATGGTAAATATGTTTTCTTATCATTGTTTTAATCCTACGTTTATTTGATTGTACATAATAATGTCTAAGTAGCACTTCAAAAGCTTCAATGATATTGATGTTTATCAGGCGCCATACTAGGCTCTGCTGTGACAGATAATCGTGAAAATATGCTCAAATTAGAAATCATTTTGGTATTACCTTTGAATATATTTACAAAATTTATCCATTACCGCAGCCTTAACCAAAGCAAACCAATGATAATGTCATGGCAATTTCTTTCCAAATAGGTATTTTTGTTAAAACACACGTCCGAACCGATAGTCTCAGACGCTATTGTCGGAATCAAGTGCTGCCAACTTCAACCCAAGATTTTTCTACCCAAAAACAGTACCGCGGCGCGGGCCCACTCCTAGCACGTTGTGCACAGTAGTGGACTAGCGACTAAAGCCGCAGCGTGCATCAGCGTACACGGCGGCGTTTGCCATTGATCTTCAGATGCCGCCGAAACTAGGCCTAAACTAATTTAAGGGCATTTAAAAGGCGGTGATATTTTAGTCCTGTCCAATTCGTTAGGGTTAGTTTTGACGGTATCTCATTAACGAAATAAAATAAATAACTAAATTATGCTCAACAATCCACATATTATCCTCTCGCCATAAGCTAAACTGCTTGTAATAGGGTACTAGATGACTGATCGCAATACATTATTGAGTATTTTATATACACAGAAAATACCCAATACAGCCGGAACAATCTGCAGATCGTACAAACAATTATCCCAAGGCGGGAATCGAATACGCAACCTTCTGCGTCGCATGCGGTCCTTTTTTGGCGTTCCGCCGCACCACATCGGTCGTCAATTGACACCAGTGTCAGACAAATTAGTATAAAACTGTAGAAAATCGACATCTTAGCCAGTTGAACATTTTATTTTCTTATTTTTTTTTATTTTCTCTATTTTCGATACACGCGCGCACACCGTGCGCCGTAGTAGGGCTATAACTTTAGTCGCTGGCCCACTGCCGTGAATTCCGTGTGCTGCAGTGGGTCTGTGCCTTTTCTGTTGAGCTGTCAAAGGCGCGGTCTGCATACTGTAGAAGTCTAGACTTCTGAGTCTGTAAATGAATAACTCAATTCACATAATACCACAGCGACATTATCGATTAATCTTCTGAAAGAGCGTTTATTTAACATAATGTATGTTATCTTACCATTTAAATTCTTATCAAGCGACTTGAAGTTCTCTGAGTGAGTTTTATACTTGCATGAAACCCTAACGCATGCAAATGTTAAGAATTCTAAGTATCGTGTTTTGCATCCATAAATTGTTTTAAATTGACGTGAATGATTTAACTGGATAGTTTAATGGTGTCTGTTCTATTTTGTTTTAATTGAGATTTTTAATAAACATAATTTGCTTAATAATTTTATTATTTTTTAGAGTTTGAGATGATGCTCCAACTTAAAAACAAATAGCTAAATGTAAAGCTTTCTTGTAGGTACGATTCCTTACTTTACTTTTTGTAAAATTATATATGTATATTAAACGTTCCTTGAATATATCGTAAGTGACTTCAGAGAGATTAAATAACTTAGCGATTACTAAGCGACTAAATTATTATTTTTTTCATATAAATATACAAATATATTTACATCACAATCCACTGGAGAGAAAATATCTTGGAAATTTAATGAATATCTTTAAATTAAGAGGTAGTATTGTATTGTCTTGTTCCATATATAGAAACTTACATCGCAATAAATGACAGTTTAAGTATAGAGAACGTAAGACCAACGCAATAATTCGTGGAAACAAATGGTAATAATTCCAGAAGTTAAACGATTATTTTGTGATTAATATTGAACAGTCCAATTAAAACCGCTTTTGAGGCAACCATTTATCAAAGGCTTAAAACAGTATTTAAAAGGATTAATGATTCGGTGCGATCAAAAACAGGACTTGATGTTTGAGGGAGGGATAAGATATGTGCCGGTGTTTTTTATGTGTGTTGTAAAACTTTAAAAAATACTTTTTAGGTTAATCAGTGCGATCAGAGAGTCTTATTATGCTTAAAAAATAACTAATAATTTTTAGTTTTATATTTTACTTCTACTATGACCATCGCAAACTTCGTTCGTAGATACCGTTGAAATAATTAATAATAATAATTAAATTAATATATTCAAGAATATTTATCGGGTATTTATCGTGTACCTTTTCTTTTTATTTTCCTCTACGTTTATATTTTCTTTAAAACAATGTCAATAAAACGTAAAAGTAAAAAAAAAATCCTCTTGATCGCACGTGGATTGTTAGAGAAGTGTGAATCAAACTTACCTATATTTGACCCCGCATGCCCAGCGCGGGGATTATGGGCAATAGCCCCTAAATGATAAATAAAATTATGGTTTTATGGCCCTCTTTAGGGAGGCCTATGTCCAGCTGTGGACTGATATAGACTGACAATGATGACGATGACTCAGAAGCAAGTCTAGTGTAAGAACTTGATATCAACAAGATTACCACACAACTTGATACCGAATAAGAACGACACTCGCTACTGTTGAGTTTTAATTCGGTTTGACAAATTAATGAATTGCAATCCACAGACCAAAGAAGTTATAGATATTGATATTATTGGGTATGAAGACTTGTGTGGCGCGGTGGGCGAAGGTTTACCTGTGACGTGTGGTTCGATTCCTGCCTCCTGCCAGATTTTTAAATGATATATAAAATTGTGCTTTGTACAGATGTTTATTTAAGTTAAAATATGTCAAAAGTAAATTAAAAATTCGTTTATTTTCTTGCACAATCAAACAATATAATAAGATCAAACCAATTAGTTACAAAAATTAAACACGTAGTTGGATTACCTTTTTAAAATCTGTGCATAATGTTGACTACATAAACACACTTCTGTTTTTTTAACTATATTAAAACCAGTGGGTTGGAAACTGTCTTGTCGAAACGAATAAGGCAATGAGAGAAACCAAACTTAAGAATGACCCTTTTCAATGACTTGCAAGTTGAAATCGTGTGACAAAATTTAATATTTTCGTCATGTTTTTTGTTATCCGATACCCTGGTAGACTGTTCTGTGATTGGCGGAATGCTTTTCTTCGAATGAAGGTCTATTACCAAAAGATTGTTTTGGCAAATATGGTATCGGTAAATAAATCTTTTATATAAATCATTCTTCTATATTATTGCTAGAGTAGCTAATAAATAATAAAGCTATACATAACAATAGAATTTTTGAAATCGGTCCATAATTGACGAATAAATCGACGAACATCATCAATATAGAACCTACTCCTTTTATAAAAGTCGTTTAAAAATTACGCTCGTCTTTTGTTTTTAGTTCTATATTTAAGTAATTTGTCACTTAATAGCTCTTCTACACTCAATGAATCCGGGTCACTCAAAGAATCCAAAAAATCTCGGAAAGTAAGAATGCTAGGTTAATGCAATAAATTGTTCTCCGACGAATCAAAATTTATGCTCTACAAGCACGATGGAAGACACAGAGTGTATAGAAGACCAGGGGAAAGATTCAAGCAAGCATGCATCGAAGAAAAAGTAGCCTACGGTGGTGGGTCTGTACTTGTGTGGGCCGGAATTTCCTCTGAAAGTCGCACAGAGCTGGTGATCATAGAAAACGGCTCTTTATCTAGCGTAAGATATGTGGAAGAAATCCTCAACGAACACGTTGGTCCATTTATGGTAAATTTGGGTGAGGATGCTATATTTATGCATGACAATGCCCGACCTCATACAGGTAGGATTGTGAATGACTACCTTCAAGAGATGAACATTACTTGTATGGAGTGGCCAGCGCGCAGCCCGGATATCAACCCGATCGAGCATGCTTGGGACGAGCTAGGGAGATGCGTAAAACAACGAAACCCTCCCCCAATCACGCTTCCTGAGCTCAAAATTGCTCTCACAGAGGAATGGGAGAATATTCCCCAAAATCGTATAAGGAACTTGGTGTACAGCATGCCAAACCGCGTAAACGCAGTAATGGAAGCACGAGGAGGTAATACGAAGTATTGAAATTCAAGAAAATCGTCATAAAGTTCAAAAATTTCATGTTTCCTATTTTTGTTTTAAGGAGAGATCAGCAGTTTTTTTTCTTTATGTAATTTTGTGTAAATAAAATGTATGGTGACTCATATTTTTTTAACTTTCATTTAAGGAGTATTAAATTGTCTATTAAATACAATTTATTGCATTAACCTAGCATTCTTACTTTCCGAGATTTTTTGGATTCTTTGAGTGACCCGGATTCATTGCTCTCGAGTGTATTTTTTTTTTTTTTTTTTTTTTTTTCGAATGGACTTTAATGCTGTTGACCGCAGATGGCCATGACAGCGTTACCGGACTTTTGGCGGGCGCAGAGGGCGCCACACCGGTAAAGTTAGGTTGGGGCAACACGCGCAAGGGCCACCACTTAGGTGCGAACCTCGGCTTGGGCTGTTGCCAGATGCTAAAAGAGGGTATGGAGGTTTCGCCTAGGTGCACAAGTGCACCTATGGGCGGAAGCGGGGAATTCTTCGACCCCGCATCCGGCGGGGTCGGTTTTTGGTCGTGTGTGTAGTGTGCGGAAGCGAATCGGTACTAGTTGACGTCACCTCCGGGTTAGCGGCGGTGATTGGGTCAACGGGGTCACCGAGAACGTGTCTCGGTCTACGGAGGAGAGTCTCGAGTGTATTTTCAAGAAACTCTTTTTTGTAGGTACTTAGTGCTTCTTTAACCAAACATATAGTATATAAGTTTCCAGCGTTATATCGGTTTATAAATCTTTAATCACGTTGCTCGGACCACTCTCACTTCGCCTTGTTTTGAAATTTATAATATCAATTAGTGGTACACCGATAACACTATCTCAACTGGTTTTACAAGTTAGGACAATGTTGATTGCATCTTGCACTCACGATGGTAAATTACAATTACGAGGCAAGTATAAAACTTTACGGCACGCATAATATTTTAAAAATCATTATTATCATTATTCGTCGCCGATATAACGTTGTAGTTAGTAAATAGGTTTATTTTATATAATTTAGATTAAGGTACTATGTATTTTATATGGGCCGTAATTTTTAAGTATTTAACATCTTTTACTAGAGTAATGCCTGAAATAGATGGTTATTATTATTATTTTATTCATTTCCATGATACAATAATAATTATTCTTATCAACAAAGAAAGTTATAATCCAATCATAGAATTTAACTACGTTTACCTAAATATATAAAGAGTGACATCAAATACTGGACATTGATGCTTGCACAGCGTAATTTATAAGAGACTGGACAAAGGCAATCGTGAACAAAGTCACGGGAACAGCTAGTTAATAAATAATACCTTAATCAAAGCATAGAAACAAATTAGAACAAGTATTTACAATTAAAACGATAAGCTATCTACCACTGTTGCAAACAATCTACAGTAGCTCAACTGATCCCTATCAGCGTCTCGGGAAATTTTGACGTAATTTTCGAAATCCCATACGCTTAAGGTGCTCTTGGTTTGCCATTTTGGTACAGACTTACCGTAATAACTCGCCTCTCACCATTATCGTATCTCTTATGTTCACTGCTACTAGGCCTACTTCATCCGAAGCTAAATATTATGTACAGTGCGCGTCAGAATTAAGTACCTCCCTTGTCTACAAAATATTTTCGACTACTTCTAATTCCCCTGCAAAAAATTTTCACGCCGCCGCTCGGATCGAACCGCCCTTCCATAATACTCTAAGTCTGAAATTCCCAACAATAACAACTATTATGTCCCACGTACATTGAGATAGGGGGGTACTTATGTGACGCGCACTGTACATAGGTCCTGAGTGGTCTTTCTAGACCGCGCAAATAATCTATCTTATTGGTTTATTAGATAGATGTATTTATATTAGATACATTTGTTTTCAGAGATACGACTGTAAGATCTCCTTTTATTGTTTGTATACCTACTCTATATCAATACAAAAAATAAAAAGGAATCGCGTTAACTTTTAGAAATATATTTTTTTATAGCTTTTGCCCGCGATTTCGTCCGTGTAGAAGTCGAAAATGATTCGAATAGTATTTGAATTGGTTTTTAACGTTATTTATTTTGTTGTACCATATAAATAATATAGATAATTGGATTCGGTTATGCCGTGTATTCCTGTAGGTACTATCCGGCGGTAACATGACACCAGCATAAAAATAATCCTATGTCCTATTTCCTGGTCTAGACAAAATCTGTGCCAAGTTTCATCGAAATCGCTTCAGTAGTTTAGCAGTAGCTTAGGTTCAGAAAGACGGATAAACAGTCAGAGTTACTTTAGCATTTTATTATTATTATTAGTATAAGCTGGCGCAATTATCTTTTGTTCTTTCATACCATCGGTTTTTCATCAAATGCTCACGTCGCAAAACCACGTCTTCAGTATACGAAAAAGAAAACGGGATCGCGCCAGTTTTTGAAATTTATGCACACAGCGTTAACGACTCACATAAAAAGGGTTGATAAATTCTTACCAGCCAATAAAAACCCTAAAACGGCTGCCAAGAAACGAGTGCTAATTGCCACAATTTAAAATTCAGTTTCGGTTACCAACGGATCAATTTAGCCGCAATCAGAAATAATACATAAAGCATCTGCAATTAAGACGTAAGCTGGTTTATATCCACACAGTTTAATTTAAGGATCAAAATTTCACATTAATACTGAAAAAATACTACGTTTTTTAAGGGATAACTAACAATCAGACTTATATGAATCAACATCTTGTGCTTGATATTTGCACTTATAAGTAGGTACATTTGAGTTTGAGTTATTTCTTTCATATTAAAAATACCGCAGCAATTTCTGAAACTAGAGTCATAATGGAAAATAAAAGTTATAAAACTTAAAGCTCGCTCCTGTAAAATTGCATAATATGCAGTTTCTCCAATAGTATAACAGAAGTGAACAAATAAATAAATAATACTGGACAAACTACATAGCATCATCTAGCCCCAAGCAAAGCAGAGCTTGATTTATGGGTACTAGATGAATGATGTACTTCATTCAACATAAAAATAGTTAGATTTTTTAATTATACACAGAAAAAAACCTGGACGCAATGTGAAATAATGAAGACTTTATTTCGAAAATAGTTGGTTTAATCATCATTAATTTAACTATTTGTAAAGTATGATAAACTCAGACAACAAAAGAATAAAGTTGTTATTTGACTGAATCTACTTAAGGAACAAAGATCTTCCTATAATAGCACTACTAGACTAGTAGTGCGTTTAGTAAAATATATATGTACGCACTAGTACTACTAGTGCGTACATTATATATTTTACAATACGTATAAATTTCTATTAGCTACTAAATATAGAACAATTCTACTGAAATATAAAGATCACGATAGTCTTATATTTTTTAAATCGTGATTTTCAAAGAGGCGAAACTGAATAAGCCATTTTCGCCCTAAATGGTGTCTTATTTCAGGATGTTTCAGTTTAACCAGGTTTTACCCCACCAAAATGCCCCTAAAATGGAAAAAAGGAACTTAAAATTTAAATTTTAAGTCGTAAGTAAATCGTGATTTTCAAAGAGGCGAAACTGAATAAGCCATTTTCGCCCTAAATGGTGTCTTATTTCAGGATGTTTCAGTTTAACCAGGTTTTACCCCACCAAAATGCCCCTAAAATGGAAAAAAGGAACTTAAAATTTAAATTTTAAAATTTAAACTTTAACTTTAAATTGACTATGTGGCAACTTACTAAGAGGTAGACAAAATGATGATAGTGATATTGCTGATATAATTGACAGTAAAGATGGTGTTGATGTTATCAATGATGCTGACTATACGGAGAATGACGTTGTATGAGTTTTCCTCTGTACTCCATCAGCATTCCTAGCGCATTTACTGTACCCCATCTTACCGAATTCATAGAGGACCTTACATAAACAAGGCTGGCTTAAGCATTACTTAAACGTCCCTATAACTTTACAGCCAGTTCCTGTAATAATAAAAAAAAACGTGTTTAAGAGCTTTAATTGCTTCATCAAACTGTCAGTGAAAAATTACCGAAAAGTAAATTAAATTTATATTCACGCTGCGCGATAAGTGTTCGCGATACAGTTCTGTGAAATGCCGGCGCACACGCAGCTTAAAATGATGGTGGCTGATAAACTGAACTAAGTGACGTTAATGTGAATAAATTTTAAACAATTTACACAAATCTGTAAAATCTGGACGGTGTATCAGAATTTTGCAAAGATTGGCTTTGTTTAATGGTTTTCGATCCCCAACCCGCATGCCCAGCGTGGGGATTATGGGCATTAACCCCCAAATGATAATACCATCTATGACGCTCATTAGGGGAGGCCTATGTCCAGCAGTGGACTATTATAGGCTGGTGATGATGATGATGAATGCATTTTGGATCGGTGAAATGGATCTGGAATGGATGGTATGCCTCCAAAATTAATGCTGGATATTTGGTCACTAATTTGAGAGTTCATTTCGTAAATGATGACTTATTCGTCCTCATTTTTTTTTGTCGTCAACTCGCATGATCTCGAAAATCCGATGATTTAAAATGTCTCAACATGGACAAAAACGTTTCAATAAATTTAATATAGGTACTTTAAAAAATTAAATAAGATTTATCGACATTTCTGTAGAATTAATTAATTATACTAACTACAAACTTCTGTATAATTGTATCGTTATTTGATTATTGTTTGTCCAGCAAAGCTTAATAAATATTTAAATATCATTTAAATATACACAGAATATATGAGTCGGTTTTTATTAAATAATATTAATCAAATTATACATAAGTATCTCAGGTTGTCTAGCCTTTTAAAATAAGCTATCTTGACAGAAGTTCGCATTTTATGCACTTGTGAACCAATTATTCACTGCAAATTGACGTTGTGCGTTGAATGTTGTGCGGTCATGTTTTCATGGCTATGTATTGTTCGTTACCAACAATGTTGGGCCATCAATAACAAAATTGGTACCTTCCAGACAGGAAGTTGCGTCAAAATTTAAATCTTTAGTGATAAGACTTATTAACAAAGTAAATAACAATTCAACAACAGAACCAAATTAGAAATAGTGTTATTATTTAAACAATTGAGCTAACGCAGCCAACGTCTTGGGGACTCTTACGACTGGTATTGATATGGATTAGTTGAGCTACCAGTAGATTGTTAGCAACAGTCTGCAGTGATAAGTGAATCAAAGTGTTTTTCTTATCTTTATAGTATACCTCTTTCTTTTTGAAGGAATCGTTAGTTTAATCGATTTTTTGTTATATTAATGGTTTTTAGGTAAACCATTGTACTCGTACTTTCTTTAACCGTTTGATGCAATCGTTTTACTTAAAAAATATCATTTAACTACAGTAAAATTTTATTGTTTTCAAAACCGACTTCGAATTTGTTTTTAAACTAATTAATTAGTTTTTCAGGCAAAACAATAATCCCTCGGGAACAAAATTTTCATGGAATCACTGCAAGACCCTGTTAATAAAACTGTAAAAAACTAAAAAAATATCCAAATTGGCCATAGAAGACAGATTCATTCGACGAACATTAAATATAGAATTTTCTTATTAATTTGACTTCTTCGTTATGGCAATATGTGTCTGATTTTGCCACCTTTTTGCCAGTGTCCAGTTCATGGAAATGTCTTAGTCGTAGAATGGAGGCAATTTACAAAAATAATATGAACGGTAAATTTTAAAAAACACCAAAATTTTTTTCCTACGAAATCGATTGAAAATACTATTATTACCACTATATTTTAGTACGGCAGATGCTTGAATCGACTCCTTTTACTTGTTGGGTTTCGTTTTTTTTCAAATCAAAAACCACAGTTTCGTACGTAACAAGATACAATTGTCGGCCTACAATTAAGTTAAACAATCACTACACCACCAGTATCATTAACCCTACATAATTTTCTCGTAACTTTGACGTGTCAAGAGTAACCGGTATTTTACTTCGAATTGATATTAAACCCGTACTAAGTTTTGTGAGCTCCGCCTTTTAATGAGTTAAGATTGTTCGCAGAATTCAATTGGTTTGTGGTTTTTGTAAGCTTTTATCTTGCCTTGCACTTTAGTAACGTATAGTGCTATCACTTGGAGCAGAATGCTCCAAGTACAGATTCATTATGATTGTTAACCAGCTAATTAGAAACCTTATTTGTGATGATACGTTGGTGTTCTCCCATCACAAACTATAAATAAATAATGCTGGACAATTCACACAGCATTATCTAGCCCCAAGCTAAGCAGAGCTTGTGTTTTGGGTACTACATAACTGATATACATCATAATACTGAATACATATACAACATCCTGAACAAATATTTGCAGATCGTACAAATAATTGTCCCGAGGCGGGAATCGAACGCGCAACCTCATGTATCGCAGGCAGACCTTTGCCCACCGGGCCATAAAGGTCGTTGATCTATATTCGTAGTTAACCCACTAACATTCATAATGAATTCGTCACACTAAGAAAGTTTTTTAATAGTATAATTCCTACAAATGCCATCATTTTGATCGTATAGTAGCTTGTTATTTTTTCGACTTTAACAATTCTGTTATTTTCATCAGAAAGCTGTTATACCTACCAAGCATCGTGAAATACAAACATTTCGTGTGTTTGGTTATAAGAAATGCATACAATTACAGCAATACAGACGAAGAGTTTTCAAAAGCTACTTGTTTCTCAATGTTAACCATACAACTCAAAACTACATGTGCTGGTATAGTAAAGTAAAATAAATTTAAGATAAGATATAGATAGATAAGATAGATATAAATAATACTTTATTCTGAAAAACTGAAGACTAAAACAACATAAAATAAAAGGTAAAATAATTGCAGCCTTATCGCTTAGAGCGTTTTTTTCCAGGCAGATTTCAGATTTAGATTTCAATAACTTTATTTCTTTAGGCCTACAAAATAAACACTTAGACAACATAATACAAGAAACACATTAACCTCATTATTGG
This sequence comes from Eupithecia pulchellata, assembly GCA_963931895.1. Classification (NCBI taxonomy): domain Eukaryota; kingdom Metazoa; phylum Arthropoda; class Insecta; order Lepidoptera; family Geometridae; genus Eupithecia; species Eupithecia pulchellata. Next base: position 4,709,304 of record OZ007540.1, read on the forward strand.
TGAATAAATTAACAATAACATTGATCTCACTTTGATCTCTACACTAGGATACAATGTGATGTAGAGACCAAAATAAATATTATTATAAATATAAAAAAATATTATGGTTCTAGCTTAGATTCACATAGATAATACTAAAGTAAGGGTAGTTTCAGTGGTAAGTTTCTACACACTCAATCTTATGAAAAATCATTGAGCCGTTCTGTATAAATTAGACATAATTATATTATTATAAAGTTTCAAAATCTGGCAGTAATAAGAAGACAGGTCTTCAAAGCTTCTAGGAAACCTTCAAGATACAAATAATATGCCCCTATACTATACTGTTAAGAGGTCTACTGACCGGGTGGCGTTACAGTGCATCTATATAATAATAGGTTTAGATAATCTGAAGACCCAAAATGTATACTCTGTTCGGATACGATCGGAGTATATAGTACGAATACATTTTAAAGGCATTTTTCGAAATATAACATCATGTATTGATTGATGTTAAATTACATAACGATTTTTTTTTAAATTCCAATGTAGTGCTTTGACGCGTAGTATTTAGTGACATAGAAAATGCTTTATGCCTTAACGTAACAGCATTTTTTACAGAATATACATAAATTTCAACTTCATCTACCGTTGTGTAGCGCCAAAAACGTTCTGTGTGCCAATGATAAACTGTGAGAAACGGTGCTTGCGCAGGGGGTGCCTCGCTGGAGGTCATTCGGAATACAGAGGCCATTATTGAGGCCCTGCTGTGTACTGTTAAGGTTGGCTTTAACAGTACACAGCCAACATTCGTGCAGTCAGTACGGAGAAAGAATGCGTTCGCAACGATTGAGAAAAATTAAAGAACACGGCGTAAAATGCTCGTTGCGAATGTTATGGTAAGTACTGACTAAGCGAACGAAAGCGAGCGACCGCTACGAGTAGGATTCAACGATGAGTACCGAACGTTCATTCGCTTTCGTTGTTGTGTCCACACCAAACGAACGGATGCACAGCACAACCACAGGCACAACCGCGGGCGGAGCACGAACGAAGGCGAACGAAGGCCCTCGTTCGGGCTCGCTTGCTTTCGCCATAACGTCCACACTGGTTCGTTCGTGTTCGATTGTTAGCCTTTGCTTGCTCTCGTTCGCTTAGTCTGTCTGTACCCACCATTATACGCTCCGTAACACCGGTGAGAAACTGCCTTTACATGCACAGTCAATTAAAAGGCATGATAATTTTATTGGCCTGCATTACCTCGGTGTAGTGCGGAGATAAAAACTGATATTTACAGCCCGGTTCATGACTGATTGTCGTTCGAGATACTAAAGATTTATAATAAAGAGCACAGGTGTAGGTAAAGTAAGGCATAGATGACTGACGCCAAAGTACGGAGATTTAAATCAAATTCAAATTACCAGCGGATGTATTTTTTATTTCCAAAATATCTAACTTTATTTTATGCAAATAATTAGATATATTGGAAATAAAAGTAAGAGCAGCCTTTTTTATCTTAAAGTTAACGACGTAATAGATAGTGCGTCTGTGTTTGCAGACACTTACGCACTCTTATAATAACGCGCACATTGATAATCTCCATTGAGACTGGACGCCGTGGCTAAAGGTAGACTATCATTCGCACTGGTATTTATTTTTATTCAAATTCATCTACATCATATAATAAAACTATAGCAAACCATCTACCGGTAGCTCAACTATTATCTATCATGAAAACCAGTCGGAATTGTCCGCAAGACGCTGATTGTATTGTCTTGCTGAATGGCCACGCCGCTGTGCTGCTGCTTGTCTATGAAATAGGAGATTCCTTGCCCAAACCGTGACGTCACAATTTGTTCTAAATACGGTTTTGTTTGATTCCACGCCCCTGTCATGGGTGTAACGCGTTTGGATTGGCAATAGTGAATAAAAGCCCAGTTTTATGTTCTCATAGTTAGCATTAGATTAACTGGGTGCGAATGTATCTTTACATTGATAGCTCGTAATAAATGACTTGAACAGTTATAAAGTGCGTTTTATATGAGTGGGTTACGCATTCGTCCTAACGATCCATTATGAGCAATTGGATCAAATGAATATAAATTGGATATTAATGAGAATAAGCAATATGCATGCATATGATGTAGAAATCAGAGCTAATGAACTATAAATTTTATCAATTCTAGCGCCATGTCTTATAAATTGACTTTAGGGACATAAATAAATGGTAGATGCCGTTTGACTCAAATGTAGAGCAGATAATATGATATCTGGATTTATAAACATAGAAATATCGTCGAACATCGTTGTGTAATTGATTATACGTTTGTAGAGGTATAGTATAACTGCATTGATTGCTACCTACAGTATAAAGTTATGCGTCTACTGGGTCGGAATTGAAGCGTACGCAGCGCACAAAAAGTCGGTCACGAATAGACTTTTAGCACGAATGGAAAGTTTAGAAAAATTACAAAGTTCCTTATATTTCTCGAAATAGAGGACTCAGAAAGCTGAGTACACAATATTTCCTGATGGACCTCTCTTTCTCCTACTTTCCATTCTGTCTAACCTAACCTAACCATTCTAACGAAGATCTTCGTAGCACGAACTACGATTCTACGGCGGCGTAGCATACAAAAGAGTTCAACGAGTACCCACTTATCGACTGCACACTAAATTCATCTTAGGTCTGGAACTACATAGTAGACGTAAAAAGATGCGGTGTCCAATATGAGAAACAAAACTTTACTTTTGATGCTATTGACTACACCCCTTCCCTTTCCTTCCCAGAAGATAGTAGAATAAAAATAATAAATAATGCTGGAATACCAATAGAACTACATAGGTCATCATTTTCATCACCAGTATAGTCCACTGCTGGACATAGGTCTATCCTAATGAGCGCCATAGATGGCATTCATACATCATCATGTAGCATAAGCTAAACAGAGCTTGTGCTATGGATTACTGACTGATTATGCTTAATACAAAAACTTAGAAATAGATATTTTTTATTACATACAAAACGTAAGATGAAATGTTATTTCGTAGACCTTTGTGGCGTATGCTACGATGCTACGCCTGCGATGTAGACATTTCGAGAGTTGCCAGTTGTATTCCTTGAATTGGTGATTGGTCTTCTATAAAAACCAAAATGGCGGCGAGAGAGGAAAAAATTTGTTTTTCAGAATTATTTGATACTATGGGTATTGTTTTTAATTAATTCAAAGGAAGAATGCGAATAATGTAATTTTACAGAAAATTTCTAAGTGCCATTTTTTTAATGGAATGAGCAATACGGCTCATTAGTTTATAATAGTCCACTGCTGGACCTCTAGGCCTCTAATGAGCGTCATAGATGGCGGTTACATCGTAGGTGTAGATTTACGAATAATATGATTTTACAAAACCAAAACTGTACCCTATTTGTACATAATGTTTTATACTATGGATTAACGAGTAATTTGAGGGTATAAAAAGAGTTTCGCATTTGCACTAGATCTACGAAGACTATGGCCAATAGCCATTTAGTTCTAAAATTAGAGGTACTAACCTAAGAACCTGTCTAACATTGTGCTTAAGCGAGTTCTCGGTCACACCTACTTTTATGATCATACGAGCTCTCTCTATAACACAACTTCTGAGTATAAGCTTGTACTAATTACTGATGGATTAAGAAAACCTGATTCAATACGTTTTAGGTAGCGACAACTAATCAACACACATGTAATCAGTTTGTTCTCCATTTACGATTGAAATGTTTGTAAGACAAACCAAATGCTTGGTTCAATACTAACCAAGCTAGGTTTTCCATGGTCTACAATGTAAGGAATTCTTTTTTTGTGGTTTTATGTCCTTTTTCAGTGACAGCTAAAAGCTGTGCCATCCGATTATTTATATCTCTTTATCTCAATGAAGTTTAGTATGAATAGCGGATACGTATTCTTTGGTGGATATCTATCTGTTTCTGCAGTAACTGCAATCATACTAGATACCATAGCTCTTTTAGTTCTCCTTATCAACGAAGCATCTGATGATGAACGCGTTTCTAAGTATATCGGTTTTTAACTTCTATTTCTGGAAAGTCAATCATGCTGCATACTATGGTAACTGCTCTGTGAGATCTTAGCGCTTTTGGTGCACCTGATCAATGCTTGTAGTACATTGTATTGTTTACTATTCTATAAAAGAATGTGTTAGTTTGAACGCTTTTAAAACTAAACTTAAATTACATGTACATACTTTATAACCTAACGCAAATCAACGATCTCCTTATAACATTTAGCTATAATTTAATTTTAGGTACCAAAGGTAATTTATGTATTGTTAAACCTAGATTAATGTTTCAAATTGTATCTCATTTAAAGTGAACCATTGTGTTTGTATGAGAATAAAGTTCTTTAAACCTAATCTTCTGTCCCTGGAAAGTTATGGTAAACGATATCCCTTTAGTTCAATAAGGAGTTAATTTTTATTTAAAGAAAATGACGTCATTTACTTTACTACGTTACCTACAGTAGTGGTTGAAGTGAAGAGAAAATTAATCTCATATTTTTGTTAATTATTCTTAATTTATGGTATAAAACTTGACCTGCCTAAGTCCTTCGCTTGGTTTGTTCAGACTTATGACTTACAAAAGTCTAAAGAAATAAATTTATTGAAATCTAACCCTAACTTACATTCATAATGAGTTATATTTGTACTGGTACAGTTATAATGAGATTAGGTTTTTTATAGGAACTGGCTTTGTCAGACATAATAATTTTTAAGGAGGTGCAATTTTAGTTTTTTGTTTATTTTTGCACTGTTCCACGAATTTTAGTTTTTGTCTTGTTATGTAGACATTTCGTGTTTTATAGCTTCTAATTTTGACGTGCATTACCTACATATTACTCACTAAGATACTTCTACTTGTTAATACTTCTAAATTATGTTAATATGTTCTATTTTGTACTCTATTGCATTGGGTGTTCCGGTCAAAATAGATGTACGTTTTTAAATAAATAAATAAATAAATAAATATAAACCATATGCATAGGAAAATAGGTAACCCACAAATGATAAAATTCTGGTGAAAATATTGCCTTAGATTCACAGAACTTTATATGGCCATAAAATATACCATTATGTATCTAATAATATAAGAAAAAAGCCGTTGTGGGAGCTTTATAGCCATGTAAAGCAATTCATTAGCAAAGCGGCATATAAAACGAAACGAAACGTTCGGAAAATAAACTCGATTTACGATAATGATTATGAAAGTGAATGATTTATCTTCACGTTAAAAGGTTTTATAAGGACCCGTTAACATATATTGTAGCTTGTTTGCAGGATAATGAATATAAATAAAAATAATACAGGTGTATATTAAAAAAAATGCTCTTGCCTTCTTTAAAAGGTATTCGTACCAGGTGTTAGTATATCCAAGATAATTATTTTTAATCTATCTAAAAACAAAAAAAGGTTTACGTTTAAGAAAAGTAATATCTGGATTTCGCTAACTGTTTTTATCATTTATACAAATAACCATAATAATTATAAAGCACTTTTGTAAAATTTGATTTAACCCTTTGCGAGTTTCCTTGTATTCAATAGCCCCACTGAATTAATAGTTTTATGGGGGTATTATTAAATTTTATTTTCTGCATTTCATTTCATTTCATTTATTTATTGATAATGGATTAATACATTAGAGGTCAATTTTAAATTAAAATTATTAAACTTTCAGTTTAATTAGTTAGTTTCAGGCTCGTGAGCTCATCGAAGGTGTAGAATGTCTGCTCGACAAGCCAGCGTTTAAGTTTGAGTTTGAATGTGTTGAGACTAGGAGCCTCCTTGATTTTCTTGGGCAAGTGGTTGTATGTCGGTGCCATGACATATGTCAGCTTCCTAGTCTTCGCCATAGTAAGCGATACCGCAGCAAGCCGACCGGCGGCGTAGAGCCTCCGCGTTTGAGCAGTGGGACCCTTTTAAGGCACAGATAAATGAATTTATTTTGAAATGACATTTTAAGTGCAATACAAAATGTCTGTACCTACAATACACAAATATGTCTCTATTAAGAAATAAAATTTCAAATAATGAAACAAATAAGTACTAGTCTAGTAATTTATAACAGTATATTTAAATAGCTTTGATGCTGTTTTGAGTTATAAATTTGATATGTGTGTATGAAGCTGTCTTGGTCATTACCATGACAACTTTAACTTTGATAAATATGAACTAGTATTTAAAATTATAAGACTTGAGCCAACTGTAGACTGCGAAGAATCCAGAGGAAGCTCAACTGATCCATATTATTGGAGGCGTGCCCAAGACGCTGCTCCATTGCCGCTTAATGTATGTTACGATAGTTTTCAATAGTATATCACTCTACTATAGAGTATACTATACTACTACTAGACTATAGAGATATATGAGTAATCACGTCTGGTCAATGTAACGCGGGACCCGAAAAATACTCAACAGTATCTGGTGCAGCGCATCAGTATTGCCATACGGAGGCAATGAAGCCTGCTTCTAGGAGAGCTTCCGACTGGTATTGGTATGGATCAGTTGAGCTACCTAGGTTGTTTGCAACATTCTGCAGTTTATGCAACTGTTTCTATTATTTTTTTTTTATATAATTATAGTATAAAAAAAATATAGTGTATATTTTGTGTTCCAATAATTTTACTTTAATTTCTTTGTAAAAACATAAATTTACTAGGTACCTATACTATAAGAATATATCTGTATAAAAAATATCTTGAGCCAACAAGGTGCAATTTAAAAGACTTAAAAAGTGTAACCTTTTAAACTTTTTCTTATAATTTTGTTTAAATATCAGTGGTCGTAAACCAATTTTGGTTGTATCACATAATTAAAGAATTCAATAAGCCTACGCTTTAAATTTGTACGTTTTTACCATTGACTATCACTTACTGGAGAAAAATATTTATTAAAACGGTAATAATATTAAAATATCACGCTACGATATCTAGTTAAATATATCCTTATTGGGCGGCATCACGGTATATTTTTTTTAACCTTCTAAATTGTATTCGTATCATTTGGAGTTCCAGTTTTCCCACTTAGGGGGAATGTCAGATGGGGGAATGTATTTCCGCTATTAATCTATTTAATCTAAACGTTTCCTTTGTTCAAAGTTATCTTTATAATGTATTTAAAAAAATCGTGTTAGTTACACTATTTATTATTCAAGAACAGCTCAAACAATTTGGATGAAAATGGGAGCTTTTAACCAGGAGAAAGACATAGGATACTTTTTATCCTGGTGTCATGTTCCCTCGGGATAGTACAGGGATACGCGGATGAATTCGCGGGCAAAAGCTAGTAATAAGATAGCGGCGGCACTAATTTCCGCCGCCATATTTTATTTTATTACGTGTGCCCATGTTAATACAAATAATTAGATTTTGCATTGTAAGGTACCATCAGGATCTATTTTCCCTTCTACAAAACCGGTGCATCTTTCAACGACTGTTTTAGGTAGACATTTTTTTTAAATATTATGATAATATTTATCGTCTCCGGTATTTACACCTCCGTGGCGCAAGACCTCAAGCCCTGATGTCAAAGTGAATTCAACCCCAGGCCAGTTCCGGTAATTACCCTGTAATTTTATTTACGCTTGTAGAACAATCTCACGGCGAACTTATTCGGTGGTCTATAATTTCACGTCTTTCCACCACAATTATCTTTGACTTCTTGTTATTACCGTAGCTTTTATCTCATCGATGATAAAGTTGCAATTGGTGTAACTTTTAACGTGAAAGCGCATAAGCATAGTTGTTTCAATACCGATGTTATCACCTGTATAAAGTTGTACAAGTTTGTCTGAAACTGATTTATTTGTGTACCTCGTTTTATCGGCAGTTTATATGTTAAGTAATCCATATTAAACCTTTTCCTATTAAGACTAAAGATCAATTTCGTTGGGACTTTGTGACTGAGCAATTGGACAAGACTTTTAATTTGTCATCCACATTTGAAAAGATTGCTCTGAGCTTACGACGAATTGATAAATCAAAAATTGAGCTCAACTGGTTGTGCTTGTGTTGTCGAAATGTCATAGTAATTTTGGATTATGTTGCTTCAATTGTTAAGCTGCACGCCAGGTTACATTTATTGAACTACCAACCTTTACTGTAGGTTATGGCAACCTCTGTGGAGCAGCGGGTAAAGTTCCACCTGCGACGCAGGAGGTTGAGGGTTCGTTTCCAACCTCGGTACAAAAGCTTGTACGATCTGCAGTTATTTGTTCAGGGTGTTCTGCTTCTATTTCTTGAGTAAATATTTTGGCGTATTGGCGGCCTTATTGCTTACAAGCGATCTCTTTTAATAATAATAAATATTCGTTGATAATATTTTCGCAAAGCATCAAAGTTTACGATATAACCTTTCCCTACTAACTTCACATGCGCCTGCGCTATAAAGAGCAGCTCAGATCCATGTCATTGTGTACTCTAAATTGATTGCGTGGTCGTTACTGTCGCGCTTGCTGACTAAAAATAGAACAACCGCACAGAGATCACAATTTATATCGTTCGGCTGATGAGTGGTCGAGGTTTCTACGTACCGGCTCCAGTAAATCGGAGTTTGTTGGTTGATAAAGAAATTCTTACTAACAAAAATAGGTACTACAATTTAATACTTAACAGAAAATAAGTAAATACCGGCTCCAGTAAATTTGAGTTAGTTGGTTGATAAAAAAATTCTCACTTACAAATGAAATTATAATTAAATGAACAAGCTCTGCTTAGCTTGGGGCTAGATGATGCTGTGTGGATTGTCCAGCATTATTTATTATTTATTTATTTATTTAATATTATAACAATACAATACTAAGCATGGTTTCAAGATCACCCCCTAGGATGGGCATTGCATTGTCCTCTAGGGTTAGAATAGATAATAATGTAGAGAATCGCCAAACATTGCGTAGATGATTGAATTTGAAAGAATGATTTTCAAATGACTTACTCATTTTATGACTAAGTGACGTTTTTTTTCTCTATTCGTCTTGACATCAATCCCCGTGCTAAGGGATGTACGATGTAGATTTTTGGTAGATGCTACCAATTCGGCCCACGATCGAATAACGTTAATAATGGCTAAATATATAAAAAAATAGCTACCTATAGAAATATTTCGAATTCTAGCGTTCTAAGTACCTTCTTACTGATGTTTATACGTAAATTGTAGTATTGTAATTCTGTGCTGTTCCTGTGTTGCTAAATAAATATATCTTTATCTTTATGGTACTATTTTCTCGTGTAGGTAGACAATTGGCAGCTAACCTACCATACCAACGCCGGTACTTACTCAAATCTTGAGAATCGTGACCAAACAAAGATAAATGTTAATACATTATCAATAAATCGTGGGGTGTTGTTTGACTATGCATTTTATAACATTGTTTCAATCCAAACACTTATTTATTGACTCTGTGAGTGGATAAATAATTTTCTTTGACCATTTATTGTTCACAGTCAACCTGTCAAAACATTCTGACAGCGCCATCTATCCTTTCATGCAATAAATTACGGATGGGTGCGCCATCTGTTGACGAGTAGTGAATACGTATTTACGCAGTCTTGCGGTAGATGTCATGTTGAGTTTTTAACCGAAAAATAATAAATAAATTTATATAAATAAAACAAAACAAAGCCTAAGTTCCTAAAGGATAGTTACTAAAATTAGTTGGTAGGTAGTTAAAATAAAACTTTATTAGGTACCAATTGGTCACAGCGCTACAGCGCTTTAATTGGAAGATTAAATTTAGGTTACCTGCCAGAATATAGTACTACCTACCGGGAGGTAGGTGATCTAAAATTATTAATGCAGTAACTTCACATTTGACTGCTATCTCTGAATTTCCAACTCCAGCTAAAGTATGGCAAACGTCTTGAAGGCCGCGGAATCAGACCAAAATAGACGACATTAACACTCCATTGAACTTCAAATAACAAGGAGCATTGCAAGTATGTCTGTGATTTTTTATTTAATAAAAAACGTTTATTACCTTATCATAACATACTGAATTATAAAATAGATTTTTATTCAGGTGCTACCTAAATAGAGCACTATAACTTTAGTTTTACGAAGTGTTAATCATGTTGTTTTGTAACATAAATATAGATGTTAACATAATTTTAATAGTCTGCTTATTTGGCATACTAAATTTGGACATGTTAAAATTCTAGTATTAGACAAATCGAGTTTTCTATTTTTAAAATTATGAAAAGGTTACATTTACATTTTACTTGTTGTTTTGTTTATGCTTAAAACTATAGATATTCAAAACAAGGTATAGCTATAACCTTATAACAATTGAAAGCAAAAACGGGTTTTATATTTCTATGGTTTGAAAATAGAATACACATAAACGAAACAGATAAAAATAAATCGCGCTCCGTCAATTGTTTTGAACAGCTGGTCAATTTCTATGTCATTGAATATATCAACGGCAATCAAGTTATTTACAATGACCATAACGTTTTACGTATAGTCGTCTACATAAATGAATTCACGTTTTAGGTTGTGCATTAATTTTTTAGCGACACATACATTCCGTCAGCAATATTTTTACGCGTTGGTTCAGTTTCACGACCTTCGTCACTGTTAGGTATAAGGTGAGTAATTGAGAATATTTTATTCAAAATAGACGACGGATACGAATCAATACGATCTATGGAAACGCGCGAAATCACCAAACCAAATAATTTTTCCGCCGTATAAAATAACGAGGAAAACACATTTAATACCAGAAACATTTACTCAGTATCTACATGAAGTGCATGTACGTACAGTTGTACAGTTTGTGATTGTGTCGCTAACTGTACCGACAAGTGAAGATTTTGCGCTGCTGTCTGAGTGACTACCAACAGAAGAAAATTCAAACTTACCTCTAGTACGAATGCCGCTGTCGCGCCGGCAAAACGTTGCTGGATTCCGATCGCGAATAAACATTGAATTTCGAACGCAACTTTGAAAAAATTTACATACAGAAAACAGTTCGGTTTAACATAATATTTTTTTATTTAAAGTTCATACTGGCCAGTGACAATGTTACAATTATTCTTCTTTTTTTGGTGATGTTTTATCCGTTGTAGTTTTCCCTGTGTTTTTGTTTGACCTAGTACAATGCGTACTCTGTTTCCATTTATTCATTTAGCATAAAAAATCGATATTGTTAAAGGCGTATATCTGTATAACTATACTGTATAACAAAATTAATTATACATAAAAATATATTGCCCTTGTGTTAATTAGATAAAGATAATGAAATTGAAGTCAAGTACCTATTTATTAGTGTAGTAAATATTTATTTATTTATTTCATACTCAGAACTTTATTCCTAACTACATTTTTTACATGAAGGTATTTTAAACATACGAACAACTATGTACTTACCTACCTACTTACACAAAACGTGAGTTTTAATTATTTTCTTTTCTTTCGTACCATGAACCACATTCATATTTTGGTTGGTATAGGTTGATTGACAGCTAAATCTGAGAATGATGTCACCACATGATCACCACTTTCAATGTTTGCTTTTTACACTTTTTGAACAGATTGGTCTAATGAATGTGATACTTGTTCGGGCAATCACATCTGTTGCGTTACGGCCATCTTGTAAACCGAGAGCATTATCGTACTGATCTCTGAGTTACCTAGTACAGATTTTCTTTACTGAACTGATCAAACTAAAAAGGTTTTTTGTACAGTTTGGTAAACTACAGATTATTGTGTCCACGAGTCCTGTAAGGTCTATAGGAAATAAAGCACTTTGATCTGATTTGATTGACTAATAATTATTTAGTCGGGTTGCCCCAGCTTCGCAAGTCTATTTGGCAAAAAATTCAACATTGTTACGGTTTTACAAACATACACACATACACGTTGGGTAACATTATTGAAGATTTCATACAGATCCTTAATATTTTGAAAATATTCCGTAGCCTTTTTTCATCAGGGATAAGTTCTTATGGTGAAAGAGTTTCGGAGCCTATTCCATTCAAACAAACAATAAAAAAATTCCTCTTTATAATATTATTAGTAAAAAAAATATACTGTATTGTATGACTATACTCATATACCATACTTATATAATAGGTACCAGTTAGTTCAGAGATTAAGCAGTAGGTAAGTAAGTAAATAATACCTACTGATATTTTTTTTATCATTTCAATGTATTTCAAAAAGTATGTCAATAAGACGATTTTAAAAACTGTTTTGGAATTTCCAAGTCCAAACCTTTCTCAATGAAATAGCCCTTGTATATATCTATTCTACTTACTTTTATTTCTTCAGTGACTTACCTAACCTATGTCGAAATTGGCCACTTGGATACCTACTGCCAAAGTTAACCTGATTTATGAATGCTCTATTTCTAGACTCAGTTTTTATGAGTGTGACGACTTGCCGAGAAGCATAAACATTTCATTTCATGGAACAGAATTGAAATCTCTACCAAAAAACCGACTTTAAAAAAAGCTCAAAAAACAAAATATAAGCTCACATTTTCGTATTGAATTTACCAAGGCCGTGCTTATTTTATTTGGGTCACGTAAAGTTAAAATCACTTGACAATGAGCAAATCTGATAAAAATCAAAGAAATACGTGCTAAGTATTATATATATAACAATTTATGTAGGTATATCTAAGTGTGAGTATCTAAATGTATCAATTTATTATTTTATAGGGTCTAAAATAAATTTATTTCTTTCTTTTCTTTTATATTATTCGTTGGTTTTTAGATGAATTAATATAATCTAAACGCGATATCCACGTCCACATAATTTAAAATATGTTTGTTCTTTTAGGGGGTGAAACCTTATTAACAAAGAAAATAACAACAAATTATAGAAACACTTTAATAGTTTTTATAATTGAGCTAACTGCATACTGTTGTTAATATTCTACAGGTAGATAAAAATAAAAGTTGATCCATATCAATACCAGTTGGAAGCGTCCCCAAGATGATGGCTGCATAACCTCGCTGTATGGCAGTGCTGATGCGCTGCGCCTTGTTGCACTGTAAATACATTATTATTATTAATATGAAAATAACAATTCTCAAAAACTGGTATGATTTATCCAATGTACCTGCATTGTAGCAAGTCAAAAATAGTCTTATTATGAAGAAAAAAATACTACGTCGACATCGTAAAAGGTAGACGTAGAAGGATAGGTCTAGTAAAGTGAATCAAAATGTAAACCATAGTTTGGCAACTTACGAAAGAAGCGATAAATACCCCCCTTAAGGCTCTGGGCACGGATGAATTTCCCATACAAACGTAATACCAAAATCATTTGTAATTTGATCATATTTTCACCATGATCTGCTATTTTTTGTTCAAACACTTCACTGAGCTGAAATTAAACTAAATCGGTTTTTTTCAAAGAAAACACGTTTTCTTATTATTTGTGTACATAGACAATTATTTTCAAAAAAGCTTGTTGTAGGAACCTAGTTAAATACTATTATAATACAAATAATAGCAATACATGGTGAAATATGCTCAAATTACAAATCATTTCGGTATTACGTTTGTATCTGAAATTTATTGGTGCCCGTAGCCTTAATCGTATATATTGGACCACGTACGTACCTTCGTGAACTTTACTCGAAAAGAAAAATACCAAATGCAATTTAAAAGCACCAAAGTAAAACTGAGTGTTTTTTTCTTTTTAAGAAATAAGTAAGGTATATTTGGTATTTCAAACAATTTTCTGTTTATCCAAAAGTTATTTAAGTAGAGTATCTTTTGATTTTGTTTTACCGACCGACCTATGTAAATTTAATAGCTCATTAGAATTTTAAGATCGTTTATTTAATTGACTCCTTTTACGACTGGCAATTGGCAAACATACGAATTTATGTCACTTGTGTATTTGCCTTCATTAGCCATGACCTAAATTGCTTTATCAGGACCAACCGCAATATTTATTAAAGAATTTTTTTTATGTAACCTTAATATTATATTAAATAAATGAATACTGCTGGAAAATCCACACAGCATCATCTAGCTTAAACAGAGCATGTGTTATGGGTAGGTACTAGATGACTGATATATATGTTGAACAATAATTACATAGAATAGATACATTTTACTATCAATAGAAACACCCGGGACAAATCTGCAGATCGTACGGAAGTCTTTATCATTTAGGGGTTATTACCTCCTATGCCCACATTTTGGCGTGAGAAGGAAATTATTTCGCAATTTTTTTGTTGGCTATGTAATTGATGGTACATAAAAATAACAACATCAGCCTATAAAAGTCTACTGCTACACATTGGCCTCCCCTTTTGAGCGTCATAGATGACATTATTTATCATTTAAGGTGTTATTGCCCATAATCCCCACGCTGGGCATGCGAGTTGGGATCGCAGTTTGGTGAAGTTGTTCTGTATAGTGTGCTACTGCCCACCCCCCGGTAGGTATGTCTTTTTTAGTCGCCTCTTACGACACCCAAGGGAAGAGTGGCACATAATTTCACCACCAAAATTTGTACATAGCCAGTAACTTACTATATTATGTACATTGAGGACTAAAATTGAGTATAGACTCAATGTTAGTCCAAGAAGAAGACTGTATTGTCTACAGCAGTAATACAGTCCCCAGCTACGAAGGAAGTAGTAAAATTTTATGCGCAGTTAATGTGCCTCGTGCTTAAATCAATTAAGTGAACAATTACTTATCTGTAGAGCAACATCGTAGCAACACCTTAATGCACCCTTTTTCACAATGACCATGGACTTGAACTGACCCTATAAAACCTGATTACTTCAATCCAACAAGATTAATAGAGATCATAAATACATAATGGACAATTCACAGAGGATCACCAAGCCCTTAAGCTAAGCAGAGCTAGATGTTTTAAGATAATTCTAGAAACTTTTAATATCATCATCATCAGCCCACATTACTGCGGGACATAGGCCTCCCCTTATCAAAATCAAAAACAAAGTGCTTTATTACCCTAAGAGCTTACTGACCTTTTTTTGTTATGTTTTCGTTTTGTCAAGAAATCCGGGAGTATTTTTTAGCTATACTTATACATTTTCTGATAAGTTTAATTTAATTTTGACGCTCGAAAATTCAGTGCGCATCGCTCTGTACTCTCCATTTCACACACTCCTAAATCCAAAAGTCTATCACTGTGAAAGACATAATGTTTGATCGTTCAAGTGACCGTATATTGGGTGGTTTCACTCCGATGATTTCCTATCCTACTTTATAAAAGCAGCCTTCAATGACTTCCGCATGTTTTTTATCCTCATTGTTGTCATTATGTGTAAGATCTATTCTATTGCCAGCATCTAAATAGACTTGGGTAAAGGTAACTTGATAGGAAGTACAAAACACTTTAAACGTTTAATCGTTCTCAGTTTTTATATCCAGTTCGTAAATATCCTGTGGCAAATGCCATAGTAAGAAGCTTTATCTTATAATCCATTAAACAATGATATGTCTTCTAAGCTACAATTGATACAGATCTAGTTCCATTCAGATTTCATGTAATAGCATAGTTTATGGAGGTAAACATCGATAGGTTCTGAAGTTAACTCCTTATTGTGCTACATACGCAATGACAGATGGACGCAGCGAGATAAAAACTTGATACTGTCTACATTAAATGTTTCCGGTTCATTTGCATTGAATGCACCTACCGTCATCGATATCAGAGAAACTGATGCAGGCTATGTGACGTCAGTATTTTACTGTCATTCAGACAATCTACAGACAGACGCATGTCTGTATATTCAAAATGAAGAATATTTTCCAGAAAACCAGTGTAATCTTATAACCTACTTAACACAGATTCCAGTAATCTGTGTTATTCAGGATTGTTCAGGCTCATAACCAATGTTGGTACATTTCTATACTAATACAATAAATAAATAAAAAAATAATGCCGGACAATCCACACAGCATCATCTATGATAAATAAAGATGAAAGGTTTAAATGTTTGCTGGTTTGAATGGAATAGGCTCCGAAAGTACTCGACTGATTTGAAAAATTATTTCATCATTATAATCCCACATTGTCCATGATGCTCAAAGGCTATAAAATAATATTTTAAAAACAGAGGATTCCGTACGAAAACTTCAATAATGTAAACCAACGTGTGTAACAATTTATAATTTTTGAAATTTAAGTTTGATACGCGTGCGAAGCCAGGGCCGACTTCTAATATTTTATGAAAGAGCTTGCATAAATATATCGAATGATAGATTTAGATGAAACAAGATCTCAACGTAATAATACTCCAAAAAATTGTCAAGTATTAAGAATGTAAAACAGGCAAAGTTAAATAAAAAACAACCCAGAATTTTCGACGTTCATCAACATCAAAGTCACGAAGAGAGTAGAAATAGCCAACCGAGTATGCAACCGTGAATTTCTCTGGTCACCAATGAAGTTTCGTGAGAGTTTTTCTAAGATTGAGTTTTTCGAAGTTATCGGTGTCAAGGTCCTTTTATTGCTATTTACGAGGCTAATTAGAGCTAAACGTTTCCACTGAAATCCTCGAAATCTGCTGTGTAAAAATTTTACGATATTTTTATGATCATTGGGAGTAAGTGTTTATGTTTTGCCTTCCTATTACGATTTTGGAATGGCAACAAGATATCTCGAGGCAATATTGAGAAATAAGTAATATCTATAATGAGGCTATTTGATTTTTTACGATTGAAAAATTACTTTCTTGAACTGAATTTTCGGCACTTTTGAGGTACAGTACTTATTAAATTAGTTTTTATATTCCACTATCATGTACAAAATTATTTATTTATATTTAAGTTTTCTCCAAAATATTCCGTTTCCTTATACTTTCGGGGTACAGCTGCATGATCGTCGTGATAATATTTATATAAACGAATATAGGAAACATCAGCTTATTTACTTTGGAAGTTTTCACAGAATGCTTTGATAAATCGTTGAGATGAAAGACATTTTGGATAGTTCAATGTGTTTCATCTTATTTTGGTGCATTTCTAATGCCAAAAGTTATTGCGCATCATCGATCAGTGTCGTACCTACTAGATATATTATATTGGTTAGTCGTTGAGTATATTTGACCAAAATGTATTTTGCTATGTTGGAATGTATACCTACACGTAACTTTATATCTTAGAATTTACATTTTATCTATAGTACCTTTTCTAAGCTATCAAAATACAACTTAGTTTTGATAGTTTTGAATTTCATTTTATCCACTGCAATCCACTTGTAGCTAGCTAAGTGACTTTAATTTGTTTGATCCAGTTGTCCATTAATTAGTTATGCATCTAATGAATTTGTTCTTTATGATTGCTACCTCCAAATCAAATGAATTCATAGGTCCTTTTAATTAAACTCTTATGCTACGTTTAATGTAAATGGTTATTTCATTATTAAACAATCTTTTATCTTTGATTAGCGGTGTATCAGTTGCTATAAATAGCCCTGTCATTACGCCATCATGAGCAGTTACGCTAATGGTTTCGGTAGTTCTTTGATAACGTCAAGCAGGTAGGTACATAAATAGTCTGTAGTCAATCTACTTTACCTGAAAGGCTTAGTGACGTCATACGAGGATGAGATTATCTAGCTTTTCGATAAATAGAGTCAATGTTTGGAAACACAGCATTCATGTATCATGTCAGTACTAAATCCAGCGGCAAATTCATTGTTGGTTACATAGATATTTGGGAAAGATACCTTTACATGTTTACAGGTTATTCTTATAATGTCACAAGTGCAAATGACATGGCTTCAAGAAACAAGCACCTCTAAATATGTCCAAGAACGATTGCAATATAAATATGGTGTTATTTATATTGCGTGTTATTAAAAGTATATCACACAAACCATTTCCATCAATCAAATGATATAATATCCATTAGTGCACGAACGGCAATTACAAGCCGTCTAGTAAATTGTTATGATTTATTTACAAAGTAGTTGAAGCTTACCAACTTCCACTGTAGTTTTCATTTTTCAATATTTTTTTATATAATTAATCTAAGAGATTTCTCACTTGACGAATTGTTTAGTCTTGCTTGTAGTTATTTTGTATAGTTTATTAAGACATAAATTGCATTTAATTCTTCGATCACATCGTCACTGTCAGGTGAGATTGTGGTCTCACGAAGGCTTAATTACAAACTTTTCAAATCAAACCTTTTTAAATTTCTGGGCTATTTATTTAATTGCTGGCTCACTCTTTCCGGAGACCACGGAGATTCAAAATATTTTTTCTTTCTTACTTTGTCTCTTTGATAGTTATAAATCTGTCATTCTATCTATGCTATATTAGAACTATTATTTATCATGTATTCATATCAATGTAAGGTACAATTTGTCGTCTTATTATAAATACTGCGTTTCACTGTATCAGCGTATGAGTTGATCTAACGTTTAATGATGTACTAATAGTAAAATGTGATTTGATTTGTATATCGAATATTGTTATCTGTAAAATGTCCCTATATTAACATCCACATGCAAAAGTTCCTACTTTAGGTTTATATTATTAAAAATATCAAAATTATTTCAATAAATTACAAAACCGTTGATGAATCTTGTCACAATATTCTTTAGTATCATAAAAACATATGTCTAGTAGCCATTTTATTCTAATAAACTCATGCAGCTTCGTAATAACAATGTGCAGATTAATTCGCAAGATTATGCCTAATGAGTATGATGTTCTGGGCTTACATCCAAATATCGATAGAAACAGGTCTAGGTCATCGTTTAACTGGCCCTAATGTTGTGACGGACAGTCACTTCGCCAGGTTCGAGATACCATTCATGAGTGAAAAGTAATCAATGATAGGGTATCTAATCTATTAATAAAGATTGTGAGTGTATGTGTATGGAAAAAGTTCAAAAGGCCCGAACAGCAGAATTTTTCAGAACTTAATTTATTAAAGCTGCCCAAATAATACGTAAATAATCGTGATTATAAAATTGTTAATAACAACTTATTATTGTTGAATTGCAGGATATAAATTTTTAAAAATATGTATGTTTAATGTGTATTTGTCTTTCATATTTTTTAAATCAAAATTCTTTTTTTTGTTCCCCCGATAATATTCAAAATGTATTATTAAGTTATCAATATTCATTATTTTCTTAGTGTTAGTTAATAATTAACCTGTCAACATCATGAAGATAATTTTAATTGGTTTTTATTTTAATTAAAATGATATCGGTCACGCTTTCGTGACTAATTTAATTTCAAAACGTTGCCTTGACTTTTTACTGTCAAGTTAAAAAGTCATACATAATTTATATTTATCACCCGTGAATTTAACACAAAAACAGGGCACAATATTTAATCACTAAGCTAGGTTATGTCAGTGCAAGAATTAAAATAAATGTGCATAAACATGTGTGTTAATTCATCAAGTTGAAGTTGATCATTATGAATTACACGTTATATAAAACAAAAAAGTATCTGTGTTTTTTTCTAGATACATCTTCGCAAAGAGATGTTGTGCACAAAAAGTGGTTATGTAGAAAAGATTTCGGATTTCAATAACTTTATTTCTTTAGACTTCCAAATTATGCACTTAAACAAGTCAAATTTCATACAAAAAAGTCAAATTTTATGTTATATCTTATTATTTTTACTGATTTTTTCTTCACTTCAAAAGTACCTAATGTCCACAGTCTAATGTTCCAATATAATGAAAGTAACCTAAACACATTTAAAATATATTGGTAACACTAATACTAGACAAGGCTAGATGATGCTGTGTGGATTTACCAGCATTATTATTATTAAATGAATGTCATACTTCGCCTGCATAGGTAAAAACTCATTTATTTTTGCTCTCTTGGTATTGAAGTCAAATTCGGCACCGCCCTGATACATGGCCCTCGTGACCATGACTCAAATATCCTGCTGCAGCCATCAATCTTCAAACTGACCTTACAATACTTAGAAAGGTATCAACTACAACCTTTGCCGAAACAATTTCATCTGCAGAACATGTTAAACCAGTTCCTATGCTTGTATCATTAGTAGTATCTATAGAACTCTGTGTAGGATTTACTGTTCAGCGATAGTGAGAATGGGCTCGGATTTAAATACAATTAATAAATTGTATATTGTTTGGTATGTTGAATGAATGATTGACAAGAAATATGTTTCATACACCGCGTCTATTGACAGTATCTCTATTAGAACTGGATTATAAGACTCATATTAAAAAAATATACATTTAATTATATTAATAATGCGTGCTTAAATTCAAGCTATGTTCAAGTCAGGTTTGTATTCTGTTCCAGTTTTAGTATAGTAAAACATACTTACATCCTTGACTACAAAACAATCTGCCAACCGTCTGTTGTTCTGAATTCCTTTTTAGGAAAATAACATTGTCTGTATCTTTAACCCATTTTTACTAATTGGATAAAGTAAGATAAAGGATTGATTAGTCTCATTTTTTGTATTTCGAAATGCAGTAGCGTTCTCAAATTCCATTGTAATTTAAAAACAACTGTTTGTTTATTAATCTGTCCCATTCATCAAGTTTAATGAAAACCAATTAAAGCTATACCGGACAGCTGCCGACGCATACTCGTACATTCTAAAACATGTTCAATGCCTGGTGTGTATGTAGCCAGCATGTCATTTCTCACTTTGACTCACTCGTTGACTGACACGTCTCGACAAACGTGGGCGAAGTCACATCAACATTTACAACAAACTTTTAAAGAATACAATACAACATTACCAAAGTTATTTAGCATAATAGTAGCATTGTGGTCACTGGCCTGACTTAGATCACGGAATTAGAAAATAGAACTATCTTTAATCATAATTTTGAAAACATTTGATGTTATCTATATAAGTTATTGACAGGTCCGATAACATTACGTTGTCAGTTTATCTATAGACGATAGTTTCGGTAAACGTATATAAAACGCGTATGTGAGTAACGTGATAATGAAATTGTGTAACTAAAAGGAAAATGTCGCAAACACACACAAAACAGTGCCAAATGGACCATACATACAAGATGGAGAAGAAATACTTGGAGATGAAGCGATTGGTGTTTGAAAAAACAGAAGAATTGAAGAGGAGAGACAAAATTATAGCGTTGCTTGAAAATGAAATTGATGATAAAGATGCAACGATACGCTACTTGAAGAATGAAATTGACAAGTACAGACAAGTAGTAAAACCATTGACGAGACAAATTATCGAAGGTCACAAGAATGGAGCAGAGGAAGAAGACGGTTTTGTTATGAAGTCCCCAGGGTCGCCAGGGGTGGAAAATACACGGGTGTATCATCTTGGAGAGCCAAGGCTAAAGAGGACGGCCATATCTGCAGAACCGTTGGCATCATTAAACTCCGGTCACGAAATGAAGCTCGTCAGAATACCTAAAAGTCACAAGTGAGTAATTGAACTCCGTTTAATGTGTTTTTACAGTGTGTCGTAAAACTTTATACTAAAAAATTTTGTGTCTCATGCTTACGATTCAGTGTTTGGTAGAAAATTTCAAATGACTGAAATAGAGATCTGAAAATTTTGTTTATCCGTCCGGTGTAAAGCTATAAAAGTTTTATTATTTTGAAGATTTGAGCCTCATATCCTTTCCTCAGGAGAATATTAATTTATGTCTTAATTTATTCATGTAGTTCCACACGGAATTCCCTAAGGCGTTATAGTGTAGATACTACCAAAATCAAAATACAAAGTGCTTTACCTATTTCCTTTAGACCTTATAGGACTCTTGAATACGGTAAAATACAAATTACATAGGTAAGTATTACTGGGAAATAAAGTGATCACTTTGATTGATTGTTCACTTCAATCTTTTCAAGTACCTACCTAAATGTTGGTTGGTATTATCTACACACAATTACGCTATTTAATGTAAAAACAGTGAGTAATACTTCTATTTATAAGTTCACTTTAGGTTCATTAGAAAAACAAAACAGGTAATTGTTTTCTCAAACTTTTTCGTCACGTTTTACATCTTTATAATTTCGTAGGTCTAATGATCAAATAAATAAAAAATAAAACATTATGCTAGAAAATCAACATAATATGATAATCTAGATCCAAATTTTATGTGGAAACTTGTAATAAGCCCTCAGTACTTACCATGCAACGTTATTGTAAACTAAGAGCTGTAAAGTTTCCTACAATTCGTAAAATAAAAATAAATAAATAAATAAATTATGCTAAGCTTATGGTAAGGCTGTGATGAATGGTTCAATGAGTTTTTTAATTAATTTTGTATGAAATAATTTTATAGTATATTACACTAGTCAACATTTCAGTTCTTAGACTAGATGTTTCATTAAAATAAATGGAGCATGTTCACACACTGTTCATAATTTGTCCGAATAGAGCATTAAGTGGATCAATAACTGTAATATCGATCAATCAATCGATCGCGTTCAATTGATCTTCAATCAAAATATTAAAAAATAATACCAACGTCTTCGATCAATCATTATGAATAAGATACATTGTACAGTGCGCGTCACATATAAGTACCCCCTATATCAATGTATGTGAAACACAATAGTTGTTATTGTTGGGAATTTCAGACTTTGAGTATTATGGTGGGTGGTTCGATCCTGAGCGGCGACGTGATAAATTTTTGCGTGTGAAAATTTGTGATACAACGATAAATTTGTAACATTATGTAGACAAGGGGGGTACTTAATTCTGACGCGCACTGTACGTTATGGTTATTACATTTATTAAGGTAAGTGTTCGTTCAGAAATCAGTTCCATTCATACTTCTAATGGATTCTCTCTTAAAAAGTGATTTCTGCAAATTAACAATCTACGTCTCATTATTCGAACATATGAAGACATGTAAGAACTGATAATATATTTTGATTAAATAGAAGATTTATATTGAGTATAAAGTAGGTTAGAAGTTTCGTAAGTTTTAGTTCTTTCATTTTTATTCTGAAAATGTAAACCCAAAAGTTTTAAGTTAAGTATGAATTCAGTTTTCTAAAGAAAGTTATTCACTGATATATATTAAATGATCTAAGGTAAACTATAAACAATTGTCAAAACTAGTTTTTTTTATGAAAGAAAGAAAGAAGAAACTCCTTCTCACACAAATAGATACATATAACTTAATATAGCAGTTTAAGTTAATTTTATTAAGCTAAGTGTCTACGCATATGTGAACGAAAAAGGTCCTGCCTTAGATTGACAAATTCCTTCATATAGATTTACCAGCAGTGTACACGTCATTATGCGTGCTTTAAATTCTATGCCATGGTGTCGTTAGCACGTGGCAATGGGATCGTTGCCAACTAGAGCCCACTGGTGTGGTCTGTGATGTTATAGGTAATTTAAGTCGATCTTATTTGAATTGAGTCAATTTCATGACCACTAAGTATCAATGCGCCGTGTGGTGCCGGCATAGAATTTCACCACCCCATGCTCTCAGCTCTTCCCGTGGGTGTCGTAAGAGGCGACTAAGGGAGACACACCGGGGGGCGGGCAGCAGCGTCCTCTGCAGAACAACACCACCGAACTGCGATCCCCAATCCGCATGCCCAGCGTGGGGATTATGGGCAATAACCCCCAAATGATAATGCCATCTATGGCGCTCATTAGGGGAGGCCTACGTCCAGCAGTGGACTATTATAGGCTGGTAATGATGATGGTAATGAAGTATCAATCTGAAAACAAAATCCAAAAGACATTCCGAGGCTTCTTAGACAGAGGCCTCGAAATGTCTTTTGGATTTAGTAGTGAAATATCAATAGATTGATTGTTTTTCAAATCGGTAATATGTTTGAATCCCTTAGTTTTAAATTAGTTTTTTAAGTTTTTCGGAATAAATAATAGTCTCTCAGGCAAAAATTAACCACCTCGAGAGTACTCTCCATATACATAACACCAGATAATCATACAAATCGGTCCATAAATGACATAGAAATCGACAAACAAAAAACGTTCATACAGCCGAACGTAGAACCTCCTTATTTTTCCGAAGTTGGGTGAAAAAGGAACCATGAAGGGATCTGGTTAAGTTTTGTTCATATTGCATTAGTCCTTTCATAATTCTATTGGTCTTCAGATAGGTACCTAAGTATTAAATAAAGAAATACTTTACATATATCGGTTCAGTAAATATCACCAGTAAAATCATGCGTTCCGTTCCGAGTCCAATTGCTTTTAATTATCCTTTCTATGTTAAAGAGATCATAAGGGAAGCTTTGATTTAAGGTACAGAATTTTAACTGTCAATAGATCTATCAATTTTAGTTACAGAATTTCCCCTATAGGCAGCGGTATTTCTGTTACCAACATTCATTAATTAAAATTTTAATTAAAATTTTAAACAATAGATAGTGGAATTTCTGTAACAAAAATTTATAGATCTATAGGTAGTAGAAATTCATAGATCTATGATGAAATCCAAAACGAGCATTTTCTCTCAGATTGATGTCTGATGTCTGTCAATCAATGCAGTTGAATTTCTTCTATTAACCCGACGAGGCAGCGAGGCCGCCCACTCAGGCCAGTGTGCCTTCAAATGCACTCATTTGGTATAATTACGATCGAACTTTATGTGGTTACCTTGCCATCGGCTCTTTATCGTGGGGTGGCATGTATATTTTATCTCCTTCCGGATTTTGTGGTACTTAACGGAGTTAGTTATTTAGTAATTATTTTTAGCCTCTAAACCTTGCCAAATACCATGGAAATCGAAGTTTGACGTAAAGATCACTGATTCATTTAAATTGTAATGGAAGTGATATGTAATGGAGCGATGTGTCGTGAGACGGTACATTGAGCAGAGAGATAAATTAATTGAGATAGTACAAAATCATACTAATTACAGTAGTATGTAGTTGCCGTGTGGTGCCGGCATAGAATTCCACCACCCCAACTCTTCCCGTGGGTGTCGTAAGAGGTGACTAAGGGAAACACACCGGGGGCGGGCAGCAGCGCCTTCTGCAGAAAAACTACACCAAACTGCGATCCCCAACCCGCATGCCCAGCGTGGGGATTATGGGCAATAACCCCCATATAATGATGCCATCTATGGCGCTCATTAGGGGAGGCCTATGTCCAGCAGTGGACTATTATAGGCTGATGATGATGATGATGATGACAGTAGTATGATAGAAGATATATTAATATAGGGATTGTAGTAAAAATTACAATTTACAATTAAAGGTAGACAATTATTACCAAAGAAAATTAAAATAAAATAACCTAGTAAACTAGTTTTTACCATTGAAACAAAATTAAGCCAACTGCCGCTTACTTATTTACAAAAAAAGAAGGAAACGATTATTGCTTATTTTAAAGAATCGAAATATTCCTTCAGATCCCTGTATTCGGTCGGCGATAAAGTATCAAGACGTTATCGTAATATTTTATATTAACATTATATTATATATATATTATTTTAACAAAAAATATAATTTAATTTCCGGACAAAATATAAACTTACACGTCGGGTTACACTATTTAAGTCATTCCGTATATTCATACGGATCCCTAACTTTTTTGAAAATAATCAATTGCCTAATATCAATTATCAGGGATAGTGAAGGATTCCAATCCTGAAAGAATTTTTCAAACCACTATTCAATTCAAAAAAACAAGAATCAAATCTTTCCTATTTAAAACATACATACGTGTAACTCTATTATTTTAAAGATAATTAGTATACTAAATAAATCCATTTAAATTCAAAAGCGTGGGATGTGAGATTTAAACTAAAAAACAAATAAGCTAAAAATACGCACAACGATAACTAAACTGATCTTTACACCCACAAAAAGGACAAAAAAGTTACTCAAAGTGATATCAGCCACTCGTTTTAGCATTAATAACATCCATCACTCTAATAATATTATTATAAACGCTTAAGGTTCCGGCGTCGGATGAATCCCATGCAAACGTAATACCAAACTGATTCGTAAGTTGAAAGAAAGAAAATGAATTTATTTGAAACCCAGTAAGAAACACACATACCTAATTACCTAAATGTAGCAATTAAGGTACAATAAAAGAGCATTGGAGCATATTTTCACCATTATCTGCTATTGTTTTTATTAAAATATTATTTATCTAGGACCCTATACCGTTCATAAGAAAGTAAGTTTGTGTAAACTACTTATAATGCCAGAACAAAAATATAAAATTTTCTTTTTTGACTTCGGATTCAGAATAATTTTTAGCATTACAATCGAGTTGTAATGCAATTATTGTCAAAAAATCTAAAACTCCTGGGGTAAACGTTTTCTTGAGTAGAAACTGCGACTCTGCAAACGTAGTGTAGAAAGGCCTCCTACGATGTGCGATGACAACCTGCGAAAGACTGCTGGCAGATGCTGGATGCGACATGCTGAAGACAGGGCGCTATTCCGCTCATTAGGGGAGGCCTATGTCCAGGCGTGGACAAACTTGATCTTTTGATGATGATAGGTTAACACTCAAATCATAGGATTGCCAAGACGCGATTGTCATTGTCGCAATATTGGAAAACTCAAAACTCAAATTATCGTAAATATCCCGGCATAAATGACTTAGGATTTATTTGATACTTGCTGCATTTAGTTATTGTTTATGAGACTTATTTACGGCCATAATTTTGAGGTTATTGTCATTACGTTGATAGCTCTGCCGAGGCAACCTTCGTCAATTTCCTAGTCGCTTAATCTGTTTACAGGATCTAGTGCTTAGAGATAATAATAAATAATAATGCTGGACTATCCACACAGCATCATCTAGCCCGAAGCTAAGCATAGCTTGTGTTACTTATGATAAAGATATAATAATGATAATATAAGCAAATATGGGTACTAAATGAGTAAAATATAAATGGATCGATATTTTATACTCTATAAAATATCCAGAATACCTGGAACTACTATTATTGCAGATCGTACAACCATTTGTCCTAAGACGGGAATTGTACCCGCAAACTCCTGTGTCTCAGGCATCGTTCGTCAAAAATGTTTTTTTTTTATGTCGATAAGTTAAACCTAGGTAACCATAAGAGTTACTATTTATTGTATGTACGTAAATTCTGTCTTCGCACGTGTTAAAAGTTAGGGTTACGTGCCAAAAGGGGCCTCATAAAATAAATGTCAGCCTGTCTGTTTGTCAGTCCGCTCAAGCATATTCGTCCCTGTTATTAGGTTCGAATTCAATTTATAACAGAACCTACTTTATGTATTATTAAAGCCACGCACGAAACTTCCTAAAAATAGGTATTTTATCGTATTTACGTGATGTGGAATCTTGATTATGTTTTATTTTATTTCGATTGCAGTTTATGTTCATGCAGTTTATCAGTTGGCATTATAATCATCATCAGCCTATAATAGTCCACTGCTTGATCTCTAGGCCTCCCTAATGAGCGCCATAGATGGCATTATTCATCATTTAGGGGTTATTGCCCATAATCCCCACGCTGGCAATTTATTAACAAAATCTAATTTAAAATATCTTCTTTCCAGCTCACGGGAACTCATCAAGGGTGCGATATTAGACAACGACTTCATGAAGAATCTAGAAATGACGCAGATCCGCGAAATCGTGGACTGCATGTATCCAGTGGAGTACGCAGCTGGCAGCCTTATTATCAAGGAAGGAGATGTTGGCAGCATTGTTTACGTCATGGAAGGTAACCACGTTTTTCATTAAATAAAATATATTTTCCTGACGGCAAATAATCGACAACGCCATCTGTGGACGAGTAGTGGAACTATTGCTACAGTGACATCTAGTGACTGAATCAAATTACTGCTCCACCAGGTAGGTATTACTTAGTTCATAACAAAATGTGTAGATGGCACTTTTTAAAGTTTTAGCGTAGCGAACCTCTCATGGAACTACGACATCTAGTGTCGAGTAGCAGTACTATACATTCGATGTGCCGACGCTTATCTAGGTGGCGCTGACGTAGCTCGTTTGTGTTTACACTATTTGTTTTTAGAAACAAAAACCAATCGCTGGGAAGAAACTTTTTATAATATGTAGTAGGGAAGGGAATTATGAATATTAAGTTTTTTTTCTGGCAGTGTCCTTATTTCTTTGTCTAAGTTTACATAGTACGGTACCTAAACTCTCTTACTAAGTAAAATTTTAAAAGAAAGTCTGAGCAATGTCACAGCTAGGTGCTTTTCCGCTTTCTCGGCGTCGCCGCGCCGGCACAGTGTAAAGTGAAATGTAGCTAGGGAGCTACACTCGAGGATTCCACCGCCTACGATTTTACTTTGAACCAGCATATTTATTGAACGACTGAACAGTTTTTTATATAAATATACTAGCGGTCCGTGCGGATCCGTAATTTTTTTTTTATTCTCTAGCCTATCTTTATCAGGGAAAATTTAGGGTTCAGTAGTTTTGATTCGGAGCCTATTCATTCAAACAAACAATCAAATCTTTCCTCTTTATATATAGATTAGCATCGAACTTCAAAATTGGTATCTGTTTGTAAGCTACGATGCTGCCTGCCTACAAACAGAACATGTCAAACTTACTAAAAGTCCTCTCCTCTGTTGATGCTTAAAAATACTTTACAAAACATTTATAAATATTGATTTTGTAGAAAGTGCGGCTAACAAATAAATTCATATATTCAAATAATTCTCTTGAACCTTCTCTATTGCTGAAAATCATCTGCCGCTATTTTTCCTGTCAATTACAAACTGGATCACTATAGAAAAAAGTATAATGTAACATCGGCATCATCGTTGTTCGTAAAACGAAGCATTAAAAAAATACTCGAATTCAACATTCTTCCTTTAAAATGTTTTCTCAATAGATTGGCCAGTAAAATTTATTACACCCAAAGGTGAGACGATTTTAAAAAAGATACATAAAACTAAAACCTGTATAAGTAAAAAAGTTACCGCCAAATACTGAATCACAACATAGAATTAAGCACGTCTCAAGTGACGAATTTTTGACAGATTTTCACTGAAAACTGTCAATAAATTGCGATACGAGACTGTTTTTCAGTATGAGATAAAATAGTCTCACAGTTCACAAAATAAAATAAAGTTGGACTTAGCATTTAGCTGTGAAACCTATGAAAGTGATATTTTCTAATCGTAGGTAATGGTCTAGCAGAGAAAGTAATGTCACGCTAAAAGTCGATGATAATTTACATGTCATGTAATTAAGGGACATACCACCTCAAAGGTTTCTCAAAAGTGAGTTTTAAGTAATGTTTATTTTGATTTGTTCTATTTTATTAGCTGATTATTTTGATACTTCTATTTTTATTAACTTTGTTTTGCTTTGATTTTGATTTTTAGGGCTGATATGATGTTGATGTAATTTTAAAATTGATTTTACTTTAATATTACCTTTTAGACATTAACTCTATCTTTTTTTACATTATTTTTAAATTAAATCTTTGCTATTACAAACATACAACAAATATACAAACTACCACACAAACAAAAAACTAATATCTAATTAAGAGTTCGTATTATTTGTTTTTGTGTCCAATAACATTTTTTTGAATTTTATTTCCGAATTTTTAAAAACTTATTATATGGTAAAATCATAGATCAATAGAGGTATTTTCTTAAGATGTGTTATCTTATAGCATGATAATGTTACTGAGGGCTAATAACAAGTTTCCCAATATATTTACTAAAGAAATAGTCAATAGACAACGATTTACCGAAATACACACAAAAATAAATACAGCTTTGAAAAAGTTTATTATAGATCTTTTAAAAAAATAGAACTATGTATTAGGTCTATGTGTCTGGCCTATTGGTTACTTAGAATATAATAATTCTTAAAACTTTTGAATATATCATGGTAAATATCCAGTTGTAAATGACGCAATTATAACTATGATTTTACTACCTATGGTTTACCTTGATTTTAAAGCACTTTTGAATTGGTACCTAACTAAATACCATTGCATGACAAATTAATAGTCCATATTTATCTCTTTTCTATGTTCTACATAAATACTATGAGAACCTATGAATGAGTCAAAGTCGAGAGTGAAAATTAGTAGGTGTTATTGTGAAGAATATTATAGTGTAACAGAAAACTAAGATACCGAAGCAAAAGTGAAAATGCACGTAGAGAAAGGAAATACTGTACAGTCAGGTAACATTAAAATATTAATTTATGATTAAAAAGAAAGGAAGAACCCCTGCATTCCTTCTCTGAATACATTGTTCTTGGATTCTTCTATGGGATTTTAATGTAAGATAGAAAAACCTGATGTTAACAGAACTTACATAAAAGTTAGTAATTTGGTTTTTTCAAGTTTTCTGGAGAAATAGGAAGAACTCTCTTCTTGATGGGCCAACCTTGGACCTGTGGCTTCCAAATCGATACCTTTGCTAATTGGAATCAATCAAAGATATAACAAAACATACAGCCGAATGGAATTGAGACCTCATTTGAATTCGATTGAAAAATAGTTACGCGTAACCCCTTGGAGTTATAAAAAGAGTGACGTTATAAGCGTTACAAAAAAGACATCGAACAGCTTCTAGCACAATAGTAACAAAAAGCGGAACCAAGACACCCAATTTATCTGTAACGACGACAAAGACAGTTTTTTCATACTCGGCGTGACCACGTGACGACCTTGGCGGAGATTTAAGACCTTGAAGACTTATTGTTGGACAAACGGATGTAGAGTACACTATCATCATCATCATCATCACCAGCCTATAACAGTCCACTGCTAGACATAGGCCTCCCCTAATGAGAGTACACTATACTCAGGCCATTCTGTACCTCTACAAATAATGTTTGTTAACACCTCCCAGCATAAAATTGTCAGCAATATGCTTTCAGGAGCACTTGGGCAAGTTGTACAAATTCAATTAAGTAATCAACAACTAGAATTGATTATGGGGCCCATGTTTTTATTTGACTGTTTTTTAGAGCATTTCTGAAGTTTTTATGATATGTAGACGCTAAAAAGAAGAATGTTTCAAAAGTGCAGGGAAATTGCTCTTACGATGAGTTACAGCAATAATTCCGAGTGAAAGTCTCAATTGATGTTAAATGCAGTAAAAACTGAGAAGAAATGCAAGAATTGAGTTTAATAACCGAGTTATACAGGTGCCTATAGACCTATTAGTTGTTATTGTTTGGTTTATTTGAATCTCTGTCGATAAAAAGGTGCGAGTTTTGTTAAATATACTGAAAAATGTATATGAAAACGTTCGACGCATAAGGTTAGGTAGATTCCCGCCAAACAAATTTTTAAACAATCTGCAGAATTTTTCTCTTGATGTTCCCAGTCTTTTCTATGTGTGATATTAATTAGGTATTTAAGGGACATAGTTTCGTGTTGGCGACAGTTTATATTTTAGGTAGTTTTTATTTTTTTCGGCTTTCTACGAGGGAAAGTAACAGCAAAGGGTTTTTCCGCATATCGTAAATAATTCTCTTTGCACCCATGATAATACCAATTTCAATTCAGTATTATGGGAACATTTGGGAAAATGATCATTTTTGGCCCAAATTTTTCGAAAACACCAGTGAAGGTGTATTTTTCATAACTTACATATTAGAAAATGGTATAAATTTGCGGCAAATTACTGTTTCGCTAGTTATATTCATTGCAGAGAGTAGAAAAACAAAAGAAAATTCATGCACCAACACGAAACGACAACCGTAGGGAATTACGTAGGTCAGTTAACTAATAGCACACAACACTTTCAAAGTCGGATGTGCTTGGGGATAATGCTGAATTAATCCACATTATAATAGAACTTAGATAAACTTTATTTGTAAAAAACTAAGCTACAACGCAAAAGATGTACAAACAAAGCTACCAGGAAACATCGTATTCCAAAATTAGATTGACATTTACCACTTTGGTCACCTTTCGGATAAAAAGTGCGATAATGCCAAAAGGTCATCTTCAAACAACTTGATTTCTCAATAATTCCCTCATTAGTAATAAATTAAAATGAACAGGAAATAAATTAGAAACCAAATAGAAGCCGTAAGAGGTCTAATAATATTAGTTTGTACGTAGCTAGCTTTTGCCCGCGACTTCATCCGCGTGTCCCTGTACGCGGGAACATGACACGGGGATAAAAAATATCCTATGTCCGTCGCCTGTTTTCTCCCTACCAATTATCATCCAAATCGGTTTAGCCGTTCTTGAGTTATAAATAGTGTAACTAATACGACTTTGTTTTATGTTCATAGATTTCTCTCTCTCTCCCGTTGGAACATTGTGATCTCTACATAGTACAAACAACAAAGTCACGTCCCGCTGTCTGTCTGTCCATATGTATGCTTAGATCTTTAAAACTACGCAACGAATTTCGATGCAGTTTTTATAATAGGTAGAGAAAGCAAGAAAACTCAAGAGGAAGGTTTTTGTATCAGCATTGGAGCCGTGTGTGCTAAGCCGGAGCGGGTCGCTAGTAAATACATAAAACGAAGTTGTTGTATTTTGTATGTGAGTGTCTGAATTGATTTTATATAAACTTAGCTAAGGATTATCGAAGAGTTTATTAATAAAGAAATGTACAGGTCTAAACAGAATAAAACAATCATCACTACTAAATACACAACAAATATATCTTTATCTATTTCCTAAAAATTAAAGCCGTCGTTAGCTAGCAAATGTTTGTGTATGCACTTACATAAATGTCATTCTAAATAAAACCGCTTGTTCACGGAACCTCACAGGATATAAGTTTCTTCACTAAGTATACAGAATATTCATATTGTACTACCTGAAATAACAAATTAAAATAATTGAGGCTTTGTTCAAGTAGGTTGTTAATCACACGCACAAAGTGACTGTTAACACGAACAATAAATTATCTACTTTGGTTTCGTGTTCACAAAATTATACTCCATCTTACTATACATTGTATTATGTAATTAATAATAATTGCCACAAGTACCAAAACATTAGAGTTAAAGGTACAGACAGAAGCATTAATTGGTAACCCCCCTAATAGCTAAAGTTTACATTGCAAATCACTGTACGATTTACAAATCTTTTACTCAAATACTAAGAAACAAAAACGTAACACCCAGTGGGAATCGAACCAGACATCCAATCGCTCACATGACAAGTTGACCACGCACCAACCAACTAAACCAACGAACCAGTTATCAGAGCGTCGAAATTTTATGTTATTAGTGTTCGACAGCGGATTTTTATTTACGAGATCTCTTTACACTGGATAAGAAAAAAAAGAAGTGTTTGAGGGTAGATTTAAATATAATCTTAGTGAACAATGAAAAGGTCACTAGCCATTTCCAATTCTAGTCTTGACTTACTGGTTTGAATCATAAATGAATTGAAGAATATTGAAGGAAATTATGCAAATAAAGAATTTTGTGAGAACTAAGATTGCGGTGCTATTCGAACAGCAAATCAAACACAATCAGGAGATTGCTCGTTTTGAATTACGGTAAGTTATCAACTTATTATTCTTGTGTCATAATCGTTACGAAACAAATACATATTTTTTTTTAGTAAAACCTTGTTATCTTTAACTTCATTTAAGTATTGATTTGTTGTCTTACAGATAAAAACCGTGCGCTTAAGTGTAATGTGGGGATGTGAATGTAAGAAGCAATGGCAGATAAACAACAGGAGTGTATACAAATCAGTGAAGTCGCCACAATAATATTGTTGACATTCAGACTAGTTCGCCTTTTGCATCCACTCGTTCTACTGCTCAACAATATTTGATATCAACATCAACAGAAGGCATTTGCATGCAGCTGATATACTTACACAATTATCGAGCAGCAAAAATAGGACTGTCTGCTGAACTCCACCGCAGGGCATGAATAACTTTAGGTAAGTGATAATACTGATAATTCTCAACAAATTCGAACACCTTTATCTCTGATTATTTCATCATAATAATAATATTTTTAACAAGTTAGTATTTACACGAACTAAATAAACATTATAACAGTTGTTTTTTTTTTTCTTTTTAGATTTTGGAGATGGATATCCTCTATGGGTCCTGGAGAATAACTGGGCGCATGAATGACGAGCAATTGAAAGTGTTGAAGGTTACTATCGGATCGCGTGGATCCAGAAGCCCAAATTTATTTTGTCCATGATAATTGTGGAGTGCATCGTACGCGGATGGTTTCTCAAGGGTTGTTCATCTCAAGAAGACATTACTGTTATTTCTTGGACATCTAAAAGTTCGGACCTAAATCTGATAGAAAATATGTGGGGTCAAATGGTTTTAAATTGAGATCCGATCCGTTAGCACTTAAGCTATTAAGCGATGTATCACTAAATATAAAGGAGGATAAATATCACTACCTACTAAACCCTAATTTAATTTTACCTTTTAAAATTGTCAGAAAAACTCCATTTGACCTCATTTACTTTCAAAACTACCTGATTATTTAGTATTCCATGATTTACAAGAGATCCAAATTGTTTAATTCATTAGATTAGCAAAGTAAACGAAAATCTAATGAAAACATGTGTATTCTCGAGCACTAAATCGAAAATGGAATATTATTTTTCAGGATAAGAAGCTATTTGTAAGTAGGCTAAATAATAAAATAAAACATGTCAGAATTAATTACATTTTTTGTGTTGTTGTTTGTATCTAAGGCAAATTTTTGAAAAAAATAAACGAAATTGTTTACCTGAAATTATTATTATTGTTTTATTTTATCAATTACTTTAAATTCATACTAATAGACAAAAACTTCACTATTACACATGAATAAATGTCATTACATTACTAAAATTAAGTAGTAGTTAAAAAACAAAAACATCCACTGCAAGGATTCGATGACGATCATTACGATGTGCAGTGACAGAATCTCGGTTACACTAACCACTACACCATAGTTACATGTGATACAGGCTCGAAATTTCAGTATCGTTACTCCTGATAAAAGAAATGTAGGTGTTGAAAAAACATTTGTTTTTATTTAAACAATTAAATAAACTTAAAAAAAAACAAAAATAAAAAATAATGTAAATTAAAATGAATATATAAATCTTCACGGGTTTGAACCTACATGCTACTGAATGATAACTATGACATATTCTGTGAGGGGGTTACCAATTAATGCTTCTGTCTGTACATAGGTTTAAGGTAAGAACCCGAGGTTTGCTAACTCTGAGTTAGATTTTAAAATTTTGACACGCAGTTTACATTGCAGCGTTACAAAATAACCCAGATTCTAATAACCCGATGTTAATGTCATGTTCATTCATTCTTTTTACATCCGGCCAAATAAAATAGGAAGAATATTGAATTATTTAAGTATACTGCTCTCTCTCTCTCACAGTATTTTAAATAAAAGTCTATTCTTGGTCTATTGGTCGAAGTATACTGTTGTGTTTGTGATAGTGTCAATGACAAATTGTCGTTATTAATTTTAGATATTAACCCGGAGTTAATTTGGCTTAAAACTCCCATCAGCGGGGTAAAATTTAAAAATTTAACACAAGATTAACTCTTAATTTTTGGTGGTACGAGAACAAATGAGAATTTAATTCTGAAGTAGTATATAACTCTGAGTTAACCGTAATTATCTAGCCTGACGCAAGTGCGCCTAAGGAATCTACAACAAATACTTCACTCTCAAAAGAGACATTCAAATCATCATAATCAAAAACAAGAGACAATTGGTTTCATTTTATAGTTACCACACTCGCAACACATCTTGTCAAATGACTTGGTGCGACATGAAATTCTAAAGTAGATTTTGATCGTTTGCAATATTATTGTTCGCCAATTTGGTACATTGGCCTGACATAAATCAAAATTGTATTGTGTAGGATTGGTCCATAGTTATTGCTCTATTTGTGCCTATTTTACTAATGCTATGAATGCGACAAACCACTGATCTAATATCGCGAGAATATTGCAGAGATGTTGGTTTACCATTTTAACCTTTTCAATTTACAGAATGTGAAGGCGAGGGCAGATGCTAGTAAATATAAATTAAAAGATAAATTAGTGTCTTTTAAAATATTTTTGCATAGGTATATACAAATCGTATAAGGCCTACATACACAGCCTACTTTCTATAAAGCTAAGTAGTAACTTGTCATGCTTTTCTTGATGGATTTTCGCTGTCTCGGGTATCTCTATTTCTCCAAGATACCTACTTTCTACTAAGAATATTATAATTAAAGTATACTTTTTTATTACCATTTCTTTTACGAAAAACACTATTCGATTCCGAGTTCTGCTGCCCAGAACTTAGCATTTATTTTTCTAGGATAATAACTGTAGTGCCTTATGTTAGTCCAGATTTCAAAATATATAGCAATATTAGCATGGAGTACTGAGTATAAGTCTTGCACTCGATAGCTTACTTTGTTCTAGTATTTAGTATTAGTTTGTAAGCATTCGTATAATTATTACTGTTTTTGTTCTGTGCTATAACTAGGTTGTGTCAATAAATGTTTCTCTATCTCTATAAAGAAACCATAAATAAAATTGTTAAAAAATTACAAATATTAATCAACGTTGCACAGATTAAATATTATATAAATCACAGCTAAATAATCAAACCGAAAATTTAAAACACGTGCATGCGTGTTAATTCATTTGTTTGTCTCGAGGCATTCTGGCGGTTCGACCAACCATAACGATTTCTATCTGAATAACTGCATTAGATACGTTGGTTGATGCAACCTAATTCCGTAGATTGGCTTTATTACACGTAGGCACAATTGCTTGATTCTCCACGCATTCGTACCGGACGCTGTGATGTTCAAACAATGTAGGAGATTCATCAGCATCATCAAAACATTAATATTAGTCTAGTACTCTATAACACAAGATCTGTTTACGCTGCGACTTAACCCAGAGGGTATATAGAAGAGTAATCGCCGTGTGGTGTCGGCATAGAATTCCACCACCCCAACTCTTCCCGTGGGTGTCGTAGAAGGCGACTAAGGGACACACACCGGAGGGCGGGCAGCAGCGCCCTCTGCAGAACAACTCCACCGAACTGCGATACCCAACCCGCATGCCCAGCGTGTGGATTATGGGCAATAACCCCCAAATAATGATGCCATCTATGGCGCTCATTAGGGGAGGCCTATGACCAGCAGTGGACTATAAATTTTGTAACAACTTCCTTATTTTTGTGTTCCTTGCACAGTCCTGTTAATACACTAAAAGTAATGTGCTTTGAAAAGATGAACTATATAGTTCTAGACTTAAATACAAAAATCTTTATAAGGAAAAAACATAATGTAGGTACAAGACATACTCGTAATTGTGGGTTGACTACCACAAAAGTTGGAAACTGTGTAGCGGAGCCAGCACCTTTCTCCGCAAAAATAATGACTATTTAATAATTGCCTGGAGATAGATAAAAAATCAATATATTTATTTTTGAAGATAGGATTTATATAACATTCGTTCTATTATAAATCATCTACGTTTAAATAATGCTGGAAAATCAACACAACATCACCTAGCCCCAAGCTTCAGCAGAGCTTGTCTAATTTTTTTTTATATGATGATTTTTATTTATACATAAAACAGTCAAAACACATGGAGCACCGCAGATCGCACCAACATTTGCCCCGAGGCGGGAATCGATCCGCAACCTCGCAGATGGACCTTCACTTACCGTGCAACAGTCATTATTCTCAACCCATTTACTTAGATCGTCAAAATAACATTTATGTTATACAAGCAAGAAACAATTGGTGCATACAATAACGGCAAATACGAAGACTGTAGAGCACATTGCTCTACCCATGTACCAGAAAGTAATTACGTAAAAACTGACGACCGATTTGGCATGGGCAATATGGGCATCCACCTGTGACCCAGGAGGTTGCATGTTCGATTCCTGCCAGGGATCAAATGTTTGTACGGTACGCAAATATATAATCCCGGTGTGCTGGGTATTTTCTAAGTGTAGTTGTGTGGATTGTTCAGCATAGATAATTTACTAACGTAACTCAAAGTAACTACGTACCTAGTGTGCTTTACAGCTCTACGCGAACACAGATGATATAAAGAATATAGATGTAAAAGTGCATACATACATAATAGATTAAAAATTGCACGGTTTTCTGGTCTCAATCAATAATCACAATTAGAAAGGAAACGAGACAATCCGTCCTACTTCTAAATCTCAATTTCTAATTGAGCCATTACGGTTATATCACAAAAGCAAATTATGGTCATTTCCCATAGCAAAGCAATTCCGTGCCATAATGATTTGGCAGCCAAGTAAAGCACCTTGTAATATAATCTGTCAGATGAACGAAAGTTTGGGTAAACATAGATGATATAACAGTTAGTAAGAAAGTAAAAGTGAGAATGTTGAAAATTGAGCGGATGCGGCCGTTGTGACGTAACTTCAAGGTTTGATGGTTTAAGAGAAGATTATCTCCAATTCAAATTTTACTTTGTAAATTCGCTTAAGGCAGGCTTCTGATCTCGAACAAGTTCATCAGTAGAATCTTAAAAAGCCTCATAAGTAATACCTATTTAAATAGTAACACTATAAGAAACGTTTTGTCAAAGAAGGAATACTATTGTTATTCCATTCTCATTGTAATCGTACAAAAATACACTGAGCTAAGAATTATCTCAATTCTCCGCTTCTAAATGAACAATGAAATTGGATGGTATGCGGGCATTCTCCCCTTTGTATGTACTTTTAGCTTGTACTTTCAATGAGTGACGCATGTCTGATGGTTATAGTACGAGCTTACGTTTCATACATCATGATAAATTGAGTTATGTGAAGTGATGTATGAAAGCCCTGTTGCTCTTGATGCTTCTTAGTAATCAAATGATAAGTTTATTATTATGATGAATAGTACTTCTGGGTAATTCTGTAATTATGTAATCGAAACTGGAACGCCCTTTATCAGAATTTTATTTGTTTATTTGGGTCATTATTTCGATTATAGTCCTGATGATAGTTTGTTGCTGTTATTTTATTGTGACCTTCTATTGATGTTAATGATCTCTTATTGAAAGTGAATACACAGGCAGGTAGTAATAGGTTACTTGACTTTGACCTTCATTGTTTAACGTTTTATTTTTTAGTCTCACCTTGTATTTTGCTTACCTTCACTAATTAATTACAATCTAAAATAGCATAGAACATTTATATCATTTATATCGATTCATGCGTCAATGTTACCTAAAAGGAAAATAATTAACATACTAGTTATTACAGTCGCATTTGATTTCATATTACTATGATTACAAACAAGTGTTTCAAAAGGTTTCTATGTAACGATATCATAAAATATTTTATCATTCTTTTGAATTCATAAATTATGGTGCTGTAATTTCAGCTGTTCAAATATTGTCGTGCACATATTTCGTTACAAGAAGGGTAGCCTTGTCCACAGATTTATTTGTCCTTTCACTCTTTTGTCTCAAGTTTTACCGTTCCCCCTAGGATCAAATTCAAAGGTTTACTGTCTGGTCCACCTTTTGTGATAACTTAGAGCTTTTATTATTCAGGTAGGTGCTTGTCTCTTTCATGTGTATCGCTTTGTCTCACTCTGGCGTCAACAGCTGCACTGCGCAGGAGTCGATCCGACCGAGAGCTGACTGACAGTAACCGAAGCGGCGCTGTCGTGATTGGCCGCCGTGGCTTTAGCGTCGCGTATGGACTTTAAAATTATCGCGATCGTTTTTTAAGCTGCGCTCTCTGCTTCTCCTTTGTTATTATAAATAGTTAAAAAAAGCTATGGTAAATATTAGTGGTGAATGGTGTTACTGTGTTTTTGGATTTACGAGAGTGACAAAAGATCATCTTGAACTTGGATTTTGGAGGATAATCTACCTTTTGCTACAGCAACGTTTGGAATTTTGGTTTATTTTTAATTATTCGAAGTTGTCTGTCTGGTTTAGAGACGATTATTGACGTCTGATTAAATTTGATTATTAGACGCGATAAGTAACGAACTTGTTTAAATATCCTTCAACACTATAGTCAAATTGAAAGTGCCAAAAGCAAAGCACAAGGTTGCAAGACTTGCAAGTCACTTCGCGTGCACTACCAGTCTCGTGAAAGTATTTCGGAGCGCTGCCTCACAAAGATATTTTAGCATATTAATGCACAAGACCCGAGCTTTCTATGTCTTGCCTTTGGTCGAATGACATCACCCTGTTATATTCCTACCGCGTATTTTATGTAACAGTACACCGCCCATTTAGGTTTAATACCAACACAAAATTGTTTGACTGTGCATCATCAACTTAATGCAATCATAGTATTGTGGTTAGTTTCAATTTGCATTTGCAATCCCACCTAGTATACACCTAAAACCGACTCTTATCTTGAAACTAAATCATACATAATCTAAAACCATAATCCTCCCCTACCTTAGCAAGCTAGCAAGCACGCTAAGCAATTGAAGATAATACGGAATAGATTTGAAGTTACTACAATCCCTTTTTTTACTTATTTATTGATATAAACCACAGGGTCAGAGTTAATACAAATATTTAAATTTTACTTAACAGTAAGGCCAAAAAGAATCACACAGTTTAATATACAAAAAGAACAGCAAAGTTTAAAAAAAGAGAAAGGGGGAGAATACAAATGTAAATTATCTGCATAGAAATCAAAAACTATTATTTAAATTGATTTACTGCAATTTATTTTATGCGCGCGCATTATGTTTGTATAGGTGGAGCCACTAAGGACACCGGTCTCTTTAATAAAAATAGGATGAAAAGATACTCTTATTTGTAAACCTTTAATAATTCTGATAAAATTACGTATTAATTAGAATATCTTCTGATCTGGTGATGATATTATAAGATCTTCTGTTGACATTCTCAATATATTGCCCCAGAAACTATGTAGCGCAGAACACAAGCAAATCATAATGTTTATAATGTATTCTATACAATGAAATAGGTTCTCAGTTCTCTAATTAGCAAATGAGCGCAGTGAACCAAATCACGCGCTTGTTTCATAATTATTTGTTGCAATGCACACTTTACGGTCGATTACATTATCGAAACCACAGTTACAATGATTAGACCGACTTCTTTCTTCACTGTTATGGCCTCACTTTTTTGACGACCTCTGTGGCACGGTGGTCGAAGGTCCGCTTGCGATGCAGGAGGTTTGGATTCCTGGGACAATGCTTGTACGATCTACAGCTATTTGTTGCGGGTATTCTGTATTTATAAAAAAAATATATAACTTGAAGTGACGATACTCAGTGAAATATCCAGCTATATTTATTTATTAATTTAATTTATAGCTCACTTGAGTTTTACTCAAAACATACAGAAAGGAAAAGCCGTTCATTCCTATTCCCTTTATTGTTTGGCAGTATAGGCACAGAATAACTGTATTACTTTACAGTTTTATTTAATTGATCTATTTTAACATCGTCTGCGTGGATGTCACGTTTGAAAAGATAAGAAAGTACCATTATTTGATTTTATCACGGCTACTGTATGTTATGGTTAGATCGTCATTCAGTATAGCACATAGCGTGTGTTATGTTATGCTTATGAAGATGTTATCAGTAACTATTCAAACTATTATAAGGGTTGTCAGACCATGGAGAGTTGGCATTTCAATGTGGTTATTGCTATATGTCATGTCATAAACGATTAAAATGCGACATTGTCGGAATTCTGCGATTCTCTACTGGTTAATTTTTATCTAACTAAATTTTATATGAAAAGCATCTCTCCATTCTTTTGGATGCGATTACATTATTTTTCATTAGTCACTGCAAATTATTATCTGATTTTGTATTGGCCTTCACAAGTTTGTCAATACAATACCTACCATCTTCCAGTTGGCAAAAAACAAGGAATCACTATTATAACACATTTACGTATGTATTTTTTGCCATTTACAGTTAATATGTGAGAATACAATAGGTTGACTTTGAGGCCAAAATATTTTTTTTGCTACAAAGTTTTGCAAATATAGATAAGTTTGCAAATTCATAAATAAATAGGTGCGTCTTTGCTCATTATGAATAAACAGACTCAGAGGTCTAGGTATTTTTCAAATAATTTAAATGAACAAGATACTAGTCATAAATGTAAGGAAGGGTATATTTAAGGCATTTAAAATAATGTGTATAAATACTATTGTAATATGTAATAGACTACCGTAAAGTGTAAGCATAGTAACAAATATTCAAGTAAATAGTAACTATACCTTGTAATTTTTTTAACTAGAACCTCTATTATTGTACATTATACGTTGAGTTAGTTTCTGACTTTCAAAAAAACAACAACAGATTATTCTAATTAACAGCCACTAATTAGACACATTATGTATTATTACAGACATGCCCAACTATAGGATGTTATTTCTCTATAAGTCCATAGAAATCCATATACATACCTTTACTTATGTCAGATTACCTGCCACAGATGGCAAGGCAGCTGCGAAATTGTTTTTATAACCTGATCCCCTTAGCAGTATAGTTATTTGAGAAAGTCGCCACTGCGCTGGTAATGAGAGATCCATAGTGTCTGAGAACCGTCTATGTTTTATTCAACGGTGGTCCGAAGTCATTAAATCTTCTGAAATGATAAATACATCTGCTATAGTAAGTTTTTTGTTTTATCAGAAAATATAGATTTTGGCTATCTTGTAGAACATAAGTAAAAGTGTTAAATTTTTGATTTTATTATAATTATAATATTTGGTATAACAAAATAACATTTGTTTCGTGATAAATCTGTTATTATAAGTTATCTTTCATTATCATAGCAGAAGTATCTAATGTAAACAAAAGTAGCAAGTAAAGAAAAAACAATCCGTCATCTTTCATCATGACATGTGTTTGGAATTATAAAAACAAAAGCAAATTATTATATACCTAGATTATCATTACATTTTAACGCCTCTGATTTCCGAAGTCCCGGATAAGTAGCATGCCGTCTAGTCCACTGCATATGTGGACCATTGAACTGGTTTCACCCGCGCATCGTGCCTTAGAAATCTTTCCTATTAACTCAATCATGCATTTAATGATGGCTGTTAATTGGTCACTGCAAGTTGTTTCCTTGTGTTTTGTGATTTCTCAATGCGAGTGTAGTTATATTTGTCATTGTGAATACGGTTACGTTGATGTTACGACAAATAGACCAAATCAAAACACATTGAACGTTTTATTTCAATGGGTAAAAATTATAGTTAATATAGTTAATTGAACTGATTTGTTTTGAAATACTTCTGATATAACCTTTAAAAAAAAGTTTTCCTGTGGTAATGATTAGAGTTTACGAACTGTGACCCAAGCTTTCCTACATTCAAATCTAATAACTCACGCACCAATTACGTTGCAATCACAACTTTCAATTCATCAGCAGTGAAAGTATTGATAATAGCGTCGCTGTATTTGGCGCTAGTGCAAGGTTATCTAATAAGTAATTTATTATTATTACTCAACAGTTTTGCATTCCCCATGGGTGGTTTAATACGGTGGTTAGCGCTGACTTCCTCTTAAAGTTGTGCAACGTGCTTGCCTCCCGTGACGCATCCGCTTGCTACACCTTCAAATAAGGTAGCTTCAAAGACTTCTATTTAATTTTCATTATCATTCTCAACATTGTCCCTGAATTCTATTCCTCCCATAACAGTGACATCAATGAAAAAATCAATAAAAGCAAATTCCACTTTAATCATTATTTTAATTTTATGATGTGCGCTGGTTTCGCCTTTATCTAATTTTTCTTTAATCGTGGAAACCTTTATAATTTAAAACGTAAGTAGTGGCTGTAAAATTTGTTGAATAAAATTTGAAATCGATAATGTACCTAGATAATCAGAATGACATTACACGTCAGAAAATAATTACCTATCATAAGTTCAATTTAAAGATTACTATTAAAATTAAATGAATAAATAGTAAAAAAGAAAGATTTTAAATATTATTAAATTTTTCGCAAATATTCGTCACTACATAGTAGAACGACTTCTTGGGAAGCCACAATAACAACCCTGCTGGTATCTCAACTTGATCGTTTGAATAAAAAATGAGCATAGATATTAGAAGCATGATTTATTTGCAAATTGACTTCACCTGCTTACATTACTAATGCGCGTACTTGATAATCTTGCTGATTTTCACTCAAATTACTCATGAGAAATAATGGCTACTAAAGTTATAACATTCGTGTGTTGCTGCATTGAGGTAGGTAGTGTAACCTACTGCCTTCGTTACATCTATAATAATATAATAACACTCCCCGAGGGCAAAATTAGTAGGTAATTTATTCGCCACTTAGTTATGTAATTGCGGCTGTGAGAGTATTCCACGTTCACAATATTCAACCTTCACATATTTTATTTTCTTTGTTGATAAAGACCCCTTTTGAACATTATTTAAAAACTGGTTAGTGTTACTAATAAAGGCAAGTACAAAGCATGCTCGGGTCTTGGACAGGTACATTAAACTGTTTAGTGTAAAGTTGTCGTGTTTCTAGATTCTATGAAACTATAAGTACGTCTTGCAAAATCA
Source organism: Eupithecia pulchellata (assembly GCA_963931895.1). Lineage (NCBI taxonomy): Eukaryota > Metazoa > Arthropoda > Insecta > Lepidoptera > Geometridae > Eupithecia > Eupithecia pulchellata. Next base: position 4,753,722 of record OZ007540.1, read on the forward strand.
TTCCATTGTTGCACATTATTCAATCGATCTAACGCAATAAATCCATGACAAACTTCTTAGTTTCTTGCGAAGAAAATAATTCTTGCGTGGCTGTAGCAATAGGCATTCAACATTATGTTTTATGCAGATGGACTATCAATGAAGCACAAGAAACAAAGATAATAATATCTTGATGATCCAGGACTTCAACTGTATGTCGTGACGAACAAAGAATAATGCAAACATCGTCGATAAACGAGATGCTTCAATTATTAAGAGCACTACCGATTCAGAATAGTGTTATGAAGTTAACATTATGAAAATAAAGCATTACCCCGGAAAAGCGGTCATGGAGGACCCGTGGCTCTCCATCAATGACCGGACCATGGACCTTGTTTATGCGGCCAATTGGGTCGGAGCAAGCAATCTTGGACTCTACAGCGAACAAGATAATCGGTCAGACAAGGTCAAATTTAACTCCATATCGAGAAGCAAATCATGTAGAGACGTCGGTCGCTCTAATGACGAATATGAATGCAAAACAAACGCTCGCGAAGACAATGGATATGCATATTCTAATAACGTTTCCAACGAAAACATATCTCAACTAGCTAAATACCAACAGGATATTGAAGAAAAAGCAAGAGCAAATATCGATCTGATAAGCCAAAACAAATTAAAACACAGTTACAGTTTTAAAGATATGCCCAACGGATACAAACCGTCGACTTTGAGAAGAGTTAAGCGAAGGAATTTTACTGAGTGGGATATCGAAGCATTTGGATCAAATAGCAAGCACCCACCTGTTCCACCACAGCGAAAAGATTCTCTAAAATATGCACATCGACAGAGAAAAGCTGACTCCAAGAAGAATTACTATCCTTTACCTGACCCCGGTCCTGTTCCCCCGGACCCCTCGTCAGAATCGTATTATGAGTACTATTCCAGAGTAAGTCAGCAAAACAACGACACTGATAGCGACAAGATTAAACAGATCCAAAAAGATACAAGAAATGGAAAATCAAGCAATAATCATACAATTTCTAAATCAAATGGTAACACAATGTACCAATTGATCAATTCTATGGCTACCTTGGATCTGACGCCGATAAGATCTCGAAACGGCAAAAATAACACTGGTACATACGATGATGCGGAAGATTCGGGTTTACACATAAAGCCCATTAACCAGTCATTATCTGCACGCAATCAACTTCCGAACTACACTTCGCACCAAGCGGACGTACGAAACGGACGTATTGAAGACGTCAAACCAAGCTTTCGGTCCAAATCTTTAAGAGTTAAAAGTGAGGGGCGAGCTCCTCTTCGAGCATATTTTGACTCAATGCAAAACGCTCCACACAATGGAGTTACAGTCACGCAACCAAAAAGAAACCTGTCGCCGAGCGAGCAGCTGACATTAATGCAATACGAAATGCTAAACGGAAGCCAAAGTAAACTCGCAGCCCCGATTAGCAATGGGTCACACTCCAATGATCTGGTTAAAGAAAGTGACCAACGGACTACAAACGGTGTTATGAAACAGATCAAACGTGATAAGTATGGAAAAATGTATAATACAGTGAGAGTGAAAAGTGATGATAGGTATGATAGATACAATGACATAATGTCATTTGGGAATAACCGTATCGTCGAAGAGCGAGTGCCAGAGACGAATGGTAACGGTATTTACGCGCGTAGTGCCAAAAGTTCATCTAGTGGATCGGACTCAGATTTTTCGATACCAAGACCTAAGTTAATAGTGCCTGTTCATACGTATGGTATGAGAAAGAGGAGGACAGGGAATCTTTGTCAACGAGACAGTACTGCCACCGAAGCGTCTCTTGACGCTGGTATAGTGCTGGACGTGACGCGACTTGAGGACTCTTCAAAAGCTTCTGGGAAACCACGTAATGGCGAATCAGGTAATTTTGCTATAAATATTTCAGCAAACAAGAAATAATTATATCGTATGTAGTTTTTTGTGTCTGTCTGTTTTTTCTATCGGGTGGAATGACACCAATCGTGTTTTTGTCTGGCGATGTACTAAAAATATCCTCAACTTTTATATGTATTAATTTCAAAACTTATAGTTATTAAGGTACGGACAGTAAAAAATCCCGAAATCCGGGAATCCCCGCCTTAATGCCAATCAAACAAACTGATTAAAGGAGTATTTTATCCAGACTAGTAAGTCATAATGAAGCAGGAGCTACTAAATGACCTTATCAAGATAAATTGTTATCTAGATGCTATTTTGATCTCGTTTGTGTACTGACTCTGATGTTGATGGATGCTCGTAGGTTGAAACGAGGTGATTCGAGGCCTCAAAGCAATCTAGGTGACGTAATGGACACTGTAAAAATATTACTCGACTCATGTAGGAATGACATTCCTTAACAAATATCGGTAAAGGATGTTCAAAAACCCTTAATTCAAGAGATAGTTTAATTTAATGTTTTTGTACTCTATCTAATATAATTTATTTTTGCTTTAAAATCTTAGATCTTTGCGAGTTGAGCTATTTTCTTAAGAAACGTCTTATATAAAGTATCCTGTCTATCACTCTCGTTTTTTCATTACCATCATCATCATCCTATATTAGTCCACTGTTGGACAATTGGCTTTTTTATAATAATTAATATTTATGTTGAAATAAGTACCTATATTTAATATTTTATAAATACTTATTTCAACAAGTTTATATAATGTTATATAGTCTTACTTTAAAACGGGGTTCTATCATTAACTAAAGCGTCAAATACTATATTGGCAAAGGTATCAGCCACATACAATTACGAGGTTGCTAAACGCGAGTCTGGCATATCAATTAAAGGCTTCGTCTGCCCTACTTTAGTTTACAAGCAGCATTTATAATGAAATGATAGTCATTGAAATCGATTTCTTTAATAGATCATTACATCTATAGTTTAACTACATCATGACTATCGTTGTATTATTTATTTTACGAGTTACTAGGTATTAACTAGATATAGATTTGATTAAAACATAATTTCAAAAAGTTTCATTACTTGTACAGTGTGGTTCACATCAGTGGTTCCTCTAGCATTTATATTCTGTAAGTACAAATCTTTCATTTCCATATGGCAAAAATGTAGGTACAATATACACCTAATTCATTAATTTAACAGGCAATGTTTTTAGTATATAGGCATCAGGGTCTATAAAAGCAAGCACGCACGTGAACTTTTAACCCTGCCATAGATTAAACAGTAAGTACCACGTCTAGCAATTGCCTTGAAACACTTTCATTGCTTAGGTAATTTTAGTTCAGTGCCTCTAGTTTATATAAGTCTTGTCGGTGTAGATCTGTTCTTTAAATCCTTGCTTCTTGTTGTGAGGAATTATTGGTTACGTTATGCACAGGATATTTATGTAAATACTTGCGAAATATTAGAGTTTCTAATATTATTGTTGAGGTCATAGTCTTCTCAGATTTTACTTGGATCTATCCTGTTTTGTGAATCATTTATGAGAGGACATCTATATTGTTGTAAAACTATTTAGAGTTTTACAACAATATAGATGTCCTCTGGTACCTAATTTATGTTAGATTTGGTAAATTCATAGATTTCTACGGTAGATTACCTATATTTCTTTTCTTATATTAATAATTGGTGGTTTCGGCCGGCCGATTTACACGTATGGTTCCTATGGAAACGTTCAAAGATAAATTAAAGATAATTTTTATCCCATGGGAATTTTGGGGTTTTATGGGATGAAAAGATGTAACAAACATCCATCCTGTGATGCGATGTTTTATAAAAATGCACAAAATTAAAAGTGCAAGTCATAAGTATTCTATCAAATTACCTACTTAAGTTAAATAAGTCTTATATTACTTATAATTTAAGTAGGTTGTAGTTCTACTCGACAAGTCTTTGTTTCTTAGGCAGGCTGTGGCATGTTTAGTTTCGCGTGTCAGATAAGATGTTTGATGCAAATGCCTCGCCTCACCTCATTGAACATCATGTAAGATTTATTGTTTGGGCGACAAACTTTACATTGTTCATCTATATCTATACTATCTATACTAATATTATAAAGAGAAAAGATTTGATTGTTTGTTTGAATTGAATAGGCACCGAAACTATTGGCCTGATTTGAAAAATTATTACACCATTAGAATCCAAAATTTTCCGTGATAAATATTGACTATAGAATATTTTTAAAAATTAGGGATCCGCATGAAAAATATTTTTTTTGTCAAATAGCCGTGCGAAGCCGGGCTGACCGCTAGTTGAAAAATAAAAGTAAAAAAAGGCGTCGTCTTTTTAACCATTTGAGTCATATCGAGTATCAAAAGCAGTATTATTGTGAAAGGTAAAAATCGTGATAAAATTTCGAACAAAACGCATATCAATAACGGAACTCGAAATCACAATAGGTGTAAAAGGACAATGACACATTATAATGATATATCCGGGCCAGTACCGACCGTTTGGTTATTTTAATTCGCTATTAAAAAAGTTACCGTGAAGTGTGAACATAAATTGTTATTTTCAATACAGAGATTTACATGCTCTGTAAACTCCTTGCGTTCATAATCACTAGGTTCAGAATCATGATTGTATGTATTATAACCGCCTGACCTAGTAAAAGGTAACTGATAGTAACGAACAACGACTTGATTAATTATTTTTCAATTCACGATTGCTACATGCTTTGAGTAGGTACCTAAATAGCCTCAATTCAAGAACGATCGAAGATAACATGCAAGAATAGCGTTGTTCACACGGCTCTCCATAAATTCGCACATTTCTAGGTTGTTGTTTGTTGTCAGTATCATTGCCAGTTAAATGATCTTTAGCACGTATAACATAGAGGCTATAATGAAATTCACTTACTTTTGGATCAACTGATATAAAAGTATCACCATTCTCTGCATGACTCATAATTCCAAGGCTCTTCGGCCTTGAAAATGGTCATTTATCTACGTGCTTGTAGAGTTTTATTGGCTATCAATAAATTCGTTATGGAAACTATAATTAATAAGCGTTCAAGCATCTGGACTGATGTTTTGTTACATTCTCGTGGATTCTCGATAGTTTTTTATTTATTGTAAGACAATTTAGTAGTTTTCATCATGATACTAAGAAAACGGTTTGTATACTAATCATAGTATACATAAATTTAAAATTCTAAATCGATCATCGGGTTATCATTATCAGTAACAAAATACACCATCACAAATAATAATCCTGTTCCAAACAGTAGACGTTTACGGACTCCTTATTCCTCATTTAATTTAAACTTAAAATTGGTCATTTAGGCGTATCTTTTCTAGTAAGTATGTATACAAGTTCTTACTCCAAAGAAAAGCGTAGCTTCTTCTTGGGTTCTTAAGGGTGATTGGGGTTCCCTTAATGTCCTTAATGAAAGTAGAAAGTACCAATAATAAACCTATGTGTCTTTATGTAACCTAAAGAGGATGGAATCTCTACCAACTTAAAAGTTGCACGTATAAATCTGTTGTTGATAACGTCTAATAACAAAACTCTTTTACAGAGGGCCGCGTCGAAGTTTCCAGAGAGAACAAATACCTCAGCACGATGGCACCAGGCAAAGTGTTCGGGGAGCTGGCGATCCTATACAACTGCAAGAGGACGGCCACCATAAAGGCAGCTACGGACTGCAGACTGTGGGCGATCGAGCGACAATGCTTCCAGACGATCATGATGAGGACAGGGTTGATACGGCAGGCGGAGTACACGGATTTTCTGAAGAGGTAAGAGATGCAACTGATGCTAAGCATTTATCGTATTGACGTTACATGTTTAACCTTCGAAACTCTTGAGGTTCGGCATCTGCAAAAAAAAAAACAATACAAAAATGCTTTATTAGACACTAGAAATAGAAAATAACAAAAATTATTACTTAAGACAAGAACAATGGCCTAATCGCTTAGAAGCTATCTCTTCCAGGCAACCTTTGGGTGGAAAGTATGATTTGGATATAAAAGGTGTACCAAATTGAAATTTATATTATTATAAATACTTAAAAAGAAATAATAAATAAATATAAGTAATCACACAAATTTCGGCAATGCTCTCACTATTGTTCTTTCCGCAAGTCAAATTAGAGTAATACCAACAGAAATAATTCTTTTGTTTGTAACAGATGGATAGGAAAATAATGAATGTAGTATTGCTTGTTATATGTTTTTAGCAGAAAAAGATTATGTTTTTTTAATAGAAGATTATTTTAAGATTTATGAACTTTTAAAAACCCAGGTATTATATAGCTTTAGTCATAAATCAAACTTAAGTCTAGTTACAAAACGGCGCGTTTAATAAACAGCTCGAGTTTTGTAATACAAGGTGCCATGGCTAGAATAACAATACTCGACAAAACATAAAACTTAAACACAAAACAGTAAAGTTGATGAACGAGTTATGACCTCGATTTATCTGGAAATAACGGCATAGTTAAATAATAAATCAATTAATAATGCTGGAAAATTCACACAGCATCATCCTGCCCTAGGCTAAGCAGTACCTTTAGGAGGGTACTACTAGATTACTGATGTACATTATACGATACATTAAGTAGATATACATTTTTTATCTATGAAAAATATATAAAAAAAATCAAAGCTATTGATTTTCCAAAATTATGACATCCTGTATTTTAGTATCAAAATAATTTGGTTGCTATGGCAAGGTTAAATTTTTGCCAAGAATTGCATTGTGGAAAATACAAAGAAATTACTATTTAAAAAAAATCCTAAGCTTTAATGTGGCAATTTAAAATAATCATTTCGAACGACTGGCGTCGCTAGCCGATGTTATACATAGCGTATAACATCGGTTTGTATTAATATTTGCAGAATTTAATGAAAAATATCGTAAAAAAATTACATTAAGTAGATACCTACGCAGTTTTTATTTTCAAAAAAATTGAACCCTTACTACCCCTTTCACGACTTTTTTACAACTGGATTAGATGCATTTCGAGCGTCGTCATTTTGAAGTAAACAACCAAATCTCTCATATTTTATGATTTATCTATCCACTCCCATATATATATAAAGTCATATATGTAAGAGCATCGGGAGAGTCCATAACGAAAACAGCAAAGTAATTACAAGTCACTTTATTAGTTGTTGCCGTCACCGTGGCTAAGCGTAAACTGAGCCTTTTCAACCGAGTTGCACTGTTTTATAGCAAGTGTTTTAGGTTACCTTGCTGCAAAACACGTGACAACCACTTCTACAGGAAGTAACATTTAAAAATAAAACATTTCATAAAAAGTATTTCTAAAATACAAAATGATTTTTCGGAATATAACAAATAATTAGATTCAACCAAAATTTGATAATAATCAAAACAAGTACCGGAAGTTAACTATAAAAAATCGCAATAGTTTATAAACGTTACTGTAAAAATACAAAATGTTTCTTACGTAATCAGATTTCTTATTTCTAATTTTATAAAACGAAATTAAGAATAAAATTTATGAATGTGGTTCTAAAATTACAAATATTTTTTAAACTATAACGAACTCTACTTGATAGCGCTTTTATAAAAAACAATATTAATTTAATTGATTCGTGAGAAATAAATTATTGCATGCATTCAAAATCATAACTAGCTTATTTAACATTAGCAGACCAGAATAATCAAGATAAAGCGCTATCATATATATATAAAGTCCCATATATATATAAAGTCCCATATATATAATATAAGTATATAAAAAGTCACCCTGTATACGTCTCTGTGAAGCAAACTTGACGTTAGGAACCTCGTGATCCATCTTATGGCATCAGAAAGATCGATGTCTCCTTCATACACTCTTTGTCCGCCGTTAGTACAGTGAAGTAGAAAAATCTTTTAAATTGTAGAAAAGTAGTAGTTATTAGTAGAAAATTCTTTTCAAACTCACTTTACTCTACGGTTTTATTATAATAAGCCTTCAATCATCCACGTTACAGAAAATTATTTTATGCCGTCATTTCATAGAAATAATATATCAGCTTCTGGTCGACACGAAGCGTGACCCGAGTGCTGGTAAGTAACTGGTTCAGCATTGTCATACAGCGAGGCAATCTTACCAGCGTTTTGGGGACGCTTCCGACTGGTATTGATATGGATCAGTTGAACAACCTATAGATTGTCGGCAAGAGTTTGCAGTTAGCTCAATAATTTCAATTGTAAATACTAGTTTTTATTAAGTTCTGTTATTTAATTGTTATTTTCTTAGTACATAGTTATTATTAACATTACAAAAATCAGCTAGGGAAACAGCCTAAAACATTACAAGATAAGGGACAAGACAATAATAAACTAGCGTATATCTAGACAAGTTTAATAGAAATATGGCAAAAAAAATCATCAATCAACTATTTTCTGTGCTCATTCTAAGTACGTTTTTTTGTGTTATTTTTTGAGCGTTCATACATAAATAATAATGCTAGACAATCCACACACCATAATCTAGCCCCAAGCTAAGTATTGCTTGCTTTATGGATACTATATGTTACATATATATTATTTACTATACCTACATATAAACCAAAGTACCCAGAACAAATTTCTGCAGATCGTACATCATTTTTTGTCCCGAGGCGGGAATCGAACCACAAACTGCTGCGTCGCAGGCGGACCTTCCCTACTGCGCCACAGAGGTCGCCAATATTAGTAACCAAAGATAGCAAAATAGAAATAAGCCATTAAGTAAATTCGAATTAAAATTTGAGTTAAAAGCTTGTGTTGTTCACTGTACCGATTCTCGTGATTACAGACCGATTTGTTTATTATTTTAAATTTACTGCGTCAGATGGTTGATCTAAACAAAATAAATAGAGTTAGCTACTTGCGTGAGATGTTTATTTATGTTCTGAGTAAATCCATTATTGTTTTCTTTTATAAAATAATGCAAAAGCCATGCATTTGTTGTTAGTGTGTTGAGGAAAGTTAAAAATTATAAATAATATGCTTTTCTGCTTCCGATTGGTATTGATTTCGCGGCATGTAGATTGTTTAATTGATTAAATTGTGAATACTAGTAAATCTAATTCGTTTTTATTATATGTCTGTAATTTTCTAGTATACTATCATTAAAATGATACATGATTTTCATGTTCAGACCTTTCAACACCTATTTTAAAATTAAAATCATGTTTACCAACGTTCACATTTTCCCGTCATAAAATGACTGTAGTGTTTCATGTGACTCTTATAAAATCTAATACTCACATTTTCCTGTTGTTATGACTACTAATCCATACTAAATTATAAAATTACTAGCGACCCGCTACGGCTTTGTACGTGTGCAATGCTTATACAAAAACCTTACTCTTGAATAATTCCATAAAAAAACGCATAGAAAAATAGGGACAAACAGACAGACAGCGGAAAGCGACTTTGTTTTATACTATGTAGTGATAAATTTAAATTATTAATATAGGCGTGAAAAGGTTCCAAGCCTTTTCACGGCTGAACAAATCTTGATAAAATTTGACAGGGATTTCCCGGGGACAGGGATTTCCCGGGGACTAGGGATTTCCCGGGGAAGCAACGGCTGGCTGTATATAAGAACTGTAAGCTATCATATCTCCTTTCCAATTCAACATCAACATCACCATCATCACCAGCCTATAATAGTCCACTGCTGGACATAGGCTTCCCCTAATGAGCGCCATAGATGGCATTATCATTTGGGGGTTAGTGCCCATAATCCCCACGCTGGGCATGCGGGTTGGGGATCGCAGTTTGGTGGAGTTGTTCTGCAGAGGGCGCTGCTGCCCGCCCCCCGGTGTGTTTCCCTTAGTCGCCTCTTACTCCCACGGGAAGAGATGGGGTGGTGAAATTCTATGCCGGCACCACACGGCCCTTTCCAATTATTTATTTATAAAATGTTTCACTTATTTCAACAAAGATATATTTAACAGGTACTTACAGTAAAAGATACCGCTTTATCTATAATGCGGTAAATATAATTGTCCAGCGTTATTTCATAATTAATTAATCTAATAGTAACAGAAAGAGGTATCTCAAATTAAACTTTTGCTCTGATTTTGTAAGCATCTCTAACATCGTTTAACCTGTGACTTAGCTGCGTTGCTTAAACACTCGTGCGCAGCTTTGCGAAACACCGTCACGTTTATACGCTTGCGAGACTCTTGACAAATTAGGATCCATGTCCTTTTACTAGCCATTGGCCTTAATGTTTGTATTTGTACTCAGGTTTGATTTTATTGAGTAGACTATTACCGTTTGGGTCTGGAGAGGCTTTGAGCACATCGTTGTATATCTGGATTCTATTCAAATCGTGATGATTCACGGGATCGTGTTGAAGTCCTTTAAATATTACGTTAAAGTATTTGGATTATTTCGAGTCTTAAAAGATGGTTAAGTTACAACTACGAACTTAATTTTTTTTTAATTGGGCAGGTGTCGCTTAGTACCTTGTGTTTATTTATAAATCTAGTATAGAATCACACTTTCAATAACACTTGTCGTACAGGGATTAAAATTAAATTAAATGTCAAAAGAATTGATAAAGACATACCTCACACAGTCATAATGCCAGTTAATTATATCATAAAAATTAATTAATAATGAAAACGATATAAAAATAAATTAAGGTAAGTAAATATGAATCTGGTAAGTGAATAAGTGGCAACTATAACGCCGCATCTTCAGGAATGATCTCACAAAGTGGCGATTACAATAGGCCGTAGTGATACAAAAGCCACGAAGCGAAATGAAAATGAAAATACGAATTAATGTATGTAGAGATTAAATTAATAATTGGATTTGAAATTATGAACCTACGGCCATGACACCCCTGAAATTTTGCATAGACAAAGATAGATGATGCACGCATAATTCGATTTATTCATTTCAAAACTGCCCCATAAAAGTTTACTAGGTCTATTAATATTAATAATCTACAATTTTTATGACAGTTGCATCAGAAAGCTAGTTCGCAGAAGCACTCAAAGAAATTATCTGAATGCAAGCAACAGCTGTTTTACTAATACCACTTGCGTTTTCCTTTACATGTAGAGATCAAAGTTTAGGTTGTACTACCTCGACACACTTTGAATAATAAGTACTAACCATGTTATGAATAAAAATGTTAAACTCGTTTTAAGAATGTCTCTATCTATTTTACTGTAAAATTTTCTGATGATGACCAGACCATCGATGAGGGATGAAATTCATTTATTCCATTCTGATATATTAGTACACTTAGAAAAAACAGATACATACAACTTTGATTGATTATTTTAATATGTGTAATGTGTATGTTTATTGTATTCTTTTTATATTTTTTGAAATATAACATGTGTAGTTTGTTTTACCTACACATTCTTTGTACACTTCCTCTATCTGTTCCATCGCCTCTACTATAACTCTTAGGTATGCTGAAAGAAAACTCTTTTCATGGTTAAGCTCGCCTTGTATGTACATTCCCTTATTAAAGTTCACACTACGTTTTGATGCGCGCAAAATAAAGAATATTTTTTTATATTTAATTCCCTTTTAAGTGTTGTATCCATTAAAAGATAACTAATAACATAGTTAAACCGGGTTGTGCGTTGGTTTATCCTGGTTTAAGGTTTTTTATTGGTAACATGTTCATAAACAGTCTTCTGTACATGAAACCGGTTGTTACCTAATGTAGTTAGATGCAAAATTACTTAATTTTATGATATATCCGATTTATTGCACATAATAAATTATTTTATCAATTTATTATGTAGTAGATACAGCGTACTTTACTTTTGAAATGGTAAATAATATAAAAATGCGGGTAATTTACTGCCCAACATTATAAACATTGAACTTTCTAGTTTATAATGAAAGTTGTTTTTTATTTGGGTGTAGTTATATCAACGTAGGAGTTTATTCGTATTTACGAAAATGTTTTAACAATTTCTACCCGAAAGGAAGGGTGCGGAAAATCACTGCTAAAGCAGGTTTGTGGAGATATTTAGTGGCAGTTTAGATCCAGTGGACTTCTTGATTGGTATAATGATCATGATGATGATTTCCTCGAAGTCTGGTTATTATGTATATCATTTAGGTATCTAATACCCTTCGAACAAGCTCTGCTTAGCTTGGAACTAAATTGTTCAGAGTACACATAATTATTGTATGCCTTGTTTTTTTTTTGCATTTGCTACATGTTTCCAATACAGTAATTTTCTTTCGACACACAATTAAGCGCACATTTACAACAATATCAAAATATTTACTTTACTATTGTTTATAAACTGTTAAGTTTCTGGTCTCATTAATCTTTGATAAAATAAAAAACTGGTTTACTTAATAAAACTGGTTTATAAAAAAACAACCTAGGTATATTGTAATCTTTAAATACTAGTCTATAAATAAAACGTTATTAATGAGGTATCTAATCATGTTCTATTAGACAACTGGTTTTCTATCTTATATATTCTATAATCGATATCAAATCAATCAAGAATTTATAATTTGTAAAAGTCCATCGAATAGCGGCGAATAAAGGCGAAAGTCTGTGCCGGTATGAAATGCTTGTGCGAATACAACGCCAAAACGACTAGATAAAACGGACTGAAATTTTTAACTGTTGAAGTTGTTAGTAGTAATCGGAAAAATGCACGCGAAGATGCAGGCAGAATTAGTTATTCTATTTATTAATAGCTTCTCAAAGTTGCAACGTTATCAAAACCAAATAGCTGCAGCCCGCTCTGTGGTGCAGACCGCAAAGGCTGGACAGTGAATGCGTTAAACCTGTAAATCTCACTCAAATAACAATATAACCCTACAAACAATCCCGATCCATCCTTTGTGAATGCCTACAGATATAATTGATATTGTGAATTTATAAATTTCATTATTCAGACATAAGAGTTGGTTTGCCTCACGCCAAATATAATTTTGTTTATCTAATTAAACAGTTCAACAAAGAATAAAAAAGCTTACACGGTGGTCTATTAGAGCTATATCATTTTGCTTATGATTAAGTGGCCTCTTGAATTTATCGATACCTATTTGGTTACTGTTTTATGTATTCTTTATTATTATTTATTTCATTTTATATCTCAATGCCGAGACTGCCGCTTTCGAATAGGTCTTTTCTCAGCAATCGATTCTCAGAAGTCAGTTTATGGTTACTGTTTTATTTATTATTTATTTCATTTTATATCCCAATGCCGATACTGCCGCTCTGGAATAGGCCTTTTCTCAGCAATAGATTCTCAGAAGTCAATTCTCAGCCAACAGAAGTCAATTCTCAGCCAACTGATGCCTACATGACCTACATGACCTTTCGTAGGTGTCACTACGCCACTGATGCTGATAGTTACATTCCTTTCCTAAACCTCTTTTAGAGAGAGAGAGAGAGAGAGAGAGAGAGAGTAAGTTAAACTAGCTGCAAATCTGAAGTTCTTTTGTTTGATAATCTTCCTTTTTGCGTAGTGTGCGATACAATGAGTTTGTTATTACATTAAAGGGTGACAAATGAACAGATAAAATCACAGATGGTAAACGTATCATTTAGTTTCTTTGATATTTATGTCGATGATGGTACAACTCTTGAGATCACTATATGCAATGGCTTCATTCACACGGTAGGATGAAGGCCAAGCAACAAACGACTTCAAATAAATAAGCGTTGTAAGCGAATATTTAGTAATGTAAAGGACGTTGTTGTTTCCCGGGGTTAGAGTGGTAAGCACATAAAAATAAACATTTGTATATGTTATATAAATCACAGCAAAAATATATCAAATAAATTAAATAATGCTGGACAATCCACCCAGCGTCATCTAGTTCCATGCTAAGAAGAGCTTCTGTTATGAGTACTATATGACTGAATACTCAATACAATACTTAGATGGATATTTTTAATATACATAGAAAGCGATCAAAACAACCGAAAAATATATATGAAGATCGTACAAATATTAGTCAATGACCAACAGCGCCACAAGGCTCGTCAATGTACTTACATACATAGTAGGTTAACAAGACATACAACTTTCACGGTTAATAAGTTACAGGTTTCATGTAAAACCTACTCTTGTTGCTCGGGCGTTTCGTTTTCCATCATTCTTTTATCCCCACAAAATATAGTACCTCGTGTTCTACTTTTAATATACCACTTTGCATACCAAAATAATCCAAAATACATCGACTCTATTACCATAAATGAGAATAGGATGAACGAAAGATCCGTAATAAACGTTTTGTTTGTTCACAGCGTACCAATCTTCAAAGACCTGCCCGAAGACACGCTGATCAAGATCTCGGATGTCCTGGAAGAGACACACTACCAGAATGGAGACTACATCATCAGGCAAGGGGCCAGGGGTGACACCTTCTTCATCATCTCTAAGGGACAGGTAATTTTTCATTGCATATCATGATTTGATTTGTTTTTATTCTATGGAATCCCTTTTTCTCTATCTTTCTCTTAAGGTCTTTTATGTCTCTTATTTGTCTCTGGTATTTTTTTGCATATCATGATTTAATTTGTTATCCTATCCTATGGGATCCTTTTTATCTCTATTTCTTTTAAGACTGTTTATGTCTCTTTATCCCTAAAGGTTAGCGTGTTTTCTAGTTTTATCTTACTCTTTTTCCCTCCATTCCTTTATTCTGTTTCTTTCATTAATACTCGCAGATTAATTACAGTTCCGATTTACAAAGTTTAAAGTTTTCTAACAAAAGTATCACGATTTGGTTTCCTCAAACAATCAAAAATACTTTTTCTTTTATAGTTTGCGCAAAGGTAGTGCACTATAAGAACTCAGAAAAAACAAAAAGTAAACAGCAATCCTACGCTTAGTTCTTAGTAATAATGTTTAAGAGAAAGAGAACTCGCTTTCACTGATAAAAACTATAGTTTCATACACCATACCTACCCATTATAAAGCAATTAGCTCACCTTCGGTAGTTATTTAATAATTGCGTTTACCTTTTTAAATTATTTGTAATAGTTCGTATTACACCTGGAACTTTGCGCCAGTGACTAAGTGCAAGCTATCGAAGTATCTAAGTACCTATTATTCGTTTTGTAACCTTGCTTTATTTTTAATCAGCAACTTTCAAAAATACAGACAATTGAAATTATACGCCTTTTGGTCACGCTATTAGAAATGACGGAAATATGGGATTTTAAATAGTACTATCGAAATTTTTGACATTGACATCATGGAAATATTTATTTTGCGAAATAAGAATGAAGCTGGACTCGGCATGATTTTATTAATATCCAAGTAGTAGTTTCGAATACAACTTTTTAATTGTTCCATAAATAATAGCCTAAAATAGCTTACGACCTCAATAGATAGACCGCTTATACAAAGAACGGTTTGTAATATAACCATAACGAACCATATTTTATCTTAACTTTTCCTCTCATAATTTCATTACTTCATTATTAATATTCTTCTCGACGATCTTATTAAGAAGTGTTAAAGTTTAATTTAAAGTGTAATCTCCTAGTAAATCTGGTCGGTTTTCACTTTCGATTATCTCAGCTTTCAAGAATCTCTTTTGGGTGCGAATTGATCTTGACCAGCCGTTGTGAAGTTGCCTTTTAAACGTGTGATATAACCGTTATCTCGTGATTGCCTTCGCCGTATTCTATTTTGGTATCTATAGATATAATTTAATGCCAAATTCATGCCAAGCAAGATCCCAAAAGGACTCACTGTTGGCATTTATATTGTTAGGTATATATGCAATTGGTGGTGACTGTGCGGGTTCACCTTGGCATTTAACTCTGACTTTCTGATCCGCGATTGTTACTCTGACCAGTGCTAATGCAAAGAAACATTATTGTTTTAATCTTAAAGCCGGTTTTATGAATCGTTTTGCAATCGAAAAAAATATTTACTCACGTCGTCGCTGTAAAACAGAAGAATAGATATTGTTTTCTTTATAAGAGCAGACACCATTACTGTCAACAAATATTTATTGGAAGTAAATAATTGGAATTCGATTGAAAAATGGTAATTCTGCGCTAATTTTATATGTATTTCTGTATTTCTGATTAATTTTGTGCCTTATTAATCGAAAAATGACGCTGCTGTTCAAATAAATTAGACACTATTGTTATACAATCTTAGCAAGCTGATAAAAACTGCGCACGAGCGTGCTATAATGTTGAAAAAGCTACATTGAATCTAGACATTCACACATACTTCGGATTGTATAATGAAGTAGCCACATCAATTTTAATATGGGTTACCACACCAATTCACTTGGAGAGACGCACCGACGATTTCGGTTGCCAATATGGTACCTACATACTAAAATTATTAAACAATATTCTGGAGGGGTGGAGCCGAAGTACGATGAGGTTTTAACGTCAATTTATTTTTAGAATCTAACCAAACTTCTTTTTCTGACCTCTTTTCTCATCTGACTGATCTTTATATTGTTTGAAATTTTATTATCACCCTTCAATGTTCATTCGTTTTTCCGTTGATTTTCGATTATATCAAATTGATCATCTAAAACTCATCTAGCGTGACGGAAGTTCGTTTGGGTTGTGAAATGCGCACCTCGGGCGTTACGTCTTTGCATTTTATTTATTTTGTTCGTCAAGGTGCGTTATCTCACCAATTTCCGCTGTCGTTATGCCATAACAAATATTTATTTTTAACATGAATAGCGAGCCTTAAGTTCTGTTGCAGATTTATGTATGTAGATCCAAATAAATTCTAGTGAAAAGGGTTCAAGATTGTTACAGGCTGTTAAATTTTACTATCTGCATTACCTAGCAAGCAGTCACTTTATATGTGTTTAACATATAAAGTGACTGCTTGCTCATCGTATAAGTGTAGTATAATTGTTTGTATCATTGTAGTAATTATGATACCTACTCTGTGAGTGGAGCGACTGTATTAGTAATATCTAATTATGCTAATTGATCAGCGAGTTACGCATACCTTTGACATACATAAGTGTAGATCTGAAGACTATTGTACGCGTTTAGTACTGTCATTCCATTTTATCATTAAAATTCAATGAACAGGTTCTATAGCATTATTTTCTACAAGCACATTGATATATCTACGAAATGTCTATGTTCCTAAAAATATGAGTAGAAACTATAAACTAAATTGTTAGTTCCTAGTGTGCCATAATTTGTTTTCTCTTTTCTCTTATCGTTCGTGTCATCTTGCAAGAAATAATATGCATCTGTAATAGTCCTAAGTAGTAAGTAGTCCTCGCTGGAACATTCGATGCTGTCTAAACGTTTCACATTTTTATGGCAACAGTAATGACCTGACATACCAGTTTTAACTAGTTTCGTCCGGCCCATAACTCAAGATAGTTTTACGGTGGCTATTTAGTTGTCATTTTGACTTGACAAGTATTTGCTCCGTACCTACCTTTAATGGGTTCGGAAATATTAGTCTATCATTTGTACATTATGTAGGGCAATAGACCGTAGGAAAATTTTTTGATCGTTGCTTATTTATTTATTAAATAAATAATGCTGGAATATCCATACTGATTGACTGACACATATTATAATACTATTTGCAACTATACAAACAAAATACCACCCAGTAAAAATTTTAGCAAATCGTACAAACATGTGACCTAAGGTCCCGCCCATCGAACCCGCAACCTCTTGATTCCACGCCACATCGTCTCTTCGGTTGTACGTTGCATATCAGCTTAATGTGTATTTACTCAACTGAACGTGACAATTATTCGCGTTATTATCTTCGGATTGTTTTAGATAATGGTTATTGTGTTAATGGTTCATTATTTTACGTTCCAGGTTAAAGTTACCCAGAAACTGGCTAACAACAATGAGGAGAAGTTCATCAGGACTCTCAATAAAGGGGACTTCTTCGGTGAAAAGGCCTTGCAAGGGTAAGATACTTTTATTGCTTTACTTCGTATTTGAAAAAAAAATGGTGACAAAGCCGTTGTTGGCAAAACTAAATTAAACTTATTATAAACTTAATGTAACCGTTTCTTTCGAAACGCTCGAAATAAAAAGGATCGTATCATTTTTATTGCTGTGAAATTACTTTAGTTCTGGGGGTATCTTACGAGTAATATTCACAGCATTATTTCCATCTATGTCCTTTCTTAATGCTAAGTATGAATTGCCTCATATTTCGTTTCCGTAATAAACCTTGGAATTCAAATTAATCTAGTTCTAAATTTACAGAGATGACCTCCGAACTGCGAGCATCATTTGCGACTCTCCAGAAGGCACTACTTGCCTCGTTATCGACAGAGAAACATTCAATCAGCTGATATCAACCCTTGATGAAATCCGAACAAAATATAAGGACGAAGGAGAAAGTAGAGCACGGTAAGACCAACTTTAAGACGATATGTATAGGACTGGTTTTGCCTTATTCACCAATGTAGCATCTTTCATTTTTATTGCCATTGATATTGACAATGAATCATTCAGCGGTAATAAGCAATTCAAGGGCGACAGTAGATACTGACTCAGAGGTTTTCTGTCAGTCGAGTTCTTAGTCACCGCTCTTGTTAGTACTAGTAACTTACCTTATAATCAATAAAGCCAACATCTTTGAATTTTTTAGCCTTTATAAATTTAATATGCACATTAAGTAACTTTTTTAAAAAATGATTGGGAACTGCAATCGCATAGAGCCTTGAACTTTCCGCTTCTAAAACATATGTAGTGTGTACCTATTCTCATGCTTCTTTTGAAATTAGTTTAGATATATCTAGAATTACATGAATTATAATTGCTAATACAGCTATTTGGCATATAAAGTTCAAACATTTCTCAATACATTTCATATGTCAAGTTCACATACCGAAGGTGTTAGTGATTTTAGACAATAGCTTCGTAAAATTACGAATTAAACACATTGTTAACTTATCTTTTCGGCAAATACAATGCTATTGTATGAAAAGAAATTAATAATGATTCTGCTGTCTTGATTTATCTAACACTCAGTCTTGTGTTCTATTTTGCTAACACTTGGATGATGAACCCGGTGAGTGTGTGTTAATAAATAATAAAAATAGTCAATGAAGCAGAGCTTGTATTATGAGTACTAGATGACTGATATTTATAATACAACTAGCGACCCGCTGCGGCTTTGCACGGGTCCAATGCTGATACAAAAACCTTTCTCCTGAAATTACTCTATCTACATATTTAAGAAAACCATATCAAAATCCGTTTCGTAGTTTTAAAGATTTAAGCATACATAGGGATATAGGGACAGAGAGAGCTACTTTGTTTTATACTACATATACATACATATGTAACATATTTGTTAGGTATTTATTATTATACGTAGAAAAAACCCACTGCATCCAGAAGAAATATTTGTATCGGACAAACATTTCTATGCGGGAATCGAACCCGCAACCTCCTTTGTTACCTTGATACTTTTGCCGATTCAGGCTCTTTATTGTTACCAGCGATAGGTACTTTGTACTAGCTTGTTTACAACTCTACAAAACTTAAGATCCTATATAGACTAATCTTAATATAACGTCACAATAATTTGTATCGTAAATCTATAAAGATTGAACAATTTTCACCGTGTCAATCTAAATAGGGGTAACTTTCATTTGTACCATAGAAATGTCTAAGGATAGATTGATGGCACCACTATTATGTTTTCACGCGTTTTTGTGACTATCTGCAAAGTTGAAACAATAGACAACCAGATAATTAATAGAGCCGTCTGCAAAAACGAAGTCAATTAAGATACTATATGAGGGAGAGTGACGTTAATGAAGACGTTTGAAAAATTTAATACCCATCGATCTCATGAATAAGTAATATATAGGTAGATCTTTACACAAAGCATTATCTAGCCCTTATCTAATTTAATATATTTTAAATAACCCAAAATTTATGAACACGAGTGTTGTTTTGTTTAATTATAAATGTTATCTCACGACCTTCTTAACCTACTGGTGAATTCCCGATTCCAAACTGAACCTTTCGATCGTAAATATCACGTAGGTATTGGCAACAAATAACAAGATACCATTCCAAAATTTCCAGACTCAATGAAGAATTCGCCAACCTTCGCCTCTCAGACCTCCGCATCATCGCCACTCTGGGTATTGGAGGCTTCGGTCGCGTGGAGCTCGTCCAGATCCAAGGGGACCCCACCAGGTCCTTTGCTCTTAAGCAGATGAAGAAAGCCCAGATCGTTGAGACGAGGCAGCAGCAGCACATAATGTCTGAGAAAGAGATTATGTCGGAGATGAACTGCGAGTTCATTGTGAAGTTGTACAAGACCTTCAAGGATAGGAAGTATTTGTATATGCTGATGGAAACTTGCCTGGGAGGAGAGTTGTGGACTATTTTGAGGGATAGAGGTGAGTAATTTCATTTACATACAATATCTATCAATATCTTCCTCACGAGGGACATCAACCTTGGAAACGTTGTTTCTCTACACAAACTAGGTTAGAAATTAATATGCTTTCTATTCAATATACATTCAATTTGAAATCAATGACTTCGACCGTCTGGAATTTCAAAGGCTTTACAACGTACTGGTGCCAGTATTTTCCGATTATGAATTTTTCAGTTCTACCTCTATGATAGTGTCGCAGCGTTCTGAATCTGGTTTGGAATAAGAATATGATTATAAAAAGCGTGTTTTTCCATGCCTTTGTGTTAAACTACTTCAGTTCACATGGAAGCGGTACGGCCAGATGTGTTTTGTGATTTAGCGTCATGAGCATGACTGATGTTGAAACTAATCAATCTGAGTTTTTATGTTTATGTATAAGGCAAGGCGCCGGAATTTAGATAGGGAATTCCATTTTACTATAAAAACTATCGTATTTTGATGAATTCATTATGAATGTAAGCGAGTTAACTACATAATTCATTCTTCTTACAACATATAATAGGTTCGTAGTTAACCCGCTTACATTCATAGGGAATTCCATTTTTGAATTACTCAAGATAACTTCGACTTTTTTCTAATTATTCGATTCAGGGATGGAGTTCATTAATATCTGAATCCATTAACATTGTTTCTCAGTTAGGTACTTGACATTCCGGCATTACGGGGCCAGAATTTAAAGTACATATATTACCCGAACCGACATCTTAGCGTGGGATAATGACCCTTAACGACTTCAATAACCTTGAACTAATGGACTAATGAACTGGTCAAACTCCAAACGATATAAAATTAAGTTGTCCTTAGTACTAAGCCGACTTATGCATGATTTTTCTACGTTTCAGGACAATTTGACGATGCTACAACAAGGTTCTACACAGCATGCGTTGTTGAAGCCTTCCATTATCTTCACTCTAGGAATATAATTTACAGGTACGTTTACGTCTTCTCTTCGTAATGTACATTTTAATAGCGACATCTACACCACGTTGTTGAAGCATTGCGGAAAAACTTTGTTCTATTCACTACGAACTTCCAAGAAATTCCGTTGGATGGCGCTAAATGTATTATGGCGACATCTATAGCACTCTTTATGAAGTTCATCTATTCTCTACAAACTTCAAACAAATTCCGCTAGATGACGCTGAATGGCATTATAACTCCCATCTACAGTCTTGAATAACACCCACTGTTGAGTAAAAGGCATCTTCTTTATTTTTGCCAACTGTACCCAGTTACTCCCCTTTCCATCAAAATGTTGTCATGACATCTTGCTGGCGATCTGTCTCGAGGCAAATGGTCTTCATCAACATCATTATCATCAGCCCATGTTAGTCCACTGCTGTTCATTGGCCTCCTAATGAGCGCCATAGTGCCCTGTCTTCAGCTTGTCGCCTCCAGCATCTGCCTGCAGTTTTCGCAGGTCG
This sequence comes from Eupithecia pulchellata, assembly GCA_963931895.1. NCBI lineage: Eukaryota > Metazoa > Arthropoda > Insecta > Lepidoptera > Geometridae > Eupithecia > Eupithecia pulchellata. Next base: position 4,775,487 of record OZ007540.1, read on the forward strand.
TCATCCCACCTGGCCGGAGGGCGTCCTACACAAAACTTTAGCTCGAAAAATATTCAAACTACTTGTGTGTGTACTAGAGTGTGACTGTCCGGTATATCTATTAAAATAAATAAAAAATACTGGAAAATCCACATAGCATCATCTAGCCCCAAGATATAGATACAAGATGACTGATATACACAATATAATACAAATATGCTACACATAAAAATCCAGAACGCACGGAACTAATATCTATAATACATAGATTGTACAAACACTTGTCCCTTGTCTTGGAGTGGGAATATAACCCACAATCTCTCACAATCTCAAATTTTTACAAAATCAACATGTCTCTTTGTGTTGCCAGTTAACTTGAATAACTTTATTCGTTCCAGGGATCTTAAGCCAGAGAACTTACTGCTAGACGGTAAAGGATACGTGAAACTAGTCGACTTTGGCTTCTCTAAGAAGCTGCAAGCGAGTCGCAAGACTTGGACCTTCTGCGGGACTCCGGAGTACGTGGCGCCTGAAGTTATTATGAACCGGGGTCATGACATCAGCGCTGATTACTGGTCTTTAGGTGAGTTCATACGAAACCCTCAATCGATTTGTTGACATAGTAAAGAATATTAAGTAAGTAAAGTTTGTTTTATTTTCTCCGTAAAGTAGGGGGAAATAAAACAAAAGGTACGCGATAAATACCCGATAAATATTATTTAAAGCCCTCGATCATCATAATCATAGTAGTCAATTAAAGAAGGTAAAAAATAAAACACTCGGGACTAGCTCAAGTAATGAAGGCTTGCTTTTATTTTTATAATATTAACAAACGATCACCAAATTTTTCTATGTTTTTTTATGGGCAGCGATAGAAAAGGTATTATTAGTAGTATTCGTTTTGTCTTCTTATGGAGAAGAGTCGACAGAAGTCTACAGGAAAACAGTGTCGCCTGCCTACAATATTCTCAAACACAGTTATATGTCAAACTAGGAACAAAAATTAATGGTAGAGCTGGGTCTACCTATGCTAAGGCTAGTTCACCTTAGCATAGATCGACCAAACTGAAATTTTCATATCACTGGATCAATCATTCTGCCTTACCTGTGACTATCTATAGACTTAAACTTTAAATCGAATCTCATATTACAGGTGTACTAATGTTCGAACTTCTCACCGGCTCACCACCTTTCACCGGCACCGACCCTATGAAGACATACAACAAGATACTCAAAGGCATAGACGCTGTGGAGTTCCCACGTTGCATCACCAGGAACGCAGCGAATCTCATCAAAAAACTCTGCAGGGACAACCCGGCGGAGCGACTTGGGTACCAGAGGGGAGGAATCACTGAGATTCAAAAGCACAAGTGAGTGGAACAAGAAATTCAGTAGTAAATATAAAGTAACTTGGTAACATTCTGATAGATTTTGTTATCAGAGAAGGTATTTCGTTTGCAATGGATTTCCACAGTCTGGTATCTGTCATAAAGCAGCAGAAGTAAAGTTAAGGGTGCAAAGCTGGAAAGGTATGGGTTGTTTCAATACGACAAAGTCCACGCGCATGACACTGTAAATGTAATGCAGGTGTTGATATGTTGATCAACATACTCTGTTTTAACAATATTCTCCCTGTTAGTTACTGGCAGGAATTAGATCTGTCCGAATAAAAGACAAAAGAGTATTCTTATACAAAGACGATAGATGGAAGAAGATGGATCTTCATCATGGAGTACGTATGGCAACAATAACGGCAACATATAAAGGCCGGCTTTTACAAATAAATTTGAACTTAAAACACTGTTCTGAAAGACAAAACTAGTTCCTCTAAACAAAAAATTACCCATACAAAATTAATAATAAACATTTATAGCATGGAAACCAAAACAAAGCTCACAAATATATATATCTTTCCAGATGGTTCGACGGTTTCAACTGGGAAGGTTTGGCGACCCGTTCCCTGGAACCTCCGATCACACCAACTGTAAAATCACCGATCGACACTCACAACTTCGACCAATACCCAGCGGACGCAGAAGAACCCCCACCAGACGATCTGTCAGGATGGGACTCTACATTCTAAAGCTGTTCAAGCAAAGGTGGAAAAGAGACAGCTATATTTCTGTCAGCATCTTCTTATGGAGGAACGGGGCAGATTTACCTAAGTTCAGCGCGTCTGATGAAGTCAACGAAGCGAAGTGGTGATTGCTACCTTTTACATCAATTAATATTGATATGGGAGAAGAGGAGGGCTTTTAACAAATATTTACCGTAATATTTTATTCGCTCTTATAAAACTAATTATTGACAAAACCGTGGTTAATGGTTGAAATTAATGATTAATTGTTGTTTAAATATCGGTTTATAAAGCACAACCATTGTGAGTTAAAACAAAAATGTCACGATTGGTGACTTTAGTAGTTGTTCTGTTCCCTTTCAGACACAGACTGGTCTGATTTTGTTATTTATTGAGACTAATCAGAAATGTCTTTCGTTTTAGCTTAATTTTAATGTCGTCACTTAGATAGGCTTATAAATCAATTCGGTGCTTCTGCTTGAGCCTCAGAAATTATTTTCGATTAATTATTATATACATATTAAAGCCACATATTAATTTTGAATAAATATTTATAGCGAAGGGGCTCGAGCAGAAAAATTATGCCATTATTTCGTAGTTTGTAATTCTTGCCAGTTGATAACCAACTGTTTGCTAAATTATTATCATTTTTATTATAACACTATCAAAAATTTTTTGAGAATTTAAATAGATATTTAGCTACATAGTTTTTTAACTTCCAAGTCTCAATTAACAGTTTAAAAGTAATATTTTCTAGAATTTAGAGTATAAACGTGCAATGGTATCTAATTAGTCAGTTAAATATAACAGTAATAAATCTTTTGAGTTATTAAGTTTGTTTGAAAGAACAAAATATAAATATAATTTATTTTGCGGTCCATTTTGAATCATTTTTGCAAAACTTAATCAGTAATGTACCTAAAACACTTCCCACAATATTTTTTATACTTTTTAATATTAAATCGAATAGTGATCGTAATCCCTACATGTAGTCAATTATATCTAGAAGTCTTCCATTTGACTTATATAGATACACAATTTGTAAATAATTTAAGTTTAACTTGAAAATATAATTATAATGTAAAAAAGTGTAGATTGGGTAATGAAAGTGTATGAATTTATATGTGAACAATAGTTTTAATTGAAACATTTATTTTTGTAATCAGTAAGATTAATGATTTTAAAAATGAAATATATTTTATTGAACCATTTTTTTCTTTTTTACTTGGTACACCTTGGTAAGCTTTGTTTTTTCGGGGCAGCTTAATTGTTGATCAGGTAGTCCTTCGACATATGCCTCTATCATCACAGAATCCAGATATCATATGCATATATTATGCATTGCATATGCATATGACATGTGCATATATGCATATGACATATACCATATGCTTATAGATTCTAACTCTCTTATCTAATCGTCTTGAAGTCCTTTTGATCTTCCCACTTTTTTGTCTGATATCTTTTTTGTCTATGTTCATTCTATAGCCGTTTTCACGATGCAAATCAGTGCCGCCACCAGGTGATGCGAAAATAGAGTTTGGTAACCAAAAGGGCAATTTTGTATGTCTGCAGATCGTACATAAATTTGTCCCGAGACGGAAATCGAACTCGCAGCCTCCGCCTATCTAAGGCGGACCTTTGCGCCATAGAGATCGTCAATATAAGCTTATTTGTAGAAGTACAGTGCAAGTTGTATAAATATAAATATACTGCCTAAAATGGTGCGCGATTAGAGCCTATATCAGGATCACAAGAACCTGTAAATCTTCAACTTAGGTGTGCTCTGTACAGAAAATATAGAAATACAGATTTATTCATAATACCATTATTATATTTCATTGGGTGGATTTTTGAGACGGTATTGTAAGGGTAAGTTACTTATACTTAACCATTATAGTTACGGGAAAAAGTTCCTTGGAGACCATCAGCTTTTTGAGATATATTCACAGATTTTGGAAAAATTTACAGTCAGCAATAAAATGTTAATTTTACACAATAGCTTATTATACAAATACTTGTATAAGCTTTTTATGTTAATAGTTGTATAAAAAGCTATGTTTCAAGCTTAACCCCTGGACCACGCACATCCCAGCATCCGAATCCGGAAATCCGCTGGAGCCAGCTATCGCAAAGTTGTCCTCCCATCCTGTCTGCAAGTTGCCGGCATAGTTTTACTTCGAGCCGGATCTTTGATTTCATATAAATATGAAAGCGAGTTACGTTTTTGGTTTAGCTTCGTGGTTAAGCTTGTTATTCAGCCAACTTCATAAAAGTTAAAATATGTAGATAATTAAAATGAAATTTAAATAATGATGATAGATAGATAGATAGATAAAAAAATTCTTTGTTACTCGCACACTATTATAATAATTATAATAGTGTGCGAGTTAAAATTGAAATGATTAAGACAATGTATATACTCGTATTACTTAAAATATCAGGAAATAGACGGACAAATATTTAATATTAATTTCCTGCTGACATAGTACAAAATATAAAAGCAAGGAATCAAGGATTTTTGGATTTTTTTTCATAGATGTCAAGGGTTTCCTTGAAACTTTTAAAATCCGTGGCCGAAAATCGCTATGTGCGGCATGGGGCACTGAAAGTATTAACTGATTTGAGTAACTATCTAATAAATATTTAATTAAGCTACCTGTCGTTTATTTGCAACAGTCTTCAGTTAGCTCAATTGATTCAATTGTATATACTAGCTTTAATTTATCATTTGAATTTTCTTTGTCAATAACGAATTTTTGGCTATAAAAAAAGTAACTGCCTAGTTTAAGCTAAAACTACTTTTTAGGCATAGACTTTCTTACATAAGTAGCTAGTATAAACGGTTTCAATACAAGTTTTTGGAACCCACTAGAATAACTGAAACTTCAGCAAAATGTATAGATAATATGTTTGTTTGCTTAAATGATAAAATTGTTAGTAAAAATATAATAAGTAACTTAAAATCAGACCACTTAGGTCAAATAATCAAATTACAAATTAAAGTTAAAAATAATAATGTAAAAAGAAAAATAACATACATACCTATGACCACAAGTCGATTTGAGCGGTTGAAATTGGATTGGGATTCTAGACCACCACCTTGTCACTCATATAACAACCCCAATGAGTCATATTGCAGTTTTTTTAACAAATTCACCATTGCATTCAATTCAATATTCACACCCAAGTCGATTGTGGTCTCAGAAAAAGTTACCTTTAGTGAGTGGGCAACGGTAGGTATACATAAGAGTAGGCAAACTTTGTATGAACTGTATAATGAAAAACGATACAATTTTAGTCTTGAGTTCAAAGAAAAAGTAAAAAATTACTCAAAAATGTTCAGAAAAGTTTGTCAAATGGCAAAATCAAATTACATAAGCTCGAAAATCAGAAATAGTGAAAATGTAATAAAATCGACATGGAAAATAATAAATAGTGAGACTGGAAAGGTCAGTACTTACGATAATGATTATAACTTAAAGATTAATGATTGCTTAGTCAAAAATGACGTTGACGTAGCCCAAGCATTTGAAAACTTTTTTACTGACATTCCAATTTCTACTACAAAGTGCTTAAAGTCATCTCAAGTTATCGCTGAGTCTTTGCTTATAGAAAATGTACCCAAATGCAAAAATAAATTTAATTTCAATCCTGTCAATGAAACTGATATTAAAAAAGCTTTTAATCTATTAAATGTAAAAAAAACTGCAGATCTCTGGGGCATTTCCGTTAGACTTATTAAACCATTGATTGATACACTTGCACCAGATCTAGCTTTTATATTCAATGAATCCATTGACTGTGGCGTATTTCCTGATCTAATGAAGCATAGTAAAATAATTCCATTGTTTAAATCGGGTAGTAGGTCTGACCCCACTAACTTTAGACCAATATCAGTATTGCCAACGTTCAGCAAAGTTTTTGAAAAACTTATTTTACATCAATTGCTAAGGCATTTCGATGGCAATGACCTGCTTCACTGTAAGCAATTTGGGTTTACTCGCGGCAGGTCAACTACTGATGCCGGTGTAGAGTTAGTATCGCATATTTTTGATGCTTGGGAGAAGTCGCAAGATGCTTTAGGCGTTTTTTGCGACTTGTCAAAAGCATTTGATTGTGTACACCATGAAACATTAATCAGGAAACTACATCATTATGGAATAAAAGACAACTCTTTGGATCTTCTTACTTCATACTTGTGTGACAGGATACAAAGAGTTGACATTAATGGGGAACGGTCTTCGGGATCTGTAGTTACAATGGGTGTACCGCAGGGGTCTATCCTCGGTCCTTTCCTATTTCTTGTTTATATTAACGACCTCCCTCATCTCGTTAAGAATAATCACGAGATTGTATTGTTTGCTGATGATACTTCACTAATTTTTAAAATTAAACTTCAAAACACAAATTTCGACGATGTGAATAATGCAATCTCAAAAGTAGTCAATTGGTTTAGTGTCAATAATCTTCTGCTTAATGAAACCAAAACGAAATGTATTAGATTTATTCTACCCAATGTAAAACAAGTTAAGGCCGATGTAAAGGTAAAAGAGGAATCTTTAGAAATAGTAGAAAGTACTGTATTTTTAGGAATAACTTTAGATAGTAAACTTCAATGGGGCTCACACATAGATAAGCTATCGAAGAGACTTAGTTCTGCAGCGTATGCAGTCAAAAAAATCCGTCATCTTACAGACGTTGATACTTCTAGACTAGTCTATTTCAGCTACTTCCATAGTATTATGTCTTATGGCATACTGCTGTGGGGGAACGCTGCAGATATTAACACCATATTTGTGCTGCAGAAGAGGGCTATTCGTGCAATCTATAATATGGGTCCCAGAGAATCCTTGCGTGGAAAATTCAAAGAAATAAACATAATGACAGTAACATGTCAATATATTTATGAAAATTTGATGTACACTCATTAAAATATTAATAAGTTCATTAAAAATAGCGATATACATAATTTAAATACTAGAAATAAGAACAAACTGGCTTTGCCTACTACTAGGCTACGTAAGATTAATGTATCTTTTAAAGGGCAATGTATACGCTTCTACAACAAAATTCCAAGTGAGTTGCAAAAATTATCTATAAATAAATTCAAACGGATTGTCAAAAATATACTTTGCAAAAAAGCTTACTATAAAATATCAGATTATCTAGACGACAAAAAAGTTTGGGACGAGTTATGCTCCAACTCTAAAACTAACAATCTAACAAGGTAAAGGTTTCTTGTTCGCTTCTTTACTTTACCTTAAAAAGATTGAAGTGAACAATTAATCAAAGTGGTCACTTTATTTCCCATTTTTATTTCTTATTTAACTTGTATTTTGTGACGTGTCCAAGAGTCCTGTAAGGTCTAAAGGAAATAAAGCACTTTGATTTTGATTTTGATTTTGATTTTGAGTGCAGTACGCTCCAAGGAAAAGTTTCCCGGTTTTGAAATGTTTCCGGATATAACTGCATTTCTTTTAGTTGAAAGTCGGAGAAAACTTGCTGCTCTCCGTTGTGGTTTTTGCCTTCTTAGTTGTGGTATCAGTACTTTTAGGTATACTACATAAAATATATTATATTAAGTATGTTTTGTCTGGTCGTGGCGACGCGTGACCCGAGATCTTGTCAGTATCTGGCGCATTAGCGAGGCATACAGTAAGGCATATATTGCCTGACGATCTCTGTGGCGCGGTGGGCGAAGGTCCGCCTGCGGCGCAGGATGTTGCGGGTTCGATTCCCGCCTCGGGACAAATATTTGTACGATCTGCAGATATTTGTTCAGGGCGTTCTGGTCGTTTTCTATGTATAGTAAAAATATCTATACCTCTATATGTATTAATATTGTATTATGTATATCAGTCATCTAGTACCTACCCATAACACAAGCTCTGCTTAGCTTGGGGCTAGATGATGCTGTGTGGATTGTCCGGCATTATATATTCTGCTCAATCGTTCCTTAATACTATTTCTTATTTGTTTCTATTATATCAGTATTATAATCAATTTCTTTATGATAGAAGATAGATACAGTAGATTGTACAATTCATATTCTTGTAAAGGTAGAGTTGTAAGCATAACTTTAAGCCCTATATTTTCATAATAAAATCACAAACGGCCGTAGACATTGGCTTCCAACCAATCAATATCATCAGCCGTGAGTGTAGGAAGCTATGCGTTTTCGCGCGCTCGGTTCCTGCTCATAATAGAATAATTTCGTTCCGAGGGGTCCGACCCCTCGATTGGTTTGTATCACGCTGATTTTATAGCAAATCCTATGTTTATGGCCAGCTGACTGACAAAGTTGCAGTTTTACAACAAACTAACTTTTAAAAATTTGAACACCCGAATAGTTTCATAATAACTAACAGAGAAAAAATCATCATAGCTCTAGGTTCTGGACATGACGACCCTGCCTAGTTTTCAACGACAAAAAATTAATCCATTTTGCATGATGTTTCTAAAACATCCATAAAGTTATAATCTGGACTTGATTTTGTTGATTTTATTGAATTTCAAAGTACGACGCGTACAAGAAACCATTCACAATAAACAAGGAAAACTGGGATAAACGAACCTAAAGATACTTTCTGAAGTAATAGATGTAACTTTCCTAACCCCATTGTCTACCACGCCATGGCTACATGGCTCACGTTTCCATTGAAGCCCTACGACCCCTTGGATTGAAATGACTTTATTTTCCATCGTAAACTTGTATTGGATGCGAATTGGAAAATAACCTTGTGGCGTAAGTAATCTATATCTATATCTATACTAATATTATAAAGAGGAAAGATTTGATTGTTTGTTTGTTTGAATTGAATAGGCTCCGAAACTACTGGACCAATTTGAAAAATTATTTCACCATTACCCTAAATTTTCCTTGATGAACATAGGCTATATAAATTTTTCAAAAAAGTTATGGATCCGCATGTAAAATTCAATAATTGAACCGTGCGCTATATATTATATATTACATATATAGCGCACGGTGCTTGCTTTTTCTCTACGGCCAGTGTCATTTATGAAGTGTCGAGTCAATGTCAAAAACCCCAATGCTGTTAAAAAAAGTAAGGCATCCGTATGAAAACTGTGAAACCCATCGTGTTAGTGTGTATAACTTCAGAAATTTTTGTTCAATACCCGTGCGAAGCCGGGGGCGGTCTGCTAGTATTATATATAGAAAGAGTTACCGGGTGTGAAGTAAACTCAGATGTTGGCCTCTCTTTCTCAAATCACTACATAGTATAAAACAAAGTCGCTTTCTCTGTCCCTAAGATTTAAGTATACATGGGGATCTATGTATGCTTAAATCTTTAAAACTACGCAACGGATTTTGATGCAGTTTTTTTATTAGATGGAGTGATTCAAGAGGATGGTTTTTGTATTAGGATTAGACCCGTGTGAAGCCGGAGCGGGTCGCTAGTCAAATTATATAAAAAGAAAATAGTGTAACCCTCAATGTTTTTTTTATTTTATGTTCTAAATTTCATTTGATGACTCATAAGTTTATTTTTGACTCACTTGTTATTCTATTTTTTTATGTTAAACATAATAATAATAATAACAAATAAAAAAAAAATTTAACGCGGCTAATTATTTATATGACAAAACATGTCCTAATCAAAGTCAGCCACGCAGTTCCATGCAAATGTCTACATAGCCTACATATTTAAGTTCCCAAACATGGACATGAATTTCGTAATAAACAAACAGTAAAAATGTCTCATGCAAACGTAACGCAAATAACCGTAAAACGCTAATTCCACAGAAATTCACGCTTTTGATTTATTGCGTAACAAAAGTGTAATAAGCGCATTTTTATAACGGGTTACTAAACTCACTCTCGTTTAAATGAGTTAACAATAGAATGCTTGGTTACTTACTGTTTTAAAGTTTACTCGCATAGTGTCCCGAAATTATTAATGATGCATATTATGGAACTTCGGGAATATAATCTTACTAGCGGTCCTACCGGCTCCGCATGGGTATTTAAAAAAAAATCATGCGGGTCCCGAACTTTTTTGAAAATATTCTATAGCCTATGTTCATCATGAAAAATTTAGGATTCTAATGTTGAGGAATTTTTCAAATCGGTCCAATAGTTTCGGAGCCTATTCAATTCAAACATTCAAATCTTTCCTCTTTATAAAATTAGTATAGATATAGATTGTTCATCTATACTAACCACAGGATAAATCGAGATTACAATATACTAGGATTTATTAAATTTAATTTAATCGTCTAAATTTTAGACGACAAAGTTTATTTTATATTTAGTATGCATCTATATTCTAAAATTAGAAAAAAGGAGGAGGTTGGTTGACACACAGACTGCGTGTTACATTATGTTCTTAATTTAAAATGTCGTATACAAGAAAGCAAGAAAGCTGGCCCACAAAAGTAAAAATACAGCATAACCGCAGAAGTACAAAAGAATTGTCATTCATACTACAAGACTATGAACTCCCCCAAGAATGATTTATCCATGGAAATAGTGAGATAAAAGACACTTTTCTTTTCGCACATTGATAGCTCTACAAATACCATACGGAAATAACATCCAGTTATAATAAAACTTTTTAAACTTTCAAGATTTGTTGACATATTAGAGAATATAGCCCCGTGACCACGATCGCTGCAACGCGATGGAAACGTAGGCGAAAATAAAACAAAAGGTACGCGTTAAGCACCCGATAAATATTCCAGTTATAATGTTTTATATCAACGGTGATACAATAGTTTTTGAGAAAACACTGGCGTGTGACGAAAGCGTTTTCCACGGTAAAGCACACATCATTTTCTTCGATACTGCTACGAAATCTGTGGTGGATAGCGATCCTCAGTCATACACGAGCCGTCCTAGAGAGCGCATGTATCGCGAACCGCTCTCTACCGTTTCCGATGAATGTAAACAATGAAAACACAGACCCTGTATGAATAAAATATTAGTGTAGTGAATGTTCAGTGATTTTTTAGTTGGATTAAAACATTTGGCAAAGTTCGTCGGCATCAAAATTTCAGGTGAGTTGCATGTAGAGAAAACTCGGCGGGTTTTTCGTCGGCAATTAATATCAGTTTCACCGGTGTTTTGTTTCCTACTGGTTTTAACTGCATTTTTATTAAGAAATTAATTAGGCGTGTTTTCGTTGCCACTGCCGGCATTTGTTTACAGTGGTTGAAAAACACGTTATGTACAGACATGCTGGTTTACAGGAAGCAAAAATTCAGGAATGCTGAAACTGCTGTCAGAACGTTTTTAGGTCTAACAATACAATACAATACAAAAATGCTTTTGTACACCAGAAAAAGAACACAACAAAATACATTACATAAGACAAGTACAATGGGCGGCTTTATCACTTAGAAGCGATCTCTTCCAGGTATTATTTGGATGGAAAGGCCTTAGTCTTAGTCTTTCAAAGCTTTTAACATACCTCATGTTATAAAAGAGTGTTTTCATCTGTGATAATATCTTCTACACGAATTAGTAAATACTAATTTGGGAACACTATGTCACTCTTTTCTTATCAACATTATGGTTAAAGAATAAAAGCATCTCGATATTCCTAATGAACGTCAATTTTCCTATTTTTTGAATATGTCACCCACAATGAAAGCAAAATTGATCTCATAATAAATTAAATTAACTTTAACGAAAATATTTCCCATATTCTACACGACAGTTCAATAGGAGTCTAATGCCTTCAGGGTTCATTTGTGCTTTTTTGTCCCACCAATACCTACTCTTAAATGCTTGAATTGAACACATTTGGTGTATTTGAATTTACATCACCCAGAGCAAAAAACTTCAAGATGGTGGCAATTCGAAAGTTAAAAATGTCCTTTTATTAATTCACTACAAAAACATATCAAGAAGACCACATTAACGATAACTACATTAAAGAGCATAATGTTACGAAGTTGCAAACAAACATTAGATTAATCTTTAGATTCAAAAGAAAGGAAGACTGCCTTTCTTCATATTTTTGGAAATTAGCTTGTTATTTTGTCGACTGATAATTATCTTATCTAATCATCATCTAAATAATATCTAACCAAGACCATACTGAAGAAAAGGCTTCCTTGTAACATAAGTATGATGGATAGGAATCGTAAGGAGCCAGACCTACAAATTCAATATCGGAGAGAAGCTACTGGTATGAAAGGCTTCTTCTCGGCAAGGGTTTATTTATCTGCCAATGTATAGATATTGGCAGATTGATAAATCCTTGCTTTATATAGATATAATAATATGTATATAGTATTACAATAGCCATAATATTGTTATACTGGATGTTATATAGTAAATACTAGATGTGAAAATATGGGCTGTCCATTTCACATCGTGGTTTTTAAGATCATATTATTATTTATATATTATTTATATATATATCATATTATTATTTATATTATTATTATTATCTTTCATACCTGACTAATTTATTTCCAATATAAACAGCTGCTTTAATATCAAAATTTGACACTTAAATGGGGTGGGTGGTTAATTGTGCCCGTGAGAGTACTTGGCCTAAGATAAACGAAAATAACATAAATAGTTTCAATGACTTTCGAGGGCCCACGCGAGCAATTGATTAATCAAACGTTTAGAAGTGGTTTCGACTGATAAAACGGTAAGTAAGCCTCCTTGTCGCCTGTAAATGCATGTAAATAAAATATTTTCTTCTTCTTTCTGAGGCCTGAATCCGTATGATAGTATCGAGACGAATTGAAAGAACTAATCAATTCCCAATCTAAAATTATATTTTTAGTTTGGGAATTGCGTAGTTCTTTGATCGCATGGTAGATGATCACGCCTGGATACTATTTAACTGGTTTGGGGGCTCTATGATGAATTCACAATATGGATGCAACAGAGCAACATATTTACAGGAAACTATTTTCATTTTACAGACAAAGGCTAGTATATTAACCGTAAAAGTTTCCTTAACTCCAGGTTGGTTGATGTTTACTATGCGGAAAAACGCATGGGCAGACCGTACAGCACATAACCCGTCTACTGGGAAATAATCCGGCATCTATCCGACTTTTTAATATGGCCGGTTATAAAGTTGACCAACCCAAAGAAGAAAGACCAGACAAATGTCAAAAGGTGTTCGAATTTTCCAGAGAAGTACGCTAATTCTAATTCTAATTCTAAGTGGGGGAACTAAGATCTGCACTGACATCTCGCGTAGGAGTGTTTTGTGCATTATCCCCCTGCCTAACCAGGCCCTATCCAGCCCAGCTCCTTGAAGTACCGGAGCAGGACTTTTGGAGATTTACAGCTTTGTTTTAGCTTTTCTTGAGGTGTCGACGGGTTTGATGACTCTATAAGACTCTTCAATCCTGTTTTCCGTCTGGCCTCCTCTGTGGCCGTGCAATGTATCACCACGTGTTCCACAGTTTCCTCTTCCTGGAAGCAGCCACGGCACAGGCTGCTGTCTGTGGCACCAGTTTTGAGGAGGTGATGGTTTAGGTCAGAGAAGTATGCTTTGGAACAACTTTTCAAATTATTTAGTAAAATCGATAATCTTTGGCTTTGGATCGATTACCGAAGAGTCATTCAGCAAACAAACAAATTCCCAATACAATAATTGTAATACTGTACAAATACTCTATTACACACAAAGAGAAAAAAAGAATCGAAGTAGTTGCACAATATAGGTGGCTAAGAGCAATTTCTTCGCACATTAATAATACATTGGGAATAAAACTGTATTTAAATGGGATTACCTCAAGACCATTATCACAAAATTAAATAATTTTCAAGATCTGTCTATTATTAAGTACTATAATAAAGAAATCGAAAAACATACATATTATCATAGCCGAAAATAGAAGCGAACCTTTTTCGAAGTTGGTTAACAATAAAGATAGTGCAGACAACACTAAGATAAAAGTTTCTAAACCAAAGAAAAGATCAAAAAGATCTCTTTGTCTCTAGTTGAATTATCCGGCTTTCCTAACTTTACTAATGCAGCCCTATATAGCGGAAATTGCTCGAACTAGTTGGAACGGAAGTGTTCGACTCACGGTTATGACTTCTTCTCAGCATGTGCTGGCCGAATTTCAGATTTCATAGTGCTGACTGTCCAATGATTGGTTTTCGGATGAGCAAACATTTTTTTTAGCAATATGGGTCCTAAATTATGATGGTGCGTTCAAGACGTTACATGCAAATGCTGTTAATGCTGATTGTTGCGTCAAGAAGTGCTTCGTGCTATCCAATACTTATCAAATTGAAAATCAAATTGTTAATATCTGATCCATCAATAGAATAATCTGATGAAACAATGTCTTTCCAGCCGACAGTTAATAAGTTCGAGTAAAAACTCAACTCCGAATATGGCATGAAAATTTCATCTGCTTCTAAACTTATTATACTCATTATTCTAATCAAGAAAAATCAATGTAATAGTACCACTCAAAAAACTCAAGACTTAAACTAAAAATATTGATCACATCGTTTATAGCAATTTTTCATCGCGGAAACGAAAAATTGGACAAAGATACGATTGGATCGGCCACCTCATTATTGAGACTTGAGTGGTTGAATCAAAATCAAAATCAAAATCAAAATGTACGAATCAAAATCAAATACGTAAGATGTCAATAGTGAAAAACGTTTCAGATTTTATTGTGCGATAAGAGAAAATAAATCCATATAAAAACAAGTTCCGTCAAGTGCGAGTGTAAGTCGCGCACCAAAAGTCTCGAACTTATCAACTTATACATACACGCCTGCCGATTTGACTTCCCTATGTGTTTTCCTTTAAATATAAAGATCCCGATCGATATATATACAGATCGTAAATATAGATAGGCAATTAAATATTTAGACTTGTTATAAAATATTTTTCCAGGTCATCAACATACCTAGAAAAATATAAAATACTAATCAATTCTTTTTTCTTTAAATCTGAAATTATAAAATAAATTTCAAGTTAATCGCTGCGGAAGTTGCTGTTATATCGAAGATTGAAAGACAAACGGAGTGGGATAAGTGTTTTGAACCGATCTTGGAACCCTAACTAGCGGTCGGTAGCGGAATGATTCTATATCTGATGATTCGTGTTTCACAACTCTCCTCATATGGGAAGTTTTATTAAGTCGTCGATTGATGAGGCTACTTATAATGAGTCACTTTGTTTTGAGACCACGACTTTATCACCATACACCTACATCATTATGATCTGATATTTTTACGGTCTCTCTTAAATTGTATTCTCATTCTGATTGTACAATTACAGTATACAATTTAATCTTCCTTCTTTAACGATGGTTTCATAGCTTTTTCTCGTTTTATTGCTTCCTCTCTGTTTGTATATAACTAAGTTAACTGCTTATTTCATGTTTATCGAAATGTGTACCTTATCATGCACTTCTTTGCATTTTTTACCATTTCTTTTTGGTGTACCTTTTACCTCTTCCTTTTAATTTTTCTCAGAAAGATGAAAATAAATTTGCATTTTCCACATCCGTCGCTTGTCAACTTCGTCCCCTTTTACTTTTTCCATAGAATATTGAACGAGGAACATAAACCTTTACAACAAAGTACCCTTCGCAACAAGTGACCGAAATACCCGATAGGAGGGCCATTACCTTAGAAAATGTAAACAGAGCCCACATGCTCCAAGATATATCGCTGGGTGTGGGGAAGGGAGTAAGGGATCTTCGATTGATACGTGAACCATTTTATTGGAAAACCTTGACTGAATTTGCTCAAGTGTAAATATAGGCTTAATTAAGTATAGACTGTCCTGATTTCTTGATTTCGAGTCGTGCGAGTTATTTAAGACTTCATTATTCTGATTAACACAACCGTATTCATAATGGCTTGCTAACTTAAAACAGTTGCTAATTAATGTTGTTTCTTGCTCTAACTTATGTCAATCGAAGATGAAAGTGATAAATAGCATTACTTTAAGTTAGCGGATGATGACAGATGAATAACGGGGTCAGTGTTTACATAAACATTTTCGCTTTCACATTATACATATGTGTATTATACATTTATATCATGAAATTGAAATTACTTAGGTAAAAATTACTGAATCACAATAAACAGATAGTCAAGTAGATTTTGCGAATTCTTAGGGTGTGGTAAATTGAAAATTTGATTATTTGATCGCTTAGGTATATCCATAATTATTTGTTGCATGAGAGATCATGGCAAGAATCAACACCTGAACAGCTGTGTAGGTGTTGCTTACGGTTCGAGATAAATTAATGTTTTAAAGAGCCTAGATAATTTCGTCTGAGTTTAGGGATTTACTTAGGACTGAATTCTATACGTACTTTCGTACATGAATTTTCAGGCAGATCAATCATCTTCTAATTCGGAATTCTATTTTTCTTCCCTATAAATTTATTTAACGTTGCTGATCATATATTTTATAAAATCATGGGCCCTTGTCTGTTTTCTATCTTTTTTATTTCAGTTGCTGTTTGTCTTATAATATAATTATATGAATTTTCCTTTGGCCAGTAAAGTGAACCGTATCAAAATTCAAATGAACGTTTTCAATAAAACAACTCGCAACCCTATTCGTAAGGTAAGTAGGCACTTTATTTAGCTAACTGTAAATTGAACACTCTTTAACCCACTTTCGTCCCCTCGCGTCCTTATCCCTTCCTGCTTCAATTGCTACATCTCTATTATATTCTCATTATCCTCGAGTATACCGAGGATTATCTACCAAAAGGTGTATAGCTATAATATCAGTAACAGGTACGTCTCTTATGTTCTATCGCTCGTGAGTATTTACATACGTATCACCGTTTTATGGAAACCTTTCGAGATTTTGCTTTACGAGCGATTTCTCTATTCCTCCGGGTATTTCCCATTTTATTTGAATTCATATATTTGAACGTTCCAACGACCTTCGCTGGGAAATCAAGGTCACTCCACCCTCTACCAAATTACGGTAAAATAATATTGTTTTCCGGCATCCCATCGAACGCTACCCCAAGTAATATAGCCCTAGTCAATCCACACCTAGAAACAGCCGACCAAACACATTAATCCAAATTACGCCCCTTCATTCGGGGCCCAAAAGGAGGCGCGCGAAGGAATTGACTCATCAATCTCCTGCGGATGGCCATTTGGATGGTGTCCCTGCTCACCCTCGGCTGTCGTTCACTGGTTGGCCCACATTTGATGTGCTTAACATACTACATCAGCGTAAAGAACATTTTTGTCGATAGCTGCCGTCACCAGGATCCTACTGACAACCAAAATCCTCGAAACTTTGTCACTTGGGATGAGGTGCGGTGGTCGCGTGATAGGTAAGCCTAGATTTTTGGTCTACGACGCATGATAGTGAATTAAAAATGAATATTATTTTTGTAAAATATATGTCAACAAGTGGGTTTTCTGCAAATGTTTTTGCTCTTGTGCCAGGATTTTTGGACATTGGCAACGACATGTTTAGTAACAACAACCAGTAAAATTGAACGGAGCATGCCTTTATAATAAAGGACATTATTATTTATAATAATCAAAATTACACCTTTTTTCATATTTTCGTGGGCTTAGCTGAACAACCATCTATTTTTGGAACCAAAAAAAAATGCTGAATGAATTTCAGTAGAGCCGAACCTAAGACGTCATTCCGATAAGGGCTTGTTCATTTACCTTTGTGATGGACTTAAATACTTGGCATTTTGACTATGAGTCCCTTCAAGACACATTATATGTCTTGTACATGAACTTGACATTATATCATAGTCAAAATTATTTATGTTATTAACCGAAATATTCAATCTTATATCTATTTATTAATCATCATCATCAGCACTTGTGAACGCGTGACCGGCTGGTAACAAACATAGAGCTGCCATTCGACTCAGTCCATCACTAGTCTCGACCTCCTACGGACCACAAAGACTACTCCTGGTAGTAAGCCTAGGACAGCACTACGGTTTTGTTCTGGCCAACAAAGTTTAGGGGGTAAGCCGAGAAATGGTAATTTTTTTAACTCAATGACAATTTTACTGCGGTAGTAAGCCTAGGAACGAAACCATGGTGCTGTTCCATGGTTTCGTCCTGGCCTACCACAATTTTGGTAGTAGGCCGAGCAGTCATCGCCAGGTGCGTGTTTTTTTCATGACAATTTTACCTTAGACTCTGCAATTTTGTGACTGAAATAATAATTTTATACATCAAGTGCAAGCTAAAAATAAGAAAGAGACCGATTTATGTTGGAATTGAATTTAGCCTCGATTGTCATCTTATCGTGTGATAAATCGCCCTCGATTTTATTTCAAACTTTGTGATGATAGTTCACAGGATCTTTAATTGCTTTCTGTTACTTTTTAATTGGATTCCGAAGCATCTTCTGCTAGATTAAAAAACGAATTCAAAGTTTCTTATAAACTTAATTGAATAGCTAGGGCGTTAATATTATTTGTAAATTTTAGCAAGAAAACCTCTTGCTAAAAATTTAGATTTCTAGACCTCCGTTAAAGGCAAAATCACCATCATAGGTGCAATTGTGATCAAATATCTACCATTTATTGCCTTACGATAAAAAATTCCTTTATTATAGTTAGAATGTCAAAATTGAGGATAAATTTGGTTAACCTCAATATCATGCAGCTCAAGATGGACAAACAGAGGCACAGTGGTCGTCTTCGTGAGTTGAAATTAATATTTCAACTCACGAAGACGACCACTGTGGCACGGTGGATGAAGGTCCGCCTGCGACGCAGGAGGTTGCGGGTTCGATTCCCGCCTCGGGACAAATATTTGTACGATCTGCAGATATTTGTTCAGGGGTTCTGGTTGTTTTCTATGTATAGTAAAAAAATATCTATTTAATAATATTGTATTATGTATATCAGTCATCTATTACCCATAACACAAGCTCTGCTTAGCTTGGGGCTAGATGATGCTGTGTGGATTGTCCAGCATTATTTATTATTTATTTATAAACTCAAAGCGGGACACACGGGTTCAAGGCAGCGGCATATTTTTGACATAGACTTTTACTTCTTCCACAAGTAGACAAAAAATTTAAGTGACAAGAAAATCAATCAATCGCCTTCTTTCTTATTTTATAATAATTTACTGAATGAAATTTACTTGTTGACATGTCTGATTGATTCTTTTGTAAGCATAAGGTAATAAAGTTATTGAAAACTGAAAAATTAAAAAATATTTCACGATTTAAATCCTTTAGCAGGCCTGATGAACACTGGTTATAGAAATATTTTCAAAAGGGTTCCTTAGGGAAAACTTTAATGTGTGTGTGTGTGTGTGTGTGTGTGTGTGTGTGTGTGTGTGTGTGTGTGTGTGTGTGTGTGACAAATTATAATTATTGCAATTTTTGTTTAATATCCTTGCGAAGCTGGGGCGGACCGCTTGCATTTCATATGTAGGTTCCTAAATCTTCCTACTGATGAAATATTAATAATTTCTACACATAATATATTATTAGTACGTGCCTAGGTAACTGAATATCCTTGATTCATTTGATTAATACTACGGGCAATCTACACAACATCATCTAGCCCTAAAGTAAGCAGAGCTACTAAGTAAACGTTTCATCTAGTTTGTGTACGAAATTCAGACCATTTTGGACTATCCCGTAGAGCACACGATAACTCATGGTCTCGGGCGCTGATTTGAATTTCATGAGCGGCTAGCGGTCTCATCAATTCGATTCGCAGACCGATCGTAGAGGTATTATAGTGTTTCTATCAGTTGAAGCAATGTATCTAGTATATACTGAAGGAAAGATGATATTTACCAAAACAATTTTATTATTTCTTTTTTTTTTCTGCCAATTCTATTAATTTTTTCAAGAATTGAAGGCGTTGTTCAGACACCCTACGACTATAAACACGATGGAAGTGTAGAGGAAAACAAAAAAGTATACTATATGTATTTAATAATAACTACGAAAGATCCACCATCAAAACTACCTTTATTTGATTATTTGTTTTTGTCTGCTTCCTATCTATGTCAGCCTGAGCAGAGCATTTTCATTAACTGCTTTCTACAAAGGTCACATCTAGAATACTGATAGTGTTGATACATTTCAATAGTTCCTGAAAACCTCTTAAAACCTAATCGTAAGAAAAGAATCAGAGAGCAAAGCGAGCCGGATTATTCCAAGGTATAATTTAGATGTAGAGCCTAGAACTTCTACATGTCTTGGAAACTACCGCCTACATTTAAGCCGTTGATTTAGCACCCCTGAGATAGTCTAGGATTCGTAGCCCTTAAATTTATCAGCCTAATCCTGATATATTTAATCGACTTTCCCACAACATCGTCGTGTCTTTGTTTGTTGTTCATTGTTCCACGAAATTGGCATATTTAGGACCTTAAACCTAAATATGCCAAATTTGGGGAAACGCTACATAGGTTCTCTTCTTTTCGAAGGCGCACGCAATTTTTGTAGTAATCGGAAATATTTAAGTAAAATTTTAAAAACATTATAAGTACAGTCAGTAAACCAAATAATAGTAACTATATCAGCTTATTTGCGCTCTATACAAATTTAATTACCGACTTATTTTCTTTCTTAAAAGTCTATCATTGTTGCATGCAACGTACAAATACATAGCAAGTACCCACAAAGAAAATCATTATTTTTTGGCTGATTTTCTTTTAGGTTATCATTTTAAAGTGGCTTACCTCCACAACTAAAAGTAGGTACTTCAAGGTGGTCTGGGAGAGATCGCTCTTAGGTGACAGACCAATTTTCGCTTATTCTTTACTCTTTGTAAATTATTTCTGAGGGTCCAATAAAGTACGACCTATCTATCTATTTACTAAAGTACCTAGTACTCTGCCATGAAGAGAATCCTAGAGAGTACTTGAAAGAACCCTAGAAGCTGTTTTAGGGACCGAATATTCAAGCGTGCTTTATCATAAGCTCGAGGTCTGATTGTAACAAAAATGGCTGACCTGGTTTCAAGGGGCCAAAACACAATGGATAGGTGGGGTAAAAGTAGGATACTCTTAAATTTTAACAGCTTCCGTTTCCTCTTACGACTAGTATACTTTAGATTAGGGGTGATCTACCCCGGTTTAGGGGATGCAATGAATTTTGGTTGAAACCCATGGAAAATGTACGTGTAGACGAGTTCGGGTGGTCGTTTCAAATGTTGTTCACCATGTTTTAGCTTGCTCGGTAGGTTTCCGTAAGATTTAGAGACAAAGATGAGTCAGCAGAGATGAGAGTAGTGATTAGTAAAAGTTACGGAAAAACTACCTATGCTTTTTGGTTGTAAAGGGTCCTTTATCTCTCTCAAGAGTTATATCTAAGAGAAATAAAGGTCCTTCCCTTTATGACCAAAAGTAATTGCAAGAATGTTAGCATT
The DNA here is from genome assembly GCA_963931895.1 of Eupithecia pulchellata. Classification (NCBI taxonomy): domain Eukaryota; kingdom Metazoa; phylum Arthropoda; class Insecta; order Lepidoptera; family Geometridae; genus Eupithecia; species Eupithecia pulchellata. The sequence continues at coordinate 4,796,881 of OZ007540.1, forward strand.
ACTACTATTAAATTATATATTTAAAGTTAGCTCAGATAATAATAATGCCGGACAATCCACACTGCATCATCTAGCCCCAAGGTAAGCAGAGCTTGTGTTATTGACTGATATACATAATACAATATTATTACATATGTTTATAGATATTTTTATAGGAATGATATCGCGGTGGACCTTCGCCCACCGCGCCACAGAAGTAGTCAAAATACGTTCTCCTTCGTCAAAGCTTAACAAGTTAACAAATTATTATAAACTTAGGCTAAATTAGAGTCCAGCGTCGTATAAGTAAAATATACAGTATGATAAAATATCTGCTAAGCACAACAACGATCGCTAACAAATAGTCCTTCTTTGAACGAGAAGTCACGTAAATTCTTAGAAACGTTTCTAATAATCGATTAGTTTTCTTAAGCTCAACGCACACTTTTACAAATAGAACTCGCTTCGGACGAAATCGAGTTAAAGAATAAATTGTATTTATACAATCGTTTTAGCTTTATTGTCTACTAGCGGCCCGCCCCGGCTTCGCACGGGTATTAAACAAAAATTTCATAAATTATACACACTAAAACGATGGGTTTCACAGTTTTCATACGGATCTTTACTTTTTTTAACAGCATAGCATTGGGGTTTTTGACATTGACTCAACATTCCAAAACTGACACTGGCCGTAGAGAAAAAGCAAGCACCGTGCGCTAACCTCTTTTTCTATTCTGACGCGCCATAATAGAAAAAGAGGTTGAATATACAGCCCACGGTTCAATTATTGAATTTTTCATGCGGATCCCTAACTTTTTTGAAAATATTATATAGCCTATGTTCATCACGGAAAATTAAGGATTCTAATGGTGAAAGAATTTTTAACTCGGTCCAGTAGTTTCGGAGCCTATTCAATTCAAACAAACAAACAAACAAACATACAAACAATCAAATCTTTCCTCTTTATAATATTAGTATAGATAATATGCCACCATGACATACGAAGTCCCCGTTCATTTGTTTCACTATCTAATTATAATTATTTATGTGGCACCTACGTGCGTTCGGTTTCGATAAATGTGCGTCCAGCTTTAGAGAAAAATACTTTAGTGGCATTGTTACTGATTTCTCACGGATCTACCATTAAAGTAACAATAGAGGAAAAACTAACTAAAATCTATCGATTAATACGTAATTGATCCTGACCATGATTTGCCGTTGGTTGAAATCATTTTGTTTGTTCAGCAGTCCTGAAAATATCGTTAAATTGTCGAATTTTATGAAATATTTTTTCCATAATTGCTTATATTATGTTTCACGTTTTGTAAAGGAAGCAATCATTTTGGTTAGTTATTTTACACGTTAAATAGTGCGTACCTTATACGGTCTAGGAAACTATATTATCCGAAACATTGTTAATAATACATACTGCCGAATTTTAATGAAATCAAATCAAATCAAATCATTTATTTCGGTTTTACACCATAAATTGTTAGTAAACCTACCTATGTACTATGTTAGTAAATTACAAATTTCTTTAAAATATATATCATAATCATAATCATAATAATTGAAATGACCATGTTTCATATTTCCAAATAACATACCTAACCTACCTTTGTTACCTAAACAATTTTGTTACCGTATTAAGCCGAGGGTCGTGGACAAACATAAATTATTATTTAGGTAAGGTATTGTAAATTCTGGCTCGGAATTGGATATTCCTGGCTTTTTTGTTAAGATTTTTGCTTATATTTCTTTAGGGAATGTTTGGTAAAAATTGTGAATCCTACGCGGGTGCAATTCTGATACTAATGCACACATCACATCACATCACCAGCCTATAATAGTCCACTGCTGGACATAGGCCTCCCCTAATGAGCGCCATAGATGGCATCATTATTTGGGGGTTATTGCCCATAATCCCCACGCTGGGCATGCGGGTTGGGGATCGCAGTTCGGTGTTGTTCTGCAGAAGGCGCTGCTGCCCGCCCCCCGGTGTGTTTCCCTTAGTCGCCTCTTACGACACCCACAGGAAGAGTTGGGGTGGCGAAATTCTATGCCGGCACCACACGGCTACATACTAATGCATGTTATGACATATAATAAAACCTTCCTCTTGAATCACTCTATCTATTGAGAACCGCATCCGTTACGTAGTTTTAAAGATATAAGCATAAATGGGACAGACAGCGGGAAGCGACTATTTAATACTAGTAATGAAGAACCCTTAAGGTCTTAATATAGGGGTTAGTAACAAAAATACAACCGAGAGCCCTTTGAATGGCTTTCCTTTGTTAATGTATGAGTCTTCACGTTTGGTCTTCTGGGTCTGGACCTCTCTTAGAAGTCATCAATAATTCAGTCCGGTGCAGTTTTTTGTGTGCAGTTTCCTCTGTGTGTACAGTTTTATATGATTGTGCAGTTTCTTGAACTTGCTCACAGCTTTTATACTCTTCATCAGGGCCACACGTTATTGCAATACAATAATTAGGATCGACCATCAATTGTCAATTTAATTGACCTGAACAACAATATCCATTCATGAATGTCGTCTGTTATTCGCTGGAATTGCTTCACACATGAAACAGCTGCCGGACGTACAGTTAATAGGGTTGGCATGCCGCTGAAAAATTAACATTTAAATTAACATTAACCCCTTATTCATAATGGTCCGTTAATTTAAAACAGTCTCTAGCCAGTTTTATTTTCCACTCTGATTTATGTTGATATAAGAAGACAGAGTGAGAAATAGCAAAGCTTTAAGTTAGCACACTATTATGAATACAGGGGTAAATATTTACAACTACCCTGTTGTCCTGGATTCGCTCACAGGTAGGTTTGGTTAAAACAGCACTCGCGAGTGATGTAGGTAGCTAATAATGATGTTGGGCTTAGCTTGTAAAAATCTTTATCTATATATAACACTAGCGGCCCGCCCCGGCTTCGCACGGGTATTAAACAAAAATTTCAGAAATTATACACACTAAAATGATGCCATCTATGGCGCTCATTAGGGGAGGCCTATGTCCAGCAGTGGACTATTATAGGCTGGTGATGATGATGATGATGATGATGATGAAAACGATGGGTTTCACAGTTTTCATACGGATCTTTACTTTTTTTAACAGCATTGGGGTTTTTGACATTGACTCGACATTCCAAAACTGACACTGGCCGTAGAGAAAAAGCAAGCACCGTGCGCTATACAACCTCTTTTTCTATTCTGACGCGCCATAATAGAAAAAGAGGTTGAATATACGCGCCCACGGTTCAATTATTGAATTTTTCATGCCGATCCCTAACTTTTTTGAAAATATTATATAGCCTATGTTCATCACGGAAAATTAAGGATTCTAATGGTGAAAGAATTTTTTCACTCGGTCCAGTAGTTTCGGAGCCTATTCAATTCAAACAAACAAACAAACAAACAAACAAACAAACATACAAACAAACAAACAATCAAATCTTTCCTCTTTATAATATTAGTATAGACTATCTGTCTTTATGCGCCAAAGCGCAAAATTCTTGACATTATTTTCTTTTTAGCTTCTTCTCAAGTCCTCGTAAACGTTTTTACAAAGTTGTAGCATTTGTGAAATACAATGTATCACTCGACAAGTTTTTGCTATGATCCCTAAGGCGTGAAAAATACCACCGCTAAAACGACAAAGTTGCGTTTGCATTTTATTTATATAATAACCCTTTATATAATAACTTTCAGTTTAAAGAACTTATTTAATTAAAAAAAGAACAAAATGTATTCATATTAAATTGCCACGGTTACGCTAAATCTTATCTTAAATATATTTTTACAATAACTTATATAATATCTATACTTAATATTATAAAGAGGAAAGATTTGATTGTATAGTGTGTGAATTGAGCTCCAAAAGTACCGTTCTGAAAAATTATTCACCATTAGAATTCTACTTTATCCTTGATCAATCAACATAGAATCTATAAAATTAAAAAAAAGCTAGGGTTTCACATTAAAACTTAAATGTAGCCCAGTTAATGTATTTTTTTCTTTTTAATTTTTGGTAAATACCAGTGCAAAGCCGAGTCGGACTGCTAGTCTTAAATTTGTTCATTTGTTTGATATATGAGAGTTTTACCAAACATGACAGGCATCACCCGTAATTCTAGATCTTAAGTCGTTACATTGTACCTACTCGTTTGTTTTTATAGTTTCATTATATTGATAAAAAAATCTTACATAATAATATTTAGGTATATCATTAATCTTCAAGTGGGAACCTTAACCTCATTGGCTGGCAAGAGTCAGAGTAAATGGGTAGAACACTTCTCTATTTGTGTCACATCATTGGTCGGCGTGACTCGAACAGGGCATTTTATTATATTTACCGCCATTTTGATCTATAACAATATTGAGTTTCAGTATTCAGTTCAATCTGATCTCATATCCAAATAATCTTATTTCTTTAGGCACTAAATATAAGCATTTGAACCATCCAACCTTCATACCAGTCATTATTATAAAAAAAAAATAAGGAGATATATTTTATTTTCACCTAATTTTTTAGTCTACTCGTGGATTTAGTTAAAAATAAATGACATAAAGGTACAAAAATATAAAAAAAAATGGCGGACAATCATCGGTCATTATTAATCACCGTCCATTTTGATCTATGGCAATAATTTTGAGTGAATGTAGAATGCCTGTCCATCGTGATAGCAAAGCCCTCTTTTTGAAGGCCTTGTTCAGCAGTGGACGTGGGAGTATCAGATTGGAAGCCTTTTCAAACTGAAACTAAAGCGGTCAACCATTTACTTTGACATGGTTTCGTCCACTTCCTATCACGCGCGGATAGTATTGAGAATAATAGGAGAGAACAGGGACTTTTTTATCGAAAAATAATTTGTTAATTCAGTTATCACTACATAGAAAAACTACAAAGTCGCTTCCCGCTGTCTGTCTGTTTGTCCCTATGTATGCTTAGATCTTTAACACTTCGCAACGGATTTTGATGCAGTTTTTAATTTGCACCCGTGCAAAGCAGGAGCGGGTCGCTAGTTATCTATACTAATATTATAAAGAGGAAAGATTTTATTGTTTGTTTGTTTGTATGTTTGTTTGTTTGTTTGTTTGAATTGAATAGGCTCCGAAACTACTGGACCGAGTTAAAAAATTCTTTCACCATTAGAATCCTTAATTTTCCGTGATGAACATAGGCTATATAATATTTTCAAAAAGTTAGGGATCCGCATGAAAAATTCAATAATTGAACCGTGGGCTGTATATTCAACCTCTTTTTATATTATGGCGCGTCAGAATAGAAAAAGAGGTTGTATAGCTCACGGTGCTTGCTTTTTCTCTACGGCCAGTGTCAGTTTTGGAATGTCGAGTCAATGTCAAAAACCCCGATGCTGTTAAAAAAAGTAAAGATCCGTATGAAAACTGTGAAACCCATCGTTTTAGTGTGTATAATTTCTGAAATTTTTGTTTAATACCCGTGCGAAGCCGGGGCGGGCCGCTAGTTATATTATATAAAGCTTATTAATAATATAAAAAGGGAAGAATATACAACGGTAAATCTTTGATATATGTATAAGGCCGTTTGTCCACCACAGCCGTCTCCGGGACGTCAACGAGAACGAGATGACGGCGCCGAAGTACTGATACATATGTAGACTAACTATAGCCGCGTGTCCATCGCAAGTCCATCACGTCATCTTAAACTCGGCCCGAAATAATCTCGTTCTCGGTGACGGCGGCGGTGGACAAACGGCCTAAGGCTATTCTGTGCAGATTTCACATTCTAACGCTCGTTGGTTGCAATAGAATCATTAAAGTGAAGGCCGTGCAGATTGCAGTTTGCCTTACATTATAAACTATTTTATTTTACAATATTAGAGCATATAGTCGTTTATACTTCAACACCGCGAATGTGCATTTTCTAACTTTACGGAAGCGACAAAAAAACTGTTTTATATTCAATTTATTTCATAAAATAAAAGGTTTTTCTTAAGTAACATTTTATAAGTATTCTTCGAGTTATTAAAAGATAAAATTTGTTATATCCTTATTTATTAAATAGATAGGATACTTAGGCGCTATATGTATATTATACATACATAGATAAGTACAATTTTTACCTTAGATATAGATTTTTTTATTTGCTGCACTTACCTCATTGAACTGGTGTTTCTTTAGAATTTAACCCTTTACATAAGCCTATTTTTAGTACTCCCCTGCCTTTTTTGACTTCACATAATTATTTCCATCTATATGTTGCTAGAAGAGATGCCTTATTGCTACATAGTTCATAGTTAATTTATTAATAACTTTGATCGGTTACAAGTCACTTAATATAAATTATGTATGAAATACATAAAATTATTATATTATTACATAAGATTATATGTATAAATTTACATCAATTACATTTTAAAAGCATTGCCTACTTAGCAAATCCTGTGATAATAATGTTCTTATTCTGGTGAACAATAAAGCATTTTTGTATTGTAATCTATCCACAAAACATGTTTCAAACAAACATTACTTTGCTCTTCTGAGGCCTAAAAGCAAAAATACCGAGTGGAGCGAAGCATGACGCCTCGCCTTCATTTGCAGAAGATTTATACAGACGCATTACGTAACACAGGTGTGAGAGTGAGTAACAATGTCGAGCATTTTTTGATTAAACTAGGGCAGTGCGAATCTTCTATGATAAGTGACTCCATTTTATGCGTGACAGTGGGAAAATAGCTCTACGTGGAGATATTATTTCTATGGAAGCGGGCGTCACTTTCCTATTTTTATCATCATCATCATTAGTCCACTACTGGACATAGGCCTCCCCTAATGAGCGCCATAGCGCCCTGTCTTCAGCTTGTCGCATCCAGCATCTGCCAGCAGTCGCAGATCGTCATCCCACCTGGCAGGAGGGGCGTCCTACGTTTACCGAGTCGCGGTCTCCACTCAAGAACACGTTTACCCCGGTGGTTATCGGTTCTTCCTGATATATGGCCGTCCCACTGCAACTTCAGTTTGCTAATTCTCTGAGCTATGTCGATGAGTTTAGTTCTCCTATTTTTATGAAAAACTTTAAAAAAACGATAAATAAGGGTAAGGTAAGTAAGGGGGTTATATAAGCACGGTTTAAACCCTGAGGCGCGACTGCCAATGTCGTGTAAAAGTTCTCTATTATTAAAAATCATTTGAAAACATTGCGTTCCTATGAAACTATTGGGTCTATGTCATACTAAAAGTAGTTCGTCGCGATCAAGTAGCTGCAAGGCGTGAAATATATAGGAAGGACTCGAAAACAAAGGAAGTTCTCGAATATTACGCACAACCTGTACTAAGCACTCAAGTTGTTGATCAATATCAATGCCTTCTAGATATTTTTTATATTATACGATTAAAAAAGAAGTTGATGCATTGTACAGACCGCGTCACATATAAGTACCCCCCCCCCCCCTATCTCAATGAATATGGACCACAATTATTGTTATTGTTGGGAATTTCAGACTTTGAGGTAGGACCACGTGGCCAGAGGGGTATTATGGGTGTGCTGTTCGATCCTGAGCGGGGCGGCGGCGGCGTGATGAATTTTTGCATGTGAAAATTTGTGACAAGTTACAAAGGAATTAAAAGGAGTTGAAAATGTTTTGTAGACAAGCGGGATACTTAATTCTGACGCGCACTGTACCAACATTAAAACCACTATCCCTACTCCTCGGTGACCACCTACCCGAGGGTGGTCACCGAGGTAGATTTAAAATCAGGGGCGCAGCACAATGCAGAATTTACTGCCTTTGCTTGTTATATATAACTAATTTTTGTGTATAATTCTAGTCAAGGTAAAAAGTACTTAAGGCAATATATGATTTTGAAAAGTTGACATAAATACCCAAACGGATACATAAATTAGATATTGACAACATATTTAGTAGACAGTAAAAGCGATAATTTTAAAAGTCGGCATTTTATTTTAATGTTTCATTGCGTCTACATGTCTTTTTGGCGTTGTATCGACAGTTTTCTTCGATCTTTCGATAAAACAAATTTTCAATTAGTCTGAAATCCACTGTAATTTAGAGCAAACTTTATTATTTATTAGTATATATAAACGTCTACGCAAAATAGTATTTGCTATATCTGTTTTATAATTAGTTTTTGTTGTTACCAACTCAGTTATGCCTAATTCTAAACGTCAAAACCCATTACAAAACTTTTAGAAGTTCTTCCAAGTCAATCCATCAACGAAGTTGTAAGTTAGTTGGCTTATTTACTTTTTCAACTCAAGTCTGCTTCAAAAGTTATATTAAAAAGTTTTTGTAAATAAGATAGAAAGGTTTTATCCTAACCTAAGTTCTAAGGAACTAATGCTCACCTTTAAAGTTGCAGTTTTTATATAAACTCACTTTTATCGTTTACCAGCTAAGTTTTGACTTAGATCCCCAAGTTACGGAAAAAAGAAGCTCATCCATGAACTCGTGTTATAAAAACACTTATTAGTTATACAAATAAAAAGATTGATTATTCGAAACACTAAAATATATTATAAAACACTGTTAAATACATATTTAACAGTGTTTTACGTAGAGAGCCCGTTTTTTTAAATTTTATTTTTCAAAAAAAGCAGAGCTTTTGGATACCAGAAGATAATAGTGATAAATATATTTAATATTATATAAATATATATTATAGCATTTCAATTTCAACTGACTCAATAGCACATAGAAGCACAAAACTTATTTAGGTAACTACTACTAAACTTTTACCTACCTAGTACAAGTATTTACTTCAGCATGTTCAGAAGTGAACGTGTGATGTGCTAAGTAAAAATCACAAAAAAACTCTTATTTCATATTTAATGGGAACATTTTGTGCCAACTATACCTACTTAGTCTCCCCTATAGGTATTATAATATATTATACCTCTAGTATACAAAGGGTAAAGCTAGTTTGGAGATTAAAACAAGGGCTGCCCGTAACCCGTGTTATGCCGATATTGCACCGTTATTAGAACACTAAGATCAACCTTGTCTCAACCCTCTTCCCACTACCGAAGACTGGTGTGTTCTATTTACCACCGGGTAATAGAATAAAGATATATCAAAGAATACTTATCTGGGTCAACTTATACAAAATGATACGAAAAGTAAAAGAAGTAAAGGCAGGCAAGACAAACGACGGGAAGATGATATCAAAGGGTGGCAGGCCCAGAATTGATCCGCTTAGCAAAAGACAGTTAACAGAGGAAGACTATAGAGGAGGTCTATGACGACGGAAAAGCTGTATGAAGTAATAGAAGATAGGACTAGTTTTATAGCATTTTATAACAAACTATGTGATTCCCAATAAAGGCTTATTTCATATTTTAATTTAGGAAACTGTCTTCTATGATAGATTCAGTTATTTTTGTAGCAGACCTAGCGACACTTAGTTTACGCAAATAATCTTCGTTTTGCCAGACCAAATTTCCAAATTAGGGGATTGGAGAATGTCAGAAGAGAGAGAGAAATATGTATTGGCATATATAATATGTTTTCACCTGCTTCACCAGCCTAGATGTGGGTATGCAAAGCGTGACCTATATTTTTTACCTAAAACTTTCGCTGCTTTGTTTCTCAGGTTGCCGGTATATCCAGGGCCAAGCGTAACAAACCTCAGATAGAAGCGTCGCCGTCGTCGTCGTACTCCATAATAGCAATAGCGCTGCCGGTCCAATCTGTTTTCCTATCGTTTTTTTATTGAGTTTTCATTTGAAATTTTCCTTTGAAACGTGTTTTTAGTGCTGACGCAAGTTTTGCATAGGAAAGTACTAATTCCATTTAACTGCATCAATGGATGGAAATGCACTGAGAAGTTTATAGAAATGAATTGCCTTTTAGATGATTATTTCTTTGTACGTCAGTTTGTGTGAAAAATAGTATCCAACATAAAATACTTAATATATGTACAGATGTCTTTATGTACATATTAAATTTTAAAATCTTAGAATTTTTGTGTCTGTAGAGGCAGGTTACAAAACCAAGGATTTACACATCAACATTTACAAAATCAAATATTTAAGAAACTGGTAGCGTATTCGTAAAAGCAAATCGCAGACGTTCCAGACAGATAACAAGATCTCGATTGTACTTATAGATGAATCGATTACTACTGCTGAATATTTTAACATAAAAATTCAGATCATGAATGCATTAAAATAGCTTGGCCCAGTAATTCAGGTCGTTACGTTACCAAAATTTAAACAAGCAATAAGGTACTTTACGCAATCGTAATACGATTTTTACTTCCCATCACGCTCGTTTACTATAGAATAATATATTATACTTGTTTACCAAAAGAATCCTGGATGTAGTTTATATTCATTCAGGCATGCCGATTATTTCCCTTAGACTGTAGATAAGAACTTAGATACACTATCTTTACCACGCATTTATTTAAAAAGCGGCCCGAAAAGTTAGAAAAACAACCTAGTAGACTAGGAGTTGATTGCTCAAATTTTACTATAGCTAAGTGGTTCAAGGCAAAGGCTATAGATATGTAGATATGTTTTATATTGTTTTATGTATCAGCCATCTAGTACCCAAAACACAAGTTCTGCTTTGCTGTGATTAATACAAAAGAGCGCGCAATCTTTACAGCGAATTATACCTAATGAATAGGTATATAATTATACCTATATGGGTATAATTTGTCCGAAATAGATTTCTGCATTAATCCACGGGTTGCCCGTGCGAGGTACATGCGCAATAAAGACCTCCATCGAGATCTCAAACTCGAGTCCATTGCCAATCATGCGTCATGTTGTAGCGGCCTCTGATCATTTCAATCCTTTAATAATCACCATGCCCGCCCATTCCGTGAAAAATCCGCACAAATTTCGCCTCCGTAGACCGAGACACGTTCTCGGCTACCCCATTTGACCAAATCACCGCCGCTATCCCGGAGGTGAAGGCAACCAGTCCCGATTCGTTTCTGCACACTGCACACCCTACCAAAAACCGACGCCGCTGGATGTAGGGTTCAAAAATTTTCCGGTTGCGCTGGCGAAACCCCCTTATCCTCTTGTAGTATCTGGCAACAGCCCAAGCCGAGGTCCAGACCTAAATAGTAACCTAAATAGTAACCCTTGTGCGTGCTGCCCCAACCGGGGTGAGGCACCCTCGGAGCCCGCCAAAAGTCCGGTATGGCTGTCAATCTGCGGTCAACAGCATTATAGTCCATTTGAAAAAAAAAGAGCTAATTATAGTAAATAATCAATAAATACATAATTCTGGAAAATTTACACAGCCTTTAGCGAAGCAGATCTGCTGTCGGGAGTACTAAATAAGTGTAGTTTTTTTTAGTATAGGAACATAAAGAACACTCAGTACAGTACCTACACCACGAACAAATACATATTTGCAGATAGTACAAAAATTATGTCGCGAGACGGGAATCTAAGGCGGAACAAACATCGTTTTGATCTGAGGTAAAGAAACACGCAACCAGTACTAGACTACAGACAAAATCTAATCGATTTACTTATCTACAAAGGCGCCTCCTTAAAAAGACAAATTGTTTATAGCGATATAAATCAAGGTACCCACGAATTTCCTATGAATCTTCCAAAGGGCAGGCAAAAGGTCAGGGGTAAGCATGTTATTATCAGCTGAGTCATTTTGAAGGTACGTGTATCGCAATTTTGTTCATGCTGTAGGTACCTTACCGTACGTGTCGGGCGTACGGTAAGGGTGTGGTGCGTACGGTACGGGTGTTGCGTACGGTACCCGTGATAATGATTTTCCTATTAACCGGTTGGGCTGTCTTAACAGAGACAAGCCTCAATTCTCTCTATAATCTGATGCGAAGGTAGACCAACAAGATCATCGAAAAATCCGGCGCAAGAACAGCGGCATTCGAAGCATTAGGGACACCGTCAGCTTCCTGACGTGTATTAGACACGTCAGGAAGTTGTACAGTAAATGTCGTTCGTACGGTCGAAAGTTGATTGCTGCAGCCGTGTGCGGGGTGGTGCCCTGTAGTAATGTCAGAGTCAGAGCTCATTAGAGCCACCCAGCATTGTCTCCAGCTATAAGTATTCTTTATATGTACATATTTGTATGGGCATGCGCTCACTACATCAACCGTAGCGTCACCAGATCGCCTCGCTGTCCCTCGCCCTCGTGCGGACGTCAAATGGTCTATTTGAAGATAGCTCGATGCTCGCATGCTTGCCGCGCTGTCATCGCGCTGTTTACACTTGGGAACGCTGGTAGACTGCTCGAAAATTGGTTAACCACGCGAGGTTCATTGGTTGACCACGCGGTATCCACCCGAAGACCACCTGTCGACACGAGTGAACGCCGAGCGACGATGGTGGCGAGGTACGGGTCGGTTGCCGGGTGGCCCTAATGAGCCACGACCTTAAGTAAGCATTTACGTTTTCTGTAGTTAATTTTATTGTCTATCTAATAATATTTTTTCGTAAAGAAAGTAAAGTTACCATTTTCATTAATGTCTATTCAATCTTTGACTGTTTGAGTAGATCACGACCACGAAAGAAATTCTTTTTTGAGCTCGTTTAGCTATTTGGGAAGAATATTAGAAAATTTAATTAGGAATTTCCGCTTCAGCAAATTGAAATTTGATGTAAGTTAATTGTTTTTCGGAAAGATCGAGTCCAAATTAAATTTTGCAAGGGCTTCCATAGAACGAGACAAACAGGTTAACCGCGGTAGAAGAGTCTTTACTATTTCTAATTTTGCTTCTGCCCGAGGGTTCGGAAGCCTGTTTTGAGGAATGAAGCCTGTTATGCCTATTCCACGTGTATATCAAAATTAGGCCCGATACCTTCTAAGGTTTTAGCACGAAGAAGTAACAACATCAACACAAGCTAGGACCTAAACAAGTATAAGTGATACTTCAGTGAAGAACTGTATGGATAAACTCCACGATTTTCCTCCACCTTCATCATTCACACCGCAAAGGAGTGGAACTCGCTGACTGCTTCTGTTTTCCCACTAACTACAACCTGGGTCTCTCTTGAGTGAATAGGTGCCTTCTAGTGATACACCGTCGTCGGCCACATCTTCACTTTCCATCAGGTGAGATCGTGCCAAAAGGAGGTGGTATCAGGTATAAAAAATACACACATTGTTTAAGTTGAGTGCTTACCCCCACAATTTTTCTACCCAACTATGTTATAAAGTATGATTAGTCTTAGTTAAATCAGAATTTAGTGTATGTACCATAAATAACACTTTATATAAGAAAAACTGTATGTTGGGTCTCTCTTGAGTGAATAGGTGCCTTCTAGTGATACACCGTCGGCCACATCTTCACTTTCCATTAGGTGAGATCGTGCCAAAAGGAGGTGGTATCAGGTATAAAAAATACACACATTGTTTAAGTTGAGTGCTTACCCCCACAATTTTTCTACCCAACTATGTTATAAAATATGATTAGTCTTAGTTAAATCAGAATTTAGTGTATGTACCATAAATAGCACTTTATATAAGAAAAACTGTATGTTATTTTTTGTTTTTAGTAAAGGTAATTTGGATTGAACATACATGTATTCAAACTCTTGCTAATATTGGTGTGAAGAGTGGTTTGACCCAAAACTATGCTACAAACTAAAAACATATGATGAGGACACAGGTATTTCGCAAATTAAGAACACATAAAACGGTGCTGAGGACCTGAAAGAACTTTTTTTTGAGATTCTTCGATTAAGTTCTCTTGCAAATGTTCTTTTTTTCAAACTGCACACAAGCTTGGTAAAAAAGAGTTTAGACCACATTCCCAATTACAACGCTTGGCATTCCTTTGACAGTGTTTTGTTTCTGTCGTGTGACATACGTCCGGTCGTGGTCCGGTAGCAATTAATTTGCGTTTTGTTTTCTGTTCTAATATTATGAACAGGAAAGATTTGATCGTTGGTATAGTTTGGATTGAATAGGCTGCAAATCTCCTGGTCCCTTTGAAAAATTTCTTCAGCACTAGAATTATTATCTCTTGATAAACATAGGGTATAGAATATTTTCAAAAACGTTAGGGATTCAATTTTAGTTGTGTTGAGTGTAAAAAATATAATTTTTGTTTAATACCCGTGCCTAGCTGGAGCGGAACGCTATTGATTTAATAAATTAAGTAGGTACTAAAGAAGGTACTCCTCATGACAGACATGGAGCACCAAAATATACAATTATACAGTCGATGTCACTTTGAAATAAAAGAAACATCGACTGTTCAAGGTCCGTTGTAGGCGAAAATTTGGGTTCGTGGCTTAGGCCCCCAGTGGTCGACGCACCTGTGGTTGACGCCCCCGATTTTATTAATTGTATTATTATTATGATTTGCACTTTTGCACTTAGTACAGTAAATGCCAAAAGTGTATCTTACAAACCGTTTTAGAGATAAGCTCAAATGACTTTTAAGTAATTGTACTTTATCAATAAAATACTTCTGTCTTTAATCCTACTAATGTTATAAATGCAAAAGTTTGTAAGTAGGGATGGATGGAGAGATGAACAATGGATGAATGTTTGATACTCTTTCACGTAAAAACTCCTGAATTGATTTTTGCGATTGGGAGGTGGTGGGTGATTGGTTGCGTGACGTTGGTAAACGGCCTGACGGTTACTAGTCCTTTAGACATCCAGACATTTTATTTAGAAATATTATGGCTAAAAACATTCCTGTTAGCAGGCGAAAGAAAGCGACAAGAAAGAATGAAAAAATGATAGCCAATTTGAATGAGTAGTACAAAAATAAAAAAATTACTTCGATCATATTTTTAGTACAAATCTGCCAATAATCTGCTGAACAAATCTGCAAATATGTGGAAATCCGAGCAAAAAAGTAATAACTAATTATTAAAGAAGTAAATAAGATGATTTTGGTTGTTTTCTGTTGTTTGTAGACAATTTTAGTTCATATGTATTTATTTATATTTTTCATTTGTTATATAATAGTTGATTTTTTGCTGTGCTGTGTGGTGCCGGCATAGATGCTGTGTGGTGCCGGCATAGAATTTCACCACCCCATCTCTTCCCACGGGTGTCGTAAGAGGCGACTAAGGGAAACACATCGGAGGGCGAGCAGCAGCGCCCTCTGCAGAACAACTCCACCGAACTGCGATCCCCAACCCGCATGCCCAGCGTGGGAATTATGGGCATTAACCCCCAAATGATAGTGCCATCTTTGGCGCTCATTAGGGGAGGCCTATGTCCAGCAGTGGACTATTATAGGCTGTTGATGTTAATGATGATGTTGTAGTTGATTATTTTTGATAATTATTATTAAAAAGGTTAAAAATTACATATTAAATAGATAATGTTATATGTACCTAGGTACCTATGTTATATTGATAATGTAAAGAATTTTTTTTTAAACTTATTACGTACTTTACACTATAAAATTTTAAAATAAGTTTGTTTGTTTGGATGTTTGTCCGTCAATCACGCTGAAACTACTGAACGGATTTTGATGAAATTTGTTATCAGACAGGGTATGAGCTGACTTGGGTGATATGGTTATGATATAATATATTACAAGCTTATGCCTTTTATGCCTGCCAGTACATTTGATAAAAAAAATATTCGGATTAAAATAAACTGACCGGGGGCGTCGACCACAGGTGCGTCGACCACTGTGGGCCTAAGCCACGAACCCGAAAATTTTTCGGGATATTAGAAACAGGTGATTAAATTTCCAAACGTTGCAAACGTTTATATGTTTACCTTAGAAATATGGAATTCTGCTGTAAGTTTAATTAAATTTAAATTTGATTAAATTAAGCTAATTAAAAAAACAAGCATGCACAACGCGCACTCAAAATCAATTAAAATGGCGGCAAACCTCGAAATACATTAAGTACCTACCTATAGGTCTATATTTACGCTAGGGGCGTAGTAATAGCCTATAAAATGCTTCGATAGCAGGAAGCATTATAGGTCCTGTAGTCATTGCAACATCGTTATAACTACGAGATAGCTGTAAAATTTTTCAATTCGATTTTCATGTTTCTTTTTCAGTTTAATTTAAATTTTATTTTATTTTTTGGTTTTTATTTCACAACAAACACTGTTCTGTTTTATTGCTAGTATACCGCTCTCTCAGTTTTCATGGAAATCCACCTGTACACTCGGTTTCCCGCGAAACAGGCCTAGCCTAGTGCGGGGACCATGGGTAACAACATGGTAACAATGACATCTAAAACCACAACGCAATATCTGTCATTATTAAGTACCTATTTATAAATGTAGCATGAAATCTTTTGTAATCAATATTGTGGTAAATAAATTATTTGTATTTATTTGTATTTGTACAACTAGTATAGTATTTTGTAGCCTGATTACAGTTTGTCGTAGAGGGTAACAAAATCAGCGTTGCGTCAACACTGCCTTGATGGGGTAGCCATCGTAGCCTTTCGTAGCCTTAATTTTCGTAGAGGTCAAAATAATCGGCGTAGCGACTTAATATTCGTTTTATTCGCCTGTTTATAGCTTTCTGTAGAGGTCCAACAAATCACCGTAAAAGCTACATAAATATAATCATATTACTTTCTTTGCTTTTCTTTCTTCACTTTTCAACGCTACTTGCATAGCTTTTGCTTGGTTACGTGGTACCTTGACCGCTTTCTCGTAATTTTAGAATCTGTTCTAGCCAAGGTACAGAAAATTTATAATATTCTAATAAAATTAATGTCTATTTACTCGTGATATGGGGGGGGGGTTATGTTTTGAGTGTTTATATGTGGTTGTAGAAATTATTACCTACTGCATATATGCATAAAGACAGCTGAATTAATTTTTATAGATGAGCTATTAAAATAATTGCCCGGTTCATCATATGGTTTTTTATTTGTAAGCCTGTAGACTTATGTAGACATTATGACCGGTGTACCATTTGGCGCAAAAAGGTGAAAACCGGCTTTAGAAACTCGCTGTACTTCTACTGGTCCGTAGCAAAAAAATACATATTTCTGTCACGACATTTCGAAGTTACAAATATTTTACGAAAACTTCGATTAATTGCGAAGTGCGAAGGAGAGAAAGCTCCCGTGTTCAGTTGAAACGTGTCCAAACGTGTGAAAACATTTCCCGAGATTTCCCGAAGGTATAACGAATATTACATACCTGATTTATTTTACGAATGTGGTACGGAATTTGATCATATCGACCTTTTTAGAGGATAAGAGATATCAAATATTTAAAGGTTGCCATCCCATTTGTAATCTAATCACAATAATGTTTGAAAGTGAATTATTTTTACCTAATAGATTGACTGTCGCTTTAAACATTTTCATATAATAGACTTATCTAATTTCAAGACTTTTTAAATTTTAGTTTATTTAAAATATGCGCTTTCTTTGTATTTTACGCACACATGTTACACACAATAAAAAAATAAAAATAAAATTAAATTGTGTTTTTTATTTCCAATAAATATATTTAAGCCATGGCTTTACTCTAGTCTAGTTGAATACGAAGTGTATGAATGTGTAAAACATATTCAAGCCGAATTCTCGAGGTAAAAATTGAGTTGGCAAGCAATGAAAGGATCCCCTTGAATTTACATAACCTAATTTACTGAGTGTAGCTTTGTTTCTCGGTGCTACGATGTATTTTGCATTGGAAGTGGCTTGAATGAATGTAGAAAGGTAGGGAAGGTATTTTAAGAGATTCTAGTAGTCTCATGTATTTGGCAGAAAATGTTCGGATATTTAACGAAAAGACGCTTTGGATAAAATGTTTGTTTAGTTTTGTCATGTTAAAGTGTAGTTTTCAGGAAAAGTAAACCAAGAAAGTAATATTGCATTGCAATTGTTGAATATAATTCTGAAGGAGGAAAATTTGTAAAAATACCATTTTCTTGGTTCAAATCTTAAATTATTGAAGAAAGATCTTTCTAGCTTTAAGCTCCTTGACAGAAACAAATAGGAACGAGTATATTATGTATGTTTTTGGTTTTTTTCTTCCTTGACGTCATGAAACGGCTCTTTCGGAAGACCATTTTTGGCGTTAACGAGTGTACAACTATTTCATGCTGAGACAAAGACCGTTTTGTGACTCATTGCAACAATAAGTCTGTTATGTCTATAGTAACTTTATAATTTTGTATGAGCAAAATATAAAATATTATATTCTATTGTAAGTATTTATTTTTGAAACAATTGAGCTAGCTGCAAACTGTCGCAAAAATCTGAAATAATAAAAAAACCAACCGATTACAAACCATTTTTACAACCATTGGATTATTATGTAATCCAATTGTATGTCAAGTGTTCCGTTTGTTATGCCAATACCTACAACAATAAATCTTCGCGCGTTCAGAATGTCCTTAACCTTTCGTATAATATTTTGCACGTGACGTGAAAAATATATTAAATCACGTGTAACATTTAATTCGAGCTGTTTCAATATGAGATTGAACGATTTCGAATTAAGTTCGAAATAGGAATAATTCTGATCCTTTTCCAATCAAGTTTAGGTATTATTTATAGTTTACGTTTTAACCACCTATAAACAAAATCAAAGTTTATCCATCCACAAAACCCAAAAAGCTTTTAAAGCTCGCACGAGTTCGAATTCATCTCGATTAAACTTTGATTGTAACCGACAAAATCATTAGCACATCATTAGGAAGTAACAAAGCACAAATAAACACTGAAAGAGTTTACGCAACGTGCGGATAAGTCACTATGGTTACTGAAGCTGGTCATTGACCCGTCGAGAGATGTCAGTGGCTGAGTGCTGCACCCTTTCGACACTGCGGCACCGGCTAGAGTTGGGACATCATGTCGATTTAGGCTTTATCGATGTCTTATGTTATATGATTGGTCTTCTTTTATAAGACTATCGGGCTATAACTTCATTTTAATTGAAGTTTTCCTCAGAAGTCATTTTAAATCATCTACGGTAAGCCCACCCAATCGCCAAAGCTGCTGATTGTCCAAGGCCGATGGATTTCCTACAAACAATGTTTGCTAGTTTTAGGTTGTTGAATTTATTATTGGTTTCGAACATAATATCGCTGAGTTTTCAAATAAAATTTGAAATAGATCAGCGGAAACGGTTAACTAATTCAAACGCGGGGACAGTAATTACTGAGGTAATTGAAATGTGCGCAATTATTGAAAAATGTGTCGTCTACAGTGAACAGCGACCTCATGGTTAGATGTTGATATGTTTTCGTACAATTAACTTAATTATAAGTGTAGAGATAACATGTATACAAAACGGTTCGTTGATAGTTGTAGCATCTAATGTAATGATCGATGTTTCTTTCATCGATACCATAGGACATCTCTATGGCGCCTTGTTTCATCTCCCGCTATAAATGACCAGATAGTGCTGAATAGCCGCTTTGTAAGAGATATTGCCTACTTTATGGATTATACAGACACTGTAAAACCACTTTACGATGACGCAGATATTAAGCATTCGTATACGAATCAATTGATTTATGAAATTTCAATGTTCAAGGTGTGATTACGATAATGGCATTGTCATAAAGTTATTCACCGTCACCTTCTATAGGTTAAAACTTTGCAAAAACTAGGCGAAGGTAAAAACCTTATAGCCATCAGCGATTTGCGAACGACTTCAACGCGATGTGATTTTAACCCGGATTTCATTGGCTTCGACGGCGCTAATCACGACGTGCTAGTTGCGTGGTCGTGGTGTAATAGATGCGATTCGCAGCGAGCGGTGACAGGTAATCAGGCATCGCCAGCGTGATAACTGATAAGGCTGTAAGCAGTAGAAGTAAGAGAAAACGTTTACATTTATTTTTTATCGACGTAGAATTTTAGTCCGTTTCTGATACTGGAGGTTACTATATTTTGTATGAGGATTATAGCAATAAATAAATAAAATAAATAATGCTGGACAATTCACACAACATCATCTAAATAAGAGCTAATATTCGTCTTCGGTCTCCCTTCGTCGCCATTTTGTTCAATCATTGTTCAATAATTATAGAGAAAGTAGAGAAGAACAACGCCTGGACAGAAAATTCAGACGATAAGGTGCTTGTATGTATATGGAAGGGCCTTTCAGAGAACAGCACCATCAATTACGCAGTGGAAGGAGTATTCCTTCCACTCGTACCTAGCTTCTGCAACAGGCATCGGTGCTTTTGAAAGAAGCTCTAACAAAAGAAGTACCACTTGGTATGAGTTTCCACTCGTACCAAGTTTCATCCAAGCACCTGTGCTTGTGGAAGATACCGTAGAGGGGAACGACTTGGTTCGAGTCGAAATAATAACCACAGGATACGGGTGCTAGTCAAGGTATGGAGGATCTTTTCAGAAAATAAAGTTGATCCCTAATTCCATTATACTGGCTATCTAATCACCTAGATGTGTCAGACAGACTGGCGCCAGCTGGGTACAACTCAGTTTGTTTATCAAAGTTGACATCCCCTTTCAGAAAAGTTTCGGATGGATGATCTATTATGTTTGTTTTCGAGGCATTATGATATCGTTTTCTAATTGGGTCATGTTATTTGAGTTCATTTTATAAAACGAGATCAAATGGCAGCGAATTGCTTATGTCTGGACCCCGTGGGTACCTGTGCCAATTAACATATTGATTTGAATTAATTGATCGCTAGCACTACTTACATAGTATCTTGAAATTTGTTGAAATATCTACTTACATAATACAATACATCATACAATATATTCTATACATCATCATATTATGATGATGTATATAATGCACGGTACAAATATCTACAGATCGTGCAAACATTTGATATATATATATATATATATATAATGTGGCTTTTTGTTTATTATAGTTTTTTTAATTCCATTTTTAGGGTTCTTTTGGAACAGTCCTGTGCCTTGGTACGAACGAAACCCTCCTTGTGAGTCGACTCACAATTGACCGGTTTTATTTCAGTTCATTTTATTTTTTATTTCCAAGAAAGTAAAGTTCCCGGCGACCTTGGAAAGGACACTCATAAAACTCGGATTTACATAATTCACCCCATCGAGTTTGCAGTCGGGGTAGCTTCTAAATATATTATTTACATTCGTCCCAAGAGAGTCTGTTTGAATTTTACATCATATTTGTAAAATTCAAACAAACTGTAATAAACAATAACTGTAATTAATAATAACTAAGTTATCTGTGTATAAAAAATAGTCTTTTTGTTGTTGATGATCGATACCCATCGTTTTTCTTATCTCTAGGTCCTTGTTTGTGTGATATAAAATTACACACCAGTTCCATCCAAGCATTGAACATGGTTATATATTTTATCACTAAAGTGATATATATAGGTATAAATACCATACTAGCGGTCCGCCCCGGCTTCGCACGGGTATTTATCAAAAATTTAATCTTAGTTCAAACCATGGAAGTGCAATTTTGAAATAAAAAAACACTATTTGCTTGATGTCCTCATACTTCATAGTTAAGAGACAAAAACTATAAAATATAAACAAATCACGTCTTATAGATTAGATTGAACCTGATCAATAAATAATTTCTGGTCTTCTATGCAATTATTCTGATTTTATTTTAATATTTTTCTACATTTACCTCCTTTAGCTCCTGAACTACAAGACCCACTTCGAAAAAACGGGAAATGGGAATTATAACCGTGATGGAAAAACTTCCTGGAGCATTTTAGCTCTTCCTCAAATATTAATATTCAAGATTTTATCTCGGAAAGAAGTACAAATTGTTAGATAAGTTAAATGTTTCCTCAGTGATTGTGCAGTATTAGCTCTGCCCTATTTTGCTTAATTAGCTCTTCATTATGACAATGCTACATATATTCAAAAAAGTAAAATCTAAATAGACGAAACCACATTTCGGCATTTACCATAGATAAAACTACCCAGACCCAGTGTAAGATTAAGGTTTCAATATTTTTTTTCTTTAGGATTACAAAATTAGCACTTAGACCAGTCAAATTTCATACAATGAATTATTATAAAATATGGAATTACTCGTAGGTATGGATTTTTTCTTACCTGAAATTTTTGTCCACTATATAGTAAAAGAAGAAGAAGAAATGACAATGCATTTTACCATTCATCCAAAGCTTCGTGTAAATAGCGCACGCACTAGCTAGAACTTCTTATATTCATGATTCTACGTGACGGTTATCTTTCATAATTATTTTATTACCTAACTGACCAGATGCATACAAAAAAAAATTAAAAAAATGTATGTAGGTATGTGGGTTTTTTATTTTTAACTACCTCGTATCATCCAAACGTCTAAAGAGATTTATATTTTTAAGGTATCATTGGATTCGTCTTGCTAGTTTCACTTTATTATCTGACTGTACAAAACAGGTTTTATCATTGGTGTCCGAAATGTCAATGAAGAAAATATTAAAATTATAAGTGTAATTTCGGACAGTGTCCTAATTTATTCTGTCCGACACGTCAGCAAGTCTCCACAACGATAACATTGTCATAGCCACTTAACCACTAACCAACATAGACCAAAATAAAGCGGGGGTGTAATTCTGGCGCCTATTTCAAGAAACCCTTACGAATTCTCAGACGTTTCTACTCCGCGGTGAATCAAGCCGTTCATGAGTAACAAAATGCCGATATTCACAAAGTTTGGTGATTGGAATACTACATAGTTGCAGTCGGTTCTAGAAACCTAGATATTTTTTGTTACCGAAGGGTTTAAATTAATATTATTGGTATACACTATTTTATGACACTAGTACCATCACGCATCTCGGAACTGAGTTCGAAAATATTTTTAACCTACTTCGAAAAAAGAAGCAGGTTCTATATTCGGCTGTGCGGCATGTCCGACAGACATACGAGTATTATTTAATTGCCACTACATAGGTATCACTTACTATAGGACTGTTCGACAATATCTCCGACAGTTAAGAACCGATTTTGATAATTATTTCGCTGTCGTATAGAAAATGGTCCCGAGACAATCTAAGTAACATAAATTTTATTTCCGAAAGATTTATACCACAAAATTTAAAAACAGTACAAAATTAAGGCGAAATTAAGACTAAAAATTAGCGACGAATCGCTAATTTTTATTCTTTGAAAAATATATTATTGGTTTTATAAAATAAAAATGCATAATATCTTTGGCCTCATCCGTCTTAAAACTCGAATTCTGACTTTTTTCAGTAAGCATTATTATATTAAATACTGATTCAACTTTAAATTTCATAATAAATAATGCATTGTTGAAGTTTTTCTTCTTAATATTGTTGTTTGTTATTGATTATATTTTTTATCTTTGTTACTGTTTATCTTTACCCCTAATTTTGACGACCTCTGTGGCTCTGTGGCAGGACCTTCGCACACAGCGTGCGAAGGTCCTGCGACGCAGAAGGTTGCGGGTTCGATTCCCGCATCTAGAAAAATATTTGTACGATCTGCAATTATTTGTTCAGGGTGTTCTGGTCGTTTTCTATGTATAATAAAAAAAATATCTATCTATGTACTCGTATATTATTATGTATATCAGTTATTTAATACCCATAACACAAGCTCTGCTTAGTCCGGCATTATTTATTTTATTTATAATAAGTTCCTTCGTAGACTTTTAATATCTTGAATTATAGAACCGATTGGCTGGCTTGGTTTTTGATCACATCGAGCTCCATTGTCCTCAGTTTGATTACGCAGATTCCTAAACCTAGACCGGAATTCGAAGACCATAACTTGGCTCAGATATTCGAGCTACAGGATTGGTATTCACTGCTTGCTATTTTAGTCAAGTTGGACCTGTAGATGGTTTGCAGCAGTTTGCATTAGCTCAATTGTTTCAATTGTTAGTACTATTTCTTATTTGGTTCTTTTATTAATTGGAATGTTTTGCTGTTTCAACTAAGCCTTTCAGTAAATCATTTCAATGAATAGAGAATGGATGTCTGTTACCTCTTTACGCCAAAACTACTGACCCGATCGGGTTAAAAGCATAAATGTGACGTAAGCTACGACACGCAATATCTTGCATCGCAGATGGACCTTCACCCACCGGACCATATCGGTCATCTTCAATTAAGTTGGTCCTCATAGAAATAATCTCAATTGATATCATACTATTTGAACAGCGCAATGATAGTTAGTAAACACAGCGGGGGGCGGGCAGCAGCGCCTTCTGCAGAACAACTACACCGAACTGCGATCCCCAACCCGCATGCCCAGCGTGGGGATTATAGGCAACAACCCCCAAATAATGATGCCATCTATGGCGCTCATTAGGGGAGGCCTATGTCCAGCTGTGGACTATTATAGGCTGGTGATGATGTTGAATGATAGTACCAGCGCTGGCTGTTACGAGTGTACACCAGCGGCTCTATTGTCTAACTCAACTGGTAATCGTAATCGGCTTCAGTTTGGCATTACAAACCTAGCCTGGTCGATTGTCACTTTTGTATTGTGTAAATAGCTGAAATCGAAGACTAGTTGAATACCTTAGACGATACCGACAACATTCTGTTTGGGTCTACAACTGGTTATCGGTATGAAGTTCACTGGTAATGGATTTCAAGTAAGACAATAAGGCTGCAGGCGATAAGCCAGAGACTGTTTTGTGACTTATAGCAAAAATCAGTCAGTTTTTTTTTTTGTTTAGACCTGTATGATTTGCAGGTAAAAAGAATAGAATAGAATATATTCCCAAACACGACAACGTTCCGCCCCAATCTGAAACCATTGCAAAAATAGTCAGTTTTGTCAACATTTAGGTACTTATTGGACATGTTTTAGTATGAGTTAGAAATAAAAACATATTATATTTCAAATAACGAAATGCTCAGACAAGGTCCGCCCTAATCTACACCGCTCTTATAAAGGCACCTTATTCAAAACAATCTCACTAACTAAACCCCGAGGGACCTCAATAATCCCTATCCAATCTATCCCTATCCAATCAAGCTTGACTTTGCTTACATTACGATGACGTGACTGTGTTGACGATGATTCAATATAGAGCCGTTGATTAATCTAAGATTAAATTAACCGCAATTCCTATCTCATACTGTTTACTGCTACCTCTTATGGATACGAGCTTCTGCTTGCGGCTTTGCACGCGCTTGTCGCATGTCTGTCCGAAGGATATTGTTTACCTACCCACCAAATTACATTACCATCCGTAGCTTAGAGCGTAAAAAGGTCAAACAGATTCGCTTTTATGATGTTTGTAGGTAAACAACACATAGAGGATTAGCAAACAGAAAAACTTTATCAAAGCATAAGTACCTACGCAATACCGTCGGCCACATCCTCACTCTCCATAGTGAGATTGCGGTAGACGAAGATCTATCAGCTATAATAAAAAAAAAACAAAAAAAAACCTTGAAAGCGCTAAGAACCAAGAATTGTCTCGAACTTCTCCGAATTCCTTCGATGATATTATTCTCATTTTTTTTTTCTACCTATGTTTATTTGTTTGTATTATAATCGCTTTGTTTACCAAAAATATCTAGGATCCAGGAACCACGTACATCTCGTAATAATTACTGGGGACCTTCGTTGAATTGTTGAAAATTTAATTTTTTGTAAGCCGACTAAAATTTTATGAAACAAAATAGAAAATTAATTTCCTTTGAGTAAGATTCACGGTGACATGTTTACAGGAGTATTAATGGTCATCATAAATTATGTGCATAATGTTTTATTTTTATTGTTTTACCGAAATAAAATTTTACTATTTTACAATAAGAAATAAGTACAAGAAACCAATATAACTTTTCTATTTCACCTCTAACTTAGACAAGGCTTCTATGTTGATAAAAAACTCATTTGTAGTTTGAAAAAACAATATTTGTTTCAAAATAGCAGAAAAACTAGTTTTCTCTGTTATTGACAGACTAATTTACCTAGACTTGTTTGGGAAAGCGTGGAAAGTATTTTTAAAAAAACAATAAAAATTAAATTGATTTTGAATTTAATAATTAATGATTTTACAATGACGACTGAAATACGACTGGGGCTTTGAGTCCGGAGTTCTCGCATCACAGGACGTCGATAAGAACGGTCTAGACGCTAAGTCAGCGTTAGATTCGTGAGAATCTAACGTGGGCGTTTCTTATTAAACAAGTGATGTCCGATCTTATGTGGACCTGAATACAGACCCTGATGCCATAACTCCTCCCTCCTGTAGTTCGAGATTATCCTCGGGATTATCTCGAATTTTCCCCCTTTTACAAAATAATTTCTTAACTCTATGTTTAAATGCTAACAATAAAAGACACACAGTTAAAAGAACGCATAACGTTAAGTTTCCTATACTAACACTTTTATAATCTAGAGCACTATGATTAATTTCACTATCACTATAATTTTCACTTCCACTTTTCTGCAATAAGTAATTCAAGAACTGGATGTCAGCAAGATCAATTCCATTGAGATTGACGGGTTTTCTCTCGATATCCGATGAACGGGTCAATATTTTAGGTAAGTTAACAATAGGAATCTTTGTAAAGATTATGTCTTTTCCATGAGTGAGATGTCTTTTTAGTTTCAAATTACTAAATTTAACTTGACAATCATCGTCTAAAGTTATGAGATATGTTCCACAGATATTTTCCTGGATAATCTCGTTCTCGCAATATTTGGTGAGTGACGTTTCAGTTTTGGTGTAAATTATCCATCGATTAGGCTGTATGAGAAAAGCCTTGATTTCATTAATGGTAACAGGAACCGGGTGACAGCTAGAGATGTTGGTAGAAAATGTCATGAGCTCCGTGATGCATAAGTCTTCCATAAGTGGCGGATCATTGCTCTCAAAGCACAGGAAACGAGCTTCATCGATTTCTCGGCATGACTGGGAGAGCGGCTTCGCTTTCAACCCTTTCATTAGGATGTAAGGATATTTAGGGAGTATAAGGACTGTCTGGTGGGTAACTCTATCGTCAATGGGTAAAGGTGTCAATTTAAAATAGTTAAAAACTTCATTTCTTATTAATGGTATTTGCATTATTAACTTTATCTGATTTTGTTTTATATACGCTTTCATTTCTATACACTGTTCTAATTTTACAATATTTTCTTGATTTACAGGATAAACTAATTTACTAGTATTTTCGATTTCTTTTAACAATACAATCAGTTCATTAGTATCTAAAATAGATGGATGTAACAATTTATTTCTAGCAAAAGTTATAGCCGTTTCAATCTCATTCAATCGCATGTAGAGAGTCTGGAAGTTATGTAAAAAGACGTTATAAATGTGTATAATTTTGTTAGCAGTTTGGGTTAATTTAGAATTATTTAAACCACGATTTAGATCTTGAATACTAGTCTCAATTTGAATGAAATTGCTTTTGGTAGAGTTGGCTATTTCAGAAAGTTTACCCATCATTTCAGCGACTATTGTCATTTTCTTATCAACGGCATCTTGCTTAGATTTTACTTCATGAATTAGCTTTTCATACAACACAGCGTCGTCATTATCCAGATTACCTGTAATTGTCTTGATAAAAGTACCAAGAGGATTTATGAGACCGCGCTTAGATCTTACCGATGGAATCAATTGCTCATACTTTTCTAAAGTTATATTCATGTTAAAATCAGTTTCCAATTCTACTTCATTAAAATCATAATCGAAAATTTTGATATCATAGCAGTTTTGAACTTGTCTCTTAAGTCTTACGTAACTATCGATATTTAATTCCAATTGATCATGGATGTGTTGTAAGTCTAAGATTTTGATTACAGTCCATGTATCGTGGCTAACAACAGCTTGACCTTCCTTTACAGGTAACAGCCCTGGGTTCTTGTCAATCAGCTGCAGTTGAAGGGCCTGGCTGTGGATCACTAGGACTGCCAGAAGGACCAACCTGTGGAGGACGTCTTATGTCTTTAATTGGAACTTTTGTATTCCTATTATGAGTAGTTACTGGTACAATATTTCGTTGAATGGCTCCGATGACTTGAGCTTTCTGATATCGAGGTTTATCTTTACTACGCCTAGTATTCACTCCTTTGATAAATACCGTATCGCCAACATCTATGTCAAAATCCTTTTCTCCACCACGTTTTTCGATGGCCGCTGATTTTTTATCGATTATTTTCTCTGTAAGATATTCGTACAAAAATTTTGTTCGTTTTGCGTGTTCTTTAACCAATTGTTGCGTAAACTGTTTATTAAAATCTACATGAAATGCGCTATTACTTTCTGTGTGGCCAAAAACTACTTCGAAAGGTGTAAGACCGGTGGTAGAGTGGATAGAATGATTATATGACATTATAGCGTAAGCCATAATAGATGCAGCATCAGTGATTTTTTGTTCGTACTTTGCTATACGGTAAATCTCTATAAGGGTTGAATGGAATCTCTCGACTATCCCCATAGAGTTGGGGTTATGTGGAGTACCGATGTGCAGGTCGATTTTATAAAATGACATCATTTCTTTCATCAATGTATTATTAAACTCGGTCCCTGGATCCGAGCTTATTCTACAAGGTGTTCCGTATAAAGAGAAGTATTTTATGAGTGCTCTTATCGCTTCAGGGGTGGATTTAGTGCTGATTTCAAACGCTTGACCAAGTTTGCTGAAGGCATCTACTATTGTCAGATAATGTTTTCCGTCGATTGAGAATGTATCTATAAATAATTCCTGAAAAGGTTTAATTTGAGTTTGTGATAGTTGTAATTCCGGTTTTAAAGGTTTTCGATCGTATTTCATTTTTTTACAAAGTTCGCATGCGTTGATAATACTGGCTACTGTTTGATCCATGTTATTCCAGTAAAAGGTACGTCTTAGATGTACTAACGTTTCTTTTATTCCCCTGTGACTGTTCTTACCTTCGTGATATTTGAACACAATGTTTCGTTGTTCTTCTTCGCTATCTACATAAACTACTCTCTTAGTACACTCATAGAATTTAACCGTGCCCTTTTGAAAAAGTGACAGGGTGACTTCTGAAAATTGTTTGCGGTGTAATGAGTCTTCAAAATAAAAGAAATATTTTATTTTGGGTCGAATATATCCTTTCAGAAATCTTTTTACCAAATCCGAGTTATTTGTTGGTAAGTGTACTTCCAACACCTTTTGTTTTGACCTAGATATGTCTTTTACCGACAATTCATTTCTGTTCCAAGAATGAACCAGAATCTGGTTTGGTTTCGTGTCAATGGCCTCTTGGAGGATAAGAATACCATCAGTATCTAAGTCACGCGCCGAATGTACCGTGCCTATGCTTTCCGGCTGACCTTCAGAGGCAGTGGCAGTGCTACTACCCAAAGATGGAACCGAATACGGAGATCGCCTACCACCCGCTACTGACTTATTGCTTTTTTCCGATCCAGATGATATTGTTATCGGAGACGGTGTTCTTTGACGAGGGGTAGAAACTCGAGAATTGTGTTTTTCATCTTTACCTAACCGAGCAATTTCTTTGGTTAAATCGTTTATGTGTTGCTGGAGTTTTTGCTCCTTACTGTCAAAATTTACCTTCATTGAAACATCATCATTCTCTCCTAGCACGTTTAATCTAATTCGAGATAAGGCATCTGCGTTTGAATTTAGTCTGCCTTCCTTATGTTGAATATCATAATCAAATTCCGATAATCTTAATTTCCATCGTGTTAATTTACTATTGGGTTCTTTTAAAGATTTAAGCCATGTTAAAGGTCTGTGATCTGTATAAATCATGAATTTACGTCCATATAAATAGGGACGAAAATGTTTCACAGCCCATACTATTGCAAGAAGTTCTTTTTCGATGGTACTGTATCTCGTTTCGGCGTCATTCAAAGTCCTACTCGCGTAAGCTATCGGCTTATCATTCCCTTTAGGTCCTTGCGATAAGACAGCGCCTATTGCAAAGTTGGAAGCATCCGTCGTGAGGACAAATGGCTTGGAAAAGTCAGGAAATTGCAAGAGCGGCGCGTTTGTTAAAAGCTCTTTACACTTTTCAAATGCGTCGATGTATTCTCTTTTAGTGTAATCAATTTTATTCCTTTTTTTTAAACAATAGGTAAGTGGTTGTGTCAATTTAGCAAAATCTTTTATGAATTTACGGTAGTATCCTACTAGACCAAGGAAACTTTTAATTTCTGTTGTTGTTTTTGGTAAAGGAAAATTCATGACTGCTTTGATTTTATCGTCGTTAGGTAAAAGGCCGTCCTTAGTGATGGTGTGACCTAAATAAAGGACTTCTTTTCTGAGAAATTCGCATTTATCAAGGGTTACTTTCAAATTCGTTTCCCTAAGCTTTTCGAATATTTTTCGAAGTTTGTCTACGTGTTCTTGCAGGCTTGAGGAATATACTATGATATCGTCAAGATATACTAAGCAGTGGATACCCTGAAGACCTCGCAGTATATTATCCATCGCACGTTGAAACGTCGCTGGAGCTGTTTTCAAGCCAAACGGTAGCCTTTTAAATTCATAATGACCCGTCTGGGTTGAAAAAGCAGTCTTTGGTCTATCCGCCTCATTAACTTCTATTTGATGATACCCACTAGCAAGGTCTAAAGTGCTAAAGTATTGAGCTTTGCCAATCTTATCAAGAAGATCAGTGATGTTGGGTAGCGGATACTTATCATCGACTGTGATCTCATTTAGGCGACGATAATCGATCACCATTCTATATTTTCTTTCCCCAGATGCGTCTAGCTTTTTTGGAACCAGATGAACTGGAGCGCTCCATGGAGAGTGTGAGTCTGTAATTACGTTATCTGCCAATAGTTTTTCTACCTGTTTATTAATTTCTTGATTAAGAATAGGTGGGTGTCGATATGGTCGAATGTAAATCGGGTCTTCGTTGGTTGTCCTGATGTTATGTTTCACTTGATTCGTGAAGGACAAAGGAATCTTGTCGCTATAAAATATGTCACGGTATTCGTTGCATAATTTATATATGTTTTCGCGCTCTTCCTTATTCATGTGATCTAACCGTAACTTCCCTAAGTTTTCTTTCAAAATGTCATCAATCATGCAT
The DNA here is from genome assembly GCA_963931895.1 of Eupithecia pulchellata. Taxonomy (NCBI): domain Eukaryota; kingdom Metazoa; phylum Arthropoda; class Insecta; order Lepidoptera; family Geometridae; genus Eupithecia; species Eupithecia pulchellata. The sequence goes on from OZ007540.1 coordinate 4,827,744, forward strand.
TCATCTTTCGTAAAATTTACCTCACATACCTCATTTTCGAATACAGTGACTTCAAATGGTTTCTTTAACTGAAATTTATAGGTTTTATCTGTTACATTTTGAATGACCGTTTCTGCAAAATAGTTCTCACACTTAACTAAAGCGGTAGGCATGCGGACGCCTTCCTGAAACTGAAGAAATTCAATAATGGCATCACCTGTTTTCAGCGTCGTGGGGATTTTAACTCTAGTCTCAGATCGTGGCGGTACATCAATCTCATAAGGTGGATTATAGACGATTGGAATAGCCGCATTGTGTGTTACTAACATTTGGTTGCACATATCGATGTTAGCTCCTAACTTCTTCAGGAGGTCGGATCCTATCAAGCCATCATATCGTCCATCAACATCATAAACGTAGAATTTATGAGGAAGTGTACTTCTAAAGGTCTTAAGTAGTGGTATGTATATGATCTCATTATGCATGCTTTGAGCATGAGTACTTACCACTGTGAACGGCTCGTAGTATCTGAATTCGTTGAAGAATTTATGCGCCTTTGCAGGGCTTATAAAAGACCTACTACTTCCGGTGTCAATCAAAAACTTTGCGCCTATTTCAGGGATGTCAATGTGAGGCAATTTTAATATACTGTTACAATAGTTTAGATTTATCATTTCACCGTATCGTTCGAGGCCTTTTCCTGAAAATTTTCAGGTTTCTGTTCCATATTTACTTTATCCGTGTTTGTGATTTCCGGATTAAAGGAGTTGGCGTTATTTCCATCGAGCTCAATGTAGTTGCAATCACCTACTGGATACTCTACATAGTCATACATATCATTCATACTCGTGTCATAACCATAATCACTATCAAATCCAGTGCCATCCATGAAATACAGATCATTCGCAATCATGTTTTGTCTAATCGGGGCAGTGCGCATTGATACATCGGTATCTTGAAGCCTAGGTGCCTGAACCTGTTGTTGGGGCGCACCAAATTTATTTTGGTTTTGAGGTTGGTTTTGTGGCATACCGAATTTGTAAGCTCCATATTGAAATGGTGCACGTTGCGGAACAGCCTGAAAGCCTGTGCCGAAATTACGTTGCGGTAAATTCTGAGGTATACCAAAACGAAAGCCTTGAGGAGGCGATGCGAATCGCATTTGTGGAACAAAGTTTGGTCTGAATCCACCTTGATTTTGAGGAATGCCGAATCTAAAATTGCTATGGGGAATTCCAGGTCTGAAGTTATTTTGTGGAATGCCAAATTTAAAACCCTGGCCTTGAGCCGCCGCCGGATTTGACTGAGCTGGCATGGGTTTTGGTGCGTTTTGTGAATTTTGCGCACTTGGTAACTGCGTCGCAGTTTGTTTTAGTAACTTAGTCTTTGCATCATACTGAAATTTGAAATTTACCTCTTCCGTTACAATGCTCAAAGCATTTTCCAAGTTAGAGCAAGCTTTTAACCTCACAATACGAATCATGTCCTCTGGTAAGTTGAACAAAAACGTATTTAGAGCCATATTATTATACACAATCATTTTCGCAGCTTTGATTCCTTCATCGGTAAGTCTATTGACTTTCGCAAACAGAGAGCTACGCACATTCTGAATTCTATGACAAAACTGTATGTATGTTTCCCCTTGCTTGATTTTTAACTGTTCGAGTTCAATAGCTATGCACTCCTCTGATCGAGGATCACCGAAATGTTGCGTAAGTAGCTCCTTTAGTACATCGTATGACTTTATATTCGGGTGGTCGCTAAGTAGAGTCGCAGCTCTACCAGTAAGTCTACTCGATACTGCATGAAACAAGTACAGATCTTGTTCCAAGTTTCCCGAAATAGATGCACCCTTAACCACATAATCGCATTTAGAAAGGAAAAGGTTCAAGTGATTTTCCTCTCCATCATATTTAGGAATAAGCGACAAAGTGTCTTTCGGTATTGCCTTGACAGTCAACATTTTGCTTATACTAATTTAATCTATTAATTACTATTCTATGTCTGAAAATAACCTACTTCACAATTATTTTATTCACTGATTTTTAGTTTTTCTAATTAAAATTTAAAATTAATGTAATATCTTAAGAATACACTGGTTCACCAATTTTTGTGCAAACCAATAAGCCTATTTTAGAGCTAAATAAAGTACTTAAAACTACACAAATTAATCGCGAGAATGACGGAATGCCGATTTCTAGTGCAAACCAGTTTGCCAATTTTAGTGCAAACAAAATCAGATAAACGCAATTAATAAGCCCGACGATTTAAGTTCGAGGAAAAATGTGGAAAAGACACAGGAATATAAACACAGGAAGTGAAAAGGTTTACTCACAAGCTGCTCGATCCCATGTCCTCCAGGAGCCGAATCAGTGTCACAATCACGATCACACGCGTTCACCGGGAGTCGAATTTATTTGGTTCTTGGTTTCCACGTCCGCGTAAAGACGGTTCCGGAACGTCGCTTCGGTTTTTACGATTGCGAATTCACGGGAAATGCGTGGAAATCCATTAGGCTGCGCCAGACTTGTTTGGGAAAGCGTGGAAAGTATTTTTAAAAAAACAATAAAAATTAAATTGATTTTGAATTTAATAATTAATGATTTTACAATGACGACTGAAATACGACTGGGGCTTTGAGTCCGGAGTTCTCGCATCACAGGACGTCGATAAGAACGGTCTAGACGCTAAGTCAGCGTTAGATTCGTGAGAATCTAACGTGGGCGTTTCTTATTAAACAAGTGATGTCCGATCTTATGTGGACCTGAATACAGACCCTGATGCCATAACTACCTACATCACCAAAAATAAATAAACAATGGTGGACAATACACACAGCATCATCTCATCATCATCATCATCATCATCCCATATTAGTCCACTGCTGGACATAGGCCTCCCCTAAAATGATCAGCATCATCTAGTACCAAGCTAAGCAGAGTTTGTGTTATGGGTTCTAGATAACTAATATAATAAATGCAATATACACATAGATCAACATAATCAAAATAATATACACAGTACAACCATTTGTCCCGTGGCGGAAATCGAACCCGCAACTACCTTCGCAGGCGCACCTTCCCACAGCGCTACAGTTATCGTTTAAATCTACATCATCATCATCATCAGCCCACCACTGCTGGACATACATAGGTCTAATGAGCGCCATAGCGCCCTGTCTTCAGTTTGTCGCATCCAGCATCTGCCAGCAGTCTTTCGCAGATCGTCATCCCACCTGGCCGGAGGGCGTCCGTCACTACGTTTACCAAGTCGCGGTCTCCACTCAAGAACACGTTTACCGTAGCGGTTATCGGTTCTTCGCGATATATGGCCTGCCCACTGCTACTTCAGTTTGCTAATTCTCTGTGCTATGTCGATGACTTTTGTTTTCTGTCGGATGTATTCGTTACGAAACCTATCCTTCAGAGAAACTCCGAGCTATTCTTACGCTCGCTGAGCGACTTTGAACTGGTGGACCAATCCTGTCATGAGTGTCCACGTCTCATAGGTAAATCTACATACCTATGTATATTACATACTACTTTTACCTTCGTAAAGTTTTACTCAGAAGTATATAATTTTATTCAGGTTTAACGTAAGGATCCACTATTACGAAATAGGTATACAATGTAATCGTAACGATTGCATTCTACCACTATTTCAAGTATACTGGCTAATTTTCGGTAGATAATTATGAATTACTAGCAGTCCGCCCCGGCTTCGCACGGGTATTTAAAAAAAAATTATAGATTTATGGGATACAAAGTAACATTATGTTGTATACCAAGCCTAGAACTACCTGTATTTAAAATATCACATCCATGGGTTCAGTTATTTTGCATGAAGATGAACAATAAATAATGCTGGACAATCCACACAGCATCACGTAGCCCCAGGCTAAGCAGATCTTGTGTTATGGTACTATATGACAGATTATACTGAATATAATATATTTTTCATTAAACATAGATAACGACCAGAACACCCATAATCTGCAGATCGTACAAATATTTGTCCCGAGGCGGGAATCGAACCAACAACCTGCATCGCTGGCGGAACTTAGCCCACCGCGCCACAGGTAGTCCAAAGTAACCAAGGTTTATGTAGACATACAAACATTCACATATTTGTGTGATAGTGTTTACGTAACACTTTACGATTGCGTTTGCTTAGGTTAATTACTTCAGGTTGTCGCACTAGATGTAATTAACCAATTAGTTAATTAAAACCTTTATTCACAAAGAAAATTTAAATTAAATAACCAAATTAGACTACTCCTAGCTAGGTGCCCGCGGTTTTACCCGCGTAACGTATGTTATTCCTGCAGCCTCATTGTATAACTTGAAAGCCATTACCAGTGAACTTCAACCGATTACCAGTTGTAGACCCAGTCAGAATGTTGTTGGTATTGTCTAAGGTATTCAACTGGTCTTCGGTTTAAGCTATTTACACAATATGAAAGTGACAATCGAAGTCCAGGCCAACCTGTGCCAAATGCCAAACTGAAGCCGATTACGATTACCAGTTTCTTCCTTTTTCTTTCACTTCGATTGTTACTTTCATATTGTGTAAATAGCTTAAACCGAAGACCAGTTGAATACCTTAGACAATACCAACAACATTCTGACTGGGTCTACAACTGGTAATCGGTTGAAGTTCACTGGTAATGGCTTTCAAGTTATACAATGAGGCTGCAGAGAGAGAGAAATCTATAAATCTATAATTTTTTTTTAAATACCCGTGCGAAGCCGGGGCGGACTGCTAGTAATTCATAATTATCTACCGAAAATTAGCCAGTATACTTGAAATAGTGGTAGAATGCAATCGTTACGATTACATTGTATACCTATTTCGTAATAGTGGATCCTTACGTTAAACCTGAATAAAATTATATACTTCTGAGTAAAACTTTACGAAGGTAAAAGTAGTATGTAATATACATAGGTATGTAGATTTACCTATGAGACGTGGACACTCATGACAGGATTGGTCCACCAGTTCAAAGTCGCTCAGCGAGCGTAAGAATAGCTCGGAGTTTCTCTGAAGGATAGGTTTCGTAACGAATACATCCGACAGAAAACAAAAGTCATCGACATAGCACAGAGAATTAGCAAACTGAAGTAGCAGTGGGCAGGCCATATATCGCGAAGAACCGATAACCGCTACGGTAAACGTGTTCTTGAGTGGAGACCGCGACTTGGTAAACGTAGTGACGGACGCCCTCCGGCCAGGTGGGATGACGATCTGCGAAAGACTGCTGGCAGATGCTGGATGCGACAAACTGAAGACAGGGCGCTATGGCGCTCATTAGACCTATGTATGTCCAGCAGTGGTGGGCTGATGATGATGATGATGTAGATTTAAACGATAACTGTAGCGCTGTGGGAAGGTGCGCCTGCGAAGGTAGTTGCGGGTTCGATTTCCGCCACGGGACAAATGGTTGTACTGTGTATATTATTTTGATTATGTTGATCTATGTGTATATTGCATTTATTATATTAGTTATCTAGAACCCATAACACAAACTCTGCTTAGCTTGGTACTAGATGATGCTGATCATTTTAGGGGAGGCCTATGTCCAGCAGTGGACTAATATGGGATGATGATGATGATGATGATGAGATGATGCTGTGTGTATTGTCCACCATTGTTTATTTATTTTTGGTGATGTAGGTAAATTAGTCTGTCAATAACAGAGAAAACTAGTTTTTCTGCTATTTTGAAACAAATATTGTTTTTTCAAACTACAAATGAGTTTTTTATCAACATAGAAGCCTTGTCTAAGTTAGAGGTGAAATAGAAAAGTTATATTGGTTTCTTGTACTTATTTCTTATTGTAAAATAGTAAAATTTTATTTCGGTAAAACAATAAAAATAAAACATTATGCACATAATTTATGATGACCATTAATACTCCTGTAAACATGTCACCGTGAATCTTACTCAAAGGAAATTAATTTTCTATTTTGTTTCATAAAATTTTAGTCGGCTTACAAAAAATTAAATTTTCAACAATTCAACGAAGGTCCCCAGTAATTATTACGAGATGTACGTGGTTCCTGGATCCTAGATATTTTTGGTAAACAAAGCGATTATAATACAAACAAATAAACATAGGTAGAAAAAAAAAATGAGAATAATATCATCGAAGGAATTCGGAGAAGTTCGAGACAATTCTTGGTTCTTAGCGCTTTCAAGGTTTTTTTTTGTTTTTTTTTTATTATAGCTGATAGATCTTCGTCTACCGCAATCTCACTATGGAGAGTGAGGATGTGGCCGACGGTATTGCGTAGGTACTTATGCTTTGATAAAGTTTTTCTGTTTGCTAATCCTCTATGTGTTGTTTACCTACAAACATCATAAAAGCGAATCTGTCTGACCTTTTTACGCTCTAAGCTACGGATGGTAATGTAATTTGGTGGGTAGGTAAACAATATCCTTCGGACAGACATGCGACAAGCGCGTGCAAAGCCGCAAGCAGAAGCTCGTATCCATAAGAGGTAGCAGTAAACAGTATGAGATAGGAATTGCGGTTAATTTAATCTTAGATTAATCAACGGCTCTATATTGAATCATCGTCAACACAGTCACGTCATCGTAATGTAAGCAAAGTCAAGCTTGATTGGATAGGGATAGATTGGATAGGGATTATTGAGGTCCCTCGGGGTTTAGTTAGTGAGATTGTTTTGAATAAGGTGCCTTTATAAGAGCGGTGTAGATTAGGGCGGACCTTGTCTGAGCATTTCGTTATTTGAAATATAATATGTTTTTATTTCTAACTCATACTAAAACATGTCCAATAAGTACCTAAATGTTGACAAAACTGACTATTTTTGCAATGGTTTCAGATTGGGGCGGAACGTTGTCGTGTTTGGGAATATATTCTATTCTATTCTTTTTACCTGCAAATCATACAGGTCTAAACAAAAAAAAAACTGACTGATTTTTGCTATAAGTCACAAAACAGTCTCTGGCTTATCGCCTGCAGCCTTATTGTCTTACTTGAAATCCATTACCAGTGAACTTCATACCGATAACCAGTTGTAGACCCAAACAGAATGTTGTCGGTATCGTCTAAGGTATTCAACTAGTCTTCGATTTCAGCTATTTACACAATACAAAAGTGACAATCGACCAGGCTAGGTTTGTAATGCCAAACTGAAGCCGATTACGATTACCAGTTGAATACACACAATAAAATATTACACATTATCTCTAGCATTCCATAATCTTTGGACAAGTATATCCCTAGTGTTGTCTGGGATTGTCTCGATTCTTGCCGCCTGTCTAGAGACTTGTCTCTGTTGGTCATGGTCAAGATCATCCCGGTGAGGCTCGTGCATTGGAACATTCCGTGTGTTGGCTATGTTATGTAGAACAACACATGCATTCACTATCTTGGCTGCTGTAACAGGGTCATAATGAAGTACCCTATGTGCTAACAAACAACGCCAACGTGCTTTCAGAACTCCAATGCACCGCTCAACAGTGTTCCTGACTTTACAATGGAGTTCTGTAAAGTGTTCTTCTGGTGAACCCCGTGCCGCGCCTAAAATAGGTGTCATCATCCAAGGGCGCTGTGCATATCCAGAATCACCTAAAATATAAATATTTCCATTTGACTAGGTACCTATGCCATTACATAGTTTTTACAGAGGGGACAAACTGTGACAGCATTGTTCTAATGTAGGTTACAGTTTTACATTACGAAACTGAAAGGGACCTCTGCCTGATGGACCCATGTATGTAAGTCTAAATGACCCTCTTGGCAGAAGACTAAAACCATAAGAAACTATTATATTACTTATATTGATTGAGAACATTAAATATCAACTGAGCATTCCATTATCTATCAACAACCAGCCAAAATAATTATGACAATCATTATTTAACATACCCAATAGCCAACAGCGCTCTCTATTCCTTTCCAGTCTTTCTAAAAGTTGTTTTATGGGGCATTGATTCCAGACATAAGAATCATGTGAAGCACCACCAAATGATGCATCAACATGCAGTATATTTAGTTTGGCATCACAAATCTGAAACAAGAGTTTAATTTAGGTAGGTACTTACATACCTATTAATAGGTAAATACACACACAATATATTCTTTTAAGTAAATTATTTTCTGGTGAAATACTTTCAACAATAGGTAATATTACGGTATACTTATTAGGTAGGTATACTTACTATTAAAACATTCAAAGAATGATAGTTTTTCCTATTAAAAAATGATTCCTCATGATCAATAGGTCGAATTAAGGCTACATGTGTACCATCAATGCACCCAATAACGCCTGGAAATTGAAATTTTTCCATGAATCTGAAAAAACCCATACAATAGGTCAAATTAAAATATATAAATATGAAATAAAATTCAATTCTTAATTTTATTTAAAACACATCAAAAACTTACGCTCTCATTATGATTTCCCTCTTTTGCTGAGATGCAGGGAACTCTATGTATTTAAGGAGTATTTCTTGGGCATTGAGTGCATCAGTAACTTCATGTAGACACTTACTAAAGGTGGGCTGTGACATGTTGCAGAGGAACGAGGCACCTACATTTCGTTGATAGGACCCATTGGCATAAAAGTTTAAAGCAGCCAAAATCTGTAGACAATCAAAAACATTTATAAGTAGGTACCTAATCCAGACTCCCTCAAACAATAATGCTTTAATACCTACCAAAATTATGTTTTTCAACAAAATCGACAAAGTATTTTATGAGATATTCTAGTAAGTAAGTAGGTAGGTATTTACTTTTAGTTCATTGCGAACAGCCGTTTTCCGTCGAGCTTGTGGTAGGAATGGACGGAGTTCTTCCAAAACCTGTTGGAATCCAGCTTTACTCAACCGAAAATTAGCAATGAACTCTCTTTCTGGCAACTGCAATGGATTACTAGCGTCGCGCAGGCAGCGTCTTTCTAATCGAAGAATATTTTGTTTACGCTGTTCTTCAGCAAATCCCAACAAAATTAGACGAGCCATATTCACTACTCCTCTTATTTACCTTTAAGTATCTTAAAACACCACCAAACACAACAAAAACGCGTCACTTTATGAAAACCGACTTCGGTGTTAATCACTAGATTCTATAAAACACTGCCTTTGAGTAGTTTCTTTCACATAAACGATGACGACAAAAATGACTAATAAATTGATGTCCACTATGCTTAGGCAATCGCAAGTTTTCAAGTATCGATGAGATACGCAATAGCCCTCGGCTAGGACAGGCTAGGTATTAAATGCCAAACTGAAGCCGATTACGATTACCAGTTAAGTTAGACAATAGAGCCGCAGGCCATAAACTATCTGTGTGCCAAATTTCTTCATTCATTCATAATTCTGGCAAATATTACGAAGATCCTTGGAGGTAAAAGTGAAAAGGAAACTGACGTAAATTATTACTTTCGGTACCTGGATCACAGATGACGTCACATTATACATAATTGGGAGTTCAGAAGTGTACTTTGAAAAACGAACAAGGTTTGAATTCATAGGTTGCAATCACATCTGTCAAAACAAAGGACGGCCGATCAGTAGGGCAAGCACGGGCTTTCTTGTCTAAGGTAGAATAGAGAAAAATTACGTCACTTTGTCATCGAATGCGTAAATGATTTGAAAGTAATTTCTTCAACTTCAATAATGTGCGCAATGTATGGCGATGCGATGTCATTATTGTTTATTCTACCCAAGAGAACAATCCCCGTGCTTGGCCTACAGGTTCATTCCATAAACTCATTTCTAGCTCACTAAGCTGTAACCATAGTGTGCATTAATATGTGTATTCTGTAAAACTAGATAATAATTCTTGTCTCAATGATGTTGGGTTTATGTTCCTTGCAATGATGAGAGTGGCAATGAAATTAACTAAATCAAGTGAGATTCTGACAGTTTTGCTAAAGATTGTCATAAAATTTGTATTCTGTGAAAGAATTCCTACAATCATCTCGACATTTGAAACTCGAACTCACTCTTCAAGTAGATATAAAGATCAATTTCTTTGAGCGATCAAATTAGGTTGTTCTTTTATTAAGGTAAACACGACACGAATTATGTCTTTCGAATTAGGTTTTTCGTTTTTATTTTTTAACCAAGAAAATCTTGATATCTTCATGTAAATAATCATAATTGTCTCTAATATTCACTGATCACTCAATTTATATTAAGTAAGGAAACATCATATAACATTTCTCACAATATCCAAAATAATTACCTAATTTTATTTCGTTTTACTGTGTAAAAAATCTAAAAACAGACATAGATTTGTCGATTATAGCTGCAACGTGTAAATTTAATCCTTATTTAATTTCGATACTCACTTCACTTCACTAGTGCTTCATATCATAACGTATAGGTACAGAGTACCATTTCAAGGTGAGGTTTGCGGTCGAAGTGAAATCGTTTACTTGAGAGTGAATTTAGTTCGAACTCGAACTTTTACAGTTTACAGACTCTTCTTTCAATGACCTTACCATGATAATTATTCTGACATTTATTTCTTATTCGAAACGAAAGAGTCATTTGCGGACGCGCCCGAAACAACATGGTGGTAAAGTTATTCGTTTCATGTGATCGATTTCATCCGTCAATTTCAGTTTAGACCAGAGAGAGTAGACAAGAGAGAATCCTGGTCCACTTGCCGGCAGACCAACGCCAACGGCGGCACCGTCGCAGCGACTGTATTCGGCAGGGAAAAATAAAAAAATGCCATATAATTCCATATAAATACTCAACTTGAGACCGTGGCGCATGGCATGTCGTCTCTTAAAAAAAACGCCCAATGACAATCTTACCAGAAATAGCTTGAGTTCAGCTGCGGTAAAAATTAATAACCATCCCTTATGTTATTTATCCCCATTTTTGTCATACGCTCGAACGAAATCAAAGGTCACATGCCATAGCGACTGGTATTTGTTATATTAAACGCCGCCGATTGAAATATCGTGAGATTCCCCCCCTATTGTCTACTATTTTATTCGAAGAATGTCTTTGGCCACATTTTTGGCAGGATCTTGCGGTTTAGTCTTGTTTTGATTCGATGAAATTATTCAAAAAAAGTGAAATAATTTATCAAACAAGCTATGGCATGATTGATCCTACATAAGAAAATTAGATAATTTGTTGATACTAATTATTTAGATTCTAAATCTATTATCTAGAAAACTGATGTTCTCTACTTAGAGTAACTAAGCAAACCTTGTTTTTTGCGTACTTACGCATAAAACAACTAAGCAAACCTTGTTTTATGCGTATTTACGCATAAAACAAGGTCTAGTCTAGATGATGCTGCGTCGATTTTGCAGAATTATTTATTTATTTTATTTGTTTTGTTCCAGGTACTAATAGCAGAAGGTGCATTTCGGTATTAGATCAGTTTTTAGCTTGACAAATTAATTATGAATGTAAGAGGGTTAACAACGAACCTATTTTGTTGGAAGAACAACAACGTTTCATGCCTTAAGGCTCCAGCGAGGGATGAATTTCCCATACGTAGTAGCAAAATGATTTTTAATTTGAAACCATTTTGGGTCAAATTTATTCGTTGCCGGATCCGTCAATAGCACTCACTCTGAAGAAAACTCGTTGGTGTTCTTCCAACACTTATTAGGTTCGTAGTTAACACGTTTACATTTATAATGGATTAGATTCTAGTTTGAGTCCCAACTTAATAGGGTTGGGGTAATTTACAACACTGAGATAACGTTAAAAAATGTAGGGATCCGTATGAAAACATCAATAATGTAACTCAATGTGTGTAAAACAATATATTTTTTGTTAAATATCCGTACGCAGCCAGGGTCGCTTGTGTTATATAATCATAAAATATTACACGACTCCCTCCACTCGCGTAACAGAATCAATCAATCTTTCAGATCTTTAGTCCTTGTCCTTACTCGTTACTGTCTGGATTTTTCCAAGGCAGAATAAGAGACCTTGAAAGAAAAATACGCAATGTGGTTTTTTGTTAAAACTTAAAAATGTTATAATAGATCACTATGGTTGTACAAGGTGGCGCAAAATTAATCACCCTATCGGAAGACGTGAGAGTTTTTGCCGAGTCGGTGCGACGCGATTAGGAAATGAACGTCGAAATTCGCACTGCGCAACCTGCGCGACGTATAGTTAAAAAAAATTACACTATTATTCCACATTCTTGTGGCTTATAGCGCTTTGCTTGTCTGTACTATCTATACTGCAGCTATCTATCTTCAGTGGTCTTCAACATTCGACTCTACGTTGTTCTACGTCGTCAAATGCAGGTAAGAAACGAACTAGAGTTCTTTTTTCTGGCTTCAACGTCGTGAAAAACTTTTCCCGAGTCACGTGCTGTCGCTTCTTTAGCCTATTGGCTGCGCTGGTGTTCTTGAGACACAGTGTCGGCAAGAACCAAAAGCTCCCGGGGGAGGGGTCGCCGACGAGTTTTTGCGTCCGGTTGTCTTGCGTGCAGAGGGGCGAATCCGTTAAGCAGCTATCTAGTTCATAAACGTCAAATATGATTGACATAAGACGCCATTTACAAAAATTATAACTTCTATTCCATACAGGTATATTCCCAATAGGGTGATACATTTTGCTCCACCCTATAAAACACAATTTACAATGTCTTTATTGTATGGTATAAAATTACACACAAAACAATTAAAGTTAAATTACAAACCACTTACTTCATTTTCCGCACAAGAGCGGAAATATAATTATGCTAACTGTTTACTTTCACGAACACCTAACACGCTAATATACATTACTTTGTCTGCGTTTTACACTTACTTTCATTCTATGTCTTAGTGTTACAAGATGGCCTTCAATAGTGCACGTAAGACTTAAAAAATTATATATTTCACATCATCAGATATAGGCCTCTAATGAGCGCTATAGATGTTATTAATCATTTGGGAGTTATTGCCCATAATCCCCACGATGGGCATGCTGGTTGGGGATAGCAGTTCGGTGGCGTTAGCAGTTAGGTAACTGCTACTGAAAAATCACTCCACCGTACTACGATCCCTTAGAGTACGCCCCCCCCCTCCTCTGTTCTCTCTTAGTCGCCTCTTATGACGCCAACGCATATTTACAAGGTCTGTTATCACCCCTACTTTCCCCTTCCGCGGTTGTACATAAATTGTGCGACAACTTATACATTGATATTATAGGTTTCAGCTTAAATACATGTTACTTTCATAGATAATACTTCATCATCAGCCCATGTTAGTCCACTGCTGGACATAGGCCTCCACTAATAAGCACCGTAGCACCCTGTCTTTAGCTTGTGTCGCATCCAGCGTATTATCTTTTGTTATAGATTATATTCTTTTGTAATTTTAAAGCTTTTAAGTTCTCCTGCACATCGAAAATAAAGTAAAAAATAAAATAAACTCGAACTTAAGTCTGTCTGTTTACTACCTTTTCACGCCTAAACAGCTGAATAGCTCTTAATGTAACTTAGCAGGAAGGTGGACATAATTTGGCAAAGCTGCGGGTAGAAGCTAGTTTCCTATAATTCCAAAAGAAAGGAAAAATATTTAAACTCAAAACTTAGCACCCATTTTTATATCTTAGGAATGAGAAAGTAATATAATGTGTATGAGGGCAAGATACTTATTTTCTTCCCTAATTCATAAATATGAAAAGTAGTTTAAAGTCCGTAAAAACAAGATTTCATGAATAAATGTGAAAAAGCTTTTCGCATCCAGCTTTCAAAGCTTTTTTGCTTTTCAAATTTCCTTTCATATTTTAGCTGATTTAAATTCGGGCATCAGAAAGATACCAACGAATGCTACAAAAAAGTTTTTTACGGAAACAAACTGATAATGAAACGGCCATGTCGGTGTGGTGAATGCCGACAGGAGTCAGATAAAGGTTTTTTATCTAATAATAAAATAATGCCGGACAATCCACACAGCATCATCCAGCCCCAAACTAAGCAGAGCTTGTGTTATGGGTACTAGATGACTGATATACATAATACAATATTATTACATATATAGATATTTTTTATTATACATAGAAAATGGCCAGAACACCCTGAACAAATATCCGCAGATCGTAGAAATATTTGTCCCGAGGCGGGAATCGAACCCGCAACCTCTTGCGTCGCAGGCAGACCTTCGCCCACAGACGTTGTCAAAATTCTATTTTTTATAAAGGTTCAAAACCTACCTATGTACAACCATAAAAACCAATTTAAAACATGAATATCACATAAGCTTTAGAGTACATTCATAAATAGATTAAAAGCGCAAAATTTAATTTAATTGACTTGCAATAGTCAACAAATAAATTAAAAATAACGTATTCTAGTCATAACTGAATTTGAATGTTATTTTGGACAACATAAGGTGCTACAGGGCATGCGTCTCGGTCCCAATGTCTGAGGATGTGTTATGATTTTATATTTAAGCTTGAACATAAAGCGTGTAAAACTATTTGTTGTCCGAATTAAAAAAAACCTCGAGTTAGGATGAAATCAAACATCTTCCCATTTCAAAACAACGCAAAATGTTATCCCATTTAACCCAAAAACCACGCAATTCAACTGCATTAGATTAACCTAATCGCACCGCAGAGCCTGCATTTGACATACAATTTTATTCAACAGGCAACACCGGCGCATCCCCGAAACGTATTTTCAGATAAGCGTGCTCTGCAACGTGGATTTGTGGTTTCTATTTACGGGTAAAGGGGTGCCTTCGAAATTATTTCTAAATGCTCAACAACTTTTGAATCTGAATAAACGTCAAAGTGATTGTGTACAAAAAAGTACTAGTGTACAAAAAACGTGGATTTGTGGTTTCTATTTACGGGTAAAGGGGTGCCTTCGAAATTATTTCTAAATGCTCAACAACTTTTGAATCTGAATAAACGTCAAAGTGATTGTGTACAAAAAAGTACTAGACGTGTTCGAATGAATCTTTTTTGTTGGTAGGCTTCTTATTAAAAGAGCAACAAATACAAATACAATAATTCTTTATTTAACACCAGATATAGAACAAACAAAGACATTACACAAGACAAGTACTATGGGTGGCCTTATCACTTAGAAGCGATCTCTTTCAGGCAACCTTTGGAGGGAACGAATTATTTGGATAAAAAGGCTCTGTATATACTTACACAGATAAATATTTATATTTATAATATACTACTAAGATACATAAGTACATATATGTATAAATAGAGTAGGTACCAATATTCAATTTTTTGATAGGAAAAACTTGACATGAACCTTAAAGACTGGTAAGGAAACTGTTTTTCTAATGGAATCTGACAACTCATATCGACATACTATTGTGGTTGCCAGTGTAGGCTTCATATTCTGAACTTGGACTTACTTCGAAAAACAGACGAAACTAACGGATTACGTCAATTGTTGCATGTATTCGTAGGTCATGTAAATTATTTTAGTCGTGTTATTCCACTTTGTATACCTAGTATTAATTTTTGTAGCACCACTCAATGTCCGGGCTCCACCTGAAAACCAGCGTAGCATCAGGCCTAGCCGAATGCTACAAATGCTGAGGTGGGGAGGACCCTTTTTACCCTACTTTAGCTACATCTTTATTATATTTTTTTCTTACTTTGGTTGTTGTGTTAATCTTATTTAGTTTATACAGATATATACATGTTATTTTTGTTTTTAAAATAAATGTTTTGTCATTCTTTCTTTCTTTCAATTGCACGAACAACCTTACCTCCAAGTTGCTTCTATCTCAGAAATATAAGTCAAAACGATTTTCATAGTAAGATCAAAGATGGATCAGCCGTTCTTCCTTTCGTACTTACAGCAAATAATTATCCCGTGTGTGGTATATCTTTATTAATCAAATATGTACATATATATCTATCTATGTATGTAATCTTAGTACCTATATCAGTCATCTAGTACCCATAACACAAGTTCTTTTAGCATGGGGCTAGGTGATGATTTGTCCAGCATTATTTATTACTATTATTTTAAGATACTATTTATTTTTTATTTGATACTAAAATTATTGTTTATTCCGGTCTGATCCCCCTTGTGGTGACGCATAAGAGGGATCACATATTTTAAATTATTTTTTATTCCGGTCTGATCCCCCTTGTGGTTTTGTATTAGGTATGTATGTATGTGTATAAAGCCTAGACTTACATCCTCTTTTCGAATTGGGTGGGGTAAAATTACTGCCAACGTAACTATATGAATAGCAACCTTTTCGGTGGACTGCAGAAGAGAAAAGCAAGGGTAGCGTAAGCTTGGAAAAGCTAAAGCTATAAATTATTTTGGCTCCTAAATATTTCGCCATTTTTGATTGTTAGTTTTCAAAATTATAGTTTTGTATTTTATTTCCTAATATCAGTATAACTCGGTTCAACAGTTTTTGTTTTAAATTTTAGTTATTTTGGTAAACCTATTTAGATATTTATGAAACCTATAGTAGAGATTATAAGATTATAATGTGTTGCTAGTTCTTAATATAAATATTATTTATATTTTTGATACAAGGGACTATTAGAACTGATTTTAACTTAGTCAAATATTTGATTGTTGTAATATGCATACTTTCTTAGCGAAATTTAGGTGGATCCGTTCGGACGAACAAAATAATAGGTGGATCAGAACAAGGGGATCTGACCGGAACAACTCCTTTTTTCCGCGCTTGTCGGACTGTGTATTGTTGCTTGTTTTATTTATATAAGACTGTTTATGACTACGTAAAATCAAGTGTCCCACGAATTAAAATAAACAATAGCTGTGGAAATTCTAACTACCGTTATATAAACATTTTCTCTTTTTACTCTCACTGATAGGGAAAAGTCAACCGGTATATTAAGATTACTTAATAACCTAATAGAGCCTAGGGTAGTATTAGCCCTTGGTTTTATACACAAGCGAAAACTTAGAGCAAAGAGTCAATTTATACGACCACTAAATATTTTATTTCAAAGTAAAAAAAAATATATAGCGAATAGTGAAAAAAAAATACCTTCTATTTCATACTAAATACTAGTTGGTATTTACGTACTCAATAGGGTATTGACGACCACACACCACCCTAATCTAATCCTTTAGTATCATCTAGTATCTTCAGAGCGTTCTGGTCGTTTTCTATGTATAATAAAAAATATCTATATTATGTAATAATATTGTATTATGTATATCAGTTATCTAGTACCCATAACACAAGCTCTGCTTAGCTTGGGGCTAGATGATGCTGTGTGAATTGTCCAGCATTACTTATTATTTATTTATTTATCTATACTAAGAGAGGATATAGAGAGGAAACCTTTGATTCTTTGATTGTTTGGATTGAATAGGCTCCCAAACTACTGGACCGATTTACAAAATACTTCTGCCATTAAGCTGGGAACTGTATGAAAATAATGAAACCCAACGTGTATATGTGTGTAACAGTTTATATAACTTTTGAAATTTTAGTTATATACTTTACTTATAATATATAGGCGGATAGCTATTAGCTTTATCTTAAATAGTAATTTAAGAAACTCTATAATCTTACATTCGAAGATAGTGTTAATTCTCGCGACACAGTTGCAAATCTACTACGTGCATACGTGCATATCGTTTTCACTCATTTTCTTATACTTTACACCAATATAAATTATTATTCTAGGCACTCTGCCTTCTAGTGACGTTTTAGGTTTTTAAGAAATAAATATACGTGTAAATACGAGTTATAATCGTTTTATTCTGTTATGTATTGTTATGGTCTTTGCTAATAAATCTATCCCTTGTTTTAATGTTAATCCCTTTTATAATGCTTGTTTTATTTTATTAGTTTGTGCGTTTCCGTTTACAATAGATCACATTATCCACCATAGCGAAACCCTGACTCCATAACACGACATCCACATCATACTGGGACGTGGGAACGAATTCATCAAACGCACAATGTTGAGAATTGCGAAAAACTTGGTTGTTTGTAACGCTAATGTTACTGTTGTCTTGTAACTGGGTGATTGGCGTTGTGCAATGTGATATTTGAGATATTTGAAGAGTTATGAGGGTTATGAGATATTTATCGCGTACCTGTTGTTTTTTTCCTCTACGTTTCTATAACGTTGCTGGTACATTAGTAAAACTAGAAAATAAAGTGATCACATTGTTTTTTTTTTCATTTCAATCTTTTAAGGGTTAAGTATAGAAGCGAACAAGAAACCTTTAACTGGTTAGGTTGGTAGTTTTCTTGAAGCAAAACTCGTCCTAATCCGTTTATGGATGTAGATAATCAAATTTTTACTCGTATAGTAAGCCTTTGTGCAAATAACCTACCATCTGGGATGTTTTATTATCGTCAAAAACATTGAACAATAGGAAGATCTTTGAATTGCTTTGATTTTGAATTCAACATCCATTCACTAAACCAATAGAAATTCAATAGGCTAGGACCACAACTCTCACCTTTCTTTAAACGAAAATCGTTCAATGTCACTATTCCTCTACGTGCGATGTTTAACCAATCCCTAGAGGCTTTCTATCGAAATATTTAACACGAGCGCGTGCGCAGAATAAAGATGGCGGGCAACAATGGCGGCTGGGCAATAATTTTAGGGACGAACAGACAAAATGGTATGACGAGCATTGTTATTATTGTTGAGGACGTAAATTGAATACTAATTGAGATTTTGTTTATATTGTTATAACGATAGCAAAGCGTGTGTTTGAAAGTGATATTAATTGTTAGATATTCAAGGTCGTTACACTAATCATTATAATCATCTGACAACCTTTGTGTACTGGTCGACGAAGGTCCACCTGCGATGCAGAAGGTTGCGAGTTCGATTTACGCCGCAAGACAAACTGTTCATACGATCTGTAGAAATTTGTTCCGGGTGTTCTGATCGTTTTCTATGTATAATAAAAAATATCTATCTATCCGTAAATTATCCCGTATAATCCATGTGTTCTCTAACCAAATTTGAAAGACTAAATTATTCGTTCTTATATTTCCCATATTGTCAAATTAGTTGTAACACGAGTGAGCATTAAAAATTAAACTTTATTTGAATTCTTGATTCTATTCAAAAGTGAAATACATGACGTTTTTCTCTCGCAATAAAGATTATTCGAAGACGCGCCGTTTGTTCATCAGTTCATAAATAGAATGTGCTTCTTATCATTAACATCTATAATACATAGGTATTCATAATATCTAAAGGTACTAATATCATAAAGAGGAAAGATTTGTTTGGATTAAATAAGCCCCGAACGAAAGTTCTGGACAGATTTTAAAAATTCTTACACTATTAAAATCCTAGATCTATCCCTGAATCAACTCTAATAAAATAACAAATATTTTTAAAAAAGTTATTGGTAAAAAATTCCCCACAGATGAAAAAATGATTAAGAGCCATCTAGTAACTGGTTTCAGAATTTGTTTAGCTCCTTGAATTAGTAAATAAAACTGGCGTTGAATGATAATTACTAAATTCAAACTCCTCGTTTAGGTATTGTAAAATTTATTAATGTTTGATGTGTAGGTATTTTTAAAATATACTCTAGAATATCTAAAAGGGATTTTGTTTTATTTGACTTGGAAATATAAAAACTTGTAACCGACAAGGCCATCTTCTGAGTACAGTATAAAATAATATTTCGCTACAATTCTCCAAACTGTCCAACCTACACCAAAGCCACTACAGGCTTTATTTAGTACGCAAATGTTTCATGTTAAAAGCGGGAAAACACCTGGACTGCACCGAGCTTTTTCTGTATTCAAAATGGATAAAAAACTTCATGTTTCCATAAAATTTGCTTGGCGTAGTGCTGAATAAATTCAGCTATGATTCACAAACCAGGTAATCTTCTACCGACATGTACCTACATTTTTCGTGAAATAAAAACTTTGAATATTATTATCATATCTGTGGAAAGGCCACCGCTGGGCATTATCTCTGTCTCATACAGAAATAACAGAACCACTTCATCAGCACACGTGCCTTCACCATAAAAATGGGTGTTGCCAAATTGTGATGTTCACTCTAGAAATACAAGAAACCAAGGGCGTCGCCAGGGGGGGCAGAGGGGGCAGCTGCCCCCCCCCCCCCCCTAGAGGTCAAAAAAATGTACCTAACCAACTGCAAAACAACGAAAGTCCTGCTATTGTCTTGCTTTGCAGATAAATCCCGCATAAATTCACTATCACTAGGAGTAAGTAGTGACAGTTAGTACCTACAAATAACTTCTCTTCAAAATTTTTAGCATACGTCCGAATAAGTCTCTAAAAAAAATCGCGGCTCGCTCCGCTCGCCGTTTATTGTATAGACTTCAGTTTCGACTATTTCCAGCGGCCGCACACTACAAAATATCGGCGCTCATTGCAGTCTGTTATAATTTTTTTTGCACTAGGTACCTAATGACCCGAATACAAAAGTTGTCGTGCTGGCTCATTCACTTGCAGTGTTGAATGCCAGTTGTAGATCATATTGTTTCCAGACCAGGCAAATAGGAAAATTTTAAACACTTTGCCTTGAAAATTACTTGGATAAAGTTAGCGTACATAATCATCAGCCCATGTTATCATAAGTTCTAACATCCCCCCCTCCCCCCCCCCCCCCCCGCCGATTAGTAATTTTTTCTGGCTACGGCTTGCCGCCCCTTGGGCCGTGGGCTGGCGACGCCCTTGCAAGAAACAAGACCAATTACACATCCCTTAATAAGACCTTTGAGGTAGGGAAATCATTTCAGGGCAATTCCGTGCGCTTCTATTTTAGCTTGTATCTGAAATCTGAAGCAACTGAGCTCTCTTTTCGTAAATTTAAACAATAGCTACATAAAACAAGATCTTATCCAGTACATATGTAACTTTTTTTCGATATTATGATTACATCAATGACGTTAATGCTTCGTAGAATGTCACTCCATTCCACACCGACAATTGCATGTAAGAAATGGAATGTTGTGCTTAGCTTTAGGTATACCGATATAAATATCTAATTGGCGTGTATCTAAATGACATTAAACATCTTACTTATGTTATTGTGACATTTAATTAATTATTTTGTTAATATTCTATGGATTTAATCTGAAATAAATGAGTTAATAATATTAATTGGGCACACAAGTGATATATAAAAGAATATATTACAAGTGGTTTCTTTTTTTATATATTTTATATGGGCCTTAGTTCTTAAGTATTTTCCATCCACAAGACTAATGTTGCCTGAAATAAGTGAGTTATTATTATTATTATTTTTTAATACTCCTACAAGTAAACAAAAATTTAAGTAAAGAAAAAATCAAAAACACCTCTTATCTATCATACGTATACGTATTTGTGAAATTTGACTTGTATAAAGCTTATTTTTTAAGGATTTAAAAATTATATACAAATTGATTGAATTCTGAAAATCCGCCACATCACAGTGATCGTAGTAGAGGTGTTATAAAATACACTAAAAGATTTTGCTGAACTTTCCCTAGTAATCTAAGAGGCCACCACAGCCGATAGTAAAAATTTTATTCACAGGAAAGTACAATTTCCGTGTACAGTACAAGCTATTGGTAAAAACGTTTATGCCAATTATTCCGACATAGACTAATTTTATTTGACCTTCACCTTTACCTTGAATACAATTGAATAATGCCTTTTTAATGGGAACATCCTTTAATAAAATCACGATCCCGAATTGAAACAATAAAGATTTAATGACTTGTCCTAAAGAGATTTGATTTTGATTGTTATCTTCATCGGGTATTCATTGCGAGTGAAATACGGATTTTCGATGCACGTTACGGCGATGCACGGAATCTCGAAAAAATTACACCTTGTCGACAAGGTATAATTTTTGACATACGCTGTCTTTTTTCATAAATTCTACTATTTTTGACCGGTTCTTGTAATGGAAATAATGAATAATGTACAAAATATTGTTTATTCCTTTAAGTTTTTTTTATTTCGAGATACGAGATTTCATGTGTCGCGATTACTTTCGCTTTAAGTTTTTAGGGTTTTGCCATCGATCGGTTGCAAAACCCTTATGAAATCGCTTTGGGTCTGTTTTGTGTTTTGAATCCTTAATATCTCAGAAACTACTGCAGCTATTGACTTGAAATTTGAAATAATAATACATTTTGTGCGCCCGCACATATTTATAGAAAAATAAATGAAAAATTAAAATGAAGATTTTCCATACAAATTTTGAAATCGAAATTTTAAATGGAACGTACAAAGTCAAAAGTGGTATCAAATGAAAGGTACACGTTTGTAGATTTCAAAATAGTTTTTGAAATTTTGGTAGGTTTTATACTTTTTAAAATATTTTGAAAAAGGTCAAAAAAATGACCGTTCCCCCCCCCTATCTCCGAAGATTGCAGACCGATCGACGTGATATGTACCAAGGGTTTGTAGATATGGATCTATATTTTACAGGAAAAATATAGAGAAGTCTGTAAAAATAACAGTTTTTGAAATATGGTCAAAAAAGGGCGGGAAAAATTTCTGAAGGGCTGCCCAACAAACAATTTGGCGTCAATTAGAGCTTATTTTAGACCTTAACGTGATATAAAGGTGCTATAGCAGCAGCAATAACAACTTTTGGCAACATAAGAGTGTAGTCTAACAAAATATTCCACTGTGAGCTATACAGCATAGTTTTAAGGGTAATAACAAGATGAGTTTAAAGGTTAAAGACATACAGCAGCAATTTGTAACGCTATAATACAGGCTAAGCATCTTGTTTTATAGCTGTAAGTGAATCTTACAACTATAGAATCTAAATAAGAAGTAAGCACTGACTACAACCCCCCAAAGTGCTATGCAAGCGCTAACGAACTCTTGCCAAGAACTAAAAGTTGTACAAAAGCAATAATTACTTATACAATGGTTATTATAGCACCAAATACCTAAAGAGGTACAATACTCTCTTATATTACTTAAAGTTGTAACAGTGGGAACATTTTTCGCTATCATAGAACTTCTAGTGCCTAATGTCACTTCTGTATAGGTTTAGGTAGAGTAATAGATCTCAATACCTCTTCTGTAACCCTTATTTGTTCACTTGTTGATATCAGAGCAATGGCGAAGTGATAGTAGGTACTAGAAGTAGTCAAGCGGGAGTTTTCTGCGAAAATGTCAATCTGGGTCCCGTACATAATTTTCTAAATAATAAATCAAATTAAACACAATATTTCAATCACATTTCTTTTATTCTTTTATACAAAGTAAATTAACTTAGTTTTTCTTTAAATGAATCATATTCAAATATATTTATTTATCACACTGAATCCTTATATTTGTCATTTAAAAACTATAAAGCAAAAAAATTATCTGATAAAGATTCATGAAATTCAGCTTATCATCAAGATTTATAGTAATAAATCAATAAAAATATAGTCAAGATCAAGAGGTTATTAATTTGTATCATATCATTCACAATCAGACCTACAGCTTGTACTAGTAGGTCTCTTTTGCAGAGGCCGCCTTCCGACTTATCAAGTCCTTTATCAACATCATCTTTCTCTTTGTTTTTTTTTTTGTCAAGTTTTACACGTTTTCATATCGTTATAACAAAAAATCTAATTCGCGTTCAGCTTCTGCATAAGTTGAAATATTTCTTATTTTTACTTGACACTTTATTCGTCGCCCATGAAGTTGTAGTAAGGTGTTTGTAGATTTTACAAGTTTTAACGCATTGCATTTAGGCCATTTTAGTACTATTATTATGTTTCCATGGATCCGATGGAGCATGCAGTACACAGCACATATTTTCCTTTTTCTATAGTTTGTAAAATTGTTGTGTACGGCATTCTGAAATTAAAATACATGTTATTTCATGACGTCACTGAAAAGAGGAGATGAAGGAGGATGAAGGAGATGAATGAGAGGAGAGAGAAAAGATACAGTGAATAAAATATATACATAAAATTGAATCTCCTATGCCGGCATCCTATCATAAGTACTTATAAGCCTAACACAGAAATCTATATCTGATTTCTAAATAATTGATAAATTTTAAACATAAACATAATATAAAGGACCTTTTTCTTATTTTTGAGTGGTTTTAAAGTAGCAGTATGCGTTACTTTCGCGTTACTGTAAAATAGAAGTGTAATGAATGTCACTCAAAAAGCTACGGACAGACAGTACTACGGATCCCTAAATTTGTTTGCCCACCATTTAAAGGTTGCGAATTGATCTGACTAAGGTTATAAAAACAGAAGCAACTATGATTTATATAAAGTATTTTACTTATGCTTCATTATGTGTATTAATTACGACTAGCACGATACTTTAAACTGGAATAAACAATGTTTTATTCGATTCTTCGAAAACTTTTATGTTACTCCATATCTAATACATTGTTTATTTTCAGTAAAGAGACATTAGTCATCGGGCGCTTGAATAATTTGTTAATAATACATATACTTAATCACAATGTACTTACGTTCGCAGTGAAAAATCAACCTCTCCTGTAGTCAATAAGTTGGAACTAAACGATTTCATTTCAGTTTCACAAACGAGGCGCCCTTTTGGATTAATAAATATCTAAACATTTTACGCACACAAAACTAGAAGTAATTATTCTGTTGATAAAAAAAAGAATATCGTGATGTTAAAATTTAAGAACCTTATAGCTCTTATAGATACCTTTTGGAGCTCAGAGCGTTAATAATCACCCATTTGCCACCCTCATTCCACCTAAAGACATAGTGAGTGACGTTGTAGTTCTGTTGTTCCCCTTAAAGAGTTAGTAGTCACCTATTTGCAGCCCTCAAAGCACCCAAAGAGTTAATAAACGCTATATTAATCTATTGTACCACTAAAGGACTTAACTTCCGCTTATTTATCGCGTTTTTATCTCTTGTAGTTTCAGTTTTCGCTATTATAGCTCTCTAATAGCTCTATTATACCTCTAAACCAAATCTGTAACTCTGTTGTACAGCCATTAAATAACCCAAGGCGATATAAAAGTGTGCCCAATTCGGGGGTATAGAGGAGTTATAGTGCGCTCTAACTCCAAATAGTAACACTTATTAATAACTGTAAGATCTGGTTAGCGCTCTTATACATCTAATATAGCTCTTGTCTTAGCGCCTAAGTGTTAGTTGGGTGACTACCCCACCGAGTTGGGTATCAAATGAAAGGTATTGGCTTGTACATTGCAATACAGTTTTTGGAGGCAGGAATTAAACCTCCACCTCCTGCGTTGTAAGCCCACCGTGCCAAGAGGTTGTCATATACGTACCTACCTAAACGACAAAAGTTCAAAACCCTCGGCGCGCGAGTTACACTCGCACTTGTCGTACTTGTTTATTAAGATTCCGTGCGTCGGTATTGCGTTCACTTTTTGTTTTCTGTCGAGATAGCATGCGTCGAGATTCCTTAAATCAAATTTATTGCAGATTTACTTGTTATAAAACTATAACGAATACTTTTTTTTATAAAAGGATAAACACTTCCGACTTTTATATTTGTTGATTTGGAGCAGTTGAGCCAACTTTGGTTTTCGAGGTGTAGCAGTTGACTATTTGAATGTTATCTATTATTTTCAATAAAAAGCAAAAAGCGGTACTTATTTTAACTTTAGTTAAAGATGAATCAAAACTCCAAGTAAGTTTTTATGTGTAAGTTTATTTACGAAATAAATAAATACGAGCATTACGAAATAATTGAGAACACAGAAATTAACTAAAAATTATGGCTCATATGCTATGTTATTTCGCTTTAAAATGTCTACTAAATGAAACCAGGTTTCAGTTTCAACTTGCGTAACAGTTTCAACCTAAGTTTAAATTAGCAAAATCACAATCCGTCCTAACACCACTGCGGCCGAGTTAATCCTTGCTGTGAGGACGTGATAGGGTATTCTTCATTCTATATTAGTAAATTGTTATACAGGATGACCAAAGACGATAATTCTTAACATAAATTATTTACAAGTAGGTCAAATTTTTGTTGGTTCCCCAATTTTTCAGCTATAGGTAGCTAAGATACAAGGCAGATAAGAAGTGACTTGTGTCAAATATTTTTTTTCGCATAATTAGGGGGACCTAACAGAGTGTGGCTAAATACACTTCCCGAATTCAGACATGTACAGTCACCAGCATAAATATATGACTATGGGCAGCGCTGCAAAACTATCTGATTATCAATTGAAGGTATAATTATGTGATGATACTTAGGATGTAAAAATATGTGATGATTTACACCCGGCAAAATAATCGTTCGCACCGTTGTAACAGCATAATTATCGGATCACGTAAAGACTGCATTAATATCTGATACAATTAACAGTAAGAAATATCTCAACAATCTGCAAGAATGAACTTTATATACCTAAGCATAGAGCCGTGATTTGAACGAAATAGTTTGACGCTTCTTGAAAAGAGTATCAACCTGTCATTGGATATCTCTGTCTCACGTTTTATGTTATGACATGATTTCAGCAGATTTCGTTTTACTAATATAAATATGAATACAAGAATTTGATAATATAAGGAGGGAAGATTTGATTGTTTGTTTGAATTGAATAGGCTCCGAAACTAGTGGACAAAATTTGAAAAATTCTTTTACCATTAGAATTCTAAGTTTTCCGTCATGAACATGCGATAGAATATTTAAAAAAAAATAGGGATCCGCATGTAAAGTTTAATAATTATACGTGCGCAATACATTCAACTTCTTGTTATGTTATGGCTCCGCTGCTTGCTTTTTCTCTACGGCCAGTCCCGAGTCCAGTGTCAAAACCCCAATGCTGCTAAAAAAGTAAGGGATCCTTAAGAACTGTGAAACATAACGCGTTAGTGTGTAAAATATATCTGAAGTTTTGGTTTAATATCCGTGCGAAGGCAGGGCGGACCTCTAGTTAATTAAACGCTGCGGTGGGAAATGTTGATGTCAGCATTTGATAAAAGAAGAGTTTTTGGCAAGGAGATTACATTGGTTAAAATGGTATGGTGATAATGCTGGCTTTTCGAATCTTCGAATGTTATGTCAACGGTCATACACGAAGGAGTTTTTATAATTTTTTCGTCTGTTCGTGTCTTTTAACATTGTAATATAATTAAATATGTAACCATAGTTTGATTTATAATATAATAGAGGATTTTTGAAGACGTAGCTTCGTGTCAATACTGCATAGAATATTAAGTTTACAAGAATTTATGTTGTTTTTGAGCTAATAAGTATAAATAAATGAGAAAGATTGGATTTATATAACTATTTTTTATCACACACTGTTAAAATTTAAATTATTTGACGCACTTGATATCATCAGTTTACTACGCAGTCGGACCTTAGGCAGATAATCATAACATAACACTGGCCACCGACGACTAAAATGCTAAAATAATGACTTAAAACGTGAGACGTGAGCGGCAATATCCAATGACAGATTCATGCTCTTTTCAAGAAGCGTCATACTGTTTCGTTCAAATCACGGCTCTATGCTTAGTTATATAAAGTTCATTCTTGCAGATTGTTGATATATTTCTTACTGTTAATTGTATCAGATATTAATGCAGTCTTTACGTGATCCGATATTATGCTTTTACAAAACAAAAGATTATTTTGCCGGATGTAAATCATCACATATTTCTACATCCTACGTATCGTCACATAAATAAAAGTTCAATTGATGATCAGATATTTTTGCAGCGCTGCCCATAGTCATATATTTATGCTGTTGACTGTACATACTTTCTTTGATAACAATTTCAAATTAGCTTCAGCAGTTAGTTTAAGGGTAATGAAAAGCCCCAGACAATCTAGATCAAAATAGATCTAAAAAGACTACTTTCACTAAAACGAACTTGTTAACTAAGTTACTCATACATAATAATTTCTGGTATTTTTTTTCCTTTCTAACCCCAGGGCACTCCATTTCTCCGGGAGTGGTCCGGGGTCATGTTGAAGCTGTAACGTACCTGCTTTAAAAACTTATGATTAAACGCAATAACCAATGTTTAAAAAAATATAATTAAATTAACCAAATTAGAACTAGTATTTACTAGTTAATTGAGCTAACAGCAGAATGTTGCTAACATACTGCTGGTAACTCAACTGATCTAAATGAATACCAGTTGAAAGCACCCAAGACACTGGCAATACCTCGCTGTAAAGCACTGCTGATTCGCTGCGCCATAAACAATTTTGAATCTTATTTGAAACACCCTGTATAAACAAACCCTGGTGTTGATATTAGGAAACTATAATGTTACCCTTTTGGGAGTTGAGGGTTAATTTTAGCGGAAGCACTTCAAGTAATGGATGGAATGAATAGTTCTAAGGTAGTATTAGTGAAATTGTAGTATGTTTGGGATTTTAAAGCCATATTCCAGGTTTGAAAATGGAATGAAACTTCTAAAGGGTGAGATTAATTCTCGATCATAATGTTTTTTGGTATTTTTTTCTTAATATTTTTTTGTTATATAAGACGAGATAAATACATTTATTTCAATCAAAAACACACGAACAATAGGAATTAAAGTAGAGAAGAGAATTAAATAAATCTAAAGAGTAATAAATACAGATGTATTATAAAAAATATATAGGAAAGATTTGATTGTTTGTTGGTTTCCTTGTTTACTACGTGAAACTACTGAACCGATTTGAAAAATTCTATCACTATCAGAATCCTACCCTATCTCTGATGAACATAGGCTATAGAATATTTTCAAAAAAGTTATAGCTCCGTATGTAAAATTCATTAATGTAACCCTAATTGTAAGCGTGTGGTAAAATTTATAATTTTGGAATTACCCGTACTTACATTATTTCTGAAACCAGAGATCATGTAGTTTTTATCAAGGAATCTAATATAAATCTAATATAATAATCGCTATCGCTAGTCACTCACAGCGTTAGAAGTTAACCCGCTAAGGGTTAACTACGGAACTAGTTTGTGTTGAAAGAAAACCAACGTTACATCCCTTAACGAGGGTCTTCATCAGGGTGAGTGCAGATCACGCTCTTATCGCCTTTGCGCACACTGATTTGCGTACTTTTATAATGAACTAGCGACCCGCCCCGGCTTCGCACGGGTGCAATGCTGATAATAATACATGTCATACATATAAACCTACCTCTTGTCTCAAGTGCTGTTCACCATTTTGTACAATGTTGTCCTAGTTCTGTAGTAAAATAACAATAAATAACCGCATAAAAATCTGTTGCGTAGTTTTAAATATCTAAGCAAAACAACAACAAAATCGCTCCCTGCTGTCTGTCCCTATATATAAATATATGCGCGTATATAAAATATGCCCTAGGCAACTTTTGTATACTATGTGATTCGTCTAACTAGGAAAGTTTTTGTAGTAGAATCTAACAATGTTTCTCTCCCTATAAGTGCCTGAACAATATATAACAGAGTAAAAACACCTCATTGTCTTCAAGTAAAACCAACAAATGGATCTAAGCACCCGCTTTATAGCCAGCTATAACGACCGACCCAACGTATACCTTTTTAAGTTCATAATAAAGACGTTTTCTACTTTCCACCTTATTTCGTGCTACATAAAACTTTAATTTATTGCGTGTGGAACATCACTGCGTATTTTCTTGGAGTCCAAGGAGGTTAAACCTTATTTGAAACTCTATGTCAGAGAGCACAAGGTTAAAAGTTTAAGGAATGTTTAGGGTTAGCACTCTGGATTTCTTTAGAGACCAGTTTGAAGGGAAAAGGGAATAGAGATATTCCTAATTAATTTTGGGGCGCAAAATTAGGCACGATTAGCGTAAATTTACCACAAAAGAAGGAACATTAAGCTTTTACCGGTAAGTTCACAAGTCAACTACCTATCTACTACTAAATAAATTAAGGAATAACAAAAATATGTAAAAAGAATATAT
The DNA here is from genome assembly GCA_963931895.1 of Eupithecia pulchellata. NCBI lineage: Eukaryota > Metazoa > Arthropoda > Insecta > Lepidoptera > Geometridae > Eupithecia > Eupithecia pulchellata. The sequence goes on from OZ007540.1 coordinate 4,857,515, forward strand.
GTATTTAAAAGGAATTTTTCGGTATTTTACTGTGGCCATCAGATAAAAAGTACTTTTTCACTTTTTAATAAACAAAATTTGGAAAATCAGCTTACACAGTCGGCTCCTCTGTCAATCAAAAAACACCTTGCTATTATAAAACATCCTGTATGTCGGTAGGTACTCACTCCACGCTACGAAAAGCTCGTTACCTTCGGCAAATTGAGTAAACTTACCAAGTTAGGGTCAAGTTTGGCAATCTCGTTTTACCCCTTTTCGATAACATTGTGTACAAAGATCAACACGATTACGTGACCAAAGCTGACGCTTGTTTACTACATAAATGTATCCTAAGCTATTGTATCCATAGTGATAGGTATAACGATAGGTATTGTAACAGGTCAGATCTAAACCTGCCTGTTACTGCAAATATAATATAAATATAATTACTAGTCTTTACATAAATAGGTATGGTAATAAAGTAACGAGATTTATGGCGTTTTTTGTAGTCATTGAAATTCAATATTTAAAGTTTAGCTTTCTGCAACTTAAGCTGATCATAAATAATTCGTCAAGTGGTTCTTGTGAGTCGATACTTCAGATATCATTCCCACAGCCATAAATTAGGCCCTTTTATAAACAAAAAATAATAGAACTCTTGAAAACAACGGTCCACTATTGGTATAATATTCAAAGTAATTTAGCGATAATTTAGACCTTATGTGCGTAGGCGTCACCAATAGATGTGTTAGAGGATTTGGGTTTGGAGTCTGGAGATAAAGAGTTCGGATTTGGCTGGTGAACAGATCGGGGGTCCGGGTGACTGTTCCCAAGTATTAAAGATCGATTCGAAATCGATATATCGGGTTTTAATTAGTTGAATAAATTCAGTGATTATTGTAGAATTAGTTTAGAAAATTTGTTAAAGTCTGTGTTCATTTTTATATCAATTATTTCTAGATAAAATTAGATAAAATTAGTGTTAAAATTTCATAGAATTTTGCTCTTTAAGAAATTAGATTCGAGCCAGTGTTTGCTTTGATTAAATAAGTGAATTAAAATTAAAATCAGTGTGCTCCTGGGCAGTTTCCTGATATAGCTAAGTCGCATGATTTTTATCACTAAAAATACGTCTGATATTTGTTAAAATTCTAATAAGTTACAAAGTATTGTTTTATTAGTCAAAGGTTAAAGAATTCACATAAAAATCAATTATGATACAGATTTGAATCATACGTATTTTTACCTTTTATCGATTATTATTGCATGATTTTAAATGATTATGCTGAGCGTATTATTTATTTCATTTTGTCCTACATATAATTGATATTAATAGTAAATATAAATAAATGCTAAAATTGACTAAACCTCGCACAGTTATATACTCTGATTTCAGGTATATTTTTACATTATAATGTAACTGTATTTTCAGTTGTCTCCAGTAGAGAGACCATAACATATAATTATTGTGACTAATCTAACTACAATAGCTTGGTGCGAATGTCACCCTGGATAATTCCTCCGGTTGTGAGAGAGTCCTAGTAAGCTATGAGAAATATCTCAGTTGGATGAATCACTGACTATATTGTATAACAATTTTATAAATAATTTCTAGAAAGAAAACCTGAAATAAGAACTATAACTACTTTTAAAAGCTGTAGACTTTTGGACATAATCTCTATGTAAAGAGGTCCTACATGAATTATTATATTTTCATATCGAGTATAATATCTCAAATGGAAACAAAATATTTATGATTATTTTACAATTAAAAGCTGTAGACTTTTGGTCATAATCTCTATGTAAAGAGGCCCTACCTAGATGAAATTATATTTTCATCTTGAGTATAATATCTCAAATAGAAACCAAATATTTATTATTATTATTGCAATTAAAAGCTGTAGACTTTTGGGCATAAACCTTAATTACGGTAGCCCTGGAAGTTCTAAGTATTATATTTTCCTATTGAGAATAATGTCTACTTATAACATCTGTTATTAGAATATATTTTAATATCTGAAGCGTCGTCTTCATTGGTGGTTTGGGGAAAGGCACATTTGGAATTACTGGAGGATGTTGCCTTTAAGAATATTTGAAATCTGAAATTAAGAATATAAGAATTTTATGATTTAATAACACTTTTAAGTTCCTAGAAATAAAGGAACAATGAACTCTATTAGTTCCAAGTGTTGGGGTTGGCTATGGCGGCCTTTCCGGTTAGGTTTTAAATATTCTTTTAGTAAATAGGTTTTTACTATCTATTAAAAGAATATTAATTACACTATTAGAGGTTTCATTAACATCTCAATTAATAGTAAGTAAGTTAATATTTATGAGAATATAGCTATATAAATGGTTAAGTAATTATCGTAAATCTAGGATTAGTTCGTTTGTCTTTAGCACCTAAAAGAATCCAGTTACTATCACAACACAACGTAAGAGTCCTACCACTAACTAGACGATCATTGGCCACTTTAATCATTTATTCTACATTAATTAGATTAAGAATTTTAGATATATAATATAAGTAGTAGATTAAGGTAGTAGTTAGGTGTAGTGGTTAGAAATTATAAATAGTTATAAGGCAGAAAAAAAATATTGTGAGGGATGGGTGTTACAGTATACACATGTATAATAGCAAAAATTCTGTCTGATGTTTACCTTTTGTTTACGTATCACATTTTTAAGGCAAACAGCTAAACATCGTAGTGATATTTTGCAATGTTTTCTATACATTTTACTGATCTAGATTCAGGGCTAGACTAGTATTGTCAAGGTAATATATAAAATAGGAAACATAGTATCGTAAAGCCTAATAGTAAAAAAAAGGTACATACTTAAGTAAAACTTAAAAAAGTGGTTATAACACTAAATTGGCAACTTATATAGCAAAAGAGAAAAAATGAGGGTAGAAAAAAATAACAGATCGAAAAAGTTTTGAACAAGATAAAAGTCACAAAACTGTCACGTTAGTAACTCCCTCATGAAATCACTAAGCTTCAACTTTAATAACTTTATTATGAAAACAACTTCTCCAAGAAGAAGTAAAGCTATGTTAACTGAAAATTTGAAGACCTCTGTGGCACGTTGGGCCAAGGTCCGCCTGCGGCGCAAGAGGTTGCGGGTTCGATTGCCGTCTCGGGACAATGTTTGTACGATCTGCAGATCGTTCAGGGTGTTCTGTTCATTTTCTTTGTATGATAAAAAATATCTATCTATGTAATATTATTGATTTAAGTACCTATAACAGTCATCCAGTACCTGGCCAGGCTAGATGATGCTGTGTGAATGGTTCACCACATTTATTTATTTTATACATTAAGTACATAGATTATATAAGCACATAATTTTTACAATAGGCAAGTGGAAGAATACAATGGAACGCAACATCATAATGATAGATAAGTCAAGAAGTTATGCTTACATATATGTAATCCTGATTATAATGATGACATAGATCTGATCTTGCCGCGTGGTGCCGGCATAGAATTTCACCACCCCCACTATTCCCGGGGGCGTGCAGCGGTCACCTCTGCAGAAAAACTCCACCAAACTGCGATCCCCAACCCGCATGCCCAGTGTGGGGATTATGGGCAATAACCCCCAAATGATGAATAAATGCCATTTATGGCGCTCATTAGGGGATGCCTAGAGGTACAGCAGCTGATCTATTAATGGAGGTGAAAGGTCATGAGAACTTGGTACGGCTTAAAGTTTGGGTTCGATTGGTTCATCTTGATTCATACCTACTCTAAATTAGATGATGTTCAGGGTCTGATGGTGGATCTAGGAGCAGGAAGCCTTGGAAGATGTAACTCTGTATTAAAACGACGCAACTGAATGGCAAACTTAAGTTCGATGAACTTTCGATTTACTATGTTATTATATATCTACTATAATTAAACATTTAAGTCGTTTCATTCTTAACATTTTAAATCTATGTAGTTGTACAAATAAGTACACGAAAATTATGTAATTTACTCGAAATTGATACAGGTTCAGATATTCTAAGAAAATAATAAATTTAATGGAACATTTTATCTGATTGATAAGACTGAAAAAAGCACATTATTGATGAGAAATAAACGCATTTTTTAACGATAAAAACCGATTTCCATCATAATGAAAGTTAGGTAAAGTACTTGGGAATAAATTGCTTCCATAACGATATTGCAAAGTTATATCACCCACATTCCATTCTAAGAAGATTTAAAAAACATTTTAGGGATCAACATAATCTGATATATACTTTTACTTTGACAGGCACGAAAGTTGGGCTTTGACATTGAATCTCCAAGCTGTCATATGAATTTGTACCTTTTCTTCAAAAGACATAAAGATGCTTACTTACCCTAGCTTAAAAGTTATCTCTGCCGATTACCATACCCAGTTAAACTTTTTAAGTCCTTTGAAAAAGAACAGAAGTCGATAACGTGTTTCACATTATTCAAAGTGGAGGCATATTGGCAAAGTTAAAAAGCACCTTCTTCAAAGATTGTTACTTGTTTAAGAACCAGAAAGAACAAGTAATGGACATTGAATAGGATCTTTTTGTTTGAGAAATAAGAAGATACGAACTTAAGACAAAAATTTGCAAAGATTTTATCATTCCTTACATTTAGCATCGTACAGACTTTTTTATGAAGCAAACTGAGAATTTAAAAAATCCTGACAGATTGAGAAACAGGATAATGTTTATATTTTATGGGGAGTGTAAAAATGGTTAACATGTAAAATGGTAACCATAACAACTGACAGTCAAACAAGACAATCTTTAACCATAGAAGGAGCTGAAGAAAAAAACCTCATGTTTGCAATTAGGTACTATTTTTTTTGTCAATGTGTAAAAAAAATAATTATTGAAGTTAATAAATAAAACCTAAAAAAACACCTCTTTTCTTCTATATAACAGTTTAAATTAAGGCCACTGAAGATATTTTTTCTGATTATTCCTTAATTTACAAATTTCTCCTTTTAGAAGCAGCATTTTAGAAACTGAGTTTGATTACGAGTAACGGCTGTTCTCTGCATGAATAATTCAAACGTAACCTAGTAAATAACCTCCATTAATGACCTCCAGTAACCTATGAACATTTCAGAAAAAATCTATTCTTATATTTAATTGCTTGATGTGTATCAAAGCAACATGCAACATTTTAGTGACTGAGTGCACAGAGTATGTGTTGGCTAGTATTATGTTATCTCGCCGTATCCTACGAATACGGTCACAGTTGCAAAACACCAACTTTACAGGAGACGGTTTTTTCTGATTATTTCGCAAAGTTTCTATTGAACGAGTGTGATTTTTTTTGCTAAAACGTTTTATTATATTTTCTGCTAAATTATCATAAAGGTTTCATAAATAAAAAAAACCTTTTTCCCTAGTTTTTGTCCCTTAGCACCTTGTTCCACGTGCAAGTTTCAAATCGACGTTATACTCAGCGCCATTGTGACCGTTTTCCACGCAGATTTCGCTTCACGTCCTCAACTAGGCGGGTAACAAACGTCTTTGTTAACTTATTCGATGGGATTATGATGGACAATTAGACATTTTACGAAGGTCATAATTTATTGTCCTTCATAATTTGGTTTTGTACCTTGATAATTTGCATCAGAAATTGTTTATTCATGCTGTACTTAGGATGCGCTGTACACCCAGAGACGATATTAAATGTATTTAGTTTGTCTAGCACTTAATCGACGACCTATATGGCGCAGCTGCTGGCGAAGGCCTTTAAGGGACTTCGTCGCTGGAGGTTGTGGGTTCGATTCTCGCCTTGGGAAAAATGTTTATACATTTATTGCCGCTGATTTGTCACAGCTGGTTGGTAGGTACAGCTAAAATGCAACAAATCATTCGAAAGCCAAAACCGAGTTCGTGTAAAACTGTGCAATTGCTGACATACTAAACAAAATGTGTTTTCGTAAACTATGTAAAACTCGTCCTAGGGTTTCTGAAGGCATGATTTAATGTAATGATTGGAACTAATTTTTTAGTTATTATGGTAGGTACTCATATAAAAAACGTAATTTTATAATAAATAATGGAGTTTTCTGGCCACAACGCCCAGCCTAAACCGATGAAACTCAAAGGCTGAAATATGGTGGGCTGGACCTTTAACTACACAATACCCGCTAATTAGGGTTTTTTTTTCTTATTCCACCCCTAAAAAGGTAAAAGGGGGTTTTGAGGTTTTTGGTGTTTTTTGTAAATCTGTAACCGGTGGTTCGATTGGTTAGATACTTACATTGAATACGAAACACACAAGAATATTGATTACATGTTTCAGGATTTTTCAAAATATTCCTGAAAATTTAGTGAAACAGGTAATTAAAGTTTGAGATTTATAATTTCATTCTGTATTGAAATATCTACAACTTTCTAATGCAAGGTTCTATTGGCTTCAAATTTCATTATGTAATAATGATAGAACAGTACGGTTATTGAAATATTGGATTTGTAATTTATGGTATCGCATTTAAATTACTGTTACTATTTAACGTGCGCTGGTAATGCCCTAAAATTTTATTTATGTATTGAATATACAATAAATGGTTAAACACGTTTTAAGGTCTATTTTCATATCTCTAAATTAGGGTAGAAAAAAGTCAAACTTCCCGATATTTAGTTTCAATCCGATTGGTCTTGCATAAAATCTCAATTCACTAAATTAATGAAATAATAACAATGAATGAATGTTTGAAGATTTATTAAAACTTCTCTCAAAATGGGCTAAGGTAGAATGTTTGAAGCATTATCGTATGACAAGACTGCTTCAAATTCACTAAATAAAAAAATATACTGGAAACTTTTAAAAAAAAGAATACTTAATTCACACGGACTACTAACGGACTTAAAACATATCAAAAGCGTCTTTCCGATTTTGGTGAAATTCCGATTTTTTCTTATAATAGGGAATTAGCTGATTTCGTGAAAGTGTTTTACCCTAAACACGTCCACGCCAATGAAATTACAAGCGAGTCAGCTAGTTGTCATTACATTATACGAGCATTCATTACATGATTATTGTCATAATATATTAATATCAGAGCCTATTCATCGATAATTTTTTTTGCTGTTAATTTTCTAATCTATTTAGTATTTAAATGCTATAGTCTATTAAAAAAACAACAAGTAATGGAATTAAAATTCGCAGATGTTTGTAGGGAGTGTTCTGGTTGATTTTTATGTATGTATAGTAAAAAAAATTATATCTATAAGGTGTTAAGTCATCTGATAGGTACCCAAAACACAAGTTTTTGTCGATTGTTCAGCATTTTATTTATTCATCCTATTAATCTCGTTACTGTATCTAGATTAGAGAACTCGTCAATGAGCCTGTCTGAAGCCAACTACTATGTGGTTGCTCACGTTATAATATGAAAAAGAAAACACATATTTATTTCGCTGTTTCGTACTCTGTCGTCTGATGACCTTATTTGTAGAAGTCGAAAAATCCTGAAATTTTTCACATTGGATTGGACAAGCAAATAGTTTAATATGTTTAGTCGTCAATGGAATATCGGGAACTCTGGCAATTTTTACATTTTCTGATTTCCAAGTGATTTTTATACAAAAGGTAATTTTTATACAATAGTTGTGGTTTAAAGCACCGCATGTAAAAAGCTTACAATCAATTCAATACTTTAGTAAATACAATACAAATACAATAATTGAAATAATTTTAACCTTTACTAAAATCTTAAAGCTTTTTTTTAGTTTGGTTAAATTGCCGATTTATGTCAGAAATATTTTTAGAATTCGAACAACTGTTGGTTTATAGTTCAAACAAATTGTGTCACTGTTCTCAGTTCTTATTGAGAGACCTTTATAAAAAAAACCCTGAAAGGCGTATGATAATTTCATAAATATTGATATTCTATATTAAAAAGTTACAGAGAATTCAAAACAAAACCCAACTACGTATCTCAAATTTCCAGTCCATTTTAAGGAGTAGGTATTTTAAAACTTCCTGAAACAAATATTCATTTATTTAATATTATTAAGATTTCACAATGGAATAGGTATTCCTAACAAAATAATTATAGGTACTTCGCAAATGAAGTGATTGTTTGCATCCGCATTCGCGAATGTGAAAGATGTACATTCGTTACAATATATCTATACTAAAACTTTAGATACGAAGGTCAGACCCTGTCTGTCTGTTTGTTGCTTTAACGCTTTAATCGATTTAACGATGAAATTTTTCTTCACACAGAAGAAAAATGAACAAGAAACTAGCAAGATATAATTATAGCTTAGTAGGTTGTTAGAACAAAATTATGTATGTACACGTACCTACTCGCATTACATATAAATTTAACATTTTCCGTGCTTTCATAACCAAATACAATTCATGTGCCTAGCCAAACTATTAAAAATGAACTTCGTAGTCGACAAACAGTGCGGTAATCCGCGCCCGCGCGCCTTTTCGCCCGCGCTACATGGTTACTCTGGAGTATGTAACCGTATTCGCCGGGAAATACTTGTGATTTTTGCGTTTTTCACGTGGAAGAAAGTGCCAAAGCTGTTTGTTAACTTTTTCGTCGGGCTAAATCCATCAATGCAATTGTGACCAAATTTTAAAATCTTAATAACTTTTTTATTTTCAGTATTTTTTAATTTTTTTCGAACTGGTATGATGTAAATCTTAGTGGAGATTCCAAAAATGCAATAAAAATAAAAAGTCACACTGGCGACTGTGACCCTATTCGTAGGATACGACGATCTGTGGTGTTGGTTTGATTGCAATTAACTGTTGTTCCCTACAGGAGTAGTTTAACTTTCAAACGTAAGCCAGTATTATCAATGACCTAGACTGTGGTTCCGTTTGGCCACACACGATACGTTTCATTTCAATCATCAACATCAGTCGAGCGTGTAGGATGTGTTGCACGCAGTGTTGGCTTAGGTTAGGGTTTTTGATTGAAGTTTTTTTAATTTTACCATTTTTGATTATTAAAGCTTTCTTAGTTTGACAAATTTATGAATGTTAGCGGGTTGTGTACGACTACGAACCTAGTTTGTATAAGTAACTAACCTTTATGTACGAAATTTTTTTTTCAAGTTTTATTTTGGCTTTGTTATTTTTGTTATTGACTCTATTGATGATGTATTTTACCATTGTTAAATTTATTGCATAATCATTATCATTATTATTTAGGAGGAATTACACTATTTTGATACCTACAGTTCAATGAATTTTGAAAGCTCTGAGAAGCGCCCTATTTTGTTTATAAGGTGTTCATAATCAGACCGGTAGCTTAGGGGAAGAAAAGAAGTAAGTCCCTCGTGTCTACCAATAAGTTCATAGAAGGTAGAACCTATGGTTTATTGAATAAAATGCAGTTGTATTGTGTCTGTACCACATTGCAAATTATTGTTTATTAAATTCAGATAGATACATGTCATGCTCAATTTATCAATTTCATTGCCAAATTCGTTGTATTAATCGATCTTATCTTAAAACTAAGGGAGCAGTCTCAACAGCACATTCAATTAGTACAAATTGCTCAGTATAAAAAAAACATCTACAAATATACAAAAGTAACCGTAAACTTGTGTTGTCCTTAAATCACCAAACCGTGTTTCGGTATATCATCAGTATTGCAAATAGTTGATATACTTAGATCTTTATCGATTGACACTAAAACAGGGTCAAATCTGGCTAGCACATACACCGAAGGCAACGATTTTGGCCCAGAAAAATGTCATCAAAAGTGTAATATTCGCTACTGAAGACAGGGCGATGTATATTAGTTGCTGCCCTTGTCAAGCAGTGGACTTGGATGCGTTTGTCAAGACATATTTAATTATTTACTTGACCAAATATTGTCTAGGGTGTGCATGCTAGAGAGGCGAATTGTATGAAACCAGGTTCCTAAGCTGCGGGTTTTTCATCAGAAACAGCGGTGGTGCAGGATGCCACTGAGTTGTTCTCATCTGGTGGTGACTGGCAGGATAGAGATGGGAACCTCGCGTATAGAGCTTGCTGGTATTTGGGATGACTGGAACAAACGGAACAAGGAAACTTAATCGTAATGTTAATAATATAAATCTACTGAAACTAAATATGGTAAAGCATGAATGGCAAGGATATTCAGCGGTTGATCACATTAGTGAAAATCACGAAGTAAATATTTGTGAGTAGTTTTTGATAAACTTTCAAATTATTGTATCCTATACCATGTCCACTGGTATATTTGCCTCACCAGCTTAAGGGGCTTTGCTATAATCACTAAGTACTGATGATGGCAATAAAAGGTACGTCCTTATAGCACGTACGTCATCCACGGGTTTAGGGATCAATTTTTACGTCACAATCGCCATCGTATTATTGTACGATGTGCGATTATTATGAGCGTGGTAATAAAAAAATCAAGATAATAAATCTGCGAGATATTTAGTAAACTGCTTAGCTATATGTTAGTTGTTTTATTCACCTGATGCCATAGACAATTGGATTGTAGACAGCATTAGCCTTCGCGAAGACAGATCCCCAGATAGTAGCAAGGGGGCTGATCGGTGCGCTCTCGAAGATTCCCGTGTAGTTGATCACTAGGTAGGGTGTCCATGCCATGAACCAGAGTGAAATAGTCATCAGTGCAACCTGCAAGAGGTAATGAAATGTAAAACAATTATAATAATGAAATAAAATATCAACAAGGTATCCTATAATGCAACAAAACTGATGCTCGTGTAGGTTTTGAGCAAGAACAATGTTCGTACCTTGGCCAATTTGCATTCAGCACTGGTATTGGCAGCCTCAGAAGAACGCAGAGAAGCAACGTTCATCTTCTTAGCCTGTTCTCTCATGGCTTTCTCGTGAACTGCTACAGCCTGAAATATACAGTTATATTCGTTGTACAAAATCGTTTGAAACTTATGTCAATAGAAAAAGATGAGATTAAAGAAGGCACACCTGCACGATGTAGTAGTATGAGTAGATGATGAGAATAAGAGGCAGGAAGTAGACGAAGACTGAGTATACCACAATGTAGCTACGACTAAGCCATTCCTTGCTCAAGTAGTCGGTACCGCAGGCAGTCATGTTACCCTCAGGCACGTACCTGAAATGTTCATACATATAACTTCAATGTGTGCTTTGCAATGTGTAAGTATATTTTTGCATAATATATGTTAATAAAAAGGAGAGATGTCCTTGCAATATTTTGGTTGAATAATATTTAGTAAAATACTTCTTTGCCAGAAATAAGGTACCTATTCCTTACAGCATATTTGTGACGGTTGAATTTTTAAAAGAAAAATCTTACCTATTCCATCCAAAGAAAGGAGCAAGAGTCCATGCGAGAGAGAAAGCCCAGATTCCAAGGATTCGGAGAAGAGCTCCATTGTTAGTCATGGGTTTTGCGGCAATACCTCTGACGATGACGTTGTAGCGGTCGAAAGCAATCATTGTCATTGACCATATAGAGGCACAGCCAAATAACGAACCGCAACAGGCGTACACTTCACAAGCAAAAGCACCTAAAACAAAGCAAAATATATTGTAGAATAAATAAATTCTCCACTTTGAAGGCGCTTAACATTTTGTGGAATGGCTTATAACTTTAGTATAAATAAAGTAGAACTTTTGATATAAACCTCTGGAATAGTGGAAATAGAATAAGCATATTAGGATTTTATTTGTTTTTGAGTGGAAATCCCTCAGAGAGTTTTATTGCCTAATGTGACTTAATTAGTAAACATTTATTCACTTACCGAATACCCATGTTTCGTTGTAACAATTTACAACCATAGCCGGTGACATTGTCAACATCATCAGGAAATCAGAGAAAGCCAGGTTCACTACAAGTAAGTTTGATGGAGTTTTTAGACTCTGAAATTAAAAAAAGTCAAAGTTACTAACCGAAAGAGTTCTAAAATGTGGCTTTGTACCACTTGTGCACTGAAAGTCAATATAGGAGCAATAGTTCTAAAACCGGACAAATATTTGTACAGGTGCCCAAAGTAATACGGGATGAATATGATATTTCTACTTTGACAGTAATTAAAGTGAGAAAAGAAATACTAACCTTAGTAGTCATGAAGATGTAAACAACCATGGCGTTACCCGAGATAGAAACAAATCCTAGACAACCAATGACGAAGCCGAGAAGGGCGTGCCATAGGGGGTTCATAGGAGGGAACTGGTACCTGTAAAATTAATTTCTCATATCAATATTTTATCCCGATTCTAACAAGAATTTAAGCCGCACTATGGAAAACCTCTGCAAGGATACAAAAAAGTGAAGAACAAGAAGAAGTGAATAGAAAATCGCAAGAAGATAATATTATAAGATATAGGTATACAAACCAGTATGGGTCGATCATGTGTAACATGTCAGGTGACACTTTGTCGACGACGGTTTGGTTGGTGACACCATACGACGCCATTTGACTGCCCCATGCCTGAAGAGCAGCCACTCCTGGTCCTACGTCCATGCTTGAAATACTCATCTTCTAACCTGAAAATAGAGAAAAACCTGAAATACAATTATGGTCAGTCACCTAATAGAAAAGATATACCGATAGGAAGAAACACACGGATGATGTCTGTATGATAGGCAGATCAACAGTGATTGATGCCTTAAAAAGTGCCAGAAACCCCGTAGCGAGATGGATTGACGACATAATAGTACTGGAAATCAATGGATGAATGGCACAACGTTTAGTTCAGAGGCATTCAGCATTGGTGGTTGCAATAATGATGATGATAATAATGATGATGATGATAATGATGATTATACAATACAAATAAACTTACTAAGAGTCGTTGGAGTTGGGCGGTGAGACGGTTACTACAAAAATACTGAAGAAAATCGCTATACGAACTACTCCAGTCTTTTGGTTAGTAATAACCGTACTCGGTCGGGATGCCGGAGACTACTCAATGCTTCCTTGACTACCCTCGGCTTTTATAAGAACCTCTGGATTACCATTAACGTCATGGACACCGAAATCGATATTCATAATGAGATCTAACTAATTTGTCTAAGAAGGTAAACCCTTGAGTAGGATAATTTTTGGGTCGGCCTTCAAGAAACGTTGAAGCATTTTCGGTCTTATTATAACTAGCTAAGGAACAGTATGCAAATGGGTATTTACGTTGTATGTCTTCGTAGTCATATTTCTTGCCCGTCCTTCTTTGTGCTTGTGTCCCAAGGAACATACTCGTAGATATCAGTGCGTGAAATCGCCAAGATTGTGTGTTATTATTGGTCCATATTTTAATTATCAATCATGCTGGATATTATTACTATAAAATACCCAGATCTCCCGGAACAAAATATTAGCAGATTGTCAAAATATGTGTTCCAAACCGGAAATCAAACCCGCAACCTCCGCGCCACAGTGGTCGTCAATTCACATAACATCATCCAGCCCATGTCCAGCCCCAAGCTTGTGTTGTTATGTTATGAGTAATAGATAAAAGATAAATACCTTCTTTGATTCATTAAATAGACCTTTATTATACATATAAAAAAACTAGAACAAAACCAGCAGATAACACAATCATTCTCCCGAGACGGGTATCGAATTTGCTGCGGCGTCCGTCGCAGGCGGACCTTCGCCTACCGCGCCACAGAGGTTGATTTCTTTCCTGATTAAAATAATGTTTAACAACCTACATGTGACAGTTTGATTTATAAAAGTGTTAATCAATCAGACTCACTCAAGTGCATGCTATATGAATCATATTCGTATATTAATATGGCCATTAATTCGTCTCGCTCCGTAGCCTCGTACCGGTTGATGGAGTACCCAATTAGAATTACGATTATGCAATATGTTAGTTGAGAGTCGAATCAGACCCAATTATTGGCTAGTTTGACGAGAATCTGATTGGTTTAGAAAACTAGTTAGAACTCCCAAAGTCTTGTTACCGTCACGATGATGAATTGATGAGTCAAAATTTATGTCTAAACTAAACTTGCTCCAAAAGATAAAATATTTTTATGAATACCATATAACAATTACATAGCACAAATCAATACTTAGTATATAATGTTAATGATTACTGCGCTATCTGTGGGTGGAATAATTAACATCCTAAGACTAAACAATGATGTTTTGTGCGTAGGAGGATATTTCCGCATTCTTGTAAACATAAAGAACTTTAACAAATACCTGAAATTCGATTTACTTTACAAAACAAATTGTCTTTGTTAAAATCAATAACTATAATAAAAATACAAAATTTAGCTAAAAATAATATTATTTAAAAATTGCAAAAAGTTTCACTCCGCTCGGATTCGATCCAGCAACCTCCCCGGCTGCAAAGCATACAACACGGCTGCGCTTGCCCAAAATCAATACGAAAAAAATGGTTCGATAACACTTAACAATAGAAATCCTAAACTTTTTCTTTTGTTCCCCATCCTAGAAAATAGAAGCAGGTAGATAGTTCTGAATCGCGCAAACGATATTTTCGGAACAGTTTGCTCGAATGCATTTCTAACGTTGCATTGTTGGGGCGTCCGTATCTTCGCACTAAGCCAGTTAAAGGGAGCTGGTCGAATTCCCTTTAGACGTGAGGTCGGGATCCTGTTACAAGATCTCGTGACCTTGACCTTGAAACCAGTGAACTACCTCATGGGGATGATGATCATCTGGCACTAAGTGCGTGATTATTGACCTCAACCCCAGTGACGAAGATGTTTTGACGAACTTTTGATGAAATTTTTGAGATCCCTTGAAAATAGTATCCGTACCTTAGTTGTACACGAAGCTATTTGTCAAAATATTATAAATGCAAGGTACATCAGCAAATGCTGATAAAACAATATTTAGGCCAAAAATAACGAAATTGTTTTGAAAAAAAAAGTCAGTATGTTCTTTCACTGGCATTTTAGGATCATTTGTCAGTAGATGGAGCCCTCGTAGATAAATAACAAAGTAACTTAGTTCCTTTGTCTTTATTTAGCTGCTCCGGAAGTTTTACCTTCTTGAGTAATTAATATTTTGAGCTCAAGGTAACTTCAAGTTTCAGAGGTGTTAACAATAACAAGCCCTACATAGCAGACTTAAGTTATCCTCATAATAAAGGCATAATATGTTAGCAAGGATTTATTAAGAAAATAAGCTTTTCTAAGTTGGTTACGGCCTATTATTATGTTATTTTATTTTACGACTACGAGACTTCGACTACGACTTACGAAACTAGCGGTCCGCTCAGGCTTCAAATAAGTATTTTAACAAAAATTAAAAAAATAATAATTTCTTACACACCATAATAATTGAAGTTTTCATACGGATACCTAACTTTTAAGAAAATTTTCTATAGCCTTTGTTCATCAAGAAAAATGTAAATAATAAATAAATAAATGAATTTTAGCTCGGTTCAGTTGTTTTGGCGTGAAGAGACTATAAATTAGGTACACATACAAAAAATCCTATAAACATCAATATCATCAAAGAAATAACGATAAAACAACAGAACCAAATTATAGCTAGTATCTACAGTTCAAACAACTGATCCAAATCAGTCCTACCCAAAGTCCCTAAGAGTGTATGGCAATGCTGATGCGCTACGCCAGATACTTACCAGTTCGGACCACACGTCAAATGCCAATATTATTGCATTATTGAACAAAAATTGTAGAAAAAACACTTACATAAAAAACTAACGAATGCTGTAAGGGCATTGCATGTACACGTCGAACGAAATATTTACATTGTGACCTAGTTTCATGGATTTAAAACTGGTTAAAATCACAAAACATAATTATTATGGAGAATTCACTTCATTTCACCCAAAAATAAGCGCTTAACACACATTTGTCTACATTTTAGATCCACAACAACAACAAATTTAATCATTTTGTTACTTTACCTGACATCGTTAACCAAATGAAGGTTCCCTTTTCACCCTACCCTCAAAATTATTATTAAAACAATATATTGGAATTTCCGTTCCATAGATGGCATTACTGAGCCAATTTGCAAAGATTCCTACCAACTTTTGGTTTTCTAACCAGTATTCATTTGTTTTTCCAAATATCATGAGATAAGATCTACTTTTTATATAGATTCAACATGTTTAAGAGGCTAATGCGTCGTAAAACTGATATTTTGTTTCAGAATTATAAAAAATCCTAGATCGCGCAAATGTTATTTCCAAACCCAACCAGTAAGATAGAAGTTTGCAGAATAGAAGTTTGGGGTGTCCAGTACTTCTCGGTAAATCACGTATAACGTGATATGAGACAAGTGTATGATTTTCTGAGCCAAACTGTGCATCGCAGTTCCAAATGTTATTGAGTGCTTGGCACGTAGAAAGCGGGTTCGGGGAGATGCTATACGGCGGAGTAATCTCCTCAAATCCGGTAGGAGTTCAGTTTACTGTTCTCTCAACCACCGAAGAAGTGCGAGTTTGACACCCCTTTTGTTATTTTTTATTATTTAACGCACTGCGCATATGAGTAGGGGTGAAAGGAGAATTTGACTGTATGATAGAATCAATGTAACAGTTAATTAATGGTTATTTACCTTATTTTATAACTACTACTGAAGTTGCAGTCCTATCTACCTAACACTCCCACACAGCAAGGTACAATCTGATCTTGGGGTCGCGGTTCGATACCCGGTACTGAATAAAGTTTTTGTTTTTTTTATTTATATATATTTTGAAGCATCATTCCATTTAAGACCCACAGTAAAGAAATACAACATTTATACAAGCTTCGTGTAAGCACCTAACTTCAAAGTGCTATGAATATGAGAAATAAGGCCCTAAATCATCAAAACGTTTAAACTTTCATTTGTATACATTGCAAACATTGGTGCTTTACCCCACGCACATTTACAGAAGTACATAAAATGCCATGTCATATCTCATAACATATGGATTAAAACACACAGCTATGGAAAATGGCTGGTTACAGAGAAAAAGACAGAAAATATTTTTATTTACCTACATACATACTGTAACGGAGAATATTTTGACCATCACTAAGGAAAAATGATTGGCGAAGAATGTCGAAGAATTCGACGACCACTGTGGCGCGGTGGGCGAAGGTCCGCCTGCGACGCAGGAGGTTGCGGGTTCGATTCCTGCCTCGGGACAAATATTTGTACGATCTGCAGATATTTGTTCAGGGGTTCTGGTTGTTTTCTATGTATAATAAAAAATATATATCTATTTAATAATATTGTATTATGTACTATCGGCAAAAGATATGCCTGTCCAGTTTGAAAATATTTTGCTTTGCGTTTGTTTTGAGTAACAGGTCACGCCTGTTTTTTTTTTGTTGTCTAGTTTGACCAATACGGAGTCTGCACAGTCAACATCTGCTCAACAGAATTTTTTGTATAATTATTTCAAACAATAGAAGACTATATCAGTCATCTAGTACCCATAACACAAGTTTTGCTTAGCTTGGGGCTAGATGACGCTGTGTGGTTTGTCCAACAAAAAAAAAATGTGCGTCCAAATTCTTTTAACTGTTTTTTAAATTTTGCTTATCACGTACGATTCCTTCTTCGACTTTTTTATGAAACTTACTCGCGATCATTTTTATCTATACATTACATATAATAGCTTATCATCAAAATCGGTCCATAAATGACGAAGAAATCGACGAACATAATAAAAATACATATAATTGAACATAGAAACTCCATATTTTTTTAAATCGTTTATAAAGTATTTGTCCCCTGAATAGGTACATACATAACTACCGTGGAGTATTATAAAGAAGACCTAAACGATTGGGCCGTAGTTTTGAAGCATTTGCTATTCAGCTATTCTACAACTTGTCACTTAACTAATGTTTTTTTTTCGAATGGACTATTAATGCTGTTGACCGCAAATGGCCATGACAGCGTTACCGGACTTTTGGCGGGCGCAGATGGCGCCACACCGGTAAAGTTAGGATGTTGCCTGAATTAAATACTTTATAGATTATGGTGGTAGTGAGTATCTTACGGTCGTCATAACCACGCACCATACAGGGTCGTTGCACGAGCTAGAACATAGCCAAGGATTTATTTGCAATGACGTAGATACACTGCTTCTATAAATATCATTGACATTGTTACTTACCCCTTCGGTATGACGCTTACGATATCTAAAGGTTAGTGAGTGAAGTAACGTAAGTATATTTAGAAATTAATGAAGCTGTTCAAAAGCTGTCTAATTTTACATTTGTGCATGTTAAGTAAAAAAGAAATTGTAGAACATAAGACTTTGATAGCCTTATAGTTTATAGATTAAAATAAATATTTCATGAACGTCGCACAACCTATACCATAGACTTTCCTAAATATTAACCTAACTAAATAAACAAATAATTTGATCTCGGTTTTCATGTCTACTTTGAAAAACGTATGAAACTAACTTTCCTTTCGGATTTTTAAGAAATAAATGTCAAAAGCATTTTTTTCATAGTAAGCTTGAAAGAACGGCCGTCTTTTGTATTGTGCGCGCAATATTTTGTAAAGGTTCGTTTTTCAGTAGTATTTTCACAAATAAATTATTACAAAAATCTTTTCGGTTGATTTAGGATACTCTGAGTGTGCAAGCTAGATCCTTTTAGCTACAGGATTCGGTACTCGCCCCGTGTATAATTCAGATGTTAGGAAAGCACCTGAGCCAAACAAAGTAGGCAATTTATAGGTGTACTCGCCATTCAAACGTTAAGGTTGTATGCCCGTAGAGATATAGATTTTTTTTTATTCTCATTAATTTTTGACGACTAGACTTTTAATTTACAATATCATGTCAGTCCTATTGTATACACAACAAAATATTTTTATATACCTAGATACTAACAATTAGAAACTAAAAAACAACAAGACAACTACAACATAACATTTATAATATACATAACTAAAACTATTTACATAAATACATAGTCTCAGCTACTTGTGTTGGCACACGGCCTTAAACAGGCTGTATAGCGGATTCAGTTGTAGGGTGTGCTAAAACTTGGTGGAAAATTCCTGTAACCAGCCTTTTCAATCCGAAAGCGATTGTCTTTCTTGCTGAAACGGACACACTCCTCTGGTAAATGGTGAACATCTTCCATTCCATAACACGATGAGAATTGTCATAGCTAGAAAAATATCCTTGCTTATGACGGTCATATTTTTGTAACTATACACATCTCACGTTGCTTTCTGACGGCAAAGATACTCAAGCAAAGGATGTAGATTTTTCATTTTTCTGCATGCAAAGAACATGCAGCCCTGATTTTAAATCTCTCCTTGAGGCGACCTGTTAGTTCTAAAATTAAAAGTATAAGAAATCCTCTCAATGTGTCTTGGGAAAGTGTATTTTATGAAACAATACCGGTTCGTGTTGGCTTAATTTTTTGGTAGCCTTGGATCATGGATCAGTTGAGCCACCTGTAGATTGTTTACTACTGTCATGTAGGTCAGTTTTTTGATTGGTAAATACTAATTCTAATTTTGTTATGTTCATTAATGGTAATTTAATTTGTTATTAAAGAGATTTTTCTCATAATTCATAATACACATTTGCATTATTTTTACATCAAGCTCCATTCCTGAATCCCCCAATATCATTTCGTACATAATGTCTACGTCATCTGGTTTTTATTTAATTTATAAAATCTAAATCCTTTGGTTAGCGGAAGTTTTGTATTAAATATTAGTATAAGTAGTAGGTATTTATATACCTTACCAGCCCTTATGGGCTGTGGATTTTGTATTACCAATATAAAAAAAATATTTTATGTTCGGTGGGAAACCAGCCTAAAGATGTTGTTTCTGGGACAGCGGCCGGAATGAAAGTCATTAGGAAGCAATCCCAAGTAAATGCTAGGAATCAAGTAAGAAATTAGATTTGTTGGCTACTTTATTGGTTCGCTGGGCTACCTACTTTAATATATATATATTTCATGTTGTTTCTTTTCACACACGTGCGTAGAAATTTGTATGGCATGGAGAAGGAACAAGTACCTCATGGAGAAACGAGAACTGTGTGTGTAGTGATTCGACACGTCTGGTAAGCGGATGGTTGCGGGATCGATTCCTGACCGACATAGGATTTTTTTGAAAATAGCTATTTTAAATCAAGTTTTTGTATAAAATTTTTACTTTTGCTGTTTAAAAAAATAATGATGGATAATCCACGCAGCTTTGTGTAGATCAGAGATTGGGTTATGGGTATTAAAATATTTTAAAAAATTTCACTTCGTGTAGAATAATTTAAATATATTAGGGTTTGTTATATCTATATAACATAAAGAATAAATTCATCATTTTATGAATAAAATCTTTAACAAAATCACAATATTGAAAAACTCGATACGTATTTTCCTAAGATCTGTTCGCAAAATAAAAATCAAAACACTCAAAAGGAAAGTCAATACTCCTACGCTTATAAGGTCGGTCGAGAGCAAATTCAAAATTAGAATTACACTCAAAAGGAAAGTCAAAACTCCTAATTCATCGGTCTCTTCGAGTGAGACCTTTACGTCTGTGGGTTCGAGATCAAAATCTAAATTAGAACACTCAAAAGGAAAGTCAAAACTCCTACGTCGGTGGGGTCGAGTGCATAGCACTACACTTTCCAACATCTCAGCACAAAGCCTTGACGATACGTTCCATACTGTACTGTACTTCACGTCCAACCAATTTTGATGCGCCTTGCATTTTACGTTCTTACAAGGTCACACTTCCCGCGTAGAAACGGACTCCCCAAACACCCACGCAAAAGTTGTCTATCTAAGCTGCGACGGTCGAAAATATCGTTTGCGCGATCTAGGATGCGTATGAAAAAAACAAGGGTTGTTGCGAAGGGATGGATCGTTTGTACGTTTTGCTATAGAGGGCGGGACCGGCGGCGGGGGTGCAAGTCGAATAGTGAAGTGACGTTTAAATTGACCGCAATAATAGATCTGCCTTGATTATAGGACCAGAATGCACCAGCTAGGGTGTAATTTCTACATAATTAAATTATTTATACATGCAAAACCAGTAAAAAAAGGTTCTAATGTAACTTTTGTTACTTGTAGCACAGTTGGTACCGACGCGCCTTAGACGCGGGAGGTTCCGGGATCGATTCCCGCTGCAGTTCATATTTTGTATGATTTGAAGATATTTTTTTCGGGGCTGGTTGTTTTATTTTTCTGTTAAGTTTGTATCAGATTTATGATAGTCTAACTTTGGGGCTAGATGATGCTGTTGGTAACGTATTACATACGTTAGTTTTATAAAAATGCGTACTTATATAATTATAAAAGTAACACATAATGTGTTGTTTTGCCCATTTGGTCTATGTTTGGCCCAAGACAACGCCAAAAATTCTGAACGGATTGTACTCAAATTAAAAAGACAAAGTTATGGTACACAGTAATAAGCTACGTTCTTTTTTCGAAATACATACATGTGCGACCCTTGTACCGAAGCAAGTATGAAATATATAAAGTTGTTATGTTAATTTTTTTTAATTCTCGTGCTAGTCACCCTACAAACAAAGGTTTTATTATGTAAAACAGGGACGAGAACTTTCAACATAACCGATCATAAATTTTCTCCTCCCTCATTATAAACTATTCCAATTACACAACAAGACAAACAAGTTCCGAGTCTTTATGAGAGGAATTCTGTAATTACTTGAAGATCTTTTGAAGTTCTAATTGATCTATTTATTGAAGTCTTTGTCATTAGTCAACATTGACAAAGACAGTCGTCTTTTGTGTTAGATCGTTTCCAAACAATTGACAATCGCAACCAAAGTGTAACTCCTAATACTATTTGATATTCTCTGTCCCACATGCCCGCACCATACGCAGCAGGTTGTGGGTTCGATTCCCTGTAAAAGTAAAGTATTTATTTTTGTCAATAAAAACCAGGTACGACTTTTTGCATTTTTAAAATTTCTGGCCGTATAAAAAAATAAATTAATTATAATAAATTCTTTCTGATTTTTTAAACAATCAGGTTCAGTCGTAATTCTATACATAATATATAAAAGGTTAGATAGGTGTTATTTATTATCAGTTATCTAGAATTCTAAAACCCATTGCTTGGGTCAAGATGAGGGTGTGATGAGGGTGTGTGAACTGTCCAGTGTTATTCATTTGTTTAATTGTTCAACATCATTAATATCGTATTTCGATTGTTTCAGATCGACAAAAGCCAAAGGATAATAAGTGAATACGTATAAATAAGTGATTATAAGTGAGTATACGCTGGTGTAGTGAATGTGTAGTGAATCCATCTGACATGTGATCCAAAATGTTGAAGATTCAGATGTTGGAGTCACTTCACAGCAATGACGCTGATGAAAACCAAGACCAGCAGCAAAATGGGTAAGTTTAGTACCTACTTCTATACTGTGAAATTACTAACGTTTTCTGGGATTCCAACCATAACCTAGGTCTGAAGGAAAACTTCAAAATAAATTTCTCAGTCCACTGCGCAATGGCTGGATCCTCTGATAAAAGCAGCTGGAGTAATTAATAAAACAATAAAGCGGGTGAAACTTCTAAATATTAAATTATTTAAACATAAGTGCATACAAAACCAGTAGAATAAGGTTCTAATGTAACTTTTGATTTGTAGCACAGTGGGCGTAGGCCTTAAATGCGGAAGGTGCGGGATCGATTCCCGCTGCGGGATTAATTCTGTAGATACTTTTAAACTATAGAAAATACGTAGGTACTGGATGTTTAATAACAAAGAAAATGAAAATTTTAGAAAATTTTATTATTATTTAGTACAGATAATAAAATAATAAAATTCATTTAATTTCTTGTGTCGAGCTCCCAGGCAAATATTTCAGACTTTATCTCTATCTCAGACAATATTTCCTACTCTATAATAAACAGAGTAAATAAATAATAATAAATATAGCTACAATTATTTGTGCCAAACTTTGCGGAGATCTGTTCGCTTTTCGTCAATCCCATGATATTTTTACTGTCGATTTTTCTACTCCCTGATGGATTCTACCCTAAAAACCTTCAAAGGTAGTAAATTTCCCAACAATAGGAAATTAAATCGTCCCGACATTTGGAACAATTTCCCCAATAACTGAAATAAAATGGGAACAACAGATCACAGTCTCTTCACCTAGATTCTATTTCAATGATATTGATTTTAATAGTCGGAGAACCTGCAGTATTTTTCATATCAAGTTAGATTTGCGCCTTGGGACAAGTATGTACGATCAGCAGTTATTTGTCCCGGGTTTCAATATATAATCAAAATATCCAACTATTCTATTTTTAAAATACCTACCTAACTCGGTATAAAAGATTTGGATACTAGACCGCTGAATAATAATCAAATTAGTCAACACAATCTCTGCTTACCTAAGGTGAAGTAACATTACTTTATTTATAATTATCGAGCCGTATACTCGATAACTTAGTGTGAATTATCCAGCATTATATCAAATTTAAGTTCACTACAGAAAGGCGGGCATGACGTAACAAACTCCTATTGCCTATAAGCGATAACCTCCATGCCTTCATCCCGTCATTCGCAACTTCAATCCATTTGATCAAACAGCATGACGTAAAGAGTCCACCACCGTCTCCCATGGACGATAACCGACGCGGCGGCGCCGGCATAATTTCGCAAATAACTTTTTATTGGAACATTAGAGTTGTTTGTCCCCGGGACCATGAAGTTTGGTAACAATTTCGACAAACAGATTCCCAAAGCGAAGTATAAATGAAGCGGGATGAATATGGGCGGAGGAATTGTTTGGATGTTTGTTGATTTGATATGTAGGTATAATTTAGGGTCCCGTTCCGTGCCTAATTGCAAAAACTAAAAACTAAAACCTTGGTCATGGCACAGATAACATAATTCATGGTTATAACAATTAACAGCTTAGTTTGGACAGCAGTTCATTAGCGAAGTTCTGTTGGACACGCAGAAGGTGGCTGGTTCGATTCCCACTGTCAAACATTTTGTTTTGGTTTCTTTAACATACGTTTTCCACTTTGAAGGTTTTAACGTAAAATGTCTTTGTCAGCGTCGTTTCTTAGATTGCAGTTTTAATTTGATTTTACCCTAGATAAGAAGTATGTTGGTGTAAACTGTAAGTTTTATTAAGTTTTAAATCAAATAATGTTTAAATGTTAAATAAATACTTACTTTTAAATCATGCCATCAAATACTATGGATAAGTTTTTATTAACTATTGGGGTAAGTTGTTTTTTTATAGATTAGGTAATGCAAGTTCTGTTGAATTTAATTTAGCTGCAGGTAAATCCTGAGAAATGCCCAGCATGATTTGATTTGACATTGATTGAACTTTAAATTTAATAATATTATCAATTTCCACACCCTTATCTTACAATAACCATAACATACATTTCCAATCAACCCCGTCACAGCGAGGAGTCTGTAAAAACAAGGTTGTAGTAAAAGGGAATGAAAAATACCATTGCGGCGACGCGACGACGACGCCCTCTTGAGAAAAACAACATGGTTTATGGTATTTGCTCTCTTTAAGTGAATAAGAAGGATAAATTAAACGAGGTATACTAAGCTAAGTGCCTGTCTGCTAAATTCTTATAGTTTTTAGTTGTTGTTCTTGAAGAAAAATTACATTATTAATTATAAGGTATAACTCGAATTTGTAGATTCTTTATTTTATAATGCTATGCTAGCGCACGATCGGAGTTGGTGGAAGTTTAAGGAACTAAATATGTCTAATGGATTCAAGTTTTTCCTCCAGTTAGATTAGAATTGCCGTCAATCAGTTTTTAAGATTAGCACTAAATACTAAAATATATAACAAAAAAGATTTTTATTTAATTTTGTAGCAAAAAGTTTATTATTTTTATGTATTTTTCTTCAGCCTGGTAATAAGTTACTTACCAAAACAATTAAAAATAGGTATTTTAAATTTTTATGAAACATATTTTGATACTAACTCATAATTGATATCCACAAATTACCTAGGTAGAACCATTCGACACAAAATATATGACAAAAATAAAGAGTAAAGAAAACCGTAAAACCAATCTATAGATAAATAAATAATCACTATAGATGCTATAGATATCATCGTACAGAATGTTAAACAATGGAAATTTAAAATGTAAAATAAAATCAAATAAAAAAACGATGTCAAATCATATACTACGGTGGAGTCACCCCACTAAGATGAGAAATGGCGCAGGGCTATCGCGCGGCTAATGAAAGATCAACCAGGGTCGATCCAGATACACCTCTTACTTTCAAAAGTAATGCCTCTCTGGAATCGGTCACACTGGCGATCAGGTTACTTATGGCCAGCTAACCTTACTGGTTCACCGAGTATACACGGACACCCAAGACCCAAATGCCAACTTGAGTTTATCCCTCAAGTTGTAGAAAAATAGCGTTTGCGCGATTCAGGTAGAATGTTCGATTTTTGAATGCAGTTCGATTCTTAGTAGAGGATACTTTTTGCACTCAAGTATTGGATAAGAATTTTTTGGTTTGGTCTTATTAGATTTGACATACATGGCCATTAGCATAATTAAAAAAATTCAAAACTTACGTTATTTCAATATAAATGAAAATTTGTAGGATACGCGTTGAAATCTTTTGTATCGGAGCTAAATCAAAAATCTTTATTCATAATCTCTCTAAATAGGTACTCTAAAAGATATTTTTAGAAAATAGTTTGCTATTTGCGGCAAATAACTTTTCCACTAATTTTATTTTTGGTAGAACGCAGAAAATATTAAAAACCATAAAAAAATATTTTTGCGTCACCACGAATATGCGTTATGTGGGAACATAATAATCTTTTAATAATATTTTGAACCAACTTTCTGTAGGTACTTTATATGTGAACTAGTTATTGGTCCTATTAAATCTTTCTGTACTGTGTATCTGTAATATGAGCCCGTTAAAATCAACGTTATTGATCATCGGGTGATGATAAAAAATTTTGTTCAATAACTATATAAATCTGCTATAAGTTAGAACTGTAACATCAGTTATCTAGTAACTATCCAACATAACTCTGCTTAGTACCTATAGTATTTTATTCTATGCCTTAGTTTAGGGCTAGATGATGCTGTGTCAATTGTTAAACATATTTTTGATCTCTGGGAGTCATCCATACTAATATTCAATCCAAACAAACAAACAATGAAATCTAAGTTATCAATATCTATTTTATAAAAAACTACAGAGTAGCATCTAAGCGTTAAACTTAGATAAGACGCTACAAAAAGAAATAATAACAACTAAACTTTTTGTATAAGGAATAATCGTTCCCAATTTAAATAAGTATAATACAATCTTTTCTTGCGTAATGCATAGATCATTCAAATCAAAATGAAGTAATATAGCCCAATTATATCTAACTAGCCGAAAGATCAAATGCAAGTAGGTTACATTTAACCAGTGGTTAGAGTTGAGCCATTGGACAATAAGGAGTTTGATACCTGCAATTATCTCATTACAGGTACTCTTGCACTCGTAATTTAATTACTGCAGGGCCGTTGTCAGTGAGGAATTGTAGGGGCAGCTCTTGTTTCGTTAAAATGTTTGTTGTAATTATGTTTTTTATAACACTTTAAACTTTTTTTATCTATACGTATATTATAAAGAGAAAAGATTTGATTGTTTGTTTGAATTGAATAGGCTCCAAAACCACTGGACCAATTTGAAAAAATCTTTCACAATTAGAATTCTACATTATGGAAAATGTTGAAAATAGGCTATAAAATATTGTCATAAAAGTTAGAAATCCATAGATAATTTTAATATCAAAACCATGCGCTAATATTTCAACTTCTTTTTTGAATGGCGCCGCTTGTTTTTCGCTACGGCTTTGCCAGTGTCAGTTATGGAGTGATATAAACATCGTTACTGCGGTGCCCATGCGAAGCCGGGGCGGACTGCTATTAAATTATACAATCAGATTCCATTTGTGGAGTGTGTGAAGTTTATTTTATCATTCTACCGAAATTTTTGCACTGGTTGTTGTTTGACACTTGCACAACACAATAAACAAACTATGTCATATTTTAGTATCATCATCAATCATCATCAACAGCCTATGATAGTCCACTGCTGGACATAGGCCTATATTTTACTACGTGATTCCACATATTTTAAAATATCCTGAATATTTCAAATAATTACACTAGATTTAAGTCATAATTTCTGTTTTTATATGGCGCAATAAATATATTATCTATAATTATTAAATTTATTTGCTCGCATTTATTTCTTGCAGTCTTTTGATTCAAGACGTCAATATCCCCAACCCTTAAAGCTCGTAGAATTACATCCCTTATCGCACAAATAGAGAGAAATGGTCATAAGTACGATGTCAAAATATTAGCTAAGCTAAATAAATGTAGAGGTACCTAATTAAATTATACAAAAAATCAATAACAAAACCCAGACACGTAAAAACCTAACTCCGGCCCTGGAGTACGGTTATTTGCAGTATGTTGCACAACAACGGTCCGGCACTCATACACCGTTCACAAATCACCCACCCGTGAAATTATGCTAGAACTAGAAGAACTGATCAATTAATTACTGTATATACCAGCCTAACAATGAACGTAGTGAAGAGTTATGGGTTTTCTATGGTGCCATGACTGAACCCCAGAAAACGAGGTGGTATACTTCCTCAAAGAAGGTTTAATGTGAGCGGATAAAGCGGCAACTCCAATTTGTTTTTGGGTTGCTTTCTAAAGAAATAATCAAAGAACAAGTTAGGGATTTTAAATTCTTTGGTAACATACAAAATTTACACTACGTCGACAACAGTTTAGGTGAAAATATAGTTGGCTAAATGGTAATCGACCTAAAATGGAGTTCAGAGTTAAATCTTACGTCTATTTTTAAGTGTACTAACGGATTTTAGGAACAAAAATACTATACCGGGCAGGAATCGATCCTGTTACCTTACCAACTTTACTTCATAGTAGTCTAGATAATATATTTATAGATAAAACTAGCGGCCCGCCCCGGCTTCGCACGGGTATTAAACAAAAATTTCAGAAATTATACACAATAACACGATGGGTTTCACAGTTTTCATGCGGATCCCTAACTTTTTTGAAAATATTATATAGCCTATGTTCATCACGGAAAATTTAGGATTCTAATGGTGAAAGAATTTTTCAAATCGGTCCAGTAGTTTCGGAGCCTATTCAATTCAAACAAACAAACAAACATACAAACAAACAAACATACAAACAAACAAACAAACAAACATACAAACAAACAAACAATCAAATCTTTCCTCTTTATAATATTAGTATAGATGTAAATAACTAATTTTAGTCGCACAATGTTCTTCATCATCATCATCATCAGCCTATGTTCTTAAGCTACAGTACCTATTTATTTTAACGCCTACTATAAAGGGGAGAGCAAGACTTCTTACCGTAATACAGCGTTCAACGGAGTACTGTCACTCGACTTCGGGTAATAAATAATAACACACAAATGTATAAAACTAATACAATCAACCATAAATTGTAACCCTTAACTTTAAATAGCGCTTACATCTATATCTATACTAATATTATAAAGAGGAAATATTTGATTGTTTGTTTGTTTGTATGTTTGTTTGTTTGTTTGAATTGAATAGGCTCCGAAACTACTGGACCGAGTTAAAAAATTCTTTCACCATTAGAATCCTTAATTTTCCGTGATGAACATAGGCTATATAATATTTTCAAAAAAGTTAGGGATCCGCATGAAAAATTCAATAATTGAACCGTGGGCTGTATATTCAACCTCTTTTTCTATTATGGCGCGTCAGAATAGAAAAAGAAGCGCACGGTGCTTGCTTTTTCTCTACGGCCAGTGACAGTTTTGGAATGTCAAGTCAAAGTCAAAAACCCCACCCAATGCTGTTAAAAAAAGTAAAGATCCGTATGAAAACTGTGAAACCCATCGTTTTAGTGTGTATAATTTCTGAAATTTTTGTTTAATACCCGTGCGAAGCCGGGGCGGGCCGCTAGTTTAAAATAAACTTTTAAATTACTTTACTTCAAATTGATAGTAGGTACCTATTTAAAAAAGCCACTGCCGAATGTCTTCTAATAAGATAATGTTCTTATAGGTTCTGAATATGTTCTTGAAATTTAAATTGAAGTTCTATGAATATAATATTCTTATAGGTTCAAATAAGACTTTTTAAATAGAAATATAAAAAAGAAAAGTGTATAATGGCTGACCCAGATGCGGCCAGACGGATCATCTATCCAACACCAATAATAATTTACCTTAGGGATAATTTTCCATCAACGCCTCTTACAAAGGTATACCTGTCAAAGACAACGACTCGTTACCCATTTTACTAAAGCCCAAGAAATATCTTACAAGAAAATATCCTAAATCGACCAGTTTAAGAACAACCGCGTTTGTAGGAAGGTTTTTGTGATCACGGGACAGATTATGCTGGTCCTATTATAAAAGTAAGTTCAACTATCAGTATCGGGAGGTAACTTTGTTCTATAACTTTTTTAGATCGTAATATTGAAATAGGGCTTAGGATGGTGTAAGTTTACTGTTATAACTTTGTACTGACACATAAAACTTATTTTCGTTAAAAAAATTACTGAATGAAATAAAAATTTACATCTAAAAGTTGTTGATAGGATTCGGAATAAGAAAACATTCAATATTTCAAATAATTTGTTAATTTTAATACAGAGAGAATTGACTTTATAAATTGCCTTGCAGCGGCACCTATGCATTCTAACTAGAAACTTATTCTACTGGAATTGATCAGCGCAATTCACGCTGGAAGTAGTACTAATTGATTTCGATAGATGACTCTTATCTTTTACAAACTAGTTCAATCGTTTGATCATAGATGGCGCGCCAGTAAAACTACAGTCGCGCCATCTATAACCGATATTACCAAAGAGGAGTTTCTCTGGTAATATCAGACCTTAACGCATATTAATTAAACCCTAATTGATTATCCAAAAAAAAACATAAAACAACAAGTATTTTTTATCTGTTTTTCAGAATTGACAGCCATATTAAATCTCAGGTATTTCGTAGCAACTAATTTAATAGCTAATCCACACCTGCGGTGTAAGTAAGCCCACACACAAAAGACTTTACCCTAAGTTCATACCAAGGCAGGTATTAAGCACTCAGGCGACTCAGATATCTGACTAACTCAGGTACACAGGAGAGAGCTAATTCACTTAGAAACAAACAGTTAACTAGGCCAGAAAGCTCAAGGGAGGCAATTAGAAATCTAAGCTGATTAATTAGTTAACCGAGTGTAGTTTAATAACTTATGTTCTGATGCAAAGGGTTGTGTTGTGAGTTAACGAGAAATTAGGTCTATTGTTTATTTTTGCATGGGTACCTACTTAGGTACTAGTTCAAAGATATAGGTCAAAATTCAAAACAAAAGGTACATAAGTTAATTATAGTTACTAGCGGTTGCCCCGGCTTCCCACGGTTATTTAACAAAACTTGAATTTTTCATGCTTTTATTTTTAAGAAAGTTAGTTATTTTTTAATAGTAGTATCTCTAGTAGTTTCGGAGCCTATTCAATTCAAACAAACAAACAAATAATGAAATCTCTCCTCTTTATAATATTAGTAAAGAAAATAAATTATGTTAACTAAGCGATAGTACAAAAATCTCATAAACATACATATTAATGTATAACAATTTAGATTTGTCTAAAGATTACGACGCCTGCAGACTGCAATAGCATTATCACCTCAGATTTCTAGATGCATGCAAGTCTAGACCAATCTAATTTGGTTTTTACTACCATTCTCAGTTTTATTACATTTTTGAATAAGCAATTTCGAAAGGCATGACTTCGGATCGTTAACTCCGTAATAATCAGGCAGCGATATGCCTCATTTACTTATAAGAAAATTGTCTTAACTTATACAAAAAGCAATTGCGTAGAAATAAATAAGTTATGGGCCGTGAATGGGTTGAATAGCAGCTGGTGGCGATCGTTACTTTTGTTTTGACAGCAGTATACTTTACATAAACTTATGGTACACTGTCGGCCACAACGTCACTTACCATTAGGTGAAATTGTAGCAAAACGAAGGTTTACTTGCGATGTTAAATGCGGTGATACTAAACAGAAATCTCGAAACTTCCACAGTAGCGTTCAGCTACTCTGTCGACAATAGATATGTTGCAATCCCAGGCACCACCTGGAAATCAGAGTAGCATTGAGCCTAGCCGAATGCTGAGGGATCCCTTCTTACCCAATTTTTATCATCATCATCATCATCATCACCAGCCTATAATAGTCCACTGCTAATGAGCGCCATAGATGATACGATTTTTATGCCTGACTTTATTTTGTTCTGTTTCTGTATATTTCTTATTTAGTACCTAGCTTGTGTAGGTACCTATCTGTTTTTTATTGCTAGCGTACTAGCTTGTAACTCCCAATCCCGTCGGATTTTTGGGATAAAAAGTCCATAATGTTATTCCATGTTATAATTATTATTTATTTATTGCATTCATGTCCATTACAAGGTGTTACATTTTTTTTTTTTTTAAACTTTATTTAAAGAGCTTAATCACACTGCGATTATGTCGCTCTAACTAATTAACAGAAAAGAGAACAAAAACATAATGATCAATTTTAGAAAAACTTAACAAATTTAACTTACATCTACAAAAGTATTTAAACAAATAATAACATTAAGTTCAGCGCCGATCGGCCTGATCGGAGCTGAACTTGATGTTGTACAATTTCACCAGATTTTTGACTTCTTCCGAATCAGGGATTGATAAGGCTATATTACAATCAGCAAATTCTTTTAAAAAATATTTACATTTTTCTGTACGGAAGGTGTCGTTCTGGACACACTCCATGAGAACGTGAAGTACGTCCTCCAGTACTCCGCACGAGTCGCAGTTAGGAGAAGGCACTTTTCCCATAAGGAATGCGAATTTCTTTGATGGAATGTGTCCAGTACGCAGCCTCAAAATCACTACTATATCTTTTCTAGACATCTCATTATCATTAATCCATGGAATTCGAAGAGGTTGTGGCTGGACAGTTTTGTACCAAATCCCTATTTCTTTCGAGCGTAAATCGAAATACTCTTTCCACAAATCATAACACTGTCTTCTAATTAGATAAATACAGTCGGCATAATATGGAAGTATGTTATAGTCTACCCCTTCGCTAGTAGCCTGCCTAGCTAATAGATCAACTCGCTCGTTATTTTCAATTCCACAATGAGAAGGAATCCATTGTAGAATGACAGATTTTGATGTAGATATTAAATCAATTATAGTGTTAAGTACAGTGTAGGCGATAGGTGTACCTCGGACACCCGTAGTACAACGAACCACGTGTTGTAGCGCACTTCGGGAATCCGTAAATATGACTATGTTGCTTACATCGAGGGACATCGCGTATGACAAAGCCTCACTAATCGCAATAAGTTCAGCCTCCATAATACACATGTTTAAAGACGTAATTTTGAATTGTTGACTAAGATTACATTGTGGATCTAAGAAAGCTGCGCCGATTCCAACTGTATCCTTAGAACCATCAGTAAATATTTTGTAA
This sequence comes from Eupithecia pulchellata, assembly GCA_963931895.1. Lineage (NCBI taxonomy): Eukaryota > Metazoa > Arthropoda > Insecta > Lepidoptera > Geometridae > Eupithecia > Eupithecia pulchellata. The sequence goes on from OZ007540.1 coordinate 4,889,984, forward strand.
AAAATACTATACTGTTGATTAATGAAGTCCTGACAAATCGACTTTAAGTTATAACTAGTAAAATCGCGTTTAGGTTTATCAAGGTTTGGTATGTTGCAGCAAATAACGTTGTCTAGGTCTACACTACTCACCCAAGTACTCATCGCAAACACCTCCAGCCGGCGACTCGCGTAAATGCGTGTGTCAGCTAGATATGTGTACGACAATAAAATCAACGGTTTTCTTTTGTTTCGCCAGTACCTGCTATCTTGACATTGAGACAGCTCATCTAACAAAAGATTGGTTGTATTATTTTCACGAGATTTAGTTTTCAACATGAATTTACCCGCTAAGTATGTTCTTCGTACATGCAATGGAGGGAGACAGAGTTCACTCTCCATTGCATAAATGGGAGTAGTTTTAATAAAGCCTCCTATTACTCTTAATGATTGATTCTGTATTTTGTCTAGTTTATAAGTAAGATGTTTACTGCAATTGTCAAATAAAAAACTTCCGTAATCAAGACGACTTCTAATAATAGCTATATACAATCTTCTTAGATGTTTGGGATGTACCCCCCAACCCGAACCTGCTAAAATTTTGAAAATGTTTAAATATTTGGAAATCTTGTCCAATAATTCAGCAATGTGCTTATTCCATTTCAAAGAACGGTCCAGCCACATTCCCAAGTATTTCACAGCACCGACTACTTCTATGGGGTTATTATCCAAGTTAATCGCTATCAGGTTTCTATTTACACCTTTCTTAAAAATACAAATCTTCGATTTAGAAGGTGATATTGTTAATCCTAAATCACTAAGCATCTTACACAGGTGAGTCAAAGCGCTTTGTAACTCATTTGATGCAGTACCAGGGTTCTTATCAGTTATATACAATGCATAATCATCTGCGTACTGTGAAATGTTAACATTATTAATGTTCCTACAAATTTTATATGTCACAATGTTAAATAATAAAGGGGACAGAGGGTCCCCTTGGGCTAAACCTCTACTAGTACTTCTAGAAATTACATTATTATTGATCTGAATACTTAAATGCCTTTCCTTCAAAAATGACCACAAGTATGTACATATTTTTGAACCAACACCCAGTTCGTTCAAAGTAGAAATCAAGACCGTAACGTCAACATTATTATAAGCATCTTGTATATCAACAAAACAACCCAAGGTTATCTGATCTTTCGAAAATCCTAGTTGGATTCTTGTTACTAAATTGGTAAGATTATCTAAACATGATTTCGTTTTTCTAAATCCCGTAGTTTCCTCAGAGAAAAAATCTCCATTTTCCATAAACCATTCCAGCCTTTTAGTAATCATAGAATGAAAAATTTTGCAAAGGCAAGACATAAGTGAAATGGGCCGTAAAGCCGATACGGAAGAGGAGTCACGTCCTGGTTTGGGAATAGGTATAACTCGTATTTCGCGCCATTGGTGAGGCACAAAACCACATGAATAGAACTGGTTGAATAATCTAAGAAGAATGTTAAATGCAATCTCTGGTAAATTCTTGATCATTGAATAAGAAATGGAATCCACTCCAGGTGACGTATCCTTTGATTTGATACATCTCTTTAGTTCACACAATAAAAATGGGGAATCTAATTTACTGTGGGTACCATTAAATGAAAAGACTGGGTTTTTTGGGCAAACATAGTCCGGAGTCAAATTACGCAATAAAGTATTCGCCATTGATTCATCAATATGTGAAGTAGGAGAATTGTATCCTTTCAACCACTTCATCTTACGCCACATTTCAGAAACTGTAGTGGATTCGTCAATAGAAGAACAAAAATCACTAAAACTCTTAAATTTAGCTCTTCTTAGAAGTAGTTGAGAATTTCTGATTTTGTCTTTTAATTTATTTAAATTATCGGGAGTAGGATTCCTTCGAAAAATAGTAAGGGCTAGACGTCTCTCTGCAACTGTCCTAGAAAGATCGGAATTCCAATAATTCTTGGGCTTGAAATGTTGAGATGGATTATGACTAATTTTGTATAAAGGAATATTGACATCAGCGGCCTCATTAATTACATTAAGGAACGAATCATAGCTTTTTTGCAAATCATCATGAATAGGATAATTATTAGATAAATTTAACTTAACAGAATTCCTAAAATCTACCATTTAGCTTCTTTAAAATTGCGCTTCTTAGTACATTGAGGATTAATATTCCTGTACGAAGTTTTAATTTTAATTAATAAATGATCGCTACCTAATGTTTCATTAGTGACATTCCAATCAAAACACAAAGCTATATCAGACGATGCTGTAGAAATATCCGGGGAAGATTCCTGTAGAATTCCATTCACATATTTAAAACGGGTAACTCGACCATCGTTTAGAGAAACAAAATTATTTTCAATTAGGGAATCAAAGATATTATTCCCTGTCAGGTCAGTCTTACAAGACCAACTGGGGTGATGCCCATTAAAATCACCCAGAATTAATGTCTTATTAGTTTTAAAAGAGAACACTTCATTCCAATCGCTAAGGGAAGTTCGTATTGATGGCGGACAATAGACAGACATTACATATTGAATGTGTAAACAGTTCAAAATTTTGATACAAACAATTTCTATTCCAGGATTAGTTAAGTTCAATGATACAAGTTGGGCTTTTACTGATTTATGAACTAAAATTGCCACTCCTCCATAGGAATCTAAACGATCTTGACGAAAGATGTTATAACCGCTAATCTTAAAATCAATTTCACAATTTAACCACGTCTCGCTTAGAGCTGCAATATGTATTGACTCACGACATAGAAATTGTTCTAGTTCCACTTGCTTAGGTTTAACACTCTGTGAGTTCCACTGTAATATGTTAAATTTAACTAAATCCATTATAAACCGAAAAAGTTTTTAAAAGGCAGATCACTAAGGTACTGCCTTGCCGCCGATGTCAGCCACTCAATCAATAAGGAAACTATTTTATTAATCTTACCCTTCATGCCATCCTCACACTCTGAAAAAATTATTGCACTCAACTTGGCTATGAGCTGTGCGAAACTCATGTTGGTTGTACGATTCTCAGTCTTATCTACTCTCTGTCTTCTAGGTCTCTTTTCATTGGCCGATTGATCTGATAGGGTATCTTTCTCGCATTCAGACACCGACGAAACATCCCAATTAAACACTTGATCATTGTCCAAACGACTTCTTTTATTTTTCTTTTTCTTAATCTTCTCTTTAGGTTGAGATGCATTCACACAGATCGGTTGAGATACCAGGTCACTATCACGCTGAGAATGATCTCTAGTCGGCTTTGTCTTGACTGCACTTGCGTACGAGAAGTTATACGAGCTTGTTTGTGTCGTAGGGGCAGGGGCGGACTCAGGCAAATCAAATGTGGGTATCGTTACAGGTTTGTCGTATGAAACCGGAGGCTCTGGAGGAACATACACCTGCAAGGCTTTCCGATAAGAATAATTGTTTTCTGCCATAAAATCTCGTAAATATTTTTCTTTTCGGAACACGGGGCACGTTCTGTCCAGCGCGGTGTGACTACCGGCGCAGTTGATACATTTATATCTAGTAGATTCACAGTTCTCGTGTCCCTTTCCACATTTGGGGCATGTTATTTTTTTCGACGGGCACATCCGTAGTAAATGCCCAAATCTCCAACACCTGGAGCATTGAGTTACAGGAAATACGTAGGGTTTTACGTTGATCTTCATCCCATATATGTATACAGCGTCAGGCAACGTCGGACCCCGAAATGCCAATCGAACCGATTCGCTGTCTTCCCATCCCGAGCCATCCTGTATTCTACGCCTCAGCCTTTTTACAGCCATTAATTCAGACTCACTTTTGATAATCTCCATCATTTGTTTTTCTTCTAAATCTGTTTCTATGTTTTTAATAACTCCATAAGAGGTAATCACTTCGAGAGGTTTTTGAATTCTCCATCCTAGGTCCTGCAAAGCTTTGCATCCGATTAATTTTTCGGCGTTCTCAGAGTCATCGAATTGTATAAAAACCTTGAACGGGTTTAGGTATTTCACACGAGAAATTTTTTCAATTTTGTGGGTATTCAGTAATTTAGCCATGGCAAATTGTTTAGGCAAATTCTCTGAACTACTAATATAAACATCGGTCTTCTGTGTTAGTTTTGCATTCTTTCTAGAAACCACTGGAATCCATCGTTCTTCACTCTCATCGTGTCCTCTTTTACTTTGTTTCTTAACAACAATTTCCTCCGCATCCATCAAAATGTCATTCGTTATTTCGTCCAGGTCCTCAAGGTCGGAAGGTAACGGTGCCATCATCAAGTCACTGCATACACTGTTCACATTCAAATCATTCCTCACATCTTCACCGATCGCGTCTTCCGCCATAGTGCATAGCGTGCACAGGCGAGTGCACGTTACGACACGTTCTCAGCGAAAAAATAATGTGTTACATTTTAATAGGTAGAAATTACATGAACCCAGGGGTTGCAACATTCTGAGTTCTTAGTTTGAAAGTTTGATACATTTGTTCCCTTATATTATTAATACTTAAATGTTCAAGTTAAGATCGGTATAATACACACAATTTGTGAGCTTATCATAATTAATGTGTCAAAAAAAATATATTTTTAAGTATTATTAAGTATTTGTGTACCAAGTTTCATCAAATTCCGTTTTTAATTTTTGCGTGAAAGAGTAACAAACGTCCATCCATACTTACAAACTTTCACGTTATAATATTAGTAGGATAAAATAGATACTATTCTTTGTTGTTTATTGCACTAATGGTCTTATTAATTGTACTGAACCCTTATTGACTTGATCTGTCACATAAAACAAGGATTAATCCATTGGATTTGTGTGTGTCCGGCACTAACCTATTCAAGTTCCCTGGAATATTTCTCTCTGTTTCGACAATCCTAATGGTTTTATCTTAACTATCAGATTATTCGCCTTCGCAATAGCTTGACCTATTGATGATCAATGATCAACAACAACATCATGAGCATATAATAATAGCCCACTACTGGACATAGGCCTCCTTATGAGCGCCATAGATGGCATTTTATCATTTGGGAGCTATTGCCCATAATCCCCACGCTGGGGTTGGGGATCGCAGTTCGGCGGAGTTGTTCTGCAGAGGGCGCAGCTGCCCGTTCCCCATGTGTCTATTAGTCGCCTCTTACGACACCCACGGGAAGAGTGGGGGTGGTGAAATTCTATGCCGGCACCACACGGCAAAAGATCAATGATCGAATAACAAAAAAAAACAAAACACGTAACTTATCTTTGACAAAACGGCCATCCCAAAAAACAAGGAGCGCTTGTAAACCAGTTTCTAAATCTCGACCTTAAAAAAATCGCACCTACCTGAAGTGGCACGTGGCAGTCATAGCGAGCCTGCCATGACTTCCGGAGTCTTCCCCTTTATAATAACAAGATCCAGTCAAGTGCGAGTGTAACTCGCGCGCCAAGGGTCTTAAACTTTTGTCGTTTATGTATACATACTGTAAGTACCAGTTACTTCAGAGATTAGTAAATCGGTAACTGATAAATTTTTCAAATTTTTCTGAATATTTAAAAATATCTAACGAAATCAAAAAAACAAATTTGGATGTATAAACTTCATTTTAAATTTTCATTTATTTACAATTTATTTTTTATTTTTGAACAGGCGCACGATTATGCATTATTATTTATATTTTCAGTTAATAGCTTCAGAGTTGCAGTGAGATTAAAGATTGAAAACAGGACAAAAAAAACAAGACCCCAAGGTTTTCGAAACCGACCGCAGAACCCTAAAAATTACTTACGTGTTGACACAAAATTACGTTTTCTCAGACGGGAGATTTATCTTTTGAAACGCATAATAAATGAAAAGAAACTTGATATTGACTTGATATGTAGGAATTGGGAATTTGTTTTTGTTCCATTTGTCTCCGCAATTATCCTAACAGCTTCATCACAAATTGTATTACGTGTAACCTTATTCTATAACCTTATTCGATATTAAATTTTTTGCTATGTGGAAAATAAAAAAAACCTTGAAGACGACTTTCTTCTTCATTTTATCAACATACAATAAAAAAAACCTTAGTTCGCCCTCCTATTACCTCTAGATTTGTTAACCTTAATTACAAAATCTCGGTTATTAAAACTAATAGTGTAAAATTTGGATACCTCAAAAAATTGCCGGTCATGTCTTCTGGACGGACACTAATTAGTCGGACGCGTCCGGCCGGATGTAACAACTAGATATTACGAGTTTACCGGTTTATTTTCTTTATAATATAATAAGCAACGTGTGTCGGATGTCCTCCCTGCTTAGTGTCCGGAACGTTATTGTTGTTCTTTCTAAGGTGAGTTATGGACATAATTTGTCTAGCTTTGTTACCTGAGTTGGGTTTCTAGGGTATGTTTTCACTTTAAAAACATGCCCAAGCCCTACCTTTGATGTTTTTTTTTATTGATGGCGCCGTAATGTGACGAAGTGTTTTTTTTCATGAGGTCCAGGTTTCTCTGCGAGATAAATAGCTAGTTCCTGTTATAAAAAAAATCTGCTAGTCTGCAAGAATATTTGTCTCTTATTATTCTAAGTTAAGTAGGTAAAGATATTGTGCTATTTACATTCATGTTTAGGGTTTTGTTATTTATAAGTAGGTAGGATTCATTGTAAAATTTAATTAATTCCAACAAGATATTTTCAATAAAAAAATTAAGTTTTATAACCGATTGCATCAAATCTATTTACTTTGAGTGATATATTTTTCTATTTTTAAACTCGGAAGCGCGACCGTAGTAAACGTCAAATTTGACGTAAAATTTATGACGTTTAATTCAGAGTAGAGAGGTGCAAAGGGTTTGAACACGTCAATTTCTTTGTTACGTAAAGTGTCACATTGTTCGGATTGTTCAGTCGCTTTTATTTACGATAATGTGTAATTTTCACGGCCGATTTATTTTTTTACGGTTTGGTAGATTTCGATCTACTTTTGCGAGAGTTGAAATTTGGATGGTAATAATTCTAAAGTGTAAGTACTTACTTGTTAAGTTATATTCGGGTGAAAATGACGGGTTTATGGTGTAAGTGATAAATTCCAATTGGTTTCGAAATTATTAATTTTATAATATAGATAACTAATAATTAATTTCAGCCTAAATCAGTAAGTACGAAAAATATTATACAAATTAAACACAATATTTTACCTAGACAGCTTTTGTTTTAGTCCAGTGTCTGCCAATACTTTAGTCGGGGCAAACATTGAGAGACAGCAGCAAAACTAACAATATATTTTTGAACGGACAGAATTAGAGAATTTGTAGAGACAGGAATTAATAGAAGGGTTTGGGAGGGGCTCTAGCAGTGTCAGTTCCTAAAAACACTCGCACACTGACAACTGACCAGAAAGCCCCACTTCGCAAACAAAAATCATTAAACTTAGTACACCTATAATCTACCTAAAAATCATTAAACTTGAAAATTTTATCCCTATGCGGTTTGAACCCAATTTAAAATTTTTAATATTTATCGCATACAAATTCTAGAGTTATGGCCAATTTTACAACATCCTAACAATTTGATGTTTCGCAACATTCATAAAATAAATACATGCAAACAGCCCATGTTTAATTTATTTATTATGCACCGCTCACCCTCAAAGGAGAGGCGAACAGAATTGCAACCGGGAAGATTCATATTTCATAGGCTTATAACAATACAATGTAATAGATTTTGTTATAGCTTTTAATGTGCGTTTGTAACGAAACATTGTGTGTGATTTTCTTATTGCTGAAATCTGAAAATCTGGCCAATACCTACTTACTGCCATCGTAAAAAAAAAACCGCACAAATTGTATATATTCAGTAAAAATATTTTTTTTTGTTTAAATAGAATAAATAAAATTATTTGAATTCCTTAGTTTTTAGCAATTTTTATTGAATCTCGGGCACATATTATTATTTTCAATTCAATTTGACTAACAGAGCTATGTTCCAAGACGTCAAATTATTAATGGGACAACCATGAAATCTGTTCATAAATGTCAAATATACAAAAAACATAAACAACCGAGCCTTTATTTCCTCCTTTTTTCGAAGTCAGAAATAATGTAGCTACGAACGAAATGTCAACAATATTCCATTCTAAAAATATTATGTACCTACCATACAATAAATAATTGCGTACGAAAAGCACTTACATTAAAACTTAAGTGCCCAAAATTTTTTGACAATAAAACCATTATTGAAAAAAGTAGAAAATCCAGCAAAATCTCTGTTTGATTTGCCAGACCACGTTTCAATATCAAAAGGGGCTAGTGCAGCGCATAAAAAATATATGCTCTGTTTCTGTCAATAGATTTATTGCTGCAAAAAACGAAAGCTGTTAGTTGTGCGGTTTATCCAGTAGTGCTTGTTTGACTGTGGCAGCTACTCGAAAAATTGTTTATTGTTTGTAGCTGCTACAGTTTTATTCGGTCTGTTTGATGTATCTATTGTTTTTTTATGCAATCGTTTTAGTTGTTAGCGGATGCGATAGCGCTTTTTTCCTTTTCCTCAATCAGTAAATTCTCTTTTGTCTATATTATTGCATTCAAATCACTTTTTGCTATGAAAAAATTACAATGTCTTTGACTAGTTTTATAAAATCTTTTATGCTACGCGCGAAATAAAATTAAAATCAGTAGAATTTTTAAAGCATAAAGATTTGATAATTTGGGGTTATTTTTTCTCACAATCCAAACAAAAGTTAAGATGCTATTCAAGGGCTCTATTGTTTAAAATAAACTGTTATTTTACAATAACAATTAATCTGTGCCTTTTGTTCCATTCTCGATTTGACTTTTTATTATCCGTTAATTGCACCCTTGCACCTGTGTTCTTTTGTTTTTTTTTTTCACAAACACTAAAACGATCGTGGTGGCCGCACGTAAGAACCCCTTCAATACAACCAGTGGATGGCGTTAATCGGCGGTGTTGGCTACAAAGGGAACCAGCTAGCAGGGCAGCAGCTCTTTCTGAGGACTTTAACACTTCAACAATCACCTATTCGCCTGGCAATGCCTTTGTTTGGGGGAGGCAAACGAAAGAGGAGTGAAAATAATTTTATTGACCTTAAATCCTTTTTATTCAAACTAAACTTAAAAAAAAAAACTGACCGACTGCTTCCGGAACACGACACTGCGCTCTCATACGAAGATTGTTGATGTAGCTCAAACAGTTGCCAAACTTAAATGGAGCTGGTCTGCCGCATGCCTGAAGACATGTGGGCCAAAATAACTACCAAGTGGAGCCCCAACAGCCTAAGACGCCTTGGCAAACCAAGGAAGCGATGGCGTGATGAACTGAATGCCTACGACGATGCCTGGGTCCATCTGGCTCAAGACCCTCGGTCTTGAGCGTGATGCGTGATGCGTGGAGGGACCAGGGGATATCCTTTGCCCAGCAGAAGGACACACCAGTCTAATAACTAACTAACTAACCTTAAATCTACTACATAAATTAATAACATAAGACTATATTTTAATTTTGTGCGAAGCAGAAGCTCGTAGCAAATATTATGGCGTAGGCCACTCAGCATTGTGCTGGGTAAATACCGGTGTCTACCCAACGCTGATTTTCAGTGCAGGCCTAAATGTAAGTCACGTCACGATCACGACTATCCTCTGTACAAGCTAGTGTGCTTTTTACAGTCACTGGTTACAAGTATAAACAAGTAAACTTCATGGTAAAATAAAAAAAAAATGCTATAAAAATGTAGTAACACTCACATTAATATAGTATCACAAATAGTATATTGTATTAATACTAACATAAAACAAAATTAAAAATAGAATAGCAATAAATGCAAGGCTCTCATAGCGTGTCGTGAGTCTAGTAATCTGCGAATGAGATTGATGCTGGTAGGATGCTATGCTACTACGAACTTTGGTTGGAAGAGGCCAATAAGGGTTTTTATACCACACACACTTTTTAACTGCACAATATTATTTTCATTTCCAGAAGATATAAATAAAAATAATATTATACTTTGCTAAACAAAGAAGACAATAACTTTCACATTGACACGTCTTCCGTCATATGTCACTCTGACAACAACAAAATGTCATATGCAAATGACGTTTTCAGATTCAAAGAGATGCGTGCGATCATTGTTATTCCAATTAGGTAGGTACCGTACACGCCTATTTTAGTACTTTATGGTTAAAATATTAACAACATTTGAAATTATGTGCATTTAATTGGTTTTCAGGCGTAGGGGAACGAACTTTATGGGTTAGTAAAATTTTTAAGGAAAAATTACAAACTTTTGTAGGAAAGATACCATTAAAGTAACATTCCTCATTGACTCATGAATCATATTTATTTGTGGTCGAAATGCAGTCGATGTCCAAACATAGTGTAGGATACCTTAATTATAATATACTACCTGTGTGTGTAAGTGTGTAAGAAGAAAAGAATAAGACGTCAAAAAAGCAAGGAGGTAAGTTTCTTTTTTCAAATTTAGAATCAAACTGCGGCGTTTTATGTTTTTTTTCATCAGTCAATAGCATTCAATAGTTACTCATCCACGAATTATTAAAAAGTTCTGAAAGGTGATGTAAGGGCGCGCGCACATTGTCACCGAATGATAGATCGCTGCCCATACATATGTAAATATTTCGATGATGAATGTCTCTTCTGAACGTCAGTATCGCCACTTTCGTATTATCAATGGATTATGAGGGGATAAATTGAAATGGAATAAAATATCGGATTATTTGAATTAATGAATAAAACATCTGTAATTTGTCTTATTTGAAGTATCTTTAAATTTTTATCGTTTGCCATTATTGAAAGAAAATATCATATTTCACTAATATTAATTTCCAATTTCCTGATAAACCTTTACTCTAACCTATATTAACGTAAAGTTAGCGAGAAAATCTAGAGATTTTGAATCTGTTTTCATTCAAGGATGCTCACGATATTTAATTCGTATTCGTATATTAACTGATTCAAAAATCAAAACAATAAGGTGAATGACCCTCCCTGCATATCAAATTAAACTCATATCAATGCAACACACCAGAATATTCAAAATATTGTCCCGTTTTATCTCCGCCCCTGCGCTAGCCCACCTCAGACGCCAACTTTGATTTTCAAAAGGGTTAAATAAAATACAATGGTCGAATCACGGCGTATTTTTAGGGTTTCGAACAATTTTTTTGTAATGTTGGTCTTTCAAAACCAGTGGGCCGGTGCCTAACTGACACCATTCAAGGTTGTGATTGATGGAACTAATTAATTTTGTCGTACGCGTGTTGCAATGAGTTCTCTACTTGAATTCGAAAATTAAAAATTGCATTTCCTATTGTCGATAGATGACAATGGACTGCGCTTTTTATTGTGTTTATGAACGCGTGTCCTAAATACAGTGTGAAAGTTACCTTATTTTTCAATTGTCATTTATTTTTGATGAAACATCAGTAATTTTGATATTTTCAAATAATTTATCCAACTCACAACTGGTTAGTGAGGGAGGACCCTTAGAAAGGTTTAATGAAACTAATGAAATCATAAATTTGTTTAAGTAGTAGTTAATTACCTATTGAGAATTATAATTCAGGTATGTTATAAAGTTTAGGCATAGTTTGGTACGTTCCTCATTGGACAGACACGATCCAGAATTACCCTACAAAAAGCTAATTTTTTTAATAGTTTCAACAAATATTTTGTAGAGTTTTTAACCAAGCATTGACTGACTACATCAGGCAGACAGACGTTTGAACTATCAATCATTATATAAAACACAAATAAAAACTACAACAAAAATTCAGAATTTCATGTTATTTGGGCATCAATCTCAAAGACTAGACAGCAAGTGAGTGAATTTTCTTTTATTTATAATTAAAAAAATCGCGGGCTGTTTGACTATAATACAAAGATTTATTAAACTAAAAACAGAGAGCAAATCCTTTTAATCTGAAATGCAACAATGCATAGTCCAAAACCAACATCAGTTTGCAAACGGTCCGTCACTCGGCCATGCCAACGCTGAAAAATTGATAGCGCAACAATGCCAATTTGTTTTACTGCTATATTGTTCCCGGGGTATTTTGGGCGCTTGTTTTTATATTCATGGAAGATACAACCTTCATGCATTGGGTTCCAGTATAAAAGTAGAAGTTATTTCAAGATTTGCGCACGAAATTCTCTCCCCCTCAACTTTTTGTAGCAATTGCAAGCAAGCGCAAAACGTAAGGAAAAATATTTTTTTTCAGTTTAGAAGCTAGTTATTGTGCTATGTGTGCACTTGCCTGAACGATGCCCTATCCTATAACAAGACATAAAAATGTTAGTAAGTACTTACTTAACTAAATGATATGCATCACCAATGATGATGATGAAAATATAACTCAGCTCTAGAAAGCAACGTTTGCTTTATCACTGGTAGCTCGCGGAATAAATGAAGTTATAAAACTGTGTCAATTTTATTATGCGGAAATAGCAATTTATGTCATGTGGTTTTCCTAGCTATGGATGCAACCAGGTTTTTTAAATAATGTGTCTATGAGCAATGGTGAGTGCACCTGTAGTGATTTTGGGTAATGTATCTTTTCTGTCTTTTAGGTATTTTAAAATCCGAGCAAAGCGGGACTCGTGCATAGCGGAACTAACCCTTTTTGAGAACCAACCATTAAATAATAGAACATTTATAATAGTAATAATAACTAGCAGTCCAACGCGGCTAAGCACGGGTATTTAACAAAAAAATCATTAAAAACCACATCTCAAAGTCTTCTCACAATCAAATCTTTCCTCTTTATGATATTGGTATAGATAATATATCTTGACAATTAATTTTCCTGGAAAATGCTAGCTGAGACATGTTCTGAAGCCTTATATTAATATTGCCTTATATTACGTCGAAACAGATTTAAAACTATTTACAAAAAGTATGCAACTTGTGGTTTTGTCGCATCCATATTTCCAGGTTCATTTCATCTATCTGTCAGGATTTAATAAGAATAATAAAGACTAAAGTGACTATAGAATGAGAATACTATAATTTATTTGTCCCTTCAGACACTATTTAGAAATAATAAATATTCGCGCTGACAAACGTTCGTTCTAAGGCCACGTAAGTCAGTAGTGTCAGCCCCATTTCAATCTCAGGGTGCTGGATTATATTTTCAGTAAGTCAATCTTATGAAAGCTTTCCCCGAATCTACGTATCATGTCTTCGGCGTACGCTATATTTAACCCTTTCAACGCCGTTCGCGTTTGCGAATTCAGTAAGTATACGAAATCATAAATGTTTCCACGGCTAAGGTGCTAGGGTATACTGCGTCGGCTCAACTCGACGCCCGCCCTCATTACCTTGACTTTGATGTTCGAGTTGTGGATAAAAGCTCGACTATTTATAGCTGTGTAATACGTATATTGTTTAGCCAGTTGCTGTGCGCGACTTCGCCAAAGTAATATGTACTTATATTGTTTAGAAAGTTTTTGTGCGCGAATTCGCAAAAATAAACAATAGAAATATTTTTATAGTTTATTTCTTTCGCATGGAAACTAATCTTTAATATAAATGTAGTATAAAAACTTCTTTAGATTACCCATTTCTAAATAGGTTATCCCCTACCCGCATGACATGCGTGGGGATCATGGGCAATAACCCCTAAATGATAAATAACGCCATCTATGGCGCTCATTAGGGGAGGCCTATGTCCAGTGGTGGACTATAAGGCTGATTATGACGTCACGTCGATGAAATAGGTAATCAAAAAAACTAAAGTTTTATTACAGGTCTTTACTGAACTATAATGCAATTGGCAAGGAATGTTCTAGATTTTAGGTGTATAGAGTGATCATGACAGCAATTAGTAGTGAATTTACTGTCGCTGTTGTCCTCTTCCTACCGAAATTGCACCTTTTCTGTCATATCCAACAGCGTCCAAAGCGAAAGTTATTAGAAAATAGATAAAGTAGATAGCTCTGAAATATTCTTAATTCGATTTTGTAGTTCTATTTTTCACCAACTACGTTAATTATGTAGAAAATCTTAAGGTTTACCTAAATAAATATCGAATCTCATTGATTCGATTTGAACTAAAGGCATTGTAGCGTTCTTTTAAACTAAGTAGGTAGGTAGTTGATTCATGAATAATGAAAGCCCATCAGATTTTCAATTAGAAATTCTCACTTAACAAAGGCAAACGAAGTTGACGGCAAATCATATATTTTTCATAACAAAGTGCGATGTGAGCACAAAAGTGAGTTTGTTCGCGTTCCATGACTGGTACGCTTCGTTACACTGAGTTCTGATTTAATTAAAGCAACGACTTTTACTAAATATCTTAATTATTTCCGACGGAAAAACAATGTCTCTTTTGAGATTTGACTTGTTATGGGATTGTCTGGTAATGAGCAGTCAAACGTCACCAAATAAGGACTTTAATTACGAACGCAGGCTGTAATTAAATTGATAGCAGTCTTGATATTAGAAATGGAATTCATAATTGTTAGACATAAAGCTCCTCTAAAATTTATAGGTGGTTATTGTATGCCATCCCGAAAAGAATGAGTCTTTCAGTCACCAATTCTATGAAACGGCCAAAACACTTGCTGTCCAACAGTCAGCAGGTAGCTCTATTGTTTCTCTTATAACTTGCTACAAAATACGAGTTCTAATTTGGTTATTTCATTGACAATTATTCACGATTTTGTTTAAAAAATGTAATCCGTTAAGTAAGGTTTATTTAAGTGGTTTAGTTTTAGATCTTCTCGTTAACAAAATATTAGTACTAACTAAATAATTAGTACTAATGAAATACATCCGGTCAGTGGTTCGCCATGACCCTTAAAAGCACAAATTTTTATTTAGGGTTCTGTCATCACCATAAACCCCATTTCACACGTCCGTCGTCCATTAGTCGGCGTGTCGTGTCCTCGCAAAATTTATCGCATCAGTTAAATTACAAAATGTCACTAATTAACGCTGAAAATAAATTGAAACTTTAGCGGAACCCTGTCGTTTGATATTAGGAGTTTTATTGCTATTTTATCGCGGGGGTTTAAAAGGAACAAGATGTTTTATATTATGCGACACAAATTTTCACTCAGACAACTTTGTAAAGAACTAGTCAGAAATAGTTTACTTATTTGATATCGTCATCAGCCTATAAAAGTCCACTGCTGGACAAATTGGACAATAGACCCCCCTAAAAAGCCACATATCGCCCTCTGCAGCTTGATGTATCCAACATCTGTCAGCTTTCATGGTCGTCATCCTACACTACTTTTGCTGAGTCTATGCATTTCCTCTATACTTTTCTCTACTTGGGTAACCAAACAGAGAAAACCCAGTACTCCAATCAGACGCTGTATCACAGATCTCTAAGCGACGTCATTCCGTTAATGCCATTTTATAAAAGTCGTTGTTGGTCCCATTGCCTTGGATGGGTCAGAGTACGAAAGCTTAGCTTAGTAACTTTATTACCATCCTCATCATCAACATCATCATTAAATAGTCTTTATGAATGGTTTTATGTTCTTTACAATGGTTTTTTCATCTACGAAGGATGGATCATGACTGTGATGTTTGTGCTTCGGCGCTTAAGGTCTGTACGGAAAAAAACAATAACAAATCTTTTCTGGGACAAAGTAAATCATCAAGAAAAATTGAATGAACGTGATAATGTACGTATTAAACACTACATTATTATGTCGCAAGCATTAACGCCTTCCTACAAATGTTCTATCTGAGTTCCTTATGACGCCGAATCTTAAAACTACAAGTATGTAAATGTTATAAAATTACAGCAACATAAAATAAATACAATACAATAAACATACGAAAATTAAACAAAAAAAAAATAAAGCAGTGGGTTGCGGAAAAATACAACACATCTTGAGGTTAATATACAAAGATACTGATAGAGTCCTTTATCCCTACATCTTATACTTATATTACGAAGCAAAAAACGACAACAGGTTAATTTAAAGCTCAGGTATTTCGTACCTTAACAATAATGACCTTTGAAGTAAGAATAGATTTATTAAGTAGAAGCTCAGCTTTGGATTAAGTATACTAGTTTGACCACCCCTTGTAAAAATTTAGGGCGTCGTCGTTTTAAAGACAAAGTCGATTTCCGGTCATTTTGTCTACTAACTTATATCTACAATTCTTACAATGTCCGGTCTTTCTGGTTATTGATACAATTAAACTTTCGTATCTGATTTCATTCGTGGAGGAAGCAGCTGTAAAGTGATTCTACGGATATTGCTCATAAAATCTCCTTTGAAAGGTCTTTTTTGCTTTTGATAAATAATAATCGTAACTTTCGTTACTGACAAAGTTTGTAGGTTATTCAAGATGTTTTGAGTTTTTCAATGCCTTTACATATTAAGAACATAGGTACCTAATCATGTACCTACCTACCTACCTACTTCTGTAGGTAGCGGCCCCGGGCCTCATTTTCTTCTAAGTGCTTATTTTATAATTCTAAAAAGCCGTAGGTAGGTGCTAGCTGAAAGTTTACTCTGAGGATCAGTCAGTCAGTTTTGTATAGACAAATATTTAACCACATTATCTAAGTAGGCTACTTATAAAATAAAATTCCATATTTATTGAATTCAGTTTTAAAAATACCTGATAGCAAACAGATGTCCCAAAAATATCATTATACTGGTCATCATCAACGTCAATTAGCACCAATATCCATCAATATATCACCACATCGATAAGATAAACCACCTAAAGTGCTGCCATCTGCACTCCACTCATTTTTTGTCGGTGAAGCATATAGAGTTACTAACGAGCGCCGTATTTAAAAAAAATAAACTCTCCTGTTTATGTATAAAGCTCAAAATACGATAGCAAAAGATGTCAATCTCCCGTCGTCAAACTAGTTTGATACAAACATAAAGTTTGTTTTTCTGAGTTTGCAAAAAAAGGTCACAATAAAAAGGCCAAGGTGACAATAGACGTTATTTGAAGTGGGACACTCAAGTTACAATAGCCCCCTTGTTACGTAAGTTATGATTTTTGCGAATACTTCTCTCTTTTGAAGCTTTGCACACTTCTGACTCTGAGTATAGTCAATTCATATTTTAAACGCGATTTTAACTCATTATGATTATTAAAAATAGAAAGGTACCCGTTTAAGACGTATCTAACGTCTTAAACGGGTACCTTTCTATTTTTTCAGAAAAATAAACGCGATATAAATACCAGTTAAAATGTACTGATAAAAATATTATAAATTATTATAAATCATAACTTTGTCACGATCATCAATCCCTCCGTGCTCTAAAAACCGTAAGAAAATCCGTTCTATAGGTTTTTGAAATTATCGCGCAGAGGGACTGGACGAGGGAAATTGTTTTATATTATTTAATGAAGCTAAAAATAAAATAAACAAACCCTAGTTAAACATAAACAAGATAACGCTAAGCCGCAAAATACGTTCAAACAGAACCTTGGAGAAGACAATCTTGTTATCTTTATTCAGTGAAGCAAACCTAGTTCTGCTGAAGAGAAAATAAATTCGCAGTGGTACTTCCCTGTTTTATTTCTTTGAATATAGTTCCTTTTTATTTAAATCAAACCCTTAGCCTTTTTATTTATTACGGTACTTACTTAACTATTTGATATAATGTATGATGTTTTATACCACTTTTCTTCTTGTCTCTCTTTCTTTTCTTTCAAATTTCATTTATTACGTGTCATCTATGCAGCACATAGATGCGATGATCTCAGCGTGGGGATTATGGACAAAAACCCCCAAATGATAAATAATGCCATCTAGGGCGCCCATTAGGGGAGGCCTACGTCCAGCAGTGGACGTAGGCTGATGATGATGATAATGATGAAGCACATTGGAGGCGTGAGAATCGAACGGTTAAGCTGAGCTCGTGGTGTCAAAAGAACAGAACCTTATACTAGACGACACGGTCAGTATCAGCATCTTTCTTTCTGCGTATTTTAACACCTCTACTCTACACCAATGCGCCAACCACGCGCGTTGATTATGGAATTATTGGATTGAGGGTAGTTCAGCTGTGAATGTATGTGCTTACTGACAAGGGTCGAAGTCGTAAGAGGATGGTAAACGAAATTTAGACGTTTTATGAAACCCAGTTTGATTTGATTATACAAGCTAGAGTACCTAAAATATGACGAATTTTTTATCACGTCAAAAATTGCCGATAATAGCTGGTAAGTTGGCAACATTCACCAATTTAATACGCAACCCTTTATAAACTTACTTTGTCCGAAAACGTATGTTAAAATGAATAAATTTCTACATAGTGGCTATAAATTTACCCTCAGTTACGGCTTCTTGACTAAACTAAAGCCGGCTCTACACTCGCGGTGCGAACGGCCGCGACAACTGCGAAACGCGAGTGTGGATGTCGTTCACGCCTTCGCGTAGCTTCGCGTTCGCGCTTCGCGCCTTTCCCGATCAGGAGGCGGCTTTTTGGTCCGCGACAAAGGGTTTGTGGCGCGCAAACGTGAACGCATCTACACTCGCATTTTTCCGCAGTAGCGGACAGGAGTGGTTGCAGAAATCACGTCGTCGTTGTCCATAGTCACGAACAAGACTGTGAAGATTTGCGAGTGTGGAGGGACACAGTTCACGCGTGGATCGCGACATACATTCACGGCGTGAAATAACGGCGCGACTTCACGCGCGAGTGTAGAGCCGGCTTCAGGAGGCGGTTTTTTGGTCCGCGACAAAGGGTTTGTGGCGCGCGAACGTGAACGCATCTACACTCGCATTTTTCCGCAGTAGCGGACAGGACATCGTAAGGAGTGGTTGCAGAAAACACGTCGTCGTTGTCCATAGTCACGAACCAAGACTGTGAAGATTTGCGAGTGTGGAGGGACACAGTTCAGGCGTGGATCGCGACATACATTCACGGCGTGAAATAACGGCGCGACTTCACGCGCGAGTGTAGAGCCGGCTTACGGTGAATGAAAACTACACGGTTCCTATTCCCCTGCGGATATCCCTATTATTTAATAATAACTATTCCATCTTCTGTATCCCTCAGAAATTGTATCCCTTTCGCACTTACTTATTAACTGTATACAGGATGTAGCTTCTCTCTCGCGCAGCCCTAAAACTATAAGTACAGGACACTTCGCTTCATAATAATATGATGTCCATATTTTATCGCACAATAAAAACGTCACCTTTTACAATTTGGCCTACTTTATTGCAAGTATGCTCAGAAATTATTGCCATATTTATTATGGCTAGAGCATGGTTTGGACGACTTTATTGTTATTTGTCAGTTTTTTCGCAAAAACTGCGTATTTTATTTGGAGAACAAACAGATTTAGACAGTTAATAAATAAACTTACATATTAAACACATACCCTTTGTCCTAGGAAATAATTTTTTTACGACCTCGACTCTACAGACTCTAAAATATAAAGATAATTCACACTTAAAAAGAAAACTTTGGTATAAATAAAACAAAATTCTTCAGTTGTTTCGTGATCATGTAGTAGGAAACTGAGCCGAAAAATTGGAAAACTCAAATCATAGTAAATATCTCATCAGAAATTATTTAAAAATATATACCAAATATTTTAAATCTTTTTTTTTGTATTTATAAATAAGGTTTTAGATTACATTTTATATGATTAGAAGTGTCACGACACACGTGGAGGAAATCTGAGCAATAAAATAAATGTGGTATTTAAATTGGTTTTTCAAACCACTTTTAATTGTTAATTCCTTCATGATACTTGCCCTAACAACATCTTTAATTTTCTTTAGTGTAGCTGCTTGCTTTTCTACAAAAGACACAAAAGTATAAGTTGGGATCTATTCCTCACAAATTATTAGTTTTTTGTGACTCAGACAATATAAAGATCATTTATAATTCGACAAGACTCATATTAATCATACCGAAGGTACTTCTTAACTATGTAGTTGGATACTTGATCATAAATTTAAATAAATAAAGAAAAAAAAAACTCAGCATGCACTTTAAGACACTATGATATCTACCTAAATATATGAACTCTAGATATTTTGCCCTGGCTAGCTTGGGTTCCACCACCTTAGACACTGTAAGCACTATATACAATGATATGATGCTCCTAGACGAACAAAGGAAGCAAGTTGTGAACTTTAATATAAAAAACACAGTACGAGCCCCTTATTTTTCCGTAACTTTGTGATTGAAATGATTATGTAAAGATAAAATCGAAAACGTCAAATTAACACTTCAATCGAGTCATCGACCTTTTTGGCAACCCTATGAATCGAAAACCCATTACAAAAACAACCCTACCCCACTGTCATAAGATTCCAAGCTATCTGTATTCATTCCGTTTCTTGCTTCAACCCTAGTAAACTATTCTACTTTGCGTGTTTTGTAGTATAAACTATATGACGTTTACTAAAAGGTTTATTTTACTTTGTAGATCTTAACCTCGGAATTGGATTTAAATTTATATAGTTTTGAGCCCCTATCCTCACAATCACAATGTTCTTACAGACGAGTGCACAGATTATGCAAATACTTGTAATAACATATCAAATTAACAAACGTGCCCAATGCTGGACAATGAAATAAAGCTACTATTGTTAAAATATTGTTCTAATCTTTCGCCACAGCTTTTGAAAGTCAAAAATTTCTAATCTTTTTTGCGTTATTATTCTGTGCACTTTGACATCATTTATATTTTAGACCCTGTATGTAATTTGATGTCATGCATTCATCTAGGTTATTGTAAAAACTCGCTTAACTAATTACTGACAAAGATCAAGGCATCGAAAGTTAATTATAACGCAAAGCATTGAAAATATTTCAGTTGCAAAAATTTGTTATAGTTATGTTACAGTTTCTTAAAATAACGTGTACTCGAAAGTTAATAATTATCCTTGTATTAAATATTATTAATTATTTTTCTAAATAAATTGTTAATCATCATTTATTTTTTGCTAGCATTTAAACGTTAAAATATACATTTAATTCGGATTTAACTTGACTTCCGGTCAACGCTGATTGGTCGGGTGTCGTTAGCCAACCAATGGGATTGGCTGGACTATTTCGACCAATGAGCGTTGACGGAGGTAATGGTAGGGAGACTCGATGTTAGCGAGCGGGAAAAATATTGTCGCCATTCCGTGCTCAGAATTGAAAGTGTGAACATGTCTGAAGTTGTGAAATTGTGTCAAATATATATAGTGTAACAGTATATCTGTGTTTTAAAATTAAGATCCTGCCACCGTTTAGAGTTATTTTTATAGCTCAGAAGCGGGATTCGAGAAGACGCTCACAAAGAAAGTGTAAGTACCTACATCTTTGTTCAATAAAATTTGCAAACCTTTTGCGCAGGAAAGAGAAACCGATCGGGGCACTCCCCGTTTTTCCCTTTTCTGGTGTTTTTCCATGTAATTTTATCTACTACCTAAATGTTTGACCTTTTGTTTACTGGGCCACTATCTTATAAGGTACTAATTGACCCTGTTTCAAATTACACAACACGTTGCAGCTAATGTTGCAAGTAGCGTAACAGAAAGTCTTGCAGAACATGTAGCAAATGAATGTCTATGTCTATGTCTAGCAGTACAAGTTGCAGGACTTGCTTCATTTCGTAGCAAGACGCGTTACAGAACCTGTTACGTAACATGTTGCAGAACATGTTGCAGGGCATGTTGCATCACGTTGCAAGATTTGTTGCAGAACACGTTACATAACATGTTGCAGAACGTGTTGCAGGTCATGTTACATCCAGTTGCAATAAGTGTTACGTAACACGTTGCATGACATGTTGCAGAACATGTTGCAGAACGCTTAATTTTTCTTACGGTTATGTTTGTTATAATTATGTTTGTTATAATTATTGTTTCTCATTTTGTTTGAGGTCATGGATAAGGATAAAAGCCTCCGAAAAACTTGGACCAAATCCAAGAATGCAGATACTCCGCGCCACGATGACGAAAGAGGGGCCAGTTGCAGCAAGTCTCGGGGACGAGCAAGGTCCCGTTCTCAGCATGCAGCACGTCGGCACCGGTCGCGGTCAAGGTCTAAAGGTAGGCGACCCAGAAAAACAATAAGGCGCAGCCAGTCAAGAGGGCGGGCGCAGTCTCGCACTCCGTACATGCAACGGGATCGGCGAGAAAGAATTAGGAAGTCACGTTCTAGGAACCAGACAGGCAGAAGTTCAAGGTCTACTTCGAGGCAGGCAGAACCACGTGATCGGTTAAGGCATAATTCTAATGATCGTAGGGTTTCTACTCCCGAAAGGTCTAGATCTAGGTTAAGAGTTTCCAGTCCACCATTGCAAATTGAAAAAAATTCTAACAATGTAGTCGATAACGATGTCGAAACAAAATTTTTCAAAAGGTTTTTAGATTTCATGCAAAATGTAGGATCCACAAGTGATAATGACAGGTTCCCGGTTATCAATGTAATTCCAGAATTTGACCCGCTTAACAAAGAGCAGACTGTAGATGCATGGTTAAAGAAAGTAGATGAATGTGCTCAAATATACAATTGGAGCAATAAACAAATAGTTCATTATGCGATGCCTAAACTCAGCGGTATAGCAAAAACATGGTATCAGGGCTTGCCTTCTCTTCTTCACACGTGGGAGGAGTGGAAGATAAAGTTACACGAGTCATTTCCAACACGAGAAAATTACGCCGAATTGTTATCCGCAATGTTGAGTAAGAGGGCACGTTTTGGCGAACCGTTGGACTTGTACTACTATACAAAAATGAATCTATTGAACCGATGCGACATCACAGGCAGACGAGCTGTAGACTGTCTGTTAGCAGGTATCGATGATAGAAACGTTAGAATAGGAGCCCAGAGTTCAGAATTTTCAGAACCTGAACAAGTTTTGAAATTTTTGAAATCAATAAAGATAGGACAGGATAGGAACAATGTTGATACCGCTAGAAATAGGGAGAAACGCAATGGTAATCAACCAGTGGGCAACGAAAAAGCGACTGACAGAAGTAACAGTTCATCTCAAAAGTTTAATCCTAAAATTACTTGCTACAACTGTAATGAGAAAGGTCACACGTTCTTTCAATGTCCAAAGCCAAAGGTGCAATGCTCAAACTGCAAATTACTGGGTCACGTAATCGCTGACTGTCCAAAATCAAAACAGAGCTCTAACTCCGAAGAGAAAAGCAGGAACGTACTCAAAATTGACAGCGAATATAACACTGGGCTAAAGTATAATATACCAATAAAGGTTAACGGTAAGCCTATTCATTGTATAGTCGACTTAGGCAGCGAAGGTACCCTCATTCGCGTTAGCGAAGCAGAACGATTGCTTTTACAATGGCAAGAGGGAAGTGGCCCTAGATTGCGAGGATTAGGTAACATTACGCATCTTCCTATTGGATTAGCAGTTGCTACTGTTGATGTGCAGGGAATAGTAGAGCACAACGTTCCCATCTTGGTTGTTGAAGATAACGTTATTCCATGCCCTTTACTACTGGGACATACGTTTACAGAAAGACCTACGATTAGGATAGTAAAAACTGATAAAGATGTCATCTTTCAGAAAACTGAACAGCATGAAACTGTTAAACTTCCACTTGTTTGTGACCGTGAAGTCCCTGTAAGAGTTAATGAGTTGACGCCGATTAGTGTGAAATGTCCTAACAAATATACAGGAACCGTTTACGTCAATGGTAGCATGAGACAGAATTTAAATCGCGAACATTACCTATTACCAGGCGAATACGAGCTGAAAGATGGTGTCGGCGTTGTACTTATACAAAACATGGGGCTTCAGGACTTCATTATTGAACCTGGCAAGCTAATCACTAGGAGCCATTCACTAAATGAAAAACTAAGTATTAACTATGTCGACATAAACGAAGGTAACTTCGACGCTACAGTTAAATACGGTGGATCGTTAACATCTGCTCAAAAGCAAAAATTATTTGAATTATTAAACAAGTTCAAAACCAGTTTTTCATCTAGTTTGAGTGACTTAGGTTTTACAACTCAAACAGAAATGATTATCGAAGTCAATGATTCGCAGCCAGTTGTATATCGGCCATACCGGTTAGCTTACGCAGAGCGCCAGCTGGTAAGAGATATGGTCCAAGAAATGTTGGACAGTGACATAATCAGAGAGTCTAGTTCTCCATATGCAAGTCCAATAGTATTGGTTAGTAAGAAGTCCGGCGAAAAAAGATTATGTGTAGACTACCGGGCACTCAATCGTAAGACAAAGCGGGAGCACTACCCGCTTCCAAGAATCGAAGATCAGCTTGACAAACTATCTGGCAGTGTGCTGTTCATTACGCTCGACTTAGCATCGGGCTACTATCAGATCCCTATAGAAGAAAGTTCTCGCGAGAAAACTGCCTTCGTAACTCCAGATGGTCAGTATGAATATAACAGAATGCCATTTGGATTGGTAAACGCGCCATCCGTATTTCAACGAACAATGAACAAAGTAATACAGGGCTCACCTATTAGCTCTTACACTCTTGTTTATATGGATGACGTACTCATACCGGCCAGATCATTCGAGGAAGGACTATTTCGTTTAGAGGAGGTTCTGAAACAATTTACACAAAATGGTTTGACCTTAAAATTAAGCAAATGTAACTTCTTTTTCAACCAAATTGATTACCTTGGTTACGAAGTTAGTGCAAATGGGGTGAGACCAGGGACAAGTAAGACTAGGGCCATCTCAGAATTTGCTCCGCCAAGCAATGTCCATGAAGTAAGGAGGTTTTTAGGATTAGCAAGTTTTTTCAGGCGGTTTGTTAAGGGATTCGCAATGATAGCGCAGCCATTGACAGCCTTATTGAAGAAAGATGTCCAATGGCGTTGGGATGATGCTGAATCTAATGCTTTCAACCAACTCAAACAGATATTAGTAGACCGTCCAGTGCTTGCCCTTTATGAGCCAGGGGCTGAAACGCAACTTCACACAGATGCGAGCAAAGTGGGAGTTGCAGGTATTCTGGTACAGTTAGATGCTACAGGTACTTTCAGACCAGTCGCTTATTACAGCAGGCAAACAACGTCCGAGGAGCAAAAACTTCACTCGTTCGAGCTAGAGACCCTTGCTGTAATTTGTTCACTAAACAAATTTAGAGTATACCTACTAGGCATTCGATTCAAGATCATAACCGACTGCAATGCTCTACGTACAACGCTCACAAAACGTGACCTCATACCACGTATAGCTCGCTGGTGGTTGCAGTTCCTGGAATATGACTGCGAGATAGAATATAGGTCTGGAGAAAAAATGGCTCATGTTGACGCTCTTAGTAGAAGTCCCGTAGACGACAAAGAGGGCAATTACGATCTATTAGATGTACTCACCGTAGGCAGTGATGATTGGCTAGCAACTTACCAACAATCCGATGACGAAATCAAACGTCTAATTGGTATACTAAATGATGCACAAACAAAAGAAGCTGTTGAAGTTTTCAACAACTATAAGCTAGTAAACGGTCGCGTCTATCGTGTACTTGACGATTCTACCATACGCTGGTTGGTACCCCGAGGCGCGAGATGGCACATATTGAAAGCTAATCATGACGATGTTGGTCACTTCGGTTATGACAAAACTTTGGGACGTATAAAAGCCAACTATTGGTTTCCGAAAATGAGACGCTTTGTAAAAAAATACGTAGCCGCATGTATTGAATGTGCACATCACAAATTGCCCGGTGGTGCAAAAGCTGGAGAATTGCACCCGATCCCGAAGGTAGAAATTCCTTTTCACACAGTTCATGCAGACCATTTGGGCCCGTTCATCAAAACTAGGCGAGGCAATATGTACATTCTAGTTTTAGTTGACGCATTTACAAAATACGTGAACCTAACTGCTGTTCGTAACACAAAATCTGCAACAAGTATTAAAGTCTTGCGCGACCACATTGGATATTTCGGGACGCCTAACCGCCTAATCACTGACCAGGGCACTAGCTTTACCAGTAAGGTTTTCAAAAAATTCATAAAGACTACAGGTATAAAGCACATTCTAAATGCGGTGGCCACACCTAGAGCAAACGGTCAAGTGGAGCGATACAACCGAACCATTCTGGCCGCTCTAGCTACCATGAATCACGACAAGCCAAATGGACTATGGGACGAACATTTGCCCGATATTCAGCTAGGTATTAACACTAGTATCCACGCTACGACACAAAAGACTCCGACTGAACTATTGTTCGGAAGGACAGTACCAAACCCTTCGCAAAGTGTATTCAATGAGGTTATTTCTGATACGTCATCTACCACATCGACATCGTTGCCTGAAATAAGATCAACTGCTAGTGATTTAATCCGTGAACAGCAAATTCGGGACAAGGAACATTTCAACAAAAAGCGAAAGAAGGGTGTCGAATTCAAGGAAGGGGACTTAGTTAGAGTAATTCGGGCTATTACCGGTATCGAAGGTCAGTCAAAGAAATTAGAACCCAAATGTAAAGGCCCTTATCGTATTAAAAAAGTTCTCCCTAACGATCGGTACATGATTGAAGACACTCCGATCACACGAAAAGGTAAGCGTTACGAAGCAATAGTCGCAGTTGATAAAATATTTCCGTGGCTTTCCGTCACACAGCCTATATCCTCGGATAACAGCGAGGATGAAGGGCCGCAAGACGATAGTGATTCCTCAATAAATAATCTTTAAATTCCACTTCTTGATAACCTTGTTCCGTCAGACTTATCACTTTTGGACTGGTTGCTTCAAGTCTTATGTCTGATTATGTTTTGGTTTGCGTTTAATCATATCATATTTAATCAGTATGAAGGATAGCTTGAAGTTATCTTTAAAGTAATTATAATTTAGTATTTTGTTTCGACATCACAGACAGGGACAAATGTTGATTTACTTTCACAAATTAGTTGTAATTAACGTCAGAGATTGAGCAAAATTTTGTATAAGAGAAGTTATTTGCTGGTAACGATCAACGTCATGGGTCGAGCAAAATATTATATAAGATAATTTGCTGGTAACGATCAACGTCATGGATCGAGCAAAATATTATTTAAGGTCATTTGCTGGTAACGATCAACGTCATGGATCGAGCAAAAATTGTTTAAGATCATTTGCTGGTGACGATCAATGTCATGGATCGAACAGCAGATGCAGTTGAATGTTTACATGCATAATGTAAGATTATTAATGTTATATTAAAATGTTTATTATGTAATGATTTTCAAGTAACAATGTGAGGAATAAGTAACTAAGGAATAAGTTAGTGTGTGTAATATTTAGTTCGATGTATCATTAAAACAATAACAATAGAATAAGCTATAACGAAGGGACTCGTTAATAATAGGATGGCCGAGCTGTTACAGTTTCTTAAAATAACGTGTACTCGAAAGTTAATAATTATCCTTGTATTAAATATTATTAATTATTTTTCTAAATAAATTGTTAATCATCATTTATTTTTTGCTAGCATTTAAACGTTAAAATATACATTTAATTCGGATTTAACTTGACTTCCGGTCAACGCTGATTGGTCGGGTGTCGTTAGCCAACCAATGGGATTGGCTGGACTATTTCGACCAATGAGCGTTGACGGAGGTAATGGTAGGGAGACTCGATGTTAGCGAGCGGGAAAAATATTGTCGCCATTCCGTGCTCAGAATTGAAAGTGTGAACATGTCTGAAGTTGTGAAATTGTGTCAAATATATATAGTGTAACAGTATATCTGTGTTTTAAAATTAAGATCCTGCCACCGTTTAGAGTTATTTTTATAGTTAGGACTGGTCTATCGCCGCCGCCGGCTTTATAGCATATTGAACTAAACGGAAGAAAAAATAAAATAAAATATTAACAGTTTACAAAAAAATATAAGAGCTTTCCTTGTAAATGTAACATTACACTCTAGGTACTAGCTCCCAAAAAAGGTCCGGGTTTACAGAGCTCAAAACGCGCAGCATCAAAAGGCAGGATTTGAATAAATTAAGCACACCTCTGTAATCTCATTAGTTTGCGTGTCGGTAACGTAATATTACACGTGAATTCATGTTATACCAACTTACCTTATCGGGCTGCGAGATCTATTGTTACAAAACCCGGTGCAATCCTGACAAAATAATAACGGAGTCATAAATTGCATATAGTCATAAACTGTTATTGCCAAGTGTTTTGTGGTTTTTAATCTGCTATTACGCTAAAACGTAAACTAAATTAAGGCTTTCTAAGGATTAGGTGATGAATAATAAAAAAAACTGAATAATTTTGGTCGATAGACCAAACTCAATTGGGATTTATTGTCTACAAGTTAGTATCTTTAAGAGTTTGTTTTTGTTTATTTTTTTCTGTTGTGTTTTTATTGCTTCGGTGTTACGTGTTTTGTGTATGTACCTAAAAAAATTAACAAAATATAGATATAAGTAATACATGAAACTTAAGCCTCAACAAAACTTAATAAAGACATGAATAGGCTTGACTTTGAGTTTTCTTACCTAATGCATAGATACGTGCTGCGTAATAGCCTTTGTATTGGTCTTCTATAGACCGTTTTATAATAAAATATCTACTACTTCCCAAGTAACCTTACCTACTTATTTACCTTATTATTTTAACAGTTGGCTCCAGTCGCACGCTACAAGCAATTTGCTAAATCACGATCATACATTCTTCTCCGCAACTGCTCACGGTTCATACTGTACCTACCCTGTATATTTTATATGTAAGCGTTAGAAAAGGGTTAGCTCTCAGTCCTTTTTAACGTTTTTTGAAGGGCTCTTGAATTCTAGCAGCGTTGGTCAATGTAATTTAATACTTCACTTTGAACACTGTATTGTGTAAAATGTTGTTCGGGGACTTTAATTATTTTTGAAAAATACTTTTTTGTGTGGGGAAAATGGTCAGCGGAAGGGTTACTACCCTTCCGCTTGCGATTATTAGTTTTTTAAGGGAAAAATATGGTGTGTGTCAAATTACTTGAACTTGTTGATTCATGTACCTACTCTTTACGTATTATTAAAAATAAAACTTTGTTTACAGTTACTTATTTTTTAAACGTTTTTACTTGATAACAATAAAAATAATATATTCTTATCCATTGAAACTAAAAACCAAGACTTTGTTCTACCGCCGATAGACAAAACCCGAAATTGATTGGGTAGTTCTGCAATGTAGAATATAGTCCAAAGACGCTGCTCAATATTCGACATCATCCATGAAGCACAGGTCGTTCCAATTCGCACAAAATTCCAATAAAGGTTCGATCAAAAATAAAGTTTCGGCTAAAAATTCTAATGAAAACTCTAGGTGCTACGAGTTTTCATTCCAAGCACCAAGCTCGGAATTCATCGTTTCAAATTAATAGTTCCTGCTTCTTCTTTTATTTTGGCTCTGAGTCTGGTTTCATACAATTATTTCAATATCAGTTTCAAATGTATTTATGAACAATGAGAATTAACATTTATGCAGGTTAAATAAATTATATAAAATTGAAAACGGTTTTTTTTATTTAAATCTAGCTAGTTTATAACTTACTAAAAGTTTTACAATATTTTAAATTTTCTACATAATAACTACTTGACTGAACTGAAACAGACCTCAATCAAGAATCGCACACCCAGAGAATCGCTTGACCATTTTTAGACAATTTCTAAATAAACCAAAGGAATGATGATTTTTTGTGATTAAGTGCCTAACGATTAAAAATCAATATAATGTATTACAGTTAAATAAAAAATTAACACGTAAAAAACATACTCAAACTAATAAAAAATATAAAAATATCGCTATTAATTTCGTATGGTAATGGTAAGTAATAAATAGTAATTATAACTACCTATACAAAATCATCAACAAATATTCCTGACCGAACATGATGCGCCAAGAAACTAAAAGTACAACCCGACAGGTATTCAAATAAAGCATAGACCACGACTTATTCATCTCGTTGAAAGGCATCGAGACTTAGCAGACAAAAGCTGGAGCAGCCTTTGTCAGTCCTTGTAAAATGCCGATTTAACTGTTCAATGGACTTTTATCTGAAGCGGTGCCATCTTTTATTGACGTAATACTTGTGTTAGCGACGCGTTCATTAAATGAAAAATTATTTTTAGTTAAAAAAATAACTGGTCATACATAATTTTAGCTCTGAGTAGAACGTTATTTTCGTGTTCAAGATGTCGTTTTTTTATCGTTGTCACTCGAACGATTGCCAAAAGCTGTTTTTGTTTCTTTTTGTAGATAGTTAAATACATAAAAAATTATTTGTTTTACAGAATTATACCTACAGTTGGGCGGGATATAGGTACAATATTAAACTTACGCACTAGGATTACATAATAATTACTATTGACTATTTTGAGTGCCGTTTACTACTAACAATAGTCAAGTATGTAAGTGAGTGAAATAAATTAGCTTTGCTCTTGAAGCAAATTCCCACCGCTCTTGAGCCCATTCCAATTTCATTCTCACCATGAAAGAGTTTCGGTCGATCCAAATTTGAAAAAGAGCAAATCTTTTTTTAATTCGTAGTCAATAATACTTTTAGTTTGACCACAATCTTACTTGGTGGAAAGTGCGGGTGTTGCCAACTATACGTCTGACGAAACTTAATTTCACTTGATTTCATAAAATTGCACCCACATGCGACTTTAAACGCTACAACATACAAGAATACAAAATGCTACGAAATGGAGTCATAATTTGAAATTAGAACAGTTTTCAAGCATACGCAAAATAGAAGCAACCGGTATTGATACTTCACCTACTTCCGTTGAAGACATCCCAAACATAAACAATCATATTGCTCCCACATCAGTATTCATAGCACAATAAACGAAGGGGTAAGATGAAAGGTCACTAACCTTCCTAAGGGCTGAGATAAAGGCGGCGCGCCTCGTTGTTTCGGTCTCATTGTCCCCTTTATACGAGTACACTTTAGTACACCTTTATACAGATTGTTGGACACTTGTCTCGGCGCACCTTACTGTGTAAACTAGATCTTACTGTATACAGGGTGTCTTCTTCATTGTTTTCTGTGTACTGTTTCTCTTCTAGATTATGAAATAAAGAAATAAAGCTGGACCATCCACACAGAATCAAGTAGCTAAGCAGAGCTTATGTTATGGGTGTATTTCAGTTCAATTTATTAATAACGTTTAAAAGTTACATGTCCATATTCTTTATTCGTAGGTTAACAATAAAGTTGTTCAAATGAATATATATTCATTTGAAGATAAAAAATTTCATAGGTCTTCCAAAATAATTGATAATTATGTATAAAATATTATAAATTAAGACGTGGTAAGTAAATTATATTTATTAAATAATTATAAAATTAAATTTTATATTTATAAAGAGTTAATTCAATATTAATCAGATCAGAATCTTTATTTAAAAAGAAATTTTAAAAAGAATATTTTTGTATTAAATATATAATTTAATACAAAAATATTCTTTTTAGAAATGAAACAAAATTATATGGTTTTCAATACATGAAATGAAATAAGAAGTTTTGTCTGACCACCCTGTACACAACTGCTTAGAATACTAATCATATTACCTGTTTTATCGAAATTCAAAAGAGTAAACTGTGTGAATAACAGCATCCTTTTGTTGTCCTATTGTAGTTTTGTGAGAACATTTTCTTGGTGCCAGTGGGTCAGCAAGTATAAAATAAACGGGTATTGTGGTCTTATTGTGAAGAAAACAATTAACTAGAGCCATTGTCACCCTTTATTTTACGGCAGTTGACAATTCCCTCCTGGCAAATGCCATATTCAAATTAATATAATAGCCGTAGTACATAACCTCTTGAATATCGAATACTAAATTCATAATTATTATTGCCAGCCAGCATTAGCTCAGCATAAAAAATATATGTTTAGATTTTCGTCTGTTCCAGTTGAATGTTCCTATTTCAAAAATAAAAAGGACTCGTATAAATTTTTTTTACAAACAGGCGCAAACCTCTTTTGTGTTTCGCATAAGTACTAATTTGTTTAAAAAAAAAAAACAATTATTTTTTAACTTATTTGTTTTTTTTTTTCTCTATATGATCACGTAATAGTAGTTTAACTGATAACAGAGGAAAGATTTGATTGTTTGTTCGTTTGGCTATAGGCAAAAGGCTTCGAAACAATTAAACCGACTTGAAAAGTAGGGCAAGCACGGGCTTTCTTGTCTAAGGTAGAATAGAAAAAAATTACGTCACTTTATCATCGAATGCGTAAATTCTTTGAAATTAATTTCTTCAACTTCAATAACGTACGCAATGTACGGCGATGCGATGCCATTATTTTCTATTCTACCCTAGAGAACAATCCCCGTGCTTGGCCTACAGAATACTACATTATCCCTGTTAAACATAGGCTATAGAATATTTAGCAAAAAGTTAGGCATCCGGTATCGGTATGAAAACTGCAATAATGTAACCCAAGAATGCCGGGACGGGACGGACCGCTAGTACATAATATACCTAATGATTTTCCTTCAACTACCCTACAAATAAAACATTTCTACAGCCTCTATGCTCCCGTTGTGTTATGTTCGCTCGATATTTATGATCGCAAGCAGAACACGTTCTGCTGATGCCATTCTATGCGTATCGTATTTTATTTGATCTGCAATATATACTCTCCTATACTAATATCTATATCTATACTTATATTATAAAGAGGAAAGATTTGATTGTTTGTTTGAATTGAATAGGCTCCGAAACTTCTGGACCGATTCTAAAAATTATTTCACCATTAGAATCCTAAATTTTCCCTGATGAAAATAGGCTATAAAATATTTTCAAAAAGTTAGGGATTCGCATGAAAAATATTTTCTTTGTTAAATACACACACATACGAAGCCAATATAATTAATACAGACGATAAAAATAGATATAAAAAGGGCATACTTACAATTACCTATCCTTCTTTCTTGACTGAATCTTTGTGACGTATTGTTATTTTTTTATTATAGGTACAAGTTGAGACAATCATTCCTAATACATAGTACCACTCTCTATTCTGTTATGAAATTCATAACAGAATAATTACTGCAGTGGCCCAGATAAGAGCTTCAATTATGGGCAAAATCTCGCTCTAGGGCTTTGAGGGACCAAATCAGTATGATAGTTGGTGGTAGGTAATTGGTTTGAGAAAGCGGCGAGGCGTAGGAGCCGTAGGGAAGAGAAATTGAGACATCAAAATAGTCGGAGATATAATATCCCTTGAGGTTGGTACAGTTTTTATAACTCAGAATAAATAAAACAAAAACATTTATTTATTCTTTGAAGACTTAGTAGGTTGGTACAGTGCTTCTAGTATTAGGTAATTAATCATTAAAGAAAATAAATTTGAGACCCAGTAACTTAATAATAAAATACGTTAGGATTTCGGAATTAAAACAAGTACGACAAGTGCGAGTGTAACTCGCGCGCCGAGGGTTTTGAACTTTTGTCGTTTAGGTAGGTACGTATATTGACGACCTGTTAGCGCGGTGGGCTTACAACGCAGGAGGTTGCGGTTTGATTCCCGCCTCGGGACTAATATTTGTAAGATCTGCAAATTATTTTTTCGAGTGTTCTAGATAACAGATATCGTAGTAGTACGAATTACACAAGCTTGCTTAGCTTGTCGCTAAATGATGTTGTGTGGATTATCCAGGATACATTACTCTTCTCATATTTTTTTGGAGCACGGTGGAATTCATGAATTCAATAATCTTATTATCTAAATATTCTTCGAGCGCAGTGGAATACATTGGGTATGGACTTTAAAATTTTGAGAACAACGGTTTCGTGGCGCTGTGGAACCCTACTATTACAGCTACTACAGAGATTAGTGGGTAGGTAAGTAGGGTTGGTACCTACAATTATTTTTTCGACTTTTTTCTACGTATTTCACTAAGTATGAAACTTAGACGATTTTTAAAACCTGTTTTGAATTGTCGAAATCCATACCTTTGATTTGATATTGCTCTCAATGAAATAGCCCCCATTGTTTGAAAATTCGTTTTTTGACCATATTTCGAAAAGTATTGTTTTTACAGACTTCTCTATATTTTTCCTGTAAAATATAGACCTATATCTACAAACGCTTAGTACATTTTATATAGATCACTCTGCTATCTTCGGAGATAGAGGGGGGGGAACGGTCAAATTTTCGACCTTTTTCAAAATATTTCGAAAAGTATAAAACCTATCGAAATTTCAAAAACTGCATTAAAATGTACAAACTGATACCTTTTATTTGATACCCAACTCGGTGGGGTAGTCACCCCTTTAGAAATTTTTCCCGCCCTTTTTTGACCATATTTCAAAAAGTATTATTTTTACAGATTTCTCTATATTTTTCCTGTAAAATATAGATCAATACCTACAAAAACTTGGTACATATCAAATCGATCGTTCTGCAATCTTCGGAGATAGAGGGGGGGTACCGGTCAATTTTTCGACCTTTTTCAAAATATATCAAAAAGTATAAAATCTATCGAAATTTCAAAAACTGCATTGGAATGTACAAACCAATACCTTTCATTTGATACCCAAGTCGGGGGGGTAGTCACCCCTTTAGAAATTTTTCCCGCCCTTTTTTGACCATATTTCAAAAAGTATTATTTTTACAGACTTCTCTATATTTTTCCTATAAAATATAGATCAATACCTACAAACACTTGGTACATATCACGTCGATCGCTCTGCAATCTTCGGAGATAGGGGGGGGGGAACGGTCATTTTTTTGACCATTTTCAAAATATTTTAAAAAGTATGAAATCTACCGAAATTTCAAAAACTATTTTGAAATCTACAAACGAGTACCTTTCATTTGATACCACTTTCGACTTTGTACGTTCCATTTAAAATTTCGATTTCAAAATTTGTATGGAAAATCTTCATTTTGATTTTTCATTTATTTTCATTTATTTTTCTATAAATATGTGCGGGCGCACAAAATGTATTATTATTTCAAATTTCAAGTCAATAGCTGCAGTAGTTTCTGAGATATTAAGGATTCAATACACAAAACAGACCCAAAGCGATTTCATAAGGGTTTTGCAACCGATGGCAAAACCCTAAAAATTACCTTCTAGTCATTAGTAAGTAGGATACAGTAAAGAAAATAACATACTCTAGTCTAGGTCTACAACTGATGTATTTTAAATCGAGGGACTTTTCAAAATATTCGGTATAAACAAGGTTCTAATGTTCTAATAACGCCGCTACGAGATGGTTTTAAAGTGGAATAGTATACTTAAAAGTATGAATGTGGTAGCTTTCACAGATTCCGAGATAAATAACGATTTCGAAATACAAAATTGCATAATATTGCACACTTACGACTATATGCAGTAAGAAAGCTATAAGAGGTTATTATATTATGTGTGTATAACTTCATATATAATAAGATAACTTATAGCTAGGGCTTTATAACGTTACCACTTTCCAATAAAATAACGGTTAATAACGATACTTTCATAAAGATACCTATATTACGGTTATAGCTAAATTAGAGCTTTATGTCAAATGGTGGCTGCTGCTCAGCCAGCATTTGCGTGAACTACGATGTAGGTGTAAAAAACTACAGTGAATTTTAAAAAGTAATAAACCAAGCAGTTTCAAAAGTTTTTGGAGCGATTTAATTAAGACGCGTTGATGATTACAGGGCGAATAAATACAGATTCAAATAACTTCTAGCTATACTTATTAACGTTTAATGTAGCTATTACTTGCATGTGAAAGATTACATCTGGCATACATAACATAATATGCACCTATAGTACGGATTTCATGCGGAACCAAATAAAAATAATACATAACTGAGTTTTTTTTCAACTTACGACCAACACCGGCTTTGGACGGGTGCAATGCTAAAACTTTCCACTTGAATTCAGATTCAGATTCAATAACTTTATTTCTTTAGGGTTTTAAAATAAGCACTAAGACAATATCACTCTAAACTATACAAAAAAAACCGCATTTAAATCCCTTGTGTATGTTTAAAGATCAGCATACATAGGCACAGGCAGACATCGAGAAGCTACTTTGTTTTATGCTATGTGTGTACATGTGTATGTAGTAATCAACAAAAATGTAGTAAAAACATGCAGTTATTAATTAAATGGACTGTCATTATCATTCACAAGTTCACGGAATAAATAAACAAAAAAATAGGTTAACACTTTTCCCATAATAACATTATTTAATCTGTCGACAAATTTTAGAAGCAGCTATGTTAATTAAATCTAACCTGATGTTACTCTCATCGGAACACCGATGTATCAACTGGTTTCAAAAGTGATCTACTGGTTTAAATATATCAACTGGTTTTAATCTGGATCAACTAGTTTTTGACCATTGAAGATCAAGTGGAGCAATCCTGTTGCAAAAACTTGATTAATTGTAAACTGCAGGATTTAATAATTATTGCATAATTTGGGTGGCCCTGTGAACTTATTTTGAATTTAAAAACCAGTTTAGGTGTTACTGAAGATTAGGGAATGATAAAAATGATTAGTTGGCTCTGTATGTCTCCTTTCGCACCCTTTTATTGTCTAAAAGCTTTGCACTACCGTTATCAATACTATGCGACTTGTTTTTTATTTCGAACATTCTATCCATCATAATTTCTTTTTCACCATCAAAATCTGCATTATGTTCAGGATACGTTCATTACCATTTCATCAATTCCATGTTTTTCTTTAGTTCACTGACACTGTTTTAAAAAATATTTGTAAGCTTGTCTATGTTCTTATTTTGTGAGATCCATGTTACTTTCCGAGACTACATACATCGGGTCACCGCCAATTAAAACAATAATGTCTTGCTCCACTTCCTTCGTTTCTCTTGTTAATATAACATTAATACACTTTCTAATGATAACTTTTTCTTGTTGCAGGTAATTTCGTTACTTCAAACGTTTATTTATGGAGATTTTACTGAGTGAAGGTAAGATCCGAGATAATTCACTGAAATGATAGAAAACATTGAAAATCCAACCAGATAGGTAGGTACCACACCTATCTGGTTGGATTTTCAATGTTTGGGTCTTTGAAATATTCAAAGAAATAAAGGAAGCTAAGCAAATTTATGTTTAGTTTAAATCGAAGGTTAAAAATCTTTATATAAAAAAATCACATGACCAGTAGTAATTAGCTCCAAAAAGGTCAAACGGGTTAAACGTTGAACAGAAAACTAACAAAACAACTTTTTTGAAAAACGATTGAAGTTGCCTCCATGCTGAGTTAATTATAGGCCACACTGACCCTTTTGTACCGTTCTGCGACAAAGACCTCAAAGAGGACTTTGAACTTGCTAAAGACATTGTGAGAAGAAATGTGTCGGTCGACAAAAGCTAACGTTTTTGAGAACGATAATGAGGATAAGTTAGATCGTTCCCGAAATTTAAAAGTTTATGAGCCAAGGGATCCTGTTTGCGTTATGCTTATGAAATTGTGATTCAGTGTTTCGGATATCATCAATCAGAATTTGTAAAACTCAGGTTTCTAGAGGTAAAATGATTATGGAACATAGTGCATCTGGATCTACGCCTTGCAACGTACGTTACGTAGATATACTTCTTCTCTGCTTTCTGATAGTTGCAGAATTTTACCCATAAATGTGCAGAAATAATATTCCTTTTAAATTTAGAAGTATATAATGCAATTTGAGCAAAACTCCCATTTGCAAGGTCATTGGCCCATCTTTTTCCACGAAATGCAAAAATACTCCTAAGCTTTTGCTCTGGTGGTCATTAGTAATTTTTGCACGTATGACTTCTGAGCTTCGTTCAGACTGAATACGACATTGTGCTAAATAAAGATTTTGCAGAAAATAGACTCTAAACACTTATAAGAAATGTTATTTTTCTTTCTGTCTTATGTTATGTTAATAGAAGACAGATTGAGGAACAACAATCTTTTAAGTTTGGTTCAAACGTTATTTACTTAACAAAAACCAACGCTAACATAGTGAAAGGTTAAATAACATGAATGATAATACCTAATAAAGGTATGTGTCGCATTACACATCGACATTGAGCACTGTTAGGCATACCTAACAGGGGATTATTATTTACTTATATATTTTTATTTATTTACTTTCATTACATATGTTTAGGTATCTTTTATTTAAAATGTTAACGTCATTATTGTTGACTACATAATATACATGGTAAGAGACTTTGGCCATCTACAATGACGAATCCTAGAGCTAGACTCACTTTCTTTGATGTTTTGGCTATATCAAGACTTATATTTGTGACAATAATATTACAGTTGAAAGAAGTTTGCTACGTTAAAAAATCTGGATCGTTTGAACCCAAATAAGGTTTATGGGTCCTCCAGGATTTTTGAAAACAGAAGGTCTATTTGGTTCCGGATAGATGCAGTAGGTAGTAGGAAGTAATAGTAATCTATAGTACAATAGTAGATATGACACCCCTGGGCCATAGTTCGATCGATGAGAACCATTTAGACGGGGTGGCGCCCTAGGCCTAGAGCCAATGCGATCACACATTTTGATGCTTCTTGTAGATCTATTACTGATATTTATGAAATCTGCATGTTTGTAAAAAAATATAACAAGTTTTATAGTATAAAGCCTGAAATGAAAAGTGAGAGAACGAGAACTCGTTTTAAAGATAAATTGGACAAACCTGTGTTTAGATTAGCTTGTAGTAAAAAAAGTGTATATTATATGTCCGTTAAGATCTACAATCACATCCCCAATGACATAACTTCTTTACCTCTCCAGAAACTAAAAACAAAACTTTTCTCGTGGCTATTAGATAACTGTTTCTATAACTTAAATGAATTTTTTAATGAGTAGCTGTATTTCTTTTTTTTATGACTAAATTGACATTATTGATAAAAATAAAATAAATTAATATAATTGTATTGGAAATTAGGACTATTTTAAAAATTATTTTTATAAAGACAATTATCTGATTGTTATTGTTAATGTATTGATTTATTTATCGATTAATTAATTTGTTTTCCTATGACTGATTTGTATAATAAATGCATGCTATAACAATTAGTCGATAAGGCAAAAAACTTTGTACGCTCGAAAGAGTAGATGGTGTAGAACATAAATACATATATTTAAGATCTTCTATGTACCACAATCAGCAAAGAAATAAATGGTTTCAATGGTTTCAATGGTTTACAAATACGGGGGTTGATATGTACTTCAGCCGCAGCTCAAGTACTGGTAGACTAGAGTATTAACCTCACCTTACCTAATCACTGATAATATATCGACAGGTAACGCTCCCCAAACAATATTTACTGATTGATGTGACTATTAGCAGCTCCCAAAATTCACACGTAACTACACCCGCTAACAAAGGCGTCAAATGGTAGACCACTGAGCTTTTGGTCGTCTAGATGTTCTTGTGTTCCGTCAGAATCACCTAACGACACACTTCAGTGTCAGGGTTGCCGCTTTAGAGCTCCGGACCGACAGAAACTATGGTTATGGGCAATGGGATGTGATAACATCATTTTATGGACTTGTGGGT
Organism: Eupithecia pulchellata; assembly: GCA_963931895.1. Taxonomy (NCBI): domain Eukaryota; kingdom Metazoa; phylum Arthropoda; class Insecta; order Lepidoptera; family Geometridae; genus Eupithecia; species Eupithecia pulchellata. Next base: position 4,929,379 of record OZ007540.1, read on the forward strand.
AGTATACTTCGAAATCGGAATGTTCGAAACCAAGGATTAATTTGAGGACTCTTCACGAATTTGTTGAACGCGTATTTCTCAAAGAGTCTATGTGAGCAGATATAATTGCGTAAGTTATTGGTGCTGCTGCATAGTCTCTCAAGTATTTTGATATTACAGCAGACTCCGAAGCTGCAAGAATCCAGTAAAATAAGGCGATATCTAGGACATAAAAGCTATTGCTACTGGATCGGAAAACGGCCGTAAAAACTTGCTCAATAAAATCCCAGGCACAGCAAGCTAAATAATCTAAAGAGGTTTGTAAATAACTTAACGAGGTAAAGCTCGCCGACTATTCTTGCTATAAATCTTGCTTCAGAAGCAAGTAGGTACTTACAGCAAATCGTAAAAGTCCTATTTCCTTTGAGGCAACAATTTTTAATATCTTGTATCGCTTCGAAAGTGGAAAAACCAGCTACAGGCAATGTCCACTTAGAGAGATTATGTTGTTGCTCAGTCCAAGATCAAAAAATCAATAGCTATAACTATAGACTTCAAGCTATTATAGCATGAAGTCTAGAGTTATAGCTTGCTTTGTTTTCGGTCAAAAAGGAAGGAATCATTTTGTACAATGCGTAGTTGGTTTTGATTAAACTTCTTAATTGCCATCGTTACTTGCCAACGGACCCTCATTGTTTGATCGAAATAATTGGTAGTCCTTATAAAGTACAGGGTGCGTACAGGTACAGGTGTATATAAAGAGCAGTGACCCCATTCACAGTGGGAAATATTGCACCCTTTCGATATCTTCAGAAGCGATCTGAAGCTGGGTCCATATTTAGGGGAATATATTGGAAGTGATTGAGTAGAATAATACAAGGATAAGACCCTAGATTTATGGAATTTAGAAAAGGGTTTATAGAAGCTCAATTTGTTTTATCGCTTCTAAAATGGCTACTACTTTTTTGGGTGAAGTAAACTATCAAAGAGGCACATATTCTTCCCAAGCAACGAACCCATTTGGATGGGTTTTGTCTAGATAAAAAGCTCTGGCTGGGTTAAAGCTTCGTTTTGTAGTTTTTTTAGAATATTTATTCTATTATGCTGAGCCCCAACGGACTCTAGGAAAATATTGAAGAGACTTAGGACGGTCGGTGGAATGGAATTATTCAATTTTCAATCCATTACGATCGATCATTGACGATCTCTGTGGCGCGGTGGGCGAAAGTCCGCCTCCAACGCAGGAAGTTGCGGTTTCGATTCCCGTCACTTGACTAATCTGCAGATATTTGTTTTGTTCGTTTTCTATAAGTATAAAGTAAAAATATCTGTCCATGAAATATATTGTACCTAAATATATCAGTCATGTAGTACACAAAACACTAGGCTCTGCTTAGTTTGGGGCTAGATAATGCTGTGTAGATTTTCCAGCATTATTTATTTATTTTATCAACACATGCGTTCACTGCTGAACATTCATCTCCCATACTAGGAGAGCAGAGTTTACACAATCACCTTCAATATGGATGCAGCGAAGGTGTTACAAGAACAGAAGGAATGCTGCCCTTGTGCTGGATCTGTTAGTTGGATTTTACGACATACACTACACACACGTATTGATACGGATCTGTTGAGCCACTTGTAGGTTGTTTGCAACAGTCTGCTGTTAGCTCAATTGTTTCAGTTGTAAATGGGAACGGATTCTCATTTGGGGTTTATTAGTTTCTCACATTATTCGTAAGGTTAATTTAATCATTGCTTGTTTTTAAAAAAATTTGGGAAGTTACAAAATTTTCAGCAAAAGATCAACATACCTATTCCAAGATGCGATCACAATTGCATATAATTGATTTTAACATGAGTGATATGCTTACAATTTGCAAATTAGATTTCCGTACTTTTATAACCTTTAAAAACCAGAAAAAATAAAAAGCCACAAAAAATATGAATATCGCATCAACACAATATTACGAACTACCGTAAATGATTATTACCATTCAATCTCTTTAGGTCTAGTCGCAGGTCAGGTTCTGCCACTTCCCGTGAGTCATCCTGCATCAGCTAAATAAGTTCGAATGCACCAGACCGCATACGTCGCATACTAAACGGTGACGCAAACGCAAAGTGCAACATGACATGTGTGTTTATGCACTTGGTGTAAGGCAAGATAGGTTTAGGTAAGGTGTTGCCTGCAATAAGTGTCTAAAAAGGCCGTATCAAATCTCGTTGGTATCCCAGGATACCTAGTTGGAGTTTTAAAGCTTGGCCAATCCTAAAGAGGTTTGGAAGGCGAGATGTCTTACTAAATTGAAAGTTTGACACGTTCAAACGTAAATGTTTGATAGATTTATTTAATGTAAGTGTAAGACCTTAAAACAAATAAAATAAGTTATGATAAATATGTATCTAGATAAAACATGGCCTTCGGGCTTAATAAAAAACTACTATAAATAAAAGTTTTCATTTATTTAGCTATGGAGGAGGACAAACATTTGAACATTGTCAATAAAAAAAATCTGTTCACTTTTAGGGCTAGATAAATGTGAAATAATGTCCACCATTATTAATTATTTGTATTTTCCTTCTAGACCCCTTTGGGTAGGTTAGTTACCAAATTTACCATTCAATATTCGAGATCATTTTGTCTGGTCTGGTCACTGTTTGTATTGCATAGCCATGACTGGATTCGATCAATAGGTAGGTTAGGTAGACATAATTGGACATCGGATACTAGCGCATGCACTTCAGTTTCAAATGCTAATGGATTGGTCAGGTCAACACCGTCAACCACTGTACGTACGACTTATTTGACCTAGGTTGGTACATAGTTTTCGCATACTTTAAAATGTTATATTTTTATTGTTAGTAGTTGTTGTTATTAATGTTGATAGTCATCTAGCCCCAAGTAAAGCAGAGGTTGTGTTATGGGTAGGTACTATACGACTGATATACATAATACAATTATATATGGATATGTTTTTTTATCACATCACACATAGAAAACGACCAGAACAAACTGAACAAATATCTGTAGATCGCACAAAATTTATGTACATGTCATGGAATCGAACCCGTAGCCTCCTGCGTCGCAGGCGGACCTTCGCCCACTGCGACACAGAGGTCGTCATAGAATAAGGAATCAGAATTATCTACCTCCCTATTGCACTTTAGGTACCTACAAGCAGACGTAGGTAGTTAGGTTATACCTACCTAACCTACATACCTACGTGCTTTTGATTGTACCTTATTTATAATAAACTAGCGGCCCGCCCCGGCTTCGCACGGGTATTAAACAAAAATTTCAGAAATTATACACAATAACACGATGGGTTTCACAGTTTTCATACGGATCCCTTACTTTTTCTAACAGCATTGGGATTTTTGACATTGACTCGACACTCCGTAACTGACACTGGCCGTAGAGAAAAAGCAAGCACAGTGCGCAACCTCTTTTTCTATTCTGACGTGCCTTTTTAGAAAAAGAGGTTGAATTTCAATAATAGAACCGTGCCCTGTATGCGCACGGTTCAAGTATTGAATTTTTCATGCGGATCCCTAATTTTTTTGAAAATATTATATAGCCTATGTTCATCACGGAAAATTAAGGATTCTAATGGTGAAAGAATTTTTCAAATCGGTCCAGTAGTTTCGGAGCCTATTCAATTCAAACAAACAAACAAACAAACAAACAAACAAACAAACAAACATACAAACAAACAAACAATCAAATCTTTCCTCTTTATAATATTAGTATAGATAGGTATATAACTGAACCACAGTATAATATGTATACTGTGACTGGACTTATTGATGCAGAGGTAGGGAATTACCTACCTACTTTTTTTACCGTTTTAACAAATCATAAACGATTCTCATGAGATATTTAGGTACCTACTCAATATTTTATATAGAATGTAACCTTACCTACCTAGGTAGATAGCAGGTCCTGACATTATAGATACTTGTTTTATGTAGTTTACTACGTTTTAGGTACCTGCCTACGTTCTTAACTAACCTGCACAATGACCTCCTTAAATATTAATATTAACATCGTGGACCTCCTATTTTTGCTAAACGTTATCATTGTAAAAACACGTAAAAACGCCATTGCAAGAATGCATTCATCAAAATTCAAGGGGTTGAATTGAATCACTACAAAAACGGATGCGCACGCGTTGATCTCGACCGAATCGAGACGACGACGACGCGACAGCCGAGCGAGCGAACTCAGCCAATCAGCGCCTCAGTTGCTCGTCGCCCGCCGACGCGTGTGGTCGTGTGTTCCGTGTGTTCGGATGCGAATACATTGTCGTTTGTTGACGGAAAAATGTGCATTTTAGTGGAAATGTGCTTAGTTTCTCTCAAGTGCTGATAGATTTTGTTCTGGTGTAAAATATCTAATCTGGATTTATTTACTATGGTGATTGTCAGCGTATTTAACAGGTCAGTGAATTTTGAACTGTGATTTGGATGCATTTGCATGTGATTGTCTTTTCTATTGTAAATTTGTTACTTACCTACATTTTATAAAAATCGTACCCTGTTATTTTAAAAAATACCATTGAAACACCATAATACTTACATACCTACAAATAGGTTAGCTACATACATAGGTAGATGGTACTAGGTAGGTATATAATGAAAAGCATACAGACACAGTATACATAATGGATCCATACGTATACTGTGATACAGATTCAAGTTTGTCATAATCATAAAGGTTCCTAGGTAGGTACTTAATTATTTATTGGGAAAGGAGCAGTCATTTTATTCCAACAACAATTTTGTTTCCATTTCGCACTGAGCATGGTGATGACAACCGTCTTATTACTCTAAGATGACAACACAATTTATGATGATGGTTGATCAAATCACAATAGTATCTCTAACCGACGTAGTAGGTACCTAGAAGCGATCTGTCTATCTGTTTTAACCTACTAGAAACCTACTTAGTTTTTAGAATCCTTGATATTTTTTGTAAAAAAAGTGAAATCTTAACATGGAAGCAAAATTGGTACAGAAGTTCGTTTGTTTTGTTAGGTACCTACAGCTTTTATTCATAATTTTTATTCGTATTTCGGCCGCTTTCTGTCTTAAATTTCTAGCTTATTCGCTGCGCGTGTGCTGCTGTTCAATAGTGCGAATAGACGATCGAATATCTCACTCCGACGGATTTTATTGTCTTTGTAATCAAAAACAACTAGTAGGTTACGTAAAGGTATACTCGTTCTACTCATACCTACTCGTTTTATTAATAATTCTGTTTTATCAATTCCACTGTATGAGGTTCCACGAAAATTGTTTACCTATCTCTTTTTCGATTACAAATCACAGATTAAGTTATTTTTTTTTATTTTGCCTTTATCCTGACAATGATATTGGTAGGTATACCGATATCAGAATAAAAGCAAGATGAGGTTACCTTGTCCTCAGGTAAGGTAGGTATTTTATACCTAACCGAGATATTGGTATAGGCACAGTAGGTATACATATGTACACTGTGGTATAGGTAAGGTACAGACGTACAGTAACTACCTACCTACCTACATCATTCTTCTGCTAAGAAATGCACAGTTGATTAGGTATTAGAGAGTAGGTACCTCCCAGCCTACCCATTTGTTAAATTGTATAATCGTAAGGTCTACTAGTCAAGGAACAAGAATAGATAACTTAGCATAAAGTAGGTACCTAGATGCAACTTGACTGCCTATTTCATAAGCCCTATTACGAAGGCATTAGTCACATAATCATTCTAAAATAATCCATTAGGTGCGCATGAGCATACGCGTAAATGAATAGGGATTCCTACTCAACGCATCCATACACGATACACGGTTCTAGTATCTAGTACATTTTATGTCAACAAACATCAATAGAGGTCACTTAATCAATAATCAATCATGCAAAATAATCCATTAGGTGAGCATACGCGTAAATGAATAGGTACACGCAACGCATCTATGCCTACTCGGTTTTAGTTCTAGTAATCCAGTGTATACACTTTTATGTCAAAAACACGATTAGTAGATGAAAGTTTGGTCCATTAGGTGACCTGACCATACCTACATACCTAGCTGTGTAAATGAATGGCGATGCGCAATGCATCTATAGTCGTTTTAATTTATTATCCAGTAGGTAAGTATATTTTATGTCAACAGACATCATCAAGTTTGATCCGTCTATTTCTTGAGTTCGGTCCCCATTTAGTTCCCACACCATAATGTCAAATTAAGTGTTGAGCATCACTGGCCAATTTGACACGGTACCTCACTAACCAATATTTACCCGCACCTGTCAATTCTTCCATGACAGCATTAACAGCTATCAGTTTCTTCCGCACTCAACATTCCGTCTCGCTCTAACGCGTGCAATATGATTCCACTTTTTTATTTCCTTTCTCAGCTTCCTCAAGTAATTAAGAAATGAATAAGTCATTATCTGTGTGCTGCAAGCTAATTTTGAAGCTATGTAGTGGTGATAAAGTTGGTTTATGTCTGGCTCGTTTAGCCGCATTTCCGATGTGTTTCCGACCGATTACGCGAAATGGAAACTGATCTTTGAATATGCATCGAATACTGCAGTTGTACAGCTGCTAACTGCATGGAATACCTATACAATGTACTTACGTAATTATAATTTAGTCCTCGACGAAAAGGGGACTTCCCGCCAGATTTTTGTCGACATGCAATACCAAAATGCATGTAGGTACTTACATAAATTTGAAGAAAAGAGCTTTTGATTTTGATTCTTCACTGCAAAAAAGCTTTGAATTTATTGACGTTTTCGGTAAGAATATTTATACCTAACCACTAGTAAGGTATACATTTTTCAAAAAAGGATGTGCAATGTTCAACTCTATGTAAGTATTATATATTTTTTTATGGATTGAAGTACCTACCTACGTCGATCTCGACGTCATAATCGACCGATTTTAATGATTCTTTTACTTTTACTGTAAAGGATTTTTAATGGCCCCGAGATGGACCTTTAAAATTTTACTCCGGAGCAATTATTTAGTATGATTTGTCCCACAAAACTCAAATCTGTGTTAATATCTGTACTGTACCAAATACTTTTTTTAAGTTGTTAAAGTAATTGGGAATGGGAAAGTAGGTTTTAAGTTTTTTTAACAAGTTGGTTTTTTAAAAAACTTTAGAAAACACTTTTGACATGCCTTAGGTTCCTTCTATATACAGAGTACCTTATTGATTTAAGTATGTTTGTCTTCACAATGTACCAGTGACATAGATATCGGTCATTAGCATCCTATAAACAAATATTATCAAATGATTGACAGTGCTTGAGAACGGCCATGTTTAAACAATTGGATATTTAACCCGCCAGCGGTGACGTCGATTTGACTTACATCTTCGGTGACCCCGGTTCCACGCACCGGGGTTTTCAATGAAAGATTTTTCAAAATCTTTTATTTACTGAAAATATTTTTTGTTAATTATAAATTATTTGAAATTAAAACAACAATATTTCGTTAATCACGGCTTCGTTTAATTACTTTTTCTTATAATTATACAACTTTACATAGAACGCTATAAAAGTAGTTGGTTTTTACACTACGGTTTTATAAAACTTTGAATACATAACAATCAACATATTATCGAAATTCTTTCAGTCTTTTCAGTTTCTAGACTATATGAACTTACATAAAATAAACAAAAATGACATTCTAATAATTCACTAAGTAATTCAACTCTGCATATTTTACTTACATATTCGGCGACCCCGGTGTACCGCACCGGGTTGGGGCCAAAACTCAAAAATGTGCGCCCGCACAGACGTCGCGCGGTGAACTGGTGGTGGGGGAAGGGAAATGAGGCAGCTACTCGAAATGGCGACAAAAAACGGCGGCCAGGGAAAAAGTTATTCGAATTTTTCAAGTGACCCGGTCCCACAGACATATAGGTCACCGTTCCCGGGTTAACCAATTTGTTGCCATGCTAGTCTTCTTGGCTTACAATATTAATATGGCTGATGATAAAAAGGATGTCTATTCCAAAAACAATTCAGTAGAATAAGATTGATTGTATTAAAGTAATAATAAGAAGTCCTTATTATTACTTAAATACAAAGAACCAAGATACTTAAGTTGAGTTATCTGTAGATTTTTTGTAGCAGTCTGGAGTTAGCTCAATTGTATTAATTGTAACTTAGTTCCTCTTCTTATTTGGTTAAGTTTTTTTATTTGTTATTTTACCTTTTGGTACCAAAACGCCAAGAACTGTCACGCCCTTGTTTTTTTTTAACTTAGCCTGTTTCTTCCCAGTTCTGGACAAAAGATTACGGGAAAAAACTAGCGGACAAAATCCTACCCTTACGAAAAAAACTGGTGAATAAATTAAGACATTAGTATAGACAGAGAGTATGCAGCTCTTACTTTTTTTACTACGCTGTAAATAAAGCCCCAAGAGCAAAATAAGGCTCAATTAAAAGTTTCAAACTTTTGAAACATTAACCCGAAAACCGCCAAATTAAGTACTTCTCATGAATAGCGCATATAAAATGATTTTTTATACAAAATTATGTGATTAACAACGTAATTTTTATGTTGCGAAGAGATTTCTCAGATACCACATTAACTCAGAATTAACATGTATAAGTAATTACACTTTTGGAAAATTAAAAGAAATGCACATTTCAATTTTTAACAATTCCATATTTTTTTGTTAAGTTTAAGTTCAGTAAATAATTTGTGATACACAGGTATTCTAGGTATATTCATTCATCAAATTATGCGTATTGTGATCCGAGATTAGGCGTACATATCCTTACGTGTAATATAATAATCCTATAACTATGTCTGTCTGTCTGTCCGTCTTTCACGCCTGAACTACAGAACCGATTTTGATGAAATTTGGCACAGACGTTGTCTAGACTAGGAGAAAGAACATAGACTTTTAAATAACAAAATTAATAACGTTAAATACCTACCAATTAAAATTACTATTTGAAACATTGTCGACTTCTCCGCGGACGCTGTGATCAAAAAGTCAAAAGCTAGTTTTAGTACCTACGTTAGTTAGTACTTTATAGTAATTCTCTGGTTTAGACAATTTAGCAATAGATCAAATATAAACTATTATCTATGTAAATTATGCTGAACAATTCACACATCATCATCTAGCCCCAAGCCAAACAGTCTCCCAGACGGATATCGCTAAAAGTTATAATCTTTTCTTCTGCCCGTCTTCGTTTCCGGACTTCGACCTAAAAAAAGGTTATTATATTACTTATATGTATTACAGACTAATACAGACTTACAGACAGACTAATTTACGATTGGTTCCGATAGGTACTCATGTAGTACAGTTAGCCAATTGTTTCTTAATAGGTACTTCATTAAAACTTAATCTCACTTATGGTGGTACGATTTACGATCGCGGGAAATGCAACTAATTTTTGTTTTAGAACTTTTTTTGAGGGAGTTCACAACTTCACCAGGAATATGGCAGGGGATTAGATAACAACGGTCGTATAATTCCTATAAATGATCCTGTTTTAATGAGTTTAACTTGTCGAATTAATGAATTTCACGCCTTTGTAAATCGTACCACCTCGAGATCAATCAGTAGAATGATTCATGTCTCCCGCCTACGATAAATAATTTGAGTTAAATTAGACTATAATACGGTAAGAATAAGAAACATGATTCTCTTGGCATTCACCTCTAATTTAATAACAGTATTTGAAGATTCAAATTAACACAGTACATCATACCAACTTGTAATCAAATTTATTATTAGGTACGCACAGTTAATAGGTATACCTATTCACTATCACTGCTATCACAGTGTACATATAGACAGTGTGGAAACTACCTACAAACGCTCGAAACGGCTCACTCACACAAGCATGCGCATTTACGAGAGCTCTAAGGGGTTTTCGCAGTGCTGTCAGTAGCGGTTGTCGCGTCGCGTCGCGACGAGCGTTCATGCGTAATTTAGTTTTTTGAAAAATGCTCGATAATATTGCGTTGTATACAGCTGTGTGAACTCAGTTTCATCGAAACCGGAGCTTTCGTATTTTAAACTTCCTGCTGATTAATATAAGAAAAATGTACTATTATTATTATTGTTATCGAATAATGAGTCCGTGTAATTGATCATAATGAATTCTTGAATTTATTTGAAAATCCAGAATGATGGCGGTTAAACCGCCGGCTTTCAGGTTGTATAGCTAGAATGAGAATATTTTATACTAAAATTCCTATAAAGAATTCCGACGTATCGTAGTAGACGCAAGTACTTTTATGTGAATCATTTGTAATAGGTAATTAAGATTGACATATTAGGAAATGTTTTTTTTAATTGCTAGGTAGAAATCACATGCATTTTCGGATTGAAACACGGTACGGTTTGCAGCCGCTCATGAGCGTTGCCCGCGCGCCACCTGCGCTACAGTGTCTGCGCGAGCCGTAAAGTTACAACCCTAGTGCTATAATGGAGCGTAGGTATTTATTTCTTCAACTAGGCTTAGTTTCGATACTGGTCCATATGTATACTGTGCTGCTATTGAGTACGTTGAATATTACTCAGTCCCATTGTACCATCGACCATCTCTAGCTTATGATAGAATATTCAATAAATTATATCGGATCGCCATACATTGCGTACATTATTGAAGTTAAAGGAACAATTTCAAATAATTTACGCATTCGATGACAAAATGACGTAATTTTTCTTCCCCGTGCTTTCTGCCCTCTTGCAACTTGGTTAGAGACACATAGACTTTGCCTATGAAGGAAATAAAGCTTTACCGAATTTTGAAAAAAGAATTACTTACCAGGTATGAACACCTGATAAGCAATTCTTTTTTCAAATCAATCGGTTACATGTTGATCTATCTAACGATCGTAAATCTGATTAAGCTATTGGTAAGATGAATGATGATGCTGTTTTCAATGCAACATTTGAAACTAGCCGGAACCGGTTCGATTTGGATTTGCATAAGAAAATTGGGTCTCATTACTAGAATGAGTCACTCATTTAATTGCATGAAGTTGCACGAGCACGTCCCTAGCGATTTGCAAAGTGTGTCTGCGGAAAATGAAGGAAAGAACTACTTTCTAGAAATTCTAGATCGCCTTTATTGTCACGGTTACAGAAACCAGTTTTAAAGAGTATTAAATTTTGTTTACCTCTTCTCTCTTTTGTTAGGTTTAGTTACATAAGGAGGTGGTATTTATTAATTGGAAACAAAATCGGGAACTGGTTTTGATCCCAACATTTGAATAGCTTCGTGTTTGTTAACGTTTAATATGAGTCTAAGCAACCAATAGAACATATTTGTGCTAGACCAAATTCTCTCAGTGATACCCTAGTGCATATGTGGCCTATCTATACCCTAGCTTTTACCTAAATAGAGAATAATTCGAGGTATTTATATCTACCTAGTGCTTGATCCAATTTTAAATCGAGGTAAAACTATTCGAGAAAGAACTTGTGAACCGCAGGCCAAATACAAAATGATAATTTAAAAGTTGGACATTCGATTTAGGTAAATTCCGGTAAATTCAACCACATCATTTAAGTGTGTCATCCTTATCATGACCTAAACAATTTCACTTTCAACGCCATAGCGGCCTCACCGCAAGCAGGTTTCTTAGGAAATAAACGTCATGATTGAAGAATTGTGTCAAAGATGTACTCCGAATTTACGGAGAAGTAAATGCCCACTGTTTATGTCTTCCAGGCAGTTCTTAGTTATTGCGTTCGTGGTGTCAGTTTCTGCACCCTGACTGGTGGTAGGGAATCTAAGTCCTTCAGAGGATAAACGGTCTGGGTGTTAAAATAAATAAGTAGGTACATAAGTAGGTACTAATATGTAGGTACCAATATTGTCGCTCATTGGTTTTTTTTGTATATTATGCACGCGTAATCAAAATGCAGTCGAATATAGTCTGGCGACAGCTGATAGAATTGATAGAAAAAGTGTCTTATTTTCTATGTTTCGTCAATTTTTATTTTTGATTTTTTTTATCAAAAATAAAAATTGACGAAACAACGGTCTATCAGTTGATAGACCTATGTTTAGCCACGATCTCACCTGATGGAAAGGGTCACGAAGGTCTAGAAGACACCTATTCACTATAGTCTTGAAGAGTTATGCTATGCTATTCGATGCGAGAATAGAAATATATACATATATAGCGATATGAGAAAAAGTTGCACTTCCCTGATGACTGCACCAGGGAAGTGCAACTTTTTCTCAGGAATTATAGAATTACCTTCAGATTACACTTGCCCTTAGAACTTTTACTACCAATCAAATTTAATAAGCTTAGCCATATCAGCCTGCCATATCAGCCTGCCATATCAGCCTGCCATATCAGCCTGCCATATCAGCCTGCCAGCCAGCAGTCATCAGCATACAGAAATTGTAAGTTTATAATGGCATTCAAATAACCAGCCACTGTGCAGTTTGTGATTGATCATTTAGTATTTTATCACGCTATCGCATAATATAGTCTCGTGGTAGACTTTGCCACTTTTTGTGGTACTTTTGTGATGATTGTGGAACATGGAGTGCTATCATACCTTGGACTTAATAATTTTCACTGTGTTTGATTTATTGACGTTCTATAATTTAATGACTGTGTGATGTGTTTTTCTTAGCGTACCCTACAATTAGTCAAATATCTTTTACACCAGTGATTCATGCGTAGTTTCGGCATCATTGTATTCTGTCTATTTCCTTTTGTTTCTTGATCTCTGAATCACAGATATTTTTTATTACAATACGTTCTAAAACAACACAAAATCCGTGCTAAAACATTTCCAAATTTGAAATCTAAACAAACTGTCACAAACACACCCGCCCGAAAACATATACAAACTCGCGAGCAGTTTTTGTATCGAAAATCGAATGTTGGTAAGTCTGTTCAGAGCCTAAACCGAAGCTTCCCATACAAGAGGGTATCAGACAGAGTTATCACGCTATAAATTGCTAATGATTTCTGTTTATCTTTAAAGTATACGAGCGTGACTGCATTTCGTAATATGGGGGAATGACTTCTATTTGCTTCCTTTTAGAGTGATTTGTATGTTCGAGGCGAAAGTTAGGATGCTAGAGGTAGAATTTGAATATTTTAGTCGCAAACTGGCCAAATATTGTGATTTTGGGTATCGCTGTGATCAGGCTTTCTATTAAAAGCCCTGTTTAATTGTTCTATACGACCATATTATAAACCTATCTACATACCCGCTTTCCCAACCGAGGACTTTTTTGCAATATTAGTTCAACAGCATCTAAATCTTTGTGACTTAGTGACTTGTAATACAGGTTTTACTAACCTACCTCAAGCACCAACCCCTCACAAAACAAGTTCAAAGATAGATCATATTGAATATTATACAGGGTTGTTTTTAAAACACCAGCAACCTTCGGTGCCTATGTTCCTAGCATCATCAGCAACAACGTTTGTTCTACGACTTTTGAAATAACTCAAAGGTACAAGAATTAGTTTTTCTCATTTCAAATTTCGTGACCTTTGTAAGTCTATGGTTGCATGAAGTATGTAAATGAACAGGACATTGACAGGCCTTTTATAAGCGAAGACTTCTTTCGCTTATAAAAGGCCTGTCGACTTTTTTACTATTTATTATTTTCCTCAAATTAACGTTCAACACCATCTTATACAAATATCACGCAACACTGTTTATTGTCGCCGGCATGCTATGCGTTTAAATTCATATTGATTTCACCGTGGAGAGATAGTTCTGCTTTCTACCTCTACACATAGTAAAAGTAAGAAAATCAGTAGCGTACCCTACAATTAGTCAAATATCTTTTACACCAGTGATTCATGCGTAGTTTCGGCATCATTGTATTCTGTTTACAAATTCCGATCCGTATAGGTATCTCTTAGTACTACTCGTATGTTTGTTTGAACAACCTTTGTGTGTTGTTATTTTACTGTATTTATTATTATTATACAATATTACTACGCATTCATACTAACCTTGGCATGCTCTAAAATAAACGCACTCTCGTAAAAAAGAGTATAGTGCTCAAAATTCTGACTACATTGGGTGGTTTACAGTTCTGAATAGCAATGCTAATTCGTTGATCGATAAGTGATTGAGATAGTAAAGTTATTTTATTCGATGATCGATAATCAAATTCCATTGAAACTAATCCGGAACTGTCATCATTATCGAATGAAATATCGAGTTTCTCGGCATGAATACGCAAAAATGCCCCCAGAACTTAACTATCGATACGAAATTGGCTCAACAAAACCGGCATTGTCCAACCATCTGTCACTCGCAAAATCATTGGTTACGAGCTCGTAGCTATTCGTATTGTGCAAAACCTACCGTTTATTATCAGGAATACATCGTAAATAGTATTTTTGCGCACGCGTTCAATAATGCTGTTATTGGATCCTTTATTTTTTTTTACTTTCCGACAATCGGATAACTTTATTTATTAGTTAAGGGTAAGTTTACGAGTGAAGTTTGTTTGGTTTGGTGAGGGGATCCGGCCTGTCGTGTCAGTCAATGTCTCGTAACTAAACAACTAAAATGTATCGTTAATCTTAGCTGTCGATGGTTTAGTATTATTAGTATATCTCCGTAAATTGGAATTTGTTCTGAGAGCACATGTTTGAAGATAGTGTCGCGTTAGTGTGTGTTTAATTTAATGTTTATTACATCATCAAATATGAGGAAATAATCTTCCAGATGTTGCTTTTAGTCGGTTGCATCTCAGCCTGTGCCAGTAAAATCGGAATAGTTTGCCAAGTTTTGCAATTAATTACTTACCTATTAATATTTTTGACGCTCAGCTAACCATTCATTCTAGATATCTATAAATAAAATCAATTTGAATTTTTAGTTTTTTAAATTTTATATTGATCAAGAAATTTTCTATTAAATAGCAGAACCTAGTTATAACTAGTGTTAACAATTGAGCTAAATGCAGACTGCTGCAAAGAATCCGCAGGTTGCTCGACCGATTCACAAAATATTTTATGGATGTTGTAGGAAATTTGCCGTGAATCGTAAACTTTTTCTCTCTTTGATTTAATTTTTCGATTTAATTGTATTTTGGAAGCACCTAGGAAAATTTGAAGTTTAAGCCCAAAATCTCTTTATATTCTCACTGGCTCCGAAAATAACAGTGGAATCAAATTTATTTTTATAATAATTTTTGAAAATGGTTAAAGAGTTACGGCAAATTACTTTGTCAAATTCTTTGTACGCAGAAAGAACTAAAAATCACAAAACAATTTGGAATCTTGCGGCAACTGGAAACGATGAACCTTACACAGATTTCTGCTTTAAAATGGCTGCAAAATAGTTATAGCTGGCAATAAACTGTCTAAAACCTACATAATCCTATATAGTCCTATGTAGCATAATAAAATTAGTTAATTTTATAGGGTTTGTGGGTATTAAAACTCATTAGGGGAACTTTTGCTCATTTGCTAGACTATAACATTATAATTCGCAGTAAGTATTTTATGTAGATTTTACTGCCCCTAGTGTGCACGAGCGTACCTAGTGCAAGTAGATACACAATACTTTATTATAGAGATTAAAAAATATACAACTAGCAACCCGCCCCGGCTTTGCACGGATCCATGTTGTACATATAAACCTTCCTCTTCGCTTAGCTTTAGAGATCTAAGCATACGAGTACATAGGGACAAACAGGCAGACAGCGGGAAGCGACTTTGTATAATACTATGTAGTGAAGCTGTTTTTTTTAACAAGATGAGAGAATGAACATTAATGAATGAACTTCTCCATCTAGTTAACTCTGTATCATTCACTCACATGTTCATGCACTATTATTACATGTTCATCCAATGCCTTTCATCCCGATCTTATCCAAATAAATATGATGTAATCATTCAGGGGTTATTCCGAACAAATATAAGGGTGGCTATTGTGTGAACGAAATTATGAATATTTGACGGTTTATACGCTGTTTGACCATGAATGCGGTTATTGTTGATCGGGCCGGGTGGTAAGATCATTCCGGTCATCTGAATTAGGGGAGTATGCGTGGAGAACGCGCTAAAATGAACAGATAATGCGTCTGACCATAGAAATGAGAATCTGAGAGAGAATAAATAAAAAAAATTACATGTATGAATAAAAAACGAATATAAATAACACATTAATGGTAAAATATCTGAATATAATAGGTTTACCATAGAAATTAATGGGTATCTGATAGGAACTTCTCTTTTGTCTGTATGACATAAAAATACCACTTATTTTACTATAGCGGTAAAAAATACCTATGCGCAAACTTACCATGAAAAATAATAGTCATTAACGGCAACTCAATGACAAAATATGGTCAATTTTTTGTGTCATTAATCGGCAGATATTAAGCTTTTGGAATTCTTATAGAATCTGTAGGGAATCAGTGCAAAAGTTGCCTTCTGACTGTTCAAAGGTATTAAAAGAATAGGTATATACTTAAAGATCTCAATAGATACTTATAGTAAGTATGTATGTATAATGATGTATGCCAGAATTCTCAAACTTATCGAAGATTAACCACGGTTCAACTCAAGGAGCGATTTTTATTGAAGCCATGGCAGAAAATCTCGACGCTACAAGTGCTTGAGTACCTATTCGGAACTGATATAACAAATCGCACATGTTTGTTTAACACAATTTGTAATCAGTGCCAAAATTGTATTCTGCTATGTTTAACAAAGTTTTCTTATTTACGTAATTTTTCGAAATCAATGCTTGTGGAGTTGTGGCGGCCCTTGTCTATACTAGGTCTAGTTATTCTAAGCTAGGTCTAATATTATAAAGAGGAAAGATTTGATTGTTTGTTTGAATTGAATAGGCTCCGATACTACTGGACCGATTTGAAAAATTCTTTCACCATTAGAATCCTAAATTTACCTTGATGAACATAAGTTACAGAATATTTTCTAAAAAATTTGGGTTCCGTATGAAAAACTCAATTTTTGTTAAAAACCCGTGCAAAGCCGGGGCGGACCGCTAGTTGTGGATAAATCGGCATCCCAGCTTACGGTATGCTAACGGTAGATGATCAATCTGATCAAGTACAAATCGATACTTTTGTTCGATTCGATTTGAAGCTAAAGCGTAATCGCATTGTGGTTTGTTTAGAATCCGCATTGTTATTTATATACGGTTGGTTTAATTCGGATAAACGTTTTTATTCGGAATAACTCGCATTTCCGAACCAATGAAAATCGATTGTCGATGCGCATTAATCGAACAGGGGAATCAAATAAAAGATCCAAGACAAAAGGTAACGTAAAGCTTTATTTTATTTATTTTTTATTATACGATAAATTAAACAAACAACAATCCAAGGTAGTTATAACCTTAACCTTAGGTATAGACAAAAAGTTCGGAGTATTCGAACTAGTATTTACAATTGAAACAATTGAGCTAACTTCAGACTGTTGCAAACAATCTACGAAAATGTTTTGTTGCACACCAGAAAAAGGATATTACATAATACATTAGACAGACACAACGGATCTCTTCCCGCCATCATATGGTTCATCATCATCATCAGCCTATACTAGTCCACTGCTGGCCACAGCCCCTAATGAGCGCCATAGCGCCCTGTCTTCAGCTTGTCGCATTCAGCATCTGCCAGCAGTCTTTGGTTGGAAAGAATCATTTCAGTTATCGACATCTATCTTTGCCATTATGACAATAATTACACCTATTTGATAGTTGAGACATTGCATCAACCAACGCGTCGTGTACGGAAGCATGACCACTATTCGACCTTTCCGTTTCGATAAGATAGTACGCCAGTAAAATTAAAAAAAGGTTACCGTCACAATTCGAAAGAAAACTTACTGAAATATGAACTTGTAACTGTAAGAGATAACTGGAAGCGATCGCTCATAGCGATAAGGCCGCTCTTTATACTTCCTTTACTATAAGCATGTCTGTTTGTAATGTTTTCTTTCTTTGTGTGGTATAATAAAGCATTTTATATTCTAATATTCTATTCTTGCACGGAGTAAGGTGTTTTTGGTTATCTGAGTTGAGACGAACATTATTTTCGCAAAATGGTTCAATGTGATTAATGTAGGTAAAAACTCACTCTGGTAGGTAAAGTTCTACCAAGTATTTATCGACTAAAGACGCCGAAAACCTAAAATATTTACCTAAATAAACCTAATACGTATATAAAAAAAAAATACAGTAAAACTTAAAAATGGTTTTAAATGCAGAATTTATTTTTCAAAATGAAAATGAATTTCGAACTCTCGCTGTTTTATACTCCCTTCCCTAGAGAGCGATAGATGTATAAATGCGAGCTCCATAAAAAGTTGAAAGCAATCATTAAAAAGGCTTATGCTTCTTTAATTATTCGGCAACGCATATCTTCGGAAGGTGAACTTTCAAAAAAGTGGACAGACTAAGATAGATGGCACTGTTTCATACAGAGCGCCAAAAAGCGCCATCTATCTACAATGAATGAGTTTAAACTCAAGTGTCAAATCCGATAAAACTCTAGCCTTCTAATTTTAGGAGGTAATTTATATATTGTTAAATCTAGATTAATTTTCAAATTGTATCTCATTTTAAGTGAACCATTGTGTTTGTATGAGAATAAAGGTCTTTAAACCTATCCCTCGCCATATCGTTATTAAAATTTAACAAAACCTAACTGTCTTCAACAAATCAAAGTTCCCAACCGTTGCCAACATAATGCATGGTTCCTATTCTATTCCTACACCATCAACCCTACTAGCCAAATTGTTATTAAAACTCAACAAAACTTAACTGTCTTCAACAAATCAAAGTTCCCAACCGTTGCCAACATAATGCATGGTTCCTATTCTATTCCTACACCATCAACCCTACTAGCCAAATTGTTATTAAAACTCAACAAAACCTAACTGTCTTCAACAAATCAAAGTTCCCAACCGTTGCCAACATAATGCATGGTTCCTATTCTATTCCTACACCATCAACCCTACTAGCCAAATTGTTATTAAAACTCAACAAAACTTAACTGTCTTCAACAAATCAAAGTTCCCAACCGTTGCCAACATAATGCATGGTTCCTATTCCTGCACCATCAATCAGACCCGCCTCTTGACCACACGACCCAGGAAGTATTGAGCGCTCAAGTATTGAGGTAGCTTAGACTTCGGGCCCACCTTTTTGTCGTTAGAAAGCTCGCGACACAGATAATTGATTTGTCTTTAATTGATATCCATTTTATAGGCGTTTCTCCATAGGCGTAGATCCGTATAAATGTTGTGTTTTTCCTCGATTTAATGTAAGCTGTAAAATAATTAATTAATGCTGAACAATCGACACAGTAATGGGTACAGTTACATTTATGGGTGACATGACTGATATCGATAATACTTACTATTGTATTATAGGTGCATATTGCATATACATATATATATTTTATGATGCATAGGAAATGATTGGAACACCCATAATAAATATCTGCAGATAACACAACAATTTTATCATAATACTTAAGTTATACTAAGAAAACATGTCTTCTTTGATGTATAAATGCAATCACATTTATTTCAGAAAAGTATTATTAATAAGTTAATGATAGGAACTTAGACAAATACTATTTTAATACAAATAATAGCAGTCCATGCTGAAAATGTACTCAAATTACTAATCATTTTGACATACGTTTGTATGGGAAATTCAACCGTCGCCGGACCCTTAAAACTGACACTTAAACTGACTCTTAAATAATACCTATCTATAAATCAATACAATTCCGCGCGCGCGTGCTAATTCCCAGAAATTAAATGAATATATCCTCAGTAATACCAACATTGCAGGCATTAGCCGATGCTCATATAAATTGCCACTCATAACCTTAATGACCCATAAACAGAATAACCACTGGGAAAGTTGTTATTGCTGTTTTACGGGACCAATAACACGACCATCCTAACGATTGGCTTAAAGAAATTTCACGTTGCTTTTACAAAAGTACGGTTATTTTGAAAATGAGAGCTAAGGTACCTAATGTGGTTTTAACTCTTTCAAGTCTGGCTTCTTTGTAATGGGTTAGTCTTGCATCGCTGATCTGGTCTTTACGAAGTCTATGCTGATTATATGGACCTAAATAAATATTATATTTATGAAGACCCTGAATAGTTAAGTTACGCTAGTACCTGCCTGCTTCAAGAATATAGTTGTTTTGATTAAGTAGAAGTAAAACGTTTATTAACATAGAATATTATTATTAAATCACCAAACTACATAGAACTGCATTGAAACAATTGATCTAACCACAAACTATTGCTAGTAATACACAGGTAGCTCAATATTGACAAACGCTCTTATTTTTAGACTTATCTGGATGGTCTTTAATTAATTATATTTTAAGACAATTATTTGAGACACACAGCACCCACAACAGACAATAAAGATTTGATTCTAATAAATCAAATCACCAGATTCTGATAAATAATTTCAATGTATTGATAATTTGTGTTGCATTTGAGCACGTTCTATCTCAACTAGATATGGCATGACCAATGACCATAGAATTATGTTAACATAGATAAGCTTTCCTAGTATTCTGTTTGCGTTTAGTTGCACAAAGTGGGCGGTAATGGCAGAACTTGATGATCTTTTCATTTGGAATTATGGTTATTTTGCGAAACTTGCGCAATGTAACTAAAAATGGAACTAAGGAACTGTAAACTAAGGATGGAATAATTTTGGTCCGGCAAGGATGATTTTGTAATCATGATTGCACAACAAAAGGAACTCGTGTTCAGTTAAGGATATTTTGGTTTTGGATTAAAATTAATAATCATCATCATTATATTTCCGCGGGATAGTAGGTATAAGCGATATAACCTAATCGTATTTTATATTATTTAGTATACGTTATATCAAAATTATTAACGTTAAAAATACTATGAAAAATTTTCGACTTCTACGCAGACGAAGTCACGGACAGTGAAATATAAATATCACTATATTTTTAAAAGTTAACGAGATAAAAGTTTTAATAATTCTTAATTTCTTTCACACACGAGATAGGTATATCTTACTAATTTATAAACGCTTAAGTTTGTAAGTATGGATGTATATTTGTTACTCTTTCACCCTTTATCCGTGAAAGAGTAACAAACATACATCCATACTTGCACAGATTTTGATGAAACTAATTATACATATAGTTTATGACCAGGAATATCCATATGATATTCCTGGTCATAAACTATCTGTATACTACTTAATCCCGAAAATCCCATGGGATCGGGAGTTTCGCGGGAGAAACCGCATAATACTGTAGGTACCTAAATAGCACATCAATTTAATAAAATAACTTAACCCTAAAAGAATAAGAAGTTGTTCAAATGGCAAGTAGTGACATTATTGGAGCGAAACTGCGTCAATTAAAACACTACAAATGATGTTCAATCAGATATATTTTTAAAAACCTCCCTTAGTTATACTAGCGATCCGCTCCGGCTTCGCACGAATGCTGTCACAAAAACCTTCCTCTTCAATAACTCTATCTATTATCTATTATATCTAAAAACCGCATAAAAATCCGTTGCGTAGTATTAAAGACCTAAGCATAAACATATGAACAAACAGACAGACAACGGGAAGCGACTTTGTTTTATACTATGTAGTGATTTAGAGTCGTGAATTCTTCAACCTCGACTTCCATAGAAAACCCACGGGATATTTGAATACCATTCATTTCTGAGAATCTAGACGCGCTAGACGCTATTGTTCTATGGGCTCAGCTTGTCAGGCATCCTCTTCGTATGGAATAAATAAAAAAATAATGGACAATTGACGCCCTCTGTGGCGCGGTGGGCAAAGGTCCGCGATGCAGGAAGTTGGTTCGATTGCCTCCTTGGACAAATATTTGTACGATCTGCAAATATTTGTTCAGGGTGTTCTGGTCGTTTTCTATGTATATTAAATATGTCTATCTATGTACTCGATTATTATTATTATTATGTATATCAGTTATCTAGTAAGTACCCATAACACAAGCTCTGTTTAGCTTGGGATTAAGATAATGCAGGATGAATTGTCCAGGATTAAAAAAATTACACAGTATCAACCAGCCCCAAGCTAAGCAAAGCTTGTGTTATTGGGAATGACTTATTTAATACAACACATTAGGTACATAGATTTTGGAAACTAGCAGGATGAATATCATAAAAGTCGCAAATGTTTTTTATTGTAAATACATTGTGATATATGTATATTTTTTTAAAATTTGTGTTTTACGTACTTGTGTTCAAAGTGAGAAATAAAACTAAGTTTTAAGTTAGCAGACCATTATGAATAAGGTGGTCAGTCAGTATTCACTTGTGTATAAGTGTCACGACTAAGATCGTAAACTTATTTAATATTCTTAGCAGATTCAAGAATTATCCATGTCTTCTGCAGCTGAGAATGCCTTTTTACACAATTATAAAGTAAAAAATGCGTGGAATTCATCGTGGTAAAATAACCTTTATTGTTATATGTATTTAGGTACCGTGCTGTCTAAACAAAGACGTAAGCCACAAAGGTGCAACTCCAAACAATCGATTTTAGGCATAAATCATAGATTTTCTTTCACGGTCGATTACGAATTACAGTTCCCATAAAACATGGTTTAACATCAAATGTAACCAGCCATTCGTTCTGGTTTATTCGATTTAGCGAGTAACCAACGCGTCTGATCTATCAAATATGATTCGTTGGTTGGTTGGTTTAACCTATTAACGCTTCGATTAAAATTTTAGTTTAGTTTTACGGTCGGTTCTGTTTACTTAAAGATCAGTTTGTTTTACGTAGGGTTTAGAGTAAAGATTTAGAATAAAGAAGTAATGGGTGGTTGCGGGTTTGTTTCCCACCTCGGGATAAATCTTTGTACTTTGGTATATTATACTAAGTATTTCAGTCATCTAGTACCCATAACACAAGCTCTTCTTAGCTTGGGACTAGATGATGCTATGTAGATTATCCGGTATAAATAGTGTTGGACTACCCAAAAGAAGAAGTACGATGTGTTTTCATGTTTTCATCAAGAAGAAGTACGATGTCGCATCTATATCCTTTTAGTTCTTTGGTTTTGGTACGAATGCAATTTGTTGAGCAAATAAACATATTCTCAAAATAAACATTTGGCCCAGTCCAAATATTATCTCTCACTATGTTTATCAGAGCTTGCCTTCGCTGGAAATAGAATGCTGTTTATATACTTCGTTTTTGGTTATTTACATTATTAGTTTTTGGTTATTTTCGTTATAACGGTTGTAATTGTTAAAACAATCTTAAACCACCATTGATAAGCGTTAAAGTAGCTTTGATGTTTGTTTCTAACTTCTGGTTACCTCAAGACCTGGTTTAAATTTAAATAAATCTGTTACTATTACTATCTAATAATAAGCTATGAAATTATTTGAGCGCCTGGTCGAAGCACGTCGACCCGAGAAGTGGTAAGTGTTTGGCGCAGTGCATTAGCATTACCAATTACCATACAGCGGGGCTATACAGGTCGAATCTTGGATATAACTTCCGTCTGGTATTGATATGGATTAGTTGAGTTACCTCTATATTGTTTGCGACAGTGTGCAGTTCGCTCTATCGTTTGTTTTTATGAATGCCAATTTGAATGCCTTTTATACTATATTGAATCTTTGCTAATAAACCTTTTTAATTACTTGCCTTGCTTGACTCATACTATTATAATACAAAAGGTGCCGTGTAGTTTTAAAGATCTAAGCATATAAAGCGAAATATAGACAACAGGAAGCGAGCGACTTTGTTTTATACTTACTATGTGATGATTGTTATACGCTTTGTTGCGTAGCATACATACAACATAGCATAAACCTATAAGGTCTGTAAATACGCGACCTTAACCCTGAAAATAGTAGGTATTTTCGTTTTTTTTTTAATTTTGTACAGTTTAATTTATTGAAATTGAGCATTCTATTCATATATATAAGAAGGATATAAATGATTTTTACCTCTTTCATCCTTCGTTCTGAAATCAAATGTCGACTCAAAGGCGGAGATGATGTAATCAAAACACACTTCACGCTTTTTGCTCCAATAAAAACTGATCTAATAACATGGGTATCAGTATCAGGAAGTTCAATACACGTGTTTGGGCATACAATATAGTCCGAGATGTAACTGCAGAAAACTTACTTTATCGAATACCGCTATATAATTTTGAAGTGGGTCTGCCCCTTACTGCGTAGCCTCTGATAAAGTTTATTCCTTACAGATTTTTTTACGCTAAGGATAAAGTACTCATATCATCATCATCATCACCAGCCTATAATAGTCCACTGCTGGACATAGGCCTCCCCTAATGAGCGCCATAGAACGCCATCATTATTTCGGGGGTTATTGCCCATAATCCCCACGCTGGGCATGCGGGTTGGGGATCGCAGTTCGGTGTAGTTGTTCTGCTGAGGGCGCTGCTGCCCGCCCCCCGCTGTGTTTCCCTTAGTCGCCTCTTACGACACCCACGGGAAGAGTTGGGGTGGTGAAATTCTATGCCGGCACCACACGGCAAGTACTCATATGGTAGTAGGTAAATACAAAAAGATAGGACTTTGAGTCATTGATATGACTCAAAAGTGGGTTAGTTGAACATAATCTCAATGAGGTGGGGTGGGACATTTTGCAGTAGCCTCTCTGTCTATTATAGTAGGTACCTGCCCATTATATGCTTTGATAAGTTTGTTAAGTATTATAGCTCGACTTAATGATTATTGCACATTACCATAAACGGCATATGTAACATAACATGGATTAAATAAATGATTAATCATAGTAAATCATTTATTTCAAGCAACATTTAGTCAAGAACAAGATGTAAAATACTCACGCCCTTATTCATAATGGTTTGCTAACTTAAGGCAGTTACTAAGCAGTGTTATTTCTCTACAAATGTTTGCAGGATCTGCAGATATTTGTTCTGGGTTTTTTGGATGGTATTCTCTACAAAATATCCTCAGTTCGTTTTAAATATATCAGTTATCAAGTACCCATTTCACATTCTGCTTAGCTTGGTAGCCCCAAGCTGATGATGCTGTGTGGATTGTCAGTTATTATTAATTCCTTTATTTTATTCTGCCGGTCATTCCATTTGCGCCTATATAAATACATGAACTAGTTAGGTTCATTGTATTTTTCCTAAAACGGGATATAACATTGCAAAATTGCACGTGTAAAACGATATTCGGTCTACAAATTACGGCAAAATTACATGCACAATTGCAATTTAAACATTTAGCATCAAGCATTTGCCCATTTGCTAATTAGTCTCGCTTTAACGGTAAACTGAACTTTCGAGCTTTCATCATACCGTCCATTTTACCGTACGGTTTTAGGGAAGAGGCGTCCAAAGTGGTAATTGCTTTTAAAATGACAAACACTTATGTTATGTTAATTAATGTTGCTAAGCGAGGCGTAATTGGTTAACCCCCTGGAGGACCTCAGCACAATAATACCTCTAGTATGTAACTACAGCTTTATGCAATTGGAACTTATGGTCGAATCGACCCGAGAGCTGTTTGTTGAGTATTTGGTTCAGCGCATCACCATTGCCATACAGCGAGGCTTGGCTCGCCCTGGATACTGTGATAAATTTAAAAGAATCTAGTACATAGATACTTTGAAGAAATAATCATTATTAGGTATGTTCTTTAAGAGCAACTATTTTTGTTTATGTTTGAGTTCTATTTTTCTCTTGTTTTTCTCTATCTTGCTGTAAATACTCTTTATTGGAAAAAAGAGTATTTATTTATACTGTATTGTGATGTGCATAGTGCCATGCCATGACGTGTAACCGTAGAGCTTTTCTCATAACGCATGGCAATAGATTAGTTGGTGGTACTTAGCAAGATTTATAAGCTGAGAGAATAGTGGGAGGCGTCTAACACAAAATTAATACCTTCGATTTGTTCTTGAGGAATAATTGCATAGCCATTTGAGTTTTTCTGTCATGCAGTGGTTATAAGCGAAAGCTTATGAAAAATGTTGCACGATTTGTATGTTCTTTGTTTCGG
This sequence comes from Eupithecia pulchellata, assembly GCA_963931895.1. Taxonomy (NCBI): domain Eukaryota; kingdom Metazoa; phylum Arthropoda; class Insecta; order Lepidoptera; family Geometridae; genus Eupithecia; species Eupithecia pulchellata. Next base: position 4,955,390 of record OZ007540.1, read on the forward strand.
AAAAATGTTGCACAATGGTTCGTTCCGAATTGTTCCGGATTTGTTTATATGTATATGGTAAAAAATCTATCAATCTGTCGGAAAGTTATTAAGTTAATAGACCTATAGCACAAGATTTGTTTATTTTGTGGCTAAATGATGTCTGGATCGAGTATAGTTGATTGTAGCTGAGTAATAAATAAAAATATTAACCTCTTGAGGGTCGCATATGGTTCATACGGCTACTACCAGTAGTAGAATACCTACAAAGGTAAAGATAATTTCAGGGCCGTTTATTTCGATATTTTCGGTCAAGTTGCACAACGACGGCCGTTGCACCCACTTAATATTTGGCACTAGAAATTCGCTGCCCAACTCCCTGTTTTGTCTAGACTTGAGACCAGTGTTTTCCAAACTTGGCACTGTGCTTTGCCCAGAATGAAATACGTCCCCTTGGCAAGAACGACGTTTGTCAATATTTCGTTATATTGAATAGATGTGAATGGGAATTCTTACGGGTTTGTTTAATGTAGCGATGATAACATATTTTCCCATAACGTTGTTTAATGAAGCTGAGATTTCCCATTGGCTTTGTTCAATGGTATGAAAACTCAATGGGTACTTAAATATTACGATGACTCAATGGGTAAATATTATGCGACTAAATCACAATTTCTTTCCATAATATGAGAATTATTATAATCAGAGCAAAATTGCTAACTTAGTGAATAAGCAACTGTGCTTGTTAGTTTGTGCAATGTAAATTCAAATTGAGATGTCATTTAAAAAAAAATATTCTTGCATAAATCTTACCTACCATTATGATCATTTATGATAGAGGACTATTTTTTGTTTTAGTAAAATTATTCATGCTCTATGTCAACCTGTCAACTAATTTTACCTCACTTAAGTGTACCTACCTATAATATTTATAAGATGTATTTTTTTCTATTCTATAATGTTATAAAGATGAAATATTTGATTGTTTGTTTGAATTGAATAGGCTGCGAAAGTCGTGGACCGATTTGAAAAATTATTTCACCATTACAATCTTAAATTTCCATAGGCATATACATACATAGGTTATAGAATATTTTTAAAAAAAGGTTAGGTTTCCGTATGAAAAAATAAATTTTGTTAAATACCCGTGCGAAGCCGGGGCGGACCGCTAGTCTTGTATAAAGTACCTAGAAACAGGAGAACGTATTTTTAACATCTTTATTCCTACGATAAAGCCATCGACGTAAAGTTTGAGCACCCCTGGTCCAGATTTACGGTGGAGCGGAGGCATCGCGTAGGAGCAGTTCGCCTTGTACAGCACGAAACGCCGACGATAACTCATTGGACGTGTCAGCGCCGACAGCGGATTTATTTCGATGATATTTTGAACTGGTTCACCGGCTAATTTGGTGTAAGGTTACATAAATTATAGTGGGACCGTATACAAAATTGCAATAAAATAACAGAAACTAATCAGAATTAGTACTTTACAATAGACATATTTGAGTTAACTGCAGATTGTTGCAAACAATCTACAGGTAGCTCGAGTGGTTGGTTGTCAGGAAGAGACTAAATAAATTAAGTAAGTACCTATTGTCGGTAGACCCTATTGTCTGGTATGTATGACATTTATTTATTTCTACTACATGTCTACCTCATTCTCTAAAGTTCGTATTAATACAAGGAGGTCCAGCCTCCTTACAAACTTACAAAAAGAACTTTGACTAGGTATTCACTTTTCAAATGTTTGAAATTCGAAGGACGCTTTTGAATCACAAATAGTTTAAGACTCTTAGCGAAAGAAATATCCGAATTAAAATGAAATATAAACAGATTACTCGGTAAAGTAGTTAAAACGAACCTTTTGAAGAACGTTGCATATTTCATAAGAGAATTTACGCCCACCTTGCTTGCACCCGTGAAACTTAAAACAACTCAACAGCGATGCAAATTCCATCCAAACAGTCGCTGAGTGAGTTAACTGGTGACGCGAAAACTTGAAATTAACAAAACCTTTGAGTTTCATTTCAAATTTAAACTTAATAGTACTTTACCTTAGTCGGTACGCGTAGTCTTGATGGGTTGAAACCATCTCGAACTAAATGCATTTGAACATACGTTTACATACGTTACGTACCAATGTGAAATATGACGTGATATTATGTCTTCCAGATCTTCGATACAAAAGGGCAAACATATCAATTGGTCAGATATTTGTATTCTATGTATAAAAAAATTAAATCTATCTATTTTGTATAATATATTATATTAAGTATATCAGTCATCTAGTAGTAGTTCACAGTAGTACCTATTACACAAATCAAAATTAAATCAGAATCAGATTTTTCACTTCTCTAATAGGTAAATTCTCTAAAAGTAATACACATAAAAAAAATTGGCTCTTTTGAACCATTCTGTTTGCGCTTAGAATATACGCATTTTTTTTATTTTTCGGTATGTTGGTACTAATTTTATCTCCTAGCCCTGTTATCTACTGCCCTTCGTTGACGAACCATTATTGTCAGTACCAATGCCTCCTACGCTCATTGTTGTCTGAACTTGACAACTTCATTACCATTACGGTACGTAATTAAAATTAGGTTAATGTGAGTACTTTACTAGCCTATTCTATTCAGTCTGAAAGCATTTTGTTAGTTATTAAGCCCAGTGTATCCCACTGCTGGGCAAAGGTCTCACCTCGTCCCTTCTACTTAGCTTTATTATTCTGTGCTTGATAGGTAAAATCGCAAGCAAAGCAATTTATTAGTGTTCATCATCAGTGTGTCATGCGTATAAAGATGCTTTATTTAAAATGTATAAATCATTTAATTATAATTCTAGATTTGTTTATACTAGAAATTTGTATTATCATCAGAGTGAACTGTAATTAATGAAAATATCTACGTGAGAACCCAGTGCTTAGACAAACCTAACATAGGCTTTAGCATAGGCTAGGCTAACAATGTATGTATTTTCTAAAAATGAATAAATACATTATCTATCACTTAGGTACATATAATATTACGCATCTCGGTGGGCTCTAGACAAAGTAACATTTGATTAGCGAAAGCGATGGTAGAAACGTACAAAAATGTATGGATTTGACATATTCCTTCGATATCACGCATCGCAACGACAATCATCATAGCTCAAATGTAGGGCATGCATTCCGAAATTCCGGAATTTCGCAACTCCGGAATCTCGGACAGTTTTTTACTATATTTCAATTCCGGAATTGAGACGAGTATCGTAATTCCGATATTAATAAAAACACTGATCCCAAGCCGTGTCCTCCGAGCTTGAAATAAACGATTCATCGTCTCCTGCTGACGAAGACGTTGCAGTTGATGAACCAACTCTGCAAGAGCAGCTAGACAAAGAACTGGATGAATGCAAAAAAAGTCGCAAGAATCTAAGGACCAATTTTGACCTTGCAGGGTTCGTGAAAGTAGAGAAATAAATGTGTTATTTATAACGGAGGACAACGAGGTGTGCATCTAGCGTGTAGCGTTTGAGTGTCGAATGTGAAAGAGTATTTTCGAGTGCAAGCTACATTTGTAACAGACTTAGAAGCTCGCTCTCTGACAAAATGCTAGATGCATTGTTATTCTTGAAAACGCACTACCAAGAACAGAGTTTCCTCTCAAAGTGAAAATTCTATAAGTCAAGTGTTAATCTTTTTCTCAGTTTATTACCAAATTAATATTGTTGTGTTTATTATTAGCAGAGATAGGAATAGGTAGTGCAATCTATGGCTAATGACCTCAAACATTATCAATAGTATGGATACGCGCCGGAATTCCGGGAAAAAGATCGAGAATCGTTTATGTTACACTTCCGGTATTTTGTAAGTTTCTTTTATAAAATGTAAATATTTCACTAACCGTAAGTTAGATTATTAGGATAAACAAAACGAACGAACTTTGTTACTGCCTAAACCCCTTCTTCACTTATCGCCGCCGTCGTGAAGTCGAAACAATGCATTCCATAATAATTTTGGTTTGAGGCTCCGGCGACGGATGAATTTCCCATACCTACAAATGTAATACCAAAATGATATATTTTGAGCATATTTTCGCCATGATCTGATATTATTTGTAATAGTATTTATCTAGGTTTCTGCCACAAGCTATATTGAAAATGCTTACCTATGTACACAAATAAAAGGAAAACGTGTTTTCTTTGATTAGGTAAATCCGGTTTCAGTTCAATTTATTTTCGGTAAAGTATTTTGAAAAAAAATTGTAGTAGAAACCTACCTACATTAATACAATTTTGAAACAAATAATAGTAGATCATTTTGAAAATTTGCTCAAAATACAAATCATTTTGGTGTTGTTTGTATATATTTGGGAAATTCATCCGTGTCGCCGGAGCCTTAACTAAAAGTAAATACCAATATGGCGGCAAGTTTATCTTCGTTGATAATAATGATGAATTGATAATATCAATCTTATTATTGTATATTTAAAATATTATTTTACATAGTACAAAACTAGGAATAATAATTTCTCATTCAATTCCCGGGACTTGTGGCATGTTAAGATAACCTTATGAAGTCTCGGCAAATTGCACTACCTATTCCTATCACTGATTATTAGTTTATGTAAGTTTTAAAATGTGAAACTAATATTATTCGTGTTTTATCGTAAGATTTTGATATATATTCCTAAATAGATTAAAAGACTGTTAATATAACACATTCAGTTGACTCGATCCCTTCCTCAAAATAAAAAGTTCCAATACCGGAACCAGTTTCGGAATTCCGAAATTAGGCCTCCGATATCGGAACTCAGTTCCGGAATCGAAAACATTCCGATATTGCATGCCCTACTCAAATGATGGCGAAGTTCAATTGGTAGACAAAGTAACCTTTGCGTAGCTATCGCCTTGTCTATACGTCTGATCCTCTGAAAAACGATCATATGGAATTGTTGTAATTGTCGAATTTGACACGGAAGCAATATTGGACTACCAGTCTCTTTCTCACAACAGTGGTTTAACGTTATGAAAAATCAATACACACTCTTTTTATCAGCGCCCTCTTCCTGGTTTCATTGTCACGGATGCCCATTCTATTCAACGTGTTTGTTTACATGTCAGGAGAAGTCATTGTGAGATTTTTATGTTTTGCCCGTGTTTTCGACTTATTTATTGAGCAAAACTGTAATATAAATTGAAAATCATATAGAAGAGGTACCATGAAGTGTTCTGTAGCAGGCTGAGGCCTATGCCAAAGCAAAAACAGGCCGAATCTAACCTTACACCGGTAAGTGGCTAACATTTCGTTAAATTGGTGTCTATTGTACATTGTATTTTGATATAAAGTGTGTAAAAACCTATTATTTTGAATCATCTTTATTGTGAGCTGTAGAAACCCGCAATATTCTCAATATTTCATTCACATCGCAGACATAAAAACCGGTGCTAGTGTTGAACATCATCGAACATCGAACGTTATCGATAAATTAGGTAAGGTCAGTATGGGTACCTAAGTGTAACTATTGGGCAAGTGTAGAGGACTTTTTTATTACGAAAACCATTTGAAAACCATTTTTGGATTCAAAATAAACTTTGACAAAAATATGACACACTGCCCCGTGTTGACCTTTGGAGAGGTTCAAGTCCGTTAAGATGGACTTGCACCTCGCAAGTCCATCTTAACGGACTTGAACCTCTCCACACAAGACCACCGGACACAAAATTACTGATGATGTGTTGACCTTAATAAGTTACGTATTTTTTCTTGTTTTAGTTTACCAAGAAACGAAAGCCGGCGGAGGGAATCGTAAGAAAATATTGGCTTAGAAAATATCCGGCCAGGAACTCAAGACATTCATGTTTGCACATCGCACTTTGAAGAGAGTGCATTCAAATCAGAAAAGCTTCCAAAACGTCAGGTTATAACAAAATACAAAATATATGCGATCAATACAGTTAAAACAGTGTTTTATTACATATCCTGCTCCTGCTTCACCTCCAGTAAACTCTCGGATCCAGCTCCAATTCCGAAAATGAAGGTTTCCTTCGATTTCTCCGGGATCCTACCATCAGATCCTGACTTGGTTCCAATGGGACCACCTCAGAAATGCGCTCTTCCTAACATAGTATAAAACAAAGTCGCATCCCGCTGTCTGTCTGTCCTTCCCTATGTATGCTTAAATCATTAAAACTACGCAACGGATTTGGATGCGGTTGTTTTAAATAGATAGAGTGATTTAAGAGGTATGTTTACATGTATAATACATGCATAATATAGTAGAGGGACACTGACAATTTAAGAGGTTTCCGTGCAAAGCCGGGGCGGGTCGCTGAAAAATGTAAATATATTTTCCCGTCGCCTATAAGTAAGTTCGTTCTGACCTTACTTTACAGTGGCGCTAACTGGTGAGTACAAAAACGGTAGCCCTCATTGATACAAAAAAAATATACAGTTGAACATAGAACCTTTCCTTTTTTGATGTCGATTAAAAAGACAAGCTCGTCCATCGATATAATGTTATCGACTAGACGAACAAGTGAACATCCCTAATCCGCCATGTTGTTCTACCGATTTGTTTACATAGGTATCCAAGGAAAGTACATGCTTAGGGCACTTCCATAGACAATCGTTTTTCAGAGGTCTGATCGCATCGCTAAATGCCGATAAGTTGGCACAATTGGTTGTCAATCTTTTGTTGTTAGACTGTCATAGTTTGATTGAAGTATTGCGCTCGTATTTGTGTTATTAATTAATATTTTTCGAACTATTCATGCAAAAGCAGTGCAAAAGAGATTGTGTTGAAGGTGCGTGCCTTTTGTGAGGAAGAAAAGGCAGACCATGCCCAGTTAAATCCATTAAATCTAGTGCGATCTCGCGTTGCACCATCAATGCAACTGGTAAGTAAAATAGGGATACCAGCTTTATACACGATACCTTTAGAATGGATCATAAGATTTACTCACATAAAAAGATAAAATAAAAAGTAAATTATCCAGGTTATTTAATTTATCTTGTTATGATATCCCTTATTTGTATATATACAAATATTGAATTTTTGAATTTTATATTATCCAAATACAAATTTTATGTGTCATTTTCAGTCATGTCGGAGAAAACCACGAGTAGAATACATAATATAAAGAAGCGAAGCTATTGCTGCCTGCAACAAGTCAATTCTGCTGAAAATCGTCGTGGATCTTGAAGATTTCGATTTATAAGAATTTTTTGTGTTGTTTATTTATGTTCCTTTTGACCATAATTAGTGTCAGAACAATTTCAATAAATAATTTAAAATTTTTATTGTTTCATAATTTAAAACTTTCCTAGTCCTAACTACTTATATATTTATATACAAATATGAAATTAAAACATAAACACACGTTTACATAATGGGGTAAAAGATTCATAATGTTGGCAATATCGTGCTGCCAATATAATGCTGCCAATTCCTGAGGCAGGACAACTTATGGTGTACGGTCTGTAGTCTATAGTTATCGAACTCAATCATTCGCTTATTTCGTCCGTTCACCGTTCATGAAATGACGGGTCAAATAAAAAGGAGTACCAAGCCAAGTAGGTTGTTACCTATAACTTCAGATAGAATTTCTGTAAACAAACGTTATACATAACAAAAAAATTGTTTCGATTTGGAAGTTTACCCAATCTTTTGAAATACTTATGGCAGTGTTTATTGTGTAATTAAAATCAATAGAAAGAAAATAACAATGGTTTTGAGCTATATAATTATATTATTTAATTATTTTCAACAAGTTCTTAAAATCATGAAGAAATAAATAATTAGGAGAAAATACATATTTTACGACACTCGTATCATCTCGGTAATATTGGAGTAAATAACAAAAATTCAAAACTATTTTGCATTTTGACAATAGACGTTTTAGTTTGTATTGTAATTTCTTTCGACTCTCGCCCTTAGAAGCCAAATGTGTGAATTTTTGCCGATCATATGCAAAAGCTTTATCTTGTTTTTTTCGTTGTTAAGTATATTTTTAATCTCTCGTGGACACAGGGAAACAAGGGTGCGATCGTGAATGCTACATCCACGCTAGCGCAAGGCTACTTAAAATTTTGACGTAATTCCAACAGCTGTTTATGAAATCGCCGTTTCGATTCGATTTCTACAGGGTCTTAGCGTTCGCTAGTGTATCCATCAAGAGAATAGACAACTACGTGAAGTCGCTTCTCAAAACTGCCACTTGGCTAGGAATTTGATGGAAGTGATCGTTCGATGTTGTCAATCGGTTTGGTGAAATCAAAATATTCGTACATTGCCTACCAAAAATCTTGACGTTTAATCCATTTGAAGGTTGCCATCGCTAGAGCGATAAGAATTTTCAAAATCGAATCGCTTCATAGCGAATGCCGGTTGGCTAAGGACCCTGAGCCAGATAGACCTAGGCATCGTCTTATAGGCATAATCATAGGCACGGTTTATAATATACTAGCGGTCCTCCCTGACTTCGCACGGATATTTAACAAAAATTGAATTATTCACGCGGATCCCTAACTTTTTGAGAAAGTATCTGTTTGCCCGGTTTTGGCCAAGGCCTTTTCTAACTGCTTCCAGACTAATCTAAACCCGTACGAGCAAGGGAAAAATGGAAGCTGCCTCGAAGTATAATTCGCAATCAGATAATGTTCAATATAAATAAGTCACTCACGACCAAGCCTTTTTCTGATTGAAGTGTGGGAGTTATCGAAAGGCACAATAGCACAATTCATACAATATCTCGATTCTTGATTGAACGCTATGTCGCAACTGTTGAAGGTATTCTATCTATTGCAAAACAAATCTAGAAGCACATGATAATTAAAGACTGACATAATTCGATAAGCTACAAATATTGCAAGATTAAACAGGATCATGATGTATGAAAGTGTCTATACGATATGGGCCGTGTGGTACCGGCATAGAATTTCACCACCCCAACTCTTCCCGTGGGTGTCGGTCGTAAGAGACTAAGGGAAACACAGCGGGGGGCGGGCAGCAGCGCCTTCTGCAGAACAACTACACCGAACTGCGATCCCCAACCCACATGCCCAGCGTGGGGATTATGGGCAATAACCCCCAAATAATGATACCATCTTTGGCGCTCATTAGGGGAGGCCTATGTCCAGCAGTGGACTATTATAGGCTGGTGATGATGATGATGTTGATACGATGTGCCTCAGGACAAATATTTGTACGATCTGCAGATATTTGTTCAGGGTGTTCTGGTCGTTTTATATGTATAATAAAAAATATCTATCTATGTAGGTAATCATCATCATCATCACCAGCCTATAATAGTCCACTGCTGGACATAGGCCTCCCCTAATAGGTAATAGTATTGTATTATGTACCTATATCAGTCATCTAAGTAGTACCCATAACACAAGCTCTGCTTAGCTTGGGGATGATGCTGTGTGGATTGTCCGGCATTCTATATTATTATATCGTAGATGAATTTAATTCATAAGTTTATGCTCTCTAGACATTGAAAATAATAACATATTTTCAAAGTTTTTATTCAGAAATGTAAATGGAATGTCCTCATAGCCGACTTATAAGCTACGCGCGACAGCCAATCTGTCTCCACGGACTCTGATAAGTAGCAAATGCACAAGTGTGGTCAAATCTCGTGCACTCTTATAATCCGATGGGTTGTAGACTGACTTGACTATTTACAGCCGTGTACCCACCCACACGGCTGTAAATTGTGTAAAACAATGTAAATATGACTACGAAACGATGCTAATTTTGTTAAAGTAGGTATAAAACTAATTTAAAATGAATCTAAACATAATTTCTCCATTGTTTTATGTGAACTATGCTAAGGTCACTTTAATAAGATTTCTAGATCTACTCTCACACAAACAATATTCGTTTAAAAAACCGTTTAGTTTTAATTCAGACAACAATGACTTCATCATTTTAAAATTAGGTTTATTAAGGTAATTTAAAGCTTACGCTTTGTACTTTTACATCGTCTTGTGAATTTTTTATGAGAGGTTTTCTTTTTGAAGCCATTCCGCTAATTTGGGTTAAATTAGAATTAATTCGGTGTGATGAAATGTTGACCTTCTGCCCTTTTATTTAAGGTTTGTTATCGTACACGGATATTATCAAAATTCGTCCTAGGAGATACGCCCTCAAACATCCGTTATTTATAATTATTATGATAATTATCCTAGTAACAAACCTATAACAAGATAAAACTGAACAAGATAAAATGATTTTTAATCAAATAACTAAAAAAATCAAACAGTGCTTTGCAAAATGAGCTTAAATAAGTTTTAGGGGTAAAGACCCTGGGGGTACCTGTCTTTAATGTGCCCTATATTTGTATAAAGGGCAATTCATTTTCAATTTCCCTTATAAACGGTGGGAAAAATTAATGGGCCCGAAGGTAAACCACTTCAAATCCTGAAGATTTACTTCATAACATAATTTATTTAATGAAGTTAAGTTATATCTTTACTGTAAAGATCCATATCTACAAACGTCTCATATAATTTCACAGGGATTGCTCTGCAAACTTCCAAGATAAGGGGGTAAAAGGACAATTAATAGACCTTTTCAAAAATATTTAAAAGAAATGCTGTTTGAGATTCATTTGATAAAGGTCTTTTAAAATGTCGTCATCTAAAATAAAATTTGTACATGCTATAAATCTTTATTTCAAATAATATTTTTTTTTCTGAAATCTGTACAGCCGAACAAAATGTATTATTATTTTACTTCAAGTTAATACCTGCAATAGCTGCTGATATATTCGCTGTAGCTACGTGTTTTACCCTTAAAATATACCGGTAAAAAGTCTGATCAACCAATAAATACAATTTTACTGAAGGCACGTGCAAGAAATTTACCATAACTTATCTATTTGAGAAATGGCGGACGAACAAACATACATCCTGATAAAAGTGCTAAGTGCATAATATTTTACCCAGTCATATTCTGAGATTTGAGTTCACTTGCTTTATTTACTGAAGCTCTGCAAAAGTGTATGTCTTTTGGAACACTAGCTGTTTTCAGTGCCTTTGCTTACATAGTATTGTTTTATCATAACTTAACTATTAAAATAATCATACAAGAGAAGTTGTATTTTAAAACAAAACAAAATAGTTGAGTAATTAACATTTTAAAAACTTCTCTCGCACAAAAACATAAAAATGTTAAATCTAAAAAAAAGTTGTACATACAACCAGAATACTTCCAAATTGAAAAAGGGACCGCTATAATGAAACTAATAAAACGCTTTGTAATGATACCAATTATTGCTTGATAGGGTACCGTTAATCGATGGTTATAGGATGTTCATTTGTTCACTGCAGGTAGAATGGTGTGTAGAAAATAAGGTGCCACGGAATGGGTGTAGTGTACTAAACCGAAACGGGATGGTTTTTTTTTATTTGTAGAAAGACCGACGATTCGACTATTTAATTATTAATTTGTGAAAAAACAAAATACTTTCAAAAATCTTTATTATAAACATAGAATGTAGGGTACAAGTGAGCTGACTACGACCAAAGTTGAAAACTGTGTAGCGGAGCGCCTTCCTCCGCAAACAAAATATGTTCCATCTTAAAACATGATCATAAATATCAATACGTCCAGCCGGAAGCGTCCCCAAGTCGCTGGTTGCATTACCTCACTGTATGGCAATGCTGATGCGCTGCGCCAGATACCCTCCAGGTCTAATGTCACGCGACGCTCTGATAATACATAAATGTGCTAGTTAGTCAATGACTGTTCTCAATAATTTTTGCGATTTTAAGAACTTCATGTTTGGAACTGTGTCGATATCGACTAGATTTTCTTCAAAAGGCATAAAACGTGCGGATTTTTTATTTCCCTTTCTCTATTATGTGATTGCTTGGTTACTATTTATGTGGTGAAAGTTTATTTATTCACGTTTCCTTACTGAATGTAGCATGTACAGGGTGTACCAGAATAATTGTTTAACGCAGAAAGAGACCGGGATGAGAAAAAAATAATGTAAAAAAATGTTTTCTTAAGGGTCTTTAGGTAAAATAATTTGTTCTGGCACACCCGTTACACTGATCATTAGCTTAGTACCTACCTACCTACGTAGCTTAAGGATGAACTTTTCCTTGTTTATAGTTAAATGCATGATTCATATTTTGCACTAAATATCACATTTTAGTTGGCATGTAGTATTTCATTAGCTGTGCTTCTGAATAGTTTGTTCATACGCTTCTTTGGTACACTTTGGACTATTTAATATTTGGCAGTTTCAATTCGAAAATCGACTACATCCCGACAAAAGTACATAAGTCCAGTTTTAGTCGCTTTCTGTAAATAAATCCTACCTTTCTTGCTTATAGGAGCTGCAAAGAAGAATTTATTATTCGGTGGTAGTGAATAGTCGTAGATAAGGCAAGGCGCGAATGAAGGCCAAATTGAAAATGAAATATTTGCCCACGGGCGGGCAAAAGGAAACTTATACGTTGCTTTCGGCGAGACGGCGATACATGAAGAAACTTATGTACGTATACTTTAATTATTTAATTTTCATTAAAGTTATTTATTACGGCTTTTTGCTAGTTTTATACCGCATGGAATTGTGCTGAATATTAGAAATATCAAATCCAAATCATTGTAAATATCCCGATTTAAAAGACTTGAGTGTTATAGTTCGACCGAAACCGCTGTACCGCTCCCTAAGAAAGTGCGGCGAAGTGGGGGCCGAGGAAAAAAGAGCAAGAATACACATGAGATCGATATTGTCGGATATATCTTACGATATCGTACCAATATAAACAATATTTTTGTTTTATATATTATATCGATATGTTTATATTTTTTTATAACTAAATTATCTACAGATATTCTGACAGAGCTTCTGCTTCAACTTCATCTTCCGTTTCGCCATCGGAATTTGAATCAGAGTCGTTCTGCAAATTTATAATTAATGGATCGATAATAAGATCAAATCTACTATCGCGATCCCAGTAATTGTTTTCATTTTTTTGGACATGATCATCACATTTCTGCCATTTTTCCGCCGTGAACTCCGAAAACAATGTATTCAATAAGTTTATCTTTTCATCTAGAGAAGAGTTAATATGGTTATGAGCTATATTGTTTTTAATATCAGCCCAGACTAACTCTATGGGATTCAAATCCGGATAGTACGGCGGTAATCGTAGAACAGTATGTCTATTGGCTTTCAGGAGTTCATCAATTCTGTACACGGGCTCTTTTTGTGTATTATCGATAAGAAGTTGCAGTTGAGATTTTGTCATAGCTTCCGAAAATTCAACATTGTGGCGCCGTAACCAGTTCTGCATTTCGGTTTTGAGGCTTGCTATGGTTGGCTTCTTGTCAACCTGAACGCTGTGGTAAGACGCGTTGTCCAAGACAACCACAGAATTCGGAAGCAATTTATCTTTTAACTTTTCATCTACCCACTTATAAAAAGTAGGCCCGTTCATGTCTCCATGATAGTCGCCGGTCTTAGCATCTGATTTGAATATCGTCAATGCACCATCAACCAAGCCATTTCGACATCCAGCGTGAAGAATTACCAAACGCCGTCCTTTTCCAATATCAGCATGAATTCCAGGTTCGGACGATGATTGCCAACATTTGCTTACATGGTGACTGGCGTTAATGTATGTTTCATCAAGGAAATATATGTTGCGGTTTTGCGTTCTGTAATTTCTGATTTGTGTTAAGTATTTTTTCCGCCACACTACAATATTAGGCTGCTCTATAAGGAGATGTCTCTTCGATTTGCATTTTTTGAAACAGTAACCTATTGTGTGTAAGAGGCTCCTTAGAAATTCTCGTCCACAATTTAATATGCCATCTTGTTTCAAACTTGAAAGTAACTTACGGACACTTGGCACTCTTTTTTCAAATTCATAAAACTGATGAATTTTTCTTCTGATAACTCCTAAATCAAAATCATCAACAACATGTTTTTTCTTTATAGTTTTTGGTTGTTTTGGCGAATTAAATTTCAATCGGCCCAAATTTTCAGTTGATGAATTGCCCTCTTTTATCACATTTCTTGCGGTTTTTTCGCAGTACCCCGTAGCGTCTGCCACGATTTTGGCAATATTTGCATCACTTTTATATTCAAAGCTCTCTCTGTCTGCTTTTCTTTTCTTAAAATATTCGGCCACTTTAAAAATTATGGCCTTGACATCACGAGATAGCGCTCGGCCCATCTTTGGATATTTATCTCATGTGTATCTGACATAGACCGTCCGGTACATAGGCGACCTACTGCCGTGAGCGTCGACAGCAGACTGATGGATCGGAGCGGCCGATACTTCCCCCCCGTCTCGCCGCGCGCATACCTCAGGAGCGGTACAGCGGTTTCGGTCGAACTATAATAGTTATGATGGTTTCAAACTTGATTATTAATGGGTTTTCTGTCAAGGATAGAAATATCAAATCATTGATTTGTGCGACTTTGATTGATCTATTTTTTCGTGACTTGGATTATTTTTTTCATTATTTTCACGTATTTCGGCTCCATTACTCACGGCTACTGCGTAATTTATAACACTATGGTTGACTTTTTGAACATTTTATACAACAAAAATCACGTTAGATTACTCATACAAAGATTTTCACTAAAAAACATAAGTAACTTAATACTTAATATCCCGTTGGCAATGCCATCCGGGTACAGAATACTAAAAACTTTAATGCTACTTCAAAGGCAAGCTCAGTACCTAACTGTAGCCAGCAAATAAGCTACCGTTACATCAATATTGAATCTTGATCTGATGACCGATGAGATATAATGTGAATTGAAAAACTTTTAGGCATTGCGGGCTTCGTTCATTTCATTTATTTACACGATAAGGATACAACGCTCTTTGTTTTGTTAAAAGACGTGTTGACCTGGATCATCGTAGACCAGTTATTGCAGAAAAATAAATAAAAGAAGAATAAAAAATATTGTATATCAATGAGACGATTACAAATAGGAAAAATACTTAAAGCCCATGACCAAAATACTATACTCTGTAAGTAACACTAATGTGTTTGTCTGTGTGCCTGAGTGTGTGTAATTGGCAATAATTTCAAGCGCGCGCTGCTTAAAGAAGCTAACAAACATACATACTATCGTGTTATCGACGCGAATATTAGTGCAAATAACGTGGTTAATGCACGTTATTTAGCTTGGATTTGACTTCTTTGCTATGACAAAATGTGTCTGTTTTCCCACATTTCTGCCAGTGTCCAGTTCATAGAAATTTCATAGCAAAGGAATGGGAGCGTGGTTGCAATAATGGTATAAGGGGTAAAATTTTTAAAACGGTTTGTAACTCTTTGCCAACCTGTAGCGATTGACATGACAGCAACCTTCCAACTGACAATCGAATGCGCTTCCTTTTTCGGCCGTTTTACAAATTGTCTTAGATCCATACAAGGCGAACTGTCAGAGCCCATCTTCTATTTATGGGACTGATCTTTTCCTACTTTGTCAGAGGCACCTTCTTTATTTTGTTTAGATTAGGTAGATAGCTTCTTTTGCTCTTTCGTCCTGAGATGGTAGACTTCTGCCCACCTTTTTCTTTTTCGGCGAGTAAATTCATTTACGAACTGGTCTGGGGGATCACAATTATGTGGGACTCAACGCCCTGAGAAGAACCACTCACTAAAGACTAAGATATTCTGTTCTTCTCCCAACCTCTCTAAATTGCCGAGTCAGCCGATGTGCCTTCGTTTTGATGACGTGGGGTTCGTTCACTAACTCTTTGATTCAGTGTTTCAGACTCTAGATTCGGTTCTCTTTGGAAGTAGCTCTGAGGATCTTGCGGAGGTTCTTCTGCATTGCTTATAGGAGTTCATTCTCTTTCTGTCTCAATGTCTATGTACCAGCGGTATATCAATAGTCAGTTTAAGATTAATTCTATACAGTGTAAATCTTATTTTGGCTGCAGGTTATTCATTTGTTTTCGATGACGTGGATTTAAGAGCTGTGGATAATGTTTTTTGAAAAATAAATAAATACTGACTATCTATTGACAGTTTTGTATAATCCAATCTTCTTACTTCGGCTTACGAAGGGACACTAATACTTGCCTGCTTAGATAATCTTAACTAATTTAATAAAAAGGAAAGATTGATTGATTGTTTGTTTGGATTGAATAGGCTTCGAAACAACTTGAACGAACATAGGCTATAGCATATTTTCAAAAAAGTTTGAAATCCGTATGAAAATTTCAATAATATAAACCAACCTAGATAAGTAAAAATATAAGATATCTTTTTTTAAATACCTTGTGAAGCCGTAAAGACTGCTAGTAAATACACAAAGCTAATTACAAAGAAAACACTCGGACCCATACAGTGTACACACCTATTTATTTATTGCTTACCATTTTCCGGGATCCACAGTGTTCTCATTATTTATTACCTCTTTTACCCATTATTTACGCCGCTAATATATTTCTTACATCCTCAAATGACTAATTATTATTTATTATGCGTTCTAAGTATTCCATAGAACATTAATTGAAAAACAGTCTCTAGTCGTAACGCGCCTACGTAAAAAGCCCCCTACTTTGTATTCTCGACTTTAGTTCTCGATTTTATGTAACTCTCACCTCGATCGACTTCGAGATCGAGTCGATAGTCGACACAATTTCAAAATTGGAACCGTATTTTGACAATTTCAGTTACGCCAAGAATATCGTTAAATTCATAACAGTAATCTGCTGCTCCAGTTTTGGAAGTCAATTGATTTCAATGCTGATTTTATCGTCCCACTTTTATATCCATTACGGACGCTTTCATTCAAAATCTACCTTGTTCATAGACTAATCTACTCTAGAGGAACATAAACGGAAAAACGTAACAAGGTAAAGGTTTCTTCTTCGCATTTTTAATTTATCTTTAGTCTCTCTCCAAAGAAAAAGATTGATGAAAAATCAACTTTATTTACCAGTTTTAAATACAAAATGTGACGTGTAAAAGGAGTTGTATTTTGTGTCCTATAAGCCCTAGAGGAAATAAAGCGCTTTGTTATTGATATTTTACTTACATTGAAAACAATGTCTGTTATTGAAACTCAATACATTATTATATTCGCGTCACGAAGCTGTGTTTACTTAAGCCCCGAGAAACAAAAGAAGACTCGTCTCTTCTCGCCTTTTACAAAACAATGGTAACGGCTTATCCAAACAGCTGCCCATTGACTTAATAGCAGATTATCCCAATTGATTACGTATTATACGTTTGGTAAACCATGTCAGGGGTATTATTTCTTCCTACGATTTTGCTAGACCGTAATTACACCTTTCTATTACACTTAAATGTATTTGGATTCGCACCCCAGGTATTAGAGAACCATTATGTTTTTGTGACTAGTGAAATCTATTGAACATAGGATTATAGTCTATAATTGCGTATAATTAGGGCTATAAATGCAATGATTTCATTTGCATTCGAAATTACGTGTGTGGCACGCGACAAACTATAGGTTCTGTTCTAAAATTTGAAATTAGAGCACCGCGATCATGAAACTATAAATAAGTACGGAAGGAATATCAGAAAAACATAAAACGAAGCACTCCAATCAAGCAAGCATGCCAATCAATCAAATAGTATGCTGGCCATCGCCATTACGGCTTTATACACCAACTGATTAACTCTATTGTAAACAAACCAAAATAAATGGAAAACGCCGTCTTGTGTGGTCAGATGTTGCAAAAATCACAATGGGTTTGTCAATAAAAAACACCGGATCACATTTCCTAGGTAAATTTCTTATTTCACCAACTTATTTCTTTGATTTTACGCAAAATTATTATGAACAAAATAATCAAAATAGAAGCACAAAATCTAGCCAGTGCTGCCAACATGTAAACATGTAAATTTTCCGGTAAATGTGGGAGTATATTAAATAAGTTTCAATTCTCATATTTTATTGACTTTAAATTATGAATCAGGTAAATAGGCATTTATTTATCATTCTGGTTATCTATAATAATATGTATTATTTGAAATATAATTATGATATTGAATTTCTGTTTGTAATATCAATTCAATAGCTTAGCTTTTGATAGACGAATTATTATAGCTAACCTGTGTTTATTTAAGCTATTCTCCAAAATAGCTGAACCCATTTTAATAATAATTTTACTGACGCTGATGCTACGCAGATAACATGTTATATCGAGATTATAGGTAGCCGCAGGGCATAACTAATAGTCAATATTTTTTCAGATTTCTAGGTGATGAAAATTTGAAGTTAGGTAAATTGAATTCGTATAGGTAATCAGAGAATCTCACAATGAAAATAATTGGAATCCCACTTAATCTAGTATAGCATGCAGTGTGCATTAAGATTTTTCATTTATAAGAATTTGGGCAATTAAAATTATTAATATTTATGTATCCATAAATTTTTATTTCTTATTTATCAAACAATGAATATGAGAATAAAATAATGTATATTTTTTCATTATTAGGAACGTTTAATTGATCTTCCTAGTAACAATCGTAAAATATGGCTGCTTATTGCCACTTTTAAATAAGTAATTTTTATTTGATTTTTGGTTAGGCATTTCCATAGGAACAACGCATGCGAAGCATCAGGCAGAAAAAAGTTGTCAGCCAGTTAATAGGCACAAAGAATTATTTATTCAAACTAAAATTAGACAGTGAACGGAGAGTTGGAATACACTGAGGGCTGAACAGATTTTGTTGAAATTTCTTCGATTAGCAAATACGTTACTATTTGATCCCGGGAAAGTACAGTGTTCTGTTCTGTGCTTGTGGGATAGTCAAATTCACTGCAGTTAGCACCATAAAGCGCTGGCGTAAATTGAAAATTATAAAAAGTAGGTCTAATAGACGATGACCGTGGCTAAAGCAGTACCTACGTAGATTTTTTTATAATCTACATATTCATTTGTAAACAATTATTAGGAAGAATATTTATAAAAATTATGGGTAAATTTTTCTTCAGTTGGCAACTGGATATACAATGACACTCAATGTCATTCCGCCATTGTTAGGATTCAAGTTTGATTTGACAGGATGCCATCCTTACTTTTCATAAATCCATGACCGCGATATTCATTATTCGGATGAAAAATTTTCAATTTTGGAATATTAATTCAACGTGTTCGTTCAGGAAGTCTTGTGGCAATTTTGATTCACATTCGAAATTTGAATTGCGCTTTAGCATGTTCTAGCTTGGTAGTAGGAAGTGTCGCATACATTTTGGATCAGATCTCGAACTAACTTTATTATAAGCGGCCGAGTATAGAAATTCACCGAGATCGAATTCGATGCTTGAAGCCGAGGTTGATTGGCTTGTTCAGGGCAGGGCAAAGTTTCATTGCGGGCCACGTATAATACAATGTTGTGCAGATTTTGTTCCCTCTTTTACTATGAACCTGTTGACCATGTTCTTATTTAAATAGGGTGCTATTAATTAAAGGTCCTGGGGTCTTTTTAAGGCAGTTAAGATTGATAGGAGTAGTTTCTCCTTATCTTTTTATACCTATAAAATAAAATATGCAGGTATTTTAAAGAGGTTTATGACGAGGAATTAATTCGCCTGATAATACAAAAATACGAAGAGGCTCATGAGCAGAGGCTTAGTCGTGTGAAAGTAGAGGCTATCTAGCTCCTCGACACGGACATGGCCATGAGAAGACTCAGAAGAACCAAACCTAGTTAGTGTGTGATTGTTATAGTTCAAGTGCATAAGTGCTAATTTTAAAGAACGCTTGAACAAAGAGTCTTCCTCTTAAGTAGAGATAATAATAGTGCCGATTGAAACGTTCTTATTGATGTATTTATACTACTTACTAGCCAAAATTATATACCATAAAAATTATCCACATATTATTTTAGTGAACGGAAAGTATACTTCCTATTCGCCCCATCGGGTCAGCGGGTAGTTTACTTCCCGTTCGTCCCCACTGGCGACGAAACGTTGGGACGAGCGGGAATAACCCTAATATAGGGCTAGATTGTAATGTTGTTTTAGTATGGTAGAAAATAAAAAAAATACGAAGACGAAATTTATGTTAAAGGGCCGGATCGAAACATTTCGCGGACCGTACTTTGCCCATCTCTGTGCCATTTTAAAGCCCATCCTGGCAATTCTGTAAAATTACACAGCAACAACAGCAGTCGAGCCAAGTCGTGTTCGTAGACGTAGTTTTAAGATTAAGTTGAAATATCAAGTCCAAGTTTACGAGGTTTACGAGCAAACAATAAACATTGCTTGTGTCTGCTTTCATCGCTCGAGATTTATTGTGTCTAGGCGCAGGGACGTAGCCAGAACTGTTTCGAAATAGATAGATAGAAAATACATTATTATACCACATAACGAAAGAGAACATTACAAACAGACATGCTTAAAGAAAAAGAAGTAGCTCTAAAGGGCGGGAAATAAAGCGAACTTAAATAACAACATATTTTAGGTGTAGAAGAAAGGAAAATATTTATTGAAGAAAATAATATAAATACAAAAGGTGCTATATCTAAATGAATTACAAAAACAGAATGATAGTCATAAAATTGTTGTACATAATCACCTTACTTACGCCAGGACATTAGCGTGGTTGAACTATCGACTAAGCTAAAGATTATTTATTTAAAAAAGTAAACTATAAATTTATGATAAATCTTATCCAGTCCAAAGGGATTCGATAAGTGGATTAATATTTTATTGTTTTTCGTATATACTTGGGGAGATCAAAAGGATTCATGTTGAATTTATATTTTTAACAGGCTGATTGATTATACATAACAATTGGTACCTAAAACAAAAACTATTTAAATTTATAACAATATCAAAAAAAGAGAAAATTTTCAAAAATAAATGCTGTACTTTTTCATCGATAAATTCGATCTTCGTTGGACCACATCCACTCTGATTTAATATTTATCTTACTCTTTATTTAGCTAAGCTTGCACTCTAATAGATGGCGGACTGTTAATATTTATGCAAATGCTACACAGCAACTTTGAGTAACATTAACCAATGTTAATGTTACTCAAAGTTTCTTCGGTTTTCGGTACCTTTAAGTGTTAAATTTTCTAATGCTTTTTATATTACTGAGTGCATCCCTGGTTTTCGAGGACCAAATCTCATTACGAACCGCTGTTTTTGTTGTAAGCAAGAATGGTGTTTTCTTTATTTTTTGTTATTTTTACTTCTGTTTATGATTGACAGGATTGTAATTGTGTTATGGAACTTTTTAAACGGTTTCAGTATGTAGCCGCAGCCAGTGCCAGGATTACGTCGTAAATAAAAAAAAAAAAACAAAGAGAAACATGATAAATAAATTATACCAGAGATTATAGGATAGGGTTACCGATTTAAAATTAAAACCATAAAAGAATGATTTATTTTTTAACAAAAATACATTATACCAAATACACAAGTACAAGCAGTCTTATCGCATGGAAGCGATGTATTTCGGGCATCCTTTGGATGATAATTTTCTTCAGGAGTTGAGTATCTCATACAATGAATTTTCTTAACAAAAATGTATTTTCTCTCAACTATACCTAGGTATATTATAACTTAATAAAGTCATACCTAACAAACAAATTAGGTAGGTAATATTATTTATTATGTCACCTTGATACTATCATAATTACGTAGACCAACCCCAAAACCGCAATAAGCTAGAGTCAAGTAACCTCCCATGTCAGCCATCCAACTAAGTTAAGCACGTGCGATTGCCAAAGTTCCCAACTTGATGAATATGTAATGAATAGACTTACTTATCTACCTGCTTGAAGCAAGTTTATGTTTGCCTTCAATATCTAGTCCTAGTTTAGCAGGCAGTTTCCTAATGTACTAAGTTAGGCAAGTGTTAGTGATAGGTAAGTTGTATGCCGCGAGCAAGTTCTTGAATGGGTTTCCTGGGCCTCATAATCAAATATAAATAAATAATGCAAGACAATCCACACAGCATCATCTAGCTCTAAGCTAAGCAGAGCTGGATACTAGATAAGTGATATACATAATAATATACTATTACATATGTATATAGATATTTTTTATTATACATAGAAAACGACCAGAATACCCTGAACAGATATCTGCAGATCTTACAAATACCTTGTAAATTATAAAGTGAGAAACAAGGTATTATTGATATCCTCTGCACATCAGAACTTTGTCTAGAAATAGAAGTGGGAAAAAAAGAGAGTACCTTACAGCTTTTGCACATCATAATTTTGTCCAGAGGTGAAGTGAAAAAGAAGAAAGTACATTTCTTTTCCACACAAAAGTACATATTCATAATTTTCTGCGCTACAACAGTAATTTATTAAAAACGTATAGTCAAAGTTTGAATCATTTAATGAGGAACAGCTGTGTTAACATTATGTATTCATAATGAAAATTGTTGTAAATAATTAGAAACTCTCATTCACACTCACGGGTAGAATAATAAGCATGAATAATAATGAGGTACGGAACCCGTCCGCATTTGTTAGCGCTCACCTTTGATCCTATACTTGGTGTATGTACATATATTTTACAGGTAAAGTTAATATGTAGGTTAATATGGGTTGTTTTCTTTAATCTATGTTATAATTTCATTATGTTATTTTATAAAAGTAAAATTAAATATAAAGATTTCATGTTCCTACCTTTATTTTAGATGAGGAAGATTGAAACGAACTAAAAATCAAAGTTATCAATCACTATACGTATTTCCCACTATTACTCTTGTAATTTGTATTTTGTGACTTGTCCAAGAGCCTTATAAGGTATAAAATAAATAAAGCACCTTTATATTTGATATATTTTCTCGTTTTGAGCTTCAGATATTTTTAAGGAACTTCAAAAAAGGCAGAAGGTATGTAAAATTCTATTACTTTTTTATTAATATTTACTTCGATTTCTAGGCCAAAATTAAATATGAGCCGATTTCGATTATTCTTTCGCTATTCTTTGAAAATGATCCCAAACTGGGACCATCCCATATAAATTTACTACCGAAAGAATAATTTTGTCCCCAAAAATAAAAAAAGTCAAGCAGTCTGAATTCGGTTTTTAGGATTTTTCAAACAAACAATTTTTTTTTGTTTTTTTTTGTGTTCCCATTTTTGTCACTTTGTGTCCAAGGCTCCACTGGTTTTTCGGGTAAGCACTCTTTTTTAAAATCTGAAATGGAGATCATAATTAAATTATATAAAAAATGTCACAGATTTTACGATACACCAAAGTGTATTTCACAATATAATATGACGAATTTTATAAAACTGTTAAAGCTTTTATGAAACACAAAAGTTTATTACACAATTGACGAACATTTACACGAAAATAAAAATTGAGTAAAATATATTGTGTAACTTACATCCTCCGCTCTCTCAATATATACAATATTGCGCCTAGCTGGGTCTACAGTGATATTTCATTAATTACTATTAAATTTATTACAATCCTTTGAACACGTTCATAGAATGCAATAAATGATTGAGGATATCTATGTGTCAGAAGAGTTTTATTATACCATAAAATCTGAAATGCTTGACGCATTGCTTTGATCCTGGAATTTTTGTTTTATCCTTATCAATTAAAGATTAAGGTTGCAGGTTCAATTTCCGCCCCGGGACATAAATTTGTAGGTCTGCAGATATTTGATCAGGGTAAACTGGGCGCTTTGTATCTCTATGTATAGTAAAAATATCTATCATGTAATATATCGTGTTAAGAACATCAGTCACCTAGTACCCATAACAAGATCGGTTGGGGCTAGATGATGCTATGTGAACTGTTCATCATCATATATTTATATTTTCTGAATTTAATCCAAGGTGTCTGACCTGAGTCAGAAGCCAATTCTAGTAAGAGTCGGTGACACAGAAGTCCCTGAGTAAGCCAGTCTCGAACCACCAGAAAAAAAACTAAAGTTAGCGAACTTCGAAGCGTTTATAGTTAAAAACTTTAAATTAAAGCATCGATGAAAAGTCGGCGGGTTAAATTAATTCAAAGCTACGAAGTTTCGAAGTGAAACTTAACTGCGTTTCGATACAGGCTCCGACAACTTTTCGAATTCAGGACGAAAGTTTTCCTTAGTTTTCAACGTTTCGTATAAAAGCTATATTAAAGATAAATCGATGTGAAACACTGTCAAACTAGAAATGAGAAAGTTAGGATAGTTGGTACTTATTTTTATTTTTGTTATTCGAAATTGTTTGTTGTTTATTAATTTTTGTTTATAAGAGTTGTTTATTAACAAAGAAAATGACAATTAAATAACTAAATTAGAAGGAACTTGTTGTACACAAACTACAGGAAGCTCAACTGATCCATATCAATTTGATCAGTCGGAAATGTACCCAAGATGCTGGCTGCATTGCCTCGCTGTATGGCAATGCTGATGCGCTGCGCCAGATACTGACCATCTGTCGGGTCACTCATCGCTTCGACCAGACGCTCAGATATTTATTTGAAAAACCTTCGTTACCCCACAGACTAGGTCTCGACTCCAAGGGGAGCAAATCATTAGGCTTTGACGAGACCGGCATAATTGGTTAATGTATGCACTGCCTAACCTCGGTGGTGCGTCCATATTTATCAGAGTTCAATAATATTTATTTATTTAGTCTTTCAAAATAGGCACATCGACAAGTCTCATTTCATACGATAAATGATAATAAGGAATAAAGTGTTTACATAGAATTACCGCTTCCAATGTTTTCAATTACATACTCGTAGTTGCAGGGACTTGCTGCAGATGGGTACTTAATTGAAAATATTGGAAGCGTGATGGGCTTCGCAAGTGTAAAGGGAATTTGAGTCATTGTTATAAAGTCAATGACATGAGTTATTCCATAATTGAGCGTCTCAATTATATCTATACTATAACATTATTAAGAGGTTTCGGCGCTAGAAAATACTGCGTGCGTCTATCGCTCTTCTCGCTCACGCTAAAACCATATATTGTCAACCCGCTCTCTAAATCCATTTGGGAATTGCGTTATTGCACACTCTTAGGGTATCAGGATATTTATCATACCTAACAGGAAGGCTGTTAGGTTCCTTCATCTGGTTTCCATATGCGATGATGTAATGCAGTTAGATGTGTCACATGTCATCATAAGAATCCCAAAATAAGAATTGCATCAACTTCCGACCAAGGTCTTAGGTTCTCACGGTATTTCGGTTAAGGATTCGCTTTGGTCGTAGGAATCAATCTTATAAATATAATAATGCGGATAATCCATGCTGCATAATCTAGCCCCTAGCTAAACAGAGCTTGTGTTATGGGTAATAGATGACTGATATTACTTCATACTGCATTTTTTATACATATAAATACAACACCATAAAAATATTTGCGAAAATGTATACTGTAATCCAAACTCCTACGTCGCAGACGGACCTTCGCCAAACGCACTACAAAGGTCGTCCGACCTTATTGCTAAT
Source organism: Eupithecia pulchellata (assembly GCA_963931895.1). Taxonomy (NCBI): domain Eukaryota; kingdom Metazoa; phylum Arthropoda; class Insecta; order Lepidoptera; family Geometridae; genus Eupithecia; species Eupithecia pulchellata. Next base: position 4,980,761 of record OZ007540.1, read on the forward strand.
TTTCTTACATCATCTAAATGCTGTAATGTTTCAATTGCTCATAATATCCTGTTCCACAATAATTCAACTTCTAAAGAGCTTATAGCGTGGATGAAGTTTTGTGTACACTCCATAACTAGACATAGTCTGCAGGTAATCGGAAAGCCTTTTTATTTCGGTCAACGAATTAGCATCGCCATCCAACGTGGCAATGTTGCCAGCATTCTGGGCACTCTGCCATCTGGTGCTTTTGAAATTGCTACTTCATTACTGGTTACGGTAAAACTAAAATTCTGTTTCATTCGCAACGTCTCATTCTTTGCACGACGACGCCAATATTGGATTCGTTACCAGTATTTGTAATTGTTTGATTTTGTTATGTACTGTAATGTTCTTTCTATGTTAAAACATACTGAAAATAAGAGCTAAACACATAAACAAATGAGGTCCAACTCAGTTTGTCATGCAACGTAAATCTCGACGCCTGAAAAACTACGTGATATATCACGTAGTTTTCACGTGGCTAGGGGCTCTACAAAAGGCTTTTAAAAACTGTCTGGCAACGTGTGAATCGTTTTCAAGTGTGGCTTCGTTTAGGGGAGAACAGACAACAATGAAAAAATGAAACAGAAATGAGAACCAAGTCTTGCTAGCTTAACCCGCATAAATTAGATTTAAATCCAAGCGACACTTTTCCATTATAACTCAAAAAATACAGTACAATACGAAAATCCTTTATTGTAAATAATATTACATAAGAAATGAAAATAAAACGGGCGGCCTTGTAGCTAAAATTTAGAGGATACAGGCGACTGGGCCCACTACAAAACTGGGACCGCGGTCCCAGTTACCTGATTAGTTTTTTCTTGTTTATTTCGTTGGGCGAGTGGGACCACTCGTAATTTTAACCACAAATCTATTGTTTAAAGTACAGTTGGCATTATGTCTTATTGTCTTATTGTGCAAAAAATATAATAAATAACCTTGAGTTCTAACACAACATATTAATAGGAATTTAAAAATCAGTCTTCGCATCGATTTAGGTATCTCTTAAGTTTCTACGTTAGAAATACAAATATACTCTATAAATAAAGTACCATCACTATAAACAAATAAAAAACATTAAACAATCACAGGAAAATCACATTAATATAATAAGCCTAAGTTATAAGTGTTCTTAGCTTCTTATACAAGAAACACTATTATTTAAACAATTAAAAATAAACAAATATAAAAACACAAAACAACATAGTTTCAGTTTAAAAAATGCTGTCTTCTTAACATGCAAATCGAATTATTTATTAAAATCTCAGTTTCTCAAAACAGTGGCCGATACTTATTTGACCACATACTAGTTCGTTTATAGCAGATGTAATTCTTTTATGCCTTGCGATGGTTTCGGGCTTCTTTTTTGATAATTGGATGCTAGTTGGACTTTCTAATGCTGCAGAGTAGTATCGCACATCCTTTTGCAGCCCTTCTAATAGCTGAGCAATATTTGGTTTTATTTTTATAAGCTTCCTTATGCGACTATTCCACTGCTCTACAGCATTATTAGTTTTATGCGGTTCATCAAATGTGAAAAAATGTGGGAAAGAGCGCGCCATATATCCGTATCGCTTACACGTTTAAAAAAAAAATTAAAAAAAAATTTTAATCTCCGTTCCCGAATAAGCCTATAAAACGCATTTTAAAGTTTACTTAGTCGCAAGCTGCAGGCCCCATAGAGTAACATTACAATACCTACGACCTACTTTCAACTCTATGTCTGTCAATAAGGACCGATACGTCATTTAATTTTGTCAATTTTATGTAAACATTTCAAACATGAGATCAAGGAGTAAAATCATCAGATTTCTTCACTTTGCGGCGGAGCCCCCTCCCCCAAAAGAAGGCGTAGCAACCCGGATTCTAGGCACATGGTGGGTTTAAAGGGCATGTGTGCGTCATGGGTGGGCAATGAAAGTGTTGAGTAGATTCTATAAGCTAACGAAGTAGCGGGTAAAAGCTAAGTACTACATTAAAATAAATCCTGAGTTATGTAACTTGATTTTTCTGTTAACTGTACATTAAAGCAAATTAGGTATATGGTCCCAGTCGACCCATACAAAAATGTGATCAGGTAACTGGGACCGCGGTCCTAGTTATGTATGGGCCAAGTCGCCTGTATCCTCAAAATTTACACAGAAAGATACTACACTGTTTTGTTAATTTAGAAAACAAAACAGAATCATTATTTTGTTTTAACCCCACGGCGGCGATGGTATATGTAAGTAAGTAAATACAAAAGGATAATTACCAATCTAAACATTTTGTTTTCTGTAGGAGTTTCGGTAGGTTACAAAAATAAAAGACTACAATACAAAACATCTATCCAGCAACCATCTTGATTTTAAGCTCTAGTACTCATTCAATTTCAATTCAAAATTGAAAATTATTATCTTGCATTAATAATCATAATAATGATGTTATGCATCGAAAGCACGTTCCGATTGATATAATCGATCTGAGTGTCAAGTGTCTTCATACTTGAACTAAGAACTTCAGTGTCAAGTGCCATGCGCCTGCGCATGTGACCGTCATCGATCTTGTTATATGATCTTGAGAAGTGTTATGGGAACCTAGTGATATATTTATTGTACCGTTGAAGTATTATATTACTTGGTAGAAACAAAATATAAAAAAAAAAAAACTAATTTCATATGTGTTTTGTCACGTAATTACTGTTAATAACTGTCAGCTAGGGTTTGGAAATGTAACGCTTAATTCTGTTTGAGAATGAAATAAGAATATTTAAACTTGAACTTGCGTTTTTTTCTCTAACTGTACCTTTCCAGAATTTTTGTTTACTAAGACTCTTTTATACATTTGTGGGTTGAAACGTAAATCTTAAAACGGTGAGAAACGAAACAAGTATCAATAAACTTAATAAGGCTAGCGAAACGAAAAATTTGTTTCGAAACAGCGCTACGATCAACGCTTAATTTTTTCCTTATCTATCAATTTGTATATTTGTAAGCATGTTTACCGAACTTCTTTAAAAGTTCTAATTTTTTATATCCAAAAAGCTATAATAAGATTTGCTTGGCGCTAATATTAGTAGGCCAAGTATATACTCAAATTGAAAAGGCGAAATTTCTTTCCGTTTTGAAAATTTTTAGTCGACGCCAATACTACGAAAAGGATCTTGTTGACTTATTTCTTCACAAATAAAAGTCATATTAGTCCGGTCAATTTAGACATTCGAATTTACCTAAATTCCCACCAAGCTGAAAATCGGTAAGATTGTTTAAAATATCATTAAAAACAAAATTTGAAAAAAATTTATTCAAGGTCAAAGGTAAAAAAAATGAGTTTTTCGCGATTTTCAGCAAAACGGTAAGTTTTATCATAAAAATATCTCAGACAAAAATTGTAGATCATAAAATTATCTACAAAAAATTAATCAATACTTTTTTTATACGAGCCACCGTTTTTAAGATATATGACGATTCAAAAAGTTGTAAAAGTTGTAATCGTCATAATATGTATGTGTACGTATTAGGAGAGATTGAAAAGATAAAAGCAATTTAAGTTAAAAAAAAGTAGTGAAATTTAATCGTCCGAGTCGTAACTTTCAAAATCTTCTTCTTGTTCTTGTTCGTCTTGTTCTTGTTCTTCTTGTTCTTGTTCTTCTTCATCTTCATCCTGAGTGCATGTAAACTGCGTTAATAGCGATGTATCGCATGTTACCTCGTTGGAATCAAACGGATCCTCTACTGTTGGTGATTCAATATTAGAGCACAACCGGCCTTGACAATGTGTACATGCCGGAGAACAGAACAGTCCGACTTTTTTGCAACCACATTTAGCACTGCATCCCTTTTTGCAGTTGCAAAAAATCGAGATCAGCAGTTTTTCCGGCGCAGGTGGAAGTGTGCTATATAATATTCTAATAAATTTAATTCTAATAATATTAATTCTAATAATTAATATTTAATTTATTATAGCAGGTATAAGACCCTAGCCACGCACACAATTGAACAGGGGACAGATGTTTTCAAATTATTACGATTACAACTTTTTGAATCGTTATATCTCAAAAACGGTGGCTCGTAGAGGAAAAAGTATTAAATAATTTTTTGTAGATAATTTTATGATCTACAATTTTTGTCTGAGATATTTTTATGATAGAACTTACCGTTTTGCTGAAAATCGCGAAAAACTCAATTTTTTTACCTTTGACCTTGAATAAAAAATTTTCCTTACAGGGAAAAGATGGGGAACTCTCAAATTTTGTTTTTAATGATATTTCAAACAATCTTACCGATTTTCAGCTTGGTGGGAATTTATGTAACCTTACTCCTATTTTTTGGTCTATTTTGACCGGACTATATGGGTAGCCATATTTTTGTCATTCCAGAATAGCGCGTGCAAACAGGCGGGCAGAAACTATGTATGTGTATAGTATGTGCATAGTTTTTAAAACTATGTGCATAGTAAAAAGTAAATGAGTATCGAAAAGAGTAGTTTATGACAAAACCTATGAAACATAAGAAAAGGTATTTATTTCCCATACATGTGAAAATGTTTCTATTTTAGATTTGGTTTCGCGAACCAAATAAACGCCAATGAACCAGAAAATTTTTAGATGTTGAAAATTGGCCAGTGTTCAACTTTAAAAGGAAGTTTGATACAATTTGATTTTATATTGAACGATGTTGGTAACTTCACTAATTGGAGGAGTTTGGATTGAGTTGGAACAATATTTTGATTGTTTTCTACGGAAAGAGCGACTGGGAAAAAAGTAAATAGAGGGACCTAAGATTAAATTTTTAAAAAGGGCAAAAAGCATTTATTAACAAATAAAATTACAATGATCTAACTAAGATATTAAATATCAAGAAAATAAAAAAATTGTGCAATTAAATCTCAAAAAAATAATATCTTCTAAAGTGGTGGTAGAGTGGATTACTATTAAAAGAAGACTTCTGGGTAAAAACTTTAGTTCAATGAAAATTTCAATTAAATAACCAAATTGAATAAGTATTTACAATTGAAACAATTGAGGTAACTGTAGAGACGCTAACTGCATTGCATTGCGTCGCTGTATGGCAATGCTGATGCGCCAGATACTGATCAGCTCTCGGGTCACACGTCGCTTCGACCAGAACCACAGATATTTTAAGCCCATACAGCCTCATCACGAACTTGAAATGTTTTTATTTCATTGAAATTAAATAAGAATATTTTAACTAGGTCATTCTAATGTAGCCCATGGTATTTTTGTTAAATACCCGTGCGAAGCCGGGGCGGGCCGCTAGTTTCTTATAATAATGAGTAGGTATAGAAAATAGATGAGAAGGCGGGCCCAGGAAATTATTTATCACAGATCTTTCTCATTCCTACAAATAAACAAACAATGAGCGACCGAGACCGTGAAATAAGGCCTTATCTTCAAATAAATCAAGTTAATTGCGTGCATGTGGCTGTAGGACGTGTGAATCGGTCTTATTTTTATTGTTTTTTTATCAAATTGTTATAAGTTTCGACTTAGTTTCGGAAGTTGTCATTTATTTCGTGTAGAAATGGTGGGAATTTACTTTTGGTTCTCAACTCGTTTGTACCCGTGGCGGCGAGACTGTATTGTTTTTATTATGTATTCATTTGTTTCAGATAAAATAATCCATATCACATATCTCACAAACACAAAATTATTTAAATAAAATTCTAAATTTATACGTAAGTCAATAGAAATATAAATTACAAATCCAGAGTACTAAAATAAATTACATTAACATTAGTCAGCCTAAACATTAGACAGCCTAAAGTCTAAACTACTGAACCGATTTTTATTGGCACAGACGTTGTCTAGACCAGGAGAAAGGACATAGTGCTTTTTATCCCCTTGTCATGTTCGCACGGGATCGTACAAGGATACGATTCCGACCTCAACGTCTACAAAGTCAGAAAAATAAAAGTTAAATATTTGTCAATAAACCATGGCACAAATAATTGTAACCATATTGGTTATTGTAACCATATACAACCATAAACATAACCATCAGGTATAATTGTAACCATATTCTTATGAAAGATCTCAAATCGACCAGTAATGTAAATTGCGAATACATACACGCGGCAAACGAGCATATTTTAGAATAAAATATGAACTTAGGAACTTCTGTATTAAATAATTGATAATTAATGCTGGACAATTCACACAGCATTATCTAGCCCCAACCTCAGCAGAGCTTATGTTATAGGTACTTGGGTACTAGATAATTGATTACATAGAACAATACATAGGTAGTTATTTTTTTATCGTTCATAGACAACGATACTGGTAAAAAAAAATACAGATAATTCATACATTTGTCCCGACCTATTCATTATTATTAATACTAGTGATCCGCTCCGGATCGCACGGGTCCAATTCTAATACAAAAGCCTTCCTCTTGAATCACTCTATCTATTCAAAAAAACCGGATCTAAATCCGTTGCGTAGTTTTAAAGATTTCAGCATACATAGCGATATAGGGACAGAGAAAGCGACTTTGTTTTATACTATGTAGTGATTTATTAATATCAGAAAATCTTTTATTTCATTTTCAACGTTAGAAGTTCTAATATCTACCACGCTATGAAATTCTGCTAGCCCTTTTCAATATCATTCGCCCTATTTTATTGCTTGTGCCAATTCCACACCTATTCATTTTGATGTAAATATATTTTCATTGCGGTTTGGCATAACAATCTATTGTCAGCGTAAGTCAGCCCCAAATTAGCATAGCTATATTTAAATGGGACAGACTTACACGCTATGCAAAAATTGTAAGGTACTGAATACAATTGAATCAATTGTGTATTGAACTTAAGTTTTAAATATTTTGAATAGTGCGTTATTATTAGTATTATTTTATCAGAATCTATTGCGCCTATTTACCTATTTTTCCCGACGTTTCAACAGGGTTACCCACGGTCATCGACGAAAAAATACCCGTTAAAATAAGACAAAAAATTAAGAGTTCAGATTGCTTAAAAAAAATTTAATGGTGATGTTACTTTTTTTAGTTTTGCGTTTAAATAATAATAATAAGCCTAGATTTTTTTTAATCATAGGTACATAGATACTTATAAGAAGAGCAAATCGCCGCGCGCGCCGCGCCGCCTCTGCTTTCATGTAGACAAACGAAAATTAGTTTTTATGTCAGTTAGTATGTGTTAGTGAAAATTGTTATGTTACATTTGTCAATTCTTTCTACATCAGAAAATATGACACATGGTACCTCCTTAAGATAGATTTTATTTATAGGTATATTCTTCCAATCATATCAATTTAACGTAAGCTAAATTCATATACGTTTACAAGTTACCATTTAACGTTTTTACTGTGCCTTTGTATTGTTCGACATTCTATCGAAAGAATACCTATTCTTGTTCTAAATTAAAAGATAATAAACAGTAACATCTGCCAATGAATTTTATCGCCGCACCCCGCCCTTAGAAATTAGTCTAAGCCGAAAAACAAACATTGCTTGATTGAGTTGCTGAGTACAGAATGCATTACAGCTATTATCAATGGAATCAAAGGGCTCTTATGGAGTAGGGGTGTTTTGAACATTGTTATTTGACCGGATAATCGTGTGTCCGGTAGATGTCTTTGCTATTTTGTTGCAAAAATTTAATCCGGTTTTAGTAAAGGAGTCTTACTTTTTATCAAGACGAAAAACTGTAACTTATTGTTTTTGAGTAAGTGATCCGATTCACATAAACTAACTTAACTAAAGCTCCAGCTTTTTAAAGGACTAATTTATGAACTCAATGATAAAGGTATCAATCAAGTATCCGCCCTACCTACATGTTTTTGGAGACTATAGACAGTTTAGATAGTATCTAAATACTGGACAAAAAAGTTTACTTTTCAATACAAGGCTTCGCACGGGTGCAATGCTGATACCATGATACCTAATATAAATAAATAATGTATGTGTCTATGTATAATAAAAAATATCTATAAATGTAATAATATTGTATTATGTATGATAGAGATGATGGTGTGTGGATCGTCCGGCATTATTTATTTATTTAATGCTGGACTATTCACACAGCATCATCTATCCCCAAGCTTAGCAGAGCTTGTGATATGGGTATAACCTATTAACTTCCCCTTAAATATTCGATTTAAAAAAACCGCAACAAAATCCGTTGCGTATTTAAAAAGATCTAAGCACTTTGACTTTTTTATACTACGTACATAGTCATAATGATCTATTATATAAAAAATAAAGAGTATCTTAATTACATTAGGTACATAATATAAAAAATATTCGTAGTTTATCGCGTCCGGCTTTTAATCATGGTACCTACAAAAGGACAACCCTCCTCCTCTCTGGACATTCCCTGACAAGCCGAAGGGGTACCATGAATGGACAGTTAATTGCTCAATAAATCACAGATTCGAACCTTTGATAGTTTCCTCTCTCGCCCAACAGATGGGGTCAGCGCGTGGACGTTCTAAATTATTTCGATAAACAAACCAAACCGGTTCAAAATTTGAAATATGATGTCATCGTTTATTATATCTATAGAAATCTTTATTTCAATTTTCTCTGGTCCCGTGCTGTTAAATAGTGCAATCAGGCCGTTTGTTTGCTTAATGTGATACAATATTTTTGGGAACTTTTATTGATTTAATTAATGGGGTCCACTTAAACACGATTAAAGCTGCAGGATACAAATATCCAGCTGCAGATTCTACTAAATGAGCTAGTTAGCACTTAGCACCTGCTCTTGAGTTTTTAAGCTATTTTTTGTTTGAAACCACCCATCGATAGATCGATTTGAAGATAATCTTATAATAGGTGAGGTTATAGCTTATTTAAACTGTGTAAGGTTTCCAAAGTAAATCTGCGATACCTGTTCTTCGAGGAATAATATCAAAGGAATAATGAACTCCTTTCTCGCCTTTCTCGGCGTTGAGAGATCTGTAACGAGGTTCTTTTGTTCTGCCTTTTACTAAGATGTGAAAAAAGAAATTGACTAGATTGATGGATAGCAGTTTGATTGACAGTTTGGGATGGGATTACGATGTGCGTTAGTACTATAATTATTCAGTGGATGTGCTTAGAATTGCTAAGGACCTTAACTCCTAGAGGAGTCTAAGAGACGGGGTTAAATATTAGTTCTTGTTTTAGTACCTAACACCACAGTTTATAACATTCTCAGTGCAAAATAATTTCAATTTAAATGTTGAAGAAAATGTTTTATTCGGCACTTTATTAAGACATCGACTTACTTAAGGAATACTTACATACTGTAGACCTGTGAAATAATATTTTTATTATAAGAGGGAAACTAGGATCTCCACTGATTATTCACGGCATTTGTTCTCTATTACACCGAATTAAAGTACCAATTTGCACAAACAAACGAAATAATCGATTGCATATTTTTAAAATTAGGCACCCAGAACAATTTCGCTAGCACGCTGAAGTGCTTCAGCTATCCTGGAGGTCTGGGTTCGATGCCTCAATGACTCCACTGGTGGTCGAAAATTTGTAAAATTACTATATAAGTAACTAAGTTCAGAGAGACAAATTTTCAGATATTTCTGGGTTCAGTAATATTTGTGTACTTAGTTATAAAGATAACTTGCCTAGAAAAACAACTTCTAGTTCCAATGAAAAGTACAGAGCGCCATCTATCAATTGTGTAAGCCAACGTAGTAAACTAACGGTGCTCGCCTTACTAAATAGTTCCTTATTTTTCTCACAGGCGGCAGCACGTGCCCGCGCCATGGAGCTCGACCACGACGACAGGCGGTACACGTGCGCAACACGAATTATTCGAGTTACTGGAGCGAGTGCAGTGTTCGCGACTAGACGACCAGAGGGCAGTGCTTCCACCGTACTTTTCTCAGGTTAGTCACAAGAAGAAACCGCAAACAAACTAAACAAACCTATCCCCTTGTTTTTTTGTGTGTCCAAGGTGTCATCGAACAAAACTTATTGAATTACAGCGCCATCTTCCGTTTATGTAGTACACTACGTTAGCAGCGCGCTTGTCAACTCACATTTCCAAACGAACAAACACCTTTTAGTTAGAGGAACGGAACGTTGTTTCAACTGTTCGACGCTAGATGGCGCTTTGGTAATTTAATTTGTAAACACTATTTTTAGAATTATTCTGTATACTTAATTATTTAAATCGGCTCGAAACGATGTCCAAAAATCAATGCAAAATTTTATATTTAAAAATTCCGATAGAGGAAACATTTAGAATTTAAGGTAAATCTCGAGATAAGGACGACATAAGGACTTTAAAATTCATGTTGAAAAGTGATATTGCTGGTACTATAATCATAAGGAGTTAGGCAAGGTATTAAGAATTATTGGCGTGATCAGCATAACTATTTACATTTTTGGAAGACTACTATCTAGGTGACCACTTACCTATAGACAAGAAACAACATCTAGGCAATTAGAGAGAGATTTATTCAAAGAAACTGGCCAATGATAAAAACAAAAGTACTTTTTGCAACTGCCCATCTGCATCTATTTCAAGGGTCGCCGAGCACAGAGTTCGTTAGCTCTAAAATAATCGACGGAAGCCACTACCAACTTATACAAGGGTGGGTAGCAGAGCATATCGCGAAGAAAGGAATTGATGGGTCAGAACTGCTGGCGTGACGGTGTGGCACTTGCCGTAGGTTGTATTTCTTCAAAAGAACGTGATTTTTACCATTGTTGCTATGGTCAGTGTGACACTGTACTGCTCCACCATATGTAGATATTATTCGTTATTTTCAGCCTCAGGATTTAATCATCTGCCAGATTCTGGTGAGTTTTTCTGGTGGATTGGTCTGATAATGTAAGGACGCCTGCTTGGCTTGCCTATCAATGCCTACATAAATTTTCGTGGATGCAAATGACATCTACGAAAGGCATCATTTTGGCTGATAATGGTCTCCTCTCCACTCGAACACGTGGGACTCAATTGTATGCCTCAATCCTTCCCAGGAACCCTAGACAAACCAATATCAGTTTCAGTGAAATTTTGAAGATCTCTGATACTATACCTATTAGGATTGAAAAAAGAGCCTACTTACTAAATCGTATTCGTTAGGTTTGTTTCATTTAGATTATATAATATTTTGTAAATGTTTCATACTATGTAAGTACAGTAAGTGTTCATACATTCATTCAATATCAATACATACTTGAAAAATAATAATAACCCTCCTTTGGTGTTCGGGTAAAAATGCCGTAAACTGTAAACTTGGTGACCATATTAATGTAATCAATATTTTCCGAAACAATCTGCTTATTCCCCGTCTGCAGGTTGTTTTAATTTTGACAATATTAAAATAGGGGCCGTTTTTGGTTTAATATTAATATTTTCTTGCCCTGCGATTAGCATCTGAAATGAATATTTATAAATAAGGGTTTTTGTGCATAATGTTATTTACCATGGGGTTATTGTATGGCGAGTACAAAATATAGATTGAAGTCTGATTCAATTCAATAGCACGAAAATAAAACGTTTTTCAACTGTCCTAAAGATTCCTTCGATCTTCGTATCGTTATATTTCCTTATTGGATCCACGGCCTATGGGATATTAATATTAGTTTAAAAAATCAATAAGTAAATACAAGAAGCGATACGGGAAGGACGGAATCCCTCCAAAAGATGCGATTACTACCACATCCTTCCGTATTGGGTCCGCGGATGATGTCATAAAATATCAAAGGATGTTTCTTTACTGGCAGAAATCCTAAAGGAATTTCGAGACAGAATGGAGTTAGATCAGCAGTGGACTTAAATCGACTGATATGATAATGGGTCCACCATTAATAGTCCACTGCTAAACTAAGGCACTCCCTAAAGATCTTCACAATGACCGGTCCTGCGCTACCCGCATCCGAAGGTTTCCCGCGTCCGGACCCTCATTAGGTTGTTGATCCATTGCGTACTTACCTTTTGGGAATCATCAAAGATGCAGATTCAAAAAAGAACCTCGTATCCAACAAGATCCGTCAAGTGCGAGTGTTATTCGCGCGCCGAGTGTTTCGAACTTTTGTTGATTATCATATACTTAGTGTGCCAGTTACTTTGGAGATTAGGGACTACCTATGTAGGGAATGGTAAATATTTCGCTTTTAAATTAATTACAAAAAGTAGGAAATCTAGACAATTATCCAAAACTATTTTGAATGATACTTTTTGTTTGTAACGACTTTTGACTCTGTAGGTCCCTTTTAAAATATGGACATCAAAATTTCTACTTGAAGATTTTCCTTCATAATATTTTTATATTTTTTTCTTCTTTTGTCTGTACAGGCGCACGGTGTGTATTATTATTGCAAGTTAATAGCTGCAGTATTAAAAATTATCATAAAATATGAAAAAAAATACAGACAAAGCGAAACCGATCGATGGGGTCAGTTTTCGAAACTTATCTCGAAACCCTAAAAGGAATCTCAAGATATAAAAATGACTTCAACAACTTCATTCATATTATTACCCTATTGGTAACCAATGGTCAAGCAAACCAGAAATCACTCATTATTTCTTTGCAACACCAATTGCCAGACAACTACGCCATAGATTTTCCACTCACTAAGAATAATTTTGATCTAACAATGAGTGACCTTCGCGGTAGTGGGTCAGGCTTTAGTAACTTTTTGTTCACATGGACAGAAATTGGAACTTTACCTTCTAAAATACTCTTTGATTCGAATACATTGCCTTTAGCACACTCTTTTACTCTATTGATCCTATAAGATTGTAGTACCTTACTAGTACTAGGTACTGTTAGGCGATGGCCGCCTATTACATTGAAGCTTTGATGGTAGTTTGCGCATAGCTACTTGTCTGGATGCATCGAGTCGTCCTCGAGGTAAACATCCAGAAAACTAGTCATTGAGGCGAATAACTAAGCGAGACGTTTATTGCTTTATTGACATCGGTCGCGTTGATGTGATGACCGTTGAGGTCAAAATCCGGTCAAAATGCACATCGCTTTATCTTAGCAACCTGACCCTTTGTAGCGCGGTGTAACATTTCTGTAACAGACTGATTTTCTGCCTACCAATCTTCAAATATTTTTTCAAATCCGTTTTGTGTCAATGTGATATATCCGTTACAAACCAATCTATCGACTTAGTTTATTACAAAAAATGTAGATGGCGTTAGTGCCATGTGACGACCGTTGTTCGTCGACTGGTCGAGTTCAAGTACCTGCGTGCATTTGAAAATTTGGTAAAAAATAGAAAAACGTTATAAATACTGTGTGTTTTTGGAAAATATACGAGGTAAGTACATGTACTTTGTGTATCATTGTAGGTTTTTATGTAATTGAATGCTTTCGATGAGTTTGACTTACTGTTGTGTTTGTACCAGAAATGTCACATTGCCTAACAAGGGTAATTTTTTTTGTGAATAGGCTTGTTTTCTAATTCATTTGTTTTTCTTTTTAGAATGACTTTTCAACCTCTCCGGGATGGCGATATAGCAGAGGTCTTGAATATTTATGAAGACAGTGAAGATGGCATGGAAGATGACGACGACAGTGTTGCAGATCCTGATTATCATGGTGAGAATGAGATGGAGCACGAGCAGTTTTCTAACGATGAAAATGAAGAGGCTGAAGTAAACCTTGGTGATATTATTGATATTTTAGAGACCAGTGAACCTGATCCATCTCCATCTACTGCTGCTGTGCCAACTGGATCATCACAACCAACCCAATCAGTGGGACGTCCTACAAAACCAGCAAAACTCAACCTGCGATGGAAAAAAAAAGTCTGGGTTTGAATGAGCAACAGTGGCGTTTTTTATGAAACGTGAACCTACACCAACAGATATTTTAGAGCTTGAAACGCCGATCCAGATTTTCTTGTTCCTGTATCCCATGGATTTGATTGATTTGATTGCAACACAAACTAATTTATATATAGTGCAAAAGGATCCCAACAATAGCTTTCGGGTTTCCACAACAGACATTCAACAATTTATTGGCTTGGTGTATATCATGTCTTTGATTCATCTTCCTCGAGTCTAGTCACTGGAATGGCACCATTGGAACACCTATAGTTCAAGAGATAATGCCCCTAAAGTTGTTTGAAAAGATGCGTCAATTCATACATTTCAATGTCAATTCCTAAAACTTGCCGCGTGAAGATCCGAAATTCGACAGACTGTTCAAACTTAGACCGCTAGTTCAAAAATTGAACCAAATCTTTGACTATTTCATTTTTTTGTTTTAGACTATTTCACCTAAGATACATTACCCTTTTGATGCAGTGTAACATTTCTGTCACACTCCCTTTATTGCTATTTTTTTCAGATAAATAAAAAAAAAAATGATTTTTCCAGAAACACGTGTATTTTTATTTCTTTCGATTAACATTTTCCCCTACTTATTTTTAAAATTGCTCTCCTTGCCCTACAAAGGGTTGCTGTTGCAGTGAGCTAGATCCCATACATTTTCATACTTTTGACTTCATTTACCATCGAAGCTAGTAATTCAGTAATTAATTTATTGGTGTGAATCAGATAATACGAGTATTACTGTCGGTTCATAGGACTTATTTATAGCTCTGGATTTGGGCACTTGGGGTATCTCCTTATCTTACAGTGTATCCGTGACCCATGGTGTTACAAAAGATAATGCTAGACACGTGGAAGTCGCTGTTGTAATGGTGATTTTTATGTAGATAGCTTTGAGGCCGATTTCATACATTAGTGAGGCAGATTCTATCAGTTTTCATATGTATGAATTCATTTACTATCCAAACTTGCAGTGTTCGTGGCCTTACCATAGTGTTACAAAGCTAATGGGAGACTCGTGAAATTCGCTGTTTTAATCACATTGTTATGTAGATAGCTTTGTGGCTGATTCCATACATTAGTGAGGCAGATTCTATCAGTTTTCATACGTATGAATTCATTTACTATCCAAACTTGCAGTGTTCGTGACCTTATCCATAGTGTTACAAAGCTAATGGGAGACTCGTGAAATTCGCTGTTTTAATCACAGTGTTATGTAGATAGCTTTGTGGCTGATTCCATACATTAATGAGGCTGATTCTATCAGTTTTCATACGTATGAATTCATTTATGTACTATCCAAACTTGCAGTGTTCGTGACCTTATCCATAGTGTTACAAAGCTAATGGGATTCTCGTGAAATTCTTTGTTGTAATCGTGATATGTATGATAGCTTGGAAGTTCGTGTGACCGTGTGAATTGAAGGCTAGTAACGAATGACAGAAGAATTCTTGTAAAGTTTATGAAATGATCATACACGAAAATAAAGCATGGTCAATATTCCCGTTATAAGCGCTTTAATCGTGTGAATCTGTAGTGCGAAGCCCTATTCTTAGGAATTTAATGGTCTGATTTGGATGCATGAATTGCCACTCTGCTTTTCACCGCCTCGTAGGTTATTTTTTTTAATACCCATGCCTGGATACATGTCCTTACAATAGACAAACAAAACAAAAATTTAATGGTTTAATGACTATTTAATCATTAAACCATGACTATTAGTCATTAAACCGATTGAATTTTTGTTTTAATGCTTTATCGTTAAAGGAAATGGGTATTAATTCACTTTTGCATTTCCAGTCATTAGTCTGCTCAGACGTTTCCTGAAAAATTAATTTCCATTTACATGAAGAGTTCTTGTCGTAAAAATACGATACCTAGATGTACTCTGCATTGAAGTTACCTAAGACTTCACCCCGCCATTTAATGTTCAATAAAGTGGGGGAGGACTTACACTTTCATGCCCCACGCCACGACCGTTATGGTTAATGCGGGTCGCTCTGCAGAGCTGGGCAGTGAATGCGTTAATGAAAAATAATAATGTGTGTTCAAAAAGGTTAGAAGGTTAAGGTCCAATGTGACTTCAACAACGTTTGTGAGTCAAACGTTTTGTCTTTCTTTTTACCATTTAGTGTAATTATTGGTTTGCATTACCAAAGCTTGCTAAAGGTGCAAGTCCACTTTAGGCAAAAAGGCTTCTCGGAAAATGTAGACTACTACATAGAAAACAAGGTACGTTAGAAGGTGTGTCGGATTAGCTCATGCATAGCGTTCTATTGTAATTAAGTCACTATACCTACATAAATACATAATAATATGTACAACTATACCGACGACCGGCCCTGGAGGTATGTTAGCGTAGTACCTATAGCATTATTTTAAAAACATTTTGTATCGTATTATAAGTGAACATTTTAGTTTTATGACAAATAAACATCTTTAAACCGAAAATGCATTAGGAATTCTAAAAGATCGTTCACATACCCCTTTTCAAAGTTTTATTTTGTTCCACCGTTTGGCTCATGAAAACGGTACGTTGCACTTGCACGTAATTACTTATGCATGTAGAAACGGACGACGGGGCCGTTGCGAACTTTTAAAACTTATACCCTGCACTGAGATTGTGTCTTAAGCAGTGCCCATTTGAATCATGGGAATAGTTGGCTATTCTTATGTTGAAACAAACTGTACATTCTGCATCTTATTTATTTAGCCTGTGGTTTTAGTATTCGTAATTTTAAAACTTGAAACCAGCTTGAAACATTATCTCTTAGCTTTCTACTCAGAACTTACAATTTCATTCATATTTAAGTGATTTACAATCGCGCTGCTATTTATTGTTACTATCGTAACTGATGATTTTTCAGAAATCCGTTAGACCGTCTCTAATGTAATCTATCGATAATGTTATCTATCGATGTATTAGACATCTTAGTATTTTTCGAATCCCTCTGAAATTGTTTAGTTTTGTTAACATCAGATACGTCCGGAAACTGAGTTTTATTTATTATTATTCAAATATTATTTACCTAGAGGATCATAGACACCTAGTTCATAGTTTATTTATTTATAACTTTTATAGGTTACAGGTCACATATTCAATATTTGTAAATTATGTAAGAAGTACATAAAGTATCACAAAAAATATTATACAAATTAATTCCAACGTAAGATCAGTGTGTTCCTACTGAAACGATGACACTACCGAAGCTTTTGGTGATCTCCAAGATTAAGATCGCATCTATGCCGAAACTGTACATAAGAAAACTATTATTTAGGTAGACATTAAGAAATCTTATGGTAACTATCACAAACTATACATTTGGTTTTTAAATTTCCTCTAACACCTTCTTAGCTCACGACAACGTACTTGCTCACCTGGAGCTCTGTTTAGGCGACGGTTGCGTTTGGTTTGTTGATTGATATAGATATTTGAGCTACCTCTTAATTGTTTACAACAGTCTCCAGCCTAGCTCAATTGTTTCAATTGTGCATACAAGTTTTAATTTGGTTCAATTTAATTGTAATTTCCGCCATATTCGATAAACCTGCTTGTTCGATTTCATAGTAGGTCTAAGATATGAAATAGCTGCAATAAAAAAATAAACGCATACTGTTCTCCAATTTCACTTGATGCGAACCACGTATTTTCTGGTGGCAGGGACGCTCGGCTACCTGCTCTAACGACCGCCAAATGAGGTGCATGCACTCGCATAAGTGATGCATTGCTTACATAATCACTAGTGGCTAGGGTTGGCTGTTCTATCGATACTATTTATCGATGTTTGATAGTAACATTGTCCTCGGCATTCATGTGATTCTTGCACTGCTTACAACCGTGGTCTCTTGCTGCTTGCAATGTAGAAACTCAGTGAAGGTGTTGACTGGGTAGGTTTTAACGGGTCCCTGGTATAGTACCTAGCAAATATCGGCTTTGAAGATCCTAAACATAAAATATTACTTTCAAATTAAGATCACTTTGAAAGTAAAATTATTATAAGATATGAAAGTAAAAAAAAATTAATATTATACAGTACATTGACTCACTCAGAACTCGTTATTGCTACGCAAAAATGTACTTTATTTTTGCGTAACAATGAAGATTTTTGATGGTAAACTCTCTTTTTTTCTACGCATCAATAAGAAAAAAACTTAGGTACCTATTGTTCGTGTATTCTTAGAGATTTTGTTTGAATTGTGCACGTTTAAAAAATAATGTACCTACATTTACTTACAATATAGTGTAAATAATTAAATAATGTAAAAATTCTGTAACCTTTCATTCCCATCCCTAAAACCACGTGATCTTGCCTATGCAGAACCTCCCCAGACTATTCCTAGGTCCAATCAGTCACGTCTGAATCGTACAATTATTATTCTGAACCTAGGTACTATTTCGTAAACTTATTATTCTGAATAAAGGTACCTGATCGTAAAATTATTATTCTACTTAGAACCTATTACGTCCTTGATTGTTCCATTTTGATTGGAGTGTTCGATGATAATTTATGATTTCCAATTGTGTCTATTTTTCTGTCGGTAATATTCGGTAATTTCGGAAATTTAATTACTAACTATGTCTCGTGTAATTACATAATTAATGAATTATATTTTATTTACTATATATCATCATCATCATCACCAGCCTATAATAGTCCACTGCTGGACATAGGCCTACTCAAGCCATTTTCAAAAACCAAAAATTTCAAAGGCTCACATATCCGAAAAAGGGTACAAAATCTGTATAAAAAATGAACAAAAAGAAAATGAATTTAGGTGGGCAATTGTATCTTCCGTTTGCCCAGAGTATAGGAATATTTATTATGACGTGACAAATTTGTTCACCATGCAGCCATTTATGCAGCTATACAGCTGCATAAAATGTAAATAGGGCTAACAAAGATGATAGTTTAAGAAAACAGTTTTCTAATAACTATTAACAAAGATTTTCAAAAACGGGAGACCCTCAGTAAGGTCTCAAAATTAATGGGAGCAAAAACGTAACCTCAAAAACCTGCATATTTGCTACTCTTGAGATCTGCAAATTCTTTCTCTCTCTCTCTCTCTCTCTCTAAAAATCTAAAATGGCAAGCATTGGTTAATTTTAACTTATTAATTATAAAAAAGGCTGCTAACGTTGCTTTATGTCGTACCTATCTAAAACAAAATTACCCCACTAAAATAATGTATTCCTATATTAATGGAAATTTCGATTTCATTCCACATTTTATCCAATGAGTATCATTGTCATTTATCCAATTCTGAAACCAACCCATTTTAAATTGTTAACGTACGCATTTCGCTGGTGTTTTGCGGTGAACCAAATGTTTATAACAACAATTTATAATTCTTCGTAGCTCTATATGAGTACCAATAGGCACGATTGTGCGGAAATCGGTTAATGCATATATACAAGCTAAGGCAAGTATAGTATTTACATTACACAATAATAATAATAAAAATGCCGGACAATCCACAGAGCATCATCTTGCAATAACATTATCTAAAAACTTTTTTAGGATTGATGATTTTTATTGATATTTATTTTTATCCCCTAACACAGGTAAAATACTTTAGGTACTTAAAAGGGGTTCTCAAACACTGTATAATGTATTTTAAGTTTCTGAATAAATATTTTGTATTTGTATTGATGCCGATTGAATCTTTTTTTAACTCAATTGTAATTGTAAATACACATCTATGTAATACTAATATTATAAAGAGGAAAGATTTGATTGTTTGTATGTTTGTTTGATTAGTTATAATTTGTTACTGATCTTTGTTTATGAAGTTCCTTGATGCAATTCAAAGATTTTGTGTTATAATTAACTATTTGCTTTTTCAGCGTTGATTTCATTGTTTTTTTTTTGTAAAGCTCATGCATGTGTAGTCTAACAATCGAAGAATCGAACAATTTTTCAATAATTTATGAAGGCTGTATCGGTATATTATAACTACATACTAAATATACAACAACAAGCCAAATAAAAAAAATCTTACACATATAAATGCATTATATCGGTTTTCGGAAGTCGCCATTGCTCTGATCATTTCTGTCAATCAGCTGTTCCACATTTTTCGAGGCTGAATATAGTTCTCATGATCTATCGACAAGAACTGCTGTACGATTTTGAACTTTATGGCTAAGACCAACACCTCGATATTCTTATGGATATTTGCACTTTTTTGACACCCACCACATCCTTCCTCAAGTGCGGCGTCACTTGTATCCTTTAGTTCTCAGGCTTCGGAAGCAGCTGCCGAATCCTGAGAATTCTTTTGTCCTCTATATTAAGTGCACCACTTGGTACATAGAATTTGTAATAGTTACTATGGATACGCACCTGTCATAGATTAGAGTGATAGTTACTATGTCCTCAGTGTTCCACATTACATCCATTTCTTGAACGCCCACAGATTACATAACAGTTTATTCTCAAGAGAATGCTCATATTGACCATAGATGATATGATAGTTACTAAGCCCGACTGTAACTATGAATGATGTGATAATTCGCTTTGTGATTGCGAGGGTGGGTGTTGGGGTGAGTGCCGGAAGTTCCCACGTAATGAATTTGAATAACCGAATTCGGGAAAGTTTAACGTCTTTTTATTTTTGGTTCGTTATTTTAGTAATGATTTTATTTTCTAAAATGGTAATAAACTAGTTGAGCTGAGAACTTACAGCAAAGAAGTCCAAAAATTTGTTTTGGTAACAAAAGTTTTGTATGTTTGCTTTTTTCCGATTTTTGAAGTCCTAGGTATCATTTAAGCAGTACAACTAGCCAGTAAATTTTTCGAAAGTTCCAGTATTTGATTGAATCTTTTTCTCAATTAATTGATCTTGACTCGAGTTCCATATTCTATAGGCCTCGATTTGGCCAAACAATAGAAAATCGGAATAGAAACGTTTGAAAACTTTTTGCCGTCTTCCCCGTCTACATTCACCTGTCTTGTCATCTGAAGGTGTGATTCACTGCTTGTCCTTGTCTATTAGCTTGTGATATCGTCGCGAAGAAAGAGACGGGGTTTCTTAGCGAGGCTCCAGCCAGTTTGAAAGCATTTGGCACGCGCCGCTCCATTCGGTTTTGGAACGCAAGCCGCGCGGTCGTAGTTGCCGTTCGATATTCGAAGACAAATAGTTGCGATTCGATCGTGTTTTGTCTGCTCAAATAATTTTTGAACTCTCGGTTATTTGGCAAATTGCATGGACTTGGATTTTTGCAGTGACTAAAAGTGAATCAAAGACAAACTTGTTGTTTTAGCAGTGTTGACATTTTCGCAAATAAATCAGCGAAAAAAGTTTTACACAACACATCGAGGACGCGAAGTGAAAGTTAAAACATACCTTTCGTTGTTTGGACAAAAGAGTCCGGAAAATCTAATTGAAAAAGTTCGGACTTTTATGGGAAAGAGGGCAGCTGCGACCCGAAATAAGCTATAAGATTTATAATCAAACGCGAGCGAATGATTGATAGTGCATTCACAATGCATTTCGGAGATCGTTGAGTTATAAAACTGGCTGGAACTGTGAGCTATATGAGGGAGCGAAGGTCTTTCCCGATAAGTAGCGAAGTGGCGCTCAAGAATGATAAAGATGGAGGGAGGTTGGGTGTGAACTCTGTTCTATGTGGTGTGGTGGATGAACTGTCTAACGGGAGGGCCAGACGAGGGTCTTGGGTGCGGCACGCTGTCATGGGGGTGCTTCGGTGGAAGGATTTGACAGGAGTCAGGACGAGTACGCCTACTGACCAGAAAGAGGTAAGGCTGAATATAAACTTGAAACAAAGAGCTTTAAATATTTTCCTTAGACCTCACAAGACTTTTGAATTGAGATTTCATCTCTTGGCTTATCCTTGGAAGGTGAAAAGAGCGTCAGCCTTTGCAAGGACCTTGTACCCTAAATCGTATGATTTAGGGTACAATGTCCTCTGCCATTAGACAAGTAGAAATATCGCTGTTAGTTTATTAGTTTTCGAATGAAATATAAAAAGAAAATCAAGCAACTAGCTTCGTTAAACCCAATGTTTATCTGCATATATAAGAACGGAGTGACAATACTGACAATAGGCAAAGTAGTCTTATCTATCAACGTCTCGCTGCTATTAGACGTCAACAATTAATTGAAAGTACAATCGAAGGTACAAGACCGGTATATTACGTCATTGATGATGTTATTTGAGTAGGCTAGACTAGACCACTTTAATCAGCGGTAATTCAGGTCCTGTTGTAAATCTGTCCATTTATCGCTTGAATCATGCAAGGTGTTATTGCCTGAGAATTGTAACATGGAAAATTATTCTTGCGTCAATTTAGCCATAAGCTTCTACATCCTTTTACAAAATATTCACATGAATGTCATTCAGTATAATTTCTAAACAACAGCTGAGTTATTTAATATTGATTACTTAATTATAGTTATTTATTTGTTTGCTTTGTTATCTTTTGCAATTAGGGTTAATGCTACCGTTAAGGTAAAATAGGTTTAATGATAATATATCTAATGCTGACGATTCGTAATGATTAAGTATTGTTTGTTTGATTATCCCATCATTGAATATACAAGACATTACTATTAGGTTTAGGTAAGTTGTCGTTATTTAGTTTTCGGAAATTCTTGATTTCTTTTTGTTATATAAGGCGTTTTTTTTGTTCTAACAACTTTAATATAGTGTAAAATGCTGTTTGAATTGTCCAGCATAATTTAGGACAATTCACACAGCATCTTCTAGCCCCAAGCTAAGCAAGCAAATTGCAGTAGGTACTAGACTTTTGGTTTGAATATTTTTACCACTATTATCAAACTACAACACACGTACTACATCTTCATTACGTCAATCTGAGTCGACAGTTGTGGAAACCTGCTCTCCGTGAGTCACATTATGTAAATAACACGTGACGTATAGTGAAAATCACTTGTCTAGGCTGGCGGATCTGAGTCTTCGCTTTCTTATCTCGTTTCACCTACTTAACATGTTTCAAGGTTGAATTTTTATGTTTTTAATGAAAATGGGAGTGTCTTATGTCTACGACTATTTGCTTTCATGACAGGCTTCTTCACAACATTATTAACTTATTTCTTTATTTTCGTCTCATGATCTTTGTATCGGAGTAAAACTTAAAAAGTATTTTAATCTACCAAAATAACCCCTCATTGAAAATTTACCAACCTATTTTAGGGGTTATGATCAAATTATAAGTTGCTTTAGGACTTAGCCATAGATCATTTTGTCTTTATTTCGTGAATATGCGGCAGTTAAATTAATTTGTGATATCTATAAAATACACAATACCTACGACCACCAATCCATGCACCGACAGACAATACAAAAGGAATTAAGAAATAAGCGTTATATTGTTCTGTGAAGAGCAATGAGTAGGAAAGTCAGAGAAAATTGCGGGCGATTGGATCTGGCGTAGCGTGATTGAACTCGCAATGCATTCTGATCAATGCGGTACAGTTCATTCAGATCATTCGCTCGTGATAAAATACGTATTTACGAGAAGGTATTATAAATAATAAAACCATTATTGTTCAAGGCAGGTGCTTATAGCTCATACACTCATCTAACGCTAAACTTAATCTATGAAATTATCATCTAAATTAAAACTGAAAACAATGTTGTAAGGGCAAACGCTAAATAGGTTCAGTTTCTTACCTACTACTTAGTTAACGTTTTAGACTAAAAGTATAGAAACTTTATCAATGCGATATTAAATGCTTTGAAAATAAACTGAGGAGTTCCAACAAACATTTTTAGTAAACATAATAGTATCATAAACATAAAATATGTGTGGCTATTAAATACTTATATGTTTTAACTCAATGATATTTTCAGGCCTATTAAAATTTTAATTTAAATGTATTTAATGAGTACGAAGAGTTAGGTCATCACCATTATCACCCAGTACTTGTCATCTATGTTTTTGTCATACGTCTCGTTCTTGCGGCAGTCTGGCTATACCTGAGTATAGCTCACGGTCCTCCAATGTAATGTCAAAAATACGTCTTTGTTTCTTTTCTAGCTAACTTATTTAAATACTTTAGAATAAAATTACAATCTAGCCATCTATGTGTAGATTTGGCTAAATGGTAATTTTTCTTTTTATTTATTCATTAAAACATATCACTAAGAACGTGTCCATTGCACTCAGTCCCTGGTTATTGATAAAACTCAATGCACAACGTTAATATAATTGTACGGTTTTTTTTATTTTAATCACTTAATGTACCTGGGAAGGATGTTTTGACAAATTATTATGCCCCTGCTCTTTATCTCCCAGGAAAACGACTTGCTAATTAAATCATTTTAATTTATTAATTATTATTGATTAGCGCCTATTTATTTCAATATGGTGTTTGTTTCATGCTATTTTAAGTTCAAATCTCATGTTGTGTTTCAACTTCGTGTTCTTCGAAAATAAATCGAACAATTAGCAGTGTCGGAGGGTTAACTTTGACGGCCGATTATCAAAACTTCGGTCAAAACCGACAATATATTATATTACATATTATGTAATTTTCCGATTCTAATCGAAAAACATATCACATCATCCCAGATCGATACATATACCCTCCTTACAGCTGCAGTGTCGTAAACTGTGCGACTTTTATCATGGAGGCAATCCCAATATGGCTCGCATTCCAACAATAAAACTATACGATTTGTACAAATTGTATCGTGGAGGTTGGCTAAGGTATGAAATGTTAGGTTTTATTCTACATTTATGAAACACATAATATATAATGTCTTACATTCCAACTATTGCCCTGAGAACTATATCAGATATTCTGTTCTATATGTAGAGAACGTGGGCCCATTATTTAATGAATTTGTTCATATTTCATTGTTTACGTTTAATTTTCATGTTTAATTTCTTATTAACGTATTGTTTTCCATAAATGAATGCATAATTTAATTGTTTATCTTGAGTTCTAACTATAACGATAATTATTCATTCGAGAAAATTATACTAACTAACCTAATTCTTCAAAAGTGACATCATAATATCATAAGATTTGCTGTGACTAACAAATTATGACTTGCATCTTTATCCATTGACCCACAACTGAGTCTTTATATTCAGAGAACACATCGTCTGTTACGTAGTTCTATCACCTGACATAAGTTATCATTCTTTATGAATAACCCGGTGACTGGTATATCGTCAAGGTACGTTTTAATAGGCGTTACCTTTGTCTGGTCGTAAGCGTTATTTTGAGTATCTTAGCTATATTTTGCGGTTGCGAGTGAGATAATATCAAAGTTCATTGCTTTTTAAGAGTAAAATATTATTATTTTAATTAAAACTTTGATCATTAGACTAGAGAGGTTTAAGTAGGTACAGCAAATATATTTTATACTGCAAAATGTTAATCATTAAATTTTAATTAGTTTCGTTTGGTTTTAATTCGTTATTCAGTAACAATATTAATAGGCATGTTATCTAAAATATTTTACTATCAAAACTTATTAACCGACTAAAGTACTTATGGTACCAAATCAATGGATACTGGCAAATCCTGATAAATCGAATGAATGGACCGACACTCGGAATAAAGGAAACGATAAGGCTAATCCGATAACGTACGATGCTCCACTTTCTTTTGAATATGACAGTTGTGATTGTCAGGTCATGTGTGACAAATGCGACACAAGCGGGACTATTCTCGAGCTTTTTGTCATAGATATGATTTTGTAACAGTACTCGGAAAACAGACGAAGATTGATGCCCCGAGCCCGTGCAATTCTATACATCTATTTAGTATGATTTTTATTAAAGTCAATTACATCATTGCAGAAATATTGGAAAACTCAAAGCTCAAATCATTTACATACATGACTTAAGTGTTAATAACCATGGTAGTATCAAAAGTTTTAGTGTTTATTGTTGCTACGTTCAACACCACCTAGTAATTGTATTATTGTCCATCCTGGTTTATACATACTCGATATATCCATTTTTCGTTGCGAAGAATTGTTGTCGGCGAATTTCTTTCTCCACTTCGTCTTTCCTCCTGTATATATCCATATGGGATGTCCGATCGTCATTAGCCGACTGGTGTTCCAAGAAAAGCCTGTTTTCAGCTGATCCTCCTAAATTCATATTAATAATTCTTTTCTATTGGTGTCGAGAAATTAAAACACACAGTAAAACGTGTTTTAACTGGCTCTTCTAACCAAAAAAAAGGAATTTTCTCTTCGAATCACACAGTTGTCTACTATAAACGGATTTTTCTCGACTGCCATGAGAATAGGACTCTTCTCATTACCATAGTGCGAGATGGGCCGACACATTCGGGAAAATTGTATTTTCTTGATCCTTTTGGCCAACTTGTGTTATGAAGTGTCGGATTAGGGATGAATTTGTGATATGATATTTTTATTCAGAATCGTAATTGTGTGCGGGAAGCGAGATCTTTTGGAGTAACTCATGATTTCTGTCTAGTTTAACGTTATTTTTGCACTTATTTCTTATCAAGCAGTATGAAGGTGGTCGTAGATCTGGCATCAGACCGCATCACAGCCGCACAGCACAGAAATTGCATTTAAATATGAACTGAAATTCGTAACATTTGATTACTGTAAGCAAAACATGTCCATATTTGAATGCCTATCGTTGTCTATTGGCAGCGGTGCTGGATGTACGTACTAAATCATTTATTTTCAATTTTGATGAGCTGTGGGACATAGCAGTCGCTCACTCTCGGGAGAGTCGTCTTAGTCCTTGGATGAAAAGCGGGTCGTACAATAGGCCGTCTGTTGCAGCGTTATGGGAGCAGTCGGTCATGGTTGACTGGCTGTGTTACCAGCTCCCTGTATTGTATTGGGTCCCACATTACATGTGAACCTATATCTCTGAAAACTGCAAAATAATTGAAACGTAAAAATTTATTTTGCCCTCAGCGATATATTCCGAGCGCGGTCAGCGCAAGACGTAAAACGTCAATATTACTCGTACCTGCAATATAATTAATTAGAATTCGTGTAAAAATAGATTAATGTGGTTGTATTTATTTTAATCAATACAAACTTTGAGTTCAATCATAATAAGCTAAGGCTCCTTCAATAAATAATAAACTAAAGTTAAACCTAGTTCTATTCCCATATAAAATTTTCATCGTTCTTCATTCAGTGAGGAAATATAATATATTTTTGGGCGCAAACACTACATAATTACATATTATGTAGTGTTTGCGCCCACACTTGTAGACCATGTCCTGCGGACATGAAGGGAGTCTCTCTTGAGAGACGCAAAAAAAAATCTAATCTATTTTGTACAAACTCTATTGCTATGCAGGTTTCATATATTATTAGGTTTTGCTTGAAAACTAATAAGAAACTTCGATTCCTATTTTACGTGGGCTTTCAGGCTGCCGAGGGCGAAATTTGGCTAGAAGGACACCATTATCGTCTGATTCTATACCATTTTATTAATGCTCGAAAATCCACACAGCATCATGGGCTACATGTCAGATGTAGGTAATATTACAATAGATTACATAGATAGATATTTTATATATTTTTTTGTACTTACCATATAAAACGACCAGAACCCTGGAATAAATATCTGCAGTCCCTGAAAACGAGCCGTACTGGCGGACCTTTGCTCACCGCCCATCGAGGGCGTCTGTTCAGAGTAGGTATAGCGTTGCACTGAGCAGTACTTTCAACAATACCATGGTCCAATTGCCCTAGTCCCTAGTTCTGCGATTACGTAGATACTGCATTATGTCAACTGCAATTCGGTAATTCGGTCAAACACTTCGTTGTCCGTCCTAAAGTTTGAACGCGACTTGGCACATTGACAAGTATTTCACGGCATTTGTCCGGTGTTGTCAACCCGGTCAGTGACTCGCGATAGGCTCATTTTAGGCGAGGATAGTCACTGGAATGGAAAGTATGAGTTTCGCGCATATACGAATCAAGCGGTTACGACATTGGAAAGAAATACCCCATCATGATATCTGCCCGTCACATATCGATTTAGTAAAGTTCTCTCCTCAATTTAAATATTCGTGAGCAAAGTGAAACTGACATAAGGGGATAGTTGATCGCACCGATAATTTTCTTATGAATGAGCCTGAACTTACATAATTTCTACGTGATTTTCGATTTTGGGACAGTGTGATAAGATCAAGCAGTTGATCGTTATGTTAACTAATCGTTAGAAAGTTTTTAGTTTTTGTATATTATTTTAAATTTAGTTTTTTGTATAATTTTATTAAAGATGAAACTTACTTTGAATGGGTTAACATTACTCGTTGAAGTGGGAGAAATCCGCCAAAGCTCTTCATGTCTACTGAACTTGCAAGTTATTCGAAATTCGACTATCCATGCTGCTTTAAATAATGTAGCATAGTTTTAAAACGACAGCGCGTCATTTTGAATTTCGGGATGCGGCTACATTCTTTTGTTTAAATAATTTGTCATCTACTTTGAAATGTTCATTTTATTTCGAGGAATACTTATTTTGTGCTACTTTCGATGCAAATTATGGATCAATTGATAACTCAATTGACCTCATTTGTTTGCTCAATTGACAGCAAATAATCTAGAGGTAAGGTAACCCTCTGCATTGTTTGCTTCTACAGTAAGCTCGTCTATTAAATAGAAGTAAAATTATTGTTTTTTCTTTAACTATTTAATACTTACTTTAAAAATTTTCTTCTTCCCAATGAGACAATGTTACGCTAGGCTAGACGATACGTGTCGAAATATCAGTTAACATAGGAAAGTTCAAAGATTAACAACATCCAGTTTGTTTATGTTTCCTCAATAACATAGTAATTGGGACTTCAGGAAGCATGTCATTCTCGGATTATAAATAGAGAGAATGTAGAAGCAGTTCGGGGAATAATACTTGGAGATATACAAGTCAACTGCTCGCGTAATTCAAAACGTGCTGTCTTAACAATACTATAAGATTCAAAGTAATGTAAAATAAAAATATGATCTTTAGCTTAAGTTGAATATCATTCGTTATAGTCTGCGAAATCAGAACAGTTGCTAAGTACACTACCAAGTAACAGTTGCTACTTCTCACTCAATGACATATTATTTCAATGGAAAAAGACAAAATAGCGATGCTTTGAGTTAGCAAACTTTTATGAATTAGGGGTTTATTCGCACATATCTGTTGTCTAGTGTGCTGAGAGCTCCTGTAGGCAAGGCACAAGATTGTTTGTCAAGAGTTGAATACATTGCGCAGATTGTTGAAGTGGGGTAATTTTTCTTCGACAACAAATCCTGGGCTAGTAAGGTTCACCAACAGCATTATTATCTTTATCGCACAGTCAACGAAGAATTTGGTCGTTATAAAACTTGGTAATGGACTCTCTGAAAGTATTTCTCATCACGTGTGGGTCCAGTCATGCGTATCACGAACTTATCCAGCAAAAAGGTTAACGTTCTACCGTCAAGGCAAAAACTTAGATAGCATTGACAGACAGATGATGAATGGTCTCGCATTGACGATGCAATACACAACTCCATCGATATTTTATCCAATAAAGTTGATTATACAGTGTGGTGCCAAAATGTCATACCGGATCTATTTAAAAGTAACGGAATGACTTCGTAATTTAAATTTTAAAAGCTCATGTTCAAAAATTTTTTATACCATTAGAATGTATTCGAATTTAGAGTGCAATGAAGTTTCCGTTTTATTTTATTTATCTGTTACGATTAATATTATGTCTCAGTTACATAGAAACAAAAGAATATGCTGTGCGCGAAAATAGAGGTACGTTTTCAATTTTGGAGAGAAAGAATGGTAATCCTCCAGCGCACTTGGGATTTGATGAATGTCTTTGTCTTCGTGCATATTTCAATGGTTTTCTCCAGAAACTCTTGAATATGAGTGGAAAACTCGCAATATTTTTCAGATTTACTGATTCGATTGTGGTTCACGGTTCCCGCTTGACACAATTTATGTATCTGTCGATTTACAAAAGGAAATGGACCATAACCATTGCGGTATGCTCCACTCAGAAGCATTATTGGTCGTCACGAATTTCGTGTTGGCTGCAATGTACGAATAATGCAGAAACGGTGGAGACCGTTCGTTGAATTATGTACATACTCAGTGGTGAATGTGGAGATACAAGAAATTCCTTATGAGATAAGACAGGCGGGAACTTACGGTTTAAGTTTCCGTGATAATATGGAATAATTGGAGAATGAAATGCAAAAACTAAGAAATAAACTTCTGCTAAGTATATCGTCAACAATAACGAACCCAGGGCAGTAAAATAAAAATCAAATCTATTAAAACAATTATACAATTTAACTTATGAAATAACCCAAAAATATAAAACGCCCTACAGGTTGTAATATCTTCAACGAACTTAAAGTTCACAAGCGTCCGATTCCTTTAGCTCTTGAAAGTCGAAGAGCTCTTATCAAAACGTTCAATGAAACTTTGAACTGAGAGTTATACAAGTGATTCTGAACTCCTTTGACGTCACAAAGCGGCATTAGAACTTAACGTCTTGGTTCCAAAGTTTTGATTTGTCGAAAGCTTTGTAAGAGTCGTCAGAGTCATGGCGATGAAGGGTTTTTCTTACAATATTTAGCAACTTTATATAAGCTATACTTGCCCTGTTTGTTACCCCAATTATGAACATAATTAATCTGCCATGTCCAAGATAATGCAACACACGTCCTAAATACCACCGTAGATACTGTCACTCATGAGAATTAACAAATCATCCTGAATTTGGTGAGACACATAAGATTTATCTGTTTGTCGATATGTTTATTCGGCTTCCTTTGACTCGTAATTATCTGGTTTTGTCTTGATAATTGTTCTGATGCATTATTTACACATATAGGGTCTGGAAAATGGCCATCTTCAAAGTGGTTTACTTGTTATTTGTTGTTCTAACTAAGCTTGTGTCGTGTTTCCAACTAATATTATGGTTTAATTATAGCCTCAGCTTTATAATACTTGTAAAAACTAAGCTGCTGTGTGAGTGTTGTGAAAACTCGTGTTACAGCTGAAATAAATCTTGTTAGCAATTATGAAAAGGGTAATGCAATGTTTTCATGGCTTATTTAATGGTTCGATCCGTTGAATCAAGATAAGGGGTCTTTTATTTCAGTGTTTAGATTTTCTTTAGCGTGAGATAACAGAACTTTGTACTTGACTTATTTGCTTTGTTCTTAATTGAATTCTTTCGTGCCCTTAAATTAAGCATGATATGTATCTACCATACTTACTTCGTTTAATTTACTTAGCTATGAGTATAAACTCCGACTAATTAAAAAAATATATTATAATAGTAATTTACTGTTCTCTTCACATAATAGCACATTGTGTGAAGAGAACAGTATATTGCAAACTAGTATAGTATAACTATAACTAATAATAATATTGTGAGTGTAGTGCCTGCGTTAATTTACTATATACATATATATAATAAGGGTTTATGCCTTGACACCAAGTCTTTACACACCTTTATTAGCAATATGGGAGATGTCGTTTGCGTCTCGTCATTGAAGCTAGTCACCACCTAGCCAAAGAGCATAATTATGAGAGTTTTAGCATTGTGTTTTCCATGAAAATTTTTGTTGTGTTAATTTTATACTTTGATAAAATGAAATGATATTTTTTCTGCATATTATCTATTGTGATTGACGTATTTTTTATTGGTGTACTTTTTATTTTGCGTGTAAGTTCTTTTTCTTTTTCGTTTTAATAGTATGAATATTGAAGCTAGGTATAACGATTTCGAGGCATCTGTTATGTATGGTTTTGTGTTAATATATGATTTAAAAAAATCATCAGAGTCAATGTCCATTTCTTCCTCATCTAGCTTACCATCATGTTATTATTTCCCTCCTTCGATCACGTTATGCTTATTAATATCATATTTAATACTATCTATGTATAAATCACCGTGCACGATGGCAGCGCTTTCTTTGTGAAAACGACGTTTTTCTTGTCTCCCCGTAGTCATGCAAAACTAATTAGTCTGCTGTTATTAAGGCGGGGTTTGCATGAGATAAAACTTTAAACTTATAACTACTACTGCTTCAACATTTTCCGGTATGATCAATACATCAATGTTTATATTATATCATATTTTTGGCACTTTTCCATACTTAATTTGGTTTGCGGCCATGATTTTTGTATATTATCGGGGGTTATAATACCTAGCTGATTTGGTTACGTACTCGCCTTTTGGGTTTAATATTTTTCTCAGTATGAATATACTAAAGATATCTTATTTTCATCACCATTCGATTGCCAAAGGTCTCTTGAATAAAGAAATTTGTTATTTACTATACTTAAAAATGTATGTAGAGTTAAAAACAAAATGTTACAAATAAGTATACTTATTTGATATTTTGTTACAAACGCTTGCGTTCAAGCATCCTAACCTTTACGCGTTCACCGTGAAAAACAACGTGGGATTGAATTTTCTCACATGATTTTTCCTTTGTGTGAATATGGCGATCTTCATTTGTCATTGTGACGGTTCTTTTTTCCAGTTTCATAATCTTTTTTGTGCGTAAACTAATTGTGTTCTGATTTTCGTTATAACACTTAATTCACTGCCAAAACTTTCACTACTTGTACACTGTAACAAAGAAACCAATTTGCTTTAAAATTTCTCACGTTTTCAACATTTAAAAAGAAACGTTTCTAAATAATAATATATAGCTATTCTGGCAGATAATAAATCACTATTTCGGGTCCAGCCTACTCATACGAAGCAATTTATTTTCTATACTACTGTGAAGGTTCTATAATTCTTTTCGCCCTTCAGCCTTCATATTCTCTCAGGCAAGACCGATGAACTTTCATTGAACCCTATTTGTATTGCATTATAGTTTGGAAATTTTAAGCTCTTCGCTTCTATTGAGAATATTCTTACAAAGGTTGCAAACTATGATCCTAAGTTTGGATTGAAGGCTTGCAATATGAACATAATTATGCCACAGAATTTACAAAAGTTATTTGTTATCTCGCAACATCTTTTGTATCGTAAATCTAAAAAGGTGCTCATTTTCATTTCAAAACAGTTTTGATTATAATAGCGTAAATTATTAATTCTTGCAAATTTTCGTTAGTTGTCACATGTCTCTATATATTTTAGTATCAATTAATGTCTCCATATTAAATTTACTAAATAACTAGACTGTACTAATTGCAAATATTGATTATTTGCAAATTAAACGGTAGACAAGGTGAGATAAAAGTCAAAAGCTTTTTGATATACGGCTTAAAATTAAATGCGTTTCTAAACTTTTGTTTTAATGTCACTGTTAAATCCAAATTAGTTTGTTGTTGATGCTGAATCGCCGAAGATTTCATTATTATTCTAGAGCAGATGGCATTGTCCTGAAAGAGATTGAAATAAGTTTTAAGATAAGTGTAGATTCGATTTTGTTTTGCTGACGGGATATCTGATAAAAGAGCCAAAGCAAAGTCAAATAGATAGCATAGATTACTGTCTCTATTTTCCAAACAGCGTCGGTTACTTACATGGTAAACCTGATACGAGAACACAAGGGTAGTACCTACTATGATCGCCTGAATACCATTTGTTGAGCAATAGGGTTGACTACCACACAGTTTGTAAAGCTTCGGAAGTGTCATCGTTTCAATAGGTCCACAGTATTTTTATAGAATACTATTGCTTCATTCCGCACAGTTAGCGTTTAACAGCGCCCCTACAGGATAAAGCGGATCATACGTTCAGCTCGACTAAAGTTTTCGCATAATTTTGAGGGATTTATAAATTACTTATTCATTAACAAGTCAGCGGTAGTAAACGAACGCATATTTCGTTTTGGAATTGCGAAAACTCGTACTAGCTACTCTGGGAAACCTTATTTTAACGTAATGGAATAAATATAACCCATTTGGCCGAAATTCGCTAAGGGTTTACCTCATCTTCCAGTAATGGTACCAAGTAATATTAGAGCAAGATGATCTTCAGATGAAAGTGTTGTCGGGATGGAGTTGTGCATAATAGATCGAGGATTCACTGATAGTAACATCAGGTGAAGATTAATTCACAATTCATGGTACTATATTGCATAGTGATCATTGAATTTCAGAACGTCTGGTAGACATTGGATAGATTACTATTAAAAACATATACAAAAAGAAGAGAACAAAAAATTAATGCTGGGCAATTCAAACAAATCATCTAGCACCAGGCTAAGCAGAGCTTGTGTCATGTGCACTAGTTGACTGATATGCTTACCTAATACAATATATTACATAGATATATTTGTGTGCTCTTTGATGTGGACACATTTCGTATGCCATTGAAGCAAAGATTTGACTTTGATATAGCTAGGTACAATGTTATTTTATAAATTATAAGTTTTTTGTTGTTTTTTTTTTTTTGCCGTGTGGTGCCGTCATAGAATTTCACCACCCCAACTCATCCCGTGGGTGTCGTAAGAGGCGACTAAGGGAAACACAGCGGGGGGCGGGCAGCAGCGCCCTCTGCAGAACAACTACACCGAACTGCGATCCCCAACCCGCATGCCCAGCGTGGGGATTATGGGCAATATAATAATGACATAATAATGATAATAATGACATAATGATGACATAATGATGACATCTATGGCGCTCATTAGGGGAGGCCTATGTCCAGCAGTGGACTATTATAGGCTGGTGATGATGATGATGAATTATAAGTTCAGTCCAAGTCTTCAGGTTGTCGCAGCATCTGCTTTATATACATTTATATACCTTTTGTTTATTAATAACTGAAAAGGTCGAAGAATCAAAAGCATCAAATCTCACTTTCCTCAACACAGGTATCCAGGCATTTCGAAGTAGGTAAGTGGGTGAGGGGTTCAGAACTCGCCAACTCAGCTAATGCTAATAAAAGAGCCTGGAGTGGCCTCTGATGCGGAACGCTTATTCGCTGGTCAGGTAGAAAATGCCTTTATTTTTGAAGGCATGTGGTTTATTTTTACCGTCGCACTTGTGTTATGAAACTTTTATCCAAAACGTGTAGATATCTTTTATGGGTCAACGAATATAAATATATAGAGTAATTACTCAAAAGAACATGTTTCATTTAAATGAGTAGCTACATACTAATTCCTAGATCTTAATATCATAATTAAATAATACTAAATTGCCACAGTTTGTCAATTGTTGTAGCAAGGTAGTTACCATTACGCTGACTTAATAAATTTTGTCATAAATTTATTTATTTTTGCTCTCTTTTTAAATATGTTCCTTAATAAGCAGTTTCTAATGTTTTCAGGTAAACTGTTGTATGCGCACCTTCATAACGTATGTTTATTTTTTCGTAGTTGGTTCGTCCTCCTGAGTGTTAACCTCTTTTTATTCAAAAAATGCCAACGATTTCTTAGCAAATCTGCTACTGCTACACACAACTATAAAATTTCAATTATTTTATAGACATAATTTCGTTCATACTACATACCGATGTAATCTGTGTATATTTGAGTGTGTTCTTAATGCGACTATAAGCGGTTTAAATTGAGGCGT
Organism: Eupithecia pulchellata; assembly: GCA_963931895.1. Taxonomy (NCBI): domain Eukaryota; kingdom Metazoa; phylum Arthropoda; class Insecta; order Lepidoptera; family Geometridae; genus Eupithecia; species Eupithecia pulchellata. The sequence goes on from OZ007540.1 coordinate 5,016,049, forward strand.
TTATTGCTAGATCTAGCGTAAAGCATACGGTACAGATGTGGCCACTTTCGTCATGCATCTTCAAACATCGAGATCTCATTGTTCGAACCACTTTCGCAATCGCTCCTACTATGGAACTCACTGGAACTGGATTGTTACTTTGTTTCTAGATATTTTTGAGCTACTAACTGCTGCTAAGTAATTCAGGTGTATTCGTTAGTCGCACTCATACTTTAGTTCGTACTCATATGTTAAGTTCATTTTATTTTAGGCGTTTTCTTGACGAGCTCTGTGGCGCGGTGAGTGAAGGTCCACCTGACACGCAGGAGATTGCCATTTTGATTTCCGCCCGGGAATTTTTTTTTTCAGGAGTGTTCTTATCGTATTCTATGTAAAATTAGGAATATCTATCTATGTAATTTGTTTTAAGTTTATCAGTCATCTCGTACCCATAAAAAAGTTCTACCTAACTTGAGGAGCTAGAGACTAAACAAAATCGACTAGATTTACTGCAATACTCTTTTCGTTCGACTTATTCTCACACTAACAAGCACAGTCGGCCACAATTCTCTGATACTGTAGCCAATGGTAGGGGCAACGTTTTACATACTGTCCCATATTATTTATGGTAAAGTTATGCATGTTTGTTTTTATGTTGAAAGTGGGCCGCGACGGGAGATTATGGTTATGTATCTGTTAGTTTATGGTGGGAACTAACTATCATGGTGTGAAGGAAATGTCTTCCGCGTTTAAATATATTTTATGAAAAACTAAATAAAGGAATAATGCTGGAGAATCCACACATCATCTAAACCCAAGAAAAAGTTAACTAACTACAGACTATTGCAAACAATATACAGGTAGCTTAACTGATCAATATCAATCAATACTAGGAACAATCCCCAAGATACTGTTGGCTGCATTGCTTCGCTAGCATAGGTAACTTATTTTCACCGAAATATTTGTGCCCAGTGCCTACTTTGAGACAAGCTGCAAAAATACGCAAAATCATGTAAATGATATTTATTATCAGTATACGGTTAAATTGTGTCCGCATACACAAAGATTTAAGTATGAATAGACTAGACATCCTTGACAACTAGATGGCGCTGCTTTATTTTGAATAGATTGTGCTTTCAAAACCAACGGATGAAGCATTAAATCTCCTCATTTTGTGGTCCGTGTTCCTTATTTATAATGATCTGTTTAAAAGTATCTGATTAAAATCTTGTTTATTTTTTTCAGGTAAGTTCCTGCAATACTGAGGCAAGTAACTAACCTCTATAAAAATATTGAGTAGCGTAGATTGCGGTACGTAGCCCATCAAAACGATACCAATATTTATGAAGAAATAAAATTTTATCGCGATGCTCAGAACGATAAAATGCGAAACTCAACAAAGTTATTTGAAAATAATGTTGAATCTATTACGAAAAACCGTTTTTATTTGAAGGTATAAATATTTTGTCAGAAAGAATTTATAAAAATGAACATTTATTAGACACATCATAAGTGATAATATACATTAGTGGGGTTTTCTTCAATACTTCCATTAGCGAAAAGAAAATCAATAGCACCTCATTTATTATAAAACCAAAATATAATTTGTGTCGTATGAATTTGACTTGTCCTTGTGCTTATAAAGTTACTGAAATCAGATTTTCTTTTGTAAAGGCTTTACGATAAAAAAATCAGATAATTCGTAAAGTCTAATTTCACCGTAAGCTGCCAATATTAAAATCAACAGAAGCAAGTTTAGTTTGATCGAGCTGAAATACTTGGTGAGACAGGAACAGGAAGGACTCTTGGACTCGGTTTAGCGCGTAAACTGGATAAACTTTACTGTGTCGGTAAAATGTGCTGAACTCGTTTATAGCGCTAAACTGTAAACTAGGTTTAGAGTGCATTTGTTTAGAAATTTATAATATTCGAGTATAAACAGCTGTACCTAGCTTTACGCCTGACAACAAAGTGATAATAAAAAGGTTTCTTTCAATTTGAGTATTGGAACTCTATACAATAAAATTAAATTACAGAATTTAGTTGCAAGTTAATAGCATTAGTTTAAGATAGCGGTCATAGGCAGTTTCTTCAAAACAATAAAGGTACGTTCATGCAATTATTTCCGTCATGTTACTTAGAAGGTCGTATTACGTCACCCTTATGTTTGTCTTAACCACCAAACAGTCGTTAACGAAACTTACGATGTGTTCAAGCGACTTCGATGTAGGAAGTTTTGTTTTGGGGTTGTTTTTGCCATAAGCATGTTGTGACGTGAATGTGACCCTAGACTTTTTTTGCATAAGAAAGTAATTTTGTTTGAAGTCCATGGACTTATGCCCACCATAAGTCCATGGACTTCAAAAAAAGAAATTCACATTACAATTCAACAAGATTTAAACCGATTTTGCAAAAGGCGTTCTGTTTTACAAATGCAATAGACATGTTATCGAACGATTTTGAAATTGAAAGCCACTTAAATCAAAATAAATAAGAAAAGCTGTCCTTACACCCAAGTTGACTGTGACCTTTTATTTTCTCTCAATTCTGAGGCGTCCTGAAAATGACGTGCATTATTCACTGCAAATTAAATAAAACCACACAATTTGCGGTCACCGCTCAAAGCGATATAGTTTTCTAACTTTTCTCTTCGCATTACAAGCAAAAGTGTAAGCGAAAGTGTAATTTACTAGGCTATTAGAAAGTAAACAAATATTGTAATAGTCTGTGTTGATTCGAGATACATTTGCTGTAATCTGTATCATGCATAATCATTGGTCTTGAGAAACAGCTTCATTTCAAACTCTTTTTTTTAATGCTAGACAATCCACAGAACATTGTCTAGCCCCAAGCTAAGCAGAGCTTGTGTTATGGGTACTAGATGACTGATATACATAATACAATATTATTACATAGATAGATATTTTTTTATTTTGTTTATTATACATAGAAAACGATCAGAAAACCCTGAACAAATATCTACAGATCGTACAAATATTTGTCCCGAGGCGGGAATCGAACCCGCAACCTCCTTGCGTCGCAGGCGGACCTTCGCCCACCGCCCCACAGAGGTCGTTAAACTTTAGCAGAAATATATTTACAGATTCTCGTACAAAACTTAACAAAATATATTATTTAAACGATAAACAATACGACCACCTCGTTAGTATAAATTCTCAAACTCATTGTTGTTTTGCCGGAAGAAATATCAATGTAAATTTCAATAAAAGCTCGTAAGATACGACTATGACGTACAAAACAGCGCAATTTATTTTCAACACTTAAATGGTACTTCAAAGCTTTGTTTCCCCTTTATTCGTTCGATTTGGTTTTCAAAACAGAGGCAAACAAGTCTCAAAGGATAAACTCGCCCCTTACAGCAAAGTGGTCCGATTGAAAAGTTTCCGAAGCGTAAACCCTTAGAACAAAGTATATCGATGCACTTAATGTTTTTTCTGTCACTATACATATTGTTATCTGGTCGTTTCTCTCTAGTGTTTCGTCAATAAACGCCGTTGGTTATTTCATAGTTCTATTTTGTCAAAATATTAAATTCATCGTCATCATCATCTCTATGCTGGTCCACTGCTGGGCTAAGACCTCCTCCTAATCAGTGCCACTTCGTGACCGTTACTGATTCCAGCGTAAAATGTCATAAGTATTTTTACAGATCATCATGCTATATGGGCTCTGAACTCTACACTTCTCGAATTGCGGTCACCATTCTAGAACACTAAATTAAATACAAAAGGTGTACTTTATTTTAATCTCGTACATACAGAATAAATCAATGACAATAACACTTTTAATTTTTTACTGAAAATCTAAGCCGTCACCAAAAGACAGAGTGCCCTGAAAGCTGGCAGCATTGCCTCATTGGATGGCGATGCTAATACGTTAGTAAAAATGAAAGCCTTACAAATTTAAATATTATAAATATAAATCATAAATACGTTGCTACAAATCCAGCTACTTTGCTTCTATCACGAGAAGAGAGATGCGGGCTAAGTTTATTAATTTCGAAATTCTTTGTACACAAAGCCTGGCTAAGTTAGTAAATTTGAAATTGTTAACAAAGAAAATAGTCTCTCAAAAGAGCACAGTTTGTTAATTTTAAAAAGAATATATTGCTCTAGGATTGAAATAAGATAGGTATAGGGGGTTCGATGGACCTTTGGTGGAGATCTATGTTCATCTGAACTTTTCTACGGGAAACTTGTATAATTCTTAAGACTCGGATGAAATTTTGTCCACACAAGAACATTTAAAGGAGGGATACAATAAGCTCATATGAAATATTTATACCTTTAGTAAATTGTACAAACCGTATAATATTAAACATTTTTATGTTCATCAACGTGTACAAAATTTTCTTTCCTATGTCAAAAATCGTAGATGGACGTAGTTTTGCAACACAAAAGCAACTCACAAAATATGTGAAAGTAATTTAATTACACAGGCAGCATACAGATTTTGCTTATTGGTGCAACAAATATCCAGGCTATATATACTAAATTGCTTCTAAGTAAGAAAAAGACACTGTCTCTTAAGATATCAATCACTACATATTTTCACCTTATAGCATAACAAAACTAACTCAGCAGCCTAATTTTATTACAACAGTACATGTATTGTGGTAAAAGCTTACGTTCTGGATAGACATACATAGATTAGATACTATATTACTCTAGTCCTAAATATATTTAATTTTTCCATGAAGCAGTAATCTGCTAATGACTCACATATTGTTAACCGTTCAAAGAGGTCAGATACGTACTTAATAATGGTTACGTGCATTATCAATCCATCATTCCCTTTAATTTCTCAAAAAAGCTTTAACAACAATCCGTCAAGTGGTAAGACCCGCTGACAAGCTGACGTCTCTTTCTTTTCGACTTTATTAAATAACCCTCAACCGCCTTTTGTCTTATTTCTTTCTTATAAATATTAATGGAACCGCTGTTCACCACACGCCGCGAGATGTATGAGGGTGTGCTAATTATTCGGACTTCAGTCTGATCCTGAAAATGAGAACAGCGCCATCTATTTGTCGATTGGATCCATTTGCTGACACGGGTCATGTGTCTGTCTTTGCTGAGTTTACAAGTGATTTTGGTGGATTCTCATCACAATATGTATGTGGTTAATGGATAAGAAAAATTTTAATAGTGCTAATAAAATGAAAGGTTTAATAAAATGAAAGGTATCTAATCTGTTAACAACATGAATCTTATGAAAATATTTTTTTTTTTCAATGCGAACATTTCTAGTTTTAATAAAACTGGTTTTTACATATGAAGAAGACTCAATAACTCTGTAGCATCCTCATTTGTGCAAAATATTTTACCTTGTCCTTGCCCAACAAAATCGAATCAAAAGTGCTTTAGGATTTTCAATGTTTATTTTGAAACATTGTCTACGCTGACAATGTTATTTTTATCATATCTCATCTGATACTCGTACATCTGCACGATCAATCAAATCATGAAACAGATAGTGCAATATTGACTTTAGAAGACAACCAACGCTTTTAAACAACACCTCGCGTATTACCTACGCAGAGACTGAAAATTAAACTATAGATAAAAATTTAGTTCTACTTCAACATAATGTACTGTCATAATTGGCACGTATGCAAATGTTCCTGTTATCACACCTATTTTCCTGGTAGACACCTCCCGATATCGGTCGTGTACTTCACATACTGTAATAAAGTTTTCGTGCCACCATTTTCCTCCGACAATTCAGTACGAGCAAACGTATAGTTTTTAATTAAATATACTTCTAAAAACCTCGCGTATGTTGGAACTTTTATAATAATTAAATGACTTTTGTGTAGTGCGAGAGTGTGGGGACAAAAAAGTGTGTGAAATATTGTAAAAATGGAGAAACATAATCCAGACAGGAGAAGGTCCCTCAACATTTGGGTGGAAAAAGTTCTTAAAAGAAGAAACTCCAAAGACGTATCACCTGTCGGGTCCCCTCAGTATGATGAGGTATGGAAAAAAACTGTTTTCTAGTTTCCAAGCTATCAAGAAATCAAAGAACAAAATTGCTCATGGCTATGAAATCGAAAAGGAAATAGTCAATTTGCTTATTTATTTCAACATTTGGATGGAAAATGTTCATAAAAGAAGAAATTCTTGACACATTTCTCCCCTTTCAGTCTAAGAAATTGAAAAAAAAAAAAAAATGCCATGCATTGTTTGTATTTCGCTTGATTTTTTTATTATTGCTGAACATCATGTCAATACAAATGCGTAAAAGCATCGTAGACGCCCTTGAAAATGCCAATGTTATCGGTTACTGATTACAGGAATGATTTTGGCTGTATCACGTTACGATATGACTCTCTAGTTGTGAATTTGATGAGATAACTATAAATGTTGCTAAAACTTTTCGAAAAGGTACAGTCAGGAGAAGCAATTAACAAACACAAGGAAAAAATCTATTGATTTGTTAACCAGCATTTCAAACAACTATTAGTTAAAAATCGGCATCACCTTTATTCAGTCATCAAACCAAGGGACGTTTTGTTTGCTAATAGAGCGCCTTGGCAAACGCACGATTCTTTGGCCACTTGCCTTGTAAATTGACCTAGTATATTGTTTATTGGCGTAAAAATAGCTTTGATCACACTCTTCATCAATTTTCATTCCCTAGGTGTGCAAAGAAATAAACCTATTATTTCCAGTGTTATATTTTAAAATGATTCTTATGAGACATTTTACTAATGGCAATTTACCACTTTTTCAAAAACCCCACGAATTGCAAAAATACTTCGGAATCTGTGTAAAAACTGACATATTTACCTACACCGGATATTTACATACACGTAAGGAATATCTTGCGAAAACTGGTCGTCTTCCGGTGCTTATCATGCTCTAAATACTTTAAATACGAACTTGAGCACATGTAGTGTTGCTAACTAATCAAGCATGTCGCAAATTGAAGAAACGTTAGATGCATACTAATCAACGTCACCGTTTTCTGTATTTGCATTATATGTAGATGACAGAACGAAATAACCTGATATATTTTTTTAAGAATCGTAATAATAAAATGAAATCGTACAAAAAATTTTCATTCAATGATATATTTTTAAAAGAAAAGTTTTATATAGCTGATCATGAAACTTCATAATATCGTCATTCGTAGTAAATTTGGTATTTGACAAGAAATACTAGCAAGTACGAAGATGGCTAATTTTAAACTAGGTATAATAAAAAATTATAATCAGCGGGTAACTATTACTTAAAAGAGATCCTTAATTAAATATCGCTAAAATATAATAAAAAGAATACATAACAATGTTTCACTATTACTCAGAGAGACCAATATTTTATAGTGTTATAAATCGTGGAATTTTAAGTACATTATATGTCACATATTCTGTAGTAGATAAAGGTAAAGGTAATAAATAGATAGGCAAACTTTTGGACTATTGGTGTATTGATTGTGTAATTCCTAAAAGTGCGATCAATAGAGTTCATCGGCACTAAGCCCAAGTATTACAAGGTCGGACCTTTCGTACGATAGTCCCTAATCCATGCATGCCTATTGATACTGTCAACAACGGTAACACGGTTCACCTTGGAGATAACACTGTGAAGATGACTACAATACAGTTGTTCGTACGTTACGGCAAAAATGAAGTTTTAGTGGATATTGTTGGTGTTGTACATATATTCGAATTGATTAAGAGTTTTTTAGAGCCTAGATGTTTTATAGGTATGTACTGGAAAGCGAACGACAACGGCAATACAGTTATTAATAAAATAGAATATTACTGTAATGCACCATCAATATAATGTAAATCAGTGAGACATTGGACTATTACACAATTTTCAATAGTAATTTACTTAAATTTATTTATAGACTTTTTGCGCTTAAGAATTAAGACCGTTTATAATATTTGTTAATCGTTTGCATGGTTCACCTTATTTACTTGTGGATGATGTAGATTGTTGAGTATGGTAGAGGGAACGGTATTTTCCTCCGTTAGTCACACTTCACACTAATATAAATGCGAAGTTTAGTTTATTATTTAATGTAGATACCTACACAAAGGTCTGCTACTACTTAGGTCTTTATTAACAAAGGAAATTACAATCAAATAACAGAAACAATTAGAAATAGTATTTGCAATTTAAACAATTGACCTATCTGCAGACTGTTGCGAACAATCTGCAGATAGGTCAACTGATCCATATCAATACCAGTCTGAAGTGTCCCCTATACGTTGCCCTGACCAGTTGACCACGCTTCGTTTCACTAGACACTCATACTTTTTTTACCCGGAGAGCCTCCGTCGGACCGCCATAGGACTTATTGACTAATAAATATGATAGGCACTACCATGTCAACATCAAAGGTCATGCATACGTTAAACAATGACATAAGGCCAATTATACTGTTACCTTATCCCCCTGTGTAAACTTCACATCGCATGTCAAAGTAGCAATAGACTGTTTCATAATGCTCTCGTGACAACCTTGACACTTTGGAGCGTATTGTCGAAAACTTTATCAACCGTTTTAATACAATACAATACAAATACACTTTGTAAGCCTAAAGAAATAAAGTTATTATTAAATCTGCTGAAAGCGATCTCTTCCAGGCAAAGGTTTTAATGCCCAGGACGCACATGCCGTTGTTGATATTCCAACACTTTTCTCATCACATGTCATCTTTAACATCGGACATCGGTTGCTGCGTTCAATATCAAAAATCAATGTTGGAACTTTTGTCAATGAAACGGCACGCGAGAGGTTGACAAGCTACGGCATAACTGATTTTTTTTCTTTTGTAAATATTATACTGAGCATAACCTTTACATTTGATACTTTTGATTCATACATACAATGTTGTTTACTATTTTTCTAATACAATTAACAGATTTCCTTTGGTCAATTCTTAGGTACCTACCTACTGTTAACGTATTACAAAAAATAGGACTTTTGATCTGTCGTGTCTGCGTGGTTAAAATTTCGTTGATACATCCGACACTGGCCATATGTTCGATGTTGTGCGGCTGCCATCGCAACAGTTGCGTCGGCGCAGGTGTTTCAGCAGCTGTCATTCGCATTCAAAAGTTTTGGATAGAAAAAATATGAAATTGAATGGAACTTACAAATTTTAAATGCAATTTTATAGAATATATACATGTATATATTTTAATGTAAGGTACCAAAAGAACATACTATAGATATTCAATTCATCAATAAAATAATTCCATAACACTATCCTCAATCACTATAAAAATAGGTACTAACCTTGCTACTATAAATAAGTAGATCGATACGGGTATTTTACAATACCTAAATTGATTGACGTCACATTATTATTGAATTAAAATTTACTAAAAATAAAACCTACCAAGAAAGGTTCTTTATTCATATTAGTAATACCGGTCCGCACTGGCTTCGCACGGGTTTTAATTTTTTTTTAATTAAAATTTATAAATTATTACACTATCATACACATTGGGTTCCGTTATTGTAGTTCACATTGGGTTAGTGTAGTAACAGCAGTTTTCATACGGATCCCTAACTTTTTTGAATATATTATATAGCTTATGTTCATCTGAGTTAATGCAGGATTCTAATGGTCAAAGCTTTTTTCAAATCAGTCAGTAGTTTCGGAACCTATTCAATCCAAACAAACAAAAAAATCTTTCCTCTTTATAATATTATTTGTATAGATTACTAAACATCAATTCTTAAATAATACTAAATTACATAGGGGATGCCGCCGTGGCGCAGCAAAAATGGATCTTGGCCCTCCAGCCCAGGAATACCCAGTTGTCGCGGTCTCTTGCTATTTCTTCCTATTCGAGGAGGACATTACGAAGTTTTGCTCAGATGCTCATAAAAAGAACTAGGTTAGGAAGGTTCTGCAATATTTATTTTGAAATTAGGTTCAAAGGTTTATTGTTAAACTTAAAATGCTTTAACTTTAACGAGCAAATAATTTCGCAATAAATTCTAGCTAAGAAATATTGTTAGTTGTTAATTTTGACATATAAAAATTTACATTGTCATAATAGGTAATGATGCTGATAAAAAGTAACTAGACTGGTTCTTTAATTGTGATAATAGGTAAAGTTGATGATAAAAAGTAACAAGGCGGGTTCTGTAAATGTAAATATAAATAAATATAGTTAAAGTGCATGCGTGCGTGACATTAGGTAATGAATTCAAACGTTGACACCGACCTCAGAATACTCGTGCTGCTAATTGATGATTATCTTATCCAGTAATTTGAAAAAAATATCGTCACACATTCCATTAAACACTTACTTGTTTACTATATTCTTGCTTAATGCTAACTAACACAAATAAATAAAATAAACAAACTCTCAGAAAAGAAGAGAGAGAAAAGTAAGTTACTTTTGTCAAGTATTATGGCAGGGAAATAGATACATCCGAAATTAGAACATCCTTTTTCTTAATCGTTTAAAAGTGCTGACAACGTTCGATTCCATAGACGCACAACGTCTCAATTTTCTACTCACGAAATAGCATAAATCTGCACTCTGAACCACGCTTAAAGAATTAGAAAATATCGGGACTCGAAATACTATTTTCTTCTACGATTTTCCAAACAAGCCACCCAGCCGATTTTCAGTGAGCTGAATGTATCTGAATATTCCAAACTAGTAAAGCGCCCGTGAACTCACTCGCTTGGAAGTTTTTGAAAGTTGTAAATTGCAGATTGTTAAATCCAGGAAGTTCTTGTTCCACTCTACGTTAGAAATATCCATTTCGAATTCCAAACCCTAGGTCCTGGTAGAGATTAGGGGATGGTTGTTTGTCAGACAAAGTTACGTTCCGTTATACGTGTACGTACGATTGAACAAGCTTACTGTCTATCTTTCGTGTTGGGAACGCCTAGCGTCTGGCGGAATCCTGTCTATAAAAGGATTTCTCTGCATGAGGAGTTACGTTATATGTATAATAGTTTCGATTTGACAATAGCCTTCGTGTCTGTTTATTTTGCATTGTAGTCAGTCATTATTTATTTTCGCTTGTTTTTTCATCATCATATTCAGAGTTTTTTAATATTTTCCTGTGGAATCTAGTGTGGCATCAAAGTTATTTCATTATCATATTTATTTCATTACTATCATAACACAGAAAAGTCTTTAATAAATAACATTATTACTTTAATAATTTGTTGTGATTTTCCTTAATTTAAAAACGGTCTGTTATCTATCATTCAATACATTTATGACCTTTCCTTACATTGTCATTGCCTGCTAATATGATATATTTAGTCTCTATTTGCACAACTGTGAACACAAGGCCAAAGTCTACACGCACAACCAAGCTTTATTTGTAGATAGTAGCGCATTCATAAAAAGTCAGTTTTTACCCTTACCCTCTTTGGCGTAAAGCTGAAAATGTTAATGGATTGCGTTGGCCTGAAACTCCGTGTCAGTTCAGCCTCACGAATGCTTACAAACTAATTAAAACATTTAATTTGCGGGGCCTGAATTGGCATAATGAACTTTAGTTTTCAGAACTACTAAAATATAGATTTATAGTGGATGTATATAAGGACAAACATAAACATGTGAATAGTTTACTATATGCAGACATAGATTGGGGTAAACGTGTTATTGATTTGAGACGCGATTCGGGAAATATACCTAGTGAAACGTAGTGTAGGACGCCCTCCTGTCGGGTGGGATGACGGTCTCCGAAAGACTGCTGGCAGGTGGTGGATGCGGCAAGCTGAATACAGGGTGGCGCTCATTAGGGGAGGCCTATGTCTAGCTGTTTGATATGAGCTGATGATGATGATGCAGTCATTAAAATTACATAAAGGGTAATTACATATAATTCACTAACTATGAAAATACACAAAAATATTTTATGTGAACCACTCAATCCCCCATGATATTTGATGCGAAATATTCCAACCCTACCTTATCAAGCCCCTAAAATCTACAAGATCAGTAAATGAGTCAGTATTATGACTGTGACTCACCAAGTTTCTCTTTCGTAACTCAGTTTTGATGGTAACAAAGTGATCTTTGCGGTTGGCGCAGATTGGTTCGCTAAAGCCGGCTCTACACTCGCGCGTGAAGTCGCGCCGTTATTTCACGCCGTGAATGAATGTCGCGATCCACGCGTGAACTGTGTCCTTCCACACTCGCAAATCTTCACAGTCTTGTTCGTGACTATGGACAACGACGACGTGATTTCTGAAACCACTCCTTACGATGTCCTGTCCGCTACTGCGGAAAAATGCGAGTGTAGATGCGTTCACGATCGCGCGCCACAAACCCTTTGTCGCGGACCAAAAAACCGCCTCCTGATCGGGAAAGGCGCGAAGCGCGAACGCAAAGCTACGCGAAGGCGTGAACGACATCCACACTCGCGTTTCGCAGTTGTCGCGGCCGTTCGCACCGCGAGTGTAGAGCCGGCTTAAGAATCAAGTTACGAGTATATATAAGATCGGTGATTCATTGTTTTGATAATGTTTAGGTTGGTTAGATTGGTTGGACCTTCTACGATAACTTGACCTTCACGAGATCTATGTCACTATTAAAAATTAAATTGTTACGGCGGCGTTCAACTGACTATTTCTGTCGCCATACTGTATTTTTGTCATTTACTATGTAAGGTATTTGTCCCTCTCGACTCTATACGATTTGAATAAAAATGCTACGGAATTTTAATGTTTGAATAATGTTCAAGGATTTTATTATTAAAATCCTTGAACATTATTCAAAACTATCCTAGCAGTCTAGTACAAAAAATAAACAATGTTTCCAAACAAACAACGATACAGGCAACACCTATAAACAAAACGGGCCCGGGAGGCAGGTACATACATATAAAGTTTACCTCACTATCTGACTCATAGCTGCCTATCATTGCCTGTATTCAAACCAGACATTGTGCATTTACCCTAATAAATATACAACACATTACATTACAGTAAACGACCACCATAAGGGTATTGAAATAGGATTCAATTTGAAATGTTGCTAATGATATAACCTCATAAAGTACGTAATCGTCTCGTAGCTTGAATAATAGGTGGCGAGGTGCCGTAACTTTGTGTGCAAATCGAATATGCAATGAAATATACAGCACATGAGGCCCATAATGTTATATTTTATGTATAAAGTATATTTAGTTTCGATATATATATATATATATAATTATAGGCCTCATTTGTTGTATATTTCATTGCTATATAGTTTAAGTAAAGTTAAAAAAGTAAAAGCAGATCTGAGACGACCACTTAAACTGACAATATTTAAGTGATTGTATCACATCTTCAATTCTATAAACAATCAGAATATTATGAATACTTTAAACATCGATTGTATGTAAATTCAATGAATTATAGCTTACTCATAATATTTCTAGTGTCGCTATTGCATCCTTTACAATATTCTTCTTTAGTCTAGACATTGTTGGATACGAAAATCTTTTCTGGAGTACTATTTTACATAAAACTCTGCTTTCTTAGAAGATGAACATCTTCGTTCAATTATTGTGACTTTTTTTTGTGATAATGATAATTCATTATTTTTCAGATTGTGATTCTGATTCCTTGTCTTAATAAGGTCAACAAACAAATATTTACTCATGAAAACTCCCCACCCTTTAAAATAATGTTTTTGATTAACGTGCATTGCCGTGCTTCTAAGCTTGCCGTACTGGTTCAATGAGTGGTATAAATCGAATCCAAAATGCTTACTGAAATCCAGTTCGACTAAGAAAACATACACTAAATAAAATCATATGGCCATTAAATGTGTTTGAAGATCTTCGCCACATTCCTATCTTTCTGAAATATTTGCCACATTTTGCATCGCAACACTGATAGTCTGATATAATTATGTCAACTGAATATCTTGGCCTTAATAATATAAAATAGGCGATGACATTTCTTTTACTAAAACCGCTTTTAATAGAATCTAGATCTTTAACCACTCACACTTAAGGTCATCCTTTGACCAGTAAACTAAAGTGAAGGGGCGATGATGTACATGCTTGTAAACACTATAATTCAGCTCATACGGGTTTTTATCCCTCGGAACCTTGGCCTTTGTCTTGCGATGAGCAAAACCGCAAGAACTAACATACCTTTATCTCGCGCACATGTTCGGTCATCGCTATTCAATGCTAGGCGACGCAACGTCATATTTTAACTGTTCAAATAATCGTCAGTTACTACTTGCAATTGTGTCAACCGAGCGTCTATAATACACTGCTCTTATGTTCCTCAATATTTATACCGAAAGGCCGTTGATTACGCTTCATGGATTTCGGTGTTTCCTTATAATGTAGCCAGTTGTTTTTATTCTTTAGTATGTTAAAACGTGTTTTACGTTTTGTGATTGTGAGGTTTTGAAATGGATTTTCGTGAAATACTGGAGGTAAATGTAAGTCAAGTGTCATCGATAGCTTTGATAAAAGAATATCAAAAGCAAAAAACTTTATATACTATTCTAGCATATAAAGATTTTGCATCAATCTCACCAGTCTCTTTCAAACAAACATCATAATTCAAAATATTTTATTGTATCCTGTCTTTGTTAAAGTAAAATAAACCAGTTTTTTCCTTTGGGCCTGAACGAATCTGTGCAACATCAAGTTTATTTTCAGAAACTGCATTTGGACGGGATGATCGATCTTACGTGACTTCTGTGAATAGAACTCTGACCTAGTAAAGTATTTTGAACCTTCTCGTTTCTTGCTATAATATTTTATACCAAGAAACAAGAAGTTCATTTTTTCATCGTCAATTTTCTTACTTTGGCATTTTAAGGAATATTATAAATGCAAAACATTCCATGGTAATACATGGTTTACCATGTATGGTAGTATCATTATTGTCTTCATTAATCTTTATTGAAATCAAATTACGTGTGCTATGCTTCGTGAAATCTACTTTTCTAGATTATTGCCATGAAACTTTCCCCTGCAGAAGTTGTTTGTGGTCATTTATAGAATTACTATAATAACGGACAGATGCAAGTAAAATCAAAATGCCAATGACAGATAATAAATACTACAATAAAACTTCAATTCTAGATCCTGATGAGCTCACTTGAAATCACTTAGTTAATTATTCATGTAACCTGCGTCTCATTTTGATATAATAAAGGCAATAACTAAGCAACCTCATAACATTCAGTATATCACTATAAAATCCAATATAGACGCAATAGGCCATATAATATAAATCGAAGGAACTTTCATAGCAAGTAGAGATCAAACTATTGAAAAAGCTGATAGTGATATCTCAGAGACAGGTAACAAAGCTACCGCTACTTTCTGCTTCAGTGAGTTTTGCCTTTTCAAGACAACGTTGTAGCACAAAGTCTTTGAACTGTTATGATGACGGTCAATGTACAATTGAGTGACATGCGATTTGAGATCACTCAAGCAGTAACTACGTATGATTGAATAATTGCAGGTGTTTTCATTGAAACAGAAAAAAAGCAAAGCACATGATTGTTGATAAGTTGGTATTGTGACGATGAAATTCCACGTAGGTGGTTGGGTGAAATCCTCTGTGTTGCCCAGTTGCCCCTATTTTAAGCCGTGATGAACTGAGAAACAAAAATTAATCGTCTCCAAAACTCTTCTATACGTATTTGGTTAACAATTATGTATAAATTGTTACCAATGCATTCCCCAGTAACAGGTAGGTGTAACGCGATTAACTTGTTGTAATTTGTGAATCAACATTAGGGTATGGTTGACCGAACAGCAATGACGTCACACCTTTAATCCGTTCTACAAGTTATTTAAAGTTCAGTACAGAATGGGCAATTCTACTCCAATAGAATAATTTGCTGTATTGAATTTCCATTTCGCTTAACCTGTTCGCGATTTCCCCACTTTATATTATGTACAGTGCGCGTCACATAATATGTGACGCGCACTGTACATAATATAAAACGCAAGCATTAATTAAACATAAAAATCCCACTCAAGTGGCTACTTGGCTTGGCTGCAGTGGGGAAATCGCGAACAGGTTAAGCGAAATGGAAATTCAATACAGCAAATTATTCAATTAAGATAGGGGGGGTACTTATATTATAAGTACCCCCCCTATCTTAATGTATGTGGGACACAATAGTTGTTATTGTTGGGAATTTCAGACTTTGAGTACTATGGTGGGTGGTTCGATCCTGAGCGGCGCGGCGGCGTGATACATTTTTGCATGTGAAAATTTGTGATAATTTACAAGGGAATTCGAAGTAGTCGTAAAAAGTATGTAAACAAGGGGGGTACTTAATTCTGACGCGCACTGTACTATATTAGTTTAGAATTGTCGGTTTCTTTATAATCGTCATAACCTACTCTTTCTTCAATAACAACTTTTTCTTTGAACATTTTAATCATTCTTTTTCAAGTAGTTACCGCAAAAAGATATGAAGTCTTAATACTGTAAGCATCGTATCGTAACATCCTTACAGCCCACCTGTATGTAACTCAACAAAAACGTCTGCATTACCGTAATCTTACCTATTTGTGTTCACTGAACTGTTGTTTTCGCTTCTATCATTAAACATAAATTGCATCTATGGCATGCGTTTTGCCTTGAGCACTTTATTATTTTTTACTTACCATCTACTAATTGTTGTCTATTATATACCGTTTGTGACTTGATATTCCGCTCTGATAATCTACTATATCTGTTGTATACCTTCGTAAATTTATTGTTCCCAATTGAATGAATAAATCTGTTAGTAAATATGTGCGTCACTTTATCACAAGCTCTAAGACTTCACAAGATGAATCGATGTCGTAACTCACTATTATACTCAATAGCCTTATCGTTAGTGTTGATAATGTTTGTTTGCTGTGTGAAGGTACTATAATCTTTATGAGTAGGTAGGGTAGGTAGGTACGAACCCTTTCACTCATTTTAATAAGCATCATCTTCTAGCCCTTTAATTATAAGCTGTGTCGTACTTGACTGCATCGAAAAAAACTGCTCCTTTCTAAACCTAAAAGAAAATAAAAAATTTCAGTGCAAATGTTTAAAATAGTTAATATTTAAAGCAGAACGCGAGAACTTGCTAATTTTTCTACGGAAAATGATTTACTCTGTAAGCGGTTTTTATCCAGCTCTACTGGAAAAAGTGCAAAAATAAAATAAGGTTTATTTCCCAGTAGTTTTTGTTTGGTAAATGTTTGTATTTCAGCGACCTTAATGAGTGCTCTTGTGTTAGCTCTACCTTGCCTCAAACGCTTCCGTTGATATACTACTCACGTGGCTATATTCGTGATATTTGGTAACATCAATAATGTTGATATTTACTTTAGTAACGTCACTGTGGTCTGCATCAATTCGTATTCGATATTATGTAGATTAGAACCTTTTACGCACACTTATCGTAAGCTACCTCCATCTTTGAAATCGGTAATGGTTTCTAGCGAATTTTATTCCGTATGTCCTCGTTGTCTAACCGTGGCTTGATTACGATTCGTATAAGCCACTCATGTGCGGCTTATGTCTATTTAAGTAGTTTCTACGTTTGATCATCTTTTCATGAAAAAATCGCTCAAATGTAAACGTTGATATTAAGCGCTAATAACAGAATTAAACGTTCTTTAGCAGCAAAAACTATTCCAGCCGCATTACAAAAATAAAATGTCAAAGTATTATTATACCCCTTATCTCTTTGCGACAACGAAAACCCACAAAATATTTCCAAACAAAACACTGAAACAAAAAGATTTTACGGTACCAAGATAAGAGGATTTAGCGCAAATCTACGGTGTTTGATTCGCACTAAACTGCATATTGTACGGCAAGTCGCGTGTAGCACGGCTTATTGTAAAATCGACGGATCCATATTCTAGGCCAGGTGTGGAACATTCACCGTCCAAAAGGGAAACTCCATTTTCTAGTGGGTTTGAAATATAGCTTAGTTTTATAATGTGACTCTCCATTACCTATTGTTTTATTTGGTGGTTTCTCTGCGAGGTCAGTTTCTGATTTTTGTATTTGTATTAATTGAAAACACACACATCTATTCTTACCTATGTATATTACTAGCGGGCCGCCCCGGCTTCGCACGGGTATTAAACAAAAATTTCAGAAATTATACACACTGACACGATGTGTTTCACAGTTTTCATACGGATCCCTTACTTTTTCTAACAGCATTGGGATTTTTGACATTGACTCGACATTCCAAAACTCACACACACAAGACACTGGCCGTAGAGAAAAAGCAAGCACCGTGCGCTATACAACCTCTTTTTCTATTCTGACGCGCCATAATAGAAAAAGAGGTTGAATATACAGCCCACGGTTCAATTATTGAATTTTTCATGCGGATCCCTAACTTTTTTGAAAATATTATATAGCCTATGTTCATCATGGAAAATTAAGGATTCTAATGGTGAAAGGATTTTTTAACTCGGTCCAGTAGTTTCGGAGCCTATTCAATTCAAACAAACAAACAAACAAACAAACAAACAAACAAACAATCAAATCTTTCCTCTTTATAATATTATATTAGTATAGATATAGATTTTCTTAAGAAATTTCTAAGATAAGGGTTAGTATTATTACACCAACATCCAATTTTCGGTAAGCCGAGCTAATAGCTTTTGTCACTGACAATACCAGCTTTAAGTCAGTGCCGCCCCATGCATCGTGCTGTTTATTGCACTAAGTTAATTCAATTCCCAGCTATTGTCGTCGGATTTGGCTACTGTACCTTCTATTGTGCCTTATTTAGGTCTGCCATTCCCAATGTGATTTTATTAGACTCGCTATTGATGTAATATGTTTTCACTTTTATTATCCTCGTAACATGTACGAGTATGTAAGAGCAGTACTACCTACGCCATAATCTACGTATGGCCAATGAAAGAATAGACAATTTTACATTTGTTATACCTAGTTAGTCACGATATGTTAAGCAATTCTTTCACACGTCGTATGTTTGCCAATTTGCAAGATCTTCGCCATTATAGCTTGACCCACAGATTCAAATCTATTGTCGTCTGCAGAATCTTTCCCCTCCATTAACGTTAGAAGTCCTTTTGATTTTATCAGTGTAATTGGTGTTCCCATTTTCATTCTCGAAACGATTTTCTTTAGGTTGAAGTTATTCGTTTATTTTATAACTATATTAAAATCTTTATTTTATATCTCTGTTATTCTCTACGTTGCGGTGTTAAAACATGTACCTGCATAAAAAGCTTATTATAAATTTCTTTTAGCAATGGCTTAGAAAGCTAATACAATCATTTCTTCAAAATTGATTTTGATTTGTTACGAACTATTTTAATATTGATATTTATCAAAATTAAATAAAAGGTCCGATAATCGATAAATCCTTACCTAATATTATTAATGCGAAAGTAACTCCCTGTTTGTCCTTCTTTCACTTCTAAACTTTTTATCCTGGTGTCCTGTTCTCACGGTATATAATATATATATTATAACAACATTAATAACATTAAAAATAAAGTTAAAAACATATTCGATCCATTTTCGACTTCGACGCGGACGAGTCGTGGGCATAAAAATGGTTTACATCAATTAACAGAACAAAATAGAACTACGCTACGAATGATGATATCTAATATAAAGTGATACTGATACTGATATCAAACATTACCGAGAAACAAAAGTAAATTAGATTAGGTCATATTGATTTTGTTTGGAGTGTCGTTATGCGCGATAGTGGAATAGAATGTTTTGGAGATTGTCTTCAATATTTTGTTTCTCGATACATCGTAAATAGTGGCAATGTCATATTTTTATTTTTGTGATTTAAAACATAAGTATCATCTCTTTTTTCAAAGAAACTAAAATAAGGTTAGGTTCCTACGGTATCAACTAAGTTAAACTACTGTTGTCAAATAATAATACTCACAAAAATGGTTCATAAAATTTGCAGGGGCACCTGAGGCCTTTCTCGCGTTCTCTTCGAATCTATTTTCCCAATACATTCCGGTTTTGAACGAGTTCCAAATATACCCTATCCATATTTAATTTTAGATATTTATTTCCTTATTTTCTACTATACCTAATATTAACTTTTTTCATTGCTTTCAAATTTGTCATACGTTCACATATCCATAAATTTGTAGTTACATATCTATACTAATATTATAAAGAGGAAAGATTTGATTGTTTGTATGTTTGTTTGTTTGTTTGTTTGTTTGTTTGTTTGAATTGAATAGGCTCCGAAACTACTGAACCGAGTTAAAAAATTCTTTCACCATTAGAATCCTTAATTTTCCGTGATGAACATAGGCTATATAATATTTTTAAAAAAGTTAGGGATCCGCATGAAAAATTCAATAATTGTACCGTGGGCTGTATATTCAACCTCTTTTTCTATTATGGCGCGTCAGAATAGAAAAAGAGGTTGTATAGCGCACGGTGCTTGCTTTTTCTCTACGGCCATTGTCAGTTGGTACGGTCAATGTCGAGTCAATGTCAAAAACCCCAATGCTGTTAAAAAAAGTAAAGATCCGTATGAAAACTGTGAAACCCATCGTTTTAGTGTGTATAATTTCTGAAATTTTTGTTTAATACCCGTGCGAAGCCGGGGCGGGCCGCTAGTAATATTATAAAGAGGAAAGATTTGATTGTTTGTTTGTTTGTATGTTTGTTTGTTTGTTTGAATTGAATAGGCTCCGAAACTACTGGACCGATTTGAAAAATTCTTTCACCATTAGAATCCTAAATTTTCCGTGATGAACATAGGCTATATAATATTTTCATTAAAGTTAGGGATCCGCATGAAAAATTCAATAATTGAACCGTGCGCTGTATATTCAACCTCTTTTTCTATTATGGCGCGTCAGAATAGAAAAAGAGGTTGAATATATAGCGCACTGTGCTTGCTTTTTCTCTACGGCCAGTGTCAGTTATGGAGTGTCGAGTCAATGTCAAAAATCCCAATGCTGTTAGAAAAAGTAAGGGTTCCGTATGAAAACTGTGAAACCCATCATCGTTTAATACCCGTGCGAAGCCGGGGCGGGCCGCTAGTTGACAATAAAGGCAAATCGATTGTTTCTGGTTTCTCTGATTCATCTTTGTTTTTGCTTGCTCTTTCTTGCGGAAATATAAAATATCTCTTTATTATAACTAAGTAGGTACTTCTGTATGCTTCAAACGGGAGCGTTCGCACTTTAGATGTTTTATAGCGCCAATACAGCTTCAGATAAGCTTCCTTACCTTTATTTCTTCGATTTATTCATGTTCCCGCATAAATATTGTCCGATAAGATACTGAGATATAGCCGACTCGTGGGTGGAATTCTTCTAGAAATATTGTTTATGCTGGTGGAATTCCGTAGAAGTTATCTAGTGTGTTTTCCAGAGTTCTCTGGTGTGCAAGTGGTTGTGTTGAGTGAAATATGTTTTGAACCGTATTGATAGAATTCCATTTTGTTTCAGGTATTTTGGGACAGTCCAATACCGGTAAGCGGCAGCAGGGAACAGACCAACGAATTAACATAAAAGTCTCATTGAATTTCAAACAGTCTTTGGAAATTCAAATAGTTGACAAACCTGGCATTGTAAGCTCGAAGCCAATATTTGGTTTAAGTTAACCATTTCAGGTCGTAAATTTAAAAGTTTTCGGGGAAAATTTGGTGATTTTAAGGAAGTAGACAACCGACGCGCTGTAGGAAATAGGCAATCAAAATATTGCGCTCGAAATAGCTTTGCAGTCGGTATTTCCGTGGACAAACTGGGACTTTATTTGTTCATCTAAACGACAGTTTTGAGAGAAAGCTCCGATAAACGCTGATAACCTCTGCCACGGTAAATAAGGCGCAGTAAACAGTCATTGCGACATTTGAGCGCAATATTGTAATTAATGAAAGGTGCCTGGTGCATGTTGCTTGGTACCTAAATAAAAGTCCCAGTTTTGTATAAAACGTTTCTTTCTTCGGTTACCGCGGTTGTCAGCTGGGGTCGCTGGGTGTATATTTTTTTCTCTTTTTACTCAGGCCTCTATTCAATGTGTCGGCTCTGCGTTGCATTTTTCATTTGGAACATGAAACCGCCTGTATTGCTCGCAACATACCGAAAACACCTCTTATAACTTATATTCGTGATGTTTCATGAATAGTATTCTCAAAATCCTAAACACGTAACGTTTTGGTGATCATTGACTTATGTTTAATTTACAGTAATAATGTCCTTGCAAGATATGTGTTTTTACATAGGTAATTAAGATCCCTACACGTTTCTCGGTAGGTAACGTAGGTACTCGACGAATGAAAGCTATTTCGCAACAAGATTGCGTTTACATTTTTACTTTTTTTAGGTTACGGGTGTCGCGTCAATTGGGAAGGGAAATTGCAATTCGTTTTGGACATGCATTTAATTTTATTATCCATCTGGTGGGGTTTTATTAGACCATTTGGTGTTTTTGCTATCGATACCTTATTTATTAAGTACGTACTATGAAATGCGTGAGTGTTGAGATGACAGGAGGAATAATATACTCCTATGATGACATTCTTCTATATTATGGTTGATAGAAGAAAAAAAACCTGTCTGGCCGACTCCGCATAAGTTAGACCAGGATAAAATAACACGATGATTAGCATGATGAGCAAAGGATCCACACGTTTATGCAATACTTTACTACGAGTATGTCCGAAGCGGCGAACTTTATTTGATGCAAAACTATTATAAACTATGTACCCGAGCCATCAAGGCCCACCATTATGTCTTATTGTGTCACGCCATTGTAAGTTTTCCAAGCATGACATTATACTATTCCCAGTACTGACCGTTCCAGTAGCCTCGATGTTTAGCTCCCTTCCAAAGGCGGTGTCACAGGTCACTGGCGAAATAACTAGGGCACAAGATGGCAAGTTTGGCCAAATCAGAAGCTGACCGGAAACTAGATTCGGCCCGCTGCATCTAACGCATTTTTCTGGGATAAAAAGTAGCTTAAGTCCATGATCAAATCTCGCCATGACGTAGACGGTTGGTCATTGATTAGTTAATCAACGCACGAACAACTAAATTGGTTACTTACTATTTTCGGATGATCAATGGATCATGTTAGTCTTGAATATACGTATAAAAAAGTGGATTGAAAAAGCTGGACCTTATTTCACTAGTATTGCAGGCACGTTAATATCGGAGCTTATGAAGGTCAGTTTGGGCAAAGTCTGATATTTATGGTCGCCTTTGTTCCTAGTTCATTTGGCATTTCGTATGAAAATGAGCAACGTGTACATACTTTGTGGTATGCCGCAAGCTCCTAAACCCTCGGTCCGTTTTCAGGGATAGTATTTACAGCGACCCTTTGGGCTTTTTAGTGAATCCCTATTTGAGCCATTTAAACCCGCTTATTTAAGAAACAGTACCTAACACTTTGAGTTTTAATTCAAAACAGTGGATTTTTTATTGAATCTCAGTGTTACTAGTGATTCTATGACCCAATGCATGACGTTGAATACTTATTATTATTAATTTACCTTATTACATTAGTTCTAATGTCCGTGTCACAAGTGTTTGACTGTTCTGTTAACGTTTCAAGCCGAAACGGCCGCATGGATCTTAATAAAATGTGGCAGAAAGGTAGACGGCGGCGTCCCAGGGAGGGACATAGGCAACGATTTATGCCGGTAAAGTGCGGGCGAAGCCGCGGGCAGAAGAAAGCAGCACATAATTTAACACCGATAACGCTATATTGTTTGTCACCGGGTCTTCTTCGTGTACTGTTCCATTTTTCCTTTGAAGCTATCCTCTTACCAACTTGCTTGAAGCCAACCTCCTGCATAAAATAGTGGCTAAAAGCAATTTTAAACAAGTTTGTAAGGTATCTCCATAACTCTCGTTATTGTAAAACTTAAAGCGCCTATCGCGCCCATTTCTAGTTTAAAATGGGAGTTCGGGAACTTTGAGAACTTGGGTCTAGTGCTCAATAACGTTGTCAATTAGTGGGCTTAGAGCTGGGCTTACGAATCTAAGACAGGAAGATTATGTATCTTCCTAGTCTTGGATGGTTATACTTAGAAATGTCGATTACCCTCGGTGGAAATTTATTTTATTAATTTATTTTCAAGGTGGTTAAAACCTAAAATTACTATTAAATAACATAATTTGAACCCGTATTTACAATTGAACCAATAAATTGTATTTTTGCATAATTTTTACCAAAGACTTTGTAAGAATGAAAAGAAGAAATCCCGAATTTTCCATACTTTATGGATAGTTTGAACAGTTTCTAATTAAAACGGTTCTAAAAGTAACTTTTATTTGCTTAGTAGTCAGTATTCTGACTATTAAATGTTCTTTACAACCGTGTAAGGCAAACCAAGCCTTAACCAATCTCGATTTGAATAGAAATGTCCAAGTTTCCACCTTATTCAAATAGTACTTAGTAACTAGAGATAGTCGGGTTACTCTGCCAAAGCAACTTGGACTAACTCCAAAAACCGCCCTGAATTTGTAAATTTACCAAAAAAGACAAAATTTTATGAAACACAAGCTTTGTAAATTTAACCGAAAAAAGTTTCTATGGATTCGGAACGGAGCGCTTTTTAGAATTTCGGGGGTTTCGAAACTTCACGAACTTTTCGAACAGATTTATTTACATGCCTACCTACTTAAATGAATTGACTGACCCCACGCAGATGATTTGTATTTCCACCTCAAATAAACGAAACAAGTTTTTCTGGACCATTTTAAATACTTTTCATGAAAGCTCGGAATCTATCTTGCAAATCAGCAAGATTTATGCTCAAGCAGCTAAGATTGCTGTAATCTACATAGCTATCAGGTCTCCTCAGTGTCATAGCCACAGAATAATGAGGTGTTTTATGGCTAGTAGATACTGGCCATAAAGCAAATGACAAATGTCTACTTAGTACTAACTACCCATAATGCATCAGACTTACATGGCTGCCTAAGTAGATATCTACGATGAACTTGTCTCCTGTAATGTTGGTACCTAGTTTTTCATGGTTTGTAAAAAACCATATTTAAAATCTTAAAGATTGGCTTGCTGTGTGAATTGTCGAATTTTCTCTTGTAAAAATTTGAGTTATTTTCAAGTAGTAATCAGTTATTTGGGATACATTTTTGTAACTATATTTGCAATGCGGTCAAAATGATTCGCATTTTCTTTGACCGTATGCATATACATATTTTAGACACAGCCGCGTTGATATAATGTTGCAGGCTTAGCTCTCAATTGCGAAAGTAACTTTGCTAACATAACTGTCATGAACTTTACTGGAACATGTCAGGCTTCTTCCGCGTGGGTAGTTCCTTCAGGCTGAGGTGCATCTACGAACTTGTCTAATTCTAAGGGCTTAGGTTAAATTGCAGAGTTTAACGGGATTGAAACTCAAACTAGCAACCATACAAACTAAGTACGTTTAATACTTTATGTACTTTGGTGTTATATAGACTGTTTCCGTTTCTGGAAGTTTTTACTGACAATTTATTTTTGGATCAATTCGAGTATTGCGTCAATGATGTTTCACAAAAAGGCACCATTATCTATCGAAAATAAGAATTGATATTATTAACAGGATCATTGTACCTACTGAGTTCCATACTTTATACAACCATCCTGTAAATAATATCAGCAATTCTAATTTCCGGGATAGTACGCTATCCACTAGATAGTAACAATTTTATAGTACCATAAAACTTCAATAGAAAACTGGTTATGAAAAACCTTTTACACGTTCGTTGTTTGGGCGGGCGGCGGCGTAGGGTCAACGACCCCGCTAATAACTTCCGCTTACCTGCAAGCGCTAGTCGTTAGCCTAGGCTTGATGACAAAGAGGTTTGTAAAGTCATTTAGTCAAAGTGAAGTCATTTAGTCAAAGTGAAGTCATTTCGGTGAGGCTTTTAAGTTTATGAATAAAGTTACAAGTTCGCAGACGATACACGCAGCAGCAGCAGACGAAATGTTGCTTCAACCAATCAGTGAGTCGAGATATAACGTCATTAATTATGACGGGTTCGAGAATGGCGCGATTGGCTGACCGTCGAACGTCGGCGACTCGTCGTCACTTGCTGCTAAGGCTTCAAACTTGTACCATAAGACTAACGCTTGAGTGACTGTGATAGGAAAGAAGCACAGCTCGTAATTTTTATAAATAAAGAAGTAGTTGCTATTCGCCATTAAGCTTCTAAGCATGATCGAAGGTTCATGGTACACTAAGTTCATTCTCTCACGACCTAGATCCACAGTACGATTCCCAATACCCGCCCGGGGCATTGCTATGCAGATTATAGGTACAGCCGCGATGAAAAGCCAGAAAGTTTGTTAGGTGCATTGAAAACTCGGAAAATTGCCGATAAAGTTATTTGTTTGTTGTTGACCAGTGAATAAAATGTAATGTTAGGATTTATTTCAAGCGTAGGTACCTCATGAGATCGTTGGTAGAATTCATAGCCTGTACAAAATAAATGAGACAAGGCTTGATATGCAACGCGTAGGTACCTAACTAAAACATTATATGCAAGTGTAAGTTTAGTATTAATCTGCTGTAGTTTTTATCTGAAATAAGTATTATTATCTACTTTGGTTTTAATAGCACGCCTTTTTGTTCTTCGTTCTACCTTGTGTGGTTGGCAGGTAGATAATGTCATCGGTATTATGCTCTCCTTTTGTATGCTGTTATGTGTGCAATAAAATGTTTAAATAAATAAATATATATGATTTAAATGGCCGCCTGAAAATTATTTGATTATATTTCCATGTTTTACTGTGAAGATAATAGTAATTTAAAAATTTGCACTACTCGTTGTTATTTGACCATTTTATAAACTGTTGTTCCACTTGTATTTATATAAATGTTTCACGTTGATGAATATGGACTGGTAGAGCACAGGTCAATCGTGAGGTGAGATTTTAGCGTGTGAGTAACCTACTAAGACGTTATTAGACACTATTATTCTCTGTATTTTTATAGCGACTGTACCCTCGCACAACTTTCAAACAAATCTAGAGCTACACCGATTGCAATAAAGAACATATTGCAGGATATTGCCTCTCAGTGTGAAATGAAGATGTTATTGAAAGCTGTGTAGTTGTTTCATTTCTGAAAATTACGACTGGAATGTTTAATGAGTAACTAAAACTCCAACTTTAAAGCAATTAAGTAAGGATCTATTTGCTACGCTATGGAAATAGTCATACTTATAATTAAAACCTGAAAGTTATACATACCTAAGTATAATGTGGTATGTTTTTTAAATTATTCTTCAAGCCAAAACTACGGAATGGATTAACTATTAAGGCTAAAATTCTACTTATGTTTATTTTTGTCAAGTTCAAGTTTTTGTGTCAATAAGGTGTAGACTAGGAATACTAAATAGCTATAAATGGCTTCATAAGTACCCAATGCATAGAAATGTCATAAAACGTTCCCATAGATCGCGTGCAGAAACACCCATAACCCACATAAACAAGCTTATCGTATCCTACGGAAAACAAACCATACATCGTAAAGTAATAATTGATAAAGTTACGCCTAGCCTGTTCTGCCACAGAAAACTTTACGCGTAAAACCGTTCAAGTAAATCTACCGTGCAAATCAAAAGCCTTCGTGAGAAATTATTGAGTGTAGAAAATTGAACGCCTACTATTCGGTAATTTTGTTTGTATTCAAATTCCACAAGTTTTATGAATGGAACCGTAATTATTTAGTTAAAGTAGGTTATTCTACTCTGAAATCGGTCGAACGGTATAAACGTTAGATCGCTTTATAGAAATGGAACTTAAAAGCAATTTTTGTTTGGAAATTTCCGTAAAATAAGCTTCAAATCAGGTACCGAAAGCTTAACAAGTCGATTTTAGTATTCTCTGATCAATTTTATTTACAGAGTAGGCAGTTTTTTTTTCTTCTAACATAAATTAGAA
This sequence comes from Eupithecia pulchellata, assembly GCA_963931895.1. Classification (NCBI taxonomy): domain Eukaryota; kingdom Metazoa; phylum Arthropoda; class Insecta; order Lepidoptera; family Geometridae; genus Eupithecia; species Eupithecia pulchellata. The sequence continues at coordinate 5,043,898 of OZ007540.1, forward strand.
TATTTCAAATCAGAAGCTCATACAGGTACGAAAAAAGAAAAGCCGTGTAAAAAGTCGCACTCTCAATTCCTAAAATCCGGCGGCCTGTGAAAACGCTTGTATCAATCTATCCGTGAATAACCTAAATCCAATCTACGCTAACGCTATGTACGGTTGGGAATAAAAAACTATTTTTGTTGGCAACATGAAAGACCATTGCGGTACCAACAAAATTAAATGATAGTTTGATTTTATGGGATATTGCGATTGATGTAGACTGTGATGGCAGGAGGTAATTTTCAGTCACTTTTAGTAATACATAGTTGGAATTCTCAATAGATTTTCGGGAACTAAATTCCTGGACGAGAATCTAAACCGACCCTTATTGTATTCTTCACGCATAGATCTTAAGGTATGTGACACACGTTATGCTCAGGGAAGCGAGGTAGCACGTAAACTTGCGCCTTGTTAACCTCAATAATTTGAGGATATCAATTTATTATGGTAACCCGGTTTTCCTCAGCAATTAATTTTAAGACAAACGAACTGAAACTCTATAATATTTTGTATTGATTATGAGGTAACGAAATTGAAAAGAGGGGAACCAACAATTGATTCGTAATTGGGGTAATTTTCTTACAATCATGCATTATTTAGTGACTTGAATTTTTCTGGGCCATAGTAATTTTCTGTCTACCTATTACGTGTTTCGAAGCTTTTAAAATTTCATAGGTTTCACTTTTCATGGCAAATCAAAATCTTTTCAGACAGTTTCTTTGTGATTCCGAGTCTTTATTTTGGCTAATGCCAAATCGACTCATGTGCCTAATTTCGAAATGAACCATTGACGCCTTTTGAATATCGAACACAGTTTGTTTTGTCTAGTAAGTACCATACCATGGCACTCTTGTATTCTCAAACGTAGTAGTTTGTTTCGCATGTCACTTCGACACGACTACAAAGGCGCACGCACGCTGTGTTGCCAGTATTATCTCGTAATTATGCGTTAATATTGTGCTACCGTGTGGTGATGCGCCTCGGTCGAATTTTGCCGCATCACTTCTTGCACGCTTTCTCTTGCGGCATCCTGTTCCGTTCTCCAACGTAAACAACATTATGCCCGTTTTGTTAACTGAGAACATTGTTTATTATGTCTTGTGTAAGGTTAGTTCCTTTGTTACTTATTTATGAATTAAGCATGTATATAGTAGGTAGGTAGTATATTTCAGTGTAGTTTTTGTCAAGTTGTTTAAATCATAAGATTCTTATATAATATTCTTATATATCTTAAGATATTATACCAATTACCTTGTCGGGTAATCAATTTTCATGGTGCAAATTTTGATGAAGATCTCTTGGAATTAGCGTGGGAGAACCGGTTGCAAGATTATAAAACTAACATAAACAAAGAATGCCTATAAAGCTGTCGAGTCAATAGGTGAAGAATTTTGGGACGACAAAGTGTGTCGACTAACAGTAACTGTCGTGGACATGTTACCGCTGTTTTGGCTGCAAGCATGTTAATTATGGCTGTCTGCCAAAGGCCACTAACTTTCCCTTATGTCAATTGTTACACATTTTGAGTACTTAAGAACAAAGGAAATTTTAGAGCTTTGTGAAAAAATGCTAACTATCAGACTCAAGAGAAAACTCAATTGAAAAATGTTTGCTTAAAGGAATTTGTTTATAAGCTAATGGACATAAATAGAAAATTCGAACTCTTAGAAGATCATTTAGCATAACTGCATAGTTTACTTTCCTTCAAGTAACAGACTAATATATTAAAGTTTCAAATCAAAAGAAAGCAAAAAAATCATCAAATGTTCTGAATTGGTACCCACTACTTGTTATCATGTGTAGAGTGATGCAAATGCGTACCGAGTATTTCATTGTTATGGGATTGAGCAAGTCTGAACAGTAATGTCTCTTGATTCGTAGAGATGAATCAACTCTTATAGGAATTGATATACTACCTTCGCTATATTTCATTGACAATTTGTCACAACCTTGACCATGTCTTGCTTACACCTAGAATTTGAATGATTTATTAAATAATTATTATAATTTTGTTTTTATATTTATAATTGTTGTTCACGTAAATCTCTTTTTATCGAGCCGAATTCACCATCATTAGGTATCCGTAAGTTCACCGTCGCAAAAATATATCTTGTGTGTGTTTTGACGAATGTCATTAAAGCACGGTTCGTTATAAACCACTTCCTACCAACATATCCAAAGGGAATCTGGTTTTATTCAAAATGTTCACAATCACGAATGGAGTTTCCCTCACAAAGCGACTGCTGAGCTCTCAGATTGCATCATTGTGCTGAACAAAAATGCTGCAGTGCTAATTTCGCATGCACCGCGCTTCTCATGAATGCCATTATGAGCTTACGAACGCAAAGTCTAGGTCTAGTTTAACGAGCACACGAATAAAGGCTAATAAACTACATGATAAAAAACTCGACTTGTACCCTAATAGCCTTTGTAAGGTAGGTAGGAGTTTCTCTGAACATTCGATACATGAAAAAATGTGAAAAACATGAAAATATTTATTCTAAATAAAATCGAACGCGCGTTTCACAATTTGTACTTCTAGGATGTGAAATATATGGCAACATTTTTAGTTTCAAAATAAAATCGAATGAATCCGAATTCTGAATGAAATAGGTTTTGTGCTATCCGACACACAATTTGTGAAATATTCTGAGAAACAGTTTATCGGAGAGGTCCTGAATAATCAAAAATATTAACAAAATGAGAGAAGCATATTAAAGCATTATCGACTCGATACATCCATTGAAAATATCCGGGAAGTTGCAATGAAAGCCGTGATTTAACCACTTAACAAAGAATGGGGCATATATCTTAGCAGCCCAGCTAAAACAATGGCTAATCTTACCGCAACGCGTTATTAGCCTAGATTTATTACAATGAATTGTTTCAAACCATTTCTAAACGCCAAGTTTGTTATTTATTGCCAAAACAATAAAGACGTAACGAAACCTTAACCAAATTAAATTAAAATTTTGCATAAAATGATGAAAAGAAAATTAAATTGGTGAGCTCCGATCGAATATGTAAATATTGACCTACATATTCGAATAAAGAAATCAAATTCGCAATCAAAGACAACAAAAACAATGATGGCATACAAACAACCCCACGAAATTTAACAAATACAAAAACCAACCTGATTAAAGGTTGCAACGCTCATTTAACGGTCCGATAAACGCAATTACTCAACAGGGATCTCGGAAGAGTTCTCTTTGACTAGGGTTGTCTTTAATACGCGGATTATACCTAAGCTATATGAGTCAGATCAAGGGCAAAGTCACCGTCATGTCGTATACCTAAAGAAGTAAAAGACTCATTCAGAGAAAAGCGTAGGAAATTTCATCATTCGTTTGCTTATATTTATAACATTAATAATGAGTTGACCTTGTTCTTCAAAAAGCTCCCAAAAAGGAACGGGCACGATTTGAATGTTCTAGTAGTTCTCTGAATTCTTGTAAGCCAGTCCTAATTTTCATTTGACGCCTAGAATTTCATATCCTCTGACAACCCTAACTCTTAGTCTAATATTAAAACGTGAATCGGAACGTTCATAATTCTTTTCCGTGCCACGAAACTTTAATCTGGCTCTCTGTAGAATTATGTACGCTAGTTTATTATCCTATTTTGATAAATAACTGAACGGCCTAATTTCCTGAGTCGGGTATTTTAATGTTTTTATTGCTTTTAAATCTCCTCTGAAATAGAACGTCTACTAATAAATAACCCAAAAACAACAAGACGCCAAAACTTTTAGCAGGTGAAAGATAACCCTAAAAATGAGACAAAAGATAAAATCGACACGCCAAATTATAGCCGCCATAGCCGAGAACTTATCTAAAACGTATCTACACAAAAAGGGTCGCCATTGAATGGTTATTTCTTATTTGATAAGGGTCTGTTGTTTCCGTGATACAGAAATTTCGCGCTAGCATGGTAACAAGACAAGTTAATAAATAGGTACCGACTGCCAACACGATTCCAGAATAACCCGAGCGGAACTTTCTTTAGAGTTCCACAATAAGCATATACATTTGGAAATTCTAAGAGTCTTATGTCTTGCCGTCATGCGTCAGTCGGTAATGTGACGGTGAAATAACATCTTGATAAAGTTGAAACCGTGTAAAGCGCCCTTTATCTCCGGAACGAGCAACGGTAGAGCAATATCGTTAGTATCTGACTCCGAACAATGGTAGACATCCCCTCACTTTAATGAACACAAGAAAGCTCTGTTACGGCACATCTAGCCCGATAACACTATGCACTGTTATGAAAATTTATTTTGCGGAAATTGTTTTCACACCGGTAGAATGCAATTTTGTACTGTGAAAAATAACCTACAAAGTTTGGCCACCGGTAATCTTATATGCGTTTCCATAATCAAATTTCTATTACAGTGCCCCTTTTAGTTTGCCGTCGCATTTGATCATTTGAAATTCGAAGGCTTATTATAATTAAAATGTGTGCGAAAATGGTCTGATTCAGTCGCTGAAATCACGTATTGAAATGAAAATCACGCTAAACTATCATTCATGAAGATTTCTGAACGTTTAAAACTGCCAATCCATTAATAGGTACAAGTTTTTTTTCCAGTAATAGGTATTTGTGTTGTAGTGCAATAAATTACGCGTAAGTTCCTGATATCACAATCTCTTGTTATTGTTACTTTATAGTAGAGTGCAATGAGCTTGAATTGTGTTTATCTTTTATCTTATTACAATGTTTGTTGTGAGATAATGCTAGTGACATGCGTATTAACTATAACACGGTTCCGTCATTATGATTCTATGTCATTGTCGTCAATTTGTCTAGATCTGTGTTGTTTTGCATATATTTACCTATGTTAGGTAAGTATAAGCAAAAGTCACAGTTATTGTGACAAAAAAGATGGTGGCAGTACTGCTTAGTCTTCAGAGGTATCGCGTTATTTATAAATTCTCTTTGAAGTAGATTCTATTCTAGGAAGTTCTATTTTAGTAACGTTTTTTAAGCTTTTATCTTATTATGAAATTTTGTTACGGTTGGAATATTTAGGTACCTTGCGTGATACACAATATAAACATTCCTTAATCCTTAAATAATAAACAATCCTTTGTACTAACTATAGCTTGTCCACTATTAATTTAGCTTTCATTTCCTAAAATCAATTTCAATTTCCGCGTCAACCACAATTTCTAAAACAGTTCGGTCTACATTACTGGATATTTGCGATAGAATTTCTGCTTCGCTCACGACCAACCGTCGATGTATACAGTTTAGGGGAAGTCGTTGCAATTTGCTTCCATCACAAACCAATCATTGGCGGCGTCAGTACAACACCCGGAGTATAGGACCTCGATTTCGGATTTTATCGATATAATCTCGAACTCGGCGACGGTGGTGGATTTTGATACACACTGCTGAGGATTCAGTTCCTCTGATGACCGGGCTGGGTGTGATATAAAATTTGACCGTCGAACTCGAATACGTGAGAATAGCATCCTGTCGCATGTTCCCCAAATGTCGCATAGTCAGCAAATTTCGAAGGTGCAATGTTGTTGATTTTTATGTCTGGGTTAGTGATATGGAAGATTGTTGCGCGTAAGCGCTTCTAAAAATTGAACATAGACTGTTGATTTTACAACTTTTCATTTCGCTGTGTTTGCAACATTAACGTTTCACGAGTTCAGCTTGTTAATCATTTATTTCTGAATCGGTATCGATTGTGAAATTTGTATTATGAAAAACTAGACTTATGCATTATTAGAAATAGATCTTTCGCAATTTTAAAGTTCTCAAGTTATTGCAGTTTTTGAATATTTTATGCAGTTTCTCAATGATACCAGACTATGCAGTTGTCAAACTGTGTTTGCATATCATTTGGCGTTGCGAAGTTCCTGTCTTGTTGAATCAGTACTTGTAATGTAGTACTGTCGTAAAAGCCTGTTACAGTTCACATCCCATACGATATTTGATTGTAAGCGAGGAAATTTGGAGTTCAAAATTGTTTCTGAGAGGGAGGGAACATGGTGTGAAGTCTTCTTTGTTTCGTTGCCTACGCCTACTAATCAGTGCCAATAATTAAGGTTATCGGCCAAGTACCTCCTTACTTATCACCAGGATCAAAAAACACATTAGTTCTCTTCTTATTTCGAGTACTCTGGCGCGGCCTAAGTTTCGTCTGCGTTGCAGTAAGTTGCGGGTTTGCAGATTTGATTTCCACATCAGCACGAATTGTATGCATTGCAGTTGTTTGTTATTGGTATTCTGGATATTTTCTATGTATAGTAAAAATATCTATCTATGTATCACAAGTATCATAATAAGTATATTAAGCAGTTAACTTGAGAGTAACCATCCACAAGCGTTGCTTAGCTTAGGCTTGATAATATAATTTATTGTTTTAAAAGCTTAGTATAACCCTCATTACTTATCATCAAGTTTTTGATTCCGATATCTAATTTATTCTTATTCAATGTGTTGAACTTTTCACTATCGTTGTCCAAGCTGAACCAAACTTTATTTTGTAGTTTGTATATCACTATTTTCTCTGCAGGTACCCGTTTCCAAAGCTAAAAACTTTTCCAATGTCACAAATGGAATCTGCATTTGCGAAATGAAATACACACTGTTGTATCTGGTTTTAGTGGTCGTCCCATCACAACATTGTTCACTTTTAGTTCTGTTGTTTTATCTACTTTTATCACTAGCTTCTGCAGTTGGCTTCACTCACTCACATATACCTGTACAGTAAATTATTTAATTACTGAAAAATATCAAATACCAATGTCGGTTAAGATAACTTTCCGTAAAAAATATATAGTTTAGTTCTTGAAAACGTTTATAAATTCTAAATAATACAGGTCTATCATTGTAAATGTACCTTGTTTGTATTGGGTGAACACCGAAGTCCAATCACCACACCAGCAAAATTATAGAATTGTATACATTTATAATAATAATTTATAATAATAAAATCATCACAAGTAATTTGTCTATCTTCATCGACAAAGGGACAACAAATAATGAATTCTTCAAACTCTCGTAGTTTCGTCATTTTCAAAAGTACAATATGATACCCAATTTTATGTTTACCTATGTCATCGCATTAGAAAGCGTACAACGCGTAAAATGTCTACTTACCAAGCACATTAAGGTAGTAATCACATCGACCTCTCCGTAGACTTAGAATACAGGCCAAATGGCGCCAGCAGTAAAGTCTGACGTCCTTGACAAGCTAGTAAGGCGTGTTAATGCGATAAGGTATTCGGCTTACCACACATATTAGCATTTCTGAACGAAATGGATTGGTTTCACTAACGCAATTATCATAAACATATTTATATCTTTACAAAATATTATAAAAATAAAAGATTTCATTGATTGTTTGTTTGAATTCAATAGACTCCAAAACTATTCAACTAATTTTAAAAAAATATTTTATCATTCCCTTTCAGAATCCTACATTATCCCAGATTAGATATAAAACATTTGCAAAAAGTTAGGGTTCCGTATGCACTATAAACTTCAATAATGTAAATCAACGTGAGTAAATATTTATATGTTGTGGGTTTAATTCTTGCCTCGGAACAGATTTTTGTACGATCTGAAGATATTTGTTCTGGGGGTTCTGGTCGTTTTATATGTATGTAATAAAATTATCTATCTATACGCTGTATAATAATAGTATACAGCGGATACGTATATAGATATATTTTATATTACCTAAGAGCTTTTAGAGCTGCTAAAGCTGTTCATATAACGTTAAATACTATTTGGTTCTTGAAAACTATAAAACCATGAACATTTTCCTAATAGCATTAAGTATGTGGTTTAAAATGATAACATGTGTACCCTTTTTCGGCTCATTCAATCTCTACACCATTACACCAAATACCATGTATATAGAACGTCTCAAGAGACTTTTTGACAGTTTTCATTTATATCGTTATTAGGTCGATTGATGAGACGTTCTTAAATATGAGATGCGTCAGAGTATTCAGAGGTTAATGTCATTAAATTTACGTCTAGGGAAGCTTTAAATATAGCAAAAGCAATTCGAATAAAACGTCTGCTTGCTCGTACAGTTATAGAAACCAACATCAAAAACAGAACCGACGACGGTTTTAGAACTAATTTCGGAATCCAATAGTTTATTCCTATTTTGGGTGTAGTCAGACTATCCAACTTCTATAGGAACATCCTGACGATGCGACTATTTGCTAATTCAATTCGGCTATCTACCTACCAATTGTATTTACCAATATCCACCCCAGACAATAAGTCTATAGGAAAGTAACGAACGACAAAAGTACTTTTGGTGGAAGATGTTGTTCAGGTATCTACGTTGTTTAATGATCCGAAACAACCGTAACCCATTGCAATAAGACTGTACATTTATAAGATGCAGTGTGATAATGTTTATATCAGGTGTGAAAACATTTCGGTTGGTTTACGATCTGGAGCTTGGTCGGTGCCAGTAATGGGGAATGAAACACCGCATTCAGGTGTATTGTTTGTCTCGTGCTCGACTTGTAAGTTAAATTAATGATGCATGCAATTTGGCTTTTGAAAACATACGTGATCGTAGATCACAGTTCATATGTCAAAACCGAAATGTCATTTGAAAGACAAATCTTGCAAGTAAGGGTAGGGCATAGTAGAGTAATTTTCTCAATTTTTCATAATATTCATGTAAGCATAGAGGACGTACAAAGGAGATAGTTTAAAATAAACGCGATCATATGCATTTTTAACACCCAATAAAATGGATGCCACATAATTTCTGCCCAATTAAGTTGACTGTCGATTATCCAGAAATAGTTTGTGTCACCAAAGACTTTCCATTGAATGAGCCGAAGAGGAGATATAACTCGTATTTATTCGTAAGCGGAAATTATTCATTGCTTTTTTTAATGTAAAATCTCTTAATTTAAAAATCAAATATGCCTGAAATACTCTATTGATGAATTGTGTTTAATGCTCTTTATTAAACAAAAGCTGCCTATAACATATGATAGCGTAGCCGTACGTTTTAAGCAATTTTTTGGGTTAAGTATCCGTCTAATAAAAATAATCAAATAATAACTAGCATTTTTCTGTCAATGTTGAAATAACAATATACTCTGAAACGTAACAATAAATCAAAACATAATAACACATAACTTGAGTGCTCGGCACTTAGCCCCCTTAATTATTCTAGTTTTTGCCCGATTTCATTACTTATATTACGTTCCGTTTCAAAATACCTGACAGTATAATTGACATGGGCAATGAGTTTCTTCAATAAAGTACAAAGTAGCTAAATGACATGACCGGAACCACTTTGTATTAAAGCACCTAGCGAGTTGAATGATATTCTTGAATGCAACTGCAATACGGTAAGTGGTAGAAACTCGATCTATGCTCATATCCATCAGCCTTATATCAGCAATTAAAAATAAATAGCTGACCGAATTTGAATTTGACTGTTCCGTGTTCAAATCTAGCATCAGTGACGTGAAATTAACTCGATCAAAGTGGAAATGGCGAGAGTTTTCCATGCAACTTGTTTCGGGTTGCTGTCAACGACTCCACTAATGCTTCCTGCTGCTTCCAATTTTAAACTTCTGATGGTGTTTATCTGTGGCACAATTCATGGGCCGTTTGAATTAGGAATCGATTTTCGAGAACCATCGAATTTTCAGAGCGCATCGCTGAACACAATCATGTGACTTACTTGTGGCTTGATTGTACTTTTAGTTCGGATTCACCGTAGAAGCAATTTGGTTGTGTACAGTTATAGTGAAAATCAACAATGATGGAATCCCACGGTGCGAGTTCAATGATCGATGCGTTACGCTTGATGACTACGACTGTACTGAGATTGCAAGATCTTACTAACAATTTCAATGATTTTATCTAAGCTCCTATTACTTACAATGTTGTGGTTGACCTCACAAAGATTGTAAATCTTTGTGAGGTCAACCACAACATTGTGTGATTTTGTCTAAGATCATGTTTATGTAGTGATTTACTACTTTATACTCAAAACAGCCCTGTCGTGCATCCGATATTTTTAAAATTGCAAATATCACTCTAGTTCGTCCATATCAAATGCCCTCGAAAAGGCATGGGTGCTCTAAATTTATGAGGATAGTTAAAGGTTCTGCATTCAATTTTCCAATGCAATTTGCATTTGAATTTTTAAAAAGCTACAGCTATATTCATGATATTTCAATCTAAACCTGATGGTTCATGCTATTTTAATCTGCTTTGTAGCTGTTAATAACTATCTTATGCGAAATTTGAATTCTAACCCGGGTTAGATATCCAACGTGTGTGACGAATTCGGTAATTCCCTCGGTAATCATTTTCATTACTATTCGATCCTTTAAAGTTTTCTGGTAATTCCGAAAGAGTAACTATTTAGAAAATACTAAAAACAAAGTAAAGAAATGCCAAACTAAATATTGTGTGATGATGTGTGTGACGTCAAATTCAGGTCAAGCTTCTCTCGGGTGCGGGAGCTTAAACTCCTTTGAGAACTTTATCGAACACTAATGGATGGTATTGCCAACATACATACATATATTATATAGGTTGCCTGACTCTACGCCACAAACTGGCTAAAATACTAAATACTCCCGTCAAAGTTCTTATTCTTAAAATGCAAACCCTAAATCCCTATATGAAGCCTTGAAGATGCTTTCTAGGTCACGAATATTCTGGCTCCGACCACTGTTTCCAAAGCCAGCTGGCAACACTATCAGTAGGTACTTTCAGTTAAGTTTAAAATCATTAGCCGTAGTGGCGTGGCGGGCAGCACCTAATCTTTACACCGATAGTGTTTTAAAAACCCTTTAAGCTTTTATTTTTAACTGTTCGCATAAATAAAATCCCCGGTTCTGGCGAGGTCCTAGCATATTTTCCATGAAACACGATATTAACCTACTTGATCACATAATAGCTTTTTGCACGAACGTTCGAGAACCTAATTGACTAGGTACTTAGAATTGATCTTTGATAAGGAGAGTTTCGTGCGCTTTTAGTTTTTCCTCTTTTCGCGTGTACGGTACAGTGGAGTACAGTCCTAGTTTCCCACAAAATATATAATGCACACCATAAAACCTGATTTAAACCGTAAAACAAGATCATAAATTTCTCACAAAAACTTGGTTGTTATAATACCATAGTAGGTGACTGATCTACATATACATAGACATTAAGTTAACATAAAACATACACCCAGATCTAGAACAAATGCATGTCATACTAAAATGGTCTAATATCATCGTCTTCATCTTGCATTGCAGTGGACTAACATGGGCTGTTAGTCCACTGCACATGCACACACATAGGCCTCCCCTAATGAACGTCATAGCGCCCTGTCTTCAGTTTATTATAGATATGTACCTTTATTAAATTCCATGCTAATATGAGCCTTATTTCCAGGTGTCACGGCCAGGTCCAGAGCGCAGAGCCACATCAGTCGGCGCCCCAGTGACGGTCGCTGATCGGCATTCCTACGCTGAGGGTCGGGTACCAGCTCCCCATGGCCCGCCGTCGTCGCCAGGTTTCACATCCGCGCAGAGGAAGGCTGCTGCCACATGCCAGGCTAGCCAGAAACTGCTGGAGGAGACGCTGGCGAAACCTGGTGAGCGTTAACGCTATTGTAATAAAGTACAGTTTTAAATGTCTTGAAACGATCCCGCAACCTCTAACTATGGCTTCCAATCACCATCGGCCGTGCCATCTGTGGACCTAGAACTAGTCCACTGATGGACTTGGTCTCTCCTTATAAGCTTCTTGGCTATCTAGTTATAAGAGCGTAGCAGTAAAATGTTCATTTTTAATTTTCCGATACCCCCCTGGGAAATGCATGAAAATATTAAAGTAATTCAGTCAATTTATTTATCATTATCATGGGCTCACAAAGAACACTTAGGCAAATCAAATACTTAGATAAATTACGTTTTTCAGTCAATATCATATGTTCATAGAAAATAAAATTAAAATGTTAATGTTAGATTTAATTATCAATTTATCAAACGTGAAAATATTTTTGTCTTAAACTTGCTCTAGTCTATAAAAAACTCTAAACATTTAAAGGAATTTTAATAAATCATTTAATGTTTAGACCTGTTATTATTTTATCGCTAAATTATCAAAGATTTTAGACAATTTTGTTTTCAGTACTATAAGTAGGCAACCGAAAGTATATGTCCCGGCTTCATAAAGTTTGCAGAACAAAGGTCGACGCAAATTCTCGTCAAAGGTTTTATGTAAGACCTTGTCTACCACACTTCTGATGCAGACTACCCACATAAAATCGAGGAAATACGAGCTGTTCCATCTCCTATTTCAATTCCTTTCTCATTTGGCCATCCACACTAGGAGTATGTGGGAGTTCTGGCTGAAATCAACAAAGTACGGCAAATGCTTTATACCTCGAACAAAAATGGAAAACACAAATCTTTCTACCAACGAGATTTCGCTGTAAATATTCTATTGTGCTAGATGAGAATTGAATACAGAATGCAGCAATCTAACAATCCGAGAAAATACCTATTCATGTGTTGTTGCGACTGCATTACGTGCTTATTACTTCTGCTCTGTTGCATTACGTTCTTCGAATATTCTCTGTTGGTATTAAAAACCCGTAAAAATACTCTGTACGCTGAATTGATCAGACTCTGGTCATATCAGGTTCAATGTAATCTGAAAGATGGGTCAGCCTTTAGTTTGATATGCCACATGTGTAGCTACTCTGACAAGCAATATACATACATACTTATAAAGATCTTGGAAAAGTACTGATAGACTCCACAGGGAATCGGAATACTGGATCTTATATCGGGTATTAAATTAGCATTGCCATCCAACGTAGCAATGCTGCCAGCATTCTGGGCACTCTAGTCTTCTAGTGTGGTACGGGCATAGATTTTTAGGAAAAAGTTATAACTGTAAAAACTAATTGTCGTTGTAATTTTCTTTGTTAATTAATTAATTACTTGAAATTTATACTGTCAATACGGAATGAAGCTCTTGAAGAAAACTATGATCATTTATAAGCTGTACCTTCATTGTTTCATAAGTTCAGTATCTTTCTTCATCAAAGCATTTGATCTACATGTTAGGAGTACTGACCCGACTAACACAATTAGATACTTACCCGACTTGAATGCCATTCCGCGCAAATTGCGTTTATTACACAAACTCTGTGTAATTTCCAAATGTTTTGGGAAGATTACAAAACAATTTGTGCCTCCTAAAATTCTAATTACTTACACACTCACAAACGGCGAGCTAGCACGTATTTCATATTTTAATGCCAACATCAACAATTTGGATGAAAGTTGAAACACGACCTTCAAACTACACTTTAGCCTTTCGACCTGATTTAACTATTTATAACTACATATAAAATATGATTATGATATAAAATATGTGATTTAAAATATGTTTGTTTAATTTTATTCTCCAAGCTTTAAACTAAAGCTCTCCGAAGTGACCATCGTAGCTTAGTAACTAGCTTTAATTTATCCATCTCCAAGAAAAACTCTCGTATCCAGACATTTTTCTCAGCTTACGAACTTAATAATTACCACTGTAGAGTAGTGATCGCTATGGCTCTAAATAATTGAGTCGTTAGAACTGGTACTTTCACACTGTTCTCAACATTTCCAGTACTTTCTCCTGCAAATGGTTTCCAACAAAGAGTTGTAAATGTCCAATACAATTACCTTTTCAACCGAATGTTTCTGTTTTTGGACCCATCCATTGTATTCCGCGAGACAATTCCTTTACTTTAAAGTTGAGTGAGGAGTTGTACAAGGCACTAAAACCTCTATAAAGTTATTAATATGAACTTAATATTTTTTTTGTAGATTTATATTTTCACTTTACTTTTCTTAAATGCTTTTCTAGTAGGTACAAACACGTTTTACTATGTTTGCTGCGCCGCCAAGCCAGGCATAGAAAATGACGACTCTCTCATTTCGTTCTATTCCATGTCATATGACTAGCGCCGCGTATACGGTCGTATGACGGTCATGAACGACATGTCCATGCATAGCAACCTTTGAGTACTGGTTTCAGTACTCAAAGATAGAACGCGCGCCTCGGTCGCATCGCTGAAGTGTGGTAAATTATCAGACTTGTTCTTGGACATCTACAAGCATCCAATGACAAATATACTGATTACTTACGAATTTATTCCTTAGTGAATAAGCGGCTCCGTCAAATACCTAAAAGAACTAATAGGAAGAAATTTTAGATTTGAATGTAAATTAAATTATACAACACCATACCAAAGGAAAATATGTTCCCCTTAATAAGATCACAAGACTTTCTGAGCAAGATAACGTCCCCGCTAATAAGACCTTTGAGTTAAACAGATATAGGGATAGACGACGTCTCAAAGAGCCAAAAAGAAACATTCCCACAGCTAGTTAGCTGATTAAAGCATTAGTAATTAAATTACTTAGCCCGTAGCCTGGAGCTTGGGAAATCATGCCACACCTACTTACAGTTGGTAGTTTGCGGTGGCAGAATGCAAAAAGTTCTGATTGCTTGGAATTTCTTTCTTTTCTTTTATATAAGAACAATAATTGTTTAAAGAAAAGCTTATACAGAACAGTCAGGTCAAATATTTACAAATCGTACAAACATTTGTCCCAAGGCGGGAATCGAACTCAGCAATTTCCTGTGTTGCAGGCGGACCTTCGCCTGCCGCGCAACACCATTCGTCATCTGTCAAACGTTTGTTCATAAGTGAACGTATACCTAGTGCTTATTGTTGTAAAATAACTGCGCTTCATCTAGTCTCGTCTGTTTTGTACCGATGATGGTTCGAGTAAACATACGAACCACATAAGGTACAAAATCCTGTAGCAAAGCAATGTCCGTGTTGAGGAGTGCCTAGAGCCCGCATGAAAGGAACATTGAACAATGAACACCACAGCGATACCCACAGCACAGGACTAGTCTATTGAAAGCTGTATAAAAATGCCTGGACAAAGCCTAGGACGTCCCTGTTTGAAATTAGATGCGGTCGCGGGGAATCCTGGACAAATGTTTGCAATTCTGCATGGATTTTTTATTGTCATTCTGAATGCTGTTGGGATTACCAGCTTTAACTCCCACAAATGTCACACCTCCTTGCAGCCTTTATAATTGACATAGATAAAAAATCAGGGCTTATAAGGCTAGACCATTGATCTCTGTTAAATAATTGAATACATTTTAAAATTCAGATGAATTTCGTCGTAAAAAACTGCTAAAAACTCATAAAATCCTCTTCACGCCCCATATACTTAAACTTAAATAAATAATTCATGGCTGTAACATCTCTGTACCTCTTGAACACAGCATAAAAAGTCAATATCGTGACTTCCTTTATCTTTGAATAATAAACGGACAATTGAAACGAAGTTTCTTTATCTAAATCACGCGAAGCTATTGCGTAGATGCTTCAACCCAACCTCTTTATAATAGTTTTGTATAACAATTCTATTCAATCTACGAGTATGAGTTACGTCTAGATTTGCACCAAAATATAATATTGCGTCATACAACATTTATTGTTGTTATTCTTAGTTCACTCATTTATTTTTATGCTTATGGCAAAAATGTTAGATCAGGATAGTTTTACAATAAACTTCTGAGTAAACTCAATTCAATAATTTCAAATATATTGTTCATAATAAATATCAAACCAATATCTGTCGACGCATTTGATTGCTAACCATTGTCCTCTACTCTCCATACTTGACACAGATAATATTATTTAAATTAATACTAGATGCTACTCCTGATGTTATGATATCCTCTTCCGCTCTACAGTTATTGTGGTAGCTCATATTTGCAACAAATTAATATTCCGATCAGTTTGCAAAATGAAGGATGTCATTGCTAAATGTGATCGAAATATTGTATGAATTTTGCTCGCGATTATTAGCACCCTCGCAATTCTTTGCGTAGCACTAATATATTCTGTAAGATCTTTAAGGAGTTATAATTATTCCAGGTAATCTCAAGTTTTAGAAACAAACCATCTTCTTTATCAAAGATGTCTTGATTGCCTTTTGATTCCACTGTACACGAAACACGATTTAAAAAAATCATCTTGTTCTTTAAATTTTTACCAAATCTTACAATACACGCATTGTGCATTGCATTTGAAATATATGTAATTATTTGGATTTTTTACAATACTTTATTAATTTTTGTTTTCTAGAACTTATTGACTTATTTTATGGTCTCAGGAACCCCACCAACAATCGTCCAGCCCCCTACCGGCGGCTACTGGCTCGATGGCGTGGATGACAGCCCGCAAGAAGGAGAAGAGGAATCCCGAGCACAACCTGGCACACCTCGCCAAGCGTCGCGGCGACACAACATCGATACTGATGATACTGCGAAGTACTACAGACGATACTTCCTTGGCAAGGTAAGTTTTATTTTATTTATTTATTGAAAGTATTATACAGCTATCATTACAGGCACCCATAATGCGATAGGTCACTTATTTAATACAGAAAAATCAGTAGAGTCACAATCTTAATTCATTCAAATTGAAGTTGACAACATATTACTAAAACAATGAATAATTTATTAGATTCCTATTACTTAAAATTAAAAATTAATGATTGATCAAATAATAATAATCAAATAATAATGTCTTACTTAACGCTTATTAATATTAGTTGGACTCCTGTTAGATTCGGTGCCATTTCGTTGAGCCTAAAACCGTTACTTAAGCTGATTTTATCGAGAGTTATCTTGGCTTGTTTGGTGGAAATCCAAAAATTATTAATCGTTAGTTGTTTTTGAGATTTTTTTAAAAGTTATCTTAAACTTTTAACAGGGATCTTGATTATATATAACAGTATGTGGGCTTCGTATAAAATCACGTTTCCACCTACAATGTTTATGTCTGCATTGCCCAAAGACAAGGTTTTGTTGGTGAAAAAGCTGCGCCCAAAATCCAAGTAGAGCCCACTGTACATCGCAATTCTGTTTTTTTTTAGCTTTTAGCTTTTCAGCCATATTGTGTTTTATGAATAAGCAAAGCTCGTGTGTTTTTGTAAGATATGAGGATACCGTAGCTGGATTCACAAACGAAATTAAGTTAAAATGTTTTTCAAACAACGAGGAAAAAGCTAAATTTGATACTGCGATGATCTTTCGTATAAATACTTTATTGACTCGTAAATATATTAATCTTTTAAATTAGAATCTGTTTTGAAAGCGTGATGAACTAATGTAATCAAAAATATATTATTGTAGGACTTCCGTAAATCACGCCAAATTTTAGCACCGCCATCGAAAAGTCACTTCATAACGTAAGTCACGTTTGGTTTTCGAAATCTTGCAATCGAAAAGCAAATCGACCCATCGTGACCGCAGAACACTTTCTTCGAGTGGTCGAACTGGTCGAGATAAAAAATAAAAAGAATGAAAACGTGCGCGCGTTCCGATTGCCGCCATGCTGTCTGCCGCAACGCAAATAAGCGTTGCCAACTGTTCAGCGCTAATTTTACCGACGATTTTATTATTAACTTGAGTACCTACATGCAAACATGTGTAACAATGCTTTATTAGCAATCATGGAAAAACCTGTACGTAATAACTAATAATAGGCAATTTAAAAATAATGCAGATAGATATTCTAATTCCTTTGGTATTTTAAAAATAAGATTAACAAACCCAGAGCTTCAAAAATATTGATGAGCTTATTTTGTAACCCCTTCAAACAGGTATTCCATTATATTCTAGCATACTTGATACGAAGTACCTTCACTCTGGATGAAAATAATCGAGCCCTATGCCCACTTGATCACGTTTCCCTTGACACATGAATATGTCACGTCAAAGTCGATGTCCTTTTACGCCCTGACCTTGCATAAGGCCATATCCATAAGAAATCACCGACTGGGAATAATTACTACAATCAATTGCAGAAGGTTTTTTTATACATTTGTATTTTGCCGTAATTACGGTCTTTAGGGACTTAGTCGTTAAAAGAAATTCTTTTTCTCGGGAGACTATCAAATTTCATGTCTCTGTTGTAACTTTTTTAGATTTATTTTCTCCCAGCTCCATTAACCTTCGCACTACTTCGCAGTTTTAAAATACCTCTTTTGAATACTTGTATTTATTCTTTAGGAAAGTAAGCGGATTAAGTTTGAACCTAGTTTGTGTTGGAAGAACACCGACATGTCATCCCTAAACGAAGGACTTCATCAGCTCGAAGTGAAGTGAAAATAGGTTTTCCGACTGTTTTTTCTTGAGTTTAAACTGGATGCAATCTTCAATTAGGTATCGTAAAGATTAATTTTATAAATAATAAAGTTAAGACGCTCCATATCCTACAATGCCATTTGATATCATGGTTAGTTACGCTCAACCAGCGTGTTGAGTAAGAAGAGGTAGCGGGTTATGAAATAAGAGCGTGTACTTTGCGATCCAAGAAAATGGGAGTGGAAAATTTTAATCTAGTTTCATATTATTCTAAATTTAATGTAGGTTCAATTATTATGATAATGATATATCTTTTAATGAAATTTGTAATTTACTGACATAGTACATAGGTAGGTTTACTAACAATTTATGGTGTAAAACCGAAATAAATGATTTGAATTGAATTGAATAATAAAAAAATATAAACCACCGTTCAACTAATTTCCAAACCGATAGTGCCAATTGAATTTGTTGCGCACAAGCTATCCATCAAGTTAAGTTTTAAAAGAACGCGCAGGTCCTAGGGTCAACAGAACAAAATATTTATCGCACGAGTTAGATTATTTGTATAACACTGATCCGGTGAAATTGCTTCGTTTTGGATCATGACTAGATTTCCCCTGTGGTATCTAGGTTTCCAATCATAGCTACAATTTAGATTTAACTTAGCATTTTTGTTGAAGTACCTACTCAAGTACCTCGTTTTTTTTGCCTGATATAATTGTGATGTTTCTAAAATTATGTAGTCTGAAATAAACACTTGCTTTTCACCTGGTTCCCTTAACTGAGAAAAATGATTCGGTAAAGATTTACAGCTGCTTAAGCTGAGATCAGCTGCTGCCTAAAATACATATGTATATCTAATCTTGGCTCAATCATGGCAAAGATTATTTTCGTTATAATTATTTTTATTTTCCTTTCGAATATTAATTTTTATATTCCTGAATTTCCACATTTATGCATTTTTTTAGGTTAAGATTTTAAATGATATGTTGCATATTATGCAAGAAGTATTTAATGTTTACGGCCTCTAACGGCATACCAGCGCTGGCTAGGTCTCCTACTGGACCTACTGCTTAGCCAGTAATATTATGAGTTTGGGGCTTTTTGTAACAATTATATGCATGTACAACAAGTTTGTCTTGTTTTAAAATGTTATCGTATTATTGTTGTAAATAAATGTCCTTCTATTCTATTTTATTTAGTTTAAAAATAATATACTGGGCTCGCTTCGCTCGTAACAAGTCTACAGCCCTAATACTACGCTGTACAGTTACCATCACGTGTGAACGTTCCCATACCCACGCGTGCGTTTTGTACTTTTTACGTTTGAATCTTCATAATCTTAACGTGCGACATCTGATATGGTAACATTGTTTTCTTAGAGAGTTGGTAAACTTTGTCTAAACAGTTTCGATGCAACAAGTTTGTTTTTTTAGACATAGTATATCTATCATTTATCTATACTATTGCTCTATAACTTACTCTGCCAAGAATTTATCTATATCTATACTAGACGTGTGCGCCGCGCCGACCCGCCGCCGCCGCCGGCAAATTTTTCACGCCGCCGCCGCCGATCAGCCAATCGGCGTGAATTCGGCGTGACACGTTACCTTTTAGACGCTTTGAAAACCCCGTCATTTTATTGATTATTATTACCAGGGATCGGAATAGGTAAAGTTTATAAGTACCAAATGACGTCATATACGCTAGTACGAAAGCTTAGGTTTAGGTAGAAGTACTCCTATTTCCGCATATGGACTCAGTTTTGGTCCACTATGCGTGGTGTGAGTGCTAGCAGAGCCAGCCTAACTTCGTCTTCCTGGGATCTTCACAGGCTTCGCGGAGTGACCTCGGCAAGTTGAGCATTTCTGTTCGTGTTGCTGCTACTCCCTCGCATTCCTGGACAACGTGGGCAGCTGATTCGTCGCCACTGAGGCATCCTCTGGAGAGAGGACTGTCTGTCGCTCCGATGGTGAATAGGTGTTTGTTCAGTAAGCAATTCCCTGTTAGTGTTCCTACCAGAATACGCAGGTTGATTTAGGTTCAATAAACGTATAGTTAGATTCTTTGATATTGATGTCAGCGCCTCTCTAGTTTGACTTGCGTGGGCGTGTCCATCGTTCATTATGCATCATTCTAGTTTTGAGCCTAATCCATGTTTGGAGTAATGAAAATGGCAAGGGGAGGAAAGGCAGTGGATCTTCTGTGGTAGTTTCCGATCCTCACCGTGCCAGTTCATCAGCGGCGTCATTTCCTAGCGATCCGCTATGTCCTTTTATCCATTGAAGGGTAATCTTGTTGTTTGTTTATTTCTTATACCAGATGGCATTCGTACACTAACTTGGAGTTGCAGCTACTCCCCTCCAAGGCTTTGAGTATGGCAGCACTATCGGAGAGAATGCGAACACATTGGTCATATTCCTCTCTTTTGTACAGCTGTGGCCGCCTGAGTTATTGCTACACATTCGCATTGAAATATAGAGCTGTGCCTTGCCTTCCTAGTGTTACTGATATGTTAATGTTTAGGTCCAATGAGTGGACCCCGGCGCCTGTGCCTGTGTCCGTTTTAGAGCCATCTGTATAGATCTGACTGACTTTGTGTACCAGATTCATCTTTCTGATGCTCGTATAGTTGTATTAGGTAGTGCTTGTTTAGCATTGGTTTTCTGTGTATTCTATCACATGGGGCAGCTATGAGGGGTTAATAATTTATAGCCCTGTCCAAGATCTGGGCGTGTGGACTGCTTGTGATTGCCCAGAGACCTATGTTTTGTAGTGTTAGGGCTGACATTGTAGCCTCTTGTTGTATGTAAAGATCTAATGGTGCGAGGTCTAGAATGATATCTAGGGCAGCGCCGGGAATGGTTCTCATGCAGCCTGTTATGGCTGAGCAGGCCATTCTTTGGAACCGCTGTAGTCTCGTTATCACGGCGCTTAACTCCGTTCTTGTCCACCAGACTATCGCTCCGTAGGTTAATGTTGGTCTAATTATAGCAGTGTAGAGCCACATGGTTATTTTTGGTGAGATCCCCGAGGTTTTGCCAAGAGCCAAGCATTCTGCTAATGCAGCAGAATGCTGGTAGAGGGTTGACGTCGCACGTTGAAGTTTGTTGTCAAGATGTTTGTTCCACAGCAGTTTGCTATCTAGTATGACTCCTAGGTACTTGACTTCTGTTTTTAGCTTGATCTCTGTGTTGAATAATTTAGGGAGTTTAATATTTCCCAGATGTCGCTTGTTTGTGAACATTATTAGTTCCGTTTTGGTTGGATTAACTGAGAGTTCATGGTCGGTACACCATGCTTAGATGGTTTTGAAGGCAAGTTTCATCAGTTCGCGTACTGTGTTTTCGAAACAGCCGATCGAAATAGCCTGTCGCCAAGATCGCACGGTCATCCGCATATCCTATTGTGACCAGTCCGCGTCCGTTGAGGGCGTGGATTAGCTCTTCAACAACTATGTTTCATAAAAGGGGCGGTAAGACGCCGCCTTGGGGGCAACCCCTTACAACTATACCTCTGGTGGTTTTATTGATTGTCACTTGTATCGCTCTGTTTTTGAGCATGTTGTTTATCCACTGAGCTAAAGTTGGCGCGACACCATATATCTGGTGAGGGCTCTATGTATGTACCTATCTACCTATCCAAAATATGTTCCTGTCCAAAATATGTTATTTTACATGGGTACCTAATTAAAGTTTGGGGGCCTGAACCTACTGGAGGAACGCTAGATGTTTTAAACTACCTAATTTAGGTATGTTTAACATAAGAAAGCATAATAAATTATAAATTATAACAGTATGCAAGCATTTTTAAATTAATAATAACAGATTCTAAACAAATACTATCACGCCGATTTCACGCCGAAATCACGCCGCCGCCGCCGATTTCAGACCGGCGTCCGCCGCCGACTATTTCAACGTCGGCGCACATGTCTAATCTATACTAATATTATAAAGAGGAAAGATTTGATTGTTTGTTTGTTTGTTTGTTTGTATGTTTGTTTGTTTGTTTGTTTGTTTGTTTGTTTGAATTGAATAGGCTCCGAAACTACTGGACCGAGTTAAAAAATTATTTCACCATTAGAATCCTTAATTTTACGTGATGAACATAGGCTATATAATATTTTCAAAAAAGTTAGGGATCCGCATGAAAAATTCAATAATTGAACCGTGGGCTGTATATTCAACCTCTTTTTCTATTATGGCGCGTCAGAATAGAAAAAGAGGTTGTATAGCGCACGGTGCTTGCTTTTTCTCTACGGCCACTGTCAGTTTTGGAATGTCGAGTCAATGTCAAAAACCCCAATGCTGTTAAAAAAAGTAAAGATCCGTATGAAAACTGTGAAACCCATCGTTTTAGTGTGTATAATTTCTGAAATTTTTGTTTAATACCCGTGCGAAGCCGGGGCGGACCGCTAGTATCAAATATGTTGAATCGTATGATGATAAAACTTTCAGATGGACGGTAGCGGGTTCAAGTCCCGCTAAAATTGGAACTTTTGAGATTATTTTATTTATTAGAGACCCCGAGTGCGAAGGCTTACGCACTATAATAACAAACTTAAGAAGGCAGCCCAAACGAGATAATAAAGAATTATGTCAGGCCAGTAAAGTGCTAAGCATTTTTTTTGACCGCAAAGTGATGATCGTTCTTAATTCCATTAAAACACTTGTCCAGGAAATGCACACACATGTTACACCGATACTCGCAGCAAGTGCAGTATACCAGTCGTGGTAAATTACAGTAGTTAGCGAAACGCAGGTTCCATAGCAAAACAAGTTACGCCACATAACATATAACCCATCGCTACTGCCATTATTTCCTGCCATCCCGATAACTACTATTAAATTTCAACTCATTATTTTATACAAAGCTACTTATATAGTCCACAGTGATCGGATTGCTGTCTTTTATGTCGGTCAACGAATTAGCATCGCCATCCAACGTGGCAATGCTGCCACCAATTTCAAATTTTAAAACTTAAATAGCTTT
Organism: Eupithecia pulchellata; assembly: GCA_963931895.1. NCBI lineage: Eukaryota > Metazoa > Arthropoda > Insecta > Lepidoptera > Geometridae > Eupithecia > Eupithecia pulchellata. The sequence goes on from OZ007540.1 coordinate 5,067,130, forward strand.
ATTTCTTTAGCTTACAAAATAAGTACAGTGCGCGTAACATATAATAAAACCCCCCTATCTCAATGTATGGGAATGGGACACAATAGTTGTTATTTTTGGGAATTTCAGACTTTGAGATTTTTTTATTTTTTTTTTATTTTATCTGTAATTTTATATTATTTTAAGTTCTTCTGTAATTTTCTCTGTTAATAAATGAATTCACTCGATATTTACTCTACAAGATTCGGGTGCATGTTTAATAGGCTGGGCCGTTTTTACTTTTTTCGACTTTTCTGTGGGGCTTTTTGCTAAAAGGATGTCAAATAGCCTCAAATTAAGGCATGCAAAATATTATTTCATTTTGATTAGGTCTTCTGCCTCCGGATTGTAGTCAAAGATTAATTTTTTTTTCGTTTTAGGGTGTTTTTCTGTAACTAAGTTATTATAGTAAAAATCAACTCTAAAGTCTATTTTTTAATTAAATTACATTTATATTATAGTCCATATAGTAAATAAACACATTTTACGTACTTCACCTCGCGGGGGTTGAGGGGAGGGACGTTTGAATCGGTGCATCGTACGCGTATTTCTTTAGCGCTGCGGCTTCTCGTGAGAGCGGTTGTGTTGAGTTTTTTTTTTAAGTTATTTGGAAAATTGTATAGAGAGACCACTCTTGAAGAGCACATTTCTCTTATAAAGCCTGAAACACAGCTTTTTGGATACATTACACCATACTCTGGCACTGCTAAATGTGTAGAAAAATCCATCGCCGATTTACACAATATTTCTATGGACAATTTGCTAGCGCTAGGGTGTGATGGCACTAATGTAAACGTTGGTAAGCAAGGAGGTATTATTCGTCTGCTCGAAAAGCGAGTAAGTAGACCGCTACAGTGGATAATCTGTCTTCTTCACATAAACGAACTGCCTTTCCGGCATTTGTTTGAGCACTTAGATGGGAAAACTTCAGGGCCTCTAACATTTTCAGGGCCAATCGGAAAGAATCTGGAAAACTGTGAGAAGAGACCAGTTATCCAATATCAATCGATTCCCGGGGTGTTGCCTAATGTGTCTGCAGAAGATATAACTGCTGATCAAAAACATTTGTACCGAATTGTTTTGGCTGTAACTACTGGAGACTTCCCTGCTGACTTAGCAGACAAATCCCCTGGGAAAATGTCCCATGCCAGGTGGCTCACCCGGGCTAACAGAGTTATGCGTTTGTATGTTTCTATGAAGTCTCCTTCCCAAAACCTGATTGTTCTTGCAACATACATTGTGAAAGCCTACGCCCCGACTTGGTTTGCAATCAAAACTCATCCTTCCTGTAAAGATGGGTCACGACACCTGTACCAACTTATATCTGCCACTAGATATTTGCCAAACGAACTGAAAACAGTAGTAGTTTCGGTTATTTAAAGAAACGGCTACTTTGCGCATCCTGAAAATATACTGTTGGCAATGTTGACCGATTCGCAACAGCACATCCGAGAACTAGGGGCACGTTGCATATTAAAAGCAAGAAGTAATCCAAGAAATACACTTCGACTCTTTAAACTTCCTTCTCTGAACTTTAATGCATCGTCCTAGATTGAACTTATTCAGTGGCAGGATCAAATCACAGACACTATTAAAACTGATATCCAATGAGGAAATACAAGAGTTTGTCGCACAGAAGGGAGAAGGCAATTTGCCTCTTCTGCGTCTCCCGTGCCACTCTCAAGCAGTCGAAAGGGCTGTGAAGACTGTCACTGAAGCTTCAGCCAAGCTGGGCTCAACAGCTGCTAGAGAAGGCTATATAAAATCTCACATAGAGTCTCGAAGAGCCATGCCAAAATTCGAAAGCAAGCAAGATTTTCAGGCTAATTAAAACATGTTTTTTTTTTTTATTTCTATTATAATTGTGTTTGTCTTTTCTTATAATATATAACCAAAGCTTTTAAATATGTGATTTAAACGTGTTTTATTTATAAATACCTATAGATAATATCTTAAGTTACATAGTTGCAATAATTGAGAACTATCATGTTTTTTTCATAATTTTATAATTTCAAACCCAATCCGGAGGCTGAAGATGAAGTTCTTTCAGGCCCATATTTTACACGTCAACTTAAGTCATCATTATGCACCCTTTTTGCAATAAGCCCGAAAGAAATCGGACGAAAAAAAAAATCTCATACATGAACGGCCCACCCTAATGTTTAATGGTAAAGTTACACCAGCCGATATGACTGAGGCTCGTCGGCTGACTTAGCCAATAACTGAACTTTATGCCACTAGAACCATCTCGAAACTTCTCGCTCGCGAAATACTAAGTACAGTTAAAAGGTTTGTTACGCTACCGAACTTCTCGGATCTAAGTAGTGAAGCTTAGCGTTGGAAGTGGGTATCTGAATTTAATTGTTCCGCGCTGGAATTTTAGGAATTATGTTAGTTTGGTTCTAAATCTAAAATTTGAGTTTCTCGTATCTATAAATTTGTTGCGATTGCGACGTTGGTTGTTGACATAAGTTATAAATAAAATAAGTAAATAATGCTGCTGGACAATCCACACAGTATCTTCTAGCCCTAAGCTAAGCAGAGCTTGTTTATGGATACCTAGATGACAGATATAGCAAATACAATATAATTACACAGATTTTTTTGTTATAGTGGATTAGCTCCACACTTAATAAGTATGCTGTTAGGCAGACCCCTATTTCTGTGTTTTTTGTCTGTTATCGTTTACCTACAGGTTTTGGTAGTTTTATAAACTTATTTAAAGGTTTTACCTCTACCTATCCTCATAATCATGTTACTTGTAATGCAAATGAAATTCATGTCCAGTTTACCATGAACGCTCCGTGAACTGTAACGTTAATATGTGGCCGTAATGTTGGAGAAATTAAAATTAAACTTAATGAAATATACATATACGAATATATATACATAAAACGAATTAAAATGCTATTTGCTCTGACTGACTTGTATTAAAGCTGTGGGTTCTAGCAACGGTATGAAATTTAGTGTTCCATCCTAAAATTGCTTGAAAGAGAGTTTTTAGCGTTAGAGCTAAAAACGCTGCTAGTCTTTTTCTGTATTTTTTTGCTGTAGTAAAATGTTTGGTATTATATTGTGTTTCGTTCAAAAATAGGACTGCAATAGGACAATAATACATGTTGTTCGTTACTTGTTTCAAACGTATATTGTGTGAAAAACCGATTCCGACCTCTAATTCGTTTTGATGGTGAAAGCGGCTAACCTGAAAACAAAATCAAGCAGACGCGTCACAAGCCTAACACAGTATAAAAAATAAAAATCGTGTCCAATTAACGTAGGCCGTACCAAACCACACTTATGTAAGTAAAATTCAAACGATAGTGGGAAAAGCGTCTGAGCCCACCAATGCGTATCACGCCTGCCGCGCCGACTTCTCACATCGAGATTGCTGCGATTACTGCACTGCCTATTCATTATTCTGTGACTTTTCTCTACTGACTATTACATTTACTGTGATTTTACCATACTGACTGTTACTAAGCTGTGGTTGAGAAGCAATTTCAACTCCCAGCGCGCTTATCACCCCCAATCTCTCAGACGTTTTACTTAAATTATGGAAAAATTAAGTTTATTCACGTATGAAGTTATGCGTGTAGCTTGTTCTGAATTTGATACGCGGTTGCTTTGTTGTGTTTTTTATCTTTTTGTGAAGTATTACGAAATTGCTTTTGGTACCTATACTACTCCTAATTTGATTCTAATTTGTTTTGATTGCGAGTACTACAATGCACGCACGCGAGTAACTTTCGTAAGTTTATCTTATTGTCAAAAATGTAGGCAAAGGTTAACTCTTACCATTGCAAACAATTTATCTCTGTAGTTCCCATATTTGAGTGACAAAACTTGTAACGTAATAAAGCTTTGACGGTAAATGGTATTGCATTACCGACGGCTTAGAAATCTGACGACCCAAACATTTGTTTAGCACTGAAACACAAATGACGAACACTCACTGCTTGAAGCTTTTGTGAGCTTGATTTAATTTGGAATTATATAACTGAACATTCCAAGGATAACCCGGCCAAATCGAAAGTACCAAGATATTTATAAACCCTTTATGTACCACTTTATGTATTGAAGGGGTCCTTCAATAAATATGTGCACCTTGATGCATCGTATAAAAGTTACAATGGCGCCAAAGTTTTTCTAAATCTAAGTCAGTTTAGAGATTATGTTCTGAGCATTTCGGTACAAATACACTGATGGTTTTCATAACATATTGCAGTATACTATATAATACGAGTAAGAGAAGCAAACTTATCAAATTCAAACCTATACTGAAACTCTTCACAAAATCCTGTAGGTACAAGTATAAAATACATCCTTTGCCGCGGCCGCATAAAACCTCTGTATCACAAATTTCCGCTAAACGCTCGTGCCAGTATCTCTGCCGTTTAAAATGGGAGTTACTGAGGTTGGGGGCAAGAGGGCACAGAATAACTGAACTTCCTTGTTCAGTTATTCTGAAGCGTAGCAAATAATCTGTTCATTATTATAGGAGACAATTGGTTACGAGATCTGCGTCGCCTGGAGAGAGTTCTGAAATGCCTGGGAAAATAAAAAGACCGTATACCCAGCCAACAGTGAGTTGACGAGGGCTGACGGTGATCACTTTATTCGTCGTACGTTTCTATTGTTGAAAGCCTAAATTATTTGTTGTGTGTGAGGTTACGTTTCAAGGCAATTCGTACCTATTTTCTTTGTTTTTCTGTGTTATATGTATTACATATTACTGTGTGTTATTTGTTTTGTGTACCTAATAAAATAAATAAAATATGATTGCTACAAACAGATTTTACTATCTGTAGTTCAGTAAACGAAGATGAATTTAACGTGAATCTTTTAGACAAGAGATCTGTATTTATTAATTAAGGTACTGCATTGAAATTTCGTGGAGAACAGAATTGTAGATGACTTTGCCCGTAACAAAACCTAGCATCGACCCCGTCCTCTGCATAATATATTGCAATCGTTACTCGTCAGTCGTGGAAAGCTGAATGGGGCATTGCCACAAGGGTTAGGCTAGATGAATGCGATGCTGCGATGGTTGAGCCGATACCGTGTATGTTTACACGTAAACGTTTTGGCAGGTGGTGCAACCATTATTTTACCTACAGGTTTACTTATAACAGCTTTGGTCCATTTCCGTTAAAAATTCCCGCTGAAATAAACAAATGATGGCTTAACCTTTACACCATTTTGTTTATTATTTATTAAGTTACAGTAACTAATACGATAACCAATGACACTAGTTACTAAGTATTACCATTAGGTAGACAAATGCAAAAATGAGCTGAAAAACCGCCAATAAAACCTTTAATGAAATGTATTGGAAGATAAATGACTATCCAATCCATTAATTCAAATCAGCGACGATGACGGATGTTCCTGACAAAAGGAGAGAAAAGTGGGAGCAATAAGCAAAATGCCTTCTTTCATAACGCGAAATTGGCCCCGGGACAATTCGTTTCGGGAGTGATGGCCCCGAAATCATCTGAATAAGACGCCACGTGGAAATGAGTTTTTGCGAACCATTCTTAGGGTTTTTGTCAAAGTTATTATAAGTGAATAAACGTTCAAAGGTCGCTTGAACCCGTAAATTTTGCCGAGAACTTTTATGCATTAAATTAAACCGTTCTAGACCTGAGTCGGATTGCATTTTAATATTTGAATTTATTTGCCCGTTTGACTTTTTAATTCCCTTCATCTTTTCCCATTAGTCAGGTGACCGGATGTAATTTATTCCTTTTATCCGCCTCATTCAAATTCTTCAAACGAATCAATATCCACACATCAATGTTTATCTGACCTACTTCAAAGCAACCTAAATACTCATCGATAGGACATTTTCTATCAGCGAGAAAAATGTAAGATTTCATCTCAAATGACGTGATCCATCAGGGAGTTGGAAGAGGGGCATCAACCCGTCGTCCTTTCAATTACCATCTTTAGCTTTCAATTTGCGTTTTTGTGGCGTCTTAAAAAGGGTATGTAAGTATAATAAATTCCTGATATTTTGAGAGAAATTCTGGAATATTTTGAAGGAAAATTTATGGTAATAATCACCCGTTTACAACAGGGTATTCATCGCCAACAACAAGCGCGCTAATTGTCTAAATATATGCTTTCTTTGTGCCAATTATTTTGTTAAGAGCAGCAGAAGATGATCCTATGCTTTTAAAATTTTCCTATACTCTTATATAGAAAAAAATTGTTTGCAGTAACAGTGCCAGCCAACTATTTCCAAAACCGTGACTTCAATAAGTACCTATGCAACATCTTTTAACATGAAAATGCTTGGTTGAGTTTGTCGTAAGTCCTATACTTAATGCATCGCTTAGTAATACCTCGGCTGGGTATTACTTAAGGCATGACCTAGCCTCAAAGTTTTTAAATAAATTAAAAACTGCTCTGAACTGTAGTCTGTTTCCGTTGAAAAGATTACAGAAAACAATGGTTTCGTTACTCAAAATAAACAATGCTTATCCTTCGGAAAGGTCTACGATGGGAGTAAAAAGGGACTACGGAACGGACAAGGTTGACGTAACAATGCATGAATCTAATTAACATTTACATAGAATTTATAGCCTATGTCGAGGAACCTGTCTTGTTGAGATTATATCGAATGAAATGTTTCAATTTGGTGGGAATCGAGCTTTTGTAGTCTTATACAGGTGTTACGTCGTACATCGAGGAACAACGAATTATTTTATAAATCATAGTCATTATAGGCCTTAGGTTATCAGACGGCTTCGTAATAGCATTTTCAGAAATTTATGGGAAATTGTCTGCGGTTGATATTTAATTGAAATTTGCAATTTATAAGGAATCTTGATGTTAAATGTAGAAAAACTTCCATGATGTCATGGGTTACTGCTCTGATTCATCTTGTAAATTGCTAGAGATAAAAACGTTAGCCAATTAACGAGTAGTTAGTATTCTTCGTATAATTCAACAATATCGTTATGCAATATAGGTACTTTGTATCTACAATATCATTACATCAAGTTCACATGGGAACTCTTCATCAAAGAAGGTCACATTTTATGTCAATATTGATAACCTTTATAACTTGAACTTTATGTCTATTTGAATTAATTACGAATATATTCTCATCGGTAATTTACGAGTTTTTAATTTCCTGTGTTCTAATGGTCACAACATTTGTCCTTCTATGCCATTATTAAGTATCATTCTAGTAATCCAAATAATTATCCCTATTTCGGTCTTTATTAACCAATTCTGGTAACTTTCCCCAAACATATAACGCTACGTTTACATTACAGTGTTTTATTGCGCACCAAAACTCCCACTGACCGATCCACCATAAAAAAACACATTAGCGGACACATCATTACCCTCGAAAATAACCTTAGCTATATGGATTTCCTATCATATTCCTTGCCCCGAGAGACAATGTTAGTATTCTTATATCAAGCTGCAATTTTCCAAAGTTTAGACCAAGTAGCTTCATCAGCAATCCTAGAGCAGTTTATGCACCGAGTGTGTAAAATAGTGTCTTACGTCACGGTTGTCATTGAATCCCTAACGCAACACAGGATTTTAAAATAACTCACGAGCGAAGTGAGGGGGTTTATTAGAAACCTGAGTCTAAAAGTGATTTAATAAAATCAAATTCAAACATAAGTTCGAATTTGGAATCTCAGTACATGTTATGAAATGTTGATAAAGAAGACTCGCTCTAAAAGATCCCATTCGATTTGCATGAATTTGTCAAAACCTTAACCTAATTCAAAATAAAAAAGACGTTTTAAGTAGCCAAGAAGATCAGTGAAGATCTATTTGTTTAAATTATCTTTTAGTTCTCCATCACTAAGTTTACTAATTTATACCAAGGGTCGCGTTGTTTCCGTGGAAACGTTTGAAGGTTATTTCTATTTCATGTTTACGGGATAAAAAGTAGCCTGGGTTTTAATCAAGTTCTTGAACTACCTGTAAAATTTTAGCGAAATTGATCAGTAGTTCGACGTGAGTAAGAAGACTATCGCATTTATAATACGAGTATTAGGGTGATAATTCTGCGTTACTTCCATTGGGTCCGAGCATAATGTAAGAATCTTACCCCTAGCTTCGAGTCTATGAAGTGTTTATGTGTTTATGGCAGATGGGTGCGACGATATTTTCACCATTGTTTTGTTTTGACGACCTATATGGTTCCAATCGTAATTAGTCAGTTTTTTCCTGTTGATTATTTACTAATGGTATCGTTTTACAGGAATTGCGGTTTTGAAATACCTAGTCTTGTTTACGGTAGCAAATGAGGTTGTGTTTAACTAATTAATAGTTATTGCTGATATGTGATTAATAAGGTCATCCTATGCAGTGAATATGGATTCAGAATTTTTGCGATATGACTTATCAGTTTTATTTAGTATAGGGATTTAATAGTTTCCTTCCTATATATAAATTAAAATTAATTAATTTTCTTTCGCACTTTGATATTTAATGTTTTTAATGATTAAATTAATTTAATAGAATGGGCATGTATTTTAGTTTGAACCAAGGCGAGTATAGGAAGGGTTCTAATCTCGAATATTCCTATTGTAAGATTTCCACAACATAATATGAATACATACACACAGATCACTTCAAAGTAGTTCTAACCGCGTCGAAATGATTTCTTTTGGGGATTACGGATCCTTGAAATTTGTTAACATATCCACAACTTTGTTACATACGGTAACAAGTCTACCTCTACATATATGCATACGATTTTGAACTCTGTTTTGTTGCCAGGAGCACATCAACTTGGTTGGACACGATGAGAACCTCGGCCCAGTTGTGATGTCCCTGAAGAACGAGCCAGTGGCTGGTCAGGATCACACCAGGATACTGCTGCGGCTCCGTACTGAGACCATGCATGGACTTATACCCACCACTAGTAAGTTGATTATACTAAGTAAAATTATAATGCTATATTAGCACAGCATTGTCTAGCGCCAAGCTAAGCAGAGCTTGTGATATACGTACTAGATTTTTTTATAAGTTAGTCTAGCTATTGTCAAAGCAATGATGCAGTTTCACTTACTTTTCAAATTTTTTCTACGGTCTATTTTAATTTAAGTCTTGAAGTTGAAAACACAAAAAAAAATAGATGAAAAAATATATTGCCAAACCAAAAAAAATAAGCAACATACATATACCTATTTACACATAAAAACTACGAAGTGTTTTATTTCAAAATTCGCAGCCAGTGAAAAAGTTCATTTGTTTTCTCTATACTTCTACATATTTAAAAGATCTAAAGTTTTTCATTGCACTCGTAAACTTTAATACTGTTGAAGTCTTGCGCTGGGTAACTGCCAAATCATAGTATCAGTTCATAAAACAAAAAAAAAACATTCAGTCTGAAAGGGTTCGTATATCCTTGGGCAGTTTCGGATTGGTTTAATGCACATTTATGTCTCCATAGCGTCTTAACCATTTTTTCTTCCAGGATCAGGCATGATGCCATCCCCGCTAAAGATGGCCAAGATGTTAAACGAGCAAGTCAACGTAGACAACTTCATGGCAGTCATGTGTATGAACATGTCTTCCCTGATATCAGCTTACGACGAACACGTGTTGGTGAATAGCTTCAAGTTCGGAGTGCTCTATCAGAAATATGGACAGACGACAGAGGAACAGCTGTTTGGGAATAATGAGACGTCGCCGGTGTTTGAGGAGTTCTTGGAGATGCTTGGGCAGAGGATCAAGCTGAAGGATCATAAAGGTAAAGATCTCATTTGTTTAAATAGTAGATTAATGAAAAATGCATTACAAAATATAAGGGTGAACATATTTACTTTTGAATCTATCATGGTTATACATTAGAATTTTGCCAGAATATGGCATTTTATGAGTCATAAATGAGTTAAGTGAATCAAATATTTAGTAATATATCTGCGTAACCGATGTCCCTTGATAAGTCCCATATACCAAAATGTAGTCCGCGAAGAAAAAACCACACAAACTACTCAATGTAAAATACACTTTAATATATTTTTCGTTGTGCGGTTATTACTTTATCTTTATATTGATGTTATCCTTTGTATGTAGTATTGACAAACGCTTGTAAGTAACAAAATGTAGGTGCCATGCGCAGAGAGGTACAGAAAGAAAGAAAGAAATAGTTTATTTGACAAAACCTACAAAAGACACATATAGAAAGTTAGTACAATACGCAAAATAAAATAAAACAATACAATAACCCAAACACAGAGAAGTATAGATTAATGAAGTATAGATTTAATAAGAACTTAGCAGGAGTATCTCAAACTTGTTATTTCGTTTCGTTTGACGCTTTTCATACCATGCTATCGATTAATCTATATGCTATCTATATCTAAAGAAGCCAGCCCTGAAGAGGAAATTATATTATTCCTATAACTGCCTTAGAAATTAGAAGTAATTCATCAAACCCTTTTAAGAAGGGAGAGTTTCTTCTGAGTTAATGAAACCAGTAAAAATATCCGGAACCATCGGCGATCTTATGAAGAACTTTGACATATATTATAACTATTAACAGATATATCTTCAGCATGCACTGCCAAGATATATTCGCCCACATTTCAAATCCCTCATAAACCCACACAGAGCAGACTAACAGTTCCAGTTCTGCATCCATCATGTTAAGAGAGACAGATTGTTGGCCTGCACATGTTACCGCCGGCAGTAGCTGATGGTTGGCACTTGGCACAGTGCCTGTATTTGTGCTATGTCAGCCCTTCAAAATGTAGGGTAGGATGGAAGAATGTTACCTACGGAATTTTCTATATAGAGGTCCCACGACTGCGGAACATGGAGGGCAAACCAGAGATTTTGAGGGTATGGATTTTATTGAAAGGAAACGTTGTTATTATTTTAAAAATACTGGATTTTGAAAATTTACTTCCCATATCCGGTAATCACAGCTACTGAAAGCCAAAAAAAAGATAGCATTTTGGGTTTTTATTATTGCACCGTATTATAGTAGAGTGAAAATCGACCTCGTAAAAATCAATCTCTCTAGTTAACATTGGATATTAAATAACAGTTAAAAGACAGACTATGAAATCTGCCAAAAACTGTTGAAGCAACAACGACAGAGACCCGCCAATGGTGTTGCCTGTCCAGCTTCGTGCGCCAAGTCTCATGAGGCATACTTTCTCAGTTGGCTTTAATAGAGCAAAATCTTTAATTTCAGGATACCGTGGCGGTCTCGACATTATGAACGGGCATACTGGCACCGAAGCCGTCTACGAGAAGTTTTACAACCGCGAGATCATGTTCCATGTCGCACCGCTATTGCCGCATACAGCGGGTGACGCACAGCAACTGCAGCGGAAACGTCACGTGGGCAACGATATCGTGGCGATTGTGTTCCAGGTTTGTACTTATTAGGAACTAGCGGTCCGCCCAGGCTTTGTACGAGTATTTAACAAAAATATAATTTATCATGCGGTTCCCTAATTTTTTTTAATCTTTCTATAGCCTACATTAATCACGGAAAATTTAGAATTCTAAAGGGTGAAAGAATTTTTCCAGTAGTTTCGGAGCCTTTCCTCTTTATAATGTTAAGATAGATTTAACGAATAAGGTGATTTTCGTTGTGATGTCCAAGTGATTTTACTTTATTGAGAATTACGAATCCAGTTTAGACCACTTCTAACATTATGTCGTCCGAACCTATCTAAAACTAACAACAACTCGTAATAGCAAACAAAACACAAAATATAGATAGATAATACTTTACTACACTACCATAGAAGATAGAAAATACTATACCACACAACGAAAGAGAGCAATACAAACAGAAATGCTTAGAGGAAATATAAAGAGCGGTCGTATCGCTATGAGCAGTTTTTATGCTCCACTGAGTAATGATCTGCTAACTTCAATATCCCAGACACACCATAAACTGTGATTCCTAAAATAATTACAAATACTTTAGATCCTACGTGCATTGGCGTGGCTGCAATAGGGATGCCAATAGTCTCTCGTTTTACAAAATAAACAGTCGTAAGACGTGCCTGGATCTTATATGGGTTCTAGCCGCAGAGGCTTTGCCAAGTCCACTAAATTGCGAAAAATTTTTGTGTTTCCTGGTAATTTTCTACGTATTTCAATTTGTTATGATCTGTAAGACTTAATGAAAATTTAAATGTATCAAGTACAAGTGTACAAGTAATTTATTAATTTCTTTACTGCACATCACAATAATATTTTAAATGCTAATGTTTCGATGTAAGTTCATTAGGTACCTCTTCACGCCATATCCGCCCCTAAAATCTAAAACTACTCGTCGGTTCGTAATAAAATTTAGCATACAGGAAATTCTAAGTATGAAATCAAACCCACTTTTGTCAAAAATCCCTTTAAACGTTTCAGTAGAAACAACGCTTGCGTACCCGCGCGCAGGCACAAACGAGTAAAGTAGGTATTTCAAATAATAGTAAGCACAAACACAATTAAAAATTAATTACTTATCATTACTTAAACATCATTTGCATTATCATTAACATAAAGTAAGATACTTTCCTTTTAATAATGTGTTCTTTTTCCTTTTGAATGTTGCTCCTTGGCTACTTGGCTATCTGATTTGAAAATTAATTATCTACACTTTTATCCCACATGCCGCACATCCTTGGAGGGTGGCGGCGAGTATATGAGCTGCATCAAGTCTGTTGGAATATATGGTATATTTATTGAATTTTAATACATAACAATTATTTAATTTTGTTTTCAGGAAAAAGCGACGCCGTTCACGCCAGACATGATTGCGTCTCACTTCCTCCACGCATTCATAGTAATCACACCATTAGAATCCGATGGCGGGGATACAAGGTAAATATCGTTTTGATATGTAGAACCGTATTCTGTACCATTTTTGTCTATGACAAGAGATTCCTAGTCCAAAACGAGTGACGTCATAACGTGGTCTAAACTAAAATACGATGCGCTAGGGAACACGTAGAACGCAAATGCCATTCGTATCGCGGTTGTACCTATTCTCCACCTATAACACGGGGTAGCATTATAAATAACACTATGGGATAAAAAATAAAAATCATCAAATAACATCAAACGACCTTCTTGATTAGTAATCTACCATTCATTAATTTCTTGAAACATGTGATCATCAGGGCACACTGTGCTGAACTCGCCCCCCAAACTAGGGGGTCTTTCCATAATGACCCCGATTGGCAAGTAGATTGGATAGTCAAAAAAATATGAGTTCACTCTACTCGCTCCATCTCTAAATCTCATAACTTATAGCTCCAACAGTTTCAATGGCTACCAAAGTTTCAAGCTCTATAATTATTTTCAATCCTTTAACTTGAAAACTTGGCTTTCCGGGAACCCAAGAAAAAATACTTTTCAAATCAAACTTCTAAACTTGTTGGTCTCTTGTTGTGCAAAGTTTGTTGTATGCACAATTTACATGAGAGAATTGTTCGGAAAGTGGAGCGGAGTTTTCCGTGCAATTTATATGCAAACGAATCCCTGCTGTGTAATTATGATGATTTTTATGGAGACAGTGTTTGGAGATACTGTTTCTGAGATGTTACGGGCGGTGAGGGACTTGGAGGTATTATTTATTCAGTTATTAATAAAAGCAATGCGGTTAGCGTCTTGGGGATGCTTCCGACTGGTATTGATAGGGATCAGTTGGGCTAGCTGTATATTTTTTGCAACAGTCAACAGTTAGCTCAATTGATTGAATTGTATGCAGGGATTTTGAACTCTATTTCCGCATCTAAATTTTCTGAACTTTGCTAACCTGTCAACTGTCATTCCAGGTACAAAGTAGCAATCACAGCTCGCGGCGACGTCCCTTTCTTCGGACCCACGCTGCCCCAGCCCTCGATCTTCCGCAAAGGCCGAGAGTTCAAAGAGTTTCTCCTCACCAAGCTCATAAATGGCGAGAACGCGTGCTACAAAGCGTACAAGTTCGCTCAACTTGAGCTAAGGACGCGGTCTTCGCTATTGCAGAACCTAGCTGATGAGCTGAAGAATAAAACAACAGGTATAATAATAAGCATTCTCATAATAAACAATGACCACAAACAAAAGAATCATATAGACTCTGATTCAAGAGTCAATATTGAGTTAATTATGTAATTTTATAGTTGAGCCGGCAAACTTATTTCCGCTTTAAAAAAAAACGTATTTTGTTTCTTTGCTATTAGTTATTCGGTTATAAGTTAAATCCAACAAATCAATGATCATAAAAATCAGTCTAGCCGTTTTTAATTTATAATAAATCGTTTCTAAGTCTTCTTGAATTTAAAAGTTTCTTGGTCTTTGATTACTTTTACTAAGTAATATAATGCAATCAGAGACCCAATACTGGCGACTAGTTTCAATTCTGTTTTTTAAAGCTTTTCACAAAACAGTCATAGTCAAGGTCCTTTTATATTGTGTAATTTTTTAATTCTACGTGTGCATCTTTTACCTACTATTATTGTTCCCTAAACAGAGACACATTTAGTGTCTCATACACTTTAGATTCCTACTTATTAATAATTTATTAACAGAGTTCCTGGGTACCGGGTTGAGGATCGACGCTGGTGCGGTGTCTCCTCAGCCTGAAGGAACGCCGAAGCAGGACGGGCCGGGGGCTAGGTTCATTGATACCGTGAAGAAAGCCCTTATTTACAAAGTGAGGTTAGTATCACAAAACGTTCTTGTGACGTCTGCGACTACGACAGATTTAAGAAGAAAAGCGATAAAGATTCCTTACTTTTTGAAAATATTCTATAGACTATGTTCATCAGGAAATCATCAAGGAAAATTAGGAATTCTAATGAAGAAAGAATTTTCAAACAATCAAATCTTTCCTTTTTATAATAGTAGTATAGATTATTTTTATTTATATTCTATTCGAATATTTGACTTGAAAATTGGTTTTCAAAACCAGACACATATTGCCATAAAGATAAAGAAGTCATGTTTCAAGCAGAACATTACGAATAAAAAAAAATTACATTATGAAAATGCCGTGTGGTGCCAGCATAGAATTTCACCACCCCAACTCTTCCCGTGGGTGTCGTAAGAGGCGACTAAGGGAAACACATCGGGGGGCGGGCAGCAGCGCCTTCTGCAGAACAATTACACCGAACTGCGATCCCCAACCCGCATGCCCAGCGTGGGGATTATGGGCAATAACCCCCAAATAATGATACCATCTATGGCGCTCATTAGGGAGTGTCCAGCAGTGGACTATTATAGGCTGGTGATGATGATGTTGTTATGAATAAGGTCATATTTGTCCTCGATAAGCTACAAGATCTAAATAAAAAAAGCACGACGTTGATGATTCGTTACTTCTAGATCACCGAGCGTCGATACGAACCTATCTGGAGACAGCAGCACAAAGAACCACTTCAACAAGAACAAGTTCACCCCAAATGAAACTCACACCCCTAATGTAAGTATCACAATAATATTTAACACTGATGGGATAGCACTGAAATTTAGCATAGCTGGACTTCTTTGTCTAGAATCAAAAATGCATTTTAATATCCGGCTGAGAACATAAGAAAAGTGAAATAATTTGAATATGTTTGGATTTAAAACTGAAGGGATTGCACTGAAATAAGCTTAGATGGAGCTCTTTGTCTAGAATCAAAAATAATGTTTGATATCAGGCTAGAAAACGAGTAAGAAAAGTGAAATATATTTATATAGACGACCTCTGGCGCAGTAGGCGAAGGTCCGCCTGCGACGCAGGAGGCGGTTTCGATTCCCGCCTTGGAACAAATGTTTGTACGATCTGCGGATATTTGTTGCGGACGTTCTTTTCTTTTCTATATATAATAAAAAATATCTATCTTTTTAATATATTGTATTATGTATAGCAGTTGTATAACCTAAAGTTATCTACTTCCAGAGCGGTCGATCCAAATCCTCAATAGCGTCATCATCAGCGTCAGCGGTCAGCGTGCGGTCAGCGGGCGGATCCGGCGAGTCGAGTCCGGATGTGACGTCACGCGCGGCTCCCCCCCGCCCGCCTCTGAACGACCATAGCGATGACTCTAGTCTCAATTCGGTTGATTTGGATCCGCTTGGTGAGTTTTCAATACTTGTTTACGCCACTACAGTTGGGTGTGGATAGTTTGATAACAGCACTAAAGCGACAAAGAAATATAAAACAGAAATACACTTCAACATCATCGTCATCATTAGCCAATAATAGTCTACTGCTGGACATAGGCCTCCCCTAATAAGCGCCATAGACGCCATAGACACGCCACACGTCACTGTGTGTTGACCCTTTAGATAATAACAAGTCAGGAGTTTTCATAGCTGAAGTATAAAATGATCAGAATTTTAAAATGTTCCTTGTCACCTACAGACGACAAGGATTGGTTGAGTTGTGGCAAGAGCGTTACCGGTTAGTCTCAGTCTTAGTCTTTGAACAGTAGATGTCGTAGAATTCTAGTTTGTCTCGTCTTGTAAGCAGCCTTGTATAAGCAGTATGGAATGCTAAATATCGTAGCCCAATTACTCTCTTTTACTACTAATTACTACTTTTACTTTTCCTAAAAACTACATAGTTCAGTTGCATGTTAAGCGTCGAAGCGAGAGTTGACTCGCTTACAACCGGTTGTTTGTGCGCTGATCATCTAATTAACTATTCAATGATCCAATCTATCGCCAGCATAGATTCGACCATAAAAAGAACAATTTGATAAGAACTTTGACCATTTCAACTCCCATTTCACAATCAAAGATTTTTGTAATATTTTCGACTAATCGAGTACTTTATCTCGTGGAGCGTTGATTTTGGGATATTTCATTTATTGAGTTAAATCTCTTCCTAAATAGTTCTTTCTTGCGCTGATCAACGTACCATCAACCATCTGGGACTTCTACAGGAATCCTTAGCCCTTATTTGACTGTGCCAATAGAATAATAAACAACAGTCTATATTTGTTATAATTATAATTGATAGTTAGTTTGTCATTAGTAACCACCTCTTTTCGAATGATTGCCTAAATCCTGTTATTTTCTTTCCTAGACTCGCGCCATGCCTTTTGCATGCAATTGTTTTTAATCCATTGTAGATTATGAAATAGTAATTAGCATGTCTGTGTCGTATTTAGAAAAACCTATAAATTATGATCTTTCCACCACATGTCTGTGCCTGCCAATTCAGAAACATACCAAACCAGTAACTATCCAATTCAGTTATAAGATAGACCAATATGTCCCTAAAACTAACTCATACTTGACCTTTTAGTATCCATCTAATCATTATTTAAACTCCATTTTTCTATCTTTTACCTACCGTCTTGAAAATTTGGTAAATAATTAATGTACTTATCCGATGTAAATACTTTATAGGGATTAAAATACTTTTATTTGCATAAAAAACTACTATTCTCCCACCACTCGTTATATTTCCCCATGGCGCACCATATTTCTTCTAATTACCTTTACCACAATAAATTGCACATTTAATGCTGAGACAGAGACCTATTTGTACCCCTTGTAACACTGTGTCTTATTCTGTTTTTCTCTTGTGTGGATTCATTATATTTTTACCTGAATTTAATTCAGGTACCTATCTATTTCTAATTTATGTGTGTATTTGTATTACTGGGTTTCGAATAAATTTATTTTCTTTCTTTCGTTCTTCTTATTATTTACTGTTAATAAATTATGGATCTTATTATCTCTAACCAGTCATTTATTTTACAGGAGTAGTCTACGTAGACAGCGACACTGGTCTAGAATCTATGTCGTCCGCGGAAGCTGCGACGCGAGAAAACATGGGAGCGCCGAGAAGCGACGCCGACCAGTTACGACAGGAGATCTGTCGGCTGAAAAACGACAAGTTGGACCTGCTGAAACAGAATATCGTAAGTAAAGGATCAGTTGAGCTAATTGGAGCTCGTTTGCAACTGTCTGCAGTTTGCTCAATTGTTACTAGTTCTAATTTGAAAAAAACCCTGAAAATAAAGTTTATTCACATAATTTTTAAATTAAAGGAGTTTGAATTATATACAATAAAATAAGACCCTGAAATGAAAAATACAACGGCAAAAAATTTGCACACATTGAGTATAGGATTTGGCTTAATATCTCTTCCGTGCGGAATCGATGGAACCACGCAAGTCCCATATAAAAATTAAACGTCTTGATAACGTCTCGTTCTTGATACTATCTAGTCACCAAAAAATTGTATCAAGGCGGGAATCGAACCCGAAACCTTCTGCGTCGCAGGTACCTGCCACCATACACCCGCCGGCGCCGGCGGCCGCGCCATACTCTCGCTATTTGTGGCTATTTGTGATGTCTCGACTATCAAAACAGTACAAAAGCCAGATTTAGTCAGATTCTTCTAAAATAATAAATGTAACTCAACCATTCTTTATTACAGACATGGCAACACGAAATAAAATGCCTGCGCGAACGAGAAATGGCCCTACAATCCGAACTCGCTGCCGCCGCCAAAGAAATGAGGAGATTACGCGACCAACAATCCACCGGCACCATCATTCCCAATCCTTCGACACACGATTCCACCGCGTGAACTAGCGCCATCTGTTGAATAAAACTGGCAACTTTGCTTGTGTTGAAGGCAAGAGAAATAGGCAAACTTACGATATACAACTTAAACTAGCGCCATCTATCAGGAGACGCAGGTCACTTTGCTTCTGTTGACCTAGCAACAGTGAGAGAATAATGTGGGCATATAAAAGTTCCAAAGGAATGAAAAGATGGCGTGGTTTACAATTTGCCCTCATTCATGTAACGCTACCTATCACAAGTTTATGGCATTTTGCTCGAGAAAATTGGCTACCCAGTTGCGCACAATGCGATGAAAAGAGTTTTTGCAATTACTACTTCGATAGCGAAAACTCTTCTTCGATAAACTTAGAGGTTTGGCCTAATCCTCCAGTCATTTGGAATAAACATCTACAACAGTGAAACCTTTGGGCAAAGTTGACACGCGCAAATTTACGTACAGACTATTTTATAGTGAATGTTGTAAGTGTTTATGTAGCAACTCTTCGAAGCTTGAACGCTACTTCATGTGATTTCTAATCAAACGAAATAATGTTAATGATTGTGTGAACTTGTTATTGAGGAAGGAAGATTGAGATCTGATTTCGAACTATTTACCTTCTTTGTGACTTGCTAAGTTTCATATTTTGAGAATCTTTTTTGTTAAGTAACCTGAAACTTATGAGAAATATCAGGGATTTATTGGGTACTTTATGTACTAACAGACTTTATTGTTTTGTCCATAACTAGTGTTTATAGTTTTACGCGTGCAATAATTTCTTTACAGCTATCGGGAACGTTTTCTTATGGTCTAAGTTTATTTTTTACCATAATAGAATTGTTTCTGTACGGCTAAATGCAATACGTACCTTTCTGAGGTAGATACCCTATTTATGTAAATAATTTATTTTGCCCTGATATATCATATATTAGCGTAATTAGTGTAATATGTTCTAATAACGTAGATCTTGGCTTGACTGATTACTAAAGCATCAAAAATATCTTGTGTAAACGATTTATGTTAGATAAATGAATATGATTCGAATGTTTTAATGTTATACCAAACAAAAATATATGATAAGTTTATGATTTAGGGCTAATGTGATAGCGTCATTAAACTTATTTGGAATATCCAAATTTGTAACAACTGCCCCATGTTGAAAACACTTCGTATATAGCACAAATATCTTAATTATCACCATTTTTATAGATGAACATAACTAGGTTGTAGATTTCCTGTTGTGTAATCAAAGAAAATTGGTTTATCCTCTGAGTTTGGTCTAAAATATTAATAGATATCGTCGTGTATCTCTTAAAGTGTATCAAATTCTTTTTTATAAGAAAATTTGATTAAGGTTTTAAGTGACGAACTCAATTACTCAACTATTGGGTGAAATTTGAAGTTTGTCATCAATAAACCTTTAAGATAGTCCCAAATCTTTGTAGTAAAACTTCAAAATTGCAATGATTATCCGTGTTAGGAACTAGAATGAACGGTACCTATTAAAATAAGCCTTGATATTATATTAGAAAGACACAACTTTGGTGCGTTAGAAAAATATATACCTAGAAAGATATCTTATTTAGAAAATTATATCTGTTGTCCCAGTATAATAGAGTTTGTTCCTTTTGCACATTATAGCACTATTCCGCGTCACGAAGATACATTGTCAGTATATTAACAATATTACGTCAATATCATAAGTTCTTAGTTGCGTGCACATAGAATCATATTATCTTTGGCGTATTATTGAAATTTCTTTATAATTGAAGTTTAAGATTTAGTTTGTTAATTTTCCGGTTTTGTAAATATAAGTTTAAACTGGACCTAGGTTATTGATTAAACAGTATTTTCTTAATTTATGCCTTGATTTAAGTTGTTCACGAGTGTCTTTGAGTTAATAATGTTTTTGTTGTTTATAATTAATATTTTATACCAAAGTTAACATTCCCCACTAATAGTATAGATTTTATGAATAACCTTATAAATAAAACAGTATTTGAGACGATTTGGTTGGTACAGCACTCAATCTTACTAAACTTGCATTTCTTGTGAAGGGATATTTTGGCCACAATCTTTATCTGACTGATAGTAGCTGCAAGTATTTTGAATCTCGACTTTAATTGGTTTAAGTACTTCTAAGTTCATAATCGCTTTAAATGATAATACCTGTAATATTGACTTAGTGGCCAATTTATCCTTTGAAATGTGATCTAAGGCATTTTGTTCGCCTGTTGATTTTGAAGTTGACTAACTGTTGATTCGTCTTACTTAGACAAACCAAATATAAGCGCGGAGCGTTAGAGAAATAGATATAATTATAAGAGATACTATTGAAATATATTAATAGTTATTACTAAATAACATTGTTGTTTTATTGTAGATCACGGAGGTAATATATTATCAATTAATATAATCCAACTTCATAACTTCTTGGTCCAACAAAGAACCACGGAAAAAATCTGTCTCGTTACACAGAAAAATTTATGAGTTCGTTTTATAAAATACATTTATAATTCATTCCATTGTGAATGATGGCGAATGAAGGCATTTTTCTTTGACATAATAATAAGCTGTAGAAAGTATTTAAAGTTTGATCGACTCGCTGGTGCAAGATTTTTTTTTGTGGTTTGTCGGTTCATCGCAATTTCCAAACCGTTTTTGAACCATTTGGGAAAATAATGAAACATAAAAAGTATTTTGGCCTCTACAATATCCCAATTACTTTTCCTTTAGTAGTAGTCATTGTAGAACGCACAAAAAATAACACAAGAAATATGAATCTCCGCCAACACGAAACAATCAACCTTAAACCAGTTAGTGGCTTAATGTTGCCCTAGTTTTGTTCTTCGAATAAAACGAGACCCACCTTCAAGCTAACTAAGTCGTTAGGGTGATTCATTTACATGAAAGCATCGAGCTAGAATACTACATGAAAGCCTGCAAAAATTCTAAGAACCAGATACCAGTTTGTGGCGTTATTGGACTTTAATAGCCAAACAAAATTGCTGTGGTTTCACTGAGAAGTTAACGCAGTCTGACGTAGTTAACGGTGCTCTATGTAGTCAGATTAATATTTACGAGTACTTACCCTAGAGGCTCAAGGACTCAAAGTGATGATGATGATCTCAGTGTGACGTAGATAACGCTCTATGTAGTCAGACTAGTACTTATGAGTACTTACCCTTGTGGCTCAACGACACAAAGTGATGATGATGACCTCAGTGTGACGTAAACCGTAACTCTATGTAGTCAAATTAATATTTACCTACGAGTACTTTATCCTGTGGCTCACCCACACAAAGTGATGATGATAATGATTTCAGTGTGACGTAGTTAACGGAGCTCTATTTATTCCGATTGATACCTACGTCATTGATAACTACGCCCTGCCTCAGGCTCTCAGCTACCCGTAGTGGATTTTGGCTTCCAACACATGACTTCTCTAGGCATCTCGGTTCTGAGTTGTCTCTCGCCAGCTATGAGCGTCTAGTTCGCGGAAATTGGCTTTGACATCGTCGACCCAGCGATACTTAATCTACTGGTGGCTTATTGCTTTCTATAATGATGACCTTAAATTCTGATAAAATTTTGTGGAAAAGCTATCTTAGCGTAATTGACTTGAGTCGGTTTTTTCACGAAGACAAATCAAAAACTTACGTAAGTATAAGCTTTCCGAGTACGCCTCCTAGACCGAAGATTCTCAGAAATCGGTTTTAGTCGTTGTTGAAGACGAGTATTTACCACCTATAAATAAGCACTATTTGTATTTTCAGTTCATCGAAGCTTTCAGTTCGATTAGATTTCATAGGTCAGTGTAGCTTGCTACGAATTAGCAGCTACGTCGTAGCAACGAGAACAATTTGAGAAAGATCTTCCAAAGTTAGCTACGGTATAGCATTTGGTAGATAGGATTGTCAAGTATTTATTTTCAGTAAAGGGCCATAAAGTCATAAAGGTCCTCTTTGCTTTTGGGTACGGCCACGTGCGTCTCTCGTACCACTATAAACCCAGATCATTGTTATTATAAAGAGAAAAGCCTATATAAGCACCCAGGTATTTAGGATACGTGAACAAATATATATGTGTATATAGGATACGTAAACAAATCCATTAAATATATTTCACTATTATTATTATAAATAAAATTCCTCGCCGGGCCTGCCTTCCGTGTGATAAAATGCGATAAACTCAAAAAATACCGAACGAATTTTCATTTAGGGATTAAGTGATTCATGAGGAAGGTTCAAGCTTAAACTGTCTGAAATATGAGTTATGCATACGTGCGCCGCGTAAAACAATAGAGATCAAATAAAATTAACACTTTAACTACCTACAATGCGTCGTCTCAGTCTTTAAGCCCTAGCCTCTGAACCTATCCTTGTCCAGCCATTAGCCTAGAGGTTCGTCAGTGAATGTTTAAAGCTATTGTACTTATAAAGCCTGTGCGGGTAGTTTATAAATAAAAGGCTATAACTAATTTTACTAACCGACAATGAATCGAAAACTCGCTTCTGTTTATTGACCTTTATAATGTTACAAAGCTCTTCAATAGCACTTATCCACTTTCATGCAAGTTGTGTTGTAAAACTTTTATAAGAACTTTTGTATCCTTTTATATACTCTTTTGACAAAGGGAGGTTGCAAACTTTTACTCTATTAGTTGAATAATCGGAAAGAGTTTCGGGAACCTTGCTATTTTGGCCTACCTTTTCATTTATTTACCAAACGATTGTAATTATGCTGTCTGACTTTCTTTTGAAAAGATGCTTTTTAGTACCTACTGTAATATCTGACTACTATAATTTTGTTAGTATCTACGTGTTTTTTGTATATACTTACAGTAACAATGTAGTACCAACGTGTTTCAATCAACCCAACCTGGCTATGACGTAGTTCAAAGTTTCCCACACTTGCTGAACCTTTCAACTGAAGCTTGACGCACAACTTTGAACTTTATTTCAATGTTCATGCGCACTGAATCCTTCAGCGTTCGGACCAGTCGCTTGGCGGTATTCTATCGCTTCACATGTCTGGAGCTTAAATACCTAAAATACCTTACGCGATCAAGTTTCGTAAAGGATTGCTCTATGTAAGCCTTGTTTTGTAGCTCGCATGTTGGTGTTTAGAGAGTTATAAGCAGTGGTTTTATTTGGAGGTGAGTTGATACTGTGGTTGATCTTGTAGTGACTGACTTGCATGTCCTATGAACCTAGTGGACTTGAACCCTTTACCTTAGAATAAGTATGTGACTGTTAGACTTTCTGTGCTTTTAGAACCTGAGATGTATGGTGTGGGCGATGTTGATGGTAAGTTAAGTTTATTTAGAAATTAGCGTGTTTCTCAAATAGGTTAATATAAAGAGGACATGTTGTCTTATTGTGCTGTGGTTTTGATAGTACCTCCTTTCACGTTACGTTCCCACTTTCAAATACCTTGGTATATAAGGTATCTACAATTGCTGTTATTTAACTGTATGTTATATAATGTAAAAATATATTGTTGTATAATTGTCTCGCTACAACTCGAGAAAGGCTGGACTGATTTGGGCTAATTTTGGTGATGAAATATTTGTGAAAGTTCAGGAATGGTGAGAAAATATACAAAAATTACGAGGAAAATGCTAAATAAAGACAATAATTCATTTACCCATACAATATGATAAATGCAGGTGATACGAAGTTCAAAGTTTTTACACCACTGCAAAATCAAATGAAAGCGTGGTGATTTGTTACTTAATGAAAAACTACCCTTGTTTAGAACAGGGATGTGCAACAGTGGATCTATGTATCTTGTTTAAATATTTATAAGATACCTATCAGCATAAAAACAACTGAACATAGCTTTTTATTGATAGGAATTAAAAGCACCTTATTATAATTTTTAAACAAGCAAAAATATTTAAATGGTAACTAGTTAGGATAGGTACAAGGTAGGATAGTTACATCCAAAGCAGTCCCTAACCGACATAAATTGTACCTACATACCTATGACTTAGTTGTCCCTTTGCAAATTACTCATACTGTATGTAATCATAGCATCAACCAGGGCGTGCCAATGTCCAACGTTGTCTGGTCTACCTCTATGTCCGATTGAACTGATCTTTCGTTACTTCATAGGGGTCATGGTTTAATTGTTTTCAATGGATTTATTTATGTTGGTATTCATTTATGACTGGGTTTTTGACCTTAATAGGAAGGTCTTCTACGAGTTATAATAAAAATAATGGTATCGCATCGCCATACGCTACGTTCATTATAGATCTTGTAGGAACCAATTTCAAATTATTTACGCATTCGATGACAAAGTGACGTTATATTTTTCTATTCCAGCCTAGACAATAATCTCCTTACAAGGGGCAGTTGCTTGTAGCTGCAGTAGTTTATAAAAAAAATATAAGACAGAAAAGTACTGGAAGCTTTTGAATGAATGCTTTTGCTCTATGTAGAGACTTTACCCAGTATTCAAAATGGACGGCTAACTTAACAGTTGCTTAACAGTATTATTTCTAACTCCGACTTATGTCAATAGCAAAGCAGAGATTGAAATAACAGTGTTTAAGTTAGCAGACACAGTTATAAATACAGACAGTTATTAAATAAAGATAGTTATAAATAAAAGGATCTAGAGTTCCTAGGTATAGGCCACTATTAAGAAAGACAAAACTTAAAAACATATACATGATTATTTTTCTCGTTTAACGGGTTCGATACCCGGTTCACCAATGTAACTATTTAAAATTCTATGAAAGTAGTTTAAATTGTTTTTTTTAATTCAAATAATGTCTTCTTACATTAAAAGTTCAATCTACAATAAATGGCATAGCTTGTGGGAAGCCCTGTATATAGGCAGATATAATTTCGCAATACTCTTCGAAACGTTTCGAATATTCGGTCAAAGGTGTGGTTCGGGGCTCTCATAAAAATAATGCGGTACCTTCAGACTAAAAGGAACATCCGTCATGTCAACCCACTCTCGTTCTTAACACTGGAATTTATTGTTGTTTCCTAAATCCCCCAGCAATTTAGGCCTATATACATATATATCAGAGTCACTTAGTTTATTGCAATCATTCATAACTTTTAAAACTTCTGTAAGAAGTTGAAATAATATTATATAAATAAATGAAATAGAGATCATTTAACCCAAGTGTAAAAATTTAATGTTTTCAGTTACACGTAATTACAATACTGGCCAAAACAGGCGTCGATTGGTATTCAGTATTGAATATTTAATTTTTGAACAAATATAATGCATTAATAATTATTTTGGCAATATTTGATAGACTCTGTCAGATAGGGTATCTTCTACAGACATATGATAAAAACTTTACAATATTTATAAGGTTAAATACAATATTTTGTATAATCTGGTATTATGATTCTGATATTATGTGTTATCTGAGTTTCTTTTTCCATCAAAACTTTTGAATGGCTGATCAGATTTGGATGTAGGTATCGTTGGAATTCTTACACAATCCAAGGTGACACTAGACATCTTTAAAAAAACCATTAAGGTTGTCATAATTTTTTTGTAAAATTCACTTCCTTCATCAATGTGCAAAGATTTATCTCTTATATTAAGTTTTCTAAGGCATGGTGATGTATTGGTAATCCCAAATTCAAATTCGTATCCTGGTACATCTGTATATTTTCACGTCTGTATATTATTTTTGTGGCTTGTCATCCCACTCTCATTATTACATAGTACTTACTCGTACAAATGCAACAAAAATGTAATAGCTAGCTCCAAAGGATTAAATAAAGCTCCAATCAAAAACGATGAAGATAACAAAATACAGGAGGAATACTGAATTACAGGGAAATGTAATAAATGAACAGTATTTCAATCGACGTTACAAAATGGAGTACACATTTTGAATAAAATGACTCTGTTGTATCTTTATTTTTGGGTATTATTATAATCGCTTATGAGTCACGTTTATTAGTATTTTATATTTATGTGGTACTGTATTAAATAAGTGGGTTAAAATTAAATCATGTATCCCTTTTTATGCACACGTACCAACATTAACATAACTTTATCTCTCTCCTTCTCCCAATAGGGTTTGCTGGAAGAGAACTCTTTTTAGGGTTAATCTTGCCATTGCCATTTCTTTTAGTAAGCAGTAGGTAGGTAGTAAGTTCGTAGGTAATGATTTTTCTTTATTTTATCGTGTAATAAAGAATTAAAATTTATATAATTAAATTAAAAACAACGGAGTATGGTTATCAACTCGTCACTCTATAAATAAATCATCGTAAAAATGAATTTAGTGTAATCTTTGTTTAGGGCATTTGCTCTGGGAAAATAGTTCTTACAAAATCCTTATAAAGCTTTACGTAGAAAAATCTTTTGTTAGGATTTAATCAACGGGTGGATTCAACGTAAGTTGAATAACGTAGTTTATTTTATAAAGATCATCTATATTATTATTTCCTAAACGATTTTTATTTAAATATAAAAATAAAATTCAGGTTTTTATTGTAGGTACTACTGTTAATTTATCTGAAAGTAAACATGGTATCGTTTATTGCAAAAAACAGGTTGCGTGTCTGTAAAAATTAATGATGTAGAGTCCGTCGAGAAGGGTTTAAAAAAAATATGCGATTTTTCTTTGAATATAAAAAAAAACCTTTATTGACATAGAAAATTACAATTAAATAATCAAATTAGAACTAATATTTACGATTAAAACAATTGAGCTAACTGCAAACAAACTACAGATAGGTCAACTGCTAACAACTAGATATCATTCTAGACCTAGCACCATTAGACCTTTACATACAACAAGAGGCTACAATGTCGGCCCTAAGACTACAAAACTTGGGTCTCTGGGGAATCACAAGCAGCCCACACGCCCAGATCATGGACAGAGCTATAAACTACGAACCCCTAATAGCTGCCCCATGTGATAGAATACCCAGTAAACAAATGCTAAACAAGCACTACCGAATACAACTATACGAGCATCTGAAAGATGAATCTGGTACACGTGAAGTCAGAATCTATACAGATGGCTCTAAAACGGATACAGGCACAGGCGCTGGGGTCCACTCATTGGACCTAAACATTAACATATCAGTAACACTAGGAAGGCACAGCTCTATATTTCAATGCGAATGTGTAGCAATAACTAGGGCTGCCACAGCTATACAAAAGAGAGGAATAAATAACCAATGGGTTCGCATTCTCTCCGATAGTGCAGCTATACTCAAAGCCTTGGAGGGGAGTAGCTGCAACTCCAAGCTAGTGTACGAATGCCATCTAGCATTAGAAAGGATATCAACAAATAACAAGATTACCCTTCAATGGATAAAAGGACATAGCGGATCGCTAGGAAACGACGCTGCTGATGAACTGGCACGGCGAGGATCGGAAACAACCACAGAAGGTCCACTTCCTTTCCTCCCCTTGCCATTTTCATTACTCCAAACATGGATCAGGCTCAAAACTAGAATGATGCACAACGAACGATGGACACGCCTAACTGAGTGTAGACAAACCAGAGAGGCGCTCCCATCAATATCAAAGAAGCTAACTAAACGCTTAATGAACCTAAGTCGACTGGACCTACGTATTCTGGTAGGAACACTAACAGGGCATTGCCCACTGAACAAACACCTTTTCACCATCGGAGCAACAGACAGTCCTCTCTGCAGAGGATGCCTCAGCAACGACGAAACAGCTGCCCACGTAGTCCTGGAATGCGAGGGAGTAGCAGCACAACGAATAGAAATCCTCAACTTGCCGAGGTCACTCCGTGAAGCCTGTGAAGACCCCAGGAAGATTCTGCGCTTCTGGACGGAGTTGGGCTGGCTCTGCTAGCACCCACATCACGCATAATGGACCGAACTGAGTCCAAATGCGGAAACAGGAGTACCCATACCTTAGGTCAACTGATCCATATACCAGTCGGAAGTGTACCCAAGATAGCAAACATATTCATGCAACATCAATAAATCAAAATTGTAACAGTTTTCTACAATTTTTTTTTCATGCTTTGACTAACGAAAACCGAAAATACCTGCTCTCAAAAAATCCCTACAGTTTACAAAGCACTAGCTTTCTAAAGTGCTCAATTCAAAATGTATACAGGAATACCAAGCTCAGCAGATTAAAAATGCCCCAATTCAATTTTCAGTATCTATTTGGGTCGAATGTGTCAGTTCACTCGCATATACGGGGTGGGTGTCAGCTAACCAATTATGATCCAGAATGTCGCACTTAGGTCATAGAGTTATGTGCATAGCCAAGTGTTTTGATAGTGTAAGCTGACCGAAACTTTGTCAGTGAAAAACTACTTATGTTATTTAGAAGTCTCGTTATATCTCATTATTTCAAGCAAGTATAGGTTGACTTGTTTTCAATAGAAGAGTGTTTTATTTTCAGTATTGTGTATTTGAAAGGAACATAATTGAGTACCTATTTTAATTCTTGAGAATACGAAAATTAGGTCTACACATTTTAAAAAAACAATCATACTAAAATAAAAACGTATATCTTTTACTAACTAGCAAAACCCTCGGTGCGCAGGCCGACAATAACGTTTTATTTTCTGGAATGTGAATTACCTCGTGGGTTTCCTTGGTTTTCATACCGCATGTCCCTGTTACTCCAAAGGGGTAAAGTTATTCTAATGTCTTTAGATTCCGTGTCGTCCTCCGTCGTTAAACCGAGCTACGTCTAACGATGCGAATTTATTATTCACCTGCGAAGGTAAATGTGTGCACATGAAAGTCAGGTAACTGGTTAACTAGGATGCTTTCTGCTACAGGCATGTAATCTCACCGAGGTTAATTAAAATAAAATAATGCTGAAAAACCGACACAGCATCATCTAGCACAAGTTAGGCAGAGATTGTGTTGTGGGCACTACACCGATATATTTATATAGTTATTATATTATTATAAACGACTAGCAGCCCAACCCTCGCACGGGTATTTTAAAGAATTTTAAGTTCTTACATACACACGTTAGATAAGGTAGTTTATTATTGAAGTTTTCATAGGGATCACTAACTTTAAAAATATTCTATAGCCTATGATTATCATTCTAATGATGATTTTTTTACCAAAAAGGTCTAGTAGATTCGGAACCTATTCAATTCAGACCACAAATAAACAATAAAACCTTTCCTTTTTAAAATGGTACCTTTACCTCCTTTACTTATATGTATATAGAAAAACAGGGAGAACTTTATTTTTTGGCATTGACTTTTCTCTCGCACCGCTATATCGCCTACATCGATCGTTTTTCTGAGCCTACATCGCATGGTTCCAATCTTGAAGTTTTTATATTTTTTGACATTGAGTTTTCGCTCGCACCCCAGTAACGAATTGTGATGTCTATGACAATCCATAACTGACACTGGCGGAGTCGTCGTAGCAAAAGCGGTGCCATAAAAAAAGAAGTTGAAGTTGAGTCACAGCAAAAGCGAGCAGCGCAAAAAAAGAAAAAAAAAAGAAGTTGATGTATATCGTTTCTATGGTTTTATTATTGAAGTTTTTATACGGATCTCTACCTTTTTTGAAAATACTTTATAGCCTATGTTCATCACGGAAATTTTAGGATTCTTATGGTGGAAGAATTTTTCAAATTGGTCCAGTAGTTTCGGAGCCTATTCAATTCAAACAAACAAACAATCAAATCTTTCCTCTTTATAATATTAGTATAGACTAGAACACCCGGAACAAATATGCAGGTCGTACAAACATGATGTGTCAATATTTATACCACAATACAATAATGATAATAGTTGCTGGACAATCCACACAACATCACCTATTCCCAAGCTAAGCAGAGCTTGTGTTAGGGTGCTAGATGACTGATATACATAGGTAATACAATATATTAAATACAGAGATATTTTTTATAGTATATATAGAAATGAATATAATATAATAAAATACAATGAAATATTGTAATCACTCAATACTACAGAAACTCCTTAAAATAAATAAATAATGCAAGATTACTATGTAACTACTACAGAATTTTAACATATACTAATTAATTTTTAGACTTTGCAACTTGGCGACAGTAAATGTCACATGACAAAGTTTGAGGTGTTATTCCCGTAGGTCTCATTGGAGGGAGTTGTCTGAAACCGTCGTAGGTTTGTTGTTGCAAAAATTACCACATCACCAAAAATTAAAAGACATCTATGACACTAATTAATGTAAATTCAAAAATGATAACCAAATTAATCAGCATTGCCATACAGCGAGGCAACGCCGCCATCATCTTGGGTACCTACACTTCCGACCGGTATTGATATGGATCATAATGCTAGCTGTTACTAACAAACTACAGGTAGTATATATTAACTACCTGTAGTTTTTATTTATTAGTTTCAATTGTAAAAACTAAATCTAATTTGGTTATTGAATTGTTATTTTCTTAGTAGTAAAGGTTTTACTCAATTAACCTTTACGTGTGATCTTTGCAACTGACGAGAGTGAATATTTATGTCATATGACTAATTCAAGGAAGGAAAGTTGCCACCACAAATAAAACACTTTTCGCAAACCTACGACTGTTTTAATGTAAAGGTTACGTACCTTGTGGTTAACACTTTCAAACTCCAACCAAACCACAGCTGTCGGTTGTTGAAGGTTGATAAAGGAAGGTCTCAGGTTATCTTGAAAATAAGCGAAGGGAAGAATCGTAGGATTTATTTGCACGTCGAGAAGAGCGAAAGAAGGATATTTCACAAGTTACTAATTAGCGTCAAAACTGAGTCTACAAGACAAGACAAATTGTTTTAGTAAAACGTCTCTGATTTTTAATTTAAATATTATACATTGATCGATTTATAATAAAGATAATAAGCACTTTTTCATAAACTAACAAAGAAGGAGTACAATAATTAACCGACATGCAAGAACAAGAATTACAAATAATGTTTTCTCTTGTTTTATCGAAAGTACCTATAAAAGAGACCACAAAAAAATTAATCTTGCGCGGAAATAAATCACCTAGCCCCTAGCTAAGCATAGCTTCTGGTATAGGGATGGCTAGGACTGTTATAAGAACTTCAAAGAATGGGATCAAATAGATAGATATTTTTATTTTATAA
Organism: Eupithecia pulchellata; assembly: GCA_963931895.1. Taxonomy (NCBI): domain Eukaryota; kingdom Metazoa; phylum Arthropoda; class Insecta; order Lepidoptera; family Geometridae; genus Eupithecia; species Eupithecia pulchellata. The sequence goes on from OZ007540.1 coordinate 5,098,728, forward strand.
ATAAAAAGAGCAAAACACCCGGAACAAATATCTGCATATTATGGTTGAAACATTTTGCACTACTGGCACTGAATTTTCCTTAACCCCATAAATATATTATATACCTATATATATATTGTATATTTATAGGTATATATATTGTATACCTATACTCGTAAGCGAGCAGCATAGTACGTTGTGTGCCCTAGTTAATCCACTTTGTAAAAAAGCTTTGCAATATTTTGATATTAGAACGTTGTTTCCCCACATAACACCGCACGAAAACATAAACATTGAGCTATTCAGGCAATTCCGACCTTCCGCGGCGCGCGTTAGTTGCGCGATGAAATACAATATGCCTAAGACAATCTCTGTGGCTTTGTACTTTGTACCGTATGTCTAAAGCAATACAATCGACCTACACTTGGAACGTGATGGGAATCTACATGACCCGTTTTCTTCGTAGATAAATGTTTTATTCCGCAACTAATTGAATCGTCGATAACAATGGCACATGTGCTATCTGAAACTTATGCCATAAACTTAGTTTGGTCAACTAATGCTCTACTGGTTTCTGCAAGCGGCCCACGCTTTTTTACCATGGAAACGTAAGTAGGCTATTTCTTTCCCTTTTGTAACAACTGTGGCTTACAGAGAGTGAGAAGATAATTCATAGGCTTCTTCTATGAGCTATTCTAATTCGAATATTATGCTTGTTTGTTTTTGATTCTGTTTTTTTTTCATATGTTTTTTTATTTTATCTGTTTTTTGTTCTTAAACCTAAATGTATTGTATTGATTTATTATGTTTCAAATAACTTTATTTTCTTTCTTTCTATTCTATGGAACATTCAGCTTGATCTGTCCAGTAGTTCGAGTGTAAAGAAGTAACAAACTTTTCTATAAACTTTTCCACACAGGCCTAGGGATTTATATTAATCTCTTTGATTATATACATAATCAATTATATACATAATCAAAGATTAATCTATATCTATACTAATATCATAAGGAGGAAAGATTTGATTGTTTGTTTGTTTAGTTGAATTGAAAAGGCTCCGAAACTACTGGACCGATTTGAAAAGTTCTTTCACCATTAGAATCCTAAATTTTCCGCGATGAACATAGGCTATATAGAATTTTCAAAAAAATAGGGATCCGCATGAAAAATTCAATAATTAAACCGTGCTTCAAACTCTTTTTCTATTAAGGCTCCGCTGCTTGCTTTTTCTCTACGGCCAGTGTCAGTTATGAAGTGTCAAGACAATGTTAAAAACCCCAATGCTGATAAAATAAGTAAGGGATCCGTATGAAACATTCAAATTATTCTCACTATTAGATCTTGCCCAAGTTTATCAGATCATGTGTAAGGGGATCTATATTTTTGTTATACCTACATAGAAAACTAGAGACTGAAGCTTACGGAGAAACCATATCATAGTTTAAGTAAACTATGAATAAAATAAGTACCGTCAAACATATATTTATTTTTTCATTTATAAATGAAAAAATAACTAAAATATTAATGTGATGTGATGCATATTGAAACGCTCTGCCCTGGCGTCGTGTTCTTGACTTTCATAGCCTTAAATTCTTCAGGGAAATTTGTTTATGAGGATTCCTAGACTAACCTGCCGCGACTTTATGGTGGCAGAGAATAGTCATGATAAGATGAGAGTACCTAAATGTAGTTTCTTAGAACCTTTCATGATAGTAGTGTTCATATGGACTGCCGATCCAAGTGGGTTATTCTTCCCAAATTTACTCATCCGCGTCTTAGTAAATGTATTATTATATTATTTTAGTCTTAAAATACCCGAAAAATACGGAAAATAGTTACAGTTTGATTGACGTGGTTCTACGTCATTTTAGTGTAGTTTGACATAGTGGAAATAGTTTTTTTTTTTATTATTTATGAGACTTTAAGTCATTGTTATGACTATTATGAGTTATTTTAACAAACTATTACTCAACACTAAATTATAATTTTACTGCCGCCTCACTCAGTGGTGGGGCTACAATAATTTGGATAACACTGTATCTAGAAGGTTAAAAATTGTACAAATTACTTACATCTGATCTTATAGCCTCCAATTTAGGTTAGAGCATGTCTAGACCTAAAAGTCTGATCTACAAATAACTCACACAGATATAAACCTACCGAAACACTGACAGAATACTCGTAGCCCTATGTTTGAACTAATATAGAGCTATTCTAGCAGCGTTTCGAGATTTTCAGGTCGATTGGAAGTTATGAAAGCACCCAAATATAACTCGTGTCTCCTATTTCGCACACAATCATCTAACTAGGACCTAAGTCAACATTAGTCTACCTAAACTGCTTGGAGAAGTAGGAGTAGTGAAATGGTAGCTACAAGATTAGTTCTATCAAATATTCAAATAGGTAAAATAGTTTACCTGTTAATAATACCTACAATCCACAGAGCCCCAAAGTAAGCCGAGCTTGGTAATAATTTACTAAAGAGATTTGAAAAGTCACACAAATATACAGGCCGTTTATTAAAAAAACAGGAATTCCTATTGTAACGTCGAATAGAATGACACAACAAAGAAAAGACTTTCACAAATAGGAAACAATTTTAAATAAGTACCAAATCGCTTGGTATTTTAATAACTTTCTTTTGAAATCCACTGCCCTTTGATTAACGTTTCCTTTTATTTTCGATAGTGTTCATTTTTGAAAAGAACCTTAGTTCTATATTTGGCTGTAAGGGTTTCGAGATAAGTTTTGAAACAGTGCGTCCCCCCTATGAGGGCCTATATAATTGAGCGGGTGCTGATTTTCTATCGCTAGACAGGAGGGACCGTTGAATATGAAGATGGCATAGAATGAAAAGAGCTTCGTTTATTGGAGCCATTCAATTGAAATGAAAAATCAAATCTTTCCTCTTTATAATATGAGTATAGATATAGAAGTATAGATCTACCCCATACATTTCCAAAATTAGAAGAATACAAACAAACAATAGGCAATCACGATACAACAAGCGATGTTTAAATTTCGAACAACACGTGCGGGCAGCATCTATGGCCTGAGAAGAAAATGTTACTCAGTCTTTTAAAATGTCGACATCAAAAATGTTCTTCAATTTTTTTACCAATGTACCCCACTTCCCCCTAAAGGGGGGAAGTGGGGTACATTGATACACAAAAATTCAAAAATCCATAAAATGTGTCTAAACATAAAATTTTTCATTTATTTTGCATTAAACGTTTAGCTAAATAATTAAATATTATAATGACATAGTTTAAAATTGTTTAAGTCATCAAAGAAAAGAAATAATTAACGTTTAGTAAAAAATGGCTTTTGTATCAATCTGCCCCATTAGCGGGGTAGTTTGATACACCACGTGGGGCACTTTCATACAGGGTGGAATAGCTATGAAAATGGTCAATTTAAAAACTTTTACATTGTTTCTTCTTGTTTATTGTGATGAGATCATAATCAGCCTTCTAATCTAAGTTACTCATGTAATTATTATATCAGAGCTAATTCACAGCCAGGCTCAAATAATCAATAAATCAAACTACGAATCTTAGTGTTTTTGAAAAAGCAATATCAATATTTTTCTTCTCTTATTGCACATTATATGCACTCAAAATAATATAAAGAGATTCATAGATGGTTCGAGTTGAGCCTTTCGTAAAATTTCGTGTAATAAGGGCAACTTCTCTAATATCGACACTTCCACATCTGGAGGGACAGAAATGTAAAACATGGTCAATTTGTTTTCTCAATTATAAGACCTCATACTCAGTCAAGTTGTATATAGAAATGACTTTAGACATTATGTGGTAGGTACCGATGTTTTTTTTGTACAGAAATGGACAATCTTAATACAGAGACGGGGCACAATGATACACATCAATGTGCCCCGCACTTTGTTGCATCAAAGTGCCCTCAACGACATTTTTGAACATTCAAATTATCATTCTAAAACGCACTTTTATTTTAAGTTATATTAACAAAAATCATAATTATTGATAGTTTAACTTGCCTTTGGTATATAAAAATCCTCGTTAGATGTTATCGAAGAGCATCGATACACTTTCATATATTGTGTCAAAATTTACTTATGAATGCTCAAAACACATCTCGGCAAGCCCTAGGCCGCCCGTTGACAGACAGTCGGTACGGTTACAATGGATGCTTTCGGACCTTTTTGTGAACGTTTTAGTGACGGCGCCACTCAAATCCATTCAGTCAATTATTAGATAAGGCTAGTGTATCAATGTGCCCCTTGTATCAATGCACCCCGCCTCCCCCTATTTATGTTAAAACCAACAGTGACGGATATAACATTTATATAAAAATATACCACTAAAAACCGAACAAAAAACCATAATCTACGGCAACGGTTGACAAATACAAGATACAGATGTCGTGAGAACGAAACGAGCTTAAAGGATTTACCAAAATTTTTACGTTTTGTTAAATGCTTGAAATTACGTTGTATTTACCATTACGTTTATAAGTAACGTACACATTATAAAAACTATCTTTTGAGCTATACCTACGTATTATAGCTCAAAAGTTAAACATTCTAATTAGTTCCGAAAACTATTAAGCACCAGATCCTAACCATGACACGACTGACCTACAACTGCAGAGACTCATGAAAATCTCAACAGGAAAAATGACTTTTGCGAGAGAATAGATACATTATACATCGATAGATTCTAGTAGATCTGAAGATTGGATCGGTAGTTGGTTCACCTTCCGTCGCCCATGAACACCGTAAAGTTAGGAAGACTGATTCTTGATTATATTCCTCATTCTCACACCGACGAGCCAAAATCCTCTCGTGTTGTTTGAAAATAATTGTTTAGAAACTTTACATAAGTTAAGTGTTACTTACCTACTATAATAAAAAGTTAATTGTATTTGGATTACTTCTTATAAATAATAAATGAAATGAAGTAAGAAAGCGGGTATACATAACATAGGATGTCTACGTAAGTAAAGTAAACTATAGTTCACCCACCGTGGCTGTCCGTATAATATCTTTTTGATACTAAGGTAGTCAGAGATACCCATCCATCATATACCTAGGGCACTAGAAGGAACAAAGGCTTCCGGCTACCTACGTTTAAAAAAAAATATAAGGGCAGTCGTTGAATGCTATATTTAAAGTATAGGGATGAGTCTTCTACATTTTTTTTTTATATTTCATAAGCTGGTTTTACGTAATCGCATTGAGGTTGGAGGTGTATTTTGAAAAGTTTTTCACAAAATAATTTGTTTTCAAATTCCATTTTTCTTTTCACTTACAATTTGTTAACAGTATTGCAAAAGTTTTGGGCACCCACGCACGCAGTAAATAACTTCCAACGCCCATTGTCCATTATATTGAATATTATTAGAGCTCCATAAATAAATAATGCTGGATAATGCACACATCATCAAGCTCCAAAATAAGCAGAGGCCTAGTATATTATTATATATATGTATTATGATATGGAAATAATAGGATACGTGGGTATGATGGGCAATAACCCCCAATGCTATGGCGCTCATTAGGGAAGGCCTTTTTCCAATAGTGGACTTAACATAAGCTAATGATGTTGACGATGATTTAAGGAAATGATACTTCGATCTTTTATTATGTGTTTTAAAAACACGATTATGCCTAAATTTTCATATTTTTCGTACCATGTTTTCCACACATATCGCTATGCAACTCACTTCAGCAACAAACTTCTTTTGTTTGGTTAATTTTGTCAAGAAACCTAAAAAATATTTATTAAATATTTATTAAGTCTATACCTAGCGTCATATTTTAAAAAAAATTCAAGGTAACTTGCAATTAGTAAAAACAAGTTATAGCGCTAGCCAGTTATTACTAATTTCTAGAGAAAATACAGTGCGCGTCTATGAGCGATGAAATCGCACTGTATTTTCTAGCGCCAGTGTAGGTATTTCTCACTCCGGTGAAAATCATAATATTCTGCTCTATCATTAACCATATCATTCTGCTCTATATTCACCTCGTAGCGTTATTGCACACTTCGTCAGGTTCCAGAAACTACGATGGCTATTAACACTAAAGTCGGGATAAATAACGGGATATTTACCATGTTGAGTTATAAGTTTTCTCATAACAAACAAAAACAATCAACTCAAAATTCTAATCATGGTAAATATCCCTTTATTTAGGTATTTATTTACTGAGGTAAACCACAGCGTTACAAAGAATAATTACAGTTTAGTTAACAATAAGGTCAAAAAAGATTACACATTATAAATGACTTTATGTCAATAACGTTTCAAAGTTTCTTCTTCAAAATTAACTAATATTCTGCTAATAATTTAAGCTGTAAGCAACACTCAATCAATATTTATTTCAGACTTATTCACCTTCTTATCAAAATCTTTTATAAGTCTAATAAACATATAGGGGGAGGTACCACAGGAAAGGTACATACAGCATAAAAATATAATTTTAAAATTGGACTTTAACTCATAAAATTAAGATACATTTCATATCGACGACGGCATGTTATCAAATAAAAGATACCTCGCAAGCTCATTTGAGTATTATGGGGAGATATTGTGTCACGCTAAATTAAGTCATCTGACCTTTACTAAAGACCGTTATTTAGATGCACATTTTTCTCTAAGGCTGCGTTAGATTTATAATTTAAGATTTATAATTTTATATGCGCAGAGTTTTATAAGTTTCAAACATATTTGGTACTAGCGGCCCGCCCCGGCTTCGCACGGGTATTAAACAAAAATTTCAGAAATTATACACACTAAAACGATGGGTTTCACAGTTTTCATACGGATCTTTACTTTTTTTAACAGCATTGGGGTTTTTGACATTGACTCAACATTCCAAAATTGACACTGGCCGTAGAGAAAAAGCAAGCACCGTGCGCTATACAACCTCTTTTTCTATTCTGACGCGCCATAATAGAAAAAGAGGTTGAATATACAGCCCACGGTTCAATTATTTAATTTTTCATGTGGATCCCTAACTTTTTTGAAAATATTATATAGCCTATGTTCATCACGGAAAATTAAGGATTCTAATGGTGAAAGAATTTTTTAACTCGGTCCAGTAGTTTCGGAGCCTATTCAATTCAAACAAACAAACAAACAAACAAACATACAAACAAACAATCAAATCTTTCCTCTTTATAATATTAGTATAGACTTACCTACTTGACGTAGTACACGCAGAACAAGTCTCAGCGATGCCTAATTAAATAAAAAATGTCGTCTGTATTATCTAGCCCCAAGTCAAGCAGGCTAATTTTGAACGCAGTAGGTACAGCTTTTGCATTATGTGAGTAGACTGTAAATTACTGAATTCAGAATTAAGGAGCAAATGCAGGAATTACTCCGGGCCAGCTAGTTAACATTTACATACATAATTTATGCACTGTCGTAACTTCAAATTCTCTGCTTAGATAGCATAGGTCTGTACAAGTAGTCTGGTGTCATGTTAGGTATATGAAGGTAGAATACTATACCTAAGGCGCCGGTGGCGGATGAATTTCCCATACAACCGTGGTACCCAAATGATTAATAATTTGAGCATATTTTCACCATAGTTTGGTATTATTTGTATTAAAATAGTATTAATCTAGGTTCCTCCTATAATTTTTTTGCAAAATCCTTTTCTGAAATAAAATTCAATCTAATTGCTTATTTACATCAAAGAAGACATGTCAGGTTTTCTTAGTATTCTTATGATAAGTATTTTGAAAGAAGCTTGTGGCAGGAACCTCAATAAATACCATTTTAATACAAATAATAGCAAAACTCGGTGAAAATAATATCAACCAAATAAACGATTTTCTTTTTCTTTTTTCAAATTACAAATTATTTTGGTACTACGTTTGTATGGGAAAATCATCCGTCGATAGAGCCTTAAAGTTTATTGTAGGAACTGTGTGGGCAGGTTAGCAAAATAATGCAGCTAGACACCAATTTTTGTGAGGTATCTACGTCATTACGAGTATGTCGTAGACACCCTACAATCAGTACTTGCGATCTACACGCGTAGGTCATAAACTTTCGCCATTTATTATTATAGTGTAGTACAATAAGAGTGGGCGTCGGCAAAGCTATATTAACATAATGCATTTTTACTTCAATAACCTTTGATCTGAAAGTGCTTATATTAAACCACGTTTTAATATTAATCATAAGTATTGGATGGTAGTGGACAGGATATATCATGGCCTTATAATAATAGCACTATCGCAGAAACGGCAGAAACTGGTAACGAAAAAGTACATAGGTTTTAATATATTTATATATTATATTAAGTTATATGAATCATAGTAAGGCAACGCACATATTTTCTACTAGCGACTCGCTCCGGCTACGCACGTTGCAATGATGATACAAAAACCTTCCTCTTGATGATTCAAGGGGAAGAATTTACTCTATCTATTAAAAAAAACCGTATCAAAATCCGGTGCGTAGTTTTAAAGATAAGCATACATAGGGATAGACAGACAGCAGGAAGCGACTTTGTTATATACCATGCAAATGAGTCATACATGCAACTACCGACATATAATGATATAATGTTGCTATTTATAATTTATAATATTGCATAATATATAAGCTAGGACTACCATCAGAGAAATAAGCAAAATAATATATGTAGAGATAACATCGTCTCCCTGAGTGATAGCTTGCTATAAACTATATCTACACTAAATCAATTTTCTTTTGTTAAAACAAATATATTATATAAACTATTGGGTTGATATGATCTCATTAAGAATTATACGTACCTACGAGTAAATAATTATATATATTTAACCACACTTTCTCATTTCTAATGCATTAAATGGCCTTCTTGGGGCAGATTTATGATAAAATATCCTGAAATGCTAATTGAAGGAGAGTTCTCAGCTATAGCGGTGCTATTTTCAGTCAGGCCATTGTGTTTTATTCGCCTACCTTATTTGTTTTGCAATAGTTAGGGCAAAGTGGGTTAAGGCCGAGAGGGCAAGGCATTTTTCCTGGAATCGGTCTGTAGTAACGGGTACTAGTTAGCTAAGATAGTGTTTCTTTCTTTTTTTTTTTACTCTGCTGTACATCTTTTAGTTCTGTAGATAAAGGCAATTGAAAAATGAAAATAGATAATATTGAATACCTCTTATGGCGCAGTGGACGAAGGTCTTCCTGTGACACAGGAGGTTGCCGGTTCGATTACCGCAGGAAAAATACTTGTATGATCTGCAGGTATTTGTTGTAGGTCTGAGTGCATAATTACCTAATCTGTAGAAAGGTAGATAATTCACTTGAATTATTCTGCCTAGAATATTTCGACCCTATTTCTTATACTGATCAAAAACTTCTATCCGAGCAACTGAGGTAGGAGTAGTTACTAAATGAAGTCATAAATCACGAAAAACTTTTCCAGATCCGTGTATTCAATGTTTGGGTCAACATCAACATCAACATCACCAGCCTATAATAGTCCACTGCTGGACATAGGCCTCCCCTAATGAGCGCCAAAGATGGCATCATTATTTGGGGGTTATTGCCCATAATCCCCACGCTGGGCATGCGGGTTGGGGATCGCAGTTCGGTGTAGTTGTTCTGCAGAAGGCGCTGCTGCCCGCCCCCCACTGTGTTTCCCTTAGTCGCCTCTTACGACACCCACGGGAAGAGTTGGGGTGGTGAAATTCTATGCCGGCACCACACGGCATGTTTGGGTACGTACGACCAACGCGCCCCAAAATGCCAACGTCCATCAGCCTATGTTAGTCCACAGCTGGACATAGGCCTCCCCCCGTCTATAATTGCTTTAAAGATAAAATAAAATATACATAACTTAATGCAGTTCGATTCCCGAAAAAAATGTAATGAGGCGTTTTAGTAATGTCATAGAGGTCAAACTAACTAAATTGAAAAAGATCCGCGCAATGAGGTTTTAGTCGAAATTAAAACTAACTTCCATGCAGATAGCAAGAATATGCTGCAAAACAAAGAGATCGTTGTTCGAATTCTATTCGAAATTTGAATTCTGTTGGCGTTGTGTTTTGTTTTTTTCTCATGTTATTTTTAGTGGTTTCATTCTCTTCTTATTTTAATTTTGTTCTGGTGTGATGCTGGTGTGTATGATAAATGTGGATTTAAAATGCGATAGTACAATAACTGTAGCTCCGGATTAAGCAGTAAATAATATAATTTTGGTAAAATGTAAGCATTGTAGACGAGATTGACGAAGAAATAGTGGTTTGTAAGTTGTATTGAAGGACGCCTCCTTAATTCGTGCGGCTAAAGTTTATTGAAAATGTTGAAATTGATGATGATAGTTCGATTTACCCTTCTTCCAATTAAGAAAAAAAATTATCATACGTGCCCGAGGACATTAATAGTAAAAGAAGTACCAGGAAGCACAAGTATTTTGAGGTATGTATTGCACCTTTTCAATAGCTATCAAAACAAAAAGGATTAGACATGTTCCTAAAAAAAAATAACCTATGCTTTACAAATTACAAATTTAGTTTCAAACTATTTCTAGTGCCTAGTCAATAGTTTGAAACCAAAGAAAAGGTAATCAGGTTAAGAGTTCTAGTGTTATTTGAACGAAGTAGGCAAAATACACGATAGTAAAGTTCTTAGAATTCGATGTTTCGGAGGAGGATATAATACCTGCATCTGATAGTAAAATTAGACTTAGTTAAAAATATATCCATCTGGTAAACTAATTCACAATCACAAAATACCTTCAATTCACATCACCTATTTTCGAAACAAAAGACAGCGCTCAAATTCGCTGGCCTTGAATTTCCCAAATTTTGCCGCACCCTTACCTACCTAGTTTAGTTGTAGTGGTCACGACTACCTAGGTGTCTTCGAAACATTGTGGTACACCGTTAGTCAAATTGTCACTTTCCATCAGGTGAGATAGTGCTCAAACGAAATTCTATTTATAGAGTATAAAAAGTACCTATTTTAGAATAAGAATATTTATCTATTATGAATAATCTAAGTCGTAAAGTATCTACGAATGTTCGTAATCCAACTGCACTACAATGTCAGCTGATGTCGACTACGCAGTTCATTACACAGTTCAACTATTTATACTTACAAAGGAAACATCAAGAGCTCGGTGGCATTTCCGTAACAGTTGACCTAAGCTCCTTAATGATAACAAATCTGTACCCGTAGTACATAACTATGCTTTAAGTCTCGCTGCAAAGCTGAGAACTGACTTCTAGTGGACTCTTTAAACAGATCGTAAACTTGGGTGACAAGAGCTGTAAAAGATAAGTTGTAAAAGGTTTACTACTTTTAAGGACTAGGAAAGTAAACATTGTATCAAGATTTGGTTGCTGATCTAGAGGTTAGTCAGTTTGTAGCACAAATTCATGCAGCTTTCGAGGTTTGATCGATGCAAATTCCTTTAGTTACGGATTTTGTACATGGAATGATAGAAAGATGCAAGAAAACTGCAGTTTCTCTTTATTATTCAGAATCAGATCTTCAGAATCGCCAAGCTTTATCTAGATGGGCTTCCTAGCTCCAAATTATAAACAAATAGTACATAGAAATACAGATTTTCATTATTAGCTTACTGATGATACGTTTGAAGTAATTTTTTCTGAATACAGAACTATTTTAAAAGTCAAATCTTGATTCGGTAAAATGAAGATAAGCATTTTATACGAAAATAATAAATTAAAATTAAAGCTAATGTAATTACGAGACTATGAACCTGTCAAGGGGTCAACTAACTTGAACGCCACTGTACATCGTTTTGTTATGGACCATTGATCAATTTTGACTAATCGAAACTTCTAACAAACCCATCAAAACTTTTGGTGATGACGTGTGGCCTAAAAGGATTAGGTTTTTTTTGCAATTGTTTAAAAGTTTAATTTTTTTATTGCATTTTATAGGTGTTAAAAGATTTTTCGTAATGTCATCCTATCTTTAATAATTTTGTTTATGTTTAATATATGTATATAAAGCCGTGTGGTGCCGGCATAGAATTTCACCACCCCAACTCTTCCCGTGGGTGTCGTAAGAGGCGACTAAGGGAAACACACCGGGGGGCGGGCAGCAGCGCCTTCTGCAGAACAACTACACCGAACTGCGATCCCCAACCCGCATGCCCAGCGTGGGGATTATGGGCAATAACCCCCAAATAATGATGCCATCTATGGCGCTCATTAGGGGAGGCCTATGTCCAGTAGTGGACTATTATAGGCTGGTGATGTTGATATATACCTGTGTTTTATTTTCTTAGTACCGGCAGACACTGAAAAATATCTATAATTTCTTTACGAATAGGTTTAAAATATACCTAAAAGTTAGTAGAAACAAAAGTTATATACCAGGCGGAGTATAAAAGTGAAAAAGAAACCTCTAATAGCCCAGCTCACGCAACAACTTACCAGCTGGACAACTAATGCAATAATGTTATTCCTTCGCAGGTTTCACTCGATGTTTAGAGATGCTAAACCTGTCACCATCAAGTTATCGGAACGTTGACGTCGGCGAGCGAGTGGTGAACAGCAAGAAGGTTTACTCGCGGAGGCCCTGGTATGCACCTCCTATAGACCCCGCTGAGATATTGAGGGAACAGGAAAAGTATACAGGTGAGATTGCAGTATCCTTTAGAATAGCTTATATCCATAGCTTTTGCCGTGGTCGAAATTGGTTCGAATAGTGTTTCTAATTATATTACCTATACTTATAACATTATTAATAATAAACAATAAAAAAAAAATATTCTATAGGTATATATAAATGGGAACATGACAACGGGATAAAAAGTATTGTATTATGCCCTTTCTCCCAGTCTAGACAACGTCTGTGCCAAATTTCATCAAAATCGGTTTGGTAGTTTAAGCGTGAAAGACGGACAGACAGAGTTACTTTCACATTTATAATATTATAGTAAGGGTAAGCTAAATATACCAGTCTTCATAATGTTCCCTCCTCCATTATAAAGGCAGAAATATTCACCGAATCATTCAGCGAATATTCATAGAATAAGTTTCACTCACGGAAACCATTTGGATTTTATTCTGAATAGGAGAAAACTCAATTAGTGTAAGATTCCGTCAGATGTTCACAACTATTTGTTATAATTGAAATACATTTCTGTGCCAATATGTTCAAGCTAAATTGATTAGGGATGTGAAGCAGAGAGCCAATTCACTCAAAGGTCAAGTCAAAGCGTACGTAAAATGACCTTTCTGAAAGCATAGAAACCGACAGTAATTTGATTTGTGTACTATATTAGTTTTCAGGGTTATGAGGTCGTTTTGCAAACCCTTATAGTCTCACTTTTTCTGTCCTGTTTTCAATGTTTAATATCTCAGCAACTAATGCAGCTATTGACGAGTAATTTGAACAAATAACACATTTTATATGCTTATTAAAAAAAAGTTATGGAAGATTTTAGAATTAGAAGTTGAAAGTAAATAAATAAATAATGCTGGACAATCCACACAGCATCATCTAGCCCCCAGCTAAGCAGAGCTTGTGTCATGGGTACTAGATGATTGATATACATAATACAATATTATTAAATAGATAGATATTTTTTATTATACATAGAAAACAACCAGAACCCCTGAACAAATATCTGCAGATCGTACAAATATTTGTCCCGAGGCGGGAATCGAACCCGCAACCTCCTCCGTCGCAGGCGGACTTTCGCCCACCGCGCCACAGTGGTCGTCAATTGCAAAATGTTGAGAATTTATCAGTAGGTTCCTACCTACCAACTGCCTAATCCTCTCTCTAATCTACGAAGTAACTGGCACATATATTATCTACTTAATCGACAAAAGTGCAAAACCCTCGGTGCGCGAGTTAAACTCGCACTTGACGGATCTTGTTTTATGATACGGACGCAGCTAGAACCAATAACTTTTCATGCACTTTCGAGCGACTTTATCATCTCTCACAGAGATATATCAAAATAAATTTCAAAGCTTCTTGTACCTACCCGGAATTTTTATTCCAAACTATTTTTAGAATTCACTCCTAAATAGAAATAGAATTTCCGACTCCATCTGAATACTAGGCGGCAATGCAGTGAAAATTAAATTTGGAAATACTTGCAATATTTTCGCACGCAATATTTATAGTCGAAGTTCCTTGTACATAGTTTTTTCATCCTATGTCTTTCATGAGCGTATCTTTGCGACGGATGTTTGCTTTGGAATTGCTAATAAACAAAGCAAGTTTAAAGGAACTTATTGCTGGGGTATAAACGAATCAGGTGGATAAAAGAAGTAAACAAGATAAGATAATAATCTCTTTAAAATAGATATATCCACGTATAATTTGCTTTTTTTGACAATGCACATATCCGGGCTAATAAGTCAATGTTAAGAAAAACATAGAAATAACATATTACTATAAAAGATATGGCATGAGCCGACTATATTTCGAGAAGAGCGGACAATCGCTGGGGTAAACGTTTTCTTGAGTGGAGACCGGCAAACGTAGTGTACGATGCCCTATGGCTAGGTGGGATGACGACCTACGAAAGACTGTAGGCAGATGCTGGATCCTACGAGCTGAAGACAAGGCGCTATGGCGCTCATTAGGAGAGGCCTGTGTCCAGCAGTGGACTAACATGGGCTGATGACGATGACGATGATGATGATATTTATTATTATTTACGCATCAGTATTTCAATTTTAATAAATTAACCAATTTCTGATAAAACCATTCAAACAAAGCATTTACTCTTTTACGAGACTTCTTACTCAATTTTTTCAAATTTAGATTACGAGGACTACGGTCCAGAAGAGCGCAAACCAGAAGACTACTATGAGCGGCACGAGTACGAGGAACCAGTGACGTCACGTCAGGTGGAACTGGGCCAGGTGGATACGTCTCCTCGAGGCCGTCTTGTGGGACCCACCACCAGCTCTGTGGCAGAGTTTTCTATCGCTGATGCTGTGAATTTGAGAGGTACATTAGCTTCTAGAAGGTTTTTTACATGGTGTCATAAGATCAATCGATCGTCTTTTTTTTAGAAACAAAATACGAGTATCATTAGTAACATTTGGATACAAATTTGGAACGTACGATCTTTGGGATACAAAAACAAAATAGGATAAATTCCTAGGAGTTCGTCATTTCAGGAGTCCAGTTTTATATGTGGATACTTGATTTAAGTTTCCTAATGCTAATTGCTATAAAATAATATAAACAAACTCAATTTTTGTTACTGCGGTACGAAACAGCACTACATCTATGAAATTGCTACTCACTCCGGAAAACTTCTGCTGTTAAAGTACCTATTTGATTTAATTTAGTTTACATTGTGGTTTTAATCAATTAATATAATTGTGATCAATCACGCGGTGAAAGCAACGAATAGTTTAACAAACTTGCGCCACAGTAATAGCTGGAATACCTCACTCTCATCTTGGTTAAGGAACTTAGAAGCAACTTTGTTAAAGCATTTTGTGTGGGTATACTGTAATGTGTAAGGGAAATTAGTTGCTCTGTCCAAAAGCGACCCCAAATCCAATATGGCCGCGTAGGCGTTAGGCGTAACATGAAAATTGTTTTTATATGAACAGATCTCAAAAGATCATAAAGTTTCAAGTGTCTGTCTGTTGTAATAAGTGATAATGTCCCATTTAATGTATCCCATAAACCGTTGATGGCACATTTTCCTATTTCCAGACACCATTAACTTCATCTCGACAATGTTAGGTGGATTTCGAGCATCGCGTTTTCAAGCTTAATAATCCAGTCTAAGTTAAGATTTAATCCAGTATTCGATTGATGGACTGAAGGATGAACAAAAGGCTTAACTTCGACTTCGACTTCCTATCAAGAGTTTTGTTTAACTTTAAATACAGAAAGTATTTAAAGCTTTGGATTAACAATAAAGAACGTCGAAGCAAAATTTTTAATTTGATTAAGCTGAAATAAATTCAGAATCATAATATTCATATACATATCAGGTACAATTTTGCTGTCTTATTATAATATAAATAGAAGGTTTTACCAGTTTTACTGTATCTTGCCCTTATAGCCTTACTCAGAACCCTGGATAATTTTTGTAAACAATCAAAAATAAAAAATTCTATTTAGAAGTTTGCTCAATCTTTCTAAAATCTTATGTTAGGGCTTATTGTATAATCATAGTATGGAAAATAACAATAGTGTTGTGCTATATATTAATTTTTTCAACAAAGTTATAAAATGATGAAAAAAAATTAGCAAAAAATATCTCCGGACACTGGTATCATCGGAGTAATATGGGATATCTAGAATTAATTGTTTTATTTTGATAACGAGCTTTTGCTGTATATCAGAATAAATTGGTTCTACAAAATGACTCTTTTTCATGTGGATGTTATAAGAGGGCCAATTGAGATTTTTGTTATTAACAAAGTCCAAATTATTTAAAAATAGGTCCAAAACTCTTAATTACAATTAGACTATAACCCTATACGCTCGATATATTCTTCAGTGTCATTAGAGCTATTGTCCAGTAGTTCTGCAGTTGTTATTTAATGGACATCCTTGTACGTAAATGGCAGTGTAAGTGTTTATATCACCTAAAAGTGGCTTCTTTTCTCCCTAATAAGTATACTTCCACTGCCTTTGCTCAACTGTGGGATCCAGCAACTCTTTAGAGAATCACTCCGTCGTTCCACCATCCCCTTGGCCCTGCCACAAATTTCAACTAATCAAAGCAACAGCATCTTATTCCTTCCATGCGGTCTGCTTAATGTCAGTTTTATGTATGAAATATTGTTTGCCGTGTAGTGCCGGCATAGAATTTCACTACCCCAACTCTTCCCGTGGGTGTCGTAAGAGGCGACTAAGGGAAATACACCGGAGGGCGGGCAGCAGCGCCCTCTACAGAAAAACTCAACCGAACTGTGATCCCCAACCCGCATGCCCAGCGTGAGGATTATGGGCAATAACCCCCAATTGATGGATAATGCCATCTATGGCGCTCATTAGGGGAGGCCTATGTCCAGCAGTGGACTGATAAAGGCTGATGATGTGATTTTTTACACTATTATTCATGCAATTGGTTCACTGGTTTGAAATAAAAAGACCTTGAAAAATCCCATCTGTTCATCTTTACAGAGTTGCTAAGCACTAGGCTATAAAAACGCTGTATTTTATTATTAGCTTAAGCTCTTGGGAAACTCGCTGCAACACTTTCATTGCCAATTACGGTGTAGCAAAGTTTGCGTTAAATATTAACTTGCCTCGGTCAATATCGTTATATCTTGAGTTGATAAGCTTTTCTTGGTAAAGCCAAAATTGTAAGACTAGATGACAAAATTCTGCACGAGGCTTCATTTTTAGAAGGGTTTTTAAAAGTAAATTTGATAAATATTTGCTATGCTAGAAATTTTTGATATACTATGATTGACATGACTATCTATTTCTACCTTATGACTCATTGTTTGCTTTATTTTTAAATAAAATCACGTTATCTAAAGATATAGGTACCAAATTTTTAATCAGTGCCGTAGTAGTACGATGCCGATCTTTAATTATGTTAGTTATCTGTAATAAAACATACAAAAAAAGTCATAAGATAATAACATTTTTTATGTAAGCTCTAATCTCTATCTCTACCCCACTGCTGGGCAAACGGTTTCCATTTCAGAGGAGTGAGCAGTTCCCAGGTATTCGAACAGTCTTGTCTATCGATGTCGTCTCTTCAGCGTCTCTGCGGCCTACCTCGGCATCGTTAACTATTCATTTACCATTTACGTCCTTACAAAACACAAAGCATTGATCAATCGAATTAAATAGAAAAACTATTAATTTCTACATTACCATGGCGTATCGGTACTTACCTACCTGGGAATCAGTAAATACTGCCTACAAACCCCGTGAGAATTTAATAACACACTTGATGCAACATAAATCTACAAAAGTCACAATAAAAACTAAAATAATGTCTAATTAATGTACTCGTACCTATTGAGTTATTTCAAAAATCGTAGAACAAACGTCGTTGCTGATGATGCTAGGAACCTGGTCACAGAAGGTTGCTGGTGTTTTAAAAATAACCCTGTATATTACTAACATAAATCTTTATTCGCAGAAGCTGTATTGGTAGCACTAGGAGGCGCAAGCGCAGCTCTAGTGCTTCTAATCGTAATGGCGGGCGTATTCGTGGCGCGCCGACGCAAGAACAGCCCCTCCCCTGCCCCGTCGCCGCCGATCCTGGTCTACCCTCCGCATGATATATCTGGACCTTGTTATATGTGAGTGATCAGTTTCAATTTATTTATTCAAAAACAATTTCCTTTTCAAAATCATACGAGTACTATAATCACCAGAAGTTATTTATAGTTTAGCTATTTTTAGACATCAAATTAAAATATTATACTGTCCCAAAATATTAAGTCTCTGCTGTGTGGATTGTCCAACATAAAAAAAATAGGTTATTTAAAAGCGATTTTCTTCTTTCTTTCTGATGGAACTTGAACTAGCAACCTTTGATTTTGCGCGTGAGCCGTTAATTACATATATTAATAAAGCGTTAATTATTTTGGTATTTCAATTCGTTGGATACGTTCACTATTAATTCAAAAATTTCACAAACATTGGGATGTGAGTCGTCTTGCCCTTCTGGATGGAAATAAAATAAAATAGATAATACCGAACAATCCACACAGCATCATTTAGGCCCAAGTTAAGCAGAGCTTGTGTTATGGATACTAGATGACTCGTATACATAATGCAGTATTATAACTTACATATATACCTAATATATTTTTACTATACATAGAAAACCACTAGAACACCCTAAACAAATATTTGCATATAGGACAAATATTTGTACCGAGGCGGAAGTAAATTGAAACGAGAATTAGAAAAGAAATAAAATTCTTAACAGATAATTTGTTTACTACACTTTTAAAAACGTATGCTTTTATACAGACTCCTACAAGTAATTGAGTGAACAATAATAAGAAGTCCAAAACATCCAAAATGAGAAAAATAACCGAAGTTGTTTAAATTAATGAGATTTCTTTCCCTTGCCATTCTTTCGAAGGAAAACAGACACAGAACGCCGTAATTAGAAAAATATCTCTGGAGTTACACCACAACAAATCAAGACGATTCTAATAATTTTATTTTTTATTTCCGTACTAAATCCCGTATATAACTATTTCAGGACGTTTGCTCCTTATTAAGATAAGGACCAAGAATCTTTGAAAGTTTGGAAAGGTCAAACCATTTGTCTTCATCCATCCGTTCTTTGACACAAAACTTAGCTAAGAACTTGGTCACCGAACAGGAACGGCCGCGGAAACTGTATAAGAATGGTTTTGAAATCTGGGAGAGGATAAGATAAGATAAGATAAGATCATTTTATTGTCAATAGTTACACAGGTATAAAAAAAAAACTTAAAAACAAATGCTCTGAACATATACTTACTATTCTATTTACATTAAACATTGGTTAAGCTTTTTCTTACTTTGGCAAGCTCAATAATAAATTTCTAAAGGTGCCTGACCTGTCCCATTTGGGACTAAGGCAAGGTAAAACCTAGTTGTTTATTCTACGTCCACATATTTATATTCTTTGATTAAATGAAATAATACAATTTCCATAAACACATTTTGTGTCGATAAATTTTGAAGCTCTCGTTATTCCCGATATTTGAAATATTTCCAGCCGATAGATAGATCCTTACTATTCTTAAAAAGAAGCCGTCTATGAAATATTGAATTCTTTCATTCAGTCAAAGAAAATAAATGCTTCGCTGGAGATCTTATTTTAGTGCTTTGAATGAAGCAGATCACGAACATAATATTTATTGATTTATCTAAAGACTAGCGGTCCGCCCCGGCGTCGCACGGGTTTTAAACAAAAATTTCAGTAATCATACACACTAACACGATGGGTTTCACAGTTTTCATACGGGATCCCTTACTTTTTTTTAACAGCATTGGGGTTTTTGACATTGACTTGACATTCCAAAACTGACACTGGCTGAATAATAGAAAAGAGGTTAAATAATATAACGCACGGTTTAATTATTGAATTTTTCATGCGGATGACTAACTATTTTGATAATATTATAAAGCCTATCACGGAAAATTTAGAATTCAAATGGTGAAAAAAAAATTCAAATCAGTCTAGTAGTTTCGAAGCCTATTCAATTCAAACAAACAAACAAATCTTTCCTCTTTATAATATTGGTATAGATGTTCTAACCACATGACCACTTACATAATTACTCCAGCACTGCGACCCGACTCGCATTGTGCCTTGGCCTCCTAAAAAGGAAATTGCCATTTTTAGGGTTCCGAGATAGGTTTCGAAACTTTTATGGTCTCGGTTTTTTCTGTCCTATTTTATCTTTAATATCTCTACCTATTTAATTAAGTGAGATATGAAATCAAAGATGTCCAGTTAAACAGTTTTTAAAAATCAGCAGCGAATGTTTTTATACTTTTGTATAAAAGAGAATTTTTCGACTCTTTGAGTAGCTAGGGTAGCTTCTTCCTAATGTTCGAAGTAGGTACCTAACTGGTATCTGATAATCGTAAGTATACATAAATCGACAAAAGTTTGGAACTCTCGGCGCACGGGTTACGCTCGCACTTGACGGATCTTGTTTTTAGTCTTGTGCAGTTTACCGCCAGTCCTGCAACACATTTTAACATGTTTATCTACCTCATAAAAGGACGACCGTAAGCCGTTTCAGTCTGCGTAAGAATCCGCAAATTTCTAAGAAACTCAGCCCGTGTATATTCGAACAATTGACTATAACAACAAGAGGAAAGGCAGCAGCTTCTTTCTATTCATTAGTCTGTAATGTAAAGTAAAAAGTATTTACTACGGCAAAGACATAGGTTATACACATTACCTAAATAAAAGAAATAAATAAATAACGCTGGACAATCTACACAGCAGTTGCACTTTAACAAAAAAAGTATTTACTACGACAAAAAACGGTCGGGTAGACTTAATTCACCTGAAGTTGATCACCTGGGTGAATTAAGTGCTACGCAGGGTAGACTTAATGCACCTGGGTGATCAAAGTACACCAACCCGGTAGACTTAATACATAGGGCATTAAAACATTAGACATTAAATAAAAGAAATACGAGTAAATAAATAATGCTGCACAATCCGCACAGCAGGATTTTCCTATGTATTATAAAGATTTGATTAAAGAATAAGGTATCTTAGGATAATATATAACATACCCTGCGTCCACCAATCCACATTTGATTAAAGCAAAACGGACAGCAAAAAAGAAAATACACTTTCACAGTGGACGTATTGATTAGGAAGCGTAAGCACAACATTGTTTATGTAATTGTTGCAATTACTCTACTGTTACTGTTTGTACGTATGAGTACACAGTACAGTAGGATTACATCGGATTACACTTGAATGTTACACCTGGCTTTGAAAATGGCTGTTTCCAATTAACATTCGCTCGTTTATAACGTGTGATCACATCGACCATTAACAACCAGAGTCAATAATTTAGTTTTATAAACTATAACCATATCAAACGTGAAGAGGTTAAAAATGAATTCAAATGCTCTGTAAATTCATGACGTTCTGAACCAAAGACAAGAAAGTTTTTAAATCATAGTAATGGCCTTAAATTAAGCTGTGTATACCGTTTTTGGTAAAAACATACAATTATTATTAATTAAATGCAAAGCCGGCCAAGCCTAAACCATTTGAAATCCTGAGAGGTTTATTGTGGACACGACGAGTAAATAACTAAGTGTGATTAATGATGAGACGCAAGAAAAATTTATAAATTAATTAAGATGGGAGTGTTGGTTTTTGTAAGCAAAATTATTATTTTAAACAAATTTATTTAAGATTTGAGCCGAAAAAATGATGCTGGATAATATTACTTAAATGCTATTTAACATTCTTTTTGCGAAAACAATCTTACATTATTTATATTTCTAACTTTTATTTATATTTCGTTAATTGTACAAAAAGTGACGTATACACTACAACTAGTAAGAGTCATGAATGTATTTATGACTTAAAAACATACAGTGTACGCTTTAGAGTTGAAAATTCTATGTATAAATGCAACATAGAGTCAAGTGATACAAATAATTTTCAATAATTTGAAATATTCAGCACTATCATACATGTTACATACACTTTACATTGATAATCGGGAATGGTGGAAATCAGGGGATTGTAATGATCAGCTGCCGCTTCATAATGACGCTGGGAAGCAGTCTTTATGAAGTGGGCAATGGACTCGAGTTTGAGATCTCGATGGAGGTCTTTATTGCGCATGTACCACGGGCAGCCCGTGG
Source organism: Eupithecia pulchellata (assembly GCA_963931895.1). Lineage (NCBI taxonomy): Eukaryota > Metazoa > Arthropoda > Insecta > Lepidoptera > Geometridae > Eupithecia > Eupithecia pulchellata. The sequence continues at coordinate 5,120,991 of OZ007540.1, forward strand.
CTTTGCGGAGAAATCTATTTTGGACACCTTCAGGTTGTCCAGAATAGATTTAACATGAATTAACAATTCATACCTAGTCATTTAAACCTAGTCCCCTTAAGTACCTACTTATAAAAATCTATCAACATATTTAGCTGTAATTTTTCTCCCTCTGACTTATGCCAACAGAAGAAGACAAACGATTCATAGCAATTTGTCATCGTTTAGTGGTTTTTAATTAACAGGGTTTATTTATGAAACTTTTTTGTCGAACAACATAAAATGCGATCAATGATAAATGATTGGGCATTTTCCATTGACTAGCTATATAAAAACTATCATTTATAATCTTAAAAATACCATCAACACAAGCCATTCATCATCTTATAATGTCATCAACAATGTAAAAATATTACTAAAGCTTCGCATTCAGGAGTCTAATTTGAGCCTTTGAAAATACGTGGCCAGTTAAGGTTTAGGAGGCAATAAATAAGAGGAAAAACACCGTTAATTTTGTAGGGGTTGAACCGTTGAACAATACTACATTTAAGGAAAAACTACAAGTAAGGCTTTGGGTAGTATATAGATACATAAGGTGAGGCTAGCTGATTATAAGATACTAGCAGCCTATCCCGGCTTCGCACGGGTATTTAACAGAATTTCAAGTTCTTACACACACGTTGGATTACATTATTACAGTTTTCATAGGGATCCCTAACTTGTAAAATATTCTATAGCCTATTGATTATCATTCTAATGCTGAAAAATTTTTCCAAAAGGGTCCAATACTTTCGGAACCTTTTCTATTCAAACAACAAACAAACAATCAAATCTTTCCTTTTTATAATTGTATAAGATAAAGATAAACAGGGAACACTTAATTTTTTGACATTTACTTTTCTCCCGCACCGCTGCTTCGCCTATATCACATGGTTTCCTTCCATTCTTGAAGGTTTTATATTTTACGACATTGAGTTTCGCCAGTAAAAAAAGAAGTTGAAGTCGCTATGGTATTATTGAAGTTTTTATACGGATCTCTAACTTTTTTGAAAATATTTTATAGCCTTTGTTCATCACGGAAATTTAAGGATTCTAATGGTGAAATAATGTTTCAAATTGGTCCAGTAGTTTCGGAGCCTATTCAATTCAAACAAACAAACAATCAAATCTTTCCTCTTTATAAAATTAGTATAGATATAGATATCAACAGCTGGACGAATTCTTTAGTGTCGAAAAATGATCTTATTCTGGATTCCTAAATATAGGTATTCCATTTTCAATGAATGGTTAGTAGTAGCACTAAATAAATAGCAGTTCATCATAATATATTTTGCTTCAATCAATGCACCAAAATGATTTAACATTATATTATTAATAAGCGAAACCACTGTTGGTTTTGTTAATGGGTTTGTGGCTAGGTTGAAATTAAGTTAAAATTATGATAACCTATGAACTCAAACTGAAAATGTTTGTGAACATCCCAATGAGATAGTGGCTAATTTCCAATTGACATTTAAATTATAACTGAATGTACATCGCAGCATCAGTTTTAATAATACTTTCTCTCATCCGATATTCATATCTCGTCACGAGAGAATACTTCATGCATTTTTGATACTTAGCACAAACATGTACATATGTGACCATTAACCTTTTTCCTTAAATTTAGAAATAATCTCGAAGATTTCCTTAACATAGTCTAGATTAAGTAACGAAACCATGTAGGGTCTTAAGGTCTCTGCATACGTAACGTGATTTTACTCGTCCCTGACAGACCCGGGACAGGTTTGTAGGATTTGCAAATTTCAGGTGTTCTGGTCGTTTTCTATTTAAATATTGTAATAAGTCTTCTAGTGCTAGCTAGATGATGCTGTGTACGTTGTCCAGCATTATTTATTCATTAATGATTAACAAAAGATGATATAAAACACAGGTACTGAATCTGGATGTTATGATAAACATCAACTTAAAGCTTAAGTGTTAATTAACCTGAAGGCACCTTAAGAAGCTCAGAGATATAATTTAAAATGAGATTTGATTTAAAGTGATGTTCTTTTAAAATGTACTCTGAAAATTCCACTTTCAGAATTAGCTGATAAATTATGCTATGCAGAACAAATTCTTTTATATTAAATTTCGAATGAGCACGACAGGGTTATTAAAAAAGTTATTGAAAAGTTAACCCAGTAATTATCAGATTTTATTTAGTATGACATGCATGACATGATTTACAGAGTTTGACAGTCAATATATCGATAACTTGTGTTTTATCTTATGCCGCCATTGACTTAAAAATGTTGTCACACCCCAAGTCGCATTTATTATTTAGTTTAATATTAAATGGATTTTCTGTTTGTAAAGCAATCAGACGTGTGTAATACTACCAAAAACTACAAAGAATAAATAATTTATAGAATCATTTGACTTGGGGCTCAATTCTGCTAAAATAATCCTTTTACTAAGCCAACGGGCCAGTCAAAGAAAACACATTTTTATTATATGTATTCTACCTCAGATTAGAGAAATGATAGATGGAGGGACGCTCGTGTCAAATTGGAAACCATTCTATCAATCACTCGGTGCCTAGACTAGTACCGCAAGCACTATTGGGAGTTTTTTTCGTCTAAGAGTAGGTACCGAGCGTATTTCGAGGTGAGCTATTAGTTTTTTGGTTGGAGGCAATCAAAAAGGGAAAATAATTTTCATTCGCACTGCGATGTGGGTGCTGACTAACCGCATACCATTGTAAAGCGGTAAAGCGATAGGTTATTAGAATAGAGCCACTGCAAGCCCCAATCAGGGCATTGGATAAACATGTTGATGTTTACCGTCCAATAGAATGTAACAATCTCATCATCAACATCATCTCAACCCGATTTCATCCACTGCTGGATATCTGCTACTTAAATTAAAAGCTCGTAAGATTCAAATGTTTTGGAGTTATTTGTGATAGGAGTATGATTCCTGCCACAAATAACTCCAAAACATATGAAACAAAATTTAATATATTTACCAAGAAAGGAAACTGCACTCAATTAACAGAAGCAATTTAGAACTAGTAGACTGATGCAAACAATCTACAGGTAACTCAACTGACACTTATCAATTCCAGTAGGAAGCGTTCCCAAGACGCTGACTGCATTGCCAAGAGATATGAAGCTATTATAATGTTTCAGGACAAAGGAAGTGAACTTCTCGTTGCCGACACTGCGCTCGTCATCGCTTGGCGAGCTACGGGATGCTGTTAGTGTTACCAGCCTCGCCAGTGACGTGTTAAGCCCTCCCATGCCCGCTCAGTTGCGCTCTAACTCATTCAGTAAGTCGTATTTACTTCATTAACGCACACATCTATGTCCACTGCAGAACATCGTTCCTCCAATAAAGGGGAGAGCGAGACTTCTTACCGTAGTACAGTATACAGTTCGAAAAGTATTTACTAGTACGGAGGTCAGTTACTTAGCCACAAAAACTTTCATAATTAACATAAATTTTATTATTTTATCATTATAAATTGTAAGCCTGAAATTTAAATAGAGCCTCTTTACTTTTACAAACATGAGGGTATGCCACAATCAGCATACTTGTATTTTGTATATATTTATTTATTTAGCAACTAATACGATTTCAATTAGCCAATTACGAGTACTTAAGTAAATAAGATTCAGAATTAAATAAATTTTAATATAAAATATTGCAGATATTCAAATAAAACAATTGAATAATCAGGTAGAGATATGGATTAACATAAAGAGAATAAATACATTACATAAGTCAAATCAAAAACTATGTATTCAAAACGTAGTTTTTACTATTTTCAAATGAAGATCGAATACTCGTACCTAAAATATTTAGGTTATTACATATTAATTTTAAAATAGTAAAAACTTGCTCATGCTAAGTGCATGAGCAATTTACTACTAGCAATTAAAAAACTGCTGCCGCTCTTCTAGCAAGTTCCGTCTGTTGACTCTTCGACATCCACGGGCTGAATAAGAGGGGTTGATTCTTTCGCCGCGACCAAAGCGCAGAGTAATTAATTCAATGTAAAACAAATAGTACCAACTCTGCAATGCAACAAAATTTACAAAATTTACACGTGCTCTAAACGACGGTTATTAATTAAGGCAACAAACTAACCAAGAGAAATCAAATTAATAACTTTCAGGTTAGTTACGTACGATGTAACGAATGTGTCAGAGTTTTGGAACAACCTTTTGTGGTTGCATTCATTAGATAAGGGCGAAAGTTCTGATAGTTTGGATTTATGTATGTGGAAACGCTACTGACAGTTAACAGATAACCTTTAGTGATTTGTACATTTTCAACTATATTCGATAGCTACTCATCTAAATTATTTTAGTCGCGCCACTAGTGATGTGGCAATAAATTATTGTAGTTTTCAGATGTAACCGAGTTTTAGTAGTTTGTGAAAATACAGGACTGAAAAATCATTCGTCTATGAGTCATTACACCAATAGCTCAAAGCACAATAAATACCTCTAATTATGAATAAAAAAAACTGATCATTTATTTAAAATAAATAAAAGATCTAGATAATATAGAAAAAAAAAATCTCATTAAAATAAAACCAGCAAAATAATGAATGTTCAATATTTGTATTCTATGAAAAGGAAAGGGAAAGGGATAAGGGTCAGATATTTTATCATGACAAATTAATATTGAAACCGGCTTTGACCTTAGACATTGTTTGAATTTAATTTATTTTTTACTTTTACAAATGGCACATATATTTTGATAACCATTATTTCAATCTGAGGGTTTGTTAATAAAACATCAGGCTTTACAAAATCATATAAAAGCTGCGAACATGGCTTTACTTTTAATTGTTCTATCATGCAAAACTTTGAGTACATGAAGCAAACTACGATATTCTGGCTTGGTGTTCAATTGAATCATCATCATCATCATCACCAGCCTATAATAGTCCACTGCTGGACATAAGCCTCCCCTAATGAGTGCCAAAGATGGCATTATCATTTGGGGGTTAATGCCCATAATCCCCACGCTGGGCATGCGGGTTGGGGATCGCAGTTCGGTGGAGTTGTTCTTCAGAGGGCGCTGCTGCCCGCCCCCCCGGTGTGTTTCCCTTAGTCGCCTCTTACGACATTCACGGGAAGAGATGGGGTGGTGAAATTCTATGCCGGCACCACACGGCCTTGTTCAATTGAATATGAATTTAAAATATTTATTCCCCACAAAAAAAAATATCCTTGCAACAATAGTTACTCGTAGGTAGCACAATGGCTAACTCCAAAGAACCGACAACCGCTGGGATAAATTTGTTGCGAGACGACCGTGACTCGGCGAACGTAATGTTTCACCCCTTTTACCAGGTGGAATAACAATCTACAAAATACTGTAATCAAATCAATTATGTCCAACTATGGACCAGTAGATGCTGATCATTATTAGCTTATTAAGCTTAATTACAAGTTTTATGGCCTGATACTAAGTCGAATGGCTCTGCGCGGCAAACGAATTTCTGTAAAACCTTGGTCTCTACATCACATGAATTGATCATACTAAGAGCTCTATAAATCGCTCTTTATATCAGGCAGAACCGGCAACTGTTGGAGTCATAACTCATAACGTTCTCAAGTTTGATCTTATACACATTATGTATGTATAAGATCCGGCAAACCCTCTATGAGATGGATCATAACTTGGATGCGGATCGCACAGGATCGATCACTGTGCCTATCTTTGGGGTAGGTCTTTGAACAGTGGAATAATGAATACGTAATACCATGACGACGATGATGTTAAATAAATAAATAATGATGGATATCCACACAGTAACCTAGCCACAAGCAGAGCTTTTGTACCTAGATGCTTGCTATTACTGCAGATTGTACATATATTGGGAAAATCCTCCTGCGCCGCAGGCGGACCTTCACCCGCCGCACTACAGAGGTCGTCCGAAGATAACTTGCGCCAATATTTACGTTATTTCGCTCTCCAAGGCAGATGCGTCTGTTCGGTTGAACGAGTTCATATTTACAAATCAACTACAAAGGACACGTCCGAAAACTTCCAGCTTTATGATAGAGTAAAGGTGCGTATAAATTAAGCGCGGCAGCCGCGCGAGCCAATGTTCGACCAGAGTTGACGTTCATTTGCCGCGCGAGCCAATATGTAGATATAAATTTAGTTGGACGTGGCAGGCGCGCGCGGCAGGCGATCCATCACGAACAAACCGCGAAGCTCCTTTGATGCGGTCTAAAAAACCGACAGCGAGCGGATCGCCCCGCGGCACGTTCGAGCGCGGCAATGTTCGCGTCGCCGCGCGCGGCGGTCCCGTCTACATAGAGCGCGGCCGCCGCGCGCACCAATGTTCGATGGTTTGCCGCGCTTAATTTATACGCGGCTTAAGAGAGTTCAATTTTCTCTTCAAAATTAGTAGAGTTTGGCTTTGAAAACTTTCCTACTTTTGGTATTCGTGTTCAAAAGATGAAAGAAGTTATTTTAAGGTCTTAATTTTTTAGAAGGATTGGTCCATACCATAATCTTTTTAAGTAGAAACAATAAATAAATAATGCCGGACAATCCACAACAGAAGCATAAATATTATGTCATTCGGTTCTCGCATTTTATGCTTATAAGAATCGAGATAGAGAGACTCTGTATCTAAAATAAACGAAAGAAGTGGGCAAAACTCTGTGTCCACAGTGTGATTTTTAAATTGAGAGCACTTAAACCAAAACTAAACCTAACTATAAATACAATGTTAATTGAAAATTTTCCGGGTATTTAAACATCTATCTATGAAATGCTACAAGCTCTGCTTAGCATGGGGCTAGAAGTTGCTATGTGGATTTCCACCGTTATTTATTTATATATTTCTTTCATAGGTATATGCGAATGTAGGTAAGGCAAATAACTACAAGTTACACATACTCCCACGTACGTCCTATGATATACGTGAGAGCGATGGTCACATTTCTGATGAAGGGCAGACGAGAGGCAAACTCAAAGAGGAAACTCAATTATTTCTACTTACGAAACCTTACAGTAAAAGTAATTTGTTCTACGACTTCAGATAGAATGAACTTTGTTTACTTTACATACATATATTATCACGGCTAAAAAATAAAAATATATGTATATGTATGGTTTATTATAATGATTTCTGCTAGGACGCTGTGTTCTCTGATGTTACATAAATATTACGGCTATTTGGATAGAGGTCAATAAGCAATTTTGTGGCAGATTTTTTTTTGAATTTAATACAAAATCGTAAAATATAAAAAAAAATCTTGTCCAGCCCAGCTTAAACCAACAGTGTTGGGATTTTTAATTAAATATCATATTTTATATCCAATGATTTAAAATATTCACGTCTCTCACTAAACTTTTCTTGAGCACGATTTCAATTTATGTTGCTCATGATATTAGATTTTAATAACAATCGTGCTAGCCTGCTAGGCTTTTCATAAATCCTCAGTAAACATTTTCATCAGTATAATATTCTGTAGAAAAATAAAAAGTAATGAAATCCGTGGAACTGCCTTTTGTTTCTGAAGATATAATACAAGAAGCTTCAAAGCTGCGTGAACGTTCATTTGACACCTTTTTATGATTACAATTTTGTTTCTTTTTATGATCTGGCCGTGCGGTGCCGGCATAGAATTTCACCACCCCAACTCTTCCCGTGGGTGTCGTAAGAGGCGACTAAGGGAAACACACCGGGGGTCGGGCAGCAGCGCCTTCTGCAGAACAACTACACCAAACTGCGATCCCCAACCCGCATGCCCAGCGTGGGGATTATGGGCAATATGATGATAATGATGCCCAAATAATGATGCCATCTATGGCGCTCATTAGGGGAGGCCCATGTCCAGCAGTGGACTATTATAGGCTGGTGATGTTGATGTTGATGATGTTATGATCTCAATCAGGGTGTTAGTTTGGTAACCCTAGTAGCGGAACAAACAGTGCAATACAATCATAGAAAAAGCCAACGACACTTTAATTTTTCATATAAATTTGTCAAATCATTTGGCCTACAGGTTAATTGTTATCGAAGTTTGTAATCAATAAAATATGTAAATACTATGTTTTCTTGGGTTTCTTGTGTGTTCTTGGGTTTGGCTGAAGAACACTGTAAAATTTATCTTGGCTTGTGGGATAAATCCAAAGTTGAAATAACAATATACAAACATATCCATTGCCCCAAAAAGTAATTTCTTATTTGGTAGTCAGTCAATAATAATGTCCACGCATAAACAAAAGAAGTTATTTTTAACCAGATGCGTACAACTTTTTGTAAGATCAAAATGTAAATTTGGTTTACAAAGGCCGTGAAAAGGCTTATTTATAGACGGCCGTCACTTCGTTTCTTACCCCGTAGATGATTTAAGGTAAATAGAATGGTCCCTTGTGAAATCCTAAAAGTGCTATTTGTGGGAAAAATGAGCAAAAAGGCCATTACGAAAAATGGTTTAGGTAGGTAGGAAAGGTAGGCCGGAGATTTTTACAGACTTTACTCTTTCATTTTTGTTAAACAATTTGTTTACTTAAAAATGCGATCAATTATACAGGGTGGAATTTTGTAATGCCACCTCAAGGGAAAGTACTCTTAATACTGTAGATAGAAAATTGTACTCAAAGAAAACATTCCTTTAATTTTGAAAAGAAAGAAAACTGCATTCAAAGATTTTCGAAAATTCGCTTGCCACACCCGGGAGTCGAACCGACTAAAATCTGTAAAAATTACACCCTGTACTTTAATTGCATAGATCGTTAGGGTCAATAATAAGGATAAAATCTCTCTAACAAACTTTGAGTAGGTACAATTTTGTAACTACAGTATTAAGAGTACTTTCCCTCCAGGTGGCATTACAAAATTCCACCCTGTATAAAGGTCATATGAAAGGGTCTAATAATAGGTTTCGCTTGATGCTTTGTGCTAGATACTGCATCCTCTAAGGACCAACATCTCTCGATATAAATGCATTCCTTTATGAATAAATGTATTATAAAGGAATTCCAACTCTATTACTGTTAGAGAGTTTTGATAAATAATGTAACATTTCATGTTTTAACTTATAGAAATACTTTCACGAAACGTTCATTTTGAAAAGATCATTCGTATATTTTCTTTTGTTGTTTTTGTAATCAAATACAACACTAGATACATCTGGATCAAGCTGCTAGAGCCAGTAGTTTTTAGCATTTAGAAAGACAGTTTGTATTCATCGCCGCATTCGCCGTGATCAAGACTCATAGAGTGTGTTTCTCCACTATGATGTACATGGTACACACTCGGGTAACCTAAAAATAGGAGACTTTTTTTGACTTTAGGAGGAACTAAACTACCCCATTATAAACGAGGTTGTCATACTCCCAACGGCAAAGAGGAAAAACAAGATAGAAAAATAATAAGAATAACAAGACCGAGTTATAATGGGTAGTTTTGGCGAATTAAAAGCTTTAATTTTCACATCCATTGCAAGAAAATAAACAATCAAAAGTGAAAATAATGCACACGATTTTCAATTCTCTACTTAACGAATTTGTCAGCAACAAATTTATAATAACTATTTATTTGTCATTTGCTTTCATTGCTGTCCTAATTTTCGCTTAATCACATTCTTCTTCAAAAACCCGCGTTCACAATCAATATGATATAAAGTTAACAAAATTTCACGCTTCTCGCAACGCAATTTATCTACGTATGTAATGTATGGAAACTTTTTAGGCCTAACGTTTTTCCCGAATTGACGCTATAATGACACACTTTTTGAGCAAGAGAAGTGAAATATATATTTCAGTGGGCTATAATGGGTATTCACATGACTGAGGCCGTCACAAGGGCTCGATACGATCGATACTGCAAGTGCTATTATTAACTTTGGACGAGCTGTGCCCGCAGACGTAGAAAAGGAACAGGAAATATCTTTGTATTACTCTGGAAATATCATAATAAATCATAAATATTGTAAGTTTATTTTGCAGCAGATATTCTCCTGATCTACCAGTGCGACGAAGTAATTACTTTACATTTTCACTAATTAACACAGCATTATGAACACTCAAGCTAATCAGACCTTGTGTTAGGAGTACTAGATAATGATCCACTTCTTACAATATTTACATGAGAGATAATTTATATTATAAATTATATATATTATAAATTATCTCTTACAATATACTCCTAACACAAGGTCTGATTAGCTTGAGTGTTCATAATGCTGTGTTAATAAGTGAAAATGTAAAGTAATTACTTCGTCGCACTGGTAGATCAGGAGAATATCTGCTGCAAAATAAACTTACAATATTTATGATTTATTATGATATTTCCAGAGTAAGACAAAGATATTTCCTGTTCCTGTACCTTTTTTCGATACATACAAAACGACCAGAACTCTCGGAACAAATATCAGCAGATCATACAAAAATTTGTCCCGTGACGGGAACCGAGCTGACAACCTTCTGCGTCACAGGTAGGTCTTCGCCCACCACGTCACATAGGTCGTCGACTAAAAGATAGCTACGTCATTCTTGAGTGACATGCGTTACGTCAAGTTTAGGTAACAAATGTACAGGTGCCTAATATGAGACATTTTCTACTCTACAGTTCCTAAATTATTATCAAGATAGTAAAAAACTAAGAATAATCACTTGATATCCTTAATCATCCTCATCATCCAACCATCTCATTTCGTGAACCTTACAATAAGCTTGTTTCGTTATTAATGAATATAAAGATTTATATTCATTACCAAGGAAAATTACAAATTAAATAACCAAATTAATATTTACAATAGAAACAATTAATTATTATCAAGAAACAAAAGAAACAAAAGAGCTTTCATTGATTTAAAAGAGCCTTTGACTATGTTTATATGACTATGTAGTTTTGGGCTGGAATACATTTCCGCAGCCTTGCGTAAAAAGTTCGTTACTACCGTCGAAGGACCAAGAGGCCAATTAAGTTCTGAAGTTTCATAATTCTCTGGAGTGGCAATAATGAACTGCCACATCTCGTGTTGCGGGAAATTCTGTAGAAATAGATTTATGTGCCATTAAAACTTTGCTAGATTTTACATATGAACATAAAGAACCAGTATTTTGAATATAAAGATTAGAATGATATTATATTATTAGGCACAGACATTAATTTCAAAAGGTAATAAAGTGGAAATCTACATATTTAGATACAAACGTAACTATTCCCTAAATTGACTCGTATTAGATTTAAGGACGACCACCTAATAATTTATTAAAAATCATCAAACCTTTAAGTTTACGAAAATATAGTTTCGTATGTAATGATTATTCAGTGGTATGTTTTATGATCTAAAGTTGCTGATCTGTCTGAAGAGCTTGTATCAAGGGAACTGGTTTGATATACTTTCATACCTACAACACCTCAGGTACATAGTAAAATTTGTTCCTACAACTCCTTCTATAGGTCAAATCATCCATCGAATCAAGAATCGCTGACTTCTGAGCATAAATATAAAATTTAAGTTTTTCAAAGAAAACCTTCGACAACGACCACGTCGCGGGAATTAAATTAGATTCGTAACTGAAAACTTGCAGATCCTAATATGCTCAAGATTTTGCACAGTAAGGTCCAAGTGAAGCTTGTTGGTCATGATTTTAACGTCGTCGGAATCATGATAACTTGTTTATTTTCTGAGTTGAGCAACTTGCATTGGGTAATGGGGAATGAACGAACGAACTAATTTCTTTCCGGCCCTTTGTGGGGGCATGGAGGGAGGCCTCGAGGCTATGCCTCTTTAGCCCGGCTTCAACTCGAGGGTTGACGATCCCTCGGTCCTTGGGTTTGGACGGACGTGCTCTTTTGTCCGTCTGGTTTCTTTTTATTTATTTTTTGAGGCTGCAATTGGTTTTGTTTTTGTAGTTTATTTTTTGTTTTTTTTTTTTGTTTTTAATTTTTTTTTATAATCCAAGCCCAAGGACTCAAGGTGGTTCCGCAGGGATGAGGTCCCGCGGGAGGGGACGCCACGGGCAGTCGTCGTCGTCTGGTGGACGGGGATGCTCAGGGGCAATGTTGTTGAGCATCACCTCAACAACATTGCCCCTGAGCATCCCCGTGGCGGCTATTGTCGGCGCGGACGTACATCCGCCGCGCCGACTTGATGATAAAATCTTCGACGGATTCTATCTGCAGGTCGCGGGCGATGACGTCATTCCTGACGTGGCGGCCCGCGCCCGTGCAGATCCGGAGGCTCATGTTTTGCAGCGCCTGACGCCGGTCCTGGTTCGTCTTTGAGGCGAGTGCGAACCAGGCCGGCGCTGCGTAGGGGAATGAAATATGTTAGATAAAGATGGGGGTCCCATTGCTCAATTTGCATGCTTGAGTTCTGAAATTGAATTGCACAAAAGGAAACCCCCGAAATACTATTTTTCATAATAAACGTAACGTTCATGATACCATACAAAACTTTTTCACACTTAATCTTATCATCTTATGAAATTCAATACCTGTAACATAATAAACAGTCAAGATTGGTATATTGAGTAAATCAGTATCTGAAATGTAAATAACATGGAGGATAACATCGTAGGCGTGACTGAAAAACATATTGATTCAATTCTTGTAATGAAAAGTGAGAAGATAGAGCAAAAGTAGAGTGTTAGATTTACAAATTCTTAAATGAGCAAATAAAGATGGAAATGGGTCTCAGTATTTTTCATAAGAACTCATAACACGGACTTATATCGGATTTATATTATCAAAGGTGGTTTTAGGAAATTCCGACTCTTTAAATTGGTGATTTTTCTTTTTTACGAGCAGATGAAATTGCTAGCGTGTCAGCTAGTAGGTATGTACCTCTATAAAAAATAACCATCGATTTTCTGAGGATAGTACCCAGCCCAAACTACTGAAGCTGGAAAGCTGAAATTTCGAGGATGTACCTTTACTGCACAACTACTCGTACTCGCTAAAAAAGTTTTTGGAAATTCTGTGCCTAAGGGCATGAATTTGATGATGTTTTTTTTTTGGTCGTTTTTGTAACTCTTTATCTAAGTAGCTGATTTGCTTGAACCCTACTAAAATTCCAAAATTATTTGTTTCAGGACTTTTCAAAATATTCAATAAAATGTATTAAAAAGGAGTTTTTAATAGGGTTTTTGAAATTTGAGTTTCGTGGTTTGGCTTAGTATTGAAATGACAATAACTTTTTATCTTAGGGGGCTAATTAATGTCTTTAACATTCAGTATTTACTGAAAAAATTATAAATTAAAATACGTGTTTCGGGATTATTTGTAAAAAAGTCTATAATAAAAATTTCAAAATGAAGATTTTTTTTAGATCTGGATGTAAAATGCTTGTTACTTTTTAATGAAGGATGCCAAAAACTTAAATTTTTCAATAAATACTGAAAATCCAATAAATAAACATGTGATACAGTATTTTTTATTAAAGTCAATCAGGGTAGAGAAGTTCCTGATAATTCCTGTGACTACGATTGGTTTGAATTCTGTATAAATGTTCTATATTAAAATAATACATAAGGAAAAAAATAATAAAATAACAGGAAACAAGTTTCAGGTATTTCAATAAACCTCAAAAAATGGTCACTCTATTTTTATTATTTGAAACGGGCTTTCAGAATTCCTGACTCTACTCTTGAAAAGAGTTCTAGCTGATTTTGACATTAATTTTCACCCCAAAGCACACGCGAATGTAATCGCTCTATGCAAAGTTTCAGCCCAATTCCGAACAGTAGTTTTGGTGTGAAAAAGGAAAAACTATTGAAATATCTCAACTTTCTCATTTATATAACAATAAAATAAAATTATTGAAAACATGAATTATAATAAAATAATATTAGTGTGACTTTAGAGAAATAATTGTCGAAAAACAAACATACGCAAGGATTACAGGAATATTTACCTCAGGTTACAATTTATCTAATTTAATTCACGTACTAGTTTTTTGATCGACTAGCAGTATAATTTATTATTAATACAAAGGAATATTTTTGTAACGTGTCATAAAAAGTAAACTTTTTATTTTAATATGGAATCACGCTGAACCTTCTTAATTGAAAATATTATCACAAGTCAGTCTCAGTCTTACAAAAACCTAACGTCTTGATTTCCCTGTCACAGTTTTTGATTCAAATTATCCGTGAAGAAAAGTTTAGGCGTTTAAATAAACTTGGCGTAATTGCTCAAAGTTTTTGGAAATTCGAGCATGAGTAACCTTTAAAACAATTGGTGTGAAGAACTTGATGGGTGAATTAAACAAAACCTAAATTTGTGTGTACCATTTTACTTTGTTTCTAGTTTTTTTGTTTCTCATTCTTGTTCTTTTATTGGTCGATAAGAAATCACTAACTTTTTAACTTAACACCTAAACCAAAACAAAATACAAACCTAAAAAATATTCGTCCTCTCAGCTCTTCTAGAGGTATTACTGTATATTTTATGCTTGTATAATTATATAATTCTTGATAATTAAATGTAAGGAACGGGGAATAAATAATGAATTTAGTAAGGTCAGGTTATTATAATTTTATATGTAACAAGAAAATTCTTAGAAAGGTCGTATTTATTCAGGGAAAGCCATTTGTTTGTTCCCATTTTCTGTGGTTTTATTAATTAAAGCTAATGTTAATGAGCAAGATTCTTATTTACCGCATTGTGGGTGACAGCTAACAATGTTTCTTCGTTAAAATTACGCAGCTAAGAGAAAATTCTTTTTGCTATAGATAGGTATACCATTAAAAATGCCGCTCTTTGTGCTTATATATTTTAATATATCGATACCTCTGGGCTCACTTGGCGTAAAGGACATTTGGTCGAAATTGAGTTAATAATGCTGTTTTACTTAGTTTTTAATTCTCTATCGAACTGTATATTTAGTTTCCTCAAATTCGCAAAAAAACGCCTTTACGACCCAGAATTTTTATCACGAAAACACAATTTTTTGGAAAAAATAGGGTGTATATGACAAAACGTTATCGGAGTGTAGTCACCTTAGTAGTATAGGAAATATACAAAAAAAACTTTGGGTCATAAATATCAATATTTTAACAATTGTCCTATACAACCTTGCAAAATGATATAAGAAAAATTATTTGTCCTTTACGACCTTGCTATTTTAAATTTAAAAAATCAATTGTTCATTACGGCCTTACTAAATAATGCCTACTGTTATTTAGTTAGGTCGTAAAGAACAATTGATACTTTCGAAATAAATATTTTTTCGTTCCAATTTTTCGTCCGTTTATTTTTTCGTCCCAGAAGTAACAAACATCAATCCAAACTTTCACATTTATAATAATGTGACTAACAAAGTAGGTAAAGGTTAAAAAAAAATATAGTTTACACAGCTTTTCATTTCATTTTCATTCATGTGGTACAATCATTGGAATCAACGTAAAAATTATGAAAGTAACCAAATGTTAAGAGACACAGAAGAGTATTATTTCAGTTGATGTAGAAATTAGTCAGTCTGAATAGCTAATCTGAATAACTAAATGTTTCATCGCCATCAGGAATGAAGTTTTCTTTGTCATCATCAGATGTATTTTCGTCTGAAGTATTAAAATAAATTATGAGTTTTTCCATATTTTCAATCTTTAAACGATTTATTTTTGTACTTAAGATCCATTTATAGGTAGAGAAGGACCTTTCAACATCAACTGAAGTTATAGGTACATATTTATAGTATGACAAAGATTCATTTTCATTCTCCGATTATTTTTCTAAATTCTCACAAAAATCTCTTAATGCATCTAGATCGGGATTTCTGGCCATAACGTTTTCTAGTTTTACTTTGACCCTTTCAGATGAACACCAGCTTAGAATAATTATTGTTTCGTTAAATATTTGGAAAGATTCTGTTAACAATAAATTAAACTTTTGTAATCGTTTTAATGAAATTTGAATGATTTTAAAATATTCGTCAACATTCTAAATCGGTTTTTAAAGTTTCTTTTTCTAGTACAGCTTTAGCGTGCCTTTTGGATAAAGCTTCAGAGCTTCTAAGAAGTCTTACAATAGTTTTAATTTGTTCGTAATATTTGGCATAATACGAGACTGCTTCTAGCCATGTGGTAATGGCATGTTCGGAAACATTTCCTTTAATATTTTTACTCTATTGAGAGCCTGTAAAAATATATTTTTTACGTTTGAAATTAACCTATCAACATCCACATATTCTGACCTTATTTGTTCTGCAACGAGATTAAGAGCGTGTGCTAAACAGGTTACATGCATCATATTAAGCAAATAGTTTTTTAAAATTCTTCCTGCTTTCAACATATAATATATGCTACGCTATCAGAACATAATACTAAAACATCTACTTTGACTTCATAAGAGTCTCCCCACATATTTTCTAAACATTCAATCACAAATTGAGCTACTGTCTCTCCATTCACCTTTTCTAACATTTAGCTTGCTACGAGACACAAAAAGATAGCTCGGATGCTACTTCTAATATGCAATCTCTCCAGCAACCGACCATCTCATCGCTTACGCCAGCTTTACCTACGGATAAAACAATGATTTTGTACTCGCATCCTGAAAATTATAACGAATCTGATGAATCTGATGCTATTTCTTGCGAGTTTCTTGAGCAACCATCAAACTTACCTTCTACAGCTGAAGTTTCTAACGCTCATCAAACTTATTCTGAGACATGTGAAGATATCTTGGACGCTAGTTATGTAGCTCTAGACATGGACTGCATTTCTCAAAGAAAAAGACGCAACACAGAATACATATTCAAGGATATTTATCGCGTTTATCTCCCTATTTTTTCCTAAGTTTCATTAGGTTTACATATTCAAGGATATTTATCGCGTTTATCTACCTATTTTTTCCTAAGTTTCATTAGGTTTACACTCTGCCGTGGTCACGAGATGTGTGGAGTACTGGAGCTACCACCTTGCGAAGCGAATGCAGCGCGTTTTGTGTAAAAAAAATACAAAAATGCTCTTCCCGCTTCGCTGAGCTAGTTGATCCAGAAATCCAATCATTCCATGACCACGACAATGTAAATCTGTTAGTGTCTGAAAAAAATTGTAAAGAAACGCGATAAATACCAGTGAATATTTATTATTATGTGTTCTGATTCCGTAAAAAACCTTAGAAATTGTAATAAACCACTTTATTTTATTCAATCTATGTTTTATTTATAGAGAAATATCCTTTCATTAAACTTAAAAGGAAAGAGCAACAATATAACACAATACATAGAAAAATAACAT
Source organism: Eupithecia pulchellata (assembly GCA_963931895.1). Lineage (NCBI taxonomy): Eukaryota > Metazoa > Arthropoda > Insecta > Lepidoptera > Geometridae > Eupithecia > Eupithecia pulchellata. The sequence goes on from OZ007540.1 coordinate 5,138,193, forward strand.
TATTAATTAGCTTAATAATTAATCCTTTACGACCTCAAAATTTTTAAATTTGTCAGTTACAACCTTGATTTGTACAGTTTTGAACATCAAAAGTAGCTTTACGCCCTAAGGTGCTTGCATACACTGATTTTTTTACACTGAATTTTATGGTCGTATAGGTAGGTATTTTATTTCAGTACACATAACACTAGGGCAGTTTATCAACACAGCTTTAGAAAGTACCAGAAATTCTAAGTACTTTCTTCCTAGGTTTCGTCTAAATAGCATCATAAACAAAAAAACTACAGTCAAAATAAACTTTTTTTTTTTGTTTTTTGCGTCTCCTGTAAAGTCGCTTTTTGTCCTTTACGCCAAGTGAGCCCAGAGGTATCGATATGTAGTTGTTGATGTTCATGTATTTCGACAAAACTATTCATAAGTTAGAGACTATTCATAGGTTTTAAAAATCGAATTTTCCCGTATGAAAAACTAGGTATTGGTCAAGTCTGTCCAAAACTCAGAGGTCGCCCTAAAATATTACAGCTATAAAAGTGACGTATCGACCTAGTTTCTATCTATCTAGAATGTGCTCAAACGTAGCATGTTCGTAGATCGTCTACAATATTGCTACGGCGTAGGCGTTATAGAATCTACTGACTACGTCTTTTCAGCAATTGCGTAGTTTGAATATATAATAGCTTTTTGTAATTCTCGAATACAACATACTTTATATGCATTGAAATACAAATGAGCATTTGGAAAATTTCCATAGCCCCATTTTCAAAGCTACTAATTAAAATTTTATTTTACCACACACAAAAAATATTTCATTTGTTTTGAAGCCATAGACAAATTGACAAGTTTAATTAATAACACACTTTTGACGTCTGGGATTATACATAAATTTTGGAGGTACATCACAGCTAAACTTAAATATTAAGGTTATACAATGATCACATATAAAGAAGCCATAAAAGTTTTATACCTTATTACAAGGTAATGCTTAGGAAATATGTATAAATAGATAGTTTAGTAGTTGCATAGACACTCACTGCATTGTATATGTTTTATGTGAGGACGTGGCTCCAGTCTCTTAGTACAACGTGAGAGCAATCGGTGCGTGTGTGTTTATAAATGTAGGAGTGAAAGTAAGGAAGGGGTTACTGACAGCCATTTATTTTTTTTAATTCTTACTTAGGGAGTTTTAGACAGAACATATCAAGAGTATTCCGTTTTTGTTGGGTATGTTCTTAAAAACTGTAGAGTAACAGAGTTGATCAACTCATCAACTATCAAGAGTATTCCGTTTTTGTTGGGTATGTTCTTAGCTAACCTGTGTCTTGTATAGTTAACCTGTGTCTTTTCAAGATTAGAGTGAATAGGTGTATTCTAGTTTTCGTGATACACCGTCGGCCATGTGGCCGAAGGTGTGTCATCACACTCAGTGTATTGATCTCACCTGATGGAAATTGAAGATTTTTTTCACTTTCCATCAGGTGAGACGGTGACCAAATAGAGGTCAATCAGTTATAAAAAATCTAGTTTTTTGATACTAGTATTTGGATTAAATCTGTTGGGCCTAAAAAAGGTTTTGGGTATAATTTATTCTAACCCTGGAGAATATGATGGAGGGTGTTTGTCGAGTTTGTCGTTGACGGAAGGTATGTTATGGTACAAAGATAAATACATAAAGAAGAAAAATAAGTAATACGAGTATGTCATTACTGTTTGCGTCTTTTTTCGAACGCTTGCGTCTGGTAGCGCTTGCAAGCTTCTACCTACTTCAGTATGAAGATTCTGTAGTTAATTATTTCCTATATAAATTCATAAAGCTTATTTAATTTGATTATTCTCGCATTGCAGACACGATAACAAATATTGACCAGAACAGACGCGCAAATACCATCGCAGTTCAATAATGCCGTCATATCGGATAATTCCACGACAAACAATTCAATATAGCCTTTGTCTCCTGAATGAGATCAGCACCACAATGCTTCGAGTCGAGGTTGGGACGCTTTTGTCTCTTAATTACACGTATCAATGTGATTATAACTATTAATTATAACATCTAGTTCGTACTGTGCTCAATGGGAATCCCAGGATCTTCAAAGAAGATTCTCTTAATTAGAGCGAGAATTCAAACTTACGTTTCAAACAGGTATTTTTGACTATGTAGATACATAGCGAAATTAGCGATAAAATGGCAGTTTATATTTCGTGTCTTTTTTTTCCGGAATGAAATACTTTTTGTTAGTTCTTTATGACAATAAGCCGGTAAAGGCGGGTTTGCCATGCTTGATAGGAGGATTGGTTATCGCAATGGAAGTGTAAAATACATAGAAGGAAGTTGCTACTCCTCATAAAAGAGAACTTAGTCACCTCTTACGTTATGAGTGACCGCTGCGGGTCGCAAACATACCCAATACCTTAGAGACGGTTGCTCGTTCAACCATAATTATTATTGACTAGCGGTCCGCCCGGCCTCGCACGGGTATTAAACAAAAACTTCAGAAATTATACACACTAAGCCATTAAGTTTCACAGTTTTCATAAGGACCCCTTACTTTTTTAGCAGCATTGGTGTTTTTGACATTGACTCTACTGACTTGACTTCTCTACGGCCAGAGTCAGTTATATGTCAATATGGAGTCATATTGACATATAACTCTCTCTGGCCGTAGAGAAAAAGCAAGCACCGGAGCCATAACAAAAAAAGAAGTTGAATCTATAGCGAACGGATAGTCCAGTTAGATGTTAGATAGTCCGATAGTGGAGCCACTTGAATGCTTTCCCTAATAAATTATATGATAAGAGTATTTGTCTATGGTTTCACATCTCTACAAACTCTCTAGAAACTGTAGACTGACAGCCTACAGTTTTATGTCTTTGAATCATCGTGCTCTGGATCATTCTGACCCTCAGAAAAACGATGTCTATGGAAGTGCCCTAAGCATGTACTTTCCTTGGATACCTATGTATGTAAACAAATCAGTGAACCAACATGGCGGATTAGGGATGTTCACTTGTTCGTCTAGTCGATAACATTATATCGATGGACGAGCTTGCCTTTTTAATCGACATCAAAAAAGGAAAGGTTTTATGTTCAACTGTATTTTTTTTTTGTATATTCACCGATTTCTCCGTCAATGAGGGCTACCGTTTTTGTACTCACCACTGTGTTGGTTACGTTAGTTTTTGTTGTCACTTGTGCTGTTGTTGTTGTGTTGTTACACTTTATATCAAATACAATGTACAATATACATCAATTTACGAAATGTTAGCCACTTACCGGTGTAAGGTTAGATTCGGCCTGTTTTTGCTTTGGCATAGGCCTCAGCCTGCTACAGAACACTTCATGGTACCTCTTCTATATGATTTTCAATTTATATTACAGTTTTGCTCAATAAATAAGTCGAAACACGGGCAAAACATAAAAATCTCACAATGTCATCTCCTCACATGTAAACAAAACCGTTGAGTAGAATGGCATCCGTGACAATGAAACCAGGAAGAGGGCGCTGATAAAAAGAGTGTGTATGATTTTTTCCTAACGTTAAACCACTGTTGTGAGAAAGAGACTGATAGACCATTATTGCTTCCGTGTCAAATTGAACGATTACAACATTTCCATAGGATCGTTTTTCTGAGTTCTGACCGGCATACGGAGTCTCTACTCCGTCACTTTGTGGTCCGTCACATACATCAGAGCACCGCTTGAGGTGTCAGATCCATTTGATTCATTCCCATTCTAGTTCAAGTTTGTTATGATAAACATAAACATAAAAATGTTGCTCGCTTTCGATCAAGTTCATTTAAAACATTCATTGAATGAACACCCGAAGGTATTAAGATATATTTGAGGCGCGTGGTTAAAAATTTAGGTCAGCAAATATCGGAATTCCTTTTAAATCAGCGAACTGTGAGTTTGGGAATTGATTTAGCGAAGTGAACTCAGTTGACTGAAAAATTAATGTTTCTTCGCAACCGATAAAACAAAGAAATTAAAATTAAAATAGCGAAAGTTTCTCTTGGTTTGAATTACGCGTCTATGCGCTTTGCCAAATTTTCGAGGCAATTTCATACGTGTTTATGATATGTATGTATATGATATGGGTTCAAACAAAAGTGAAATAGAATATTCTTAAAGCTTATCCGTTCTACACCTGAAACGTGAAAATGTACAAAAACAAAAATAACTGGCCAAGTGCGAGTCTTTTCACACACAAAGCGTTCCGTAACATTGCTTGGAGAAAAAGAGGAACCGTAAAAATAGTTTTTCATTGGTTTAAAAGCAAAAGCCAACGTGACGCGGTTACCAAAACCAATACTGACCACGCCCAACGTTGCTTATTTTGGTGATCATTGTTTAACTTGGGTGGACCCCGTTATTTATGTTTCGTTTTTGTTTTATAATATGTAATTATTGTGGAAAATATAAATACTTACCTATTACGATTCATGACATACATCGCTGACCGGCAGACAGACATACAGATGGACGGACGGAAGAGGCTTAGTTATAGAGTACCGTGATCACGCATTGGTAACGGAACCCTAAAAGACCCTTTTATGAAACCTTACGAAATTAACATTTTCTCGTTCTAAGCCTGTTTTGTTTTTGCAGCGAACACAGCTGACCTTGGCGTGTTGGATCCAGCGCTTTACAAAACGGATTGCCTTGATGAGGATCTCATGTGGCCAGAAGGACACGTTGTAAGTATTCTGTCCATTTTGCACGTGAGGCGTTGGAATTTTAAGTAGCTTATTTAAGGCGATTACTCATAATTTATTAAACGTCTCTTTGCTTTCGTTTTGCTGTGTAACTCGCGCGCCGAAGGATTCGAACTTTTGTCGATTATGTAGTTAGTTCCTGAGTTGTTAAAGACTAAAAAAAGGTCAGACAAAGCGAGGCCGGGCTTTAAACAGAATATTGCCAATTGACGTCACGGATAGTAAAGTATTATGGTGCATGAAATTAATCTTCTTCGTAACCCGAGTATTACCTGATGCCCCTGTTCAGAATAAGCATCCGTTGCTTTGAAGGTACGTCAAGAGACCCTGACAAATTTCAAGGAGTCCTTTGAATATTATGTGGGGACGACAAAGTGAACCCTAATTAGTGAAACAACTGTAATTCAATTCTGCGGTTGAATCACATCACGCTCAAAATCCCACTTGGAATTCCGTATTCTGGGTTACGAGGATTGTAGGTTTATACAGGATTAATCTATACTAATATTATAAAGAGGAAAAATTTGATTGTTTGTTTGTTTGTATGTTTGTTTGTTTGAATTGAATAGGCTCCGAAACTACGGGACCGAGTTAAAACATTCTTTCACCATTAGAATCCTCAATTTTCCGTGATGAAGATAGGCTATATAATATTTTCAAAAAAGTTAGGGATCCGCATGAAAAATACAATAATTGAACCGTGGGCTGTATATTCAACCTCTTTTTCTATTACTAGCGGTCCGCCCCCGCTTTGCACGAGTATTAAACAAAAAATTCAGAAATAATACACACTAACACGACGGGTTTCACAGTTTTTATACGGATCCCTTACTTTTTTTAACAGCATTGGGGTTTTTGACATTGACTCGACACTTCATAACTGACACTGGCCGTCTAAGCTGGCCATAGAGAAAAAGCAAGCACCGTGCGCTATTGTATATTCAACCTCTTTTTCTATTATGACGCGTCATAGTAGAAAAAGAGGTTGAATATACAGCGCACGGTTCATTTATTGAATTTTACATGCGGATCCCTAACTTTTTTGAAAATATTGTATAGCCTATGTTCATCACGGAAAATTTAGGATTCTAATGGTGAAAGAATTTTTCGAATTGGTCCAGTAGTTTCGGAGCCTATTCAATTCAAACAAACAAACAATCAAATCTTTCCTCTTTATAATATTAGTATAATTGGCGCGTCAGAATAGAAAAAGAGGTTGTATAGCGCACGGTGCTTGCTTTTTCTCTACGGCCAGTGTCAGTTTTGGAATGTCGAGTCAATGTCAAAAACCCCAATGCTGTTAAAAAAAAGTAAAGATCCGTACGAAAACCATGAAACTATAAATAAGTACGGAAGGAATATCAGAAAAAAATAAAACGAAGCACTCCAATCAAGCAAGCATGCCAATCACTCAAATAGTATGTCGGTCATCGCCATTACGGCTTTATACACCAACTGATGAACCCCATTGTAAACAAACCAAAATAAATGGAAAACGCCGTCTTGTGTGGTCAGATGTTGGAAAAATCACAAAGGGTTTGTCAATAAAAAACACCGGATCACATTTCCTAGGTAAATTTCTTATTTCACCAACTTATTTCATTGATTTTACGCAAAATTATTATGAACAAAATAATCAAAATAGAAGCACAAAATCTAGCCAGTGCTGCCAACATGTAAACATGTAAATTTTCCGGTAAATGTGGGAGTATATTAAATAAGTTTCAATTCTCATATTTTATTGACTTTAAATTGAATCAGGTAAATAGGCATTTATTTATCATTCTGGTTATCTATAATAATATGTACTATTTGAAATATAATTATGATATTGAATTTCTGTTTGTAATATCAATTCAATAGCTTAGCTTTTGATAGACGAATTATTATAGGTAGTGTTTATTTAAGCTAACCTCCAAAATAACCATTTAACTAATTGAACCCATTTTAATAATAATTTTACTGACGCTGATGCTACGCAGATAACATGTTATATCGAGATTATAGGTAGCCGCAGGGCATAACTAATAGTCAATATTTTTTCAGATTTCTAGGTGATGAAAATTTGAAGTTAAATTGAATTCGTATAGGTAATCAGAGAATCTCACAATGAAAATAATTGGAATCCCACTTAATCTAGTATAACATGCAGTGTGCAATGTGCATTAAGTTTCATTTATTAGAATTTGGGCAATTAAAATTAATAATATTTATTTACCTATCCATAATTTTTTATTTCTTATTTATCAAACAAAATAATGTATATTTATTCATTATTAGGAACGTTTAATTGATCTTCCTAGTAACAATCGTAATATATGGCTGCTTATTGCCACTTTTAAATAAGTAATTTTTATTTGATTTTTGGTTAGGCATTTCCATAGGAACAACGCATGCGAAGCATCAGGCAGAAAAAAGTTGTCAGCCAGTTAATAGGCACAAAGAATTATTTATTCAAACTAAAATTAGACAGTGAACGGAGAGTTGGAATACATTGAGGGCTGAACAGATTTTGTTGAAATTTCTTCGATTAGCAAATACGTTACTAAATGATCTCGGGAAAGTACAGTGTTCTGTTCTGTGCTTGTGGGATAATCAAATTCACTGCAGTTAGCACCATAAAGCGCTGGCGTAAATTGAAAATTATAAAAAGTATGTCTAATAGACGATGACCGTGGCTAAAGCAGTACCTACGTAGATTTTTTATAATCTACATATTCATTTGTAAACAATTATTAGGAAGAATATTTATAAAAATTATGGGTAAATTTTTCTTCAGTTGGCATCTCGATATACAATGACACTCAATGTCATTCCGCCATTGTTAGGATTCAAGTTTGATTTGACAGGATGCCATCCTTACTTTTCATAAATCCATGACGAAAACTGTAAAACCCATCGTTTTAGTGTGTATAATTTCTAAAATTTTTGTTTAATACCCGTGCGAAGCCGGGGCGGGCCGCTAGTATAGTCTATATTGAAAATAAAAGTTTCTGACATTCTACTCATATTTTTTGTCCTGCCTAGAATATTTTTGTAGCAATTGCATTAATTATTGAATTTTAAGAAATTTGTATAACTTTTTTGTCAGCTATTATTTTACACGCATACGTATAAAACATGACTGACTTCTTCTCGCGACTTCGCCTGCGTTTTTGTCGGTTAAAGTTGTAATGTATTTCCCTTGAAAACCATCTATTTCCTTGATAAATTAACATTTACGGATATGATAGCAAACAGACAGTATTATTTCGTATTTATTTGACCTAAAGATGAACTTCGTCACTAATCAACGTCAATGATATACGTTTTGGCTTCCATAGAACAAAATATTTAGATTTGAAAACTTTTCAGGATTAAATTTAAGTTTGTTGTTCGAGATGAGACCCTCGTTAGATCAAAACGCGCCGTAATGAATATTTATGACAATTTCTTGACTTTAGTAATGAATTATTTTTAAATAAACATTATGTATTTATGGCGCCCTTCGCCCTTTCGAAACCCATGAAATAAATGACAATTATATGAGGAAATAAAGTTTGGTTAGGTTTTTGATTTCCTGTGGCTTCGAAGAGATTTGAAGGTTCTACTAATAGTTCTTCTCATAGTGGACCCACGCGGGCCAAGCGCATAAAGTAACTAACTGAGAAGCAGAAACTCAGCAGAAAACCAGCATGAGTTTATCTAATGATAAAAGATTTAAATTTAGTAGATACAAACATTATGCTCAGGCTGGGAGAAACAACCATCTTATTCCGCAATGACAATTATCATGAGAGTAAAGCTAGAAACAGACTGGACGCATTATGAGACTTGCACGCTTTTATTAACACGTTAATACTAATACATTATTTTGTATTAGAGATTCTTTTATCTCAGCCCGATGTTTTCTACTTACGCGTGCTTTAAGTGGAGTATGTTCCTAAAATAATATATGTTGAAATGAGATTAAAACATAATCGTGTCCCTCAGGATTAAAAATAATTCCCTTCATTCATTCTCCTGAATACCTAATGCTAAACAAAAACGTCCTCATTTTGACATAAGGGTAGTCCACACCCTTTACGGGTCATCAAGACTTAATTAAATATACCCGGGGCCTAAGCTGATAAGTATCGTCCTACGCGTTTTAATTTCACGCCTAAATAACGTGTTTTACGAGCCCCTCGTCAGTTAATACGAGATAAAGTGACAAAGATCAGAATCATTGACAAAGAAATAATTTATCATGTCCGAAAAAAAACTGCAGCCGCAGGAAGACAGCGCGGTGCCCCCTCCAGGTGGATAAAAAATTGCAAATTATGTAGGCACTTCAAAAACCCATAAAGGCAATGTAAAGGTACAATGTAACAACGTAAAAAAACTACATGTAATTCAGCCACGCTACCCTTATATAGCTTTGAGCAAGACTAAAAAAATACAAAGCTTTAAAATTATGAATATAAAATTATATGTTAAAATTATAATAATTATATGTTAACAAATCCAATTGCAAAATTTCCCATGAGTCAGGAGTGGTTTGTAATAAAAAGGTTTCATGCACAGTTCAAACATAGTGAACTCCCTAAATGTTATGAACATTTGAGATCGTAATGTACATTATGAATAACGTATGTTACATTTATGGCACAAAGAAAAAAAATTGTAGAAAACACTTTAATGAATCAAAGAAGAATAGAAGAAATATAAAGGGCTGTCTCATCGCAATGAGTGATCTCTTCCAGGCAACCTTTGGATGAGACTTCTTAAAGAGGAAATTGGTAACATAGATGTGACTACGGAGATGACGCTTGATAGAGGAGATTGATAGAAACACAGCTATGTCGTGTCGATCTCATAAAGAGGGGACGGAAAAAGACTGCATCATGTATTTTATGCAACATTATTTTGTAAGCATCTATCTATCTTGCAAACTATTCGAAGGTAAAACTGTATTTCCGCCAATTACCACCAATTACAGCCGAAACATTTTAGCAGTTTCCTGAATCAACCGTTACTTAAAATTTAAGTTTTACCTCTCTGCTTACAGGATTGAATTTTGCTTGCGCTGTAGTCGAAAGTTCAAAGCGCCAACATTTACTTCAAATTAGAGCTTTATATATTTCCCTGCAGGGTCGAGTTTGGTTCACACTGAAGTACGAGGCGGTAACGGAAAGGCTACAGGTTCATATCCTGAAGGCGAAGCATCTGCCGTCACGCACACCCGCCCTCGCCAATGCATGCGATCCGTACATCAAGTGAGTAAATTGTTATTAGTTGTAGTTTTCTACGTTACGAAATTGTAGGGGAAATGCAGTTCTTCTCTATTAGAATACTACGCGCAGCCAAATCACATTTTATTGTACTTAAGACCAAATAAGTCTTAGCAGTATTGTTTACATCGACCACGCGACGGCTTATCTATTTTTATTTTTATTCCAGTTATTAGGGGGTTATGAAATCAAAATGTGATTGTCGAATAAAAAGGGGGCAAAAACCTTCGAAATGTATCTAACATTTCACCCGGAATTTAGACGAGTGTTTTAAAAGCTCATGTACCAAAATCGTTAAAGCAGTTTTGATGATTGAGGTAATAAAAAGGCTCAGCCAACCACATAGAAATAGAAACACTCGAAAAATAACACGCGCCTCTCGGGTAATAAATATGCGTATGAATCACCCTAATAACCGGGCTTGATATGTAAAGTTTGACAAATGGGAAGAAACCATTATATATCTTTATTAATTTAAACAATCATCGCCAGTATTGCCAGTATTTCAGAAGCATTAGGAACTGAGCTTAAAATAGCTGTACGCATTATCTGACGATCTTTTTTAACGTTCTTGAGTCCTTCCAATAGATTTGGCGCCTCCTCCCTGATTTAGAGGAACTGTTTTTGGTAGTATGACAATGATCTAATAGCTTCAAACGAACTCGTTGATAGCTTTCAAATGATTTTAAATGATTTACGTACTTTGACATAACAGCACATTTTGCTCCATTAATGTTATACGAATGAGTGAGTAAAAGATAGAGCACTAACAACAGCGCTAGCCCTATCATTCTATCCCATTTTCTTTTTAGAGGTCAGTGGTTCTCGAAACCTATATCATAAGCTTTTTGTGTCCGTGGTACTAAACATAGGTAATAGTTCGGCGTTGAATCAAGAAGGAAAAAAACCTTAGCCCAGCAATGGGAATATATTAAATATACCTAATACCTAATATCGGAACAGTTGTTCCGATTATGAGAGAGAATTATAGAGTTAAGGAGAGATCAGTTATGTAGTTACATAACTAATCTCTCCGTTCATTCAAAAATAGGCATTAAACAACAATATCAAAACAGAATCCACCTAAAATTAATTAAACATTTTACTCGATCCGTACCTATCCAATCAATGCACCAGCCTAATCCAAATAACGCCATTCCAAACCAATTTCATATCTACTTACTACTGAGTGATCACCGTCCACTCCGGTAATGGAAACACTCGCTAATAGAAACGTTTTCCGGAACACTGGAAACCAATAGTTTTCATCGGCATACAAAAGTCCACTGGACATGGACATGCCTTCATATACGAGGGGCTTCATTATGCTGGCTTGCAATTGGCTGTTTGCAGCTCTTTACAGATTTAAAAAGTGCCTAGCTTATAGTCTATAGCGTCTATAGTGTTGGTATACAATTTACGCTAGAAAATATTACTACAGCATTACTTTAGGCGTGGGTGTCATGGGGCAAAGCGATTCCTGATGACACTCCTGGGGCAACAATCGTATCTATACCCATACGATTGTAGCCCCAGGAGTGGTATGATCAATTTTAACGTGTAGTTTATTATGTAGGTTATTATTTTGAAAAGTATATAAATGTGAAAGTTACGTTAGATGGATGTTTGTTTCCTCTTCAAACCATAACAATTGAACAAAATGTTGATTTTTATCCCATAAAACAGTTCCTTTAGGACAGAAAATACCTTTCGTTGCATTGAAACAATGCCTCCGAAGCTGCGGGAAAAAACGAGGGTAAAAAAGCAGTACTGCATGATATTCTATAAAATATATTTGAAATTATTTAATTTAGCTTTTCGACTTAGACTAACCAAGAAATGTCAGTGTGAAAAAGTAAATGCACAAATGTACATAACTAAGCTTAAGTAAGCATAGTTTTTAATAAGTAACTAAATAAATAGTAGATATTTTCTCTCTAACTATGCAAGCTTTGATTGCGAGGAGTGATTGTATTTAGATTGAATAGATTGATAAATGATTAGATATGTACAAGATTTAAAATCAACGCTGCATGCTTATTTGCAATCTACTCTCTTTCCTATTATTGTAATTTTGTGTATAATTTTAGTTTTGTTTAGGTTTAGCTTTGGGCATCAAATGATTTTTTTATTGTTAATAATAAAAAAACCATTTAGTACAAAAATGTACAGTCCGAAAATGGTATTAAAAGTTAATAGGGTATTTTTTACCCTTTATCAGCTAATTAACACAGCATCATTTCTGCATACAACGACGTAGGTATGCAAAGGCTGATTATAGTGTAATTTTTTGTGGGGTCATTGTCCAAGACCTTGTTCTGATTTAATATCTTACCTAATTCTCAAAGTTTCTAAATTACTAGACATAAAAAATCTTATTTAATATACAGGGTGGAATTTTGTAATGCCACCTGGAGGGAAAGTACTCTTAATACTGTAGATAGAAAATTGTAGTCAAAGAAAACATTCCTTTAATTTTGAAAAGAAAGAAAACTGCATTCAATTATTTTCGAAAATTCGCTTCCCACACCTGGGAATCGAACCGACTAAAATCTGTTAAAATTACACCCTGTACTTTAATTGCATAGATCGTTAGGGTCAATAATAATGATGAAATCTCTGTAACAAACTTAATAACTTAAATGAAAGGAAAACCATGAAATCTTAAATTAAAAATTGAATGGGTCAAGTTAAGCACTTTAACTAAAGATCCATCTGTTTACTTGTGTAGTAGTAGCAGAATCACTACTGCCTACATTAATAACCATTTTAATACCTGGATTGGTACCAACGGCACAATCAGATGGCCTGCGAGATCACCAGATCTCACCCCTTTAGATTTTTTTTGTGGGGATATGTAAAAAATCTAATTTACATGAAATCTTATGCGAATGTAAACGAGTTGAGAGTTGAAGTTCAGAATACGATTTATAATATTCACCACAACACGTTATTAAAAGTTACTAGAAATTAATTCGTTAGAAGAATAAATTTGTGTATCCAAGAAAATGGAGCCCATTTCGAGCAACTAATTAGTTAGTTGACTTTTTATTGTAAATAATTAATTTAATTTTTAATTTAAGATTTCATGGTTTTCCTTTCATTTAATTTATTAAGTTTGTTAGAAAGATTTCATCATTATTATTGACCCTAACGATCTATGCAATAAAAGTACAGGGTGTAATTTTTACAGATTTTAGTCGGTTCGATTCCCGGGTGTGGCAAGCGAATTTCCGAAAATCTTTGAATGCAGTTTTCTTTCTTTTCAAAATTAAAGGAATGTTTTCTTTGAGTACAATTTTCTAACTACAGTATTAAGAGTACTTTCCCTCCAGGTGGCATTACAAAATTCCACCCTGTATACTGTCTTGATCCATTATTTACTTTATGGGCTCTATAAATCCACTTCTTACGACGGCAATACTGGCCTACACCTGAATGGAAAATTCCCAAGGCATTAGGTACTACATTTTGTGAGCTGACACAAATAAGAGATTTATCTTGTTGTTTCTTGGAGGTAAGGCTGATTACTTGGTCTATAAAATAGTGCCTATTTTTAGCCTCAATTGTTGCAGAATTAATCGCCACGTTAAGTCAATAGGACCGTTCGTTCTTAGAATAATTAATGATATTAGAGGTCCAATCAAATCTATTTTAAGCTCTGTAACAGTACTCAACCTGTAAGCAATGAGAATGCGCAGCGCATCAGCATTGCCATACAACGTGGCAATGCAGCCAGCATCTTGGGTTCACTTCCAACTGGTATTGATATGGATCAGTTGAGCTACCTGTAGTTTGTTCGCAACAGTCTACAGTTAGCTCAATTGTTTCAATTGTAAATACTAGTTTTTATTTAGTTAGATCATTGTAATTTATTTGTTAATAAAGGCTTTTAGCCAAAAAAAAAATGAGAATGGAATGGAAATTAAAATGTGTCATAAATTAAACAACGCGCGGATTGTATGTTGGATATGGATAGGGAACGATTATTTACTTTGATAAGATTCCGACAATTCTGATCGCTAGGTCAGTTAGGTAGCTGAAGTTTAGTATAATTTAACCCGAATTCATGCCATAATTTCAAGTATTTGTAACATAATGTTTTATTAAAAGACAAACATAAAAAAAAAATATTTACCTTATGCTTTGTATCTTCTTGGTTAGTGTACATGTACATGAGTTGTTGTGGATAGAGTTAAATTCACGCATGACTTTATACACCGTGTAACAAAATAACCCCCCCGCCGGGGACCAACTTTTGTTCAACGACTTTTCTAATTTCGATCGGTATCTCGGAAAAAACTTCATCAAATTTTCAACATGGATAGCTGATTTTTTAGGGTTAAAGGCAGCGGTTTCTTGTACCTGTGACAATGACGTCAGTATGGTCACAGATGTAGACTGATAGATAGATAGAAAGATAGATAGATTAGGTAGTCTCCCGCCCCGCCATAGCTGAACTCTACGAAGATAAATACCTACCTATCTGCAGTGGTAGTAGGTATGTATAGGTTACCCGGATAGGGTTGTTACTTTTTAAAATTAAAACTTTTTGTATGGGAAATGAAAAATAGGAATTTTTAATTATATCCCCCCCCCCCCCCACAATTGATCACCATTGGGGGTCTGAAACCTTCCCCTTCGGCTTAGTACACATATTTTGTTACACCTTGTATTTATTCACCTATGCTTTTACTACTGGAATAATTTTTACTACCTAATTGTACGAGTATCAACTAGCCCCATGCTATACAGAGCTTGTGTTATGGATATTTTTATTATACATAGAAAACGACCAGAAAACCTTGAACAAAGATCCGCAGATAGTACAACTATTTCTCCCAAGACGGGAATCGAACCCGCAACCTCCTGAATCACAGGCGGACCTTCGTCCACCGCGCCACAAAGGTCTAACTGAGGAAGGGCGTGTAGTGGTAGGTAACTAAAAACATTGAATTTCACAAAACATTCGTCATCCGTTCATTTTCTTTGGTAGGATACAACTGATGCCAGACGAGAGAAGAGCCCTTCAAACGAAGCAGAAGAAGAAAACCTGCAATCCGTTCTACGATGAAACTTTCGTGTACCAGGTGAGTGATATTTTTCCCTCGTAACTGCTCTGTAATAAGATTTTGTTTGTAAGTATTTAATCATATGTATTTTACTGTCTGAGACCTAAATTGTTTTATTCTGTACTAGCGGTCCGCCCCGGCTTCGCACGGGTATTAAACAAAAATTTCAGAAATTATACACACTATCACGATGGGTTCAATTATTGCATTTTTCATGCGGATCCCTAACTTTTATGAAAATATTATATAACCTATGTTCATCACGGAAAAAATAGGATTGAATGGTGAAAGAATTTTGCAAATTGGTCCAGTAGTTTCGGAGCCTATTCAATTCAAACAAACAAACAATCAAATCTTTCCTCTTTATAATATTAGTATAGATATAGATATAGATACAGATATAGATGTAATTTTCTTTGTTAATATACGATTTTTGATAGCCAATGTATAAAAACACCAAATCAAAAATTGCCTTCTGAGGCACTGATGACGTAATTTAATTTAAGTAGATCTAATTTAGGAACATTCATTAACATTTTAGCGGAACCAAATTCATTAGCGGCATTCTCATTGTTTAAAATGTTTATACATCAGTGACTCACTTTAATCATACCTATATCTTTACTTAATTACTCTAATTTTGTTGTTTGTTAGTAAAAAGTTTAGGTTATGATAGGACTGACATACTTTGCAAGTTAAAAAAAAATTGCCTTTTGGTGACTACTGACGTTTTCAATAGTTGTTTTATTCTGTGAACTATTTAATTTCCTTATTTCATAAATAATCTAACTTTTATTGCTTTGTATAGGTAAAAATGCACAACTTTTAATGGTCGTCAACGGTTCCACAAATGTAAATTATTTTTAATGTAAGTACATATACGAGTATTCTTTATTTGATGTCAGCATTTTCGTTCATTTAGTTAGGTAGAATCGAGGTACCTACACTCCGAAAACCGCATGTTCTTTTTTAAACAGAATATTTATATCTGAAACCTGAAATTCAATTACGGTTTTTCGTGAAACTCTTTTTCATTTTATTTTGCTTACATTTCAATGCGATACTGTTTCAACATCAAACAAAGCAGCTTTGTATAATACAAGTGGTTTCAGTCTAGCCAACTCTGTTTTATGAGACTCGAAAATTTCAACAAAGCCACAGGCTGTGGTTCTACCAATAAGTATATTGAGTTATTTCTATAAAAAAAACTTAGCTGTCGGAAAATCAACCTTAGGTTATTTTGATGGTTGCGATTAACGATAAGGTTAGGAGGTTCGAAACTCGTAACGGTCTCGCTCTGTCTATCGTTTTCCCCCTTTGCTATCAAAGAATTTTTTTTTTCGAAATTTAATTAATGATAACAGTGGTGCGCCTTTTTTGCTACTTCATCGAAGGTAAAGGTATTGTTTTGTACATCTCTGAACGGTTTTTCAACGTTTTCTAGGATAGTAAAAAAACTCTGTGCCCGCAGTTTAAGTCTGTAGAGCAATTCGACTGAAATGTACTTGTTTGTAGCGTTTGTAGAAATAGATCCATATTTTATAGGAAAAATGCAGACAGTCTGTAAATAGAACACTTTTGAAAACTTTTCGATTATTATAACTTAACCATTATCCAATATCGGACTGACCCTTAAATATCTACATGTAACTACCGAAAATAACAATAGAAACCAATTAGAAATAGTATATTTACAATTGAGCTATCTGCAGCCTGTTTTACAACAATTGTTTTGTTCTATTTGTGTACAATTCCATAACATTGTTTGTTTTATATTCGAAGTTTGAATTCTCTGAAACAATTGACTAACGATATTTTTATTGAGGTCGATTTTTGGTGGTAGAATACGCCACAGAATAACTATATAGTACTATGTATGTACCAAGTATGTACCTACTAACGTAACTACGGCTATTGTCATCTAAATTTGAAGGGAAGTGTTCATGTTCCGAACCGATTCCTTAGAATGGAGGCGAATCGGCTTATAATGGTATCCGAGAGAAATCACGAGCTGTTTGCTAGTAACCAAACCAAATAAATTCTATTGATTTAGGTCCATGTAGCGTTTGGCACATAAATTTTGATTAAGAGTCCGCGTGGGCGGCTCGAACAATTGTCTGGATTAAACCAGAATGGAATACCAAAGAGTTTAAGGTTTTTGGAATATTTAAAAAATAAGTTCATTGAGATAAAAATATACATATATTTTTTTTATTAACAAAGAAAATAACAAATGAATACGTAGACAAACAAGTATTACAAAACACACGTGATTCATGAATAAACATTAATCACGTCAATTTACCAATATTTCCCGAGCTTTCAATAGGTTTACACACTGGTCACGGGATGACGATAAAAACCCGTGAATATTTGTTAAAACATGAAACAGTAGCTAACTGCTGGGTATTGAAGGAAAATATTAAGATCTACTGATCAAAACCAATCGAAAACGTCCTCAGGAAGCTGGCTGTATTGCCCCGCTTTATGCCCATCAGCATGGGCTGATGCGATGCCCTTGATAGTCAGCCAAACTACTTTGTTATTGAAGGATGCTCTAGGCCAAGGATAAAATACTTTTGTTTGAATCGGTGACGTTCTGTGATCTGCTTCTACTGTCACGTAAAATTGTAATAAAGCTACTCACTTACCTGCTTAACTATACAAATCTACTTAAACAACACGTATGACGACTAAACAGAAAATATTACACACTCGAAACTAACTCAAACTCACATAATTTAAGCTATCCTCCGGAGCTTTCCTCGAAAAGTTCGATCGTAAGAAAATATACAAGCTTAACGGCTTCATATTACCTCACAATCTTTTTATTCAGATTAATGTAGATACGGAAGCTTCGGTGCCGGAGCGTTATTTTGCATATTTTGAGCTCGTTCGCTTTAATTAAGCTAATGAGAATCTGAGCGATGTCGATTTTGAGCCATGAGCGGGCTTGTTTTGTTCGAATATTTTGAAAGGTGAAACATATTAATTACATTGATTAAAACACATGACGATTATTTTATAGGGATTTTAAAAGCATAGTAGTATCATTAAAATATGTGGTTTATGTGTACTTAGTGATTAAAAATTCCTTTATTATCAAACCCATGAATTGCTACACTATGACATAATTATAATTTGCTATCTCTGTGGCGCGTTGCGCTAAGGTCTGCCTGTGACGCAGGAGGTAGCGGGTTAGATTATAAATTCGGGACAAATGCTTGTACGATCTGCAGATATTTGCTCTGGTTGTTCTTGTCGTTTTATATGTATACTTAAAATTTCTGTAATCTATTGTATCAATTAAGTATATCGCTCATCTAGTACCCCACAAGTGCTTGGGACTAGATGATGCTGTATTGATTGTACAGCATTATTATTTAAAACCGTAAAGGATCTTTCATGTTCATTTTCTTATAATAATTTTGAAAACAACGATATGTCATAATATTCAATATGAATATGACAAAAAGATCCCTCATCATAATTGTCAGCCTGTACCTGTACTTGGTAAAGGCACAGTACACACTGTGGTAAAGGCCTCATCTAGTTTCGGGCACTATACAGTTCTGAGGTAATTCGTCTTCGGATGGTTGCCTTCCGGTTTAGTTTGCTATAATTATACACGTAATATCGTTTGCCCAGCAAGTGGTTTAACAGAACTGCGCCTAATATCCCTTGGAGCTCATTGTAAAACGTACAAATGATACTTGCTCTATTTACATAAATTACCATTTAAAATTAGAACATGAGTAGAGTAGGTCGTTCTAAAAATAATAATATTTTATAACTAATTTCATAAATAGCTTTCTAGACACATTTACAGGCTTCCGATAACAAAACGGTTTGACATTAATTAATTCAGGCGCCAACATGGGTGATGGCTATACGTTATTGATCTATTTTAAGCGATAATTGTATTTAATTTTGATGAAGCGGTCTAGCAGCTAGGGTTCATGTTTCAGCTAGCTATCTAATTATCTCAGCTGTGATTATAGTAGAGTTGATCGATTCGCTGCTTTGGTTATTTAATTGAAGGGTAAGCGAGTGTCATACATAATGTTACTATATTATCAGCAACCATCCGTCTGACATTCTAAGAATTTTGATTTTGTTAATGGGGAAAGAAAAAGTCATTCGTGAAGTAAAAAGTCTTATTTTATTTTAAAGTTACCTCATTAGACATTAAAATGTATACAAAGCAAATTCAAAAGCCATAAGGCTTATTACGTTTTCAAATTTCTCTTAATGTAATTTTATTTTCTTTTAAAGGTTTTTTTTTATGATACTCGTACAATAATCCGTTTAGTTATTTTAGGACCAAAAAGCTCGAACATTCTTCAAAAACTCTAGTATTTTTTGTTTTAGTAAGAATATCGCTACGTAGTTGGTACTTATTGACCTAGAAACCAATATCCAAGGTTTTTCTACGTGATATATTACCTACATGAGCGCACGTATACTGGATATATCGTAACAGGAATATGCACTCTATTTCTTAAGTGCTAAAGGCTATTGAATGAAGTGTATTGAAGATCGATTCAACAGGTTGGCTCGGCCGCATCAGCGTACTTTTTCTAGAGAAAACTCGTCAAGGTTTATTCAAGGAGAGATTAGATAAAACAGATCAAGAGAATTATATCTATTTGAATAACGAAAACGATATTTATTAAATTACAAGATAGACATAATATTGAAAACGTTTTGAAAAAACAACAATGTAATTTATACAGTAGCCTTATACATATAACAAGAAATCAATAACAGTTGTACGTTATGTTCGTAATTGTGCTTTCTTCAACACTAACTGCCACCGACGGACGCAGGTGGTGTAGAAAACCTTCTTCGATCGCCTGTTACTAAGATACGTTTCGAAGCTTGGCAGTTTAGCCGATAAATAATAAACTTTCGACACAAAAAAGATTCTAAGTTGTATAACCTCATCGGTCAACCGATTTAAGCGCAGGCTAACTTCAACCTCGGTTTCTTCGAGACTAGAGGGAATGGGTATCTATTAGACCACTGTGATACATCGTCGGCCGTGTGGTGCCGGCATAGAATTTCACCACTCCCACTCTTCCCGTGGATGTCGTGAAAGGCCACTAAGGGAAACACACCTGGGGGCGGGCAGCAGCGCCCTCTGCAGAACTCTGCTCCACCGAACTGCGATCCCCCAACCCGCATGCCCAGCGTGGGGATTATAGGCAATAACCCCCAGATGAAATAACGCCACCTTTGGCGCACATTAGGGGAGGCCAGCAGTGGACTGATATAGGCTGATGTTGTTGTTGTTGTTGATACATCGTCGGCCACATTGTCTCGTACCATTTTGTGATATTGTAGTCAAACGAAGGTGTATTCACGATAAAAGACTGATACTTATTTTGTTTTTTTTATCACTAATGTATATCTCATATTTCCGTTTGAGTTTTAGAATTTACCTTAACTTTGCTAGTTATAAATTAATCTTGAATATAAAACGACCGGGTAGGAAAACTTTTCATAACATTACTTCATAGCATAATTAATTATGATGCATCATTGTCAACGTTGTCGTCATGTTAAATAAAATAAAAATATATTTTTGTCAAGACTGGCTAGTAGTTACATAAAATTACTAAGTAAAATTTATTTATTTATTTATTTATTTATTCAAAACCTTACGTCTATTTTTACAGGTATGACCCTAATGCAATAGCGTTGTCAACTTAATATATTTAATAACTCATAGTCAAAAACAATTCATTAAAATAAATTAAATACAAATGTCAATATTCAAAAATAATAATAATAATAATAATAATTACTTACAATAGGACAAATTAAATAATATAGCCCTTGCGAATTCGTCTCGTGAACAGTAGAAAACATCAATAGTCGCCGCTACTAGATTAAGAGTTTGTATGGTGCGCGTCAGTGGTGCCTTGTTAAGCAGGTTAGTCCTCCCGCGAGGCACAGCGAACAGAGGCGGGCGCCTGCGCCGCCCCAAGTACTCGTCCGGTACGCACAGCCTCATCATTTCCAAGATGGTCGGGTTGGATATCATCCCTCGGAACACCCTTACTACATACAGTGCTAGCGCCATATCCCTGCGGATTTCTAACTTGTTGTATCCAACCATACCTAATACAAATAAAGTTGGATACATCAACGGATAAAAAGGGTAGACGCCATATTTCTTCCAATATAGGTGTCGAGTGAACTTGTTCTGTATGCGTTCCATCATGAGACCATATTTAGCTTCATGAGGAGCCCATACAGCTGCTGCACTTTCCATCTGGCTTCTAACCAGCGCGTCATACATTGCTGTTAGAGCCCTAATGTTTGTAAACCCGTTTGCTCGTCGTAATATGAATCCTAGAATTCTAAAGGCTTTTTGACAAACGCTAACAACATGGGCTCTAAACCTCAAGTCGGTGTCCAGTCGAACCCCAAGATCCCTCACCGATTTCACCCGCTTTAACTGCGCTACGTCTATGTGGTAGTTATAGTAGAGTGGGGCAGTTGCTCTACTAAATGTTATTATGGAACATTTGTCCACATTAAACTGCAACTTGTTTCTTTGGCTCCACTCCACCACCTTATTCACGTCTTGTTGAAGACGTATGCAGTCTCCTTCTTCTTTAATCGGCAATTCAGATTTACATCCCGCATACTCCACATACTGCTGCCTATCCTTCATGATAGGCAGCAGTATGTGAAATGAAGTAGTGAAATGAAGTAGGTATCTATTAATAAATTGATTTAAACATTACCGGAGCAGTATTTCTGTGGTAAAATACCGTCTTCGGCGTTGAAAGCCTCTGCCAATATTGTCGTCGTGATGAAGCTGGCATTAATAATGTGACATCACGAAGCTCCTGAGATTACATGCCACAAGCCAATTTCGCTACATAATACATCATCGACATATAATCTGTCAACTGTGTTTATTATTTACGCTGTCAATCGACGAGAGAATTAATTTCTAAGCTCCTAAGCTAAGCAAAGCTAGCGGATGTTAATACATTATTGATACAACCTCTGCTAATTAATATTTACTTACCACATTATGCGGTGCGGTACCTATACAATACCATTATAATGCCATAATTGCGGTTTGAAAATGGTGTAAGTGTATGTACTATGAGTAAGTATACAGATTTACCTAATAACCTAAAACTAGCTAATTATTGCCTTTGATCACATGGGATGACCTGTTTTAGAAATATGAATGGCTCGGTAGGTTAGGAAGACCTGAAAAACTAAAAACTATTGTTAAATTTTAAGCGTTATCTCCGGCTAAAGATTTTAGAAAGATCCTTATTTATGTTACCGTAAACTTTTGTCTTAACTTAGTAGAAAATAAATCTAATGCTGTTAAAAAAGTAAAGGATCCCTATGAAAACTGTGATGCCCAACGTGTTAGTGTGCATAATTTCTAAAAAATTTGTTTAATACCCGTGCGAAGCCGGGGCGGTCCACTAGTATTTTATATTAAAGCACACTGTAGGCAAAGCTGATATTTCTCCGCACCCAATTTATCTTCTGTTTTTGCAAAAGGACGGGTTGGCCGAAACGAAAGTGATATTTTTCGATTAACCTCTCGGAAAAGGGATAACAAGTTTGAACTAAACAAGGAAATGCGCTTATTTTGCGTAGTAAATAAATCTTGATAAATTTCTTTCAACGGTGTGGCTTCTTGGTGTTTTACGTAGTTGGTATAATACGAAAATCGTTCCTTCCCGTTGAGTGCTGTACCGGAAAGGTTATGACCGATGCCAATGTTGCGGTTAATGTATATCACCTGCTAAGAGCAGAGGACATTCAAACAATTCAACCACAAAGCACGTTCTATTCTCACGTTATATTCTCTCGGATAATCGACTCTACACAATTAGCTAATGCTTTGGTTACAATTTATACAGTACAATACAATACAATACAATACTAAACAATACTATACTATACAATACAATACAATTTGCTAATGCTCAGCTAAGACACTGAAACTCATGATTATGCCAGATTCAAAATGTCGGTAGATATTTCAGCTCGTTTGTTTATGCTAACATCGATTTGGTTTAGAAACCTTGATTGAGATGCTTGAAGAAAAATATAATAGCTGTATGATCAAGATTTTAACACATTAAATGAACATTTAAAATTTGGTTATGAGAATGTAACGTTAGTCTGAATTGAAGGAACGCCAGGTCATGAGGAAAAATATTACTTGTGTATGTTGCGGCACGTGGGAATAAACCTAATTTTGTAACCATCTATTTCTGCCCGCAGATACCACCAGGCAAGATAGAAGGCATAACGCTAAAGCTGTCAGTGATTGACATTGGTCGAGTCGGTAAAGGAAAGCAGCTCATTGGCCACATCATCCTGCCCCTGACGGAACTTGAGGGAGTGGCACCAGATGAAGAACCACAGCTTTACAAGCTGGATGTTGAGAAGGTCATTACAATTTTATTTTGTCAAATTCTTTACTTGGTACTTCGCTACTTTTTCGAGGGTGATGGGTTTTCCCGATGTTTGAATGATATAATGTTGATTATTGTATGAGAGTAATAGCTATTAGTGATAGTCTTTTATATTGCATATTGTATACCATTTCTATGCCCAGAATGGGATCAATCTAACTCATCATGGAAATCCAGTTAAGCAAAACCACGTCGGCTGTTTTAATGTACCTAAGCATCGCCGCTTGGTGATCTAACACTAAAGAGATTTTAAACTTTCCTTTGAGTGGCATCCAACTGCATTTTTCACAGTATCCTATGTCATTTGTCTTTACAATGAAGTTTATAAGTAGTTTTTATAAGTTAAATGAGAAAACTTCCACAGGACTGTCAAGAGCCAGTGTCTGATATCGGCGAGATACTGGTCTCTCTGCTGTATAACGAGAACTTGCATCGCCTGACTGTGACGGTGATCGAAGCTCGGAATCTTAAGGTAACAACTTTTTCTATTCTTTTAACTTTTTTGTATACCAACCTACTTCACAAGACCGTTCGAAAGTACTTTTTGATTTCATTTGTTAAAAAACTAATGATAAATATATACTTTCTGCTATAGGTACTACTTACAATTTACCAAAAATATTTTTATTAAATAACGAAATAGCACAATAAGTTGATTTTCATGTTTTTGATCATTTTTGACGAATTTTATTTCCAAAATAATTGTAATCAAATAAGGCAAATTTTTAGTACTGTTGAAATATTTTATTTTAGTTTTGTAAACATCAGTGAAGACTAATCTGATTTAGCGCTTGTGTTTTTTTGTAGTGTCATTCAATGCAGCAAGTTCCTAATATTTTTTTTATAGTAAGTTCTTTGACGCTTATTTTAGGGACTTGCCTCTTAACCTTTTACCGTCGTCTCCGGCCAAACATTAAAGTATGGTCCATATTTCTAAAATACTTTTAATGACCACAATCTTTGCTTTAAAATAGTAGGAGATAACTCATTAATAAATAAGAAATAAACCGTTTCCAAAGTTTATATTTGTCTGCACTCCGTTTATCCTATGTTTTAAGTGTCGCCAAAACTAGACTAAAATAATTTATTAGTACTAAGACGTTGACTTCTCCACATCATCAGTTTTACCGTTATCCAAATCAGTAAAGTAGTAATCAGAGTTAAACTTAAGCAGAATCTTTTTTTGAAACTTATTACAATTATCTTAATGTTGAAGTTTCGATGAAAGCAATATAAACGGATTTACAACTGATAAATATTTTCATTCTTGTCTTTGCCAAAGTTTAATCGAAATTAACTCTATGATAGAGTAATTTTGTCTTTGACTTCTAATTCACATTAAATTATATCAAAAGCAGAATGATAATTTCAACATGAAACTTATGTACAAGTTTTCAAAGGCTAAGTTTTGAATAAAATAGAGCTATGAATCCATAATTATTTATTTAAGAATTCTAGGCAAAGAGACTGACATACCCTTTAGCAATAACAGAGCAAATCTCATTTCAAATCATAAAATGCTTCAGGCAAATATCAGCATAAGTTTTATTTTTAAAGACAGCTTTGGTTTTGTCGTTATCCGAAAACTATTTTATTTTATTCACATGCTCCGCCGTACCATTTTCAAAGAGATGTGACTAATGCATGACGTGCTGAATCGTGTCTAAGAATTCAGGATTCCTGTAAGGTCGTAGAAAACAAAAAGCGCTTTGTGTTTTGAATTCCATTTCTATGAACCCAGAACATGATGGTTATAAGTTTTCAAACTGACACACAACATTTCGTATCGCGCTAGATTCGAGTTGAAGAATCGCAAAAATGTATTTTTGTATGTATATACATTGTTTAAATATATACAAAAATATATTTTAATATGTATACATAGGATACATAAATTTTTTGAATATACGGTGATTGAAAAATTTTGATTTTACCGTCTTTTGTTTCTTCCTAGCTGGATCCATCATCAGCTCGCCACGAAATGGTGGTACGCGTGACACAAGAGCGCGCGTGTAGAGGGGTGCGCGCGCGCCGCACCGCCGCCGTGGACGTCGCTGAAGACGGCAGCGCACTGGTCTCTGAGTGCTTCCACTTCAGGCTGAGGGCTGATGAGCTGCACACCACCAGTGTCACGGTGCAGGCGTTGCAACCACACTCCGTTTATGCCAAAGGTAAGATTGTACCGAAGGTTTGACAACCTCTGTAAACGTGTTCTTGAGTTGAGACCGTGTCTCAACCAAAGTAGGTTAGCGCCCTGTGAAGGTAATTATGATGAAATATGCTGAAAATGTCAAGCTGAATACAGGGCGTTATGGCACTTATTAGGTAAAGCCTTCTGTCAGCGCTTATTTATTCTTTCGTATGACAAGATAAAATAATGTTATACAACACAAGTTTTCAAAGTACACAAAAAATCTATATCAAAGTACTATCGCGTACAAGTGCTTAGTAAGGAAGTTTGGTGACATGGTGAAAACCTTTTGTCGATAAAACAAAACAGCCCATCCGTACTCGTATGTATCAAATTAACAACAGGCATGTAAAATAACGGAAACTCTATATATATAAACAAAACCCGTGGATAATCCGCCCACGAGTTCTCTCCTCCGTAGACCGAGACACGTTCTCGGTGACCCCGTTGACCCAATCACCGCCGCTAACCCGGAGGTGACGTCAACTAGTACCGATTCGCTTCCGCACACTACACACACGACCAAAAACCGACCCTGCCGGATGCGGGGTCGAAGAATACCCCGTTTCCGCCAATAGGTGCACTTGTGCACCTAGGCGAAACCTCCATACCCTCTTGTAGCATCTGGCAACAGCCCAAGCCGAGGTTCGCACCTAAGTGGTGTCCCTTGCGCGTGTTACCCCAACCTAATTTTACCGGTGTGGCGCCCTCTGCGCCCGCTAAAAGTCCGGTAACGCTGTCATGGCCATCTGCGGTCAACATTATTAAAGTCCATTCGAAAAAAAAAATATATAAACAAAACACTCTCATTACACCATTGTACACCTTGCCGTGTGGTGCCGGCATAGAGTTTCACCACCCCAACTCTTCCCGTGGGTGTCGTAAGAGGCGACTAAGGGAAACAAACCGGGGGGCGGGCAGCAGCGCCTTCTGCAGAACAACTACACCGAACTGCGATCCCCAACCCGCATGCTCAGCGTGGGGATTATGGGCAATAACCCCCAAATAATGATGCCATCTATGGCGCCCATTAGGGGAGGCCTATGTCCAGCAGTGGACTATTACAGGCTGGTGATGATGATGATGACACCATAGAATTTCTGTGCATTATGTACACAGTATTAGTCGTATTATCCAGAGGCCGCTAAAGCTTTCTTTGTCTATATCAGTCTGAATCGCAAGTGTAATGTCTCATCAACCGTATAGTCAGTCTGGCAAAGGTTACCAACTGCCTAAACTCCTAGCCGGTTGTGTTCAAAACTTAGCGCCGACAGACGTGAGCTTTACAACCCCGCTCTGACTAATCCGAACACAAAAGGTCCTAAAGTTTCAGATTTCATATGAGAACATGTCACATGAATATGAGTTGGAGGCACTATGAATAATTCATACCATCTATCGGGCATCAAATCTGTTTTATTGGATCAGTAGGGTATTATGATGATTAGTCGTAGGCGGGAACATGATAATTGTATGTACATAGGATATAGACAAACGTGTATTTGAATGCCGTAACGTTAGATAATTTTTCAATTTATTTTTGAATTATACTTTCAGAGCGATTGCTGTAATGTCTAAAATGTTAGATAGATATGCAGTTTTTTGTGAAAACTGAATGCTTACAAAGTCTTTCAAAAGATTTGCATAAAATCTTGTGAGTCGAGTAAACCCACTAGAGCGTAGGAAACCTTCATTTAGATAACTGTGTAAAATGTGCTAGAGAAAACCCGATTGGATGCAAAAATGTAGATAGGTATCTACGTGTACCATCTAGCCCTCTAGCTAGATTAAATTCTCGAACAAAAAGTTCTGACTCAGATTATAAATGCACTTAGGTTTTTATTTATCCTTGTAGTTTTTATAAAGAAAACTTATATCTATTTTACCTATTTTTACAGATGTAAGAAATAAGCCTTTGTGTCAAAATAGGTATTTGAGCGTAAAGGAGCACCTCAAATATCCAACCTTTATTGAACCTTGTTTATTTAAATCTTATAAAACGCAACTTGAAAACGAGAGTTTTATGGCCTAATTTAAAAATGTGGTTTTCAAGGTTAACCAATTGACTTAAGAATTCTATATGGTTCCTCCCACGCAGGCTATGAACTTAAAAGGTTAGGCTGCAGTTAAGCGTAGGCGTCATGATCACCTTAAATTCTTTAAAGTAGAGTCATTCTGAGATTTATGACTTTCTCGGGAAACCTCAAGAAAAATAAGCTTCATTTTTACAAGAGCACTTTTCTAATGATGTCGTCTATTGGGCCATTTTGCTTCGGTTGGTACCTAATGGCTTTGAGCTGAGTTGTGTTTTCTCGAGTTAACTCGGATTACATTTGTAACTCAGTGAAGGTACAATTTTCTAGAAAGATTATTTTATGTATCATGTCCAGAAAGATACCTCAATATGATGATAACATA
Organism: Eupithecia pulchellata; assembly: GCA_963931895.1. Taxonomy (NCBI): domain Eukaryota; kingdom Metazoa; phylum Arthropoda; class Insecta; order Lepidoptera; family Geometridae; genus Eupithecia; species Eupithecia pulchellata. Next base: position 5,166,310 of record OZ007540.1, read on the forward strand.
AGTGTATGTTATTGTTGTACCTTCCGATGTGTAGTACACATAGTAGGTAAAGCCCATTTTACTTAGGAACAAGTTACCTGACAGGTCACTTTTTCTTTGTTTCACGCGTAATTAACGAACTAAAATTATTTTGGAACAATATATTATAATTTCTTTGATGTTAGTATAATTAATGAAAAAATATTTCAAATTGCGTGATATGAAGCAAATTCACATCTTTTCGGCAGAGCGATCACCCTATTCTCAATGGATCCATAGATCTGGAGACTGGGCAAGAAACATTCGCATACCATGGATGAGACAAATTTAATTACACAAAATTCGATTTTGGGATTAATTTTAGTGAATATGGGGTAAACGAATTCTAGTTTTCGTTTTAGATTATGCTCAAAGGGACACCATTTATATCCGACGTTGAAAAAAAAAAAACATTTATTTAATCGTAAAAAAAATTAAATGTATTTGGGCTTAAATAATAAAATAATTTGGTTGAACTTTGGGTTGTGTAAAAAATTTGGCTTCAATAAATAAATATTGCACGAAGATACCGTTATTGTATTTAGAATCAGCATTGTGGTAATGAAACACAATCGAATGAAACACAATTTAACATGGCGTTGGAATGTCAGTGTTATTCTTAACAATGGCCCATCAAAAATAATTATTTTTGACTGTAAATAATACGATAAATAAAATGAAGGTTTTTCATTTCAGCTGGGACTGGCAATCGTTCTTTTACTCTTGACTGTAATTTTATTTGCAATTAGATGGATGGGGATGCTAAATATAGGATGAAGATTTGAACGTAATCGGTCTGGAATCATAAACTGTAGATTTACTACATTCAGTGGTGCAGAAGTTATAGTTTATTATAGGCACAAATGTGCTAAAATTATAGCGCAAGTTCAGGATTTATAGTAGATAAATAAAAATTTAAATTCATAAAAATAGTGAGTTCGTATTTTAAAAATAATACTTAGCATGATTTGGCGTCAACATGCATCCAGCCATCATTTTCAGATAGTACATATTACATTTCGCGTATAAAAAACTATTGTCTATTATAAGATCAGCATTATATTTCCATTTTTACCTCAGCCATATTTTCATTTACTTAATGCCAGACATTTTCCAACCCTTCAATTCGTATGTACCTAAAACATCTTAGGCGTGCTTTATCTATCGATCGGTTATTTGTTAAGTTATGATTTTTCTGCTTTTTGTTTTGGGTAATCATTATTCTTTCCCTGGCTTTGGAAAGTATGTCTTATTTATTATATGTTTTTTCCACTTTTCACCAACATCAACTGTTAATAATTATGTCCATGTTTTATTCATCGCCAGGCATTTTTCCCTTGAGGCCTTTATTTTTATTTATCCCTCAAGGTAAAAGCTCAGTTGACACAGCGCTCTCTAATCATCTAATCTGTTATTTCAGACCGTCTGGTCGGTAAGTTCGTACTCGGTTCGTACATGTTCGCCCGAGGCCGAGCCTTGCAGCACTGGAACGCGGCGCTTGCCTCCCCGATGGAACAAGTCAAACAATGGCACCCGCTCACACACTAAACGGAACGCTGCACTTTACAATATTCTATAAGTTTCTGGAATATTGGAGCGATAACTCACATCATACTAGCAAGAAATCAGTTAATTACACATTTTATTGGAATTATTTGCTACACTACAGCCTCATGTAATTCAGAGTAGTTTCATACCCATATTTAAAAGTCACATTTATTTACTAGCGTACATGTATTTACTTTTAGTTATACTATCTATGGTAAAAGTTATACCTACCCCTAGGTTTAGCCAATTAACGACTAAGTAAAGCTTTCTCATTTGTATCCCAAGTAGCTGAAGTATTTGTTGTCAGTGATGTATAATATGACCCATCAGATCTTGTAAAACTGAAGTGTTTGGATCAGTTATATGTATATCTATAAGATTAAGTATATTATTTATTTTCGTTAGCATAGTCCTTGGAAACCTTGGCAGCCCCGAAGTCATTGCTATTGTCATATCTGAAAGAAAGTGTAGATCCCTAGAAACGGAACAGAAATAACAGATGAAAAAGTAAAACAATGGTTCGATAATAACAGTGATATTCAATCGGTAGGTACAGTTTTTAACATACATAGCACGAATACTGTATAAAATACTGGACAACTATGGTATTCAGACCTAATAAGTCCTATTTAATAATAATACGGATATAATCTTTTAAAATTTTACACTTTATAAAGCATCAAGCATGCATTCAAACCTTTTATATACAAGTTGGAAATACTTCTATTAAAATATCGAGCTTTACAATCCTGCTATATCGTTTTGGCGTTGTAAAGAGTCAATAGGATTCCGTGTCCCTTTCCCTCCAGAGCACATATCGATGTTAACATTACGGCCAATTTTGTATCATACGGCCTATTTATTACCTATAAATTTTTATATAACAGTTATTGAAAAAGTTTTAGTACCTGTCCGTACATTTATTGTATTCTTAGTACCTTATATTAATATATTTTTTTTAAATATTAAGCAGACTTCCCATTAAACATAATAACCTCTTCTAGTATTAAAAGTTTCTCTGAAAAAGCTGATTTTAATAATTTCTACTATCCAAAATGTTTACCTTAAATAGATATTATTGAGCAAAAATGAGATATGAACTAAGGATTTTTTGCCTATATTAGAAGGATACAATATTTATATCCAGAATATTTGTGTATGACTAACTATGAGTTTATCAATCTATATGCTTTCGTAAAATTTGTATTGTTTTTCAATTGTAATTTCCTTCGCAAGAATAAAATATCTGATATACCATTTGACTTATATTATATTATGAATGTAATTATATATTAGTATAATCAAACAAAATTTACCTTATAAGTAAAGATGGTAGGTACATTTTTACTTAACCCATTTTATAAAATGTACATTATAATATATTTTCAATATTCTTATTCTCTGATAATTATAAATTAATATTTTATTGCTCATAAGGAAATTATTAATCAAAAAATGAATCTTATATTTATGTGTATCACGACAGTGTTTATTAATACTTAGAATTATAGATTATTAATATTAAATATGCCAATATACACGTATTGTAGGAAAATTTCTAACTTATGCAAGTGAAATCGAAATAATAAATGATATTTCAAGAACTCAGTTTTCTTTTATTTGCAACATCCTTTCATTTTCCTTGAAGATGTGTGCATACTAAGTAACATTAGTTACATTTTGACACACGTCCACATGATAACACATTTTATATGTGTACTAGCGGTCCGCCCTGGCTTCGCACGGGTATTAAACAAAAATTTCAGAAATTATACATACTAACACGATGGGTTTCACAGTTTTCATATACACAGTTTATATATTCGGATCCCTTACTTATTTTAACAGATTTTTTTGGGGTTTTTGATATTGACTCCATTCACTGGCCGTAGAGAAAAAGCAAGCACCGTGCGCTATAATATTCAAGCTCTTTTTCTATTATGACGCGCCATAATAGAAAAAGAGGTTGAATATATAGCGCACGGTTTAATTATTGAATTTTTCATGCGGAACCCTAACTGAAAATATTATATAGCCTATGTTCATCACGGAAAATTTAGGATTCTAATGGTGAAAGAATTTTTCGAATCAGTCCAGTAGTTTCGGAGCCTATTCAATTCAAACAAACAAACAAACAAACAAACATACATACAAACAAACAATCAAATCTTTCCTCTTTATAATATTAGTATATAGAGGTTTTAAAACTGTTTTGTTACTTAATCTGGACACATTAAGAAGAATTTGGTAGATACTATCGATTAGCAACTGTGATTTTACCGCAGAGAGCTTTCTTTTGTACCTTGTTGAGAATATTTATTCCAACACACAAAATCTTCCGGTTAAGTTTCGGCCCAACCATTCTAGCCAAGGCCAATAAAGGCACAAGCCTCACAAATCAAACAAACGAAGCAAACGTCATTTACGATAGGTCGGACAACATGGGAATGGCCCATTCGAATCATCTACTTAGTTTTGCCTGCGGCTTCGCTTACGTGTAACCAATAACATATCAATGGGAGGAAGTCAAGGATCAGAATGATAGAGAATCCTCTACAAACTCATAAATTTTGCTGCCTTTGCCATTTTGATCTAATAGAACTTTGACTAGAAACATCATATATGTACATAGTCTTTTTTACAATACTATTCTATTATTATTTTATATCCGTGAAAACCTATAATTACTTTTCTTTTACTTATCGATTTGTAAGCCTTTATTTATAAAGCTCTGGTTTCCTTCAAATAAGTTTAAATATAAACTTTTGGAAATATACACAATTCACGAAATAAGTGGTCCAGACAGAGAAATACTCGTATTTCTATTGTATATACACCTACAAAGAAAAATCTCAAAAAGTTTTTATGGTAAGTATAATGTGATTGTTACTTTAATGAATGAATATGGAAAAAAGTATATACCTACTGTAGTACCTATTAAAGTTGCTGAAGGCATAACAGTAACTACATATATAGTAACGGTAACAGTACAGCAAAGATGACACATTTGTGCATTTTGTGCGTCGTTATTTTTGTAGTAAAAAATAAGTCGCAATTCGTGCGATTTTATTTGTGGCGAAAATAAAACCTGAACGTTTAGTCACAATTTCGTGCGTCAAGTACCTACTTATAAATTAGGAATAACTTAGTTTTAACCATAGAGCAGCAAAACGTTAAGAAGTCGCATTACGAGTATAAAAATGAGAGGGTACCTACCACCTTTCATAATTTGTTCTAGCAGTGGAAGGATTCAATAAAAAACAAATGAATGCACTGCAATAATTATGTGCTGCGTACATGATTCAATGGTTATCCCATACGAGCTGCTGTGGTCAAAATTGAGGGATATCATTGGTATGATTGACGAATAAAACTGACCCCTTTATTCGTGATGAACTGTCTAGCTTTTTAGATTAAATCCATTGAAGTCATTAGAAGTTTTAACTACTTTCTGTGTACTGTTTCGCGTTAATCAGGTTAATTATATTCAGTGGGAGTTTTGGTTGCCGCTACTTAATTTTGTTGGATGAGGTGGTGTTTTAATTATAAGTTCAGATACGTGATGATAACACTATGAGAAGCATAAATAAAAAAGTAGTTGAACTGAGGGTGACCAGAACAGGATGTTTAAATATGATTATCACATTGAAGGTGGAAAGGAAACTTAGTTAGGCTTTCATCTTTTAGAAGTTAGTCAGTTTCCTTTTATGAGTTTCCCAATTTCAAGAAGTGCTCATAATTTACGGTCACATGTGGCTGAAAGGATGTGAAACGTTACCTAACCAGGTAGGCACGTTATAATTATTATGCTTCATTGCTAATGGTTTATTTCCTTTGACTCAAAAATACTTGGTATAATTCTTTAGACATGAAATGGAAATTCGGTAAATGTTAGAGATCGTATTAGAAAACTCCGATAAGTACAAATTTATTATAATAACGTAGAAATTGATACTCCGGCGACGGATGAATTTCCCATACAAACGTAATACAAAAATAATTTGTAATTTGAGCATATTTTCCCCATTATCATTCTGTTAGCTTTTTTGAAACTACTTACCTATCTACACAAATACTAAGAAATCGTGTTTCCTTTGAAAAAGTGCAATTTTGTTTAATTTAATTTCAGTAAAGTATTTAAAAAAACTGTAGTAGGAAACTACATAAATACAATTTTAATAGCAGATCGTGGTGAAAATTTCCTCAAACTAAAAATTGTTTTGGTATTACCTTTGTATATATTTTGGAAACTCATCCGTGTCGCCGGCGCCTTAAGAGTGTACCTTATGTAATTTTATAGTTAGAAATCGTTATTTATCTCAGAATCTGTGAAAGCTACCACCTTATTATATAACATATTTAGGAAAATTATAATTCGAACTTTTATCTTGGATTCCGTCTTTTCAAAAACACGATTGGTGAAAATTTTCTCGATACTTTTATTTTTTGAAAAATACATGTTTTGCACACATTTTGCTATTTATCTCAGGAACCACCTCATTTTTTTGTTGGATTTTTGTTTTGTCAAGAAACGTAGTAGAATTTCTTCGTTTTCGTCTTTTTAATTTTTCGATTAGTTGTGTAAATAACTTGTATAATTAGGCATAACAGTTTTGGCGGAGCAAAATACGGAGCACGTCTATCGCTCTGTGCTTCTCACTCATACGAAAATCATATCTTGTCATCCTGCTCGAAATTTGAATTTTGGCTGAGGTATGGCACGCTCTTAAGCTGTAGAAGAATGGAACGGTTGGACGGCATTTACCCTAAGAACAGATTAAGATCAACTAAGACTCTTAAGTATAAGTATCTTTGCAAAACAATACTGTAATCGAAAGCTGAATGTTCCCCTTATCACAAACCATTTCAGAATCAAACGACTTAAATCCATTCTGAAGCAGTAAAACCACAATAGTTTATTCCCAGCTCACATCGTAAAGAGACCTGAGGGTATGGACTGAGTCCTTATTTAATAGGGCTTCAAATTATTGGCCCGTCTGATTCTAGGATAAAGTCTCCTATTCACGCAGTATGATAAGATAAGGTTTATTTACGCCAGTAAAGTATATTTACTGTACTTTTTCAAATTAGAATATTTTATTCGAACATTTTCATTTTTTCGTATAATTGTGCGTATGACCTCGCACGGATTAGGTTCAGTTCGTGCGTCGTCTTTGCACTCGGGGTATTAAGTCCCAAAGATTTTTGACTTGTCGGAACTTGATTTCATAGCGCAGTTAGCATAGTCTCGTACTGAGGGAAGGTCCCGCCGAAATTGTTTTTTTTTTTAAATAATTATATTGAATAGTTTTCTTCCCACTGGCGAGTGGGAAACGCGTACTACTTAAGTTAGTATAATTTCTTGAAAATGGATTTATTATATAAGTAGGTATATAACTGGCGTTATTAATGGAATAGCCAGAGGAATACTTTATTGAATTTTATATGATACAAAACGTTTTAATCCGATCAGATCAGATTGTGAATATGAAGCCTTAAAGATTGCCATGAAATAAGAACAATATTATATCCAAACTTTATTACGAGTATCGAGTGCTCATAATAGAACAAAACAATTGGTTTGGATATCATTGCACTCTAAATGGAGAAAGCTTTCAATAACAAAAATATTATTCTATATCAACCTATAAAAATATAATTTACGAACGTGTATGAAATATTTTCGAAATGGACCGGCAACGGGAAAATTGTATTGAAAGAAGAGTTTGAAATAACACTTAGTCCTACTAGTTATAAATAATAATAAATAAATCATTTATTTCAGGCAACATAAGAACAGTTAAGGATGATAAAAATCTCATTCTAGGGCCCATATGAACAAATACCTTACAGACTAACATACATAAAAAATAGTTATTACCAATCTTTACACCATAGCCAGTTTTTACGGTAGGTATACGTTATTTAAGGTTTCGAGATTACAGCTGCGAGTAGAGTCTAGCCACAGAATTGACTAATGGTTTATAAAAATATTATAAAATTATCTCTACTTGAGGGTAGGACAGTTAGATCGTGTGTCCTTTGAAATAACTTACCTATGCACGAAGACAATGCTTGCTTGAGTTGCTGTTTCGAGCCGATTATTGTGCGTGCTGTGACTTATAGAAATGATATATGCTTAAATCAATATAAATAATCTAATAATATTAATTTAAACAAGTAATAAAATGAGAAAGTAAGCTCAGTTTGAAGTGGCATGCATATTAACAAATAGATATTAGATAAAAGAGGATTTATACGTAGATTAAAGATTTTTTCGAATCAGATGTGAGTTACGATTTCATTTAAATACCTATGTGCTTCATACTAGCAACGCTAGCACACCCCACCTTAACGTTTTTTTTTTAACTTTATTTGCACGTTATTTTAGGCGCCATGGCATTTTACATGTTAATGAGTTGTCCTAGGTTACCTAAATCCTCTTCAGTTGGGTATTTAAAACTGTCAAGTTCTTGCAAGGGCTCTGTTAGCCCTAACTTTTTACTTAAATTTTACTGCGGTGTATTTTTAATCCTTTATTGTTGCAAGCTTCACCTAGCAAGTTAAACGTGTCCTGTATTTTTCTATGTTATCTTGAAACGAAGATGTGAAACTATGCAAAAATTATGTTTCCAATTTTCTAGATTTATCGAGAAAAAGGAACAAACAGTAATAATATTGTAAGAGATAAACATTAAATTTTCTGATGGAGACTGGGGCTATTTCAAGATAACCATTGCAAATGATAGTTTATGGCTGTGACAGATCAATTACGTTTCATATTTTATTTTATTCTATTGTTTATTTCATCAACATTTCCGATTGAAAAATGGAAATACTAAAATTTATTGTGATTTGTTGAATATGGATAGTTATTGCTGATTAGGAGGTACCCAAAAACCAAATTTTGGACAATATTTTCAGCGGATATACGGCAGAACCAGGCGTAAATTATGGAACGAAATAAGGTTTATACTCGGACTAATCCAATCTTTTCCTGAACTTAAATTTAGGTACGTGAGGCCTAGGTGTAGGTATATTATAGTGGAAAATTACGTGCTGATTATCATTATCCTGTACCATTCATTATGAATGTAAGCGGGTTAACTACGAACCTATTATATGTTGTAAGAACACATGAAACGTTCATCCCTTAACGAGGGACTTCATAATGCCTCATAATCAATCATAATGAATTCATCAAACTACGATAGTTTTTATAGTAAAATCCTGTATCACGTTTCAGCGAAAGATATCTGAACACTCTGATTTCGCCTTGGTGATAAAAGTTCTTTCTACTTTAAATATCTTCGAGATAAGCCTCGAAAACATTTAAGATTGAATGCCACAGGATAATCCGGTTGTCTTCATCGGAAATCGCGACACGACTCCACACGAGGGAGGCAAACATTGTGCGATTCAGAGAGAAAACATAACGTTACCTAAAAATATTTATGTTATGTTGAAAGGTTCCAAACGTGACACTCCCGACGACTTGACCCTCGACCCTTGTTATTTTCAGGGTCGCTAGAACATACTGAAACTACTCGATTTGATTTCGAGTAAATGAACTATTCAGCAAATAGTTCATTCTTTCGAAAAGCAATCAAAACAAATCATAGTTCGGAAAACACAGGATCACACTGTTGTTGTGCAGTCTATTGACATTTATTACTAAAAAAAATATTATACTCCAAAACAATAGATTAAAAGTTTATTTCAACAAAGGTTGCCAATGTCTTACAATGTGCGCAAAACTTATTTTTTGCTATTTAAATTACTTGTAGAACGAAGAGCATTTTTAAACCCGATATTTTTTTCCTGTATTTTAAACTCGAGGAAACTGGTAAAAATAAAGAAATATACAACTTTTATCAACTAATGAAGATAGGAGTTCATTACTCATTAAATTGTCGGCAACAAAGATAGTTTTATCGGGAACCTTCATCTTTTAATTAGGTCATTCTTTATGATAACACAAGTTTAGCTTATACAAATTTCAAGACCTCGGTTTTTAGCGCTTTTACATCCTTGAATTAAAAGATTATATAAACAGAAAAAATGGCACTTTCGGTCGTGACAAAAAACTAGAAAGAATCCCTCCTTTAGGTGGCAGGGTATTGGAGAACCCCGCTCGAAGTTATTTTAGTGATTCGTGCTTTGATAAGTCTTCATGGATAAGGCTTAGCCACGCACACCATCTGCAGATAGGTACCCCCATTGATAAATTGGCCATAAATCCAACTATCCGATTATTCGTTTTCTAGGTTTAAAACATTTTCACTTACATTCATATATTTATTACCTACGTAAGGAATAAGATTAAATCTTATGACCTGAGACGGGTATATACGTAATCTAGCTTTCAAAGGCCAGTTCTTATCATTACACGTAAGTAATTCAATCTTGAAAAAAGTTGCATGCGCCGCTAAGCTAAGCTTCGAACTTCAGCGCATAATAAAGTTCAAAGCACTTAGTAAAAACTGAATATCTTTTAAATAAAACACGACATTTCATAAATAAAAAGGATGAATATCCAAAAGAACTTAACTTAGGTATAACCATTTCATTTCTATTATAATGTCGGAAATTTGATTTACAAATTAATTTAACACAAAAACATTATGCGTCAATCCTTTTAGACCTATAAAAATCGTTAATATTGAATTCATTTATAGTTTTCAGTTCCAGTAAACATAAATATTATTGGAAAAATCGGCCAACGCACTCTTTTCATGAAAAATTGCATGTCGTATTAATTTCGTATAAAACAATGAGATAACTTTGTGATAATTTATTTTCTGATGTTTAAAATGATTTGAGTACACTATCGAGAGAAGAGTGTTTATTTTGAAACTTAGAATTAGATTTAGTTTACTTTACTTTATTTTATCACGCAGCACAAATAGCAGTCGACAGGAATTTTTTTTTCTGTATATCTTAAGCTAACTAAGCCTTTAGAGATGCCAGCGATTGTGGTTATTTAATTACAACTTTGTTTACTTACGTATAAGAAGTTTTTAGAGGTACATACTTTAAGTTCTGCCACTTAAGTTATTCTTATGGTTTTCAGCTTATTTTAGCAATAAAGTATGCCACCATTGGTCAAAGTTCTCCCCTATCATCTTCTTTACCTTGTTGTCAGTTTGATAAGCCGATATTTTTCCAAAGGCTAGACGATTTAAAGATGACAATTCTCCTGCTTATGAGTATTTATGGGTAATCTGGATTCAGAGCTAGTAAAAATATTGTAAAGAAATACAAGTGCCTTAAAGAATTTAATGTACTTTTTTATTTTTCTGTGACAAAGAACAATGATAACCTCAGGTTGTATAACAGCTGTCTTGATTTATTAATAACGTTGTTTACTGCTAACTCAAAACAACACTGATATTTTATGATGATAGTCATATTTATTTTGTGTCATAAAGTTTTTATTATAGACTAGCAACGTAGCAACCCGCTCCGACTTCGCACGGGTCCAATGCAAAAATCTTCTGGAAACACTCTATCTATTAAAAAAACATCAAAATCGCAGTTTTATAGATCTAAGCATACATAGGGACAAACAAACAGACAGCGGAAAGTGACTTTGTCTTATACTACCTGTCTATACTACCGTTTGTGGTAGAAGATTCTTACCTTCAAGAAATGGCTATTTAAATGTTATAATGATTTTTATATGTTATATAAATATAATACTATAAACCTATATGAGGTTAATTAAATATATTTTTAAAGATAAATCATTAAAGTCATTCATCTTAAAATACATTTACGAGAGGGAATCTTTACAAAATAGCATATTTGATGCTAGATATCTAATGCTGTGTGGATTGCCCGCCATTATTCATCTATTGAGAATCAAGAACACATGTCCATTCAACCCAAAACTTTGTAAATTGACTAAACTTACACAAAACACAATTTCCTCCCAAACCAATATTAATTCGATGAAACACACAAACTTACTCAAGAATTAGTTTGACTTTGAAAGGACCAAAGTAGGAAAATCATGGATAGCTTTAAAAAACATATACATTTTGATATAGGAATCTTGAATGAACGTTATTAATTTGTTGTATAAACCAGTCAAACTGTAAGCCACCAATAAACTTAACAGAAATATCAGTTTAAACATAAAGATATTAATCTGATAATATCCTGCAAAAGTAATAATCTGGTCTATTTGGTTCATTAAGTCTGGAACAATCTCTTCCGTGAGAAAACATTTTGAGAGACATCAATAAATTGGTCTTAAAATTATAAAATATCACTTTGATTGGACCCATCAAAGTTCCTCTTGTCCAAAGGTAGGTCTGAAGCCGGAAGGCTGCAATGAAAACCTTAGATGAAATCTATAAACGAAACCCATCTACATTTATTTTTTCAGTGATGCAACGTAAAAACCATTTTAAAGCTTCCAAAATTCGAAGCTAGGTGTAGCTATATTCAATCTTTTTTTTTCTTTAATTCTAGAAACTTCGCTAGCGTGCTTGCACATATCAACAATATTAAAATGTCACAATTAAAAATGATAAGAACCGAGTGTTCGTTTTTAATAATACACTCAAACATAACTTCCTATCCATTCCTCCCCTGGTGCTATCCTTTTTAGAGAAGGGTGAAACCCTATGGAACCATACCGCCTGATGACAGATACAGATGAACCTTCATGAGCCAACTAAAATTTTTTTTTCTGAAATAAAGCTTTTAAAATCTTATTTTAAGATCAAAGCAACACTTTTATACATTCGGCACAAAGAAAAATAAATTGGAATTAATAATTGCGTACACAATTTGCTTAAATGTCAGACGGTATACAATGTCTGGTTCTGAAAAATAAAAGATTTTATAGAAAACACGATTGAAAACAAGATTGGTCTGGGATCGAGGGATTTGGCAACCGATGGAGATTTGATACCTTTTAGGGGCATTACTCGGTGGTTTTATTAAAATTATTGACCAGTATTATGTCCATTCAAAAACATGATCCGTCCGTCCAGTACGAGTTGCCTCTTCCAAGGACTTCCTTTCCTTAGATCTTTTGTCAATTATGTATACAAAAACCATAGTAGGTACCATATTTCAAAGAATGGATATAACACCCAATGAATCATGTAGTTCTACTTAGAATAAATATTAAATTATTTTAAACTTCTCAATTTGTTCTGAAAAAATAAAAAATATTTAATTTTACTCATTTTTTATTTAAATCTGTACGGGCAAATGAAATGTAGGTATTATTGTTTTGAATTTCTAGTTCATAGCTGCGGTAGTTACTGGAATATAAAAGGTTGAAAATAAGGACACACAAAGCGAGACCTTAATGGTTTCGAAACAGATCTCGAAACTCTAAAAATGATTAAATTTAGAGATTTTTTAAAACTCAGGAGTTTTTTTCAAACTCGCTTAACAAGTTATAAGTTCAAACGCCAACAGAAAATCTACTTTTTCTTCTGAGTAGGTACCGGAAAATTTTCTGTGAACAGAAGCAAGGTCTTAAACCTCTCTTCTGAAATCTATTATCGGAAGAGAAACCTCCTACTTTCAGTATAAGACTATTAAAATTTAATGAATGAAAAGTGACTGAGTGCCTTGTATTCGTAATCGACTTACGAGTACCAGTAATTATACTGGAATAGCTTTAAAATTTGATTTCATGGTTCTAATGAATATCGAAGTTAACTTGGTTGTGTGAGTAGACCTTCGATCGTGAAGCTGTATGTACACTTAGTGCCATCTATATCCTCGTCAGTCAAACACGTTCACTGCTCGACGTGACTCTACCGAACAAGGGCCAGGCGGATGTGTTAAAAGTTCACAGAAAGGCGCGCTGACACCATTTAGACTGGGGCACCATAAGGTCTATTAGGGGATGATGTTGGCAAGTCACAAGTAAAGATGTAAATATGATGAGAAATTGCTTGATTTTCTGCTATTTACTCCATTGAGTTTTAGAGTCTGGAAACACGTTGCTCTGATTTTCGAGAGACGTTGGAAAGTTGGACATAACTCTGGAAATTAAAAGGTACCTTGATATTTTTTCAGTCAACAGTAACATTATTCTTCATTCCTTCGCAAAGCACCTGCATTAGCACCTGGTAAGGTTATAACGTGTTAGTTACCCGAGTTTAACTGTGGCCTGTGCTCAAAGTGGCCATAAAGTGCCCAGATTATGACAACTCTAGGAGTTAATTAGTACTTACCTCATTTACGTACCTAGTAGTTTCATTAGAGAACCTAGACTGTATGAAGTTTGGATTACCAACGTGCTACCTACCTCTATTTAGTTCACATAAAAGCCAATTGGATGTGTTATTCTTATTTTTCAAACTGGCTGTCTGAGCTAAAACAATAAAGCAACTTAAAAAACCGAAATGTATTTTGAGTCGAAGATTGATGACGAATCAATGATATGATTTTGTTGCCAGCACAGGCTCTTATAATTATATAGATAATTTTAATTTTGAGGTCAATTCGAAAAGATAAAATAATAGCAACAATACTGACCACCGCAAGATACATCTATCATTATCAATGTTTACAAAACTATTACTTGTTATAAAAAAGATAATTCGTGGTCAGGCCAGCCTCCGATCCGGTTTCTTTGTACCTATTTGATTTTTTCAAGATTTGTGTTGCTACGACACAAAATTTGCACTGAATCTACCCCGACCAAAACTATTTGTGTACGGGTGTGTGAAAACAGTTATTCATCGATAAAGGATATTTTTGTATATATGTAGGTAAGCTACCTTGCCTATTCTTGCCACCCGAACCTATTTCCAACAATTTTAGGACTAATCACTGAGGTATTTATGGTAAGTGCCGGACAATTTGCTAAGCTGCTTACAGAGGCAAAGATTGTAAATTCAGCTTTAAATTCAGATTCAATAACTTTATTTCTTTAGGCTTACAAAATAAGCACTTAGACAAGTCAATTAAATACATAATGCTGAACAATCCACACAGCATCATCTAACCCCAAGCTAAGCCGAGCTTGTGTTGTGGGTACTAGATGACTGATATACTTAATTCAATATAACACATACATACATATAATAGTTTTTTTTACCGTTCATAGAATATGAATGGTAATTGGAACAAGTATCTACAGATGGAAACTCTCGGAACAAGTATCTACAGATTGTACAAACATTTGTACCGAGGCGGGAATCGAACGCACAACCTCCTGCGTCGCAGGCGCCTAACGCGCCACTGGGGTCGATCTTATGAAATCTGTATTACGTGCTCTTGATTATTATTTTCCGTAAATATTAGTTTATAACGTTATTCAGGAGGACATGTATTATTATTCTAGACCTAACTAAGATGATTCTGTTCTGTAGAGTTGACGTAATAAGGTCATGCAGTTAATTATTGAACTAAAATAAATTCAATCAGGTAAAGTTTATTATTATGATCCAAGTTTATTTTGATGAGCACATACTTTATCCGCATTTATTAAAGCCCGGTCTCGATCTAACGTAGGTATATCGTCACAATGCCTAATTTTTCGAACTTCCCTCGTAAATTTATAATGGACCCATAACGTGTCCCTATCATAACTCTCACGCCTACTAGATAATTTGTTATCTCGTGAAATTTTTTGAACCATAAAATGCTGATCTCAAATTTTCACACAAAATTGCCTTTTATTTTTACGTGTGAGGACTTTTTATGGCGGAAAATTGTAATAAGGGATACCAACACTATCGTCAAATTCCTACACAACTATATAGTTTCTATAAGTATTTTGAAAAAGCAACCATGAAATTTTATGAGTTTGCCGGAATTGCAGAAATTTTATTTTACAGCGGCTTTTTTAAATATTTTAGCTGATGTTAATCAAAGAAAAATTTTTAAAATATAATTTCAATCAATTTTTTAATATAACATCTAGAAGGATAATTTCTTTTCAACAGAAACAAGCAAAATCATGCAGTTTGGACGCAAACTGCCTCTAAGCTTCTACCCAAAATATTCAGCGAAGGGAACATTATTAAAAAATGTTTATATGCACACTTTCTTTTGCTGGACTTTCTTGCGCTACCTGAAAACTATATCAGCAATCGCAGCAATTTAAGACAAGCACCGTAATATGGGTTACCAAATACTACCAATTTGCGGTTGCTCCAGTTAACTCGCCATTACTAGCTTCCTTATGAAATTGTGGGGGTGACATTTATAAGTCTGAGCAAACGTAAACTACTTTTGAAAAAATAACTAGGGGCATTGGGCTGAGATAAAAAAAAACTTCATCTCTTTGAAATGAGACCACAATCAGTACTCTTTTACTATGTGAGAGCTCAATAACCCTGCCGATTATTTTACACTTTGATCTTAGCCAAAAGGCCGAGAAGCGATAATCTTCCTACAATTATGAAAGTGACATTTTCATATTTCTAAAATGATTATTCATAATATTATACCTGTCATATCCATAGAACCATCGTGTTTATACAACTTATCGGTATAAATCGAAAGCGGTTCGTGGTATTGTATGTTTATGTTGAGTAAATAGCCGATGGTCAGACAGATATTGAAATTGTTCAGCCTTAATCAATCAAACGATTACTTAAGTCTATAATAACTTACGGTATTTTCATAGTTAAAAGGAACATCAATCTCTGAAAAAAAAAAATATTATGAATATTATTTATCAACAGGTAGTAACAAGGCAGATCTAATATTATAAAAGCCACAAAGTGACTTACTGTTATGATTGTGCTCTTAATTATTATGTAAACATTTTATTTTCTGCCATCTACCAGACGTTTTGACTTCTGTTGGATGATGATTGTCCTAGCCGAGAGAAAAATTAAGGTTATTCATTTTTTTCTTCTATTCATCAACGTTTTACGCCGCAGTCTCTTAAAAATATTAAAATCAAATAAATAAAAAAAATTGCATGTTTTGCTCAGAGAAATCTAGTTCATTTTGCTTTGTCATGACCCCATGACACATCCTGAGCCCAAAGGCTTTTATTTGTTCTTGCAGAAAAGTTCAAAAGTTCGCCTATTCAGATGCAAATTTATAGCGACATCACAGGCTTGAGAATTCCTGTACTGCATGTAAACTAACTCATGCTCGGAAATAGCCTGACAACGTCACTTGACGTGAATGAGAAATTATATCTGAAAGCATATTGAGTGACATCTACGTTGTTAGATTGCGGAATTGGAAACTGATAGGCATTTTGCATGACACATCATATTCTAGATAGGGATGTGAGAAGAAGAAAACGAAAGATAGTTGATTGGATTTAGTAATAGGTAATTATTAAACTGTTATTACCTAGGTATTAGGTAATCTAGGTAGGTATCTAGCTAGGGTTAGGTAATCAGCCGTGTGGTGCCGGCGTAGAATTTCACCACCCCAACTCTTCCCGTGGGTGTCGTAAGAGGCGACTAAGGGAAACACACCGGGGGGCGGGCAGCAGCGCCCTCTGCAGAACTACTCCACTAAACTGCGATCCCCAACCCGCATGCCCAGCGTGGGGATTATGGGCAATAACCCCCAATGATAAGAACCGCCACAAAATGGCCCCCAGTTCCCGGCCGCCTCGCTATTCCTGGCCATGGTAGCGGCCACGGTAACGGCGGGGCAGGGGGTGCTAGGAATCTCCGGGCTACATTAGGCTACCACACCCACACACACTGACCCTGGCAACGTTTAACGGACGCACTCTGAGGCTTGATCACCATCTAGCGCAGTTGGAAGTGGAGTTAGAGAACATTAAATGGCATATTCTAGGGTTATGTGAAGTCCGTAGAGAGGGGGAGGACACCGTAACCCTAGACTCGGGCCATCTTCTCTACTTTCGCGAGGGTGATAAAACATCCCAGGGTGGCGTAGGTTTCCTCGTCAATAAGGCCCTCTCTAACAACGTGGAAGAAATCTCCAGTGTGTCGAACAGGGTAGCGTACCTGATCCTTCGGCTGTCTAAGCGCTACAGCTTGAAGGTCATTCAGGTTTACGCACCGACCTCGACACACTCGGATGATGAAGTGGAGGATATGTACGAAGACATATCCAAAGCCTTACATCACACCACCAAGGCTCACTTCAACGTTGTTATGGGGGACTTTAACGGCAAGGTGGGAACCCAGAATGGCAACGAATCCCGAATAGGCCCGCATGGTTTTGGTGTTCGAAATCACAGGGGAAAAATGCTTGTCAACTTCCTTGAGAAGGAGGGGCTGTTCTTAATGAACTCTTTCTTTAAGAAACGTCCCCAAAGGAAGTGGACATGGCGGAGTCCCGATTCTGTGACGAAAAATGAGATTGACTTCATCATGACGGATAGCAAGCATATATTCAGAGATGTCTCAGTGATCAACAGGTTCAATACCGGATCTGATCACCGACTCCTTCGAGGCTCTCTGAATATAAATTTGAAGCTTGAAAGAAACCGTCTGATGAAGTCCACGCTCCGACCGAACCCAATCAGAATCCTGGCGGGCACCGAGAAGTTTCAGCAGCTTCTCGGGAATAGATTCGCTGCCTTGGAACCCACTGATGACGCTGACGAGACCCTACACAATCTGGTCGAAACTTTGAGGGACGAGGGCATCAAGTTTTGCAAAAAGCAGCGTACTGGTAAGAAGTCCAAACTCTCGGATGAGACTCTTGGGCTGATGACAAAAAGACGGGAAACCACCCAAGCGACTTCGTCAGAAAGGTCAGACCTGAACAAGCGAATTGCGAAGATGGTACGGCGCGACCTTCGGAGCTCCAATGCACGCCTCATTGAAGAGGCGATAGAGCGAAACCGAGGGTCCAAAGTATTCACTCAGCAGCTTGGCAGGAGCCACTTGACGAAGCTTACAACGCACGACGGAAGGACCGTATTGTCGAAGCCGGAGATATCGGCCGAGATAGAGGACTTTTATGGCCGTTTGTACGCTGCTTATGCTCCCCGTTCCCAACGAGACGGCCACGATTCTAGAGCCACCTTGATACGCCACTATACCGACGAACTGCCAGACATCAGTCAAGACGAGATTGTGTTAGCTCTGAGGCAGCTTAAAAATGGAAAAGCCCCCGGTGAGGACGGAATAACATCAGAGCTTTTAAAAGCTGGAGGATACCCTGTTATACAGGAATTACAGAGCCTCTTCAACGCCGTCCTTCACAGTGGGAGAACTCCAAAGGCGTGGAGTGGGAGTTTGGTGGTGCTCTTTTTTAAGAAGGGAGTTAAAACCCTCCTTAAAAATTATAGACCCATCTCGCTCCTAAGTCACGTCTATAAGCTATTCTCACGAGTTATATCGAACCGTCTCGCTAGGAGACTCGACGAGTTTCAGCCACCGGAGCAGGCTGGGTTTCGCGGAGGATATGGTACCATAGACCACATTCACACAGTGAGGCAGATTATACAGAAGTCCGAAGAGTATAATCAGCCCCTGTATCTGGCCTTAGTGGACTATGAGAAGGCCTTTGACTCCGTTGAAACCTGGGCTGTTCTACAATCCTTACAGCGATGCCAAGTAGATTATCGTTATATCGAGGTGCTGAGATGTCTTTACGAAGCCGCTACGATGAGTGTCCGAGTACAGGACCAGCAGACTAAACCGATCCAACTGCGCAGAGGAGTGAGGCAGGGGGATGTTATATCCCCGAAACTGTTCACGAGCGCGTTGGAAGATATGTTTAAGACGCTGGACTGGAAAGACAAGGGCATCAACATAAACGGCGAGTACATCTCACACCTGCGATTCGCTGATGACATAGTCTTAATGGCGGAGTCGCTAGAGGAGCTGAACCGGATGCTGGACAGTCTAGCTTCAGCCTCCCGATGTATCGGTCTTGGCATGAATTTGGATAAAACCAAAATCATGATCAATGGCCACATTGATCCAAGACCGGTGATCGTACATGGCCACCTTCTCGAAATTGTTTCTGAGTACACTTACCTCGGGCAGATTTTGCAGTTGGGTAAAAACAATTTCGAGAAGGAAGCCAAGAGGAGGATCCAGCTAGGCTGGGCAGCGTTCGGAAAACTACGTCGAGTCTTCTCGTCATCCATACCGCAATGTTTGAAAACGAAAGTTTTTAATCAGTGCGTCCTACCAGTCATGACCTACGGAGCTGAGACGTGGACACTCACGATAGGGTTGGTACACCAGTTCAAAGTCGCTCAGCGAGCTATGGAAAGAGCTATGCTCGGAGTTTCTCTGAAGGATAGGATTCGTAACGAATTCATCCGACAGAGAACTAAAGTCATCGACATAGCTCAGAGAATTAGCAAACTGAAGTGGCAGTGGGCCGGCCATATATCGCGAAGAACCGATAACCGCTGGGGTAAACGTGTTCTTGAGTGGAGACCGCGACTTGGTAAACGTAGTGTAGGACGCCCTCCAGCCAGGTGGGATGACGATCTGCGAAAGACTGCTGGCAGATGCTGGATGCGACAAGCCGAAGACAGGGCGCTATGGCGCTCATTAGGGGAGGCCTATGTCCAGCAGTGGACTAACATAGGCTGATGATGATGATGATGATTAGGTAATCTAAACCTATAAATACGATAAATTCAATATGCTAGGTATTGGCTTGTTGTTCAATTGAATATAATATAAAAGATAAGATAAATTAAAATAATAAGAGTCGCGCCATGGGGGCCTACAAAGAAAGTACAACTTTTGCGTTTGGGATGCTTATAATTTTTTATAGTTTGACCCATGCCATGCAAATAAAGTAAATTGCATTTGAATAATAACCGTAACAGTAGCATTGACCTCCGACGAAAAGAATAACAGCTTATCTTCGAGATGCTTTATTGCTATGCCCTCAGCTATCAGCCGTTTGTTATGTTCAGGGTACCTATAAAAGCTACAGAGGTGTTGGTCTTGGTACAGTTGAACTCTAGCCGGGTTTGCTGCACGATGAAGGCTGTCCTACTGGTATTTTTCGGCCTGGCCGCTATGGCCATGGCTCGTCCAACTGCGGAGGATCTACTTAACATGGGTAAGGATTTTTATTATTATAGTGTGTAAGCCCTCGCACTCGCCGAGTTTTGTATGTTGAAGTTTTGGGATATTATTTAATTTCCTATGGTAAGGCTACGGCCGTGCGGTGCCGGCATAGAATTTCACCACCCCAACTCTTCCCGTGGGTGTCGTAAGAGGCGACTAAGGGAAACACTCCGGGGGCGGGCAGCAGCACTCTCTGCAGTACAACTCCAAAACCCCTCAGATTTTTTTTTTGAAGTAGAATGATTTTTTATGGCTATTCATAATTTCTTTTTAATTTGTCAGATCTCAAGCAGAGGCAACTGATTATCTTGAAGCTGATGAACCACGTCATGGATCCCGTTTTTGACAAGGACATCGAAGAAATGGGCAAAACCTTCAAACTGGAGGACAATGTCAAGATGTTCACAGTAAGTATGAATGTGTATTGCAGAAACTCAGTGGTATCAAGACCTTATTGAGTTTTTTAGGCCTATTTACTTATTATCATAAATACTTACAGAAACCTGATGTGGTCAAGACCATGTTCAACATCATTAAAATTGGGACTCTTCCTCGAGGAGAGATCTTCACCCTTCACGTTGACCGTCAAATGAAGGAAGTTGTCAGCATGTTCCACCTGTTGTACTACGCCAAGGACTTCGCTTCGTTCATTGAAACTGCATGCTGGATGCGTGTCCGTTGCAATGAAGGCATGTTTGTCTACGCTCTCACTGTTGCTTGCCGCCACCGTGAGGATTGTAAGGGAATTATCCTGCCGGCTCCTTACGAAATCTACCCCTACTACTTCGTCCGCGCTGATGTCATCCAAAGAGCGTATCTGATCAAAATGAAGAAGGGTCTTTTGGACATGAAACTTTGTGACTTCTATGGTATTAAGAAGACTGATAAGGATATGTTCATTATTGATGAAAACGTTTACGACAAACGTGTTTACTTAAGCGATGAGGATAAGCTCAGATATTTCACAGAAGACATTGATCTCAACACTTACTACTACTACTTCCATATTGACTACCCATTCTGGATGAAGGATATGACAATGAACAAGTTAACCGTCAACAGGCGTTTTGAGATGACTCTGTACGTTTACCAGCAAATTCTCGCGAGATACTACTTGGAGCGTTTGTCTAACGGTCTTGGAAACATTGTTGAGCTTTCGTGGAACAAACCCATTAGGAAAGGATACTGGCCTTGGATGATGCTGCACAACGGTGTCCAACTTCCCATGAGGTTGAACAACCAGATGATCGTTCAAGACAAAGATGTAGGCACCATGAACCTTGTTGAGACTTACGAACAAATCATCAGAGAAGCTATTATGAAAGGCTATATTGAGGTATAAGTACTTTCTACTGTATAAAAAAAAGTGCCTTTTTCTTATTCTAACTTAAACTGAATAACATTCTTTTGTCTGTTTCAGATCAACGGTTTGAGGCTGGACCTTACTAAGGCTGATGACATCGAGAACCTCGGCAAACTGATATACGGCAAGATTGATAAAACTGACAATGAATGTGTTAACTGTTACACTGCCTACCGCTATTTGCTCGTCATCATGAAGTCTGTTCTTGGCCTTAACACATGGCAAAATGATAAGTAAGCAAAATAGCAAATGATTTGAAAAAATATTCAATGGAAAAGACTCATATGAACTAAAATGTTTATTTTTTAGATACTTCGTCGTGCCTTCCGTCCTGGACAGCTACCAGACTGCCCTCCGGGATCCAGTATTCTACCAGCTTCAGAAACGTCTAGTCAACCTTGTTATACTGTTTAAGAAACGCCTGCCTTGTTACAACAAAGACGACCTTTATTTCCCAGGAGTTAAAATCGAAAACTTTATGGTTGATAAACTGGTCACTTTCTTCGATGATTACTTAATGGACATCACAAACGGCGTCGTTTTGACTGAAGATGAAATACAGAAGGGTAGATCTGATATGACGATCTTGGCTCGCAAGCGTCGCCTCAATCACCAGCCCTTCAAACTGACCCTTGATGTTGTTTCCGATAAGACTGTCGACTGTGTGGTAAGGATCTTTATGGGACCCAAATACGACCACCTTCGCCGCCTTATCGATATCAACACCAACCGCATGAACTTTGTTGAAATGGATACTTTCCTTTACAAACTAACAAACGGCAAGAATATTATTGAAAGGAACTCCTTTGATATGCATAACCTAGTCCGAGACCGCATTATGACCCGCGACCTGATGAAAAAACTGGAAACTATGACCGATTTCAAGGACTTCCACACAAAGGACATAAGAAACTTGAACACGGGCTTCCCCACCAGACTGCTTCTTCCTAAGGGTCGTAACGGCGGCATGGACGTGCTATTTTTCGCCATCGTGACTCCCTTGAGGTTGGTCGATAACATCGACATGAATATTTTCAGTCAGAACCGCAGGGACTTCACGTTTGACTACAGATCCACTGTTCTTCTTGATAAGATGCCTCTTGGTTTCCCTCTGGACAGGTATATTGATGTTGCAACTTTCTTTACTCCTAACATGCGTTTTGTTGATGCTAGAATATTCCACCAAGAGCAAACTTGTGATATGAGGACCAGGTGGAACCGGTACGTTCTGAGGGATTTTAACATGGTTGACCAAACCATGACTGGTACAACGTTTACGGTTGACAGCAATATCAACATGGACCAGACCCTGAGCAACTTACGTGCTGACCGCGTTATAGATTTATAAAACTCATACCAAGGCTTTGAAATAAAGAATATTCTTTCCAATGATTTAGTTATATTAAAGATAGCACTGCAATAAAAAATTACGATTATTTTTTTACATTTATACCTTGTTATGAAATTTAAGAACACAAATAGAGTTTAGAAATTGTATAGGTACTCTAAAAATTAAAGAACCTTATTGCCTGTATTATATAAAAATTTAAAGCGACTTAGACTTAGTCAAAGATGCCCTTGAGTTTTGAAATAAATATTGAAATATCTATACAGAATTTCCAGTAAACATTCCTAAAGGATTTAATAAACCTTGAAGTACTTGAAAGAGGTTGAAAAAGTCAGGATAAAATACGTGAAATAGTAAAAAAGTGAATGGTTAATCTTTCGACCGCTTTCAAAATATTTTGAAATTATTTAAACCTACGGTTTCAAAAATCGTTTTGAGATGTACAAGGCGATGCCTTTCATTTGATAACTCTTTTGAATTTGTATTGAACATCTTCATTTTGATTTTTCAATTATATTAATTTATTTTTCTTTAAATATGATTGAAATAATAAAACACACGAAATGTATTATTATTTAAAACTTCAAGTCAAAATTTTTATTAGTAGTAGAAAGTACCACATGCAAGCTAAAATAGACTTTACGATCAAAATTCTGCAATTGATTTTTATTATCCTTATCGTAGTGTTATGTAAGTCAAGCTTAGCGTTTAAATAGTCTTTAATGCTTACTTGGCTAGGTGCTGGTAGCTTTTGAATTATGACTTGAATTTTTTTATTTTTGAATTTGAATATTTTGAATTTGAATTATGTACAAAATAAAACTAAGGTCAGCTTCGTACTACCGTTCTTAAATGATCCTTAGGATTGAACCTTTTGATCTATGTATATCATTAAATTGTATTTCAATCTAGTAATAATTGAACGAGGTAGCTAGCCAGCAGCGGCCTGGACGTTTACGGGACTTACGTATCGACGCTGGAAATTTGAAATGTCGTAAGGGACAAACCTACGCTTTACAGGAGAGCAAAAAAACAAAATTTGTTCTTTTAAAACGTCACAACTTTGTCATTTTTTTTCTATTGAGATGCTTTTTAGACAGAATGTTTTAAAATTAATTGATTTATAGCTAAATATAACTTTAACCTCGTTAAACTCAATAGTTTAAAAGATGATGTCCCTTACAGTTTGAAATTTAGGAAGAGGTGTCCCTTACACATGGATATTTTTGAAGAGGTGTCCATTACGACGTAAAATTTTTTTTTATAACCTTAGCTAATGAAAATAATTTTGTCGTAACTACCCGAATTGCCTTGTTCATGCTAGCATTTTATGTTGTACAGTTAAGATATGTATAGGAAAATGTAGTGATCGTAAACAATAATGATATAATTTTTTTAGAAATAGTTTCGTTAATGAAGTCTAATACCGAAACCTAATTAGATTAAGGATGTAGATCACGAAAAACGAATATTAAAAGGTTAGTTGTACTTTTACTGACAAAAGAATAACAATGAACACAATCAACAAATGAAACAGTTATTACTACTGAATTATTAATATAATTATCTTTAAATTAGCTGACGTTTCGAGATGAAAGTTGAGCTATACACGATGATAGTTGAGCGATACACGTGCAGGAGGCAAATCTCGATTAAGGGATCTCAAAATCATCTTAAGTCGTCAGCTAATTTGACGATGACAGGAACCTTAAAACAATTTTCATTTAAATTCTTAACAACCACAGTTACCTAGGCACTATAATAATTTATAATCATCTTTTTGTAATTCACGCTCATCTTCCTAATAATCATAATCATCTTATAATCAATATTATTTCTAACCATATTTTCATAATTCACGCTCATTTTCCTCGTCTGTATTGTTTAATTCATCTGGCACCCCAGAATTATACGGAAGATTAAGGTATTCTGCGTGAAACCGTTTTGGTATTGTTCCATTGTCGCATAAACCTTTCAAATCTTTGCACTTTGCTGCAGAAATGGGTTGTGGTTGTTTATATAAAGCTTTCAACTCAATTTCTTCAGTTCCATCCTGATTTTGCGATGTTGACTCCTTTATATTCACTTTGGACTTCCCCTTTCCCTTACCCTTCCCTTTTCCCTTTTTGCCCTTTGCTTTTCCATCATCTGTTGAAGATTTTTGATGTAGTTGAAACTCATGAGCTTCAGCTTCCTCTTTCATTAAATATTTAACAACCATTTCATTCGGACACTCCTTTTTAAAAGTTTCTGAAGAAAATTCTTACTTAACCTTAAAAGTTTTAGTTACTTTTAAATGGAACTGAAGAAATTGAGTTGAAAGCTTTATATAAACAACCACAACCCATTTCTGCAGCATCTTTCATTAAATATTTAACAACCATTTCATTCGGACACTCCTTTTTAAAAGTTTCTGAAGAAAATTCTTACTTAACCTTAAAAGTTTTAGTTACTTTTAAATGGAACTGAAGAAATTGAGTTGAAAGCTTTATATAAACAACCACAACCCATTTCTGCAGCAAAGTACAAAGATTTGAAACGTTTATGTGACAATGAACCGATACTAAAACGGTTTCACGCAGAATACCTTAATCTTCCGTATAATTCTGGGGTGCCAGATGAATTAAACGATACAGACGAGCAAGATGAGCGTGAACAAAAAGTGTAACAAAAAGATGATTATTAATTATAGTGCCTAGGTAATTGTGGTTGTTAAGAACTTAAATGAACATTGTTTTAAGGTTCCTGTCATCGTCAAATTAGCGGAAGTCTTAATATGATTTTGAGATCCCTTAATCGATATTTGCCTCCTGCACGTGTATCGCTCAACTATCATCGTGTATAGCTCAACTTTCATCTCGAAACGTCAGCTAATTTAAAGATAATTATATTAATAATTCAGTGGTAATAACTGTTTCATTTGTTGATTGTGTTCATTGTTATTCTTTTGTCAGTAAAAGTACAACTAAACTATTAATATTCGTTTTTCGTGATCTACATCCTTAATCTACATAATTAGGTTTCGGTATTAGGCTTCATTAACGAAACTATTTCTAAAAAAATTATATCATTATTGTTTACGATCACTACATTTTCCTATACATTTCTTAACTGTACAACATAAAATGCTAGCATGAACAAGGCAGTTCGGGTAGTTACGACAAAGTTATTTTCATTAGCTAAGGTTATAAAAAAAAAAATTACGTCGTAAGGGACACCTCTTCCTAAATTCCAAAGTGTAAGGGACATCATCTTTTAATACTTAGATTTACGACGTTGCTAAAAGCTACATAAAATAAAACTTGACCCATACGACTCAAAAATTTTACTACAATTTCACTTACGACAAAACAATTTGACTTCATACTTCTTTATTTGAAGAGATATCAAAATTTTAAATATACAGATCGATAGAGCACAAAATTTCCAGTTGAATGGTATAAAAATGTCCCTTACGACAAAATGTCCCTTACGACATTTCAAATTTCCAGCGTCGGTATAGTCTTTTTTAGCCTTGCCGAGCTTTCGGACGCTCTGAATTGAATTAAATAAATAAATAAAAAAATAATGAATAAATGTTTTTCTATGTGGCTACTTATCGAACAAATTTTTGAATTAATACGAGTATACACTTTCACACACACATTCACCTTAAAATTAATATATTATTCAGCTGAAATAAAATTATAAAATTGAATATATTTTTTTTATATAAACTATTATTCAAAACTTCTTGGTGTAACGTCATATTTAGTACCTTCAGCATGATACATGTACATTGTACAGTCCGCGACACATATAAGTACCCCCCTATCTCAATGTATGTGGGACACAATAGTTGTTATTGTTGGGAATTTTAGACGTTGAGTATTGTAGGTAAGCGGTTCGATGCGGCGGCGGCGTGATAAATTTTTGCATGTGAAAATTTGTGACTAGTTACAAGGGGAAGTACCTAGTCAAAAATATTTTCTAGACAAGGGGATACTTAATTCTGGCACGCACTGTAATTTCACGAAATTACACAAAATAATAAATATTATCTAAATACACGTATTTAGATAATATTTATTATTTTGTAATTACTAACTGTAACTTTTCCCAATATTTAAAAAAAAAATAAACAAATCATGTTCTTAAGGCGTCCATCCGCTCCATTAACCGGGCTTTTGTCATCATCTTGGGAAGACATCTCCAGTGACCCCAGCGGCAATGGAGTTACATCGTTTCGTTTAGACTTCCTATGACTAACATCTGTCTCCATCTTCATACCAGGTCAACGGTACCAAAACATAGACACAGACTTACATGAGCATGCAAAATTTCAGCTCTATCTATTGATAACCCCTAAAATTCAGTCCCAAGTTTATTATGTTTATTGAAATTATATAGGTTTATTGTCAGAAATCTATATTTAATTTGTCATTCCGACTCATTCTTTGTGCACTTCTTCCACCTCCACGCCACGGAATAATCATTCAAACCGCAAATACATTCAAAGGCAACAGTTACCAGAGAAAAGTAATCCTGCGCACTTGACAACTCCGAATAATAAGGTAAAAAGCACACACTTCGACTAAAAAAAGAAAAAAAAAACGTTCTCAACTAATATCCTTATTGCTTCTACAATAGGTAGAGAACATTGCTATCGCTTTGTGGATTAGGTGCCTCGAATCAAGTGCTGAATAAATAATTGGGGCTGTACATAAGCTCTAGGACTGGTAGGTTATGCTAGGTTCAATAAATACCGCTATTATCTTCAGTCTACGTTTATATCGTCATAAAGGACAAAGTCATCCGCTCCCTCATTTGCATAAATAAGATTGCCAATATATAAAAAATTGGATGGATAGCAAGGATAATCTATATAAAAATTTTACATAGTATAATAAATTTTTATCTAACCTTGATCTAATCTTTATTTGTGGTAAGTTATTTTTTAGCCAACAATACGGAACTTTCAAAATGTTCTAAAATAACACTAGATAAACTCAATAGACTGGTGCCTCGGTGGTGCAAGTCATACCCATACACTTGCGCACACACACACTATTCTTTCGTAAGCCAGACTTCCGTGAGACAGGTGCATGGAGAGAACAAACACGGGCTTTTATTTCTGATACTATGTTATTTAGCAAAAAATATAATAACCCTTATGATAAATCCTTTCGATTGGTATGATAAAACTACACGGTAATTATTTTTCTCGTGTAGCGGGTTCGATTCCTGGTTCATACATGTAACTATTTAAAAATCTATGAATGCAGTTTAAATTGTTTTTAAATTAAAATAACGCTTTTTTTTAGTAAATTGTTCAATCTTCAATATTTAAGGTACTTACCCTCGTAGCATAGCGGTGGGATGCCCTGTATATTATCATTCATTTTATATACTCGTATACCTATGTTCATCAGGGAAAACTTAGGATTCTAATGGTGAAAGAATTTTTCAAATGGGTCCAGTAGTTTCGGAGCCAGAGTTTCGAATTCAAACAAACAATTAAATCTTTCCTCTTTATACTATTATTATCAGATACTTAATGTATTAATTTATACTTTCATTACTACTTTTAGATAAATTCATAATAACAAATTCATAATAAATTATCTATAATGTTTCTTCATTATAATATAACCAAGTGTATGTACTTTTGCTTATGTTTGTCTTAAACGGAATGAGTACCAGCCCATACCACTGAAATGTATAAGATTTAGTAACAAAAATAAACTATTTTGATTGATTTGATGAGAGTACGAAAACCAATGCAGAGTGGCAGTAGCGTTCTAAACATTTTATTAGTCTTCAGCGTCCTATTTCAACTCTCGAAATCACCGATATTAACAAAAAAAAATTCTTGCTAAGGTTTCATATTATTGAAATAAATAATATAAGGAAACAAGGACAAATAATAGCAATATATGTATATGTCACCGGATGGTAACGTAACGATCTAATACTTTCGTAAGATTCTAAACCAAGAGATTACTATAAACTATTATTATTTTTCGCCCAAATTTTCGCAACTTTATCAATTTGCGATGGCTCGTGGTAAATTTATAAACTAACGGATATCCATTCGAAACAGTTCCACCATCACTCTAACAAAATAAAACAACACAAATTGTGTTACAAGATATTAATTAAAAACCGGCCATCTGCCAGAAAAAAAACATTTTAAATTAAATTTCAATAAAATTTGTGAGATCAATTGAGTTGCCAAACAGACGCTAGGTAACTAAGAGTTTTATAAAGAACATACTTAAAAAACCTGTAACAAAAAAGGAAATTGAAACTGAGAAGTTTTCCCAATTATCTATTTATTGCAACATGTTAAAGATTTATGGCACCTCTTCTCTGTCTATTTCAACTTCTTACTATTTTGGCCATGGCCACTATAAAACTTTCGTAGCTCTGTGGTAAATTTCACTTCGTCAACAAATTTTTAAGCATTAACTATCTTCACCACTTTGGCTGCCCGCACCTTCTAGGTGCGGTGGTGCCGTTTTGCCGTGTGGTGCCGGAATAGAATTTCACCACCCCAACTCTTCCCGTGGGTGTCGTAAGAGGCGACTAAGGGAAACACAGCGGGGGGCGGGCAGCAGCGCCTTCTGCAGAACAACTACACCGAACTGCGATCCCCAACCCGCATGCCCAGCGTGGGGATTATGGGCAATAACCCCCAAATAATGATGCCATCTATGGCGCTCATTAGGGGAGGCCTATGTCCAGCAGTGGACCATTATAGGCTGGTGATGATGATGATGATGATGACCTTCTAGGTCACTCACATTATGGGTCTAGTTAAGTAACCTAAGCAAAAAGTAAAACTATTTTCACTGATCCAACACCATTACAAGGTTAAAAACTTTACAAAAATACACGGAGAAGGAACACAAATGAGTTATTCAACCAATCCGAGCGCACATGGCGTTTGGTTATTTCTTACTTATTGTTATATTATATTACTATATTACTTTTACGCGTGAGTTCGGTAAGTTAATAGCGTAAAATAATACAATTTACCTCTCGTTTAGAATCCTATGCAGTTCTTGTTATTTTCCGGTGACATATAATTTTTTAAGTTTTCGTGGCTGTGTTGTACTTATAAATGATTAGAAAATTCCTTAAGAATCACAAATATGATATCTGAATTACGATGTATATTTTCCTAACAAAAAGATATATTTAATTAGAATATGAATAGGTAGAGCTATTCGACCTATGAGTCTACCTACCAGTCTGAAGACGGTAAACTTGTTTCCAAGTGCAAGTAAAATTTTATCAACTTTGTTTACTTATCAAAATGTAATAAAGATTATTTAGTACAAATGCAACAATGAAGAGCCTTTATAAAACGGGTTTTGTATATGTTGAAGTTATTAATTTGATGTACGACGTGTGATCTGTGAGCAGTTTAGTATCTGGCACAGCGCATCAGCATTGCCATACAGCGAGGCAATTGCAGCTAGCGTCTCGGGGACCCTTCCGACTGGTATTGATATGTATCAGTTGAGCCACCTGTAGTTTTTTGGAACTGTAAGCACTCATTTCAATTGTAAATATGATATATCTTCAATAAACCTGATCTATCTTAGACACTTTACGGATACACAGTTTCGTTTCCAGTCGAGTTAATGAAAACGCATAAGGAACTCTAAATCGTGTATATAATAGAACTGATACAAAGCTTATCTTCATAACAATGTTGCAAAAGCACTTTCTTGACCCGTTTAGGTGAAAGACTTTTTTGCTATCTCTAAATCAAACAAACATAGTGGTATAAAAGGGGAGGGTTGCTCTACCAAGGCACAGTTGAACTCCAATTGGGTTTACTGCACAATGAGAGCTATAATCGTGGTAGTGTTGGGCCTGGCCTCTATGGCCATGGCTAAAACCACTCTCATGGACAACCTTGTCAATCTGGGTAAGTTCCTAACGTAAGCTCCATTACAAATTATTTACCCATGTCATTTATTCATTCTTATTTGATTGCTTTTAACGACTTTTTATTAAATATCTAGCGTTTTTTCAACCTAAAACATATTCATATTTATTGCAGATCTTAAAGGCCGACAATTGGTGATTCTGAAACTAATGAATCACATCATGGATCAAGTCATCGATAAGGATATCGAAGAAATTGGCAAAACCTTCAAACTTGACGAAAAAGTGCAATGTTTCACTGTGAGTCTTAGAATGTTGTTTTATTATACAAAATTTGTATTTTGATGAATTCATATTGAATGTTAACTATGTATGAACCTGATTTGTGTTGGAAAGACTTCGTTCCGTAGCTAAAAAAAAGTAATTGATTAAAAATATATATTTATTTCAGAAAACTGATGTCGTCAAAGATATGGTCAACATCATGAATGTTGGTATGCTACCCCGTGGAGAAATATTCACTCTTAACATCGAGCGTCAGATGAAAGAAGTTGTGACTATGTTCCACCTGTTGTACTACGCCAAGGACTTCGCTTCGTTCATTGAAACTGCATGCTGGATGCGTGTCCGTTGCAATGAAGGCATGTTTGTCTACGCTCTCACAGTCGCTTGCCGTCATCGTGAAGATTGCAAGGGAATTGTCCTCCCTCCTCCCTACGAAATCTACCCTTACTACTACGTACGTGCTGATGTCATCCAGAAGGCATACTTAATCAAGATGAAGAAGGGTCTGCTTGATATGAAACTCTGCGACTTCTACGGAATCAAGAAAACCGACAAGGGAGTTTTTATAATAGATGAAAACACTTTTGACAAACGAGTCGCCTTGAATGACGAAGACAGGCTTAGATACTTTACTGAAGATATCGATCTGAACACTTACTTCTACTATTTCCACGTTGACTATCCATTCTGGATGAAAGACATGATCATGAACAAGAGGAACGTTCACAGGCGTTTTGAAATGACTTGCTACATCTACCAGCAAATCCTAGCAAGGTACTATATGGAGCGTCTCTGCAACGGTCTCGGAAACGTCGTCGAAATGTCTTGGCACAAACCTATCAGGAAGGGTTACTGGCCTTGGATGGTGACTCACAATGGTGTCCAGTTCCCTGTCAGGTTAAACAACCAAGATATTGTTAAGGAGAAGGACGTAAACGTCATAAACCTGGTCGAAACTTACGAGCAGATCATCAGAGAAGCTATCCTCAAGGGTTACGTTGAGGTAAATATACCAAATAAAAAACCTATTAATATCATAAATGGCACCGTCATCTAAAGTTTAAAGTCTATGTTTATATGTGTTGTTTATATGTCTATGTTTATATTATGTTTATAAGAATACATTAATTCTACAAGTTTTATTTCTTTTTGTGTTTTACAGATCAACGGCCGAAGACTAGAGCTCACTAAGCCAGAAGACATCGAGAACCTCGGTAAAATGATTTTCGGTAAGGTTGACAAACACACAGAGGTCACATGCGTCAACTGCGTCCAAGCATACCGATACCTCCTCGTCATCATGAAGGCGTGCCTTGGTCTCAATACTGTTCACTCTGACAAGTGAGTCTTTAGTCTATTTTTTTTTGTTTCTTTTTTTTTCACATAAACAATTTATCTTACCTTTTATTTTTATTGTTACAGATACTTCGTCGTTCCTTCTGTCTTGGACAGCTACCAGACTGCTCTTCGTGACCCTGTCTTCTATCAACTGCAGAAGCGCCTTGTCAACTTGGTGCTCCTGTTCAAAAAACGCCTGCCTTGCTACACTAAGGACGATCTCCACTTCCCAGGGGTCAAAATTGATAACGTCATGGTTGATAAGCTGGTGACTTACTTTGACGACTACCTGATGGATATCACTAACGCTGTTGTTTTGACTGAAGATGAAATTAAGAAGACCCATTCCGATATGACCATTATGGCTCGCAAGCGCCGTTTGAATCACCAGCCCTTCAAGGTCACAATTGATATTCTCTCTGATAAGAGCACTGACTGCGTTGTCAAGATCTTTTTGGGACCTAAATATGACCACCTTCGTCGCATTATTGACATTAACACTAACCGTCTCAACTTCGTTGAGCTGGACGCATTCATTTGCAAACTGACGAATGGAAAGAACACCATTGTAAGAAAGTCCCACGACATGCATAATCTTGTCCATGATCGTATGTTTACTCGTGACTTGATGAATAAGCTCGATACTGTGACTGACATCAAGGATCTCTTCAAGATGGATATGAGGAACATGATGACTGGCTTCCCCGCCAGGCTGCTTCTTCCTAAGGGTCGCGTTGGTGGTATGGATATGATGCTCTATGTTATCGTTACCCCTCTGAGGGTCGTCGACAACGTTGATACCACCATCCTCGACACGAACTGCAGGGATTGCGACTGCAAAGACACTATTTGTGAGTGCAAAGGCTCAACCTGTGGCTTCAGGTCTACAGTTCTCCTCGACAAAATGCCTCTTGGATTCCCTCTTGATAGGCATATTGATATCGCTAAGTTTTTCACTCCCAACATGAAGTTCGTTGATGTGAAAATCTTCCATAAGTCACAGACTTGCGATATGAAGACCAGGTGGGATCGATATGTGTTGAGAAACTACAACCACGGGTGTTGTGATAGAACTCAGAACACATACGACGTCGATAGCAACATCTGCATGTCCATGGATTGCATTGTCTAACAACAACCAGTTAACTAATGAAGAATTTTCAATGAAATAATAAATTGTTAGCAAGCATTATTTTGGTCTTTTGATAGTCCTTTTAGATATTTAGGTAGTTAAATAGGTTCAAATATAAAAATATACATAACATGATTTTGAACAAAAATGTGACTAGGACATTAGGCCTCTCCTAAGGAGGCGCTCTGTCTTCATCTTGACGCATAAAGGATAGGTACATATGTAGTTTATAATAAAAGTACCATTAGCTGCCTAGGGTTAATATTATATCTGATCTAATAAAGTAAACTAATTAAATTTTGGATACTTTTAGAATAGTGATTAGAATAAAAGGAATATAATATTTTTTTTATTCAGTTTAGGGACTTTGAGCCATTGGCGTACTTAACTTTAGTAAGTATGCTGTACTTTTACTATTCAATTCACCAGTCTATGCCAATGTTGTATGAGTAGCGTCCTCTAGCAGAATTTTACGAAATTAGTATAAAAGTCAGTCTGTTATGAGATCACTCGCATGACTTAAACGTTAGTCTATACTAATATTATAAAGAGGAAAGATTTGATTGTTTGTATGTTTGTTTGTTTGTTTGTTTGTTTGTTTGTTTGTTTGTTTGTTTGTTTGTTTGTTTGTTTGTTTGTTTGTTTGTTTGAATTGAATAGGCTCCGAAACTACTGGACCGATTTGAAAAATTCTTTCACCATTAGAATCTTAAATTTTCCGTGATGAACATAGGCTATATAATATTTTCAAAAAAGTTAGAGATCCGCATGAAAAATTCAATAATTGAACCGTGCGCTGTATATTCAAACTCTTTTTCTATTATGGTGCGTCAGAATAGAAAAAGAGGTTGAATTTATAGCGCACGGTACTTGCTTTTTCTCTACGGCCAGTGTCAGTTATGGAGTGTCGACTCAATGTCAAAAACCCCAATGATGTTAAAAGAAGTAAGGGATCCGTATGAAAACTGTGAAACCCATCGTTTTAGTGTGTATTATTTCAGAAATTTTTGTTTAATACCCGTGCGAAGCCGGGGCGGGCCGCTAGTACATTATAATTCACTGCTCTTGAGAAAGATGGCACTGCAAAATACTTACTAAAATAAAACGAAGCAAACTATTCTCCCCTCTATTGAAAACTTTATTGAAAAATACATTGTAGAATAATTATATTAAATATCAAGTAACCAGAGACTATTACCAGAGACTATAAATATATTATACTATCCTCTAACATAGAGGATTTTTTGTGCCATTAAACAGAAAAGTAGGTTTACACTCAAACTGAAAAATGTATTTGTTTATTTAGTTATAACCTATAATATAAAGCCAACTCAAATAATGATTAATAATACAGTAATTAATACAATTTTTTTAATTAAATTTCGCAATAAATACCCTCAAATACTCAATTAAAACGAGAACTGAACATAATCTTAAATAATGTTCCGTTCTCGTTTTTTTAAAGATTTAAAAAAAAGATTTAAATATTCTTGAGAGAGGGCTTGACATTAGGATAAGCAGTATAAGTTCAAACATTCGGTTAATTTTATGCCTTAAAAATATAAGAAATCCACAGCTACCTACGCATTATATTAATCACCCTATCTATTAAAAACTGCATCAAATTCCATTACGAAGTTATAAAGATTTAAGCATACCTAGGGACAGCCAACAGACAAACAGCAGGAATCGACTTTGTTATACAGTATACTATGTAGTGGTGTCACTTACAAAAATTATAAAAAGAAATAATATGGATTTTATTTACTACGCAGTATGAAGTTTCCCCCAAAAAAGTATGACATCACAATTTGTAATGAAAATTTTTTTTTTTCTTTATAGTGTGGTTTCGTTTCTCGCCTCGGGACATGTATTTGTAATATCTGCAGATATTTTTTCAGGGTTTCCTGGTCTATATAAGGATAATGTGAATTATTTATTTATATTTATTATAATTACACTGTGAGTAATGTTTTGCATCCACCATAAAAAATAAAACGTAATATTTTGCTAATGGTGGATGCAAAACATCAAGCAATCTTTATCGATATATTACAATTAGCGCCATCTTTGAAGGAGTAGCTGAACTATACAAAAAAAAAATTACTAGACGAACTTATTCTAATGCTTTAATCCTTTACCGGATCGGAGATTAAAATAAACTTAATTTTGGGAAATCCAAAATTGGAAACTGAAAAACATCGCACGATACAGAGATCGCCTGCCGCATCAAGCTAAACCTAGTCAGTAAACGATTAATCGAAAGTCTTGCAAATTTTGTCATTAATAACATTTACCGACAATTAACTACATTAAATCAGTCTATCCACCTATAGCGCCATAAATCCGATACTTATAACACTGATAACGAGCTAAATTCAACCACAGATGAACGAAATGAATTCTCGAACCTACTGCTAATCACCACTATACGCCAGCCAAACACGATGTGAAATGTTTCTACATACTTAGGTCACATACTGCGATCAGGTTTAATTTCACAATATAAAAGTATTTTAAAAGGGATTCTGCCAGGATCCTATTTGAATAGAAATAAGAGCACGCCATGGTGAAAATATTAGGGGAGGCCGATGTCCAGCACTGGACTATTATAGGCTGGATGATGATGATGATGATGGTGAAAATATGGTCAAACTACAAATCATTTTTGTACTAAGTTTATGTGGGAATGCATCGCCGGAGCCTTAACCTAGAATTCATTTTGTTGCCGTATACTTTAAAACGAAATTTATATCCCTAGTCGGTGTGAGATCTTTCCTTCGGTAAAAATGTTTATAATTTAGAATGTTATAGTCAACTCGAAACGTGTTACTTTTATTCATTTTGTTTACAAAAATTTCACATTGAATTTGACTGGAATATAGATGGCACACAGAAAACCTTTTTAGAGGGTTGACGTTTCTATAGAAATAACGCGTGCAAGGCCGCGGACAGAAATTTATAAAATAAGTTATTCAATTAGAATAATAAGCCAATTTTGAAATCTAAATAGCGTTTACGTGGGTTTTAGGTATCATCGAAGTTCAGTCCTCCAAGCATCGCAAAAACTAACAACAAAATGACTTCATTTGGGGTCGTTCCGATAACCCTTTAATAAGCTATATTTTTGCCTACTTAGTGAGTGTTATGGTAGGTTATGTCGTTTGATACAAATTGACCGTGACATTGGAGGTTCAAGATGATAAGAGATTTTTGAATCTTTTTAGTGACCCTTTTTAATAGATACTTATATTTATATAGTTCACTGATCTTTTGTCATTCTTAAGTATAATTTTTTATTTATCTGTGGGTCTCGTATTTAATAAAATATGAAGGTACCCCCGGAATATAAATTCGCATAACGCAAGATCTGCTTAATTTGACCAGAAGGTTTTGGGCGAAGGTTAGTTCGTTTATTTGTAAGAATTCCCAGGAATTTGTATTCGTGTTTTACTTGTTGTTTGTACGATGCAACTTCTTGCCGTCCGAAATAAGACTAACTCACGAATCCGTAAAAGACACGGATTCAAAACTTCATGAAAATTTTATATACAACAATTCCTCGAAGATGAGGACGCCGTACGGTATAGCATAAACAGCATCATATAATATGCTCGTATAGCTTTGAATCCATGCCTCATCCTTGCCTCGCACGAGGTTCAGCTCGCGCCTGCTATGGTCTAGCATACATAATTCATCCCTAATTCTACAAATACTAACACAC
Organism: Eupithecia pulchellata; assembly: GCA_963931895.1. NCBI lineage: Eukaryota > Metazoa > Arthropoda > Insecta > Lepidoptera > Geometridae > Eupithecia > Eupithecia pulchellata. The sequence continues at coordinate 5,203,927 of OZ007540.1, forward strand.
TCTTATACCTAACATTATAGTAATTATGTATTACTGCAAATAAATGATTGATTCATTGATTGATGAAACCAAGTGGAGATTTTGTTTTATACCTACATACAAAGTGTTATTGCACAATAATTAGACGCCAGGTCATGAACCCTTCTGTACTCTATGACATTACGTGTTCCAAGCTTGTTTGTCTAAAGTTAGGGCATCGACGTTATTTAACTGACTACTATCATTACGAAAGTTTATTTAATTAATCTAGGGCATTGAACTAAGTACTTTTATCTCAGTTTAGGGTTTCTATAAATTGATGCATTTCTTTTGGAGAGCTTCAGTTGGTGAAACAAAATGAAGACAGTAATAGGGTTGGTGGTGTCTTTAGTGACGGTATCGGGGTACCTGATCAATGTGCCGGTCTCGCCTATTGCTGAACCGACTTTGGGTAAGCATTTTTATATTTATCCGCCCCGTGATACTTTGATACAACGGGTAGTGCTATAGCATAGATTTCACTTCGTTGGTATAACCTAGTAAATATAGGTAGCTGAGAGAGCCACAAGAAATTCATCTATTCCGTGACATAACCTGATTAATACTACCGGGTAGGTATCTACATAGTACCTACCTTAGAAAAGATTTATCTCTTTTGACATAAACTGGTTAAAATAGCCGCTGGAGCCATAGAATGTCCTTTCTGCGTTAAAACTGATTGATATAAGGCAGTGCCATAGGAAATATTTATCTCTTAGGATTATTGAGAAATTCACTTTTGTATATTACAACCTTTGTATATTACAACCTTTGTATATTACCTTCTGCGATGGTGTACCCGAACATGCATCATCTATGTATTTTACAAAGGTCTAGTAGACACTTTAACTACAAGTTATGTCAATTAGGTATTCGTGATATAGGAAAGTTTCCTATCCCATCTTAATATGTATAAAATTGAATATTTCTACTCCTTAATTTGCTCGTAAATTCGTTTTTTTTTACCATCTATTCTAATATGGGAGTTTTGTGCAATTAAATTACGCAACTCAGGCGTATTCTTTCAAATTTCTTATGCATAGTTGACTTCAAGTAATGGACAGTATTTGTTTGTCTTCAGCTCCAGCGGGATGGATCCACTTACAGAAGCTGATTCTTCCTTTGTTCGAGAACGTTTGCGAGGAAAGTGACAACCCTACCGTTTTGCGGCTCTCAGAGGAGTTCTGGACTACGACATCAACTGCTGATTTTTGGGTATGTATTTTGTTGTTGTTAGTTATATTTTTCCAAAATAACTGTGTAATATTTTCAGTCAGTCTACTTAACTTAGTGTTAACTATTGAGAATAGTTTAGTCATTTTATTTCTTAATATATGCAAATGTACTATATAATAATGTTCTTTTATACATATTAACCAAATAATAAAAAAATAAAAACCTATCGCGATCTCGTATGCTGTTTTTATTAATTTTATATCTGTTTGTTTTTATTTAATGTCGTTACTTTTTCACATCGCAACAAAGGACACCTAATATAATTATCAACATCGCATCGAATACTAATCACATTTGTATAAATTTCAGAGCGCTGATTGCTTCACAAAACTTCAACAGTTAAAATCTTCTGGGAAATTGATGGCTAGAGGTGTAATTTTCTCTGAATACAACCCAGAACACGTCACCGAACTTAAAATCGTGTCCGAAGTTCTCCAAAATGCGAAGACATTCGATACGTTCTATAAAGCAGCATGCTGGGCAAGACAAAATCTCAACTGTGGACTTTTCGTTGACGTTATTTACTTGGCTCTAGAAAACAGAAGGGATACGGAGAAAATAACACTACCAGCGCCTTACGAATTACTTCCGAACTACTTTATCCGCAAAGATATTATTATTCAAAGCTCGTCCATACTCGCTGGACAGGCAGTAGCACCTACAGAAGGTGTGCGAGACGAAGGCAACGCATACACCCTTGATGCTAACTACACAGCGAACATCCACGACGCCGATGATGAATTGAAACTGGCATACTACCGCGAGGATGTAGGACTTAATTCGTACTACTTCTTGAACATGCTCAAAAGTGCTCCGTGGAAGAACGTTGACGTTGAGATAAACAGTCGGTATGGCGAAAACATGTACTTCTGGATGAAACAGTGGATGTCGAGATACAACTTAGAAAGGCTATCAAATGGCCTGCCTGAAATAGACGGCATGAACTGGGACCTAGTATCAGATATAGCCTACGATCCCATGCTAGTGTATTCCAATGGTAACGATTTCATTCAAAGTACTTCGCAAATTAACATTGAAGAAAATGAAGACAAAGCTTTGCTTAAAACTATCGAAGCTAACCTGAATACTGTTGTAGGACACATGGTAACGGTTTGGCATTATTTCACATGTAAATTTTTATAAATGTAGTGGAAAATAATTAAATTTCCGTTCCGTTATTTACAGAGAGATAGTGGATATAATAAAACTCAAATATTGAACCATTTAATGGAGATCCTATTTACTAGCGAGAGGAGTTACGAGAATTTAGCACGACGGCTTCTTGGAAAAGCTCTCAGCAACAATGGGTAAAATAATTCTACTTAAATCATTCAGTTTTACTTCAAATTTAGACCTATGTTATGTGGATTGTCCAGCATTAGGTATATTATTTATTTTTAATTTAACACATCAAGCTGTAGACAAAACAAAGAAATAAATAAATTCGCTTATTTCAGAAATCCTTCGGTGTTGGAGCACTACATGACATCATTGAGAGATCCCATATTTTGGAAACTGAACAAGAAGATTGTTGATCTAGTCGACCACGCTCTAAGAGTATTACCAGCGTATACAAAGAATGAACTGTATTTCCCAGGAGTTGAAGTAGTTAACGTAGAGGTAAAAAAAATGATGACAAACTTTGAATACTTTGAATTTGATATTACAGATGCATTGAAAGTAGGAAACGGTGATAGCACATTCAATGTCAAAATAGGACAACTTAGGCTATCTCATAAGCCGTTCACCATGAAAATTAACATCAGCTCTCTTGTTACACAAAAAGGAATGGTAAAAGTTTATCTTGGACCAAAAATTGCACCTGGAGAGTTTTCTAAAAAGAAAAATTTGTTTTCTTTGTTGGATTGCTTCGATATTAACTTAAAGAAGGGTTCAAACATGGTATCTAGGTCGTCAGAGGATTTGACACGATTTTCAAATGATTTTGTTTCTATCAGAACACTACACAAGAACGTTGTGGATGCGCAATTTGGCCTCGACTCATTACCTCTTAATAGTATAAGCACTCAGATCCAATATCCATCCAGACTTGTCTTGCCTAAAGGTACAACTGAAGGACTTCCTCTTCAAATACTAGTTTTTGTTGCACCTTACATAAAAACATCTTTGTCTGGAGCGTATTCATCAGCAAGTACGGAATTCAATGAAGCTATTATGTCGAAATTGTATCCGTTAGACCTGCCTATTGAAGACAATATACTCTTAGGTCTACCAAACTTAATGTTTAAAGACATTACTGTAACCTTTAAAAGTAGTGGTGGAGTATCAGGTGCAAATAGTGGGTACGTCCGCCCTTCTCAACCCAACGCATGGGCTAGTGGTCCACCTGGCCAAGATAATATAAGTCCAGGTGGGAGCTACGGTGATTACCAACCAAAAGCATCGTATCAAGCTGATTATAAAAAGTTTGATTATAAAAACATTAACAAAGATATCACACCTAAAAATGTACCAACAGAAGCACCTATACAAGTTCCTACAGAAGGTCTAGATGACATTATAGTTATTGATTCTCAAGATCACGAGGTTTTAGGAGTTTACGAGATTCAAGATAATAGTCCAGTTATAGAACCAAAGCCTCTCGCTCGCGGCCAACTAAAACAAGCATCACAGAAATCGGGTCTTTCTATTAAAAAGTTTGACTACAAAAGTTTAAAAGATAACAAAATCAAAAAAGAAGAAAAAACTACACAAGAAACACCACAAAAAGTACAAATTGGTATGAATACTACAAAATATGTAGACATTGGAGTGATGAAAATACCTTACGTTATTAATAAAACAATTGAAAACAAAACTAACCAAAATGAAAGCGAAAAAACAGGTAATATAAAACCTGTGGACATTGAAGTCGTAAAAATACCTAAAGTTGTTAATAAAACAATTGCTCGAAAATTTGATGACAAAGAAAATGAGGAAAGAGCAGACGCAAACAATGTAAGGAATGTTAATGTTGAAATGGTAAAAATACCTTTAGTTTTTGATAAAACTATCGAGAAAACATTCGACACAGTTAGAAGTGAAGAAACAGAAGAGGTCGGTAGCCAAGAACATCTTAAACTGTTAGGGATAGAAGATGAAGATAAGGAAATACGATTTGTACCACTCTTTAAAATGTCACAGCCAATAAACAAAGCATTCACTATTTATGACTTTATTATTGGTTCGTTTGATGATGACAAAGATCAAAAATCTGAAAATGATAAACCTGCTAAAGATGAAAAGAAAAAGAATAGCGTTGAGGACATGGTGAACTATATCCATGTTGAATAAGAATAAATAGGATTAAGACTTTTAAAACTTTAAAGTAGTTAGGATTATTTTGAGGTGAAAGAATTTCAATTGTACCACAAGTTGCGTGATTTTAATTTAAAAGGTCGTCTGTAAATAGCTATCTTATTCATTAAATTCCATCAAACTGTTACTGTTTTTTTAATTTCTTACTTACGATCTCTTGTCCCTTATTTTTTGGATGAATTTTCCTTTTAAGAATTTAATTTGGAGATTTGCTTTTTCGCTATGACGTTGCTAAGCCAGTTTGTTTTAATCAGAATTACAATATTTTAAGAAAATGCATGCGTAGGTACATTAATAAAATAAAAAACTTAAGACAAATATGACGTTGTATTTATTACGGTTCGAGTTTTCCAATATATCGGGACAACACAACACAAAACAGAAGAACTTGCGACATAGTTTTAATAAATAAAGACTAAAGTTTGTTAGGGCCTACTTTAATTTTATGTTGTTTTTACTAACTGGTTTACCGGAGAAAAAATAAAGGACAATACCAATGCACATTCACAATTTCAATTTCACAGTTTCCTATCATTATGTTGGACTAGTTCCAAATATTCTACAACGACACGCTTTCCCTATTTTCATCGCTGAAAATTTAAAACCCATCGGTCACCACTGTGACACGGCTGGATCACAAATAGAAAATATTTTTACAGTTGATTACAAGGTTTCAGGTTCTTATTGTCCTTATTTATTGTTTTACAGTTGTTGTTTGTTACAAGAATTTCATTCAGTTTTATTCTGTTATCATTGTTAGTAAAATTTCTATCTAATGATGATTATTCAAAATATGGCGCAGCGTCATCGTAAGAATGGATGACCCACAAAGCGTTTCATTTTTGCTTTTCGTCGATTATCTTTTTAAAGGCTTGACATTTTTATAGAAATTCAAACTTTCTATTTGTGAACAAAAATGGTTAGGATTTAAAGCAATCCCAATTCTATCTCATTCAATTCATTTTCAGAATCAAACTGAATAAGCAGCCAAGGGTTATTGTATTAACAAATATTAAGGTCATCAACACTATCCAAATGCTATTCCAGCGCCAAATTTAAGGATTTGGTCAGCTTAAGTCACTGGAAGAATCCCATAAAGGAAGATTAGGTTATTTACGAGTACAAGCTGCTGTGCGTCTAGTATGAGTGTGCTCTTACTAATATATCATCAAAATATACTAAAATTGTAATACGAAATGCAACTGTTATAAAGGATCGAGAGCGCTATAAAGGATTACGTATATTCTTTAAAAAAATTAGATTACTGTACTAAAAAAAGAAAAAACCAATATTTGTAAAAATGTTAGTTTTAAATGTTTGGACGTTAAATGTAGGGTTTTAAATGTTTACACTCGTTAAATATAGCTTTTGTCTTTTTTAAACAACGCGAACTTATTCTGAAGACTTTGCTACCTATGCTAGATCTAATATACTAGGTATGTTGTTTTGATAAATTCCTGATCAAGGGATTTGCGAACCTTAAAATTTACTAGAGTAAACATTTACCTCACCGAAATAGTCTGCGAGTAGTTGTAGGAATTCGCTTGTTTCCATTTAATTAAACAATCACTTAAATTCCACTCATTAAAACAGTGTCACAAAAAAGCAAAACAAATGTCTCTGAGATACGTCGGCATGAGGTGTTTACAGGAAGCTGTAAAGCTGAAGCAGAAACCAAAACTGAAGATTCCGTGCCAAATCAAAACATTCCGCATTGACATCAATGATTCACATAATTTAAGAACCATGAAAACATTGCACTTGGCTGTGAAACCCAATTATTTCAAAATGGAATGCTAGATTATAAATTCACCTTATGTCGGTTACGGATCGCGTAATAAATTTAACTATACACCGGAGATTCGGCTCAAAAGTTATAAATATGATCGTTATTAGCTTTATGAATTACTGCTGTTTATTTTGCAGTAATTTACCTGCTAGTTAAATATTATTCTTTAGAATTTCCGGTTTTTGGCAGGCGCCAGTAATAAAAAATTGAGGTAAGCATCTATAAAACATGTTTCTTTTTAATATACCCTCTTGATGGGACCAACATAATCTTATATCTGCCGTTCAGCGTCATTGACTCACACACCTGATTCACCTCTAAAAAGATACTATCACAATCTAAAATTTGTTTAAAAAAAAAAATATAAAAAATTAAAAAAAACATTTTAAAGAAGCGTTCATATTTTGACCAAAGTGCTTGGGAACTAAAGGTAGAGTAGGTATTCAGGATGTCAAACCCGATGCAATTCGCAACAGCGTGGGCCGCGATGAAGATATAGGTACAACAACTATGTTCAACATCAGAGAATCCCAAGCTACATCAATAAAAGAGCATGGCCATGAATTCTTTCAACATTGCTCCACAATAGAGTCATAATTTATTTTGGGTAATACAGTCTCTGAAGAGCATGACAAGTGTTCTAAGCTTTTACTCCGGACGTTCATTGTGGCGTGAGTGGAGCACAAAAATTATAGTCGATCACCGGCAGTCTAAATGTGCGCAGACGCACGTATAACCCGTTTCACGCGCCAGTTGTTGCCAACCATCGTAGGGTTTTTGCTGAAAAACTGGCATTTTGGCTTATTATTTCATTTCAATCGTTACTTTATTATGAGGGTGTCTCGTTTGATGATTTACTTTATTGTAACTGTTTTGGCATTTTGTCATTTATTTATTTATAGATTTATTTTACAGTGAATATTAGATAGAGCCAGTTACGAAAATGATACTCTTAGTACAGAATCCTGTCATTTATTAAACTGAATGAATGTTTATAACCTACTTTCTTTTTTCGTGAGCCAGTCTATTACAACAATAAACAAATTTAGCAGAGTTAAATGTTAAAACCTACCAGGTCCACCCTAACATTTGTAGCTCCAATTCTCTCCAAACCTCTCCAAACCTCATTATAATTTAATTTGATTTCGTTGTGTTGTTGTTAGCAATTCCTGTCATAACAAATACTAGCTATCAAAAGATCAAAGCTTTTATTTGACAAAACTACGTTGTCGACATCTGAAGGTGTTGTAGTTATTATTTCTATTGAGGTTTTTCTGAATTGGCATCAAAGGACATTTCCTGCCCTGGACTACTTCACAAGATCAAGTAGCTTATACAGTATACTAACTTCAGCCCGCGGCCTTGCATGCATACATGATGAAATGTAAAATTATGTATGTCCCGGGATATAATCTCTCTCCACGCCACACTAATTTCATAAAGATCCGTATAAGTTTATATAATTAACCCATTGGAAGGCGACCCCCACGATACAGGTTTATCCTAGTGTGGGGATCAATAATGTACTAATTTTAAGTCTTCAATATTTTTCAATAAACGTTATTATTATTATTATTATTATTATTATTATTATTATTATTATTATTATTATTATTATCCGTTACACCATTAGCCGTGAAAATTAAACAGACAGACAGAAATACTTCAGATTTATAATATGAGTATGCATTAAACAGCAAACGCCCATCTGTACTTTTTCACCCGCTGCGTTAACGTATTCGGGCTATATGTAAGGTGTTATTAATCCCTTTTGGTTGAAAACTGATGCATTTGCGTATAAATGCCATGAATTCTTTCAACATTGCTCCACAATAGAGTCATAATTTATTTTGGGTAATACAGTCTCTGAAGAGCATGACAAGTGTTCTAAGCTTTTACTCCGGACGTTCATTGTGGCGTGAGTGGAGCACAAAAATTATAGTCGATCACCGGCAGTCTAAATGTGCGCAGACGCACGTATAACCCGTTTCACGCGCCAGTTGTTGCCAACCATCGTAGGGTTTTTGCTGAAAAACTGGCATTTTGGCTTATTATTTCATTTCAATCGTTACTTTATTATGAGGGTGTCTCGTTTGATGATTTACTTTATTGTAACTGTTTTGGCATTTTGTCATTTATTTATTTATAGATTTATTTTACAGTGAATATTAGATAGAGCCAGTTACGAAAATGATACTCTTAGTACAGAATCCTGTCATTTATTAAACTGAATGAATGTTTATAACCTACTTTCTTTTTTCGTGAGCCAGTCTATTACAACAATAAACAAATTTAGCAGAGTTAAATGTTAAAACCTACCAGGTCCACCCTAACATTTGTAGCTCCAATTCTCTCCAAACCTCTCCAAACCTCATTATAATTTAATTTGATTTCGTTGTGTTGTTGTTAGCAATTCCTGTCATAACAAATACTAGCTATCAAAAGATCAAAGCTTTTATTTGACAAAACTACGTTGTCGACATCTGAAGGTGTTGTAGTTATTATTTCTATTGAGGTTTTTCTGAATTGGCATCAAAGGACATTTCCTGCCCTGGACTACTTCACAAGATCAAGTAGCTTATACAGTATACTAACTTCAGCCCGCGGCCTTGCATGCATACATGATGAAATGTAAAATTATGTATGTCCCGGGATATAATCTCTCTCCACGCCACACTAATTTCATAAAGATCCGTATAAGTTTATATAATTAACCCATTGGAAGGCGACCCCCACGATACAGGTTTATCCTAGTGTGGGGATCAATAATGTACTAATTTTAAGTCTTCAATATTTTTCAATAAACGTTATTATTATTATTATTATTATTATTATTATTATTATTATTATTATTATTATTATTATCCGTTACACCATTAGCCGTGAAAATTAAACAGACAGACAGAAATACTTCAGATTTATAATATGAGTATGCATTAAACAGCAAACGCCCATCTGTACTTTTTCACCCGCTGCGTTAACGTATTCGGGCTATATGTAAGGTGTTATTAATCCCTTTTGGTTGAAAACTGATGCATTTGCGTATAAATAGAAGGCAGACGAATTCCAATGCAGTTGGCACGTGTTTCTAGTTATTGGCAGCTGTCAATGACAAGAATTAAACTGAAACTGCAGAAAAACGTCGAGAATAATTTTATAAGACAGCGGTATAAAATAATGGTATTTGATAGGGGGTAGTTTTGGTCGGTTATAGATTTCAATAATGATATTATTTATGTCTGGCTGTAGCACAGAAACTTGTAAATGGCTGTTAAGTATTTGCCTCGGAAATTCGGGATCTCACAATATAAAGAATTTTAGGTTTCCACAGGTCTTGTATGGAAGAGTATAGCTGGCTAATTCCATTTTTGGAGAAAATGGTAGTCGACGTGTGAAACTTATTACAGTTTGACCAGATGCAAATAGTCCAGACGATTGGATAAGCTGATATGAAAAAACCATCCAGATGAGAAAAAATATTGGAGTTAGGTATTCTTCCTCTATTTCCTACCTAAAAAGCAATTATCAGAACTGTCAACAAGCTGTAAACTAAAAAAAGTTACGATTGATATCGGCTGTTCGAATGTCATAAACAAGACATTAAAATTGATAGATCAAAACGTGCTATGAAAATATTTACCACGCTCATCGTAAACACTCGAACTCCAATAAAAAGGCGCAATACATGGCACATCGATAAAAATACTGCTGAAATAATAAAGAGGAGGTTGGCTACCTAAATGAAGTGGTTCCGTAGTAAACCTGCCCATGATAAAATAATTTACCCGACTATCAATGGAAGAGGGTCATGAGGTTGGCACATTGTGCTGAAAATACTAGTCCGATTGCAATACAAGAGGTTTTATATGATTTTTGTCGATTCTCCGATAACTATCGGCTTTGTTACCTCAGAAAAAGGGGACTACAGAGATAGCGGGGTCTAAGTAAGGGTTCAAAATCTCGGTATTATAAATATACTCGGGGGGCGTCGTCGTTGCAAAGGCCTATGTATGAATTTTCTAACATAGTCTCTCAAAGCTAGTTAAAGTTGACTATTCTCTAGCAAACAGCTAGAGAATAGTCAACTGCTCCGAGTGTTCGTTTTTAACTATGTATATGTGTATATATTTATACATAGTTAAAAACGAACACTCGACTATGCGTAAGTCTTACTATTGTAACGCTATTGCGTTCATCAACTGTCATTTTCCTTTGATACTTACTTAGTAGCAGTACTAGTTGAAGGAACAGATAAAAATCACATCCTTTTCGTGTCAGTTCTTCGTACCTCTATCATCTTGACCTTGGCTTTGACCTTTTTCCACTTTTTTATAGATGACTTTGTATTAGGAGAGACTCGGACGGAAATGAGTATTTAAATTTGATCTGTGTGAGGTAAACGCCAAAAATTTACAAAAGTAAAAATAATTGCAATCACGAGACCGTTACAAAAAGTCTTAGATATTTTTTATTCTCGTTTTTTCCAGTTTTTTGTCTTACAACGGAACCCAAAAAAATCTGTCATTTTCAGGAAAAACGTCACACGTGCATTAGATTTTCGTGGTAAGAAAAATTAAACAGAAAATTTTCACATGGTGCACGGATTGAAGCGATAATATTAGATTCTATAAGCTTGAGTCAATTAGCGTAAATAATTGACTGCCTATTTCCGGTGTGAGGATTAGTCTATCTTGCTGCTTGCGTCATTGACCGATCTCGGAGTATGGAAGGACCGGACAAAGTCAAATAAATCTATCTGCTGTTTTATTAAACTGATGCATAATATTGCAACTATTGTTTTAGAAACTAAAAATTTGTAGTAGACCTAATCAGAATCAGTGATTATTCTGTTTAGCTCTACTATTTAATTTCTATTATTTATAAAATGCAATACTAGAGACCTGCTTCTAGCCTCCCCAAACTACGGTTTTTTTAAAAACCGATCCTGTCCATCCGCACTTTGCCTACTTTTAGCGAGAAAGCCGCCGATTGACACTTATGCCAGCTTACTTAGAACTAAAGATTTTTACCGAAATGAAGTTATTTACAAGCACTAAACTGAATGCAACAGCTATCATGTCATATAATATTTATTTGTATATTCACGAATTATAACTTTTATTTTTATTTATTTTATTTATCATTCTATAACATAGAACCAATTTAATTTTATTTTAATGAGGGGTCTTTTTCGACGAAAATTATGCAATGGTATGTAAGGTTCTTCTGAGGTATTTTCGAATATACTTGGAAACTTATAATTTAATAAATAAATGAATAATGCCGGATAATTCACACAGTTTATACATATATAATCTTACATAATATGTAAGATATGTCTCATTCATTAATTCCTCAACATCCGTGCGGAGAGCGATAGATCGTATATGCTCTCCAATCGTGAAACCATCGAGTTTCTGACGAATTCCACGTCATATACTCACGTGCACAGAGAACGAGGCAGGCCCCTACTCTGTTGAAACATCTCGAAAGATGTAGGTTAAATAATAGTAACAGTTATATCACTTGGCCGTGTGGTGCCGGCATAGAATTTCACCACCCCCACTCTTCCCGTGGATGTCGTAAGAGGCGACTAAGGGACACACCGGGGGGCGGGCAGCAGCGCCCTCTGCAGAACAACTCCACCGAACTGCGATCCCAACCCGCATGCCCAGCGTGGGGATTATGGGCAATAACCCCCAGATGAAATAACGCCACCTTTGGCGCACATTAGGGGAGGCCTAAGTCCAGCAGTGGACTGATATAGGCTGATGTTGTTGTTGTTGTATATCACTTGAGCCACCTGTAGTTGGTTAGGAATTAAACATATAATGCTGGACAGTCCACACCGGATCATCTAGCACTAAGTTAAGCGGAGCTTGTGTTATGGGTGTACTAAATAATTGATATTCAGTAATATACTATATTACATATATGGTTTTTTTATTATACATCTCAGTTCAGTAATTCCGTGATCATGGCGCACGAAATTGTGCCAATATATTGGAAAACTTTAATCATGGATAGCCCGTCCGAAATGACTTTGGTGTGATAGTTTTAGAACTAGTATTTACAATTGATTTTCTGTAAACTGATGCAAACAACCTACATGTATACCTATGAACTGATCCATAGCAAACTAAAACCGTTACTCTACATTAGTATAATCAGCCCCGTTGTCCACGAACTGTATTAATTACTTAGCAGATTTTAATGCTGCAGTTTACACAAGTATATTGAATCTACATGATTTTGTTCTACGATAAATTTCAGCATCTTCCAACATCGGGGCACTGGTTTTCACTTATTTTCGTGTATTCAACATTCTGGCGGAATGCTATAAATATAGGTAGCCACGGACGTAAAGTTCAGTGTAACATCACTCGCACTCGGATTCGGTTCTTGTTACAAACAGTCAGCACAAACAAACAAAATGGTGAGAATTGTGAAGTGTTTGTGAAAGTGATGTCTTTTATTTTATAGGCTGCATCGATTGAAAGGATCTAGCTGGGTTGATCGGTTTTAAACATGCCCTGATTCATAATGTTCTAATTATTTGAAACAGCTGTTTATTACTGTTATTTCCCACTCTGATCTGTGACTATATAAGAAAAAAGAATTAAATAGCAATGCTTTAAGTTAGCAAACTATAATCAATAAGTGGTAACTGTTTTAAAAGCTTTGTTGATAGGTAGAAAAGGGACCTATGGAGTTTCAGTAAAATTTACTTAAAAATAACTATTGGCATTTGTCAACTAAAGTAACTTGCTCATAGTAGATTTGCATCATTTTAGAATAAATATTTTACAAAGAAAATATGAATATTTTCCAAATTCTACAACATGAGCCTAATATCCTCTTTTTCTTATTTAACTTATATTTTGTAACGTGTCCAAGAGCCCTGTAAGGTCTAAAGGAAATTAAGTACTTTGATTTTGATTTTAGTATTCGTTTATTAATTGAATATTAAATATCTGAAATATCCAAGTGTAAGAAAAGTAAACAAGGGAAAAGTGTATTAAAATTTTTGCATATTAATTTATGCCATAAACTGTATTACATACCAGTGGAAGTTTTATATTTTTTAAGTTCCATTGCTATTGTGGCGATATCGAATGCCATTCATCTGAATATTTTGATTTCGATAAAAAGGTATCTTTAAGATTTTTAATAACAAAGAAACATTATGAAGTCAATTGTAAGAAACCAATTTCAAATCGTATTTTCTATTTAAACAGTTAAACTAGCTAATCCATAAACATTGTTTTCCGAGGACCATTATCAAACCTTTAATCTTCCAGGATACGGATGACGATCAGAAAATGGCGATGCTCCGCAAAGCCTTCCAGATGTTCGACACCACCAAGTCTGGCTACATCGACGTTTTGAAGATCTCCACCATCCTCAACACAATGGGACAGTTGTTCGACGACTCCGAACTTCAGGCGCTTATCGTTGAGAATGACCCAGAAAGTAAGTGCTACCCAAAATCTATTGCTTAACGTGAGACGCCCTCTTTTCCTTCCCCTTAACCCCCTTTTATTGATTTAAAAGGAGGGTTTTGCCATAATCACAACGCTTGTCAGGCGCTTTGGTGATTGCTGTGCACACATCTTAGGAAACACATCTCAGAAAATGTTGTCAGAGCTTTTCTTTCTTACCTCTGAAAAACTTCAGATTAATGACCTTTTAGCTGAAAGGTGGTCACTAACCCTAAGAAGGAATAGTTTTAGATATCTTGGGTAGGTTAATTAGCCATTATAATGTGGCAAGCCTATTCCTTGACAGCAGATGGAATTCTTGAATTCTTTAATATTTTGACACATTTGCCCAACTGTGGAACATGGTTAAATAATAAAAAATGGTATTATGTGAAGGAATATAAAATACGGAATACCGTATAAGAAACAATGTGGCCCTCATAAAAACCATGGCCGACACACCTTATTATCAAGCTGAAGTGGCAGTTAACGATGATTTTTCGATCCCGACATAAAAAAAAAAAACATTTTTACAACAAAATTGTTCAGCAATTACTACAAATATTCAATAGCATTTGCCAGCGAAGTCCACGTGCCACAATGGACGTTAAAACAGAACAGCAAACGGCTAGAGAAGCGATCAATCATCATTATACGTTCACACATGTCGAGGCTGCGCCACCTTTTCGAAAATATTCTGTTATTTTCGACGCGGGAGTTTCTATTTCCGTAATAGCTTTTGAATCAGTATTTTTCCAAGCTTGTCTTGCTCAATTTTTATTTTTATAGATGTTTTTTAGTTACGAAAGGTGGTTTTGTAGTGTTCCGTATTTTCCATCAGTGAGCAATCACGGGTAGTTCAACTGATGTTTTTTTTTCGTTACCTTGTCTTTGTTGTTTGTTTTACAAGGATAGAACAAAGTACTTACATTTTATACTTAACTTTTTTATTATACCCGTGGGCTTAGCAAATTGTTGGCAGTTTTGGAACCTACTACTCAACAAATAGAATATTTATATTCGTACATATAATTTCCTGCATAGAATCTTCTTATTAGGTAAGAAATACATAAAGCTCATAAGGTACCAAACCATTCTTAGTAACTATGACACTTTTTCGAATAATCCAGGCTTCCGGCTCAAACACCGAAAAAATAATTTTAAATATTTCAATGATTTGGTACAAAGTTTGTCTTATTGATTTTTCACATTGTTTGTTTTAGGTTTAGGTAAGATCAACTTCGATGGCTTCTGCAACATCGCTTCTCACTTCCTGGAAGAAGAGGACGCGGAAGCTATGCAACAAGAACTGAAAGAAGCTTTCAGGTAGGCAACTGAAACCCTACTTTTTATTCATACGAAACTCAGAACTAAGAGCTACTAAAGAAGATAACTAAAGACCACACAAAAAATGCAAAAGTAATAAGGAAAAAAAAGAATGTTTAAATTTTGTTATATTTTCAAAAATAATTGAATATAGGGAATTCTGTCAGTTGACATTTAGTTAATTTACTGTGGGCTTTTCTATTGACTGACACCTTCTTAAATAGTCGTTGTTTATTATACTCGTAGTAATATAACTTTTTGGAGCCTCTTCTGCTAAACTAATCGCTTCTCTATGACAATGATAAAGATCCTCACAGAATGGCACATTTTAGAAATATACTTAGATGGAAGAAAATACGCATGGAAGAAGGCGTATCAATAGTATCAAGGTTTAAACCATTCCATCAATCTCTCGTGGCAAATCAGTCATCGAAGGTTTTACGTGATTATTCTGTGATGATATAATACGTTCATAGAAAAACTTAAAAAAATTTGCAATAGTAGTCATTTATTCATGACAATCATGAAAAGTCTAAATTTGTATAATTAATTACAACAACTGTATCAATACATTTTACAGGAAAACAATTATAAAATTTACCTAAAATAATTAAAACAAAACAATTGACTTCTTACGACTATTATTAGTAGATTGCTCCAAATCTTTATTATTTCATGGCAACAGTAAAACAGTAAAGATTGACTTCGTATAAAGATAATTATCGTCTTATAACTAAATCTACTTTTCAGGTTATATGACCGTGAAGGCAACGGCTACATCACCACCTCAACCCTCAAGGAGATCCTTGCTGCTCTTGATGACAAACTCAGTAACTCTGACCTCGACGGCATCATCGCCGAAATTGACACTGACGGCTCCGGAACCGTCGACTTTGATGGTAAGATCCTCTTTATAATTAGCTTGAATTGGGTCATCTATTATTACTACGGAATATTCCGTACGCGATCAGAATGGCATGAGACCTTTTTGAACTAGCTAGTCGCGCTTGTTTGCGCTATTTTTTATTTACCTATATATGTATCAATTAGACCGTCGTTTATTCACAATCATGTAAAGGCGAGTGACGTTACTTAATAACTTCATTTTATAATGAAAATTTTGCTTTCTTTAGTTCCATCCCATTCTGTTAGCGTGTGAAGAAAAACTGAGGGTATTTGTGTTTTTTTTTTTCATAGAACTTAAGAATATAGGTTAGGTAAAATCCAGATTGTAATCTGGAATTTACAATAAATGCAAGATATTTCGAGAAATTTACTAGTTTGCTAGTAAATTTAACAAAAAAAGTATACTCTTTCAAGAGCAAAGGTTACTTCATTAGTGATTTTATATCATTTTTTTTTTCCGTGGCAACCTGTATTTACATTCCGATACCACCTTCATAATCTACAAATCAGCATTTCTAGTTGATTACATCCACGGTACAGCTGTTTTCCTTTCAAACATAAATTACCTCATAAATTTCACAAAGTAATAACAGATACCACACACAAACATTACACTAGTGCACATAAAAATGTACCTACCATAATGTTATTTGACATGGCAAATTTATGACGACTCGTATATTTTGAAATTACGTTCGAATTTCTCTTCAACATCATGATCAAAGTATTTGAACTCGAAGTATATCTGAGGCCTTCCACTTGCGGGTAAAAATTAAAATGAAGAGAATCATCGTCCTAGAACTATGTAGGCGGTCACAGATATAATACGCACGCAGCACAAGCCGGTCACAGATTAAGACAAGTCGATATCGTACGCACGTGGTGGCGGCGCTTGTGTCGGTATCTAGCGAAGAAAGAAAGGGGTTGCATTGAGTTTGCCATTTGATCGGTCCTCGTCTTTGAGCTAAAACTATATAGAAAAAGCATGAAAGTTATTCGAATTTGATTTGACTGTGCTGACTTTACGTCCGTGTATTTTATACATAAATAATGCTGAATAAAACACAATATCATCGTCTAGCACCAAACTAAGCAGATTTTGTGTTATGGGTTACGTGACTAAATACAATAATATAGGATGAAATAATGTTCTTTAAATTGGTGAAGTTCTGTGATCGGCTCGTACTGTAACTACCTCGAGAGCAATGAATCCGGGTCACTCAAAGAATCCAAAAAATTTATGCTCTACAAGCACGATGGAAGACACAGAGTGTATAGAAGACCAGGGGAAAGATTCAAGCAAGCATGCATCGAAGAAAAAGTAGCCTACGGTGGTGGGTCTGTACTTGTGTGGGCCGGAATTTCCTCTGAAAGTCGCACAGAGCTGGTGATCATAGAAAACGGCTCTTTAACTAGCGTAAGATATGTGGAAGAAATCCTCAACGAACACGTTGGTCCATTTATGGTCAATTTGGGTGAGGATGCTATATTTATGCATGACAATGCCCGACCTCATACAGGTAGGATTGTGAATGACTACCTTCAAGAGATGAACATTACTTGTATGGAGTGGCCAGCGCGCAGCCCGGATATCAACCCGATCGAGCATGCTTGGGACGAGCTAGGGAGATGCGTAAAACAACGAAACCCTCCCCCAATCACGCTTCCTGAGCTCTAAATTGCTCTCACAGAGGAATGGGAGAATATTCCCCAAAATCGTATAAGGAACTTGGTGTACAGCATGCCAAACCGCGTAAACGCAGTAATGGAAGCACGAGGAGGTAATACGAAGTATTGAAATTCAAGAAAATCGTCATAAAGTTCAAAAATTTCATGTTTCCTATTTTTGTTTTAAGGAGAGATCAGCAGTTTTTTTTTCTTTATGTAATTTTGTGTAAATAAAATGTATGGTGACTCATATTTTTTTAACTTTCATTTAAGGAGTATTAAATTGTCTTTGCTCTCGAGTGTATTTTTACCCAAAATATACATCATTAATTTTTTTTGAGCGAAGATCGCAAGTCGTATTAGTAAGCGTAGTATAGGTAGTACTGACAGTACCTACTATATAGTTATTCACTGTATACATAAAATAACATTGAACTTTCCGATCCTTCAAGTTCAAATACATTAGTCGTAACAACATAAATGCATATCGGTATTATTATACGTAATTCGTATCATAAAGGGGAGCTGTACCAACATATACCTATATTATGTAATGGAGAGAGCATTTTTGTGCAGGAATTATAAAAGTGTATAATGCACACATGACTAGTCAACATTCGTTCATATTCTTCGTTTACTTATTCAATCTTTATAATTGTTTCAGAATTCATGGAGATGATGACCGGCGACTAAACCTACCATCTCGCTAAGAAAATACATAGTATTACTAGATATTTTAATAATAAATTGTAAGACTAGTACAAATCCGAATGCGGTATTAGCATAGTTGTTTTTGAAAGCAGTTTCTATCTTATAGATAGTAAGTACTAATATATTCAATTAAGAATCATTTTTGGTCAGGGTTTTTTTTTTTTGAGTTCGTTCCAAAGAATTATTTCCGGAATAATTCACACGAACGGATTTAAACAATTGTATGCTAATATTTATAACGCATTGCACAAATTTATTATTTCGTATGAAAATATAAAATTTAAGAACAGATGGTTACAGTGGTTTCAATTACGTGTCTATCTATAATTAGACTGTAATACGATTTCAAAAGGGTCTCCATAGCATTATTGTATCTTAAAACTTTTACTACTTCTTCACAATTGATGTATAGAAACAAATTAGGACTATATACCTACAGTAATATTTACAATTGCAACAGTTCATATAACTGTAGATAGATAGCAAACGGTCTAGAGCTAGCTCAACTGATCCAAGCATGATAAAAAATAGCTGTGGGATTTTGCTATACTGTCAATCACAAATATTAACATTATCATAAACATTATTAAGTTTAAAACCTTTACTACCAAAGAAAAAACAATTAAATAACCAATTTTTTGAACAAGTATTTACAATTAAGAGACTGTTGCAAACAACCCAAGAGCTGGTCTATCGCAGCGCATCATCATTGTCATACAGCGAGGTAATGTTACCAGTATCTTGGGGACACTTCCGACTGGTATTGATATGGATCAGTTTGTTATAAACATACAAATACAAAATTTGTAGGTAGGTAGCCTACTACTGCAACTACCTAGACACCTAATATTCTCAATCTCTTATGACTACGAAAAGATAACACACATTGTTGATCAAAGGTACTAAAATAGACTCGTACTTGTGATTTACATCCTGAGTGGTCGTTACGTGTGCAGCTATCCGGGTATTTCCATAAGTGCTATATATCCAGCACACTTTGAAAGTGGGACCAAAATTAGCTTATTCCACGAGACGCAATTGAAAAATTGTCCAATTGCATTTTGTTTCCTGTGAATAATGTACATGTGGCTGGATAATGCTTTGAACAAGGAATTTTTCACTATATTTCATTTCGCAGATTTTTAAAGTAAAAAGTATGGTCATTGAAGCGAAAAAATAATAATACGCATAAATAAGAAAATAATATATCATTTCATTTGTTTACGAACATAGAAAATTACAATCTTAAAACTGAACAAAGTTAGAGCTACTATTGACAATTAGGAAAAACGCTTCTGACTGAAAAACGAATCCGAGTTGAAAAGTTTCTATGGCGAATATATTTTATTGAAATTACTTTCATAAATATAAGTCGTGTAATCATTTGTATTTATTATCTTAATCTTAGCCTTTACGAATGACGGTTTACGTGGAGTAAATTTTTTGGCACTTGCTAGACGACGCAGACCTTACCCTAATATTGTAGAGTAATATTCTTGTTAATTAGATTTGACTTATTTTTTCTCTTTAAAAAGAAACTTAGGCAAATAATACTATCATCTGATACCTATAATTGTATATTCGTAAGTCCTTATTAAAGAATAAAAGGGATATCAGCTTATAACATTTTCGAAAAACTCTCGCATCCCGACTGTACAGTGAAAAATTGTCCCTCTTAACACGACCCAACTCAAGGATCTCAATTGGATTGGCAGAAACACAGTTACGCCGACCCTCGTGCTCATAAAAGGCCTTATTTACTATTAACTTACGGTAGTCGAGAGACTGTGACGGCCATGATGCGACTCCAGGGCGTGATGCTGTTTTGGCTGTTGTTCCTGAATTATGTGATCGGTGTGCCAACTGATGAATTTGAGGAGCTGACTTCGATTGCTGAAGGGGGTATGTAATCTATAAACATGGACAATAACTTGCATAGTTTAAACAAAAAAAAACCTTTATTAACGCTCTTACAATTTTTGTATCTATTATATTGTTTGGACGATTTTTAGGTGACAATGGTTCGTAAGTAAAAATATTTCATATAACGTTTCTTTTTCAGATATTTTACCGAGTGAAGAAAAATTACTCTTAAATATCCTTCCTGGATATGCCCCGGACTTTGATAAAATTTATAATAATAACTATGTTACCAAACTGGCGCATCTTGATATGGTAAATACCTTACTAATCCTACTAGTTGTAAATATTGTGGTGTTCTGGTCGTTTACTTAAAAGAATAAAAAATACTAATCTATTTATTATATTGTATTATGTATATCAGTCATCTAGTATCCGTAACACGTTCTGCTAAGCTTGGGGCTAGGTGATGTGTTGTGTGGATTGTCCAGAATTATTTATTTTTTCTTATTTAATTATATTTTATGTTTAATTGTTAATACTTTGTGTGTTTTATGTGACAAATAAAGAATTTACTATAATTATACTACTACTACTACTAGTAAAAAGTTTGATCAACAATTCTTTAATTTCCAGGATAATGCATACGTAGAAAACTTTAACCTTTGGATTGAGAAAGGCGTAACCAGAAAAGGTCTAACATTTAACGTATACAACGACGAAATGAGACAAGCTGCTATAGCATTGTTTAGACTCTTCCAAGCAGCTGAGTCGGAAGATTTCGTACAACTGAGAAAATGGGCTGAAAAACATATAAATTCAGAAATGTACCTCTACGCCTTACGATTAGCATCTTTGTATGGTTCTAACATATCAGAAAACCACATCTTGCCTCCATTCATATTAAACCCTCGTTACTTCGTAAACTCCGAAGCTATTACAAAAGCATTTACAATCCTTGATGCTATTAGAGAGAGTAAAGACCAAGATCCGGAAATAGCTGAAATTGATCAAAACGATTACTGGTTATCATCGTATCATCTTCCTGGACGCGTGGGGGAGTTCATCACTGTAAACAGCAACTACTCAGGATGGAACCATCCCAATAATGGAATAGAAAAAGAAATCAATTACTTCAGAGAAGATATAGGTTTGAACACATATTATATGGGATTACATCTTATGCATCCATTTTGGATGACTAATGAAGAACTTGATGAGAGTTTTCCTAGACATGCAGAACATTATTATTATGCTCACCAACAGCTGATGGCGAGATATTTGTTGGAAAAGGAACATTTGCCAGAGACAACACCTTCACCCTTTCAGGATGAAAGTGACTACATTCCATATTTGTCTCACTTAAATGGACTTCCATTCCCTACAAGGTCCTGTGTAAGGGGAGATTGGGACAATGAGAAAGCATTGATCAAGTCTATTGACATTGGAATTAAAGAATGCATTGATCGTGGACTTATTGTCATGGTAAGTTCAAACTTTTGGGGATATTTAATTTAATAAATACTTATACTTATCCCGCATTTAGGCTAAATAAGGGACTAATAATAAAATAACTACTAATCAAGGGACTGGATTTTCTGGCCAACTGCAATATTTTGAGCTACACATTTGTTAGTGTTATTTAAAAAAGTCAATTTGGTTTTCAGGAAAATGGAACATATATCAATATGACGGAAGACAGTCATATTGAAGAACTGTCAAGACTGATTCGTGCTAACCTTGATGGAATCAAAACAGCTAAAGTTGTAAGATCTGTGTTTGGATATGGCAGTAATAGGTTTCCTGTTGACGAGTAAGTGCAATTTTTCAATAATACTGTCTATAAGTCTGTCCGGTTGCTCATACGATACCTACGCATTAAACTAAGGAATGAAGAATTATCTTGTAGTAGGTAGATCTTACTCTTATCTTATTGTCACTGCAAAGATATTTAGATATCAATTAGTTTTTTATGTTTAAAAGAAAATATATATCTATGTAGTCTATTAAGTATATTCGTCATCTGGTAACTCACTAAAACACAAGCACTACTTGTTTAACTTGGGGCTAGATAATGCTATGTAGATTCATTATTTACCTTATATTATTCGAACAACTGGCAGTAAGAGTAAGCAGAATGCCATAATATACAAAAAATAATTTACAGGTACAATCCGGCACCGTCACTACTCCACTATCCAGAGACATCACTGAGAGATCCTGTATACTGGTTCTTGATGAAATACATGCTTAATTATTTCACGGACTATAAAAACACAATGAAACCTTATGACCTTACCGAATTTGAGACGGAAGATATAGTAATACAAAATACTGAAGATTCGGACAGTATTAATTTAACGACATATTTCCAATCATACAGGTTTACATTAAATTATGCACGAGGTTTAAAACATAAAGATGGTGAAACTACTTTTATGGCAGTAAGGCAGAGAAGGTTGAAACATAAACCTTTCGAAATTAAATTGTCATTTGTTTCAACATCTAGAGTGACGGCTGTACTTAGGTTATACTTAGGTCCACAATGTGGAAGCAATTGTTGGCAGGAATATTCAAAATTTTTTGAACTTGATACCTTTACTTTGGAGTTAGATAAAGGGTTAAATTTTAAAACGTATCGTTCAATGTTTTCAAAGAAGCACTCTTTTGATGAGCATTTCAATTCAATTCGTCTTAATGATGGAATAGTTCGCAAATCACACTCATACAGTATATTCAAATTTCCAGAAAATCTTCTTATTCCTCATGGTACAGAAAAGGGACTAAACTTGACTTTGTTTGTTATGATTACGCCTGTTGAAAAAGATTGGCATCAACCAAAAGATGGCAACAAATACAGTAAGGCAGTTAAACTGTGCGATTCAAAGCCTTTAGGATTTCCGTTTCACAGACCAGCTGTAGGATTTAAGGATTTCGCTGCTAACTACAGGTTCTTTAACATAACTGTTTATCATAAGACGGAGCCTGATAAGCTGCCTAGCGCTTTGTATTCCCCAAACTTGTACTAACTGCTTTGGGATTTATTATAATACCATTACAAAGTAGGTCCTCTCATTGTGGTAATTGGCTCAATATTATACCAGATCTCAATACTTATATTACACAAGCTAGTACCTACCTACATAAACTTCAAACTTAATGAAGGTAGGTATTTTGTTTAGTGTTCAGCATATAAATAAACGTTTATTAATAAAAAAACCGAAGATTATCTACTGAATTGTTTTATTTAAACTTAATGTAACTCCTTCAGGTTAGTAGAGTCAGTCTTCGGTGTTGCTATCTTTTCTCTCTCCTTTCTTACTTATGGGGACTTGGTTATTATGTTCGAAATAAGGAATGTTGAGTTTGTAGGGGTACATTTCTCCTTCGTGTAAGATGGAAACATCCTTGAAAAACATGTTGGGCTGTTTGAACCAGGCCTCAGAATACACAGGGCGATCAAAAGGATAGCTGTAAGCCTTGAGATCAAGAACGAAGTTCTTGAAAGGTTCAAATTCCTTAGGAATATTTTCATAGGGATAGGCTATCACAAAAATCTGGAAGGGGAATCCGTCCTTAGTACCTCTAGGAAGCATCATCCTATTGGGCTGGTTATCGAAGTTCTCAGACATATCTTGAGGAATTTTCCCTTCTTGCAGCATCTGCACAAGAACGTCAGTCGAAACAGAGTCTTCTCTGAAGAAGAAAAAATCGTCAGAGTTTCTAGTTATCTCGTTCTTGCCAGCAACTAGGTCATGGGTGAACCAGTCAAGAAGCAAAAAGTGGTTCCAGTTGTCTTCAAGTGAGATGGGATAGCCATTGCTATCATATTTAGGTCCTAGGAATACTCTGAAGACCGCTTTCGATTCAACCTTAGAGTTCAGCTCGAATCTGATGTTGAAGTCTTTGTGGTTTAGACGAGGCTGGCGTACAATGTAGGAGTAGGGGTATGACTTCAGAGCTTCTTGGTTGAAGTAGACTGCGTTGGTAGCGTTAAAATCATAGTAGTCGAAGAATGTTACAAGTTTGTCAACCTTCACGTCTTCAATCTCAACACCGTTAAAGCCAAGCGCTGCAGGCTTGTGTGGGTTTAGGTGTTTCTTGAACTGGATGATGTAACTGACGATCCTGTTGTACAATTGATAGAAGGCCGGATCGCGCATTGAAGTCTGGTAAAAGTCCAAAGCACTAGGCAGGAAAGAGAACCTAGAAAGAACAAATAAAAATTGCAGAAAGACCATTATAAAAATTGCATTATGTTTTCATAACATCTCATAGGATACTTCAATGTTTCGTCAATAGAATGGAATAATTAGATTTGTTATTTGCACTACATGTTCTATCAGAGGACATTAAATATAAATTAGGGCTACATTATAGTAAAAAAATTACTTGTTAACGGGGTGAGGAGCACCGCTGAGAAGATGACGAGCTGTAGTTTCGTATGAGCGTTGGTAGGTTTTGGTCTCCACCTCCTTGAATAAATCTGCGTTGTATTGCCAGAAGTTACCAACAAAGTTGAGGGTCTTGGGATCGTGAAAATCGATTTCTTGGTCAAACTGCAATTAAAAAATAACTTTACTGATTAAAAAAGCACATATTGCTATTTTATTTTGAAAACAATGTATTTACTTACCGCTTTGAAGTGACCATTTTCCAAGAACTGGAGGAAGGATTTCTCAAAGCTGTCCAAGAACATAACACTGTCGTAGTTTTCTTCAACAAACACGTTGTAAGAGTCTGGTCTTTGTACAAACGGATACATAGTAGAGGACAGCAGTGGGTAGTAGCCAGTTGAGATAGGTGAGAACCATGAGAACTCGCCGATGGGGCTCAAACCATTCGTCAAACGTTCGAAGTAGTAACGGTTCAGAAGCTGTTTGTAGAAGAAGTAGTAGATTTCACCGCGACGTTCCATAAAAGGTCCAAATTTTTGTCCGTTCCACCAGAAAGGCAATTGGCTATGGAACCAGTAGTAGTAAGCGTTCAAACCAATGTCTTCAGTAAAATAGGTCAACCTCTGCTCATCGTTGTTGTTGACTAAAGTGCTGGAGTAGTTAGCGTACAGCACAAATTTATCATCTTCTTGGACCAAACCTAAGAGTTTTGCTTGCTCAGGTGT
The DNA here is from genome assembly GCA_963931895.1 of Eupithecia pulchellata. Taxonomy (NCBI): domain Eukaryota; kingdom Metazoa; phylum Arthropoda; class Insecta; order Lepidoptera; family Geometridae; genus Eupithecia; species Eupithecia pulchellata. The sequence goes on from OZ007540.1 coordinate 5,229,362, forward strand.
AAGGAATCTAAGACCTTCTTGGTCTTTAACAAGGTTTAGTTTGTTTACGGCGTCCATGTTAAGGAACATTTCAGGATAAATTTCATATGGAGCAGGAAGAACGATTCCCTGGGTATCGGGTCTTTGGAGCATAGCGATGTAAAATGCATACAAAAACTGCCCAGGGTTAATATAGATGCGACTTTTAGCAGCAATCTTGTAGAAAGTTTCAAAGTCTTTGGCATAGTAGAAAAGGTGGAAAAGAGCAATGGTCTCCTCTCTAAGATGGTCGTAAAAGATCGAGAACACGTTGCTCTTGTCTAAAAAACCTCTTTCCCAGAGGGCCAGGAATTCTTTGACAGCATCTTTGTTCTGAAAATAGTAAAAAATAAAGTTTGGAAAATGATAAATTGTTATAAACTAAAATGGTATGTAGTTAAGAACTTACGGTGAAGCTATCGATGTTCTTTTCGAGATGAAAATCCATGCCAACTTTGTAGTACTCAGCATCGCGGTTGACTTGGCGCACATTTTCGAGAAGACCGAGCACTTTCATTTGCTTTGCAGCAAACTCGGCATTGACTGTAACCAAATTGTGATGATTATTTATTTAATAATCATATCAAGCGAGACTCTATAACATATATTATCAATAAATTCTAGGATGGGACGATATTAGTTTCGTATTTTTGAAGGATCTTAACGTAGAAAGTAATCTTGGAGCCACTGCATATCATCAGTAAAGCCGAAAAAATAAACAAATCTTAAAAGTATCAACAGAACTTGTGAAAATTGGTTTTGAGAATTCGTTTTCAGAACCTTTTATGTACAAGAAGCTGGCTATGGTCATCTGATAACTGTCTACCCACTGTGAAAAGTCTTCGTAACAAAATGGCTAGATTCTTATAGTGAGAAAAAAATACAGACAAACTTACCTTGAAGTGTTTTCAATTTCTGGTGGGGCGTTCCCCATGCAAGAGCAATAAGCCCCGCTAAAATTATGACAGTCTTCATCTTGTGCAGTCAAACCACCTACTGTAAGAAAGCTTCAGTCCTCCCAAGTATTTATACCATTTGCTATCAACGTAAAAATTTATCAGTTCACATGTTTTTAACAAGATTCGCTTTGGTTGAAAGTTCAATATAAGTTGCTAGGTTTCTACCGTAGTCAAATTTTTATAAATAATGTAAACAAATTCAGACATATGATAAATAAAACAACTGAAAGTTATCAGGCATAATAAAATACTAAGTACCTACTAATGTTTTTTTCTCGAAAAATATAGATTTTTCATATCACGATGATTTGCTGCCTTTGATCGTACCGATGAAAAGTTGTTTATAAGGGTGAATATATAAAATTTAAAATGTGTACATAAAAGTAGGCTTTTTGCTGAGGTAAAAATATTATAAATAATGCTGGACAATTCTCACAGCATTATCTAACCCCAAGCTAAGGAGAGCTTGTGTTACGTGAGCCAAATAAGTACCTACATACCAATATTTTATTTAGGTGCGATAAACAAAGGCTAACAAAATATATCTTACGCATAGCCCTTACATTTCTTACAAAAAAATATTAACTATATTATTAATAATAAAAAAATAATCTTCCAAAACATGGATCAGTTGAGCTGCCTGTAGTTTGCTTACAACAGTCTGCAGTAAGTTCAATTTTTAAATACTAGCTCTAATTTAGTTCTTAAATAAGATATTTTCTTGTTCTATTGAAACAATTATAATATGAAAATAAACATACGAGCTTAGTGCTTCCTCATATGTTTTTATTTTATATTACTTATATTTAGTATAATTCGAATTGAATAGGCTCCAAATCTACTGGTCAGAGAACCGCCAACAAGTTGTCAAAGCACTGCTGGCTGCATAAGGTATTCACTTACTGAAATTTCACTCTAACCCATGTGTGTCGCCGGCTTTGGTGTATAGACTCTCATTTGTACATACTCTCTTTTCTTACCAACTCATTCTTATCTCTTTTTTAAGATTGTTAAAACTAAGGTACTAAGTTTTAATATTCTTAAAAAACCGATAAAAATTTGTTGAGTTGTAATGATTGAGTAATAATTTGATGTCAAAGGTTACAATAAATAGAGAAAAGTGAACTTGTAAGTGATATTATTTCATCAATTACATACCTGTAATTGAATGAAATTTTTTAGACTTTTTGAGACGTTTAACGTTTTGTCTCTAATGATATTATTATGTTACAAGCCCATGATTACTTTTTTGCATGCTGTATTCACCTTTAATTATACTGACACTTTACATGATTTTTTTTATTACGGTAGCTTTAAACCATTGCTTGTTTATTGATAAAAAAAAGGAATTTCTATATTTCATGTTCTAGCTTTTCTTAAGTAATCGGTGTGCAATTAGAATGGAACAGAATCTTGTCAAATTAATATTACTTTACATAAAACCACGTGTCGTCGAAAAGCGCAGAACATTGTATTTATCTACATATTTATAGTATGTATAGTCAATCTATCTATGTATTTTGTAATAAGTGTATCAGTAAGCTAGTATCCATAACACTAGCTAGTGTTAGCTTGGGGCTAGTGTTATAATGTTGTGTGGATTGTCCGGCATTATTTAATGAGTAACTCTTAAAATATGTGGGTGAATTATTTATTGTTACTTTATCTTTGGTTTGTTGAAATGTTCAGTGTTCTACGTACTCTATAATTTATGGAGGACCTTTGTAAAAAGAAATATTTCTTACATTATCTATACAACATAGTTATAAAAAAAAAATTTTGCTTAAATATCCGTGTAAAGCCAGGGCGGACCGCTAGTTGCATCATAAAACTCAAACTTATCACAAAAATGCATAATCATTATCCATATCATATTCGCCCGGAATCTGTTTGTTTCACCTTTGACACATCTTTCAAGTGCAATAAATATCACGTTTTCACCTTTTGCCAAGATAAAAAGAAATAGGTATTATTTTGATGATTATATTTATCGCGAGGTGAGTTGCATCGGATAAAGACACTTCGTCGACGCCGAGTCACGTCGACGCAGGGGGAACCATTCAGCTGTATCGGGATCTATGGGAGCAAAATAATATTTTTACGGCCGGGGCGCTTTTATGAATCTAGAACAAAGTGAGGGATTCTTTAGTAGAATCTTGAACGCAGCGAGGGATTCAAAGTATGTCACCCGAGCCAAAACTAAAATATAGCGCCCGAGTGATACTCTACTTTTTATTACCGAGAAAATAATAGGTGCCTCATATTTAATTTTAATATTATAATTTAAAATTGCATACAGTTCACTTAATTAAAATTAAATAGTACCTATCTAATAATAAAACAACTAAAAATTTTCTCCAGGGATTTTGCAAGAGATTATCCATCACATTTCTTCCGTCATGCGTCAGTTCAATATCATTGTATCTTATGTAAGTATATACATATAAGGATATGTATACACTTTCAGGAGTTTATTCTACTTTCACGGTTGCTTGAAGAACAAATTTTTCGTACGAAAACGCGGGCTGTAGGTAGTTTGTGCGTTTTTAATTTCATTTCTTTTTTTTATTCAACCGGCAGCATGACGGTGGGCCGCCGCGCCGTTCCAAGGATTGTTGCAATGTTGAAAATAACGGCGTAGGTAGTTACAACAACAAACACAATAGCATAATGATTAGTAATTAAAGGGTATTTATTAATTAAAGGGCGTTTAAAAAAAAACGCGATAAATACCCGTTAATTACTAATCATTAGTGTTCCGATCGCGTAAGTTTAAAAACAAACACAATAGCCGTGGCTGAATAACCTAAAACTTTAAGGTATTTTATATAGGCTAGTAAAAGTATGTGTACCCACCTACTTATTATCCTGCTGTTCTGATTAGGTTGATATTGAGATTTGTTTACCTCTGAAGTTTCCAACCACGAATTTTAGTTTAAATTCAGATTCAGATTCAATAACTTTATTTCTTTAGGCTTACAAAACAAGCACTTAGACAAGTCAAATTTCAAACAGATAATTATTAAAATAAGAACTAATTTTTATTGATTTCTCTTCATTTCAAATGATTTATTAAATGATTACTAAGATAATAATCAAACACCATGAAGGTATCAACTTTAGGTAGATTATCGGGTTGCGCTTGCTAAAAATCAATATCTAGGTACTTTATTTCTACCGACTGGGAAACTTTTGTTATGGAAAAAATATATCGTGATAAATATCGTTTGGCCATATTTGACAATGAGAAAGCAAGCAAATGAGAAAAAAAGGAACGGGGAAAATTTCGAGAAGAATAAATGCGAATGGAAAGTTTTCTACGCGGGATTAACGATTCCGTGGAATAGATCTAATCTCTCGACAAACCATCGGCGAACTTATAATGAGGATTAAAAACTCATTACTGCCTGCTAAAAGTTTCGAAAACATCACCTTTGGGTGCACTTAAAGACGAACGAAGTCGTCGTTTTCGAATAAATGGGATGAAAATGTTTTTGTTTTTACTTACCTACCTAGGTATCACATGTTTTTGCAAATATTCTGATGATTGCTGAAGGGGTTATGAGCAGAAACTGATATTAGACGAACGATGAGGCTCTAGGAGTGTGTCGTTAAGAGAATTTCCATTCACATAACGTAACTATCTAATTGGCCACGTAAACCGTTAAAATAACTATCTATCGTTAAGAACCATTAACAAATAAGAATAAATAAATAAATAATGCTGGAAAATCGACTATTGCCATAACAAAGAAGTCAAGTCAAGTCATGTCACTTTTTGGCAGTCAATAACTGTCAAAGTCCTAATGCCATATCGAAGATGTCAAGTCAACTGTCAAATTATTTCAGAACGAACTGTCAGTTTGGACGTTCGAAACAAAAAAATGAATGGTTTCGTTCGGGAACTAGTCACGTCAGTTGTTGGTCTGGTCCGGACGGTTTGATTGTTTGACTTGAGATCCCATAGATTTATTATAATATCATCTACTCGCTCTACGGGGGATCCCGTGTTTAACATTACTTATATTAAAATTGCATTTTATTTTCTTTTGTTTTTAGTTGTTGTAGAATGTCAGCCGTGCGTGTAGACACTTTCGCACGAAAGGTCCTACCAGTGTTGCTCGATTCCTGTCAAGCAACATTAGGCTGAGGTTTACATAAACCGTTAATGGTTCATATGTACGCTGCTGGTACGATAATATAATTAATGCTTTTTTTATTTATTTTTAAGGTTTGTACATTATTATGTTTTCTTGTGTGAGCCGAATAAACGATTTTCTTTCGTTCTTTCTGATTCTTAGCTAACTTGTAAATTCAACATTCATAAGCTAAACACATACCTACCTAATTTAAAAAAAAATAGACAATGAAATTAGAAATCAAGTCAGCCAATACTTTGTCTGAATAAACTTTATTTTTCTAACGGCATGAATTGATTATGCAAAGAAAAATTACACTTTACGTCGCTCGACGAATCAACAAAATATTACAACTAATTCACATGTTCGGTCCAATCACTCACTCACAATCCAAATTTCAACGAAAGCTAAATTTCACTCACTCACGAAATGATTACCTATCTGTTTCACATTTCACTGATTTATTTCACTCACGTCTTGTCTTCACTCTTAGCGGGTTTACGTTATTTCACGCATTCACGCATTCAGTTGCGGAGGTGCATGACGCGCGTCATCGTTTCGTTGAAATTTGCTCGTTTAGATCGAAAGCGTTTATAGATAGTTATTGAATAGCGGCTTAACGTTATCGTTAAAGAATTCTGTCAACCGTTTATAAAACTATCTAGTTAAATAACGACACACTCCTATGAGGCTCGGAATGTTGCGAGTTTGATCGCCTCGGGATACAAGTATGTACGATCTGCAGATTTCGGGTGTTCTAGTCATTTTCTATGTATAGTAAAAATATCTATCTATGTATAATACTTTATTAAGTATATCAATCATCATCTTTTATTACACATAGCACAAGCTCAGCTTAGCTTGGACTAAATGATGCTGTGTTGATTGTCCAGCATTATTTTTCGGTATCTATAATTATGGCTTACATTCTATTATGTACTTTCACACTTGGACAGCTTCTATCCAAAGATTTAAAATGATAATAAAGATCAAGCAAGGTCCGAGCTGGTTTGAAGTATTGCTGGCACCGTTACATATAAGACCTAGGTAGAGGAGACTAAGTGCTGATAATAATAATACAATAAAATAAAATTAGTTACTAACTGAGTATTCGACGCTCCTCTAAGAACACCAGTCTCATAAGAGTCTGGGCAACATTGGAGATCCATAAAAACAAGAAAAAAGAAATCGAAGATGGAACATGAGAGCTATAATAGAAAAACTAGTTTTTATTGACACAATTAAATTAAATAGGTTTATAAAAACTATATATATGTACTATAACGAAATTACAAATAAGGAAATGGGTAAGATGGTTAAAATACCAAATAAATAACTAGACTATGTAGATTAAGAGGTTTGTGAAAATTTTAAGCGCTTTATTAAACTAAACTAAACTGACACACAAAACGACTGCCAACTGGAATGTCTTGTGATGTTAAAATAAGTGCCATTTTTTTCAATATTTTCTGTTGCTAATTAGATTATAAACTTAGGTTAACATTTATTCGATCTAATGCTATGTTCACATGCGCGCGTTCAACTCGACATTCATCGTGCACGTTCACGTTCACGAGCGTGTGAACAGTACGCCCGAGCCCGTAAACGCGCCTGTGAACGTGAATGCCGCGAACCAAATGCACTGACTGATGCGACGGCGCGTGCGTGTGAACAGCTTGAATTGTCGCCGGCCTGGGACGGGCTGCATGCCGCGCAGCCCGCCAGGCAGCCCGCCGGGCTGCACGGCGCGCATGTGAACATAGCATAAGGTGTGTCAAATTGAAATTTTTTATTCAAATGGTGAAATAATTTTTCATATCGGTCCAGTAGTTTCAGAGCCTATTCAAACAATTAAATCTTTCCTCTTTATAATAAAAAAAAATCCTAGGCCAGCAGAAGTTCATTAGAGGCGAAGTGTTTAATGTCAAAATGAAAACAGCAATTACATGCTTATGAAAACTGCCGAAAGTATTAGTTAAAGTAAAATAAATTTATTGTGATACAATCCTTGGCTACTTCTATTTGTCTAAGGCATAAAACTGGGGTATTCAAGTGTCCTCATTCATTAATACCTTCCCGTAGTCATTTATTTAATTTAATTAAAATTGTTATTTCAACCTATAATGAGAAAATGCCATTAAACTTAATTCATGTAATGTGTGGCTTCTAACTCTACTCTGTTATGTTCATCAATCGAACTACATAATATCCCTTTTTGACAGTCATAAAATGAGTTTCTATCTTTCTACCAAGCTCTACCATGTAAATTTATTGAAACCTCAGAATATGAGTTATTTAACCCTAACTATTTTAAATTTTGTTGCTAAGTTCTTTTAAACTTCAGTGGCAAGAGAAATAGTAGCAGTCAAACCAAATGTTCAATAGTATCTGACTCAAGTTTATTTCTTAAACACTATTTACATCATCATCCAGGGTGGATGAACAACATATAACATATTTGTCTATTTCTTAAAGTTCGGCTTGAATGCTGGGTTAGCCATCCTGTAAGTGTAGTCTTCACCCTCGTGGAAGACCAGAACATCTTCGAAAAACATGTTGGGCTGCGTGAAGAAGCTTGACTGGGCGGGTCTATCCAACGGAAAACCGAAAGACTTGCCCTCCAACATCTTGTTTAGGAAGTCAAGTTTATCAGTAACGTCGTTGGCAACTGAATTATGTTTGTACACGAAGACGAAGATTTGGTAAGGCATACCTCCCTTAGATCCCTTGGGAAGCATCATTCTCTTAGGCATGGAGTCAAAGTCCTCAGCCATGTCAACAGGCAGTTTACCTTCATTCAACAGTTCTTGGATCTCAGATATGGGCAGAGAGTCTTCCTTGAACCAGAAGAAATCATCACAGTTACGTTCGATCGTGTTCATTCCCGGCTTAAGCTCCTTAGTGAACCAGTCAAGCTCGAAGAAGTTTTGCCAGTTGTTTTCAATAGAGATAGGGAAGCCATTGCTATCGAACTTAGGTCCGATCCAGACCTTGAAAGCTGCCTGAGCAGCCAAGTCAGACTTGACCTGGATGGTTACAGAGAAAGGACTGTGGTTGAGACGAGGCTGACGGATCTTGAAGTTCTGGACGATGTCCTTGTCGTTCTCATTGATGACCATGTTGAGAGCGTCAAAATCGTACAGGTCGAAATAAGTGGACAGTTTTCCCACCTTGACATCATTGATCTTAACTCCGACGAAGTGTAAATCATCTTGGGTGTAAGGTTTCAGGAATCTTTTGTACTGTACCATGTAGTCAAAAATCTTGTTGTACATTTGGTAGAAGGCAGGGTCACGGAGGGAAGTTTGGTAGTTATCAAGAGCGCTGGGCATGAAGTTGTACCTAAAAAAATTAAATAAAGTTATTCAATTATTTATACTGCAGGGGTGAGAACATGCAAGTGTCTCACTCCTGGAGCTGTGGTGACTCGCCTTTTCAACTTCTGGTGAGCTGTGTACAGGCTAACTAACTGCAGGACTACGTGATAATTGGTGAAATTGAGTTACAGATGATGATGATTACACTTGTTTAACTTACTTGTCAAATGGTGCAGGGGCAGCGCCAAGAACGTGACGGGCGGTCATTTCATATGAACGCTCGAATGTCTGAATGAATTCCTCTCCAAACAAGTCAGCGTTGGTCTGCCAGTAGTTACCAACAAAGTTCATGGCTGAGCTTTCGTGTAAGTCAATTTCTTGGTTGAACTGTAACAAATAAGATTAGTCTTTTAGTTTTTTCTTATTTTATTACTAAGTTTTGGCTCTTTTATTAAATAAATCAATCAATGTGTAACTTACTGCCTTAAATTTGCCATTTTGAAGGTATTGGAAGAAAGTCTTCTCAAAGATGTCCAAAAAGCGGATGGCTTCGTAGTTCCTCTCGTTATGAACGATGTAGTTGTTGCTCCTTTGCGCATAGGGGTACATGTAAGAGTATAGCATGGGATAGTAGCCAACTTTAATCGGTGAGTACCAGGAGAATGTAGGAATTTCACCAAGACCGTTGCTGAGACGTTCGAGGTAATAACGAGCTAAAAGTTGCTGGTATAAAAAGAAGTATCCCTCCCCACGACGTTCTTTCAAGGCTCCGAATTTATTAGCGTTCAGCCAGAAAGGCAGCTGAGCGTGGAAAAAGTAGTAGAAGGAATTGAGACCGATATCCTCAGTGAAGTATGCGATTCTTTCCTCGTCGTTGGGGTAAGTCAAAGAGTTAGAATAGTTAGCGTAGTAGATGTAATCATTGTTTTCCTTGACGACTCCAACTTTGGCAGCTTCTTCGGGGAACTGGAGGCCATTTTGCATCCTAGTACGCCAGATCAGGTATACTTGGCCCATGTTAGCGAACATCTCAGGGTAAACCTCATATGGTGCTGGTAAGATGAACCCATTAGTATCTTCACGCTGAATAATAGCGATGTAGTAAGTATACAAGAACATTCCTTCGTTCATGTGAACCCTAGCCCAAGCCGCGGTCTTGTAGAAGGTCTCAAAGTCCTGTGCGTAGTAGAACAGCTTAAAAAGAGCAATGGCCTCTACTCTCAGATTATCCTTGAAGATCGAGAAAGCATGGTACTTGGGCAGCATACCAGCTCTGTACAGGAAAAGGAACTCCTCAACGGCGGTCTTGTTCTGTAACCGAGATTAGACAAATGTTCAAACTGTAGACCAAAAAAGGTAAGTAAGTAGTTTATTTTTTCACCATTTTTTTTTACTTACGGTGTAGTGTGCTGCGTTGGCTTCAATATTGTACTCGCTGGCGATTTTGTAGTATTCAGCCTTTTTGTCGACGGATTCAACACCGTAGAAGAGGGATAAAATCCTTTGCTGCTTCTCCACGAAAGCTTTATCAACTGTAAAGTACCAATTAAATATTTATGATTAATTTAAGCGACGGCCTGGATGACATGGCCCTTCCGGCCAAAAGTCCACTTGCAACACACCAGGTTGTGGGTTTGACTCCGCCTGTATTCTGGTTATTTTGTATGTCATTAGGTTATTACATTACACAACCCATAACACAAACTCTGCTTAGCTTGGGGCTAGACGATGCTGTGTGAATTGTGTGTTTGAAGCTTTATTTGTTGACTTATTATCAAAGTTTAACAGATTAGAGCAACTGCAACTGGTATTTAAAATTATATCTATGTCCTAATAATCTAAGGCATCTGTAGAAGTAATTTTTACATCGTGATTATGAGAAGAATTGATGACATAATATTAAAGTTTAGTTTATTGAAACAGCTTTGAAGGGGAAATCAGCATTGCGAAATTAAACTTCGAAAAATGGAGGTTCTGTTCGACGAATTTTTTTTATGTACTTTCGTCTATTGCTCCGTCAATTATAAGCTGGTTTAGATGATTATTGCAGTTATTTACAGGATAATTTCAAGGTTCTATTAAAGTTTTATGCCTGAGGAATTAATATTGTATGTCCCGCAAAACTTATAAAACTGTTTCCAAACGATTCGACGTTGATTTCAAGTTTTATCTTAGTATAACTTAGAACAATTATCTTCTCGCCACAGATAGTTTAATGAGCTATTCACGTTATTCAAAGTTACTTACCGGATTTCGTCTTAAGATGTTTGTGACCATGGTGTAGGACCGCCCCCCCGAAGGCGACGGCCACAAGGGCTGCAATTACCAGGACAGTCTTCATCGCTGCCAGTCGCGCTCTCAACTGTAACATTCCGTCAACAAAGTTTCTATTTATACGATAATCCTTATCTGGAGAATTACTCGCAAAAATATTGTTTGTTTTTAGTGTTTAAATATGACCTGTAACTTTGACCTAGCACGTTCTGTAATAGGTGAATTATCGGTTGTAAACTGATTGCCGTGAAAAATCATTGAGTCAAGATGATTCTTGGTAAGGTAGGTTGAGTTAAGGGACTCTTTACCGCATCGCTACCGCACTACACCTATGCAACTAAACTATTATGAAAAAGGGGGTCCTTAGTTTACACGATGACGTCACATATCAGAAAGCATGTTGCAATCGAGCTTCTTTCACTAGTGGTTCAAAAATTTAAGTGAAGAGAAAAAAAATAACACCTTATTTCTTATTTTATAATAATCTAGCGAATGAAATTTGACATGGCTAAGTGCTTTTTTTTCGTTTACGAAAAAAAAGGTAGGTTAACCTAAATAAATAAAGTTATTGAGATTTGAAATCTTACCGGCTAGGCGGCTGCCTAACTATAAAGAAGAAAGAAAGTACATTTATTTTTACCCATTCAAAAACAAAAATAAGGTGGGGACCCCTCAGTATTTGTAGCATTCACATGATGCGACGCTGGTTTTCAGGTGGAGCCCGGACATGGACTGATGCTACAATAATTAATAATACTTGGTATACAAACAAGTGGACTAACACGACTAAAATTAACATGACCTACGAATACATAAAACAAAGCAAAAATCAACATAACAGGTTCACACGGATGCGGTGCGGTCTATTGAGATAATCTTTACCATATTTGCTGGTTAATTTGGTACCACATGCAGTTTTTAGGCTTTCGTATAGGTTTAAAAAGGATTCCTATAAATTCGCGTCTTATAAATTCGTGTCTGTGTGCTTGTCTGCCAGTCCACGGCTTATCCGATCGTTATTTATTATTGAAACGAATTCGTCGTTGCTCAAAAAATGTGAAACTTTTTTGAATCAGGGATTCATTTGCAAAGTATTAAGCTGCAAAGAACTATGTTTTATTAAGAGCACGTGAGTTTTATATTTTCTATAATGGTTTGTTTACGAACATTTTACATCGAATTTAGCTGGGGTATAGGTAGACACCTACTGCTCAACTTGTTGTCAAGAATGAAATGTAGGTATTCTCTTGATAGGTATATGCCAGATGACCTTTACCCAACTATACCTAGGTAGATAAAAAAATTTCTTATCTATAATATAAATAATAATAAAACTGATACAGGTCTAATTCTGTATATTAAAGATATTTTTTGAAACTAAAACCATATTTTTAAAATGTTTGTCTGTTTGTTGCTTGGCCGCGCATCACGCAAAAACTACTGGATGGATTCAAATGGAACTAAGCATAGGTGCATTCAGAGAAAGTCCGAGCACATAGCTCCCTGAGAGACTCTTTCTTTTTGAACCAACTCTGCCGTGATTGTCGACATCTCTCTTCAATAGTTCATGGTGGGAAGTAAGCACTGATTGAAATTTTGTTTCCAAACATTTCGATATGGATGGCTATACAAAAAATCCATAGATTGAAGGAAAAATCAGTAGATTCTAAAAGATAAGATCATCTAAACGCGCGCAAAAAAGCTTGTTTAACATGTCGATGAATGTTAGAGTGTTCTTAGGGTTCCTTACCCGAAAGGTGAAAACCTAAACCCTACTACTAACTTAATACTAAGCTTCCGCTGTCTGTCCGCATCAGCGATCAGCATCAGCGAGCTGTATCTTATGACTATGAACCGTAAAACTTTTGAAATTTTCGCAGAATGTGAATATGGTCTACGCTTGCTGACTATAAATAATAATAATAATGTATATTAAAATTAAATTTAAAAGGGTTTTCCAAAAACCTTGTTTATTTGCGCTATTTAAGTCGAGGCGCGTGTCTTTTGTGTCTGGAACTGTAAAAGTTAATGCATATACATGAGCGGCACGATCCAACTGCATCTGTCATCCATCAGTTACCTCTGCCGTTAGAACTTTGCCACTCTTGTATATGAACACTTAGACTGTTGAACTTGTTTAACTATACGGTTGAAATTGTTGTGTACGGTTGAAATGACGCTATAACAATGAATCATCATCATCAGCCTACAATAGTCCACTGCTGGACCCCTAGGCCTCCCCAAATGAGCGCCATAGATGGCATTATTCATCATTTGGGGGTTATTGCCCATAATCCCCACGCTGAGCATGCGGGTTGGGGATCGCAGTACGGTGGAGTTGTTCTGCAGTGGTCGCTGCTGCCCACCCCCCGGTGTGTTTCCCTTAGTCGCCTCTTACGACACCCACAGGAAGAGTTGGGGTGGTGAAATTCTATGCCGGCACCACACGGCAAATAACAATGAATAATAAAAATTTAATAAATTTTATTAATAAAATATACATCCAAATCAAATTAAATACCGATCCCCAAAGCCGGGCGCCATCAGAAGGCGCCTACTTAGATCAGTGACCTACTTCATTGGGTTTATACTACCTACTAATAATAATATTAATAAACAGTTCCAACTATGCAAATTTTATTTTTTTCTTACTGCGTTCTTAATATATGAATAATTTAATCTGCGTTCAAATTAGGGTAATTATTCTGCAGGTATGACAAGCGCGAACAAAGTCGAGGGCACAGCTAGCCTTGGTTCACTACAAGGTATCTAATTTAAATTAAAAATAATTTATTTGTTATAATAAAACGATTTCCAAAATAGATGGATCAAAATCGGTCCATAATTGGCTGAGTATAATCAGCGAACACACCTACGTAAAAACAAGATCTATCAAGTTAGTGTAAATCGCGCACCCGAAGGTTCTGAACGTTCGTTTATATACGAAAAGTACTAAAATATTATAAATTAATGTTTGTGTAATGTGAAGTTTATTTTGGTACCGAGGATCTCCAAATCTACTAAATAAAGTAGGTACCTAATTTAAGAGACCTAGGAAACAAAATTAAATTCACATTTTAAATTAAATTTTAATTAAAAAACCTAACAAAATCATGTATGTAAAAATAGGCTAAGTTCAGGGTTTCACCAATGAAACAGTCATAAATAAAAAAAATAAACTCTGCAAAAAAAAATAAGTGCACAGATACGAAGTTGACCTTGGTGGATCTATATTTTTGCTCCGGGTATCCTTAAAGCTCTTCAGCTTACTTCACATACTGGAGAAACTTTGTTAGAATTAGTTATATTTTAAGGTTAGGGTTAATTTTTCTTAATTATATGTTTTGATGTGAGCCAATAACAAGTTTTTCAATTTTCAATTTCCTTTGATTGCGCTTAAACACTGCTGCTGGTTTATTACCTTATTTTTAGTGTATTATTTTTTCTGTTAATCATGTGATGTAGGTATATTCAATGTCCCACGATACAGGGTTAGCCTAGTGTGGGATCATAGCTAACCGTATACATACAGTTTATTATGGTTCCCAACATATTAATAACTCACCACACAAGTCAACCTATGAATACTGTGTTTTATAAGCTTTTTGTTAACTATTTTCTATTTTTTTCCTAGCTGGATATTAAACAATTTCGCATTCGCCTTGAAGACCCGCGCATGCATAACATGCTGTCGTGGTGAAAGGTATGTAGTAATTCCACCCGGTTAACAAAAATGGTTTCGATCAATCAAATAGCCATGTCCAGACATCTGTGATCACAGAACACTAATATCATATTAAAGACTGCACTTACTATAGGTATCCAAAAGAAAGCCAGGTGACCGTGGTTATATTCTCTTTGCAGGTGACAAATTTAAATAAGAATCGACGAGGCATTTTGAAAAAACATAAAAAGGAGACAAATATTTTGGAAATACTTAAAAAGGTTTAATATTAAAGCATTTGCCCTTGCGTGGAACTCTTCCGTGTGAAACTGTTTTGAGTTTAGGTCTTATTTCATAAAATGTTTTTTTTTTTATTTTTATTAGAAAAAGAAGAATTTTATTTATGATACCATTTTGAAATGTAGGATAACTGCGCCAACTTTAAACATGCTATCGTGGTGAAAACTAATGATGAAAAACCTACCAAAATACACCTATGTCTTTATTTTATGAATCTTTTATTGGTGAAGCCCTGATCGCAAGCCTAAGCCTAGTTTTACATACATTGTAATATCTGATATGTGTTCAGGGGTTCTGGTCGTTTTCTATGTATAATAAAAAATATCTATCTATTTATTAATATTGTATTATGTAATATCAGTCATCTAGTACCCATAACACAAGCTCTGCTTAGCTTGGGGCTGGATGATGCTGTGTGGATTGTCCAGCAAAAAATAAAAAATAAAATAAAATAAAAATTGTATATATCTATTTCATGGGATAGATTTATTGAAAACCTTGGACCATGCCATGCAGAACCCTTAGAATCCAGAGTGAGACAGGCGTTTTTATTAATTGTGAAGTTATTTTTACAAGGTCCTGGTAAATCAGAAATAAGAAAACACATTCTTTAAATTCACTGATCTAGTTAAGATTTTGTGAATTTGCCTTTATAATATAATTTGGATCTACATGTAACTATGAATGTAATACCTGAAAAAAAATCGTTTCAATTACAATGAAGTAATTGAAACAAATATTCATTCATCCTGCATGTCAGATATTACTTTTTCTAAATTAAATGAACCATTCCACTTATTCCAATGATTTGAGATTGAGACTAATCGTACTGTGAAACAATTTCACTGCCATCTAGGTGCCACAACTTGAACTTCTTAAAAGCTCCAAAGCTTATGTTTCAACATCAGACCAAAGGTGTTGCATTGCGATGGCAACCTTAACGCCACCTAGCAACTTGTTGCGCTCAGTAAGTAACAGATGGCGTTACAATTCAAGTTTCTGTTCTGTTCTGTATTCTGTTTTATAATTTCCCGAAACAGACAAAAAGAGATGTAAATGGACCTATCCAAAAACTATTTTTTGAGTATATACATATATAGTGGAATATATTATAATGTAGAAGACAATATTATAATTAGTACCTACGTAGTTATTTTAAATTGTGCTCTTATTTCGTCAAAACTATAAATCTTGGAATAAGGAATGTTCTTGGGTTTTATAAAAAATTGTTTTTATTAACTTTCCGTCTATCCATCCGTGACATTCCAAGAAAGAAATAAAAAAGAAAACGGATGTGACCAACTTCAACACTGTTTCTAGCCAAAATTCAAGAGCTACATGTCAATTAGAAGGTAGGTCTTATAACTAGATTTTTGTACTCTTGCGAGTTTAAAATTATGCGATTAGGCCTTTTGAGTTGAGGAGTTTTGCCGTAGAATCATTGAGTTTAGAAGATTAATTTTTACACTATCTTATAGGACTAATCATTATTAAAGTCTAGTAAATGAAACGTGAAAAAGCAAAAGAACTTATTTTTTTATAAACATATTTAATATCAACTACCTACTACATCAAAAATAAATACAATTAATTAATACATACAAAATTCAATACATAAGGCTATTACAATAATTCACCAAAGCATTCAGTTAGAAACTAAGCTTATTCGGTGTGGGGGACATAGATTTCGGGGGTATGTTTATGATAGATTAGGACATCCTCGAAGAACATGTTCTTGATGTTCTGGACCTGGTACTCGTAGAGAGGGCGGTCAATGGGGAAGCCCATGGGCTCATCGATCTGCCAGCGCGCTCCGGAACCAAGCCCAAGGGAGACGTTGGGGTTATAACCGGTGCCGTAAGCAATCTGAGGTGCCTTGTACTCATGAATGTACACCATCAGGACGAAGGGCATACCATTGACGCGACCTAGAAAAGTAACACGGTATATTTAAAGGAAACGATAAGAAAAAAATTAATAAGGGTGTCAATACTCGTCTAATTTCAATCAACTGTTGTTCGTTATTCGCCTTCGCTTTCGGATAGTCGAACACAGCAGTCACATTCCGACAAAAATCGGACGTGGGTCGCTGGTCTTATGCTAAGTAAAGCAAAGTTATTATTTTAAATAAAGTGGCAACGATGTCTGGTAAGGTAGAACATACTGTCTAATTTTTGCCCATAAATCGAATCACCCAACATTTCAACTCTGGCAGAGTTGAAATAGATAGATATTGCAAAGTATACAAGACAAACATACCCTTAGGCAGCATAAGACGAGCAGGGAACCTATCAATAGACTCGCTCATGTCAGGAGACCACTTCTTCTGTAGAACTTGGTTGATGTAGACATCGAAACAGCTGGACCAGTCCTTGGAGAACCAAACGTTCTTGGAAGATTCGCGGGAGATCACAGATTGTCCGGCAGGTACTGTAATATAAAGCCAAAGTATAACACTTATGGTCCATGATGCACATACCTATCTGCATGTTCAGAGGTCAGTACAGTATGGTCTGGTCAGCATGTGCGTTAAGCTATTTCCAAATATGGGAATAAAAAACTGAAGTGCAATTTATCTTGTCCGTAAATCTTGTATCTTGTCATTTCTAATTGTATTTATGCAATGCTGTGTCCAGTTTAGTTATTTATATCTTCAATTTACTTAAGTTTTTGGCTGGAAATGACAAAAATCGTATATAATAGTTATTTAGGTGCATAATTTATGAGAATTAGAAACTTACAGTCGTAGATAAACTCATCAAAATGCCAGAAGTTCTCAGTGTTCAAATGCAGAGGAATCTCCAGGCCTTCGCTGTTGTATTTGGGGGCGAGGAACAGTTTGACAATTACTTTCTTGGCTACGTCGTTATTCACGTTGATCTTGATGCCGAAAGGCTTGTGGTTCAGACGTGGGTGCTGGACAACCACGCTTACGTGGTCAGCAAGTTCCTTAGCTGTGAAGATAATAAAATGTCATATTGCTTACCTAGACAACTACGCTGATATTTGTGTGACTGAATCCTTTTTAGGCAATTTATAAAATAATATTTAATTTTTCTAATAATTAGGAACCCAGATAAATATTTCAACTTTTACATACCCTCAAGCTCATTCATAAATAAGTGGTTTGTAATGTTCATGTAGGTTTGTTCGAAGTAAGTGACCATCTTGTCAACCTCAACCTTTTCGATGACTACAGAGGGCAGCAGAAGTTCTTCTTGTTTGTAGATCGGCATTTGCTTCTGCCAAGCGAAGAGCAGGGACAGGACACGCTTCCAAAGAATGTAGAAAGCTGGGTCACGGAGAGCGGTCTGGTAGTTCTCCAGAGCTGAAGGTAAGACTAGCGGAGGCCAGCTAAGCAAAAAAAGTGATTAAATAAATTGCAATAATAGAAGATACAGACTTTCAACAGGTTTTAAGTGTTTGTTTTTCTTACCCGTTAACGTACTGGTGTTGTCCTTTTACGATGGAGTTTCCGAGGATGGCCTTCCACAACTTAAGGAAGTCCTTGTAGAAACCGGCGTTGGGAGAATCAGCGTTAGACTGGATCAAGTTTCCGAGGATGTCAAGACCTTGGTTTGAATGAATTTCGATGCGCTCTCCTTTGCTCTAAATGTAAAAAGTACAATTAATTATAAATTTGACCAACCATTTGTCACATAGGTACTTTATACATTTTATATTATTCTGACTTACGTTTAGGATGTATCCTTGATCGACGGCCTCCCAGAGACGACGTTCGTATTCCCAAGCAGATTCTAAGTATGACATGAACTCAGGCTGTTCCAGCTGGAAGTGGTTAGGCCTACTTGGGTAAGGGATTCCATTGTGGTATATGAGCCCGGAAGAATATCCGTCCTTAACCCATTTGCTAAGATCTGGGATTTCACCAAGACCGTTCGAAAGCCTTTCCATGTAGTAACGAGCCAAGATCTGCCTGTGGATGTACAACCAATACTCTCCACGTCTCTCATGGTTAAGACCAGGGATGATGTCACTTCCCAACCAGTAGGGATACATTAAGTTGTAGTAGTAGTAGAAGGCATTTAGTCCATAGTCGTGGGTGAAGTAGGTGACGGGGAAGTTGTTGCTGTCGATGTAAGGCCAAGCAGTGGCATTCCACCTGATCACAACGTTGTTGTCCCAGGCGTATGTTGACGGGAAATGTTCGATGTACCTTAAGCCGTGTGTGTTGATCCTCTGAGCGGTGGTCATAATTTCACCATTGTTGAAATACGATGGTAAAATTTCGTAGATAGGTGGGACAACGACGCCTTGAGTATCTGGACGGTAGAGGATCGCGACGCTAAGAACGTACACATAAAGACCCTCATTGACCCTGTCTCTTAGGTAGACAGCTGCGTTGTAGAACGTTTCATAATCCTTGGCGGAGTACAATATGTTGAACAGGGTCAGTGTTTCAAAGTTGTGGGCAAGATCGTTAACCGCATAGGGCACGGCACGAGGTAGCTGCCAATTGTTCTTGAGCATACCAGCGTAGGTCTTCACAGCAGTCACATTCTGTCAACAATAAAACACAGTTGCAGTAAAATATCATATAAGATTTTGTTTTCAAAAAAGCTAATTTAAAAAAACGCCTAATGTTTACCGAAAAGTGGCTGGTGTTTTCTTCAAGAGACCAGGAATTGCAGATGTCGTCCCATCTCTTAACGGAGACCGGCTCATGGATGTGGAAGAACAGGGTCATCAACTCCCCCTGGCGTTGCAGAAGAACTCCATTGTCCACTGCAAAAAATCAAGTTTAATCAATGCTAAAAGAAGCAGATATGTTGTTAAAGTAAAGTTTTTATACTGATTCGTATACTGATAATAAATAACCCATATTAACCGCTATAACATGTTAACCGCTCTTAATATTTAGCGATTTCTAGGAATCGTTTGTTTCTTTGCTTGATATTATACATAGAAAATACAATTTTCCCAGCAATTCTGAAATATAGTGAGGAATATGATAATTTAATAAAAAGGTAGATTAGGTTAACTCACAATTCTCTATCTTGTAGGCGCTAGCGCCCAAAGCGCAGAGAGCTAACACACACAGCACAAGCCGAGCCATGGTTGCCAGTGATCATTTCTCCCAAACCCTGTCTTTTTATACTCAAGAATAGAGATAAGCATCCCTTGTTTTAGGTATCATAGGGTTTATCATACAATGCAGGTCACCGAGTTAAAACTTTTTATCAATACGGTCACATTGATGAAAGTTATCGGATATGACTGACCAGTCTGTAATTCGTATCTGCAGAAAGGTGTTAGGTATTATATGAGATGGTTGCCTTAGCACGAAGAACGTTCATTCATCTACATAACAATGAGATTGCATAATAATGACTTTCTCATTGTAGTCTTCATACATCAACAATTTTGTGAATAGCCACCGTTCAATAGAAAATTGCATTTCACTGTAAGTACACGTGCGCCTAACAAGTGTATACTTTTATATCCTAATTTAATCTTATTCTAAAAAGTATAGTTTCTTAATAAGCTGGGGTATTCTAATGCCATCAAAATCGTTTCAGACTCGAATTCTGGTGGTGCTGTCATGGATTCGCGGTAAATTCAAATTATTAAACTGATGGACAAGATAGTTTGGTACTCCATTGCATCGAAATAATTTTTATCATGAGTTCGTAGAAAATGTTTTGCGAATTGCGACCAATAACTTTCCTGTTCGATTTGTTCCTTCTTCGGCTCATTTACACACAAAATATTTTATTTTGACGCGTATCTATGTATTCTTCTGAATCCAATTTGAACGTGAGAATACCCCACAGCTGAGTAAAATCTTCTTAGGGATAATTACAATGTTTTTCTCCAAATGGAACTCAATTGTCTTGTTAGACATAGAGTACCTACCGGAGTCGTTAATACTTATAAGATTTCTTAAATAGATCTGAACTCAAGGAATACTCTTATTCTCCTAGAAAAAGAAACATATGAATACTAGAAAAGTGTTTCTATTTCATATTTTAGTTTTTTTAAGTGTATGATTTCCTTTCGCATTTATTTCAAAATTGAATAAGTTTGAGTGAGAGTTTCTGTAAACGGTTGTTTAAGGATCCAATTTTCCTATCAAGTCTGTAAGAATGTGTGTGATGTCCACTGGCAAACACATTCTTATACGACTTGAGAGGAAAACTCTAATTAATTTAAGATAGTAACTTAATAAATAAAACTTCTGTCTCTTTTGATATATTTAAAATACGAGTAACCTAGAATTTTACGAATGGATTCTCATACAGAACCCTTAACAGATCTCATTCTATCGTGTTCAATTCAGAAATAAATAAAATTAAAAATGTTTATTTCAAGTTTATTTCATGACTCAATAAAAAATACATTTATATAATACTAGCGACCCGCTCCGGCTTCGCACGGGTGCATTGCTGATACAAAAACCTTCCTCTTGAATCGTTCTATTTATTAAACAACACCGCATCAAAATCCGTTGGCGAGTGTAAAACATCAGCATAGGGACAAAAAGACAACAGCGGGAAGCGATTTTGTTTTATACTATGTATAGTGATTTTGTTGAAGATTTTGAATTTGAAATTCATTTTGTGCAAATGCATGTGAATATAAATGCCACGACCGACGACGGGTATTTGATAGGCTTCGCTCAAAGTGCATGTGGGTTCGTGTTCGGGCGCCAGAGAGATAAAGCCCCTATGTATAACCCATTTTGGTCTATTGTTGTGTGTGAACCTGTAATTGACAGGGTTATTGAATCTATAGTTCATCTATTTAGTCCTTTTATCTGCTTTATCTAGTTAGGTAGTCACCTTAGTAGCAATTTGATTTAATTTAGTTATTATTATTATTTTATACATTTTCAATTTAATAGTTATTGTTTGCGTGGTAAAAATCTGGTTGGTGTTTTTCAAAAATTACCGCTAATATTACCATCGTAAATTGCCTCCATTCCATGACTAAGACATTTCCATGAACTGGACACTGGCAGAAAAGTGGCAAATCAGACACATATTGCCATATCGAAGAAGTCAAGTCAAGTCATTTAGTCCTTTCTTTATAAAATGTTCAACCTACTTTTAAAGGATTAGGTTTTATTACAGTTTTCATGTACATAATATATACGCTGACTTTACCGTCAATAGCGTTTATACAAATCTTGCTATAAGCTCCACAAAAATATATGTCCGAGGGAATTAAAGAGTAGTATAATGTTCTGCACACTATAAAAACAGTGTAAAATAAAAGTAATTCGAAGTGGTGTTTAGTTTTTAAAAACAAAATTTTTTTTACGCGACTTATCCGAAATTCTTCTACTGACTATCTAATTAATGGGTTCCTTTTTTGATAGACTAATTAGTAGAACGCTTCATCATAAATGAGCAATTATTTAACAACAACAATAAAAAATGTGCTGTGACAAGAACCAATACATCACCTTTGGGATGCCGAAAGCGAGGCCTGGCCACGTCCAAAGTTTTGACGTATGAGTAATTTATTGGGTGAAAAAGATAAAAAATAAATTACAGGATTGCCCACACATTTGGAGTCAAGGTGGTTGATTCGGGTGCGCAGTCGCAAAAAATGATCAACGCCTGAGGCGGGCTATAAAAGTGCTACTTGCGGTACTAAAATAACTAATAGATTATGGGATTTTTTTCACTAATAATACGAACACCAGGAAGAATTATAAATGACCTCCACTAGCCTAAAGTAACGAGCTTACGTTATTTACGTAAGAAGTTTTGCAAATTTACCTTCAATTTTTTAATTAACATCCAAACAGTTTTCGGTTTTCTATCTAAATTCTACTTTGGCTTATGGAGTAGAACTAAGCCCAAAGCTCTGTCAACATTTAATTTCGCAGAGCTTGTGAGCTTGTAAATTCTTATAGCGTTAAAATTTTAACTTATTGTTTGAGTCTATCTGAAATAACACAATCTCGTCCAATAAGTACGTACCTACTAAACTTTTTTGAAAATCTCTTTGATTACATCATAGCATGATTAACTCTCTAGGGTTAACAACAATTTATTTATAGAAAAATATGATAAAAAGTTGAGACTTTGAGACATTGTAGGTTAAATAGATAAGTTTAATCAAAATTCTTATCGAGAAATTAACAAAGTAAAAGATGACGTACAAAAAAGGTAGGTTAGTATTAATCTAATTTTAGTTAACTATAGGAAAAAACAAAAAGTCGTTATAATCGTTATAAATATGATTAAATTTTAAAAATATTCTAACCTGTTGATGCAACGGTGTGAATAATATTTTTATTTAAGTATATTAAAAATTATGTATCGTGAATGCATATTTAAGTAGTTCTTAACCCTGAAAACGTGTCTACCTAACGATATTAAAATGGTGTTATGTGCAGAATAAACAAAAAATAATAATAATTTTTAAGCAAGAGAAACTCTCTGTAAGCCTAGCATATATTATATGTACAATTTTCTATATAGCTATTTGCTATAGTAATGGTCATTATATTTTATTGGATTATTTCAACATACAGAGCGTGTCAGTGCATTCAATGAAGGCATTATAAGCTTCGTTATGGGTACAGTTGGAGATAAAGTGTTTGATCTTCAGACTTGGCTCTACAGAGTCATAAGTTCAAACAGGTGGATGCTCTCACTTTTAAAAGATTAAGTATATTCCCACAAGACTTGGTAGTTCAGGTGTCTGTAACATACTTTACTGTTTAATAAGAGCTTCGGTCAAAAAATATTTCAAGGACAAAATAAGTAAGAAACTTGATAAGGCCATCTTGTTTAAGAGTCAAGAAATTTGGAAAGTTCCAGTGGATTAAAGTGGATTAAAAGTGTGGTGTATCCATTCTACACTCATAGACTTGTATGGTCTATGGTTCTGCAAGTGAGTTTATGTTTTATAAAATGTTTATGGTTCCGGCTCCGCAAGCTCCGTTATCCGATCTCTCCCCCTGTCCCTAATCGTTGTCATGTAATGGTGTAACAAAATATAAATTAATAAAAGTGCTTCGTTTCTACATGTTGTGTCTTTAATTAAATATAAATATTACAAAAAGAATCTACCGTTATTTACTTCTGAAACATTACTACGGTTGAGCACATACAAACAGATTTTACTGTAGTAGTGGTATGGGTGTTATAGGTCTCTTCTATATTGCCACTTCTTACAATCTTGTACAAGCTGCCCAGGTCCCCAATTCCACTAAATTATTTGCTTTACTTTAATAATGGCATCGTCTTAAAAATAACCGATTTTGGCCTTTTATTTTTGATGAAAGAAACTGCAGATGGGTGTAAAATGTTTCAAGGGGAGAAAACATTATATGAATCGCTCTGTGAAAATAGCACCGCACGTGTTATCGTTTCTTTCACATATAGGGCAACTGTTGTTACGATACCATTATCATAGTAAAGTTTGATTAGCAGAATATGGACCCTGGTAGAGGAATAATAATTTCATTTCATTTTATTTATTGAAAGAAATATTGTCTTATTTTGCGTTGAGGCCATATTTCTTTTTCTATTTAAGCCCTTCTTGTTTTAAAGATTAGAATAGTGTCCCATAACTCACCAAAACACATTAATTTCCGATCAGTACATTATTTTTAATTAACACTCCAACCAAACTTGTCTTCCCAGAAACACTCTCTCTTTCGGACACTCCACAAAGTCAACAATGACACTAATCCTCTCAAAAATAACCAGATTATCACAAAATATTTTGCCAATTTTTGTCACAATTGGTGGTCTTATCCCAGGCTTATCTAATTGTTCCCAATCCGACACTTTCTTTCTCAATAGACTATGAGGGTGGCGAAGGGTTAAAAAAACTGTAAATTGGTTTGTCAATATGACACTTAGAACTGTTAACGACAAAGTTATTTGTGCCGTTAGCAACGGCGTCAGCATTTCGTATAAAAGGGGCGAATTACTAAAAAGAATCGGACTAAGTTCTACAAGTAATTTTGACCACCGGCACAGATAAATTGGTGGCAGTATAAACTGAAGGATAATAGATGTTGACAATGTATCGCTTTCACTCGACTGGATTTGTCGCGACTTTTCTTTGTTGTGTTGTGTAAATAGGCTACAATGTATGGTAACTTTTGAAGTGTTTAGAAAAGACTAACGGAAAAGGTTGAATAGAAAAGAAAACAGCTATGAAAGTAATCTATTGCAATCCGATGTTTCCAACTTTCGATACCTATATATTTCTTGATGATGGTTACGTAACATCTTTAGAAAAATATAGGGAGTTATAGATATGTATATATTATTACTGGCGGGGCGGACCCCGGCTTCGCACGGGTATTTAACCAAAATTAAATTTTTCGTGGGGATCCCTAACTTTTTTTCTTTTATACATTATATTAGTATCTATACTAAGCGCCTAAGTAACTAGCTAGCTATTAATAAAAATTAGTATCGTTAAATATCATATCGTTTTTGCCATGTGGTGTATATTTGAAGGCATCACCCCAACTTTCTCCGCGGGTGTCATGGCAATATCCACTGGAGGCAGCGAACAGTGCTTCCTACAGAACAATTCCACCACCAAACTGCAATCCCCAACCCGCCAGTCCAGTGTGGGGATTATGGGTACTACCCCCATGGGATAAAAACCTTATCAGGCGGATGCCTATGTTCAATACTTATAGGCTGTTGAGATGAAGGGTTTAATATTGTAAGTAGACAAAAAGTAGGTATAGACATGTTCTTCCACACTTTAAATTAGTTGCAGATCGTCGTGAAGTTTGTTTGTTTATTTGTTTATTTATTTGTTTTTTTATCTGAAGCACTCAACAGCGATGGAAAAGTATCTATGGCGAAAATACGCGTAATCGGTGTTGACTTTGATGTACGAATGATTTAGTATGCAAATTAAAACTTTTGGTAATAGGTGTTTAAAGAAAAAACTTTAAACAAATTAAAATTTTCATCCTGAACCATAAATAGCCAAATAATAATATTTATGTATTATTTAAGAATATATGAGCTGAATGGTATTGTGTCATTCAAAACATGCCATCAACAGCTATTTAATAACAATCTAGTAAAATTTATTAAGCAATCCAGCAGGAATATGGAAATACCATAAACATTGAATAGCTTCGTGATACAAGACCATAACGATTCAAACAAGGCAATTGGAATTATTTCAGTTGCGAATTCAAACCCCTTATTTACGATAGTAGGTGTTTATAAAAAAAATATAGGTATATCTCATCATCATCACCAGCCTATAATAGTCCACTGCTGGACATAGGCCTCCCCTAATGAGCGCCATAGATGGCATTATCATTTGGGGGTTAATGCCCATAATCCCCACGCTGGGCATGCGGGTTGGGGATCGCAGTTCGGTGGAGTTGTTCTGCAGAGGGCGCTGCTGCCCGCCCCCCGTTGTGTTTCCCTTAGTTGCCTCTTACTACACCCACGGGAAGAGATAGGGTGGTGAAATTCTATGCCGGCACCACACGGCAATAGGTAAGTATATCTATAATACCTTAAATAAATTTAATTATGCAAAGGCATGGATAACAATATCCGTGAAGTTTTATCTCTTGTGTTAAGTAGGTACCTACATGATGTTATTAAAAAAACACCGCTTATCACTGTCACCTTTCTTATGACAAAGTCAAAGGTAAATGGTCACATTGCACTTTAAACAGTTCGATGATTAAAATGTGCATTGGTCAAGTTGATGCTATTTTATTACTCAATACCTACTTTTGCGAACAAAAAGTGGTCCGTATGTAATTTTTTCTAGCTAAGCGTAACAAGAATGACTCATCTAGTGAATGTCAGATAGATAAAAATATTGAAAGATTTTGTCTTAAAAAAATAGAGCAAAGTTTACGATCTTTTTATTGGATCTACCTCATAATTAAGAGCCACAAAAAGTAATGGCTGAATGCAAATAGAAAATTGATCCGGGTGTTTTTGTTTTTTTATTGCTATGCATTATGAACGGCCTGTGTCCAGCAGTGGACTGACATGGGCTGATGACGATGATCATAATGATGAAAAATAATCTATGTTATGTATTGTATTATGTATATAGTTATAGTACCCATATCTATTTAGCTTGGGGCTAGATGATCCTGCGTGAATTGTTCCAAATATTTATTATCAAAATTATATACCGACTAAAAGAAAAATATATTGATTTTTACAAAAAAAAAACTTCTTGAGACGTTTCCGACTGGTATGGATCTGTAGAGCTGCTCAGTAGCCTGTCGATAATAGCAAGAGACTGCAGTTAGCTCAATTTTAAATACTAATTCTAATTGTTCTGTTATTTAATTGTAATTTTCTTTGTTATTATTAGGTTATTACGTAAGTACTTAAAAAGAATCTAAGATCATCACACCTGTGCCGTCAAAGACACCGCCCTACCACAGATTTTATACTAGCAACTTATTGAGAAATACAAGATCACAATGAATTAGGCTTGCCTAGATGTGGCATAGTAAGATACGCATGACCGTAAAAGAATATAATTTGAAGGTCTTTAGAAAAAAAATATTATTACCTACATTTAAAGATCTTTATCAGTTGTTTTTGAAGCCAGTTTTTGCATGATGGTAAAACTGGAACGAAATTATGAATATGATATAAAATGTTATCCGGTTTATCTTGGGGCTAGATGATGCGTGAAATGTCAAGCGTTTTAAATTTATTTTATTTGCGACCAAAACGTGATTTCAATGTCTTTTCTTAATTATGCCTATTTTTTGTTATTTTTGTGTAAGTATAATATTTTATATTTCTATTCTAATTATAAATGAGTTATTTTATCAAGTGAAAATATTTATCACTCAATATACTATCATAAATACGCCACCGTCAGTTTTAAGATCAGATTTATTTTTCTTAAAAATTAAACACGACCAAGACTAAACGCACACTACAAATCAATTGGACAAATAAGGTTCTATTAACTTATTGAAGACCTCTGTGGCACGGTGGGCGAACATCCGCCTGCGACGGATGCTGGTTCGATTCCTGCCCCGGGTGCAAATGTTTGTGCGAACAAACATTTATATCTTTCTGCATATATTTTTGTTCAGGGTTTTCTGGTCGTTTTCTATGTACATATAATAACCATGCAGTCAACCTTATTATTCTTAGAAAGTAATTAAATATTCTTATTACAAGAAAATTCATTTGTTCAAGCATTTGACCTTTGAAAGTACGTCATTGCCACATCCATCAACTCTAAATCATCATGAACCCGATCATTATTACGGCTTTTTTGATTTTTATTGATTTGAAATAGCTAATTCACTGATTGATTTCTTTATTGCTCGACGCTCTGTCTGATCTTATTGACTAGTAGGTACAAGGTGTAACAGTACCGGTAACAGAATCAGTAATAGTATAAAAAACCAGTAATAGTATAAGTAAGGTCTCGTACATGGCCACTAAAAAAGTATAGAAAAGTTCAAACAATTACTAAATAAGAAAAACAAGTTAAATCCATTATTCAAGAGACCAAAACAATTCATTTTATTGCCCTAGAGATCTCACTTAGAAAATATTTTTTTCTATAAAAAACTAAACATTCGTAGATTTTAAACTTTATCTTAACTCAATTACATTATTTGCCTATTTAAGATTCCTTATAGCCCTCAAATACTTAACGCATTCACTGCCTCTACGGTGTTACTCGCAGGGCACACAGCAGGAGGAGAAAGTCGTCGCGCGATAGCAATGAAAGTGGAAAGTGTTTGTTAACCTTATTAGAAATTTCTAGAAAAATCTATGCTTAAAAGTAGTTCTGTTACACCTTGTATAGCATGCCCAAAACTTTGGATCCTCTTGACGCTTTTATAGCAATTAATCGGCTGTGTAGTTTTTGATGGTGTTCACGCGTGTTTGAACCTCGTTTTGGCATCTAATTCAGTCCTGTGGGAAAGGCATTTTGAGGTTTTTTGGATATTTTTATGATTTTATGTTGCTATGGTGATTAGTACGTCTCGATATTTTATTGATATATCCATGACAATTGTCCTTAGAAACAGAAATAGATAAATAATAAATATGATGTTTTTGGCATGAATCTCAAAAGATAAAATTAAATAGTGAGAACCATAGGTCTTAATAATAGTACATAAATAAATATAATAAATAAATAATGCTGAGTAATCCACATGATCTAGCTCCAAGCTAAGAAGAGCTTGTGTTATGGGTTAGATGACTGATATATTACAAATGTAAAAAAATATATATATAACATATTTATATTTATATATTACATATTGATAATATTCATGACAAATTGTCCTTAGAAACAGAAAACAATAAATTATAAACGACAATAAATAATACGATGTTTCTGGCATGAATCTAACGAGATAAAAATAAAAGTTGAGTAATAGGTCTTAAAAAAATAAATATAACAAATGAATAATGCCGAAATCCACACAGCATCATCTAGCCCCAAGCCGGCATTATTTATTTATTTAGCCAAATCCAATGTTTTATATTGTTTATATATTAATTGCTTTTGCCCGCGACTTCGTCCGTGTGTCCCTGTACTATCCCGCGGGAACCTGACACCGGGATAAAAAGTATCCTATGTCCGTCTTCTGGTTCCGCTACCTCCCAACCAATTATCAAATCTTTTCATACGTTCTTGAGTTATAAATAGAGGACATGAAATCTACACAGGAGGAGGAAAAAGTGTAGACAGTCACCCCATGAATATTTAAACCTCCTTTTCTACTATTAGGTACAATTGGGAACAGAATCAAGTTTTATTTTTTGTTCCCCTTTGAGCACCACGCTAAAATATTGATTGGTGCTCAAATGGGAATGCCTTTGGTGCTCAATGCATAGGTGCCCAAAAAATAGGTGCTCAATGGGAATACTTCCTTTTTACTTACGGCTTGCCATTCTCTATTCAAGACCCTAACCAAACGGATTGTGAAACCAGGGTTACAAGGAGATGGGAGAAGGTTGGAATAACTAATTAACTACTGCCTATGTAACATTATGCTAAATGGTATAGACCCGGTACTTATAGGTGCACCATGCAAATATTTGACCCGCGGCGGGAATTGAACCCACTTTCTTGAGCATCAGAGGCCAGAAAGGTCGTGTCAAATCAGATCTTGTATCAGACCCTCTAAACGTAAGATAAGTATGAATTTTAATATGCAATGGTTGATTTCTTTGTTACGTAGATAGATTATCTCACCATAGTTTGAATCCTTTTAAACAATCCTAAAAATAATTTAAATATAGATTTGTTTTGAAGTACAGAATAATAGGAAGGCTATTTATTTGAGGTTTATTTTTTAACTAGCTTTTGCCCGCGACTTCCTCCGCGTAGAAGTCGGAAATGATTCCAATAGTATTTTTAATTGGTTTTAAACGTTGTTTATATAAAAAAGTGGTGTTAGTCGTGTCAGGACATAAAATCTTCGCATTATTGAAAGTCAACTAAAGGACAGATTCAAACGCGTTAGATACGTGGTTTTAGAAAAACATGTAGCTAGAAGTTTCCTACAGAAACGAAATACTCTTGAAATACTACCCACCTAGTGTACATATTAGGTAAACACTCGAATTACTATAAACTATTATATAAAACTTGAGTTTTAGTTAGGTACCCCTGTAGAAGTAAACCACTTAAGTTATATTATTGTTATTTTAAAATACATATGTTAAATAACTTGGTTTTAAGGTTGCCTGGAAGAAGCCTAGTTGCTTTGAGCAATAAGGCCGCCTATTGTACGTTTTTATTTCATTTAGATATAAGATTATATAAAGTGTTCATTCATTCATTCATATATTTTATAACGCGTTTTGTTTCTCAAACACACCTTATAATAAACCCAAACTTTTTCGACACTAAGGAGGCATCACACCATCATGAAGGTTTCGAAAGCTTCGTTCATGCTCACAATGTTGCCCTCATATTACGAGTTTTTACGCACAACAATCACGCATTGAGCCCGACGCGAACAATGTAGCGAGTTTAGTCAGCCCTTTGGCTGTAAACCAGCCGAACTTGAACAAAGACATCAATTGAATCACATTTCATCTCGAATTGCACGAACCATAACATAACCCAGTGTTTTGAAGTGTAAAGGAGGGGTTTGACTTGTCGTGTACAGTCTTAGTTCAGTAGTATAAACTTTATACAGCATCTTCGCCAAACTATGCAGAGCTTGAGTTAAGGGTACAAGATGACTTATTATAACATTACTTACATCAGGAAGAAATTATGGACAAAATAGGTACCTATATGAAAAACATGGACATTAAAAAAATTAATAATACTGGACCACACAGGATCAGCTAGCCCCAAGCTAAGCAGAGCTTGTGTTATGGGTAGTAGATGACTAGACTACTCATAGATCGATATTTTTTTAAATTTATATTGAATTTGACCAGAAATGAATACCACCCTGTACAAATAAACACACAAATCACACAACACAAATCTGCAGACCGTGCATACATTTGTCCCTAGGCAGGAATCGAATCCGAAACCTCCTGCATCGATACGTCATCCATATAATAGGGATGGTAAAGATGGTTATATAATATAACCATCTCTACCATTGAAACTTCACCTTAACCAAACATCGATGTTCAAGTGTAAATTCTCCGTTCACCGAATCACGCCTTAGGCTATTGCTAAAATACTAAAAACATCCAAATAAAACGTAAATTATGTTGCCTCGTACTTAATAACTTCATCCAGTTCAAAGAATTTTATTGGTTTTTGTAATAAAACGTGTGTATGTACCACGTCGGTGATACAAATTCTTGGTAGATATTAACTAAAAGTCTTGAGTTATGAGATAAATTTATATTGAGTTAGAGGATTTTATTTTCTAAATATGATGTTCTCGTACTGCTGGATGGAATTGATAAATAAAAGAGCTTTATTTTTCCTTACCAGCTCGTACAGAAAGTATAAATTAGTTTTGGTATAGATTTTTTAATAGTGCTAAGTAGGTACTTGTAATTATTTTATATTCTGCAAGTACGTACAATGTGAAAATGATGGATGGAATATAAATAATAAATAAACATCTCAATTTTAAATATCTTCTTGATCTCGAAAATGGGACCTTTCTACAATTTTATTTTGGATTTCGAATTTTATATCCATTTTCAAATAAATATTTTTCTGAACATATTATTATATTTTTTTGCGGTATACACCCTTTAAAATAGTATTGTAAAGTTAAGTGTCGTTAAAGTAGTAAAGAAATACCTAATTTGATTTTTCGTACAAACTCGAATATGGCATAAATTATAAAAACCGACATCGTTTCACTTCATTTTGCATTGTTTCTCAGTTTAACGGGACAAATATGTATATGTATCTCGGTATATATAATTATATAAACATATGAATCTATTTTATGTATTTATATTTGGGCTAGGATACCGGATCCATCAACAGCGTAAAGCGCCGTGGCAGACTAAGGAAGCGATGGCGTGACGAACCGGACACCTACGACGATGCCTGGGATATTCTGGCTCAGGACCGAGATACGTGGAGGGACCAGGAGGTCTTTGCCCAGCTATGGGAAACACCAGGCTTACTAACTTTAGTTAAGAGCTTTAACTTTTAAAATGATTTGATGATTGTTGTTTTAAAATGATTGTTTGCTAGTTTGGATTGGATAGGCACTGAAACTTCTGGAACGATATTAAAAATTTCTCTGCAATCCTCTATTATCCTTGATAAACATAAGCTATACCTAGTATATTTTTAGAAAAGTTAAGGATTCTTAAGAAAACTTCAATAATGTAACATAACGACACGTGTATTTTTGTGTGTTGCTGGTATATTCTACAATCGTACAGTACGCGTCAGAATTAAGTACCCCCCTAGTCAACATAATATTTTCGACTAATTCGAATTCCCTTATAACTTATCACAAATTTTTACGTACAAAAATTTATCACACCGCCGCTCAGGATCGAACCACCCACCATAGTATTGAGTACTATGGTTCAGACTTTGAGAGTCTGAAATTTCCAACAATAACAACTATTGTGTCCCATATACATTGAGATAGAGGGGTACTTATATGTGACGCGAACTGTACAACTAAGTTTTTCTCTTCGAGGCCCAGTATAGCCTTCATTCAGCTTCGTACACCCATTATATAGCATCCTGTATTAACTTAATCTTATTTTCGGTCGTCGATACAATCAGAGAGCCTTATGCCGCTTTCTTTGTGAAAGGTGTATAAGAAAACTCAACTATCACGACTATCCACGGATTTTAACTTGATGATCCCTGCTACCACCGTAGACAACTGATTAGCCGAGCATTGCGGAAAGGTCAATCGGCAGGTGATTTACGGTTTTTCCTTCAAATTCTAAAATAAAATCGTCCGCAATTTCGTAAGCTGAGCGAAGCTAATTGCGAATTCTCTAGAATTTTACCACTGCAATTGACAAACTATAGTTGGAAAGTAATGAAATCTGTATTACGTGGTTTCTGTTTAATCTAATTACTAAATTCGGTCAAATTAGATTGTAAACTATTGTATACTATCTTTATTCAATAGATTTTGTATCTTGCAACCGAATTAACTCTTTGTTACGTAGATTGTCATTTATGTTTACTTTCATCAAATTCTGCTTTATACGTTTCACTAACATTGATTTGACTTTTGCCGTGTGGTGCCGGCATAGAATTTCACCACCCCAACTCTTCCCGTGGGTGTCGTAAGAGGCGACTAAGGGAAACACAGCGGGGGGCGGGCAGCAGCGCCTTCTGCAGAACAACTACACCGAACTGCGATCCCCAACCCGCATGCCCAGCGTGGGGATTATGGGCAATAACCCCCAAATAATGATGCCATCTATGGCGCTCATTAGGGGAGGCCTGTGTCCAGCAGTGGACTTTTATAGGCTGGTGATGTTGATGATGTTGATGTTGATTTGACTTAAATTACGTTTCTATTCAGTCCAACATCAAAATGAGAAATCCAGCAATGTTAAAATTTTGGACTTTTCATTATTTGTAGAATATATCAAAAAGCTTGGCGGTATGAGTTTCGTTTGTATCTAATGAATAATTCATTAGATACATTAATATAATCATTAATTATTAATGATTATATTAATGACGAATGACATATTATATGTATAAGCTAAATAAATTAAATCCCTAACTTTTTTGAAAATATTCTAAAGCCTATGTTCATCTCGGTAAATTCAAAATTGTAATAGTAAAAGAAATTTTTTAATCGATCCAGTACTTTCGGAGCCGATTCAATTCAAGCAAACAATCAAATCTTTCCTCTTTATAATATTAGTATAGATAAATAATGCAGGACAATCCACACAGAATCATCTAGCCCCAAACTAAGCAGAGCTTGTGTTATGGGTACCTACTAAAAGACTGATATACTTAATACAATAGAGGCAGGAATCGAACTAGATAACTATTGTAATAATTTTAAATATATGTACCACAAAATTTTAATTTTAGTGCTTGTGACCCCGCGGCCTTCGTTACCCGAGTGCTCCACGCACTCGAAGACTCTTATGTGTATATAAAATAATAAAATTAAAAATAGAAAAAAAATTAAAAATAGATACCTACATAAGATGGAAATCTTAGTAGCTTGATTGGTTAAAAGAGACATATTGAGTTTCAGTAAAAACTTGTCAGTAAAAATAAAGGCAAGGTAAAGTAACACCTGAAATGCAAATAATGAACCATTTGAATTTTTTAAAATAGGTTTTACATTCATTAGAGGCATTCGTATTACCGACGACGTATCATAGATAGCCATAAGTTACGAGAAAAAGTTACTACAGCTATAAAAGTCCTAAAACTATCAACAACGAAGACAGAAGACAAATGCCATTAAATTGACAATCTCACACAGATCCGCCACAGATTAATCACAATAAATTAACGGCGGCGCACAATCAGTAATTAATAGTCCATATTTAAGGTGCCCAACATAAATACCATCATCGTGTTCTATCGTATCAAGACAACAACGAATATGGCACAGGTGAGAGGGTAACAGCTAGTGCATTTGTTCATTTATACAAGCTGTAACTAGCCACGGATGATCCACCCGATGTTTTGTTTGGGGTTTGGGTCCATCGGTGGCTTGGGTTTTAAACCAATATCCGGGCACCAAGGTGGAATCGGTTACGTGGATCGGGCCTATCAGTCTGTTCGTGATGATCCCGACCTCTCCAATTGGAAGCGTGGAATTGCTTTGAATGTGCGTAGATCGATACACCGCATTTTGCATAAACGTCTAAAGTTGCATCGCCTCAAAAAAATCAATTTGTGCTAGAATTCTCCCAACCTCGCACCAAAACAATATCAAATAGTATGTTTTTCTACAACCTACATTAAAAACTACTCACCCTACTATTTACACTGTGTATGATGCAATAGATGCCTTCAACTCAAATAAGTATTTTACAAAGAAAGATTACATGTATTCTCCTTTTTCTACTCTTAGACTGCATGTGCCCTTATTAATGTCGATATTACAATCTTAACTTTTAATATTATGAAAAAATGCTATGAAAAAAATCTTTTATTTTTGTCACAACATAATTATGTACCAAAGCTTTTTAAACTTTCAAGATTTGTTGACATATTAAAGAATAATTATCGCGTGCCTTTTTTAAATGTAGGGGAAAATAAAACAAAAGGTACTCCATAAATAACCGATAAATATTCTTAAATTTCTACGTACCATATCATCATAGGGTTAGATTTTAGTTATGAATGCCGACACCGTTGACCTAGCCGAAAATAACCAGTCCTTCTTCATACTAATACTAACACTATAAGTGAACTGACTATATCCTTACTACCTGTGACCTAATATAAAACACTCCTCAGACCTCCAGGTGTGAGTGCATAAATATAATGCGCGGGTCACCCGCTGGCATCCTCAAGCCGCTGTCATATTAACTGTTACATTAAATTACAGCCACAGAACCGATCGACCTCTCGTACCTATTACCTCAACCACCCACAACCCAAAACATACCATGAATCCACAGCACCAAAGTTGACTTTTGAATACAATGGTTTCTATCCATGAGGCCTTTTCTGAATAAGAAGTAGAGTAGTACACATCGCGCATTGATTTCGGCTTTCGAAAAGCGATATTTTTTGTTCACTTGTTTGTTTAAATAATATTTTATCCGAGTGATGGAGCGGTCGCATTTGTCAGCTATGAGATATGGACACGTCGCGGGTGAAGCCGGGGGAATTAATTAGTTGGAATTTTATGTTAATGAAGGGATGGACGACTAATGAGGCACGAGCTTATTTGAGGCTTTAGGTGTATGAAATGTTGGCTTGCTCATGTTATTTATTCATAACAGAAGGTTATAACGATTACTTCAAATGGAAAATCCGCATTTGAAAGATGTCGATAGGTCTTTGAGAATGCATACCGTAGAACATCTCGATGTGATATTTTTGGAATCGGACACACATAATGTGAATGTTTGTTGATATGGATGCATGTTGTTTGGAACTTCTCCACGTCAGAACTACTGAACGGATCAGGGTGAAATTCAGCAAAGATGTAGTTCTAGACCCGGTAAAAAGATACTTGTAAGTCGTATGCGATACTCAATTAGTTTTATTTAATTAGTTATTAGTTTCCTAGGGATTTAAATAACCTCATTTTCATGGAAATAGAAAACTATAAATAGATACGCATCGGGTACTAATAAAATTAAATAATTTCGTTCCATTTTTGCACACCACTTTTATAACATTCTCTCTTTCCCAATACGGTTTGCTGGAAGAGAAATCTTTTTAAGGTTAAGCTCGCCTTTACTATGTATTATTCTAAGCAAATGTTTTATTGTATATTTTATCCTGCAATAAAGCATCAATAAATACCTAGTATTTTCGCTAGGCAAGGTATATGATTCTGTTTAATAGTCGGACAATACTACTACTTTTTCGTACAATAAGGAATTATGAATAAATAAATAGTATTTTTGCTCAGCGAGGTTTTAAACTCAGAGATAGTTGGCAATACTTTTCGTTGTGTTAGATTCGCAACGACAATTTCGAATCATTAATCATAGTCCATGGTACTAAGAACCTTTCATCACTTAAGGTAAATGACAACAAAATACACTAATGACAATGTAAGATATCTGCCTGTGGATCTTTGCAGATAGAAAACAGGTAAAACTATGCTTACTTGCTAGCCTCTGGCATATTAGAACTTTAGGCCTGATAGACTTCCTTATACTTTATATATAATGAAATTGGATAATTAAAATAATTAAATACGAATAACCAGACCGATTACAAGTAAAACCCTAAATCCTCACCACAAGTGGCCGACCGTTTTCTATAAAAACATCTAAAATAGAGATATTTGATAACGTACCTCATCTTTTTCCAAATATATTATATTAAATTTGTGGTAGAAAAAACGATAAAACTTATCCATGTCATTTAAAACCCTGAATCCTCACCACAAGTCGCCGACTCCCCGTTATCTACATTAACATCTAAAACAGAGATATTTGATAACGTGCCTTAGTTTCATTTCACACTTATTTTGTTAAATTTGTGGTAGAAACAAGTACGACAAGTGCGAGTGTACCTCCCGCGTCGAGGGTTTTGAACTTTTGTCGTATAGGTAGTATAACCTATCCATATCATTAAAAACCCTGAATCCTCAGCACAAGTCGCCGGTTCCTCGTTTTATATCTAAACATCTAAAACAGAGATATTTGATAACGTACCTTAGTTATATTTCAAACTTATTTTGTTAAATTTGTGGTAGAAACAACGATATAACCTATCCATGTCATTAATAACCCTGAATCCTAATCACAAGTCGCCGGTTCCCCGTTTTATATATAAACATCTAAACCAGAGATATTTGATAACGTCCCTTAGTTTTATTTCAAACTTATTTTGTTACATCTAAGGTAGCAAATAAACGACATAATCTATCCATGTCATTAAAAACCCTGAATCCTCAGCACAAGTCGCCGGCTCCCCGTTTTCTATACACACATCTAAAACAGCACCATTCCATGAACGCACCGTGTCCGATGCTATTCGGCGTCGGTTCGTTAGGTGTCGTTTGGCTAACCACATGTAATAAGGTGTCATTAAGTGTGTTAACCCTAGTATCCTAATATCGAGACTTGCAAGTCACTACGCGGGCGTTTGATAGTCTCTGAACCATAATGTATAGAAGGAGCGTCAAGAACTACTTCATTGTGTTATACCTTATTTTAGGGCTTATTTTGTACGTTGTAAGCAAATTTGCAGCAATTTTCAGGTTTTGCCTAATTCAGGCACCCGTAATCTTTAGAATATAAGTTATTATTTTTGTCTAAGATAACAACCAAGGTGCTTTATCATCATTATCACCATCAGCCCATGTTGGGGCATAGCTAGACATAGGCCTACCATAATGAGCACCAGAGCTCTGTCTTCAGCTTGTCCAGCATCTAACTGCAGCCTTGCGCAGGTC
This sequence comes from Eupithecia pulchellata, assembly GCA_963931895.1. Classification (NCBI taxonomy): domain Eukaryota; kingdom Metazoa; phylum Arthropoda; class Insecta; order Lepidoptera; family Geometridae; genus Eupithecia; species Eupithecia pulchellata. The sequence goes on from OZ007540.1 coordinate 5,267,512, forward strand.
GTCATCCCACCATCCTACACTACGTTTGCCGAGTCTCGGTCGCGGTTGTTGGTGCTTCGCGATATGTGCGCCTCTCTGCCATTATATATTCACAGATATATAGACAACGCACTCCTCCGAAATATAAGTTAAAGAGCTCTAAAATAAATAAATTACGAAATACAAAAGTGAGCTAGATATTACATACAGATTTATAAAGATAACATTTAGACTGTTTTAAGTATAGAAGGTTTCTATGAGATATACTTAAATGTTATTATTAATAACATTAATGAATTCGATGCTATAAGTAGCATCGCATGGCATAAAGTCGCTGATAACTTTATTAATCAACTAGCGGTTCGCCCCGGCTTCGCATGGGTATTTAAGAGAAAAAATATTTTTCATGCTGAACCCAATTTTTTTTTTAATATTTTATACTCTATGTTCATCACGGAAAATTTCGGATTCTAATGGTGAACGAATTTTTCAAATCGGTCCAGTAGTTTCGGAGCCTATTCAGTTCAAACAAACAATCAAATCTTTCCTCTTTATAATATTAGTGTAGATATCAATCCATGACAAATTATCTCGTCAGATTTTTCTTATTATCAACTATCCTTCCATAGCAATAAGGTCAAGAAAATCTATTCCCGGAGATTGGAACCAAGGATTCCCATCGATTTCAACCCTGACCTATAATAGAAGGCCAATAATGGCTCAGAAGCCTTGCATATCCATCAAAGGCCTGAATATGAAAATACCCATAATGGGTATTAGATACACATTAACTATCAATGGGCTCAAGATCTGTATCAAATCACCCAGGAGGGTTATTCGATAGATTTATAAGGCGTCATTTTATTTTTTTAGAGGCCCTTTGAGGCAGCTTGTTCGGCCTTTGAAGACCAAAGTTTAGGATACTAATTATAATAAATAAATAAATAATGCTGGACCATTCACACAGCATCATCTAGCCCCAAGCTAAGCAGAGCTTTTGTTATGGGTACAAGATGTCTGATATACATAATATACAATATATTAAATAGATAGATATTTTTACTATACATGGAAAACGACCAGAACACTGAACAAATATCAGCAGATCGTACAAACATTTGTCCCGGAGCGGGAATCGAACCCGCAAACAGCGTCGCAAGCAGACCTTCGCCCACCGCGCCACAGAGGTCGTCAGGTCGTCAATTGTAATAATGTATGAAGGTTTTATTATCCGTTTTATCCGTTTGTTTTAACGAACATAAGTTTTATTTTAACCGAAGTTAGTGTTCCCTAAGTTAAAGGCCCCTTCGAAAGCTGAAAAAATAATAACAACGAAACAATTGAATCTCACGCCATAAGTTGCAAAATGCAGCAAAACCATTTTGAGGTTATCAATGAAGTATCATCCCTATGTTGATGCAACTAAGAAAGTATCAAAAACATATTTAAAATAAGACTTTGCGTCTCATTTTTCAGGAGATCCACTGCCTCCAGCCTTGACCTGTAAATAAAAATAGCTGATAACCATTTTGCTATAAAGGACTTCTAAGAAGCCTCGCCTTGCAAGTTCATGAATTTTGTAATTACATAAGTAATTAAAGTATAGATCAGACAGACTCTATCAACTTAATAGGCTGGTTCAATTTATTGTTTATTGCGCTAACCTTTAGTACCTATTGCGTACATAGTAATATCTTATTAAATTTGTGCTTATTAAGGATCTCATTCCGCAATGTAAAACGAATAAGTTCTTTATTAGAAATACGCAAAACTCCTCTTGATCCGCCGATATGCCGACATAAGACAACAATTAACCCAATTTGGTCCAATAGGCGGTCGTATTCGACTACCCAAAGGCAGTCGTACATCCTTCAACCTTACAAATATATGAAATATTTATAAGGTCACAAATTATCAGAGTTCATGGGTACTAGATAGCTGATATACTACATTAATTTCTTATAATACACAGAAAACACCCTAATATTTGCAGAACGTTCAAACATTTGTCCCGAGGCAGGACTCGAACTCGCAACTACTGCAGAGGCAAGAGGACTAGCAAGTTAGCAGAGCGCAACGGTCTTCTGCCTTGGTCTTAGGTATAGCATATAAAGCAGACGCTTTAAAGGCTATGTTGATGACGATTAGGTCTATCTAGGTAAACTGTTTCATTCATCGCCTACATAATCTTCTCTCTCTAGTTAAGTTTGCAACGTGACGTCACGACGCGTGGGCCATGGCAGTTTACTATATCCAATAACATTATTATATTCAATTTAGCACAGATTTGCCTCTCACGAACTTGATGACATGACCATAATGGATCTAAGGTTCATCACGATTTGGCGAAAATCTTATAGAAGTAATTGGCGGCTATCGCAAAATCCTATCCTACTAAATTAAAAAGGTGAGAGTTTGCTAAGGATGTTTGGCTGAACTCAAAACTGTTGACAAGTCCGCTTTTCATCTTTTTATTATGCTTCTAGTTTACTTATAACCAGAAGTACACAGTTTTTACAGTAAACACACATATGTACATTTCATACAAAATCACGCACTCCCAAGATATAGCTTTTTTGTGTTTTCTAATTACTGAAAAACTTACTTACCCCTATAATAGGAGTACACATTTTCCCAAGAAAAAAAAATTGTTGTGTTATTGGAAATAAAATGTAGACTGAAACATTTGCCAGTATTATTAGAATTCTTATTATACTTCTTATTCTTATTTATAAACCTTTCTTTGGGTCCAAGCCAGACAAGTACAACCCAGACATTGCAAGTCAGAACTGCAAACGATATTTTTATAGACGATTGTTAACAAAGCTGCCAACTGAGATTTTCTTGAGGATCTGTTAAATTTCACACCGACATATTGTTGGGTGTAAATAAAACTTAATTTATTTAGGAAGGAAACTACAGGGTCTACTTTAAAAATATCCAACCGTAGAAATTTCTCAAGCATGCTATCGAACATTTTAGGAGTTCGACGTAGAGTTATTCTACGGCAAACTCCTAAAATATTTATTGCAAATATGAGAGTTTGAAAATAACAATAGTATTAATTATGATCTCAAAGACATTATGTTTATTAACTTGCATGAACTTAGGAAGTAAAATGTGGTGGTGCAACACGTAGGATTTATTACAGCTATTTAAACAGTTGCTACCAAGAGAACTGGCTGGAATTATAAATCTAAATTATAATGGATGCCCTCCAATGCTGAACGAATTCGGTTTTTGCACAAGATATGAATTACTTCCACAATACAAAATCTAACTCTGTATTTTGATGCTAAAGTGGCAAATGGCAAACGCAATAGATTCTGATTGCTTCGTCATTTGAATCTTTTTGCAAAAAAATATTGCAATATCAAGACGCTACATTTTTCCCACGGTCGCAAAAAATTGTTCGATTAAAGTTTTTTGTGCGATATCAAAAATATTTTACAACCACCTAAATAAATTCGAACACATAAGAAACTGTTATAAAGTATTTCAGTTTTTTTATTGTTTAAAAATAAACATGGCCTACCTATTTCCTATTCAAAATTATCAGAAAACTAGAAAGATAGAAAGCCCTTTACAACAAAAAACTAATTTCATGGATCCAAAAAGTAATACACATTTTTGGTGAACCTGATCAATCAAAAAGAACATCTGCTGAAAATATTTTTTAAATAATATAAAAAATAACACCCATGTCTACTTAAATAGAAGTTTTCATTCAACTTTACAACAATAGCCCTTCCTTCATTGGCACACTGTCGGTTGATTACTGCTTGCGTACGGTCAGCAGAAACAACTAGGTATACAATATCAACTAAAAATAAACAAAAGTATAAATATTAATGATAGTTATATTCTCGAGCCAAACTTAAAATTATCAAGTATTTTATTGAAGTAAATAAACAAAAAAGTACTTTCTCATTGTTTTTAAACTTTTTGCCAGTTACACGAACTCGCCTTTACAATTTTTTTTTTCGTCTTTATTTTTTTTTCTTTTTTTCTTTGTTTGTCAAAAGTTCAGTTTTTAGGTCATCGGTAAGTTAAAACGCGACGGTAAAAAAAATGGTGCCAGCATTTTTATTCCATCAGCGATATAAGTTCGGCGACCTTTCTGTGTCTGCTCTTCTGTTCTGTGTACAAGAAACCGCTGGCGCAGGCGGAGCACGACTGGGAGTGTTAGGATTAACGATCTTTGGCCTATATCTTTTAGCTAAGATAACAATATGATCAAACAAATTCGCGTCGCCCAGTCATGCGAATAAAAATACGTCTTATTTATCGCACAAACGGACTACAACTTTTCTGCAAACAGTACCGCACACACACGGTATATAGCTAGTTAATTTCCTTTGTGACAAAGGCGAGTCGCGGCGGGATGGATGCGTGAAAATCGCGATACGTCACGCTGATCCACAGGGCCGGGTGCCGCGCGCCGCTTCTCATTATATCGCACCGGCTACCCTCGCTCCATAGATGTAGCACTTAATCAAGGAATTCGAATATGGAATGTAGTTTTGAAGCTAAAAATTATGGAACAAAACCTCCTTATAAAAGTAGCATAATATTCTATTTTTAAACAATTAATCATATTATAGAAAAATCTAGACTTTTGTCAATAAGTTAGGCTTTATATGCGGCTTAGAAATGAATGTTCAAGTGATGTACCCTGAAGCGAAGCTCGATCTTGATTCCAAAGAGTTAAAATATAATGTAGTCTATATTTGTACATACTTACGTACTAAGTACATATTGCATGTAAATTCTCTAAAGGTGACTCTCTGAAGGCTGTATAATTATATTTTACAATGGTGTACCTACTATTTTTGCATTTCCGGAACAAAGCTATAAAAAAATGGGAAATGCGACCTATGTTTATAATCATTCAGACCTATGGTCATTGCACTAAGGCAGTAGGGTAGGTCTTGTGATTTTCAGACGTAGTTCCTATAAATACAGAAGTAAATTTTTGAGAGCGCACACGGGCGATTAACGACAACTATTTCCGGTAAAGCGAGACAAATCATAATTACTGCAGGGTTCACTCCCTTTGATGTTTTTACAAATAATGTTACGGCCAAGTTAAAACAAATAGAATGCCTCCACCGATTACACGTTAGCGTTAAAACAATTTGATACGGTGGTAGCTTTTGCTTTCGTATCGCCTCTGTGTGGTCCGAATGACATTTTGTTCTAATTTCCTTTTGCGAGAATAGACTTATTGATTAATAGGTTTCTCGTTAGTTGAGGTTAATTTGGCTTGACTTATGTTTATTTGCCGCGTCAAGTCTTAAAATTATGTTTCTATGGTGTCGATCGATAAGTCTACGTTTCTAGTTTTGGCTTTTGTTTCCTCTATTGACATAAAAACGTACAAATTAACGCCTCAAATTTTGAGGCGTTAATTTGTACGTTTTTTCTGTTGTGGAAATATTGTGATTTCTGTTGCAATATTTGGTCAATAGTAAATTTTACGCCTGAGATAAAATAAGAATTAACCATCTATATTTTGCGCGGAAGGTTTTTGTAGGATTTTAGGGTAGGTACTTTTACTACGTTGACTAAATATTTTCTCCTGATATCAGTTCAAAATCAACTATAGCATAGTATTTAGATAAAACCGAAGCAAAAACAACCAAAACAAAACACTATCATGCTGCACATTTCTAATTCCTAATTCAAACACGAATTCATAATTTCAGTATCACATGGCTTTTCATTACACATCACGTATTTTGGGTGCAAGCAAGCGGTACAGTCGCGTTCAGTCGCAGATGCTACATCCGTCGGTCCCACGTGAAAATTGATTTTCCACGCTACGCCAGCTGTCGCATCCAACACAATAACTCTACACTCACTAAATATCTTCCACCTTTATTGCAATGTCCTAAAGTTCATTTTAAGTTGAATTTGATCGAGGGGATGATAGATTAAGGTGGTATCGGAATATGTACTATGAAAGTCAAAAGCGCTTTTGTTGATATTTTTAATGTTTCGCACATTGTTCGCGGACCCACCGCGTTTGATCCGATTTGCGCTTATTTATGATTATTAGAGTAGCGTACCGATGGCGAGTAATTAATTTTTACGTTTAATTTTTACGTCACGATGATAACCTTGATTCTGACATGTTGATTTGTTCTTTAGTATTTTTGAGAAACTTGTTATATAAGAATGGTTTGATTCGTGAGTAATTTATTGACATTCCTGGCATTTTAATAGAGTGATAAATTTAATTTTATCGACAGTGATTATGAAGCATATGCGTATGACTTTAATAGTCAAGAATTATAGTCGGTACATTCATACCTTATAATTGAATGATATCATAAATAATTTTACTGTAGTAGGTTCTATTGCTGTCATGAATGGGTAGGAATCTGGCCTGAATACTGTATACACCTGTTATCTATATACATATATACTATTATTATAAAGATGAAAGATTTGATTATTTATTTATTTTAATTGAATAGGCTATGAAACTACTGGCCTGATTTGAACAATTATTTAAGTATAAGAATCCCACATATAGTAATATAATAAAGATGAAAGGTTCGATTGTTTGTTTTGATTCTATCGCCAAAACGAAGGGCTCCTCTATGATTATTCATGAACATAGGTATTAAAACGTCAATTTTGATATTCTAAGTGCCACTTGTGACAGAACATCGAGTTAAATAAAATAACTCTGTGCCAGTTTTTTAATTTTAACCCAAGTTCAACTCCTAACTCTTGGTGGTACAAGACAAAATTAGAATTTAACTCCGAAGTGGTTCCGAGAAGCACTCTGAGTTCATACCTAGCCTGGCGCAAGTGGGTTTTATAGTCAAAACTCACTTTTACCCCGAGAAATCTCACTAAAAGGTCTAAAACCTTGCTGTTTCTAATATCTGAATAATAATACCGATGCATAATTTACTAAGAATAATGAAACCTGTATTATCCCCAAGCTTCACAAACAAAATACAAAAGCCCGAGAATTTAAATTGACCGTCCATATCCAGATGAAATATCATCATACCTATAACATGATGGACGACCGCCAATATGTACATCATAATGACTTCTGAAGACTGATTGCAGAGAATTGTCAGAAATGTCCAACTTTGATTGGTGATTCCCATGTGTAATACAGTAGTTGAAGATGTAATATATCAATTGTTGGACGCAGTGAATGGAATTGTATTGTGTAGGCGAGGCCGCGTTCTAGACAATGCGATGTATTCTTAGCGATTTTGCCAAAATAAGTTGTTAGAAATATATTACAAATATGTTTTTTTAGTTCGAGGTCTCGTGCTTAACTTCCGGAGTTTTTAGTAACTTAATAAATTAATATGTTTAAAAATTATTATGCCATAACTTCTTATTCTACTAATATTATAAATGCTACGTCTGTGCCGATGATATAAAATTTAGCTGAAGGCAAAGCCAAAACTACGGGATAGATCTTCGATAATCGTTTATGGATTACAAAAATATTGTAAGTATATAAATCTAACTTACTTAAATAATATTTAAGCATATAATAATTAATTTACATTTTCAATAATATAATCATTCAAAACAATTAAATTAAATGTCATTTTGGGCCCATAAACTCGTCAAAGCTATAAAAAGTAAGTTCAAACTTTGCACGCTTAAAGATTTGGACTTGTAAGAACATATTAGGCTATTTTTTGTTCCATAAAACGCGTGGGAAGCCTGTGGGCAGAAGCTTGTCAATACATATAGTTCGCTTCGTAATACATTTTCCCTGGAATTTTTAATAATGAAAATGTTTCCTAATATTCTCCGGAGCTGAAATTCTGCATTTTCCGTCATATAAAATTGAAATTTAATACCAGGTCTTTTCAATTGAAAGCTCTTCTCGCCGTAGCATAAACTATAATCCTATAACATAGGATGCCCTAGTAGGTACCTATTCAACAAGAATAAAGGATAAACAATCAAAATCATAGTGCCTTATTTCCTTTAGACCTTACAGGACTCTTGGACACGTCACAATTCGTAATTCACTTCAAGTTGCCCGCACCAAGGTGATCCAAATTGATTGTACACACCCGAAATTATTCGCGCTATAATTAGGCATATGACATGAATTCAACGGTAATCACAAGGGAACAAACGAAGCATAGAATTGTGATATGACGCCACATCAGACACGGCCTAGGAGAAATGTGACCACTCAATCTACACCGGACTAAATACCTGAAGCTAATCAGCATTTCTACACTTATTTTGAACAGTTGATTTAACACGTATCTTGGTATTCGATTTTACGCGTGCCTGTTGATATGGTTTAGTTCTAGTTAGTTCTAGTAATTACGAAGAATAAGAATTGAATTGAAGTATGCTTATCTAATTATTTTGGAACATCTCATTTTGGAATTAACCGGTTAGATAAATAATGTTTTGTTCTGAAAACTTGAAAGTAACACAGTTTGTTAAAGCGATTTCTGTAAGGTAACCAAAGTTTAAAAGAGACGATCAAAGGAAGGCAATGCAGGTGCTAAATACGAAAATATAATAATACTATCTTTTAGAAACTAAAATAATCTTTCAGGTACCAAAGTTTATTATAATTTTGTTCCTAACTGTACTCCGCGGCGTTACCCGGGTATGAATTTGAATAATGGGGTTTTAACGTTTTTCCATTCCACTTTGTAATTTTTATTTTTATAAAAATCTTCCACCGACACCAAAGAATATTTCAAAAAATGCTAAATTACGCAAGCTGTTCTCTAATTATGTGCCTACCAAGACATTTAGCGATTTATGTTTAGCACACTTGTGACAGAAGTAATAGTTAGGCACCGCTTTCTGCCAAAGCAGCATCAAGCTTTGCCGGTGACCTTTTTGTTTCTTTAATTTACATAATATCTTACAAATAAATGATTAATTAGTTTACAAAAATATGATTAAGACCTTCTAATAAGTTAAAGTTCTCTTAAAAGCTTTGATTGCGTGGAAAAATAAAGCCGCCAATTATTTTCTCTTTTAGTTAAATCTTGTTTCAGTTCTTCCGAATAAATTACTATCTATCTAGGTAATATTCTGCATGTGATTTAGCCCAATGCAAATTCACATACTAAGGCGAAGGCCTTATGAAATCTTTCTAATCGCTCAATGCGTAACGCTTATCTATGGTAGAAACGTCAGTAAACCATAGCTCTATGGCTGGGCATGCTTTCAGAATACGGGCACAACACTTGAAATGCAAAGCCAAAGGCAAATACTGATTAATTTGAGGTTGGCTAAAAACCACAGATTATATAACACAACCTACAGCTAAACAGAAGCACTAATGAGAGTGAACCGACAACCGGAAAAGTCCTAAACAAACTCGAGGCTGTAATTGAGATTAATTTCCGGCCAAAATAAATATATAAAATGAACTAACTGGCTGGGTGCCCGCGGTTTTAACCGCGTAATTTCCTATCCCGTGGGATAAAAAATTACCCATATTTTATTTCAGGTCATAAACTATCTGTGTACCAAGTTTCATCAAAATTCGTTTACTAGTTTTTGCGTGAAAGAGTAACAAACATACAAACTTTCGAGTTTATAATATGAGTAGGATAATACAAAACGTGCTCTGTCATGACAACCAGTGTATGTACTTATATCTGCAGCAAGCGGTTTAAAGGCTAGACAGTGAATTCTTTAAAACAACAATTCGGCTGAAAACCTTGAAATTCAGCGCATGAAAACCCAACATTACCTTGACATTTTCAGAGTATTATTATTATTAGCTACATTAAAGAGTCTTAGAACTAGTCGGTGTAATGATACAATTTCCTTTACTTTTATCTACCCAATACAATGTCGTCTACTACTCGTATTTTAAACGTTAGTTGAGTAACTTTTTTTTTCTACCTTACATACTCTAGGCCCGTTCGTGACGTCACCTTTACGGGATCACACGGAAATCCAGCGCTGGGTAGTTCTCGTTCTGGAGCTTAGCCAGTACTATGCTGAGATAAGATCTTTTGTAACAACTATGCATGTACAGTGCGCGTCAGAATTACGTTTCCCCCTTGTCTACAAAATACATTCGACTTCTTCTAATTCTCTTGTAAATTGTTATATGTGACGCGGACTGTACCTACCCTAATTGTGTCTTGTTATACGTAACATTATTGCTGTTATAAATAAAATGTCTTTCTATTTTGTCGACCTCTGTGGCTCTATGGGCGAAGGTCCACTTGCGAAACACGAGGTTGCGAGTTCGATTCCCGCCTCGGGACAAATATTTGTTCAGGTTGCTCTGGTCGTTTTCTATAAAAATATTTATCTATGTACTCGTATATAATTATCAGGGATCGGAATAGGTAGAGTTTTTAAGTACCTAATGACGTAAAAAGCCAAAGATAACATAACATGGATATGCCTTTATAATCCCTGAATCGGGAATTGTAAAATATTTTTGATATTTCAATTTCTCAAAAAAAGCTAATTAAAGCCACGTTTTGTAACTTGAATGGCGTGTATCCATAATTTAAGCACACTCAACGCACCGAAATAAACGGGTGAACAAAAATGTATCCAATCTCTTTTCAAACTGGTCATCCCCAACGTCCACCCCGCACCCCGCCTGCTACAAGGCAGGAATATACACAATAGAAAGAGAAATAAAAAAATCTACGCCTACACGCTTTGTTGAAAAACAAAAACCGCTATCCGACATATCGTGCAGGAATCAATAATTTTTTTATTATATTAATATAAATTATTATATTTTTAGAATAAAAATAAATGTTTCGTAATCGAAATACTTACGTAAATAAATTGAAGAATATCGGGATTAATTCAGTATATGAATTTCGAGATTACGAGACATATCCATACTAAGCTATCGTTCTAGCGTGTATGACGTCATTTGGTACTTAAAAACTCTACCTATTCCGATCCCTGATAATTATGTATATCTAGTACCCATAACACAACCTGTGCTTAATGTGTGGCTAGATAATGGTGTGTAAATTGTCCAGCATTATTATTATTATTATTTTTCATTATTATTATGAGTTTTAGCGGGTTAATTACAAAACTAGCAGTTAACCCGCTAGTATTTTATATTAAAACATTCCGCTGTTTTAAAATCTTAAGCTTTTTACCTCTCTCCGTTCAAGTTTCCAATTTTCATGCATTTAACCATGAAAGAATGGATATTCACATGAACATAAGACAGTTAAGTTGCGCTGTGAGTCATTCACATAGAATTAGATATATCTTTTTTCATACAAAATACCTTTGTAATCTAAGAAAAAATGCCACGTAAAATTCAACTCTATATTAATGTTTTCTACTCTTGCCTTACCTGCATCATTCTTTGTTATTGTTATTTGTATACCTAATACCTATGTATGTCATAATTGATGTCGGTGCTGTTCTTGTGGAGCTGAATAAATAAATGTATCTTATCTTTCATTTTTGGATGACAAAATACCAGTATAATACGAAATACGCACAGAAATTAATTCGTCATCTTCAACATCAGCCCATGTTAGTGCACTGCTAGATATAGGTCTCACCTAATGAGCCTATAGCGCCCTGTCTTCGGCTTGTCGCAACACGCATCTGCCAGCAGTCTTTCGCAGGTCGCCATCATTATTTATACATATAAGCTGAATTTATCTTAGCAGGGGTTTCAGTATTAGATGTTACGATTTAGTTGACTTGTCTTGACTTTTTTGTTATGACAATTTATGTATGTTTTGTAATATTTCCGTCGGTGTCCAGTTCATGGAAATATAACGCTTACGTTCAAGTGACACAAGTCATATGGGAACGGCATACGCGCGCCGGCCGAGACTGTCACTGTAATCCGTTTGTACAAAAAAAGCTTTAACAAAAAAATTTACAACTTTGATCAGCATCACTGAACAAAAATAACACTTTATTGGCATATCTAACAGCTTAGTGTTGTGGGAACACTATTTTAATAGTCATACATGCTTTTACTTGTTTCGGGCGTTTGATCTTTGCTTCCTACATTTCTCCATTTGTAACGGCTTCCATAGCTCTCACGGTACACGTCTCTTAATCAACCGAATAATTCAGTTGGAGTTTGCACTAATGTTCATTGTTATAAGTGCAACGTTCTCCAAACGACAGTTCGATGAGCATAAGTGATGTGATTACACATAAAAGGCCTTAGATCATGTAAAAATTCTAAAGCCCTAGGCAGTCCTTAATTATCTGGTAATTATTCTAATTTTTATTAATAACATTAGGCTTAAGTCACAGCTCGCCGAATCCTCCAAGGATCGCTTAAAGAAAATCAAGCATGGTCAAAATAATGGACTGATTTTTACAGCTTGACAAACCTGAAGATCTGAAAGTTAGTAAGTTGGCCTTTTTTCACATAAGTACTGGGACCATATTGACAAAACCCTGAATAGTTATTACCGACTGGCGTTATCTACATGCTTCATACGATGGAACCAATGTATATGCATGAGATCATACTCGGCGGTAAATTGGACGGATATTAATTAACTTATGAAAAGTCAACACTTTTGATGCATAGTTTATTGGACCATTCCAGTTAACCAATGTGACGAAAAATCATTGAGTTGATACAGCACGATGATTTATAACATATTAGTCCCTAGTTTTCGGCCCACGCCATTTGAAAGTCCTTATACGTCCCACATGGTGATATTTTGTCCAAATATGGACATAAAGGGAAGGATAAAAATTTCGTTTTATTTTACGGGGCAAGACAGCGGAAGCCGCAGGCAACAAAATTTAAAGAAAAGGAAAAATATGGATGGTATCATAAACATAAAGATTCACGGGGGTATGTATCACGTTAATTTACATGTATTTTTATTTTTGAGATGCGTAATTTTAAAACGTTAAAATGTGAACGCTCTTCCCACTTTTCGTAGCTAGCTAAAACCAGATTAGCGCTCACATTGCTGTCGATCGTCATCAACATCCGACTGTCTGGCTACTGAATAGATTTTATTATGTCTGTTTGATTTGCAGCCTTTATCCTTTTATCAGATAGAAAGTAAAGTATTTATTAAAAAGTATTTATTTACAATTTCAGACACACACTTATAAAATATGATCAATTATACAGTACACAAGCAAAAACCAAAATGTTAGTACTTATTATTATTGTATTTTACTATTGAGAACTCACAACAATAGTATAATTAAGATAGGTAAAGTATAGTGTTTTCTATAAGTAATTGTTCTTACCCTCTTTCTTACCTCTCTCTCTTCTTACCCGTTTTTGTGTCTAATAACTAAAATTTTATTCTGTTCTGTGCTGTTTAATTGTTTAGATTTTACAGTTTACTTACTGCTTTAGTATAATGTATACATATGTGACGTCAAACAAAAAGCTGAAAATCAAATGATGTCAGCTGTTATTCTAAGTTATGTGCGAAATTATATTATTATTTTAATGGAAATATACGATACTGAGTACCTACTGTATAATAAATCCAGTTTAGTAATGGCTGCATTTCACATTGAACATTTGCAGTGATCGCTGCATTTTATGAATGCCCAAAGCTTTCATTTTATAGCTTCTGAATAATATCTCTTTGATATTTACTACCCTACTTTACGTGGCTATAATGACCAAGCACCCTTCCAAACGAGGCATGACTGAAGCGTTACACAACCCTAACGAATAAATTCACCCCACGTTAAATATAAATCGAGAAAAGTAAATAAACGGCGACCATTACTGCCCTGATTATTTCAACCCCTGAACTATTCCCACTATTGACGCCATTTTGGTTTTATTTTTTATGACCATGATCATAAAGGGGGGTGCAGTGACAGTGAAAAATGTTTATGGATGCAGAAGTACAATAAACTATTAAAAATTCTATTGAATTTGTAACTTGTCATCAGTTTTCCCATATACTTCGAAATAAAATTAATTTACGGAAGTGTTCTAGGTATTTTTTTATACTGTTCTTGAACAAAATTCCATAAAATCATTCATATAATACAAATAGCCTACTAAGTCAGCAGAGCAAACTCGTGTAGCGAATATTCCTGAAAATACGAAACGCGTTATTCGATCTCTTTGTTTGCACGCCGACATTGACATTGACATGACGGATCTGTGAATCGATAACGAACATTGAGTTATGAGTTTGAATTACCGAGTTTTAAGCTAACTTTAGTAGTTCTAAAGGGATTTTGTTCAACAGTTGTTTTAATTAACCTGAAAACTATGGTTGTTTTAAGTTTTCTGAATAGTGAACTTTGTAAAAGCTTGACTAACTGACTAATGACATGGACATGGGAGTTATGTTCGTTTTCTATGTATAATAAAAAATATCTATGTATGTTATCTATTGTATTATTTATATCATTCAGCTAGAACCCGCAACACAATCTCTGCTTAGCTTGGGGCTAGATAATGCGTTTACACAACATTATTTATTTACATATTAGATTGACTTTTATATTGTGATTAATTTATTTCGAATTTTAAATGAAATTGTATCTTAAATTTTAAAAATACCCTAGACAGAATGTCTTGCTGTCAACGAATCCAGTAAAAAGCACGCAAGGAAGCAGGTCTTACCCAAGATAAAAACGTAACCATCTTCAATGAACCACCCAAGATCTACCACACGCATATTCGGGGCGTAACTACTTTGTCACTTCATGAATCCATATAGCAAAGAGAAGCGAAGGCATAATGCCATAAAGGAATGATGCATCAAATGAAAGAACTGGCCGACTAATTCGTGTCACATACATCAAAGAGAGAATGGTTTGTTACATTTGGGAAATGCCGGCAGGAATATTGACGTTTGAGAGAATAATCATTGTGTGTGGCGTCAGAGATGAATAGAGGTGTGGCCTAATAGGTGTGAAGTGTTTGCCTATTGTACCTCAGGTATGTATGTGAATCAAAGGGATGGGAAATAGAGGTAGCAGCAGTGTTTTATAGCATAGTTTCAAATGCCACACGCATAAATAAATACAGTACGCTCATGGAGCTTTAGTCTTAAGATGCGAGCAACTTTTTAGGTGTCTGACAGAAACACTGACCTGCAAGCGTAAAAATAAGAACCTGTAACTAGATTCCTGGTTATTTATTGTTTTTATTAATTTATTTACAAATGCAGTTTCCTATTAAGAGATCTACAATATGATGCCACATCTTGGCAGTAATTTAAACGAGCTTGGTTCAAATTGAATTTATGTCACTCCAATTAGCATATTTTCTGAAGCAAGATCTCGTATTTCGTTGTAGCTGACCCTGAGTCAAGTTATAGGGCTGGTTTTTCTCCGAAGCGGAAATGTGTTTTACCACCAAAACTCGAATACGTGATGTGTTGGTCATGTCACGCAATTTTGACCTACTTTTGTTTTTTTATCAGCTTATTCCGCCTCATGGCAGAAATTGGCTCCTCAATGATGTTTAAGGCAAAGTTTACCTAAAGCTTTCCAGTTCGTGCGATATTCTTTTGGTTATTTTATGCAATTTTACCTCGTTCTGTTGGCGAGAAAACGGCCCACCGGAACTTTTAAACCTACATCAAGAAATATTGGAATAATCAGTGAAATAGCAGCTTTTTTTGCTTACAAGTTGTGTCGTATTCGCATCCCCAAAATTTCCAGTGAGACTATGAATCTCGGAGTAATTTTGTTTAATAAAATAAAAACTAGGTAACCAAATTAATAGCAATAATATGCAATTCAAAATAATCTTAATAATAACTTTCGTGTTATTAACTCATCCATCGTATGACAACACCCCTTCAGAAAGATTTTTACATCTAGATTGTTTGCAACACACTGCAGTTAGTTTTTATACAATTGAGAATTCTAATTTGTTTCCGATTTTGACTGTTATTTTTTTATTAAATAAAAATTAATTACTATGTATTATATTATAATGAGTTGCAGACTCATTAAGCTAACGAGGCTTTTAAAATGTAACTTCATTGTTTGTTCTTTTGTTTTTCTTTCTAAATTATCTTCCCGAGGTAAGACAAAAGCTCTGTAACTGAATCGTCTAAAGTAAACTTTAGGTGTGCTTCGTCATCATCTATCAAGCTGTTTATACTGAGCTAACAGAAAGTGACGCTGCTATAATAGCACCTATGAGAGAGTCCAATATTATTATGTTATACTCAAATGCTAACACATACCGTAGCGCAGGCGGAAGGTAGACGTTCGTTGTAGGAGGTTGCGGATTCGATTCCTCCTCGCGACAATTTTTTTTACGATCTGTAGCTAATTATTGTCCTGGAACAAATAATTAACTACAGATCGTACATGTGCTACGGTATGTGTGCGTATGGTGTGTGTGCGTATGGTGTGTGTGCAATAATAGCAGCGTCATTTACTGTTCGTTTTCTGGTCGTTTTCTATGTAAAGTAAATAAATATATATCTGGGTAATATTTTAGTTCGTATAATAGTCATCTAGTACCCATAACGGTAGGTTTACTTAGCTTGGGGCTAGATGAGGCTGTATTCATTGTTCCGAACTAAGCTTGTACTATGTGTATTCGATGACTGATATACTAAATACATAAATTGTGACGTGTCCAAGAGTCCCGTAAGGTCTAAAGGAAATAAAGCACTTTGAATTTGGTTTTGATTTTGAATACAATATATTAGGTAGTAGGTATAACTAGAACTAATAAATAACTTGAGTTTTTATTTTTATTACTATAAGCTCAAATTTGGTAACAAAACAAAGTACCACCCATGAAGTACCACAGTTTTTAACCTCACAATATTAGTTTTCACGAAACCCCGGTAGCCATATAAACCTTTCTATTTAGACCTGTACCTTCAGACAACTCAATTAGTCGCGGCCAAATATCTATAATGCATGAATTGTATGGCCAACCGCACAATTAAGACCTCATGTTGGCTAAGAACAATGCTTTTACAACTACTGTTCAGTAGCCAGCAAAGCCCCTGCGAGCTCTGTTCAATCAGAAACCACAAACAGGGCTATTGGGGCCAAAGATATTCGTGATTCCTTTGTCTTGGAAAGCGATTGTTGGCGACCAGACCATGATGTTGTCAGTGGGTGGTGGTCTTACCTGATGACAAGTTTACTGATCGCTTCCTGAATGCATGACGTCGACTGTCTTGTCATGCATTACCTGCCCTTGATTGAAGTTGAGGGATGAATTTGAAACTTTGCATCATCATCATCATCACCAGCCTATAATAGTCCACTGCTGGACATAGGCCTCCCCTAATGAGCGCCATAGATGGCATCATTATTTGGGGGTTATTGCCCATAATCCCCACGCTGGGCATGCGGGTTGGAGATCGGTAACTTTGCTTGTTCCTTCATAATCTATGCATTTGAACTATATCAGGTAAAGTCTATGCATTGCATTTTAATACACTCGCTTTTATCCAGAAATTCCAGCGTAAGATAGTATCAAAATGTATCATTTACTTAAATGATACATTTTGATAGTATGTATATACCTCTAAGCAAATTAGTAAACAATTAATAAAATGCGAATCTAACCCATCAGTTCTGAAAAGTGGTAGCTAACAAACATGGATTGTTAATCGTTTCATTGAATTACTGCTAACCAGAAGTTAATCGATAAAATTAAATAGAGCCTCTTGCTTCGTCGTAAATACCAAGTTATCCAACGCCTTCATTTGTCACTCGGAAACAAAAGGCAGGCAGTTAGGGCCAATGTCATCAATTGTCACTCCGAACAAAGGTTGTAACATAACAGGACAATTTTATTGTTTTACGGCTTCACTGTTCAGCTTCTGAAGCCGCAGGAGGTAGCACCCTAAAATATTGAGCTGAAGACAAAAATACGTTGAGAAAACGAAGCCATTAAATAGATTTACAACCGTTTATTAGGTTCCCAGAAAGTTTGAAATGAGATTGTCGTTTGTTTCTTCTCATGACGAATCCGTGATGATCGGAACTGTTGTTTGTGCAGTGAAATTATGAAGACGTTTTATACGGAGAAAAGTGGAATATTTATGACGATAATTGCGGTTTTATTGGTGCTGTAAAAGGAGTGATTATATTATTATGGTATTAATTCTTTCATATTTGATTGGAAATATTGACTTGGAGGTGTTTGTTGTTTTTAAGCTTTCAATCAGTGACCGAAAATAATGCTAAATGTAAAACAGATAATAATTTATTTCATACTAATAACAAAGCACTTTTTATACTAGGTATAATAAACTACTGTATTATGTTTTGCTTAAGTAAGTTTTGACTCCCCTTGCCTAAAATGACAATTCAATCTTAGTACTTGTGGCAGTGGCCACATTACTAGAAGAACCGACAACCACTGGGGTAAACGTGTTCTTGAGTGGAGACTGTGACTCGGTAAACGTAAAATAGGTCGCCCTCCAGCCAGGTGGGATGACGATCTGTGAAAGACTGTTGGCAGATGCTGGATGCGACAAGCTGAAGACAGGGCGTTATGGCGCTCATTAGTGGAGGCCTATGTTCAGAAGTGGACTAATATAGGATGATAATGACTTATTTCAAACTTGAAAATACTCATTAAATATCGTGACTGCTGTGAACTTTTACATCCAAGAAGCGAATTCCCTATAATTATAACTACATAAAAGTGCGATCAATCATATCTAGGAAAAACTTTTAATCTAAGACGGCCTACCCTCATTGACATTTAAGTTTTGCTGGCAAAAGATCATCTTTCACCCTCGCTTTGTATTATTATCTGTGTATAACAGTTTTTATGTTATTTGTATGATCAGTGGATCAAATCATAATAGTGACAATGAATCTCCTATAGGTACTGTGTACTCTTATATCATTGGATAATTATCGTGTAATCAGCAAACTTTCAGAACTGGATCAATCTTCCAGAAGCTGTTCAGAGTATTAAAGTTTTGAGTGAATCATGACTATATTCGGTGTGTATGTAAGTGTATTTCTTTGTCGCTTTGGTTCTGTACTATTATGATAATGTAAATAATAAAAAATAAATAAATAAATAAAAAATAAATAAATGTTTTAATGCAGGGTGGATTTTTGAGATGGAAGTGGATAGTCAAATCCAAAATCATAAGATTTAGAAAAGTCGTAAAAGAACAAAGGGCACCAGCTATGAGAAAATAAAAACTGCACTTTTTTAAACTATTATTTTACCATCACTCAAAAATGCTCTTCGTAGTTTCGTTGATACTAGGCCAATATAATGTAAAAGTGACGACATTAAACAGCCCAAAACATAACTGTACCGAATTCCATTATTTCATTCCAATCACCAACTCTTACGCTCAATCAGTGTCAACTGAACAATAAAATGTACCTTCCAAAGAAGCCATTATACATAACACCTCTATAAAATGTTTGTAAACACGCAAAGCTATCCAGCTGCGAAGGTTGCTGCGCTCGCTCTAAGTACCTACCAAAGACAATGTGCCCAACTAATGCTACCTATGACTCACACTCTATAAATAAATCATTGTTACTCAACTCGCTAACAAGAATCACGAGCATTTGTTCTCCCCTCTATGCTAAACCAGACTAATAATTTGTTCAAAACAAGGCAAGCTACGAGTGTAAAGGGTCACAGTGTGACGTCTGTCCCGAAGACCCAGAACGTCGAAAGTTTGCTCCATTGTCGATTAGAAAACAAAGCAGCGTGTCGACACCCTCGTTCCTTTTATACGAATCACAATTCCTTAGCAGACTGACGAAATGTGAAACAAAACATGGAACGAATGACAGATCTTTTGTCATCTCCGACAATTATCGCCGTTATTTTTATATAACTTACATGTATACAAAATAACAATAAGCTGATCACAAAATAAGCGTTTCCTTTTTGTTAGACTAGAAATAAAGCACGAGCCAGACAGATGAAAAAATTCAAACAATGGGTGAAATAATTAAAGAACTCTGCATGCTTTTATTCTTGAGAGTAAATCAAGCACGCATTTAAATGCTGCGTTTTCCTCGAATGAGAAAGAGAAAATTAAGCAGTCAACATAAGTAACCTGCCTAGGAAGTTTAAACTGAGTTAATGCACAATTGCTCAATTTAGTAAGGTACGCTACGAAACTTCATTATAATCTCTAGAAAATAATATCCCAAAGATTTTCGATTTCGGCGGAACTTGAAACAGCGCGGCTCTTCCTGTGATATTATTTAATTCATCATCATCATCATCACCAGCCTATAATAGTCCACTGCTGGACATAGGCCTCCCCTAATGAGCGCCATAGATGGCATCATTGATTGGGGGTTATTGCCCATAATTATTTAATTGCCTAGAGATTATCCCGAGTTTGAGGGCTTACGCACTTTCATAACAAAATACTTCATTATAATCACATGGGCACGCATTTTGATTTCATTTTTCTGCCACCTACATGGTGTCTACTAAGCTGAAAACGGCAACGTACAAAGTTGTCAGTGGTTAAATAATCTAGATAAATTTTATACTCTTACATACTCATAATGAAAGTCGATCATGTTAGCAAAATTTGTCAACATCATCAAAATTTTCAATTATATTCCCCAAGTTACTTTTAGCACTTTTTAAACCGTTGTCAACCAAGAGGAGGGTGGTCACGATAGTCGAAGACCTCTGTGGCGCGGTGGGCGAAGTAGTGCCCGTGACGCAGGAGGTGGCAGCTTCGAATCCCGCCACAGGACAAAAACTTGTACGATCTACAGATATTTTTTCTTGGTGTTCTGTTCGTTTTCTATGTATGACAAAAATATAAATTATATTGTAATAAGTATATCAGTCATCTAGTACCCTAAACACATGATTTGCTTAGCTTGGGGCTAGATGATGCTGTGTGGATTCTCAAGCAGTATAAATAATACCTTTGAAAAAATCGAACGTGTATCAAACGCCCCATGTCTTATAGCAGTGTACATATAGATGTTGGTTTTTACCTTTAATAACACTAATAAATCGCGTAATGTGCGATTGAAGGATGCCCAGATCCTGCAATCGTGCACATTAGGCGAGTAATGTTTTTACGACATCAAAGAATTACTTTAATAATTAAATAAAATTTTGTATAATGACAAACTGTTATTTCTAGCTAGGTCAATAAGATCTTTTGTATACAGTTTCAACCAAAAATATAGATCATTATTATCATTTATAGCATTTTGATTACCAATTCAAAGTAAATAGTAATAATACCTCACAAATATAACAATCGACCTGCCGGTTACAATGAGAAGAACCAGCTAATGTTAATTAAACAATCTGCCTAAAATGAAAGAAGAAAATCCAAGACCAGTCGTGAAAGATGTTGACTTTTTTGGTCCGTCGATCAATCGACATGCACGAATCTCGCGTTTGTTAGAATTCGTCGACATTCGATAGGAATGCCGGCTCAATTCTCGTGAGAACTTTTATAGAAACCGAGAATCCGAAATCAAGTGCCGTCAAATATTGTAGGGTGATTGTGAATTTTCGCTAAGCAAATGCTTTCGACACGCTACCGGATAGCTTTCTTAAGAAGCAATTCCGCCTTTTCGAATGTCTGGTGTTAATAAATGTCGTTTCGCATTTCGTAGGTCTTGTGAATCGTGTCAGTACTTTTCTAAATACTTTTCCGTTGTTTTGACCGATAGGTAAACAACCGTCGCACTTAGCTTTCGCTAAATTTTGTTACTAAAGCGACCAAACAAAATGTGTTATTGCCATGATCATGGCTCTTTAAGTTTTGCTATTTCATTTATTCACATATCTATAGTGTTTTCTCTTGTAATATTAAAGCACTTGTTTCAATATTCTATAAACTCTAGAGTAATATCTAGGTAAAATCTTGTTTCATATCCCTAAAAATATTAAATACAATAGCTAAATTACCTACTTGGTAATTCCAGTTTTCAGAAGCTTATAAAATTGCGTAAATGTATTTTATTTTGTAATTTTTCTAGGTCTTTCTTCCACTGGAATATACTGCAGTTTACTATGTTTATTTAAAATTAAACTTTTGAAATTGAAAAATTCTAGAATAAGACATCCCGTGTCGTTGAGCTCCTACAGTTTCATGTTAAATAAATAAAGAACTTTAAGAAATTATAATAATAACAATAATATTGTGCAAGGATGATAACCGCTATATTATGTTGCCTCACCTTCAAAATTAACGGCCTCTGTGCGGCCCCACGCATGCCTTCCAAAGGACCTATGATGGACCTATGCTATGAACCATGATCATGTAAATTAAATACAATAATAATAATAGAAGCGTAATAATAATAAATAATTGGTATGGAGACACCCCTGACGTTATGAAGGTCATTGACATCTGAATATACCCTAAACAAAAACCTTGTTTTACTAAACAAACCAGCAGACCACTCAATCGCAGTCTGTGGATAAAACCCGTAACGATCCGGGTTCGGACACGTGCGTGAACTATCCGCTGTGGAAATCGATCAATTTTTCCCGAAAAACTCAGTCGTTGGCCGATTATCGATGATACCGATTTTCGACGCCATGACACCTGCGCTTGATATGCAGTTATGAAAAACGATGACTAAAGTTTTACACATAATTTTAACCAGGTTTTAGCGATTTTCTTATACTTTACCTTTACGTTATGGTTCTAGATGAAACTTTATTAATAAAAGAGATACAGTTAAATAACGTAACCAAATTAGAAATAGTATTTACAATGAAACAATTGAGCTAACTGCAGACTGCATATCTTACTTTGATTAACACATGGTTTTATGGCATTCGCCGCATCGCCATTAATTTCGGTTATGAAAATATACAAAAAAAAAACGTACCTACTTAATTAATAATATACAAATACAAATACAAATACAAATACAAATACAAATACAAATACAAATACAAATACAAATACAAATACAAATACAAATACAAATACAAATACAAATACAAATACAAATACAAATACAAATACAAATACAAATACAAATACAAATACAAATACAAATACAAATACAAATACAAATACAAATACAAATACAAATACAAATACAAATACAAATACAAATACAAATACAAATACAAATACAAATACAAATACAAATACAAATACAAATACAAATACAAATACAAATACAAATACAAATACAAATACAAATACAAATACAAATACAAATACAAATACAAATACAAATACAAATACAAATACAAATACAAATACAAATACAAATACAAATACAAATACAAATACAAATACAAATACAAATACAAATACAAATACAAATACAAATACAAATACAAATACAAATACAAATACAAATACAAATACAAATTGAATAACGAAACTAGAACTAGTATTACAATTAAAACAATTGAGCAGACTGCTGCATACAAACTACAGGTAGCTCAACTGAACCATATCAATATATGTAGGTATATACATAGGACCTAATGTTACCATCTGTTTTTCTGTTCACGTTAAAAATTAGATATCTTTAAAAACCGCAATCGCAGACATAAAAGCATATTGCAATATATATAAATATGCCATCAACTACACGCCACGCGTATTTTTTCCTTCGTGTGAAAACACCCCGCCTGCGATTTTTAAATGTTTAATAACTAAACAGTTAGCCGATCAATTATATTTATCCAACTCTGATAATTCTCTTGTTTCTCACGCGCTGTGAGAACAATTCCCGAGAGAGTTTTACATGTTTTAGTGGTTATACCATAGTTATACAAATTACGGCCGATACGCAAATAGTTTTGAAGCAATTAAATATTATTGTGTTGTGGTTGTGAGTCATATCCACTTGATGGTTTAAATGGTTGAGGCGTCGGTCTGTCTGCGAGACCAGTTTGATATTGTTGTAATAAAATAATTTTAGAGGCTTTGTTAGACACAATTTGTTAGGCCTTTCTTGCATTCAAACCTAAACTTGAAATACAACAACAACAACAAAACAACAAAAAAATTTTTATTTTCAGAAAATAAGACACCATGTATGAACTTACATTCTATCGTTTTGTATTAACATATTTAATGAGACCTGCTTTTGTCGTAAGTTTGAATTAAAATCGCTCTAACTAAGAGAATCTTATGTGAAGATGCGAGGGATTCCAGCTTCGGAAATTAACAAGTTAATATTTAAAAAAAATATATTAACTGAAATGTTACACTATTAGGAGCAAAGATTTGTATTTTTGTGTTTGTGTATGATTGTAATGAATAAAATTAGAAAACTACTGTGCCGATTTCAAAAATTAATTAACCATTAGAAAGCTTCATTAACCCTGAGTATTTTTATGTCATCATAACATGACGACTACTATTTTATGGTATTAACAAACGAACATACAACACGTTATAGATTGGTGAAATAAAATTATTTATTCATATAATATTATGACAGTTCTATCTAGGTATATAAAATAAACAATAACGATAGGCATTTCTATCTTAAAATTTCGCAAAATCTTCAATGAGATGTTTGGAACATCAACTAACTCTTAAAAATTTTAGGTCTCTATTAGCAAAATCAATCAACTATCAAATAATCGAGAGATGTACAAAATTTTTACTAAGTAGGTAGGTATCTTAAATTATAAATATCGAGATCCTACATTAAATTTAGCAAACGTCACTCAACAAATGAAACGATTGCATCCGCCTCCACTCAAACAAGGGCGGTCCCGCCCAGATCTCCATCAAACTTGATTCGTCATGTCCAATTAAAACAGAAGCACGACTTGTCTTACCAAACTTGGAGCTAAAACTACTGGATAAGCCAACTAAAACATAAACAAACATCTAAACCTCTTATGGGTGACATAATTATTTAAAACCCTGTGTAAATAATAAAAAGATTAAAAAAGAAATCTAAAACTTCAACTATATTATTTTTATATCGACTAAATCTGTTGAGGAGCTATGATTTTTAATCTGACGTATATATAATTCGCTATTAACCGGCTTTTATAGATTCACTTTATTTCAGATCTGAATTACTTTATTTCTTTAGGCATACAAAATAAACCTAGATAATTCAAACGCAAACCCTTCAATTTTTGACCAAACTTTACCAAAACCACAGAAAATACGAAACAATGGCACTCAATTACTTAGCATAACCCTCTTGTTTGGAGTATTCAGAATTACAATTTTTCCAGGCCGCAATTATGCGCATGGTTTTATTATTGCAGTATAAATATGGATCCCTCACTTTTTTGAAAATATTAATATTATAATCTATGTTTCCCTGATAAACATAGATTATAATATTAATAATTTTATATAGTGTGAGATTTAATGGTGAAAGAATTTTTCAAATCGGTCCAGTAGTTTCGGAGCATATTCAATACAAACAATTAAAACTTTCCTCTAAAATTTTTTTTTATAGTAGGTAGTATAATATTTTATAGTTTTTTTTATAGTAGTATAATGTTTTATGTTGTATAATAGTAGTTTATTATAGTAGCAAACGACTGCATAATCTCGCACATAAATGCGCTCGCAATATAGTAAACTAGCGGTCCGCCCCGGCGGCATCGCACGGGTATTAAACAAAAATTTCAGAAATTATACACTCTAACACGATGGGTTTCACAGTTTTCTTACGGATCCCTTACTTTTTTTTAACAGCATTGGGGTTTTTGACATTGACTCGACACTCCATAACTGACACTGGCCGTAGAGAAAAAGCAAGCATCGTGCGCTAATATTCAACCTCTTTTTCTATTATGACGCGCCATAATAGAAAAAGGGGTTGAATATACAGCGCACGGTTCAATTATTGAAATTTTTATGCGGATACCTAACTTTTTTGAAAATATTTTATAGCCTATGTTCATCACGGAAAATATAGGATTCTAGTGGTGAAAGAATTTTTCAAATTGGTCCAGTAGTTTCGGAGCCTATTCAATTCAAACAAACAAACAAACGAACAAACAAACATAAAAACAATCAAATCTTTCCTCTTTATAATATGTACTTATAGATGAACATGAAAACACCGAAAGACTTAGTGTACAACTGTAAACGTTTACAGAATGATGATTGATGACGAAGAATGTTCCTTCCAAATATTCTAAGATCCGCGACGAAATTCTGTCACCAAATCAGCCACAACGCCTGTAGTTCCCACGCGTGTGCTTTACCGAACACTTTTTGCTATCAATCCGTTCTTTCGGAAACAGCCGGAAAAAAATAAACTCAATCACGTTTTCTATTCAGCCAATTCGGTACTACCTAACAGTATTATGTATATCAGCCATCTAATACTCAAAAGCACAAGCTCTGCTTAACTTGGAATAGTTGTTGGTAAATATGACGATTCCTACATTTGTACGATCTGCAAATATTTGTTCAGGGTGTTCTGGTCATTTCCAATGTATAATAAAAAATATCTATCTATGTACTCGTATATTATTATATCAGTTATCTAGTACCCATAAGACAAGCTCTGCTTAGCATGGGGCTAGGTAATGCTGTGTGAATGGTCCAGCATTATTTAATATTTATTTATTATTCCTAAAATCTGCGGCTCTGAAACTACTGGACTGATTTGAAAAATTCTTTCACCATTACAATTCAAAAAATTTTGTGATGAACATACGCTATAGAATATTTTCAAAAAAGTAAGGTTCCGCATGAAAAAAAATATTTTTTTGGTAAATACCCGTGCGAAACCGGGGCGGACCACTATTTAGCTATAGCTACTTTGTGTCCATCCCAAGGCTATCTGGAAGAGATCACTCTCAGCGACCCATTGCGCAATCCAAGTGTGTTTTTCATTATTTGTAAATTTTTCTTCTTTGGTGTGCAATAAAGTGTTTTTTTGTACACACACAATTTTATCGAAATAGAATTATTCATTCCAAAAAAAATTTATGTATGGGCAAATCAGTTTAATAAGTAATTCTTACAGATTTACCCAATGCTGCTAAAAAAAGTAAGGGATCCGTATGAAAACTATGAATCCCATCGTGTTAGTGTGTATAATTTTTGAATTTTTTGTTTAATACCCTTGCGAAGCCGGGGCCGGACCGCTAGTTTCTTTACCCTACTGATTAATTGAAATCAAATCTATTGTTCAAACAAAACTTAATATCCATGCCTTTTCAAATAAACCTTTAAAACGCCTTTCAGTTCATTGTTTGAATTAATTAACAATATCGCGTTGCTATTTAAATCCTTTCAAATCTCATTTATTCAAAGCATTTCTATGTGTAAGGCAATCATAAAAAACTAGTTATCAAATAATACTAAGAAAATAATGAATAATACTTTATTTTGGATAACAATTTCCTCCGGTCGTAATATGCCACCTATCAAGACCAGTTACTACGACAAATCCTTCTCCATCCAGGTCATAAGGTTGTAGAATGCATTACTTACCTGAGTCCATAGAAAAGCAGTTTCCTTACCAGTCTTTAAAGCTCATGTCAAGTTTTTCATCATAAAGTTGAATATTGGTACCTACTATTTCTTAGGTATTAGTTTTTTTTAACAGTGCTAAAAGCCTTCGTTTACAAAGATGATTACAATTATTTATTATTGGTATTAGTTATATTTAATAACAATTATAATGCCGGACAATCCACACAACATCTAGTCCCAAGCTAAGCAGATCTTGTGTTATGGGTACTAGATGACTGATATACCTACATAATACAATATTATTACATAGATAGATATTTTTACTATACATAGAAAACGACCAGAACACCCTGAACAAATATCTGCAGAACGTACAAATATTTGTCCCGAGGCGAGAATCGAACCCGCAACCTCCTGCGTCGCAGACGGACCTTCGCTCACCTCGCCACAGAAGTCTTATTTTTTTATTATTTGTTTATAGTATTCATGGTATGATAAAAACATACAATATTTATTCGATATCTGGCCCCTGCCTTTCTTATATCCATATAATTATTTCCATCCAAAGCTTGCCTGGGGAGGCCAATCTATAAAATGTTCCGATCTTCTTTCTCGAGACATCAAGAGATTTGACTATTGATTAGTTTATCAGCGCACTTACAAACTTAAAGCATAGATGGACCACGTCAAAAATCGAGGTTATAACCAATCTAGAACCTTTTCTATGAATTGCTCCTAGAGATTTGACTATTGATTTGTTAATCAGCGTACTTACAACCTAATAGCATGGATGGAGCACGTCAAAAATCGAGGTTATTACCAATCTAGAACCTTTTTTATAAATTTCTTCTAGAGTTTTGACTACTAATTAGTTAAAGCGCACTTACAACCTTACCCAAAACATAGATGAAGCACGTCAAAAATCGAGGTTATAACCAATCTAGAACCTTTTTTATAAATTCTTCCTAGAGATTTGGCTACTGATTAGTTAATTAGCGCACTTATAACCTTATAGCATAGATGGAGCACGTAAAAAATCAAGGTTCTAAATCTAGAACCTTTTCTATTTTCTACACACTTCTATAATTTACTCGATGTACCCGAAACATCAAGAGATTTGATCAGCAGATGAAAAACTGTTTTATAGTCTTCTTCTTCTATAACTCTTCCCTTCAAACAGAACCTATTTATAATAGACGTATTATAAATGAGTTATGTTATGTTATGATTGAAGGCTAAGGCTAAGCGAAATTTAATTCAACAAAAGTTACAACCCAGAATTTAATTTCGTTTCAAACAGTCCCGTATCTCTGCGCCCTACTGAGATTGCATTTGACTATCTAATTAAGCTAACTACCCCATATGGACCTGCACAAAATAGCCTTTGTCGTTGCCGGTGTAAACTTATGAGTTTCTCGTTAAGGTAAAAACATTGCATACTGTATGCAATGTTTTTACGTATCTAAACTATAGCTTATCCAGATATGTTATTAGATTGTATCACCGTATTCATATTTTCGCCAATATTTTTTTTTTACGTTTTAATATGCCTTTGAACAGAGAACATAATAAAGTAACACTCAGGAATACATCTGAATTGAACAGTTAATATTTTTGAATGGAAAAAGAAACCTTTAGTGCCCACCTGGCATAAAGTGGGAAAAGGGTAGACACGATGATGACGCTTCACGTGGATTCTACCAACTTATGTATTGCCCGTCTTACGCGACACATCATAAACTTGCTCATGTGCGTCACTGCCTAAGTGATTCTTTTTTCCAGAATCAACTAATAACAAATGTAATCTACACCATAATTTTTCTTTTTGAATTAATTGGTAGTTAATACTTTACTTTCGTCAAAATTAACTTTAGCATGACACGCAACTGGTTAACTTGCGTTACTAGTACCTACGCGCTGTCTGTTGTTGTCAGGCCGGGCCTCGGCCGCGCTCAGTCCGCGGGTAGAGAGAAACGTTTGCCGTCCGCTATAAACTACATGTACCCTAATTATTCATGTTTAAAGATTAGGAATTACTTTTGTCCAAATTTTTCTCGTTTCTTATGAATACCGAAAGGTACGATACGCTTGAAAACAAAAAGCTTATCTTTAAAAATGCGCGCTATACAAAGTGCTCATAATAGTCATTATTGATGTTAAAAATTGTGAACCTATAATTTAAGTAATGTATGATTTATCAAGTGTTTGTATTAATTATAAATAGTAATTTTATTAAAAAACTTTTAAAGGTGAGTAGTAAGATATTGAGAGTTCTAGACCACTTGATGTCTGATAGAACACACTATCATCGTTCGCTTCGCTCACTCCGATGTGCCGTGTGTTCTATCAGACATCAAGTGGTCTAGAACTCTCAATACCTTATTTGAAAAAATCTTGAAGACTGGAAGAACTCATTTCGTTCGCTCTGTTCGTGCTCCGTTCAATATTATCCGTGTGTTCTATCAGACATCAAGTGGTCTAGAACTCTCAATACCTTTTTTGAAAAATCTTGAAGACTGGAAGAACTCATTTCGTTCGCTCTGTTCGTGGTTCGTTCAATATAATGTTCATTAATGGTGATCTAGAATCCCAATAAATGAATAGTAGGTTATTGGGAGTGCTACATAACAACTTCCCTCCAAAACCCTCCAATAACACCCAGTATGTATATAAAACGGGATGAATGATTAAACGGGTATTATTTTCCGTAAAACGCTCACACAATGAAGTTCGTTAAACAGCCGATATCACTAAATCTTGAAAACATTAATTTTGAATCTAAGAAGCAAAGTTTCCGCCATAGTGGACTATTACCAAATACAATACGCTGTTTAATATGTGGACCATCAAACTGTGGCAAAACAAACTTAATGATGGGTTTATTACTACATGAAAACGGTTTACAATTCCAAAACGTCTATGTGTACTCAAAAACCTTATATCAACCAAAATATCTGTATCTGGAAGAAATTTTTAAATTAGTTCCATCAGTAACGTTTTCAAAGTATTGTGAAAACGAAGATGTTATTGCTCCTCATGCAGCGAAAAAAAACTCTGTTATAATATTTGATGATGTTGCGTGTGGCGATCAAAACAATATTCGAGATTACTTTGCTATGGGACGACATAAATTAATTGACTGTTTTTATTTAAATCAAACTTATAGTAAAGTACCTAAGCAACTTATAAGAGATAACGCAAATTTGATCGTACTTTTCAAACAAGACGAAGTCAATATGAAACATGTTTACGATGAACACGTCAATACAGACATGACGTGGCAAGAATTTAGAAATATGTGTGCAAATGTTTGGGAAGAGCCATACACTTATTTAGTTATTAATAAAGACTGTGAGAAAAACAAAGGTTGCTATCGCAAAAACTTTGATAATTATATATTGTTTAATGCCTAAACTACCTCTATACTCTAATCTACCTACTCACGTTTAAATGTTTTCTCGTGACTCATACCTTGTTGAATTGTAACGTGAATCGGTTGTGTTAATAATTTAAAATGGCACATCCTAAGCATGGCTATTATTCCACCGAAAGTAAACGTTTGGAAAGCTTTAAGTCTTGGCCCATGGGACTAACCCAACAACCAGAAGATATGGCTGAAGCTGGATTTTTTTACACAGGAATGAGTGACAGAGTTATATGTTATTATTGCGATGGAAAGTTTAAGGACTGGACACCTATAGACCAGCCATGGATTATTCACGCACGTTATTGTAAATCGTGTCCATATGTTTTGATAATGAAAAGCAGAGAATTCGTCCAAAAAGTTCAGAATTGGCCATGTGAATGTAAAATTTGTGAATCCGATTTTAAAAGCAAAGAAAAGGAACCATTAGCTGACGACTCAAAACTCCAATTGTCTTCAACTGAATTAATGTGCAAGATATGTTATGAAAATACGGTAAACTCGTGTTTTATTCCATGTGGCCACGCTGTTGCATGTGTAAAGTGTGCACTTTCCATAAATAAAAACTGTCCGGTTTGCCGTAAAGTTTGCGACAACATAATACGACTTTATTTTTAAGTATGTTTGAGGTATAAATATAAGAGCAAACATTGGTAACTATTACTTGAGTAGCATCCTTTGGATACGCATACAACATTCTATTTTTAAAATAACACAATGGAAAAAAAAATTAAACAACAAATTGTGAATGCTGCTGAATCAGTTAAGAAAAAGGTACGAAAGATGCGTGATATAGAGACCGCAAAAAGTGATATACTTGAATCTGTCTTTAGACCAATTACAAAACCTCTCAAAGAAATTGCTGAAAAATCTGAAAAAAAAGTTTATAACTTTGAAAACCAGTTTGAAACATCAAGTCCCTTGGATGCAGACAAAACGTTAAAAAAGAGAGTATCAAGTGTAGGTTTTAGTGAATTAAATCAATCAGTTGATTTGAAAAACTCCAGTGACGAAAGTTCAGAAGTTGATAGTGAAAACGATGAATCTTTTAGGACTATAGATTCTGATTTTGATTCACCGAAGGTTAACCGAAGCGAGCAAGTATCTTCATGGTCTATGTCAACAGAAGCCAATAATGATATTCCGTTTGGTGTGCGAAACGAACGTGGTAAACTCATGATGGGGTCAGCACGTGTTGTTGTTTATGACGGATCTATACAAGTTGGCACCAGAAAGTACAAAATTACACCTGGATTAAAAGAGCTTTTATTTAAAAAAGTTCCTGATCTGAAAGTCATAAGTTCAGAAGATTTGGATTATTATAAATTAATGTTGTTAGAAACGAATGTTCATCGACGAGACTATGATCCTCAAAAACAAATAAGAAGCAGTAAAGGTCGAAAATACTTGAACGTTGTAAAACCCCTGTTCAAATTAGGTACGTAAAATATCAGCCAGTACAGATAGTAGTCAACCTGATATACACGCAGGAAAAGGTTTACCCACATTGAAAAAATGGAAGAAAAATGTAGATTATGTTTATTGGGATGATCCTAATGAACTTATTGATCGATTAAAACTTTTAATTGCTTCTCGGGACGCTGGAAACACTGGATTAGATAATGAAATTTTATCAATAATTGAAGAACTACGTGAGAATGGTATAATTTCAAATAAATAAGATAATAAAACAAAAAACTTTCATTTCAATATCATCCCTACAACTAGTCAGTCTGTTTTTCATAATGGATAAATTTGGACATCATATAATTACGAAAAAAATAAGTGTATCAGATTTTAAAGATATATTTAATAAAACAATGATCAACGATAAAGAAGAAATAGATTTAAAATACAAAAGGTTGACTGGTATTGCAATACCTCTTAATGCACACGATGCTGTCAGTAAAGAGTATGTAGATAAACACTTTGCTAGTACGCAACATGTTCGTGATATGTGCAATACTATAAAAACAGAATTAATGAAAAATATTGATCAGTTGCTGGAAGGCTTTACAAAAACTAATTCTGTTAAAAAATGAGCAAACAAAATGTTGTTGATGAAATTCACAAAGCCGCGCGTAAAAATTTCATTCGAAGGTCTGTAATATTAAAGGGATTGGATGATCTATGGCAATCAGATCTTATTGACTTTCGAAATTTAATAAAATACAATAGAGGTTATAAATACATATTAGTGGTGATTGATTGTTTTTCTAAATTTGTATGGACCGTGGCAGTCAAGACAAAGAGTAAATCTGAAGTAGCGGATGCTTTTAATAATATTATAGTTACAAGTGATCGGAAACCTATTAACTTACAAACAGATATGGGAACAGAATTTTATAACACGGAACTAGAAAAACTTATCAAAATTAATAATATAAACCATTATTCTACATATTCATCAAAGAAAGCTTCGATTGTAGAAAGAGTAATAAAAACTCTTAAAAATAAGTTGTATAAGTATTTCAGTTTAAATGGTAGTTACAAATGGATCGGTAAACCTTTGGAAAATATTGTTAATGATTATAATAACACAATACATCGCACTACAAAATTTAAACCTGCCGATATTAACTATTCAAACGAACACATAGTGAAAAGAAATATAATGAAGTCACAAATAACGAAGAGAGTTCATTCAAAGAAAAACAAATTAGCAGCGGGAGATCTAGTGCGCATAAGTAAATATAAACAATGTTTTGAAAAAGGTTACACGCCGAATTGGTCTACTGAATTATTTTTGATAAAAAAAGTTAATTTAACGAACCCTTTGACGTATCATATTGAAGACTTGCATAAATGTCCAATATTAGGTACATTTTATGAACAAGAACTTCAAAAAACTAAATGTTCTAATGTTTATTTAATAGAGCGTGTTTTAAGAAAAAAAGGTAATAAGCTCTTTGTTAAATGGTTAGGTCTTCCAAATAGTGAAAGTAGTTGGATTAAAAAAAGTGATATTTTATAATATTATATAAAATATAATTGAAAGTACTTTCAAATCATTAGTATCATAGCAATGCGCGGAGGAGGACTTGTCAACAATCTGATAAATAATTTACCGTTCGAACTTCATTTACCTGGATATAATTATTGTGGACCTGGTACTCGATTAAGAGAACGTTTACTAAGAGGTGACCAAGGAGTGAACGAATTGGATAACGCTTGTAAACAGCACGACATTGCATATACACAATCAGATAATTTGAAAGATCGACATAGAGCAGACATAGAACTAATAAAAATGGCTAAACAACGAATGAAGTCAAAAACTGCTGGAAAAGGAGAAAAATTAGCATCGTGGGTTGTAAGCAAAATCATGAAATCTAAGGTGAAGCATGGAGCAGGGACAAAAAAACCGTTTCGTTCGGTTGTTTCTACGATACGGAAACATTTGAAGAAGCTCAAACCATCTGATAATAACAAAGCTATAGAAATTGCTTACACAGCAGCAAAAAAAATTATTAAGCATAAAAAAGGAGTTACCCTTCCACGTGTCATACATCTACCAAAGACCGGTGGTATACTCCCATTAATACCAATTTTTGCGGGGCTTTCAGCTCTCGGTGCATTATCTGGAGGAGCTGCTGGCATTGCCAAAGCTGTAAATGACCATAAAACAGCACACAGAAACTTTGAAGAAGCAAAAAGGCATAATAAAATGATGGAATCTATAGCTTTAGGAAAAGGTCTTTATATCAAACCCTACAAAAAAGGCAACGGTCTCTTTGTTAAAAGTTCAAAAAACTAAAGAAAAGGTTACCTAATCGTGCTCTTACAAATATTGAGTTATTAGAATATGCTAATGAGTACATTCCATTTTTTAGAGGTGTCTTTATGAGAGATGAATTACCACGAAAACCAAAAGCCATAGAGTGTGGTATTGTAAACTTAGACAACTCTACGAACGAGGGTACGCATTGGGTAGCCTATGTAAAATACTTGGATTATTGCCAGTATTATGATAGCTTTGGTGATTTAAAGCCTCCAAAAGAAATTGTCAAGTATTTAACAAAGAAAATATCATATAATTACTGTAGTTATCAAAATTTTAACACATCGAATTGTGGTCACCTTTGCTTAAAATTTCTTCATGAATTTTGGGATTCATGTAAAATTATTGGAACGAATAAAAAATATATAAATTAAAGAAATAGTTTTCTTTTAGCCATTAGTAAAATGTCTTTCACGCTGTCTATAACTGGTCATACATCGACATTATCATCAAATTTTTATCCTGCTTTACAATTCGATGGGGAATACGAATGCGCATTGCTGCATATTTCAACGTTTAATTCAATTCCTAATATTGAAAACACGAACAATAAATTTTACTATGGCAACAATGAAGTCTTGGAAATTCCTGAGGGTGCGTACGAACTACAAGACATTTCTGGTTATATAAGGCAGAATTTAAAAATGAAAGGAATAGATTTTAATTTGTATTGTAACAATAATACATTAACTACATCTATTTACTGTAGTAAAGAAGTTCACTTTGAAAAAGCCAACTCTCTAGGAAAATTATTGGGGTTTGACAACCAAACCCTGAAAGCAAATATATTACACGAGTCACAGCTGCCAGTCAACATTTTATCAACGACTGTGATGAGAATCGAATGTGATATTGTGAGTGGTTCTTACATTGACGGAAAATCCAGCCATATTATTCACGAGTTTGCGCCCAACGTCCCTCCAGGATATCGCATTATCGAAATACCAAAAAATATTATATACTTTCCTGTTAATCAAAACTTTTTAAGTACTATCAATATCAGACTATTAGACAACCACAATAAACTAATTAACTTGCGAGGAGAAGAAGTACAATTGTATTTACACATTAAGAAAAAATGATTGACTTTAATAAATATACTGATACAAGAACAAAACACATCAGTGACAATCCAACAATCCGTCGAAGAGCACCAAAAAGAAGAAATAAAAAAATAACAGAAGAAAATAAAAGATTTTTGAAATTAATCGGTCTGCTAAAATGAGTATATTGGACATCTCAAGTACACCAGTATTCGATTGTACCATTGATGGTATTGAATATCATTCATATAAACCATTTGTAACAAGTTTTAACAAGAACGATGAAATACGAATACCTATCAACCAGCAAGACCTTTACATATTACCGTCTGCTAGTACCTTGTATTTAGAAGGTACTGTGAACATTATAAAAAACAACGAAACAAAACAAAAAGTTACTAGTATCGAGTTGACTAACAATCCGTGGCTATATCTATTCCAAGATATTCGGTACGAACTCAATGGAATTGAAATAGACAGAATTAAACATGCTGGAATTACAACCACTATGAAAGGAATTTTATCATTTAATGAAAACCATGCTAAGGTATCCAAAGCTTGGGGTTGGGATATTAATGGCACCAAAGCCAGTCAAACATTTTGTGCTTCAATTCCCCTTTCTAATATATTAGGTTTTGCAGAAGATTATAAAAAAATTATCATGAATTGTAAACATGAATTGATTTTGTTACGCAGTAATACTGATTTAAACTCACTTATAATTCCTAATGGTCAGATTCTCGAAGATATTGTAATAACTAAACTATTTTGGCGTGTACCACACGTTAGAGTATCTGATAAAGAAAAAGTTAACTTGCTTAAGTTATTAGAAAAAGATCGTCCTTTACAAGCAGCATTCAGAAATTGGGACCTTTATGAGTACCCACTATTACCAAAAACCACCAAGCATACTTGGTCTATCAAAACGTCGTCTCAAATCGAAAAACCTAGATACGTCGTAATTGGTTTTCAAACCAAGAGGAAAAATTCAGCACAAGTAGATATGTCACGTTTTGATCATTGCAATTTAAGAGATTTAAAAGTGTACCTAAACTCAGCATATTTTCCTTATGAAAGCATGAACGCAAATTTCCTGGATTCCAAATATGCATTGATATACGAACAGTATGTCAATTTCCAACAATCTTACTATGGATGTAGAAACGAACCATTGCTAAGCGCTGATGAATTTAAAGAAATAGCGCCATTGTTTGTAATAGACTGCTCGAGACAGAGCGACAACATAAAGACTGGTCCAGTAGTTAGTGTTCGAGTGGAGCTAGAGTGTAATTCAGAGATACCGGACTACACATCTGCTTATTGTCTCATTCTAAACGATTGCATAATTGAGTATAGACCACTGAGCAACTTGGTAAAAAAAATATCATAATTAAAATGAATGCTGATACTGTAATTGTTGACTTGCAAGGATTCAAGGACTACCAAAATCAATTTATATTAAAAGAATTCGCTATTCTCATCAATGGATATTCTCAAATATTTCTGGTGAAGCCACCCTACGCATTTACAAAATTAACGAAAGAAGAAAGGAAACGGGTCCAATGGCTAGAAAACGATCGTGGTATTTATTGGAGTGAAGGTTTTATCGACTACAGGGAATTTAAACACATTATTAAACCGTACTTGAATAATAAAAAAATTCTAGTTAAAGGCCTAGAAAAAATCAAATGGATAAAAAGCTTTCATGAAAACTGTGAAATCGTTGATATTGGTGAAAATGGATGTCCTAACTTTGCGAAATTATGCGATGACTATGAAAAAACAAAAAACCTAAATTTAAACTGTGTTCACCATAAAAAAAAGTGTGCCTTAAAGAATGTTATCTGTTTAGAAAAATGGTGTAAGGATAATAATTTTGATGTGTTTTTACCTAATCTTTTCAAAAGTTAGACTATATGCAATGTTTTATTGTGTACCTTTAATTGAAATTGTTAAATTCAGTTTGTTAAGGCGTTAATTTTACTACCTACCTATTCTTAAGTTACTTATTTTTATGTAATGATATGTGTATGTTAAATTTACCTACCTAATGATACATAATAAAACACTACCTATCCTACATAATATTGGTTTTATTTAACTAAATTTTAAAATAAAATACATAATGTAAGTACTAAAATTTTATTTAAAAATAAAAATATTATTCTACTAAATATTCTAAATAAATATTGGTACTTACATAACTACTTACTCTAATACGGCAAGGCAAGATTTTCCGAAATATTTCTAATTATTCTTTCAGTCTGGTCCATAATATTGTCTATAATGTCCCTAACAACATACTGAGCTGATAAAATCACTTTATCACTATTGTCACTAATGTCCATTACTTTTATCTGGATAAGTCTCCTTCCAGTGCACTGTGCTGTCCTGTTGAGAACAAACGATGATCGCTGCATTTTTCTGCGTCCCTCGTCTAGAGGATCTACTCGTATACTCGAAGGCTTCCTTGTTCTTCGCTTAGGTCGACTTTTGGTCTTTGTCACAGAACTTTGTACCACAGGAAACTCTTGGGAAAATCCAGCCAATGGATCCTGTGCGCATTGGAAGAACAGCTCCTGTGTATTGATCCCAATAATGTCATCTTGAGTTGCATCAGGATCATTCGTTGAAAAGTTATCCATTTTTCTGTAAAAAAATAATAAAGTTAAGTGAAATGAATATGAATTTATTAAAAATTACAATCTTTGAGTATAATCACGATAACTTACCTATAAAATCACACGCCGAGAGATAAATCAACAACTGTGGTAGTTATAAAAAAATTATATCAATTAATAAAAACTTATAACGATTACGTTATGTTCGAGTGCACAGCAAACAATGAATGTGTATTTGTAATGCGCATCCTCACAACCGTCGCGCGTCGTGTAAGTTGCAATGCAACGTAAGGGCTTTTGAATGTAAGGACAGTCATAAAACATTTCAAGTTCGTACATGTTTTAAATAGAATATTTTACTTCATGCAGTACCTACTTAAATAGGATAATAATGTAAATGAAACGAAATATTTATATTCAACAAAATTTATTTTGTAGAGCTTATCAGTAGGTTGATACTTAAACAATAAAATTTGGTAACTTATAGCTAGAGCGATATTAATTATTATTGCATATTAAACTTATTTATATACCTAAAATAGAAACATGTCCCCAAGCTCTACTTGTTTTTTTGTCCTTAGAAATTAAGCGCTTATCATCATTACTTGAGAGTGCAATTTTGTCTACTGAGCGCGTAAATATTTCATGTTTCATACTCTTGAATAAAATGTTCTTCCTACGTAAAATATTGTCTGTCAATAATGTTCTTTTATAGTCTGAAATATCAAGATCGCGCACAACGCATGATTTAATTCCTTTGGCTTTTTTAATTACACTCTCAGTATTTTGTATACAGTACAACTTGGAGCGTAATCCAACAAATTCTGTGATTATTTTGCCTCCCATTTCATCTTTGAATAACCCCGGAACTTTTTTATTAATTATAGGTAATCCATGATAATTTTCTATAGGAAAATTACTGGTATCAAAATACTGAATGAAATTTGCTTTTAATTCTGAATAAAATTGATTCGTTTCAATATGATAAATAAAGCTGTCAGTATCAGTGTAACACATACGTAATCTTTCACCATAGAACGGTTGAAAAACAGAATAATTAAAATCATACATATGCGATTTTGATAATTCAAGTACTGTGAAACCTATATACAATGGTTTATCTAAAATAATCTTACTAGGTTTTAACTGAATTGCTACCAAATTTTCTGTAAATATAGATGCACTATGAAAATTCGTGTTAGAAATTAACTTTTCAGCACTTTTTTGTTTCTTTGTTATATTTTTGAGATCGTTCCACTGATTTACTAAATAAACCTTCACTTTTTTGTTATTGTTTTCTAAGGTTTTTCCAAAAACGCTATTATTTAATAGTTTGAAAAAGTCTTGTTCAAAAGTAGATGATGCTTTTTGTCGCAGGGCTGTATTTAAATCGATATATTTCTTTAAGTAATCACTTTGTCTAAAAGTTATACCACGATGAATTTTTTTTAAAACTATCCCATGTTTTATACATGTTTTTAAATGTGCGTAATGAATTACATATTTAAATTTATCGTATAAGTTGGGAATAAGTTTCGGATATTTTCCCCCCGGTGGAATATCTTTTTCTGGACAGAATGGTAAATCGTTATGTTTGCAGTGTAAAGATTTTGGATAAATCAAATCCACTTCCAAAATGAAGCCCCACTCAGCATCATTCGAAACATTGCTGATATCTAGTTGATCAATCTCAGCTGGACTGAGTAATCTGAAGTCAGATAAGGGTAATGTTTGGCACATGCTAAACCCATATAGATTGTTACAGTCTATGTATGCAATGTACGATTCAGGCTGCATTGGATCGTAATCTGGGATAAATTCATTGTTAGCTTTTGCATATCTATGAGAACATAAGCATATGCCACCCCTAATGCCAGATTGAATCATGTCTACTATTTCAAAATTATCGATAAGTTCTAACTCTACACCTGTCCTATAAAGCATTGCATCGAAAGACAAACTTGGAGCTGTGACATAATGAGCAGGATCCAAGTTATAGTGATGCTTACAGGTTTTTCTGAAATTTTCAAAGACATCTGTCAATAAAAGCACATCTGTTTTTAAATACAAATCTGTATACTGACCCATATCAAGAATATTGAATAGTGACCAAACAGATTGTGCGTGTTGGTAGTCTTCATCGGAAATATGATCATTATTGAGAGAACTATGAAAATCATTTCTGCTAGGAAGAGATTCCTCACTATACCGTTCCCATGTGTTCATGTATTCATATGGGTAAACGCCTTTTCGTTTCAGAAGAGCAAACTGAGCTTCATTAGGGAAGAATTGATAAAGATGGTGAAATTTGTGTGATTCTAAAGTCTCAGCCAGCTTTTGTAAACTAGTCCCCATAAACTTAAAAGAATCTACAAATCTCAATTGAATATAATCATTTCTCTTTATTGGAATAAACTTCGTAAAGGAGATATAATTTTCCTTAGTTTTTGGTATTATATTTATTGGTCCCGGTGCTTCCCCCAATTTCTTGATAAATAAATGACAGTCATATCCAGCTAAATTATGAAAAAATATTGGTATGAATTTAGGTACTTTGAACTGTAGATTACATAAACTATGTGCTGCTCCACGGTACCGACCCGTTAAATGACAGTGATCTCTTACTTTGTCCTCAAATAAGAAATTTTCACAAATATGACACAAAGTAGCTCTGCTAAATTCATTATCATCATTTTCACTCATGACCATGGACACATTTTGCGTCAATATTGAATGAATGTTCCTAACATCTTTATATAAAGCTGTGATAAATTTATCAATACAATCAAGCCCGCGGTACGATACAAATTTATTATGAGACTGGTCCACAGAACAAACAATATTGTAAGCGAACGCTATTGGCACATGTTTTTGTGTGGTACATGTAAAACTACTTGACTCAATGTCTGTCACATTTTCTAACATAGTTTCAAAATCCGCATAAATTACAAATGGAACATCATGCTTTCGATCAAAATGTCTAAATTTAATTATAGCTCCCTTTTCCGGCAGCTTGGTAACGATTCCGGTACAGTTATGGTTTTCTCTGTCCTCATCGCAATTAAAAAATACCAAACATGTATCGCAAAAGTGTAATTTACCGTTTCGTTTAGTAATTTGACTTCTAACAAGCCTTGACAAGTCTTTTATCAAACAAAAATGTGATTTGGATTTATTTTCAAAATGCAACAAATGTATCACTTTTTTATTGGACGTCTTTTCAGATTTGTACAGTGGACCGATAATCGCCTTATTTTTCTCCAAACCAAATATTATGAAACTAAGCTGAGGATTATTTTGCTCAAAGATATGAATGTCTGCAACAGTCATTGGAAACGTTATGTTTTCAATATTCAACACTGCACTATAATGTGGATATGATGTTACTCTGTCTGGGTGCAACCTAGCGGGATAGAGAGCAGCTACTACACTCCATAGAAAACAATATTCATCAGAATTGTGAATATTAATACAAGCTTTTTTTTGTCTTATATTTTTTGGTAGCTCAATAAAGGTGGAGCCACCCAACGGTTGATACTTATTTAAATTTACTTCTAAATAGACACAGTTTAAAAGGGCCCATCCCGAGTCCCTATCTTGAAATTCATCAATTTTACCTTGCAAAGTGTTTTTAATAGATGAAAACAAAGGCTCAAATTCATAAGTACTGTATAGTGGAATATTTTTTGTTCCAAATGATTTGATTTCTTGTTCATTATTTTTGAACAACAAAAAATTTGAGAATAGTTCAAAATTGACTTTAACACAAATGTGTTTTTGTAAGGTGGCATCTATAACATGCTCTATTTTACTGCGAATAGAGTTCAGAAATGTATCTACATTATTCTGACACTCGTTTTCTGCAGCTATACGATAAGTAATGATTCGACACTTAAAAGCTGACGCCACTGTTTCAACACCATCAATATGCAGCTGGCCTAAATTATTCCCTCTATGTTTATTACTACGTAAATGTCCTACCCATGACTTACTACTAACTGTTTCGTTACAAATATGACAAAATGGCATTTTAATGTTTTGTGATATGATAAGAAAAAAACTTTTATATTGAAAATAGGAGTGAGAAAAAAATACAACAATCAATCGTAAAAACCTATCTGTATATAAAATAATAATTAATAGACTATCAAAAAAATCCTATACTCATTCCTATCAAACTATTTTTTTTTTCTACCAAGTTCCTATCTATTAATAAAAATAATACGTAAATTATGAACCTAGATCCTATTCAAATTTAATTAACTTGCTAAAGTTATCAATAACCTATTTCTAAAAACTACTTTTACCAACTTAAAATAAAATAAATTTCGGAAAATATTAAATTTATATTTATTATTAGCTGCGTTAAAAACTATTTAAAGACAACTTTGTTGGAATAAAACTGTTGTTCTGAATCCCGAAATCTTTTATAAATTGTATTTAAGAGCTCCTGGAGCAAGTCCCACTCAGGATTTTCTTCTCCCAACCGCAGCTTAATAGAGGTTAAGGCTTTACGATATCGCTGGTCGGGTGCAGTTGATTCCACGTCCTCAACCTTGTATAATTTGAAGTCAATGAAAAATTCACCCTCGTCGGTGGTGATGGTCCGGCGCGACTGTCCGTCAGACACTCGGGTGGTGAAGGATGAGACGGCAGCCGACCCGCCGCGGCCTTTCGTCGACGGAGCCGCAGCCTTCTTATCTTCTGCTTTTATTATAGAGAAAATATCTCTCTTGGCTTTCTTGTTCCTGTAAATAAGAAGGTTTAATCAGACAATGGTTCTAACTAAATCAACCCACCGCCACCGTCTCGTAAGAATCTAAGCTATACAATTTTAAAGTAGTTATCATACCTAAGTAAGTATGCTACACTGCTTTAATACTATACACGAGCGTTATAGCACACCTGACTAACCTCGTACCTCTCACCTAATCGACTACGAGCGTAGCACATCGCAACAAAAATCTTTTCTGGATTATAATTTAGATACTTAACTGATATGAACCAAACTACAAACTTTGAGTTTTTGTTGCTTCTTTAAGCATAGAAGGGTCTAAGCCTTGGCTAATAAATGGAATTGAAACTTAATTAAGAGGTATCTATCTAGTTTCAACAAAAAATATTATGAATCTAAAACTGAATTTATTTTGATTTAAATAGTTTTGTAATTGATCATAGGATAACTCACCAAGGAAAATCTTCTTTGGCTTGGCGAATCCCGCGGATAACATCTGCCGCTGCAGTAGATGAGGACGGCTGCGGGGCGAGAGTCTCAGGAACGGTAGCCGGAGTTATCTTCCTCTTCGCAGCCTTCGTCTTGGGCAGCGACGCTTTTTTTGATTTTTGTGAATCGGTGCGCACCTCCGAGACCAAGGAGTAATCACTCTCGTAGTTGGACCTGAAAAATTAAAAACATGTCAACTTTTATTAATTCACAATAAATTTTTGTTTGGTTGTTTTACTATCAACTGCATATAATTTGTGTTCCATGAATGACTTACGAACATTTTATTGTAGAGTTGGTAGAGTACTTTGACGACGACAGCAGGCGTGGATTAAAACGGCTTGGGCGGACGCGTCTGTGAACGGACTTGGGCGGGCGGGCAGCAGCGGGGCGGAGCGGGCAACGTCGATATAGCGTCAGGCTTCAGCTCGAAGATCGCAGAAAGAATGTGATGTTTTAACTTTTTTCAGAGGTTTTATATCGCGCAAGTAAAAACATAAAAATGGACTATGAGCTTTAACTGATAATCAATGTTGAACCTTATTTCACATAATATTACTAACTAAGTTATCAAAATTGATGCTGTGGCGTACCTACGCGCCACTCAACATCGACCCGAAATATGGATTCAAAATAATAATTATTTATTATAATTTAAAAATCAAATCTCATAATCTTTTACACTTGGGCCATACCCCAAACGCACTGAATCCATACTTCGGACCGATCTCGAAACGTCACTCACGCGCAGCCGCTCATTCATTCGCTCTGACATTCCGCGGCCAACCATCTGGCTAGCTTCACGCGCTCTCATACAT
This sequence comes from Eupithecia pulchellata, assembly GCA_963931895.1. Lineage (NCBI taxonomy): Eukaryota > Metazoa > Arthropoda > Insecta > Lepidoptera > Geometridae > Eupithecia > Eupithecia pulchellata. The sequence goes on from OZ007540.1 coordinate 5,311,710, forward strand.
TTGCTTTGTAATTTCTTTTCCGTAATATTAGTTTTCTTTCTGCTTGTATATCTATCCATCTTTCATTAAAATCATTCGTCCTATCATCAATAACATTCTTCATTTCTTCTTGCCTGCTTCTATTCATCCACAATCAACCTTCCACTCCATCCGGAATACCAAGGAATTAGTGAAAAACAGGTACGGGTTTAGGAACACCTAGTCAACACACCCATACCTACATTGGTGACCCCGACGTGATCCAATACATTGGTGAGTCTTTTCTTTGTGTTGGATAACCTTGGATGACATTCCGGAACATTCGAGAATTCTCGCCGAACAAAAGGATTTTGGTGTGTGGTACAAGTGAAGAGCGGTGAGCAAAATTTTTTTTTTTCTCTGATTTTTGGAAGATGTCTTCTGACGAGTTTGATGATGCCCGTAATCAGCCTACTGCTGAAGTTCTCCGAGTTGGCGTGAGAGTTCCGCCATTTTGGCCTGAAGAGCCGGCAGTATGGTTTGCACAGGTAGAGAGCCAATTTATCTTATCTAAAATAACGACGGACGAGACGAAATTTTGCTACCTCGTTTCCCAGCTCGACAACCGTTATGCTGCCGAAGTCAAGGACATCATCACGAATCCACCGGCTTCAGACAAGTACCTAAAATTAAAACTAGAGCTAATCAAACGCCTTTCGGCGTCAAAGGAAAAGCGTGTCAAGCAGCTGTTAATACATGAGGAGCTCGGTGACAGGACGCCTTCTCAGTTCCTTCGCCACTTACAAGGTCTTGCAGGTCCAGCTGTTCCTACAGATTTCCTGACCACTATTTGGTCGAGCCGATTGCCTGCTAATATTCAGACCGTGATTGCTACGCAGGTAGAATTACCGCTAGATAAATTGGCAGATTTAGCAGACAAGGTACACGAGATTGCTCCTAGTACTCCCCAGGTGGCTTCAACTTCTAAAGCGGAAACTGCAGCAACTCATGATGATCTGGCCAGGCAAGTCTTCGAGCTTACTAAGCAAGTCGCAAAGCTGACCCAGCAGGTTTCCAGCGGTGGACGATCGCGACCGCAGCAGCAGAATAGCCGTAACAGCTACAACTCACGCTCACGTTCTCGCTCTCGCCCACGTTTTCAGCAACCACCTGCAGACTGTCCTCACTGTTTCTACCACTTTAACTACGGAGCACAGGCCAAGAAGTGCAAGGAGCCCTGCACTTTCAAGTCGGCGGAAAACGGTCAGGGCGGTCGCAAGTAGCGGCCAACGACTGCCCTTCTTCAACAGGCCGTATCTTCGTTACCGATCGCGCATCCAAAATGCAGTTCCTCGTGGACACTGGTTCCGACCTGTGTGTTTTCCCGCGGTTGGCTATAAAAACGCCCTGTTTTAAGTCTAAGTACACCTTAACAGCTGCAAACAACTCTGTTATCCATACTTACGGTGTTAAGCAGATGCAGCTGGATTTAGGCCTTCGCCGTGCTTTCACCTGGAGCTTCACGATCGCTGACATAACTAGACCGATCATAGGAATTGACTTCCTTAAGTTCTATGGTTTGCTCGTGGACTGCAAAAACCAGCGTCTCATCGATGGCGTAACTTCACTCTCAGTAAGTGCCCTTTCCTCCAGATTACCTGACGACACAGCATCTATCAAGGCTGTGACAGGTGAATCGGAGTTCCACATGCTGTTGCGAGAGTTTCCTGAGATTACCAGACCTGCAGGTATACCATCATCTCCTAAGCACAACACTCTGCACCATATCAGGACGACACCTGGTCCTCCTGTCTCTTGTAAGCCTCGACGTCTCGATCCTGTCCGACTTCAAGCTGCGAAGAAGGAGTTCGAGAATATGGTAGCCAGTGGAGTAGCTCGACGTTCTGAGAGCCCATGGTCTTCTGCCTTACACCTGGTGAGAAAGAAAGATGATGGATGGAGACCCTGCGGTGACTACCGCTCACTCAACGCTAGAACCATACCTGACAGGTATCCTATACGTCACATCCAAGACTTCGCTCAACAACTTTCAGGATGTTCCATTTTCTCAACAGTGGACCTCGTGAAAGCTTATAACCAGATCAAGGTGAACCCTGATGACGTCCAGAAGACGGCCCTGACAACTCCATTCGGCCTTTTTGAATTTAATTATATGGCATTTGGACTTCGTAATGCTGCACAAACGTTCCAGAGATTCATAGACGAAGTACTTCTAGGTCTGGATTTCTGTTACGGGTACATAGACGACATTCTAATCTTTTCAAATAGCCTTTCTCAACATAAAATTCACTTACGTCAGCTATTTGATCGCCTAAAGCAGTATGGAGTGCTGATCAACACTTCCAAATGCGTACTGGGTGAGTCGGAAGTAAACTTCTTGGGATATCACGTTTCAGCCAAAGGAACTCGACCGCTGGACGTCAAGGTCGAGGCTATCCAGAACTTTCCTGCTCCCAAGACCATCAAGGACCTCCGACGCTTTCTGGGAATGCTTAACTTCTATCGTCGCTTTATTCCCAACGCTGCTAAGCTTCATGCGCCGTTAAATGCTTTATTAGCTGGCCCTAAGGTAAAAGGTTCACAACCAGTAAACATGACTGCAGACCTGATGCGTGCCTTTGAAGACTGCAAAACCTCACTTTCTCAGGCTACCCTTTTAGCTCATCCGGATGCTTCAGCGGATCTCGCAGTCGTCACGGACGCATCTGATTCTTCCATTGGAGCTGTACTGCAACAACGTAAGAAGAACACCTCTGAGTGGGAACCTCTTGCATTCTTCTCTCATAAACTTTCCAGCTCCCAGGTCAAATATAGCCCTTACGATCGAGAACTACTCGCCGTGTACGAAGCCATCAAATACTTCCGGCATATGATTGAAGCGAGGACTTTTGCCATCTTCACCGATCACAAGCCTTTGGTCTTCGCCTTCTCACGCTGTAAAGACAAATGTTCTCCACGTCAGTTTCGACATTTAGACTTCATAGCCCAGTTCTCCACTGATATTCGATACATACCTGGCAAGGAGAATGTTGTTGCTGACGCTCTATCTCGTGTTGACGAAATCACAGGTATCGACTATCAAGCTCTTGCACGATATCAGGAATCAGATCCAGAACTGCAAGACTTGATCAAGAATGGCTCCAGCTTAAGACTCCAGAAGGTAAAATCTGTACACTGCGACGAACCTATCTTCTGTGACATATCTAGTGGACAGCCACGACCTTACATCACTCCACAGCTACGAAAACCAGTCTTTGCTATGCTACATGAACTTCATCATCCCGGAAACGCAGCTACAGTGCGACTGGTTACGCAAAGATTTGTGTGGCCAGGGATTCGTAGTGATTGTAGAGAGTGGTCTAGGCAATGCTTGCAATGCCAACAATCAAAAGTTACCCGTCACACTAAATCTCCTCTTTCCTCTTTCCTTACCCCGTCCGCGAGGTTTTCCCATATACACCTGGACCTCGTGGGCCCTCTTCCTCTGTCTTATGATTACAGGTACTGCCTTACCGTCATCGATCGATTTACTCGATGGCCTGAGGCGGTCCCTCTCAAAGACATCACTGCTGAGACATGCGCAGCTGCCCTGGTATCAACCTGGATCTCCAGATTTGGTTGCCCTGCACGCGTGACTACAGACCGTGGTCGCCAGTTCGAGAGCCAGCTCTTCAAATCCCTCGCCGCGTTGGTTGGTGCGCGCCACTTCCGCACCACTGCTTACCATCCTGCAGCAAATGGCATCGTCGAGCGTCTTCACAGGCAACTCAAGGCAGCGATTATGTGTCATACTACCTCGCAGTGGACAGAAGCCCTCCCGCTCGTGCTACTTGGTATGCGCAGCGCCTGGAAGGACGATCTTCAGACTTCTGCAGCTGAGCTCGTCTACGGTGAACCCCTACGTTTACCTGGACAGTTCCTTTCTCCAACAGATACCTCCAGTTCTGATGACATCACTCAATACGCAACTCGTCTTCGAGCTCATGTCCAAAAGCTCGCTCCTCGTCCCACTTCATGGCACACTACTTCGCCATTTTATTTTCCGCGTAATCTTCAATCTTCTTCTCACGTGTTTCTACGTCAAGATCACGTGCGCCGTTCCCTTGAACCTCCTTATGCTGGTCCCTACCTCGTCATCGAGAGGCAGCCGAAGTTCTTCACCATCGACGTTAAAGGCAAGAAGACCAACGTCAGTGTCGACCGACTGAAACCAGCTTACACGACGAGAGACGCCCGAGTACCAGCGTATCCTACTCCAATAAACGCTGATGAAACTACACCTACTGCTGTCATCACCCCTGCTGAACCCGTTCCCGCTGCAGAGCCACCTGTCGAAGAGAAGAGGACCCGCAGCGGCAGAAGAGTCCGGTTTCCAGATTTTTATCGACCGTAGTCACGGTCTGGCCAGGGGGAATATGTGGCGTACCTACGCGCCACTCAACATCGACCCGAAATATGGATTCAAAATAATAATTATTTATTATAATTTAAAAATCAAATCTCATAATCTTTTACACTTGGGCCATACCCCAAACGCACTGAATCCATACTTCGGACCGATCTCGAAACGTCACTCACGCGCAGCCGCTCATTCATTCGCTCTGACATTCCGCGGCCAACCATCTGGCTAGCTTCACGCGCTCTCATACATTTGCTTTGTAATTTCTTTTCCGTAATATTAGTTTTCTTTCTGCTTGTATATCTATCCATCTTTCATTAAAATCATTCGTCCTATCATCAATAACATTCTTCATTTCTTCTTGCCTGCTTCTATTCATCCACAATCAACCTTCCACTCCATCCGGAATACCAAGGAATTAGTGAAAAACAGGTACGGGTTTAGGAACACCTAGTCAACACACCCATACCTACAATGCAATAGAAATATTTTCCTTTAATAGCATTTTAAAAATGTTCAACCTTATTTCAAAACAATTGTTTTACTTAAAAAGCATTATTTATGCAAATATAGATCTTATATCAATATGCATTTAAGCTCTATGACTATGCAAAACCTCAAATAATTTACCGCATATGATTCAATAGATCAAAGAAAAGCATCGCGTTACAGTCAATTTTTACTTACGAGCCGCTTAACAAACCGTGAGAATGCTTAAGGGTGATTACAGACGCGTGGTAACTAACATAAAATAAGTGCTACCCATGTCTGTAACTAAGATATAGTTTGAACTTGCTTCATTGATTTTATTATAAGTTACTACCAATTTGCGAAGTTATGTAAAAATGCTTTATTATTTTATTGCAAAAACAATTTGAAAAAAAATTGTAGGTAATAATAGTATTATTACTGACGTGTAGATAAAAACATCATCTCTTTAATCAAATTATTAATTTAACTTGTATCTTTAAAACGAGTACCTCAATATCACATAATGTTTATATAACACATATTTTTTGTTGCAATTGAACTATCATGACGAGTCTAGCCACGGCTTAATAAGGGCTAGTGTCAGCTATGACACTGAAGGTACATAGCATGATTATAAATGGTAGGTAGCTAAAATATCTATAAAATGTTATGCAATTTTTATATAAAGTTAGAACATAATTCGTTCTATGTTTTTTTTATTACAATTCTTTTCGGTCAGGTTCATTCATCTTTAGTTCATTCTTGGTAAGTAAACATTGTTTTCTTTTTGTAGCTTTAATAAGATGTTTTATCAATAAATAAAGTACCATATATAGATAGTGTAACTAAAAAATACTAGTGACTTATGAAATTGTTGATAATCCGCGAACGCTGTAGCAGACATCAGGCCTTAGGTGCAAATCGCTGAGTCGCAAGTTATTATTTCAAGGAATACGAACGAAGCATGTTCACACACCGCACCACAGTCGTCCAGTGGGAAACTTGAATCATTATTTGGTAACACGTGTAGAGTGAACAGTGAATTAATTATATGGACAATTACAAGTTGAAACAAGTTATTTTCCCTATTACGCACATTTACAAAGGAAATCCAAAGGTACGTTTTAAACTTAATAAACAAAGTTTATCTATATTTTTATCACTTTATTGAAACCTTAAAACTTCTCAAATGTCTCAGTTATAAATTAAATTTGGTTAATTATTTTTTATTCTTACAAAAATGAAAGTAATAACTTACAATAATAAAACGCTATTATTACACATAGTACTAAAACTAGACACGTTTTTTTGTTCGTATAATTTTATTTAACACTAAGTATTGACAGCAATGTACTTAATTAAATAATATTTGAACAAATAGATTTTTTATAAATGAAGTACCTAGGTGTTAATAAATTTTATTTTGTATTTCAGATTGCCAATTTTCAATGATTTTCAAAAAATCAAGGTGCACCTTGGATTTCATCAAAACTCTGTCAAAGTATGTGAATTAAGCTTTGTTTAATATTTAAGTAATAATAAAAAATAATATTATTTCTTTTGTTTCAGAATCCACTATCAAGAAAACTTACTGTGAGAGACTCGAGTCGAAGTATAGTAGTTTCTTATTAGTTTAGATTTTTGTAATTTCTTTATTCATGTCGTACAGAAAAATATTTTTTACCTCCTGTCTTTAATGTAAGTAAAGAAGTCGTATTCATCATAACAAATGATGTACGACGCGGTAACAAGTCACATTATTAATGTGCGGTAAAGGTAATGGTGAAGGTAATGGTAAAGGTAACGGTAAAGGTAATGGTAAAGGTAATGGTAAAGGTAATGGTAAAGGTAATGGTAAAGGTAATGGTAAAGGTAATGGTAAAAGGTATTGAACGGTATGAAGTAAGTATATTCGTAAGTATGAAATTTTCTGATTCTGAAAATAATATGAAAAAGTATGTAGGTTAGGTAGATACGTTTACCTACAGTGTGAGATTATTTGTGGGTTTCTCAACTGTATAAATGAAGCAACATAGATGGGAGAGATAAACCTACCTCGGACTCTTGGTGCGTTCTTACCATGGTTCGGCCAACTATTTATGTTTGCTCTCATAATACAGCGGATTTGATGCGCAGATATCTCAAGCTGTAGGTGAATAGTAGTTATGTGCATTTTCAACTGTGTCAATGAAGCATCACAGATGGGAGAGATAAGCCTACCTCGGACTCTTGAGCGTTCTTACCATGGTTCGTTCAACTATTTGTGATTGTTCTCATAATGCAGTAGAATTTACACAGTTTTATTTAGCTAACAAAGTTAGGTGGGTAGAGAGGTCTGTGTATTTTCAACTGTGTCAATGAAGCATAACAGATGGGAGAGATAAACCTACCTTGGACTCTTGAGCGTTCTTACCATGGTTCGCTCAACTATTTGTGATGTTCTCATAATGCAGTAGATTTTACATAGTTTTATTTAGCTAAAAAGTTAGATGGGTAGTGAGGTCTGTGTATTTTCAACTGTGACAATGAAGCATCACAGATGGGAGAGATAAACCTACCTCGGGCTCTTGAGCGTTCTTACCATGGTTCGCTCAACTATTTGTGATGTTCTCATAATGCAGTAGATTTTACATAGTTTTATTTAGCTAAAAAGTTAGATGGGTAGTGAGGTCTGTGTATTTTCAACTGTGACAATGAAGCATCACAGATGGGAGAGATAAACCTACCTCGGGCTCTTGAGCGTTCTTACCATGGTTCGCTCAACTATTTGTGATGTTCTCATAATGCAGTAGATTTTACATAGTTTTATTTAGCTAAAAAGTTAGATGGGTAGTAAGGTCTGTGTATTTTCAACTGTGACAATGAAGCATCACAGATGGGAGAGATAAACCTACCTCGGGCTCTTGAGCGTTCTTACCATGGTTCGCTCAACTATTTGTGATGTTCTCATAATGCAGTAGATTTTACATAGTTTTATTTAGCTAAAAAGTTAGATGGGTAGTGAGGTCTGTGTATTTTCAACTGTGACAATGAAGCATCACAGATGGGAGAGATAAACCTACCTTGGACTCTTGAGCGTTCTTACCATGGTTCGCTCAACTATTTGTGATGTTCTCATAATGCAGTAGATTTTACAAAGTTTTATTAAGCTAAAAAGTTAGATGGGTAGTGAGGTCTGTGTATTTTCAACTGTGACAATGAAGCATCACAGATGGGAGAGATAAACCTACCTCGGGCTCTTGAGCGTTCTTACCATGGTTCGCTCAACTATTTGTGATGTTCTCATAATGCAGTAGATTTTACATAGTTTTATTTAGCTAAAAATTTAGATGGGTAGTGAGGTCTGTGTATTTTCAACTGTGACAATGAAGCATCACAGATGGGAGAGATAAACCTACCTCGGGCTCTTGAGCGTTCTTACCATGGCTCGCTCAACTATTTGTGATGTTCTCATAATGCAGTAGATTTTACATAGTTTTATTTAGCTAAAAAGTTAGATGGGTAGTGAGGTCTGTGTATTTTCAACTGTGACAATGAAGCATCACAGATGGGAGAGATAAACCTACCTCGGGCTCTTGAGCGTTCTTACCATGGTTCGCTCAACTATTTGTGATGTTCTCATAATGCAGTAGAATTTACACAGTTTTATTTAGCTAACAAAGTTAGGTGGTGGGTAGAGAGATCTATGGATTTTTAAGATTTTTCATATAAGGTATTGAGAGTTCTAGACCACTTGATGTCTGATAGAACACACGGATAATATTGAACGGAGCACGAACAGAGCGAACGAAATGAGTTCTTCCAGTCTTCAAGATTTTTCAAATAAGGTATTGAGAGTTCTAGACCACTTGATGTCTGATAGAACACACGGCACATCGGAGTGAGCGAAGCGAACGATGATAGTGTGTTCTATCAGACATCAAGTGGTCTAGAACTCTCAATATCTTACTACTAAGGTGTCCTTAGCCTGTTGAGTTATGTCAAATTTGTAAGTAATTAGTTAGATTCTAAATAGTGTTTAGTGTCTACTTTGTGAAATATTTATGTTAAATAAAGAACCTTATAAAACAAACAGTGGTATTTTTTACTCAAAGTGGCCTTTCGCAAAGTTATACCCTTGATTGCTCTACCACTTCAATACATATTAAGAAATGCATTTACCTATAATCAGAATCACACTTATACCTCTGTACAATTACGTGTAGCATTAGTACTTTGACTATTCCTAATTATTCCTAATTATGTTGTAAAAAGTCCATCAGTCATCTAGTGCCCATAACAAAAGTTCGGGGCCAGATGATGCTGCGTAGATTGTCCAGCTTTATTTTTTATTTCCTGATTTTTCAATGGTAGCAAATTTTATCTACTATAACAGGAGTATCAACTTAGGAGCACACGTCCGGTCCAGACGTTACGAAAATGCCACAACGAAGGTGTTGTTCCAAATACGTCGCCTGCATTGGACGTTGATTGGATTATACTTGGCTTTATCGTCAGAGCCATTGTATACTGTCATTAGGCGTTCAGGATCCTAATTACAATAAATTAATCGCTACAAACAATGGTATCTAAATGTTATATTTTGGCATTTTACCTAAGATGAAGGTAAGTACAGATTGAGTGAGCGTGTGAAGGTCGAAATTAGTAGTAAATCAATCTATCCGTAGATATGCGACGCACGCATTTTTTAGGGTTTCTTTCATCTATGGAAGATTTTGCTACAATACTACTGTCGAAAACACAATATTTCCAATACTACGAATTTGGCCTAAGCTTTGTATACTAGATTGAGATTTAAGTATAGGATGTTTTTATTCGTCGTTTTCACATGTTTTTCATTCTGTGTCATGATTTATGATTAATCTTGAAAAACAAGGTTTTACCCGAGATTAAATTCCGTTTTTCAATGTGCATGAATTGAAGTTTGGTTGGACTTCGATATTTTTGTATAATTTCTTCTAACTATACCTCTTCTCGCTATCATAGGCTTAAACATCGGCCTGGAAGAAATCACTTTAAGTGATAAGAGCCGCCAATTCTTTTACTGTTTAGTTATATCTTGTTTTAGTAATGTATGACTTTTTAATTAACTTTTATTGACTCAAAGCATGTAAACAAAGTAGAACTAGTTTACAATTGAAACATTTGAGCTAACTACACACTGCTGCAAACAGTCTATTGGTTGCTCAACTGATCTACATCAGTCGGAAGCGTCCCCAAGAAGCTAGTTCCAGTGCTCAGGGATTAAGGGAATACCTCTTATCGCAGGTTTATGGTCTTAAAATTTACCTACATTATTTGCATTTGGATAAAAATAAAATTAATGGTTCACTCCAATAAAACATCAAAAACATTATATTCTTTTAGCATTAATTTATTTTGGGTAAATAATTACAAAGTGCTTATGAACTAAGTATACTTTTCATACTATAAAATACACGCATAATATAAATATACACTACTCTATCACAATCTAAGGCAATTTCAGTTGAAATTCAAGGCAGCTCATATAATTTAAGTTTTAATATTGAAAGAAATCAAGTATTATCTTACATTAAAGGAAAATACAGCATAATATACAATTGTTGTAGAATTTTTAGGAACTGTGATGTATGTTTTAAGTATCCTATGCTATAAGTACAATAAGAACTATTTTATGTTTCTTAATAAAGCTCCATATAATACAAATGTGAGACTTAAATAACTATTCTTAAGTAATTATTATATACAGTGACTTTTTTTTTACATTTAACAACAATTTATTAAGAAAAACATGAATGAAGGCACTTATGTTTTGATGTTATAAAGTCTATATATGTATATATAAAGTCCAAGTTTTAGGTGTTTAGTAGAATAAATTTGTGCGAAAAATACGAAACACTTTAAATTTTACATGATCAAATAAGGACAGAAAGGGAATCACAGTTTTCCGTTAATTTCTTACAAAATATTTTTAGTATATGTACATACTTACACAAATAAAGCATGCAATATACTTACATAAATAACACATGCATTATGCATATAAAATAAGGCTTAGTAGGTAATAAAACTATAGACATATACTAATGAACTCTCCCCATATCCATACCACCAAGTTGCCCCAAATAAGGGTAACCAGATTTCGCCTCAGTTGGCGAATGCGCATGGGATGTGTAGTGAGCTGCATTGGTACCGAAAAACGAACTGCAACAAGAAAAAAACAAGATTAGTTACCGAACGTAGCCTAAAAATCATAATCTCAATCAAGGATAACATATAAACAAGGCCTTTTGAAGCGCGTCGGTTACCAAATAACGCACGTTTTAAGAACTATCCGATCCGATAAAATACAGTACAATAAACGCGCGCGTTTGGGTTTATACGAAGGTACCGCCGAACGGAACGCCAGCGGCTAAATATTCTCTCTCTAAAATGATTATTTGAAGCAAACAATATTGATAATCCGTACTCAATAATCTCTGGCTATTTCTAGAACAGGCTTTCCCATTAGCTGAACAAAACGATCCACTGAAGCCACGTAAAGCAGAAAACCAAATGGTTTGTATAAGGCACAGTAATGGGCACAGTTATTAGGTACTCGTTTGAGCTTCCTGAACAGAAGCCAATAATCACAGAGTCTGTATACGCATAAACATAATTCTCTTAAAGGTCATAAGAAACATAGAATTTGTGTTTTTTCGGAAGCGCATCGTGACCAAATCGACATTAAAACTGTAATCAGCATTATGCTTGAGGCATTTTGTATAATAATATTAGTATCGCAAGGTCTACGTTTAAATTACCAGTAACGTTCTAAACTCAAAATAGCTAGTGTTTTCCAGAACAAAATTTCAAAAATATTTATTACTCTACTGAGTGGTTCATTGTTAAGTAACCCCCTAACAGGCCTTATTATAGGTACATTAGTTTTGATTTTATTAATATTTTATTCTGTAACTTTTATAAAAATATGTCTCCTAGCTCAAAGATTGTTCTCTAGAGTAGAATATATTATAATGACATCGCATTACTATACAAAGTGTTTATTGAAGTTGAAGGAACGAATTTCATATAATGTACTCATTCAATAGCAAACAAAGCAGTATTTTTCTACGTATTTATTCTACCCTAGACAACGATCCCCGTGCTTCGGCTGCTTGCTATCTTCATTTTGCCGATTTTTATTTATTTTTATGTAAAACGACCTAAATTAATATTCAAAAAATAAATTTTGTTCGTAAAGATTTTGGTATTAATAGAAATTGAAGTCAAGCTAACCTATCGATGTATATTGAGTAAAGAACTTCGGTGAAAAGGTTATTGAAGGTTTTTAATCTACCCTAATTTAAAGACAGATGTTTGAGTTTGACTCGTTAAAGTAATAATTGAGGAAAGTCTTGATTGTCGGGAGAAGTAACACGCTACGGAAGTTACGGTTCCAGATGTACTTATCATTTTGATAATAACGGAAATTTCAAGACACTTCCGATTCAAGCTTCGCTTGAAAGAGCTTGAAGACGACTGAAAAAAGTGTTTAAATCAAAACAACTGAGTATCGGTAGTAATACCGCAAGATAATTAGACAAAAGCATCATTTCCTCTTCCATAAGCCATTATTGTAACTAGTACACGATCGGGAAGTATGCAAGATAAGTTTTAATACTAGGTTCTCGCCAGTAATGTGCGAGTTCACTGCACTAATGTCACGTTCGGCCTTTCATTACAGCATCTACATCTCTGGGTTTGCCTTGTACCAATGGCAAAAGATTTAAGAAGTTTCGAGCAAAGAAGAATGATCAAAAAAATGGATTAATGATTTGATTATTGCGAAAAACTAAAACTATACTTAGAACTTTGTTAATTTACACGGTTTTTCAAGTTTTGCCAGACAAATATCATTCGGGATTTTCAGATTTTTACTTTATTTGTTTATGCTTACAAAATAAGCACATCATCTCAGACAAGTCAAATTTCATACATTAATTATTATTAAATATAAAAGCTGTTGAGCTGTTTATAAATGTAATAATTATAGGACCATTTAGTCTAGTGTCTAAGTGCTTTGTATAAGTTTAAAGATGAAATAAATGACTTTTATGACTTTTAGTTTAGGGATCAACCTCAATAGCTATACAATAGCGAAGAATAATCAAAACAACAATTGAAGGAGACTTCAATTTAAAATATAACGTGTTCATAGGTACAATAATGAAACTTTTTATTTATTCAAGGAAGAATATTCGTCCTTGTATCGATATTATGTCAATAATAAATAAAGCGCAAGTTTCCCTAAGTCTTTGTAAGTGCAGAGCTCAGTTTCTCGTTTTCTTGAGAAAAGCGTTTATAGCGAGGAAAAAATGTGAAATGTTTTCTTTTGGAAACATTTCACATTTTTTCCTCGCATGTATATTATGTGTATATTTTTATATACACTTTAAAGTAAAGAGCTTGACAAAATAAATTGAGACGTATATAAAGTTGTACATTCTATGTACATTCAAGCAGCGTCTGCGTTAACGTTCTTTATAGGTTTTATGCATTGTATAAACAGTTAACGAAACCATGTACAAATTACGGTATCGGTGTATTATTTACTTGATAAAAGCCTTCGGCCGATATTATAGCCTCAATTAATGGAGCTCATAATTTGAGGCCGATTTACGAAGACAGATTGAGGTGTGCAGGGCTTATGTTTTCGATTCAAGTTAATGAAATATTTTTATAGTAAATCAATATATAGTGCTAGTAATTTATAGATATTTATTACTTAATATGTTAGCGTTTTGCATCGATGCGTAATCATTGTATTTACATAAAATTTTATAAGGATCTATTCTTGTCTAATACCAAAAAACTAATACCAATAGTTAGTTTATTGATTTCATTAAATTATATTCCTAACCAATACCAAATTTAAAATCTTAGGACGGCTAGTAATTAAATTTAGTTATTTAATTATCCTAATTATTATCGTTGATAGCCACATCTTATAAAACTTAACGGAGACACGCTTGTGATAGAAAAGGACAACCTACTCTACCAACCATCTAAACATTGCTTGTCAACGAAAAAAACCACATTCTGTCATTCGATGTTTTTGGCAGCCAAATAAGTATATGTGTCAATCAGGCAAAGGTCTAGATAGAGATACCGACACACAAACGGCTAACCCATATGTTATAAGTTTGCCCGCCATTGTGAGCCAGTATATTGTATGTGCCTGTGTGGTCCATCGAGGTTTATAGACGTGCTTTGTCTCGATAACACGGATAAATGTCGTCGCCGTATACAGCGCAACACTACAATGTGTTTGTCACCATTACTAGTTGATGTATTTTTCTACTGACAATTCAATAGATTTACACGGACTATTCATCAAGATTGACTTGAAAAAAAAAACAAAAACTTTAATTGAAAACCGATCAAATCTGCTACGAAATTCGCAGCCCTACTTCGTTCACGATGGGATCGCGTATTACGAAGCGCTGTAATAACCACCCGTGTGCCGTATAATGGCCAACTTCTTACACTCTTAATTGATTAGCGGCCGCTTCGACTAATGATAAAGGAAGGTGAAAAGAAATAAAACGTCCAGCACTGATTTGCGATCGATACCCACGCCTCGCTCAGCCACCGGACGCTATAGCTAGCTCGTAGCCCTTTACATCATCTACAATTGACATCATAAATCGCAATATGAGTAACTCGAAATGATGTCATTCAGCACAAAGAACCTAAACGTACTATTAGTAAAACAGGCGGGTACACGCGGTGTATACTTAATTGATAGTTATATAAATTGCCGCCAGCAAAGGTCAGTTTATTGTGATTGCATAGTCACTGTTCAATCCGAGTCAGAGTATGAGTAGCGGATCATCAATAATTCATAAAGTACTTAGTCGCCGTCAGGGATTATTGAGCTGTTATGACTGTTTGTTCTCCATTAAATAGGAACATTAATTGAATGTGTCTTACCTGTAATTCTCTGGCCACGCGCTGACCTCGGCCAATTTGTTTTGGGGATGGGTCAACTGTCGCGTGCTCCAGTGGTTATGGGCGGACATTGCGTGGTCTTGCTTTCCGTAGTCTCCGTAGCCGTAGGGATGGGATACGGGGTCGCTGGGAGTCGCGTACGTCGAGTGCTGGTATGTTAAAGCACTGGTCTGGTGCAGCGAGGGACTCGATGTGACAGGGCTTGAACTGGGAGGCGTATCGGTCGGCGCATGCAAGGGAGTTGGCAGCTCCGAAGAGTGCGAAAGGGGTGTCAGGTTCCCGGATGAGAAGGACGTCGACGTGGGAGGATGTAAGGATGAGGTAAGAGCGGATTGACAAACGGACGGAGCAGTTAGCGCTGATTGGTGGAGTGATGGTGCAAGAGCTGAATTTAAAACCGAGCTCGAGCCAAGGGCAGACGAGTAAGATTGCTGCCAAGATGCGCACTGAGCGTTAAAGGTCGATGGGGGTTCGTATTGTTGGTGGACGGAAGGGAAGGCGGATTGTAATGACATGGTGTTGAATGCGCTCAATTGTTGAGAGTTGAGTTGCTTGCGGAGACGAGCTCTTCGGTTAGAAAACCAAACCTAAAGAAAAGAGAAACAGTATAAACATGAGAGAAACAAAACGTATAGAAAATTCCAATGCTGTTACTAAGTGATCAGTGACATTGGCTTTGAAACATACGTAAACTCTTAACTACCATATGATTTCCCCAGGTGCAGATGCAGTGCGAGCTTTAATAGATTCAAATGTATTCCAAATACATAATCAATTTACCTCAACGTTGCGCGGGATTCAATTTCATTAGGAGGATGTGAATATCGTTACTGCATAATGACAGGGTACTCTCGATTGCACTTTACAATTTATGGGGAGAATTAATTGTACAAAAAGTAGTAAGACAACAGTAGCGGCATATGGTAGCTAACTTATTATTGTTATAATTAATTAGAAATGTAATTTGAGGTGTTCTTTCACGCCCAGCTTGTAGGGGCGGGAAGTTGAATAGATATTACAATGGGTTATTTGATTGCGCTATCCATCATTGACACGCTTGACTTGTTCAAAACAGATGCTCACCTGGACTCTAGCCTCCGTCAGTTTGGTCTTCTGAGCTAATTCTTCTCTTGTATATACGTCAGGGTATTGCGTTCTTGTAAAAGCACGTTCTAATGCTTCGAGTTGATCTCCAGAGAAAGTGGTTCTTGATCTTCTTTGTTTTCGCTTCAGCGTGATCCCTGGTTCCGATTCGGTATCGGAGTCTTCACATGATGATGGACCTGTAGACAATAGAGACTTTTTGATGAGTCCTGAAGCTGATTTGATCGTAATTTGATCGCCGAGTGAAAAGCTACATCAATAACTCATAAATAACGCGACGAATCATAACCATTAGAGACGTGGGTGCAAATAGTAGAATAATAAAAATTTTGTCATCGTAATCTTTGACGCGACTTTCTAGCAAGTCGTTTATTTTGTTTCCCGTAGATTAACGTCCAACTACCGGAGACCACACGCGGCCTCGATTAAATTAAGCTACATTGCATGATGTGGTAGTAACTTTAAATGAATTTGAAGCTTCAATAAATATTGCTTTACGCTAGTTGATTATGAATTCATGGGTAATTTGGTTTCGCTTTTATCTTATTTTATGAGCGCGCTTTCATACATTCGTCAATTCGTGTCGCCCACTGGTTCATTAATTCACAGGTTTTTCGTAAACATGATTATAGAGTGTAAGAAACGCAAAATTTAAGGGACGGTTGGATTACTACGAAGCAATGCAAAATGTTTCGTGGAAAAACACGCAACCACGACCCGTTAGTTCGTAGGATAGGCACGAACGCAAATTTCCAATGCGACGCTGACTGCAAAAGCTTTTCCAGTGTAGACATTATTTAGCAGCGCACAACTTAATATGCATAATCTTATCGCTGTGCAGAATCTCGCTCCATCGCTGAACCGGGATATTAGGAGCGCCATTTTATATTGGATAGCTATACGGCACAAGACGTGCAGTACGGACAGATTGTCGTAATGCAAGCCCCGCGGCCAAACGCGATGGGATAATAACACCTTTGGATACTAATTTCATTTTTATAACCTACAATTTCGAAGCCGACACAAGGGGCGCTGCCGTGGCGTGCGCGCGTCTGTGCGCTTTTACTTGGATTATTAACTTTATACGCCATTTTGTAAAGTTTGCAAACGTTCCGACAGTCTCATTACAACATTGGAATTATAATAATAGTCTCTTATGATCCAAAGTAAGTGATTATGGGTTTCGAATTTCTGTTAAAGATTACGATGACACGCTCCGTTCACAGATCATTATACGATGCAGGCTCGACCAGAAGTACGGAAAGGAACCAACAACATTCGAGGTCATCTACGTGTGTAAACTTGAAAGTTTCTATGCTCGTATTGTACTCTAGGTATGCTTCAGAATAGGTAACAAAGCCAACATAAACCCTTTATCAAGCGAGAACTACGATAAACTACGGTAATATAAAGTTTTATGCACACACTTCACGGAGTTCTCCCAGAGCGGTAAAATGCTCTAACGATTCTAGCCAGGCTCTAACAATTCAAATAATAGAGTTTTCAATTCCACCCTAAGCACCTAGCTCTTTATTTACTGTTTGAAGGTCTAGTGGGCACTCAATCCATAGAAAAATCACATTAACGGAGGTAAGTCTTTACTTACCTAGAATGCCATCAATGCTGTGATTTCTTCTAGGGTCTGATTCATCCCTTTGGCCTCCTCTTATAAGTCTCGATATAGAACTGACTGAAGGTGCGGTGTTTTTATCGCAGATGCCTTCTTTTATAAGTTTATCTCTAATCTCCCAGGAGAATATACCTGGGTTTTGTCTCTTCAGGTCCTCAATCCTGTTCTCAACTTCAGGTGTTGCTACTCTCGGCTTCGATCCTCCGATCACACCTGGGCGGATTGATCCGGTTTCCTGTGTAACAAAATAAAAGATTTTAGCTATTTCATTCTACACATGAATGGGCACTGTCCAGTAGCGCAACTAGAGCTGACGCGTTATTTTTGTTTTTCGTATACCACTATTCCGACAGATTTGTGACGTTATAATAGTCACTTTTATAAAATACAAATAACCACTGCAATAATGAAGTCTTAGATAATTAATTTAATTTCCATCAAAGTCTTAGGTCAAAAGCAATCCTAAAGATTAGATAGTTTTTTCCCTGTGCCATTACCTGATATCTATTGAGGATCTTGGAGACGCATCCATGCGAGACGCGGAGCTGGCGCGAGATGACGCAGGGTCGGACCCCTGCGGCCGCCATCTCCACGATCTTCAGCCGGATGTGATTCGGCAGGGGCCGACCGTTGATGAACACCCCTCCCAACTGATTCATACGACCTTGACCTGAAGAGGAAACGAGACCTTATTACGATGTTCCAATAACGATAGATAATCGGAATATACAGAGGCGCTCTAGGGATTTTTTCATTATAAATAACTTATGCGGGTTTTATTGTTTAATTATTCCCTCTTCCACAATCTTAAATTTTATCGCTATATTATATTGAGAATTACTGTAACGTGATAAATATATCCGACTCCTAACTTTATTTTCAAAGGTTTTGGAACGTAAAGAAGAGCAAAAATCATTCAATTGTAAAACATTGTGACACAATAGTTGAATTGAAAGTATTACAAAAGTGAGATCAAAAGTAGGCCAAACCGGTAGCCACATTAAGATAAATGAAGCCTGCGAGATCAATAACAACAATGAAAATAGTACACAATACACTCTTAAAGCATGTTCAGCTACACGTCATTGGTAGGCCCCGATCACCTCGTAATTTTACGTTCCATTGGCTGTGTTCTCAAGCAAAAGTATCCAATTTCTTTAACACAAATGCGGTCAAGCAGAAACGATAACACTTAAGCTATTTCTGGCCTTTGTTCCCTGACTGTCGAAAGAGCTACAGACGGTTTATAGCCAAAAAGAGCTATGAAAAGTTTAATTAAAGTTTAATCACGATGAACCATTACCTGCACCAGAGATGCTGGATAGTGGTGCAAGAACTAAAAGGGGATATGTACTTTTCCCCTACCCCCATTCCTTATTATTTGGTGTGCCAATACTATTCCCCTGGGGTACGTGAATGGTTGTCGCTATTATAATCACATCACTCCAAGTGTGGACCACCTAACGTCAAAGGATGCCGCGGCGTGCATTTTTGCAGAAAGCATTTCAACTCCTATTGAATGAAAAGGCAATAAAAAATGAGGCTTTATTAGATTAATGTGGCGGGAATGAGATTATTGTGTTTTTTCATTCTTTCATAAGGCACCTTTTTCATCAACACAAGTGTGTAAGATTTGTCGGACTTTTTTTTAATGCTTTACTCAATCTTATCTAGTACCCATAACACAAGCTCTGCTTAACTTGAGGCTAGATAATGCTGTGGGGAATGTCCAGTACTATTTATTAATTTTATTATTTATTTAACTGATTATGGACATGAACAAAATTAAAAAGGTTAAAATACTAGAAGTATGTATTTATAACAAAGCTACGATTCCTATTTAGATGAATCATAATTAGGATCATGATCAAAACCGCATTCCGGTTCAGGATGATTGACACAACTTTAATTTCCCAAAAAAACTAACAGTGGCATCCAACACTTGTGGAGGCATTTATGGTTTATCAATTTGGAATAATTCCACAAAGGTTCCGACACATGTAGACCCTAGACCCCCGCTGGGAAACACCAATCAATTAGACAACATGTCAACAAGTATGTCCTTCGATAATATTAAAAACCGATGCGGTATTTAGACTATCAAAACTAAACCGTAACACAAACAACATACGGTTATTTTGTGGTCAGCGGCGAAAGGCGAATTGAATGCAACAGGAAAGCAAGATCTGTTGTTGAAGTTTGAACCTTAGTACGTGGAGGAAGAGCCTTTTAGGATGGATAATTCCAGTCCGTGCTTGATGGTTTCTGCAAGCGATCCTCATATTTTTTTGTCGATGCCCGTAGACGTTGCGGTGCCTCCAAAGGCCATGTTTTTGAGTGTTAATTTTATGTTCCCGAAATATTTATGACGCATAACGTGTCCTTAATAACCTGGCTATACAAATGTGGGTGGCTTTGTGGTAACGTATCACTTCATTACCTACCTGTGTCTTCTATTTTCTACTTTGAAATATTGCTTTTGAATTAAAAAGAAATAGATCAAATTCCAGATATTTTAATTCTAGAGAATCGAAAAGTAACTTGCATTGAATTGGTATTACAATATAATCTTTATTAATATTATTGTGTAAAAACAGGCTCAGTGAGTCGCACAATCGATAAAAGGCTCACCAGAAGCAAACTCAACTCAACAATGCGTAATAGAATTCGCAAACATTGTAACACTATTAACGCAAAAGGAGGCGAAGTTAACAACAAATTTAAACATTTTTGTATGCTTAATCGCTCGGAAGCATTTTCGGATCATGCACAACTAGCTCTGAATAGAAACTACACGGGTGGCACACGGGAGCTGATAATACAAGCTCATTCAGATACGTCCCATTATATTCGGAAATGTTTGAAACTTACGCGCTTTATTCATGGCAGTTTCAAGTCGTCCGCACGGATAATAATCACACACTAAACTCAGACTGCACTTTGACGCATATTTTTTAGCACAATCACTTAATCGTGTACCGATTCGTTCGAGCCGGGCATTCGTGTTAAACGAAATTGAAACAGAGTCAATCATTTAATGCTAAACGAAAGAGGCGAACCGTGACCGTATAAATGAAGATTTTGGAATTCACTTCGCATTTCTGTGTCAATTTTAATTAGCAATCAGTTTTTCCATCAAACTATGTACTTTCCAGCTATCACTGCTATTGTCGGTGAATGATTGGATTTCTTAACTGCATCTACAAACATCGGTTTCGTAACTTCGATCGAGAAATCGATCCTATGTTTCGCGTTAATCTGTCAGTTTTCTTTGAAGTTATCTCATTTGCTCTGTATATTGGAAGGTAATGGTCCGAACGCGTTATTGGTTTTATTGAACGTATTTTATACAGCTAGTTCATGTATAACAAAGGAATGGCAGCTAATAAAAGCAGTGAGAGCAATAGGCGTGAAGATAGCGCCAAACCACAGTATAGCGCGCTGGTACCTATTATGTAGATTAGAATCAGATTGTCCCATTTCACCAAGCACGTCATCCAAGATACAGTAAATCATAACGGGTTAATAGGTTATGCTAGGAATAACTTGCACCAGTATACATATCTCAATCCGCACTACTAAATCAATGGCTCTGTTACATCCACAAATATACAAAATCAAGTTTAAGACACTTTTGGCATGCTTCGTGGACCCTCTAAATTAATCAAAATTATATCCACCACACAAATGTAGCTCTGGAAAATACGAACACATATCAAAAACTTGAGACTCACACTTTTTAGATAGTGTAAACGTTTGAAGTCGGTATCGCATAGAGCAAATAAATCGTAAACCCAGTTTTCACAATCATAATATGTTTCTGGCTGCAAATCAATTTCACGACGCGACATTAATGTGCCTATAGTAAAATTTATATGAGGCTTTACGTCACGCTGTAGCTTAAAGGAAAGCTCGCTGGTTCTCTATCTAAGACAGGTTTCGATACAGGCTTTTCGATACCATTATAACTTTATTTAGATATTGAATCACTCATAATGTTTCGGCTTACAAATGGAGCCTCTTGCTAACTAAGCTTAGCTTTTCTTTACTTGCTTATGTTTCATTTGTATACAAGAAATAACTGGGGAACTCAAAATATTGGTTGATTTTTGAGAAGCTTCAATGGAATCACAATTGAATTAAAATAAACTTAGTTGCAATATACAGTTTAATTCCAGATTCCAAAGTATAGTTAAATACAGTTATAGGAAGACTAGAAAAGCTAAGCTTTGTAGAGGGTACATTTTCAAAACTCATAATGAATTCTCATTAAATGGTTTATATTGTAGTGATCTAGCCATTTGATGCGCCTCTGTGGTCTTCCCCCTTTCCTTCCAATGCCTATAAGCTGCATATGAGAACTGTTGCATAGACATATAAACGTGGTCATAGTTCAGAGATGTAATTAATGTGACTAGGTTGTAACCTAATGTATGATTATGGATAGTTTTGACTCTCCTGGTACATACTTAAGATGAAGAAAATTTTAACATTATTTCCAGTTACTTTACACAATTTTTATTTTTTTTTTTTTTTTTTTTTTATTTATTTATCATCTTAAAAATTATATTACACAGAAACTTATAATAATAACACTATGTAAACCACAGAGGTTTGTAAGGAAGTGCTATTAGTGAGTCAGCCGACTAACTATCCGTTACATATGAATAATATTACATATTATTCATATGTAACGGTTAGTACCTAACTGAAGTTTTTTTCCACAGAAACCTTCCGTTTTATGCGTAATTTATCTATTGATTCCGATAATTCTTTGTTTTATAAACACCGAATTAGTCAAATAATTATATTGCTTTTGCATTGTATTATAAAGTTATTTTATCAAATATTTAAACTAAAATATTTTAAACGAACATGATTTTATAGAAATCCATCGATGAAAACATAAAAGCCATCATGGGTCATAAAGAGCATTATTAAATCGTATTCGAACGACAAGCAAACGTTTTAAAGGCACCATGTTTTTATTAACCTCAAAATTGTTTCATTGCTCACCTTTGAGGTAAAATATGATACAGCTCATTTATGTATGAACCGCAGACCCAGGATCAAGGAATTTGCTCTTACAATTCCTTGAACATCGATAGAAATATTAATCTACCCGCACTTAGTTTGATCTCACTCTACCTCAGCTATAACAATGAGCTGTCAGAAATTTCGTTGCATTTCTAATAAAACTATTACTATCAGAAATCAAGCAACAAAGCGGTGAAATGCCGTTTGAATAGGCATTAGAATTGGGCGGCAATCACAAAGGCCATGTCATTCTATTAAGCCTTCTTCACACTACGTCTACGTGTGGTCGAGTGTAGAAATAAACTAGTATACTACTCCTTAGTAACTTTTCTGTATCTGTGGCAGATGTCGCGTGGCGTACGCAATCGAATATCAAATCAATTCCATTATGTTCGATGGATTATACTCGTACGAGCAATAACTTTGGACTTTCATAAATTCATTATACTAGTAAAGCTTTATCCAAGCTGAAATATTAATTTAGAGTATCGGCTTTTGTTGGATTTTATAGGATTTTCTACTAAAGGGCAAATAAAATGGTGGTTTGGAATACAAATAGAGAACCGTCGAAGATAGAGTATAAAAGAGTGGAATTATAGATTAGAGAGATAGATCATAGAAGTAGAAAGAACATAATTGGAAAGTACATTAGGAATCAGTAACTCACTGAATGTTATTTATAAAACAAAAGCCAGTCGTCCATATACCTATTTGTTACTTACGGAAGCAACTTCTCGTGTTGAATTTTAAATATTTCAACGCATAAGTATTCTCAAGAAAGCGGCGCGAGAAAGAAAAATTCTAATCATTAAAAAAGCCTATAGAACTCGTTGACAACTGTTCAAACCTTGGCAACTCCTTTCGGCATGTCAACTTCAGACTGAATTTGTATGGAAAACAGTTGGCCGGTGCTGGTTTTCCGGTTTATCTAAGCTTAGAGCCATTCCTAATGTCCAATCAGCTGCCTGGCTATGTAG
This sequence comes from Eupithecia pulchellata, assembly GCA_963931895.1. Classification (NCBI taxonomy): domain Eukaryota; kingdom Metazoa; phylum Arthropoda; class Insecta; order Lepidoptera; family Geometridae; genus Eupithecia; species Eupithecia pulchellata. The sequence goes on from OZ007540.1 coordinate 5,335,282, forward strand.
GATATTATATTACTTTTCAATAATAGCCATTCAAAATCCGATTTAGATGTTTTTCTCTAGACCTACTAGAGATTACAAAAATATAGCTACCAACGACGGACACTATTTGGAAAAAAACAACTGAAAACCATGGAAAAAGTATGTATAGAAGAAGATTCGAGATAATATGGATATTGTCACACAGAATAGCCATTTTTTACAAGGTAAGTTTCGAAGTCGTAAATCAGGTGGACAAAAATCACCTGCTTTACAACTAAGTGCAGTCCGTGTACCTAATGAATGGGTCTGAATATTTTATTTCACATAATAGAGTGCCCTATTTGACCTCATTCCGTATTCATAACGAGTTATATACTAATTTGACGGATTCCTTTCACGGAATAGACTCTTTGACGTGGCTGTTGCCGACTGGACAATGGACGAAAGAACTCGGGTTATTTGAATGTGAAAGTGATATGGAACTGTATCGTTATAAATGGGACGTCACAATTATATGAGCCAAGTTAAAAAGAACAGAACTATGTTGGGAAAGCTGCCAGCATTCTGAGCCTGCCTGCAAGTGATGTCTTTTATTTTTAGGAAACAGATATAAGTGCAAATACTAGTTGTACATGTTTTATTCAGTTGTAACTATTAGAACTCGATATTATCTTTGTAAATAAGTACCATATAAGTATATACATAAATGTTTATGATTCTTTAAGGCTCGTACCTCTCATCAATATCCAAAATGCAAAAGTTTGGATATTTATACATTTTGATCGATATTCCTGATGATGACCTCACCACGCCAAAACAACTTAACTGGTCGGGCTGAAATTTCGTATCTATGTAATTCTAGATCCGAAATGACATTATGGGCTACATTTTATGATTAGCTGTTTGTAAATTTGCATGCCATTCTCTACGATTTTGGTTTTTGCATACCGATATATGGTTAGTTCACATATGTTTTTTTTTATTTTTCGTATAATTGTCTATTCGTAAAGCTAATAAGTAATTTAAATTATACATAAACTGCTAAAATACTCTCTATTTAAGTCAAAGACACTTTTTTCATGTCTAATTTGCTTACCATCTTTGTTAACACGTGTTTTTGCTAATATACAATTTTTATCTTTTCCGATGGGGGATATAGACAACTTCTGCATAGTCGCGGGCAAACGCTAGTCTAAAATATTATTTGTTAATAAAATATCGTAATTTTATTACATCAGTGAAAGCGTTTGGATTTTGTCGCAGGTTCGCGCCCGAGGCTCTTTAGATTTCGATCTTCGAATTAATCTGATAATCTTTACAAAGGTTTTGTTTTTCTTTGTGTAAAATTTCATCGCGCAATTTTAGGAGTTTTATCGATGACCTTTTCTTTGATCTGATCAGATTTAAATTCTCATGTGAATAAAGAGATACTGAATTAATTGAGATTCATTGCCAGTTATTATTGGAAAAAATTAGGCAGATGATGTAATAAATTTATTGGTTCTTCTTTTTTACACCTCAACTATGTAGTCATAGTGATTAATGATCTAGTTTAGGCTCGGAAAAGATTACCCAAATTTGCAAAAAAGAAGGCAGTTTTTCTGAGATACTTTCAAATAAAACAAAATATCAAGCCGTTAGTATCCGCAAGAATACCCTTTACATCAAATTTGTTTATTAAACATTAATAGATCGGCATAAGTAATGGCAAGTATAAGCCTGTGGTAGATCGAGGCATTTCGCCGGCCGCGGGCGGAGGCGGGGGGCGCGTCATATTATGCGGCTAAAAGAGCCTGTCGGTGCCTTTGATCTGCGCGCGCGCAGCTCGCGCCGCTGTGTGCGTGAGATGCACCGCTTGTCGGCCTGATATGAATGTGACTAAACCTTGATTATGGTACTGAACTCCTTATAAAGGTCAGAAAACCAATGTAGGTAACATAATTGCCTTCATCGAATAAACTCTGATTGAGGCAGGATATTACGAGTTATTAAAATCGAGAAGTAAGGCAAAAATTTTGGTTGATTTGTTTTTTCCGATGGAATATGCAATGGTGGTTTGCGCAGTAAATTACGAGGTGGATTGGTATCAGTTGCATCAGGTCCGTCACATACCCGCGGGCTCATCTGATTACGGCGCGGCGGCTCTCATCGAATGCGTTTAGCGAACTAATGTCGTCATTTACTGGCATATTTAGGACCTTCCCTTTATCATCTGGCTGATTTTCATTCTATCGATCCACAGAATACAGTTCAATAGTTTTTTATTGATTACTAAATTTTATTTTTTTATGTAAACTTTTTGCTTGTATCGCAATGCTGACACTGTTCTTTTATTTAATTAGGTATAATGCATTTAATTACCTATAATTGCAAGCCCTAAAAGGGTTTATCATTGTGCCAATTTTAGATACCATCACTTTACACAATAAACCCACTGAAAAAATTACATGTCTATAAATCCAAGACTTACTGTAATTTAAGTATTATCAGCCAATAGTGAGAATAGTCCATTTATTGATAAAATAATTAATAATGAGTTCAGGTACTACAACAGGAGGTACTCTATAAGTTGATGAACCACAAAGTTTCATTTTAGGAGTAGCTTTGTAAGTATACCTATACAAATAGATCAAACGTAACTATAATCTTTGCATTAAATTATCTTCAATCTTACAGAATCAAACAAATGTTTTGTGATGATCATACTCGAATCAAATCGAGTTATGACACTAATTCCGACTAATACAGAAAGTATAATTTGAGCCGAATTAAATCTCGAGATATTTTTAATAATCCAAAAAGAAGAAGTTTTGATGTTGAGCGCAGGATTGCTGGCGAGTCACGTGACTCAGTCACAAACAACTGAATCAGAAATTTGTATTAATTTCAATAATAACAATAAAATATTTAGTACCATCCTTGCAGCATAATTTATTGTTTATTTACCAATCATATAAAAGTCAAAAAACAATAGCATGCCTTTGCGTCATGTATGTTTTATAACCTTCAGTTAGGACTATAGATACAATTGTTGCTCTTCTTATAAATTTATTTCCAATAAAAAAAACATGTACCTAGTAAGACGTCGGCATTCTTTCATGTCTTGCTCCCATTCCCACTGAACCCTTCTAATATATTCCTTTTAATTTAACTTAGGCGGTCAGGTCGTAAGTCCAAGTGACATTTTCAACAATACAGCCGAAATGTTTTCGTATGTTAATGATTTATGTGTTGAAATGTCAGTAAGCCTTTTAGAATATCTGTTGTTATTTAGAGGCCCTTTGGCATGGGATGCAAGTAGCTGTAGGGCAAACAATGAAATTCGTCCGTTAGAAGGAAGTTGCGCATTTTTCTAAATAACCATTTTGAGTTATAATTATAACGTACCTATAGGTGTAATTTGACTTTAGTGACGTGTCCAATAGTCTTGTCAGTTCTAAAGGAAATAAAGGCACTTGAGTGTTTGATGTACGAATGCCAAACTATTGGACACGTTTGTTACAAAATACTCCAGAAAAACTTTGCAGCCTAAGTAGCAACTTTTTATGATGTTTTTCTATTTAAAAAGTAAGCTGTAGATTTATTTATAACTGTCCGTGAAACCGTCGGCAAAAAACTGTCGCCTGCCTGTAATAAAGTAAACAAAGTAACAACAGATATTTTAAAGACAATGGTCAGTCAGTGAGTTTATGATGGCTTATTGTATGTTTTGACAAAAGATAGGAAATTGTTATATTAATATGTTATATTAAATGGTTGGATATCATACTTATATCAAAATTTATATTAAGTATTATAATTGTATTGTAGGTACCTACTTTTAGTTTTTTAGTAGATGATTGTCATTGTAATTTGCTCAATTATACCTCATCATGGTTCAATTATACCTCATCATGGTCCTCAATATTCATGAGACCCAAATCGGTAAAAGTTTTAGCAATAATCACAGCAGAAGCATTAACGTCAAACTTTATATTTCGGCTCCAACCTTCATCAGACGTAATAAATTGCAATAAGCAAGACCGTTCAATTAAGATCAAGATCGTTTAAATAACGACATTTCATTACAATAGACAGTCGTGACAGAAAATGCTTTATAGAAACACAGACGGATCGCTTTCTATAGCTTAGGGTCCTTGACTGTTCCAGAAAGTGGCATAAACAGGGTTCAGTTATAAATGAAAAAAGTTAGAATATAATAATTCTTTCTTATTTGGCCCGAACGCGAGAGGATGAAATATTGTTATATTGGTAGCTGTAAAAGTCATTTTGTAATCCGTCGTGTTTATAGCTTTATGGTCGTCTCTGGGCCTTTGATTCCGAAAAGTGACCATTAGGCTTTATTATGTCATTTGGGGAAAAAAACTGATGATTGATCTTTAATCAGCTGCTAAATACCTAATTAACGGTGTTGTAAACATGTTTCTTGATGATGACGGTTAGCGTATACAAGGGTGCGAGAATCGTGAGATGAAAGATATTTTTCATATAGTATAAACTATGTAGGTGATAGAAATTACGAGTAATCATAAATATTCTAATAAAAATATAAGTAAACATGAAATCAGAAATATTCCAACATTTTCTATTTAGTACTTTAGTCGTCTTAAGTATAATAAAATTCAGCCAAACAAAAATAATGATAAAAGAGAAGGTGATATAAAAATTCACTCACAAGGTACATGTATTCTAAGTGAAGAAAAGTTATAAGTACCTACCTATAGTGAAAATTAATATTTATAGGTTAGGCGAAAACATACCTTGGAATGAGTATCCTGTAAAGTACGGCGTCATGTTCAGGGTAGATACCGCCATCGAAGATTCAAAAACAAACGAAGAAGGAAATGTCTCTGCAAACACCAAATCAGTTCGTACACATGCAAAAGTCCCGAAGAATCACAATTTCAGTCTTTCACTATCACAGCTTGAGTGCAGACATAATGACGTAGAAGAAACTGCGTGTGTCTAATCCGTGTTACTTTGAAGACAGCTCAGTGCCCACTGACGTGTGATGTAAAGATGTATTTCGACTCTCAAGTGTAATCTTTCACAATCAGCGGTCCAACAAAAAATGGTCAAACTGGCCGCCTCCACTGCCTTCGAAGCCGATCCACCTGATCTTCTGTCCCGCTCACCCACTCGATTGTTGTCTGTATACAGCACTTCTCCGGCTCTATAATTAACATGTAAGTCGTCTAACACAATGTCTGATATAGCATTTTCCCTTCTTATACCTAGTTTTCGAAGTTGTTTCAGGTCTTCTGTGTTGTAGAGTCCTTCAAGTTCTTAAGTTTTATCAACAGGTTTTATTTCAGGCACAGGCTCAGGTTGAAGCGGTGTGGGAAAGAGACAGCACGAAAGCCCGATTCCGGTATCTTCAAAGCTACGAGCGCTTGCATTAACAATGTGTGAGTCGCGCCTGAGTCGCTGTTCCGTGACGAAAAATATGAGGCGTGTTGCCACAACGATCTATAGCTTTGGAGCACGGTGATTGGTTCAAATTTGTTTAAGGCGGGGCTTGTCAGCACACGAAGAAACCAAAACACTGTGGTTGTGTGTGTTAATTGCAACGTCGCTCTGTCTTCGTGTTCAATACCGAATGTAAAATATTTTTTAAATTATGGAATACGGATACTTTTTGGTTCGGTTTTTATAATTTTTTTAAAACATGTTTCCTATTCAATGACAAAGTATATTTTTTTGAATGTTGTAAAAGAGATTAAACGTGTCAATTATTCCAAGATTTCATATAAATTTTTACGATAAATTGATTTTGATAGATTTATATATCTTTGATTGAATTTAGAAACTCATTTTGAAATCAACATCATCACACCAAGGTAGTGAATCTTCGCGTCTACATCAAAAGTTTTGAACTTAGTTAGCTTCGCTCTGTCGAAAGTAATAAGTGAAATAGGTCTTAAGTGCACCATATAATGTAGTAGGTACACACACTTTGTTTTGCTTATAAGACCTTGACTTGAATAAATAAATATTATTATTATCATCAAGAACCAAGACTCCACTGCTGGATATTACAGTATTAAAATAACAGAAAAAATATCTAATATTACAACATAAGAAACAACCAAGAATGTAGGACACGAAATTTAATGAATAAATAATGTTTGAAGAGGTAATGATAGTCAATGAACTAAGAAAATAGGATAAAGATGTCTACCATTAAACTAAACAAAGCGATTGATAGCGAAGTAGAGGACGTAACTTTTGTAGAACAAAGTGTACTTACTCACAGACAGAGTAGGTACCTATTATACTATACTACCTTCCTACTGAACGCGATTATAACAACTTAATTATAATTTGTAGCTGAAAAAGATAGAGACTTTAATTTCAAGTACCTACGATATATATAATCGTTGTAGGTAGGTACCTATATCAAAACGATGCTCTCTTAAGTTTTTCTAATTCTTTTCAGAAACGACATTATAATCATCATCATCATAAACATTATAATACTAGTTCTATATTATTATCATGTCGTTTCCATAATGCTATAGATATAATATTTATTTATTTTATTATCCCATAAATGATGTATTTTTAATCTTAAGTAAGTAGTGTCTTAATGTGGTTTTATCGTGTCAGTTAATAAACAAATAAATACTTTAGTTAAAAAAAACAGTAGTGTATAACGATGTCAAAGTGAAACTCGAGTTTCACGTTAGCCCCAACACAAATTAAAGGGTTTTGTAAACTCTGGTCGTCGAAGCGTTCTTTGGTTTTTAATTAAAATTGGTAACTCGACTCAAGGCTGTCGGTAATGAGTCGATTTCAGTCGATTTCGATATTTCATTGTTTCGTGTTGATTAAGGGCCGTTTGCCACAGCTTTGGCAACAAGGTCAAATCAAATGTCTGCCTTGCTGACTCGCTGCTTTTAATTACATTTCTTTTTTTAGAGTTTCTACTCTGATCCTAAGTTTTATGTTCATATAATAACATCTAAAGGGTATCGTAACCGAACAATGTATATTCGATGTAACAAAGGCCTACCTAGTACAGCACACGATTCAAATAAACCCCATAAAAATCTGAAATATTAACTAAGTTATCATTAAGTGAGAGCCGTGTGGTGCCGGCATAGAATTTCACCACCCCAACTCTTCCCGTGGGTGTCGTAAGAGGCGACTAAGGGAAACACACCGGGGGGCGGGCAGCAGCGCCTTCTGCAGAACAACTACACCGAACTGCGATCCCCAACCCGCATGCCCAGCGTGGGGATTATGGGCAATAACCCCCAAATAATGATGCCATCTATGGCGCTCATTAGGGGAGGCCTATGTCCAGCAGTGGACTATTATCGGCTGGTGATGATGATGATGATGATGTATCATTAAGTTATGTAATAATAAATTGATGAAAATGATGCCGTTCATTTCTTATCAATCGAAATAAATAAGGAAAACACTACTTTTAGTGTTGTCATTTGTCAGTGTTGACAATTAAACGTTAAGTTTAGTTTTGTGTCATCAGAATTGACACCGTTACCTACCTCGTAGCGCACAGGCTTGGAAGGCGCTGTAACTATCTCACACCACTAACTTAGATGTCAAGTCAGCAGTGCAAATTTCCGGGCACCACACATTACTCTTCAAACTGAAGCAAAGCACATTTAACTTTGTTCTTACTAACACAGTTATATATATGAGTACATCTGTTTTAACCATCTTCAAAAAAGTTGGAGCTTCTTTGTTTGGCCAGCGGTTTTCATTCGGGCGAGTTGACGAATAAGTCATTATTTTTAGTGTAGGTATGTTCGCTTGTTTTTCCGCCAGTTGTAGATCTTGGGATAATTCTTTATAGAATAGCAAAATAATCATTAATTTAATTATTAAAATCATCCCAAAATGGTCTCATTTACATTTTAGGTATTTCCGAGAAATGGTATAAGTATTTGAAATTTTTAAATTTAAAAATTACCGTACTAAAATTTTAAGTAAACTAGTCAGTTTTAGTTTTTGAAAACCATCAAATAATAAACGGCGATTTTAGAAAAAGAAGATAGACTACGCGAGATAGTTGTAGATAGAGTCTAAAATCTCAAGAGAAAAAGCTACAGCAATGCAAGCTTTTAGTTTTCCTTAACTTTTATTTCTTAACATTTGCGTCAGTTAAACCAACAAACCAACTTTCATAATCCATCTCAGTCAAGTTATTATCTATCAGCCTGCACTGAATACAAGGTAACTTTTAAAAGCTTAGTTCTGTCTGTCAGATCAACTAACTAAGAACTTTTGTAAGTACAAGCGCATAACACAAACTGCAAGTTTCTTAATTAGTCTAAGACTATAATGTATTGTGTATTGAGATTGAAGTTAAATAAAAAAATACAATGGTGGACAATTTACGAAGCATTATCTTAACGCAAAGTAAGCAGAGCTTGTATTATTGGTAGCTTATGTGCATTCATTCAGATAAAGATAAGTATACGAGTATATTTCATTTAATAGATATGTCAAATGTTGTCTTCTTGACATCGTCGACCACATCGTCATTTACCAACAGGTGAGATTATGTACGACAAATATTTGTACGATCTGCAAATATTTGTTCAGGGTGTTCTGGTCGTTTTCTATGTATAATAAAAAATATCTATCTAAGTACTCGTATATTATTATGTATATCAGTTAGGTATCTAGTACCCATAACACAAGCTCTGCTTGGCTTGGGGCTAGGTGATGCTGTGTGGACTGTCTAGCATTATTTATTTATGTTTAGACAAAGATCGTTAAAATATCACGATAAAAAACAGCTTGCGAAGCCTTAGGCGGAAGCTCAGCACAAACGTAATCCGCTCCCGTTAATTCAACAGCAAAGCTAATCCCACCTACAGATGTGCAATTATCTCCACCGTTGACACTCCACGCACTATTAAAGCCCCTCACACACTGCGTCGCGTCGCAGAAAAAAGGCGTGAAGCGCGCTGAAATCGCGTCGTTGTCGCTTCAGGGCCCATTTCATATGAAAGACGCCGCTGAAACTATGAGGTGATGGGCCGCACACGACGATTGTTTGTTTGTTTATTTTGTGGCTGGTTGCAAGTGTATATGTTGCTTTATTTTGGTGAAATCTTTACGTTATTTTTTAATCGAGTTGTGACGCCTTTAGGAAATATTCCTACTTTTTAGAGCTTAAGTGGAGAGTTTACTTTTGGAGAGTCAATTTGTTCTAAAGTTAACAAGATCATTTCTCTTGTAAATTGGATTCTCATTGGCTTTAAAATCTAGGCAGGTCAGGTAAATGAAAGAAAACTGATTAGAATTCTACCAAAGTCTAACTCATTAAGCTTATAACTAACAAAGGGTTATTGTAGGTCCACCATAAAAATGAACAGGTACAATAGCTAACCCTGTTCTCCAATAATCAAATCCAATATCATATTAATCAAATGAGACCTGTCAACTAGCAAACAACCGGTCTAGACTCGATCAATGTCTGTCCGAATCGACTCCGAATGAGTCATAGTGGGTAAATAAAGCGCTCGCGGCGTTTTTGCCTACTAATGAGGAGCAGTGGTCTGGGCTAGTGATGTAGTTAGGCTACTCCGAAACAGAGTACTAGAACTTACTACTAACTTACTACTTCACGTAAGTACAACCACAGTGTACATATAGACAGTGTGGAAACTACCTACAAACGCTCGAAACGGCTCACTCACACAAGCATACGCATCTACGAGAGCTCTAAGGGGTTTTCGCAGTGCTGTCAGTAGCGGTTGTCGCGTCGCGACGAGCGGTCATGCGTAATTTAGTTTTTTGAAAAATGCTCGATAATATTGCGTTGTATACAGCTGTGTGAACTCAGTTTCATCGAAACCGGAGCTTTCGTATTTTAAACTTCCTGCTGATTAATATAAGAAAAATGTACTTTTATTATTATTGTTATCGAATAATGAGTCCGTGTAATTGATCATAATGAATTCTTGTATTTATTTGAAAATCCAGAATGAAGGCGGTTTAAAGGTTGTTTAAAGTCGATAGGTTGAATGAGAATATTTTATACAAAAATTCCTATAGGTAATAAAGAATTCCGACGTGTCGTAGTAGACGCAAGTACTTTTATGTGAATCATTTGTAATAATTAAGAATAAACATATTAGGAAATGTTTTTTTAATTACTAGGTAGGAATCACACGCATTTTCGTATTGAAACACGGTAAGGTTTGCAGTCGCTCATGAGCGTTGCCCGCGCGCCACCTGCGCTGCAGTGTCTGCGCGCGCCGTAAAGTTACAACCCTAGTGCTATAATGGAGCGTAGGTATTTATTTCATCAACTAGGCTTAGTTTCGATACTGGTCATATGTGTACTGTGGTACAACCGTCTATATTGTTCCTTCATGTCCATTAAGTACTGGACTGATGATCTTATTTATGTTATATGGGGCGATGTGTTTCCCAAATAATGGTTACTTTACTATTTTTTCCATGGAAAAAAGGAATGAAAAAAAAGGAATGTTGTCTTGAAAAAAACCTGCTCAGCTTTTATTTAAAGAGACGTGTATAAACCGAAGAAAGAAAGTACAGTTTTTTGAAAATATTACATCAAGATAGAAACAACTTTTGGTGGATGCTGTATACGATTTTTTTTGTATAAAATAGCTTTTAGTTAATAGCCGTTAGCCCAACTATCAGATTCCGAAAACGGCTACATCGCTAGTTAAAGCGATAAATAACAAGGATGCGTTGAGGGCACGCGACTATGTGCTAATTGCTGTAGACAAAACGAGACATGTTGGTGTTAAAGTAATAAGCTACTAGGTGCGAACATAAGAAAATTAGGTGGCAAGTGCGCTCATTTATTTAGGGATGAAATAAGGTTACAATCCCGCCAAAGGATATTTTTAATGTATGTGCGTATGTAGAATAGCGTTGCTTACTGGATTTTAAGAAACATAAAATCTAAACGACCTTACGTAAATCGAGATTGCGTATATGAAATAAAGAGTAGCAGCAAAATCCAAAAAAATGTAATAATGTACTTTTTTGGTTGAAAACGAAAAAATACTAATGTACCTACTTTCTTTTTCGGTTTATCCACGTCTCTATAAATCAAAAACTGAGAAGGTTTTTTTCAAGAGAACATTCTTTTTTTAATTCCTTTTTATCCATGGAAAAATAGTAAAGTAGCCATTATTTGGGAAACACATCATGCCGTATAACATAATATAAGATCATCAGCCCAGTAGTTTTAGAAACATACGACAACACAAAGAACAGTTAATTTTTTTTTTATATCATTGTGATCATAACGTTTAAATAAATAATGCCGGACAACCTTCACAGCATCATCTAGCCCCAAGCTAAGCAGAGCTTGTGTCATGGATACTACATGACAGATATAGATAATACAATATTATTACGATGATCGGGAATCGAACCCGCAACCTCCTGCGTCGCAAGCGAACCTTCGTCCACCGCGCCACAGAGGTCGTCGAAACTAAAATGTCATTACTATTCCACAAACTACAAGATATCTCGTGTGACAGGTTGCGTCCGGTAATTAGAAACATTCGCCTCGCCCCCGGTTCCGTGACGTAATTTGTACAACCTGTGAGACATCAATTAAATGTGGGAACGTATATTGTAATTATGACGGTTTTATGTTTTATTATGACATTTTCTTTTAATATTTGTGATTATCATTATGAAGGGAACGGAAGGTGTATGTTTGGGGTTTCTAACAGGATGGTTTTTTTAAATGGGTAGTATTGTTCTGCATGCATGTTTTAACAATCAACAAAATAACTAATATGTTATTTTTGTACATTTAAAATTTAAAGAAAATTTAAAGAAAACTATAAATAGATGTTATAATATTTTTTGGTATAGAATTTGATTTGTCTCAGTGCTTGTTTTGGAAGCCTATCAATATAGTAATTGATATTTGAATATTTCATTATGCAGATAAGTGGAATGGATAAGGTTAAGAAAAACTGTTTTTATTTAGTATTAGTGTAAGTTAGATCAGGAAGTAACGAAATCCTAAAAATTCTCATATTACAAAACATTGAAATAATGAAAAGCAATATATTAATCTTAGGATAATAGTAATAGTGCCTTGAAAAAAAGTTAAAATTAATTAGTTTTAATAAATTTACCTATTTTTTTGCAAACAGTAAATTAGACACAAAGCAAACCAGTAAACAAACCACTCTTTGTAGTTGAAAAACATAAATTAGATCAGTTATTAACTTTTTTGATTGCATTGCAATTGGAGTAAAACGGTGAGCGAAAGCTCATTCTTAAAAATAAAATTACCAGACTTCTTATTATAGCTGAGGTCCCAATCTGTAAATTTTTACAGCCAACTAAGTCAGTCACAAATTGATGTTATTCACGCATTGTATGTTCTGGGTATAATAGCGCCCTACAAAAAGCCTTTCAAATTAGCCTCCAACCTATTAGTAGAGATTAAAATCATACGAATAGTAAATGGTCTGAAACGTTCAGCAAATAGCATCATAATACGTGTGAAAGGGGACCGCCATGAAAAACAAACTCGTAAAAATATGCCCAAATGACATGTAAATTTTTCTATGTCACTATGAGATATTGTAATGATCCGTTACGAAAATACGTAATGGCGGGTCATGCAAGAGTGGTATTAGACCGCCCTCGGCATGTGTGTGGTGACTTAAGCCTCTGCCAGACGTTGCGTTGCGGGCAGATGGCGGGGCGTCACCACATGTCAACGACTTTATGAGACGCTGAGGAAGTAGAGTCAATAACAAATAAGATAAAGTGGTTAGAGATCTTACTCGACAACTGTTACTTTGAGGTTTAACTTAGCCAACTTAGGCTGTCATACTAAGGCATGCAAATACTGAACTTGACGTAATTTGCAACGCAGGAGGTTGACGGTTGGGTTTCCTCGGAACTAATGATTGTACGGTCTGCAGAAATTTTTGGGGATGTTCTGGTCGTTTTCCATTTTGGTCTACCTAATTTATGGTTAAAATCGCTTACTTAAGTGTATTTCTAACAAAATCACACGAGATGTTACATCCGAATAGATTTCAGTTCAATCACAAAATAAATATCTGTTTATTAATTTACATATAACACAAGCTCTGCATAATTTGAAAGGAAGATGGCGCTGTGTGGATTGTACAGAATTATTTATTTATATATAAAAAGCGTTTGTTTGTAAGCTGATCATATTTTCCTGCTCAGTTCGAATTTGATCGGAGCGGGACCGTATAATGACAGGTGACGTCAATCCCAATCCCATTCTTCAAAGTACGCGGGTTATAAACACTACACAAGAAATATGTGATTAGAAATAAGTGTTATAAAACGGTTCCGTGCCCGAGTTATGTGGTGTGGCCAAGCCTTAACTCTAATACGAAGAAAGTCCCAATTCACTCGTGGCTCTGTGTAAATTGAATAAGATAATGGGCATTACAAAGATAATGAACTATGGAAGTGGCATTCCTTTGCGTATTTTAATTAAGCTGACATGTTTTCGATTAGCAAGTTATTGTGATTACTCGCATCATCCATACTAGTAAATTTACGATTTGAAGTCGATGGTTGTAAAGGATTGCATATCTTTACAGCGACAAATTTAAAATTAGAAACCAGTAGTTCGATGCAATATAAGTGTACAGAGAAAGCTGAGTTGAAGTGCGAGACCAGTAGCTGTAAAAATTTGGGTAAGTAGGTTTGCGTCGTTTTTGCCTAAACAATTTTCTCATGGATAATTTTCGTCTATAATTGTTCATGCTTAGTTTTCCGCAATTTCTTGTCTGAGATACCGCAGGATACCATTATAGGTAAATACTATTTTAAGTAAATAAAAATAAGTTTATTCCGCGCTGGTTTTTGTCATGCATTATATCTAAACATTTGGTACCCTCAAAGAAGAAGCATCACCCTTTCAAAATAAAAAAAATTTACTAAATCCTACCAACAAATGGTAAAGACATACACTTGGAAAAATTCCGCATTTTTTTCTATTGACCCCGCGATTTCTAAACACCCCATTCTACGGTATTACATCCATTTATTCAGATCATTTTTAATGCCTAATGTAGGTATCAAAGATCTCTATTGAAACAATAACACTACCAAAGCTTTTTATTATGGGCTAGATTATGCTGTGTAAGTCCAGCATTATTTATTTACCCGTATTTTCCACATCAGTAACGTGACTTTGTTGTAGAGCAGGAAGTCTATTCCAGTTGCTGCCCTAAATCTTCTCGTGCGACAAGTCTCATATTTAACACATTTGACTTGTTTCCACAAACACGCGCTCTGGGCGGGGCCTAAAGCGGTGCGATCACACACTTTTTTTATTAATTTTTTTCTATCTGTCAACATTTTTTCTTTTTTCCCTCTGTCGGCATCTTTAACTTGTGTCTTGGCTAATGACAGAAATTAAAATTCCCATATTTTGTAAAACCTCTCGGCTGTTTAATATAGAAAGGATAAAAGTAAATTGTTTTGACGTCGATCGAATGAGCACTTAATTTTGATGAGAGTGATGGATAAAGGAAGATGGTAAGTAATTAAAAGGAACGGTAATTGTTCTCACCTACCGCAGGGTAAAATTAAGGTAATGTCGAAAAGTGGGAACCGAATGTAGTTCCAAATAGATAATTGTTCCTATGTTCAAGGCTCTCTGCAAAGGATACCATTATATACCAACCATATACAATACAATACTAGTGATCCGCCCAGCTTCGCACGGTTGCATGTTATATATATTATTATAAACTTTTCCTACACAGTTTCGTCCGGATGATATTTAGAATTAAATCTATGGTAACCATTTCCATTTTCTACCAGCTGATACAAACTATGTATAGGTAGGAGGTGCTTAATCTTTATGCATAGGAAGGCGAGCTTGCTTACTGCATACTAGTGAAATTCCTGCACTGTTGTCAAGGCATGCGAGGAACAATGCCTTTGTCATGGCTCACTCCTAGGCGTATTAAATTAATTCCCAATGGAATATCTTGGTTTTACGTTCGTTATGAATGATGGGTTGAATAGAGATATTGATTTTATAAATGTTTTGTATTATTCTTTATCATATAATAAGATAAGATAAGATAATAATTCTTTATTCTCGAAACTAATATAATATATACTAAGTAGGGAAACACAGCGGAGGGGGGCCGCAGCGCCTTCTGCAGAGCAACTACATTGAACTGCGATCCCAACCCGCATGCCCAGCGTGGGGATTATGGGCAATAACCCTCAAATAATGATGCCATCTATGGCGCTCATTAGGGGAGGCCTATGTCCAGCAGTGGACTACGAGTATTATAGGCTGGTGATGATGATGATGATGATATAATATATTACCAACTTATAGAAAATAAAAATGTTTATTGTACACTTAACAAAACAATTATAAAACAAAATAAAAATCACACGATATGTGATAAGTGGCAGTCCTATCGGTCATGAGCTATCTTTACCAGACAACATTTCTAAGCGAACCTCCAAGTGCCAGTTTAAAGCGTATATGAAATAGGTATTATGAAAAGGTTCTAAAAGAAAATACAGTTCAATTGTTGCAACCCGGTATAAAGCTGTAATGTTCAAGTAACGCTTAGGAGTTCACGTTACGTAGGGTTGCCAGCCGTTACGGCTTTGTCGTAAATGTTCTATATTTAGCTCGGGAAATGTGAAAGCGGAGAAAATTTATGTTTGCAGATGCTCTCAGTTCTTCTCGCACGAATCCCGGCTTATGATGTTTGAGTGAATATAATTTAGGGAAATTGGGACGTTGTTGTATGCCATTTACAAAGATCTAATTACAGTTTTTGGGGCATGCAACTTGTATTTAGTTGACATAGTTAAATATATCTTCTCGACTTTTATCTTATAAAGAGGAAAGATTTGTTTGTTAGAATTGAATAGGCTCTGAAACAACTGGACCGATTTGAAAAGTTATTTCAACATTAGCATCCTACATAAGCCCGGGTGGGAACTATTTATTATTTAAAAAAAGTTAAAACCGTATAATAACTTCAACAATGTTACCTAACGTGTGAGTGTATTATTTTTATCTTTTTTTAATACCTGTGCGAAACCGCGGCAAACCGCTATTTTATAATATTTTTATTTAGAAACTGAAGACCTCTTCATTAATGGACAATTTAAGCTAAATTAGATAATAATTGTTATTCAAATAATATTATTTTAATCTTTATGCGACAGAAATTCATATAATTGCCAACTACTATGAATTTCCACGAATACTTGAAAAGATTTCTCGTAAAAAGTCAAGAGCGAGCGCGCCTTTCATAACAGTGGGCACAATCGGTGCCTATGTTCGTACTTGACTCGACTAATCCCTGGGCACCACTCGATTTTGTTTTGACACATGACATACGTCAATGACATTACCACTACACAGCCACTGGACTTAACTTTAAAAAAAAAATTATCCATTGATACAGACACTTCAATGTAAGACTTATAAATGTTGATGACTCAGCTATTTGTGGTGCTTGAAATTTTATAAAAAAATTGAGTTTGATTAGAAGGACGATGATGGATCGTGTTGAACATCAAAAGGCTTTGTACCTGTAACCTGTTGCTACAATTTTAACCGACTTCGAAGAAAAGTCGGGGTTGTATGTCTGTCTTTTATGGATAGATTTGGATGATTCATTTGCTTTGTATAGAAGATGATCCCGAGATTGTTACGTAGGTTTTATTTGTGAAGGTTGATTTCTCTCGCAATTAAAAAAAGTGGTTAAAACTAAGGGATTCGCCGATTTGATTGAACAATGTTTTACAAACAGAAATGCTGTGTATTTTTCTGGAATACTTCTACTTTTTCGTACCATTTAGGGTACTTAAGGTTGCCCGTCGTCTATCTGTCTATCCATTTCACTTAATGTCACTTTCGGCAACTTAGCTTTTAATAAAAAAAGACTCATTGAGAAGGGCCTTAGCTATGTCGTAATCTTATTTCCAAGAATAAAATTACCAAAAACTGTATTTTGAAGCTTATTTTATGTCAAAACTTAAAATAATATAAAATATCGAATATAAGATAAAAAAATATCGTTTAAATAAGATAAAATAAAATATCGAAAGTGCATCATAATGCACATGTTGTGTGGTACCTATAGGTACTTGGTAGATATGTTACATCAACGTCCCAAGTTGTATACCTAGATAAAAATTAAATTCTATTGTTGTAACTGGTTGTTCTCGCAGAAATTATTTCCACGTAGACAACCAGTTGTCTAGTTTTGTTGTCTGGGCGGACCAAACTTGTACTGCGGCGGGCGGCGATGGCGTGTCCTGACAACTTTTTAATATTTTTATTTATGTTTAACTTGAACCGTACCTACTTCCTTTTGTATAAAATAAAAATGTACTTTACTGCAATAGGTGGGTTAAGATAACTTGACACACTGACCTATACTATTATATTATATTATATTATAATGAAACCTTTATATACACCCAAATTTCACATCAGAAACTAAGTTAATTTTACCGAGTTAGCTTTTGCTTGCAAAATTTGCAGTACAAGCGGGGTACGGTGATCGTACAAACAATTTAAACACGTACGTGTCGGTCGTACCTTCGAAGCTACGCGTTGAAATACGGACGTCGAGTCAACCTTTCATTGGCTTAATGAACTATGACATGACGTCACAGCCAGCTGGCACACTCCGATAGCACAGCCCGTCAGGACAGTCGATCAGTAGCAACAATGCTGCGATGCACGCCGACACAAAAGTCGATAATCTGCATGACGACTTTTTACAGTCGCCATTGTGGGCGCGACGTCAGCAGCTGCATTTTTACTATGACGATGAGATATATCTTAGAATTTATAGATGTATCTCGAATCATCATCAATATCATTTCCGCAATGTTAAGCTAATAAGCCGTTTCTTTATAATTATAACACGCCGAAAAATTTACACTGGCTATTCTTTTACAATTTAGTAAGTACCTAGTTTAAGTCATAAGTTTTTCACAATAAAGTATTATCTTTCTATGTTTAAATCACACGCTATATCTTCTGTTCCCCTGAGAGTCCCATCAAGATGCTCTTATTGTCTCGAATAGGTACGTTACCTCTTCAAGTAACGAATCTTAAAACCTTCAGTGCCAATATAAACATGAGTGAGTAGTGCTATACGGAACTAATAGCTAATCGTTTCAAACTTAAAATTACGCACCTTAATTATACCGATTTTACCGATGCCTTGTCTATGTCCTAGTCTTTTACAGCAAAATTATTTCTTGCTGTTTCACAAAGGTTGATCGACAAATATTATAGCAGGTTTGAATTTGGAATGCGAGTTTGTCAAATGTCACATTTAGTCACGCACCTACTGAATTGTGTGAAGCTGACATTCAAGTGTCAGAAACCGACAGTAGCGTCAAACATGGCGTCAAAATGGCGCAGGCGCCGCTGGTCAGACGTCAGGTATTGTCAAAATAATTAAGTCTTGAACGAAATGAAAACAAATGCCACTTATTACGCTAAAAATAGGCTGCGAAATAAGGAGTACCTACCTACGATACCTTGATACAAAGTAATAACTTTGGTTGTTAGATGTCAAGCTTTTCATCATCATCATCAGCCTATATTAGTCCCCTTCTGGACATAGGCCTCCCCTAATGAGCGCCTTAGCCCTCAGCATCTGTCGGCAAAACAACTGTCTGTAAACCCTTTAATTTATGAAAAACCTTATTTAGTTATTTGGTACGTTTGAAGAATTCAAGAAGAGACTTCAAGATGAAAATCTTCATATCCCATAATAATATACGATGATCATTAACTGTTAGGAGCAGTTAATGATAATCGTAACCACAATTTATGTAATCAAAGTATTTATCATGTGATCATAGAAAATTGTTAACGATTGGGAAAATAGCTATACCTAAAGTTTTCTTTGTAGCAAAACTTATATAACTTTCCTAATATTAAAAACCACATTTGAAATTTGAATTTGGTCACCCTAAATAACGTCCTTGGTTAGTCGTTGGATTACACGAAACTATAACTAGAAGTTTAGAGCAAAATAACTCTAAAAAATATGCAAGCAAAGTCACGAACTCCCCACTAGTACTTATTACTTACAAAAATTCACACCCAAGTGACCCTTTGACGTGAGTACATATAAAAGATCCCATTGATTTAGTATTATAGTAGTAAATAGAATGTAGTGGGGAGTAGGGTGGAGCGACATGCTATTGTGTTACGATATGAGGGTAGGGTCCGAAATATTACAAACGGCAGCGACTTTGTAATTGATTCACTTATGTCCCTGCATAAGGCTTTATTCGGAGTCGTGCAGCAAAAACTGTGCCAAAAATACCCATAGTTTCTGTAAAGACCGTGCAAAAAATATTCAAGTCGTTTTCGTAAATAAGTGACAATGATAAGTGATAAACCGATCCGGTTATAGGTTTATAGACTTCATGTGAACGCTGTGAAGTGAATCTCCGTATAATAAAAAACATAAAAATGGATTACTCAACAGGAACTACGTCGTCGATGAACAATATGAGGCCAATTTTCGGGGCATACGCCTTTCAAGGTAAGTTCCCAGCTTATGGGCGATAGACACGAAAGGATAACATGGGAGAAATATCCGATATGCTTAATTACAATGTTCCCAGGTACCAATAAAATAAGCATTAATAACTTTTTGGAATCAAAGACCCGAAATCAATAACGGCTATTGCCTAAACAATAAAAAATTGGGCATAGTGCATTACGTTTATCGACGACGGTTCCATGTACAATTTTTATTGCATTCCGATGCTAAAATCGACACATTTTCAATCATTTTCCCAATCCTACAAGTTTACTTTTTCTGAACACCCAGACGTTACAAACATCAAGAGATAATATATCTGCAATAAAACCCAGGATTATCTTGACCTTGTTATTTCTCGATGCTATCGTAAAAATGTAAAACCCTATGTCGAACAAAATATCAAAGAACAAAACCTTTCGATACTGATAGTAAAACGATCCTTGATCACGGCAATCATAGACCACGTGCAACCCTAATAAAATCACAACAACGAAATCACAGTCATATTCCTATTAGATATCTATTAACGCGGTTCTTCTAAAAAAAGTTACCTTTCAAAGTGCCGCTTATTAACCACTCATCGAATCCGACCGTAAAATGTAAACTCGATAAAGCCACCAATTAAAACTAAACATGAGAATATCGACAATCAAAGCGCAGGCCGCTACATCTGACACCGCAGGCACAGAAAAATATTTCTCCCAAAAAATAAATCGTGTTTTTGTCGAGCGCAAGGTCGCAAGCGCACCATGATTTTCGCCTTTCGACGAGCGCGATTACTCCCTCAACACATTATATTCATTTTAAACCTTATACCGAATGAAAAAGCCGATTTTTCGATTACCGACGCGAAGTTTGTCGAGTGTTATAACTTATAACACGGGGTAGGTGGTGATAATAACAATGCTTTATGAAAAGGTTTAGCCAGCTAATTTGTTTTTTCTCGGCTACTGTCGATCTCGGTAGCGACGCAGCCTTTTTTGTTGGAGATCAATCAGTCAAAATAACAGTATGATACCGCCTTTGATGGTCCGACGGACCTGTTTTAATCTCGTCCCATACATGATTAGATCCCCGATGATGCAGCAGAGCTTGGTAACCGATCCGAAATTGGATGAACCCAACAAATGAAGATTAGTCGGTATTCTGTATAGGAAGACAAGAGTTCAGTTATTGTAAGCTTATTGTGTTATAGGCGTTACATGAGGACCTACGCAGTTTTCTTGAAAAATCTTGCTTTTTTTCAAATAGAGAAGGAAGAACAAATAGACCGCTGTTTGGATCTAATAAAGTAGCGATTTATAATAGCTAAGCTACTACCTTTTCGGAAACTTACAAAATCTATCATGTTTTTAATTCTTAATTTTTTTTTATTGTGTCGCTGATGAATACGAATAAATAAGAAATAATATTTTTGTATAAATAGAATCCCTTATTTCACTGACTAAAAAAGGGGAAACATCCGATGTCAACGACATGCATCGTCCATCATTTTCGCAACTCCTTTTAAAATGGTCGTAACAAACCACTGTAACTTTATTTATATCAGAGAAGTCAGCGATAAAAAACTTACGCGAAAGCACTTAAAGAAAGCTCTTGGGAACGTAAGAGATATTGCTCTAAATTTTCTTGCGTTTTGTGAACACCTCTTCTTGTAATGATTTTCAATTACAACAAAACCAACTCACCATCTCTCTTTTGGTATAACTTTAGAGGTGAACGTTAGTAAAGAAACGTTTATCAACAAAAAAAAATTAGAATTATTTATTTATATATAAAAATATAGCATTATAACCAAATTAGAACTATTATGTACAATTGAAACAATTAAGCTAACTGCAAGACTGTTGCAGACACTCTAAAGGTAGCAAAACTGATCCATATCAATACCAGAAGCGTCCTCAATACGCTGACTGCATTGCCTCGCTGTATAGCAATACTAATGCGCTGTACCAAAAACTGACCAGATCTCGGGTCACACGTTGCTTCGACGAGACGCTCTGATAATTTTTGAAGTAGTATTAAACCTGCTTCCCCATGTAATAATGTAAAAATCCCTGCACAAGCTCCCAGAATATTATGTCATGGAATACTTTTTGCGACATCTGATAAAATTCACAATGATGAGAAGGAAAATGATGAATGAGTAATGAGGCGTCGGATAACGACTTTCGGGTGCGAATGCGTCCTCGCACCTTGATTGCCAATTATTTCGTTTTGCTGTGAAAAAGCTTTTATGGAACACCGCCCTTATGCTATAAGAACCTTGAAAGAGCTTATATTATATTAGATATTCATTTTATAGCAAAACTACAATATTCTTTGTCGGTTGGTAGACAAACGGCTTTTGAAACATAATAGAAGAACTGGGATAGTGTTTATTGTGTTGATGTTAAAAATGGAAAATAGAAATGTTAAAGTTCTATTTATTCTACATTTCTCTGCACTTTGTGTTGTTTGTTAAACCTTTTAATTAAAAATGCTTATGATGAAAAATATTTTCTCTGTAATATCCACACTAGACTATTTTTAATAGGCACCAAGATTTAATTTATTTCAGGGGTTCTGGTCGTTTTCTATGTATAATAAAAATATCTATCTATTTAATAAGATTGTATTATGTATATCAGTCATCTAGTACCCATAACACAAGCTCTGCTTAGCTTGGGGCTAGATGGTGCTGTGTGGATTGTCCAGCATTATTTATTTATTTATTTATTATTAATTTGTTTGTTTATTTTTTTAAGTAACTAACAGGATAAAATCAACTACAAGTTATTTAAGTTTAAAAATACATCAATTTATATAGTAAAATAAATCAATATAGAAAAAATAAAAAAAATTTCATAATAATAAATTATAATAATAGCCTAAAACGTGTATGGAGAGTCACCCTTTACACACCCTGATCGAAGGCCTCCAAAATTACATAGTGAGCTCGGGCTTTTTGCTTTTAATAGGTTTTTTTCGGAATTTCGCTAAGCTTTTCTCAAAGGAAAAACCTCAAGGATTACATGAGGATGATTCAGTTTTACTCTTACTTACCTCCCACAATGTACCAATACAGTAGCAGTAATCATCTATTCTGTCCAACAAAAACAGTAACATCATGATTCTCCAATTAAACTCCGGCATTCATCAGTATTAATAAAACAAGATTAAAATAAGACAGCATTTGTATACGAAATTAAATCTGGTGCTCCATTGAAGAGTAATGTAATCAAGATGCTGAGGGTTCTCAAGGAAAACGCTGTAAGTCAATTATATCGATTCTTCTTAGCTTGAATCTTATTGGATATTATCCGCAAGCTCTGCTTAGTTTGGGGCTAGATGATGCTGTGTGGATTGTCCAGCTTTATTTATTATTATTATTTTCTTACTACTTGCTATAAGGAATGCAGATAGCATAGGCGTAGGATATTTTTGGTTGGCATATTTTGGAAAGCTGTTTGATATGGGCTTTCTGAAAAAACGCTCGTCGTTCGATTCGAGAAAGAGAATCGATTTTTTTTTGTATTTGTGGTGGCAGATAGGATATTTTTTTAATAACATATTTCACAAAAATCTTTCGTCTAGGTCATTTAGTTATTATGTATTGATGTCTAGTCTAGAAGTACTACATGAATAGGCACTTGTATCTCACTTTTTAATTTCCTTGCTAAATTAATTTATCAAATAATACCAATAAGCTTTGGGCAAAAGAACAAGTACCTAAAAGTACCTAAAACCTTTCATAATGCAAAAAGAATAGAAAATATTAATATAGAAAACACGCATTATCCTACTAAATTAGAGTATGATTAAATTTTATTTCACCATTTAAAATGCATTACTGAATTAAGAAAAATATAATTTTATGAAAAAAAAATGATAATAAATCAGCAAAACTAGAGTTGGGACCTTTTTACCAAAAGGGTTTTGATTAATCACACGCTGTTCTCTGATGACTGATTCCCTCAAAGGGCCCTCAGCTACCTCTTCACACATAGATATATCGAGGGAATAGTAGAGAGTGGAACTGTGTTTGTGCACACACTTGGGCACTATAATAATGTCCAGTACACCTGGCTCCTTTGAGACTGACCACGCCGTGGCCGAAGATTCGGCTAGGAAGAACATCATCATCGGGCACCGAAGGTGTGACTTATATGGAAAGTAGTTTAGGATGGTGGTTCTGAAGACTACAGAGCTTTTAGTATAAGTTTTGTACTTATCGTTAAAGAGAAATATAAAAAAATATGAAGAAAAGAAGAAAAAGAAAAACTACTTCACCTAGCTTTTTTTTTGTTAAACAAAGAAAATTATAATTCAAAAACAGATGCAAATTAGAACTAGTATAATGTAATTTAAACAATTTCTTCATTTATAAATTTAGCAATTTGCAGCGAACCAGATTCTGAGAGGAACTCTTGAAGAATATCGGCTATTCATTAGCTTTTTTACAAACTCTATTACAGTTTGATACGTTGCAATTTGGCATTTCGAGTTCCAAACTTTTACAAGCGGTAGAAACTGTCACGTTCTTGACTTTCGGTATTGGTATTTTGCTAAATTATGCTAGACGTCTGGAAGTCGATATATGAGGTAACAGGTTGTTGGTTTTCCGGGCTGCCTTCTGGGTCATAATGACCGCGGGTAGTGACAAACCCTCTTCCTAATTATTTGATAAATTGAAAAGAAAATATGTTCTCAAGCACTTCTATTGATGTTTATTTTTTGTATTTTGTACAATAATAATTTGAGACAGAGGTCGTTTATTCATTTAAAGAAATTTACAGTTTTTAAAGCTCGTGTCAAGAAGTTTTTCCTGTCAATAAATTGAATATTGGCACTTATTATTTATGTATGTATCTAAGTAGTATATTTTATATATGAATATTTGGTTATTAGTTATATTTATTTAATGATTGTTTGTAAGCAGGTATTCATGATACGATAATAATATATTTTGCTTTTACTTGGTACACATTACTTGGCCTTTCTTAAATTCAAATAATTATTTCCATCGCAGTTATCGCATTGATATTTGCTCCGAATTAACTGGTCGTTTTCTAAGTATAAATAAAACATATCTATCTATGTAATACATTATAATAAGTATATATCAGTCATCTAGTACTATAACACAAGCTCTGCAAGGGCTAGATGATGCTGTGTGGATTTTCCAGCATTATATTTTTATTTATTCCCGTACCCATTAAAAAGTTAAGGGTTCAAGTCCCACCTAGGTCGTGACTTTTTGGAATATGAGTATATAAATTCTTAGAAACAATCTTAACTATCTTAAAGGCCAACTTGTTAACTATAGATACCTGACTATAGATCAAGTTTAGAAACATTTTATACAATCCCCCAAAACCTTTGACAAGAACATTTTCCAACTAAGTATTAAATTCTTCGGGCTGCGAAAGTAACATTTGTATTTATTAGAAATCATATAAAGTATGTCTGGAATCTTTCATCTTGGCGATCCATGCTCTGTTTTCTAAAGCGCGAAGACAGGGACGGATTCAGGGTATATCAAAGCAAAAAATTTTTAAAGTTCCGTGAGATGTTATTTCTCCTATTTCGCTTAATATTGGTAAAAATAACTTCAGACCTGACCGATGTTTGCGCTTTATAATACGCCCATGACTTTGGTATATAGAAAGGATTAAATTAATAAACAGCGAAGCCTTCATGTTAATCCATTATAGCAACTATAATAATAAATCGTTTATTGAACATAATTAACCTGTAACAATGATTACAGGGTAAAAATTTAAAACGATGCCACCTGCAGAGGTTTTAAAACTGTGTCGCAGATGACAACGCCCTCCTCCGAGGTTAAAGCAGAAGAGTTCCGGGAAAAAAATTCACAAATATACCTGAATTTACCTACTCCTTATGCCTTTGTTTAATTTGTTCTGTATCAATTGACGACCACTGTGGCGCGGTGGGCTAAGGTCCGCCTGCGACGCAGGAGGTTGCGGGTTCGATTCCCGCCTCGGGATAAATATTTGTACGATCTGCAGATATTTTTTCAGGGGTTCTGGTCGTTTTCTATGTATAATAAAATATATATATATATATATCTATTTAATAACATTATATTATGTATATCAGTCATCTAGTACCCATAACACAAGCTCTGCTTAGCTTGGGGCTCGATGATGCTGTGTGGATTGTCCATCATTATTTACTTATTTATTTAACTGGTTTAAGTAAAATTTTAGCCGAAATTTAGTAAAGAAAGTAAGTAAATTTGAATACTTTTAATTCATAAAACAGAGATGCACAACTAAATGCAGTAAATATCTGTCCCTGAGGGGCAGAACTAGGGAAAATGTATATAAACACTGGCCTTATTCCATCTCTGTTCCACTGACAAACAATCCGCTAACATAGGAATTTGTAACAGCGTAAGTGCAATCGAGGGAAAATGTGATTTATTCTGAGATAAGTTTAGACGTTGGACTAAAAACGGTTCCTACCAGATTATAAACTTTTAGGCGATATTATTACAAACTTCATTGACCATCTACATTTTTTATATTTTATTGCAAAATTATAAGGTAAACGCTGTCGCTTCTTCTTTAAGCACGAACTCGAGCTTTGGCGTTAGGTACTCAATTACGCTGTAGATAGCTCTTCTTCAAACTTAATGTCAAATATTCAGTATATTAAAATTAATAATGATGGACAATCCACAAACCCCCATTAACCAATATAAGCAGAGCTTGTTTTATGGGAAGGTCACTAATATAATTAATACAAAGAAATATATTTTTATTATTCATAGAAAACGATCAGAACACTTGTAACAAATATCTGCATATCGTACAAATATTTGACAACCTCCAGCGTTCCAGCGTTTCCTTTCGCACGCGTCACAAGGTAATAAATAAATAAATAATAGAACTTTCTGCGATAGAACGGCAGACAGTCAAGTGGTAATACGAAGGAAAACGAATAAAATTCCTATCGTACCACAGCCTGATTGAGTTATAAGCTATAATGGCTATAGCGTCGCTCCACAGTTTTTCACTTGAATGCCATAGCACATATTTAATATACATTAGGGTTTCTTGTGCCTTGAGAATGCGTATCTTGTTTGTTTCGATTTGTCGCCTCTGATATTATGAATCCTTTTTGCTATAGCAACGTTATTATAGACTATTGAACATGATTGCGTTGTTATGCGATGGAGTTGGACAAATTGGTTTTGATATAGAAATTCCACAAAACATACCTTCTGAATCAGAAGACGTTTATTGTTATAATCGTAACTTAACTTTTGGAAAATAATGGTAACGATCTTGTGGCGCGATGGTCTACAACGCAAGAGGCTGTGGGTTCGACTCCCGCCGGGACATCTTGGGGCATCGTACATGTTTGTACGATCCGCAGATGTTTGTTCCGGGTGTTCTTATCGTATATACATAAATAAATAAATAAAATAAAAAAAATCAATAAAAATATAGTAAACAATATCTATCTTTGTAAAATATTGCATTAAATATACCGGTCGTCATTAAAATAATTTTTATTTATTCTATTTTTGTGGTGCTTTAAGGTTGAAATGAATAAAACCATTTCTCAGTCGCCTTCAACTAATCTCTCACTCTTCGACTTCGGCCCATCCAACCATTGTCATCATCAGCAGTTGATATCTCACTGTACTCACTATTGGGTACAGGTGTCTCCATGCTTCTCTGACCGTCTCTGCAACCCTTAAGAATGTCTTAGTGCTTTTCGTACGCTCTTATAACAAATAAAAAAGAGGTATATGTGTAACAAATAAAACCGTTTTCCCAATAAATACGCCCAATGTAAATAGCATAATAAAAAATCGTATTTAGTACACACACGTTGAATACCTTTAATACAATTTAAATCTGACTTTAATGATCAACCTGATACACCTAATATTACTCCCACAAAAACGATACCCGAGAGACAAACCGTCGCCAAGAAACCTCCAAGCTAATCAAAGTTATCAACATTATCAACCTTATCTTGTTTTATGAAGGTTTGAAATCGCTAGTTTAAATAGTAGGTAAGGGACAAAGCCGGTAGCCTTATAATCGAGTGCCTCCGGTTTGATAGTTAATTAAAGAACTGAATAACATGCGGTAATGCAAGTCAGCTGCAATCTTCGTTGTGTTGGTGGAAATTTATGGAGTTGTTGAAACCGCCTCTAGAAAAAGCTTTTCTTTTGGCTGAAATTACTTAGAAATTGGACTAAAGGTTTTTGTAAAATAATACACGTGGAGCTTGTTGAGTCATTTATTTCTGACAGATGTGGATTGCCACAACATAATAACGCCTCCACCCTTATTAACCACTAGCCTATCTAAATATATATAAAAAAACTTAATATTTATAATTTCACAGCAATTGTCATATATCGCAGATAGATAATAAAAAGACGGTTTTAGTGGTTTTAGAATCATCTAGCCTCAAAATTAACAGATGCTTAAGTTTATGTAGTTATATGGATTAAAAAAAGAAGGATTTTAGAACGAAAAACAAAGTTTCATCTTTTGTCCAGAACCATTTTATTATGAACCCTATTTTAAGAACTTCCAACTTAAAGTATCAATTAATTAAAATTTTCATTTGGGCTCGCTCGATGCAACTTCTTACGATCCGAAGTGAGACTTACTTTGTTTCTTAAGGCTTAAAAAATAAGCACTTAGACGAGTCTAAGTGCTTATTTTTGTAGCTTATTATAGTAAAATAAGATAGGTGTTATTGATTTTCTATTCAAATAAGTTTTTATTACATTAGCAATACAAACTGAAAAGAAACCATTAGTACATTTAAACATTACTTACGTGTTCATCCATTAAACTAAGCACAACATTGAATTTCTCACATATTATTTTTGCTTCGAAACTGAGTGACCTCTGGCCAATCATTAACATGATTGATGTAATCATCTATCTTAAAAGGCCTAATTTATAAGATTTAGTTTAGTTAGTTTAGTTTAGTTACAGTATTTTAGTTATTCTGAGTACTCTAAATCCCTTCTCCCTTGCTACCAGATTCACTAGACTAGTAGAATCCTGACATTTGGAGGTTCTTCCAACTCGCTAACCATATCAACTCTTTGCACTACATCTATGGAGGTGCAGGTCCTGAGAAGATGAATCTACGTTTTAGGAGCAGCACGAAGTGTGCTCTACCAACATTTTAATTCATAAATTTTTACCTCTCATTTCCCCAATTATGCTAATTCCCAACGTTTCGCCTATTCCCGTTTGTACCTACCCCCTGCGCTCCTTCTAGAAACAATCGGGAGGAAGTTTTAACAAAAAACATTAATAAAAGTGTTTTAAAGTAGAATATTCGGAGTTAAAAACCAATCAACAAATAAAATACACAATTCGACTACATTGACTGAACCTAGAGGAAATGCGTGATTTTATGCCTAATTGGCTTACTAGAGAGCAAAAAGTATGGAAGAAGGAGTGTTAAATGAAATTAAAGCTTTCGTCCTTCAGTGGGCTACATTAAATTAATCGGCTTAGAGCAAGAATTTACAAACAATATCCACAATTTTATGTTAGCAAAAGACTTGTACCAATACCAGCGCGTGCTAAGTGCGATTAGGTTTATGACTCTACCCATGAGCAAAGTTTCTGATCTCCGGGCTTATGATAAGGACTCTTGGGGACTACGTAGTTTACGTAGTATTCGTAGTTTAGAGTAAATTTAAATACACTATTATCATAATATTTAAAAATGAAACCTTGCATTAGTTCCACAAACAGGTAATACTTAAAGTAATAAAACCGTTATCGCTAGGTTTATCGCGGTGCAGCGGAGCGCATTTTGCACGCTCCTAATGAATGCCATATGAAACAGGCAATTTATGACATGAATCCTTATCACTATGCCCGAAGGTCAGATAGGCTGAAGCCGATTTTAGCATTACTCGGATTCGGTTTCAGCTTCGGCTTCGGTGTTGATTTCGGCATCGTACGTCGTTCAACTTTATCGGAGTATGTGCTTGAATATTATTGTACCTGCTATTGAAGTTTTATTTGTATGAAATTGAACAAAAATACTATGCATTAAAATTTATATAATTTTGTGTCTATGTAAGTCAAAAATTTGGCTGTAAAAAATTTTTTATCCAACAAACCGAAAAACATCACTATCAAATAGAATGCGTTATCAGTAGGATTTTATATGAGAAGAAACCCAACAATGGCTATTATGCGACTATTGACCTCATTTTACATGCACTATGAGTATTAAATCCATAATTTCAAAGTAATTAGCTGTAACGAGAACTTCAGAAGCGATCTATGCGAAACACCGTGAAAAGTTTTTTTACGTGGAAAGTTTGACAGGTCTGGTATCGGCATTTCAATTCCAGCTACTTCAATAATTTCTCGATTTTCTGAATTTAATTCAGTAAAGACTGTTTGATGTCTCGTTAAAAATATTTTGTGGACTGTCAGGTTTCATTTCATTAACGTATTTCAACGCAAATACTGATTGAAATGTCTCAACCGTCACGTATTATTTCGTCTGTTATTGATTTGGTGATGGAAAGTCTTATTTGATTCGCACCAAGTGTTATTTACATAAAAAAATATTTGGAAAACTGGAACCGAAAATAACCCGTCGAAAGGTCGAGGCTTCAAAATAAAGCGAAGTAAAAGGAGAGGAGTGTTGGGTAAAGATAAGCTTTTCACAGCTAACAGAGTTGTTCGGAGCTTATTCAAATTTATTTACCCTTTACAGTTTAATCGCAGCCTAAACTTGGGTTGTGCTCCCTAACAGCGACAATACATCAATATTCAAGTTTCTAAAGCAAAATACCTATCTACATTTTTATAACATTAATCCTTCTACGATGTTGCGTTCCGTAAACGTCAATTATAACATTTTGTTATAAAATTTTGTCATTGACTTTTTGATGCGATCATAACATCTTTGATAAATAATCTACTAGCTTAAGCCTACTTCGTCCGCTTAGAAGTCGAAAATGGTTCGATAAGTATTTTTAAATAGTTTTTAACGTTATTATTTTTGTTATAACATAATAAATTATAAATAGTGTAGAAAAAGGATTACGTCGCATGTTCCTGTAATAACCCGTGGTAACTGACACTAGGATGAAATTAATCCTAAATCCTTTCTCGTGGTCTAGACTTCATCAAAATCGGTTCAGTAGATTTAGG
The DNA here is from genome assembly GCA_963931895.1 of Eupithecia pulchellata. Classification (NCBI taxonomy): domain Eukaryota; kingdom Metazoa; phylum Arthropoda; class Insecta; order Lepidoptera; family Geometridae; genus Eupithecia; species Eupithecia pulchellata. The sequence goes on from OZ007540.1 coordinate 5,365,997, forward strand.
CGTGAAAAATGAACAGACAAACAGAGTTTCTTTCGCATTAATAATATTTATTACTAAGGATTTTAGGAGACTTGTTGTTGTCTTTTATATTTTGTAAATCGAATAATATATTCTTTCTCAGCCAGATTCCAACTATAAACAAATACATTTTCATACAAGTAGTAGGTACAACGTACCTCTCTGTATTTTTTACGTTCATATCTCATTACAAATTCGAGTAAGATGTTCAAAAGAAGTTTGGTCGGCGCCTTGTATCTGATGTGTGACCATGAATAAATCAATGAAAACAAATAGTATTCGGCTACTACTCTTCTAAAAGCTTTCTGTATATATGAACTCCTATTGTTTCAAGACCAGTTTTGTTTCTAACATCGTGTATGTAAATTTATTCGTTGCCAAAGAATAGTGGAGCATATTTTTGAGGTAAGATCCAATGCGCCGTACATATAGATAGGTTTGAGGCGTAATTTGGTAGACCGAAACTAATTTATTTAACAAAGGAGGGACCGACCGACAGAAGAGTTTTTATGTGTATACAAACATATTATTAGCTCGGGGACACAGATAGCTCTGCAACTATTTGGTGTGTTACATAAGATTTCACGAATCTATTTCTCGAAAGATCGACCGAAAATTTGCTGGAAACACATTTTTGTATATATTTTTATAAGCTAATGTTTTCCTACGTAAGTATCTAAATTTATCAGATGAACTCTCCCTTATTCACTTCTCTTTTATTCCATTTCTCTAATCTATTACTATTACTAAAGATTTGTTCGATAAAGAATTTCATCCTTTAATGAAACGTCCTTTCAACACAAACGAGGTCGTTTAAGTAGGTCGTAGTTAACCTACTCAAATTTTAATCCATAAAGAATTTATTTTCAAAACCTTAATGAGTCTATTAATTATTGTTTTACAATAACACGAGGGACAGCACCTTATAAAGTTGTGGTACATTTATTCGTTATACTTCAAGTCTCTCAAAAGTATCTTTTAAATCATTACCTACAATTAACCTTGTTTACAATAATTTAACTAGATCATCAAGTTACAGTATTTATTTCTTAGTTTTAAAGTTATTTTGCTGTAAATAGTTTATATTAGAGTTGGGTGTGCAATAAAGTATTTTCTACTAAATTCGATTTTTCAATTTACAAGGAATCCAAGTATAAATAATTGGGTAGGTACTAAGAAACTCAACGGTCTGAGACCGGAAATTAAAAATTCCAAATGGGGACGTCCAAAACCACAACATTTTGAAACCTAATCAAATGTCATGTTTGAGTAAGGACATTCAATCATACCTATATAAAATGTTATTAAGGTGGAACGTTCTCCTTGTTTAGGCATAGCTTCGCTAATAGATGGCGCTGACTTTCAATTTGTGGTTTTTTATTGTTTTCTTAATATATAATGCATATTATTTAAAAGTGATACATTTGCCGCAAATGGTACGTTGTTCTTCATATACCAATAAATGTTTCAAGCGTTGAAAACATTTATAGAACTTGTATTTGGGAAGAGCAAAATCGCCGGACCAAATCACTCACACAAGCAAAGATTATAAATGTGAACTGTTTGGCACGATACGCCACCTGCCTGTACCTGAGTGCGAATAACTCTATTTTATCTAAGTACATTTTCCTATTTGTTTCTTGAACATATTTTTTGCGCGTAAGCTTGCAAATGCAAAATCTGCCTGTTGTGACGTTGTGATCTATCAAAATTATCCTGATCGCATATTTTATATAGGAATCTGTATTGTAGTACCAAGTATTGGTATAAATAAATTCATGTTTGTTTAGCAAGCCTTCCTAATTGATTCGATTGTAATAAATCGTTGATGGAATTTCTTCGTACTCAAACGAAGTATCTTGTTTGACCTCGGCCCCTATCACACAAAAACAAATAGAAGTGTGCTAGTAATTATTACTTATCAAATAAGAAATTAGGCGTCATTGATTTTCTCTACACTTTAATTTCAATGCAATTTTGTTTATTGCGGACTTTTGGGCACAAATTAGGTACTGGTAAAATACAAGCAGTTGATCCTGGATCTGATAAATAATGATTCATCACAAAACTTTATTAATTACTTCTTCAAGATCAGAGGTATTGTCGCGCGGCGGGAATTGAACCAGCAACTTGCAGAGTGATGTCAATAAATAAGTATCGTGTTATCTAGTATACCTAGTTATCGAAAAAACGATAATTTAGGTATATTAAATTTTTACATTAGACACAGTATGCGCGAATTATTATTATTCATATCAAATCCTTCGAAAAACACTACAAAAATCATTTTTTGTACTTAGTTTTCGAGGTTTTTGGCTCCAATTAAGGAGAATTAAAATTTATTATTTATTAGAATTTTCATCCTCCGTAGCTCCATCGTTTATTTTGGGAAGTTGATTGTTTTAGAAAATAGTTTTGCTTCGTTTTTCAAAAATCAAAACAAGTCAATGACAACAGAATACAAAAAAGATAGACATTGAAAGAATAGACAGCCACATGACAACAATAAAAGACGAAATATGTACGTTCTACATGCTTGAACGAACAAAATCAAAGTTTATGAATGCTAAGCTATGGTATTATGAGTTGATTCGTTAGGTTTCTCACAGATGACGTTGTCGTCGCCGCTAACACTCGTAAGTTCATGACGTTCTTGTACGACACTATCGGTGTTCACCCACACAGTGACAAAAATGGACTAAAATTACCACGTTATTTCTAATTAAATCGAGTGTTTTCTTTAATAAAACATAATTTGCCGCAAATAACGACCTATAACAATGCCAAAAACAGTTATTTATTTGTAAAATTAAGCTCACATGGCTCATATTTGGGAAAATACAAATGTATGAAAAACGAATGACCTTAAGTAACCTTAGCGCAAAAGATGGTAAGTACATTACTTGGATGAAACTATTCCAGTAGGAGTTTATTAAGTATTATATATATTAAGTATATTTCCATAGTATTTCAATAACGGGACTGACATATATACTGACTGATTCAGATTCAATTCAGATTCAGATTCAGATTCAGATTCAGATTCAATAACTTTATTTCTTTAGGCTTACAAAATAAGCACTTAGACAAGTCAAATTTCATACAGTTAATTAATATTACAAAGAAATAAGTAGTTATTGATTTCTCTTCACTTCAATTTTTTGTCCACTAGTGGAAGAAGTTAAAAAGAAACCACTAGTACATTCATATGTAACTTATGTGTCTAATACAATGTTTGTTTTTGCCTATCTAAATCTAAGTTTAAAATGATTTAGATACATGTCAATAATTATTTAAATACATATTACATAGCTAATAAGCACAACATTTAATTTCTATTTCTTACATGCTATTGTCGGTGTGGAATGGAGCGACATCTGGCCAAGCATTATTATCGTTAACGTAATCATCTATCGAGTAAAATGCTTTCTTAATAAGATTTTGTTTTATGTATTGTTTAAATTTACGAATAGGGAGCTCAGTAGCTTCAGATGGAAGCTTATTATAGAAGCGCACGCAATTTCCCATATATGACTTCCCTACCTTATGTAATCTGTAGGATGGTATAAGTAATTCATTCTTGTTTCTAGTATTTCTAGCGTGAACATCACAGTTTTTTAAAAAGTTGTCTCTGTTTTTATGCGTATACATTAAATTTTCATAGATGTATTGTGATATTACTGTCAAGATATTTATTTCTTTAAAAAATTGTCTCAAAGAATCGCGTGGCTTTAATTTATAAATCGCACGGATCGCCCTTTTTTGTAGTACAAAGATAGTCTGTATGTCAGCCGCCTGTCCCCATAACAAAATACTATAGGACATAATACTATGAAAGTAACTGAAATAAACTAACCTAGCTGTATCTTCATCGGTAATATATCTAATTGTTCGAACTGCATAGGCTGCTGAACTAAGTCTGCCTGCGAGAGCATCAATTTGCGGTCTCCATTGCAGAGAGGAATCAATATGTAGCCCTAGGAAAATGGTAGATTTTACAAGAGGAACTATCTCATCCCTTAGCATAATTTTAGTAGGGAATTCTCTTACATTTGGTAACATGAATTTTATGCATTTGGTTTTTTTAGCATTGAGTAAAAGATTATTGGCGGTGAACCAATCTAGTATTTGTGAAAGAGAAGTATTTACATCGTCAAAATTATGTTTATTTCTGTCAACTTTAAAAATCAACGAGGTATCATCAGCAAATAAGACTATATCACAAAAATCTTTTGCTAAAAAAGGAAGATCATTTACATAAACTAAAAATAAAAATGGACCTAATATTGATCCTTGCGGAACACCTAATTCAATCTTCGAACCTCTAGATCTTTCTTTACCAATATCAACTTTTTGAACTCTATCAGACAAATATGATTGCATAAGGTCCAGTGCCTTGTTATTAATTCCATAATGTTTCAATTTGCTAATTAAAGTACCATGATCTACATACGGACATGCCAACTCAAAGTTCCTTAAACAATTAAAAATATATCATCATTATAGCAGCTCACACATTATGTCCACTGCTGGACATGAACCTCAGCTTCCTGCGACCGCTACATGTCGATCCATGGAGTAGATGGTTTGCCAACACTCCGTTTCGCATTGCATCCTGGCACTAATTCAAGTACCTACACGACAAGACCCGTCAAGTGCGAGTGTAGCTCGCACATCGAAGATTTCAAACTTTTGTCGATTTGCTAAACGAATATTCGAATATTCGGAAATAGGTACGTACTTGTAAATTTTTCGACCCTTTTGAATGTTTTTCAAAATGAAACTAACACCATTTTTAGAAACTGTTTTGAAATGTCCAAGTCAATTTTGATTTCATGTAGATTTGAATTTTATATGTATACTCGTAGTCCCCCACCGTCAAAAATTTGTTTTATGACCTTTTCTGTTCAATCTCACTTTGTTTTTTAAACCGATCTCGAAAAGCTTAAACTAATCCGTAAACAGTTTTAAATTTCTATTTAAAACTGAGCAACAAAATGTTGTAAAATTGTGAAACCTAGAAAAATGTTAAAAAAATAATTAAATCTATTCTTTAATGAATTCCAACTTGATTTACGCACCTAGCCTCGGTAATTGCGTTCGTCAATGAAATTCTTCCATTTTCTGAGAAACAACATGGGGTCTTCTTTTAATGAGGATCGGCATTCGATGGAAAAAATCCGAGGAAATGAGTCAGGAATAACTCGTGTCGCTCCAGTTGACATAAGTGCAGGTGTGATAAACCTTTTCGGTTGTAAAAATCTGGTTTCACTCGAGCTTCCAACATACATATGTAGATAGGCAGATAGAAAATACTTTATTGCAAAAAGTGGTATACAGGCGAACATAATGCTAGATAACATTCTCTATCTGCTAACCTTTGGCTAGTGTGGACAAAAAAAATTAGGTGCTATAAAATATCAATATCAATCATCTTTCTGTTTTGAGAGAGAATATTAAATAGATAATATGAAAGAGATAATATTCATACTAGGAGAAAGAAAATAATAACAGTAATTGTATTATAAAATACTAGCTGGGTGCCCGCGGTTTCACCCGCGTAACTCCTGATCCCGTGGAATTTTCGGGATAATAACTGGCCCAATGTTATTCCAAGTTATAACTATCTATGTACAATTTTTTATCAAAATCCGTTAAGAAGTTATTACCCATACTTACAAACTTTTGTGTTTATAATATAAGTATGATGATAATAATAAATAATAATGAATTATTCTTGAGACTATTTCTCATTTCAAGCATTATATAGAAAGTAACAACTAATAGTGAATCTGAAAGTCACAGGTTGAGCACACCTTACTCAGCTTCCGGTGGGCAGTTGCAGTAACACCTGTTCTCATTGCTCTAATACTCAGCCTACGTTATCAACTTTGAACTTTGAATCGAACTAGCTGAGTTCAAAATAGAACGACAATGTAGAGTTTGCAATCCAATTTTCAGTTAGAGATCAGATAATTTAATGGAGCGTATTTCAGCCAGTGAAGTTCTCAATGTTGATTTACTTCTGTAATGGTAATTGTCATAATTGAATTTCGACTGCGGTTTCTGGGTCTTGATTTTGTAAAGTATAGATAAAATTTGACGATCTCAGTTGTCGCAGCGGGCTGAGGTCAGCCTCTGAGCCGCTGGTTCGCAGTTTAATTAATAATAAATAATTCCCGCCTATGGATAACTGTTGTATGATTTGCAGATTTGTTCCGAAGTTGTGGGTATTTTCCATAAGAAATATCTATCCATTATCCAGTATTATGTATATCAGCTATGTATTTAGTATACACATAACTGAAACTTAGCTTAAATATTTTTAAACTCGACGATCTGAACTACTGTCTTAACGGCTTTCTTTACCTTGTTTTCCCGACGTTTCAACAGGTTTACATACTGTCGTGGTCACGGTAAGATTCTGATGGTTTCTTCCACTAGTAGACAAAAAAATTAAGTAAAGAGAAAATCAAAAACACTTTATTTCTTATTTTATGAAAATTTATTGTATGAAATTTGACTTGTCTATGTGCTAATTTTGTAATTGTAGCTTATAGGAATAAAGGTATTGAAATCTGAAAATCTGAAATAGTAAATATGATAATTAACTGTTAAAATAGTCTGTTCTGATAATAAACTTCTCTAATAATAAGCTTAATTTGGGGCCTAATGAACATTTTTTGGCTTAGAAGTCACCATCTCCTGGATCAAATAAACATGAACTCATTTTAAGGGTGTATACTACCTCAAACTGCTAATTTTCAACTCCGCCGGATGTCCATATCGTCTAAACTACTGAATATTTAACTTTGAAATTGATATATGGTAAAGTTCAGGACTTAATCTATCGATCATATGTTTCGAAAACACGATTCCATAAAATTTTCTCGATAGAAAAAATCGCAAAGTTACCTCTAAATTTTTACTAAAACCTAAATTTCTCAATAAATACAGAAGTTCAGATCTTGACAATAAGCGTGGTAATAGAATTAAGTATAATAAAAATGTTATATGTTTCGGATTTTTCAAATAATGTCCTAATTAATAGATAATAAGCTAAAACTTGATTTTTGGACTTACGTTGCAATGCCCTGTCCCGCTCTTATGAACGCAAAATCATATGTCTAGCCTTTTCGCACAGAGTTGAGGTTGTATACCCCCTTAACCACATCGTGTTAATTACATAACCATTAAGTCTCCCTAGGATACGTTATAAAAACATACCCGAGGGTTTTCCATTAACATTCCCATCCTGATTGAAACTGACCATCGTACGGAAGTGGGAATTCGTGAGACTGTAACACTAGTAGCAAACTTATCAATGGATTCCATGGAATGGATGGTACAGCAACTTGAAACCGCCCATCGTACTCTACAATAGGGTTCATTATTGGAACTTATGTTTAGGCTATCAATGAGTCCACTATGGTGTTTTTGACCAGTCATCGTATTTTAATGAACCATCGATGACATGCTAGTCAGTTGTTCTTTTTAGCGCCGAATTTTTTACTCGTTTTCGGTCGCATGGAGATTCAACTAAAATTAAGTTTGATGTTGATACTCTAACGTTTAGTTAAAGCTTTTTATTTAACCTATGAGTTACTTAAAGATTGTATCTTGATGTACAAATTTGACGACCTGTTAATTATATTCTCAAAATATAATATAACTAGCAGCCCGCCCCGGCTTCGCACGGGTATTTTAAAGAATTTTAAGTTCTTACATACACACGTTAGATAAGGTAGTTTATTATTGAAGTTTTCATAGGGATCACTAACTTTAAAAATATTGTATAGCCTATGCATGAAACTATAAATAAGTTCGGAAGGAGTATCAGAACAAAATAAAATGAAGCACTCCAATCAAGCAAGCATGCCAATCAATCAAATAGTATGCTGGCCATCGCCATTACAGCTATAGACACCAACTGATGAACTCTATTGTAAACAAACCAAAATAAACGGAAAACGCCGTCTTGTGTGGTCAGATGTTGCAAAAGTCACAATGGGTTTGTCAATAAAAAACACCGGATCACATTTCGTAGATAAATTTCTTATATCACCAACTTATTTTATCGATTTGACGCAAAATTATTATCAACATATAAATCAAACTACAAGCACAAAATCTCGCCAGTGCTGCCAACATGTAAACATGTAAATTTTCCAGTAAGTGTGGGAGGATATTAAAAATGTTTTAATTCTAATATTTTATTGACTTTAAATTATGAATCAGGTTTATAGGCATTTCTTTATCATCCAGGTTATACCTATAAAATAATATGTATTAAGTATTTGAAATATAATTAGGATATTGAATTTCAGTTTGTAATATCTATACAATACGAATTTCGAAATATGTTTGTTTTTTATTTGAGCTAACCTCCAAAATAGCTGAACCCATTTGGATAATACTATAAGTGACGATCATGCTACGCAGATGTTATAACGAGATTAACGATAGCCGTGGGGCATAACTAAAAGTCAATATTTTTCAGATTTCCGGGTGACGAAAATTGGAAGTTAAATTGAATTCGCATAATCAGAGAATCTCATAATTAAAATAATTTGAAGCCCAATAAATCAAGTGTAGCATGAAGATTTTTCATGTCAAAGCATGCGGGCATTATATTATATAATACATAAATTTTTATTTAGAATGTATCAATAAACAATGAATATGAGAATAATGTATATTTTTCACATAACATTTCATTGATCTTCCCAGTAACAATCATAATAAGATATGGCTGCAAATGTACATTTAAATAATTATATTTTTTTTATATTATATTGGTTAGGCATTTCCATAGGAACAATGTATGCGAAGCCGTAGGCAGAAAATGTTGTCAGCCAGTTAATAGGCACAAAGAATAATTTATTCAAACTAAAATTAGACATGGAATGAGACTGGATAAATAATAATAAAATAAATAATAAATAATGCCAGACAATCCACACAGCATCATCTAGCCCCAAGCTAAGCAGAGCTTGTGTTATGGATGTTTTTATCTTTGTTACTTCTGCACACACACTCAGAGGCCTGAACAGATTTTGTTGAAATTTCTTCGATTAGCATAGTTACTATTTAAACCCGGGAAAGTAAAGTGTTCTGTTCCGTTCTTGAATTCACTGCAGTTAGCACCATAAAGCGCTGACGTAAATTGAAAATTATAAAAAGTAGGTCTAATAATCACGATTACCGTGGCTAAAGCAGTACCTAAAATGATTCATTATAATTTTACATATTCATATTAATAAGTGAACAATTATTAGGAAGAATATTTATAAAAATTATGGGTAATTTTTTCTTCTGTTGGCAACTCTCTATACACTGACACTCAATGTCAATCCGCCATTGCTAAGATTCAAGTTTGATTTGACAGGATTCTATCCGTACTTTTCATAAATCCATGAGCCTATGATTATCATTCTAATGATGATTTTTTTTCCAAAAAGGTCTAGCAGTTTCAGATCCTATTTAATTCAGACCATAAACAAACAATAAAACCTTTCCTTTTTAAAATTGTACCTTTACCTCCTTTACTTATATTGTACCTTTACCTCCTTTAAATAGATAAAGAAAAACAGGGAGAACTTAATTTTTTGGCATTGACTTTTCTCTCGCACCGTTATATCGCCTACATCAGCCTACATCGCATGGTTCCAATCTTGAAGTTTTTATATTTTTTGACATTGAGTTTCCTCTCGCACCCCAGTAACGAATTGTGATGTCTATGACAATAGATGACAATCCATAACTGACACTGGCGGTGAAGTCGTCGTAGCAAAAGCGGTGCCATAAAAAAAGAAGTTGAAGTTAAGTCACAGCAAAACTCAGCAAAAGCGAGAAGCGCAAAAAAAGAAAAAAAAAAGAAGTTGATGTATATCGCTATGGTTTTATTATTGAAGTTTTTATACGGATCTCTAACATTTTTGAAAATATTTTATAGCCTATGTTCATCACGGAAATTTTAGGATTCTTATGGTGGAAGAATTTTTGAAATTGGTCCAGTAGTTTCGGAGCCTATTCAATTCAAACAAACAAACAAACAAACAAACAAACATACAAACAATCAAATCTTTCCTCTTTATAATATTAGTATAGATATATAAATACAGGCAGAGAAGAAGAAATACTTCGACAAATGTGTAAAGAGTAAAGCTAAGTAAAAACGCAGCGTCTGGATCGACACCTCCTTACTTGTTTTGCTATTATTTATTTAAGTTTACATAGTATTTGTAGGATAGTTATATAGGTATTGAAGTACTTAATATTGCTTTAATCTACTGTTGCTTCATGTTCAGTCCATCCCGAGATTGCCTGAAAGAGATAGCTCATAGCGATAAGCTCAACTCAGCCCGTAGATTTAAATATCAACGATACATCCCAACTAACACTTAGGCGCTAAGACAAGAGCTATATTAGATGTATAAGAGCGCTAACCAGATCTTACAGTTATTAATAAGTGTTACTATTTGGAGTTAGAGCGCACTATAACTCCTCTATACCCCCGAATTGGGCACACTTTTATATCGCCTTGGGTTATTTAATGGCTGTACAACAGAGTTACAGATTTGGTTTAGAGGTATAATAGAGCTATTAGAGAGCTATAATAGCGAAAACTGAAACTACAAGAGATAAAAACGCGATAAATAAGCGGAAGTTAAGTCCTTTAGTGGTACAATAGATTAATATAGCGTTTATTAACTCTTTGGGTGCTTTGAGGGCTGCAAATAGGTGACTACTAACTCTTTAAGGGGAACAACAGAACTACAACGTCACTCACTATGTCTTTAGGTGGAATGAGGGTGGCAAATGGGTGATTATTAACGCTCTGAGCTCCAAAAGGTATCTATAAGAGCTATAAGGTTCTTAAATTTTAACATCACGATATTCTTTTTTTTATCAACAGAATAATTACTTCTAGTTTTGTGTGCGTAAAATGTTTAGATATTTATTAATCCAAAAGGGCGCCTCGTTTGTGAAACTGAAATGAAATCGTTTAGTTCCAACTTATTGACTACAGGAGAGGTTGATTTTTCACTGCGAACGTAAGTACATTGTGATTAAGTATATGTATTATTAACAAATTATTCAAGCGCCCGATGACTAATGTCTCTTTACTGAAAATAAACAATGTATTAGATATGGAGTAACATAAAAGTTTTCGAAGAATCGAATAAAACATTGTTTATTCCAGTTTAAAGTATCGTGCTAGTCGTAATTAATACACATAATGAAGCATAAGTAAAATACTTTATATAAATCATAGTTGCTTCTGTTTTTATAACCTTAGTCAGATCAATTCGCAACCTTTAAATGGTGGGCAAACAAATTTAGGGATCCGTAGTACTGTCTGTCCGTAGCTTTTTGAGTGACATTCATTACACTTCTATTTTACAGTAACGCGAAAGTAACGCATACTGCTACTTTAAAACCACTCAAAAATAAGAAAAAGGTCCTTTATATCATGTTTATGTTTAAAATTTATCAATTATTTAGAAATCAGATATAGATTTCTGTGTTAGGCTTATAAGTACTTATGATAGGATGCCGGCATAGGAGATTCAATTTTATGTATATATTTTATTCACTGTATCTTTTCTCTCTCCTCTCATTCATCTCCTTCATCCTCCTTCATCTCCTCTTTTCAGTGACGTCATGAAATAACTTGTATTTTAATTTCAGAATGCCGTACACAACAATTGTACAAACTATAGAAAAAGGAAAATATGTGCTGTGTACTGCATGCTCCATCGGATCCATGGAAACATAATAATAGTAGTAAAATGGCCTAAATGCAATGCGTTAAAACTTGTAAAATCTACAAACACCTTACTACAACTTGATGGGCGACGAATAAAGTGTCAAGTAAAAATAAGAAATATTTCAACTTATGCAGAAGCTGAACGCGAATTAGATTTTTTGTTATAACGATATGAAAACGTGTAAAACTTGACAAAAAAAACAAAGAGAAAGATGATGTTGATAAAGGACTTGATAAGTCGGAAGGCGGCCTCTGCAAAAGAGACCTACTAGTACAAGCTGTAGGTCTGATTGTGAATGATATGATACAAATTAATAACCTCTTGATCTTGACTATATTTTTATTGATTTATTACTATAAATCTTGATGATAAGCTGAATTTCATGAATCTTTATCAGATAATTTTTTTGCTTTATAGTTTTTAAATGACAAATATAAGGATTCAGTGTGATAAATAAATATATTTGAATATGATTCATTTAAAGAAAAACTAAGTTAATTTACTTTGTATAAAAGAATAAAAGAAATGTGATTGAAATATTGTGTTTAATTTGATTTATTATTTAGAAAATTATGTACGGGACCCAGATTGTCATTTTCGCAGAAAACTCCCGCTTGACTACTTCTAGTACCTACTATCACTTCGCCATTGCTCTGATATCAACAAGTGAACAAATAAGGGTTACAGAAGAGGTATTGAGATCTATTACTCTACCTAAACCTATACAGAAGTGACATTAGGCACTAGAAGTTCTATGATAGCGAAAAATGTTCCCACTGTTATAACTTTAAGTAATATAAGAGAGTATTGTACCTCTTTAGGTATTTGGTGCTATAATAACCATTGTATAAGTAATTATTGCTTTTGTACAACTTTTAGTTCTTGGCAAGAGTTCGTTAGCGCTTGCATAGCACTTTGGGGGGTTGTAGTCAGTGCTTACTTCTTATTTAGATTCTATGGTTGTAAGATTCACTTACAGCTATAAAACAAGATGCTTAGCCTGTATTATAGCGTTACAAATTGCTGCTGTATGTCTTTAACCTTTAAACTCATCTTGTTATTACCCTTAAAACTATGCTGTATAGCTCACAGTGGAATATTTTGTTAGACTACACTCTTATGTTGCCAAAAGTTGTTATTGCTGCTGCTATAGCACCTTTATATCACGTTAAGGTCTAAAATAAGCTCTAATTGACGCCAAATTGTTTGTTGGGATTTAAGATGTATCTAGAAATATTTGACGACAAATGACATCAAATCATTGACATAGCTCTGAGAATTAGCAAACTGAAGTGGCAGTGGGCCGGCCATATTTCGCGAAGAACCGATAACTGCTGGGGTAAACGTGTTCTTGAGTGGAGACCGCGACTCGGTAAACGTAGTGTAGGACGCCCTCCTGCCAGGTGGGATGACGATCTGCGAAAGACTGCTGGCAGATGCTGTATGCGACAAGCCGAAGACAGGGCGATATGGCGCTCATTAGGAGGCCTTTGTCCAGCAGTGGACTAACATAGGCTGATGATGACGTCAAATATTTGAATGACGTCCTCCTCTCTACTTCTTTACTTTTTTCTCTCTTCATACATTATTGTGTGCCCAGCAGGGTCTATCTTTAGTGAACTGAATGAAATAATTATGACCTCTATATATGTACCTATAGAATGCAATATAATGATTGAGTATTGAGTATTGATTTCGAAAGAGCCGACCAGAAACCAGCCAGAAGCAGGGCAGCAGTCTGCAGTTCAAAGTCCTGCGGTCATCATTCCATCATTCCGTCACCGTCTGGTCAATTGACTTATTTTTAATTCTGTAAACGTATCAGATTCTTACTTATCATATACTTTACGTATCAGAATATCGTACACTTTTTTACAATAATAACCCTCGACTAATAGAATTATTCTTTATTCTTTAAAGTTATCAGATAATAACGCATCAGATGCTTACGTATCAGACCCACAATACAGTTTGGTGAGAATGGGAATGTCAAATAATCGCTTGTAATCAAGACCCCATTTTTCTTAGTGAACAAAAGTTTTACCTGAATGCCTAAAATAAACGCTTACCTAGTTGGTTTTCTATCGAAAGCGTGGGAACAGACTTTCAGTAGAAAAATAGAGCAAAAAATGTTACAGTTACAAATTATTGTGCCGTGTAAATTAAAGATTCAATGCAAAGTTTAATGCTTTGATGCTATCTGTAGCTGATTTTGTTTGGAGTGAATTAATTATGGCAATTTGAGTCGTTGAAACCGTTCAAATTACGATTTTGAAGCTCTTGTTCATCATTTGTTTGGGTCGGAACAAGTGTTTGAATTTTTACTTTATTTTCCGGAAATCGATCTTGCTTTTTATTACCAGCCAGTTTTATGTTTTATTTGATATTTAGATGAGATAAATGAGCAGTGTGCTTATTTTTAAATACGGGAATACATATATTTTTTAGTATCGGCCTGTTATTCGAGTATGTTTTTCTGTGTATGCTAAATGTATACACATAAGTTTTTTTTAATAATTAATTTTAATTTACAGTATTTTTTGTGTCTAGTGCAATGGGTCCAGACATCGACTAAATTATAATTATGATAAAATATTTTCCCTAATATAGGTTTGTTTTTTAGTGCATGTTCTTTAGCTTTTAAATATATTGTACATATTATTTATATCCAAAAAGCTATTATTAATTTTTTTATCAATATCGCAGACTCTCAAGTCCTACCTTTATTTTATCAACACATGAATAACTTCAACAACTTGGTAATAATAACATACCTACTCAGGCAAATATAAATATCCGAAAACTAAAAACAGGCAGGCTGTATACCAAAGAAGCTTTACTAGAGAAAGACAGCTATATTTTACTCAACGCGGTGAGGAGTGGGCAGAGCTTCGCCAGCGTTTGCGCCGGCCGGCGCACCTTTCTAGCGATATATCATTGCGGTGACAGTATTCTAAAAATTTCGGTAATACAATATTATTTTGATACATCATTCCTCTGTAGCCTTTTTTTAAGGCATCAATCAATTTAGGTTATGCTTTCGTAATGAAAATATACCTCTATAACCTGATAATTTTCCTATTACCTACCTATTAATTACTAAATTTGTTTTCTATTATCATAAGATGATTTGTGTAAAACACAATAATTTTCACCCAAAATAGATGACAGTAAGTCGCAGCGTCGTCGCATGGCTCCCTACCATTTCCCACACTGACACAGTGGGAGTATACCATGCACTCACTCACACAGAGAAAGGCAGGCCCTCAGCACAGCCTCCTCGGCTCATCACGCACACCAACAAACCCAACCCTGTCTGTACGGACACAATCACTCTCAGTTCACAACACAACCTCCTCTACTGCACTCACGCGCACAAAAAAAACGATCCATCGATCTTTTTTCAAATCCAAAAAACGTTACAGACATAGACTCGGTGTCTACTGCGCGCGGCGGTTAGACATTTATTTCAAGTATTTATGATACCGTTATTAATATAACATGTCGTTTTAATTATGTAAATAATAATGAGTGATAATCAATTTGTGTTTCGATCTCATTCGGTTAATTTAATTTAATGTAAACAGATATTAATCATTGCTCGTGACGTTTTTACGGTGTGTTGAAAGACTTGCCGCAATGGTTTTAAGAACTTTATGGTTGAGTACGATGAAACTTTTGTGTTCTTGACGGGAAATTGATCATACCATTATGGAACGTCACCAAAATGGTATGGATGTGTGGGTAGGTAAGGGTACTTACAGTTATATTTATAGTTTGTAAGATATTTGTGTTTATATTTTTATGATATCAATGCTCTACCAATCATCATCATCATCACCAGCCTATAATAGTCCACTCGCTGGACATAGGCCTCCCCTAATGAGCGCCACAGATGGCATCATTATTTGGGGGTTATTGCCCATAATCCCCACACTGGGCATGCTCTACCAATAAGATAAGTCATCTTTAACTAGCCTGATAATAAACAGTTATTGCTCCAGTTAAAATTTCTTATAGGTTTTGATTTCTTATTATTTTTCTAGTTATAAACTTAAACGTTTTCGCTAATTGGAAATTAGCCTAAATTAATGTAAGATATAATTTTTTAATAATGCCATCTATGGCGCTTATTAGGGGAGGCCTATGTCCAGCAGTGGATTATTATAGGTAGGCTGGTGATGATGATGATGATAACTTTTTACTAAGTGATAAAAATTTATTTCATTTAAAATTAGTATTAAAGCGTAAAGAATAAACCACTTGATTAATAATTTTGTGTTAACAGAAAGCCGGCTAAATTAAATATAATTTACTTGATGAAATCCGTTGGTTATGGTTAAGGCTTTGAAGTTGAGCATACAATTAAAATTAAATTGTTACCAACCATTATATCATATGGGTATGCTGAGGATAATGTATAAATGTATAAAAGGTGTTGCTAAGTCAACTTCATTCTATAATCATTGGCACCTTTAAGAAGTTAAATAGTATACCGAAATTTTCGACTTCCGCGGGACTTGAACCTGCAACTTTCCCTCTTTACGGGAATGCGCCAAAAAATCGAGAAACCGAGAATCTATAAGTATAATTCACTATTCGACTAATAATGCTAATAAATGGTGCCTAAGCGAATCTCACACTAATTATTGTAAAATAAAATAGTATGAACGTAACTTTACATGTTTTTGTTGATATTTAATATCAACATTTTTACTTCTTGGAGTCTAATGATTTTTATCCGATTTTATTCCAAATATAATTTACCCACTCCCCGCAAATGAGTGTGAAGCCGAGGGCAGAAACTAGTTATATCATAAACGTTAGCAAAGCTCATACTCTTTATTCACAATAAACTTACAATCAAATAACAAAAACAAATGAGAACTAGAATTTACAATTCAAACAATGAAACTAACTTCAAACAATCTACCGGCAGCTCAATTGATCCATATACCAGTCGGAAGTGTCCCGAAGACACTGGCTGCATATCCTTGCTGTATAGCAAATAAGCATAAGCTCAAGTAGTAAGAAAAAATAGCGGCGAAGAAAAAATGGCTGGCAGATTTTCCGAAATTCATAAGGATTTTTAAATATAACCCAATATAGTTGTAGATTTAATAAAGGTTTTGCCATTTTAATATAAAACTTTCGTTGTTTGTTTAGGGATGAAACCTTGTTGATCTTAATTAATTAGGTTTTTAATTAACCCGCGTACATTCATAGGGAGTTCATTAAAGGTCTTAGTTAGAATTATAATAATTATTAATTATCAACACAAAATTCAGCCTTTGAAGCTTTCATAGCTTCGATTCTAGCTTCCCCTTACACTTTTGTAATTTTGTCAACCCAGTACGTTAAGTGTTTTTTTCTCATTCCGACTTATGTCAAGTCAAGAAAAGATACGCTTAGCTGTTGCTAAAATGACACTTTTCTATATAAGAAAATGGGTAAAGCTTACAACCTTCTAGATTAAAAAGTTAACCCACTCCTTCCACAGGGCAAGGTCGCGTGAACCAGCTCGGTGGTCTCTTCATCAACGGTCGCCCCCTGCCCAGCCATATCCGGCTGAAGATCGTGGAGATGGCGGCTGCAGGGGTCCGACCCTGCGTCATCTCGCGGCAGCTCCGCGTCTCGCATGGATGCGTCTCCAAGATCCTCAATAGATACCAGGTGAGGGTTCCAACAATCAATTCATATATAGAAAGAGAAAATGTGACCAACAACATCAATGGTCGCGCCACCCAGCTCTGCGTCAATGTGATGGTGGAATCAGGGGGTCCATACTTGCGTCATCTTACACCAGCTCCTATTGCATGGATGTGTCTCCAAAACCCTCACACGATGCCGGGTGAACCATGTGCTGGTAACCAAAGTATCTTTATGGAAACGAAGTCATCAGCAATCGTCTCCAGCCATATCTAGCTAAAGGTTTCATTCATTCTTCATAATAATACATTCTTGCTAAGATTAACTGTAAGATGACTATAAGAGACCTATGAGTCAATGATTGATAGTTCTATTTCTATCTGACAAACATTAGCTCAATTGAAAAGCAATTTTATTTGGATTGACTGCGGAGATTAACCTGAAAGAGAAAACACCACGATGGCTTTTAATTAATTCCTATAACTGGATTCAAGGAGATTTTCTAAAAAAGCGGTAAGTGCAAGTTCCTGGCAAGCCCATCCAATCCAAATATTTCGCCAAACAGCTGACCTGAATATTTATTTACCGCTTTTTATTCTGATTGCTAACAATATTGATCTAGATTTCCCTATCCCAGTTCTTTGAAAGTCTTTAATGTTCCTCTTCCAAAATGAATCAGAAAAAAGACTTAGGATGATAAAAGCTATCTTCGTAGATTGCAGCCTAGATCCGAGAATATTCCTTAATAGCCAATTCGAAATATATTTCTAGAGATTTTTATCGGGACATTTATTTTTAATTTTACCCTATAAATAAGCCTTTCACGTGTATGACGCCTACGGTCAATATGGACAATCGCTATTGATACCGGCCAGCGAAGCCTGAAGGTTCGTTTTCACTATAGTACACACAATAAAAGCAATTGTCTAGTCCAGGAAACATTTATTCACGGTACATAAACGGGCACAACCTTTACACTCTTCTTTGGCTAGTTGAATAGTACAATCGAATAAATTCGAATACTCTTATATAAGGTTTGTAGCGAACGGACAGTGCAGCCTCTTTATTGGTTGGCTTTGTAGATTCAAGCATCAAGAAAATGACTACGCTATACAAATTTTTTTTAACCGTCACATAATAGAAAAAGAAAATGCAAAAGTCAACCGCTGTAAGAAATCGTTACGTTCCATACATTTTTGACCGTGTTCATAATTAAATTCCATTTTTAGCTTCATTAGACTGACCTTCTTTTAATAAGAAAACTTCTTCATTTTGTTATTTAGTCTGTTATTAGAATAGTTGATATTAAATTACCTTGTACAGACAGAAGCATTAATTGGTAACCCCCTCACAGAATATGTCATAGTTATCATTCAGTAGCATGTAGGTTCAAACCCGTGAAGATTTATATATTCATTTTAATTTACATTATTTTTTATTTTTGTTTTTTTTTTTTAAATTTATGTAATTGTTTAAATAAAAAACAAATGTTTTTTCAACACCTACATTTCTTTTATCAGGAGTAACGATACTGAAATTTCGAGCCTGTATCACATGTAACTATGGTGTAGTGGTTAGTGTAACCGAGATTCTGTCACTGCACATCGTAATGATCGTCATCGAATCCTTGCAGTGGATGTTTTTGTTTTTTAACTCCTACTTAATTTTAGTAATGTAATGACATTTATTCATGTGTAATAGTGAAGTTTTTGTCTATTAGTATGAATTTAAAGTAATTGATAAAATAAAACAATAATAATAATTTCAGGTAAACAATTTCGTTTATTTTTTTCAAAAATTTGCCTTAGATACAAACAACAACACAAAAAATGTAATTAATTCTGACATGTTTTATTTTATTATTTAGCCTACTTACAAATAGCTTCTTATCCTGAAAAATAATATTCCATTTTCGATTTAGTGCTCGAGAATACACATGTTTTCATTAGATTTTCGTTTACTTTGCTAATCTAATGAATTAAACAATTTGGATCTCTTGTAAATCATGGAATACTAAATAATCAGGTAGTTTTGAAAGTAAATGAGGTCAAATGGAGTTTTTCTGACAATGTTAAAAGGTAAAATTACATTAGGGTTTAGTAGGTAGTGATATTTATCGTCCTTTATATTTAGTGATACTTAATAGCTTAAGGGCTAACGGATCGGATCTCAATTTAAAACCATTTGACCCCACATATTTTCTATCGGATTTAGGTCCGAACTTTTAGATGTCCAAGAAATAAAAGTAATGTCTTCTAGAGATGAACAACCCTTGAGAAACCATCCGCGTACGATGCACTCCACAATTATCATGGACAAAATAAATTTGGGCTTCTGGATACGCGATCCGCGTAGTAACCTTCAACACTTTCAATTGCTCGTCATTCATGCGCCCAGTTATTTTTACTATTTCTCCAGGACCCATAGAGGATATCCATCTCCAAAACCTAAAAAGAAAAAAAATCAACTGTATAATGTTTATTTAGTTCGTGTAAATACTAACTTGTTAAAAATATCATTATTATGATGATAATCAGAGATAAAGGTGTTCGAATTTGTTGAGAATAATCAGTATTATCACTTACCTAAAGTTATTCATGCCCTGCGGTGGAGTTCAGCAGACAGTCCTATTTTTGCTGCTCGATAATTGTGTAAGTATATCAGTTGCATGCAAATGCCTTCTGTTGATGTTGATATCAAATATTGTTGAGCAGTAGAATGAGTGGATGCAAAAGGCGAACTAGTCTGAATGTCAACAATATTATTGTGGCGACTTCACTGATTTGTATACACTCCTGTTGTTTATCTGCCATTGCTTCTTACATTCACATCCCCACATTACACTCAAGCGCACGGTTTTTATCTGTAAGACAACAAATCAATACTTAAATGAAGTTAAAGATAACAAGGTTTTACTAAAAAAATATGTATTTGTTTCGTAACGATTATGACACAAGAATAATAAGTTGATAACTTACCGTAATTCAAAACGAGCAATCTCCTGATTACTCATTTGCTGTTCGAATAGCACCGCAATCTTAGTTCTCACAAAATTCTTAATTTGCATAATTTCCTTCAATATTCTTCAATTCATTTATGATTCAAACCAGTAAGTCAAGACTAGAATTGGAAATGGCTAGTGACCTTTTCATTGTTCACCAAGATTATATTTAAATCTACCCTCAAACACTTCTTTTTTTCTTATCCAGTGTAAAGAGATCTCATAAATAAAAATCCGCTGTCGAACACTTAATAACATAAAATTTCGACGCTCTGATAACTGGTTCGTTGGTTTAGTTGGTTGGTGCGTGGTCAACTTGTCATGTGAGCGATTGGATGTCTGGTTCGATTCCCACTGGGTGTTACGTTTTTGTTTCTTAGTATTTGAGTAAAAGATTTGTAAATCGTACAGTGATTTGCAATGTAAACTTTAGCTATTAGGGGGGTTACCAATTAATGCTTCTGTCTGTACCTACACAAAATTAATGCATAGAAAATCCTCCCTCTGAAAGCTATTCACTTTATACGTATTAGCAATTCTCTGAAGAGCTTTTTGTGAGCTTCAGTGCGATTTAATAACACAATGAAAACAGAGGATTAGGGAAACATTTTCTATTTTAAAGGCAATTTGCCTTAGCCTCGTATTTTAAAACGAAATTTTCCAAATCCGCCAAGCTTGATCTTTTTTGTCAACTAAGTTATAAAAATGGGAAACCTATCAAAATTAATGAATCAAAATTATGAAGCTTTATTTGGCATGATAATAAATAGTCTGATTGAGTCATGGGCTGATCTGTGTATATCTACACTATACTAATATTATAAAGAGGAAAGATTTGATTGTTTCTTTGAATTGAATAGGCTCAGAAACTAAGTACTGTACCGATTTGAAAAATTCTTTCACCGTTCAAATTCTGAATTTTCGCTGATGAACATAGGCTAAATAATGTATTCAAAAAAGCTAGCAAACCGCGTGAAAATTTTTTTTTTTGTGAAAAGCCCGTGCGAAGCCTAAGCCTAACATAGTCACTTACAAGTACTAGAAATATTTGAAATGTTTTTCATTACATATTTATTATTATTTTTTTTTTTTTGCTTAGGAGACGGGATCAATTAGACCAGGAGTGATAGGCGGTTCGAAGCCCAGGGTCGCGACTCCGGAGGTAGAAGCTAGGATCGAAGAGCTAAAGAGGCAAAACCCTGGCATTTTCTCCTGGGAGATCAGGGAGAAACTTATCAAGGTACGTCAAATATCTATTTCTTTTCTAATATGAATTGAGAAAACTTAATAAGGGTGTTATGAGGTTCTATTACGACAAATAAAGTTTAAGCGCAAAAAAATACACTTTTAATTGATATTCAGGTTGTACAAATTTTAATTATTAGCCGACTTCGAAAAAAGGTACCATAAAACACTCACTCACAAACAACTCTTTTTGTACATAAAAAAAAAAAACATGTCGAACCTCGCACCAATTTTTCAGTCCACTGTCGTCCGATTTCGATATTTCTATTATTTTGTAAAGAAAAATATCTAGACAGGGTCTTATACAAAATTTATTCTTGAGGGATAACTAAAAGATAAGACTTTTAGTTTTTTCTTACCAATAACTTTTTCTCCTTATTGTTATTTCACCTCATCTTTGCTCATTTTCACATAAGTCTGATTATTAACATTGTCGTAACAAAAACAGGGAAAAGCTGATATAAATCTCCTTTAAGATCAGTTATTTTTGGTAATCACAATTAAATAGGATTAATTTCTGACGGGAGGGGATGGGGTACGAATGATAGGTAGGTTCAGATGTAAAATAACAATCAACCAAATGAGTAGAGGTTTAACTACATAACAAACCTTATAGGCTAAACAACAATATGACCACCAAATAGAGCTCATAGTAACTTAAATATATGGTATTATGCATATAGTCGCATAGCTATTTAGTCCTAACGCGATGTGGTCACTGGTCATATCGAGATTTAGTCCGGAAATGATTTAGGTAGTCATAACATCTATCTAGTCAAATGAAGATGTAAATATATTTAAATAATTAAATATTTATAATATATTTATATTTAACTAATAAAATATTTATGTATATATTGTCTTAAAGCTTTTGACCCGTATAGGTTCTTACAAAATCGCGTCATAATTTAATATGAGTATTTAAAATGTCCAAGAATTTGAAGAATTTAAACAATAAGAGGAGGAATGCCTTTCGTTCGTAACAGGAAAACTTCCAGGCGACGCTGTACTTAAATGACATTTCAAGCGCTAACGTAAAACGTTACCGAAGGAATTTTGAGCAAAACACTTTAATTTTTGCGGGAAGTATGTCGGGATTTCCATAGCATATAGGTACTAAAGTATTTTTAAAAAGCTTATTATGTCAGTCTCTAAATTCAGTTGATCTCCAATTGCAGTTGATACTTTACTGTTATTGCCTTTTCAATATTAATTTACTTTACGTTGTTCTGGTGAATTGTTCACGATACAGTTTATTTCCATTTCTCTTAAATATCGAAGTTCTCAAATCAACGCGTTCACTGCCAAGCTTCAATAATGCGACGTGGAGCGGGCGAGTCACTGTCCTACAACACCCTTTTACACTTTGGCTGCGTCTTGGACCTTCAAAATGTAATGGGAATTTCTGTACGTAGTGACGTCAAAAAATCTTGTTAAGATTGACAAAAAATGACGTATTATAAATAGCTAAACCATTGATATCTACTTTTTCAATGCACTTATAATTGACCAAAAGTCAATGATTGCCCTATTCTTATCATCAATGCACGTGATTACAGGAGGGCGTGTCAGATCCGCCCAGCATCTCGTCCATATCTCGGCTGCTGCGGGGCGGTTCCAGGGACCTCGACGGGAAGAAGGACTACAGCATTGACGGTATTCTTGGAGGTGAGATATTTGAGGGGACACTAATAATCGGCTTACGAGCCACCTCTGTTGACATCGTTTCGCCGATAAATTGTGTGAAAAGTAGGTTTTGTACGGAAACAATTCTGAAAAATTATTTAATTAATTTGAACCCCGAATTTGTCTATGATAGCTTAGATAATTTTTGTATCACAAACTGACCATAGATCTTTGGAAACTCCTTTTTTCAACGTTTAATAAGATTAGTAGGAAAAAATAAATACCTACGACGAATGCCTGAATTTTACTCTGTTTGTAAGTTTAACAAAAATAAATATAACTCCCTCGGGAATAAAACCGTTCCAACTTGAAATAACATTATCTATCTATACTAATATTATAAAGAGGAAAGATCTGATTGTTTGTATGTTTGTTTGTTTGTTTGTTTGTTTGTTTGAATTGAATAGGCTCCGAAACTACTGGACCGATTTGAAAAATTCTTTCACCATTAGAATCCTAAATTTTCCGTGATGAACATAGGCTATATAATATTTTCAAAAAGTTAGGGATCCGCATGAAAAATTCAATAATTGAACCATGCGCTGTATATTCAACCTCTTTTTCTATTATGGCGCGTCAGAATAGAAAAAGAGGTTGAATATATAGCGCACTGTGCTTGCTTTTTCTCTACGGCCAGTGTCAGTTATGGAGTGTCGTGTCAATGTCAAAAATCCCAATGCTGTTAGAAAAAGTAAGGGATCCGTATGAAAACTGTGAAACCCATCGTGTTAGCGTGTATAATTTCTGAAATTTTTGTTTAATACCCGTGCGAAGCCGGGGCGGGCCGCTAGTAGAACCTAAAACAGAATAGTTATCTATCATGCATAATGGTAGAGCCATTATGCATGATAGATAACTATTCCCCGGCCTTTTTAAATAAGCAAAAACAATAAATCAATAAAAACAAGAACGCGTCGCATCCTATTCACCATCAGTAATTATCAAAAGTTCAAACCTCACTTCCGACCAAAACATTGCACAATAGCACTCAAAACTTTTGCAATACGCGCGCACCCTGTCAAAGCTTTCTCACGAGAGGGTCAAAAAATCAATTTCCGCACACAAATCTTACATAGTCATTGTTGGCATTTGAAATATAACCTTAGAAGTCAGTCACGTCTTTAGGCGGTGTTCTTTGGCGGGCAGAGGTAAGGCGACCGACAAAGATGACCGCGGTAACCCGCAGAGCTCATCGATAGTGCTGAAATCAACACAATCGACGTAAACATGTTTTGGTTGTTCGCATTGTTGCATTCATGTAT
This sequence comes from Eupithecia pulchellata, assembly GCA_963931895.1. NCBI lineage: Eukaryota > Metazoa > Arthropoda > Insecta > Lepidoptera > Geometridae > Eupithecia > Eupithecia pulchellata. The sequence continues at coordinate 5,390,632 of OZ007540.1, forward strand.
TTTGTCACTAAGTTTGATTGTGCTTTGTCGGTACCTGTCGGCTTTGCCGCAATTGTCGGTGGGAATTTGCGCAGGTCCTTTTATATGCTTTTAACTGTTCCGAAAGGAGAACCTGTTCCATTATTTAGGTATAATGTCTCTACATTCGATAGGCATAGTTTTCGCTAAAGATTAAAATCACTAAAATACCCACGAAACGCAAATAGCTTATTGTTTAAAATGCCGTCTGAAAAATCAGAATTCAAATAATAAATTTCTCAAGATGATTTTGCTCTACCTTCTAGATTTGCAGATACGCAGAGCGGTGTACAATAAAGTAGATATAAAAACCCACTACATACTATATTAAACAGGTTCTCAAGTCCAAGACATAAAACGACAATTTCTCAATCTACACAGCTATTACTGGTAATGTACTTTCACACATGCTCCGCAGTCGAGCAAAACAAAGCATGAACGATAAAATCTCGCATTTGTTTAATAACATCTGTCGTTAGAATCAACTAATGTTGGTTGGTAGAAGAGATTACCCACCCACCAGCGAGACGTTAGCTCTTAAGTAGTGACTTGAGTTTGTGGTGGTAGTGAATGGCACTATATTTTTATCTGAAAGGTAATGAAATAAATGTCGTTTCCGCGAGATTTCGACAAGAAAAGCTTGCTCATATTCACCATCAGTTTTTCCTTATTATTCCTCTATTTCCTGATATTTCACTGAACTCCTATGCGATAAAAAAACTCTGCCGAGCGATACACTCAAGATCTCAAAAGTCTTTGGTATGTACCCTTATAATGGTCGCAGTGTAGGCATTTTTGTCTCATCACATTATTCAATAAGCCCTCCCAAGAGGTCCGGAAGTACAATCAACGAGAAAAGTTGTTTTAGAACTTTTTCAAAGCGCAACGAATTGACGTTTGGTTTGAAACGAGAGTTGCCATCTTGAAAGTTAGAGCAACAGGAAATAACTTAAATATTTTCAATTTCCATTCCCTGGACTTGTAATAGTTTTCGTAGTAAAATTTAGGTCGTTTTCTATCATGTCATCATCATTAAAATAATTTTGTCGAAATACAGGGAATCGAAATAATGGGATTAATAAAATTTGCTTGGGGAAACATTTGCTTTAAAAAAGTTTTACAGCTTAATAAGACAAAAGGACTGTTGCTATCATGTCGTCGAATCTATAAACAGACCATGATCACGGATATACAAAATAATGCGAGAAATTCAATACAGTGTTCAATTTCTTAAAATAATCCAATTTTCATTATTATTTTAACAACAAATGACAATTTCGTAATCGACTGTCCATTTCATTGAAGCTCGCCGACAAAGAGGGCGGGTGACGAATGAATAGACAGTAACTAGCTTAGGTGAATATTTTAGTGATCGAGAAAATATTATCGTCACAAGCACAGCGTTCAGAGTTTGTACTCCGCCTGTACTTTTGTGGTGCAGGCAGTTAAATGAAAAAGAAGGAATAACAAGAATTAACGACGATTGACGGTCTTAATGCACAAGAGCGGTCTCTCCCAAGCAACCTTATAATTACCAAAGTCCTGCATCTCTTGCCTATTCTATTATGTTGCGATTTTGTCACTGATCTCAGCACTGAGTGCATGCACGTGATTTTTTCGTTGGGAATTTGCGCAGTTCCAATTCTGCACACTAGAGGGAGTGTACCCAATCCCATTGTGAAAACGACACAATGACGTCTAGAGAGGAATTTAGTGCCTAAGGATAGGATTATCTAGTAGTTTTGTTTTATTTCCTTGGAATGTTATTCTCCTTTAATGTGTATACCAGAAGTTATCTCTTATTTTGTTTCTAAGATTTTTTCTATTTGTAATATCTATTTGTACCAGTCAACTGGCATGAACATGTTGTTCAAAAGTTGTAAAATATGAATAAAAAAAAAAAAAAAAAATCTTGAGAGGAATTCGTCCAACTGAAATCAGAGCTCAGATCAAAATACTGACCAACTCGAAGCAAATTATTATAATAGGCAAAAGATCATTTTAATTAGATGAAGGTTTTCGCCATCAATTCTAAGGGCCAATATCTATGCGAAGGCTCCTTTCTACAACTAGAAGAGGAGCTTATCTACTACACAAATGATTTAAATCCTTCTGTGGCATTATACCAATTTAATAAAGTAGCACAGACGGATTAGGAAAACTCCCCAGGAGACTCTCTGAAGATTATAACTAAGTAGGTTCTAGGAATGCCAGCTTCAAATTTAAATCAGTAACGTTTATGTTTCAATTTACAAAATAAATGCAAGAAAAGTCAAAGTTGAGGTAATTTTTAGATCCCTAGGCATTGAGAAAAACACGTAGTACTAAGTATTATGTTGCAAGTCTTTACACCGACCAGAACGTGGTATTAGTATTTACTTATTTATTAATTATAAATTATTTAATTTTGGATAGTTTTATACAGTACCTACCCCCAAGTAATCAGTATCTCAATAGTTTTTATTACACTACATATATGTTGAAGCGCCACTCTTTGATACGTCTACCTTCAAAAAGTATTTATTTAAAATACAGTTATATTTTAAATAAATAAAGTAGGACGCCCTCCGGCCAGGTGGGATGACGATCTGCGAAAGACTGCTGGCAGATGCTGGATGCGACAAGCCGAAGACAGGGCGCTATGGCGCTCATTAGGGGAGGCCTATGTCCAACAGTGGACTAACATAGGCTGATGATGATGATGATGATATTTTAAATAGATACAGCCTAATAACTCTTATTCGAAGGCCAGCTTACAAATAAACAAACGAATAAAGTTTAAAAATTAATCTGGTAGTACGAGTCGAAATAATTAATAGAATAAACAAAACACTAAAAATGCTACAAACACTCCGTTCCCATCACAGTTCAGTGTCAGCATTTTTAAATTATTATCTGCAATGAATACAGGAAGTCAGTGCACAACACTATTTTGAAAAGCTTCCTAGCTTTATAAACCACTCAAAGGATTAATTGAAGTCGAACCGTGAGTGAGCTTTTGTTCAAATGGAATTAAAAGCTCTTATCAAATGGGCACGTGTAGTATTTGGATCTAAAAAGTTGTAAAAGGAATGGAAAATATTAAAAGCTTTTATGAAATAAACTCGTGTTGGTAGAAACTTTTAGAAGGTTGAAAGTTTTGTGTAATATCGGAGTGCTGATTGTTTTTCCTCGTATCTCATATTTAATCAGTGACTATTTATAGGGGATACATGATAGCTAATTGAGTAATTGGCTAATGAAGCGCTTATAAAACCCTTTCCTATTGCACTACAAAACTTTGATAGGAAAGTTCTAGTTAAATTGAACAATTATTTTAATGAAGTCTAGAGTTTGGGTGTAGGATGCTTTGAGAATACAGTTAACCTTTCTACTAAAAAACGTTATAGTATACATACACATTATTTGTAATATTTGTATACCTACACAAGATCAAACATTGCAAAGGTTGGTTGACCTATGTGCTGATTTTAAGAAATGATATACCTATAAGTAATAGATTATTTTATAAATTTTTCGTCGTAATAGGCATTTTTGACTTTATTGTAGTACCAACATTATTTAAATTTACCACAACAAACGCTACACGCCATCAACAACTTTTACAACTAAGACTTTGTCAGCAAAAAGTTCGAACGCACCGCCCAGACGTGCTAATCCGGCCATATGTTAGCATCGCAACGATCTGCTGAAACAAAGGCCGACCCGCCGGTTTTAATGAGCCAAGATTATGAAGGTGTTAAACCAGCGCCCCTTTCAACTCCCAAATTATTACGCCTGCGGCTCCACGGCCGCACATTTCGGCAATCGCCAAAGTATTGCGTCTCTTTCTTGGTAGTAAGGGGATGGTTGATTAGTTAGCCGGATTTTATAAGCTCTGAATCGGCTTTTTATATATTGCAAGTTTCAGAAATCTTGGTTTAGATCAAGCTTCGCAATTTTGATTCTTTAAACATATTCAACAGGTCTTATTAACTTATTAACTAGTTTAATGTTATTTATTCATTATAAGATGGAATGTACTAGAAAAACTGCCAAAGCTTTTCGAAACACTTAACTGAAAAAGTGAAATCTGTAATTGGCCCCAAAACTATTAAAAAAATAATGTTTTATCTATTATTTGATTTTCAACCTTCGGCCCGAGATATTAAATATTCAAATTAACTAATTTCATTAACATGCTAACATCCACCAATTCCTTTTCAAAATTTCAATAGGTAATTATTAGCTACTAGGTACTTACTATTCTGCATAATATTATCCGGCCAAAATCCACCGCTACATCCATCCCATAAACCTCTCCGAACATTAAATTCGCTTTCCGTAATGAACTTTACGACCACGTTTTAAAGTTTCTTTTTACATTTTGTATTTAGCCATACATTATGATCTGTGTAAAAAAGCTAAATAAATCTGTCTCCGTCTGGATGGAATTTGAGCAATGTAAATCATTTTATTACAATACGTGTTTTTTTGCCGCCGCCTTTGTGCCGGGTTATGTTGTGGTTTAATGACTCCTAAGCCGAGTGTGATATACTATTTCCGTATAGCTTTCGATATTTCCGTCAGAATACTGCCGAAGACCTGTATTTGGGAGTACACGCGTTCTTATTTCGTCAAAGTAACAGATACAAACTTTTGCTATGGTAGTGTTATTATGTAAGCGGGTTACGGTATAGATATACAGATATGATCCTAGACTGTAATCAGTCAGAACTTAAGCTCTGCTTAACTTGGGGCTAGATGATGCTGTGTGGATTGTCAGTCATTTTTATTATTATAGGAACCAACACTTAACACCAACGTTTCAGTTTAGTTAACCCGCTACCATTCAATGAATTCGTCAAACACGAAAGTTTTTTATAGTAATGTTAAGATAAACCTTTTTTGATTGTGTTTTGCTCTACTTTGCTTCTTGCACTCTGCTTTTCGAAATGAAAAGCAACATAGTCAACTAAAGTTTTATTTCATTTCGTTAATAACTCTCAAATATATGTGTACAACCGTCTACTTTCGCACCCCCTAAATTTACAGCAAAATATTCAATTACTATCTAATTTACTACCTATTGTTAAAACAAAAATAACAAGACAAGTAACGAGTTGGCCACAAATTAAACCAAACCCAAACTCGACTCGCGCTTTCGTTAGTCATAAATCGAGATCGCGACACCAAAATATTGAATGGTGCCAAAATGTCACCCGAAGAGCAAAGGGGCCGACAAAAGAACCGCCGCTTTGGGTGTTCTTATTCCCTCATGCTGAGCCCCTATTTTTTCCGTCATTCAATTTTGACTTCTTTCAAAAGGCTATTAATATAAGCCACATTTTTTAAAATCATAACGCCAAAGCCAGGCATTGTTGAGGCAGTTTTTTAATCTGTTTCCGTAGGATACCGCTACCGATTTATAAATGGGATTGGGCAGACGTATCTCGATTTAGCCGATATGAGCTGAATTATAACTTGATGTGGGTTTTCACAAAAAAACCTTCGCCTAATAAATAAAGCGTGTTACAAAAAACAGATGAAGACAAATTGCACTAATATACATAATGTCAAATAAATTATAATTCCGACTGAGGAACACAGTTTATTGATACCACCTCGGGAGACTTGAGGTTTTTAATTAATGAGCTTTGTATAAAGTCCATCTGCCTGTTTGTAAGAAACTTTATAAGGTGGATGTAGATAGTCATTTTATTGCTAAAGAAATCTAATTGAATTTTTTGTACTTAAATACCTAAAACGACCCTCTGGGACGACAGAAACTTGGAGTCTTGTGGCGTGGAGGATATTTTAATAAAAACTTTGTTGTCAATGACATGACTCAATATTTTGATATTGAAGAGTATTTATCGGGAATAACAGTACCACTTGTTTTATTTTCCTATAAGTTTTCATCGCGTTGAAGCGCTTTAACGAAATGCAGGGGAAAAAACAAAAGGTACGCGATAAATAGTGTTTAATATGTTAGCAAATCGCAAAAGTTTAATAAGCTTAATTTTTTGGATTTCGAATCTCAAAATAATTTAAATTCGCGTGCCAATTTGCCACTGAAACTGTCATAAATAAAACAAAACCCAATCATTGATGACCGAAGAACAAAAGACGGGTCGCATTTTATAGTGCATACTCATAACATAACCCTCTTAGGTCGGTAGTCTGGTAAAAACGATTGCTAATTTACTATAAAAAAACTTCGAAGACACAAAATGATATCTTTACGTTCGTAGGATTCACTTATGTAGGCTTTTTTCTATTTACATATTTATAAAATCAGCAGAGTGCGGAACCTTTAATCAAATTAAACTATAAAGAGGTAGTCACATTAAAATCGCATAAGTATCACACAATATTTTAATTTATTGATTATTTCGAAACAAAGCCTAGGACATTAAACAGATAGTTTAATTAAAACGACTTAGTTGCACGCGGTTCTCTGTTTAAAATTTAAAATGTAGTTTTTTATCAGTGAACTAATTTTCAACTATGGTTAAACCGTTCTACAGATTATCCTCTACTAACAAACTCGTAAATATAGTGTAGACTTAATAATAATATTTAAGATTTAACAAGATAATAGAATTCATGTCTTATAGTTTTATTCAAATGCATTTTTATGAGGTCCTTACCGTTTTATGATTGCTTCCTAGCCGAATCAAAATCAAAGTGCTTTGTTTCCGTTAGATCGTAGGTACAGGACTCTTGGACACGTCACAAAAATACAAGTTACTTAAGCAATAAAAATGGAAAGTAAAGTGCTCACTTTGATTACTTGTTTACTTCAATTTTTTAGGTAAAAAAAAGAAGCGGACAAGAAGCCTTGTTAGATTGTCAGTTTTCCAGTTGGAGCAAGACTCGTCCTAGACTTTTATATCGTCTAGATAATCTCATATTTTGCAGTAGGCCTTTTTGCTAAAAATATTTTGTGAATTTATTTATAGATAATTTTTGCAACTCACTTGGAGTTTTCTTGTAGAAGCGTGTAAATTGCCCTTTATATAGATACATTAAATACATTAATCTTTTGTAGCCAGTAGTGGGTACAGTATACAATCTTCTACAACGGCAGCCTGTCTCATTTAAAACTAACTAGGTGGATAATATTACAGTGCCACTTCCCTCTTTTTAATAAATACATATAAAACTTTACATTCGAAGATAGATCGTCAAGTAACCTATCTTACTCTACCCTCAGGCCGTGGTTCAGACTCCTCAGACATAGAATCGGAGCCAGGTCTGACGCTGAAGAGGAAGCAGCGTCGCTCACGGACCACCTTCACGGGGGAACAGCTGGATGCACTGGAGCGAGCGTTCCATCGGACGCAGTACCCTGATGTGTACACACGGGAGGAGCTGGCTTTGCAGACTGGACTGACTGAGGCGAGGATACAGGTAGGAAATGTTACGGATTGGAACGTATTTTTTTTATTTGGGAAATAAACGGTAAAATCTTACATAAGTAAATTTTAAGGGCTCTGTGTGAAAAACCAGTACCTATCTATTTTTATTTGAGTGCAATGCAATGCAATACACGTTATTGCTTTATTGCATACACTTTATAAGAAAAATATACAAAAATAGGTAAATCCAACTTTACAAACTTTGCAAAACATTAATGCACATACTGTGCTAGGTGCTAGCATGGCATAGTTCTGATAAATGTGAAGGTAACCAGATGCAATCATACTTGTATCGATCATTAGCAAACAGAAGATAATATAGTATATTATCCCAATTGAGGTCTTAATATAAGTCTTCCAATAGTTAGTAAGTTTACTTAATAAAGTAGATGTAAAAGTGTGGTTTTTTGATTGATAGATAAATTTTTAGCAAACATAGAGCAGGAAACAAATATTTGTGAAAGCGCGTTGTTGCGTTATCTTATTATGTAGTAGTGTGTAGACAAACAATAATTAAAATTATTTTTCTGGTAAAAATTACAATTACTGTGTAATTATTATGTATATTAAAGATTTTTGAGACTACTTGTACTTAGTAATTCCATAAACAAAAATATATTCAGTTTATAAACACAAAAAATTACATTGAGGATTATTTTGATGTTTGCGTAATTAGGTTTTGTTATACGAACTGAACTATGTTGAATACCAATGTGCATGAAAAAATGTTGTTTCTTAATATTTTTAGTTGTTAAATTATGTTTGTAAATTTTTTTACTACGGACACCAGGTGTGCTCCCGGAGAAAATTAGGATTCTTGTCTCCGCTTGCGGAGTAGTATCCCAAGACAACAAGATCCCCACATCTTATTTGCTTTCATTACCTCTATATCATTCTTTCATTAACATTATATTATTGCCTTCATACACCGTAAGAGATGCACCTTAGGATTAACACTCCCAAGTCTACATCCACTCCGGGGTGGAATTGTTTATCGCGTAATAACGGGAAACCCGCTCACAGGCAGTCTTTGTGATGGCGAAACGGGGCAGCAACCCTCGACACGCCTCAGTCGATTGCGCCGATGTTATTCCTTTCCAGCATTTACGCTGGTATTTCGAGGAACTCACCCAGCATTCGACAAGCCACTGTCTGCCGCTTTTGAGAGCTTATAATAAGACCATGTTTATGGCAGGCGTCCGCAGTCTCTATAGCCAGCTTACTAAGTCCATTCATCCACCGATCATCCTTCAAAATGACCTGGTTGTTGTTTATTCCTTACATTTTTCTTTGCCTGGTTGATATCATCTTCGGATGTGTCATATTATGCAACCAAGAATGATACCCGCTATGTGTATCCCTCGTAAAGAGCTTCAGTTCTGTTGGCTACCGGTCTCACGTATGCTCCCGGGACACTATATTATGCTCCAAGATCATGGAAATATAAAATTAACAATCCGAACTGAGGAAGTTTGGTTGACGTTTCTAATTCCGTTTGAGCAGTCTGTGTACACTGTCGCAGTTAACATGTTGACTTCACTTACAATAATAAAATGGAATGTTAAGATAACAGCTGTCATTGCGAAGTAAATAAGGGTCGCATTCTGAAACGTAGTTTATACGCAGTTAAATAAAAACAAGTTTCATTAACAAAACACAATACCCACAATCGTTGTCAACAAATGTTTGAGATGAGCCACTTTGATTTCAGGTTTGGTTCTCTAATCGGCGCGCTCGCTTACGCAAGCAGACAGGCTCCAACCCGAGCCCAGGACTCACCAGCTACTCTTCGCTGCCGATGCCTCAAATCCCATGCCCCTACCCCGGCGGAGAGATTCCTCTACCTCAACATCACCCTCAGCACCCGGATGCCTGGCACCACCAGAAATACGCCAACTACAATCAACTGATGGCACAATCTCAACATCTGAACCAAGCCTTTCAAAACTCCTTCCCGAGCACATCAGCTGCCACCTTCGGACATCTCGTCCCAGGCTCCAACGGCATCATGGATCCAACTATCCCAAGAAATGACTACAGATACCCAACAAATGATATCTACAGTAAACCACTCAGCTATTTGCCCAAAGAGACGGATGGCGAGGACAAAGTACCCAGCGATGAGGCTATCGACCCCAGAGACGACGCGTTCGCAAAACCACCTGCTGAAGACTACGCCAAAGCGTTACCAGTCGCCGACAATGATTACCCTAAAGTTCCTGCTGATTATTCTAAGATTTCTGCTGATCCGACCGTGACTTCCAATTGGAGTCCGTCTCATAACTCTCTGAACATGAGTCTAGCTGGAATATCCAGTGAATATAAATACATGAACGATCCTTATGCGTTCCCTAACGTTTCAGACCCTTTGCACCAGCACAACTACCCTAATCCTCCGAATGCATCCAATAAATACTGGATATGACAGGAGACTTTAGCTATAGTACTTAACTTATATTTGGGTCAATTAGATTATTTTTATTGTGTATTTAAGTTTTATTTAATATAGTTATTATTATTTGATTGTGAGAAATTACCTCTACTTTGCATTCCAGTTAACTTTACCAAACATTTGTAAAAAATTACTAAGAAAGTCATTAGAATAAATTATAGATTTCAATTGCTTATTTTATTTTAAATTTGTTTATTGAGATGCATAAAACATAAAATAATCACAAAATACACTAAATTTAAATAATATAGCTATCTACAGCTTGATTATTTAACAACTTATGTGCATACAGAAAATCAATATGAACGAGACATGCAGAGCAAACAAATGAAAATATAAATTTTATAAGAATATTAAGGGGATACCTAATACGTAATTATTAACTAACTTACATAAAGTACATCTTCACTTTCACAGTTGTAATCATGCAATTAGGAACTTAAATAAAGTGATTTTAGAGTTCTAGTAAACTGGCTCGATTTATAAACATTTCTAAATTGAACAAAAATTCCAGTGTTATCATTAGCTAAACTATTTACTGACGGGCCATTTCAAAATCAAAATCAATCAAAATCAAAGTGCTTTATTTCCTTTAGACCTTACAGGACTCTTGGACTCATTCAGGTGGTTGAAAAATTAAATATTGTTTTTATATGTCAAAAAAGCAAAGCAAATGAGTTATTTGATTGCTGTCGATGGCCTTAGGTCTGTATTAAAGACTGATTTGTCTGAAAAAACTATACAGCTATGTTTGGTTTAGCTTTTGTAAAGCTTCGGGTTTGAAGTTTTGTCAATTTGACAACAAATTGACCAAATAAAATATAAATGATTGAAATGAAATTCACTTCTCTGCTCAATTTATTAATCTAAATTACATATGACTACTAATTTACATATTTATACTCGTAACGTAAAACACTAGGTCATTCTTGAATTACTGTGAGGTAACATCGACGATTGTCGCACCGGGTTCTGACACTACAACTACTTCTGATTCAAGGGCAGAAACTTCAGGAGCAACTTCTGGGACAACTACTTCCGCGGCAGAAATTTCAGTTGCAGAAACTTCAGAGGCAGCAACTTCTGGGGCAGTCACTTCAGGGACAGCTACTACAGGGGCAGCGACTTCAGGGGCAGCCGCTTCAGGGGCAGCCGCTTCAGAGGCAGCAACTTCTGTGGCAGCCACTTCAGGGGCAGCCACTTCAGGGGCAGCCACTTCTGTGGCAGCAACTTCTGTGGCAGTCACTTCAGGGGCAGCCACTGGAGGGGCAGCCTCTTCAGGGGCAGCCGCTACAGGGACAGCCACTTCAGGCACAGCCACTTCAGAGGCAGCTACTTCAGGGGCAGCCACTTCAGGGGCAGCCGCTTCAGCTTCAGAGACAGCCACTACAGGGGCAGCCGCTTCAGGGGAAGTCGCTTCAGGCGCAGCCACTTCAGAGGCAGCTACTTCAGTGGCAGCCACTTCAGGGGCAGCCGCTTCAGGGGCAGCCGATTCGGGCGCAGCCACTTCAGAGACAGCCACTACAGGGGCAGCCGCTTCAGGGGCAGTCGCTTCAGGCGCAGCCACTTCAAAGGCAGCTACTTCAGTGGCAGCCACTTCAGGAGCAGCTGCTTCAGGGGCAGCCACTTCAGGGGCAGCCGCTTCAGGGGCAGCCGATTCGGGCGCAGCCACTTCAGAGACAGCCACTTCAGGGGCAGCCACTACAGGGGCAGCCGCTTCAGGGGCAGTCACTTCAGGCGCAGCCACTTCAGAGGCAGCTACTTCAGGCGCAGCAACTTCAGGGGCAGCCGCTTCGGGCGCAGCCACTTCAGGGGCAGCTACTTCAGGGGCAACCACTTCAGGGGCAGCCACTTCAGGGGCAGCCACTTCAGGGGCAGCCACTTCAGGGGCAGCCGCTTCAGGCGCAGCCACTTCAGAGACAGCTACTTCAGGGGCAGCAACTTCAGGGGCAGCCGCTTCGGATGCTGCCACTTCAGAGGCAGCCACTTCAGGGGCAGCCACTTCGGGCACAGCACCTTCGGGCGCAGCCACTTCAGGGGCAGCCGCTTCAGGCGCAGCCACTTCAGAGGCAACTACATCAGGGGCAACCACTTCAGGGGCAGCCACTTCAGGGGCAGCCACTTCAGGGGCAGCCACTTCAGGGGCAGCCACTTCAGGGGCAGCCGCTTCAGGGGCAGTCACTTCAGGCGCAGCCACTTCAGAGGCAGCGGCAGAGTCTTCAGGAGCTGGCGCAGCCACTTCAGAGACAGCTACTTCAGGGGCAGCCGTTTCAGGGGCCGCTGCTACAGGGATAGCCACTTCAGGCGCAGCTACTTCAGAGGCAGCTACTTCAGGGGCAGCCACTTCAGGGGCAGCCGCTTCAGCTTCAGAGACAGCCACTACAGGGGCAGCCGCTTCAGGGGCAGTCGCTTCAGGCGCAGCCACTTCAGAGGCAGCTATTTCAGTAGCAGCCACTTCAGGGGCAGCTACTTCAGGGGCAGCCGCTATAGGGACAGCCACTTCAGGCGCAGCCACTTCAGAGGCAGCCACTTCAGGGGCAGCCACTACAGGGGCAGCCGCTTCAGGGGCAGTCACTTCAGGCGCAGCCACTTCAGAGGCAGCGGCAGTGTCTTCAGGAGCTGGGGCAGGGGCAACGGCAGAACCATCAGTAGCGAGCGGAACTACAGTACCAGAGCCTTCCAAGGCAGCTGCAGTGGTAGACCCTTCAGGTACGGGGGCAGTTACAGTAGCAGTACCTTCCGAGGCAGCAACAGCAGCGGAGCTTTCTGAGGAAATGGTTGCGGTAGAGCTATCTGAAGATGTAGGGGCAGTGGCAGTGGCAGAACCTTCGGGGGTGGCAGGGGCAGAGCTTTCTGAAGATACTGGGACGGCGGCAGAGCCCTCAGTAGCGTTTACAGAGCTAGAGACTTCAGGAGCTGAAGCAGTGGTAGAACCCTCAGGAGCCGGTGCAAGGGCAGCGGCAGAGCCATCAGAAGTGGGGTCAACTACAGCAGCAGAGCCTTCCGACGCAGCAGAGCTTTCCGAGGCAGTCGCAGCTGCAGAGCTTTCTGGGGTGGCAGCGGCAGAGCCTTCTGCCGATGCCGGGACAGTGGAAGAGGTCTCAGGAGCGGTGGCAGAGCTAGAGTTTTGAGCAGTTGGTGTAGTTACAGAGCCCTCAGAAGTAGGGGCATTGGAAGCGGCAGATCCTTCGGAAGCGGGAGCAGTTACAGTAGCAGAGCCTTCCGAGGCAGCAACAGCAACGGAGCTTTCTGAGGCAGCGGTTGCGGTAGAGCTATCTGGAGATGCAGAGGCAGTGGAAGAGCCTTCTGAGGCTGCAGTGACAGGGCTTTCTGGGACGGCAGAGCTTTCTGAAGATGCTGGGACAGCGGCAGAGCCCTCAGAAGCGGTAACAGAGCTAGAGCCAGCAGGAGCTGGACCAGTGGCAGAGCCTTCAGGTGCAGGGGCAAGGGCAGCGGCAGAGCTATCAGAAGTGGGCGCAGCTACAGCAACAGAGCCTTCCGACGCAGCTGCAGCGGCAGACACCTCCGGACCGGGCGCAGCAACATTAGCAGAGCTTTCCGAGGCAGTCGCAGCGGCAGAACTTTCTGGGGCGGCAGCGGCAGAGCTTTCTGGAGATGCCGCGGCAGTGGAAGAGCCCTCAGGAGATGCCGCGGCAGTGGAAGAGCCCTCAGGAGCGGTGGAGCTAGAGCCTTCAGGACCTGCGTCAGTGGCAGGTGCAGCGGCAGACCCTTCAGAAGTGGGCGCAGCAACATTAGCAGAGCCTTCCGAGGCAGCTGCAGCTGCAGAGCCTTCAGATGCAGGCGTTATTACAGCAACAGATCCATCCGAGGCAGAAGCAGTGGCAGATTCTTCTGGGGTGGCAGCGGCAGAATCTTCTGGGGTGGCAGCGCCCAAGCCTTCTGAGATAGTAGCGGCAGAGCCTTCTTGGGTGATAGCAGCAGAGCCTTCTGGGACGGCAGAAGCCGAGCTTTCTGGAGATGCTGAGATAGCGGCTGAGCCCTCAGGAGCTGTGGCAGTGATAGAGCCTTCAGGACTGGTCGCAGCTACAGCGGCAGACCCTTCTGAAGACGCAGGGGCAACGGCCGAGCTTCCAGGAGATCCAGGAGCAGTGGCCGTGGCAGAACCTTCGGGAGCTGAGGCAGCGACAGAGCTGTCTGGAGAGGCAGGGGCAGTGGCAGAATCTTCAGTAGCTGGGGCAGTGGCAGAAACTTGAGAGCCAGTGGCTCCAGGAGCAGGGGCTATAGCTGATCCTTCAATCGATCCAGGTGCAGGAACAGCGGCACTACTTCCTGAAGCAGAATTTTCTGCAGCAGGTACAGGCCCATTTTGAGAACCAGATCCTTGAGCGTTGGGATTCGCTGGTTGTGCTCCAGTTACCCAGTTTGGAAGTAAGCTAGATAAGTATTGACCGATGGTCTGTAACAGAGATCTTTTCTCGTTCAGGTTCTGCTGAGCAATTGGTGCCCAAGGTAAGGTGATGTTTTCTAACAGAGCACTGTCGTTCTCTAGCTTAGCAATCTTTGTTTCCAATTCAGCTAGGATAATAAGAATATCAGCAGGCGTCACCTGACTTTGAAGGTAGGTTTTGAAAGCGTCTGTTTCTTCACTGGCTATCTTATTTTGTATTAAGTTGATAACTGCTTGACGACGCTCACTTTTTGTGCTTGTTATGTTCAAACCCAATTCATCATGAGTAAACCTGTAGAGTGCTATTTTGTTTTCAAGGCTTGTACTATTTTCATTCAAGCCGTACCTAGAGTAAACATAACCCTTCCAAACATCTTCAAGGTCCACCTTTTCATTTGATTCACCTGATTCTTCCGGTGGAGCTGTACTGCCCAATGCTTCTTGAGCTTTTTGTTCTTTCTCAATGCGTTTTTGTTCCTCTTTTTGACGTTTACGCTCTTCTTTTGCAAGTTTCTCAATGCGCTTGCGTTCTTGCTCTTCCTGTTTGCGTTTTTCTTTTTCTTCCCTCTCTTGTCGCTTACGGTCTTCTTTTTCCAATTTTTCTTGGCGTTTCTGCTCTTCTTTTTGTCTCTTTTCTATTTGTTTCCTCTCTTGTTCCTCCTGCTTTCTTCTAGCCTTTTCAGTTTGTTCTAGTTCTTTCCTTGCGGCTGAATCATTATCGTCATCATCATCATTGTCACTATCCTCTCCACTTTCAGATGAGATATCAGAAATGTCTCTTATATATCTGAGGTGGCTATGTGTTAAAGTTCTTAATTCACCATCATCAGGTAGATACTTTGCGGTTGCAAGACCTATGCACACCTGGAAACAAAATAAAATCACTTAGAATAATTACACACAACAATTTGTTTAAATCCTTTGGAAATAAATAAAAAAACAGTCCAAATATTACAGAGGTCAAAACAACGGAACTGTTTCATTTTTAATATTTATGTCAAACAAAAAACTATTAACTCCACAATCCAAAACTTACAATCAGTAATAAGTAAACAATCTTCATATTGAATTATTTCAGTTATTTTCTCATTGAAAGGGAAATTCGTTCGTAAAAAAACCTCAAATGAATACACTTGTGTTTCGTTAGAGCTCGTTCGTAGTAATTATGCTAAATACTGGCACAGACCGTTTTTATACCACCACTAACTATTAACTCAGATAACATTAGATAATGGTTTCTGAGATAAAACAAAAGTCTTCGCCAAACACTCTGTTTTCGCCATGCCTGACTCAATGCAAACATAATGTTATCTACCTAATGATGGCAATACAGGGTATTTTGTACTTAGAAAAAAGTTAGCACCTTTGCATTACCAATGCAGTCATGATTTTTTAAGAACTGACATTATTATTACGTACACGAAAATCAACAGGCTTTCCCCATCGCGATATAATAGGTAGTCAAAGAGCACCCATGCCTTTAAATTAAAAAGCCATATAGAAAGAAGGTTCGTCTCAACTTTTTTTTATATGGATGACGTTGTTAGCTTAGTCTATAGGTACGTAACGCGGATTAGTTACGTAACTATCTGTGTGTACAATGGCTTATACATTTAGGGAGGCAACATTTGTGATCGGTTTGTCAGACATTAAAAAAAGGAAACAAGAAAACTTAATAATCAAATAGGTACTGATTATTAAGTTTATTTTCTTGTTTCCTGTAACATCGTCGTAAGTAATCGACTTTATAACCAAAGAAAATAACAACTAAATATCCGAACCAAATTTTAACTAGTATGTATTTACAACTTAAACAATCGAGCTAACTGCAGACTGTTGCTAACAATCTACTGGTAGCTCAACTGATACATATCAATACCAGTCGGAAGCGTCAAGACACTAGCTGTATGGCAACGTGGTAAGTTATCTTGACATTAATTAGATTACCTTTCATCGTAATCCGATCTACGTAAAAATTTCCACCACACCCTGTATAGATATTCTATCAGAGAGCCTGCTGAAGATACGACCGGATATTTACTTCATATCACCGCAACGGAAATAGGTTTATTGTCATATCATTATGAAAGCAAGTCCTAATTTATTTATTAGTAGCATCTTGTTTAAGATTAAATCTGCTGACGTAGGTAGAACATACAATTTTTATAATAATTGTTGCCAGGCGGGATGACAGTCTGATTTATGCCATATTTGTCCCTAGTTTTCGGCACACACCAGTAAAAAGTCTTATTTTGCTACACACGATAATATATGTCCATATTCGTCTTGCATACTAAAATATGAAGTCTGCTAGTGGCAGATGCTGGATCCGGAAAGCTAAAAATATGCATAATAGTATGCTAACTTCTTATATTGAGATAAGTCAGAGTGAGCAACGACACAATCTTAGCAACTGTTTTATTTAAGTCAGAAAACATTACGCATTTTAGTGAATACTTGATGTGAAATTTTATTGAATTTAAGATTAAATTATATTATTATTATAAGAATTACCTTTAATGTACTGAGTCCATCATAAATAGATTTCATTTGATTAAATAATACACTTTAGCTGGGAAACCCATAATCTCTACATAAAGATGCATAATAAACGTGAGTGTCTTTACATAATGAGAAGTACTAGGTAGGTACCTACTTGTCTAAGTAAAATAACAGTTTAACATTTAATAAGTAGCATTACTTAATGAAACTACTACTAATAGATGGGGTAGGTACGTAACTAGGTAATTAGGCGTCGAATTCTAAAACGAAATTTAAGCGTGGATGGAAACAAAATGATTGTAAAAATAAAAATAAAATCAATGTCTTAATTAGTCGATGCAGTTCTAAGCTACACCACAGAATCACTATACTATAGTATATTACTAAAGATACTATAGTACACAGAAACAACTACATGATTTGTTGAACAAATTACGAATTTTTTTATTACATGTGAAACTAGCGTATCACGAGTTTACTTAGTCCTAAAAAAGAAATATCAAAAGGTTTCAACGCTGGCAATCTATACAGCATCGTATCTGATAAATCTCTAGTATTTGTAATAATAATGATGCCATCTATGGCGCTCAGTAGGGGAGGCCTATGTCCAGCAGTGGACTATTATGATGATGATGATTTGTAATAATAACAGTCGTGGAGCTAGATCGTAGGTACTTTATAGGTACTGTAGTAAAGTTTAGTTATCTATTAGGTATTAGGTACATTCTTACCTAAGCCTTTGCCTAGAATATCCATAAGGGCGGGTTATTTTGATATCATACCCAAAGACAACCAGAAAGATGGCACCAGTAGGCCAAGCACGGGTATTGTTCTCTAGGGTAGAATAGACAATAATGGCATCGCATCGCCATACATTGCGTACATTACTGAAGCTGAAGAAATTAATTTCAAATAATTTACGCATTCAATGAGAAAGTGACGTAATTTTTCTCTATTCCACCTTAGACAAAAAAGCCCGTGCTTGCCCTACAGGGTGTTGTTTTGTGTATTTTCAATAGTGCAATCTCTCAACTCAGTCTGAGGCATTAGTACTAACTGTGTGCAATATCTTAAGAGTATATTCTTTGTTTTCGAGTCCTTTCCACACATTTCATGCCTTGCTTCGTAGCCTTAAGACATAATATTACTTATCGCTAAAAATAAATAAATAAATAATGCTGGATAATTCACACATTATCTAGCCCCAAGCTAAAGAGCTTGTGTTATATACGTAATGTACATTGATAGATATTTTAACTATACATAAAAAACGACCAGGAACAAATATTTACAGATACTTCAAATATTTGTCCCGAGGCCGGAATAGAACCTCCTGCGTCGCAGGCGGACCTACGCCCACCGCGCCACATAGACGACCTATGTCGTCAAAAAGATTAGTATGAGACGCTCAATATTAACCTATAAACCAGAAACCAACGCCCAAAGCACAGTATACAATGTACACTGTGCCCAAAGTCACGGTTAAGACAAAAATTACGTAATTATCACGTGCTAGCCCCAAACTTATCTCGGAGATTACCATGTTTGCATTCCACGTCTATTGTTCTACCGAAAATGCATTATTTTACAACCAACAACAGACAAACTGTTTTTGGAATGTAGTCGTAATGATACTATCTTTTAATATCCCTTCGGAGCGATCGGTCTATTTTCCCCATCGGTCTACTTTCACTATTAGTCTATTTTACTAATCCGTACACTTATTTTTCCTAATCTGTCCGTTTCCCAATACGTCTATTTTCCCCATCGGTCTACTTTCACTATATTTGCGCATCTAACACGCACTTTAACGTGATATAAGCGCTATAACTAAAAAAATACATTTGAATGCCATATTGACCAATCAAACAGTACAGTTGATCACATCATCAGCCTATAATAGTCCACTGTAGGCCTCTCCTAATGAACGTCATTTTTCATTTGGGGATTATTGAATAATCCCTACGCTGGGCATGCGGTATATACATAGTATATATAGGTATACTAGATAATAATTAATCAATCTAAACTTAGAAGTTTTACTATCATTAAAGATATTTTCGGGTAAATTAGATGTAGATGTACCTAAACAGAACTCTGTCCCTCGCACTAGGTCTCTGTAGAGCCTGTGTGGCGAAGTTACAATAATTTGCTTTGAATTCTCTCATACTACTAAAATTAAATAAATGATTTAAATAAATAATGGTGGCACTGCGTCATCTCCAAAGTAAGCAGAGCTTGTGTTATGGTTACTGATATAATTAATTTATAACATTACAAAGATTAGATAGTACGTTTTATCATTGTTATGAATAAAAACAGCGAAACTATATGCAAATCGTACAAATATTTTATCCCGAGGGGATTGTTTGTCCCGAGGGGAATCGCACTTGTGCCAGAGAAAGACCTTTTCTCGCTACACCACAGGTTCGCTTATTGGCTGTCATACTACAAAGAACGAATTTAACCATATTTTTTTTTATTATTCTGAGGTAAGTAAAATAAAAAAAAATTAATAATCAAGTCACTTTATAAAATCTCTCACTAAACTCAAATATAAATATGGGTAAAAACAAAAGCGGCTTTTAGGTAGTCGGTACCTAAAAGCCTTAATTTAAAGTTCTCCGTCTGTCCATACCTCTATCATTATCTTTTGATACTTAGACAGTCTTAGGTAGGCCTTTGTTACTCAACCTCCCCTGCACCTACCCTTGGTGTATGAGGGGTGGTGAGGGGTGGGTTCTTTGTTAACATCATCGTTTTATGTTTAGAAAGGTTCCTAAAATTTTGTTAACAATAATAATGTATGTAGGACATTATTATTGTTAAAATAAATTATCATTTTTGAAATCAAACATTTTGCTCGTAATATTTTAACGCATCGCTGACGCTCAAGGCAAAATCCTTAGTTGGTATTAAATTTTTGCTTGACTGATTCTATCAGGCATCATAAAGAGAGCCAGTCAGACAACCCAGTTTGTAAAGGTCGATGTAGATTTTTTTCCCCGGGGAAGTAAATAGCAAAATCGTTAGTGCTTTGAGCAACGTTCAGTATTTATTCCCGCTGAGCTAAGGCTGAGCGCTCACTTACAGCACAGAATATATAAAAATAATGACTGATTATTATTATACATTATATTCTTCTTACTAATACAAAAAAAGCCGTGTATAGAATTTCACCACCCCAACTCTTCCCGTGGGTGTCGTAAGAGGCGACTAAGGGAAAACACCGGGGAGCGGGCAGCAGCACCCTCTGCAGAACAACTCCACCGAACTGCGATCCCCAACCCGCATGCCCAGCGTGGGGATTATGGGCAATAACCCCCAAATGATGAGTAATGCATTCTATGGCGCTCATTAGGGGAGGCCTATGTCCAGCCGTGGACTATCATAGGCTGTTGATGTTGATGATGTTGATATTCTTCTTATGAAGAATTCTTCTTATCTTAATGAATGGACACTCCTCATAGCGTGATGGTTTCGTATTGGGGTGGCTAAATTTTTTTGATCTGTTATAATTTATGTTAAGTTAAATGTTATGTTATAGAAAATGGTTTACTGGTTGCGGCAACATACTTCCGCAAGTTTTATTTATTGTAGAACGCATAGAAAAGAACCACAAAATTATTTGATTTCTAGATAACTCATTCATAACAATAAACCTAAAAAGAAATAAAAACTACTAAGTAATAAGTAATATAAGAAATTATGCTGAAGAAACGGTGTTGACAGCGGGGCTACGGAGTCTAACCACCTGAAAACCAGCGTAGCATAAGGCCTAGCCGAATGCTACAAATGCTTAATGCCCTTTTTTACCCAACTTAAACTATTTTTTAATTTTTCTTACTTCCGTTTTTGTGTTCTGTGTTAGTCTTATTTAGTTTTTATATAGTGTTATTTTGTTGTTTTTAATATGGGTAAAATAAATGTGTTTTCTTTCTTTCTCTCTTTCTTTCAAGCCATCGCGTCTTGGGGACGAATCCTATTGGCATCAATACAACTACTTCCCAACCAGTTGGGTAGATGGAAATAAAATTCTGCGTACACAATCTGTCGGAAAGTTTGGTTGCTGGGCGGAATATACCAATAATTTGGATCAGTTTACAGTGTGGTGCCAGCATAGAATTTCACCAACCCAACTCTTCCCGTGGATGTCGTAAAAGGCGACTTAGGGACACACCGGGGGGTTGTCAGCAGCGCCCTCTGCAGAACAACTCCACCGAACTGTGATACCAACCCGCATGCCGAGCGTGGGGATTAAGGGTAATATTCCCCAAATGATAGCTAATGCCGCTTTACTAAAATGTGCATTTTAGTAAAGCGTATGCTTTACTAAAATGCACATGAAACGGTTGAGTTAAAGCATACGCTTTACTAAAATGCACATGCAAAGCATACGCTTTACTAAAATGCACACTACTACTAACTCCTACATACGTAGGAGTTATAATAGATTTGTTTTGTCATAACATAAAGAGAAAAAAATACAAATAAATAGAAACCTTAAACTATAGGAAAACTGACAAAATCGTACTCGCTGAAGTTATACAAACAAACAAACAAACAACAAAAATAGAATATTATATTATGATAAAGGCTGTGGGATTACCACTAAGCTTTATTTTGTAAATACTTATATCCGAATACAAAATTGAACCCTTGCCAAATTCTACCCCCAGGAACGACTTGCTGTCGATCTTCAGTAGGTAGCTACGTAGATGTGCATCGCACATTCGGACATGTAAATTTACTTGGAAATAATAAACTTGGAAATTAGGCATTCCAAAAACATATACATGGTACAACCATTTTAGGTCGCTTTAGCGTTGAGATCTCATATCAAGTGAAAGTCAACTACTTCCTTCCTATCCTCCTCCCAGACTAAGGAAATCATGCCATCCCCCCCCCCCCCATTCAAAGAATTAAAAGGATGTTGGACGAACAAAATCATACTTTTTAGAAAAAAAGTATGATTTTGTTCGTCCAACATCCTTTTCAACGAAGGTTGCAGCAAAGAAGGCTTTATCAGTCTGATCGAACTATTAACTTTATTACCTTTTTAAAGAACCTCGTAACTGAAAATATCTTACAAAGAAATATACCTACCTCCAACAAGCTTGCGTCAACATAATAAACTGGGAATCCCGCATCTAATCCTAAATAACAGACTTTATCACGATTTCAAACAATAATACTCCCAGCAAACTGATAATGAAATTTTCCAGAAAGTAGCAAAATAGGTATACCTATTTAGCATTGTAATGCTATCACCTATCTTTAAACTAAGTAAACTTACAGTAGGTAAAGAAAACAGCTGGTGAAATAATAATCAGTACAGTCTATGGTAGAAAAATGTGTGATAAAGATAATACGACCCCCCATGAAATAATTAATATAATGATATTTTTTCTTAAATTAAGTTTAAAATTAGGGGAGGCCTATGTCCAGCAGTGGACTATTATAGGTATCGCATATTTAATCACTTGATTTTTCTGTAGAACTTTTAGTAGTTATTTTCTATTAAACTAATACTGAATATTGTGCATGACATACTTAACTAATTAATACAAAAGCGAAGGAAAAGGAATAATAGAAAACTTGCGTCCTTGGTCTAACAGTCGCGTGTTTAACAGCTGATAATCAGGTCTCGGGTTCAAATCCCGGGTCGGACCGAGCAAAAATTTTTTTTGTGTTTGTTATAGCAAGGAAAATTCTTAATTGCATACCGGATTCAGGAAGTTGACAGTGTTACACCCGAGCAATAGCTCGGAAAATGCATCAAGCTATTGGTCCTGCGCCTGACCTCTCACCGGTAGTGTGGATCTGCCGTCTCATCGGATTATTCGACTGAGAGAATGGGTACACCTGTGTTTCGGCACTGAAGCATTGTGTACTATACATCCTACACACATTGCAAGACTGGTCTCCGTTGAGACTCAAAAAACTCCGAAAACTAAGCTAGGAGAAACTCATAATCACAATAAATGATCCATGATCAAATCTTTTGCGTGTAATGTCACGCTGGTAATGTAATAACTTTTTAAATTTGATCATTGATTAGTTTATTTGTCACGATTTGATCATTGATTAGTTAACCAATTATGTACAACGGTAAATAAATCCAAAATTGTAATGCTACGTTATAATGGTAGTATTTTAAAATTGATCCCCAAACCGCATGCCTAGCGTGGGGATTATGGGCACTAACCCCCAAATGATAGTGCCATCTTTGGCGCTGATGATGATGATTTTAAAATTAAATATTTATCCCAAAAGTTCAAAAAAATTGGGACAAATATTTAATTTCCTAGAGATCACCGATTGCAAGGGCTTACGCACTATAATAACAAAAATGGTAGTATTTTGATTCAAAAACTATAAATTTTATAAAATAGTGATCAAATAGACATCTCCCGAGCGATGTCTAAGGCAAGTCATAATATAAATGATGCAGTTTTGGTAGATTAAGTCAATGTTAAACATCATGTTAAAGTTAGTAAGTACCTATACGTATATTTTGCCTAGGAAATCTGAAATTTTCCTTAACGAGATCTTTTAAGCCATTTCTGAAGTCAGTTGACAACTTAGCTGACTGCCCAACTGGTAGCGCTATCTATTTTGGATACTGTTTGCATCTTCGGGAAAACCTTGTTTCCAACTCTGCTTATGCTCGTTTGTAATGACGCAATCTTATCTCTACAAACCAAACAGCATCCTGTATAAATACAGTTAGAACTGAAATTATTTTCACAGAAGTAATTTGGTTGGTAGCAAACGAACGAACAAACAAATTCGACGACAAACATGGTTTCTAAAGTTATTTTGACCCTTAGCGCTATGGTGAGTAACGGTTTACAGATTTCACTTTGATATTTCCTTAAATTTTCACAATATTGAAAATTTTCCCTGGAATTTCAATATGAAGCCCACTTCAAACATAATACCGAATTCAGTACGAACGAATCCATTAAAAAAATGTGTTTGGTCCCGCTCAATTATGTTCTAAAACTCTTTGATCTTGTTCATAGCTCGCAGTAGCAGCAGCAGTAGTTCCTGGCGGAGGACCCTGGGGTGCTGGTGGCGGGTGGGGTGCCAACGCTGGAGCCTGGGGCCCAAACTCCGTCGTCGCTTTAGGCGCCGCCGCCGGCCCCAACCCCGCTGTGAACCCGTGGATCCCACCATGGATCTCCGCGGCCCCCTGGTACCCTCAATGGGGACCCTGCACTGCTATCGGAAGCTCCTGCCTGGACTGTAACACCAAACAAGTCTGTACCAAGATTGGTGCTCTGCAAAGGCCTTGCTCCGACCCTACCCTGCCTCACTGCAACCTTGGGGAATGCTCAGCTACACCGTCCGCTGAATGCGCCGTGCCGGCCGTGCCTGCCGATGTTGCTGTGTAATCCGGAATCTCGAGAAGACCTATAATATTAAGAACAACGTATATTCCTTTCATCTTCTTGTACAGATACTTGTCTCAACTCCAACTTATAAATTAAATATCTTTGTAAACTGAGGAAAAGTAAACGTGCCTAGCGTGATCCTCTCAGACTTTATGTTTGTCAATCTCATTAGGTTTGTTATTTTCAAAAATTTAAACTTTTTTTTCTGTAAATAAATTGATTTCATCAAACAACAGTGTGATTCATTCATCATTGAGAAATACCCTTGTTCCTTTCCTTTGATTCTGAAAACACTTTCGATTAATACTTGTTTATAAGTGCTTTAATTGCTATACACTTCAGATTAAAAATGTTGCCCTAAATATAGAATCCATGCAATAGGCTAGGTTAATCATAATTGTAAGTATAAGTAATCATTTATAAATTATCAGCGAGTGAACAACCTCCTTTAATAATTCAAACTAATTTCGACCACACTGTAGACTGTTATCGAAACGCGCCTGTTGGACATTGTGGTGTCTTTTAGCAGCCTAGACTTAGACATAGACAATTATTTATTTGCTGCTCTCACAGTATAAAATAGTAGATTTAAAAACGCATTTCTCGCAATCTACAGCTATAGCTAGACCACTGCACTGAAATCTACCTACCTTTATGAAAGTAAACAACGCATTCTAACCTCTTTTATGTAATTACGGATAGGCAGCTGAACAACCTATTTAAAACTAATTTGAAAGGTCCTGTTTAATAGCATTACCTACCTTAGATTTCAATGTGGTCCTTACATTGATGAAACCAACAACATCAGCCTATATCAGTCCACTGCTGGACATAGGCCTCCCGTAATGTGCGCCAAAGGTGGCGTTTTTTCATCTGGGGGTTATTGCCCATAATCCCCATGCTGGGCAGTTCAGATCGCAGTTCGGTGGAGTTGTTCTGCAGAGGGCGCTGCTGCCCGCCCCCCGGTGTGTTTCCCTTAGTCGCCTCTTACGACATCCACGGGAAGAGTGGGAGTGGTGAAATTCTATGCCGGCACCACACGGTAATGAAACCAACAAAACCTACCTAATCAGCGATATAATATGGCATATTGGATTTTCAAAATCAGAATCAAAATTAGAATAACGTTTATATCCCAAGACTTACATAGGCAAACATAAATTTTAAACGAAATATTACGGATAGTGTAACCTCTTTGTAAAACCAATATTCGATGGTTAGGTTAGGTTAGGTCAAAATGTCTCGAGAGCCAATATCAACAATTAGAAACTGGCTCTCGAAGATTTAACCAACCTCTCGTCCTGTTAATTCAAGTAACGTACCTTACCTAATCGCTTAGCAACGAAGTTAGAAACGGTGATTCCTGAAATATTTCAGAAATTTCAACGTGCCCAAATTTATATCGCTCGACACAATTTGCTTCTACTCTGTCTGTGGAAATAGGTTATTGTGTAATTATAAGTTATGATCCCTGGATTGGCACTCGAAAGTCTCTTATTGTCCAAACATGTGTTATCGGGTTGACCCAATTACAAGCAAAATATCATGGCTGCTCCGTCAAAACTGGAACAGTTCAAAACTTTTTGAAGGTTTACCAACTAGATGTTTTTGAGAAAACCAATATATTTTTATCCATAGATAGGTTTACTGGTTGATGCTTCGTGTATTATGTTACAAGTACCTAAGGATTTAGTATCGCAGGTAATGCATGCTTAAAAAACATAATCACACCTAATCTTGAAAACAAACGATTTATTTGGATAAGGAATTTCTATCAACTTTTTTTTTCTAAGTGTAAAAAGTGGTTATTCGGACATGACGATAATAGTTGGACTATAGTATCCCGAAGTTTTTTGTAGTTATTGATATTTTTTCTTTGATATTGTAGATCATACTTTTGTTCATTTATCAATAGTTTCTGCAGCGAATGTGACGAAAGATGTTTTTATGAAAAAATATTACATCTCGGGTTACGTTACTAAAGTTTTAATAAGGATCCCTAATCTTTTCTAGCAATAAATATAGCCTACTCGTATGTTACTCAGCGTAGCAGTAATGGTAGTTTTTGAGTTTATTCATTACAAACATATACACGCACAAAAATACAAAACTTTCCTCTTTATAATATTAGTGTAGATAAAAGCAGGGAACACCAAAAATGAGTTCTTTTTTTCTTTAAGGCACTTTCCAACATATTTAGTAATTGACAATTAGTGATATAAAATAAAATAAATAGAATATTCCTTTAAATACCCATGAATGTTGGGCCACTTATAAATTAGGGATCGGATAATCGGATGCATTTTTACATCTAGTGAATTTTTGGCTAGCTAATTATGGAATTGGTTTTTTATTAAATTAGAAATAAAATCCTGGGAACCCGGGATTGCATCAATAATCTGATGTATTATGTGCACTGCTCTTAACGTGGTATTTGAATTCCACAATGTGTATGTAAAGTATAAGGAAAAGGGTGTTGCGGTAAATAAGAATACATAAATGAATACAAACTCAAGCACAGTTTGAATAGCGGTACTAGATTTAATTTGGCAAAAAATAATGAAGTATTCCTGTTTGAGCACCTATTTTTTGGGCACCTATGCATTGAGCACCAAAGGCATTCCCATTTGAGCACCAATCAATTTTTTAGCGTGGTGCTCAAAGGGGAACAAAAAATAGAACTTGATTCTATTCCACATTGAGCACCAGCTTCTAGTGATGGGGTGTATAATAAAACATATTGATAAAAATTGGGAGTACTTTTATAATCATATCAATTTTATGTTATTTTCTAGGTACCTCACTTTCATAAGACTAATAAAATAAATCACATTCCTCGTAACAACAGCATAGAGTATGTATGTTTGTTTTTAACATTTTTTTTTTATTAATTTTCACATCGTACTTAGGTACTACTCTTTTTTTGTCTAAAAGCAAAGCATATGCTAATGGCTTTACAATACCATCAATCTCACCATGCATACTATACATTTGGAGAAACGGCTTTGGCGCGCATTTAAATGTACAGTATACAGGGCGTCCCTTCGCTATGCCACATGGAGGGAAAGTACCTTAATTAAATATTGAAGATTGAACATTTTACTGAAAGAAGACATTATTTTAATTTTAAAAACAATTTCTACTGCATTCATAGATTTAGAGCGAGAGACGCCCTGTATATGGTGTATTCTTGAAAGCTCTGTCTTGCTTTTTTGAGTTGCAAACAGTAGAATCCGAGATCTCTCATCGTCATAGTCTGCCAACAGGAAGTCAAAATATTTTGAGGTACCTACCTACCTAAAATCAAATATATAAGATACTAGCGGCCCGCCCCGGCTTCGCACGGGTATTAAACAAAAATTTCAGAAATTATACACACTAAAACGATGGGTTTCACAGTTTTCATACGGATCTTTACTTTTTTTAACAGCATTGGGGTTTTTGACATTGACTCGACATTCCAAAACTGACACTGGCCGTAGAGAAAAAGCAAGCACCGTGCGCTATACAACCTCTTTTTCTATTCTGACGCGCCATAATAGAAAAAGAGGTTAAATATACAGCCCACGGTTCAATTATTGAATTTTTCATGCGGATCCCTAACTTTTTTGAAAATATTATATAGCCTATGTTCATCACGGAAAATTAAGGATTCTAATGGTGAAAGAATTTTTTAACTCGGTCCAGTAGTTTCGGAGCCTATTCAATTCAAACAAACAAACAAACAAACAAACATACAAACAAACAAACAATCAAATCTTTCCTCTTTATAATATTATTAGTATAGATACCTACAAAAGTTATAATGCAACTGGTGAAAAACAAAATAAAGGTTGGTTTACAACGTGTATGTATTGAAATAAAAATCAAAATGGCATAAAAAAACCTAAATTAAAAAGTACATACGTAAGTACCTACTCAATCTACCTACTTGAGTGCTGTTTTATTTTAATTTTCAACTTGACTATACGACATAATATAGCTATGTAGACCAACTGAGACTTAGACAAATATCGATATAGTCACTTTTTTAGTCCTGAGATTTAAAAGACCCGATTTGAAACTTGTTACAAATCTCTTCAAAAATCACAATATTATGCAATTGACTGAAAAAACTGAACTTAACTAAACTTCTACCACTTCAATTTTAATTAGGATCGCGGATTCTTATATACTCGTACATAAGTTCTTTCCATAATAGCCAACTTCTCAGCTTTAGATAAATATGCATTCGGATATCCAATCCTTAATTATACAGAGCACCTACCTACCTATTTAAAGATAGGGTACATAATTCTTTAACGATAACACTAATGACGGCTAATTATTTATCACTGCAACTGTCAAAATATTTACTTTATGTCAAGCATCAGATATCATTGAGGTGTACTCGTAGCTTTTAGGTATCCAAGAAAGGCAATATTAGATAGAGCTCTATCTAGCTTCAATTTATCATACACCATCGAAATTAAAATCACCGGTGTCAATTTTTTTAAAGACAGAAGAAACAAAACACTGCTAAAGAACTATTGACTTATAATTTCCTAATTCATAATGGTCTAGTAACTTAAAACAGCTGATAAGTAGTATAATTTCTTACTCTGATTTGTGTAAACATAGAAAAAGTGATGAAAGCATGGCTTTAAGTTAATGGAATATTATGAATAAGGAGGACATACAAATCTTATGAGGCTTCTTTTTCAGAAGTCTGGATTGTGCGGCCATAGTAGTTTATACTCAATATTACATTCTATGTTACCATAATTCTACATGACGATATGATTATCTCATTTCTACATGACTCTACCAAATCTCATGAGTCAACCTCTATCTAAGCTTAAACTTATCGGAAATAAACAGTGAACTAATATTTTATCGACTTTCTATCGCAATGGAAAATATATTTCTCTAAATATTTTATTGTGTTAACATTCTACATGACGATATGATATCTCAACTCTACATGAATCTACCAACTCGCACGAGTCAACCTCTATCTCAGCTTAACGCTATCGGAAATGCTCAGTGAACTGACATGTTATCGACTTTCCACCGCAATGGAAAATATATTTCTCTTAGGGATGGACAAATATTATTGTTACTTTATCACAATATCGATACACTTTGAAATAACTTCTATATTTTTTATCTAAATATATTTTAAAGTCATAAAGGATTTATTTTCTTTGACATAATGAAATAATGCAGTATTTCACAGACAAGTAAACTTTCAGTTCGATGAATATGGACGCTCTTACAGTCACGATATGCATCGAATCGACAAAGTCTCATTACTTTTTTAAAAAAGAAACAGCCTGTAACATATTTCTGGAACATACATATTACGTGTCTATGAAATATTTCATACTCACATTCAGTCAAAGAAAAATATGTAGGCGAGATAAAGCTAGATATTAAATAAATTATTGAAAAACTACTGTTACAACACATGTCAAACTAAATCAATTTTCACATGCATTAAAATATTACAGCACCAGACAAATATATGTATCATAAATGCGTAGTTTGGATGTTTGTTACCTCTTCATTTCAAAACTACTAAACAGATTGTACTGATTTTTTTCATAGATGATGCTGAAATAAAGAATGTACAGCCGCGAATAGAGTCTATTGAAAGATATCTATACTAATATTATAAAGAGGAAAGATTTGATTGTTTGTATGTTTGTTTGTTTGTTTGTTTGAATTGAATAGGCTCCGAAACTACTGGACCGAGTTAAAAAATTCTTTCACCATTAGAATCCTTAATTTTCCGTGATGAACATAGGCTATATAATATTTTCAAAAAAGTTAGGGATCCGCATGAAAAATTCAATAATTGAACCGTGGGCTGTATATTCAAAACCTCTTTTTCTATTATGGCGCGTCAGAATAGAAAAAGAGGTTGTATAGCGCACGGTGCTTGCTTTTTCTCTACGGCCAGTGTCAGTTTTGGAATGTCGAGTCAATGTCAAAAACCCCAATGCTGTTAAAAAAAGTAAAGATCCGTATGAAAACTGTGAAACCCATCGTTTTAGTGTGTATAATTTCTGAAATTTTTGTTTAATACCCGTGCGAAGCCGGGGCGGGCCGCTAGTACGTAATAAACTGAGAATACGTGTCGAGAATATCGATGGTAATTTCAGCTTCCCATCCCTAGGTTTTCCCTGTTAGTATTGAACTATTGCAAATACAAATATAGATAAGAATAGACAATGGTATAAAAGCGATACATTTGAAGCATTGATACCTTTATCTCAAACAAAATGGCTTACTTTAAGAATATTGTTCTCGTCGTGCTGGTGAGTACAAAAACAATTATATATATTTTTTTTTATATTTACGATTAAACTTCAAAATAAATTCAAGATAACTAATACTCTTATAAAATCTTTCTTTATTGAATCACAATGAAAATTACAATTTAATAACGTAAGCAAATTACAACTAGTATTCAAACGAGGCCGTGTGGTGCCGGCAAGACCGTGTGGTGCCAGCATAGAATTTCACCACCCCAACTCTTCCCGTGGGTGTCGTGAGAGGCGACTTAGGGAAAACACCGGGCGGCGGGCAGCAGCGTCCTCTGCAGAACAACTCCACCGAACTGCGATCCCCAACCCGCATGTCCAGCGTGGGGATTATGGGCAAAAACCCCCAAATGATGAATAATGCCTTCTATGGCGCTCATTAGGGGAGGCTTTCTTTCTAATTTTGATACATACCCGTACAGGCAAGCTAGGCCCGTACCGCTAATATGTATGATATAATAGATATAGGCATTCGATGTCCCTATTCTTCATTAATACTTCTTCAATTGTTTCCAGATTGCCGTGGCAGCTGCTTCTATCTACCAAACCCAGGCCGCCACTCTGGACCTCGAAGAAGTGGCCCGGCGTCTTGCGAACTGGACCGACTGTGACATCACCACAGACCCGGTTCTGTCCTGCCTGGACTGCAATACCCGTCTGATCTGCAAGCCTATTGGTGGACTTACTCTTGCTTGCCTGAACCCCTATAAGCCTTACTGTGTAAAGGGCATCTGCTCTCCTCTTCCTAGTGAGGATTGTGCTTCTGAAGACGGAGAACAATAGAGGTTTTTTAATCAACCTGAACGAGTTGGTACAGAATCTTTTCACAAATAAAATGTTGCAATAGAAGTTTCTTTATTTATAAACGTGTAGATCAAGGAAAGATTTCCTAGGGCACACCCAATGCAATAGAGAACCTTTTCATTCTAGCGTAATCAGGTCTTATCCTAATAATTTATTTGGTATCAATATTTTTAGGAGAACTTAATCCCGCTAAAGACTGTTTCAGATTTATACAATAATTTAAAAAGTTGTTGTTTCAGTTGATATTTACAAAAAGCTTTCAATAAATTGAATTCTTAATATATATAATTCTTTCGTACATAAATGGAGCTACTCGATGGCTCATTCTTTAGAAATAAAATTATAGTTTTATAAATTCCTTAATTGTAATATATTTTTCATCACATCACATCACCAGCCTATAATATTCCAAACAGGACATAGGCCTCCCATAATGAGCGCCATATATTTTTCATAATCAAATGAAATACAATTCACTAAATTTAATTACAATGGGTAAACAGGTATTCAAACATTTCAATAAATTAACAGTGCCTAACATGTAACAGTTTTAATTAAAGTTCTAATATGAAAATTCTCAAGTTAAATAAACTATGGTGTAATTTCCGACGGGACTTCAACCCACACCAGTGAAGTTACCTAGAAATCATATATAGTAGAATTTAAACGAGTTTACTACTAATACTTGATAGGCGAACAGCTATCAGTTTAACGTTTAGGGGTAAACGTTAAAGGACCTTCAAATTGCTGAAGAATAACCCTCTTCAAATGAAATTCTTCCCAACTCTGGCATAGCTCCTCGACCCGTGTCACTTCGACGTATAATAACAATTCCGATGTCTAACCTCGCATATTTTGAGGTCACAGGATCCTACAAACTATGGTGTAATCTGTGGTGTATGTAGGAAGGTTTATACATAACTAGCGGCCCGCCCCGGCTTCGCACGGGTATTAAACAAAAATTTCAGAAATTATACACAATAACACGATGGGTTTCACAGTTTTCATACGGATCCCTTACTTTTTCTAACAGCATTGGGATTTTTGACATTGACTCGACACTCCATAACTGACACTGGCCGTAGAGAAAAAGCAAGAACAGTGCGCAACCTCTTTTTCTATTCTGACGCGCCATAATAGAAAAAGAGGTTGAATATACAGCGCACGGTTCAATTATTGATTTTTTCATGCGGATCCCTAACTTTTTTGAAAATATTATATAGCCTATGTTCATCACGGAAAATTTAGGATTCTAATGGTGAAAGAATTTTTCAAATCGGTCCAGTAGTTTCAGAGCCTATTCAATTCAAACAAACAAACAAACAAACAAACAATCAAATCTTTCCTCTTTATAATATTAGTATAGATATGTGGATGAAACTAAATAGGCTGTTGTGGTATTTGCAAATGTTGAAAATGTTTGGTAGGTAAACATAAAGTATGAGGGGTTGAACATCAGGTGAGTTCGTAAGTATAAAATAAGCCCTTATTGCATTATAATATGAATAACATAATTTGTTATAATCCTATGAACCTAATCGTATTTTCTATAATTTTTTCCGGTTTATCCTTTGACATAGGCCTCCCAAGTCTTCCACTGTTGTTGTATTTTGCAATTCAGGTCCTCTCAGAGAATTCGTTAGTAAATTGTCTGAAAAAAGTTTTATTGACCAGTAGGCAGGTATTTTAATCATTGCATTACAAACATCTTTAGTTCTAAGTAGTTTTAATTGGTTAGAAGTTTAGTTTAGTTTTGAAAAATTTTGCTTGATTGTGATTTTTGAGAAATAAATATTTTTTTGTTACAATTATCTGATGTCTTAATTCATGAATCATTTAATGATTAATAAGCGTAGTTCATTTGTAGGAAAGTGTTTTAAAACAATAGAAATCATTGGGCAATACTTAAGTTATTCATATTGAAAATTTGATGATTCCTATTTCTTTCCTGGCGATATGTCATGATAGTTACTGATAAAAAGTATTATTCCGATTGTGAATCTGCTCACAATCGACATTCAATAACAAACAATGGCCTGGATAGGATTTTTGACTGTTGTGGCTCTGCTGGTAATTATTTTTTACTGTGATACATATTTAAAACTTACCTAATCATGTAGTTTAATGTTGCCGACCATCACAAACGTCGGTAATTAAATCACATTAAATTATTTTACTTCGGAATACAGTGATCCATAATTTGCTAGTAATTTATAGGCGGTCCGTCCCGGAATCGAACGGGTCGGGTTCGCACACAAATTTCAAAAATAATTTTTACATACGTAAGTTTATATTATTAAAGTTTATCTACGAATCCCTAACTTTTTGAAAACATTCCTTCATTCGTCAAGGTTAATGTAGGAATATAATGGTGAAATAATATTCCAAACTGGTCCAGTAATTTCGGAGCCAATTCAAACAATCAAATTTTTCCTCGTTATAATATTATAGTATAGAAACAGCTCTTATATAAATACAAAGTATTAAAATTTACTTAATTTAAAATTTGCAATGACGTAATCAGTGACGACTGATTACAGATTTGGAGATTTTAATAACTTCATTTATTAAGGCTTAAAAAAGAAGCATAAGTCTAAATTCATACGATAAATTATTATAAAATAAGTGATAGTCTGTTGTAATCCATTATGACAATAAAGATAAACCTTTGTTTTACAGACCGTAGTGGCCAGTTCAGTAAAAGCCGCACCAGCAAGCTTTGAACACCATGAATACCATCCAATCGTCGCACTTCAAGATGTAAAATATGAAATCTTAGCTCTACCAATACCAGAGCTACACCAAGGACTCGCCAACCAAAACCTTCAAGAACCCAGTGTAGAAAACAGAAAGTTTCTCAGACCATACCACTTCTTTTACTTTTACCCTTTTATCCTAAGTCATCCAAATCATCCTCTTAA
Organism: Eupithecia pulchellata; assembly: GCA_963931895.1. Classification (NCBI taxonomy): domain Eukaryota; kingdom Metazoa; phylum Arthropoda; class Insecta; order Lepidoptera; family Geometridae; genus Eupithecia; species Eupithecia pulchellata. The sequence continues at coordinate 5,424,848 of OZ007540.1, forward strand.
CAATCCGTACCCTGAACTAGCTGAAGCAGCCGAGTTAGCTGATGACGAAACACCAATAGCTGAAGTAGACGCTCAAGTTGTTCAAACTGATGATAATGAAGAGGGCCTTGAAACAATTGAGATACTACAAGCGTATGAAAATGAGCCCGCAGCACAACTTGACGATGGAAAAGTCAAGGTTGCAGATGTAAAGCTGGAAAATGTTTTGGCGGTGGATACCGATGAGGGAAACGTGAATTAAATGGCTTGAAATGGGTTAAATAGTTGGTGTAGGGTATACGATTTTAAACTTTGTCTAGTTATAATCAAAATTTGAATTCAATCATAGTCCTTTTACCGGAAAAGGACTCTTTGGGTCACGCATGGTTATTGTAAACGCAGTACAGAATTAAATTAGTTTTTTTGTACATATTTGGGTAAATCGTGATTAAAGGTTAATAAAACGTTAATTAGGTAAATAAAACGTTAATAACTTGTGTTTTATTTTTAGTAACATCTTATCCATCTCAAACCTTATTAGCATTTATTAAAGGAAATTACAATTAAAGAGTCAAAAAATTAAGAACTAGTTTTTAATATTCAAACGGTTCAGCTAGTTGCGGACTGTGGCAAACAATCTAGACTTAGCTCAACTGATTCATATTAATAACGATCAGAAGCGTGCCCGTGATATCGGCTGCGTTACCCGCTATATGGCAAAGCTGATGCGCTAAACCAGATACTCACCAGCTCTCGGGACATGCGTCGCTTCGACCAGAAGCGCTGATATTTTTTTACCTGAAATCATATGAAGGAAACTTGTATATTTTTATTGATAGAACCTGAAATGTAATTGTAAAAAAATTACGCTACGACCAACGGTAGATGGTAATGTAAATTGCTGGCTAGCCAAATATAAGTTTCATTGTAGACCACGCGATGACTCGATAGGTAATCGATAGGCTCGTAGGTAAGCTTAATTAACATTAACGCGAATTTTTTTATAAAAGGACGTATCCTGTAAACATTTTTATTACAAACTGTGACTGTTTTTTAAAGTGTTTAGTGCATTTTCATTGGAAAACTATTTCCCCAGTCAAACTTGTCACGATTTATATTGATAAGAAGCTGTATAAAATGTTTTCGATATTCATATCAACAACATTGGAGAGTTGAAGGATGACTGGTGAGATGTCTTTTCTAAGAACATTGACTTTCATAGCTCTGCTGGTAAGAATTTTGTTTGTTAATGTTAATGTAAATTTGAAAAATTAACGAAACGAACGTACGCGCTGCCGAATGTGTAAATATACAATTTTTTTTTATTATTATTACAGTGTGCAATAACTAGCGCAGTAGAAAAACCGCCTAATGGCTTTTTTCTAGGATTTCTTGTCAACCACCCTGGATTCCACGGATTCAACAATCCACACTTCCTAGGGCCCGCCACTGAACCTGAAACCGCTGATACTATCGATGTTGAAACAGATCAAATTGATACCAACGATGGCTCCGGTGACGATGAAATAACAGTGAATGTTCTACCTGAAAGACAGGAAGTCATTGATGAAGGAAACGATGAACAAGAATCAGAGAGTAAATATTTTCTTGAAGTAAGAAAAACTATAAAGGTTGAATGTGATTATCTGACCCAGCCTAGATTCTCTTGCTACTCATGTTACGATTTCTTGGAGTGTAAAGAAAAGGAGGGCAAGGTGAAATCCTGCAACAATCCTTTGGTACCATACTGTGTCAACGGAATATGTTCTCCTACTCCCAGTGTGGAATGTGCATAAAACCCTTCTTTCGATTTCTGTTTATTTTATAAGGATATGTTATTAACTAAACTATAATATTAAACTCGATGTTTTATTCATTTGCTTCTTCCTGATAACTTATCTCCAAGTCTTACTTAACCTAGGTCTGTTGATATATGGTCATGTTAGGAAAATGTCAATGTTATTTGACTCCTTTCGTAAGCTCGAGAATTATTTTATAATGACTTTGAAAAAAAATGTAGTTTTCCATCAGGAGTTACCTTCAAGTTTGTTCTCGAACTTGTCAAGATTAGGAATGATAAGCTGACCTGCGACTATAAGACGTATAGGTGGCTGATTATGATAACACAAAGTAACAATGGCCTGCCATAGAACCACCATTTTTTTAGTTCTGCTGGTAAGACAAAACAATAGTTAGTTGGCTCAAATTCATGAATGATCTTATAAAATATAGTAATTACATGAAATCCGTCTCTTTAACAGAGCACAGCAGCTATTGCAGCAGAACTCCCTCCACATCGGATCAACGTTGAAGACCACAATGAATTCTATGGAAGCAATAACCTAAACTTATTTGACTTGAACGCTGATCTTGTTAAAGAATCTTTTATAATAGCCGCTTTTGTGGGAGCGGAAGTGAATCCAGAAGAATATCTTATAGCTGTTGACGGGGAACTAACATCTGAAATTAATGGCTTGGATGAATCAAAACTCGTAAAGAATCAAGAAGCAAATAACGAAGAAAACGAGAACAAGGAAAAATCAGAAGTTATATATACCCTGGAAATGAGGGATAACAACAAAGTTGCCTGTGATTTCATAGCATCGCCTAGAGTTTCCTGCTACTCATGTTACACTTACATAGATTGCAAATCGAGTGGGCAAGGAAAGATCAAGCAATGCTCTAGTCCCTACGCTCCTTACTGCAACGAGGGTCTTTGTTCCGCCACTCCTACAGCTGAATGTGACCCGAACCCTGAATCTGAAGACTTGGAAGAAGGTTCTGGCGAATCAATCCTAAATTAAAGAAATTATACCTATACTCAAATATTTTACATCTTATATAATAAATGAGTTGTAAGCGTTCGATTTCATCTTATTGAGTCATCAATAGTTACGTAACTTGAAATCAGCAGTTTTTGTTATCATGACATCTGTCAGATTCTATAAAATATTTTGACACTGACGCAGAAGCGATAGCTACTTGCAAAATATGAAGAGCATTGTTTTAGAGTTTTAGGGATAAGAAGGTAATAGATGTACACATTGAACACTTAATTGTAGCATTGTATTATACTGCATTTATTCGTATTCTCTTACTGTGTATTTTTTGGTATTGGACCCAGGTTATTAAATATAGACATCCTAGAATCAATAATTCACTCATTTGCAATAATTCTTAATTTAAATTATTATACAATGTCAGGTATAATATTTATTTCTATACTTTTTTAATACCTATATTTTTTGTACAATACAGATATTTTGTATCTGCGCGGCTGCGCCTAGATAAACCTAAGCTTAGGCTTAGAGGCACTTTTAACCGGAACGTAATGAATCCTTTTTTTACCTGAATAAAATAATTCTATACTATTTATTTTTAAGGTAATGCTGCATAAATCTTCTGTGGAAGCATATTGATAACTGGCTACAAAAGCCTGTCGTTGTAGCGTTAGAACACAATTTATGAATGAATATATCGATTTAAGTACGATTGAGTACGATATATAAGATTTAAGTTGTAACCCATGTACACAAAGAATCGTAATATAAAACATGTTGGGTACAAATTAGTTATGAAACTAGTTTTAAAACTTGTAGAATAAACCCCCTAATCATAATGGCACCACCATAACTTAACTTAAAACAGTTGGTGGAAAACAGTAAGTAGAGTTTTCTCGCACTCTTATGTTATTGAAGAAGTAACACTGAGAAGTAGCAATGCTTTAAGTTACAACATACTATTATAGATACAGGGTTAGGTCAGTCCTACGTGAAAATTAGTTTTTCCCTATGTTTGCACCATAAGCAAATCTAGCTTCAGCTTAAGCCACTACGCTACTTACCGAGAACGATACCGATGCTATGCTAACATTATGAATAAAGTAACGTATTTTTGAAAAAGATTATTCCGAACCATTTTGAGGCCTAGTCCAAAATTGGTTAGGTATACATGCAATAAAGTGAGTTGAGTACCTCGCATATCGCAGGCGTTTTAGACTTAGCTGTGAGCATAAGATTATTATTACAAGTAATTAATATATGGTCAAAAATCAAAGGCTAACAAGAGATACAAATTAAGATGAAGTTACGTCCTTTTAAGGGTTTATGTTTTTAATTTGACCTTTGTATGCAGGAACATCTGCTTGATACCATATTCATCTGTTAAATGGAAAAAACCTAAATAAATATACGGAACCTTCAAAATATACGTAAATGTGTCATCTCCTCTGGTATTTACGGTAATTTTGAAATCGCAGATCTCGATATTTCCGATGTTAAGATAACATTTAGATAAGCGGATAAACTATCCGTATAAAAGAAACTAATCGCAATAAACTGCACGTCTATTGAAAGTCAACATGGCTATCGTAAGAGGTGTCTTCGTGTTGGTTGCTCTTGTACGTAATTTATTTTCTTCAAGTGATGTTAAAAAAATGTGTATTTAATCCAAATTATGGTCAAATCAATTAAAATAGCGAATTAATTATCTAAGTATAAATAGAGATAGATACCTTGAATAAAAATAATATTACATAACCTACTTTTTTGACATAACATCTTCTTTTACAGTTAGCTGTGACAGCGCCAGCGTTCACGCAATACGAGCATGGCCACCCTCACTTTGGAAACCAACTGCCGGTGGAGTACCCTCCCGGTGACTTTCCCTCAATAGGCGACAGGCCTGAATTCCTACCCCACCCCGTCCCTTATTTCCCAGAAACTGGGTTGGCGGAACCTAAACAAGAAATCCAGGAAGACGAGAATGACGAAATTGCAGCTGATGTGAAAAGCCAAGAAGCTGACTTGGAAGTAGAAGATGAAGTTGCTAATGTGAACCGTCAAGATGTGTCAGAAGATGGAGAAGAAGAAGAGACGGAGGAGGAGATGAACCGTCAAGAAAATGAATCAGAAGATGGAGAAGAAGAAGAGACGGAGGAGGAGATGAAACGTCAAGAAGATGAGTCAGAAGATGGAGAAGAAGAAGAGACGGAGGAGGAGATGAAACGTCAAGAAGATGAGTCAGAAGATGGGCAGGAAGAAGAAACGGAGGAGGAGATGAAACGCCAAGAAGATGAGTCAGAAGATGGAGAAGAAAAAGAGACGGAGGAGGAAATGAAACGTCAAGAAGATGAGTCAGAAGATGGGCAGGAAGAAGAGACGGAGGAGGAGATGAAACGTCAAGAAGATGCGGTAGAAGTTGAAGCTGATCTCGATGAGGAAGTAGAAGATGAAGTTGCTAATGCTAAACGTCAAGATGAGTCAGAAAATATAGAGGAAGAAGAAACGGAGGAGGAGGTGAAACGTCAAGAAGATAAATCAGAAGTTGAAGATGAGGTTCAAGAGGATGAGTCTCAAGATGAAGCTGATCTCGATGAGGTCAAACGTCAAGAAGAGTCTGAAAATGAAGATGACGATGAAGTGAAACGTCAAGAAGAGTCTCAAGTTGAAGATAATGAAGAGGTGCCAGAAATTGACGATCAAGATGATGTGAAACGTCAAGAAGATGATTCAGAAGATGAAGATAACTCCGCTGATATCCAAACACAGAAACAAGCAGGTTGGGTAACCTGTGATTATGCAACCACGCCATTATTTTCATGCAATGACTGCAACACTCGTCTACAGTGTATGTTCCCTATTGGGGGAAAACTTATACCCTGTGAAGAACCGACGCCTTATTGCAACCTAGGAGTGTGTTCAGCAATACCGAGTGATGGGTGTTAAATAACTTTATGTTTATTTTATTTGCGGATTCGATTCCCGCCTCGGGACTTATGTTGATATGATCTGCAGATATTTGTTCCGGGTGTTCTGGTCGTTTTCTATATATAATAAAAAACATTTATCTATGTAATATATTGTATTAAGTATATCAGTCATCTAGTAGCTATAAGCCTATAACACAAGCTCTGATTTTCATGGGACTAGATGATGATGTGTCCATTGTCCAGTATTATTTATTTATTTCTATAGAAAATTTAAAAATTTAAATTTAAAAAACAATTATATCATAGAAGGTCTTAAAAAATATTTATGTGTATAATATTAGCAATAAATACTCGAACATATGCTGAGTGTGAATGTCAATTTTTAATTAATTGATAGTTTTGTATTTGATTTATTTTAAATTAAAAACGTACTAAAAATGCATTTCATTTGTTTTCCGATATTAGCTACCTATCTCAATTTACTGCGAGAGACTGACATCTATAGGTACTAACAATATAAAGACAAAAAGTTTGTTTGTTTGAATTGAATAGTCTTCGAAAGTACTGCTCTGATTTAAATAATTATTTGATATCGAACATAGCCTATAGAATATTTCCAAAACAGTTAATGATCTGTATGAAAACATCAATAATGTAACCCAGTGCATGTATGTGGTGTGTGTTGAGCTTAACAATTTTTGTTAGACCCGCTAGTAACCATTAATTAGGTTATTATAGCTCTCAAAACGCCATGAAATAATGATCACGCACTATTTTTCAGCTGAAAACAAAACGATATACTAATCTCTAATAATAAAAGCAATATTTTTACAGTGCGATTTTTTTAAAGTGTCTCTATCAAATTAAATAACATCAAGAGTCACAAACAGAATGTGAGCACACTATTCTTACCATCTGAAAGATCAATAATGATCATCTATATACATTACTACTTTACCAAGGTATTCTCATGATGCGCGTACATTTCCATTGCTGCAACTGTCACGACATAAATAAAGCACTGTTCATATTGTGAGAGCTACAAAGTGAGTGACGTCATTCAGAAAGGCTTTCATGCAAGAGTGAAGCGGTCTTGTTTACAGGAAGTCTGCAATCTTCATTGTTTGCTTTCGGCTTACAACGTCCAAGTGCTAGGGCTGCGAGTGTAGTTCAGTAATTTGAGATAAATTTCAAGATATAGGACAGAATCTTGATAGGTTGTCTGTAGGGAGATAATGTAGGTAGGTGCCTGCCAACGCAATAACCTTGGAAGAATTATGTAACCTTGTTCAAGTAGATTTTTGTTATTTTAAGATTGGTTGTGGGAAATATATAGGTATAAATGTAGGAAATGTAATATATGTAGGTGTAAAGCAAATAACTGCAGTATTATTTGAAAATGGGTAAAGAATAGGTGCATGTGGGTATACCTCAATAACAATTTATTAGAGAGACAATATGCTCAGAATGCTGATGTATATTATTTACTAGCTGTACGGGTATTTAACAAAAATATCAAATATTATAAATTTTTCACACATTTGGTTACATGATTGAAGTTACAATACAGGAGCCTAATTTTTTTTTAATATTCTTAATCATCAGGGATGATGTAGGATTCAAATGTTAAAAAATGATTAAATCAGGCTAGTAGTTTCGGAGCCTGTTCAAAAAAAACAGTCAAATCTTTCTCCTTTATAATAACAGTATAGATAAAGATACTATGTCATTACATCCCTAGTGTCCTTACAAGAGAAATTACAATTAACAATAATTATTCAAATCCAAAATTAAGTATATAAGCCTGCTAATCACTATCAGTGACCACGTTTATCTGATACATCACAGAGCACTACCACAGAATTGCAGATTTTCCATCGAAAATGGCAGCCATTACGCGCATCTTCATTATTTTGGTAATAAAACCTGTTTATTATACACTCGCACTTATACATATTTGAATATATTAATAAAAACGCAGGGAACTTTTCATCAAAGGCATATCTCTCACAAAGGTAATTATGTAGAGTAAGCTACATGGGAGGCTCTTAAACTGTAGTATAAACTAGTAGCTATTTGACATCATTAGTATTTATATAGTGGCATTATTATTTGTAGCTACTATGTAAGTTTACGCGTCATCTGATACCCATTACACAAGCTTTGCTATCTTTGGGATGATGATACTTAATTTTTTATATCAACAGTGCTCACTCTACGTGGTGCTAGCGCAAGAAACGACAACGGTAGCTCCCAGCAATACAGAACTGCCAAGTTCATCCGGCATACCTGGCTTACCAAGCTTTCCCAGCATGCCAAGCATGCCAAGCATACCTGGTTTGCCACACATACCCAGCCTGCCAAGTATTCCTGGCTTATCCAACACCGGTTCCGGACTTGGATTCAGCTTCCCCAGTTTCCCTGGCTTCCCCAATTTCTTCGGTATTCCCAATTTCCCAAGCATTCCTTTCTTACCAAGCCAGTCCAGAACGCGCCGCGAAGCTGATGAGTCAGAATCTACTCCTAGCGAGCACCACGACCCTGAACATCAAGATCGCCTATTCTTTTCTCTGTTTCCTATAGTGACCAGTTGCAACTATACCAATAATGTAAGTAAAGATGTTTATATTATTTATAACTCGCCTTAAAAAGAGGGGTTAGAGTTCATCGTTGAAGTCGAAAAGTAGATCTTCTTATAAGTATGATCTTATTAAAACCTTTATTTTAAAAGATAATTTCCATTAAATAACCAAATTAAAACTAGCATTTACAATTGAAACATTTGAGCTAACTGCAGACAGTTGCAAAAAAACACGTCGTTTCGACCAGACCAGATAATTGTTTGAAAACTCGGACAACCTCGGTACCCCACGGACGTAGGGTCTCGACTCCAAGCTGGCCAAATCTTAACTAATTCTGCTGCCCAGCCCTCTATTAAAATTTTCATCTAGGCAAAATATTAAGCGAATCTTTTTCTTTTCTTAGCCTGGCAGAGGTTGCCGCAGCTGCACTCAAACCCAAACCTGTTCCTCCAACGGCATCGGCATTGTCCGCAACTGCCGAGGACTCTTCCGCTTCTGTAACGGCGGAGTTTGCTCCACAACCCAAGGAGCCGCTTGCACCACCAGCACATCTTCTACATCTACTTCTTCCACCAGTAGTTCTACTACAACTACTGTATCTACTACTACTGCGGCTCCCACTACTACTGTTATGTCTGGTTAAACGGTAAAACGATTAAAATTAACCTCTGTTAACTAATATTCTAAAGTTGAAAATAATTGTTGATCTATGTTAAGAGGTACTTGTAGTTCCAAATTGGATATGCCTGCAGAGCAATAGAAAGAAATTTGTGTGTGAATTTTTTTTGACACCAGGCAGTAAAGGGTACCTGCGTACAATAACCTAACTTTATTTACTTTATTACATTATTTATGGTATTTTACTTTATTTATTTTTACTCTATTATTATGGGTTTTTCAGAGTGCCAAACCACCAGTCACCTCCGCAAATTGGTATTTTAGACAAACAGGAATTGAAATCGGAATATTAATAAAAGTGGTTTATTACCTACGTTTTCTTTTACTGAAATATTTTTTCTATGTCCTAAAATGAAACACCATTTGGCACAGTTCTCTCTGTTTATTTACATTTAAGTTTACAATAGGCAAAAAACTACATTAAGACACTACTTTTTATAAGTATAATTTATTTAAAACATTGTGACTAGGATATGTAGATATAGAGATATTAAAGGAGTAATAAATATAAGTCCTACAGTATAGGTATATTATAATATTTTAAAATTTATTATCAATTGTGGTCTCGTCAGATAATCTTATTGTCACGATATCGACAGATGATGTTAACTATAACATCGATTTTACATAAGATAAATTGCGCTTTCTTACCAGATCTTAAATAATAATCAATAATTCTAAAACAAATGTAACAAAGTATGTAATTCAACTTATATCAAAATTATTTGTCAGACACAGCTAGGTAATTCTAGTATCTAGTAAATATAGAAGAAAAAATAGTTTAAATAGATAAAAATGATGACGTAGCATCATGATAATCATAAGAACGAACTCGTAGTCCAAATCGTTATAATAAACCTAATTATTAAAACTCGTACACTTGCGATTGACATCTTAAAATCTAAGCAGCCGGCCAAAGTCGTTTTTATCAATGATCTAGAATTCTCTTTAGACCTAAATCACAACATTAAACATCAATAAATATTAATTATTATCGGATTATTGTCTATCCAGTGTCCGTTAGCCTTGACGCTTGTGGGAGCAAATATGGGAACGATTAATTTAGGAATTGTAACAAATTGAGAGCACTTAACGTCCAACGTTGCCGAATCGCGGCCTCGCTCCTCCGAGCGAGCAACTACATAGCTATTGGTTCTTCAGTCGGCTAGGCAGGTTGTTGTTGCGTTGGCCTTTCCGGAGAAGGATATTATCCACAGCCGATTGGATCAAGTAGCGCTTGGATGAATGGTAGGGGACGTAGGGTACTTTGAGGGACCTGAAGTAGTAGAACTTGGGGGATTCTTTCGTGTTCTGCCAGGAAGGGGGCTGGTTAGCGTCGGAGTCGTTGGGTGCTGGTGAGAAGGGGATGTCGTTGTTCAGTGGCCGGTGGAGGAGCCGTCCTGTTGGGTGCGAGTGAGCAAGTACTGTCGGCGGCGGTATGTCGGAGTAGTCTGAATCGATTGACTCAATTTCGGGAGCAGCGATATATTTCCTGGGAACAAGACAACCCGTTTAGAAATTTAAAACACGAATAAGTATTATTTGTGACGTTAACCCCGTTATAATGTGACTAGTAAACGGGAAAGTAAATCGTATAGTATTTAGATAGATACTATCTTTATTTCGTTAACCAAGAGTACCTAGGTATTTTAACAACATATTTATTCAGATTCAGTTTTTTTATCTCATTTTATAAACTGAATAGTTACCGCAGGTAGACCTCCATTTATTTAGCTACCGGGTTACGCAAAACCTTCCTAGTAGATTATTACATAATAATTAGCTATTTTAATGCTTTTTTAGAATTTAATCAGTTATTAATTTTGCTACAATATTACCTAGAATCAAAGCTTTTAAGCTTACCTTCAAAGCATAAATGATGAAGATTTTCTATCTAAAAATAAACCCTGTTCAAGTTATGAAATCGACATTTGAGATGTTTCGTTTTGTTCGCTCAAAACTTAATTCCCCTCCATCAACAAATTACCTGACTTCAGATACCTCTTGACTGAAGTTCTTCAAACAATTACCACTATATTAACAAATTTTAGGTTTTATGCCAACGAAAACGATAGTAGGTATAAGAAAGAAAAAGCTCTGTCTGTTTCAACAGTACCTATCGTTCAAACGCTCACAAGCTATTGTACCTATAATCCGATTCGCGATAATCCACTTCTGTGACAGATAGATTATTTAACCAATTTAACTCAAGACAAAGGTCGAAATTCAGACAGTAAAGGTGCCAGCGATCCTAGATAAAGTAACGGTAATTAACGAAAGGATCAGAAACAATAGATGTTAATTTTGTTCGAGGGTCTTTAAAAGGACGCAGAGGGCAATCTATACTTATACATTCAAATCAAATGTTTCAGTTATTCATATTATTCTAGTAGTACACAGAAGGTTTAAATAAGTTTATCCTCATATCTCACCTCATTAGCATGGCATGCACACTGGCATGTGAATATCAAATATCAAATATACATGCAAAGAGCTCATTAGGGTTCACAAACGGCAAAATATGCTCACTGAATGAAAGTAGAAGTAAAATTCAAATTGTACATGCTAAATACGGAAAATAGAAAAATAAATTATCTAAACTTTAAAGAGTTTGTTTATTTGTATGCAGGTTTCAGGTTACTTATTGTTAGATAGGAAATCTAAACCAATATAATAGCTAGATACCTTATCCCTAAGAGGTAGTGCTACGCTTTTCACGTACAATGTGAGTCAAGCCACGCGGCAAGACTAGTTTTGTTCAAAGTACCTAGTCGAATTCATACCACGAAGCACATGTGAGAAAATAACAGTACAGCAAACTAAGTTTCCGTCTTCACAGCGGAATAGTGGAATAGCGAAAGTTCTCATTCGTATTCCGCTCCGGTATAATGTTTCCGTAAAACCGTAGTCACCGGCAATGTTATGTTACCCACACATACACAGAAATACAGTATTTGCAACTCTAAAGGTTGAGTTTTTTTCAGGGCTACTAGGGGAAATCGGAAACTGTGAGAGTTATCGAAAAGTCTCAATTCAAATATTTTAATAGGCGTTTGTTAATAGGCTGACTTTTTTTAAAAGTTAGCCTATTAAATTCAAACAAACAATAAAATATTTCCTCTTTCTAATGTTAGTATAGATAAACAAATACAACGAAACGAACTATCGGTTTTACCAAAATAAGTTCTCTTCAGTTTTTATAAAATCGCAATATTTGTTTTTATCGCAATATTAGAAATGTAAAACAAATGACGGATTCTTTTTTATTTATTGTATTTTATTTGATATTTAATTTTAAGCGATGAAAAATTTTATTTAGCATCGAAATTCGTAGGACTTTTAATCTTTCGTAGCTACAAGCTACGAGTAGGTACGTAATTTGTAGACCTGCTATGTTATTCGTAGAACAGCTACGTTGCTTTGTAGCATAGTTTCATAGTTCGTAACAACATTGTTGTTGCAATTTGCAACTTGCTTCAAAATGTAATGCCACTCGAAAAATGTACTCGTGGTATTTAGTTTGCAACGAAAATTCATTACGAAATTCTCGAAGTAATTTTCAACTTACGCTAAGGTTATTCTGAAGCGGAATGTTTTAGAATGTTCTCAAAGTTCACAAGGTTAGAACATTTTAACATAATTTTACATATACATAGTTAAGATGACATGACAAAATTGGATGTTTTTGACTCACCTAATTCCGAAATTCTGGTCATTGGAATGCTTCCTGAAAATAATATTTTTTGTTAGCAACATGTTATTAGTAAAACGCCTACACTGAAAAGCACATCAAATAATAACATAAAGTCAGTCCCACACATTTGATATATTCCCATCCGCCCCATTATCCTCCCCATCAATGGGGCAGTTGGGAAAAAAATTCCCATCTGCCCCATCATTCAAGTCAATGGGGTGGATGGGATTTTTTGCCCCATTGACTTTTTAATAATATAAAGAATAAATCTCACTATTCATATTCAGATACTCTTGTTCCTATGTACATAATTAACTGTTAGTAGGAACAATAGGAAATAAAAAGGCCAACTTATTTGAGCTAATCAAGTTCTGGTTTATTGTAAATATTTCTTTTCGTAAACTACGCTAATTTAATAATCAAATAATAATCTTAGGAAAAGCAGTGAGAAATCAAAAAAATCATACGAAATTAGTTTTCTAATCTTAAATACAGTTGTTTTTAAATACTTTATATTACAGTGAGATAATAACATTTTTACAATAATTATTTTTATAAAAACTAAGGCCTTAAAGGTACAAGTGCCACATAAAAAAAAACTAAAACATTAACTTAATTAGCAATCATTTGCTTATATTTAAAATCTTTGTTTTATCACTTGTTTTACATCTCTTTATTCACACTCTCTTTCAATCTATTTGAGCTAATCAAGTTCTGGTTTATTGTAAATATTTCTTTTCGTAAACTACGCTAATTTAAAAATCAAATAATAATCTTAGGAAAAGCAGTGAGAAATCAAAAAATCATACGAAATTAGTTTTCTAATCTTAAATACAGTTGTTTTTAAATACTTTATATCACAGTGAGATAATACCATTTTTACAATAATTATTTTTATAAAAACTAAGGCCTTAAAGGTACAAGTGCCACATAAAAAAAACCTAAAACATTAACTTAATTAGCAATCATTTGCTTATATTTAAAATCTATGTTTTATCACTTGTTTTACATCTCTTTCTTCACACTCTCTTTCAATCTTTGAAAATAGTAAAGAATCGGTTTTTTATTGTCTATAAAATAACTAGACTGCAATGAAATCCCAATGCGTGCGAGTGTTTACGACACTGTCCCCGTCCCCTAGTTTTTATTACAAAGATGATTGTAAGTGATTACTGTGATAGATATTTTTTATGAGGCTCTTGTACCTTAGAGGCCTTATCTAAAAGATAATTATTGTAAGATTCTCTATTTTCAAAGATTGGAAGAGAGTGAAGAAAGAGATTGTGAAATTAGTGATAAAACAAAGTTTTATAGTATAAGCAAATTATTGTTAATTTAGTTGATGTTTTTAGTTTTTTTTTATGTGGCACTTGTACCTTTAAGGCCTTAGTTTTTATAAAAATAATTATTTTAAAAATGTTATTATCTCACTGTGATATAAAGTATTTAAAAAATAAAAACAACTGTATTTAAGATTAGAAAACTAATTTCGTATGAAATGAAATATTATTTATTTGCTTAAATATAGGTTAACAGTAGGTCTTAAAATAAGTAAGTATCACTATATTTGACTTAATAGTCGTGCAAATATTTGATATTAACTTAGACATTTAGTTATAGCAATTTTCAGTACTCTTATATTTAATTAAAATATTATAGTCAAATTATTATTATGTATACAATATGTCAAAATTTAAATTGAAAATATTCATCAATCGTATAAAAACAATTTTGACAGAGCCAATTATATATTTTACGATTAAATTCGTTATTTGTCAAATTTCTCATGTCATATGGAAGTTTATTATATAGTCGTATGGCCATTGCGTAGCAGTTCCTTTTACATAATTCTAGTCTCAATTGGGGCACTTTAAGTGGTTTTTGTACAATCTTCCTTTTATTTTGAGAATTTTCATCCTTCTCAAATAAAGGCATGTTGTTTCTTACAAATTTCAACATCTCAAAAATATAAAGTGATGGAAATGTTAACAGCTTATTCGTTATAAATAAAGGTCTACATGAATCTCTCCGCTTAATACCAAATATGGCCCGAATACACTTCTTTTGGGCTACGAAAGTTCTATGAGCATCCGTTGAGTTACCCCAGATTATGACGCCATATCTTAAAATAGAGCAAACATGACTGTGGTAAACTGTCAATGCCGTTTTAATATTCGAAAGATCCTTTATTCGCCTGAGAGCAAATATAAATTTATTTATTTTCTTACATACAATGTCAATTTGTTTCTTCCAATTTAGATGTCTGTCGATAGTTATTCCTAGAAATTTTATGTCATATACTTCCTCAATGTTATTGTTATTGTAATTTATGTCAATTTTATTCCTAATCTTATTTTTATATGTCACTGGTCTCATGAATTTGGTTTTAGTTGTGTTTATTTTTAAATTATTTCGATTAAGCCAGTAAACTATGTCATTTAAGGATTTGTTTACCATACCCACAGCATTGTCAATAGATTCTTCTTTAGTTAAAATTGTCGTATCATCCGCAAACATGATGGTGTATTGGTCCGTGGCTTTTGGCAAGTCATTAATGTAAATAACAAATAATATAGGACCAAGAACACTACCCTCTGGCACACCGTAATTAATTAATGAGTAATTTGATCTGAACGTATCTTGTGTATTTGTTTCAGATGTCATTTTTGATATTTCAGTGCACTGTATGTATGATTTTTTTGATTTCTCACTGCTTTTCCTAAGATTATTATTTGATTATTAAATTAGCGTAGTTTACGAAAAGAAATATTTACAATAAACCAGAACTTGATTAGCTCAAATAAGTTGGCCTTTTTATTTCCTATTGTTCCTACTAACAGTTAATTATGTAAATAGGAACAAGAGTATCTGAATATGAATAGTGAGATTTATTCTTTATATTATTAAAAAGTCAATGGGGCAAAAAATCCCATCCACCCCATTGACTTGAATGATGGGGCAGATGGGAATTTTTTTTCCCAACTGCCCCATTGATGGGGAGGATAATGGGGCGGATGGGAATATATCACACATTTTGATTCATACACCGTCATTGTGAAACATCAATAACTTCTAGGTATTTAGCAAACTCTAGGACGGACCGCTAAAACATGCGACTTAAATCGCTATTCGAATTTTAGTCTTCGAAAAGCACATTTATTCCTACACATTTATTTACGATGATTTATCCAACGGCACATTCTACCATCGATCGATGCACTAACACTCATCATGCGTCTATTCTCCCATCATCGAAGCACTAAAGCACACGACATAGTTCTCTACAAAACACCCATGTGAAGAAATCTGGACGACCTGTACAATTCTTGACTGGGCCACAACAATCTAGCCCGTCCCGATCTACTGTATCGTCCGCCCGAGAACCTAAAAGATGGGAGCAACCCTAAACGCGCCAGGGACCCAATGTGACGCTTTTCAAAATTATCACGAGCCTCTTCATCTGCAACAGACGCAACAAAGCATACAGTTTTACACAGGAGCCAAACTGGTGAAACACTAAGTAATCAGTGAACGGACTTACCAACTGAGCGCTTGTCATCACTCTCCTCAGGTTTCTCTATCTCATTTCCCTCGATGACATCTGGTATAGCCATAATGTAACGCTTGGTTCTGACTGTGGGGTCTATGTAGTTTGGTCGGTAAAGTCCGTGGACCGGCATCCCATACGCTCCACGTTTCAACGTATCAATCATCTTGGATGTATCGCCATCGTACGAATCTAAGAAGGGTAGAAATCCGCTGCGCTTAAACACTTGCGACAGAGGAGGGAACATGTCAGGATTAACCGATTGTTGAAGATCGTACAACTCGTTGTAGTCGAATGGCCCATCGATTTCAGATAGAGGCGGCAGAGGGTTCTGGTAAAACGGGTAGTAGTATTCATCATTAGATTCAATGTCCCGTTTGCCGAACATTCCGTTGCGAGCCATAGCGGCGATGTTCCGTTTTTCGTCGTTCTGGTTGTATTGACCGCGGCCAACGCGGTATCCGTCGCGAGCTAGCGCCTGGATGTTCCTCTTCATAGCTGAATAGCTACGTAGGCGGGCGATAGAGGCCATGTTCCTTTTCTCTTGAGATGATTCGTCCTCATCATTCTCTTGTTTATCGCCGTCAGTGTATGGCGATCTAAAGGTTGGCAGTTGTCCGTTTTTGGCTAGAGTGGAGATGCTTCTTTTGAAGCTTAGCGTGGGGTTTTTCAAATAGCCTCCCCTGGCTAGAGCCGCTACGTTTCTCCTCGGGAAAGTTGGCCATTGATTTATGGTCTCCACAGGCAGGCTCGCCACCTAGCAAAATTAAGTTTGTTCAAGACTGAAAATAGCTTGAGCTAAAGTACCATTAATTACTGAAATGTACCATTTAGGAAGCCTGAGAGCTGGAATTTAATTTTCCGAGCGCACGACATTACTCCACCGGGCGCATAAAACCTAATATTGCGTAAATTCCGCAAATATAAATTAACTCACAGATTGTTACTTGTTATGAACGCTGTTAGGTTTTATTGTTTTCCGTGGCTTATAGCAGAGACTGTTATTAAAATATCAGTACCTGTTCAATGTAGTTTGAGAAGGCGATTGCTAGAGCAGCAATCAGAAAACACTGACCACGAATCCTTCCTCCCATCGTGTCCTTATTCTAAAACAAAACAACATAGGTATTTTCACTATTGGAACATGGTTATTTAAAACTAACAATCTCATCAATTACGATAAATTACCCGATAAAGGTGGTTTAATTTTGAGTACAGTAATATATTTATTTATTGTGTAAAGCCTAAACATGTCGTCAAAAAAGTTGTGTCGTGCATGACGCAAAATTCCACAACTCAATTTTCCCTTTACCATACATGTAAGTAATTGAATCATGTACAACAAAACGTGTTTCGCGAGCGGAACTCTATTTATTCGTCGGGTTCCTGCCGTGGTCTAGCTAGATAATAGACTTGTCAGAGTATAAACTTGGCAGATTCAATTACGGGGAAACGTGCTTGCGGAATACACCTGAGTCCCCTTGAGATTTTGAGCAAGCAAGACTTATTGGGTTTTTTGCGTGGATATTGTGCTACTCTGAACAGACTCTGAGAATATTAATGGTGAAAGACTTCCTTTGTTGTTGATTATGACTTTGATTCAGTTTCTTTTTTGTTGTTTTTATATCAAACAAAATTCCAAATTCAACTTTCTTCTTTCGTTCTGGTTAATTCTAGACTCTTTGGTTCATTGGGTTCCATATGACAAGACCTATAAGTTTAGCAATTGAAATTTTTATTAACACTGTTGATTGACCTGTTTGTTTAAACTATATCATTATAGATATCAGTATAATTGTTACTGTTAGGAACAATTTCCGCTGTTTTAAATAACTTTTAAAATATTATTTATTAATCTAACAAAATCAGAGCAATTCACTAGGGAAAAGGTCCAAGAAAGTCATCGTGTGGAAATTAAAAGTCAGGTGGGAACACTGCCCTAAAAACTTGCCAACTCGTATTCAATAAAAAAGCATGACAAGCCGCGGACCGACCTAGTTATCAATAAAGCCTACATTTACGATAATTCGCGGTAAATACATACAAACCACTTATCTCGTTTTACGCCGTATTCTTACAAACATTATTCCGATTCTTATCTTCATTTTCCTCTTTATCTTATCTATCTTCTAGTAGCATGAACCTAAGGACGATTTAGTAACTGATGAGCTACTTTTAGATTGCTGGCAACAGTTTACAGTTAGCCTTTTTTAAATTCGTAAATATATTAATTTTAATATATTAATTTTTTAAGATTTCTAACAAATAACAGAATATTATATTATATAAAATCGGATCTGAAAGGTAAAAAAACAACAAAAATAACACAAATAACTGATGATAATAGTTATAAATTAAGATGCGGCATCAAACCAACACTTGGTTTGTTAACTCTTGTGCTTTTATTTTAAGTCGAAATTATAAATAGTAAATAGTAGTTCTAATATTTGTACCCGTTATTTATTTGTAATTTTCTTTACTGAAAATGCACTTGACTACATAAAAGTTAAAAATATTGTAACCTACACAAGCAACGATATAAATCTCAGAAAAGTATTAACTTTCGAAAAGCGTTCTCAAGTGTTAATATAATAAGAAACTAGGACCCGCCTGATAAACGCATATTACCTTTCCTCTTGAATCACGCTTTTTCACGACCGACGATCAGGACGTACGATCAGCGCGTACGGTACGCGCTCACCGTCGGTCGAGCACTAAATACAGCCTTAAAATCCGCTGCGTATGGTTTTAAAGATCCTACATACAAAATATGACAGACAGCGGGAAGCGACTTTGTTCTATACTATGTAGTGATTTCAGCTTCCCGGCGGCAGTAATACAATTCGAGTGATTAGATCTCTTCCCTGAAATCGTTAATTCCGCGTAGCAAACTTTCCATTCGCATTTTTCCCCACTCGAACTTGGCTATAAAATATTTTAAAAAAAGTTAGGGAACCGCGTGAAAATTTTAATTTTTGTTAAATACGCGTGCGAAGCCAGGGCAGACCGCTAGTATTTTATACTTACGACAAATATGTATATTATTTAATTACTTTAGATTTATTGATTATTGGGAATAATTTGTGGAATAGACGATCATAAACATTAACTAACCGAGATAAAAAAAATGTTTAAAATACACATGTAACATCCCAAATAGTTCAAATAGTTGATTTATTTATTATTTATTTATTTAAGTAATACCAAATCATAAGCGAGACTGCTCAAAGACCCTCAAAACAAAGTTTGAGGGATTGAAATATTTGACGTGATTAAAACTAATTTCAAGGTATAATAAATTTGACTGTAATGGTTCTTTATTAACAAAAATTTGTTGTTTTGGTTTATTTCTTTTTAAACGCCTTGGCTAATGCTATCAGCAATATGTGTGCCAACGTGATCAGTTTTTAAAATTGTCGTCATACAGACAAATCGGTACACAGCTTAAAATGACTCCCCCAAACGAATCAAACAAGGGAAGGGGGGGGTTGGCCATTATCACCACGCTTGGCAAGGTGGTAACCGCAGTGAAGGTCTTAAAAATACACAGGCGTTCTGCGTTCTTCTCTTTCCCATAACTCTAACGACATCAACGGGTTGAGTTGTAGGGGTCAATGATGAAGCCGCAACCGCCACGGTCAATTAGAAATTAAAAAGCTACCTATGAATGGTGACCAAATGGTGCCCAGGGGTAAATAAAGCCTGAGCCTACCTAGATAAAAACTATTTAAAATTTCCTACCTATGAAACATGACCTTTATCAACAAAGAAAATTACAAAAAATTGATTTAACGAAATTAGAAGTAGGTAGTGTTTTTATTATTGAACATTATTTATTTAATTGAACCAGTTGAGCTAACTATAGACTGTTGCAAACAAACTACAGGTAGCTCAAAGGAGCCATATCAATATCAGTCGGACGTATGCCATTGCTGAAGCGCTGCGGCTAATGACCAGCTCTCGGGCTACTATACACTCGGCCTAATAAATAGTAATTCACATATTCTAAAGAATTAGCAAGGAATTTTAAAGTAAACCGGGCAAGTTCCATTTGAGCACTTATGGCGACGTCATCTTGTACCACAACATAATTTATTTCTCTTGTAAACACACCGGTATTAAAATCTAGTACATATTGAGATTGCTAATTGATGTACGTACCTGATGTGTTAAAGACCTATTTTAATGCATCGCTAGTGAGTTCCTCGCTCTTGCTAAATCGAAACTTGTATTAAGATGCGAGGGCTCCTGCTCAACCCGAGCAGAACTTAGGTTTTTTCACATTGGTTAGTATTAATAAGTATTGAGTGAAAATATGGACTAGTTACATTACTTGGCTTTCTACATAGGTCCTTATTTGAATTTTTACTGTACATTAATTATAGTTTTTATAATTTTATTTATTATTGACGTAGAATTCAGACTTATTAACAGTATCCAATTGGAAAGTCTGGGTACGAAATTCTTAAAACACCGATGGTTTTTTAACCTACTCGATCAAGAGAATGAAAATTTCTTACCTAACGTTTTGACCTAATTTTGGTTTCTTATCCCACCCAACTATTTATCAAAGAGCCTATGACTCAGTTAATATTCTGCCAAATTTCAAAGTAAATATATTTTCTAAAACTTTTCCTATATTTATAACAGAAACCTCGAAAAATACTTACGGTAATCCGTCTCATTCAGCCAAATATCACTTTCAAAACTTTTTGAAACCAAACTTTAACTCTTCTCGGTTTTCCCGCTTGTTTTTCAGGGATGGAATGATGACTTGACCGTGCCAGTAACTGCTTTTATAGCAGCTGGAAACCCAGGCATGCGCAATAGGGTTACCACAAGGGAGGAGCCTATTTAGTGCACTTTAATGTTGAAAGGTTAAAAGGCAGGCTGGGAGTTTTAAAAGCGTCAATTTACGTCAAGTGCACTCGATGGAGTTGTAATTTACGAGGTTGAGGTAGCGTGGGAGCTAGGGATCTGTGAGTTACGTACGATACTATAGGCTGGTTTATTTTTTAAGCAATGAGAATATTCTCTGATTTACTTGCAGGACAGATTGTGCTATAGGTATGTATGTATTCAGAGGAGGAAACTCAACTCGACGTTTAAAAACGGTAACGCTGCATCATAGCTATCTGCGGTCAACAGCAATATAGTCCATTCGAAAAACCAACAATTCCACGGTTGCTCATAAGGTTCAAGAACTAAAAGTCATTATTCAGACACTGGCTATGTACATTGGTTTATATAATTATATTATTAGTGGTCCCGACCCGGCTTCAAACGAGTCATCATCATCATCATCATCAACAGCCTATGATCGTCCACTGCTGGACGTAGGCCTCCCCTAATGAGCGCCATAGAATGCATTACTCATCATTCAAACGAGTAAGTATATAAAATTTAAAAATAATATTTTTTTACACACGTTGGGTTACATTATTGAAGTTTTCATAAGGATTCCTTTTTTTTTAATATTCTATGTTCATCAATCATCAGGGATATTGTAGGATTTTATCGAGAAATGATTTTACAAAGCCGTCCAGTAGTTTGTGAGCCTATGTAATAAAAAAAAACAAAAAATCAAATATTTCCTCTTGATAATATTAGAATAGATTATGCTGGCAATACTAAAAAAACATTTTAAAAAAATAAGAGTGCAAAAATTGGGCTCGTCCGGGATTTGAACCCGGGACCTCTCGCACCCTAAGCGAAAATCATACCCCTAGACCAACGAGCCGACTGACATGATATCCGAAATTTCACGTAACATTACTTTTAATTCAATAACTAAGAGATGATTTAAAAGAATTCTATTTTTAAGATCGTTTGCACAACTTTCATCGTATATCCTTTCCAATCAGCAAGTATAAGGTTTCAATTCCCTTGACATGCATAAGATACAAATCACAGCTAATTGGCCGCGTTGGGACCGATACACGTTCGAGTAATAAACGGGCTAGTATATCTAGAGAGGCTTCCATTCCCTATAAAAATACTGGTTTTAGTTTGTAAACCACATTTTTCTTTTATTTTATAGGCTAGGTACGGTAGCCGCCTAGAGATGGGTAATAAAGCCCTAAGAGCCCTATCAGGCATATTACAGGCGTAAAAGAATACCTACCTACAAATTACCAGGAAACAAGTTCGGAAAGCAAAAAAACATGTTTCATGGAGTTACGTTTTTTTGGAGTGGAGTTACGTCCACGTTTTTTCAAATAATTAACAACAGGAATCGCCACGTGTAGCATTTCGAAAGAAATTTGTAAAACTCTGACTCAGGTTAGAAAAGAAAACTTTTCTTAGTTGTTATAAGGCAATAGTGCCTACCCAACTTCAAAACTTAAACAAGAAGTTAAGTAAGTCAATTCCACCAAGTGTTTCTAAGGTTTCTGTTATAGAAACCTTTACAAAGTAAATAAATAAAAACAAAAAGTTACAGCAATATAGTTTATTCGTTTGCGTCAACATTTACAACAGGCGCTGTACTTTCAGTTATTAAATCCGAATTAGGTTCAACATGAACACCATGTATAACATTCGAGAGTTTCGTGACCACATTCGAAGTACTTCCTAAATTACTTGAACCGTCATGATTACCAAGATTAATACCAATGCTTATAGGTCTAACCGGTTTATAATTCGAAGCCTGATCGCTTTGAGCGTTTCCAGTGATTCCATTTTGAAGCGGATTCTCATTTTGAATGTAATTCTCATTTTGAATATGATTCTCATTTTGAATGTAGTTCTCACTTTGAGACATATTCAACAACGTCGCTGCCGTGGTGAGCCGGTTGTCGCCGAAGCACTTATCGCCTTGGTGCCTACCGCAGCGTCCGTCGCGACAGAAGCGGAAGAGACCGTAACAGTCTACCATGATGGCGGCGCCTCCGAAGTAGCAGTGAAGAGCTCGGTTACAGGTCATGCATGTGTACCCCGCCTAGAAAGTTTAAAAATAAGGTAGTATTAGTTTATTTTTACGGAATAGAATCATCTCGACGACCTCTGTGGCGCGGTGGGCGAAGGTCCGCCTGCAACGGGGTTGCGGGTCCGATTCCCGCCCCGGGACAAATGTCTGTATGATCTACAGATTTGTTCAGGGTGTTATGGTTGTTTTCTATGTATAGTACAAATATCTATATATCTAATAATATTGTATTATGTATATCATCATCAGTCATCTAGTACTAGTACCCATAACACAAGCGCTGCTTAGCTTGGGGCTAGATGCAATCCAGCATCACCAACCGTACTGCGTCGCAGGCGGACATTTATCCCCGCGTCACGTCACATCAGTCAGAGTCAAAAAGTATAAAACAAACAAAACAGACACAGGGACAAAACCTTATACGATTCTACATAAACACAATAAGTAGATACTCAGTTTGGATGTGTTACCAACGACCTGTTTGAAGTAGATACTTAACATAATTTCTTAACACATTTTTATCGAATATTTTTTATCTACTTGACATATCTATCACTTTATAACAAAAAAAACTACAATTAAGTAATTATAACTAGTATTTATAAGTTTATAACTGAAAAAATTGAGCTAACTGCAAACTGTTTGTTGAAATAATTTTAAACTATGTACTTCATATCACTTTATAAGGTTTGACATTTTCATTTTGCAAGCCTCGACGGGGAAGGACGTATAGCAGCGGCCAGTACTACCTATCTACATTCCTGCGAATAACTGATTTGGCGGGTGAAGTCCCATTATCAGTTATATAAGAGTTAAAAACAAAGCACTTTTTGTTCCATTTCACTTAAGTACTTAGATGTTTTTCATCGTATTATGCATAGGCACGTTTAGAGCCACGCAAAACAGTCCAGCGGATTCATGGCAGCGAAATTTCTCGAAAATGGACTAAAAGCTCACACATTGTAGTCCCATAAATTACCCCTGTTGGATGTTGTTTGCTATTACTATCCGAGAAAGTATTCTATCAACACACGATAAAATGAAACCTCGTCGAACATAGCCGATGCGGCACTCACTTTCAGTTCAGCGCCATTTTCAAAACTCTAAAGCTGGTAGGTATAAATTAAGAGGTATCTATAGTCATTATCATCATCATCAGCCTATATCAGTCCACAGCTCCTATAATGAGCGCCATAGATGATAGGCGTATTATGGACAATAACCCTAAATGATAGTTTTATTTACCATTTAGGGTTATTGTCCATAATCCCCGAGCTGGGCATGCGGGTTGGGGATTGCAGTTTGGTGGAGTTGTTCTGCAGAGGGCGCTGCTGCCTCTTACGACACCCACGATAAGAGTGGAGGTGGTGAAATTCTATGCCATCACCACACAGCCAGTATCTATAATAACTTATATTATTTTATTAAGGTATATTAATTAAATTTAAAATTACAATTAAATAACCAAAGCTTTTTTGATTCAAGATTATGTGATTCGACTACTTCTGTGGCGCAGAGAACAAGGGTCCGTTTGCGACGCAGGATGACGCGGGCTCGATTTCCGCATCGGGGCAAATAATAAAAAATATCTACCTACTAGAAACCGAAGTGAAACTGAAACTAAATCAGTTGCAAATACCTACACATATTTTACAAATATAAGTAGGTACCTATGCCAGACTTCTAAGGTGATTTAAAAATCAAAAATCAAAGTGCTTTATTTCACAGGACATCACAAAATACAAATTTTATATTATGAGGATATAAAACAGTCATAGTGTGTGAATTATCCAGCATTATTTATTTAATTATTAAATAAGTAACTAGGTATTGTCGCGTGGATAGGTTCGAGTGCTGCCCCGTTCAACCCAAGATTTTTCAAACTAATGTCTCAGTAGATAACCTGAGGCAATATTATGTGGTATCGCCAAAACTTACGTCTTTTATATACTTATTATGTGTAGTTTATTAGTCGTATTTTCAGAAGAAACATTGCGAAACATCTTCAGAATCCAATTTCCTGTAGCATTCGTTCGTGATATAAAATGAAGCCTTTTTGAATGACCTCGGTGACCCTAAGCTAAGACCTTTGCTTTTAAATTTTAGTTTGTGGAATACCACATTTCTGTAAGAATACCTAAATACGTATATAAATTTAAAATAAGGTACTATGTTACGATGGCTATGGCGCTCGGAGATGTTCAGCAATGGACTAACAGGGGCTGATGATGATGATGAAGATCTTCATCATCATCATCAGTCTCTCGGTCTCCACGGAAAACCAGAGCTATGGCATGATCTGCTCTACCATAGCACATGCTGAGTAAAGTCTGATTTTGTCAGGGTTGTAATGTATTTTTATGTATTTTCTGACAAAATAAAATTTATTTCAAGTTGAATTTGAATCAGCCCAAAAATCTTAACATAGTCGACTATGCTAAGATTTTTGCTGTTATAGTGCGTGAGCCCTCGTACTCGGAGTACTCTATGAATTAAAAAAAATCCTAAAAAGGTTCAAGTCCCGCCGAAATCGAAAATGAATAATAATAAATAATGCTGGACAATCCACACACATTTAGCCCCAAGCTAAGCAGAGCTTGTGTTATGGGTACTAGATGATACACTATATGATATACATAATACACTATATGAAATACATACACATAGATATTTTTTTATACATAATAAACGACCAGAACACGCCGAACAAATATCTGTAGATCGCACAAACATTTGTTGCAAGGCGAAATCGAACCCCTCATGCGTCGCAAGCGGACCTTCGCCCACCGCGCCACAAAGTTCGTCTAATTTTTGGTACATTAAATTTCATTTCATTAGGCATGTTATTGGCGCTTTATCATATCCGCCCATACATGTCCACTGTTGATCTTGCCTCCCCGACAACAAATTGTCGCTAAGGACGTAATCTAGCTCACCTGGGTTCCATAGTCGCAAGCTGTAAGTGAGTAAGCCCTTCCGACCACTCTAGCGTTTTTTTCAAGCTCGTAATCCTCATCTGAAACTTTCAAAGATCGTATATAGCGCGGTCGCACTGCAAGAATGTTTTAGTTTTAATTATAGTTCCTATAAGTTATACAGAGACTTTGTATACCTACTTATTCCTATGTTTTTATCATTATTTTTACTAAGTTACTCTTATATAACCGCTTTACATATTTTTCTCTATAAGTATAAGTAGATATATAATATAAATAATATCTTATCTATTTCTTCACTTAAAAACAGTCAAAATAACTACATATTATTTATTTTGCCTACGACGCTGGAGGTCGCGGTTTTGATTCCCTTCTTCTTCTCTTTAGATAAAAATATTTGTACGATCTGCAGATATTTGCTCCGGATATTCTGATTTTTCTATTTATGATAAAAATATATATATCTATATATTATAGATATTGTATTGAGTATACCAGTCATCTAGTAATAATAACACAAGCTCTGCTTAACCTAGGGCTAGATGATGCTATGTGGGATGTCCAGCATTATTTGATTTTGGTACCTAGTATGTGACTTTGATTGATTTTGATATAATATCAATTTACTTATTTCAAGCTACCATATAACAGTGCGGCCGGCCCGTGGCAATCTGTGTTTTGTATGCAAACCAAATAAAAAATATGCATTTACCTATATCTTCTGCGGTTAGAATCAGGTTGAAGCAGGCCTGAAAAACAAGGCAATAAATGATTCGCAACAATGTTACTAGCTGATATAAAAATACTACACTAGCTGGGTGCCCGCGGTTTTACCCGCGTAACTCTCGATGCCGTGAGATTTTCGGGATGGCCCATATTCCATAGTCAACAGATCCAGATGTGATTTTACAGCCTTAAAGACCTGGAACTAAAAGCCGCGGGCAGAAACTATAGTTTCTGCCTATGTTTAAACTATAGTTTAAACATATACATAGCTCTGTGGACCGGTAGGCTAAGGTCTAAGTCATAGTCGTTTTCTATTATATTCATCATCATCAGCCTATATTAGTCCACTGATGGACATAGGCCTTCCTTAATAAGCGCCATAGCGCCATGTTTTCAGCTTGTCGCATGCCAGCAGTTTTTCACAGATCGTCATCCCACCTGGCAGGAGGGCGTCCTACACTACGTTTACCGAATCGCGGTCTCCACTCAAGAACACATTTACCACTTATTTTTTGTTTCTATATATTTAGTAGGTATATATTTATGTTTTATTTAAGTATATCTTGGGTCATTTACGAAGAATTTACTTACCACAAATAAAAATACACAAATAATTTCACGCACTGCCATTGCACAAATAAACTGTTATTGAATATGAAACATGCTATCCTTCCTGCTAAGAAAGTGGGAAATAGTGAACGAACCGCGTTTATATACCGCGGAATAATGAATATAAGTATTTATAAATAATTCATGTTATGCATACAATCGATAATTGGCGACAAAATTGTTAACTGATATTAGGAGAAAGCTTTTTAAAAATAGATTTTATTGAAGTTTACATAAGGAACCGTTACTTTTGAATTGAGTATTATTCCTTCTATATCTATCTATATCTATTCTAATATACATAAAGATATATATATTAGGTCCTTACATATGAAATTGGCGTTTTGTATGGGAGGAACAAAAAGTCGAATATTTTTTAATATAATATATTTAATTAATCAAAGTATGAACCATTATTTTCTATGCACTTTTGCCATCTTATAGGTAGTTCATTGATCCCTTTACTAAAAAAACCAGTCGGACGGGAATCAATAAAATCTTTGAAGGCGATTTGGACTGCCCCATCGGAGTTGAATTTTTTCCCTTGCAAGAAGTTATCCAAATTTGGAAAAAAATGGTAATCTGTTGGAGCAAGGTCCGGGGAGTACGGAGGATGTCTTAGACTTTCCAATTGAAGCTCTTCTAATTTAGTAGCCGTCTGTTGCGCAGTGTGTGTGTGGTCTAGCGTTGTCGTGAAGCAGCAGTGGCGTGGAGCGATTGACCAGCCTAGGTTGTTTAGCCGCTAGCTTTTCCATCATGGTTTGCAATTGCTGACAATAGACATCAGCCGTAATAGTCTGGCCAGATTTGAGAAAACTGTAATGAACAATACCGGCACTAGTCCACCAAACGCTTACAAGTAACTTTTTTGGGGTTAATTTTCGCTTGGGGCAGGATTTGGCTGGCTGGCCAGGATCCAACCATTGCGCTGAGCGCTTCCGATTATCGTAAAGAACCCATTTTTCATCACAGGTAATGATTCGGTTTAAAATACCTTCATTATTGTGCCGGTTTAGTAATGTAACGCAGCAGTCGACGCGCGTTTGCCGGTTTGCTTCAGTCAATTCGTGAGGTACCCACCTTTCAAGCTTTTTAATCTTCCCAATTTGCTTCAAGTGAATTAAAACAGTTTTATCACTAACACCGCAGCCTGCAGCTAACTCGGACGTGGTTTGCGATGGATCCGCTTCCAAAGAGGAGAAATTTGTGATTAAAGTGGCCAGTACGAAAAACGCCAATTTCATATGTAAGGACCTAATATATACTACGTTATCTTTTCAAACGATTAGTATCGGTGGTGTTGAGTAGACGATGCGTGATATTGTATGTACTACGGTAATTTTCGATAGAATAATTTGAGTTGAGTTTTTGCATAAACCAGCTAGGACACTACTGGATTCGTTTTAAAGAGTATAGTTACCTAAACATATTCATTAAAAAGTCTATTAGTTTGACCCAAAATAATTTTATTTCATATTTCCCTTTCCTTTATAAATGCTATCATAAAAATGTATATAAAATCTAAAAAAAATGTTAAAACTAAACCACAATTTATTCTTAAAACTAAACCACAACAATATTCTCAAATTATTTATCAAAAGGACGGATAAAATAGTGTTTTAATCACTAGGATATGTCTAAAATCTTACAAACTAGTTTCTCTCAGAGATTTCAAACCGTTCAACTTATCATCAACAAAATCCAGGTCTATGATTCTTTCCAAAGTAGTAACATTTGATGGCTGACTGAGATTGGACGTGTTGGGGAATGTCTCGTCTTGTATCAAAGACTCATTCCTCTCCAAATACTGTAACGACTCATCTTGCACATCACCCATATTAGTTTTCACAGGGATATTCCAAATTCGTTGGGAGATAGTACTCGCGTCATTCACATTTATAGTGAGTACATTGCTTTTGTTTTGTAAGTGGAACGCCTTACGAGATTTTGGAGTAGTAAGAATGTTCGCCATGTTGTTCATTTCGTTCAGGACCTCTGAAAAATGGAAACCATAATTTATTTTTTTTATAAATCGATGCTGATTATAGACGCCTTTTCAAAGTTTTAACCTAGTTACAGGAGTTTACCGATCTAACAGAGTTATAAAGATATTTTACAAGGTAGATTGAGTAACTAGAATAGAAAGCGATGCGTGCGACATGCAAAAGAAAAACATTGTGTCGCAGTTCGCAAGGCACACATCAACCGCGGGATTAGGGTTAGGTTAGAGTATAAGTATAGACAAATCAAATTGCTTTAAAAGCTTAAATAACATTTATTTCACATTTAAGTTATTTATACTAATATTATAAAGCGGAAAGATTTGATTATTTGTTTTAGTTGAATAGGCTCCAAAAGTACAGGACCAATTTGAAAAAATCTTTTAAAAATCTGTTTTTTTTATTCCCCCAATATACCGATGTACCTATAGAAATTTACTTAAACCGTAGTAGTTTACTAACATCGTGACGATTTAAAATGTAAATTCAAAAAAAAATATATATATAAATATATATATAAAAAGAAAAATAATGATGAATGGCCAAAGATTGTAAGTACCTGTAAGCTGGAAACTTTCCTCATCATTAAAAAGGCTTTCCTTCTCCGATACAGTATTAACAACATCCTCTGACTTAACGCATTGCAGATGTCTGTTCAAAACAACCTTTCTCAACGACGATCTATTCTTAACCGGCGAGAAATTAAACGCCGACAACTCCTTTAACTTATCGAAACGTTTGTTGATCTTTTCATTAGTAAGGTCAATATCGTCCAGTTTTACTGTAAAGTTGAGTTCTGTATTCAAACGAAGATGCTTCGTCAGATTCGACAGTGGAAAGTTTCGTGTCGATGATCGGACATTACTTCGCGCGAACATGCTTCTGGATGGTTCGAGAAAGTCCTTCCTTGGCGAGTTTACGTAGGTCGCACCTTTAGCTATAGTATGTGTCAGGTTTTTAGGTCCTTCGTCTTCGAATGACTGGTCGTCTTGGTTAGTCAGCAGGTTATTTATCCGGCTCACGAGTGTGTATAGGAGTTTCAGGCGTTTGTTAAGTTTTTCAAGTGATGTCGTTTCGTTTGCCGGCATTTTTATCTTGTAGGTGAAGTCGTTTGTTGAGGCGAGAAGATTGCTGACTATCTTGCATTCTAGTTGGACTGCGAATAGAAAAATATATTAGATATATATATAGATAGAAAAAAATATTTTTACTTTAGTACAGACACAATTTACTGTAATTATAATTTAAAGATAAGGAATAGGTATAGTTTGTATTAACATTGCGGATGTATTTTAGGACTGGCAAAAATAAATATTAATAAATAATATACTATTTGATTATTTCCAAAATCAATATTTTTGAAATAATTTGCTGATTGTAACATAACTCTATAAAACTCAGATTCGGAAGAAGTTAAGTCCAACATTGCAGACAGCACAGATCAGTCTGATTCGAGCTGACTTCAATGTTCGTAATAATTTTAATTGTTTAGTAACTTTTATCTTTTGAGTGAATTGTAATCTTTGTGCTGAGTTGTTTGTTTTCTTTCCCGTTACTAAGTAGAAACAGTTTCGTAACTTTCTCTCTCTCTCTGCGAATAGAACTGGAAGAGAACTCGCCCATGCCATTATTTTCCAGTTATTTTTTTTTTGTATCGAGCAACAAAGAATCAAGATATAATCGCAGTGTGATTAAGTTGTAGGCAAAAAGCAGCAAGTAATATATAGATGTAGCATTCATTCATTCAATAGTCCTAACTCTAAAGAGTTGGAATTGTGTTGAAGGACTTCTGAACTCTAAATTTTAACAGGAATTTTAATATGCATGTTACATTTTAATATAATAAGTGTTATTGTAGTTCTGAGTCTGAATATATATTTTTTTTATTTTATTGAATAGTAAAAATGTTTACCTCTATCTAAGTCCGCCAACAAAGGCATTAGCTTCTCCTGTTGAGGCAGTGCTTCCAACTCTAATTCAACATAAGTGTTGAAGAAATCCAAAACCAAACAGCCTACGCCTATCACGCCGCGCACTTTGCTATTATTGTATTCGTCACACTGCAGTAAGTCGACAAGAATATCGTGCATTTGTCGTTTTGATTTCTGAAAGGAGATAAATAAAGTGTTAGTTTTATGCACCATTATATTCAACTAGCAGTCCGCCCCGGCTTCGCACGGGTGTGAACAAACAATTAAAATTTTCCAAAATTATAAATATTAATAATTTTAATCATCACCATCGTCAGCATCTATGCTAATATTATAAAGAGGAAAGATTTGATTGTTTGTTTGAATGGAATAGGCTCCGAAACTACTGGACCGATTTGAAAAATTCTTTCACCATTAGAATCCTAAAATTTCCACGATGAACATAGGCTGTAGAATATAAAAAAAAATTAGGGATCCGCATAAAAAAAAAATTTGTTAAATACCCGTGCGAATCCCATGTGTCAATGTGAATTTTTCAAATCGGTCCAGTAGTTTCGGAGCCTATTGAATTCAAACAAACAAACAATCAAATCTTTCCTCTTTATAATATTATTATAGAAGTATAGATTACCTCAGTAAAAGGAGCAGGATCTACAATCAAGAACACATTGTTCCTGATATCCTTGACTTCCTGCCTCCAGGACTTGTTCAGAAGTGAGGCATGGTGGCTAGCCGGTGACGTCATCAGCGCTGGTACTATGTGGGGGTCTAGTGCTTCTAGACTGGCTAGGCCACTTCTGAGGCACAGGATCCCTGGAACAGATGACGTTTATCCATCAGAGCTACCTCTATATTGCATGCGACAGTCTGCAGATAGTTAAACTACATATACCTAATTCAAATTTTATTCTTGTACAGTCTAAATCTTTACGTCACAATTGTTAAGATTATTAAGGCAGTAAGGCATTAAGAATTTAAGGGGAATTTTATTCTGTTGCCGTGTGGTGCCGGCATAGAATTTCACCACCCCAACTCTTCCCGTGGGTGTCGTAAGAGGCGACTAAGGGAAACACACCGGGGGGCGGGCAGCAGCGCCTTCTGCAGAACAACTACACCGAACTGCGATCCCCAACCCGCATGCCCAGCGTGGGGATTATGGGCAATTGCCCCCAAATAATGATGCCATCTATGGCGCTCATTAGGGGAGGCCTATGTCCAGCAGTGGACTATTATAGGCTGGTGATGATGATGATGATGTTTATTCTGTTGACCGGACCTTTGGCGGGCGCAGAGGGCGCCTCATCGGTAAAGTTAGGTTGGGGCAACACGCACAAGGGCCATTGTTGCCAGATAAAAAGTGTAAAATACAGGGTAAACACAGGGTGCGTGTAAATCGATTAGCCTACCTCCTTTTTTCGCGAGCTCCTCAAAAGCAACTGCAACCCACGACTTAATAAGTGATGTATAAGCAGGTACACATAATATTTTATACTTACTTTTCTGATCCGAAGAGCAAGAAACCGCAAACGAACCAATCTGCAGCAACCGCTCATTATACAAGTCAAATTCCTTCACAAACTCACATTCTTCACTCTCACAAACACAACCATTTACAAAATGCTCCTTTATCACATCAACAGGAGATTCATCGCTGCTAAAACAGTGGATCACAAGGCTTAACAGTGCTGTGTTTGTGTTAGTCTCGAGCACGTATAGAACGTCTCTTAAGATTTCGATTGTAAGGTTGACGTTAGACGGTAGGAAATGTTGCTTGAGTGAATCTGTGGTTGCTTTGATTGTTGAAGTCACATCTCCTTCTACAAGCTCTGTGAACAAAGCTTTGGTGTCGCGGAGAACCTGAAAATTTATATTTATTTTTCTCTAAATATAGTTTGTTTGGTGCCTCATCTGCGGCAGATGTACCCCTTGTATAACTTACTATCACACGGAGGGATTAGTAATATTTTACAAAAATAATAGACTCTTATACTCGCCGTAAAGGGAATAAATCGATTTATATTATACCAAACCGTATTAAGAATAAAAAATATATATGTGAAGTGAAGTACAAAGATGCTTATTGCGTAGAATTGCGTAACCAATAAGAATCAATAATCGTTTATTTCGTCATTAAATAAGAGTTTATCAATAAAGTAAGTATGTAAGTACTTTAAATTAAATACAATAATAAATTGGTACAATTTTAAATTTAAACGTGTAAAAATAAAATTGTAATTAATATCCTTAAACATATCCCACTAATTATCTATTTCCTTAATTGTAGTGGGGATATGATAATAAAGTCGCATGCAACTTTATGCTGGATTATATATTATTCTTCATTACCTATTTGATTGTTTTCCATAATATTTGATTCAATGCTATTATATATTATATATATATGTCGGCGCGAAGACGTTATTTCTACACTACGATCTAGTTTTAAGAATTAACTGAGTGTTTAAACCTCTAAAATTAACCAAGTCATCGACTTGGTTAGGTTTCCTATAAGAACTTTGTGATAATCAAAAACATCGCCCCGAGTTTGCTCCTTTGTTATTGTGAAAACGCTAGGCAACCTTTTGCTATAAATAAAGCCACCGGGCGAGTAAAACATTCAGTCTTGCTCGAGCACTCGGAGGGAACGGACCTCCCTGGAATAAATCAAACGTTCTTGTTTCTAACTGCTGTTTCATTGAGACTACCTTCTATCGAGGAATATCCGGACAACGAAAATCGTGGCGTCATCACTGCTGACGTCATCAGCTGTGTCGTGGGATCGTTCGGGCCAGGAATCTCTTTCTCGGGTCGCCGGTTGGATGGAGCAGACTTCTACCAACAAGACAATGATGATAGTGACGTCAGTCCTGGTGACGTCACCCATTAAAAAGCGTAACGAGGGTTCTTCCCTCGTCATCAGAAGTGGGATCAGGGCCTGCTAGCGCTTCTGATCCAAACCACCCAGCGAGGTCATCACTGCCTCAATAACTTCATAACCAACGTACCAGCCAGTAAAACCACTACTCCGGGGTATAACAACCACGGATACACCAAGCCCCTCTATGGCAGGAAAAGCCGAACGCATAGACAGTCCTGGAGAATGATAAACGAACGTGGAAGATTGCCCTTGATCATCTCCGCCCAACAGGCAAACAACAAATCGTGTCGGCGGGAGAACCTAATCCACACGGTCCTCGAAACACTTTCTACTTCCCGTGCTGTATTTGTGAGCTAGAACGATGGGTAAACAACCGTGGAAGATGGCCCTAGATTATCTCCGCCCAACAGGCATGCAACAAACCATGTCGGCGGAAGAAACCTATCCACACGGTCCTCGAAACACTTTCTACTTCCCGTGCTGTACTTTGCGAGCTAGAAACGATGGATAAACAACCGTGGAAGATGGCCCTAGATTATCTCCGCCCAACAGGCGTGCAACAAACCGTGTCGGCGGAAGAAACCAGTCCAGAAGGTCCTCTGAACACTGTCTACTTCCCGTGCTGTACTTTGTGAGCAGGCGTGCAACAAACCATGTCGGTGGAAGAAACCAATCTACTTACCGCGCTGTGTACTTCGTCAGCTAGACACGATGGATAAACAGATAAGTTGATAACCACTTTTACTTGCGAGCGTTCATGTTTCATTACAAACTACATCTCACTTCCTATTCTTATCCTCCTAATCTACGAGAAACCTCCGAGTACCATCTACGAGAAACCTCCGAGTATTATCTACGAGTACCATCTACGAGTACCATCTACGAGTACCATCTACGAGAAACCTCCGAGTACCTAAAACCTCCGAGAAACCTATAACCTCCGAGAACCTATAAACTCCAAAGACCTTACCCATTTTCGTAATACTTACAACTCGTTGTAGTATAAACAGGTACCAAACTTAAAAGCAATTTCTCTTTGTTACAGAATCTACGAGAACATACGAGAACCACACAGCCATGACCAAATTAAACTAACCTTTTCGAGAACCTCCGAGAACCATCTACGAGAACCTCCGAGAACCTGCGAGCACCATCTACGAGAACCTGCGAGCACCATCTACGAGAACCTGCGTGCACCATCTACGAGAACCTGCGAGCACCATCTACGAGAACCTCCGAGCACCATCTACGAGAACCTCCGAGCACCTTCGATATACAAACTAAACTAACTTCTTCGAGTACCTTCCAAGCTAAGTTAACCTGACCTTCTACGAGAACTAAACTAACTTCTTCGAGTACCTTCCAAGCTAAATTAACCTGACCTTCTACGAGAACTAAACTAACTTCTTCGAGAACCTTCCAAACTAACTTAACCTGACCTTCTACGAGAACCTCCGAGTACCATCTACGAGTACCATCTACGAGTACCATCTACGAGAACCTCCGAGAACCTTCGATAAACAAACTAAACTAACTCCTTCGAGAAACTTACAAACTAAACCTGACTTTCTACGAGAACCTTGTTTGCAACTCGATGGAGTTGTACACAGATACCAAACTTAAAAGCAAACCCTTTGTTACAGTTACAGTAACCGCTGACCCGGCTGGTGCAGAGCGCGCACCGCCGTGCAGAATGGCCGTGTCGGCGCGAAGACGTTATTTCTACACTACGATCTAGTTTTAAGAATTAACTGAGTGTTTAAACCTCTAAAATTAACCAAGTCATCGACTTGGTTAGGTTTCCTATAAGAACTTTGTGATAATCAAAAACATCGCCCCGAGTTTGCTCCTTTGTTATTGTGAAAACGCTAGGCAACCTTTTGCTATAAATAAAGCCACCGGGCGAGTAAAACATTCAGTCTTGCTCGAGCACTCGGAGGGAACGGACCTCCCTGGAATAAATCAAACGTTCTTGTTTCTAACTGCTGTTTCATTGAGACTACCTTCTATCGAGGAATATCCGGACAACGAAAATCGTGGCGTCATCACTGCTGACGTCATCAGCTGTGTCGTGGGATCGTTCGGGCCAGGAATCTCTTTCTCGGGTCGCCGGTTGGATGGAGCAGACTTCTACCAACAAGACAATGATGATAGTGACGTCAGTCCTGGTGACGTCACCCATTAAAAAGCGTAACGAGGGTTCTTCCCTCGTCATATATATATTATATATATATGCTATTATATATATATTTGCACACCTGCTTGCAGGTTGAATACATTGACACTACTGTAGTTATAAGATCTGACATTTTACTGTAACCATTATGTGATCTGTACTGTAACTATAATGTATTCGGCAAATAAATGATTGATTTAATAACTCTGAGTATCCACGGTATTACTTACCACATGACATCTAGCCCTGATAATGACCTGGTCATCAGGTAAACAGTACCTGTATAATGTCATGGCACACAGAAGCAGCTCATCTATGGATATGTGGAGACCACTAATGCATTCCACCACCTGGAAGTATAAATTACTAGCATATTTGGCTTATATATATATATAATAAATAGTGCTGGAAAAACCACACAGCATCACCTAGCCCTAAGCTAAGCAGAGCTGGTAATATGAGAAACAAGAAACTAAGATATAGATCAGTTGAGTTACCTGTAGTTTGTTGCAATAGTCTGCAGTTAGCTCAATTGTTTCAATTGTAAATACTAGTTCTAATTGGGTTATTTAAACAAGTTGCAAAGAGTTTTGCCCATAATTAAAAAATAATAATAATTATATTCATTATGTACCTCTGTTTTCCACATATCATCTTTATCCTTTTTGTATACAACTTCAGAGAGTCTCTTCAGATTTCCAAAAGCAAGATCAATCCAGTCAACAAAGTGCATAGTTGTTGCACCAAAACACTCACTGAATGATTCATCATTATTAGGGTGTTGCTCCAAAAACTGTTTTATTGTACTTAATCTATCAAGACACCATGACAGTCTTTCTAGATTACATTGACGGCTTTCCTGAAATTGATACAATGTATATATTTAGTAAACGGTCAACCTTTTGAAAAACTATTTTCAGAATATAAGCCACTTTTACACATTATGGTATTCATGTTGTAATTCATGCCAAAACTATTGAACTGGTATGGAATTTTGCATAAAATCTTAAATTCGCCTTTTGACTTGAATGGAATTACACATTTTTTTTTTCATGGTGAGGCGATCGTCTCAACCCTATTTTGTTGGTATCATCCCTAGTGGGTTCATATATTATATTTCATATATTCTTCTGCTGGCAGATGCTGGATGCGAAAAGCCGAAGACAGGGCGCTATGGCGCTCATTAGGGGAGGCCTTTGTCCAGCAGTGGACTAACATAGGCTGATGATGATGATCCCTAGTGGGTTCACAGATAAGGGGGATCCCCTTATCTGTGAACCCACTAGGATCTTCATTCATCTTGGGTTTTTCTCCATTTTTATTCCCATTGCAAGGGCTGAAGTATTTTGCAGCCTTGATATGATATAAATAATCGCAAAAAGTTTCCATTTTCCATTTATTAGTGCGTATTCAATTACTGAAATTTATTTATTTTGATAAAAAACAGATCAATAATTGGCTCTTTGTCCACTTGGAACATATTCAAAAACAATGCATGCAAAGCTGCGAAACGAAACTCTATTGGAATGGAATGTTTTTTCTTTATATGAGAACACACCTGGAGGATGGTGCGATGACTGTTTTCGAACTTGAAGATTTCAAATAAGTTCAAAAAACATTTTGCTATTTGACTCAAACACAGTGTATAGACTTCATTGATTTTCGATGTTTCTTCTTCGTTAACAGTGTGTTCCTGGATATTTTTGCGCAGGCCATCAATTACAGGATGTATTTCAGTCAGTAATTTGTCCTAAAAGCAAAGAAATTTTAATAAAAAAAAGTGATTTATTTACTTTCAATAACTAGCGGTATACTAACTAATAGATTCTTCGTGGCGCTACAGGGATCATCTGAAAGATCCAGAAGATTAAAATGATAACATTCCATTACGTAATAAGAAAAGAAAATAATCTAAAAACTCGAAAACAAACAATTGTGCAGTTTTCGTTTGAATATTTGAATAGAAACAAAACAGACAAATTGTTTTGTTTGAATGTAAATTTGTCAGCACGCGGAAATGTCGTTGTCATGATGTGATGACATTAACACTCGTTTACTGTCTGACATTGATATGAAAAAAGTGATTTCACTCGTCCAAGCAGAAAAGTCAACAATTGATCGTTTTACTCCTGTTTTACTTGAATTGGCAACCTACTCGGCAATGTCTGATCCTATCAATGATTGACCACACAAAGGGGCCACTGAGCCACGCTACTCGTTGATAGTTTTGAGGTACATGACTTCAAAACTATCAACGTGTAGAGTTCGCATGAAGAAGTTTTATTTCATCAATTCTGAGATCAATTCGCAACCGTTCCGTCGCCTTCCCGTCATGTCAACTTTCTGTCATGCATGTCAATGAAAAACGAAGTCACTGAACGGAACGCGAACGCCATTTGTTGTATTTTTCGGTTTCCGAATTCATAAAAGATTTTGTTTGACGAAGGAAAATAAAAGTAGATACTAAAAGATGAGCGAAGAAAGAGAATTAGTTTGGGGAATTAAAAACGGTGATATTGACCAGGTCAAAGACACTATAGAAAGACAAGTAAGTCTCCTATCAAATATGCGGCTAAAACTGAACGAGATGATTTATGGAAATTGTATTGTAGGCAGTTAAAGAGAGAAAGTAGTGTTCTTCACGAAATAATGAGTTCTCGGGAATATCTATTCCAAAACTTCTTTGCCGTGCTACTCAAATTCGTATTCGTAGCTAGTTTTATCAGGTTCTGCATGCCTTCATCTAGGAGATGCAGGCGTAGGAAGGCATTTAATTAGACACAAAGTTGTTAAATAAGTCCTGTCCTTGTTTTTTCTATGTAGGAAATATAGGAAGATCTTTTAATAATTGTCTCAGATAATTGAATAATTGTCATCAAGATTTATAGAGTTCTATGTTTCAGAAAATAGATGTGAATGCCCTTATTGACGGCAGAGTACTCCTACATTACGCTGCTGATTATGGCCAAACTGCTGTCTTGAACTATTTACTGGACAAAGGCGCTGATCCTAACGTAAGTACAAGAATAAGGTTTGCTTTACCTATGTAAACAAAATCTTAGTAAGTGCCAGTTCAAATAATTAATCCAACCCTTATGATTACAAAAGCAATGTGACTGGGCTAGACATGTATGTCCCATGCCAGAAAAATCTAGGCAAAACCCTTAACTGACTGGCTTCCTAATGGGCAAAGATCTCATGGAAGGCCCTTGGAAGGTCATAATGAACTGGATGCTTACAACAAACAGAAGCCACAAATAGCTGATAATAAATAGAATGAAGGTGAAAAGGTTGTCTATTCAGCGGGATCATGCAGGCTTTTTAGAAATAGTAATACAGCACTGGTATCTTAAACTTATATGGTATACTTTGTTTCAGATGGTTGACAAACATGGCATATCAATACTGCTTGCTGCTATTTGGGAGGGTCACACTGACTGTGTGAAATCTTTACTGAAAAATGTAGGGCACATATCAACACTATATCTAAAACTCTCTTCTCATGTCATATAATGATGTGAAAGTTTAAACTTAAATCCATATTTTGCAGGGAGCTTCAAAAAATGGCAAAACTCCAGATGGTACACCTTACATTGAAGCAGCTGAAAAGGAGGAGATCAAAGAACTCCTTTCATAGATATTAAAACCTTCATGTATCAGTCTTCTTTTGGATCCGCTCATATTTATTTCTAATGCTAAGGTAAAAAATTAAAGGAAATCCCTTAAAATGGAACATTGGAACTAACATCAAAGATCATATTTTTTTAAATGCATTTATTTATATTATTCTAATGAATTATTTTTATAAGTTCAACAATGTTGATGTATGGAATTATCCATTTTGATTATGCGTCCATAGTTTAGTAGTGGCATGAGTCAAGGCCTGGGCTGTTCCATATAAGACTAGAAACACTTGTGCTTAGAGTGAAAGCCCCATTCTCTAAATTTAGCAAATAAATTATTTTATATGTAAGGTATAATTCCATGTAAGATGTATTTTTATCGCTAAAATAATAAAACTTTATAATAAGGATATTTTATTCTCTGTATAAAAACAATCACACTTACAACAAACCTTTGGAACTTAAAGGATACAATACGAAATAAGTAGTACTACAGTAAAAAGTAGCACTGTAACTACTGTTCTATATAGACCTTCAACAAATAAATAAAAAGATAACAATAATTTTAACTTTCCCTAGATATAACTTCTCACTTTCTAGCCAGAACTTGGATTTCCTGTTTTTATGCCTTTCACACATTTTCACAAAGGATTATCTTGCCCCAAATGAAGCAGTTTTTTTACAGTTTAAGAACATTGCTCTTGTCAGTACTATGTTGCAAAATCCTTCACATTTCTCATCCCGAAGCAGGCTCTCATGGTAGAAAAGTATGAAAATATGAATCCATTTCTACAATAGCAACAATTCCTAAGTACCTACAATTCCATCACAACTACAACTCCCCATCACCTGGGTATTTCTTGTATTTATTCTTAGCTGGTGGGCAATAACATGCATTTTTCTGTGCATCTAAATATGATTTGCAGCCAAGGGTCAATGTTCCAGTGAAAAGTAATTTAGCTGCTCCTTTACAACCTGAAACAAATTACAATGTATCAGCCTTCACTATATTGCATTCACTATGCAGCAGCAGGAGAAAGAATTCATCAAATTACAAGTGCCTAAGCCTAAAGAAATAAGTTATTGACTTCTGAAATCATCCATGACATGCAATGAATGTGTTAAAGCCCTGAAATATTAGGAAGTTCTCTATTTTTATGTGAATTAATAGGAAAGGGGTTATTAAATAATTTATTTTACCTTTAGATATTGTATCCCCAGCAACATTCACAGATTTGTAGGAATCACAGTAATTATAAAGGCATCTTTTGAAATCTAAATCACAAACTTCTTTTCCACTGTTACATGTATCATAGCATATATCATGGGAATTACAACAAGTAGTCATCTCTTCAAGCGGCAAATATTCTGATGCAATATCAAAACCAAGTGAACCACAGCCATTGGATGTTGGCACATGGTTTCTATTGCGTACTGGTCTCTGCCCTGTAAATAATAAGAGTTATTTATTTGTGAATTAAGCTTAATTACCTATACTTAACCAATAAAAATTGGTTTAGTGTAATAAGGTGACAAATTTTACCTTCAGGACAGCTAAAAATACAGTTTTCTTCAACAGCAGCATCAAATACCTCGTGCAAAGACTTGAACTTCTCAGCAACAGTTATAGCATTACGAAACCAGTCTCCAAAAACAGATTCAGCCGAAAGTACCGCATCCTTTAGATTTTTCAGCATAGTCGATCCAATACCAGTATAGGCATAGGCAGCAAAGGTGAGAATATAGATAAATATCTTTCGGTACGGTATCTCCATTTTATAAGATTCCTTCACAGATTTGTATGAAAACCCTCATCCAAAGCATTAATCATTATAATTGCCGAATACCATTCGCGTAAACACACGTAATTTCGGGTTATTTTTGTTTTGGTGACCTTAGCTAGCCTTTTTGTCGGGACAGTGACAGTGACAGATAACCGTAAGCAGCTGATTGAGATCGAACGATCGAACTCATCCTGCTCATTCGAATTATGGTCCAAACACACATTCAAGCCAGAAAATTAATCAATATTTTTTTTTGTATC
This sequence comes from Eupithecia pulchellata, assembly GCA_963931895.1. Taxonomy (NCBI): domain Eukaryota; kingdom Metazoa; phylum Arthropoda; class Insecta; order Lepidoptera; family Geometridae; genus Eupithecia; species Eupithecia pulchellata. Next base: position 5,466,889 of record OZ007540.1, read on the forward strand.
TGGCAACATAAGCTGACTTTATATCCGGTTGGTTGCCATATTGTTTAAAAAAAAAATTCTTTTCCGTTTCGTTGTCGTGAAAAATGACGGGCTTTAGTAATAAGGTGAGGAGAAAATGTGTAATTAAATAAAATTCCTGAAGTGGATACGTGTTTCCTGATTCCAGAGTGCTAAAAAGTTACATTTGGATCTCTACGTTCAGTTTTGGGACGTGGTCCTTCAAACACAATGTGTATTTTTATCACACGTGCATGCTTAATTTTTGAGAGGTTCTCTCTTCCTGAATTGCTGTTCAAATATCAGCAATATCCGCTACAAATAGTTGTACAGTAGCCACGCTGAGATCTATTATAATGACGTCGTATTCGAAGTATTTACAAAAAGTGTTTATGTAAAGTTTGAGGTTAGGCGGCTTGTGTTTGCGTGTGTAACCTGGTGTTTCTCTGTGTTTCAGTCCATCGTTATCGATGGCCGTGGCCACCTGCTCGGCCGCTTGGCCGCAGTCATTGCTAAGGTCCTGCTCGAAGGAAACAAAGTTACAGTTGTCCGTTGTGAACAGCTGAACATATCTGGCAACTTCTTCAGGTGAGCTTAGGCGAGTTTATTAACTCATGAACCGATTGTGACCTAAGTTCTAAGCTAACTGGAAGTCAAATATCTTGGCCCACCACACCATTACTTTAGCAAAAGTAGACATGGCTGGACACATTAGTCATGAAAGTAAGAATAATAACTATTCTTACTTTCATGACTAATGTGTGTGAGGATGACAGTTTTAGGGAGTTCTGTCGTCCTCTTGGAACACAGAATGATGTATCTTCTTGGGTAATTTGCGACTGAATACCAAATGTTGTTACTTTATTAATCTGATTAAAAAAACTAAAGGAATCTGCTACACAAAATTACATACACATAGGTTCATGACACATTTACCTATATTTTCAGGAACAAGTTGAAGTTCATGTCATTCCTGCGTAAGAGGTGTAATGTGAACCCTGCCCGTGGACCCTTCCATTTCAGAGCCCCCTCAAAAATCCTCTGGAAGACAGTCAGAGGTAAGATACCATGGAACTTGCTATTTTTTGAAAAAGGCTAAATTAACCTTAAAAAGCACCAAATCTCAAAAGTGATGGCACTCAAGCAACAGAAACATTTACTTATAGTTCAATGATATTATATTCTGGTACTACAAAATTTGCTCATGATTATTTTCAACCATTTACCTACATTATTTGATGTGTTATGATAAAACTACTATTATGAAGCTACACTACCCTTCTATCATAACTAAAGGAATCCTTTCCAAATTGCTAAATCTATTTTTATACACAGGAATGATCCCACACAAGACTGAGCGTGGGAAGGCAGCGCTAAAGAAGCTGCGTGCTTATGATGGATGCCCACCTCCCTTCGACAACCGTCGCCGCGTGGTTGTGCCTGCTGCCCTCAGGGTTTTCTGCTTGAAACCTGGCCGCAAGGTAATTATTCAACATAATGTTGTTTTTTATTTGCTTGAGGTGGCATTGGTATCACTACAGCTATGTTAGGGCTATTGTGATTGCCAATAATAGTAATTTTATTTATCAAAACTTATGATAGATAGTTGAGACTGTCAAGCAATGGATCAGACTGGTATTTGGGATACAAGGCAAAAATCTTTGAATTTTGTTATGCATAGTTCACTTTTATTTTTGTGCAATCGTGGAGGGAGTTAATAGGGGAAGTTTTCTTTAATTCATTGACCTCTAGAGCTTCAAGAGCTCATACAGTTGCTGAATAACTAAGAGAAAAAACTTATAATACTCTTATGTATTAATCATATTGTTTTTTGGAATCTGAAATATCTCAAACTCTTTTTCATGACATTGCCACATTATACATATAATAGTAGAAAGCTTGCACTTCCCTGATCATATTGCTATGCAAGGTGCAACCAAAAAATATGAAAATAAATCCTCCATTACACTACATCATATTAAATTTAGCTTTTCAAAAATACTCATAGCAGGACTGATCGCTACAATTTTTTTTTATCCATATCCTGTAGATTTGAATAGGACCATATTGTATGATTCTAAAATGATGTTATTTATTGGGTAATTTGCGACTGAATGTGTACATGTTGCAACTTTTTATATCTGATCTCCCATCAACATTCTACTAGTATGATCTTAAATCTTGCTTATTTTAATACAAAACTATGTTTTTCAGTACTGTCATGTTGGCCGTCTATCCCATGAAGTTGGCTGGAAATACCGTGACGTTGTCCGCAAGCTAGAAGACAAGAGGAAGGTCAAGGCTGTAAAGAAGATCGCTTTCGAGCGGAAACTCCAGGTTTGTTCTCTTGTGAAACTCAGTTTGCTAATACTCCTCTGCAAAGCCCCCTCATTCTGCACTAACATCTCCCATAGAAGTGCCTAAATAGGCTCTAACCAGCCCAGCTCCTTGAAGTACCGGAGCAGGACTTTTGGGGATTAACAGCTTCATTTCATCTTTTCTAAAGGTGTAAGGGGTTTGAATACTCAATACTCAAAGCCCTCTTGTCTAAAGCTTGTGTATTGTATAAAGCTTGAAAAGAGTAAACAAAGTCTAAAGACTGATTATTCTAAAGGTTACTCTGTATAAAGACAATGATGAATACAACAACTTACCTACATTATTTGATGTTTATGAAAATAACTCATACAAATCTGATACACACTACTACACAAGTGGAAATAGAACCTCGTTTTCAAATTCTCTAAATATTTTTGTTTTTGTTGCAGAAATTCACCAAGGAGTCTGGTGCGAAGGTTGCGAAGGCCGTAGCGCCATTGACATCAGTCATCCAATCCTACGGATACAACTAGGATAAGATAATATAAAAAATAAACCTTTGGTTGCCCATATTGTGATTTCATTGCTGATACCCTGGTTAATATTCCATCCATGTCTATGAACAAATCATAGGAAAGTAAAAAACCATCGATTTCGTCGGGACTTTGGTTTTGGGAATCATAGGAAACAGGTCTTATGTAGGCGTAACTGTAAATAGTCTTTATGCAGCAGTTCGAATGCTCTTCGTCGACATTCGTTGAACGAATAACTATCGTATCGGTTTGTTCCCATTGGATCAAGGCATTTTACGGTACATGGCAGTCGTTTTTTATGTGAACACCTCCATTTAGATAGGTATACAGGCCACGATGCTTTAAATGAAAGTGACTCACTTCCGAGGATGCTTGGTATTCATTTAGACTACAAAAGCTGTGAAAAGATGACTAGTTATATTCGTAGGTAGGTACAGTCAGCTGCACAGATATGTATACACTCCTTAAATTTCGCATATAAGTATACTCGTTATTTTTCAAAGTCAAGTACACCAACTACATTTCAAATGAATACATTCACGATTTAGATGGCTACATGTAGCCATCTAAATCGTCAGAAATGGGTGTACAATTTAGAAAAATTATGTAGACACGTGTATACATATGAAATTTTGGGAGTGTATACATATTTGTGCAGCTGACTGTACACACTTCCATGGCAAATCATAAAGATTTCATCATACATGTCCTAATTTTATGTACCTACTACCTAGGCAACGCTTCGTTAGATTAGTTATAGATTAGTTAGGGCTCATAAGTCCTGCATTCAGTCGTGTGCGTTAAAGGGGCGCGAAGTGGACTCTGATCGAAAAAAAGATTTGAGAAAAATTATAGCGTATGTCCTGTAAATGTGCCCGAAATTTGTGCGCACTATGGGTTCGGGGCAGCTTGAGTAAATAAGATTCCGCACATCCTCATCAAAAAACCATATTGTATGTACATCCAGCTAGAAATCTGCAAAACGCTACTGCAGCGGCATCTGTAATATAATATCTCACCAACCACAACGCGCACGAATGCCACTGCTCGGCCAAGAAAATGCACTAATATAAGCTATCTTTTGAGCTACTTAAAATTTGGCTAAGGCTAATAGTTAGAAACGTTTTCATAAGTTACCGCAGCGGCAACATTTTTAGGGTTTTGCCATCGGTTGCAAAACCCTTATGAAATCGCTTTGGGTCTGTTTTGTGTTTTGAATCCTTAATATCTCAGAAACTACTGCAGCTATTGACTTGAAATTTGAAATAATAATACATTTTGTGCGCCCGCAAATATTTATAGAAAAATAAATCAAAATGAAGATTTTCCATACAAATTTTGAAATCGAAATTTTAAATGGAACGTACAAAGTCAAAAGTGGTATCAAATGAAAGGTACACGTTTGAAGATTTCAAAATAGTTTTTGAAATTTTGATAGGTTTTATACTTTTTAAAATATTTTGAGCGATCGACGTGATATGTACCAAGTGTTTGTAGATATGGATCTATATTTTACAGGAAAAATATAGAGAAGTCTGTAAAAATAACAGTTTTTGAAATATGGTCAAAAAAGGGCGGGAAAAATTTCTGAAGGGCTGACTACCCCACCGAGTTGGGTATCAAATGAAAGGTATTGGCTTGTACATTCCAATACAGTTTTTGAAATTTGACAGATTTCACACTTTTCGATATATTTTGAAAAAGGTCGAAATATTGACCGATACCCCCCCCCCCCCCCCCTATCTCCGAAGATTGCAGAGCGATCGATGTGATATGTACCAAGTGTTTGTAGATGTCGATCTATATTTTACAGGAAAAATATAGAGAAGTCTGTAAAAATAATACTTTTTGAAATAAGGTCAAAAAAGGGCGGGAAATTTTTCTAAAGGGGAGACTACCCCACCGAGTTGGGTATCAAATGAAAGGTACCTATTGGTTTGTACATTTCAATACAGTTTTTGAATTTTCGATAAGTTTTATACTTTTCGAATTATTTTGAAAAAGGTCAAAAAATTTACCATTCCCCCCCCCCCTTATCTCCGAAGATTGCAGAATGATTGATGTAAAATGTACTAAGCGTTTGTAGATATAAATCTATATTTTACAGGAAAAATATAGAGAAGTCTGAAAATATAATACTTTTTGAAATATGGTCAAAAAACTAATTTTCATACAATGGGGGCTATTTCATTGAAAGTAATATCAAATCAAAGGTATGGATTTCGACAATTCAAAACAGGTTTTGAAAATCGTCTAAGTTTCATACTTAGTGAAATAGGTCGAAAAAAGCCGAAAAAAAATTGTAGGTACCAACCCACTTACCTACCCACTAATCTCTGATAGGAGTTCCACAGCGCACCAAAACCGTTGTTCTTCAAATTTTTGAGAAGAGATAGGTATGTATCCTAGATAATCCACACAGTATCATTTACCCACAAGCTAAGCAAAGCTTGTGTTATTGGTATTACTACGATAGCTGTTATACTTAATAAAGTATAAGTATCACATTAGATGATTTATTTTTGTGTAAGTACTGAAAAGGACTAGAACACCCGAACAAATAATCTGAAGATCCTACAAATATTAGTCCCGAGGCAGGAATCAAACCTCCACCTCCTGCATTGTAAGCCCACCGCGCCAAGAGGTTGTCATATACGTACCTATGTACTTAAACGACAAAAGTTCAAAACCCTCGGCGCGCGAGTTACACTCGCACTTGTCGTACTTGTTTAATGAGGAAGTGCGATGAATTTTGCGTTAGTTGTTTGTTGTCGAGCCTCAAAAAAGGGAGGTATATAACTTTCGTGAAACTTAGTAATTTTTTGTTAGAACATCTTGTAAAAAACCTGGCACCACAGTCACCACACCAGCCTGCACTATGAATCGCGTGTTCGAGTGCCGGAGCAGGTCAAAACTACTTTAGAAGGAAGCGTAAAAGTGACGTCCTATCCTCATTCCTTACCTTTATTTCAAGTACCTACCTATTTTTTTAATTAAGTATATATAGATACTAAAGTACAGACAGGAACTTATTAAAATAAACGTGGATAAACAAATTAAAATATAGGTACGTAGTTCGACATTTCGAAGAGAAATCCTATCCTACGTACCTAAAGCATTTTCCATTGACGTCATAGAAAATCAATTTACAGGTTCCATTTGCTGGTTCAATGGGTTCCATCAGATAATTATTTAACGCGCGGGGACAAATCTTGTGCAGCTGTGACCACTGATAGCGTGTGTAACAAATAGAGTCGGGTAGAGTTTCTTGATCCTTGCACAAAATGCGCAGGCAATAGACGGCTGTTGGTAGGAAAGCTCTTGTAAGGCAGTCTTAATAAGGCGATACGATAGGTACTACCTAGTAGGCTACTAGGTAGTTATACGTTTAATAAGTATTTTTAAGTTTGGAAGTAGAATACTTACTTTCCACATCGTTCTAGTATTAGTATAAGGTATTCTATTTTATGTTCGCCGATTTCTCCGTCAATTAGGTAGGTAATTTAATTAATTAATTAAATGTGATCATTTCTGTCAAATAAATTAAAAACAGTCAAAGGGGAAGTCAGTTTTTAGTTTCTTCGAAATTAATTATTTTTAATGTTTCTACCTACACACAATTTTAGTTATCTACTAACCTACACTTTTAACTTGGCTTGGCCTTGCTGATTCCGAATTTACAAAAAAAGATAAAAACTACTACCTACCTACTACCAATAGGTAGTCTACTAATTTAGAAAACTGTTATTTCTCTTTTTGTCGCCTTCTTCTATTGACATACCTAACTCAGAGTGAGAAGTAAAACTACTTAGCAGCTGTTTTAAGTTAGTACTTAGCTTGCGAGTATCAAAATCACTGAACTAAGGTCTGAAAATTTTCCTGTGTAGGATGTGAAAATTGAATGCATTCTAGCGCCTAATAGCCATTCTATCAGCTCATCTTCCAAATCGTATAAAAAGGGGAGCCTTTTCTTCGGAAAATCAGTTCGGAAGCATCCTTCGACATAGAAGGTCTATTCTACCAGCGAAGAAACTTTAACCAAAACAAAAGTACTGTGACTATGAATAATTGGCATTTGCTGCTACTTGCGGTTGTCGTGGTTGTCCAACCAATCTGGTCCTTCACTGAGAGCAATCTCATTGATGGCCGCGAGTGTTGCGAACGTTCGGAAGACGTCAGATTTTATGGAACCGGACGCCGCTCTATTGATGGAAACCGTGAAGATCGCCGTACAACTGACGAACGACGCTTGAAACTGTTTGAGGAATCTCGTAACTGGCGCAATGAACGTTCGCTAAGTCGCTCGGAGCGAACCGAAAGACGTCTTTCTTTGGACTCCAGCAGGTACCCAAGAGATCAAGCGTTAAGCAGAGCAAATACCAGAAAGAGCCGTGTGGACTTGAGCCGCAACCGGGATAAATCTAGGAATTCCGTGGGCCAAGTTGAGCGAGATTCCCGTGAGTCAAGGAGTCGTGACGCCTTGGAGCCAACGCGCAGCATCAGATCTTCAAGAGATGCCCGAGATACGCGTTCTATCCGACAATCAAGGGATTCCTTGTCTCGTCTACCGATTCGCATTAGCCAAGACCTTGAAGACGGCCAATTCTCAGGCCGAGACACAGCCGATAACTATCGAGAACGCGAAGTCATAGCTCGATCAGGCACTCGCCGTGATACAAGGCTCACCGGAATACGTTCCGATAGTAGAATTCAACTTGGAGATAACAGGGGCCGACGAGCCTTTGAGCGCAACACCCAAGCAGATAGAGAAAACCAGCGCTTCTCGAATGCTAGAGACACCGAAATCAAGGCTCGAATGTCGAATGGAATTAACGACCGTGAAGTCCGGACGGTAAGAGCTGAATTACGAAGACAACGTGATAATGAAGTTAGAGCTAGGATGATTACCAACGATCGTGATAGTGGGAGAATTCGAGATACCATGGATAATCCTGAAAAGGTTAGCCGGAACAGAATGGACACTAGAATTAACGACAGGCTTGAGAAACAAGGGCGTGATGATAATAGAAGGTTTATGGATACACTGCGTATTACTGACGAACGTCGATTGACCTTCCAGCTAAGCCGAGGTTCAGGCGCAACTACGAGAACAAGGAAAGCCGAACGTATTGAGCGACGATTAGATTCAGAAGACCGACTTCGGGAAACACGTGATACCAGGCTGATAAGAAATTCAGAACGAAACATGCGCGTTGAGAGGAGTTCAAATCGTGATGGAACATCAGATGTAAGGCGGCAACAAAAGGAAAACCGCCGTGCAACTGTTTCAACTGAAAACTCTCTGCACAGGGAACAACGTAACAGCAATAATAAAATGATAGTTTCGCGCCAGGTATTAACACGGGATAACAGGGAATATTTAGATGAAAGAAGAGAACGAGACGAATCAAGACAAAAAAGAGAGAGGTCTGTGGAATGGGCCATACGAATGAGTCGCAGTGCTGAGCCAAGACAAGGTGTAAGAGAAATCAGAGCTTCGCGATCTGTAGACGACGTCCGCGATGGTACGAGTGCCAGAAATAATAGAAAGGAACGTCAGCAGACACGCAAACAAGAGAGGGACATCGAACAAAAAACCGTTTCAACCCAAGGGCTTGTAACTAGTTTACCTAGAACCGAAAACACACGACTTGAACGCGCTGCAAGAAACCGTAATGATATTATAGAAATCGATGAAGCAGACATGATTGAGAAAGTGGTACGAGCCACCCGAAATGTGGAATCTCCTCAAAGACTAGTAAGAAGCCGTGCAGAGGTTACAGATAACGAAAGACATGAAATGCAACGCGACGATACTAGGTTTGACCGTCGTTCAAGCGAAAGGGTGCAAATGGAACATCAACAAAAAGAACGTGATGCCCGAAAAATTACAAGGGATCGAGAAGTCCAAATGGACGAAAGATTGGATTCTCGTCGCGATCGTGATGTTTCTAGCCGTGGAAGCGAAAGAGTCCTTGCCGAACGTAGGCAAGACGATCGTGAAGCTACACGGCGTTATCGGGAACAAATCGCGAGGAATCTAAATAATATCAGGGTTGAAAGGATTATTTCTGAGCGTCGGCAAGAATCTCGTGATAGACATTCCCGAGATGTTAGGGGTGAAGCAAGGATCGTAGAAGCTGAACATAGAGAGGGCAACCGCATCGCTAGGGATTCTCGCAATGTTAGAGATGAAAGAAATCTGGAAGCCAGGCGGATGCTTCACCGCACTCAGGATAACCGTGACGCACGCGTTGTCAGAGCAGAGACAAGGGGAGAACGTGGGGACAATAGAACGCCTATGATTACATTGCAGCGTAACTCTGGAGTTACTGAACGTTCAAACGAAAGGGAATCTAGACCAGAGACTCTAAACAAAAGAATGACAAGGAATATTGAAAGGCAGGGCGAACGTGACAGCGATAATCTCCGTGAATCAAGAACTGATATGAGATCAAATGCTGTACGTACCGAAACCTCTCGTCCGCTAAGAGATGAAAGAATACTGAAACAAGAAGGAAGGTCCAGGAATGTCGACATAACTTCAGATTTCGTGAAGACCGAACCTGTAGGTAACTGGAAGTTAGCATTGTATACTCTGCAAGGTATTTACTTGTGTGGGCTGCTGGTGCAAATGCTGACAGAAAATGGAAGCAAAACCAAAAAGCGGTAGGTAACGATGAAAAACTACGAAACAAAAACAGGATAACGGACATGCTAAGGTACTAAAATGGTTTTTTCTTTACAGGTCCTTCAATTGGTGGTCCTCTCACAAGAATGTCATCAAGGTGGATTAATGAAAAAAAAATTATCCTCAAATGTAAACTTGAACAAATATAGCGCCCTTATGTAATGTTTGTAGAATTTAGAAAATAAAGTATAGATGTGTTATGCAAAATGACTTTCTCTTGAAATTTTGTGTCCACCCAAAATTTTTATGTACTGCATAAATTTTGCAGATTAATCTGCATCTTTATAAGTTATGTCATTTAGAAGAGAATAAACTTCTATTTAAAGGATTAGAGTAAATAAAATGCAGATATTACATTGACAGATTTATTTTGGGTACACTTACACAAAGTTCTCCTTCACTTACAAACTGATATCTACTAAAAAAATTAAAACATCAAAATTTATTTTGGGTTCTCTTACAGAAAGTTCTATAATTATCTTATTCACTTATACCTTAAAAATCCATATCTGTTTTCTTTTTTTGTTGGCCTTCATACCATGCTTTGGAGATCATTCTCTTCATTTCATCATCACCAGTTTCATACCTGAAACAAGTGCATGTTCATACATAAATAACATATTTATTTTAATAGCACTTTTACAAGGTTGTAAGAATGTATGCACATAGGCAACGAAAAATTACATTTCCCATTTTCAAAATCTCATACATGTAAGTAAATGTACAAGGTTGACAATGTCAACCTAGAGACCTAGTACTTCATACCCCAAGTTGTATTTGTATGTCCTAGTATGGTTGGCAACTGTGATAACGAAAGCCTGTTTCAAGAGTCACTCGTAAAAAAGATAAACCCAAACAAATTTACTTTGACTTTTGAATCTCTTTCACATCTATTCAAGCACTTACATATTCTTCATCAAGCCCATGATAGATTCTTGTGGGTCCTTAGAAGTATCCATTTCATTTGGGGTAGATTTGAATTTACTGGTGCGTTGATCCTCAAATCTCTTTTCTAATTCTGTCATGTGCGACCATTTGATGTTAGGGTTTGCTTTGGCTAAAAAGATAACCACCATATCTGAAATAAAATCATACAAAGCCCTTGGTTAAGGTTTTATTCAGAGGAATTTGAGTCTTGGCTCAAGACTTTCTTGCATATGCTGGGGGAGTGGCATTGGTTTTGTGACATAGAAAATAAAAGAATATTCTGTGGGAAAAGTGAAATCTTTGTAATATGTACATACCTGTTTTCTGCTTCCAATAGCTATCTTCAACACTAATGGGCTCCAAAAGCTTGTTAATAGTCAGCAAATAGTCTTTATTTTCTAAATCTTCAACATGGAGTTCCATTGAACGTTCGGTGAGCTTGCAGTACACCTGTTCTTTTGGTATGTTTTGTACATTCTTGAGGGTTACAAACACTTTTATGTACTTGTCTGATTGATCCCAGCCTGTCAAGATGAATAATACATTATAAAGTGTTTGTTGGAATGATTGCACATCATTATTATGATATTATCTAGTGACCCACCCTGGCTACGCACAGATGCAACATATAAAATGTACTTTTGAATTATGAAACAATTATGAAAATCATTATCGAGTCCATTGCAGAGTTTTAAGGATCTAAGCATACTTACGGACAGACCTCAGACAAAATACATTTAATCTTTTTATTGTCTGAGGGACAGACAGTCACTTTGTTTGAGACTATGTACCTAGTGATCATCATGTACCAAGTCACATGTTTTTTTGTATTTTAGCTGTTAGAAACTCACCATATCCATTAATTTTCATCTGGTATCGTTTTGTAGGAGCTGCGGTAGCTGAAGAGAGGGAGGATGGAACATCTACTGGAACTTTCTGTGCTTCTAGATCTTTTACTTTGATCAATTCAGTCTCAATTTTACGAATTTCGACCGACAATAAGTCTTGGACTTTTCTGCGTTTTGCTTGCTGGAGTAGCTGTTTTAATTCGTCAATATCTGCGCGCAACTGAAAAGCCCAACAATGGTCAAAATATTATTTCTATCGGAGAAAGAAAAAAGTTTCTTCTACAAGTAAAAATTCATACCTCGGCTGCCTTCTCGGACATGATTTAGTATTTCTCTAATCTGCAGATGAACAATAAAATACAGACGGAAAAACAACGCCGCAAATAGGTTCAGATGTACACAAAATACTGAAAATACGAGAAATTTCCAAAAACTAAATACCTACCAACCATGCAATGCATGCGCGACGAATGAATGAATGAAATGAAAAACGGAGAAAAGGAAGGAACGAAGACGAATCTCGAATCTCTCGAATACTCGATATGGCAAGAACTGTCAAAATATCGAGTGATAGCTTCGAATCAAACAAGGCAATTCGATATTTATCGATGGCTTTTTTTCGGGGCACTCGTTCGCAATATCTATCTAGGTTAGCCAAAAGTAAACCAAAAATTGCCAAAAAAAAACATGCCTTTTGTTTTTGACTTCTGCTGATTCACAATATTGTAGGGGGGCGTCGCGTCGTAGGTCGTCGGCAAAGTTTCAACCATTATCGCAATATATCGCGGTCAATTTTATAAACTATATTTACAACTAGGATCAAGCAGCCATGGCCGTAGGGAGGGGGGGGGTTTTGGGGGTTCAAACCCCCCCCCGAAATGTTGAGGCACCGTTAAATATCAAAACTTGAATAGGTAAAATTTTCTCGGATACTTACTCGTACGTGGAAAGTGCGGCTTACTTTAAATAGCTATTCTCTCTTGAAAACACAAAAATTTTTTCGTCTCATTTCGTCTCCGATTAACAACAGCGCGCTCTGGGTCGTCGGTGGCGGGTGAGGCGCGCTCGCGATCCGTGCCATGCGATTCCTATTGTGTATCTACATACTTACATTGTACTGTATGTAAGCACTTAAATATTTCTTTAAATTATTCTCTTTTGAAAACTCAAACTTTTTTTCGACAAAATTCTTCTCTACATTTTAAATGAGCTGGGTGCACGCATCGCATTCATTTACGGCCGATTCCAGCTAGGCAGGCAGATCACGACATTACTTTTAATTTTATAAATCAATAGACCTATTTTCTTGTCGTTCCTTAATTGAATTGCTTTCTCCGTTTACTGTAATGTATTTATTGTTAACATACTTTTCTAAACTATTCGGTAACGGCCGAAAAGGTCACAAAAAATTTCGCGGCTCGCTCCGCTCGCCGGTAATTCGGAATTATTCTAAGCTTTTCAACAACCTTGCGAAAATGCCACAATTTCTCAACAATTTTCAGCGGCCGCAAACACAACAAAATATCGGCGGTCACTCCACCCACTCACTGTTATAATTTTGGCTCTAAAAGTTTCAGGGTTCGCTAATCATAATCTTTTGTCACTCTTGATTCTATTTTATAGATCATCCGAAAGGTGGCACAAAAAAATTGCGGCTCGCTTCGTTCGCCGTTCATTCTGTAGCCTTTCAGTAATTTTTATCAGCCTGCCGAAAATATGTAAAAAAATTGCGGCTCGCTTCGCTCGCCGTTCATTCTGTAGCCTTTCAGTCAGTCTTATCAGCCTGCCGAAAAAATGTAAAAAATTTGGCGGCTCGCTTCGCTCGCCGATCATTCTATAGCCATTAGGTCATTTTTATCAGCCTGCCGAAAATATGTAAAAAAATTGGCGGCTGGCTTCGCTCGCAATTCTTTCATAATAATGTGAATTGTTATACCTACCCCTTAACTAATACTACTAACTTTTTTGTCACCCGAAAATGACACTCGAAGTTATTTATTTTTTGTATTTCTCACATTTTTTCTTTGTTGCTGGCATACCAATCTCCAATCTCTAAAATGACCACCGCAGTTTTTAAAATATTTGGGGCTAGCTGTCAAATCTATTGTCACACTTTTGCCTACTTTTTTACAAAACATCGGAAAAATCTGAAAATTCGCGGCTCGCTCCGCTCGCCGTTACCCATGGTTATTATTTTTATATCGATTTTTTTGGAAAGTGCTTGGTTGAAAACCACTCCGGGTACTAGCATAATTAGCATAAGTACATAATTATGTAAAGATGTTGCATGTTGTCTCGGGCGGGTCTAAGGCTCGACCCCCCCCGAATAATATTTCTGGCTACGGCCCTGCAAGCAGCCTTCAAGTTCCATCCATTGGTAGCATCTAACGTAAGACCCTTGACCTTAAAAAGTAGTGTTACGGTAAGTGACCCTTCTCTATGGTTGTTCGATTGACGGTTTTTGGTTTGGTTCATCAATCAAGTGCTTGATAAACCAAGAGAAGAGGAAGATATCAAGAAGAAACACGGATATAAATGGAATAATTTAATCAGTAAGACCTAAATTGTTACAAACACACAATCAGCATACAAGCAATACTAACAATCTGTCAAGCTCAATATACAATGTTTGTAAACATTTCTAGAGAATTGTGGATGTCTTGTAAGTTGTTTACAAACATTGTACCTTTAGAATGGGTTGTGTATAGGGAAGCAACGAAGTAGTATTTTATTACGTAGGTTAACAAAAACTAGCCAATGATAGAAAATGAGAATCATGTGACGACCGAAAGGAAGATCCATGATTAGAATGATTTATAATTTCTCTAGATTACTCTCATGAATGACCAGATGTTAAGGTTTCGACGACGGATGAATTTTCCATACATTATTTGTAATTCCAACATATTTTTACCATGAATTGCTATTATTTGTATTCAAAATGTATATCTCTGCTATTGTTTCTGTTTGAATAGTTTTTATTTAGGTTCCTACCACAAACATTTTTTAAAATACTTTTCTGAAATGAAATGAGTCCTAATCACTTTTTTAAACCTAAAAGGCATGTTCTCTTAGTGTTTGTGTTGATAAGTATTTTTTATAAAAAGCTTGTGACAGGAACTTAAATAAAAACTATTCTTATAGAAACAATAGCAGATCATGGTGAAAATATTCTTAAATTACAAATCATTTCGGTACTACGTTTGTATGGGAAATTCATCCGTCGCCGGGGCCTTAAATACGATAAACAGCAAATTCAGAATACAGACTCGTTATACAATATTCGCCTCCCAACATACTAATCTACAGTTTTGGCGTGGAGTAGGTAGTAGTAACATATATACAAACTTTCGCCTTTAATATAAGTGGGAAACAGAATTCTTAAAACATGAGTTTTCCTTTCCCAATTGATCGCTACAGCTACAGAGTTTTTCAAACAACTTTTCCAATTTTACACCTTTATGTAGATTTTAACAATACCATCTATAATTTGGGTAAAAATCGCGTTCAGAATGTTTCTATATTTAAGCTATTCTCATAAGTAATGCTTTTAAACACAATCATTAACCGTACCCATTCTATTCTAACTATAGCTGAGATGACGTCATTCTCAATCCCATAACGTAGGTTACAAGCAAGAATATATTGCGATGAAATGGAAATTGGCACAACCGTACCCACTCTAATCTCTAGCTTGAGATGACGTCATCCTCAATGCCATAACGTAGGTTACAACAAGAATATATTGCGAGGAAATGAAAATTGGCACAACCGTACCCACTCTACCCTCTAGCATGAGATGACGTCATCCTGAATGCCATAACGTAGGTTTCAAGCTACCTAAAGCATGAGATGACGTCATCCTCAAACCCATTACGTAGGTTACAAGCAAGTAGATAATGTACTGGAATATATTCAGATCAGTTCTTCCTGTGGGCGCGGTTGCGACGCATATTGGTCTGGCATTGTGGGCAGTACCATTTCCCCTTCGGTGGGGCGGTGATACCCACGCATGGGTAGTGGAACCATTCGTAGGGGCACTGAAACAAATAAAAATGTTCTGGTTTGGCTTGAACATCAATTCAAAGTATTCCAAGAGTCCTGTAAGGTCTAAAGGAAATAAAGCACTTTGATTTTGATTCATAATTCTTAATTTCCTAATTTTCTTATCATTTTTCTATTTTTGACGTGTCTAAGAGTCCTATTACGTCTAAATAAAGCACGTTGGTATTTGGTTGAATCGATATTTTGGTAATTTATGAACTGTCTATAGCCATAGCGATAAAAAGTCACTAAACAGCTAAATTGACCTCTGTGGGGTGGTGGGCGAAGTTCCGCCTGCGACGCAGGAGGATGCGGGTCCGATTCCCGACTTGGGACAAATATTTGTACGAAATGCAGATATTTGTTCAGGGTGTTCTGGTCGTTTTCTATGTATAGCAAAAAATATCTATGTATGTAATAATATTGTATTATGTTTATCAGTCATCTAGTACCCATAACACAAGGTCTGCTTAGCTTGGGGCTAGATGATGCTGTGTGGCTTGTCCGGCATTATTTATTTAATTCTAAGACTTACGTCTTGATTATCGCATGCAACCATGTCGCCGTAGGAAACCTGGTTACAGATACAGTATCGCGGCTCGTTCGGGTCGTACGTCCATTCTTCTTCTATCGGCTCCGCTATTTCCGCATTCGCCACCACGTTCATGGCACTGCAACAATAATACAAATTAAACATTATCTGATTTATATTTGTTTAAAGCAATATAAATATCTAAGATTTTTCCAAAGTAAGCCGAAACTTGACTTGGTTTATAACATAACATAAAAATGTGTTATAAAATTACATTTTCACTGCTTATTGCCAGTTCCTCCAATAAACATATATATGTACTTTGGGGGTTGAAGCATGATAAGTTCAATTTTTGTTAAATATTCGTGCGAAGCCGGGGCGGACCGCTAGAATTATATAATTCTAATTATGCTATTATAAATATATTGTTTTCTTTTTTGCTGCAACTTAATTTTAATGCATATTAAACATATTTTTATATTTTTACAGAACTGCCTTGCATAAATCATGCAGTGTACACATATTTAGTGATACAATGTATATACAAAAAAAAATTAAGTGAAGAAAATCAATAACAACTTATTTCTTTCTTTTTATATAATAATTGACTGTATGAAATTTGAGTTGTCTAAGTGCCTATTAGTAAGCCTAAAGAAAAAAGTTATTGAAATCTGAAATAATAACGAGTCTTTCTATTTTGTAATATTTTGATTGTGTTCTGTTTCTTGTGCCAAATAAATAAATAAAGGTTACTTACACAACAGTAGGTGATGAAGAGCGACTGGCGGCAGCAGAGACCGCTTGCTGCGTGTGCGCAGACAAACCGGAACCCGAACTGTAGCTGTTCTTTCTGGAATCAAATAGATTAACGTTAGCCTAGCTAGTATTTATGATTGAAACAATTGAGCTTACTGCAGACTGTTGCAAACAAACTACAGGTAGCTGAACTAATCCATATCAATACCTGTTGGAAGTTTACCCAAGATGTTGGCTGCATTGACTTGCTGTATGGCAATGCTGTTTTTTTATTATTATTATTTTACAGCAATCTGCCTAGCTGCTATTTAATGTTTATTAGATGGTACTTATAAAATTTTATTAGATAAGCTCTAAAACTTTAGTGAAATAACTCTTTAATCATAATGGTCAGCTAACTTGGGCAGTTAATGATACACCTATTATTAACTTTTTAAACGATAGTTTATTTTGTATAGTTCAGGCTGTGATAAGATGCGCGTTTTGGCCACTAAACTATATTTTCGCATCTCTGCCTAAACTATATAAAATAAATATATTACAGGCATAATATAGTATGCTTTTTTTTCAAAGCTTGTGATAACATAACATAACACGTTTGTTCAGAGTGATAATAACATTCCTTTCTCACACCAATCAGTAAAAAAAGATAAATAATAAGATAAAACAGGTTGCGTCTCTAATTTGGGTCAGGGCCTTAGAAATTAATAAATAAAAAGCTGGTAGTTACTTCTGTTTGTTCCGCTTGTTAGATGAGGAGCTGGTATGTCCGTGGGATGTGGTGTGGTGACCATGGACCGATGTCTGGTTGTGGCTAGAGGACGCCAGGCTACCGTGACCTGTTAGTTAACGGACAATTACATATTAGATTTATATTATTACATATTTTAATGCCGTGTGGTGCCGGCATAGAATTTCACCACCCCAACTCTTCCCGTGGGTGTCGTAAGAGGCGACTAAGGGAAAACACCGGGGGGCGGGCAGCAGCACCCTCCGCAGAACAACTCCACCGAACTGCGATCCCCAACCCGCATGCCCAGCGTGGGGATTATGGGCAATAACCCCCAAATGATGAGTAATGCATTCTATGGCGCTCATTAGGGGAGGCCTATGTCCAGCAGTGGACTATCATAGGCTGTTGATGATGATGATGATATGTTTCATATTTTTATCTATACTTATCTATATCTTTACTAATATTACAAAGATTAAAGATTCGATTGTTTGTTTGAATTGAATAGGCTCCGAAACTAATGGACCGATTTGAAAAATTGTTTCACCATTATGGCTTAATTATTAATAAATGTATTAACATGGTTTTTGTTTCCCATTTTTCTTTGTAACAGTCTCTACACCTGGCGGATATCATCTTCAGTAGGCCAAGCACGGGGCTTGTTCTCTAGGGTAGAATAGACAATAATGACATCGCATTGTCATACATTGCGTACATTATTGAAGTTGAAGAAATTAATTTCAAATAATTTACGCATTCGATGACAAAGTGACGTCATTTTTGTCTATTCTACCTTAGACAAGAAAGCCCAATTATTATCATATGTTAAATGGCCCGTGATTATGGAAATGAGCTACAATAATAATAATACCGTGGTCATGTAGCGTGGTATGGTGTGCCTGCAAGGCGTGATGTCCCAAATCACCGCCGGCCACCGCCTCGTATGTAGCCTTCAGGGACGCCGTGCGACGGCCGTGTTGCATCTGGAGGAATTTATACATACTTATTGTTTTTACTATAGTGTATTTTTTTCCATTATTCTTTTTTTTATCAGGAAAATCATAAGGCTATTAATGATTAGTAATTAACGGGTATTTTTTTTTTTTATCATCATCATCACCAGCCTATAATAGCCCACAGCTGGACATAGGCCTCCCCTAATGAGCGCTTTAATTTTTTTTTAATCATTGTTAATTACTAATCATTATGAGTTCAGATCGCGTAAGTTTAAAAACATTCATGGTTATTGTTGCAAATCTACAGGTACCTCAACTAATCCATATCAATCGGAAGTTGGAAGTGTACCCAAGATGCTGGCTGCATTGCGTCGCGAACAAACTACTTTTATTGAACACATGTTAAAAATATTGGAATATTACAGCAATATGAGGGTACTTACCTGTTGTGTAGCTGCTATAGCTTGGCTAGCCGCTGCTGCTATGACGTTGCCAGCAGCGTGGCCCAGAGAGTAGGTGTCACGGCCCAACGCCGCCTAAAGACATAAAGACTTCATTATTATGGATACACTTATTTTCGCAGTTTTGAGTTATAGAGGGATAAAAACTTAGGTAAGTGAATACTAACCAATTCTAACGTTTATATGTAAACCTGTCTTAATTAACATGCTCATTGTTTCAGATTAACTATTATTTTAACTACTCAGTACCCACTTAAACAAAATAAATGAAATTATACCTTTGTAAGGACTTTCAGATCAGCTAGCATTAAGCGATAAGGCCGCCCATTATATTTGTCTTATGTAATACCTCTTGTGTGTGATGTCCTATTGCTGGTGTATAATATAGCATTTTTGTATTTATAAAGAAAGTATTACTGTATATAAGTGAGTATACCTGAATGGTATCGTTTCTGGAAATGTTGCTAGAAGAGGAATGCCCTCTAGACTCACGCGCCGTCCAATTGCTCTCCCGCTGTCTCTTATCAGCGCGGATCTTGTATCGACTGAAAAAAAGAATTAGGTACTTTAGGTAGGTATGTCATCTTCAACGTCATCGCATACTAATACGCCCTGTGCTGAACAAGCCCTCCCCTTAATGACGCCACAAACAGTTCTGATCCGTTTCCATCTATCGACTTGGTTTCTTAATTTTTTTCAAAACAATCTATCCACCAACACGATTGCCAAGATGAGTCGCGAGGACCTAAGGACGATAGTGGGTATCAGCACAGGTCACTGCGAACTGAAGTATCATCATTTCAAGACTAGCGCCACAGACAGCAGTGTTGTGGCTGCTTCCAAGAAAAGGAGACTGTGGAATATGTTGTGGTACATTGCATATCCACAGAGGTCAGAGGGAAAACGTGGGTGAATGAAGAGTATAATTAAGGCATTAACTCCATCCACTCCTACAGAAAAGCTGAATCGAAGCTGTCAATCACTTAAAGTCCTGCTCTGGTACTTTAAGGAGCAGGTTAGATTAGGTTTTCCTGTTTAGGCAGATAATATACAATATAATACACCCATGCAAGATGCCAGTGCAAACCTTAGTTCTGCCTCTTAGAATTAGAAAACAATCAAATTATTTTGTTTTGTCTTCCATGAAGCAGGATAAGTCTAAACTAATAAAAAACAGAGTAGATTTGATTGTTTGTTTGAATTATAACACAAGCTCTGCTTAGCTTGGGGATAGATGATGCTGTGTGGATTGTCCGGCATTATTTATTATTTTTTTATCTAATTGAATAGGCTCCGAAACTACTGGACCGATGTGAAAAATTCTTTCACCATTAGAATCCTAAATTTTCCCTGATAAACATAGGCTAGGCTATAGAATATTTTTAAAACAGTTAGTGGTTCCTATGAAAACATTTATAATGTAACCCAAGGGAGATCAGCATTATCATATCTAGTTTCACAAGTAGTTGTATAGTAGTCAACCTGTTTTCCTTATTATAATGGTTGTTATTGGGTGTGGTCGAGTGGTTGGTGTTGACATCGAGTTCGAGAGAGCGTTTCTCCAACAGCTCTGTTATCCCCTTGTTGTCTGCCTCCAGCTCACACTTGAACTTATGTAGCTCAGTATCTGAAAATCATTTTATACATTTTAATTATGTTTTAGTTACCTCTACATTCACTCAGTCATTTAAATGTCTTTTCTGGAGACCTTCATTGCGGTGACCTTCCTAACAGGCCCTATATTTCTTTTTTAATTAAGTATCATAAAGTGCCTCGCAATGTTAACACTTTATTATTAGCCTGGCCCCAGTAAAGATTTAGGTTATTGACAATCAATGCTACTGAACCTAGTCAGTCCGTGAACACTCTTTGCACACACCTTTTTATATAAGTGTTTCAAATTGTGTTGGACTTAATAAAAATATATAAAAGTAGAGGTCCACCCGGGCTTCACACAAGTATAAAACAAAAATTTAATTTTTCATGGGGTTCCCTAGCTTTATTGAAAATATCCTATGTTCATCAGGGAAAATTTAGGATACTAATGGTGAAAGAATTTTTCAAATCAGTCCAATAGTTTTGGAGCCTATTCAATTCAAACAAACAATCAAATATTTCCTCTTCATAACATTAGTATAAATACAAATAATTGCAAATCTTACCTAATCTCCGCAAATAGCGGTCCACCAGCTCATACATCTGGTTAGCCAATGCAGTCTTCTCATCTGCCTCCTCAATAGTCTTGTTGTAGCCCCGTTTTATATCGGAGAACTCTGTGTTAGCTTGTTCCGTTTGGATCTCGCCTTTGCGGCAGCCACCAAACAGGGTCCGTACTCTCTTTTCCAGGGTATCCATGTTGTCTGAAAGATCAATCTTATTAAGTCACTCATAAAAATCCAAGGTAGTATAGGTTAGGTTATAAAGTTTGTACCATTATGAGGATGCTTGGCCGAAAACAACGCTAAAACTACTGAACAGGTTGGGCTGAAATTTTGCACACAAAGATCTGGAGATGGGATAAGGCTAATTTTTATTGCAAAAAATATGCTTGCTAAGCTGTAGGCAGAATATAGACTAGTATTTTAAATGGTATGGAATTCTGTCTGTCTCTGTATGTCTAAGGCAAGGAAATAGATGAAATCAAGTGCAAGGAAAGGGTTTTTTTTTCACGGGAAAGTAAAGCGCAAATTCCGACGAAATAATTCATATATTTCAGTAATGTTTTCGTACTTACTCTGTACCGATAAATCCATTTCACGCATCTCTGTAAATCTATCCCGAAGCTCTTGGGGTAGGTGCTCAATCACTGCCAAGTAAAAAATAAATAAGTTAAATGCGAATCCATTTTTTGTTGCTTGTTTTGTTTAGTTAGTTTAGTTTGCAAAAGTTTTAAAAATGCGCGCACTTTCTCGCGCTTCGCTTCAGTGCTGCCAACCGTATGGATTACGTCATCGTTACCAGAACGAAGAAAACTTACTTTCCAGATAATCCTCAAGATACAGCATTTTGGTAAGTTGATAGAACTTGTATGTAAAATAAGCACAAAACAATAACTATATCTTATTGTTTTACTTCAAATGATTTCCGAAAACAGCCGTAAAATGCTATGACGTGTAATTTTTCACAATGTCACGTCACACCCAGGGACAAACCACGAATCAAATAGTGTTGTGCTGTTAGTTATGTTTCATTCTTCGTTGTTGGTATCTGATCGCTATCGATATCCATTGACAAACAGTGGATCGATTATACGCATAATGCGACAACAGACGACTCCAGAGGAAAATATCACTGATAATAAATAAAAAGTGCGAAAATCAAGGTGTTTAGGCAAGGGAAATCATCTGTCCATCGTCTTTGGTCGGAATCTCATAGGTGCATAATTATTATTAGATATGCCTTTGCGTTTATGAAAGTTATACAGTAGTTATGCTGTTTCGTTCTCGTTTTGAGTAAACAGTATGTACGAGAATCATAATAATTACGAAGTTTCTTAAGAAGTTTTACATCGATTTGCCTTTATTGGAGCTCGCTCCACTCGTCGATTACGTTTAGAAGTTCTTGGCAGAGAGATCCATGGAATCGCCCCCGCCTCTCGTTATTTTTTGCCATATTGGAGTAGGTAACGTAAAATACAACTATTTACAGGATGTGAGTGTTTTTCCAAAAACAACGCATGTGGAGCCTCGGTTAGAACTTGTTATTACATAAGAATTAAATTTATTCTAAAGAGTACCTACAGGTTTCATGTGGTTTCACAATTCATTTCGTTTGGTTTACAATCCCAGTCAGTGAATTTAACATTTTTAATGTATTCCACATTATTACAAAAAATAAAAACTAGGTAGTGAAAAGTAGTTTTTAAAACGTAGTCTTTTTATACTTATACATATCATCAAAAATGTCTGCATTCGTATTTTACTTTTTAGATTATAGACTTTATCGATAACATGAACGGACATCATTATGAGTCTGACCAACATAGAAAAAATTAAAGTTGCGTTCAGAAGTCCAATGTCCAAAGGATGCGTTCTGTTTCAGGTAATACGATGATTCGAAGACCTTTGACCGAGATCACTTTGAAACTCGACGATTTACATGAATACGAAACATTCAGACGAGATCAAGCAGCAAGCTCCAATTCAGTTTCAGAAATGCAAGATGAGACTCCTAAATCTCAAGGCTTAGGGCCTAAAAGTACAGAAGAAGTTCACAACAGAATTGGTTATGCCCCCAAAAAGACCAATAAATGGCGTAGTAATTAGTGTCTTTGTATTATTTAAATGGTTTCAAATAAAACAAATAATATTAAGTACATAAGCTATATTCTTTTTTTTATAACCTACCACAATCTAATACATATACCTACAGTAGGAACCTAGAAAGTATGTGAAAAATCAAATGTGAAAATAGAAAGATATTAAGTTTATTATTAAAAAATGCAAGAACAGCTGAATAACAGTGAAGGTGGCGATAATGTTAATCTTTGTATCTCTAAACTCTATTCTTTATCCTTCGTTAATTGGGAGCTAGCTATTTCTTTAGCAAAGATTTTCTTTCCCTTTTTCTTGTTGTTTTGCCTGCGCCAGTAAAGACACCAAAGTCTGTAAATGAGAAAATTGTTAAGTTTGAGGATTATAGTATGATGATCATGTCGTTGTTTTATTTGTAGGTACAGCATCGTGTAATTAAAGGTTGGTTAGGTACAGAATACTCCCTATAATCATAAGGGTCCTTAGTATTTGATCTAGAGTCACTGAAGGAACGTAAATAATTTGCTTTTATAATAAAATTACATAATTGTTGCCATCGCTCAGGAAAACCTCATCATAACTGTACCTATAACTACTCTGCCATACCTACGAATTTAAAGTGACTTCCAATGCAAAATATTGTTGAACTGAATAAGCAACTACCCAAAAGCTAATTTCGGCGCTGGCATCGCTTGTGTTTATATTTACCTCAAAGTGAGGAAGTACAGAATCTCGGCAACACTCAAGATGGAGAAGCCCATGAATAGACCGAGTAGACCTCCACAGTTGGCCAGGAAATCAGTCTGCCCGTACAACTCAGAACGACGGGAGGTTATGAACTGCGCCTCTTTGAAGAATATCATCACACGCGCGTAAGTCAGGCTGGAACAAAAGATCACACCATGATGATTAAGTAAAAATATATAAATATTTTTTAAGATTAGTGATGCTAATCTATCGGCTCGAAAAATATCGGGAATTCGGGACAAAGGAGAGCTTCGAGATCTATCGAGCTGACAGATTATGTATGTACCTACCTATCTATGATTTTTTTTTTATAAATATAAAAATAATGCTGGACCATCCACACACATCACCAGGTCTTAAGTTAAGCAGAGCTTGTGTTATGGTTACTAGTTGACTGATATACATAATATTTATTTATATTTTTTCTATAAAATACAATATATTCAATAGATATTTTTTGTTTACTGCAACAAAATGACCAGAACACCCTGAAGAAATATCTGATGATCGTACAACACTGGTTCCGAGGCGGGAATCGAACCCGCAACCTGCGTCGCAGTCGGACCTTCGCCCACCGCGTCGCAGAGGTCGTTTTTCTTTCTTTATGTTAAAACGTAGCTAAAACATTTTGATGCGATGCTGCCATATCATAAGCACCACCTATCGGTAGACTGGCTCTGACCTAAATCCCCAAATTAGGGGTGGATACAAAGATCCCATTGAAAAGCTTTGTAAGAAGGACCACTCAAAAGGTCTTACCACACCTAAGGGTTCTAGAGAAATTTGGGTCGCTACTTGGCCCTATCTTAGAATTCCCTTTTTAAAAAGCAAAAATATAAAAATGGGTCTCCCAAAATGAATCATCTAAATAAGTAGGTGTAGGTACCAAAGACTAGAACAATTACAAAACCACACAATTTAAATACTTTTATCTTGGTAATATCAAAATCAGACCAAAGCTTTTTTATTTGATCTGAGAAATAAAAGTAGCAAAACCGAAGTTGGTTGCCGCAAAGATTTATTTTGCGAGGTCATTCCTTTTATAGGCAGTCGTGTATAAAGGTAAGTTAGTACAAGAATAATAAACATGAAGATTATACAAATTAATTAGGTAACTCTTAGTTTTTATTACTTCCGCTTACTGATGTTTTTAGTGGGAAGTGTTAGTTTTAACATATTTAATGATTCATTCTGTTTTAATATGATAGGTAGGTATTAACTTACATACCTATACATAATGTATAGCTTTAGGAGGGAAAAGTAGGTAATGTTGGCCTGCCGACCTGGGACCAAATTCTGCTAGCTTATCGCTAATCGCCTTATTATAATGGTATGGTCACATATTGATAAAGATTTTGTTTTCTTGTTGAATTTCTATCATCTTAAGAATTTAGATGATAGAAATAGAAACTCGGTTCTATTTGCATGAAGAGATAGATGTGACATTGATGTCACATGACATTGTGTTCAAACACAGAAATCTAAATAATAGATGTTGTTTAGATTTCTGTGGATTCAAACTTGAAACTGTTGATTCGCCCCGCTCTCTCTCCATGTCAAAATATCTCATTCTGTGAAGATACCATTGTCATAAAAAGATTAGTTTAGTTGAATGTTTAGTATGGCCCCCGTGATGATCACTTGATGATTAAGTTGCTAGGAACCGCTAGGAGGACATTGTGGTCATATTAGGATCTCCCTATGTCCCGCTGAAGACTTCTTTCGGCTGACATGATGATGTACATAGAGTTGATAAAACTCACTCAGTGAGGTCATCCGTCAAATTCATTTTATAAGCCCGCCAGATCGCACGCCAGTCGTAATCCGCCTGAGATGTTTCCGCCTCGTACTCAATAGAAGTGCAGGCAGGGAGGCACTTGCAATGTGCTGACACCTTTCTGGCTTCGTCCAATGAGTCGCTCGAGTTGCCAGCGCCAGTGGTGCCGTCCATGCTTGATTGGATTGCTATTGTTACTAGCTCCACTGAAAGCGTCACATTTAAATAAGGAATAGGTAATAAATAAATAAATAGCTCAACCAACACAGCATCATCTAGATCCAGATTACGAGTGTGTGAGTGTAGATATTATGGTACGTAGTAACGTAAACGCAGTCTTAGATAACTGATAAAATGTACGTACATTTTGACCCAAAAAATATGAATTCAATAGGAAAAAATGTACAGGTTAGGTAGCAACATTATGTGCAATTCCAGGCTAGACCTAATTCTATGCATAATTAGTTACAGTTACAGCTCGATCCGTTTAGAATATATGGCGTAAAGAAGCAAAAAAAACACATATCTCCACCCAAACTTTCGAATTTATTATACCGTGATAGTGTTATGTGATTCAGTAAATTAAGCTGTTTATATGACTGGTTTTTAATGAAAACACAAGTTAACGTTTACGATGATGAGTCACCGTTATCGGACCATGTTATGTTTCTTATGACTAAGAAATGTTTTCAATAATGTGCAAATTACTCACTCTGAGATTTTTTTATACAGGCCATACTGCCAGCGTTGCAAACGTTCATATTGGGTCCACCTGTACGGAAATAATTGTTTATTATTCTTACACATTTTTGCCGTGTGGTGCCGGCATAGAATTTCACCACCTCATCTCTTCCCTCGGGTGTCGTAAGAGGCGACTAAGGGAAACACAGCGGGGGGCGGGCAGCAGCGCCCTCTGAAGAACAACTCCACCGAACTGCGATCCCCAACCCGCATGCCCAGCGTGGGGATTATGGGCATTAACCCCCAAATGATAATGCCATTTTTGGCGCGCATTAGGGGAGGCCTATGTCCAGCAGTGGACTATTATAGGCTGGTGATGATGATGGTGATGACTTACACATTTTGTTGTTGTGGTCTAGGCAATGTTTCGAAAACTGTCTGATTACTAGTTCAAAGTTGACCGCTTGTATTGATAACTAGCGATCCGCCCCTGTTTCGCACGGGTTTTTAACAAAAATTTCATATACATTATTGAAGTTTTCTTACGGACCCCTGACTTTTTAGAAAATATTCTAGTCTTTTTTCATCAGAGATAAGATAATGTTGAAAGGTTTTTCAAATCGGTCCAGTAGTTTCGGAGCCTATTCAATCAAAACAAACAATCAAATCTTTCCTCTTTATTATATTAGTAAAGTTACCTACATTGGTTTGTTGTTACCTGCATTGGACGAGTTAAAGGTCTCGCAAAAGGAACAATCTAAGGCAAATAGACCAAATAGCTTAGCACGTTTCGGCAATGACCAAGATATTAATGACATTGAAGAAACCTCTTTTGGTAGAGCACCTACGTGCTACCATAGGTCCTAACCTCCTCTAGCACGTAGGTGCTTTATGCCACTAATGGGACAAATCAAAAAGAAAATTTAAAAATTAAGGGGAGGTAGAAATCGCGTTCTATCAATTAATTCGCTCTTTGTTTCCTTTTGACATTACAGGACTCTTGGATACGTCACAAAATACAAAATTATTTAAGTACTACTGGGAAATAAAGTGATAAATTTGATTCCTTTTTCACTTTAATCTTTTGAAGTAAAGTAAAGAAGCGAACAAGAAACCTTTACCTTGTTAGATTGTTATTAATTAGTAAGTATATTAGTTTTCGAGCTGGAGCTAAACTGGCGCCAAATCTTTTTATCGTTTAGCTACATATATACCTAATCTGATATTTTATATACAATAATATTTTTGAATTTATTTCTAGATAAGATAATTTTAGCAACTCACTTTGAGTTTTATTGTAGAAGCGTATAGATTAGGTACCTATCTTATTAATTTTATGTAGCCTAGTAGTAGGCACAGGCAATTTATTTCTAGTATTAAAATCACCTATGGCTATTTTAAAGGAGCCAGTTGATATTTTTACCAGTGTAGGTAACATAATATGTATATTGACATGGTCCTGTCATAATGTTAATTTCTTTAAAATCATCGTTTCCGCGACGTCCTTGCATGCATTTTAAAATAAAACCGAAGTGTCACTGACCCTTCCTTTCTCCATTCTCTAATCTAAAGATTAATGGTGTTCAAATTTACTTGACCCGGCGATTTATTAGAAAAACGCATTACGACATACTTACGCGGCATTCCAAAATGCACGCAGCCACACCTCGTGTACGTGAAGTTGGATAGGCACTCCATCTCACAGTTCGCTTGCGTGTACACCTTGAAATATTGTAGGTAACGCTCCGTTGGGAAATAGCATTGTCGTCTGTGAACATAGAATTGTTAGGAAACGTAGGTTTTTTACAATATAATTAGATTACCCCGTCTTTTATCAGGTTAGTATTCCGAACGTAGGAGATGTCATGTTTATATGTTTAGACACGGCACAATCATAGTTTATTATCCCATTCTTATTGTCTCAAGCACCAGCCCCTCACAAAACATGCCGATAATATCCTAATGAATATTATGTTAACTATACAAATAATTGTAAGGCTTTCTGTGAGTGGAAAATAAACGCCTTATCACCCTGTGGAATTAGGTAGGTAGGTACCTAGTATAGATTAAGACCTTTTTTTAGTAATAAATATATGACTGGATCCGTTTTAGTTTTCCATACTTGCCAATCTTTTAGTAAAATTCCAAAATGTGCAAAACACCCCTAGAACTGAACCGAGAACATTATATACCTAAAACATTAATAAAACTGTAAATGTGATGAGGTGTCGTTTATAGATAGAAACCAAGCAGGGAATTCTACGTGACGACCACTGTGCCTGTTCAGAGGCACCTCGGCTGAGTTTACACTTCTAGCAAATTAAACCTATCATACCCTATAGGTACAAAAACACCTCCTTGGTTTTAGTCGGAATAGCATTTACCTTGTAGGGTCATAAGGCCTCAGTCCTTCAGAAGTGGTCATCATCTTAGGCTTTACCGCGACCACGACTTCTTGGGACAGCGGCGATCGAAAGTACTGCTGTGAAAGTCTGGGCAATTCGGCAGCGTTGTGCAGGAGGATCTAAAGAAAAGAAATAAAAGATATTTCGTTTAGTTGATATGGAGGGTTTTGTTTTATCTAAGTTTGTACATATTTGGAGAGTAAGTTCTAATTAAGTCATAAAGAAAATATTAAGAAATGTATTATTTTACCCAATAAGTGGTTATCCAAATTTGGTGCCGCTACCTATTTATCTTATTATTATGTACGTTGAACAACTTTGGTAGAATAACAAGGTAAAATAATATAAAATATAATTAGAAATTTCAAATAATTACCTTAAATCCTTGTACAGGTCCTTTGCACAAATAGTCTAAATCCAATTCGAATGCTTTCAACAGAAATGTTAATCCTGATTTTACGCCATATCCCTGAAAAACGTCCATCTATAATTTATCTACATAAAAAAGGAACTAAAAAGTAACTTAAAAAAACATTTTTGGGACGAAACTACTGCTAGTTCCATCATAGAGACATGACATAAAAGTAACTATAGGTATAAGGTATAAGTAGGTACCTACTAGGTAGTAAGCACTTTAAATGAACCAAAAAAATAAACATTTTTGGGAGAAAACTACTGTTAGCTCCATCTAATAGATGGACTTTGGCCTATAACAAAGGTAACAAATTGGAATAAACATTTGTGTTATGTAAGACAGGTAGAACCCGTAGAACGCGGTCGTCGCTTAAGGAAACTTTGGAACGACAAAGTTCCAAAGGGTCATACCACAGACATCTAAATAGTTCTTTATTCTTTAGATTTTTGTGGGACAGACTGTTCCAAAATTAAACTTACAGAGCCTCTGTGTGGATAAGTTTCTATAGGAGTGCCAGTAGCGTATCCTTCTTCTAAAAAGTGTCTTATTATTTAGATTTCTGTAGGTAAGTCAGACGGTTCCAAAATTAAACTTACAGAGCCTCTGTGTGGATAAGTTTCTAAGAGTGCTAATATCGTATTCCTCTTCTAAATAGTGCCTTATTATTTCGTTTTCTGTGGGTGAGACTGTTCCAAAATTAAACTTACCGAGCCCTGTGTGTGGATAAGTTTCTAAGAGTGCTGTATTCCTCTTATAAATAGTGCCTTATTATTTAGCTTTCTGTGGGTGAGACTGTTCCAAAATTAAACTTACAGAGCCTCTGTGTGGATAAGTTTCTAAGAGTGCTAATATCGTATTCCTCTTATAAATAGTGCCTTATTATTTAGCTTTCTGTGGGTGAGACTGTTCCAAAATTAAACTTACAGAGCCTCTGTGTGGATAAGTTTCTAAGAGTGCTAATATCGTATTCCTCTTATAAATAGTGCCTTATTATTTAGCTTTCTGTGGGTGAGACTGTTCCAAAATTAAACTTACAGAGCCTCTGTGTGGATAAGTTTCTAAGAGTGCTAATATCGTATTCCTCTTATAAATAGTGCCTTATTATTTAGCTTTCTGTGGGTGAGACTGTTCCAAAATTAAACTTACAGAGCCTCTGTGTGGATAAGTTTCTAAGAGTGCTAATATCGTATTCCTCTTATAAATAGTGCCTTATTATTTAGCTTTCTGTGGGTGAGACTGTTCCAAAATTAAACTTACAGAGCCTCTGTGTGGATAAGTTTCTAAGAGTGCTAATATCGTATCCCTCTTCTAAATAGTGCTTTATTATTTAGATGTCTGTGGGTCTGACTGTTCCAAAATTAAACTTACAGAGCCTCTGTGTGGATAAGATTCTATAGGAGTGCCAGTATCGTGTACCTCTTCTTAATAGTACCTTATTATTTAGATTTCTGTGCGTCAGACTGTTCCAAAATTAAACTTACAGAGCCTCTGTGTGAATAAGTTTGTATAGGAGTGCTAATATCGTATCCCTCTTCTAAATAGTGCTTTATTATTTAGATGTCTGTGGGTCTGACTGTTCCAAAATTAAACTTACAGAGCCTCTGTGTGGATAAGATTCTATAGGAGTGCCAGTATCGTGTACCTCTTCTTAATAGTACCTTATTATTTAGATTTCTGTGCGTCAGACTGTTCCAAAATTAAACTTACAGAGCCTCTGTGTGGATAAGTTTCTATAGGATTGCTAATATCGTATCCCTCTTCTAAATAGTGCTTTATTATTTAGATTTCTGTAGGTAAGTCAGACTGTTCCATAATTAAACTTACAGAACCTCTGTGTGGATAAGTTTCTATAGGAGTGCCAGTAGCGTGTACCTCTTCTTAATAGTACCTTATTATTTAGGTTTCTGTGAGTCAGACTGTTCCAAAATTAAACTTACAGAGCCTCTGTGTGGATAAGTTTCTATAGGAGTGCCAGTAGCGTATCCCTCTTCCAAACTCCACGCCTGAGCTTTGTTGTTCGTTTCGAGGTATGGATACTCACTGTGGAGGCTAGAATGAAAATAGCTTCAAGGATTAGTTTTCCGACTGCATTTTGAATCACTACTTAGTTACAATGTTGTAAGCAACATGGTTTCAAAACATTATACTTAATGATACCTTTAGTTTAAATTTAATGATACTCACTTTTCCACCCTAAACAGTTCATCAGCACCCAAAGTATTGAACGTATAACAAAGTCCTTCCTCGGTCAATATCGGAGAGAACAAATCGGAGCAGTTCTGACTCGGTACGTCCTTCCACTTGCAGCCCCAGAAGACATCCGTTAAGTTAGGAGATACCTCTTTGATGTTATTGACAGTTTCATTGCCGGAGGAGAAAAGACGGCCGTTGGGGGGTGCAAGGTGGTCGTCGCAAACCATTGCTACGTCTTCAAAGAGGTTGCGTCTGGAAAGTTTAGTTTATGAGTAGCCTCCTTAAATAGCAGACGACCTCGGTGGCGCGGTGGGCGAAGGTCCGCCTGCGACGCAGGAGGTTGCGGGTTCGATTCCCGCCTCGGGACAAATATTCGTACGATCTGCAGATATTTAATCAGGGTGTTCTGGTTGTTTTCTATGTATATAAAATATGTATATATGTAATTCATCATCATCATCAGCCTATGTAATAATATGTAATAATATTGTATTATGTATATCAGTCGTCGAGTACCCATAACACAAGCTCTGCTTAGCTTGGGGCTAATGCTGTTTGAACTCTCCAGCATTATTTATTTATTATTTAATCCTAGAGATTACACCGAGTGCGAGGGCTTACGCAGTATTATTTATAACAAAAAAATTAGCATATAATTTTTTAGATGTTTAGAAATGTATCGTTTCCAGCTCATTGATAAGTTGCGGCGTCAAGAAGTAACCACCACTGATCGGGATTCCTCTGCTTAGCTTGGGGCTAAGGCTGTGTGAATTGTCCAGCATTATTTATTTTTTATTTAATCTAAGAGATTACCGCGAGGGCTTATGCACTATTATAACAAAAAACTTAGCCTATTATTTTTAGAGGTCTCTAGATGCATAATTTCGTCTCATTTCGTCGATAATTTCACCAAGAAGATTACTTCTTGACGAAATTATCGGTGGTGGTTACACCACCGATCGGAATTCGACATTGTGGTAATTCTTAATAGCGTGGAGGTCGTAGACCCCTCCAATTTAGCCCGTGTATGTTCCATAAGCCAAATAACCTGCCCGAGAAAGGGAGCTGTCCTTTCTCTGATATTTTCTCTTTTGCTGTGTATTTTTAACATATCTACTGCGATCTGAAATCCGCTTGCCATGCGTTGTCATTATGGCAAACGCATTGGTGTCATTATGGCATCCTTGATAATACCGTTAGTGGAAGGATACTTACTCTTCTTCAGTAAGGTTTCCGTAAGTCTCATTGTTGTAATACAAATGGTAGTATTCAGTAAAGTTGAATTTAGTCTGCATTGCTTTTGTTTCGAAGCATACCGTTACAGCGGGGTACGGTATCTGAAAGTTGAGTACCTAATGAGTCATTTACTGCAATAAAAATTTCGTAGAGTTAATTTAGTTTCATTAATATGACAGTAAAGCCATGTGGTCTGTCATGGAAAACTTAAGCAAAAAGCATATTCGCGCAAAATCATCCAGGCTAGGCCAATACCCTTAATGAGCTACAATGTAGTTCCACAGACCGTGCCACAAACTTTTCTGTTATACGGTTTCCTTGGTATCTTTTAGATTTTAATTTGAGAACATAGTTTAAATTTGGCACATTAATATAATAGTTACCTGATAGCAAAGACGTTCTAATAACTGCTGTCGGTGATTATTATGGTAATTATAAGAGAAGAGACATCTAATTTTGATGTAAGATGAGACAGACAAATCAACATAATTACCTGCCAAACCGGTGTGGGATTCTCTGCAAAGCTGACAATGACTGGACTTTCCTGCCATTTTATCCAAACCTTTCTAATCAGACCGGCGCAGAGCACAACACAGCAAACGCACATAAAGAGCCAGAATATCCTGAAAGGATTTTTAATAGATAATATGTATATTCAATAGCGCTTATAATAAGAAAAAAATAAAGGCAAGAAGTAAGGTAACCTTTGACAGGAAACCTCTAACTCACGTACCGTTTGCACTTTGAAATTTATTTATTTTTATTTTTTGTAAAACAATATTCTTTGTGACTGATGTGTTAAAAAGGGAACTTTTTAAGCAAAATAGTTCCAAATCGTATCAAACCTTTGGGTTTCATTCGATCGGGGCAATTCTTAGACAAAGTAAACCTAATATTTGAACTTATAAACATCTTACTGCTGGTCACATCGCTTCCTATAGGTACTTGTTACTGCACCTAAGTTCCGAAACATGACTTTTTGACTTCAAAGTAACTTACTTTTCCACAAAAGTGCGCTCCTTCTCTCCAATGTATTTTAGCCCATGAAGATTAGAGTTCGACGTGTAGTCTATCAAATACTCCTTTACGATATTACGTCGACGTTCATATGTCGATTGCCTTCGTTGAAGCACTTTATGATCCTCATTCTGTTCTGCATCTACCTCGGGGAGTTTCCCGACACTTTCCGATCTGAAATACAATTTGGACGTAAACATTGACAACCTATTATTAAAAAAATTACTTAGTTTATTCTTTAAATTGATTGTAATATTATTATTTTTTTTCTTTATCTTGAATGTTAAATACAGATAAAGAAAAAAATTTTTAAACAATGCACATTAGGACATTCTATAATATTACACCTTAAAAACTTTAAAAATTTCGGTTGTTTAAATTTTATAGAAAGCAGA
This sequence comes from Eupithecia pulchellata, assembly GCA_963931895.1. Lineage (NCBI taxonomy): Eukaryota > Metazoa > Arthropoda > Insecta > Lepidoptera > Geometridae > Eupithecia > Eupithecia pulchellata. The sequence continues at coordinate 5,500,805 of OZ007540.1, forward strand.
AGAAAAATTAACAACAAAGAATTAGAATCTCCGAAATCCTCATTAGAAACATGGGAAGTATGAAAAGTCCGGAATTAAGAGACTCTGGATAATTTAAATTAGAGTCTAAACTAAAGCCTTCTTTACAATAAATACAACATTGTGCGTCAAATCGAGTCTACAATTTTCAAGTCCCCTTTTACTCCAAGTTGCAACTTCCAAAGAATCGTGATGTGATGGATGCAGATGGTAGGATTTCAAGACAAACATTTTGAGAGAACAGAAACGGTTGATATAATTTTGAGACAAAAAGAAACTAAATAGCAAATACCTCGAGTGTCGCCTCATGCTGCACAGAAATAACTGAATAAAACTTTCAAAAGTCCTGTTAATTTAGGCTTGGTCAGTATTGATGGCAGGTTACAGGTACCCGAGGGATGCCATTCGCCACGTCAATTATGAAATTAAATTTCACAAAACACGTTTGTTCGTCATGCTTATTATCTAAGTGGAATAATTGCTTATTTTTCCTTTGTGACTTGACTGCTCCAGCAAATATAACATCTACGTCTTGTAGGTATGTAAATAATCGAAACCTCCAATAGGCATGATGGCAGATTTTGAAAAACTGGTCTATTATTTTCGAAAATACATATTATTTACAATGAATAACATTTTTTCTGCAGAAATTAACGTTTAGTAGGAAAAAACTAACAATTTAGTCTTTTAATTTGAAATTCGCACCAAAACGCTTGTCCGTGTCATGGCGTCGCTTGTGACGTCACGTCTGAGTAAACTAAACGTAAACACTAGGCGTTCATTGAATAATATTGTTTTTTTGTATCATTAAATATGAATTCGAAAGTGTACAAGTGGTGTGCGGTCCCTTAGTGTAAGAATACATAAATAAAAACTCCTTATAAGTTACTAGCGGCCCGCCCCGGCTTCGCACGGGTATTAAACAAAAATTTCAGAAATTATACATACGAACACGATGGGTTTCACAGTTTTCATACGATCTTTACATTTTTTAACAGCATTGGGGTGTTTGACATTGACTCAACATTCCAAAACTGACACTGGCCGTAGAGAAAAAGCAAGCACCGTGCGCTATACAACCTCTTTTTCTATTCTGACGCGCCATAATAGAAAAAGAGGTTGAATATACAGCCCACGGTTCAATTATTGAATTTTTCATGCGGATCCCTAACTTTTTTGAAAATATTATATAGCCTATGTTCATCACGGAAAATTAAGGATTCTAATGGTGAAAGAATTTTTTAACTCGGTCCGGTAGTTTCGGAGCCTATTCAATTCAAACAAACAAACAAACAAACAAACATACAAACAATCAAATCTTTCCTCTTTATAATATTAGTATAGATTTGTGTTCGTTCCGCATAAGAAAACCAAACGGGACAAGTGGCTTAAACTTAAAAAAAAACTTTCTCGCTCGATTATACTGAAACTGAGAACTTATTTACAATTTTAAAATAAAATATAATAAATAATTACCCATCACGTCAACCAAAACACGAACACACACACACACACACACACACACACATACACGCACTCACATACACACACGCACACGCACTCACATACACATACCCAAACACACACACACAAATTCCACAGATAATTGTAATGTATCAATTGCTATTTTTAATTAATTCTAATTTTAATTTTTTATATAAAATAATAGTATGAAGACAATAGCGTATAAATTCTTATAATAATTATTATTTTAATTAGAAATACTTAAGTCTTGTTTGTACAATAAACAGTCATGATTGTAAGGGGAAGCACTCACTACCAAACCACAAGCTATTTTTATAATAGCTTACATTGGTAATGAGAGCCCTAAATAGTGTTATGTACTTTAATGAAATAAACAATTTGAATTTTTTTTTTTTTAAAACTCGCCCAGCATCAACAAGTCGACTTTTGTGACTCGCGTTATTTCACTTTCGATTTATTAAAACCCCTAGACCTAACTCAGTGAAAACAAAGTTGAATCGTAAATAATACAGATAACCAGTGCTGCTAACGAAACAAGATGCTTGTATAGTATAGTCAACTCAGAGATGACGTCATTCGCTCTGATTGGTGTTCAGCCTATCATGGCGGATTGCCGTATTTCGTAGTTTTATTTTAATAAAATAAATATCAATCTCACTTCTAATAAAAAAATTAATGCGTGATTTGTATTCCATGACCCAAGTTTTAATAAAGAAAAAATAATTTTAGTGATATTTAGTTACTGTCATCATGCCTATTCAGCCCATATAATGTATATCGTACGAGCCAGCCAACTAAGGGTACCTAAATAACAGAAGGCCAGCACAGGAGCTTCCATCTACATAACTATAACCATTATTTATTCATGTAGGTACTATTATTTTATTGTTTTATGGATTTTATATGATCATTAATGAATGAAAACATTAGATCACCAATTCGTTTTCATATGCCTTTATTTATTAATTATATAGGAGTTTTGTCCCACAAAGACTATGCCACTCTCAATAAGAGATCAATTCTTTATAATAAAAATATGGTAAAACACAAAATCAACAAAACCGCCATTGCCGTTTGCTACATGACAATGCATGGTCAACTCCATAAGGAATATGGATAACCCAGTTATCCGTTATCCACTATTTACAAATCAACTTAAATCATTATAGGTCCTATGTTTAGAATAATCTCCCTATATTAGAAATACTGATGGATGTGTATTAAAAGACGAAATTAACATCTTATTCAAATGGTGAATAAATGCTTATAGCAAATAAGCAAAGCTACTTTTTTGGGAAGGCTCGTAGGTACTATGTAGGTTCTTCTGGCTTGAATATTATGTGGACGAGACATAATTCATTTTGGGAAAAGTAGCACTTTAAGGAAGATTTTTATGAAAAGTTCGAAGTTTACAAGACAATTTATGAAGATTCTCGCAAGTTTAGGTAACAAGAGTTCACAGGTTATCTGATAAATTATGAACTCATTTGTAATTTATGGATGAGATAGTAGAGTAATTAATACACACCAAGTACATGAAATATCAATACATGTATATATTTAAAACAAATCCATCAAATCAAATTCCTGGCGTGAAATTGTAAAGCTAATGTGCAAAGATTGCGGATCCTGTGTTAAAAAATTATGAAGTTTTGTTGGAATACTTTTAAAATTGTACATAAATCTTTCTTGGGTTTGTGTTTCAGGTAAATATGTAAAAATTTTCTAAGGCAAACTTGTTGTTAACTTCTTTTAGCCTCTACAATTTTTGTTAGTATTTTAGCCATAACTTGACACAGAATTAACCTTTTCAGTTTTGTAGAAGCCAAAGGCTGCTTCGTTTACATAAATTTCTGAAAATATATTTACTGGAGATACTCGTTCATAGTAAAACTTCGGACAGAACACTGACAAATTGCGGCTCATTTGCATGCTTTGGAACTATTCAAACTTTAAGTTCGCTGTAATATTGCCTTTATTAAGATTTTTTTCGGTGATATCGTATTTTCCTGGTGTTATTTATAATAAGGTTATTTATAATAGCTTGAATTAAGGCCACTATTAAGGTAATCCACACGGGGCAGCTCGGGTGCGGTAGGTAGGTATAGTACGCGACTTCACGCGAGTCGATACACCCGTCTCTCGAGGTTTGGTTGCGAGGGAGCGAGTGCGAAGCACTGACTGCTCGCGGTCCTTACGATCCGCTTACGTCGTCGTCGCCAGTCATCCTGAGGTCGTAGCGAGCGCTAGACAGCCTCTCGAAACAAAGCCGGTCATTTATCTCGCATAAAAACTATAACCTCACTTTGGCGCGCAAATTACAATCGATGGCGGCTACAGAAGAACTAACCGGTATCCTCTCCAGACGGCAGGAGATCAACGACAAACTGGAAGAAGGGATCGAAATCAAACCGAAATATAAATTTCTGAATGTTTACACTGAGTTCCATGAATTCTCCAGGAAGGAAATAAAACAATACGAGGTCACCTTTAACAAGTAAGTGGGTTTGCTTTTATTTTGTGAATCTGATCCTTTTGAAGGCCCTTTTCAATTTAACAGACTAACCACCCTAAAGGTAGCATCAAATACTCATTAACCTTGCAAGAAATATTAAGGGCACGTCGTTTAGAAATTAATTCAATTTATAATAAAATTATACATTTGAATTACTTCATTTCTATTACAGTAATTGTTTACAGACCTTTGTCGAGTTTTGAAAGCTCATGGGAATATGTAGACATGCAAAAACGAATAGGTTAGAACTTAGAGGGTAGGTTGACGCGAAAAAAGTAGTACCTTTCAAATAAGTCGTATTTACATTCCATAAATTACGCCTTTATTACAGAACCGTTTTCAACAACGTTTGTTTAGCAAGATAACAACGCTACCTAAATAAGTGTTAGGTAGATAACCCTATAAGATTATTTAATAAACTACCTAAAAGATAATTCAATCTACCTACGTTTATCTCGAAAAGTATTTTAACGAAAACATGAGATTAAATAAAATACCCACTAAATTATAAACTTTGAATTTCTGACGAAGATAAAGCTAAGTTAATCGATGTTTTGTTTTAGGGTCTATTTTATGATCGATGGTTTATTTTCTGTTGATTTTATTATCATTTATCTTGATAGGAAAATGTTTTGTTTCTCCGTACCTAGGTAGGTACTGAGATTCACAGGTTCAAAGATAAAGGAAGGTACAAAATTACATTTACAAAACTAAAATTGATATTATGTACATTAACAAAAACAGTGTAAGGTACATTATTTGTGAGTAATTAAATATTACAAAAATTTTCGATTTCGGTGGGACTTCATTTCTTAGGACTTAGAGGGTGCGATGCGAGGGCTTACGCAATTTACCTTATTATATTATTTTGTTTTCATTAAACATTATTTTGCGTCTTCAATTGTTTTCGATCTGTATAGCATTTATATAAACCTAACAATGTGAAATATAAAGCAAACAATTGAAGGCCACAAGACAATAACAAAACAACTGTTTAACAAATTAAGCAGATTTCTCTTACCAAGGCAAAACAGTTAGTAGGTATACTAATGGTATAACTAACTACATCGTTCGAGATTTAATTGCCAATATATCTACGTATCAAAATAATGATGCCATCTATGGCGCTCACTAGGGGAGGCCTATGTCCAGCAGTGGACTATTATAGGCTGGTGATGTTGATGTTGTTGTTGTTGATATCTACGTACCTATATCTGACAACATAATTTTATTAAAACTATTAATTTACTTCATCACTTAATTAGTGAAAGTATAAATAACAGACACATAAAAGGTTCAAATAACAACGTCACATTAGCATTAGTAGATACTATATAAAATTCTGTGTCATTAGCAAGAAACTTTAATTTATTAGTTGGAATGACAACGTAAAGCATCGTGGGAGAGATAATATACCTATATGAATAGCAGCCACGCTATGTTTATGAGAGTAATTTATAATTTTACTTACATCATCCCGACTTTCAATTTCAACTGCTTTGCTTGGAATTTTATAGACGTTCACACTGGCATTACCTGTATTGTACTTTAGAGTAATAACTATGGCTAGACGCTCACGTCGCTAGACATTTCACGGTATTCAAGTCGTGAACTACAATACCTATCTAGATAGGTTTTTGAACGAGAAGATATTGCCTGACGCTATGTCAATTTTGATTATTGATTAGGTATATTTTTGTCGTAAATTGAAAAGAAATCAAAAAAACTTAACCTACCAAAATATAGCGGTCAAATAGTCATGGCCAACCATCAAAGACCTCAACTCGAATAAGTTAAATTACCATAGAGAATAATAATTGATGAGAAATGTAGAGATAACTCAGAATAATAAACGCGAGAAGGAACCAATTTTGGAAGTTGTGTGGGTCCTTGATAACCCGCATCCGTTAGAGATCTATTATTAGGGTTTTTTCTTTCAATTCTTTATACCACGATCTCACGAAAAAATAAATTCTTTCTTTTTAAATTTTGAGGACTAGCCAGCTTTACTGTTTTACTTAGTTTATTGTTTCAACTTATTGTTATTTTTATTGTTACAACAAGCATGATACGGATTATGATGATGATGAAATAAATTGTATCTGAAGCAAATATAGGTAAGTATAGTTGCTAGACAATTACTATGAATGAGAAAAACATGTGTAAACAAAACGTTGGTTAAAAACACTCATTGTGCCATTTATGAAAATAATAACAATAACAAACGGAACAATAATGCATCTATAGATCTTCATAATAATAAAACACTTCTATGATTAGGTACTATTAGAAATCTAGAACAATATTGTTATTCTGTTAGTCACTGAATAAAATGTGGTGAATGGAACTATGTAAAGGAATTCATTGAATTGACGATACCTATGACACAGGTTTACTTGTGTAAGGCAGTAAGAAACGTCATTTCTTAGTCATTCAGGATGATGCGAATGTAAAAATCATGACTTTACCTCAAATTCATAAACCGGTTGATACTCATATCGTAAATATTAGTTGTTATTTTATACTAGCGGTCCAACCCGGCTTCGCATATCGGGTATTTAACAAAATTTTACATACACAACGTTGGGTTACATTATTACCTAAAGGTTGCATACGGACGGATCCCTACTTTTTAAAAATATTCTATAGTCTATCAGGGATAATTATATTTATGTATATAGGTTCTAAAGGTGAAGGAAGAAACTTTCGGAGCCTATTCAATTCAAACCGTCAATCTTTCTTCAAAACCTCTCAATCTCTTTACAAAATTATTAGTAGAAAACATTTTGATACGCAAAATTTAAGATAACCGTACTTCACAGAATAAGTAAAGATAAGCGTCACTAGATTATTATAACTTCATGAGAATGAAGCGATCTATCATTTTTAGCATAAAAACTATCGTAGTTTGACGAATTCATTATGAATTTAAGCGGGTCAACGTCGGTCGTTGGCAAACGTTGTTATTATTCCAACACAAAATAGGTTCGTAGTTAACCCGCTTACGATCTATATTTTTTTTTACTAAAACCAATATGAATGTAATTTGTCTTACGGGAATGACGGTGATCACAACACCATCAGATTATTAATGGCTGACACGCTAGCCATTCCAGTTTGTTAATAATGTGCATCTGTGAGACATCATTAGGTTCAACTATTCATATAAAATATATGTTACCACTTACCTGCAAAGTATGATGAGTATACTATACATTATGCGTAATTTATGAGACTATTATAAGTAAATACTCGGAAGAAACAGAAACACAGAAAGTAGGTAATTACCTCCTGTGTTTCTTTGAATATAATTTTAAAAGATAGGTACTAAACATAATATAGCAGTACCAGGTAGCATAGCAGGTACCTTCTTTTATCCAAAGATATAATGTACCTATAGTATTAGAAACTTTTAGATTGAATAAACGAAAAGTAAAAGTAAAATTGCCTTGGTTGTTGTTAGGGTGGCATGCTAGGCCCATTATTTTATATCCATCATAAATCCGATTAAAATGCAACACACAAGTTCGAGAACACTTTACAAATCGGTTGGTGTTTTCGAGAGGAAGTGTGCATTATCGTGAGAGGGGACAAATCAGTTGGTGGTATGACTCACGTGATAACTTGATACAGCGATTCAATGTTGTTTGAAATGTCAACAGCACAGGAAAAGGGTTTGAACTTTAGGCTAAGGAAGGAACTGTGTGTGTGCGCAAGCAAAGGGCTTTGAAAACTTGAAAATGAACATCGTTAGTTTGATACATAGAAGATAGGTAAGGTGCCTACTGGGCTTTTATTTCAGTATACATATAATAGCACAGAACAAAAATGCATAGCAATAAAAGCAAAACAATACAGAGTAGTTTTATGTTTTAAATTTTGCCTTGAGCTATCATATCAATCAATGAATCATTGAAGTCTGCCCGCGTAATAAAGTTAGTGATATATTATTATGGTTTATTTGAATCTATCATATCATGTTTCCGGTAGCATGTTATGATATTACAAGGTGCGATGTTTGATATACTAAGTATACTATTTTGTATAGTACCTTGACTACCTATGGTTCCAGGGCTCCCTTTTGCGACTCTACGATCTAATTGTCTTCGTTTGATGAATGATTTTATCATTTGTTTTGTCATTTTGTGGTAGGTACCAAAATTTAGGTCGTAATACTTATCATGAGTAGGTATTTGTAGGCTTTTGCTTATCGATTACGCAATGGCAAACAAAGTAATGACAAACGCCTTTGTTTGCCATTATGTCTACTTACTATTTTCATTTCATATAATACCTGCTAGGTATTGTCACCACTAACAGCTTATCGTTTCCACCTCTTATTTAACTGTTTGACATAGAATATTAAATTTGTTTTTAAGAAATTGTTTCGTAAAAACACAACTGGAGGTCAATCAAGATCAATCCTAAGGATATATTTTGCTTTCATGATAAGATAAGAAAGATCGTTATCCTCTTTTATCAATGAAATCTCTCATGAAATTGTATACATTGAACGTTTCACTGGGAAACAGCGAAAGAAATCAGTTCAAGTCTTGCAATAACCTGCGGTTGCAATAGTAATGCAAATTAATACCCGCGTTCTTAGACAATAAAATTACGATCGATCGTAATGTCACATGCCTTGTATTGCACGTCATGAGAGTATTCTCATGCACGAGGCAATTTACTAGTTCCCGTCCATTATTTTATGTTGCCGACTAAAACGTCTCACCCGTTTTAGTTTCGAAAATTAATCATATTTTATAGGCATAGAACACAGAAACATAGGTTTATATACAACATTTCAAAATTTTCTAAAGCATCAACTTTGACCTGTTTTTCAGGTTAAAAGACCTGCCGGAATCTGGATATTTGCCAAACAAGCCGACACACGTTATGCAATCCCTTATCGACCCAAATCTATGGAAGCACTAAACCTACAAATTTAAGCTTTTAAATTGGGTGCTCTAGAAAGAGGTTGCTATTTTATTAGATGAATGAAGATGATGGAACTGTGTCTAAAGTCTAAGATCACTAAAAGACCGTTGAACAAAACGTTAATTTAGATCAATTGAGCTCATTAAAACCTGAAATTTCGTTTGGTAAAAGACTTAATGTAAAAACACAAATAGTTTTATAGCACTTAAATTGAAATTGCTATCGTTAAAATTCCAGAACTACCGTATAAATGAATATTTTCAGCGTAAAAGCTGGCTAAAGCTTTTAGACTTCAGCGAAAGCAAATAGGTAGTTGAAAAATCCAATTAGTGTCTCATTTTACGTCTGATCTCTGGAATGTAGAGGGAGGGTGTAGCTTTGCCATTCAATTATCATTATTTGGCCTCATTTTTCGTCGATGTTTATAGTTTCGCATGAAGACATTGACATTTTTTAGGCCAAGCTGACGTCACAATGGCTATTAAATTGATCGACAATCGACATGATACAAATAACTTTAAGCGATTTATTACTAGGACCTACTTAACTTAAGATTAATTTATCAATTCCAAAATTTTTAAGTTGATCTATGGAAATCTTCCTCTTGAATCACTCTATCTATTATAAAAATCCGTTGCATAGTTTTAAAGATCTAAGCATACGGACAAACAGACAGATATCGGGAAGTGATTTTGTATATTTATAGTATCTAATAGTAATAGGTATCTAATTGACACTGCCACAACACAATCACAACACTGCAGTATAGGTGCTGGACTGGTTTTAGCACTGCAAAGTGTAGGGTTAAAGTTTATCCAAATCAACAATTCTAACAAGATCTTTGGACAAACAGGAAGCTGAATATTAAATTTGCACCTATACTACCTACTTCTCCACACCAAGGACTGGGCAATGGAAAGGCCAATGGTTATACACAAGTCAATATTAAATAATCCATAGTAAATAATATAAGTAAACTATTTATATAACAGGTATTTTAAACTGCTGTTGAATAATGTTAGACCGTGTGCGCACAGACATGACTCCCGCTGAGAAACTGCATTGTTCTTATCTTACGGAAACTACAGGACTGAAGTTATTTTTGAAAATAACCAGGATTTCATACGTAACCAAATATATTAAGTTGCTGTCTTTCCTTGTTTATTTCAGGACTATAATAAGTACCGTGATTTGAACACGTCATTACTGTTAGTACTATTTTACCTGGTATTTATCGCGTTCATTTATATTTGAGAAATATCTTGATTGACTCTATGCCTAGCGGACTCCAGTTAGATATAGCCAAGTGTACCAATACCTACTCGTCGTAGACCGACTTCTTAGTGCGTCCCGGACACTGTTAGTGTCACAGAATTCTGAATTAGTGCCTATTATTCAAATTTTTGTGGTTAGTGTGGAGTGTCGTCCGAATGTGCAGTTGGACAGGATCACAGGACATGCCAAGTTTTGAAAAAGTGCGGTAGTTCCAAATAATGCCGCCCTCGCTTCGCAGAGGCGCAGTACTCTTTTCTTTCATTCTTTCCAAGACCTGTTTATGCCAAGGAATATATCATTTCATTATGAAATTTTCATATTAGTCGAATTAGCCACCGTTACATCAAAACATTTCTAAGGTTTAGGTAAGGATAATTCTTTATCATAGGCGTTCCGGTACTGAGTTTAATGTCAGGCACCATGCATCGTACCTAACTGTAGGTAGATAATAGAATAGGGTACTGCTAACAGGCTTTGCATGCTCTTGCCTTGAAACAACACGAAGACAATGCGATTTGTAATCCACTACCATAGACAATAATATAGACATTCTGCTCACAGAGCGCGGGTAAAGTTACGTTATCCATGTTTTTGCCGGTCTCTAAGCAGACACGGTTAGTATTTTACTTAACGCTTTGTTTAGTTTTAACACTGACTTTGAATAAGTTGCATTGTTGTGGGGCCAGGAAGGGGGTCTTTGGTTGTTTAGGTTTCATTTGTTCAACAAACGCCTGACGTTCTTATCTACCCAGTTATTGTGCTCAACTCCTACGATATATCTACATATATTATGGCACATTTACATGTACCATTGATTGATAACAATTTAGCGCTTCCTGCAATGTTGCCCATATCACAGCTCACTGCTAATAAAATGGGGGTCAGACGACCTTCACCGAGACTCCATTCATTCTCGACTGTCCACGTGCCAGTTATTACCTTACTTACCTAGGTAGGTAGGCATACCTTCATGACTTTACCTTCTGAATAAGATGTCTATACTGCAACTGAAGATTACAACAACAACAATACCTAAAAGGAATTCCATAGGTGTCAGGCAGGATCAGCCTTTCGGTATCGAAAGGGAATGTGCCAAGCCTACTTTACATCACGATTTGTAATCCTAATTCGGAATACCACCATGTTCGGCTATTTTAGCCCACACAGATGCCTTTATAATGCCGGCATTGGTTTATTGTTGTTTTATGCAAGACGCAATCTTCACTGCATTGATCTACATAATGCAATCGGTGGCATTGACTCCTTTCTAACGTTGAACCGCACGCTCATCTCGTCAAACTGTCAATAAAATATGCGACGGAATATAGATAAGACGGATGAAATGTTATTTTAAATTTTGTGTTTATAAGTTGTGGCTCATGCATGACATCATTCAGCACAAATACTTTATCCACTGATGAATGTGCCACCAAGAAAGGGTATTTTGCCAAAATCACTACGCTTGAGTCTTCTACTCATAATCAAGAAAAATTACTTACTAATCATTTTGGTATAACGTTTGTTTAATTTTGGGAAATTCATCCGTGTCACAGGAGGCTTAATTGTCAGTTTTAGCCATTACCTAAGTTACGTTTATCTATCATAGAGGATAGGATAATACAATGCAATCTGCAGTCGTGACTTGAAGCCCGATCTCAGACCGACAGGTTTAGCAACCGGGTCATTTGATCGTAAGTTGAGTGCGTATGAAATAATTCTGGACTTATCCACACAGCATAACATCACCTTGCCCCAAGCTAAGCAGATAATATTGCCAAGACAATGTCTTTAGAGAAACGATCATTATAGAATCATACAAAATTGTTTTCCAAAATCAACTAGTCAAGGTAGAAGCCGAATTAGCATAACACCTACATACATATTTGCTTTCCGTATAGGTGAATTAAATACCTACGTCTGTATTTTTAAAAAATTCGTTAAGATGTGATGCATCGTCCATCATGTTTTGTCAGAATCACACAACTAACCTAACAGATGTCTAACAGACCCTATATCAGTCTATACTTTATTCCTATACACAACCATGCTGCGGACGCTCATAAATCAGAGAGACTAAACCTAAGAACCTTGTCATTGTTATTTAGTTTATTGTGCTATCTCTAGTCAGTCCTAATAAATAAATCTCATAAAATTTATATTACGTTAGTAACAATAAGAAATATCTAGTAAATAGATATTCATTTAATCTTTCGGTTTACTTATCAAAATCTGTGGAGATTATCAATATAACGTATTATGTCATCTGTGATATTAACAACTAGCATTAGGCTTTGCACGGGGGAGTATTTTAAAACATTATACATTATTATAAACCTTTCTCTTGAATCACTATTTAAATCAGCATCAAAATCCGTTGCGTAGTAGTTTTAAAGATCTAATCATACATAGAGACAGACAGCGAGCTGCGATTTTTTTTATACCACGAAGTGATAGTATACCACGTTGGTACTTCATAACTGAAAAGTGAGCCCTGTGTGAACGTAACTTGGTAGGTTAGGTGCATGCTATTTTAAATTCATACGGAGCCGGTTGCAAACTTCGCACCAAATGCGGTATGCTCTAAATAGCTGAACGGACTATGTTATAATAAAAACTCTAGGCTCACTTAGCTGATGAGTACTGGTACACTATAAGATAACTGGAATCTGTAATCCTTTGCTATAATGTACATAGATCAAATGATTGCACACCTATGTGATTACATAGATGTACAATATGCACATGCATTGTTTGGGCCCAATAGTCCTAATGTATTAATTTAGGCATTATTCGTAAATAGGTATTATTCGTCACAAAATTCGTGTATGAATAAATAAACTGAATCTTACCCACAGGGAAGAGAAGTCAGTGAAACTTGGTAGCATAATATAAATAGCCAGGAGTTGGAAACTATTTTAGATCCAATGTGTTCCCAATACGTTTCCTCATTTTGTTCGAAAGAGGCGCAGATTAACGCCCAGCAAAAAATGTATACCTATAGGTATACATATTTTCATAAATTAGTTGCTATAGCAAGTAAGTAAACTTATCATGAAAATGCTTTCCATACAGCCACAGTTAAATTGAAATGCTAAATTTGCATGTTATTTTTTAAGGGGTTTTTGAATAACTTAGTACGAACGAAGATGTAAATGAAATACCTACTTGCTTAGGCTAACGAGACTTCACACATACTACTGGTACTTAAGTAGTAATGTAAGACAATACTTAGTACAAAGGTGACTTCATGTGCGAAAGTGTGGCACATTTAAATTAGCATTCCGCATTGACACTCACAATAACGTAACGGTCATTCGTACCATTAGACGATCCATATGCTATGCCATTTTGGTAACCAATTTCGTATGTTACACAGGTTCTTAAACAATAAAGTAGGTATCTAAGTATGTACTCATTTCGCTTACATAATAATGAGAGAAACCAGACATACGAATACGAAATGCTTATTCTTCTCTGGAAGTATAGCTGAGCAACAAATGTATTCGGACTGTGTTCACAACACTGAACTTTATTATTATCTTTACGACTTGACGCATCCAGTAGGTACCTAATATTATAAACGCTTTAAAAGGAGATAACTCCGTTGAACTAATTAAATCAAATAAAAATCGTTTATTTGAAACTAAACAAATAAAAAAAACATCGGCGGCATCTTATGTTCACAAACTACTCTGAAACCATAGTGCGCACAAATCGGGCACATCTGCAGGACTCTAATTTTTCTCCAGATTATTTTTACGATCAGAATCCACTTGCCGCCTCACACTATTAAACTTATCTACAGCTACAAAACGGTCCCAACACAGCTTATGCACTTGTTAAAAGAAAAACCTCCGCCTGTTTTCTGGTGGGGCCTGTAGGACCGAGGTATGATAAATGATATCCTAAATGTACGACCATGACGGGACGCCACCTTCCAATCTAATATATACGTGCTTCCTAGTGTTCAACACTGATGTAACCCTAATCATATTAGACTTAACACTCACCAGCTACCCTCTTAATTCCAGATTCGACGAAGGCCGTGATGGTTACCTCGATTTGACCGAAGTTAAGCGAATGATGGAGCGACTTGGCGCTCCGCAGACGCACCTCGGACTAAAGGCGATGATCTCCGAGGTTGACGAGGATGGAGACAACAAGATCAGCTTTAGAGAGTTCCTACTTATTTATAGGTAACTAATTAACTAGGTTTCTTGGCGAGATATTGCGACGGTAGGTGGAGAAGGGCAAATCGCGGCGGCTTTTGGGAGTATGGACTTGCAAGTAAAACCAGAAGAAGTCTTGGCAAATGACTCATATGACCTGGACTCTATGACCTATGTCATAGAGCCCATAGATAGAGGCATCCAAGATTTGTAGACACTATGCCACGCTAGACACAGGCCTAGCGTGGCGTAGCGTCTACAAATCTTGGATGCCATCAGCCTATGATGAATAACAGTGGCACAAATTGGTGGTCTCTAGCCAGCAGTATATAAATAATGCTGGAAAATCCTAAAATAACAATACAATTCTAAAGCTAAGCCGAGCTTGTGTTATTAATATGTAGGTAGGTGCTAGATCACTGATATCCTTACAAATCATTAAACATTAGAAGTATAGTAGATATTTTTATAAATTATTAGCTAGAAAATTCCCAGAAAAAATCTATTAATAAATAATATATGCAGATTCTGCAATTTTATGAATGGCTTCTTTGACAACCTGATAAGGTTGAATTATCTAAAACTGAATCGTCTCTGAAGATACACACACACACACACACTGAAGATACACATAAACAGAATACGTTTATGTTGATAGCTTTGACCTACAGTGATACATTTCCGACTGAAATAAATATTTATACAAGTCTAAACTACTGTTATCATTGGCTTATTGCACTTTATGTGCAAAGAGAATATAACCACTACGTTTTAGGTGTTTTAAACAAAAGATACGCGATAAATACCCTGTAAATAGTATTTACCTAATAGGTAGGTACTGTATGTGTAATGTAACCTGTACTTGGTAGTACGTCAGAAAACAGAACCAACTAGATCTAGTTCAAGAAGCTATCATAGCTTATACCTCATCTTATACCAACCCACTCAATCTTCTGCAGATATTGATTGATAATAATGTTTGTCTCAGGAAATTAAATTCAAGAATAAGCTTTTTGCTAAATTGGTTATTTTCTCAACCTACGCAAGGACAACAATCCCACTCTTGATACTGAATAGATAATTTTGCGAGATGATTATTGCCTCTTTATAAAGATATTTTATTGGCTGTCAGTAATCGCGTCTTTTATAAACAACTTTCGTATCAAATACTTAGGCATTTCGTGATTTCACTCATAAAAACATTTTATCCAAGGTTATAACGTTTCGTGTTTAAATTTAATTGCCTTTTCGATTTATAAGGTAATATCAAAAATAAACACTAGGTCGTTCACCTGTTTGAAAAAATAGACGTAAGGTATTATTTAAAATAAATACACATACATATTCAAGTATTTAAAGTACTCTTTTCTTTATTTTTCAGGAAAGCCCGCGCTGGCGAACTATTAATGGATTCAGGACTGGAGGCGTTGGCAAGACTGACCGAGGTTAATGTAGACGAAGTAGGTGTCAACGGCGCAAAAAATTTCTTCGAAGCCAAAATTGAAGAGCTCTCCAAAACAAACAAATTCCACGACGAGATTATACAGGAACAAGAAGAGAAACGGCGGGAGCTTGAAGAGAAGGCGCGCAGGAGACAGATGTTCAAAGAAAAAGCTGCCTTATTCCAGCATTAGTATTGTTTAAAATTATTTTAGCTAGTATTATAACCAGTTACCATGACTAATATTGAAGTAATTTTATGTGAAGTAGGCCTAAGGTTTAAAATCGTTTTTCAAAAGTATTGGACATTTCATATGGCATAGACTTCGGATTATACCGTCTTTCCTTAATTCAAATGATATACTTTCCTCAGATATAATAACTGTCCATTATCCTTTACATTTGAATCTATATGAATTGCTACAAGCACTAAATTGTATAACTAAGCATAGCACTACTATACGGGGACTAAGATATACTTTACTAACTACAGAAAACAGCTACATTAGTTAAATACAATTTGGGTATAACTTACGTTCTTGGTCTATTAATATGTATAATTAATAATTACAGTTTATCTAACGTATCATAACAATGTAAATAAAAATAAAATGTGTATTTTTAAGTTAGAATAATTGTTAGTTTAGAACTGCTTATATTGTTAAGAACTATGTATTGTGTGAAATTATTATTGGGGATTTATTATTCAAGGAAGTTTCAAGTGGGCACCTAATTTTCATAGTTGAATGATGCAAATAATCATAGAATTATATTTTTAAATTGTATGTGATGTTTATTCTATAAAATAATATAAATAAATGTTAAATGATGAAATAATTAATTAAACAATTGATGAACACAGCTGTTTATTTTATTTGGTAACAAAAATCAGGTAAGTTCATAAGTTGCAAGATCAAACAGTTTTCATTAAAATACTCAATCTTTAAAAAAGGTCAGTTTAGTTTAATATTCTCAAAAAAACTATAAATTAATATTATGAAGAATCATCCATGATGTGATTATCATTTGAGTTATTTTTATTGGCATTTGTGTTCAAATCAATGGTTTTTCTTACCAATGGAGGTGCATTTTCTATATTAATGTGGCATGTGCTTGCTAGAGTAGATATCAGGCTGGCATTCTGAAATGAATGTCAAAGTATGATTTATCTAATTATTATAAAAGAGCTCTATGGTATTAGCTGTATCTTATTCAATATCAAACTATGCTGTACTAACTGAAACTTTATCTAATTTTTAAACCCATTACTATTAAATTTATTAAGGCGAGGTATTCCTGCAGCTGTAGGCATTTTGTCCTGTCTAAAGTTGCGCGCGAAATACTTAGCGCAGATGCAGCGCCAACGACATAGTATAGAAATAAGCAGTAGCATAATATTATTTCACTTTAGAAACGCTGTTGCTATGATCAAACTTTGTTAATAGTTTTCAGTTAGAGTTTCGTAAATAAATGAAGTTGTTACAACTTCATCTCTATTTATGTTTCTTAATATAGATAATGAATTAATAATAAAGTAATTGATCCCAAGATAACCAACCAAACCAAGAACGCTGAAAAACGTCTGGACCAGACCAACAAAAGGCATAGTTAATTTCCGAACTTCGTTTTTTAAGTACCTACAAAATTTGAAATAAATACCTACTCAAATAAAGAAGACAAAGAAGCAAATAGAGAACATTCGCTTCTATGATTTAAAATTTTGTTTGAAATAAATTCAAAGAATAAAGGGTATCAAATAAAACAATTATAATAAAATATTATTATTTTCTCAAAATTCTCCAATATTCAATTCTAGCGTGCTTGTACCCGGTTAGTGGCTCAGGAGATGATAAGGCTATGGACATCACATAATTATTTTTTCCATTTGTGGTAAGGCTAGGAAGTCTATAATTTACATTTTCATCTTGAAATCACAACGATATTCGGATCGATGGGTTCGAACCTACAATTCTTTTTTCGACCTTTTTCAACGTATTTTACTTAGTATGAAACTTAGGCGATTTTCAAAACCTGTTTTGAATTGTCGAATTCCATACCTTTGATTTGAATTGCTCACAATGAAAAAGTCTCATTGTATGAAAATTTGTTTTATGACCATATTTCAAAAAGTTTAATTTTTACAGACTTCTCTATATTTTTTCTGTAAATTATAAATCTATATCTACAAACGCATAGTACATTTTACATCGATCACTCTGCAATCTTCGGAGATAGGGGGTTGGTGGGGGAATGGTTAATTTTTTGACCATTTATTACATTTCACATCGATCGCTCTGCAATCTTTGGAGATAAGGGGGGGAATGGTCATTTATTCGACCTTTTTCTAAATATTTCAAAAAGTATAAAATTCATCAAAATTTCAAAATCTGTTTTGGAATGTGCAAATTGAAACCTTTCATTTGATACCCCATTCGACTCTGTAGGGTCCCATTTCAATATTCAATTTCAAAATTTGTACCTACTGAAAATCTTTATTTTGATTTTTCATTTTTTCATTTTTGCCGACCAGAGCGAGGTCGGCGCATTCTGCAGTGTTCGGGGAACTTCGGGAGGCTCGGCCGTCCGAGAAAGCCCGAACACTGCATCGATATGCTGCACACTTCGGGCTGCGTTTATTCAATAACTATTCTTACTCTTTATCTGTTTATATCAATTAGGTACCTTAGTAGTTTAAGACACAAAAATTTTGTTTTATCACTCACGTAATAAAAAACGTAAAGTATGTAACCAGAGGAATGTAACATTCGAGTCAAATCCTCAAGGGCTTAACGAATGTTAATATTTAATAACTAGAATAAGTTTTTCAAGAATAAATAAAATAAAAAAAAAAAAAAAAATATTTTCATAATTCGCCGCCCCCACCGAATACATAATATGGTAACCGACTATTACTATAGAAGTGTTTTTATTTGAAATAATTGTTTCTGAGGTGCGATTACACCTTGTGAATTTTTTTCAGGCAAATCGTACGAGTAGTTCTTGAGATAGGCTTTTTGTAATGGGTTTTACTTTTTTATTAAACGAAAAATAAAAACAACTCTTTGATCCGAACAACATCGCAACAGGTTAATACTCACTCCTCGATATCTCGCTTTTTATTGTAAGATGTGATTGCGGTTTTATTCGGGAAAAAAAGATAAAACTTATTTTACGTAAAGTAGAAAACGCTCTTATTCATGTTTTAATTGCAGTTTTTTTACTATATAATAATTTAAAAAATCTGAAAACAAGCAGCGGAGCCATAATAGAAAAAGAATATAGGTATAGCGCACGGTTTAATTATTGAATTTTTCATCTGAGTCCCTAACTATGGTCATCACGGAAAATTTAGCATTTTAATGATAAAAAAAAAATTCAAATCGGTCCAGTAGTTTCGGAACAATTTAAACAAACAAACAATCAAATCTTTCCTCTTTATAATATTAGTATAGATAAAAGAAACCTATTAACATGTAATAAAATTATAGATTAAAAACTAGAGGTTAGCAGCTCGGGGGGAGTGCCTTGCCTTAGGCGGCCTTATCGCATTGGAGTTTTTACTTTTCATAACCTAAAACGTCTTTGATTTGATGGTAATCGATATCCATGTGTAAAATCTGCGATAGTAAACTTTCAGCCATCTTGGATTTGAAAATGGACATCTTTTTCGTAATCTACGTGTTTGATTTAGTCGAAAACGATACCCATATAAGTGGGTGTTAGGTCACACAGCACAGCTCGCTTCGCTCGCCGTGCTGTTCCTCTTTGTCGCATTGCAGCTCGCTTCGCTCGCCGCAGTGCTTCACCCGCTTGCTGGGAGAGGGGGGTCGTGGGGGTCACAGCACGTCTCGCTTCGCTCGCCGTGCTATTCTCCTTAGTCGCATTGCAGCTGGCTTCGCTCGCCGCAATGCTCCACCCGAAAAAAAAGGTCAAAATTTGGCCAATTTTCGGTTTTTTATAAAAAAAGAGGGTCTGGGGGGTCATAGGGTTCAAACTTTTTTTGGAGTTCAAAATGATTTCTTCTCCTCTACATAACTGTGAAAAAATTTTTCTTCTAGGTCGATCCGTTTGGGAGATACAAAAAGGGGGGGTGAAAATGTGGGTGGAGGGGGGGTGATTTTTTTTTATTTTTCAACACTAGAAGAAACCTTCTATACGACTCCGCAATCCAAATTTTTCTATAACGACTATTTCCGGTAGCAACTTCAAAAGGGGGGGTCTGGGGGCAAAGGGAGGGGGGAATTTTTGCCTGCCTTTGAACTATTTGACCCCCTCTATACAACCCCACAAAAAATAACATTCAGTATGGCTCTGTTTGGGAGCCCCCCTAAAGGGGGGGGGGAGAAGGGGCAAATTTGGAAAAGTCGGAATTTTCCTTAGGTCCCCCCGATGCCCTCTATACGATTCCGTAAAAAAAACCATACCTATGATGGTGGAGGGGGCTCCACCATCAAGGAGAACAATTATGTCAATGCTTTATAGATATATAAAATGTTAATGTAGTTAACTAAATATTATTGGCTTCAATAAATCATTCCAGTAAGTAGATAATATATTTCTAAACTAGAACAATAACCTTTATTAATTTTCTGCCTTACATACCGATGATTTTATACTATGGCACTACGACCGTCACATATCATGTCAAAGGTTGAAGTAAAATTGAATCTAACGCCATTGTGTCAGAGACTAAAATTGCATAACAAATGAAACATTTACGTACTTCATAAATTAGCGGAAAAATTGACATAGGTCCGTCGTCTGTAAGCGCCAGAGCGCGACTGATCGTGTCTGCCAAGCCACCACGCTTGTGAATTTTGTAGTTATTTCAAAATAGTGATTTTGAAAATCATTTTATCAGGACAAACTCTGCGAATTTGTCTAGAAATAGTTACTGTCTTTAATTGAGTACAAAAAAAAACTTAAAATATCACATAGTTTAGTCATAATATTGAAAAAACATTTCAAAAAGGGGTAACTTCGAGATTTTTTTTTCCCGAGCGAAGTTTATAAAATCTTGTATCTGAATGCGAATTTGACTAGACTAAATCCTTAACTATTACATATCTTTTTTACAGAATTTTTAATCAGTATTCCTACATCTCAGATGGTTTTGAAAACCACAAAAGTGCGGCCTCTGTTGGCCTACCTGGCCTTAATAGGCAAATGATTTAAAGTTTGATACATAATTACTTCTGATTTTCAAACTAGAAAAACTTGTATTGTTACAGTTAGTGGTACATTAGGGGGAATGTCTGGATAATGGCCTACAGGATCCCAATGCCGACCAAAGGAATAGTAAAAAACATGATCCAAAGAAAAAAATCAGGTCTATAAAAAAAGGTGAAAATTGGGTTGTCTCCAAAAGAAAAGACAACCCAATTTTCAACTCTATAGGCAGGACTGAAACTTTGTAGTAGAAAATATGTTGCCAACATTTTTTAGGCGCATCGGTGTAAGATCAGATGTCAAGTGAAGACCATACAGAATTCATTCTAGCCTGATTGATTAATCTTTGAAGAATCAATCTTTTAAGAGGCTTTTTTTGTCCCAACAAATGTAGAAGTAAAAGCTAGAGTAAAATTATTCAGTAGGTACTATCGACAAAAGATCTGCCTAGACACCACAAGGATGATTTTTCTGTGAAGTGACCGATTGCCACCCCCGGCTTTCTAACTTTCTTTTGTTTTTAAAGACCAATAGGAGCTTCGTATTTCGTGGGTCTGCGGCTCCTATTGTCTTACTCAACTGGTAATCATAATCGGCTTCAGTTTGGCATTCCAAACCTAGCCTGGACTTCGATTGTCACTTTCGATCGTCACAAACTATATGAAGATCATTCCAAACCTAGCCTGGACTTCGATTGTCACTTTCGATCGTCACAAACTATATGAAGATTAGTATTATGACAATATGAAAATTTTACTTGATGCCTACTCTATTGTATTAGGTCTACCTGTAATAGTGGTAATGTTTTAATTACATACAAATACGAAACTAATCCAACTGACTGTTGCAACTCAGGGCTGTAACTTTTGTAAAATTGTTAAAGTCATAAAAATAACGGGGCGAACAAACTAAACAGATGTTTACCTAGTGATGGCGAGAAGTCTTCTATTGTTTGAAATAATTATACAAAAAATTCTGTTGAGCAGATGTTGACTGTGCAGACTCCGTATTGGTCAAACTAGACAACAAAAAAAACAGGCGTGACCTGTTACTCAAAACAAACGCAAAGCAAAATATTTTCAAACTGGACAGGCATATCTTTTGCCGATAGTACCTACCTAGTAATAATAACGGTTACATAGTATTGTACTTACATGAATGATGTTACGCTCAAATTGTCCACCTGGATTTGTGAATGTCTTTATTTGTTGAAGCTCATTTGATCTGAAAGAAAACAATAATTTTAAAAAGAAAGTTAACCTGCGACAAATGTCACAATTAAATATCAAGATAGAGATTGAAGTAGGTACTTTACTTTATAGCGAAATTGAAGCTGGATGATTAAAGTCATCAATCACATTGGGAGAAGCTGATATAAGTACCTAATTATGGGCAGAGAAGAAAATAAACTTACATGAGTTGTGCAAGTTGGTTTGCAGTAATCAATTCGTCTAGAATTTCCTGCCGAAGTTGTTGCACTGCTTGTCCAGCTGATGATGTCATGATGGGTGGTCTGTATACTACTAACAAAATATCCCAGTGCGTAAATGAAAATTCAGTTCAAATCCAACCGTGTCCTCCGTTCAATTCAAAACTTTGTTCAAAACAAAATAAAAACAATCAGATCAGAAAAACAAACCAGTGTTGCCAGATCGAATTTGTCAGTAAAGAATTTCATTAGACAGAATAGAAAATAAAATCCTCCATTCGGCGTTTGTAATGTATCAACTAAGACCACGATCTTGTAGGTACGAGGTCAAGATTGATTTTTTAATTCTCGCAATAAATACGATTATGACCATGATTATCCAAACTCAAAACTTTGTTAGGGCTAACTGCGGACTGTTGCAAACAAACTACAGGCATACATATCTGATCCTTATCATTTTCATTACCAATAAGTTTAGGTAGGAAGGTACATTATTTTAGTTTTATTGATGGCATTCACGTAAGTAGGTACCTACTCATGCTGTGAAGATAAATATTCAGTTTTTGAATATAATGTTATCCAAGCACAAACGTTTGTAACTAATTCAAAGAAATGAATGCAAAAAGGAATTGCAAGGAAAGGAATGTAATCATAATCAGGAACTTTGAGTTCTAGATACTCAAAGATCAGGAACCCAGACTAAACAGAGCGAACGAGCGAACAAACATTGTTGGCAGCACAGCTTTAGACTATTCTACGGTCAACTAATGCCAAGAATGTCGTTGTCAGTGCTATCTCAAAATTTGCCAGATGTCACAGGTGACAGTCAGCTGTGGCTTCTTCAGTCAGAGATGAAGTTTTGTTTTGTGATTGTCGAGTGAGTGTTGTTTATAATAATATTGGACGTTTGTACGCAGAAAGGACTCAATCCATAAAATGTAAAATTGGAGATTATTGACGCATTAAGTTTTTATTCAACTGTGATGTCGTTCTACGGAATATTTTGAATTTACTGTCACTTATGGGTAAACTAGTATTTTATGTGCTGAGTACACAGGCTGAAGTATTTTTTGAGTTATCGAGCAAAATTAGTTTGTGTCGTTTTAACTGAATATACAACAAAATTGTGTAGGGGGTAACATAGACGTAAATTTAACTTTGATATCAATAAGTCGTATTGAATCTAGCCTTGCCTCTTTTACATATAATTTTTAAAAAAGATTCATTGGCACTGGATTGCTTCAGTAGTTTGCAAAAATCCCTCTTTGATTTGATAATATTTGGGTCGCGCATCTTTAAAACTAGGTACCTTATTTATCTAGCTATATTAAAACTAGGTACCTTATTATTATAGCCTCATTCATTCGATCCTCGATATTTTTGAAAACTAATTTTTGCTAAAGTATGGTTTGAGTCCTTGTTAATTAACAACGCCTAATTCGACCACAAGGAACCTACGGGAAAAATTCAACTTTCAAAGAATACTTTTGCTCTTTAGATTCGTCCGTAAACAAATAAAATGGAAGAAGCTGTTTCTGTAAAACACGAAGGGAAGAACATGGATATAAAACAGGAGAAGCAAGATAATGTCGACAGTTATAAATATGAATTCGATTCTGGAAGTCAGGATAGCAGCAAAAGTGGTAGCGGAGGCTACCAACGATGGGCGCCCAATCTAAACGGCATACGAAAAAGTGCATTTACGCCTTACAAATCCATGCAATGCACTGCGCTCACGAATCTTCAACGGGGTAAGTGTCATAGTGGCGAGATCCTTAGCTATTATCGATCGGTGTGTGGGATGGGATGAGGACGGGTCGTCTTTGTGTTAACATAAGTAGGTAACCAAGGTCGATATCGCAGGTAACACGCAGGCGCGGGTTCCAGAGCTGCCTCAGCCTGACAGTAGCTTCCACGCGAAAGCTGGTCGCGGCGAAATAACTCGACAAGACGTGAAACTGGAGCAGTATGTTGATATCACGGATGAGCACGGCCTTACCGCCCTCCACTGGGCAGCCAGCTATGGCCAACTGACAAGCTGCCAGGATTTGGTGTGGTGAGTTACCTTGTTTCTTTGTTCTCCACTGTGTCACAAAGGAACATCATCAAAATAGTAATCTATCTAGAACTGTGTCTAGAACCCTTATCCAATCATTAGGTCTAAATTCTATAGAGGAGCTCAGAAACAATCAAGTATTTGCCTAGTTAAAATCAAGCATTAACACATTACTTTCTACAAAGACTTAGCAGAAGAGCTCTCAATAACAAAGCTTCATAAAGAATCTTAAATATATTTGGTATCTACCGTGTTCATACTCTTAAATCATATTCCAATGATAATTGTTAGTACTATTTTAACAGGTATTTATTGCGTTTATTTTCGGGTATTCATAGCATTTATTAAATTTAAAATAAACATGGCAATATCGTTAAAATAGTACTAATAATTATGTGTTCAAATCACATAACTTTGAAAATATTCCAATGTTTTTCAGGTGCGGTGCCAATGTAAACATGCGGGGCCCAGAGGGGGAGACAGCACTGCACCTGGCAGCAGCGGGAGGGCATCATGAGGTAGTCAAGTTTCTACTGAACGAAGGGGCGGATGCAGACATACAAGATGATGTAAGTTTAGCATATGATAAACCAAACATCATTTAGCAGATACAGAAAATTCTGTACATAAATTAGTTTGCTCTGGATTAAGATGTTAGGATGAGACGGGCCCACTTTAAGGTTGTTTATCATGAATAAGTGAAATTTTCATGCCTTACAACATCATCATTCAATGACAGCCCATGGTATACCCTGCTACCTCATACAAAGTGGGGGAACTGCAATCTGCACTGGCATTCTTCATGAGTAATTGTGCCTGTTTACATACTTGCCTGTATAGGCATTGCCTACATTGTATATTGCATCTTTAAAACCTTTAATCTTTGTTTTCAGTCTGGCAGTACAGCACTAATGTATGCTGCATCTGCCGACTTCCCATACACATGCAACGAACTGCTCGTTAGAGGAGCAGACCTCACTCTCACCAATGACTATGATCAAGATGCTTATACTTTGACCACAACCAACAACTGCAAACTTGGTAAGGATGTAATTTTAATTTAGGCTGCTGCTAAATTCTGAATTACAAATAGCAAGGAGTAGAAAGATAGAGGCCTTTGCTCAGCAGTAGGATAGTAAAGGCTGAAATAAACTATAATCTGCATGAGTCTAAAAGAATGCTGAAGCAGGCTGCTAGAACCATTGCTGAATAAATGAGCATTCAATTTCCATAACGCGGGAGATTTAGCGGTTAATTTGCAGAATGATCTAAAAGTGATCAATGATCAATGAGGATGTAATAAGTTTACTTTATATCAAACGAAGAACATTAGCTTTGATCAGGTCTTTAATTCCACTTGGCTTTAAAAGTCACTGAACACCAATAAAAAAACACATGTGTTTCTATTGCTTGACTCATACATAACGTAGTGCAATAAAAACACTAAGGGCTACCTATTTCAATAATGAGTGTCACTCATATTGTATAGGTGACTAATTATTTTTACGTTATATGCAACAGGAATAATTTGCAAATATTTATCCTAATATTTTTGTTTCAGCGCAAACGGCAATAGAAAACTTTTTGATTGGCTGCCTCAACAAGATGTGAATGTTTACCACAGTTACCACTCTTTATGTTTCGGCCAACCAATGACAGATTCATTAGCCTGAAAGGATTAAATGAAAGTACAGGGATTTAGTTTGTAAAACGTATTGATATATATTTTTAAGTTTATTATACAATAACATAACATGTGACCATAAAATACAGACAATATCAAATTATGCAGATTTTTCAGTGTCTCACAATAGCATAAGTAATTAAAATAATATAACTTTCACGCTTATGTACAGGGCTACAGACTGGAAATATAATTATTTATTTTTTGTAAAGAAAAAATATAATTGAATTAGACAAAGTCATAGAACAAAAGTTGTTAGTCTTGGTTTACCCAAGTCACCTTTAAGAGGTTATTGACCATCTACCTATAACCCTGTATAATCAACAAGAATTAACAAAAATAAATACACTGGCAATCCAAAAACATTGCATTTCAGTCTATAAAATCTTAGTACAAAAGTTACCACCATTTCCAAAAACCCACATTATAAAAATGCCATTCCTCTTAAAGTTAAAATTAGTCATCTATTGGTCCTCATTTTTGCTTATGACTATTTGAGCTTCATCATTTAACGACCACACCAGCACCAACTATTGATTTTCGATCGAGTAGCTCGTGGCTTTTAAATTCATAAAAGCATTAGAATCGCAATATTGTGTAGTGACGCGACCTCACGCAATATTGTGTTTAAAACACGAGACTGTAGTTGCAGTAACTTTACAATTTAGACTCAGTAAGCCAGTTGAATTTTTGCGGTTTCCTGTTGGACTGCGGATTAATAAGTATATTGATGATACTGGGCTTGTCAGTAACGGCGATAGCTTTCTTCAATGCTTCCTTGATTTCGTCGGTGGTGCGGCAGAGATGTCCGGTCTCACCGAACATTTCCATCATCTTCTCGTAGCGGACTTGAATACTGAGCGCTGTTGGTGGTGTGCTGAAATTATAAAAATGTGTTAAGTACCAATAAGAACTATGGGAGATGTTTTGCGAGAAGAACTAAAAAAGATTTTAGTTGGACGTGGATAATATTTGATTATTGATAAAGAATATAACAATTAAATAATAGTGACAAATAGTATTTTATAATTGAGCTAACTGCATACTGTTGCAAACAAACTACAGGTAGCTCAACTGACCCATATTAATTTCAGTTGGAAGAGTACCCAAGATGCTGGTTGCATTGATACTGATGCGCTGCGCCAGAATATATAAAATATAACTTATATAACATACTCTGTTTCAATAGGTACCGTTATTTTTTGCTAAGATTTCCTTTTTTTTTAAATTTAAATTTAAGTAGTTTTTTAAAAAGGTGCATTACTTACCACTGTGCAACATCGCCGCCGGATTGTATGTCCTCTAGGACCGCCTTGTCAAAGCCGCTGTAAATGCCGTTGTTGTTCACTATGACTATGATCACGGGAAGCTTGTAGCGGAACATTGTCTCGATCTCCATACCTGGAAGTTATTAAGATTTCACATTATTCAAAATTCAAGTAGATTGCCGTGTGGTGCCGGCAAAGAATTTCACCACCCCAACTCTTCCCGTGGGTGTCGTAAGAGGGAGGGGGAGGGAATAACACCGGGGGGCGGGCAGCAGCGCCCTCTGCAGAACAACTACACCGAACTGCGATCCCCAACCCGCATGCCCAGCGTGGGGATTATGGGCAATAACCCCCAAATGATAATGCCATCTATGGCGCTCATTAGGGGAGGCCTATGTCCAGCCGTGGACATAGGCTGGTGATGTTGATGATGTTCAAGTAGATTACTGCTTTAGGATTCTAATGGTGAAAGAATTTTTCGGAAAATCGTTCCAGTAGTTTCAGATCCTATTCAATTCAACCAAACAAACAATCAAATCTTTCCCCTTTATTATATTAGTTGAGATAGGCAATATTTTGAATTGTACGCAATAAATATTAGAAACTTAATTTTCATCACGTGATTTTGGCTAGGTAAATATAAATAATGCTAGACAATACACACAGCATCATCCAGCCCCAAGCTTATAATCTTATTATATATATTATTCTCATACTCTTACACTCTTGTTGCCTGAAATAAAGGATTGCCTAGTTCAGGCTAAATTGTTATACATAGATAGGACAAATATTTGTACGATCTGCAAATATTAGTTTAGGATGTTCTGGTAGTTTCCTATGTATAGAAAAAATATCTATCTATGTACTTTTGGTGTAATTTAACTAACCGGAGAATCCGAAAGCTGAATCTCCCTCGACGCAGATAACTCTCTTGCCAGGCGCGTGGTCTCGGCACCACATCGCCGAAGCCACTGCGAAACCGGGACCCACCTAAGGAAAAACAATATTAATCAAAAACTATTCTTTTGATTTTCGGTGAAAGGTTCAGTATTATCTTAGAAAATATAGTGTTAAGCACTAAGGTTGTACTTAGGTTACCATTAATAGAATCTCACATCATCATATAGATGACATAGATGGCATTATTTATAACTTGGGGGTTATTGCCCATGATCCCCACACTGGGCATGCGGGTTCGGGATACTCTATATGTATATTGAGAAATGACTAGAAAAACGGAACAAATCATCACATTGAACATTCTAGGTATTCAGTAAATAACTCACCCCCATAGTTCCGAAAGTGCCCGCATCCAGTCTATGCCTTGGCTTGTTGTTGAGCAAAATTCCTCTGCCGATGTCCATAGTGTTAGCGCCTTCGCTAACAATAATGGAATCTTTCGGGATGTTCTCTTGCACGGTTTTGAATACCGCGAAGTAGTTGAGCGGCGTCGATGTGTCGTTTGCTTGAGCCTGGACATACAAATACAAAAATCTTTATTGGGAACTTAATGTATGTATAGGGTAAAATTGTGGGCTACCGCAAAACTGCGTAGCAGAGCCAGCGCCCTCCTCCGTATTAAAAACAAAATTAAAAAAACATATAGGGAATCAGGAGCTTTTTCTGTGTATTTTATTACAGAGCATCACCATTTGTACAATTTAAGATGTATTTAACATTTGTGATATTTTGACGTTGACAACATGTCATCGGCTCCATTCTGTCAGAAATTTGTATGATTTTTTGTTTCAAACGATGGACACTGAAAACAAATACAAACATTTGTTCAAGTAAACTTAAATTAATATAAATTACATGAGTTTTTATTGGATCTGGAACCTTCTTTAAGTAGAGATACCTGTGTTCCTCTCTTCCATAATAGGTTTAATATATTTATTTACTTCGTCTTTGATATTTTTAGGTAAGCTATTATATAACCGTGCTCCTTCAAACATTATATTTTTCCTGCCATAGTTAGTCCTAGCTTTTTGTAGGTGTATATTATGTGTAAAATACAGTTATGGTAAAATTTTAAGGTGAAAATCCTTAGGTATACCCAATCTCACCGAATAGTAATCCATTCAATGGGATATTTTACCGCAATTGCATAGGCTATATCCAGCGGAAATAGCATTCAGTTTGTAATACTTACAGCAACAAAATCAGTATTGGCTTGCTGTTTCTGCTTAAGTGCAGTCCACCAATCACTGGACGGTTTAAGAGAGTACTTCTTATCATTGAGTTTCTTAGTCAGGGCCTCTGTGAACGGCTTGATGTCAGAGTTCACTGCCAGTTCTAGCTTTACACTGTTGTTGAATTCCTCGGGAGATATGTCCACCTGGAAATGGAATATCAAGGTAAGGGCATAGTGTTAATTCCAATTTATATACTAACAGCCACACTCAGAAAGGATAATTGAATTAGTCCTAATGAGTAATTTACTAATTAGCATTATATGTTATAAATGACGGTTAATTTTTAAGTGAATTTTTTAAATCTACACTAAGGAACCATATGACGAGACCCGCTATGTGTAACGCCCCCTAACCTTTAAAATTAACTCTCATAAAGGGCATCTGTGCTGACGCATGCCTCCAAAAAGACTGGGTCACTATATAGCTGACTATAGAGGGTGTTTGGTGCATCGTTTGCCAGAATAAATGGGGGTGAAACAGGTTTTTGCAACCTTTCCCACGGAGGATTTTATGTAATTAAAAAAATGTATTTAATATAATACGAACCTATTAAATACATATCCTATGAGTTTATTATTAAGTTTATTATTGTTTGTAAAATAAAGAATAGCTTACCTGAATGAATTTAACCCCAGGCGCGTATCTCGGCTCCTGTCCGAAATGCAGCAACCAGTTGAGTCTCGCACCCAGCAGAACTACCACATCGGCCTTTAACAACGCCTGCGTACGCGTGGTCGACACGCAGTACGAAGACTCATCGGGGACCACGCCTTTACCTATAAAACATGCATAAATTAAATAAATATTCATCATCATCATCACCAGCCTATAATAGTCCACTCCTGGACATAGGCCTCCCCTAATGAGCGCCATAGATGGCATCATTATTTGTTTAATGAAAAATATATTTTTATAATTAAATAAATATTAATAATTTGTTATGCCGGACAACCCACACAGTAAATATAATAATAAATCATTCATTTCAGACACTTATTCTAGGGCCTAAATTATGCTGAACAATCCAAACATCACCTAGCCCCAAGCTAAGCAGCTTGTGTTATGGGTAGATGACTGATATACATAATACAATATAATAAATAGATATGTTTTATATAGAAAACGACCAGAACACCCTGAACTGAAATCTGCAGATCGTACAAATATTATTCCCGAGGCGGGCATCGAACTCGCATCGTCCCGTCTTAAATAAAAACATATCCTATTAACATTATAAACGCGAAGGTTTTTAAGTATTGATAGATGTTTGTAACTCTTTCACGCAAACTACTAAACGGATTTTGATGATACTTAGTAGGTACACAGATAGTTTATGACCTGGAATAACATATAGGCCAATTTTTATCCCGAAAATCCCACAGGATCAGGAGTTACGCGGGTGAAGCCGCGGGCACCTAGCTAGTATTAAATCATAGATTTGTGGCAGTAAACAAGGAAAGACCGAACACAAGTTCGTCAGTTGTCTTCCAATTATCATACTTATTGTTATGTATGAGTTGATAGCAAGTACAGTGCCCTTGGCCGAGCTCACAGTTCAAAATACTTTGAACACAAATGACATTGGTCTCTTGGCGGCTATAAGTATTTCTCCCAGATTTCACCATTTACTACTGCTCATTACGTCATTATAACAAGTTATTTTCTGGTGCACAAAAACTTTTTATGTTTCCTATGAATGAACACAAGAATCAACTACAAAAACATAAAACAAGGTTACCGTTAAATGCGTTATAGTAATAATATTTTTGGTTATGGCAGGCGTCTGCACTCTTCCCAAATTTTAAATTACCCAGTCCTAATCAGATCTAACCACCAATCACCATAAAGTAGTAAAAAACAGTAGTTAAAAATCGTGTTTTCACCAATAAACCTTACGTTAAATCTTGAAATCTTTGGTAATTCCAGCATTATTTATTATTATTAGTTATCCGCGTTATGTTTTTTTTTTCAAATATGACTAACATGAGCTGATGATGATGATCCGTCTTATTTGCGCTAACATTACAGTCTAGTGAACGCCATAGGAGTCCAGCCTATTACAGTCCACAGCTGGACATAAGCCTCCCCTAATAATCTTAGCTCACGGATTTTTTCGGCGAATTATACTAACGAAATCCAACAGCAAATCTTACTTACCCATAGGTGTAGGCAAAAACGGCAGTTGCGTAGTCTCAATGAGCTTAGTAACCGCTTCTTCCGCCCTCGCCTGCGCCGCACCTTTGCCGACGATGACCAGTGGGCGCTCCGCTTTAGATAACAACTCCGCTGCCTTCTCCACTGACGAGGGGTCTGGATACGCTGGTGGGGTTGGCTCCGCGGTGTAGAAGTCAACAGGGACTTTGGATTCATCCGCTTCAGCCTGCAATGTATTCCA
This sequence comes from Eupithecia pulchellata, assembly GCA_963931895.1. Taxonomy (NCBI): domain Eukaryota; kingdom Metazoa; phylum Arthropoda; class Insecta; order Lepidoptera; family Geometridae; genus Eupithecia; species Eupithecia pulchellata. Next base: position 5,532,841 of record OZ007540.1, read on the forward strand.
GATTTAAAATTGCATACAAACTATTTTGCAGTCAAGTATTCCAACATACCATGAGGAGTGTAGCAGGTAGATCAAAGTAGATGAAGCTGTGTGGATCGTCCAATATCATTAATTATTATTGATAAAACACCAAGTATTCCAACATACCAAGAGCAGTGTAGATGATGCTGTGTGGATCGTCCAATATCATTTATTATTATTGATAAAACACCAAGTATTCCAACATACCAAGAGCAGTGTAGATGATGCTGTGCGGATTGTCCACATCACTTATTATTATTAATAAAACACCAAGTTTTACAACATACCATGAGCAGTGTAGCGGGCATATCCAGATATGATACCCCGGGACGGCCGGCGGAGGCCAAACGGACCGCTTTCTCTACGTGCAGCGGGATGAGGCGTGGGGACGGAGGCCTGGCGGTGTACTTGCAGTATAGACGGCTAGAATCCACCTGGAACATCATCGTTACAGGATAAAGGCGTTTCCTCGACCCAAATTACCGCCCCGATATTTTATACTCTGTTCATCAGGGATATTGTAGGACTCTAAGGCTGTATTTAGTGCTCGACCGACGCGACGGTGAGCGCTGAGGTCGGTCGAGCGTAGCTGTATCAATGAAAACGTATGAACGACTACAGTGCAGCGCTGATGAATTCCTACGCGCGTACAGCTACGTCGCGCTGACGAAAACCGTCGTCGGTCGAGCTCATCGGTCCGGCGTGCGTCGCACTTACGGCAAAATGATCACTTTAGGCGGTCAAAAATAGACTTTTCTACTTAAAGATAAGTTCTAAATTTTTTTGTATTCATCGAGTTAGATAGTTGTACCATCGTACTAGCCATAAATATCCTTTTTTATGTTTATAACAATTGCGCCCGAGGCTCTTACAGCTAAGCATTGTCAGTGTACGGCTAGTTGCATACGAAACCCGAAAGCATTATAAATTGTTATTCTCGTTCACCTCGTGCAAAAATCTGAATATTCATTATGGACGGTATGTACTTCAAAACAACATTAAGATTTCATTTCATTTTTACCACAGTTAATAATAAATAACGATTCTATTCCACTCTTACTTTTCACAAAAAAATGATGATTCCTTAGACTTTCAAAAAAAGTTCCGCTTAGTACCGCCATCTATCCTAAATATTTCCACTTATGCGTTTGTTGACTGTTAGTATTATAATTTGTAGGAACTCAAACCAACTCATTGTGACACTAGACCCTTTTTCACAGGTAGTCGTTTATTTTTTTTAGTTTCTAAGGAGGTGCTAGAAATGTTAGACGTGCCTCTTGTAGAAACGACCAATGATGATGACAATGATGATGATCATGACGACAGTGACGTTAACTAGCCAAGTTAAATTTTTTACAACATAATTTGTTGCTTTTCGTAAAATAAACTAAATTTTATTTTCAATACTTTTTTATTTCTATCTACAATTACCTTTTAGGTAGGCAGGTACTTTAAAAATCTTCTCAAGCCTCAACACAAAATAACATTTAAGGTCAAACCTTTCTAGGTAAAATGCACATATTATTACACATCTTTGATTTTTGACCGCCTAAAGTGGTCATTTTGCCGTATGTGCGTCGGTCGACTGACGCGCTAGTCGTTATACGCGCGCGTTTAGTGCTGCGCTGACCGAGCAACCGACCGCACGCGCGTACGGTGCGAACAAAATATTACCGTTTTGCACAAAAACAAAACGGATATTATGTTTATACTGTGGGTCACACCGCTGAGTCTAGGATCTGAATACGTAATGAATAGGGAATAGGGTAATGAAAAGTACTGTAAGTATCGTGTTGTCGCATTTTCGAATACAATGTACAAAATTCTCCTTCAATTAGCCGATCTACAATTATTGGGTGCACGTGATATCTTCTCCGTTTTTTGTGCCGTAATCGTTTGTGTAAATAGTAAGCACATATTATTGAGTTAACAAATGTTCATTTTTCGTCGCAACTACACACGTTTGGCTACGTTTGCCGTCAGTTATGCACTAAACGCTTTTTCACGACCGACGGTCAGGACGTACGATCAGCGCGTACGGTACGCGCTCACCGTCGGTCGAGCACTAAATGCAGCCTAATGGTTTTCAAATCGGTCCAGTAGTTTCGACTATTCAATTCAAACAATCAAATCTTTCCTCTTTATGAGTACTTAGGTACTTATAGAAGTATAGATTACGTTGAACAATGGAAATTTCAAAATTTTCATTCTGGAGTTCGTGTTACTTATAAGTTATAACTCTTATAAGCTTAGTTTTAATGTAATGCCTGTGTAATATTTTATTTTGTTTAGTTTAGGCTACTACTGAGTATGTAACAAGGTCTGCTTACGATTTGCTTAGTCAATTATGGTAGCGATTCACAATAATTAAGTGCCTACTTGGCAATAGTAAGATTTTTCCTAAATACTTTAAACATAATAATGTGGGAACTATGTAGTAATTATACTATTTAGCATAATGCATAATATGCTTATGAAGGCTAATGCCTTCGGCATATTATGCATGTTATATATCATTTTTATATGTTTCATCATCATAATCACCAGCCTATAATAGTCCACTGCTGGACATAGGCCTCCCCTAATGAGCGCCTTAGATGGCATCATTATTTGGGGGTTATTGCCCATAATCCCCACGCTGGGCATGCGGGTTGGGGATCGCAGTTCGGTGTAGTTGTTCTGCAGAAGGCGCTGCTGCCCGCCCCCCGGTGTGTTTCCCTTAGTCGCCTCTTACGACACCCACGGGGAGAGTTGGGGTGGTGAAATTCTATGCCGGCACCACACGGCAATTTATAATTGTATAATTATATGTTTATCATATAGTTATCTATCATAAGCAAATAATATACTGTCAAATCAAAGCTGTAAGTATTCCTAAAATTATTTATAATACGCATTTTAAATGATCAGCATCCGGCGCAGCGCCATACAGCGAGGCAATGCAGCCAGCATCTTGCACTTCCATCTGGTATTGATATGGATCAGTTGAGCTACCTGTAGTTTGTTTGCAACAGTCTGCAGTATTCCAATTGTAGTAGTTAAAATGTAAATATAAGTTCTAATTTAGTTATATAATCGTAATTTTCTATGTTAATAAAGGTTTTACCTGTTTAAAAAATAAATAATTAATTAATAAATAATTATTAGTCCTGTCCTGAGCTATGGTCATTATACTTACTTAAAGTCGTGATGGATCACGCATCGAATATAATTGGCGCAGATATTTCATCAAACCATTGGTATTATCTTTCTGAAAAGTTTGTAAGGATGTGTCCATCCATGCCCTTTACATTCATGCATTGCATTGTTCCATGCATAAGTTTATTTTTCCATGTTAATACAATAGCATTTATTTTATATACCTGAGAGCTTCAAAATGTTTTGTAAAGGAACAGTGCACTAAGCAATTAATTTAATGTTAATTATTCAAGTTATTTATACTCGTATAATTATATTTTTGGCAAGGTTATAAAATGTATTGTTATTTATCTAAATCCTACTTTATTTGTATCATTGTACCATTATCTAATCTTTGTTGAATTTAGGTATTTTACACAAAAATATTTAACATGAAGTAAAAGTGGTAAACGTTTGCAGGTGGCCATCATGATTATGTATGAATGAATGAAGGCCAAACAATTAGGGGAGGCCTATGTCCAGCAGTGAACTAATGTGGGCTGATGGTGATGATGATGATGATGAAGTCCAAACTACGTAAGTAAAAGGGGCTCCGGCGACACGGATGAATTTCCCAAATACCTATATATAAAAAGGTAAAAAAGTATTTTTAAAAGATAGTGGCAAGAATCTAGTTAAATAATATTCTAATACTAATACGAGTATTAAGATCATGGTATGTATGTATTATGCAGATCTTGGTGAAAATATGCTTAAATTACGAGTCATTTTGGTATTATATACGTTTATATAGGAAATACATCGATCGCCGCAGCCTTAAATCCTAAACAAAAGAACCTTCTTTTGTTATTAGTTTCACCGAAACCTGTCAATTAATTTATTATTGTGTCCATATGAGTAGAATAGAATAGAATAGAATATTATTTATTTGCAACTCATACAAAAACATGCATACAAAAGTAAAATAAAATAAAAATATAAACAAAACAGACTTATTGTTGCAATGAGTTACAAAACACTCGTTACAACCAACGCTGGTCTTCCGACAGAGCCGTTTCGTGACGTCACGGAAGAACAAAAACGCTTGACACAAGGTAAATCGGTAGTAGGTAGAGTAGTATCTAAAATATAAAAAAAAACTTAAAAACTAAGAAAATTACAATCAAATAACAGATTAGGTTGGTTAGATTTTTTTGAAATTAGAACTTACAATAGTATTAGTATTTACAATTAGAACATTAGAGCTAACTGCAGACTGTGCAGTGCGGAGACAGATCAGTCCGCGAACAGTATCAACTAACCTGAGGCCATTCCTGGAATCCTCCAATACCCTCATGGTCCTCGGGACAGGAGCCAGCGATGACTAAAAGAGGCCAGCAATTGACCTGGGCGTTGGCCATACCGCCGATACAATGCAGCAGTCCAGGGCCAGATACTGCCAGGCATACTCCTGGCTTGCCTGAAGGTATACAAAGGATAATTCATTTAAATCGCCTAAACCAGCGACTTTGCAGGCGTTCATGCAAATAAATAAAATTGAAGGGTTTGTTTGTACGGTCAAAATAACTGAAATACTGTCTGTTTGTTTGGGATTGTAAACGGTTAGACTGATTGTAAGAAGACTTTCACTGGCAGATAGCTACTGTTGCTAATGTTACTTTAAGTAAATATTTGTTCAATCGATACCCATGCGAAGCCGGGCGGATCGCTAGATACAATTTATCATTGAAGGTAATTAGTTACAGTCAAAATTATTGAGAAAGTTAACCACTCAACTGTGGAGAAGCCCTTTCTTAATGAAACCAAAACGAAATGTATTAGATTTATTCTACCCAATGTAAAAAAAGTTAAGGCCGATGTAAAGGTAAAAGAGGAATCTTTAGAAATAGTAGAAAGTACTGTATTTTAAGGAATAACTTTAGATAGTAAACTTCAATGGGGCTCACACATAGATAAGCTATCGAAGAGACTTAGTTCTGCAGCGTATGCAGTCAAAAAAATCCGTCATCTTACAGACGTTGATACTTCTAGACTAGTCTATTTCAGCTACTTCCATAGTATTATGTCTTATGGCATACTGCTGTGGGGGAACGCTGCAGATATTAACACCATATTTGTGCTGCAGAAGAGGGCTATTCGTGCAATCTATAATATGGGGGCCCAGAGAATCCTTGCGTGAAAAATTCAAAGAAATAAACATAATGACAGTAACATGTCAATATATTTATGAAAATTTGATGTACACTCATAAAAATATCAATAAGTTCATTAAAAATAGCGATATACATAATTTAAATACTAGAAATAAGAACAAACTGGCTTTGCCTACTACTAGGCTACGTAAGATTAAGGGCAATGTATACGCTTCTACAACAAAATTCCAAGTGAGTTGCAAAAATTATCTATAAATAAATTCAAACGGATTGTCAAAAATATACTTTGCAAAAAAGCTTACTATAAAATATCAGATTATCTAGACGACAAAAAAGTTTGGGACGAGTTATGCTCCAACTCTAAAACTAACAATCTAACAAGGTAAAGGTTTCTTGTTCGCTTCTTTACTTTACCTAAATAAGATTGAAGTGAACAATTAATCAAAGTGATCACTTTATTTCCCATTTTTATTTCTTATTTAACGTCACAAGACGTGTCCAAGAGTCCTGTAAGGTCTAAAGGAAATAAAGCACTTTGATTTTGATCTTGGCTTCTGTCAAATGTGGGATGATTGTGAAACAAGCCCATATCGGGCCGCTCAGCTGGCACCCAGTTTACGCCTATATTCACGTTTGTTTATGTTTCTATCTTGTTTTAACCTATTGACTTGCCGAAGGTCGTGTTTGTTTTGATTGTCAACGTAAAAATTAATTAGTAATTGCTAGAACGTGCTGTGAAAAACCAAGAAAAATGTAAGTATTCTTGATTTTAATACTCCTGGCTGTGTTTCCAGTACTTTTTGTGTGAAAAATAAAAACAGCTATGAATCGGTGCTGGTGCTTGTAACCGATCGCATCCATCACATCCGTGCATAGCGGCACTTTTTGTTAGGTATTTTATGATCAGTGCATAGAGGGAATCGAGCATAGCGAAACTAACCGCAATGTTTCTAGCTTTTCTAACCTAAAACTGAGACTTATTACTGGTATGTAGCCTAAAATAGATGGTATATTAACTCAGGTATTCTATAAAATAGAGATGATAATAATAAATGTGCTGTATAAATATATTATTTTTAACAAAAATATGAAGTGGTCTATGAGGAGCCCAGATGGGGTTGTCGCACAGTTTGGGTTTGACGTTTCAAATGAACAACAAACCAAGGTGCTGTTTAGTGTGGATGGATTGAGAATATCATCATCATCATCATTTTAACTCGAAATCATACACATTTTTCTTGTTGGGGAACAAATTTTTTGAACTGGTTTTTTTTATTAGTTTTTTTATTTGTATAGAGTTAACAGCTCATTTTCTTGGAACATTATCACACTTCACACTAATATTAGTAATGCGAAAGGTTGGATGTATTTTCTCTCTTCACGCCAAAATTACTAAACAAATCGGGTTAAAATTTTGATTACAGATAGTTCTAGGCCCTACTGTCGGGGGTCACTGGATGCGTACAGAACCTTGGTGGAGCCCGTAGATTGGGAGGCCTACACCCAGCAATGCCAGTATTCAATTGAGATACCTCTAGATTGTTTGCAACAATCTGCACTTAGCTCAACTGTTTTGATTGTAAACACTAGTTCTAATTTTTTCCTATTCTTTGTATTTTACCAGTTTGTTGTAACAGATGTTATATATTTTCAAACTCCTATATCTCGGAAAGTAGTATATATACAACATTTCATCACGGAATACATTTTGTTTGTAATGATTTAATAAGTAGATTGGCACATGTTTCAAACTTAACTGAAAAATCGAGGTAAAAGAATCAAGTAGGCACGTTGTTTGTAAGTCTTCCATAATTGAATCCATACTTAGTTAGCTTTCTTGGTGATGAAACAGTGATTTTTTGCAATTTTAATTCTTATGCTACAAAAGATTTTTCTATGAAATGAAGATATTTTATGCTACTAATTTTAAGAATACTTATTAAACTTCTCACAATATGTGAAGATTTAAAAAATAAATAAATATTTGTTTGAAAAATCACTGATCTAAGAAAGTGGTTATTTGACTGGCTGGAATGGACTCATTTTTGTTTAATTATTTTAAGAAAAGTTTTGAACTAAGACCTGTAAGTTTTTAAATACACATATTTAATATGTTCAATTTATTGCTTATTCATTTGTCAGGTCTCCACAGTGAAAGATCAACCTAAAATAATTGGTAATAAGATACCCACTTGAGGCTTGTCAGTGAGTGTGCTCAATCAGGGTTGAGAGTTTAGAAGTGTAATTTTGTAAATAAAATGTATGATGATGCTGTTGTTTTATTATTTAATTATTATTATGGGTCTGTTAGCTTATAATAAAACCTGTAGAACACATATTTTACTAGATAGAATAATGAACCAACACTAACGCTCTGTGAAGACGCGCGGACTCGAATACTTTCTCACTCGCACAAGGACTTGCTGTTTCACCGTGCCGACGTCACGCGCCCCACTACCGAGCCGCCGCTACCAGCTTACTAACTATATGGAAACCTGTGGCACCGTTGCGGATATAAAGCGAAGCGCGGCTGCAGTTAAATCAGTTCAGCTAGGAACGGACAACCTCTCGGTAATGGCTATACTAGTCATAGCCTCTGGAAGTCCCGTCCCCTGGTGTAACGCAGACGGATGGTCCTAATACTTAGGTTCTCAGCCACTGCTTATACTTTGGGATAGTATCTATATACTTTAGCTAGGCTCGACGTATAAAACAACGACACACAGTATTGTACGAAGTGATCGTTTCTACTTATACCTACCTACCTAGGTACGTTCTATGGACCACTGTAACTATAGCTACTAAGAGCTCGGAGAGTTGTATATTGAGTTGAATACCAATAAATCTACTTGTTGACAATTGCGAATTTTTATCCTTCCCCTACCCTTCATTTGGCGCCCAACGTAAATTAATGGAAACAAGATCAAAAACACTAGAGAAGCAAAAGGAAGGTAGCAATTTGCCAACAATGGGAGTGCATTTGACACAAGAACAATTTGATGAGTTACTGAAGCGAAGAATTGAAACAAGTCCGACACCAATGCCTACTATTTACCACAAAAGTTTTACCAAATGTACTTTTCGCTTCAATGGCGAGCGAAGTCATAGTAAGGTAGAAGAATTTGTCACTGGAATAACAATTTACAAGCAAATAGAACAAATATCAGACGACGACGCGCTGATTGGTCTCCCTTTGTTATTAACTGATAACGCGAACGCATGGTGGACAGGCGTCCGCTCTGAAATAAAGACGTGGACGGCGGCGCTCGCCAGTATCCGTGCAGCCTTCGCGCCAAAGAGACCACCGCACGAATTATACATTGATTTTTTTTCCGACTCTCAAGGAGAAAAAGAAGCAATCGACACTTTTATCACACGGAAACGCCTAGTACTAGGAATGCTTCCTGCTAAGAGACAGAGGGAAGAGGAGCAACTGGACTTCATCTACGGCCTTCTTACAATGGAGCTTAGAAAGAAAATTGCCCGCACGGACGTAAAAACATTCGGCGAACTACTTGATAAAGCCCGGGAGTACGAAGCCCTAGAAAAATCAGGTACCAGTAACCAGAAACCATTCAATGAAAAAAAGAGATGCACATACTGCAGTAAAATTGGCCATGTGATCGAAGTCTGTAGAAAACGGCTAGCTATACAGTCAAAAAAGGAAGCAGCCGCCGCCACTCCTTCGGAAGTGCCAAACACCTCAGCGCCCACCAAACCGCTTATTGAAACGGAAAAATCATTGGACAAAAATACGGTGAAGTGCTATGGATGCGGAGCACCAGGGGTCTTTCGTAGTCGATGTACTACATGCAAAACAAAAGAAAGCCCCTCGAAACCAATCCAATTCTATTCCTTACACGCACATATGCAGAGTGCTAAAGTTCCAACCATTGAGATATGCTACAAAGGGATAACAGGATATGCACATATTGACACCGCAGCCCGTACCAGTATCGCAGGATCCCGTCTATTCAACATATTAAAAGAAGACGGAGTAATTTTTTTTGAGAACACGACTGAAATACAATTAGCAGACGGTACCAAAAACATTGTGAAAATGTTAACCGCGCAAATTTACATCGAAATCGGAGGAAAGAAGTTGCCGATCACATTTTCAGTCCTTCCAGATGCAGATGACAACCGCACACTCCTAGGCATTGACTTTCTTGAAGCAAATGCCATCGTCTTAGACTTAGCCCAGCGTGTTTGGTACTTCGCCGAAGAAGCCGAAACCAAACATGAATTTTTGAGAGCAGAAAACACAATAAAGATAAAAAATAAGGAAGGAGAAACATTGGAAGATTTTATGGAGTGGGCCAAAAACATGGAATTGATCTCACCATTGAAAGACACCCCACCTACCCCAAAGGCTGATACAGAGATATCAATCCCTAAGAAAGGTACAATAAGAAACCTTAGAGACTGGGACAAGATCGATTTAAGCACCTGCGTGAACCCAGAACCAATCGAAAACCCACTCTGGATTGTTCATGAAATAGACAATATATCATCAGTGCAACGTCCTACCAGTAGTGTTATGGGTCACATTGACCCAAGGGTACATGATTTACAAATAAATAAACTTGAAATGTACTCATTGCATTTTAGTAAAGATTCCCAAAACACTATTCTTACTGATATAGAAGTCAATGAATTAACTAAATTATTAAATGAATTTGAGGACATATTTAGTAAACACGGAGAACCTACTCCATTTGCAGTACATAAAATTGATACAAGTACTCACAAACCCATAGCTCTGAAACCATATAGAGTGTCACCTATAAGACAGGAACAATTGAAAGTAAAATTGAAAGAAATGTTAGAAAATGATATCATAGAGGAATGTGAAAGCCCTTGGGCAGCCCCAGTAGTTATGGTACCCAAAGGTGACTCTGATATAAGAGTATGTATAGATTACAGAAAGTTAAATGAAATTACTACTCCTGATACATATCCATTGCCTCGAATAGATGATTTATTGCAGCAAGCCAAAGCAATGCCATACATGACAACCATTGACTTACAATCTGGCTACTGGCAAATAAAAATTGATGAAAATGACATAAATAAAACCTCATTTGTAACAAACTGTGGTAGTTATAGATTTAAGAGAATGCCTTTCGGTCTTCGCAATGCTCCAAGTACATTTCAAAGACTAATGGATAAATTCTGTAGAGAGCTGAAAGCCGAATCTACTATGGCTTACCTTGATGACCTTATCTGTAGATCACCTACATTTTCACAACATATGGATGACCTACGAGAGATATTTACAAAGCTCCGAGTCTACAAATTGAGAGCAAATAAAGATAAGTGCAAATTCGGTTGTCACAGTATCAAATATCTTGGACATATAATTACACCAGAGGGTATAGCAACAGACCCTGATAAAGTAAAGGCTATAAGTGAACTACCTACACCGAAAAACTTGAAAACCCTTATATCTTTTCTACAAACAGCGTCATGGTACCGCCGTTTTATCAGAAACTTTTCTGAGATAGCACGCCCACTGACAAACTTAACTAAAAAAACTGCATACTGGAAATGGGAAGATGCAGAAACTACAGCATTTGAAACTCTAAAGAAAGCATTAACAACTGCACCTGTCCTTAAACAGATAGATTATAACTTACCGTACATTATCAAAACGGATGCAAGTAATTACGCTATAGGGGCAGCCTTAGTGCAGGGGGAGGGTGCTGATGAACACCCAATAGAATATGCCAGCCGCCTACTTATACCAGCGGAACGTAACTATACAGTCACCGAAAAAGAAGCCTTAGCCATCGTTTGGGCAATAACTAAATTTAGAGGATATATAGAAGGCACAAAGTTCCTAACTATTACAGATCACCAACCGTTAAAATGGTTATTGAATCTTAAGTCGCCAACAGGCCGACTGGCCCGATGGGCACTACAACTTCAACCTTATCAATTTGAGATAAAGTATTCACCAGGAAAAACTAACGTAGTAGCAGACAGCCTGTCACGACCACCATGCAATGATGATCACAAAGAACCTTGTGAAATTTGTCTAATTCAAATAGATCTTCCGAAGAAGGGAGAACAAAATATACGAGAAGAACAAATTAAAGATGAAGTTCTAGAACAAATCATAAAAAGCCTGGAAGACAGTACAGAATCTGAAAATAAAATCCAATACTTCAAAAGAGGATATCTACTTCATAAAGGAGTCCTCTACAGATTTACTCCTGGTCAAGACGACGATAATGCCAAACTAGTAATACCTCGCCATGAAATAAATAATATTCTAAATCAACTACACAATTCACCTACAAGTGGCCATTACGGGGTGGATCGAACAATCAAAAGAATAGAAGAAAAATTCTTTTGGAAAACATTGAAGAAAGACGTGAAGAAATACGTGAAATCTTGTCTAGAATGTCAAAGATACAAACCGACCAATAAAAAACCAGCAGGATTCTTCCAATCAACTGCCATCACACAGCGATTCGAAGTATTATCTATAGACCTGTTCGGACCTCTACCAAAGGGACCTAACAATGAAAAATGGATCTTCATTATTGAAGACGCAGCATCACGATGGGTAGAACTCATCGCATTAACAGAAGCCACTGCTAAAAACTGTGCAGAAACACTATTAAATGAAGTGTTCCTACGATATGGATTACCGCGAAGAATAACCAGCGATAATGGAACTCAATTCATATCAGCAGTTATGCAACAGCTAACTTTTTGCCTAGATATTCAGCACATACTTAGCCCTGTTTATCACCCAGAACCCAATATCGTAGAAAGGAAAAACAGAGATTTGAAGACACAAATAAGTATTATGGTAGAAAATGAACACAGCAATTGGCCTAAAACTCTCCCTGCCATAAGATTTGCTATGAATTCAGCATTTAACCGAAGCACAGGATACACATCCGCGTACTTAACATTTGGAAGAGAAATGAGAACACTTTCAGATATAACACACGATTTGAGTGAAATAGTACAATCAGAAAACTTTGTACAAGAAATCACTCCACAGCTAACCAATCTAGCAACGGTATTAGCAAAAGCAAAAGAAAATATAGAGAATACCCAAGATAGCAATAGGACAAGAGCTAACTGTAACAGACGCACTGATCCAGGATACGAGATCGGAGACCTAGTACTAGTAGAAACTCACCCGATAAGCCGTCAAGAGAGCAATTTCTCAGCCAAGTTTGCACCAAGACGGGATGGTCCATACAAAATTGTTAAGAAGATTGGAAGCGCTATATATGAAATTGCTAAAATAAACGAACCACATGAATCAGTGGGAAAATACCACACATCTGCTATAACCAAATTTGAAGCTAGAGATGATAATCTAACTCCGGCACCTATAAATCCGATTCGACGACGAGGCAGACCTAAGAAACAAGACACAAAATAGAAACTCCTGCTACTCTTACGGGACGTTCAAGAGTACCAGAGGGGGAGACTGTAGAACACATATTTTACTAGATAGAATAATGAACCAACACTAACGCTCTGTGAAGACGCGCGGACTCGAATACTTTCTCACTCGCACAAGGACTTGCTGTTTCACCGTGCCGACGTCACGCGCCCCACTACCGAGCCGCCGCTACCAGCTTACTAACTATATGGAAACCTGTGGCACCGTTGCGGATATAAAGCGAAGCGCGGCTGCAGTTAAATCAGTTCAGCTAGGAACGGACAACCTCTCGGTAATGGCTATACTAGTCATAGCCTCTGGAAGTCCCGTCCCCTGGTGTAACGCAGACGGATGGTCCTAATACTTAGGTTCTCAGCCACTGCTTATACTTTGGGATAGTATCTATATACTTTAGCTAGGCTCGACGTATAAAACAACGACACACAGTATTGTACGAAGTGATCGTTTCTACTTATACCTACCTACCTAGGTACGTTCTATGGACCACTGTAACTATAGCTACTAAGAGCTCGGAGAGTTGTATATTGAGTTGAATACCAATAAATCTACTTGTTGACAATTGCGAATTTTTATCCTTCCCCTACCCTTCAAACCTAGTTTATATGGGAGAGGTAGTTATAATATGTTGGAGTAATATCCAAAAGTAAGTCCATAAATTAGGTGGTTCAAGTTACAATTGCAATACTATACTTTATTTTCTCTTGTATGTACCATTTAAAGTACATAAAATGGCAATAAAATTATTTCTTAATCAGTGTACCTTAATTAGGTAGTTAAACTGCTTAAAAACAATAGAAAACGCAGTTTTAATAGAATGCTGAACTCGCAAAGCCCTAACTGTGAGGGGAGGCCATAACGGGCCTCACAGTCAACGCCATTTTGCAAAAATCCGCCTCACAGTTGAGTGGTTAATAAAGCTGCAAACAAGGGCGTCGCCAGGGGGGGGCGGAGGGGGCAGCTGCCCCCCCTAGAGGTCAAAAAAATGTACCTAGCCAACTGCAAAACAACGAAAGTCCTGCTATTGTCTTGCTTTGCCGATAAATCCCGCATAAATTCACTATCAGTAGGAGTAAGTAGTGACAGTACAATAATATAACTTCTTTTCAAAATTTTTAGCAAACGTCCGAATAAGTCTCAAAAAAAAATCGCGGCTCGCTCCGCTCGCCGTTTATTATACAGGGTGTCCCGTAACTCAACGTCAACCCGAAAACGCCGGACAGGTGGGTTGATGACGACCCAGAAAAACTATAAAATCATGGGTCTATCTTCAATGGTTTCAGAGTTATGGGCTTTTTACTGAAAATCATAAATTCTCTGCCCGGCGTCAAACTTTTCTATGCTGTGACTACAGATGTCAATATTTTCTAAATATTATTTTTGTATTACAAACTCAAATAACACAGTCTTATAATTAATTGCAAAATTTAAACATATTGAGTAAAGTTTTTGAAATAAAAGACTGTTTGGTTTGGTTATTGCATTAATTATTTTCAATCGGTAAACTTTGACTGGTCATACTGAAAAAAAAATTCACCACGATAGGCTGGCATGTTCTGTGGAAAGTTGGCGCAGTTATCGTAGATTTCAAAATGGTATCATACGTCTCACAATTCTTCATTAAATAATAGTAGAATATTGATTTTCTGAAATAAGGCCTAAATTCAAAACAGTTTCACAAGGAACATTTTCACACGCAAGGGTAGATGCATAGTACGTGCTTCAATATTAGACCTTTTTTAAGTCTTTGCAAACTATTTGCCACAGTTACGTGTATAAAAATGCCTCGTTGGGCTTGATAATTTTTTGAAAAATTAAAATAATAATCAATCTGGACTTTCTTTTGTCTACCTGAATGTTTTGCAACCTAAAATTTAAAAATCTGTTATTCGTGTTCTGCGATTCCTGGTAATCTGAATTATGTCTACTCGGCAGCCGAATATGCAAACATGCATCTCATTAACGCATAATGTGGGTATAACGCTAGCGCCCGAGCCAGGCGTTATCGGGAATAGTACCCGAATGTCGAACGTTATGCGTGATTTGATTACCTACATAGAGTTAATTTTTGCAGAACAATGTTCGCAAAAATAAGTTTTTTGAGGGTAATCACGAGGTAGTAAACTTTTTACTTGACTCACGTGATAGGGTTGTTATTTGTTTACAATTTTGGACTCCCATATTTTCTTCCATTGCACGAACTGAGGTAATTACCGTTTTTCTTGAACTACATTTAAAACTACGTCCTTTTTGCTTGCATAATCTGCCGCCGAGTAGACATTAAGTTTAATTTGGATTACAAGGAAACACTAATCACAGATTTTTAGTTTCAGCTGACGAGATTGCAAATCATTCAGGCAGCCAAAAGAAAGCCAGGATTAATTATTATATTAATTTTTCAAAAAAATATCAAGCCCAACGAGGCATTCTTATAGAAAGAACTGTGGCAAATAGTTTGCAAAGACTTAAAAAAGGTCTTATATTGAAGCACCTACTATCCATCCACAAAATGTTCCTTGTGAAACTGTTTTGACTTTAGGTCTTATTTCAGAAAATCAATATTTTACTATTATTTAATAAAGAAAAGTAAGACGTATGATACCATTTTGAAATCTACGATAACTGCGCCAACTTTCCACAGAACATGCCAGCCTATCGTGGTGAATTTTTTTTTCAGTATGACCAGTCAAAGTTTACCGATTGGAAATAATTGATGCAATAACCAAACCAATCAGTCTTTTTTTTCAAAAACTTTACTCAACATGTTTAAATTTTGCAATTAATTATAAGACTGTGTTATTTGAGTTTGTAATACAAAAATAAAATTTAGAAAATATTGACATCTGTAGTCACAGCATAGAAAAGTTTGACGCCGGGCAGAGAATTTATGATTTTCAGTAAAAAGCCCATAACTCTGAAACCATTGAAGATAGACCCATGATTTTATAGTTATTCTGGGTCGTCATCAACCCACCTGTCCGGCGTTTTCGGGTTGACGTTGAGTTACGGGACACCCTGTATACTTAGACTTAAGTTTCGACTATTTCTTGCCCCCCCCTGGGCTGTAGGCTGGCGACGCCCTTGGCTGCAAACATCTATGTTTTTGATTTAGAGATTTAATTCATTGACGTGAGAATTTTTTAAAGGCCATATTATATTATAGTTAACTGAAACAATAGACTTTTAAGGTAGCTTACATAATTAAGTACCATTATTACTTTGTTTTCATCTCAAGAATATGCAGTACATAGAGACAGACAAAAAATGCTGTTACAATACATAAATGAATACCTAATCTTATCTACCATTTATCAGTGTAGGCAACAGTGTACTTAGTATCAAGGGCGTCGCCAGCCACGGCCTAGGGGGGGCAAGTCATAGCCAGAAATATGTACTAATCGGTGGGGGGGGGGGGGGGGGGGGTAGAGCTTACGATCCGCCGAGACGACGGTTAGTCCACGGTTGGACAAATAACGAATTAGTTAATGTTTTTTGCAAGTCGTTATCTTAACTGGCTACGCTACAGCGCTCAATAGGAGAGGCCTATGTCCAGCAGCGGATAACATGGGCTGATGAATATGTACGCTAACTTTATCCAAGTAATTTTCAAGGCAAAGTGTTTAAAATTTTCCTATTTACCTGGTCCGCAAACAATATGATCTACAACTGGCATTCAACACTGCAATTGAATGATCCAGCACAACAACTTTTGTAAATTTTTCGGGTACAGTGTAATGAGCGCCACTATTTTGTAGTGTGTGTCCGCTGAAAATAGGCGAAAGTGAAGACTAGAATAAACGGCGAGCGGAGCGAACCGCGAATTTTTGTGACATTTTAGGACGTATGCAAAGAGTTTAGAAGAGTATGTATATATATCTAAAGGAATAACAGCAAACGGAGGGAGCAATCCAATAACGGCAAAACAAGAAAACAAGTACTTAATCCATCCATTGATTAGATGGAGTCGGGCGTAAATGAATGTGATGCGTGTGCCTAGCTCACTTACATATTATAAGGTACACAAATACGAATCGAATAATACTTAGCGCAAGGGCGAGCCACCCGACGAATAATGATGAAAAAAAATTGAGTTTTTAGGACAGAACAACCACTTCAAGTGCTCCCACGTGACTGTGACACGTGTATCCGAGAAAACTTTACATATTAAAGTTTTATTATTTATTATAAACCTGTTTGCCTGTATGGCGATTGTAAATAATAATGGTTGAAACTACCATGTGAAAAGCTTTACGAGCTATACACAACAAGTACATAATTATAATATATTGTTACAAATGACCGAACAAAAAAAAATAATGATTTTTGAAGTTATAATATTGTATTAACTGTCACTACTTATTACTAGTAAAGTTCCTAGTGATAGTGAATTTATGCGGGATTTATCGGCAAAGCAAGACAATAGCAGGACTTTCGTTGTTTTGCAGTTGGCTAGGTACAATGTACCCTAGGGGGGGGCAGCTGCCCCCCCTACCCCCCCCCTGGCGACGAAACTTATTTTATTATCAGATTAATTTGATAAATACCTATTTGAAATAACTCTTGAACTTAGTGCATGGGTCCATTTTCACTACATAGTTAAAACTAAGTCGCTTCCCTCTGTCTGTCCATTATGTCCCTATGTATGTATACCTACTATGTAGAAATTAAACATCAGCAGCAAGCATTAAAAACTATTTTTAAATATCTTCACAAAAACACATTTCTTTACCCTCACATCTTTTTGGCAATCACAGCTCTAGGCTGACAATCCTTCTGTAATTGGCCTTGGTATGGACCAATCATTCACTGGTGGTGATAAAAAGGTCAATAAACTTACCAGTTAGAAAGCCTACAGCCTGGGCAGCATAACATGCAGCCTGTTCATTGCGCATACCGACATACTTCAAGCCGGCCATTTGGAATGCCAGTGCAGTCTCAATAACAGGGATGCCCACAATGCCAAACACATACTCAATGCCCTGAAAATAATCTTATAGCATTAATACCATATTTAATAAAAGTTTATATGGTCAAGGACTGTTACTATGATATAGGCCTAGTTTCAGCTGTTAATTGTGACTGCTACAATATTTGTTTTTAGTGTTATTTAAGTTGTTTTTGGTTTAGTTTATAAGAACTCATGGTCTGTTGTTTTTTTCCCACATAAAATAAAATTGATTATGTCAAAACTTTTACAGAGTATGTTTATTGGTTTGGTGGTGAAGTGTCGCTTGTTGGTTGTGTAATTGTAATTGTCCTCATTTCATTACTCAGAGGTCTTTTCATTCCATTATATTCATAATTGTGGTTCTGATAATCTTAGTTTGAGGATGTGCATAAACTACACTGTTGATTTTATCTATTTAAATAAAATTATACCTTAAACTAAGTATGAGTTATGTACTCATGGTCAGTATTAGAATGTGTAGAAGTACTTACATTGTTTTCAAATATAAGACAATAAAAAAGAATGCAGCTGCAAAAAGTCTTAGAAGTTTGGATATTAAGTAAGCAAGTCATTAATATAGGCTAATCAGTCAACGACCAAGAAGTGAAAAGCTTAATGAAAGTCATTATGTAGGTAATAAATTGGTGACCCTGAGTTATTGCTATGTAAATATATATATACCTATTCAGTCCTAGGCACCAGGACCGATAATGGTTTAATATGTTTTAATCAGGCAAAGGACTCATGAGGAGTAAAAATAAATGCGGACTCACCTGCTTTTTCAAGCTTTCGGCCAGAATTGTATTCCCGTCGATACCCATTCCTTGGCTTAGTTTTTGCGATACGTGTATGGACCTTCTAAAAACTAGCTGACTTATGCGTCCTAACAACATTTTAATAAAATTACTTTTTGAAGGTTCTGGAAAAGGTGCTTCCAGTACAATATGATATCTAAAATGAGCAGAAGTGTGAATAAATGAGCGAATTACACAAGATGGGATCAGATAACTTACCGCGATATCGGTTGTTTTTACAACCTGGTTTTATCACGAATATAGATACATAAACAATTTAATATAATTGGTTCGATACAAGTGGTCGTAGTATCTCTGTGAAATATATTGAGTGAGTTGAACTTTGGATGTTCAATTTATAAATATTTTGATTATTCCGCGCGCGGCTTCGCTCGGTTCGGTTGGTGATGGCACAGACTAGGTAGAGATACTGGTGATGGTGACCACAGAGCATAATAATCACTACGTTCGTGACTGGGTAAGTAAGGGTTGCCAGCAGTCAAAATCAAAAAGCTCCGAAACAAACCCAATGAGTCCCTGTACCAAGACGGAAAATGCATGTATTATGTATATAATGGTGTTCCTTTTACTCGTTTAGGTACGATACTTTTTAAATTATTGAAATCGGTCCATTGGTTGCGAAGATATTAAACATTTTGTAAAAGCCAACCGCGGGGCGGCCGTATAGACCGTGGTGACGTCACGAACCCCGTTTCGCCCGCGCGCGCGTTCTCCGCCATTCATTTATTAAAGTTCACTCGATCTGGGCGGGTCGTGTAGTGCTTTTGTGGTTTTTACATGAAAATATACAGAATTATAAGTACTGTGTAGTATCGAAATGTACTAATACTTCAAAAAGTACTCCTGAAAAAATGTTTCCAATGTGCCAAAGGACCCGAAAAGTCGCAAAAAATTTACTGTCATGAAGAAACAATTAAGTTTGTACATACTTATCTACATAACAATGTTGAAAATAACGGCGTAGGTAGTTACAACAACAAACACAACTGCCCTGGCTGACTAACCTAAAACTTTTAAGAATTGAATATATGCTAGTCCAGGTAGGTAGGTACTACATACCTGGATTAGCCTACTTATTATCCTGCTGTTCTGAGCAGGCCCGGATTAGCCCCTAGGCCCACAAGGCCCGGGCCTAGGGGCCCGGCAAGCCTAGGGGCCCTCATGGCGGAAAATTCATACCCCTAAAGTCAGGCTTGCCCGAAAAATTAACATTTATTTTTCCAAATAATAAAATGTAGGCAAGAAACGACGTAGGTACTATGTGTTCAGTTTGGCGCTCCGTGCCATGCGATTCCTATTGTGTATCTACATACATTGTATTGTATGTAAGCACGTCGCACTTAAATATTTCTTTAAATTATTCTCTCTTGAAAACTCAAACTTTTTTCGTCAAAATTCGTCTCAACATTTTATGTAAATGCGCTGGGTGCACGCATCGCATTCATTTACGGCCGATTCCAGCTAGGCAGGCAGATCACGACATTACCTACTTTTAATTTTGTAAATCAATAGACCTAGTTTCTTGTTTTTCCGTAATTGAATTGCTCCCTCCGTTTACTGTTATGTCTTTATTTATAACATACTTTTCTAAACTATTTGGTAACGACCGAAAATGTCACAAAAAATTTCGCGGCTCGCTCCGCTCGCCGTTAATTCTCACTGATTTTGAACTTTTTAACAACCTTGCGAAAATGTCACAATTTCTCAACCATTTTCAGCGGCCGCACACAACACAACAAAATATCGGCACTCATTCCGCTCACTGTTTTAATTTTTATTACCTATAATACCACGAGACCATCCGAAAAAGTAATAAAAAAAACATGTTTTGTCTTTTTACCTCGCTTACTTCACATAACTCCAAAATTACCACCGCAAAGGCTCGAAAAGTTTTAGGGTTCGCTAATCATAATCTTTTGTCACTCTTGATTCTAGTTTACAGAACATCCGAATAGTCGCTAAAAAAAATTGCGGCTCGCTTCGCTCGCCGTTCATTCTGTAGTCTTTTGGTCATTTTTATCAGCCTGCCGAAAATAAGTCAAAAATTTTGCGGTTCGCTTCGCTCGCCATTCTTTCTGTAGTAGGAGTTATTTTGTTTATCCTCAAAAAACCAAATTGTCAGTCAAAACAAGGAAAGCTAAGAGCTAAGAGCTTTCCTTTCTTGTCTATTCATAGCATCCCGTTGAAATTTAAAAAAAAAATGTGTCTCACTCTACTTGACGACATTTATATTGTATTCATTTCTCAACCATTTCCAATGGCCGCAAAAACTACAATATGTCTAGGCTCGTTCCACTGGCTGTTATTTATGTTTTCATACTTATAAATAGTTAGTATGAATTGTTATAGCCTACCCCTTAACTACTACTACTAACTTTTTTGTTACCCGAAAATGTTACGCTCGAAGTTATTATTTTTTTGTGTTTCTCACATTTTTTTCTTTGTTCCTGGCATACCAATCTCTAAGGCTCGACCCCCCCCCCCCCCGAATAGTATTTCTGGCTAAGGTCCTGTCTGTAATATAATGATTATTCTGATTATTCACTGAATATGCTAATAGTAGGTACTTGATCGGTTCGGGAGAGGTGGGGGCGCTTGGTGCATAAAAAAAATTTGTCAGGTAGGGGGGCCCTCAAATACCAAGTGCCTAGGGGTCCTGGATCCCTTAATCCGGGCCTGGTTCTGAGTAGGTTGATAATGAGATTTTTTTACCTCTGAACTTTCCAACCACGAATTTTAGTTTAAATAAATAAATATAAATACAGAATGCTGGACAATCCACAAAGCATCATCTAGCCCCAAGCTAAGCAGAACTTTTGTTTTGGGTTACTGATATACATAATACAATATTATTAAATAGAAATATATTTTTTAGTATACATAGAAAACAACCAGAACCCCTGAACAAATATCTGCAGATCGTACAAATATTTGTCCCGAGGCGGGAATCGAACCCGCAACCTTGTGATGTCATAGCTTACGTTCGCGCGGTCAGTGAGCCTCGCTAGGTATTTTGCCCATAACTTTGTCAGTTTTGGTCGTAGAACAAAAATTTTTACACTTTATGTCTTAGTTTTTCAAGGTCTATAAAACTACATTCATAACAAAAAACTGTACGGGTCCTCATTGGTCCGAAATATGAATAAAATATGTAGCCAAAGCTGAATATTGAATGAGTAGGCACCTTTGATACTAACATCATTAAGCAATGCGAGAATACTCAGAAGATTGAACGGATTTGATTGAATGTCTAAATTGAATGCAAATCCGTTCTCAGGATCTTATATTTTATAGGTATATTTTATTTTAGAACCCAGTTTAGATTATTAGAATTCTGAGATAAAGTACAACGTCATCTTCCACACAAAGAAGTGGAGCGAGCACTTCGAAAATGATAAAAAAAAAACAAAACACCATTGACAACGGCGAATATAATACAAGATGTTTATTTATCACTGTCTTAAGGTTATTATTTCTTAGTTAAGTGTTCCAGAACTCCTTTTCAATGTCTTTTAATAATACCTGCATTCGGTCGGAGGTAACGCTCATCCTTATTATATGTACAGTAGGTATGTTATGTGAGATAAAATATTTTACTAAGCGAAACATTTCACAATTCACAAAATGAGCTGTTCTTTCGGTAAACTTTATTCTAGCCTCAGTTGTAGTTTCAGATTTTTTAAGAGATTATAATAGAATATAATATAATTCCTATTCTGTACAAGTCCAAATGAATGATTTGTCTATTCTATTCAGTGTGTGTTTTGTTAGGTGCTTCTGACGACCAGTCTCACGAGAGCCCGGGCAATGAAAGATACTGAAAGGTGCACAGTGTGATATACCTATAGAAAGCGTTTATTGTTAAAGTTGCCAAGGTTATGTTTATCTAGGCACTAGAATTCTGTAATAAACGTGTTTTAAAACTAAAACACGTTTAATACCTATAACAGTTACGCACCCAAGCACAGCAGGGTCACCGACTTAATGTTCTAATTGTATGGCACGGTTTGCATTTGTACACGCACATCAAGCAAGCGACTGAAGCGACATAATTATGAGTGACAACGCTACGCCTGATAATCAAGGATCGGAATAGGTAGAGTTTTTAAGTAACAAATAACGTCATACACGCTAGAACGATAGCTTAGTATGGATATGTCTCATAATTTCAAAATTCATATACTAACTAAACAAATCCCGATATTCTTCAATGTATTTACGTAAGTATTTCGATTACGAAACATTTATTTTTATTCTGAAAATATAATAATTTATATTAATATAATAAAAAAAAGTGATTGATTCCTGCACGATATGTCGGATAGTGGTTTTTGTTTCTCAACACAGCGTGTAGGCGTATACTTTTTTATTTCTCTTTCTATTGTGTATATTCCTGCCTTGTAGCGCGGGGTGAGGGGTGGACGTTGGGGAAGACCAGTTTGAAAAGAGGTTGGATATATAGGTAAATTTTTGTTCACCCGTTTGTTTCGGTGCGTTGAGTGTGCTTAAATTATGAATCCACGCCAAGTCACAAAACGAGGCTTTAATTAGCTTTTTTGAGAAATTGAAATATCAAAAATATTTTATCAATTCCCGATTCAGGGATTAAAAAGGCATATCCATGTTATGTTATCCTTGGCTTTTTACATCATTAATTAGGTACTTAAAAACTCTACCTATTCCGATCCCTGCTGATAATAGATATTAGCTGAAACAAAGATAACACTGTAGGAAACTCCTATTTATGGCAAATATGTAATATACCAAAAATAAATTTTTGCTAAATTGAAATACATGCCTATACTAAATTGGGTATATGTTACAATAAATATTTTTTTACTAAATGGATGTCCTTATGATTATTTTAAGTTGTTTTATTTTTGAGTTTGATGGGCAAATTATTTACAAGGTAGGTATGGGATTAAGTATTGAGAAGTTTGTTTATCGTTTATTGGTAATGTGAATGTCATATCTGTACGATAGTATTTTCTACTCATATACATGCATTTTATTGTATCGTTTATACTATATTCTAGCATTATATAAAATTTTATCATAGTTCAGTTAAAGTAAAACGTCCGTAAAAAATGAATAAAAATATATTTGATGCGTACAATGAAATTTATTCTCTGCTACTATAGTGCACACTATGCCTACATAAATAGTGATATGCAATTTGGATTCGAAAAGATCCGCCAGAGGCACAAAAAAGTCTGAAATGGCTCAAAATATCCGCACCGGCCTTACCGGCGGCGACGCTGGTTCAGCGTTATCAAATCAACCAACAATATGAGCTGTCAGTGTCAGTAAGTCGGTAGATGTCAGCCGTGACATAGTGTTGACATTAACACTTAGAATAAACCTGAACAATACGTTTCTAGACATGACAGTGATATTTTTTAATTTGACATTAGTTTTTTATGAAAAAGTTCCACGAAGAAAAATTCGAAAAACAATTTGCCGCTGGGGTGCGTTCAGAGGCTCAGGGTGCGGTTGTTTGGTGTAAATTCTAGCTTAGCCAAAGGTTCAGAACGAGTCGGTTGTTATACGTCAAAGTTGACATTATCATGACAAAACTGACGTTACAGTTGCCGGACGTTCGTTTGTTTTGTTTTTGTTTTGCGGTTACTTTGAGGTAAATTGTATCTACTGACTGTAACTACGATCGATAACTGATAAATACTGAAAATTTTGAAATTTACTGTAGAAATCTTGATATATAAGTAGATAACAAATTTTGACAACGGAAAATATGACAGCTGTCAATGTCAGAGTGTTTTTCGTCGATCGAATTACACCGGTAAAAAGTTGCAACCGTCGCAGGTTGTGAACGCTTTAGTTATTAATAACAACCGAGCTTTTCTCCTGAGGTTATGAACGACCTAGTTGCACTCCGAGCGCGCTCGAGCGTAGGTTGTGAACGCAGCCCTGAGTTAACCTGTCTGGCGTGCCATTCAATTCACCACTCACCACTTGTAGGCCAAGCACGGGGATTGTTCTCTAGGGTAGAATAGACAATAATGGCATCGCATCGCCATACATTGCGTACATTATTGAAGTTGAAGAAATTAATATCAAATAATTTACGCATTCGATGACAAAGTGACGTAATTTTTCTCTATTCTAAAGCCCGTGCTTGCCCTACTGGTTATACAATTTTGCTGTTACTCGAGTATCGTCGTTAGTTACTTCTCTTTTATCAGTATGTAGCAGATCAATTTGTCAGCTCTGTAAGGCGATAGGTAGCTATGTAGTTAGGTACCTGTCTACAAATTTAAATTGGCACGTCTTGCTGTATCGGACATGAGAAAATGTGAGTTCTTCATCGAGTACAAAGTACCAAGGTATTAACACTCTCAATAAAAAAATTGGGTTTTTGTAAAAGTTTATTGTTGCAGGTAGGTTTCGTCAGTTAAGTTAATTATGTAGGTACCTAGCCGAGTGCGTGTGGGGCAGACTTTGCATTAGGTACCTACCTACAGTTCGAGGTTTTATGTAGGTATATAATAAATGGTTGCAGGTTCGATTCTCGAGCCGCGGATATTGTTATTCGAGTAGGTCTGTATTTTTGTACCTACCTATAAGTATACAGATATGAAAATTATATAAATTATCATCATAATACAAGAATGCCAAGAACCTTCCCATTGAATATTAAAGGATGAACAAGTTCAACGTAAGTCTCGGTAAATAACCCCCTGAATGTACCACCTATCTACGACCTACGTGATCGAACTGAGTCCAACGCTCGTATGTAACAACAACACGCAGACCGTCACGAATCACAAATGGTAGAAAAGAAAACACTATGCCTCTCTCAGTTTAGGTGCTGTGTGTTGATTTGTCGCGGTTGCGGGTGGCGGAAGTTCTCTTTGAAACATTTTGCAGAGTACAAACGAAACTTCTATTCGCAACCGGTCTCTACCGTAAAACACCGTGGCCATGCCATTCTGTAACGGAGTCCGTTCGAGGACCATCGCTCACCATGAGCTATCGCGAAAATAGTGATCGATAAATCGTGATTTTCGAACTGTAGTTTTTTTAAGATAAAGTTTTTATTAAAAAGGATTATTGGACTATTTAGGTATACAAAAAATACAATGGCAGTGATAGGACTGAAAATATTTGGTGAGTTGTTTTATTTTATTTTTAAATATCCACAAAAAAACCTGCATGTAATGGACCTATTTTCAGGGACTCTTTTAGGCAGTGCTCTATTTATATACTTAGACGCATCGCGCGTATCATTTTAATTTTATTCATTTTACGCCGTCGTCCGTAGAAAAAATAAATTATAGTTGTGCACCTGGGCACCTGATTGTGATTACAATAATACTACGAGTAACTGCCTAATCTTTTACAGTTCATGAACTAAGCATTCAAATCCTTATCAGTTTTTATTTCTCTATGTATGCAGTTAGGTACGTTGGCTACCGTTAATCTGCAATGCCTCGCCTGCTGTATGAATTTCATCAATTGACTGAAGTATTGGAAATTTCCTTTGATTTTATGATACCTAACATATACCTAAGTGCAAAAACTTAGACACCATGAAATTATCAGATTTTTATACGGGATTAGTATCTACCTAAAAAAAATAATTATGTTGGACATCCCACATAGCATTAAGCCCCAAGCTAAGCAGAGCTTGTGTTATGGGTACTAGATAAGATAACTGATATACGTAATGCAATATTATTATTAAAAGTGGGAGCGTAAAAGCAGTAAAAGCGATTCGGGTGCGACTTAAGCCGTACCAATAATATACATTATATCCCCGTATTGATGACGTCCCTTGTTGAGGGATGAAACGTTGGTATGCTTCCAACACAAAATAGGTTCGTAGTTAGCCCGCTTACATTCATAGTGTATTACTTACTTTTACACAGAATTCAATACTCATACACCTTTCATTTTTTTTGCGTAGGTTTGGTACCTACTTGAATATATTGGGTAGGTAACCTAATAACTGTAAATTCTATTTTACCATGATGTGATGAATAAAGGTTAGTTAGGTAAGTATTCCTGTTTAATTTCACATTCCGACAATTAAGTAATTATGAATCTTTACATTAGGGACATACGATAGTAAACGTTTGATTATATTATGTTTATATATTTTTCGTATATAGGTATAAATAAAAAGGTCCGCCTGCGACGCAGGCGGTTGCGGGTTCGGTTCGCGCCTCCGGACAAATATTTGTACGATCTGCAAATATTTGTTCAGGGTGTTCTGGTCGTTTGCTGCATAAAGTAATAAAAATAGTTTAGTTATTCTAAGGTTTGCTGTGTATGATAAAAAAAATATTCATCTATGTAGGTACTCGTATATCATTACGTATATCTATGTAATAATATTGTATTATGTATATCAGTTATCTGTACCCATAACACAAGCTCTGCTTAGCTTGGGACTGGATAATGTTTTGTGAATTGTGCAGCATTATTTATTTATTTTTAGATAAACATGTCGTAATATACAGTAAACCTAATCTATAATACTATCTCCTATCATATAAGTTATCTTTATGAAACTTACAGAACACATTATAAAGTTATTTTTAAAGTGATTAGGTACTTAATTATTTCAAAAAGAAAAAGTAAGGTAAATAAACAACCGCGAGAAATCTTGAATACCTGAGTAGTAAATACCTACATTATCATTGAAAAAGTTTTAGTAGGTTAGTTACCTACTTAAATTAAGTTCGTTTACTTTTTAATGGACCCTCATGTTTAGTTAATTTTTATTATTTGTTTAGCGAACCAGTTTATGTGACATATTGACCAGTTAGATGCTTAATTTCAGAAGGTAGTAAGTAGCACATCTCTTACAATTTAACGTCCTTAAACTACACAGAGATTTAAACTCAGTCAGTATGACACCTACCCTTCACATAACAATGGACGTTTATATCAAATATTTATTGCAGTGGTAATACTGCACGTGGTATAAAACGTTCCCAGCACTGCCCACGAGAATCATCAATAGGTATAGAAGATGAAATACTAAACATTTGTTTGGTAGGAGTACCTTAGATAATGATATAACCTAGAAAAGGTTCTATTCTAGGTTATAAAATTAATAATAAAATAAATCATTTATTTTCCTTGGTATTTGATATAATTTAATTATAAACGGATTGCAGGGTTGTAATAGCTATAGGATGATGCCCTCATTAGTTTTTAATAAAACTGTGTTGCTGACACTACAAAAGAAAAAAAATAATAGAATATAACTTTATTAGCACACACACAAAAAACAGAGAGAAAGTTCTTATAACAGAAAAAAAATAACACTAAAAATTCTACATACAACCAAACTAACAAATAAAAAAAAATATTTAGAACTAAAAAAAAAAACTACATAAAACAGTATAGCCCTCGCCACAAATAGGATTTAGTTAGGTAGTTGAGAACTATAATGCAGGTAGGTATAGGTACATAATATAATGTTCTCATCATTTATTAGAAATTACAAGAATACGAAACGAAAAACGGTAATGGTATAAAAATGTTAGCTCATTAAATGGTACCACATGAACATACCGGCAATAGAAGGTTCTAGAGAAATTATGGTAATCATCAAAAGAAAAGGAAGTCAAGAAAGTTCATTGCGGCAGGAAAATAAGCAAAACAAGACACGAGCTATGTCGACGTAAGGACTCCGCATAACGGTACAGTCAATGTACTTAGTCCAGAAAAGTAAAAAGCATTGCGACATGCTAAAAGAAACCAAGTATAAAATGAAACGGGTTCAGACCAGAATAAACTACCTATATTGAAATGTATTTATTTCAGATAAAGTAGGTAATCTATATATAACTGACACAAATTTAATAATTGAAAACATAAAATAAAATTTAGAAGTCAATAAATATTACGATACAGAATAAATTACCTACTAATAAATAAAAAGAAAGAAAGAAAATAAATTAATTTATTTTATTTAGATTAGAGTAAATCATAAATAAATTACATTTAAATTACATAATAACAATCAGGGATCCTGCTCAAATGCTCCATGGGTGAATAAATGCAGGCATGTTTTTTCCCTATGATGATTGTATGAAAATCTTAAAAAAATACCACAAGACGTATATAGTATAGCTTATTGGCAATTTATTGCAGCATGGTAATTTATTGTTTGACAACATGGAGCTACTGCGTTATCGCAGAAGTTTTGACTCGATTAGTCTGGTACTTAAGTTTATATTTTTACGTTACATTTGACACGCACTTGAATAGGTAGGCAACATTGCAAACTGATGACCGGATACGGGGTACTGCATGATAGAACTACTGCCGGGTAATGCAGTTTTGATTATTTTGAACTGTAATTATTTTGTGAATACCTTTATCTATTTCAAATCTAATCCATCAATTGATTAGCTAAGTGGACCAGAGTCGAATGTACATATAATAAATTGAATCTAATACTTCATTCACATTAACAACATGGAATGTTTGGTGATGTGATGATATTAAATAATAATATAAATACAGCTGGACTATTCACACAGCATCATAATAGCAACATGCTAAGCAGAACTTGGGTTCTGGGTACTAGATAACTGATAATACAATTTACAACTGGATCATCGATGGATGTTTTCTTTTAATAATAAAAAACAACGTTGAAAACACTATCAATCAATACTGCAAAACATACAATATTTTTTGTCCCGAGGCGGCACTCGAACCCGCAACCACCTATGGCGTAGTAACCCTTCGTCCGCTACGCCACAGAGGTCGTCAAATATTGGTTTCTAGGATAGGTCCGGTTCTAAGCAACATACTCAAAAAAACTGCAACCAATACCATCGCATAATTTTATGCAGTAGCAGTATTTCTATCATTCATTAGTCATCTAACAAGTTTATTAACATTTAAACCTCGCTTTTAATTCTACTGACCATCGAGAAGTTCTAGAATAATTTAAATATTCTACTGTAAAGAGTAAAGACCTTTGGGTGGCTTTCTAAGCTTTCACTTCCGAGAGAATTTTCCAGAAATTAAAAGGCAATTAATAATTTTGCCGCGATATTACATAAATGCTGGCTTTCCACGAAAAGCGAGCGGACTTCGCTCAGCGGAGATATGTAGGTATGTGATAAGACCGCCATTTGTAGGTATGCTGTCATAATAAGATCTTTTAGAATTTTATTTTACAAAAAAATTACTGCCAATCCCTGATTATAAATAAATAAATAATGCTAGACAATCTATGTTCATAGCATCGTCTAGCTCTAAGCTAAGCAGAGCTTGTGTTATGGGTACTAGATGACTGATATAGTTACATACATAGTCAGCCTATGAGCGCCATAGATGCATGCCCAGCGTGTGGATTATGGGCAATGAGCCCCAAATGATAACCATCTGATATAGTTACAATATATTTTAAGGTGCTTACTAAGCATACATCGAAAACGTCCGGAAATGTTTGGGGACTCGGGATCATTCTCTGTACAAAAGCGAACTGACAAATCGTAATCAAATGGAGAACCTTTTCTCGTTTTTGAAGTCGGTAAAAATACAGTGCCGAGGAAGGTATTTTGACATCACACCGCTCGTCCGTTCCACCTAGTTACATTGTAGTTACATTGATGTAACCAGCTGGATATTTTTATTCCAAGTAGTTACATTATTTAAAAATGTAACTTTAACGTAACTAAGAGACTTTTTTGTTCCACCTAGTTACACCGTAGATAGGTACCATCTACGTTACTAAGGCTCCGCTGTCCGTCTGTCCGTCTGTCACCAGGTTGTATCTCATAAACCGTGATAGTTAGGCAATTGAAATTTTCAAAAATGATGTATGTCTGTTGCCTAATATACTTTACTTTATTAAGTAAGTTCATAAAGACGTTGGTTGCCATGAGCATGAAAGTACTAGGAGTACATGACTCACGAGAGCTAACTAATATATATTTTTATAATATACTAGCGGCCCGCCCCGGCTTCGCACGGGTATTAAACAAAAATTTCAGAAATTATACACACTAAAACGATGGGTTTCACAGTTTTCATACGGATCTTTACTTTTTTTAACAGCATTGGGGTTTTTGACATTGACTCGACATTCCAAAACTGACACTGGCCGTAGAGAAAAAGCAGGCACCGTGCGCTATACAACCTCTTTTTCTATTCTGACGCGCCATAATAGAAAAAAAGGTTGAATATACAGCCCACGGTTCAATTATTGAATTTTTCATGCGGATCCCTAACTTTTTTGAAAATATTATATAGCCTATGTTCATCACGGAAAATTAAGGATTCTAATGGTGAAAGAATTTTTTAACTCGGTCCAGTAGTTTCGGAGCCTATTCAATTCAAACAAACAAACAAACAAACAAACAAACAAACATACAAACAAACAAACAATCAAATCTTTCCTCTTTATAATATTAGTATAGATATATATTAAGATGGTACCTATCTATGGTGTAACTAGGTGGAACAAAAAAGTCTCATTAGTTACGTTAAAGTTACATTTTAAAATAATGTAACTACTTGGAATAAAAATGTCCATCCAGCTGGTTACATCAATGTAACTACAATGTAACTAGGTGGAACGGACGACACCGCTTTGATTGAAACCAACTGAAAGCCTAGAATAAGGTTTCTTTTGCTTTCGATGCATGCATTATAAGTACATGTCCGTACTTATAATGCATGCGTCTTCTTTTGCATGTACTTATGAGAAGAACATGCAATCGAGTATTTCAAAGTTAGGAATTACTCTCATGTAGAATTATAGTTCTTATATCCATGTAAACTCTGTATTTTATTCAACTCATGCTATGTTTGTGTTGGACAATATGGAATGTTGAACTCATATCTCCTTGGTAACTATGAAGAAAGGTATTGCTTACAAATAATCTCACAAATAATATACCTAGGTAATTTTAATAAACATCCACACTGATACATTGACATATAGGTACCACAAAATTAAATGACAGATGGATCTGACGAAATTGTCAGTTCTTAGCTGGAGTGGAGAGAATCCTAATACTTGATAGGTATCGAATTAGATTTTTTGAATTCTAAATAATAATTGTAGGTATTATTATTGCATGTGATAGAATCATGGATTTTACCTACCTAGTAAATTATCTTCTTTCGATAGGGTCATAGAATTTCCTACCTAAAATGCAACTTAACATGTTGGTAATTGGGAAAATTAAATCAGAAGTCAATAACTTTATTCCTCTAAACTTACAAGAATAGCACATAGGCAATTCAGATTAAAGGCTACATAAGATTAATGTATCTTTTAAAGGGCAATGTATACGCTTATACAACAAAACCCCAAGTGAGTTGCAAAAATTATCTATACATAAATTCAAACGAATTGTCATAAATATTCTTTGCAAAAAGGCTTACTATAAAAAATTAGATTCTCTAGACGACAAAAAAGTTTGGGACGAGTTTTGCTCCAATTCGAAAACTAAAAGTAACAATCTAACATCACTCAACACAAAGATATTTAACAAAAAATAAAAGATCCGCATGATCACTCATTCAATTTTAGTAAAATACCTGTGCGGAGCCGGGGCGGACCGCTAGTTCTCAATATAAACATAGAAAAATTATACAAGAATACAATCTATATCTATACTTCTATACTAATATTATAAAGAGGAAAGATTTGATTGTTTGTTTGTTTGTATGTTTGTTTGTTTGTTTGTTTGTTTGTTTGTTTGTTTGTTTGTTTGTTTGAATTGAATAGGCTCCGAAACTACTGGACCGAGTTAAAAAATTCTTTCACTATTAGAATCCTTAATTTTCCGTGATGAACATAGGCTATATAATATTTTAAAAAAAGTTAGGGATCCGCATGAAAAATTCAATAATTGAACCGTGGGCTGTATATTCAACCTCTTTTTCTATTATGGCGCGTCAGAATAGAAAAAGAGGTTGTATAGCGCACGGTGCTTGCTTCTTCTCTACGGCCAGTGTCAGTTTTGGAATGTCGAGTCAATGTCAAAAACCCCAATGCTGTTAAAAAAAGTAAAGATCCGTATGAAAACTGTGAAACCCATCGTTTTAGTGTGTATAATTTCTGAAATTTTTGTTTAATACCCGTGCGAAGCCGGGGCGGGCCGCTAGTACATTATAATTTACGACCCGCTCCAGCTTCGCACGGGTCCAATGCAGATACAAAAACCTTCCTCATGAATACTATTTATTTCACCTGAAATCTACTTTCCTGAAATATATAAAAAAACCGCATCAAAATCCGTTGCGTAGTTTTAAAGAGCTAGGTATGCAAACATAGGGACAAACAGACAGACAGCGGGATGCGACTTTGTTTTATACTATGTAGTGAAACTTGACCTTCAGCAATCTTAATGCTAAAACAAGCTTGTGCACGTCTAGAAAATTGTGCTACAATGTAAAACAGCTTACCCTAATGAGATATTCTTCCAGCACGGTAGGTACAAGATCAGAAAAAAGTGGCGCCGGCCGGCACATCATCTAGTATATATACTAATATTATAAAGAACAAAGATTTGATCGTTTGTTTGAATTGAATAGTGACGTCTGTAAAATCTTAACTACACATGTGTATGAAAATAAATGATCTTTATCATAAAATTCTACATTATCCGTGGTGAACATAGGCTATAGAGTATTTTCAAAAAAGTTAGGATTCCGTATAAAAACGATAAGGTGTGTAAAGATTTTTAATTTTCGTTTAAATACCCGTGCGAAGCCGGGCGGACTGCTAGTCTGATAAATCGAAATATATTGTAATTTGATAAAAAATATATTTGATGAGAAAAAATATAAAAAATCTTTCATGAGTGCTCCTCGAAATTGTAGCGATGCTGGAGTCGATAGATTAGCAATAGCAATCTATTGGTTGCGTCGTATGGAGGAAGGCCGATGTCCAACTGTGGACATCTTTGGACCGACGAACATGCCGAAAGTATCAGGGTTCTTTGCTTGAAGGAACCCTGATGATTTGCTGCGGCGGGACCCTAAAATACAGATATATTTAACATAATAACGTAACGGTTACTTCTTTGTTTTGGCGCCAGGCGAAGGACCTTTCGGACTCCGGGTCATTCAAACAGGTTCCATATAAATATGAGCACCGGATCTCTCATAATAAAAGAAGATCAATATTCTGACGCTTTATTATAACTACATAACCATCATCATCATCATCATCATCACCAGCCTATACTAGTCCACTGCTGGACATAGGCCTCCCGATAATGAGCGCCATAGATGGCATTATCATTTTTTTTTCTACATACCCGATTAGGGCAGTATCGTCGGCGAATGTTCCCACGAGTACTCCTTCTGTCGTTGATATGTCTGAGGTATATATTAGGTACAGCACTGGACCAATAACGCTGCCTTGGGGGACATCAGCACGTATATTATTTAGATTTGTCATCTCCTCGCCTTGCTTTACGTAAAAGTTTATCTGGCTTAGGTAAAATTTTATAAAGAGGAAGTAGTTGGTTGGCAAAGTTTATAGGATTTTGTAGAGGAGGCCGTCATGCCAGACGCGGTCAAACGCCTGGGAGATATCCAGGAAGGCAGCGGAGCTGTATTTCTTTCCTTCGTAGGCTCTATTTATCTCATTGACTAAGCGATGGACTTGCTCAATTGTACCATGGGCCGCGCGGTAGCCAAATTGATGAGAAGGGATAAGTTGGGTTTTCGCTATTTCCAGGCTTAGACGTCTCATGAAGAGTGTCTCCAGAACTTTGGAGGCAAGGCAACTGGGAGCAGGCTTATTGGGTTGTTCGGGCGCTTTTCCAGGTTTGGCTATAAGAATGATTTCCGCCACTTTCCATTGTGCTGGTACGTAATTACGTCGCAGGATAGCGTTGAAGATTTGTGTTAGGAAAGTGATGCCTTTTTCCGGTAGTTCTTTTAAGACTTTAGCCGTGATTAGGTCGTATCCAGGGGCTTTATTAAGTTTTAGGTTCCGTATGACAAGTCGTACTTCACTTTTAGAAAATTTGTCTATAGGAGGAGAGAGCTGATAGGTTTCTGCTAGGATATCCAAAACTTCAGACGCTTTAGCAGAACCTGTGTCCGAGTTGGGAGTGAAAGACGTTTTGTAAGTGTTCTGCGAACAACGCTGCCTTTTCTGAGCAGGGTTGTTCCACGTAAAAAAAAATTCGTATTTAGGTGAAAATTTAAAAAAAGGGTTGTATATTCAAGTTTTTATAATAAGTGTTTACAAATAACGCTAATCTGCCTCCATTTGACAGGGCGACGTGTCCAGTTCGCGCGAACAAATCAAGCCAACTGATCGCGTTCACTTTGTTTCGCGCCGCACCCTACGTGCGTTTGGTCACGTTGGACTCTTCAGTAGGTCTCTACTGTTTGTTGTTTTCGCGCCGCGCCGCGCCGCGTCGCGTTCGCGTCCAGATCGCTCACGCAGTACGCCCCGTTAGGGTTTTGAAACCGATGTCAAAACCCTAATACCTCAGATCTACTATGAGCTCCGCAAGACTATCAAACTTGGCTATATTGTCGATTGAACAAGAATTGGCTGCTAATATTGATTTTGACAAAGTTATTTCCGACTTCGCTGCTCATAAGGCCCGTAGAATCCGCTTGTAAAACCGCTCATCCTATTTTAACTTCAATAAAAGGTTGCATTGCATGTGAAATTTAATTTTAATTAAGCACCTAAAGAATTGGGGCGGCAAAATGGGTCTCCCGCCCCAGGCGCCGAGATGGCACGCTACGCCACTGCCCGATCTATTGTCACAGGCAAAGACATTACCGGTTTACATGATAGGCTACTTATGATATCCAACGAATCATACAAAAACATGTCATTATATTGTGCTTACCTGAAACGTGAACAGTTCTTTTTCCCATGCAGTCAGCCCGTCGCAAGTTATGTCAACATTCGGAATAGAAACCACGCGAACAGTGGTGTTATCAAATATTCGCATTGTTGATACCTATCGCTTTTTCCTTTAGAATCAACACGTCATGCAGGAAATCGTACTATGTGGAGGAAATGTTTTCATCGCTTAGGAGGAGGTTTTTTTCGAAGGTTTTTATTATTTTGCAACCTAGTTTAATTTTTTTCTGAGGTTATAAATAAATAATAATAACCCAAATGATAAAGAAAGCCATCTATGGGACTATGGTAGGCCTATGTCCAGCAGTGGACAGGCTGATGATGATAATGATACCACTTGGTTAAAAAACTATGACGGTTTTTCTGCAAAGGGCCACAGTAAATAGTAAAAAATACTAAGGTCTATAAAACCATAACAATTATTTTTTCAAAATTATATATCTTGTTGTTAAAAATGGGTGGTTTCACCCAATTTCGTATCTGTACTTTAGATAAAATCACACTGTAGAGGCAGAGTGCGAATAAATTTGGTATGCTGATTGAACCTCATGAGCGCTGTGAGGTTGGGCAGTGAATGCGCTAAGTGGGAAGCTTTTCGTGTAAAAATTTCCTGTAAAGTTTCAACTATTTATTTATTTACTGGTAAGGTGAAGCAAGAATGAAAGTTTCAAACTAGTGACACACACACAGAGTTTCCTTAAGTTGTTTGTTTTTGTAATATCTACCTACTAGATATTGTTTGTAACTGCTTATTTCTAGAAAATTCCTCATCGTTAGTAGGTATGAAATTGAATTGAAAACCTATGAAAACGTAATCTTATAATGTAATGTAGCTAGCTTATCGGGCGAGATAAACACAGTTTATAGGACTTTAGCCGTGTGGTGCCGGCATAGAATTTCACCACTCTTCCCGTGGGTTTCGTAAGAGGCGACTAAGGGAAACACAGCGGGGGGCGGGCAGCAGCGCCTTCTGCAGAACAACTACACCGAACTGCGATCCCCAACCCGCATGCCCAGCATGGGGATTATTGGCAATAACCCCCAAATAATGATGCCATCTATGGCGCTCATTAGGGGAGGCCTATGTCCAGCAGTGGACTAGAGGTGTGTAGATCCGGAGTCAAACGGCTCCTGGAGTCGAGTCCGGTCCTGGAGTCGTGTGGATCCGCTCCGGCTTGTCGTTCGTGGCGTGTCCGCGGATACGTTGGCCGCGTCTTCGGTCTCGCTCCAAGTCGAATGAATGTAGCAGCGAGCGATTGGAGCTGTGTGGATCTGGCCTTTGATTCGGGTTCGGACGTGTTCGATAGACAGATTCAGTTCCATTTACGAGTAAACAACAAACTAGAACTACTACGGTAAAATTATACTTTATTATAATTTACTAGTATTTAGTATGAAGGTAAATCAACTGTAGTCTCTAAAAAAATTAAGTAAATAAATACCTTAAAAAACTTATGCTAGTATTTTTCACAGATTAGATCAAACTAACAAACATGTCTTCCCCTAAGGAAAGAATTGCTATGGTTTTACTAGTCATTATTTCGATTCGTTACATCCACCGAAACAAACGTTTCCTACAAACAGACAGATACAATGGACATGTAGGAACTGTTATTAAAAGCGGATCCTAACCGATCCGCTGGATCCACTGGAACAAACTGATCTAATGGACTTGAAGGAAGCGAAACTGCAAGCGGATCCAAACGGATCCGCGGACACGACTCCGGGAAACGAGTCCGCACCCAACTGGAATCGGACCAGATCCGCTCCAGTCGTGGACACGTTTAGCGCATGTCTACAGTGGACTATTATAGGCTGGTGATTTTGATGATGACTTTAAAGATTTTTTAAGAATTTTGAAATTTTACAGTTTAGTAGATAACAAAACCAGGAGGAACCAAGGGACCTTTCATGTTGCTACAAATATAACATAAAGTTAATTAACATGATACTTAAATAGGACGTACCTTACAAAATGTGAATAACTACCAAAGTATTTGCAACAGCATCTATTCTTCCAATTCGATGGAATAATGAGTTGATACGTCTGCTCTTATATTTTCCATTTCATTCTGTCTCCAGTCTCACAGCTGAAAAACAAGAGAAGTTGACTGATAATAGGGCGAGCGGTTTATTTTGCTCCATGCAATTACGTTTTTCGTTTCGGCCATCGTTATTACAAACTAGAACAAATTTGTAAAATAACAATACAAAACGAAACCCGCAATTGCGTATTTTGGAGAATTAATCCAGACCTCCTGTGCCAGCGTCTGACTTTGACATTGCCCGATATTGCTTTGGTCTTCCTGATTTCCGGATTCTCATTCTATTATATCCATAAATTATTTATGTGGTTTTAATGTATATTAGTCCTTTATGACAGATAATGGTCGGTGTGGCCTAACTGCTGAATGCGTAATCGAGGTCACTCTGAACGGAGCCTTTGACAATGAACTTCGTCATTTATTTACGGTAGGTAAATCATTCAAATGACTTTGGTAAACTGCGGTAATTTCCTGAAAACAATAAGCCGTTATTTTTACTCTATCGTTCTGTGGTATATATCTAATGTGGTTAAGAAGATATATAGCACCTACATTTTGTATGCGATGCAAATTGATGCGCATAAAACTCTTTGAGTACTCTGAATTAACGTTACGTTTATGTTGTACCTACCTCATTAATTGCGATGGAAAGTACTACATGGGTATGGTTTTATTTTATTTTTTACAAATCCACAGCTCTTAGAAAAGCAACTTGATGTAAAACTTATACTATTAAAACTTAACTACAGCCAATAAAGGATTTACGCAGGAGGTTGCGGATTCGATTACCGCTTTGGGACACAGTTTACGATTATATACTAATTTAGAAATTTTACAAAACTCAGTTTAGATATGCAGGTACATAATGCCCTATACAATAATTGATATTATCTACCCCTACCCAGTTCAGTAAAAACCTGAAGAACCTCGCGTGTGAAACCCTATTTTCTAGTATTAAAAATGTATTATTATATACTTTGTTATAGCTTGTCTGTTATAATCGCTTAACAAAAGAGTAACAAAACTTAACAAAATTACCCCACCCGTCACGCAAAAAGGGCCCACCTGTGGCCTAGTTGCGGAAACCAGTCCAGAAACAAGTAAGTAACAAAAGAGTGGTGTGCACAGTTGGCAGATTTAGACACAGCAAAGAGTTCCGTTTTTGTTACACAACATTTCCAAGAGTAGCTCCTTAAAGCAGTAGGTTACAGCAGGCTCACGTACAAAAAAACTGAAGCGATTAAGGTACTCTATAATATTATGTCTGAGTGGAAATACCGGACTATGCATAAATTGTTTGTAGCATTTTGTCACATGTATTAAAACCTATTCAATCAGATTAGGTGCTTGTGTTAGCTTTAGAGTTTTATGGTAGTAATTTACTTGTCTACTATTTTGTTAATATTCTTGGTTTTTTGGAAAGACCGATATTTTTATCTTTTACCTTGTCTTATTTTATTGTTGCTTTAGGTTACTGCGTTCCTTTGGGATCAATAGACTTTTTTTAAGCTAATCCAGGCCTATAACTACAACTTAAGAAAAATTTTCTTCGTGATCCATTTATTAGTTTTGCAAAAACTCGTTAACTTATGTAATGTTTTCCTCCATAGTTGTTTTCTTAGACTATTGAGTACTTTGTGTGCAGCAAAAAAATGATTGTCTATGTCTAAAATATAACATACATTAAAACTTTCTCACATAAGTGTGATTCGATGTAAGTTCCGAAGAGAACCAACTTGCTATTAGTCTTTTACTGTATACTTACCGCTTATTTTTGTCCCTGTAGCCTGGAAACTTGTTTAGATCCCTGTCCAGGAGAATATAAATAACTTCTCACACTATCTTATAAATATCTAGAAAACTTATGTCCCTCCACAAAGGTGTCTCTTGACTCTTAATCCAGGTAAAGTGCATTTAATTTAAAACCTCAAGTCAGACGCCAAAAGGTTAAGTTTAATTACTTTTGTGGTTGATTCTAACGAAAACAGCAATTTTAGGACTTTCGTAATTCATTCTCGACTCATCTAGAGTAGAAAAAGTATCTACAAAACAAAACTATAAAAGTAACTACTTACCATGCTACTTACTCTACATACAAAACTAAGAAAGTAGGTTTATCCTATGAAGTTTCGATTGAAGTTGAATTGTTTTACCGCCTCTGTGCATGTTTTGACATTCCAAAAAAATGGAATTATATTTGCATTTGAGGAAAACTGATTGGTGGTTTTCAAAATGGACCGCTTTTTTATTAGTGAAATACGTAGAAAAAAGTCGAAAAAATAATTGTAGGTACCAACCCACTTACCTACCCACTAATCTCTGTAGTAACTGTAATAGTAGGGTTCCACAGCGCCACGAAACCGTTGTTCTCAAAATTTTATTGAATTTAAAATTTTTTGGGTATGGACTTACCCAATGGAATACATTGGGTAAGTCCATACCCAATGTATTCCACTGCGCTCGAAGAATATTTAGATAATAAGATTATTGAATTCATGAATTCCACCGTGCTCCAAAAAAATATGAGAAGAGTAATGTATCCTGGATAATCCACACAACATCATTTAGCGACAAGCTAAGCAAGCTTGTGTAATTCGTACTACTACGATATCTGATAAACTTAATAAAGTATATATACATAAGTATCACATTAGATGATTTATTTTTGTGTACGTAGAAAAGGACTAGAACACTCGAACAAATAATCTGCAGATCTTACAAATATTAGTCCCGAGGCGGGAATCAAACCGCAACCTCCTGCGTTGTAAGCCCACCGCGCTAACAGGTCGTCAATATACGTACCTACCTAAACGACAAAAGTTCAAAACCCTCGGCGCGCGAGTTACACTCGCACTTGTCGTACTTGTTTATTGTTGTAAACATTAAACATGTATCGTAGTAGATCGTAGTCATGGAATATTGACACTGGCAGAAAAGTGGCAAACTCATATTTCCCTAACATAGAATTCAACTTCAACTTCTTTTTTTTGGCACCGCTTGCTTTTCGCTGCGACTCTGCCAGTGTCTATTATACTTAACATAGAATTCGTCAGGTCTTTAGTCAGGTCAAGTCAAAAACGACTAATTTTTGACAAAGAGAATAAAATCACCGTATTCAATTCATATATTTATGTCAACAACATTAAATTATGTAAATTCATAAATAAAAATTTTCTTTTGTAGCAGATTTATCGTTATCATGGATGATGTGGTTAAAAGTTCTGCAGACATACAACAAGGTTGGGTAGGGGAGGAGAATTATATAATGTATTGTTCAGTTCAGTTTGTTTATTTTATATTTTGACACAAGTAATATATTCTTTGTTAGGTAACACTTATAATTTAAACTTATAAAACTATTTAACATCTACCTTAGCTTCATTTACAATATATATTACTCATCACAATATATATATTATTATAAAAAAAAGCTTCGTCATAGTATAGTAGCTCCATAGAAGCTCTTATTCAATAGAATTGCTGATACTCACTAAAAGTTTAATTCCAGATTTGTTCCTAACTTCGATAGGTATTTTATTATGAACCTTAAGACACTTAAAGCTTTTTGTATTTTTGATAATCTCGTGTAGGGCACCACTATTTTTTTTATTTGTAGTTATATGATTATGAACTCTCTAATGTAGGTATATAATTGTTTGTTAAATTTGCTCAGAGGCCATTGTCGCTATTTTTAGCTCTCTAAACATGTCGACAGGTATCTTTTTAATTTAAACCTGCCATAATTATGTCTGATAGATCTTTTTGTTGAGCAAATAATTATGTATTCTTTGCGATTCTGCTGTGTTGCCTCAAAACATGACGCATGAATATAGTTGGGGAAGTCAATTTCGAATATACCCAAAAATGCTATATATACAGTGTGTGTAGAGCAGCGACCTATTTATTTAACGGATCTATAACACTAGGCTCAAGTTATTTATTTAATGTTTCCAAACAAAATTTAGATCTTGTCCTCTCAACCACCGATATGAGTAAAATATTGTTTACTGAAAACCATTTGTGTAATCATGATACCAAAAAAGAATGAAAATAAAATGAAATGCTTGTTAAAAAGCTTTTTAACAGTAGGCAACAGTCAGTAGGTATCATACATTTTCAAGGCAATGATAATGGTTGTCGATATTTAATGGACCTTCTAAACCTAATATATTTACTCTAAAACAATGCACGAATAAATTAATAAACAACAAATGGTGAAAACGAATTCGATATTCGTTTATTTTTTGAGATTATTACCGGCGGAGAAATGGTGCGCGTTGAAGTCTTTTAGATGGCATAAATGAAAAAAAAATTATTCTCCAGATACCATTTAAAGGTTTTTTTTGTTGCTAATTTTTTTTCCTAGAAATGTGCTTTGTGTGCGATTATTGTAGATAATCCTTACGAAAATAAACATTCTTAAATTAAATTTTGCTGAACCATATTTTGGTACCTACCAATTTATGGATCAGTTGAGCTACCTGTACATTGTTTGAAACAGTCTCCAGTTAGCTCAATTGTTTCAATTGTAAATACTAGGTCGAATTTGATTCTGATATTTAATTATTCTAATTTTTAAAATATATAAAAAATATGCCAATGACATACTAAAAAATTTATAATTGGCTTCATATCTACCAGTATAACTATTCTTTTAACAGTTGGTATCCTTGCTTCCAGACTCAATACCGGTGCGGTTCAATCTGTGGGTAATGATCCTGACCAGCTGCTGGGTGGCTTACATGCTGAGGGTGAACATGAGCCTCAACCTGATCGCTATGGTGCCGCAAACTGTGAAGAACAGCACGTAAGGGAAATGTACAATTTATATTCTAGTAGCTGTCCGCCCCGGCGTCGGATATTTAACATAAAAATCTAAAATAATACATTATTAAACACACGTCATACACATTGGGTTACATACTGAAGCTTTCCCTAACTTTTTTGAAAATATTCTATAACCTATGTTCAATAAGGATAATGTAGGATTCCAATATAAATTAATTTTTCATATTGGTTTCATCCAAGCATACAAATAATCAAATTTCTTCTATAAAATATTAGTATAAACAAGTTTCTAAGTGCATCTTCACGCGTCGTTTCATTGATAAACAATAAGTAACCTTAAAATAGGTTAGCTGGATCAAAAAAGAAGTTATTATTGTTCGATTGAAACGTTTTAATAATTTCAAATCCATAAACTGCTTGGATAGAATTGCTTGAGTTATTACGGGTCTAGATCTAGATCTAGACATCTAGATGTATACACAGCCCGATCCGTTTTGACGTACCAAACAAAAAGAAACATCCATTTACCCATAAACTATAAATATTACAATTAGTATTTACAAACTGTTACGTCAGACAACTAAAGTACTGTACTTGATAAACTCAAATTTATAGTGGTATTTATTAAACTCTTCCATCAATGATTATAGCTGAAAGAGCTTGTCAAACTAGTTTGCAATTTAATTTTCATCTTTCTTTTTACTGATTCGATTGCATTTTACACTTAAACCAGAACAAATAACTTATTTATAATCGAAGTAATGGTGTGCATGGACTCATAATAAACAACTACACAATTAAGTCATATTAAAAACCTTCCTGATTGGTGGATGAATATGTTATCCTGAATCAAACAAATTGAACGTAAAACGATTACACACACAGTTGTATTTCAATTTCTATACCTATGTAATTGCTGCCATCAACTGATGATGCCATATTTTTCTAGTAGGCAGGTTTGATAATATTAAATCGTCTCGTTTGATTATAAATTATAATACACACAGTTGGCTTCTGATTCTTACTGAAATATCACAATAGTTAACAATTGTTTCATAATTATGCAGTTTGTGCATAGTTAGTTTAACATTAAAATGTTAATTAATATAGTTTGTACTAATTAACAAAACTTCTGTTGTTCTTAAAAGGGACTAGCGTAAAGCATGCCCAATTTTGTTTATCGTCTAAGCGTTTTATAGCTGTTTTTTTAACCTATGTAATGAACGCGTATCTAATTATTTATCGCCAAGCGCAAATTTTTCAAGCTTAAACTACTCAGAAAATACAAATAAATTAATTGTTAACTGTGAAAATATTCGCATAATTTCGAGAGAACTACAATATTTTTCTACTGATACGACAATGGTTGAGACGCCTTCCATAATCGACGACAAGTCCATCCATATGAGTGTATGATTACTACGACATGTCGCACGCACATGCTCACGTAGGTTGATATTAAAATCACGCAAAGGCCTAGCGTAACTAATGCACTGTTTTTAGATTGCAATCTCAATGCGACCCAAAAGATGACGTCGTAAGAAATGCTACCTTGAAGCATGTTGACATTACTGATGTAAGGCAAGCACCCAGGCATCCCCAGGTAATTGTTGCATTTATCTATCAATGGAATAAACCACGCTCTTATATAAAACAAGATAACTACCAAGGAAAATAGCTTACATAATACCCCCCCATACTATAGAAACATTACCTTAGGAAGCAATTTAGACCAGTGAGAAAAGTGTTTGCATACCTTAACGAAAGCACGGCTAATAAATGTACTTAATATTGGTTGTATCAGAT
Source organism: Eupithecia pulchellata (assembly GCA_963931895.1). NCBI lineage: Eukaryota > Metazoa > Arthropoda > Insecta > Lepidoptera > Geometridae > Eupithecia > Eupithecia pulchellata. Next base: position 5,576,836 of record OZ007540.1, read on the forward strand.
ACAGAGCGAACGTTAATTAAGAGTCGCAAATCACGCATCAAAACAACAACTGATTGTAAAGTTATGTGTTGTGTTTGATTAGATTTAGATTTTCTATCGCTCACTATGACATCATTGCGTTATCATCGCAAAGAGAAACTCAGTGAGCTTGAAATAAAACTGCTGTATGCTTCTTGCAGGATACAAGCGATAAGTTTGATTGGTCTGCGCCGAAGCAGGCATTGGTACTTGGTGCTTACTTCTGGACCTATCCTGTGACGTCACTATTGGGAGGCATGGCAGCGGAGCGATGGGGTCCTCGTTATGTGGTGTTCTATTGCTCGCTTGCGAGTGGCATATTGACAATTATGAGTCCGATAGCAGCTAATTGTAGCTACATAGCATTGGTAGTCATAAGATTCCTCCTTGGAATAGCTGGGGTAAGGAGGTTTTATACTTCTTCAATGGGAAACTTTTGTGACCTCGTCTGTCTATAATTTATAATTTTATTACAGGGATTCGTTTATCCGGCTCTTCACTCTTTAGTAGCAAGATGGGCACCGCCCGACGAAAAAGGAAAATTCATTAGCGCTATGATGGGAGGAACGCTTGGAACAGTTGTCACATGGTCTCTTACTGGTCCCCTTATGGAGAGGTTTGGGTGGGAATCAGCATTCTATGTCCCGGGAGTGGGTACTTTAATTTGGTGTGGTATATGGTGGTACCTTGTCTATGATACTCCGGCTGAGCATCCAAGAATCACAGAATCTGAGAGGAAATATATCACTGATGCTTTAGGAGGCAAGGTCAACAAAACAAAGGTGAGTTAATATTGACTATACTCGGTCGGCTGATGTTTTCGCGACCGTGTGTGACATTTTCAATGATTACTTACCTAATTGTACGATCTCATTCTTAGAATATGGTATATTATTTAATTATCCTTGTTTGGAAGAGTTTTGTGTGCTTGCATAATTTGCGAATCACTATATCGAATCTTAAGTGGTTGTATGACCTTTAGAACTTCAAAAATACATAATCTCAATAGAACCGGATAATGTTTTTTTGATATCTATTTGATTAAAATACTTCTTTATTTTCAGAGTCTTCCACCATTCAAGAAAATTTGTATGTCACTACCATTCATAGCTATGACAGTCCTTCACTTCGGAAACATGTGGGGTCTTTACTTTATAATGACAGTTGGCCCCAAATTTGTGTCCAGTGTACTGGGCTTTGAGCTATCGAGCGCTGGAGCAATATCTGCACTGCCGTACCTTGCCAGATTATCCCTCGCTACGGTGTTTGGAATTATTGGGGACTTTATATTATCTAAAAAAGCTATGACCACGACTGTGATAAGAAAGTTCTTTACTTTATTCTCGCATATAATCCCTGGAATCCTGCTAGTATTTCTGGTCTACGCAGGGTGTTCGACTATCCTGTCGGTAGCATTGATAACTCTTTCCATGGGGTTCAATGGCGCAGCAACCCTGACAAACTTACAGAATCATCAGGACTTAGCGCCGAATTACGCTGGAACACTGTACGGAATAGCAAACTGTATTGGGAGCACAGCGGGATTCTTCACTCCGATGATAACGGCTTATTTCACGAGAAATGGGGTAAGTCCAATCAGTAGAAATAATACTCCGCTGCTTGCAGAGTCCGTTTTAGGGTTTTAAGATCGGTATCAAAACCAGGTCTCTCGTCCCTATTTCAATCTTTAATATCCCAGCACCCATCGTATCTTTAAACTTTTTAAAAGTTTAAAAGGAGCAGAGGTAATTTTTAAAAGAGGGGTACTTCGCCGAGATATCAAATGAATGGTAATAAAAAAAATTATACGTCTAAATTTTTGGCAGATTTTTATACTTTTTGATAAAGTTAACAGTAGACATTCACCACCGAATCTCCGAAGTTTGCAGAGCTATCCATCTGAAATATATTATTCATGAAATAGCGAATTCTAACTCTCGGTTCAAAACCCTCGGCAATCAAGTTGCACTTAACGCATTTTGTTTCTTAAGGAAACTGAATTTAGTTTATGAGCGATAGCAACAAAATATCATTTAAAACCTAATCTTGAGAAGTTTTGTTTTGACACTGACAAAATTGCGTAAGAACACGTTTCTCAACGTGTCGTAGGATTTATGTGTTGGGTTTTCCTGTGCTGCGATGTTTTGCTTTCACTTATAAAACTTAGTTTTCCTCCTTTTCAGAACGCATTTGAGCAATGGCGCCCGGTTTTCTTCATCGGAGCTTCGGTCTACATTATTTCTGCTATTTTCTTCTTATTCTTTGGAACTGGAGAGACGCAGTCCTGGAACTATCCAGAGGAAACCAAGGATGGAAAGGAAAAAGAAAATGATCTTAAAGAAATGAATGGCGTCCATGTAAAGAATGGTGACCCCAAAGAGATTAAAGAAACGCCTCTTAGTGTATCTTCATGAAGAAGTTGAGACAAAATAGCTTCTTCTACCTACTATTTATCATTTTAATGTGATGTATGAAGGGTTATTTGTATTCATTTAGAGGTATATAAATCTCGATGTGTTAAAAGTAAATAATATTATATCAATGTATGACTGAAATTAATTTACGAAAACCGAATTTTATTTAGACGTAGTTAGTTGTATCAGAGAAGCAGCTAAAAGACGCAGTATTTAATATTAGTTCATAGAATTTGAATTAGATTTTAAGTTCCTACTTACCTACCAATTTTATATAAGAATTTATTTATTTGTTGCCATAAATTTCATCAGATATGCATAAAAGAACGTTTTGAATTCATACTAGTTTTGTAACTTGTATGCAAATAAAAAATGTGGTGGCCATCAATCAGGAAATGTGTGTTGACTTAATTTGCAAATTATATAATACTTCAAAACTAAAGTCTTTTTTAAAAAATTCAACGTTCTTTCATCATATTTCTTTATTGCAGAATTAATATTATACTGTAAATAACGGTTTAAGGATGTTGGGGCTACCGCTATACTGTGTAGCGCATCAAGGATCTCCGCGAATGCGCACGTGGATTTGGCTACCAATTATGCGCAAGAGTCTTGAATCCCTAGTAAGCCACAAGCACTAGAATTCTAACAGCCTCCTTGCAGTCTAGGCGCCTCCACTACAGCATCATCGGGCCTACTGATGATGTTGAAACTAGTATCATCGCTAGCTGAGTGACGGACCCTCCTTTTTCTGTAGGCATTATGGATCTTGGTTCAGAAATGATTTTAAATCAAACACATCTGTTACCTAAATTAGACATCTGCGAACATAGCTCTACTCTCAATACCTTACCGAAATAACTGAGCGTGAAAAACGCACTGAATAAATATTTCTAGGATTGCATCACCTATAACTAGCACTAATATAACTTAATGTTCATCGATATCTAAGCTAACATACTGATGTCTTATTGTATTTGAAAACGGTTCATTTCTGAACGGTAAATTCTCTCAAAGTTGTTTTGACCTTTTAGTCTAGCCATGTTTGTGCCCGAAATAGTACCTATATAAATTCTGTTATATTTAAATGAAAATGGTCATTAAATTGACTGTTCGTAAAATCAATAAGGAATATACCTAACTAATCAATTCTTATTGATTATCTGTTTGTTTGATGAATACAATCTAACATACATAACACTAACCTTAAACCACTTTTAGAGTTAAAAACACTATAATTTTATTATTATTTGCAATATTTTACTTCAATTATTTATTATTACACTGAAAATTATTAGCCGAATGTAGGGTGTCCGAAGTAAAATTTTTGGATTTGTATATACAATATTTATATCTAAAATGTAGAAAATTAGTAAGTACCTATTACAAAGCATATATAAAATAAAACGTGTGTTTTTTTATAAGTTATTTAAACTATCTTTTTGAGGATGTGATAGATAATCTTTTATTTAACAGACAAAATTACCAACAAAAAATAATATCCACGCCTTTGTTTGAATTTGTATGTATCTACTATAATTCGACATAAATTTTTAGATATATTTATAGTTCAGAATTCAGCCTCCGGAGAACCTGTAGGTACTTGTATTAGATATTATTTTATTGTGATAAACATTCTTAATTTTAATATTATTTAATTTTGCCTTTTTGACTCGTATGTTGACCTTATGTTATGAATAATAAACGTGTGTCTCAAATACCAATTAGTACTTATTTCATTTTTCTTTTGCATGTTTATTTATAATTGTATGCACGGACGATTTGTATGTAGGTATGTAGGTACGTGAAGACGAAGCCAGTATTTTGGGTAGTCTGGAGAAGCTATAGTATTTCGCGAGGATCTTGTTTGTCATAGAGATATGTATAACCCCTTTTGTCTTTGGTTTTTTCCAAAAAGGATACTGACTATGAAAGTGGAGTCAAAAATGGCGCTTCGTAGTCACGGTACCGAAGAACTTGTATAAATCACGATTTTAATAGTTGTTTTAATGAGTATTAGTATAGACTTCCAATAATCAGGGTTAGGTAGTATCAGCAAACCTAAATATAATATTTAGTGCGCATCCCTAATGCTGTGCACCTGTTAAGCAGGACTACCTTATTAGAAACTTTGTGTTGGACAACCCTATCTGAAAATTTGCAACTTCCTGTAGGTATGTATGTCCGCTATCTTCCTATACTCATCTGCTAGGTGTTAAGGTTAAGAATGTTTGCAACGATGAATTTCACCTTGGCCACGACTTGTTTCTCAAATTGTAGTAAGTATTCATCATTTGACATTGGTCATGTTTAAAATTAGGGTCCGAGCAATAGTAAGATAATTTCTTCTGGATGTTCTAGCACAGCATTAAGTCTAGTGTCTCTATATCTATCGCTTTTGTTATTTGCAGATAGGAGTGATGATTTTCCTCGGTTATTTCTTGATATATTTGATCCGATATAACCTCAGTGTCCACATTGTCGCGATGGCTCATATATCTATCAGAGAAGACTTTTGGCGCAACCCTCAATACCATAATCATTCAGCCATAAATTTACAAAGAAATAAAATGCGAGCTGGGGTATTTTATCTACCTATATTATTAGTTAAATAATAAACATAATAAATAATAACCCCGGACAATCCACACAGCATCATCTAACCCCAAGCTAAGCAGAGCTTGTGTTATGGGTACTAGAAGACTGATATACATAATACAATATCAATACATATATAGATATTTTTTATTCTACATAGAATAAAACCAGAACGCCCTGAACATATATCTGCAGATCGTACAAATATTTGTCCCGAAGTGAGAATCGAACCCGCAACCTCCTGCGTCGCAGGCGGACCTTCGCCTACCGCGCCACAGAGGTCGTCATCAGAGTTATACGTTTTGTTTTGACTCTGAATGCTGTTATGTATACTAGTTCATTCATTATACTGGGCGGTTATTATTTCTCGTAGAATATTATCTTTATATTAAGGCTGTTTTAATGGTTTTATTTTTCTTGCTTTCTAGAAGGTATAAAACTAATGGAACTTACATTGGTGATCTCAAAATTAGGGATTAGGGTCCAACTATTCCCAGTTGTATTATATGTATTAGTTACTATTTGCGGTAATTTGCCGCAAAAAGTAAAACATTTTTCTCACCCAATAAAAAACCAACTTGGATTAAATTTTATTTGGGAGCATTTGGGATTTTTTTTAAACCAAAACCCTTGTAAATGCCACTGAATCGAAGTAATTGTTTTTCATAACATAATCAAAAAACATTTACAGTTTGCACTAAATTCCTTTTCTGCAAGTTTAATTAATTTGAGAACGCAGAAAAAACGAAAAGCCACAAAACAAATTGGATACCCGCGGAAAATTTAAACGATCAATCACATACGGGAATAACCTTTATTCTACACTAGCTGTACCTGCGACTTCGTTCGCGATTGCCATACATTTGTCCACAGGTTCTCTCATATTAAATAATACCTACGTACACTAGGCTATTGCATGGTGTCGTTATCGTTACAACTTAAAATTTCAGGTTGATGCAATCGGTTGGGACGACACAAAAATGGGGACACTTTTTTCTGCATACCATATCGGGTTTTGTGTTTGTTTCCCGATATTCCATAGCTTTGGCGACAGGTAATTTATTCATTACTTAACGAACGAGTATTTTATGAACCACTAGTGACCCGCCCTGGCTTCGCACGGGTGACTGATACTAGTGCGTGTTATACACATAAACCGTCGTCTTGAATCACTATATCTATTAATAATTATGTATATAATAATTATATTAATGAATTATATAATATCTATCTAATAAAAAATCCACATCAAAAACTGTTGCGTTGTTTTAAAGATCTAAGTAGACATATGGAGAGAGAATGGAAAACGACCATGTTTTATACTAGGTATGTTGATTCGGTTAATCTTTTGAGATGTTCTGATACATTTTTGTTGATTTTTCAGAGTTGGCCCAACATGGGTTGTTGGCATCTTAGGACTTATATCGGGAATCCTCTGTTGCATGACCCCAGCTTCTGCGTTTTTGAACTTCTGGGCTTTATTCTTATTGCGGATGTTCAAGGGATTTTGTGCTGTTAGTATTACATCTTTGAAGACGAATAAGTTTAAATATTCGGTAATACCAGATGAATCTAAAAAGTCTAGCTGAAAGTCGTTATTTTCCCAGGGTGCTATGCAACCAAGCATGGTTCAAGTTTTAAGGCATTGGGTCCCTCCCATTGAAAGAAATCATTTCATGTGGGCATACTGTGGTAAGAAAAGAAATTAAGTTAATAAGTTCCTTCAAAATTTTGTTAGCGTTCATGAAATATTTTTTTTAGGTATTACAATGGGGACTTGCTGTACGTTCCTTATTTGCGCTGCTGTGCACTTTTACGCCCAATGGCCTGTTGGATTCTTTATTTCTGGAGGGCTGCAGATATTATGGTCGATCCTCTGGGTTGTCCTCGTAACTGACTCTCCTAAAACCCACTCTTTTATATCTAAAGAGGAGCTTGAGTATCTAAACCACACTGTTGGTAATATATTTACTATCAAGGTAAATGAACAGTCCGATTTCATGACATCACATATTATGTCTAATGACTTGCATATTTGGTATTATTTCTTATTTATATTGAATTTTCAGGTCACAAATTCCCAGGTGCCGTGGAAGATTATTCTCAAATCAGTTCCATTTTGGAGTCTGTGTTTATTGAATTTCGGTTACTCTTGGATAATCATAGCCTTATGTATCCATGGGCCTCTGTTCTACTCAAGGATCGCTGATTACAACATTTACGATGTTAGTCTTTTTGCTGCTGTTTCGTTTTTATACAAACAAGTTAGAAGTTTCCGGTTCTTGATGTAGTACTTGCATTGTAATTTAGGTGTGCCATGTCATAAGATAGAAGGCGTACCTAGGTATAAAGTTTTTGTTCAAGTTTTTACATCGGGGCTGCGATACGCACCACGACAACTGATTATCGTCTGATTTGACGTGCATTTGTTATATCACAAAAAATAACTAAATTAAGCAGTCGACAAATTTTGTCGCGTATCTTAAGCTAGCAGATCGTATTCACCATAGCTATTAGGATTATACTCATGTGTTTCGAAGGATTATTTGTTTGCTTGTAGAATAAATCTATTAAAATAATTACTTACGTACCTACTTTGTACCTAGATCTAAAAATGATGAAGCACCCTAACTTCTAACGAAGGTTTGCAATGCGCCAGGTTGTATCCGCCAACTGTACCTAACTATTCCTTTTCAACAGGCGTCTGCCATGACAGCTTTGCCGTTTTTTCTGCGATTAGTTTTGGGAACTATCATTATACAGACATTCCACTGGTACAAACACAACTCGAGGTTGAAGCGGATAAAGTATATTAGAAAATATTTTATTGTTGTCTGTGAGTATGATATTATTTCTATATAATACAGTAAAAAGTTGGTCCGGTCTATTAGAAATGGTGCTCTCTCTCTATTTGACCAAAGTTCAATAAGCCTCAACCCAGCTTTAACCTGTTTTAGGTTTTTGCTTAACTTAGGTTTTAGAAGGTCATCTAGGATCACCTGCTAGGATTAGGGTCTGACATTCACCGCTCATCTACCGATAAATGTTCATTATCACCACATTCGCAACTAATGTGTTACTGTTTATTATCTGGTCGACGCGATGTAACCAGAGAGCTGGTGACTATCTAGCGTAGGCAGCGCATCAGCTTTGCCGTACTAGTTGGTATGGATCAGTTGAACTACCTTTAGGTTGTTTGCAACAGCCTGCAGTGAACCCAATTGTTTCACTTATAATTACTAGTTATATTGGTTTCTGTTATTTGACTATAAAAAAAATTATAGATATTTTTTATTATAAATAGAAAACGACCAGAACACCCTGAGAAAATATCTACAGATCGGGATCGTTCAAACATTTGTCCCGACCCGAGGCGGGATTTGAACCCGCAACCATTCAACCATCTCAGACAGACCCTCGACCACCGCGCCACAGAGGTTGTAGGTAATAATTATCTTTGTTGATAAACTAAAATTACATAATACTGACTAAAATATGATATTATGTAGAGTATTTTATGCATTGATTTTTTCTAGCTCATGTGATTCCTGGCTTCATACTAAGTATATCATGGCTGTTCCCTATCATTCCTGGGCCGATACTGCTAAGCACAGCTGTTGCTATGACGGCTGCTGGCATGGATCTAACCTTGGACCTGTCTTATGTAAGAAACCTTTTAGGAAAGGTTGCTCTTATACACTCTGCTTAGGGCTAGATGATAGGTGGATAATTTTATTTGGTACACAAACATAGACAGCATACAAACAAACATAGACAATAAAGTAAACTTATAGGTACAATAAATAAGGTAGGTGTCGTAAGTGAGTACAATATTAAAAAGAAAAGAAAAGAAAGAAAGAAAATCATTTATTTGGTTCATAAGAAAAAAAAAAACTTAAGTAGGTACAAAAAAAATAAAATTAAAATAAGTAAAAAATAGTCCTAAAGTTATTATTATCCTACCAATAACTTATGAACCAAAAAGGTTCTACCTCAGCATAATGTTGCTTGACAGGAGTCGAGCAACGCTGGTTTTCTGGTAGGACCTTTAGTGCGAGCGTGTCTACACGGCTGACATTCTACAACAATTTAAAACAAAAAAATTAAAATAACATAGGAGCTAGGGCTAAAATACTGTTCAACACGGGATCCCCAAACAAACAAAACAAGCATATTAGATACAACAGGTCGCTTATTCTAGAAATATGAAAATGAAAATGATGCTGTGAGGATTGCCCTGCATCATTCTATTCATAACTAAGTAGGTAGATATGATAGGTAGATGCGGTATTAGGTTATGTAAATTGTGTTTACGTCGTTAAGAAATTGTCTAGGATGGTTTCAGTTATGGACAATTAGCTTCTCTCCGGAGCTTTACGCTCGTTTTATCGATAAAAGGTAGCTTAGAATGTGATTCTAATTCCAGGTCTTCTTATGTGGTTTGAGATTCAAAGTTCAAATGTTTTGGCCTTGGTTTTGGCCAAACATCTTCAGAACCAACGACACAAACTTTCGCCTTTATAATAGTGGGATACTATCATAACTACGAACTAACTACTTACTAGTGTAAAATAACACGAGCAAATATGAGAAAGTTAGTAGGTATTAATTTTCAGGAAATCTCACCCAATTTCGTGAATTCCATTACCACAGTAAACAAAATCATTGGAAATACCTCTGGAATTATTATATCACTAAGCGTTGGCCACGTGACACATATAAGTCAAGTAAGTTTCCGGGTAAAAACACGGTAAGGAACAATCAACTTTAAAATGATAAAACCGTCTCTCTCTAAGATTTCTAGTTACATAGTTACATGAAGTCCTGTTTTTTTTAAAAATACCTACTGGCTCATAATGTTGAAATGCTTGTGCTACGCTAGGCTCGCGTAGCATGGTAGCATACTTTGCGGTCACTTTTGGGTGCTACAATTCTCTGCGAGACTGGTTGTGGGTGTTGTAGCATACAAAAGACTTCAACGCGCTCGCAATCTGTAGGCAACTTCATAGAAGTACAACGCTACGCAAAACTGGTGTCAGATATCAATAACGTTTATTTATTTGGCTTACAAAGTAAGTTCATATACATACACCGTGTATAGACTGATGAGGGGTGAATAGTTATGATATTTGTAGAAAAGAAATAAGTATCCGAGAGTTTTGTGATTTTTTTGCGCCTTTTGTTTCGAGCCTAGCGTAGCATGGTAGCATACTTCGCAGTCACTTTTGGGTGCTACAATTCTCCGCGAGGCTGGGTGTGGGTGTTGTAGCATACAAAACTTCAACGCGCTCGCAATCTGTAGGCAACTTCTTAGAGGTACAACGCTACGCAAAATTGGTATCAGATATCAATAACGTTTATTTCTTTGGCTTACAAAGTACCTAAGTTCATTTATAGACTGATGAGGGGTAAATAGAGACAGTTATGATATTTGTAGAAAAGAACTATCCGAGAGTTTTGTGATTTTTTTGCGCCTTTTGTTTCGTCCAATAATTTTCTTTTGCTTATTTTTCCACAAATTTGAAGCTGGCTCAGCCAGGTTCGACTTTGTATAGCAAAGGCGTTGGACCGTGTGGAGTGGTACCTACAAGAGTTTAGAATCATAGGCAGCAGTGGGTGTGTCGGGTTGATGATGATAATGATAGGTACTTTAGTAAGCATTTTAATATGGTAGAAGTAGTTGGAACTGTTGGCGCCTGATATGTAGGTTTATGCAAAATATTTCAGAATTCTCCGACAGTTTGGAAACACATTTGGTGTTTCCACGGCACTGTTCTATTTCTGAGTGGATTGGTTTTCCTGATATGGGGTTCGACGGAAGTACAACCTTGGAATTTGCGGAGAGTCAGGTATTACCAGTCAAATAGATTACCCAGCCCTTGATAGAACCATACCATGTACATGCCTATAGATAATAAAAGTACCAAAATAAGTACCTACCTACCTATTTAAAACTAGCGACCTTTTTAAAACTAGCGTGATAGTCTTTTACTTTTTAAGACGGTTTAAAAAAAGGAAGATGTTCCCGATTCGGGCGGAGGTCTACTCCATTTCTTTTCATCCGAAGTTGCGAAGTACGGCTGCAACACTTATCGTGGTGCTCCTCTTACGACTCGTATTTCTCTCCGCGCCCGAATATGCGAAGTAGGCACATAAGTTGAGAATCTATGCACTCAGAAAATCGCTTGCACACAGATGGTGTGAAATTGACTATCTTGAACTTTGGATATTCTCTAGTTAACAGACGACATGCTACATAGCTATTCGACTACTGAGAATTGAGGATTGCAAAAACGGCCCTTAGGTTCAGTTGTATTTTGGGAGTACTGAGATATAAAATGTTTATTTTTAATTTAACTTTATCATTTTAACATTATTAAGACGTATAAAGTTACCTACATCAGAACCCGCCAGCTGCACCCGCCAACCTGCGGTAAAGTTGTAAAGCCTCATGGGTAATTTCATGTACAGACAGAAGCATTAATTGGTAACCCCCCTAATAGCTAAAGTTTACATTGCAAATCACTGTACGATTTACAAATCTTTTACTCAAATACTAAGAAACAAAAACGTAACACCCAGTGGGAATCGAACCAGACATCCAATCGCTCACATGACAAGTAATGCACGCACCAACCAACTAAACCAACCAACCAGTTATCAGAGCATCGAAATTTTATGTTATTAGTGTTCGACAGCGGATTTTTATTTATGAGATCTCTTTACACTGGATAAGAAAAAAAAGAAGTATTTGAGGGTAGATTTTTAAATATAATCTTGGTGAATAATGAAAAGGTCACTAGCCATACTCAATTCTAGTCTTGACTTACTGGTTTGAATCATAAATGAATTGAAGAATATTGAAGGAAATTATGCAAATTAAGAATTTTGCGGGAACTAAGATCGCGGTGCTTTTCGAACAGCAAATGAGTAGGTAATCAGGAGATTGCTCGTTAGCTTTGAATTACGGTAAGTTATCAACTTATTATTCTTGTGTCATAATCATTACGAAACAAATACATATTTTTTTAGTAAAACCTTGTTAACTTCATTTAAGTATTGATTTGTTGTCTTACAGATAAAAACCGTGTAATGTGGGGATGTGAATGTAAGAAGCAATGGCAGATAAACAACAGGAGTGTATACAAATCAGTGAAGTCGCCACAATAATATTGTTGACATTCAGACTAGTTCGCCTTTTGCATCCACTCGTTCTACTGCTCAACAATATTTGATATCAACATCAACAGAAGGGATTTGCATGCAGCTGATATACTTACACAATTATCGAGCAGCAAAAATAGGACTGTCTGCTGAACTGCATCGTAGGGCATGAATAACTTTAGGTAGTAAGTGATAATACTGATAATTCTCAACCAATTCGAACACCTTTATCTATGATTATTTCATCATAATAATGATATTTTTAACAAGTTAGTATTTACACGAACTAAATTAACATTATAACTGTTGACTTTTTTTTCTTTTTAGGTTTTGGAGATGGATATCCTCTATGGGTCCTGGAGAAATACTTAGTAAAAATAACTGGGCGCATGAATGACGAGCTTGAAAGTGTTGATGGTTACTACGCGGATCGCGTATCCAGAAGCCCAAATTTATTTTGTCCATGATAATTGTGCAGTGCATCGTACGCGGGGTTTCTCAAGGGTTGTTCATCTCTACAAGGCATTACTGTTATTTCTTGGACATCTAAAAGTTCGGACCTAAATCCGATAGAAAATATGTGGGGTCAAATGGTTTTAAATTGAGATCCGATCCGTTAGCCCTTAAGCTATTAAGCGATAAGTATCACTATATATAAAGGACGATAAATATCACTACCTACTAAACCCTAATGTAATTTTACCTTTTAACATTGTCAGAAAAACTCCATTTGACCTCATTTATTTACAAAACTACCTGATTATTTAGTATTCCATGATTTACACGAGATCCAAATTGTTTAATTCATTAGATTAGCAAAGTAAACGAAAATCTAATGAAAACATGTGTATTCTCGAGCACTAAATCGAAAATGGAATATTATTTTTCAGGATAGGAAGCTATTTGTAAGTAGGCTAAATAATAAAATAAAACATTAATTAAATTTTTTGTGTTGTTGTTTGTGTAGGCAAATTTTTGAAAAAAATAAACGTAATTGTTTACCTGAAATTATTGTTATTGTTTTATTTTATCAATTACTACTTTAAATTCATACTAATAGACAAAAACTTCACTATTACACATAAATAAATGTCATTACATTACTAAAATTAAGTAGTAGTTAAAAAACAAAAACATCCACTGCAAGGATTCGATGACGATCATTACGATGTGCGGTGACAGAATCTCGGTTACACTAACCACTACACCATAGTTACATGTGATACAGGCTCGAAATTTCAGTATCGTTACTGCTGATAAAAGAAATGTAGGTGTTGAAAAAAACATTTGTTTTTTATTTAAACAATTAAACAAACTTTATAAAAAATCAAAAATAAAAAATAATGTAAATTAAAATGAATATATCTTCACGGGTTTGAACCTACATGCTACTGAATGATAACTATGACATATTCTGTGAGGGGGTTACCAATTAATGCTTCTGTCTGTACCTACCTACTTAATTGAATGGGCCGCCGTTTTGGTAAATTTTCATAATTTGTTCAGTAATTTCATAATTTGGTTGTATTTTAGGTCCCCAAGAAAACATTTCATATTCCCCAAAGCATCTGTCATGTCAGATATTACCGAAATGGAAGAAAGTAGTGGAACCATCCGAAGTTCACAAGTTATACCGTTGTCAACGATGCGCTGATCATGAACACCCTCAACAAAGTAAAATAGGACTTAATGAGGACTTATAACGACGTTGAGATTAAAATGCGTCAATCTTAAGAAGCTTTATTTGTGATTTTCGTTGTTGACTCTCCCTCAAAGATCTAATTAGGTAATCATCGAGCTTTCTTTTTTCACTGTAACAGTGAGAACGAGGTACAACAGTTGTACCTCGTGTGACATATTTTATAAATGTGATTAAGAAGAAGGTAGGTTTATACATACCTTTTTTTTTGGAATTTTATTTTACTATGGAGTCTGACCTAAAAACGAATTAATTATGATTTATTTTGCCATTAGCTTAGTCATTTTGTTGTTAGAGATCTCTCTTTCGAGATACATAAGTAAGAGTATCTCTAACATCGGTTTCAGTTGGATCAACTCTACTTGCTAGTTGGTACCTACTGTCACATATAAAATTCTAAAAAAAAAAATTATAAGAAGAAGAATACCAATTTCTCACTCAAACAACAAAGCAATCATCGGCTGTCACTGTCAGTGTTATGTTATGTCAATCGATGTAAAACTGTAAAACAGTGAAGTGAATGAAATGAAAATTATAACGATTTGTTTCCAAACGTCGTCGTCGACCGTCGTCGTCGGTCGGGCAGCAGCCGAATAAATTGCGGTTCGTGTGTGTTGTCGTTTATTTGTTTCACATGAACTAGAAATTTTTGATAAAATGCTACGCAGTATTGTAGAATACTATGCCGAACACGAAGGGTCCAAGTGTGGCTATTGCGGGAAGGCCAACACAAATCTAAGTCATGGTAAGTTATTTTTATTTTGATATTTTCCTCATATCAAATTAATTTCTTTTGTTTGACAGGGTGTGAGTTCGAAATTTTAATTATATTTTGCTTTATCAGGCATATGGGCGCACTCCTTGTCCGTACAAGATTATCAGGATTTGATTGACAGAGGATGGCGGCGGTCTGGAAAATATTGTTACAAACCAACCATGGATATTACTTGCTGCCCCATGTACACGATAAGGTTGGTTTCCTTTAGAAATTCTGCTTAGGATTCAGGTTGAACTTACTGATGTTTTTACTTCTAATAAATATAAACTTCTTGAATTTTTGTGCATGAAAATGATAAATTTATTACATAATTTGGAAAATCTAGTATTTCAGTAGAATGGGTAGGTAGTAAAGCTGATATACAATGAATAGAAACCTACTTTAAACTTGCCATCCCAAAGTCCTCGGTGACAACCTACCTGATTTAAAATCAGCTTCTTTTGTTGCATGCACCACTATCCCCGAACTTACTCTATTTTTCTGATAGCTAATGAAATTTGTGCATTTCGTGTTTAGGTTAAGAAATCTATATGCAATAAATGTTATTTTTAAATAATAGGTTGTAAAAGGTCACGCAATTCCAACTACCATGTTAAATGATTGCGATCCCTTAGATTTTTTTAAGTTTGAGACTGTTATATTACTATAAACACAACAAGCTTCATAGTTAAGCTCACATTCAGTACAGAACTACAGCTAATTGATGAAACAAATATACAATATTATAGAACCACCCAAACAATCTAGATATATTTTATTCATACAGATGCAGGGTATTAGAATTTAAAGCATCAAGATCCCAGAAGAAGATTTTGAAGCGATTCAACAAGTTCCTTCAAGGGGAAGGAGTAACAGCAAAGGGTCAGCAGAAATGGATGCAAAATAATTCCCAAGAAGAGGGAGATCAGGGCATGGAAGAGTTTGTGGAGTCGACTATAACACCACAAGAAATTGATGTGAACGATGTTTTGAGCACAGAGGAAACACAGATGGAGGTTGGAGACAATAAACGTGAAGGTTGTAGAAGAACTTACATTTTAAATACCAATATTATTAAAAAAAATTGATTAGATAATACTCGTAAATATTGTGAAGAGTTTCAACATCAACTTATTTTACTTTATTATTAATTATTTGTAATTTTTTTTAGGTACTGCTGAAAAAGTTATGCAAGAATCAGTTGATGATAAAAGCAAAATAGAAAAGAAAAGCAAAGGTAAGTTATTTCAATAACTATTTAAAAAATAACTACTTTGTTATGGAAGTTACAGCTAAATCATAGAAACAAAATAGAAAGATTATTTGCAATTAAAACAGTTGAGCTAAGTGCAGAGGATTGCAAATAATCTAGATGTAGCTTTTGATCCATGTCCATTCCAATTAGAAGCGTCCCCTAGACACTTGGTGCATTGCCCCTCTTTGGCCATGCTGATGTGCAATGCCAGATACTCATTAGCCCTAAAGAATAAGGGATTTTATCACATTTTTAAATGCAAAAGTTTGAAAGCTAATTCTTAGGATCTTTTACCCAATAAAGCTTAATGAACTGAAATTTAGCATAGATGAAAATAAAGGCCTTTTCATTAAAAAAGACGCATAAGCAGCCATGAGCAGTAGCTACTTGTTATAGGTTTCGCAATTAGGCCACAGGTGTGCCTTTTTGCGTGACGGGTGGGCGCTGCTATACTTTAAATAAAACCTAGATATTTTTTGTAAATAAAGAAATATCATGATGTGATACTTACTGTTGACTGTCGATAACATCAAGTGAGATAAAAAAACAGTTTATACTATGGATTAAAATTAGTAGTAATGGCGCGCGGTTTTGCTTGTGCGATAGGTACCGACCTAAATATTTCCTTACAAATAACATAATACTTTGGGATACTGAAAAGTAATTACCTCCTAAAATTTAAATATATTTTTATAAAAGAAAGTCAGGTTAGTTATACAATTTATAAATAGTTATAGTTTTTTTCACCCAATGTCCTACTGAAAAGCCAGTCAGCTCACTGACGCCGGTAAATGCCTCCCTAGGCGTTCTCGGTGTTCCGCGGTAGTGTAGTCATTGATAAGCTACGCTATCGCACTACACCGAGCAGAATCTAGCTATAGTCCTTAAAACTGGTATTAATTTTCTAGTTGCAGGCCCTGACCCTAACAAAGCACCCTGTATGAAAGCCAAGCAACTGAGGCGAGAAAGAAGACTAGAGAAGTTGAAATCAAAAGGAATTGATATAGAACCATCGCCCACCAACCAGAACCGGGAGAAGAAAATTGAAGACTACTTGAATGAGCTGCCTGTAGAGTTTAGAAATAAGTTTGAAGTGAGTAAAATGTTAGAAAATAGAAGAATAAATAAAATAGTAGAGTAGTATGCTAGAAATTAGTAGTAATAGTAGTCTAACACGTTATAAATAATGCTGGACAAATCACACAGCATTATCTAGGCCCAAGCTAAGCAGAGCTTGTGTTATGGGTACTAGATAACTGATATATCTAATATACCACATGCCACAAGTACATTGATATTTTTTGTTATACCTAGAAAACTACCAGAACACCCTGAACAAATATTTGCAGATCGTGAATATATTTCTCCCGAGGTGGAAATCGAACCCGCAACCTCCGGCATCGCAGGCGCACCTGCGCCCACCGGGCCACAGAGGTCGTAAAAATAATTATTTATTTTGGAATATAATAATAAAACTAAAAATGCACGTGGACTGTCAATTAATAATGATGTGCTCATTTCCCAAAACGAGTCCATGTAACAAACAACTGTCGCGTGGACTATTGATGCGTAACAACTACGTCATTTGGGCTAGTAATGTATAAATGAAAATGTGTTTTCACATTATGAAATTTGGTTAGTTTTGTATATTGCGTATAAAAAGGTATCATTTGCTAAAAGGTACAAGAGGCACTTCGAATAAATACCGCTTAGAGTAAAGCAAGGGTTTTTTTTCTATGGCTTGGTTATGCCCTAATGATTACGAAAATGCTAAAAGACCCAAAACTGGAATTTGGCGGTCAGAATTCAATAACTTTATTTCTTTAGGCTTACAAAATAAGCATAAAGACAAGTCATATTATCATTCAATAATTGATTATTATAAAAAAAGAAATAAGTTATTGATTGATTGTTATTGATTATTTTTTCTCTTATAGTGGAAGAAGTAAATAAGAAACCACTGGTACATTATATCATATCTAAATCTAAGTTTAATGTGATTTAGATAAATGAAAATATTAATTTATATGTATAGCTGAGTGCCCGCCGTTTCACCCGCGTAACTCCCGTGGGATTTGGCTCATATGTTATTCCAGGTCATAAACTATCTTTGTACCAAGTTTCATCATAATCCGTTTAGTAGTTTTTTATATACAGTGTGAGTCTGCATAAGGTGCACAAACTGAAATGAGGGAAACTACGCCCTATTTTATCGACGGAAAATGTGTTATTTTTTTTTATTTTCTTTAAATATTTTTTTTATAGCGTTTTTAAACTTTTTTTTCGCTACTCGGACCCCCATGTAAACAAAACGGTGTAACTTATAAACTAAACGATCAATTACTATGAAACAAACTCAGCAGTTATCGGAAATAACAGGAGCTCCTTACTGAATAAACATTGTGAAAAAAACAACGCTCAATTAAAAGCTATGATGTTTTTATTAAGCAAAATCAGCCTTTTTTTCATAGATTTTTGTAATAATTTTAAAATATCTCAATAAAATCATTACTTTTTCACATTTTTTTATGACGTTACTTTATTCTCCATTGTATTATCTATCTTATGGTAAAAATTGCTTGTTCCTATCTCAATCACAACATTATTTATCGACTGTTAAAGAAAGGTACTCTCCGATCATGCTGCATCTCTCAATCATAAGGATGAATAATTTGGGGTTATAAAAACAGGAATAGGTGTTATTAAAATCATTTATTATTTAACATTTAACCTAGTGCATAAGGTTCTCAAAATGTCCACCTATTGCTTGTAAGCACAAAGTCGCACGATGCACTATTTGTTGCGTAGCTCTCCTTATCATGTCGGGGTTATTTTTTATTTCATTCGCGCATTTAATTATGCGGTCCCGCAGATCATGCTCACTGTTGATGGAGGTGCTGTAGACGCGTTGTTTCATGGTCCCCCAAAGGAAGTAGTCAAGTGGCGTCATATCAGGTGAACGCGCAGGCGTTGCGCGCAGATGGCACTGGTTGCCTGTTAGGAAACGCAGCTATGTATGCTGCACGTGCAGCTCTGGCACTTCCTCGTGCAACTCCATAGTAGTAATGAATGTCAGCAATAATGTGCCGGGGTGAATTCGTTTAAACGCGGCATCGCACGATCAAAAACAAAGTAAGCAAACGAAAATTACAAAACACAACTAGCAACGGCGAATAGTTCGGAGCGACTGTCTGTCATGACAATTCACAGTCCTTGTGTCCTTTGCCCAGCTTTGCCTCACCCCCCCGCATCCTTATCCGCGCGCATTTGTAACAATAACTAACAAAAAAGGGTCTCTACCTGATGATAAGTGATAAAACAACGGTGCGTCACAAAACAAGACCTTTCTTTAACGGTCGATAAATAACGTTGTGATTGAGATAGGAACAAGCAATTTTTACCATAAGATAGATAATACAATGGAGAATAAAGTAACGTCATAAAAAAATGTGAAAAAGTAATGATTTTATTGAGATATTTTAAAATTATTACAAAAATCTATGAAAAAATGGCTGATTTTGCTTAATAAAAACATCATAGCTTTTAATTGAGCGTTGTTTTTTTCACAATGTTTATTCAGTAAGGAGCTCCTGTTATTTCCGATAACTGCTGAGTTTGTTTCATAGTAATTGATCGTTTAGTTTATAAGTTATACCGTTTTGTTTACATGGGGGTCCGAGTAGCGAAAAAAAGTTTAAAAACGCTATAAAAAAATTATTTAAAGAAAATAAAAAAAAATAACACAGTTTCCGTCGGTAAAATAGGGCGTAGTTTTCCTCATTTCAATTTGTGCACCTTATGCAGACTCACACTGTATAGTAGGAATATTTATGTATACCTAAAGATAAGCACAACATTCAACTTCTGTTTGGCCATTTGGCCTGGACTTACTATAAGTAATAAATTGTCCAGCAGTGGTCCAGTCTATTTATTTATATTTATGTCATTCCAGATAAAACTAGTTCGAACCCACCCACCGAGCACTGAGTACTTAGCGACGGAAGCGGAGACCCATAGAGTTTACGCGAAGTACCAAACAATTATACACAATGACAAGCCAGAGAAATGCTCTCTGTCTAAGTTCCAAGATTTTCTTGTTGCCAGTCCACTTTTGGTTAGTATTACCATTTTGATTTTATTAAGTATGCTGTGGTTGAATGAAATGGTGACGCCCACTCGTAATCTTAGTAATATGAGGAATGCGATAGCTATAACTCGTAAATAATATATGAAAACGGTGGATCACCGACCGCGAAGCTAGGCTCAAGCGGCCGGTGATTAGGGCTGCAAAGAGAGGAACTTCCTAACTATACGCGAGTCCAGGAGTACCTATCGCCTTTTGGATCAGACCCTTGATCCAACTTCCTATTATTATTTTTGTATCTCATTTCCATGATCACGGGCCATATAGTAAACCGGTCCTTTGGAAGGCATGCGTGGAGCCGTAGCTAACAGCACGGCCTCTGTGCTTTATAAGATTTAATTTTGAAGGCGGAGCTACATAGCGTGTATTATCCTCGTTTGCACAATATGATACAGCGGAAGATGATATCTCAGGTGTAGAGACTGTTGCAAAGAAAAACGGGAAACAAAAACCAAGTTATTGTGATGGATGGTTATTATTATTATAATTTTTCAGGAGGAACACACCACAAGCGGTCCCCCACAAGGCTACGGTTCCTTCCACCAACAGTACTGGCACAGCGGACGGCTCATAGCTGTAGGAGTTATAGACATTCTACCCAAATGTGTGTCCTCGGTTTACTTCTTCTATGATCCGCAGTATATGGAACTCACGCTTGGCACTTATGGTGCATTGCGGTAAGTTGTTTTAACACTTAAATGGTAATGAATAAATGAAGCCGGACAATACACACAGCATCATCTAGCCCCAAGCTGAGCAGAGCTTGTGTTATGGGTACTAGATGACTGATGTACATAATACAATATTATTACATAGATAGATATTTTTTTATAATACATAGTAAACGACCAGAACACCCTGAACAAATATCTGCAGATCGTACAAATATTTGTCCCGAGGCGGGAATCGAACCCGCAACATCTTGCGTCTAAGCTTCCCAGCTTCGCACGGGTATTTCATAAATTATACTCGGTGGGTTACATTATTGAAGTTTTCATACAGATCCCTAACGTTTTTGAAAAAAAAATATAGCCTATGTTCATCTGGCAAAATATAATATTCTAATGGTGATCGAATTTTTCAAATCGGTCCAGTATTTTCGGAATCTGTTCAATTCAAACAATCAAATCATTCGTCTTTATAAAATTTCTACTTTTTTAAAGTTTTCTATTTAAATTTTTCAGGGAGATCGACTTCACAGCACAACTGTACAAGCAATGTCCGTCCATCCAGTATTACTACATGGGTTACTACATCCATTCTTGCCGCAAAATGAGATATAAAGGTTGCTTCACCCCATCCGACCTTGCGTGTCCGGAAACATACAAATGGTTCCCACTCCAAGAATGTATACCAAAGTTAGAGAAATCTCCTTACTCGAGACTAGATGATAATATAGATAGTGTGGATGAAAATTATCCGAAAGAGAATGATATCAACTTTATACCCTGTTGGGTAAAGGGAACAGTGATGCCATACAAAATGTACAAACGAAAAATGAACAAGAAAGATAGTGATAGTGAAATTCTGCAATATTCTCGATTAGTAGGAGCCAAGACGATAAAAAACATGATATTAGTTAGGCCGAAAGTTAAGTAATATTTTTATAGTCGTTGTTTTTATTTCACTGCCCTTAATAAGTTTTATTCTAGTATTTTTTTTAGCTAATCAGTTGTTCTATACAGATCATCTAATTCTCGGTTTATATAAATGTTGATGTACTTATTAGTAACTTTTTATGTTTTCTATGTACAATAAAATATATATATATATATATGTACTTGTATATTTATTATGTATGTCAGTTATCTAGTACTCATAACTCAAGCTCTGCTTAGCTTGGGGCTAGATAATCCTGTGTGAATTGTCCAGGATTATTATTATTATCGAACCTTTTATAATAATCTTTACGTCCTACCTTTTATAATAACCGAATTTCCTGAAAGTCAGAGGTTTAATAACAATTAATCTACCCGTTGTGCTGGTTATAGATGTTGCAACCGTGAAGAGTGCCTGTTGTAAAATATTTTCTTCTAATTCACAAAATCTCTCTTTATTCAAATTATCTTATAAATAAATGTTTAATGCCCTTTTTTAGTTCTTACTAGCGGCCCGCCCCGGCTTCGCACGGGTATTTAACAAAAATTTCATAAATTATACACACTAAAACGATGGGTTTCACAGTTTTCATACGGATCTTTACTTTTTTTAACAGCATAGCATTGGGGTTTTTGACATTGACTCAACATTCCAAAACTGACACTGGCCGTAGAGAAAAAGCAAGCACCGTGCGCTATACAACCTCTTTTTCTATTCTGACGCGCTATAATAGAAAAAGAGGTTGAATATACAGCCCACGGTTCAATTATTGAATTTTTCATGTGGATCCCTAACTTTTTTGAAAATATTATATAGCCTATGTTCATCACGGAAAATTAAGGATTCTAATGGTGAAAGAATTTTTTAACTCGGTCCAGTAGTTTCGGAGCCTATTCAATTCAAACAAACAAACAAACAAACAAACAAACAAACAAACATACAAACAATCAAATCTTTCCTCTTTATAATATTAGTATAGATTAGTATAGATAAAAAATTATTTTAAAAATCCTAATGTACTTAGATTTTTCCATTTTATACAGTTTCCTTCCAAATCTCTTCAAAATATTAAAATATTTTTTCTGATCTACGTAGTCGTGTCTTCGTAAATAAGGGATCTATACCTACCAACTATACCTTTGTCACTGTTCACTTCAATAAAACTTTGTGTCGTATGAATATTATTGTATTATTATTTAAATTGTTGTTAATGAAAAAGAAAAAAAATGCAAGCTTCATGCACAGTATACATATGGACCAGTATCGAAACTAAGCCTAGTTGAAGAAATAAATACCTACGCTCCATTATAGCACTAGGGTTGTAACTTTACGGCGCGCGCAGACACTGCAGCGCAGGTGGCGCGTGGGCAACGCTCATGAGCGGCTGCAAACCGTACCGTGTTTCAATCCGAAAATGCATGTGATTTCTACCTAGCAATTAAAAAAACATTTCTTAATTATGTCAATCTTAATTATTACAAATGATTCACATAAAAGTACTTGCGTCTACTACGACACGTCGGAATTCTTTATAGGAATTTTTGTATAAAATATTCTCATTCTAGCTATACAACCTGAAAGACGGCAGTTTAACCGCCGTCATTCTGGATTTACAAATAAATTCAAGAATCCATTATGATCAATTACACGGACTCATTATTCGATAACAATAATAATAATAATAATAGTACATTTTTCTTATAATAATCAGCAGGAAGTTTAAAATACGAAAGCTCCGGTTTCGATGAAACTGAGTTCACACAGCTGTATACAACGCAATATTAACGAGCATTTTTCAAAAACTAAATTACGCATGAACGCTCGTCGCGACGCGACAACCGCTACTGACAGCACTGCGAAAACCCCTTAGAGCTCTCGTAAATGCGCATGCTTGTGTGAGTGAGCCGTTTCGAGCGTCTGTAGGTAGTTTCCACACTGTCTATATGTACACTGTGCTTCATGGCTAAGAAAGTAAAGTACGATATATAGTATATAGTATTAGTCATAATGTCCAAGCTCAACATCAGCCTATAATAGTCCACTGCTGAACCTCTAGGCTTCCCCTAAAGAGCGCCATAGATGGCTTTTTTCATGGCATTATATATTTATTTATTTTGTCTCAAAACGGGATTGGATCCCGCCCGGGACTTCATTGTGTCTAATCGCTGAGGGCCTAGTAACAACGGGTGAGATGCTCGATCAGAACTGGTTGGTTTATAAATAGGATCATTACGGACCACTCAGCATAAAACCAGTATGAGCTAAAATGGTGGCTTGGTGATTAAGTAGTAAGGGTTCCGTTGGGTTTTGAAAATACAGTCCAATAAGGTCTGACTGCTGGATAAAAAAAAATATCCAGTCAGAAAATGTTTTGTTCACTGGATAAAAAAAGTTGTCAAAATTAGTTGGAAATAACTTAAGCCCTTATTCTTGGAAAGTAATTACCTATCTCGAGAGATCATTATTTTCTTATATGAGTACCTAAATTACATTTTTTTTAGCCTGTTCTCACACAGTTCTCCAAAAGCGTCCGCCGAGCGCTTGGAAAAGGTAGATAGATAAATGTCTTTATTGCAATTTATAAAATAGTATAAAAAACGAACAGTAACTACCTACTATTTAAATCTAATGTGGCACAATCGGCTTTATCGCTATAAGTGATCTTCCAGGCAACCTTTTGATGTACAGGATAAACAGAAGGTCAATAACTGTTACAATATCTGTAGGTAGTCCTTCTGTTATCTATCATAGGTATGTGCCGTACCTAGGAAACCCATTAAGGTAATGCTTATAGGCCTTGGTAACATAATTTGTACTTAATGTTATTAAATCTAAGCTAAGCCTGAGCATGACTAAGGGTTAAATTTGTCCATTAACCCTCAACCTTTGCCAACTAATATTGTCAATTTAGTTGGCAAAGGTTGAGGAATTAATTTGACCATTGACGGATAGCTGTGTCGGTAGAGCGAACTAAGCTGTTCCCGGAGATCTCCAACCTGCATGCTGATTTTGGCATTGTCCCCTTCTTGTTACTGGAATGGTTTCCACAGCTAGGCCGCAGCTAGGCCCTTTTGGCTTGTCGGGGCTGGTAGTATAAATCACCTGATACATTATGTATATACATTTCTTCTCTGTTCCTCTTTTTCTAACTAATCTAATCACACTTACACTTAGAAATTAGGCTATTATTTTTAGATAAACCTATCAGGCTCCGCTGACTCGCTATTAATACTCCCTTACAAACCTCTGTGGTTTCTTAGTGTTATTATTATAAGTTTTCTATGTATATAATTTAATTTTCGGAAACGTATCTAAAAATAGTGGTGTCATTGTTGAGAAGCTACACTACGCCCCATTACGGCATTGTAGGTCCAACTGTCTCTACCTGGCTGGCGTTAGTAGGTTTTCGTTGGTAACACTGACTGTTTAATAAATACTATTATGAAACAACTTAGCTATTGTTTTTAGTTAACAGACGATTATAAAGAAGGGAATTCAAGATTGTAATTTCGTTAAAGTTTTTCACATGATATGAAATTATAGCCTATTATGTTTGTGAATCTAAAATATTGAGATACTTTTCAAAGATGGATGCAATACCCTTTTATAACGTAAGTACCTAGTTCGTCACCAGCCTATAATAGTCCACTGCTGGACATAGGCCTCCCCTAATGAGCGCCATAGATGGCATCATTATTTGGGGGTTATTGCCCATAATCCCCACGCTGGGCATGCGGGTTGGGGATCGCAGTTCGGTGTAGTTGTTCTGCAGAAGGCGCTGCTGCCCGCCCCCCGGTGTGTTTCCCTTAGTCGCCTCTTACGACACCCACGGGAAGAGTTGGGGTGGTCAAATTCTATGCCGGCACCACACGGCAAGTACCTAGTTATTATTCGTATATTAGCCTCCATTGAAGCTTACACAAGACAAGAGGTGTGTCTCGAATTCCTTTACCATGCGAACATGTCATTGGCCATGCAAAATACTGAGAAATCCTCAGAAGCGTCTAGCAGCATAATATCAGCAACAATCATGATGCTAAGGGCATAGTAAAACCGCATTCAGTACTACAAAAAAATAAAAAAGGCTGCACAATTTACACGATTTCATCTAGATAGACCTTATAAAGCAGAGCTTGTATTGACACAACTTATGAGTGGTATTATGTAGTGGAAAAGCCCTATTTATATTTATTTGCTTGTATAGGTACTAACTAGTTGTTCTATGAAATACAGCAAAATATGACACGACAATATGAATTATTCTTGGATTTCATAATGTCATGCTGAAGGATAGGATTTTTTACGATATGGATAGATGGTACCTAATTAGTTATAATTATTGCATGCTTACATATAGTGAAACATGAATGCATTCTTTATACTTAACACCTTCATGCCATGTTGACGCATTAATTATCTTTGAATCAATTCTCAATAGGGCATGCATTCCGAAATTCCGGAATTTCGAAACTCCGGAATCTCGGACCGTTTTTTACTATATTTCAATTCCGGAATTGAGACGAATATCGTAATTCCGATATTACTAAAAACAGTGATCCCAACTACCTTAATCCTACACATGTCGTGTCCTCCGAGCTCGAAATAAACGTTTCATCGTCTCTGACGAAGACGTTGCAGTTGATGAACCAACTCTGCAAGAGCAGCTAGACAAAGAACTGGATGAATGCAAAAAAAGTCGCAAGAATCTAAGGCCAAATTTTGACCTTGCAGGGTTCGTGAAAAAGTAGAGAAATAAATGTGTTAATTATAACGATGGACAACGAGGTGTGCATCTAGCGTGTAGCGTTTGTGTGTCGAAAGTGAAAGAGTATTTTATCTTTTTCAAAATATATTAAAAAGTTTAAAATCTATCGAAATTTCAAAAACTTTATTGGTATGTACAAACCAATACTTTTCATTTGATACCCAACTCGGTGGGGTAGTCACCCCTTATGGAAAATCATCCCCTCCCTTTTTGACCATATTTCAAAAAGTATTATTATTACAGACTTAATAAAATATAGATCCAAATCTACAAACATTTGTTACATTTCACATCGATCGCTCTGCAATCTTTGGAGATAGGGGGGTAATTTTTTTGACCTTTTTCAAAATATTTTAAAAAGTATAAAATCTACCAAAATTTCAAAAGTTATTTTGGAATCTACAAACCAATTCCTTTAATTTGATAACACTTTCGACCCTGCGGGTCCCATTTAAAATTTCGATTTCAAAATTTGTACTGAAAATCTTCTTTTTGATTTGTTTTATTTTCATTTATTTTTTATAAATCTGTACGGGCGCACAAAATGTATTATTATTTCAAATTTCAAGTCAAAAGCTGCAGTAGTTTCTGAGATATTAAGGATTCAAAACACAAAACAGAACCAAAGTGATCCCATAAGGGTTTTGAAACCGATGTCAAAACCCTAAAAACGATATCTATGTACCTACCTTATTTCTACCACTCATTTGTTATATTATAATAACAAACTTCTACTACAAAACAAATCAAATCACTTATTAATCGATTGGGTATAAACTGGTGACGTTACGCTCCTTGTTGGAGGAGTATCGCGAACAGAATATGACCGCGCAGTAGTTCGGTGGCAAGCGTTTGGTCATTGTGACGTCATCGCTTGCGTTCGCGCGGTCAGTGAGCCTCGTTCGGTATTTGCCCATAACTTTGTCAGTTTTGGTCGTAGATCAAAAATTTTTGCACCATATGTTTTAGTTTTTTAGGTCTATAAAACTGCATTCATAACTAAAAACTTGACGGGTCCTCATTGCACTACCTATTCCTATCACTGATTATTAGTTTATGTAAGTTTTAAAATGTGAAACTAATAATATTCGTGTTTTATCGTAAGATTTCGATATATATTCCTTATTAGATTAAAAGACTGTTAATATAACACAATGTTGACTCGATCCCTTTCTCAAAATAAAAAGTGCCAATACCGGAACCAGTTTCGGAATTCCGAAATTAGTCCTCCAATATCGAAACTCAGTTCCGGAATCGAAAACATTCCGATATTGCATGCCCTAATTCTCAATTGCACCGAGGAAATTTCGTAGAGGGTGCTACGAAAAGCGTAGCACTCCCGGAATTCCTTCCTAAACGTTGATTTGATTATAAAGCTTCGTCTACGCATCCGCAAATCATATCATGACTAAAATATTTCAGGCAGAACTCCAGTAAAACCTTATTTGGTTGATATTTGTGCTAGCAGCGTCCTGTTACACCTTTCACTACTGCTTTCTGTTTACACTCTGCAGCCACCACCTCGACACCGCTATTGCCCATTGACAATCGGATGTTTAGAAGTGGCACGCGGCGATGCAAGGCGCATGCGCGGATATCAGGCAGTCGAGGATTCACAAGCGCGCGCGCACCACGTCACGTTTCGTTACGATTTGCGCGTCTTGTACGCGGCTAGTCTCTCAGTATCGTGCTAATGTTGTGACAAAATGAAGCTACATATTAAAATATTCGGTAAGTTTTGGACCATTTATGGATACCAGTTTTATATTACTTTTGCAAGACTTGAAGGTGAAACAGAGACTGGATTGTCTGTGATCATGACATGGACAAGTAGCAAGTTGGAAACAATACGCGTTAATTAATATCTAGGATAATTGTTTGCATTTTCGCGTCGGTTAGCGTGCTGCAAAAAAACATTAACTTGAATTAATCTCCAAGTTATTTTAGATTGTCTGTTATTAATGTTGTTTATGTTTTATTGAGTGAATGGACTCCCATTGCCACTAGGCCCTCAATGTCGCAAGTGTTTAAATACCTAGCTTTTGAGTTGAATGATTGATTGCTTGAATGTAAATTAACAAAATTGCATCTAATAACAATAATAAACTAAAATTGTTTGTTGATGAGTTATTATACCAACTTTATATTAGGTTTATGTATGTTTTTATTTAGGGATATATAAGTATTTCGATGTGTCTATTTTATGATATTCTGAGCGATGAAAGTTTATTCCTTGAGTGAGTTATTTAATTTCTTCTTGTTTCGGAAAGGTACAGTTAGCGTCAATTGGATATTAGCGTCTAAAGTAGTCGAAATGATCAGAAAAATATAAAAGCAATTTAATATACGCAGTTCGAATCATCATATTATTAAGCACCCAAGGTGTTCAAAATATTTTACTACATTGTTTCATATTTATGTGAGCAGCCAGGGTGTTCATACGAGTATCTACTTTTTAACAAGATAAGATCTAGTTTTATCCAATAAAACAAAATAAAAATATCTTGTTATTTCATCACATTATGTTGTTTTTGATACCTGAGTCTTGAAATGGCCTCAAAAGGTTCACGGGTGACTGGTCAGCTACGAAGCTATGTGGACGTTCCGCATTTAACTTTAGTTATACTTAATTAATAATGGTTGTGGTAGGTTATAATTAAGAGAAGTGTGTTGCTTAGAGTAGGTATCATGAAATAGGTTCTTACCGATGCAAGGATGAGTCGAGGTCAAAAATCATTACTGAGGCCTCGGAGTGAATAACTTAAATTTGTTAACTTATCATCACCAGCCTATAATAGTCCACTGCTGGACATAGGCCTCCCCTAATGAGCACAAAAGATGGCATTATCATTTTGGGTTTAATGCCCATAATCCCCACGCTGGGCATGCGGGTTGGGGATCGCAGTTCGGTGGAGTTGTTCTGCAGAGGGCGCTGCTGCCCGCCCCCCGGTGTGTTTCCCTTAGTCGCCTCTTACGACACCCACGGGAAGAGATGGGGTGGTGAAGTTCTATGCCACCACACGGCCAATTTGTTAACTTAACTAAACTAAATTTGACAACTTAATGATTGTGTATTTTCAGTATTTGTTACATACAGGGCACATTGGAGTATAGTTCCTACTTTTGGAATGTTGATAAATTTAAAAAATATTGTTCACGCTTAGGTGGTTTTGTGAATTTGCGTATGCCTCTTATTAGCTTTCCGGGTCTATTTTAAATTGTATTGTAATTAGTTAAACCGATGGCAACCCGAAATAATAATTAAATAAATTTAAAATGGTTTTCTATGCATAAAAGGCATCACTAGCACAATATCTAAAATTGTTTTAAGTTTAGAAAAATTAATTGCATTGTACTTAAAATCTGTGCTATGGGATTTGGAAGTGGTGGTAAAATTTTTAAGCCGTCTTATATTATTTTTCTCATTAATAAACTTAACCAGTGCTTAGATCAGGTAAAACGATTTCCATCTTCCATCAAAGCTACTGCTACAAATAAATTTTCATTAAAATAATTTAAGATGATCTTATTTTAAATAATTATTTTGTTGGAGTTTATACCAGATAAACCAGTTGTAATTGTAACACCTTATTGTAAAAATATTTTCAAATCATTTAGTTGTAGGTAGTTATCTAGACTCAGAAACCAAGAATATCTTGTCTTGAACTTCCAAGTTTTCGATTTAGAAACTCGTTTGTAGGCTCATATCATCCCAGCTGGTGTATTTTAAGTTAGCTTTTATCAAAAATAAAAAAAGTTAAGGTTTTACATAAAGACCCGTTTGTGAAGGTCTTCCTTGAAGACATGTTGAGGTAGGAATGCACAGATTAATTTAGTACCTACTTTGAATTCCTAAGCGGTTATAAACAATACAGAATTCATCTGCAAAACGCTCAGAGAGAAAAAAGCCTCAGTCCGTGTGTCGTTATGTCTTTAAAGGGGAATCTGCAAGTTATATTTTTAACACCATAACATGCGATCAAAATCCGCCTGCCATGCGGGGTTGTAATGGTAAGCCGTCCTTATGATTTTGTCTTTATTTATTACTAGCGGCCCGCCCCGGCTTCGCACGGGTATTAAACAAAAATTTCAGAAATTATACACACTAAAACGATGGGTTTCACAGTTTTCATACGGATCTTTACTTTTTTTAACAGCATTGGGGTTTTTGACATTGACTCGACATTCCAAAACTGACACTGGCCGTAGAGAAAAAGCAAGCACCGTGCGCTATATAACCTCTTTTTGTATTCTGACGCGCCATAAACGAAAAAGAGGTTGAATATACAGCCCACGGTTCAATTATTGAATTTTTCATGCGGATCCCTAACTTTTTTGAAAATATTATATAGCCTATGTTCATCACGGAAAATTAAGGATTCTAATGGTGAAAGAATTTTTTAACTCGGTCCAGTAGTTTCGGAGCCTATTCAATTCAAACAAACAAACAAACAAACAAACATACAAACAATCAAATCTTTCCTCTTTATAATATTAGTATAGATATAGATATAGATAGCACTAGCGACCCGCCCCGGCTTCGCACGGATGCAATGCTTATACTGATGTTCGTTAGACATGTAAACCTTCCATCTCTCGTTATCTTTAATTAAAAAAAATATCAAAATCCGTTTCGTAGATTAAAGATCTAAGCATATTGGACAGACGAGACAACGGGAAGCGACTTGTTTTATATGTAGTGATTGCTATTTATTTATTTTATCATCAGCTTTCCAGGGGGCCTACTCGTAAATCTAAAATCGATATTTCTGATTCATTATATTATGACAAAACGAACTAGTATTTGAATTTAGTTTTAACGTGTTCGTGCCTTGTAGTGGACGTATGTAATGTTTACATAATAATATATTTTTATATGACGTTGATGAAAATTATGAATCTTCCGTAAGTAAGGTGTGGTGTTGTTTAACTACAGGCCCTGTTTTCGCAAAGCCCAATGACGTAGACACAGCTGCGATTATTTCCGTCCTTGTAAACACTGAAAAGACCATGTTTCCGGCGATCATCATCCGATTAAGCACTTCCTACGTCATTCAGAAAGAAAATTGTATTTAATAGGTATAGGTTACAATAACCTTTTTACCTACTTTACTCAACTTTTATACCTACTATTTACGAATTCCAAATTCTTACTTTTCCCAACTTGTATGTGACGTACATTTCATCTTAAAAAATAATATGGTATTTGAAATATAATTTGTTCTTTGAAATATATTCGGATAATTATCAGAAAGCTTGCTTTAATTATTTTTTAAAATACGGAATCAAAATTTTCCTCCGTTTTTTAGTGCTAATTGGTACTGTTATTCTATGTAAACCAATTGGTCGAAACGAAATACGAAATTTCGTGTCGGAGAATTAAAATAAGGTAGCTTCGTCTGTTAACTTTCAAACTCGTACAAACACAACGTAAAAACTTCTGTCAAATGCGAGCCGAACACATACATTAGTCATGCGTCGACAAACTGAGCCAAGCTGGACGGATTAATTATCGTTCGAAGAACATTTAGTACCAAAAACCTTGGTATAAAATCATGATAATTTAAGATATCTGTCTACATTGCTTGTTAAGCAACAAATTATATTCTGGTATCACCTTAGGCTGCATTCCGTACCACAGCCTGGCAACAGGATAAGGGCCTCTCTACATCTTTAAATTAATATTGGATAACGATAAAATTGCTTTCATAAAAGTTATTGTTGCATCGACCCTTGGTGCGCGAACTTCGTAACCGGTTCAAAAATGATATATCGATGCGCCCGTTTATGCGAAGAGAATCATAAAATAATTCACAAGGAATTTAAGCAAGTAGGATGCACCGTTATGTTAAGTTAAACAAAGTAAACTCTTGATTTGAGAGTGACTTAGCCTTCCGCCATCCACCACTTACCTAACTCGTGGTGTCTTTGATTTTGTCCTCACAACACAAGTGTTTCTTGACTTGGGTACTTGCTGTTTCTGGCGATTTTGTCCTCTGATATTTAATATACCTGATTCAATTGAGTTCAAATAGGGGTTTCATGCACTCAGTAATAGTACAGATATCAGTTTTACTTATTTAATTTTTAAAATCTGCTGGACTATTTACTCAGCATTATCCAGATACAAACTAAGCAGAGCTGTCGTAGGATTTCTAAATGATTGATAGTTAATAGAATATTATGTCTTGGTCTATTACTCGATTCGCTTGTCTGTAAATTTCTTCGAGTGTTGCTTGGCCGTAAACTTCTTGCGACTTCGTTAGAAATGTTAGATAAGAACTAACATTTTATAGTCCAGCATAAATGTAAATAAAGACTTTCATCACCAGCGTATAATAGTCCACTGCTGGACATAGGCCTGCCCTAATGAGCGCCATAGATGGCATTATCATTTGGGGGTTAATGCCCATAATCCCCACGCTGGGCATGCGGGTTGGGGATCGCAGTTCGGTGGAGTTATTCTGCAGAGGGCGCTGCTGCCCACCCCCCGGTGTGTTTCCCTTAGTCGCCTCTTACGACACCCACGGGAAGAGATGGGGTGGTGAAATTCTATGCCGGCACCACACGGCCCAATAAAGACTTTATGCACGTTTAATTTAAAACCTTTCGCAGGCACGACGGAACGTTAAGTATGTAGGCAGTTACCTAGCAATTTAAATAGCTAAGGAACTTGATGAAAGCTATAAAAGCGAATTACCTACTAGCCGAGGTCGGGCCAAGGCTCTTCGAATGCTTAACATTACATCAGTGTTTAGTTGGGAGTAAAAAGTGAGCTTTTACGATGGTATTTCTTAAACTTTGTAACTTTTAAACATCCTTTTCCTCAAAGTTCGTAAGCAAACATATCTTACTTTATGGCTGCATACATTATAACTGCATACATTATAAAACACATACTGATTGATTGATTTACGCGCAACAACGCCCGCCTATAAATTCGAGAGCACTAGAACTAAGAAATTTGTCATTGTTATTGTTGTGGTAGGTTTACAAAATAAATATTTTTATTTTTGTTGTGTAGTAGAAATACTATCGACGGACTTTCCTACCCCTGAAAGAGCTTCCTTTCCGCTAACCTCAGCCACGATACCTACTCAGGATTTTAGTTCAGTTATCATTATCAAGGTCAGAAATCTCAGAATCGAATAAGTAAAGAACATTTAAATGCTTTCATATATCAATTAAAAATGTACCTATTAAGGCTCTTTTGATTCCGCTAAGGCTTATGATGCAGCCTCGAATGGCACTAATAAAGTGCTCGGGTAATGAACATTAGCGTCTGGCGCCAGCGGTGGCCCGACGGTGGCGCCGGCGGCGCCTCTGCATTCTCGCACTTTCACCGCCTCGCAGATTCCTCCAGAACACAACAAATTACTGGAATGTCTATATAAGGGTGTGCAGCAATCACCTCTCCTACAGATCTAAAGGAACGAGTATTGTTTAATTGAATTAAATGAAACGATTTAGTATGAGATAGCTGGTACCCTTAAAACCAGCTCTCTTACTGTATTTGAGGGCTAGGCTAGATGATACTATGTTTGTGAAATCACCCGATCGGGCACATTGATGCTACGAGCTCTACTAGTTCGTATTGGACACTAATTGCTAAAAAGGTAGCCCAGGTCTTACGTTCAAAAACCGCTAGTACAAGTTTGATTAAAGATTGGCTAGCATCATTGGCTCCTAATGAAAACCATAAAAAACATCATGTGGTTGGCACTGACATTGTATTGCGGAAGCTGCCTTTACAGTGAACTGGTTTACGCCTGTCCACACGAGGGCCTGTGCCCAGTTGAATTGCTATTGCAGCATTCTTTCATTGAAGAATGTCAATGAAATGAAGAACAACTATCGATGCAGGAAACGTTATGTAGCCTACTCTAGTTTTACCTATAATGGATGGTTACTTAAAAACACACACATTAAAGACACATTATCACAATTAGTGAGTAAAGAGAAAAGTATTTAAATTGTATCGATTAATAGGATTCCTAGGAGCAAAGCTTAGGCCCGGATCGTTGAGCAGTCGTTTTTTGCGAACATGCCGTTCAATAATTACGTGTAATAGTGCACATATTTAGCTTTCTAATGCATGATATTTGGTTTTAATATGCCCTGGTTTATCCGGTGAAATTTTGAGATTATTGCGAAGCACGTGCGGTGTCTCTCTTTGAACCACATACATGAAGTACAGACTGAACCACAGTTCACTGTGTACTATTAACTTATTACACTTCCGTGCAATTGTACTGTTTTGTGTAAAGTCACAAAAAAACTGCATATTAACTGGAAATTAGAAACTAATAAATTAAAAAAGGAATTTTTTTAGGATGGCGCGGACCAAAGTAACTTATAGAATAAAAGGTGACGTTACAGCTGCAACGAACAATTATGCCAAATCACAAATATTGTCATAGTAAGCAATTTTTTTTGCACTGAAGTGTACTGATGTATGTTTGCATTTTGATAAAGAAGATACTGTTAAAATAATTCGTTAAAACTAAGTTAAATTATAGTGTTTGTGTTCATAAGAAACTTGATCTCTTAATAATAGCATTTAACTCAATCTATTTGTAATTTTTTTCACTAACCGATAAAATTACACTTCAGAAGTGTAATTTTATAGTTATTTTTTAACATTTATAAGACTGGCCCTTTCGGTAATAAAGCAAATCATAAAAATTTACCATTGTTTTATTTGCCATGCTTTGAAATTGATAAATACCAATATTTAGGTAGGTGGTAAAGGGTGGTTCAATGTGGAAAATACCCCGGTTCAATTTGTACTACCTAACCTAGTGGACACAATGAACCAAAGCTGAGTTTTAAAAAAAAACATTTCTCCTACTCAAACTAGGCCCAACTGTCAAAAAACTAGTATGCACGATGATAGTCGGATAAATTCTGCATAATATAGGGGAAAAAACAATAGCAAAAGCTAAAAAATGTAAAAACTACAGGCTCCTAAAATTTACCCGGTTCATTGTACGACGCCGTACCCTAAATAACCATAATTATTAATAAATCATAATTTATCAGTACCTACTCGCTTGGAAACTTTCGTGGCATGTTTTGACTATTTGTAATACCTTGTCAGTTTCCTCTTTATTTGATGTTTATTTTTTTATGTAATTAAGTAAGTATTTTTGGTCCTTATGTTCTGACAACATAATTATATTTTATTTGTCTTTTCTTTACCTACTGACAAAATATGCTAAACTGTTTTCCACTTATCAGTTAGGAATTCATGTCAATTGCAAAAGGGAAAACCCGCGTATGATTATTGTAATGAGTTAACTAGAACTATAATTTTCTGGAACCTACTACTTGAATATGCAAGATCTAATATGAAAAAAATCCTCGCGTTTGAAAAAAAACAAAAAAAAAACAATTTCTTGGTCTGAGATTTCACACGGTATCACATAATTTAAGTTTCAAAATCATTTCTAACTTATCGGTCTGGAACTCTAGTATTTTTACGACCTTCCTGCCAAGCTAGTTTAGCAATATACGAAAAAAACCTATATCTATACCCGAATAAAATACAAGAGATAATCTCTTCTCTGTATTCTCTTTCGAATTTTTGGAACATTAGTATTTTATTTGACTTTAGAATTCCGCGCGTGGTCAAGTTACGGGCCAGGTACGCAGTGGTACGACTTAAATAGATACGTAGCCGTAGCTGCATAAGTAGATTGTGTATCAAACACATTCATTAGGCAAAAACCATTCGCGATGGGTGGCGGCAGTGATGGCACATTGTCGACAACAATGCAACAATACAATGGTTACTGCTCCTGCCCGGTTATTTTGTACCTACTTATAAAGTGCTTAGTTAGATGGACTGCTGCTATTATTGTCAGTATCGTTTGATGTTCAAAGAGTAACAGAAAATACTATTTTGGATCTGGTGTATGTCAGACTCAGTTTAAGAGTTCCTTTACTGGAAAATGAGAGATTTTTCAACGAAATTATATAGTTCCCCTTTACCTTCTCGAGGATTCCCTTCAAGCAGCAAAACGCATTTATAAGTTTTATTGTTTTAGTTTCATTATTTTAATGTTTGATAACTGAAATCCTTAAATTGTCTAACCTCGTAAATAAATAAGTACACGACTTATGAGTTTCGCGTCGTCCATCCTTTTATCAAGAATTTACCCAATTTATGCATCATTAAAATACATCAAATACGTGTTTTAAATCTAATGACATAATCCGTATCAGGTACGCTGTTGTAGCTAACAAAATGTAACTGAGCTAACCTGACCTCTATCGTGAGGTCGTTCTTTAGTAAAAAACTTAGATTTAAGCTCGTTTAACAATCTCGTGTTCGCTGTGAAGATGTTCATCATGTTTTGAGGCCAAGGTTATAGAAAACCATTATCTTTGCATTTAATTTGTTAAAGACATGCCAACGTTTTAATTTATTTATTTTAATTTGGTCAGGTATCTGTATAATATTCTCTCTTGTCAATTTGTGATTCAGGTTTTGATTTGTTTACGCTCTAATTATTTCACTTGCGTCATCTTAAATTAATATTTTCATCTCAAATTGGCCTCAATGTGTTGATTGTTTTCGCTTTCACCTCAATTTAGTAGTACTATTAAAAAATTACATTAGAACACTAAGTTTATTTTTTATATATCTTCACTTAAAGATCTTAATAAAATGTAGTAAAAAACTAAAACCCGATTAATGTACCTAATTCGCCTAGTAGTTTCAGCGCTACTTTGGAACGTAAAAATTTACTAGTGACATACATACCGTGTGTCAAACTCATAATCTTCCTCCGTTGAAAGTCGGGTAAAAATATCACCTTGGTCTTCTTTTCGCAAATTTGCACGCTGTACTTCTACAGCTCATCTTTGCAGCATCTTTGGTTTTGTACTGGTACTAGATATCTTGATCAAAGAACTGATATTGCGAATTCCATTTTCACTCTTTAGCTTCGTCTTAGCACGTCGATGTTTATCCTGTCGTAAGTACGTTTACTATTGACATTGTATTGGAAAGTCAATCTTCCGCGAACACTGGCCCAACTTCATAAGTGGAAATTATTGACTTAATCAAAAAAACTTGTCTGCTTCCGCATTGTTCACATTATTTCCTTGTTCTGTTTTGATTGTCCTGAACCAGGACTTCAATTTTTCCTGAATAACTAAGTATTAAGGAAAAATCATGATCGTCGTAACTGCTGTTACATAAGCCTAGGTGTCTTTAAGGGGGAACTGGGATGCAATGAAATCTTGCATAGAATTTATGGTGCTTAAAATCCTAGGTTTACCTAGTAATATTTCTTCTCAGAAATGTACCTATAATTCGTGCATGGAGAATCTACAAGGAAAATACGAATTTTATTTTGATGATGATGCGTAGAATACATAAGTATATACATATTTAGGTAAGATATGCTAACTGTTGCAAATTTTATTAACAATGTATTGATCTCAAGGGTACACATAAGTTCAAGGTCATTCACATTTATATGTAGAGCTAAGTCCAATGAAGTTGAGTTGGTCGCAAGTAAATAGTTCGGCGAAATCTAAATCCTGTAGCCACACACAAAGACCTTCATAATTTCGTATCTATTATAATTCAATTCATCAAGATGTGAAGCACCTGACTGAGGTACTTAACCTATAGAGGTACATATATTCATCCTTCTAAAATTATATATTAAGTATAAGTTTGTGTACTTATGAGAAGTTGTAATATATTTGAGTGAAGATAACGCCAAAGTTTTTAATATTGCACTTGTAAAATTCTGGATAGGGTATTAGGTAGCACAATAGGTTAGCAAAAAAAAAAACCCGAGAAAAACAATCAAAGTGGAAGCTAATCTTTTTCACTATAAAAATTTCTGTAGTTTAACGAATTCATTCATTATTGTTAGCGGGCATAGCTTTTGTTGGATGAACAGCAAGGTTTTGTGTGAGTGCGCCGCACTTCGCGCCCTTATCGTTAAACGTTGGTTTTCTTCTTTATTCGTAGGTTACGTGTCATAAAAAATTAAAATAATAAATTAGGTTTTACACATAACATACACTTTCAAATAAGTTGAATAAAATATTGAGATGTCAATTCAAAATTGAAAAAAAATATGTCACATGAAAATAAATGTATAGTTGAATAAGAAAGTACAAGTCTAATAAATTACAATTTTTGACGCACATGCGAAGAATTCATAATTACAGCTCATCTATTTAAAGTATGCAATTTAACATAATCATTAATATTGTTGACAGATGTGATACCAGCGCGATTCAATGTAGCTGTGATGATGTTCTTCGCTTGCTGGGTCAACTACATGCTCCGCGTCAATATGAGCGTCAACATCATCGCCATGGTTCCTGACGAAAATGCTGCTACTGCGTAAGTTATTGCTTTGTGATATCACTAAAACATTACATGCGTTTGTGATATTCACTAAAACAGGATCAAACTGAAAACCAGCGCTGATCCGCCCTTACGCGTTCAGCACAAAGCTGAGTTTGACTCTTTTTGGCCGACAGTGGCAGCACAGACGCTAATTGTATTAAGTCTTATCTTG
Source organism: Eupithecia pulchellata (assembly GCA_963931895.1). NCBI lineage: Eukaryota > Metazoa > Arthropoda > Insecta > Lepidoptera > Geometridae > Eupithecia > Eupithecia pulchellata. Next base: position 5,615,803 of record OZ007540.1, read on the forward strand.
TTTAATTGTATTGTCCTGTGTTGTGTTGTATTTCTTTTTCTTCTTTTTAAGTTTAAGATGTATCTACCTGTTTTGGGGAAATAAATTCATCTTTCTTTCTATCTTTCTTTCTTTCAACATCCAACAAAGAGAAAATCTTTTCATCTTTTCTTGTTTTCTTCTATATCCGTGAGATTTGCGGGTTATTTGGGTATCCACAATCCTCCTCATCTATCTATAGTGATGACGGAAACTTAGGTAGGTTTATATTATATAGGTAGCTTAGGTACTAGGTAGGTATATTTTAAAGCCGCACAGTGTTATGCATTGCACATTGCTTATTATAGAGGTGGCTATGCATCTTGTGGTTAATTTAGTTTCTATTTTGAGTTTGTTTGTTTTGAAATGATTATGATAAGAATGGATATCTAACATGTCATAGTCATTGTGTGACAAAACTCCATTAGGTACCATAAATAAAAATACATCCACGAGGCTGGAAAAATGCATTTCTCGACAAAGCTTACGCTTTGGTTTTCTTGGAGTCGAAATCCTAGGTCCGTGGGTTATCGAGGCTCTCGAGGTTTTTAAATAAATAATTGAACGTCTTGTCTCGTCTCGTCGTCGTCTCGGTCGGAGCAACGCATGACCCGAGAGTTTTTTAATTTTACAGAAAAAATCAACCAATTCCTAGCACCTATTTTTTTCACTAACGTTTCAACCTTTAACAATAACTAAGTTTTGATGAAACGTTGGTGTTCTTCCAACACAAACAGGACTTGACTCTTTCTTGACTGATTTTGTTTTGGTGGTAAAAGAAAAATCTGAATTTAGCCCCGAATAGTATTTAATTCTGAGTTAACAGTATTAACCTAGCCAGGCGCAAGTATGCCTTAGGGTTTTTGTGTTGCGCGGCAACTAAGTATACCTGCTAGGTACATTTCACATTGATGTGGAAAATATTATGTAAAATGGGAATTTCTTCACAAATTGACACGCGTCATTGATATCGTTACATAATAAAGTGAAGTAGCTAGGGTAAACAATGATTTCGCAATAAAATTAACATTTTGGTTAGCTACGACCGAACTGGGATTCGGGGAAATCCCAAATATTTGCAAAAAGCTAGCTTTATATTTGACTGGTAAAATTTAGTTACATTCCATAAATGATTTGTCGAAAACGAGAAAATAAAAGGATCCGTACAGAAAAAATCATCATAAAATTTCAATTATCTTCCATTCCAATAAAAATTAACGAAATGTCGCGTTTACAAAGAGTTTATCCGATTTGCGGCAGTATCGACCGTGTTTCTAAACGGAAATTGATGACCTTTTTACTAGAATTTAAACCTTCTCTCCCTAGCTACAGATTCGAAAGAGCCGTCTAAAACCAAACCATTACATAACATTGAATGTTTTAAACCGTACATAGCAATTAGATACGCATGTTGTAATAACTCAATCATGCTGATGCACGTATCGACTGAACAAAATATACTGTGAAGTGTGAACGCTAATGTGTAAGGTCATTTTTAAAATCTGCCTTTCCTTGTCATTGTATTTTTTCTTTACGTCTATAGCTATTTCCCCCTGACCTGTGTGTTATATACCTAATGCCCTAGATGTAAGCAAAACATTATGGTGTTAACTTTGACCGTTTTTTGCAATTAACGTAAAATTATTAATATATTTATATTTATATACATCAATGCATACATTATATATTATACTTTACTAAAGTACAACAGAAGTAGTCATCACCAAAGATTTAAATCTTTGGTCATCACACTATTATTATAAATGCAAAAGTTTAGTAGTTTATGTGTATACCTTACTTGTATACCTACCTACCTTTTCACAAAAACACTACTAAACAGATTAGACGAAACTTTTGAATTTAAATTTAGAATATTGTGATAAGTGCTCGCAAAGCCTCTTGCAGAAGCCAACACTATACGGTTTTACAACCTAATAATTTTGCTTCGGCGAAAAATAATTCCGAGTCAGTGCCTTGTTAACTTACCTACACGTAAATTATATCTAGGATTAGTAAGTTTTAAACACTTGTGCTAACATCAAAATGAACAATGTAACCAAACGTGAGGGATTCCTTACATCTTTCTGCACGAAACATTGTAATTATGTCAAAACTAATACCGTTTATTTGATACTACTTTAACAAAAATGTATAATTATTTTTTACATGTAAGTATACAAAATTAACATAATTTCGATCTCCTCGCCACCGCCGCGCTTTAGCTGAAAGGGAACACTTTTTGACATTGACTCTCGCACTTTATTTTTTGACATTGACTTTCCTCCCGCTCTCCAGTGACGAATTGACGGAGTTTTCATGTTTGGATCCCTTACTTTTTTGCTATAAGCCTATTTTCATCAGGGGTAATGTAGGAAATAATTTTTCAAATCTGTTTCCTAATTTTCGAATTATTTGTTAAATACCTGTGCAAAGCCAGGGCGATCCGCTAGTATTATTATATAGTGGATAGGTGCGTCATAAATGATTATCACCTGACCGTGACCAAAGTGGACTTAGGTGTGCTAGTACTACACATAAAAATAAAATCGAATTATTTGCACGTATTTTTAAGAAATCCTTGTAAGGCATAACGTCATCTTTTAAGAATTCTAGTTATTTCATGGTATACTTTCAATTTATTCTTTAACCACAATATTAGATTATGTGGGAGTAGGTTTGTATATAACATACTACCTCTACGTAGGATCAGGTGATCTTACATGGATATATAATTCTATTTATTTATTTAAAACTGAGATCAAATACTATGTTTATCTAGATCAATCTAGTTTTGTATATTTATATGTAGCTATGTATTTATTTCAAAAACTAATTTTATCTAGATCGAGTTAACATTCGTCACCTATTCTTTGACATGACTCAGTTAAGCGCTTGAGCCAGGTCAACTTTCAAACAAACAAACATTTATTTATTTCTTCAGACTTAAATAGATTGATACAGAACATACCTTCAGTATTATGGTAAACAGTAGTATGTAGGTTTTGTAGAAAGCCAGAATGGAATGTATAAGCAAAATATTAGTGATGAATGTTACGCACTGAACTCGTTTAAAGCGCTAAACTTAGCTTATCTTTATAGAGAACGCGTTCAATTGACGTTGAAATGGGACTTCATCGGAGAAAATCGTCTCTCGTTCTCACGTCGCAGAAATTATTGAAATCTTGGAGAGCCTCGTTACCCCACGGACCTAGGGTCTCGAATCCAAAGCGAGAAAATTTGTAGGCTCTGTCGTCACCTGCATATTTATTTGCGACTCTTGAGATCCTCTGCCAAATCTGCCGCCGCACTAGCGCTCTCGTATGTCCTCGGAATATAGAAAGGCGCAAGTGTGTCGACGCATGTAGCGTCCACACAATGGGCCGCCCCAACTCCCATGGGACGAGTGTCATACCGTCCGCCTATTACCATCCTCACCCAACAGACCATTTGGTTCGAGAATAGCATGAAACAACATATCTATGACACATTTTGTTAGATACGGAAAATAACTTAAACTTCTAGTTAACTACCTACAAACATATGTATAAAACCACACATAAAATATTAATTAGTTAAGATTAGAGTAAGCTTAAGATTATTATATAAGCATTTTCTCAAAAAAACCCTGTTCTTTTGAGAAAATACTAAATACTATTTCTTTAAACTGATAGCTGTACGTTGCGTACCTTGATAATTGTATTGAACACACTAATATGAATGTTTGTTTACAGGGTGAAAAGCGAATGCAAGGCCATCATAGCCAATGACAGCGAAATATTCAACGCAACGGTCTTGAAGCGGGAACTAAAGCAGGTAATATTATTATGACAATAGATACCGTGTTTCCTACCGGCCGGCCATGTAATAAATACCTATGTACTTTGTAACTTTCGTACGTAACATACTACGCAACAATGCAATAAAAATATTATTTACTGCACACCAAATAAAATGGAACCAGAAAAGAAAAGACAAATACAGATTGAGTTGTACAATGGGCGGCCTCATCGCTATGAGCGATCTCTACCCGGCAACCTTTGGATGGATAGAAAGTGATAGAACACGTGTAGAGGTCAGCATATTAGTATCTTACTTTAATAGATACTACATTCGTAATTCCACTCAGTTGTTATGTTAACACACTAATAAAATTTCATCGCAATCAATAAATAAAAACTTAGTTTCAAAAAAGCAGTTGCGTTGTCTTTAATATGAAGTGTGTAGAATCACGAACAGGAAAAATACCGATTGCGTTGAAATAACGGCTGTTTGGATGAGTAGTTAAAAGCAGCTGTGTCGCGCTTTCAAAATCAAAGCTCTTTATTTCCTTTACACCTTACAGGACTCTTGGACACGTCACAAAATAGAAAATAACGTAATACTGGGAAATAAAGTGATCCCTTTTATCCATTGTTCACTTCAATCTTTTTATCGTTCAATCTTTGAGACGTGATTATGAGGATATGATGATGCATTTAAACACTTCTCAGCAGCGTACAAATGTTCAAAACCAGTGTCTGATTTATACAAGTAGCTTTAAAAATGTTAGATACATAATACTGTTAATTTAAGTCAGCTCGAAAGACCCGCATAAGGGAACCAGAGGAATTGCAGCATTTTCTTTCTGTGAATTTTTAACACCTTCTCTGTGTTCACCAATCTGCCAAGCGTGGTGATTATGTCACAACCTTCCTTCTTTGGCGTGCTCAGCAGCGGACATAGTACGAGTACTTATGTGTGTTGTTGAGAAAAGATAAAGATCAATTATAATTCTTGACATTGTCTTGTCCCGGAAGAGTGGAACTTCTCTCCATAGGATTGGTTTGATTTTATAAAAAGAATCGTTACGTTATGAGAATAATGTATTAGCCTTATGATATTAGAAATATCTCATCTCATAGTTTTTCATTTATGTCATACTAGCGACCCGCCCTTGCTTCGCACCGGTGCAATCCTTATACCAATGTATGCTATACATACTCAAATTATTCTATATATTAAAAAAACCGCATCCAAATCCGTTGCGTAGTTTTAGAGATCTAAGCATACCTAGGGACAGACAGACAACGGGAAACGACTTCGTTTTATATTATGTAGTGATAGCGTACAGTTGTCTAAACATTACGTTTTCTATCACGAATGAGGAGACACGTGTTTACAAACAATTCTACGTTATCTTTGTAAGCTAATATATTATAAATATAGGATACCTAAATTACGTTGAACAGGTGTGTCTATATCGCTTTCAATCGAGTTCTTTTGTTATGTGCTCGAAATATATAATACTAGCGGTCCGCCCCGGCTTCGCACGGGTATTAAACAAAAATTTCAGAAATTATACACACTAACACGATCGGTTTCACAGTTTTCATAGGGATCCCTTACTTTTTTTTAACAGCATTGGGATTTTTGACATTGACTCGACACTCCATAGCTGACACTGGCCGTAGAGAAAAAGCAAGCACCGTGCGTATATATTCAACCTCCTTTTCTATTCTGACGCGCCATAATAGAAAAAGAGGTTGAATATACAGCGCACGGTTCAATTACTGAATTTTTCATGCGGATCCCTAACTTTTTTGAAAATATTATATAGCCTATGTTCATCACGGAAAATTCAGGATTCTAATGGTGAAAGAATTTTTCAAATCGGTCCAGTAGTTTCGGAGCCTATTCAATTCAAACAAACAAACAAACAATCAAATCTTTCCTCTTTATAATATTAGTATAGATGTCTGCTGTATTGTTTTTAACCTCTTTTGTAAATAGATCTAAATAAATAAGTATATTGTCAAACAATGTTTCAGCCTACTTAAGCGAAAAAAAAAGAAATTAACAGCAAGCAGGTTACTTGACTCCCATCTTATCCTGAAACTGGTTGTCTTTCGTATCGACTTTTATAGCTTGGTTCTACCTACGATTCCAATAGTATAATAAAAATAATAAAATAAAATAAAATATTTTATTTCGAATAACCAGGATCCATATTTTGTTAGAAAAAAATAACATAGAAAATACATAAAATTAAGGTTAGTAAGAATGACACACAAACACAACGAAAACATCACACTACACCTATTACCCTACGTACAAAACATATCCACATAGGAGAGGAGACCCTATCAGCAATAGTTTTCAGGATGCTGTTTGCATATATCGCGGTATAATGTAATCATTTACTATTTACAAAAAACTAGATTCAACATACCTGGCCAAGCATCTTTAAATACATATAAAACATCTTTTTCCACAGCCAGACGGAGTGGCAACGTTCACATGGACAGCACAAGAGCAGGCCTACGTGTTGTCAGGCTATTTCTGGGGGTACGCCATCACCTGCCTAGTGGGGGGCACAGCGGCCGAGTTCTGGGGTCCGAGGAAGCTGGTCTTCGTCACCATGATGGTCTGTTCACTCCTCACGATCCTGAGCCCGCAGGCTGCGAGGTGGCATTATCTGGTGCTGACGGCGTTGCGATTTGTTATTGGATTGGCTTCGGTGAGTTACAATAAAAACTTTATTAGGAGGCTGTGGTGTTATTTATTTTTATGGTTGTCTTTTGTTATTAAGACTGAAATGAAAAGGATTGATTCCTTCTAATAACAGTATCTTTGCCCCAAAGTTATCAGAACTTGTGTTATGGGTACTAGATTATTGATATAATCAATTTATACATCACTACATACATACATAGATGTAATAAGCGATTTTCCTACGCCTTCATCATTCGCACCGCAATGTCGGTTACATCTTCACTTTCCATCAGGTGAGATTGTGTTCAAACTGAGGTATATATCTATGAAAAACAAAAAATAGTGTGGTTTTAGTTTTTTATTATCCTATTTATTATAACCCGGTACTAATTATCTGCAGATTGTACAACATTTATCCCGAATCGATCCCCCAACCTCCTGCGTCACCGACGTCGTCAAGGAGGCATTTACATACAGCATCCCAGGCTGATTATAATGATGATCAACATTGCTTAGGAACACAAGTTGGTCCGAAGGATCCTTAAAGCGACATTCCACCTGTCCATCGTGGTAATTAAGTTTACGGATGAATAATGACGATCTCTAGATTAACCGACGTTCTTCATTTAAATTCTCGGGTGTATTTTTTTCTACCATTATCATGAATGACATACATGCATGTAAAATAATGCTTCAATTACTTGCATAATACCTAAATAACTGGTTACAAGATAAAGAATACAATACAAAGTTATTTTCAGCAACGGCAACATAACATTACCTTTACGAATATCTAAAATACCTCTTTACATCAATTGTGTTTTAACCGTATAACAAATTATTTACCACAGTCGTAAATAACCAAGTAAACCTAAGGTTACGTTTTTATTACACTCAATACTTACAATACCTTCCGTTTATAGAGTAGATACAACACAACAACTTAGAACAATAGTGAAATATTCTACTCGTTACTAAAAGAAATCATTTTTATCTCAGCATGCATGACTCACACCACACAAAATACCAGTCTTTACGAAACGTATCGCCAAGCTCGATTTTTCTTTATACCAAACGGGTATCATTTTCAAGATTCTACAGGTTAGTTTGATTGAAAACTGTATTCGTGATAAGCCCAATAGACTCCGTAAAAGTTCTACTCTGAAAATTGTTGTTAGCTCTGTATGTTGTCTACCACATACAACATAATGAGCAAATAGAATTTTCTCGCCCGTCGATGTAAAAAGTTGGGTGTCTCACGCCTGAGGAAATGTTTTTTCTTTCGTGCCTTTCAATCAGTCGCTAGACCAGCAAGCAAAAATAGATAATAATCCTCATCAATGTAATGTATTCTATTACATATTAATATGTTTGTTCTATACAAGGCTGATTGAGTTTTTTAAAGGGCGTTTAAAAATAATTTTGCTCACTTTTTGAACTGTCATTACTGTCATCTACGTGGGAGTAAAAATCTATTTTTTTCACTGTTAGCAGTAGAGTCACCGTTAATGCCTCTCCACCGATTTTTCGTCGTTCTCGAATTACGATTTTTCTGTTTTGTGTGAGGTTTGGGAGGACGGCCTGAAATATTATAATTTTTTGTGGAATTTTAGGAACCCAACAACTTATTACTTATATATTGCCTATTATGTAATAATTCCTTTGGCTTTTTCTGAAATTGACCAAATTAAACTCAAACTCAAAATAGCCAATCAAATTAACTAAATGCTAAACGATTTTTTTCATTAGTGTGATAAGTACCTTAACTTATTTACTAACTCAGGATCACTCAGTAAACCTGTTTTAAAGGAGACATGCTTAATTTTTTTGTCGTCACTGTTTGGTCCATCCTTTACATTTCAAGATTACTTTTTTTCATAAATAGCAGTTCGTAGAACTCACTAATCGAGTTTAACGATTTTTCGAGGAACCATTTGCGCTGCATCATTTTAAAGGCCTTGGGTCTTGGAAGTAGTATACCCTCGGATTATGTCAATGTAAAAATAAGCTTGAGACTGATCCCTGACGTATCTTTCCGACTAGTACAGTTTATAGAGTGTGACGAAAAACACACTCTGTATAAACTGTGTGTGTTAAAAGTGGGCTGTCTTATAGCTGCGGAGGACCCGAGGGGCATTTAAACCCTCCAAGATATGTACTCATACGTTTATTCTGCTAGGCATCACTAAACCAATCAAATAAAACATGGAATCCGAAGCTCGATAGGGAAGGCATCCGCAAAAACCTTGCAAAACACGATTGTAACGCGCAAAAACGCTCACTAAATTGCCAACTGATTTAAATTAGTAGTCTGTTTTAAGTATGTTTTTGCTGTTGTTTCTTTTAATGATAATGAATTTGTGAAGTCTTTAAAGCCGTAAAAGCTCTTTTGCTAAAAGCCCTTTTTAATTTAACTATCTTTACTACTAAATTTTTGAAGTTTTAACATGAGCTTTACCAACTAGAATGACATCATTATTAGTTGGTTCAATGCCCGTTTCGTAGAGCCACCATTGTGTTCACGTATATTTTCATGTATAGACTATGTAGGCTAATAATATACCTAAACATGGGCGATCATATAGAATCCCAAACCCACCTTTTTGATTTCCTACGGGATGCTACAAAGTTTCTACGTTTTGGCTACTAATTTAATAATTTTAATGGTAATTTTTGTCATGAATCTATCGAAGGTCTGTGGACTTAGCTAGTTTAATAATTATGCTAAAAATTAAATATAAACTTTATCTATACCACCGAATGAAGAAGAATCCTCTGAGAATTGTGCAAGTATTCTCTGCTTAGAATAAAATATGAAACGCTTTTGTAGGAATTCTTCTAACGAAAATTGGAACCGACTGATCAAACAAAAATCCATTTCAACCTTTTTGGGGTGGTAAGTTGAAAAACTTCCATATAGAAGACGTGTATGGGGTCCAAATCAAGCTTAGGCGACCGTTCTTTGCTTTTTAAATAATTTACCTAGGAAATAAAACTTTACCTCTAGTAATTCAAAGAATTCTTAACTATTATCTGTTCAGCACACAAGAAGTTTTTGTAGGAAGTGTTCTAAGTATATAATTCCGATAACTTAGTATACTTTGTTGGCGCGATAAGTAAGGTTTTTCTCATCATAATTTTAAATTGTAAGAACTAATGACGTGGAACAATATGAAATAAAATTTTCCATATTTTTTTCCAGTACTTCCATGATAAAAATTATGCATTTATTCTATTTACGTAGATGTTAATCTGTATGGTGCATTAGTTACTTATAATTTTCTAGTGTACAATGACTATGACGTCATCCGCAATTTGTATTCAACTGAGATTTCTTTGGTTTTAATTATTTAATGCCCTTAATTTTACTTGCCTAAGGATATCTGAATCTAATCGTTTAGAAATCCTAAAAGAATATTCAACAGTTGATTATGGAACAAAATCCTAAACCTTCAGGACTCTTCAATTTATACTTAAGCCGATAACACCCACTTGAGTGCAAACCTCACCTTTTAAATTACTAATTAGGACAATAACCACTCATATCATGATCATTAAATGAATTTGGTGTAATTGTTCTGAAAATTTCTATCAGTTTTCTGATACCTTTAGCTCAGCTTGCTTATTTCGGGGCCAGATGCTATTTGAGTGCTATTAGAGTTAAGTTTTTGTAAAAGCATGTGGTTAATGAAGGGACTTTGGCTTTGCCCAACAGTTGGATGTTACAGGCTTACTGTAAAAACATAAAATAAATAATGTTGGACAATCCACACAGCATCATCTAGCTCTAACTTTACAGAGCTTGTGTTATGTATAAATATCATACAAACATTTGTCCCGAGGCGGGAAACGAAACTACAACCTCCTGCGTCACAGGCGGACCTTCGCCCACCGCGCCACAGAGCTCATCAAAATAATTGTTTATTTATTTCAGGGTTTTCTCTTCCCGGCTCTCCACGCGCTGGTGGCCCACTGGGCTCCCCCCGATGAGAAGGGGAAGTTTGTCAGTGCCTTGCTCGGAGGAGCCATAGGCACCGTGGTCACGTGGTCACTCACAGGACCGCTTATTGAAAACTTTGGATGGGATTATGCGTTCTATGTGCCTGGTGAGTGGATTTTCTTTAAGATAATGAATTGTTAATGAATTTTTGGGTGAGTGTCTAGTGTTATGGGCTGGTCGCCTTTACAGTGTGTAAATAAATAAATAATGTTGGACAATCGCACAGCATCAGCGCGCGCGGTGTAAATGCAACATGTATTATGATGCATTCACACCGCGCCGACTGCATAAATTTTAAAAAATAATCAATAATAATGGATATTAAATAAGCAACATTATATAACAATAGGTTTAAAAATTTTAAGAACTCCATGGCTTATAAAGCTGTAAATGTTTTAAATTTTATAATATTTCTAAGTCGCCATACTCACACTGGAAATATTCTATTTATTACTTCTGTTTAATAAATAATTTTTGCAGTTAAAAATTGATTATACATAACAATCTACATTAAGTACAACAAAAACAATATCAACAGGTGTGATATCAATACTATGGTGTGCATTCTGGTGGTTCCTGGTCTACGACTCCCCGTTGCAGCACCCTCGCATCTCCGACGATGAGAAGCAGTACATCCTGGAAGCTATTGGGGACAAGGTCCAGCAGAGCTCTGTGGAGAATAAGGTTAGTATAATCTGTCGCTATAAACTCATTGGTATTAAATAAAATCCCAAATTTCGATAATACATAAACCAAATCGGATTCTTTCAAAGAAAACACGTTTTCTTATTCATTGTGTAGATAGGTAGGTAAGTATTTTCAAAAAAGCTTTTGGTAGAAACCTAGCCTATAAATATTTAATAACTCTAATACAAATAACAGCAGATCATGGTGAAAATGTGCTCTAATTATAAATCATTTTGGCATTACGGTTGTATGGGAAATTCATCCGTCGCCGGAGCTTCCGAAACTATTTTAGGTTTTAAGGTCCTTGCTAGGCTTTATATTTATACTACCTAATATTATAAAGAGGAAAGATTAGATTGTTTGTATGTTTGAATTGCAGACTCCGAAAATATTTGACCGATTTGAAATTTTGATTCTTCATCATTAGAATCCTAAATTTTCCCAGATGAACATAGGCTATAGAATATTATCCAAAAATATTGGGACCCGCATGAAAAATTAAATTTTTGTTAAATACGCACGAGGCGAAGCCGGGGGCGAATTGCTAGTTGATAATAAATGAATTCTGGGCCGACTTTTTGCCTGCCTGTCAAGATTACACACTATTAACATAGTGAGGATACAGGCGACTGGGCCCACTACAAAACTGGGACCGCGGTCCCAGTTACCTGATTAGTTTTTTCTTGTTTATTTCGTTGGGCGAGTGGGACCACTCGTAATTTTAACCACAAATCTATTGTTTAAAGTACAGTTGGCATTATGTCTTAGTGTCTTATTGTGCAAAAAATATAATAAATAACCTTGAGTTCTAACACAACCTAATAATAGGAATTTAAAAATCAGTCTTCGCCTCGATTTAGGTATATCTTAAGTTTCTACGTTAGAACAAATATACTCTATAAATAAAGTACCATCACTATAAACAAATAAAAAACATTAAACAATCACAGGAAAATCACATTAATATAATAAGCCTAAGTTATAAGTGTTCTTAGCTTTATACAAGAAACACTATTATTTAAAAAATTAAAAATCAACAAATATAAAAACACAAAACAACATAGTTATCAGTTAAAAAATGCTGTCTTCTTAACATGCAAATCGAATTATTTATTAAAATCTCAGTTTCTCCAAACAGTGGCCGATACTTATTTGACCACATACTAGTTCGTTTATAGCAGAGCAATATTTGGTTTTATTTTTATAAGCTTCCTTATGCGACTATTCCACTGCTCGACAGCATTATTATTATTAGTTTTATGCGGTTCATTTCATTCATCAAATGTGCACCAAGTACCTGCGAGTGTTGAATTTTCAAACCATGTTCGAACAAAATAGTCGTTAAACGATATTACTTCTGCTGTATTTGGGGACTCTTCCATTATATATAACCAGCCTGCGTCTATGAATTTAGGTCGAAGATGCGATAGAGAAGCACAAAGCTGAATATGTACTGTACCTAACACATTCTTTAGGAAACCTATTTTTTTTTTTGCTTTCCTATACAAGCTTCGTTTAAAATGAAAACCACAACCCACTATTTTCACCCGTGGAAAAACATTTCGTAGCGCTGTCATTGCTGTCATTTCAAAATCCATGGTGACTATAGTGGGGTCCCATTCAGGTAATTGGCTTTTTATAATTGCAAAAAGATCTTCATATGTAGACGTCTTCTTGTCAGGTGCAAAGCGCGTAAATGATTGGAACAATATTTACAAAATGTTCATTACTTTCTACGTCAGCATGTATTGTATAGAGCTGATAAAATGTCTTGGGACAGATTTTAAATGTTCTATCTATGAAAAATCGTTTACTTTGTTTTAAATATTCTCTCATTTTTCTCCAGCAAATAGGTATTAAAATTCGTTTTTGTTTTTCTTTGTAATCACCCAATAACAAATTAAATAATTAAATATCAAATTAATTAACTGTATAAGAAGAGGATTAAATTAATTAATCCTCTTCTTATACAGTCGCTTTTGGACATTTTGAACAGCAGGTATCTTAGTCACAAGATGTATTCCTTTATCTTTAAGAACTTGAACTTATAAGGCATTCAGGAGGCTTGAGAGTGCAGCCCCTGTAAGATAGGAAAAGGGGGGGTTGGGGGGCGGAGCCCCCTCCCCCAAAAGAAGGCGTAGCAACCCGGGTTCTAGGCACATGGTGGGTTTAAAGGGTTATGTGTGCGTCATGGGTGGGCAATGAAAGTGTTGAGTAGATTCTATACGCTAACGAAGTAGCGGGTAAAAGCTAGTACTACATAAAATAAATCCTGAATTATGTAACTTGATTTTTCTGTTAACTGTACATTAAAGCAAATTAGGTATATGGTCCCAGTCGACCGATTCAAAAATGTGATCAGGTAACTGGGACCGCGGTCCTAGTTATGAATGGGCCCAGTCGCCTGTATCCTCACATAGTTGGGGTCAGCTTAGACTTGTACAGGAAGTGAAATCTGTCACTAACAAGACATTTGCGACAACGTTTGCATGATATCTTGTTCACATGCTAGATATACTTAGTTATAATTTATTTGAATTATTATATTTGAGGTTTTTTTAATAATGTGTATTGTTGTAAGTCGATAAACAGTTTTATTTCTTATTTCTTCCTTTCTTTTCTGACGTTTACGATGACTCGGTCAACATTTTGGACGGAACCTTAGGTACGGCTAATACCTACCTTAAAATAAACAAAAAAGATTTTCAAACGTTGAAATTGTATAAGTAGATAAACATCGCGAATTACTCAACAACCCATTTTCCAATGGAAAAATCGTGACCGAAAAGGATATTAACTTTGTTGTCCTAGCCAGACATACGTGACACACTCACTGGGTTGTTATTGTTGCTCATTTACTTAATTACAGGTGGCTCCAGTATTATTGAGAAGATACAAGGTTATAGGTAGATGATCAATAACATAATAATCAATAACCTCTTAAAGGCGACTTGGGTAGATCATGGCGAACACCTTCGTTTGTGTGATTATGAATGTTAGCGGGTTAACTACGAACCTAGTTTGTGTTGAAAGAACACCATGATAATTATCCTTGGTGTTTAGTGAAGCTAGGACTCAATAGAATAGGTTTTTTAGCCACATCTAAATTTACATCAAACCCTGTAGATTATACAATAATTTGTCCGAGGCGGGAATCGAACCCGCAGCCTCCTGCGTCGCAGGCAGACAAAAAATATTTTTTTATTATAGTGTAAGTGTTTTATAGTGTTAGCCCTCGCACTCGGTGTAATCTCTAGGAAATTTAAAATATCCCAAAAAAATTCAATTTTGGTGGGACCTGAACCCGCGACCGCGTACGGGAGTACGCTGACCGGTACACCACGAAATCAAGTACCCGCCTAGTCGAAAACCTTTGGAACTCTCTTCGAACTATAGCGCCGTTAGCTCCACCTACAGGAGAACCACCGAAGTTTATCGAAACCCTCAACGTTTAATATTTATTTCCAAACTAAAATATATTTCCAGGTGGTGCCTCCATTTAAGAAGATCTTCACCTCGTTTCCATTCCTAGCCATGGTGGTCCTCCATTACGGCAGCAACTGGGGCCTCTACTTCATGATGACAGCAGCGCCGAAGTTCGTCTCCAGCGCTCTCGGCTACGACCTGACTTCTACGGGGACCTTAGCGTCTTTGCCGTATCTGGCTAGGATGATATTCTCGGTTATATTTGGCGCTATAGGTGACAGGTAAGGGAAAAAAAATTATGAGTGTGGAAAACTTAAATAACAATAATGTATCCAAGTTAGAACTAGTATTTACAATTGAAATAATTAAGCTAACTGTAGACTGTTGCAAACGTTCTACAGGTAGTTCAACTGATCTAAGATCTCTCTCAGTTCTGGAATCTTCAATATTTTTTATAAGCAAAGGTGAAGATCAAAGAAATATCACTGGAAAATATTTTAGGAAGTTCATAACAATCTTTCGTTTAGAAATCCATTTCATTTGTCTGTTGCCGTTTTCAAACTCGAATTTGTTTTAGTTGGCATATTTGCACCGTGCGGTTTTCTGTTACTGTTATTACTTTTAAATTCCTTTGTTGACATAAAATAACTTGGATTCTAGTATAGAGAGAGAGAGAAGAAAATGCAAGATAACTCTTTACGTTTAGTTTTGAAATCTTCTTCACATGCAACGCAATGTATTTACCTACTAAAACGAGTTCTTGTCCAAAAGACAGAGATCCCTACAATGTAGGAAACAATTAACAATAAACAACATTAGGTACAGGTAGTTGATGCAATTTGCAGGTTCGAATCCCATCAAGGTCACATTTGATTAGCGTTTAAAATTGAAGGTTACTTAATATATTTGCAATATCGATATTCATCGAAAAAATAAAGAACTGTGACTATTGTTAAGGTGATTTCTTACAAAATATACTCGTCCACTGCTAGACATACTTTATTTTATTTATTAATTAATGTTGCAATTGTATTGTAGTGCTAATTTGAATATTTAATAGTTTCTTTGTTAATCAAAATAAATGCCACGTGGTGCCGGCATAGAATTTCACCACCCCAACTCTTTCCGTGGGTGTCGTAAGAGGCGACTAAGGGAAACACAGCGGGGGGCGGGCAGCAGCGCCTTCTGCAGAACAACTTTACCGAACTGCGATCCCCAACCCGCATGCCCAGCGTGGGGATTATGGGCAATAACCCCCAAATAATGATGCCATCTATGGCGCTCATTAGGGGAGGCCTATGTCCAGCAGTGGACTATTACTTATAGGCGGGTGATGATGATGTTGTTAATACAGTAATAACAACCTACTATTTTCCGATACAGGATCATCAAGCAAAACAAAGTCTCAACAACATTCATGAGGAAGTTCTTCTGCCTATTCTCCCACGTAGTTCCTGGGCTACTTTTGATCGCTCTGGGCTACACTGGATGTGCGCCCATCCTCTCAATAGCCCTGATATCCTTCTCAATGGGTTCCAATGGAGCTGCCACGTTGACAAACCTGGTGAACCACCAAGACTTGGCTCCGAATTATGCGGCTACATTGTATGGAATCGCCAATGGAATCGGGAATACTGCTGGATTTGTTACACCTTTGGTCACAGCGCATTTTACAAAACATGGGGTGAGTTACTTTAAAAATTGTAAGGAGCAATACATCTTCCACTAGTGGACATAAAATTTCAGTGAAGAGAAAATCAATAACACAATATTTTATAAATTTGACTTGTAATTGCTTATTTTGTAAGCTAAAGAAACAATTGAAATCTGAAGGTCATATTAATTTCAATTGCCAATATACCTTTCTTTCTGCGCATGAATAATTTATAGTTTTGATTTTGCACTGTATAGGCGTGCAAAATTAAATTATGACAATACCTTTATCCTCATTTCCATAAGAACAAAATAAAATAAATCTTGTTTATCTTGAAGGAAATCGATTTCATGGTCTCTTTTGATCGCTTCGGGGTAAATCCAGTATCTACCTAATTTCATCACTTTTCTAGTCAATTTGTAGTGATAACTGCAAATTATCGTTATTACCTTTAGATTTCCAGTAGCAAAGTATAGAGTTCAGAGTACAAACATAATTTTCCTGTATAATTTGTGAAATCATATGTTTTTGGAACGGCGCGGCGTAAGCGCAAATAATGTTTTAGCTTACTTTCAAGAAAACTACACAAATTATGAAAAAATTAAATTATGAAACAAAATAAATTAGTTATCATTTACGAATCAAAAATATTTTCTAAAAACCGCAGGGTAACCCTTCGTTAACTCGACAGATGCCCCTCATCTGTCGAGTTAACGCAAAACTGTGAACTTTCATAATTTTTTTGTAATCATAATTTTTGTTCGCAATCCCGTTAAGTAACCCAACAAAAATATGTTAATTTTTTTATAATTCTTCTCTTTAACCACGGGGATCCCGTGAGTACTAAGATCTAGGCTTAGTTTGACAACCAAACTTGCTTGGTTTAGCGTTTCTAAAGCAAATTTATTACTTTTTAAATAATTTGTCTCTACTAAGGGGTAGTAGAGCAGAATTATTTTAACCCTACTGTCAGGCCTTGGACCAATTTGAAGACAATATCCATCAGGTTACAAAAACATTAGCATTCCCTTGACAAACTCTTCTTGTAATTCCAGAACGGCTTCTCAGAATGGCGACCAGTTTTCATCACCGGAGCATCTCTCTACATAGCATCAGCCGGATACTTCATTCTCTTCGGAACAGCTGAAACCCAATCTTGGAACTACGTCACAGTTGAAGAAGACAAACGGCCTCCAGTGTTACCAACCATAAGCCAACCAAGCTCCAGTGATTCCAACTCAACGGACACAACCGTCACTATTCCTGTGAAAACGTAATTTTAAGATGTTTTTAAGTTGGATATCAATGCAAGTTAAGAAATACTCGAGCCCAAGAGTAGATTAAGTTGATTGAAAATTCATAATTATAAAAACATTATCTCATGAGCCTATATTTTTAAATTGTACTCAAAGGCAATGTGATTGTAAAAGCAAACATGGTAAGTAAGGAAAGACGGGGCTCTGTCCCACCGTAAAATTAAATAAAATGTAGATGTACAGAGAGCTGGATCCGCAAGGTTACCAGCTATGTTTACTACATAGCTGTAGTATATAAAAAGTATAATAATAATAATAATAATGATCCGCCTACTACCAATGATCTGATAAGGATAGAGCGGGGTATATTCCAGGGCGACAGTCTGAGTCCCTTGTGGTTCTGCTTAGCTCTGAATCCACTCAGTACTCTACTGAAAGATTCAGGAATAGGCTACTCCCTCCGGAGAGGTGGTGAAGTCATTTCTCACTTGTTGTATATGGATGACCTCAAACTATTCTCGCCGAATAAGACAAAGTTAATGGCCCTCCTGAATATTACGCAAATATTCAGTAGTGCTATTAAAATAGAATTCGGTGTTGATAAGTGTGCGGTCATACAAATACTGCGAGGGAAGGTTGTAAATTCTTGTAATTTACAGCTCTCAGAGATAATGTCCCTCAACTCTCTTTCGGAGGGTGATACATACAAGTACCTTGGTATGCCAGAAGGGTTAGGTATAGTAGACGCGGACATAAAACAATCGGTGAAGGAGCGCTTCTTTTGTCGCCTTAAAACAGTGTTAAATAGCCTTTTGTCAGGAGGCAACAAAGTGCGTGCCTTTAACGCTTGGGTTATGCCACTACTTACTTATACTTTTGGCATACTGAGATGGACTCAGACTGAACTAGATGCCTTGGACTGTAGAGTTCGTCAACTCTTAACCGTTCATCGCATGCATCACCCGCGATCTTCGGTAATGAGATTGTATATACCACGGAAATGTGGTGGTCGTGGTTTTCTAAACGCCAAAACCCTACACAACCGTGAAGTATGCAATCTCAGAAATCATTTCCTTAATGCCGAATACCAGATGCATCGCGATGTGGTTGCAGTTGATAAGAACCTAACCCCCCTCTCCTTGTCTAACGAGAACTGGCGGAAACCTATGGTGATGAGTGTTCAGGACAGGAAAGCAATATGGGAGAGCAAAGAATTGCATGGGAGATTTTATAAGGTCCTCACAGGACCTGATGTAGATCTCCTAAGTTCGGTAAACTGGCTACGCTTCGGTGACCTCTTTGGGGAAACTGAAGGTTTTGTCTTTGCAATTATGGATGAGGTAGTAAAGACCAACAACTACCGAAAGTATATCATAAAAGATGGCACAATCGATATTTGTCGAGCGTGTCATCTTCCTGGGGAGACCCTACGTCATATACTTTCGGGTTGTTCGCATCTTGCTAATTCTCAATACTTGCATAGACACAACCAAGTAGGCAAAATTATACACCAGCAACTTGCTCTCCGATACGGCCTTACTGGTCCGGAAGTCCCGTACTATAAGTATATACCTGCGCCAGTTCTCGAAAATAGCCGTGCCACGCTCTATTGGGACCGATCTATCATTACTGACAGGACTATTCTCGCGAATAAGCCTGATATTGTATTGATAGATCGGTTAGAACGGAAGGCGGTGCTCGCTGATGTTACCATACCACATGATGGTAACCTTGTTAAAGCTGAGAAAGATAAACTTACCAAATATCTTGACTTAGCTAATGAGGTTGTCGGCATGTGGGATGTTGATTCAGCGTACATCGTCCCGATAGTCGTTTCAGTTAATGGTGTAATAGCGAAGAGTCTCGACCAATATCTCAAGAGACTCTCGTTAGGAAGTTGGATCAAGGGTCAGATCCAAAAGGCGGTACTCCTGGACTCTGCGCGTATCGTCAGGAAGTTCCTCTCTCTGCAGCCCTAGTCACCGGCCGCTTGAGCCTAGCTTCGCGGTTGGTGATCCACCGTTTTGATATATTTTTTACTGTAGTTATTTTATAATAATTTTGTTGTATTTTCTTTAGTAAAAAATGTATTTTTTAACGAGATAAATAATTAAATGAAGTGAAATAATAATAATAACTTTATTTCAGGCAACAAAGAAAGTTTACAAAAAGTAACTTAATTAGGGCCCATATAATAAATACCTTAGAGATATAGATAAAAATATTTATTATTAAAACGATTCAGCGACGACGTTCCGATGACGCATGCGCGGTGTTATTTGACAGGCGTCCAATGAAGTTCCTGAAGATGACACCTTTCTGTCCATAAACGTAGAGAGTCGATCCGTCGGCACTCTCACCATAAATTGAGCCATAAATGAACCGAAATTCACATTACGGCGAGATAACAATTTTTCGACCCTCAAGGACATGCCGGTCTTCTGCCCCAGGTACTTCCCCACATCTTTAGCGGTCACGGTGTAGAAGACGCGTGACAGTGACGTGCGTATAGTATAGTATTGTTTTAAAGTTAAAAAAAAAGTTCTCTCACCTAATGGTGAGAGAACTTTTTTTTTGTAGGGTTCTAATGAACCCTACATCATCCCTCATGAAAATAGGCTATAGAGTATTTTTACATAAGAGGTAGGGGTTTGTATGAAAACTTCAACAATGTAACCCAACGTGTGTAAAAAATTATGTTGATATTCCGCTAAGTACATCAATGAAGTTTGAACGTATGAAGATTGAAAGCAAAATTTAGAAACACAAAACTATTTTATAACGGGAATTATTCGAAACAATAAAGATAGCAATTCATTCTACATACAAAGAACTAATTTCGCATTAAATAACAAAACCAGATGTTCTAACTTAAATCTTGTAGACTTGAATCTGTCAAGTTACCTATCGGTGATCCTCGAAGTTTAGGTTGCCTGGAAGAGATCGCTTTTAGCTAGATAAGGCCGCCGATTGTGCATTAGATTTAAGTAAATTACTATTTGTTTTTTATACGCTCCCTACAAAACAGCCTTTCAGCGAAGTATGCTAAAGAAGAGTGAATTAAAAATAGATTACTGCTAATGTTTTATCTACTCATGGGCTCGACTGTGTACGGAAAATTATCTAGATAATTAAAAAGTAGATGTAAAAGCTGTCATGACTAGAACAAGTGGCTTCCGGTGATACAAATCGCAGTTTCCGCGAAGCCTTCGGCTGTTTAGTGGTAAGTGTTAGTGGTAAGGTCAGACGACTATCCGATGTGTGAGAGAGTGAGAAAATGGTAAAAATATTATAGAATTTATGGACAGTAGGTACGAGGTAACCTAATAAGATTATTTTGAGAGAAATATTATATGTATGTAATCCTAGTGATGCTGCTCCGTGTAACATTTTAAAGATTTCTCTAAAACAAATGAATATAAATAAATATATAAATAACGAATTAAATCACAAATAGAGGTATGATCATCTCAAACTGAGTTTGAAGTGTATTTGGAAAATAAGTGGATAAAAATAACTTTGCTGCAATTATTTTGTAATGGGGCTTCTAATTGCGTTTTTGTATTGTATATTATCAATTGAATTGAATCTTATTATATTTACGGAAATCTGTATCACTTAAAAGACGGATACTCTATAATGGTTTTAGTGTGTTTATGCTTTTAGTATTTCCTGTTTCCTGTGAGTGTTAAAAACCTGCGCTCTATTTTTTACAGTGACATTTTATTATGTAAAGTAAAATATTTTACGCGGAGCCCCAGTATTTATGTAGACCTGTGGTAGACTAGATAAATAAGCAAAACTGTGTTTTGTTTTCTTATCGATGGTATGTTCATCGTTCTATTAAATACTAACTCCTGCCTGCGGCTTCGCAAGCATTTCTTTTCTGCTATGATATGATATGATGCGATATGTAGAGGTAGGTACCTTTATGTACAGACAGAAGCATTAATTGGTAACCCCCCTAATAGCTAAAGTTTACATTGCAAATCACTGTACGATTTACAAATCTTTTACTCAAATACTAAGAAACAAAAACGTAACACCCAGTGGGAATCGAACCAGACATCCAATCGCTCACATGACAAGTTGACCACGCACCAACCAACTAAACCAACGAACCAGTTATCAGAGCGTCGAAATTTTATGTTATTAGTGTTCGACAGCGGATTTTTATTTATGAGATCTCTTTACACTGGATAAGAAAAAAAAGAAGTGTTTGAGGGTAGATTTAAATATAATCTTGGTGAACAATGAAAAGGTCACTAGCCATTTTCAATTCTAGTCTTGACTTACTGGTTTGAATCATAAATGAATTGAAGAATATTGAAGGAAATTATGCAAATTAAGAATTTTGTGAGAACTAAGATTGCGGTGCTATTCGAACAGCAAATGAGTAATCAGGAGATTGCTCGTTTTGAATTACGGTAAGTTATCAACTTATTATTCTTGTGTCATAATCGTTACGAAACAAATACATATTTTTTTTAGTAAAACCTTGTTATCTTTAACTTCATTTAAGTATTGATTTGTTGTCTTACAGATAAAAACCGTGCGCTTAAGTGTAATGTGGGGATGTGAATGTAAGAAGCAATGGCAGATAAACAACAGAAGTGTATACAAATCAGTGAAGTCGCCATAATAATATTGTTGACATTCAGACTAGTTCGCCTTTTGCATCCACTCGTTCTACTGCTCAACAATATTTGATATCAACATCAACAGAAGGCATTTGCATGCAGCTGATATACTCACACAATTATCGAGCAGCAAAAATAGGACTGTCTGCTGAACTCCACCGCAGGGCATGAATAACTTTAGGTAAGTGATAATACTGATAATTCTCAACAAATTCGAACACCTTTATCTCTGATTATTTCATCATAATAATAATATTTTTAACAAGTTAGTATTTACACGAACTAAATAAACATTATAACAGTTGATTTTTTTTCTTTTTAGGTTTTGGAGATGGATATCCTCTATGGGTCCTGGAGAAATAGTAAAAATAACTGGGCGCATGAATGACGAGCAATTGAAAGTGTTGAAGGTTACTACGCGGATCGCGTATCCAGAAGCCCAAATTTATTTTGTCCATGATAATTGTGGAGTGCATCGTACGCGGATGGTTTCTCAAGGGTTGTTCATCTCTAGAAGACATTACTGTTATTTCTTGGACATCTAAAAGTTCGGACCTAAATCCGATAGAAAATATGTGGGGTCAAATGGTTTTAAATTGAGATCCGATCCGTTAGCCCTTATGCTATTAAGCGATGTATCACTAAATATAAAGGACGATAAATATCACTACCTACTAAACCCTAATGTAATTTTACCTTTTAACATTGTCAGAAAAACTCCATTTGACCTCATTTACTTTCAAAACTACCTGATTATTTAGTATTCCATGATTTACAAGAGATCCAAATTGTTTAATTCATTAGATTAGCAAAGTAAACGAAAATCTAATGAAAACATGTGTATTCTCGAGCACTAAATCGAAAATGGAATATTATTTTTCAGGATAAGAAGCTATTTGTAAGTAGGCTAAATAATAAAATAAAACTTGTCAGAATTAATTACATTTTTTGTGTTGTTGTTTGTATCTAAGGCAAATTTTTGAAATAAACGAAATTATTTACCTGAAATTATTATTATTGTTTTATTTTATCAATTACTTTAAATTCATACTAATAGACAAAAACTTCCCTATTACACATGAATAAATGTCATTAGATTACTAAAATTAAGTAGTAGTTAAAAAAAAAAAACATCCACTGCAAGGATTCGATGACGATCATTACGATGTGCAGTGACAGAATCTCGGTTACACTAACCACTACACCATAGTTACATGTGATACGGGCTCGAAATTTCAGTATCGTTACTCCTGATAAAAGAAATGTAGGTATTGAAAAAACATTTGTTTTTTATTTAAACAATTAAATAAACTTAAAAAAAAACAAAAATAAAAAATAATGTAAATTAAAATGAATATATAAATCTTCACGGGTTTGAACCTACATGCTACTGAATGATAACTATGACATATTCTGTGAGGGGGTTACCAATTAATGCTTCTGTCTGTACCTTTTATTCCAAGATCAGATCTAAGTGTGTGTAAAATCTATGATTGTGTAGGTATTATATGTATATGAAATCAATTCATTCAGTAGTTTTTTCGTTGTCTTTGACCGAATCTTCTAAATGGCACATAATTTCACTTTTAAAATTTTAATAGGATATAATAGTAGAATTTATGTCTCATCATGTATAATTTTAATGTTTAGGTATAGGTATACTAAAATATTCGTGACTGTGATGAAGGTAAATAATTTTAGAAATTCAGTAATGTGTAATTAAATTATTATCTAGAATAACCATCGTTTTTTATGACACTATTTTTACTATTTTATTCCCACATGAAATCTATTTAAAAATTAAAAAAATAATAATTTATAAGTCATCATTTATTTTCACTTTAGGTTTAATAAACATTTACAATATTCTATTTACAGACAGGCAAAGAAAATATCTATTTAAAATACCTACATCTAATAAAATATCGTAAAACACAAATTGTGTTAGATTAAATAGAATGAAAGCTTAGCTTTTAATATCTTCACTCATAAAAGAGAAACAATACAAATATTTAAACTGTAATACCTTAACGTCTAGATAAATAGCTAGTTTCAATTTAATAAACTCTTAATATTTTAGTATTTACTCAATAATATTGATTAATATGTATCGCTCTCAACGTTAATAATTACAAATACAAAAATATGATTGAAATTATCGTTACTTCTTTGGAATCGCATCACCAAAACAGCTGAAGTTATGGTCACAATTAAATTTTAAGGCGGGATCAAAAGAATGTCATAGCTAAGATGGCATAATTTTTAGTACCCGAAGTACAAAAATGTTTACTTATCTAGTTGAAAACATTTACAATTTTAATATAAAATACCTGGAAATAAGATCCATAGTCGGTTGTGCATTTAAACGTATGATTCCGATTCTGTGTCTGATTCGGAACAGTCTAGAGCTAGGCTATTTTGCGGCTTGTCGCCGTTAGTGTACCGAGGCACTGATTTGGAGCGCGAATTCTCATCTTTGTTCACGTGTACTGGCTGGAACTTCTTCAGCACCCTCTGATAGACCATCTTCCTGGGAGGGACCGGTGGGGGCATGTGCGGGGGCTTCTTGCTATTCGTTTCACTCTCTGAGCTCTGATACTCCGGCTGCACGGTTGTCGGCGTCGCCTTGTAGATGTCTGAATACATATCAGAAGTTTTCGATATTTTCCAAGACTTATCCATCATGTTGCGATAGACAGACGTGTACATGGGATCCGTGTATTGCGCCGTGTAGCAGTTTTCGTAGGAATTCTCGCTGGCCGGTGATTCAGTGGACCTGCTCTTTGCGGAGCTCTGAGGCTGATATAAAGTGTCGCTGCTGCTCGAATCGCTGTGCATTATAATGTTAGCTAGGGATTTTGACTGATTCAATTTGTTGTTGTTGTAGTTTCGTAGTCTTGCTTTTTTAATTTCTTCTGTGTCTTCGTTTACGTGTTCGACGTAGGAATAGGAGTTTTGAAGCGGGATCATGTTGCGTTTTTCTTGTTCTCTGTTATTCGTCATCGGACTGCCGTTGCAGCTTTTTGTGCACATATGCGCAGGGTCATACTGCCTCTTG
Organism: Eupithecia pulchellata; assembly: GCA_963931895.1. Lineage (NCBI taxonomy): Eukaryota > Metazoa > Arthropoda > Insecta > Lepidoptera > Geometridae > Eupithecia > Eupithecia pulchellata. Next base: position 5,641,013 of record OZ007540.1, read on the forward strand.
CAACAAGTGTTGCCGTTAGGCATATCGTAGTTGCTGTTGCGCATTTTGTCGGAGCTGATCGGATGACTTTCATTGACTTCTAAGCTCTTCGTTCTCGCTGCTTGACGAGACCAGTCATTTCTTGTAAAAATGGTGGCTGCCTGTGTTCCATTTACCTCTTTGTTCTTTGATGGTTCTCCTCCGTGCGGTTTTCTCATCTGCCCGTAAATATTTTCAGCGGGCTTGGTGTTGTAATTGGCGTAAACACGGGAGTAGTTTGCGTTTGATAATGCTTCCGAACGTGTTTGATATTGGTTTTGCCGCTGAATACTTTCGGTGAACATTGCAAGGTCATGTATGTTACTGTATACGATATTTTCTTGACTAGATACTAGGTCGTGTTTTTTCTCCAAAGCCTCTGCTTTTTGTTTTGCTTCTAAAAGATTGTCTGAGCTTTTTGCTCTGTTGAATTTTTTCTGTGTAACGTTTGTGTCAGTTTCTTGTGTTTCCGCAAACATGCTGTATACTTTTGAGGTTCTGGCTGCTTTGGAGACTAGGCTTCGTGGTGGTTTCTGAGGTTCGAATCCAGTGATGTATATTGAAGGGCTCTTTGCGTAAATATCTGCGGTCGATCGCTGCAGTGCCTGTTTTGATACGTAGTTCCTTTCATCGATGCCGTTTGAGATTCCAATATTGATAGAGTTATGAACATATCTTTCTCCTACGTACGGGGTATTGTATAGTTCTTCGTGAGGATTGCTGTATATTTCATTTTTGTTTGAATAGATGTTTTGTCGCTGAGGTGCTTGTGGAAGACCGTTGACGTTGAGATTGTCAGCGTATCTCGGGACTTGTTGAATGTTGCAGGTGGGTGTAGAAAGACTGTGAAGAATATTTCTCGGTGCGGGACTGTTGCCTCCATTACTATTGGAGTCATCCTCTGATAAAGTCAGACCTGAATCTCGACTAAGGGATAATTTCTCCTTTCTCGGTGTGGCAAGTTCCATAGAATCTAGTGATATGCCTACGGAGTGTAGACTGTCACTTTCCTCAGCTCCCGAATCCAGTAAAGCATTAGAGGATTCTGGACTTCCGTTGCCTAACAGACCAGTGATCTGAGGACCGAATAAAGCTTCAGCTTTTACAATAAGTAGTTCTACCACCATTGGCACTGCTTTGGGAGATTTTTCACAGGGTGTGTGTGGCCAAAGAAGGCTTGGGCCAACGCAGACGCCAAGATTCATGGGGCACATGAGGTTGATGTTGGATTTCTTGGCGATGGCTTGAAGAAGGCAAACGAAGTACGTCAACAGCACGTAGTGGGCTTTCGGCAGCTGGAGGAGGAGCGAGCGAACTGCCGCCACTTTTTCTGTTTGAGGTAAACCTGTAAACAAAATAAACATAAAGGTAAATTTAGCTAAATTTATTAAGTCTTGGATGTTTACAATAGCGTCACAGATTTGCTTATCGACATCATCAGCCTATTTTAGTCGACGGCTGGAGTCTGGGCTGCTTATGAGGAAAAACAGCCAAGATCTTTGCATCAAATAACGAAATTAAGACCAGCCGTTCATTTAATGTGACTAAACAGATGTTTTTAAGGCTTCAAAATAATATATTATCAATATAGAGGCCTAGACGGTGCAGTGTGGATTGTCAAGCTTCATTTATTTTATTTTTCTATACTACCTCTATAATAATAACATTACAAAGAGGAAAGGTTTGATTGTTTGTTTGAATCGAATAGGCTCCTAAACTACTGGACCGATTTGAAAAATTCTTTCACCATTAGAATCAAAAAAATTCCGTGATGAACATAGGCTACAGAACATTTTCAAAAAAGTTAGGGTTCCGTATTAAATTGTTAAATATCCGTGCTAATCCGGGGTGGATTCGTTATTTATAAACTTACCAAGTACTTGAAGCCATGAAGGGTAGAGATCAGCTGAGAGCAGAGGTTGGGGAAGCGCACGACAAAACTCCTTGACCAGCGCAGCCAACAGCAGCACCGGGGCACGGTCCAGCTCTGCGCATTCCGCCCAGGGGCCCAGGGAATCCAGCTGAAGTGGAAATGGAACAGTTAATACTAATATGAAGCTGAATGTTTGTGAGGTGAATACTATTCTTCATCTCCAAACCTACTGAATAGATTAGGATGAAATTTGACGTATAATGGGAATATATTCTAATTTAGATAATATGCAATTTATTATTTAAAATTTATAGACGTAAGAGCATACTATTTTCGCGGCGCATCGGTTTTTCTTCCGCAGTACAAACAATTCTACCAATGAGCGATAAAACGGCATGGATAGTCGTTATAATTTTTGACACCTTAATAAATACCTTATCTCTCAGCAGTCTCAGCGCTTTAGCGTTAGCGCTGCGGCGGAACACGCCATGTGTCAACGGCGCTACAGAGCGCAGCCTTCTCAGCGCTTGAAGCAGCGACGGCGGCGGGGCTCCGTTGCACAGCCTCGTCAAAGGCACACCGAAGAGACGCCCGCCGCGGCGGAGTAGGCGCAAACCACGACCGGGGGTCGTGCTGCCGCTAGAAGTGCAAATAACATTGGTAATTGTTTATATTCTTCATTCTTTATTGCACTAATAGTATACTGTAATATATATAAAAACATTTAAAAGTAAAATAATGGCAAGGCGACCCTAAAGCGTTATCTTTCAGCAAACCGTATTGGAAGAGTGAGATGTTATAAGAGTGGGAATAAATTATATAATTTTAATCTACTTTATGTATTAATCGATTAGAAACTAATTGTTGCTGCATCCCTTGTATTGAGATCTTGACTAGTCGTTGTTGAGACTGTAAAAATAATTGTATAAAAAAGAAAACCTAAGGTAAAGGAAGCTTACTTTTTCAAATTCTGATTCTTCTTCCGCAACTCGAAGAGAAGTCCGCAAGGATTGTTCTTCGCATTCACGTGCTCCAAATCAAACCCATCTTCGTTTGAAAGGGTCTGCCTTATTCTCGACATCTGAAAATTCAAAGTAACTTTAAGCATCTTACACACAAAATACAATGTACAAAATGTAAAAATGCATACGTCACATTAGTAATTTCATAAAAAATAATGGTGAATAATTTCCACACAGATTCATCTAACCCGAGCAGAGCTTGTGTTGGAATAAAAAGATTCTCAATTTTGTTACAAATATTATCGAAAACACTCTCAAAAAAATTTTTTGCTTTTCGATTAACCATTTGTCCCGAGACGTGAATCGACTCGCAACCTCCTACGTCGTAGGCAGACCTTCGCCCGCTGTACCACAGAGAACGTCGCATGTCGACGACTGACCATGGACAATTATTTATTACCTGAATAGCATGCGGCCTCTCGATCCCTCGCAGAGGCAGGGGTGGCGCATCCCTCACTGTCCTCACACAGAGGCTGAACTCGCTGATGGCTCCCCATCGACCGTCCCCTTCATTCTCTCCTTCTCCATCATTCCCGTCCCCATCATGATTGTTCTGCAGCACTCTTAACGCGTGTTGGATAACACAACGAGTACTCATTTCCGGGTTCACGAACACCGTTTTGCACTGAAAAGACAGTAATTTATGAAACATGACACACAGACAGTTTTTATTTTGTAAATGGAGAGGTCATGACTCGTAAAAACCCTGTACTTGATGCTATGCGCATGAGTGAGTAATGTGTTTTGGTCTGATGAACGGGATTCTGACCCTCGGGTTGAAACCGAAACAATGTTTAGTTTGGTCATCATAATAATTTGAAAGATAAAAGGAAAAGTAGTGGGACTTACGATTTCGATGTTGCTCGATGCGTCCTTGTAAAATATTTGGATGTTTGTTGATTTCGGCTCAGTTGCTAGTTGAGACGTCAAGGCATTTTGGATTTTTCTAAACAAACAAGAATTTTTTATCAGGCAAATGGTTTTTGAATATTAACATCATGTTCGTGAGCAATAAAGATTAAGCGCACACAAGTTGCAATTTAGAAATTATTTTGATTTGGCACTTATAAGGAAGAATATCTACAGTTGCTAATTACACTTGATCTTGAGCAAAATCATGTTTTTGGTATGACCTTGTTTTAACTTGTTTTTCGAACGGAAGATTACCAATAATCAGTACATTGAGTTACTCACCTATACCAAGTATCTCTAGCAGCTTGCGTAGGATACGTCGCGAGGTAGTTGACAACACCGGTCATCGTCGGCCAGCCAATCAGAAAGCCTGTATCCTCTCCCTCTTGTGTGGACAGCCAGAGCTCTGCCAGTCTCACACTTTCCTTCAACTTAAAGCAGTTGGTTCCTCTCGATTTCCCGACCAGCATGAGGTCCGAGAATAGGAACAAATGACGATCTAGCGGTGGGGAGGTGGCTCCTAGAGGAGAGAGTTGGACTGGAGCTTCCATGATGAAGGTTCGGGGGGATAAGTTGGTGTTGCTGGTGCTGATTGTAGCGCCTATGTCCAAGCTTGGTCGCTTGCGAAGACTTTTCTGCTTCTGTAAAGATAAGTTGTATTCAAAACTCCGTTATAGATGCTTGAAAGAAACAATGGACCATAGGTATTTTTATTTTCATATTAGATATAACTACTAAATAAGGTCATTATACCTGCGCATGGTGCGACAGAAGTGCCGAAGGTGCATCAGCGTCGTGCAGCGCGAGGTAATCATGAGGGAACAGATCCTGGACCCTCTCGAGGTCTGACAGGCGCGCCGCCCGCCGCCTACCGCAACCGCCGCCGACCAACCGCTCATACTGGGCAAGACGTTCGATCTGTCAACAAAAACACAAATAAAATAAAATCCAGATCAACAAACTCCGAGAAAGAACCCGCGGTTTCATAACAATTTAGAAAATGAAGATCCTGTTAAACAACTAGCAGATCCAGTTCTATAAGACTGTAATCAAGTTATATTACTGCCAGCAAAACATGGCACCCTAGGCAGAACCTAAGAGCCTATACAAAGCTTAGCATAAAACTATGCCCGTCTTTAATTCTAATATCGTTTACAAACAGGAAACTATTATCGAGACGAGCATTATTAAGTCGATTAGAATCATCTATTGAAAGTTAACATGTAATCTAAATTCTCATCGTGTTCGTGCTTCTGAGGGTGGCTCCCGGCGTAGGCAGTCGCCCGTGACCACTACAATGATACTTCATTATAAGGACAAAGGAGCGTGAGACTCACAAGACATTGTTTTTAATCGTACATCAACAAAGCTTCAAACACACCTAGAAACTGTTTTTGTGCTGCGCTACTCGTTACTCGACCCCATCATGACCTTGCTTGGTTTCCTTAATGATGCTCACAAAGATGAATACATCTTATACGCTAGACGACGGGAATTCCGAAACTATTTAACTAATTAAACCATTGTTGGGCTGCCGAATAATATTTCGTCTCATGACTGTTGCTGCATAGGTTTAGTTGAACCAATTACAAAATAAGAGTATTATTTCAAGTAGGGCAGTGTTCAGTGAGGCATTAAATTATGCGTTTGACTCACGACTAGACCGACTCAGCTCAAGGTGTTACGCGCAATACCTACGTTCTAGGAAATCATAGCAAAACATGGCTTATCTGTGCAATATCCTGTCTTTCGTACTTTAGTGGCGAGCCTGGCCGGGTTTCGTATCGAGAACATATTTAATTGATGGTTACGAGTAGGTGTTACTTCAAAGTGCTCGTCTGACTTTGCTTCGACTTTGTATTAAAATTAGTTATTTTTTGTTGCTATAAGACGTTCGACGGATGCCGATGCAAAAACGTACAATAGAGTGATTGAGCACTAATGTACCTCTGTAGTTATTGTACTGTAGAAAATTGTTTGTTAAAATCATTAAATTGTATAGTTACTTAACCTCATTGGTTAATATGCTCATAACCGCAACGAGTCCGTTAATTTTCATTAAAACGGACGGGTGACACCAAGCAAGCGGCACCGTGACTCGATCAATTGTAGCCAATATAGACACCTACATTGAACTTACGGCAGCTACACAAATTTAGGACCCATCAGTATTAAACTCTGTCTTATTTTTATCGGGCACAAATAGTTTTAGCATTCGTCATTTCGTAGAAGCTCTATCTTCAGCAACAAAACGGCAACAAAGGATTTTATAGCGAGTCTCGACAACTGACGCGTCGACGCGACTACACAAAACCATTATTTTTTTTACATTCCTGGCTGTAACTTTAAAGATTAACAGCGTTTTGTGTCTCGATAAGGAAGGGTCGTAAAGCTGATTAAAAACTTTCAGATTTCAAAAGCTTAGATTGTTGTTGTTTACATTCTTGTTTGCCTCACCTTCGGTCCAAGTACCATGAATTTGGAGCATCAAATAGGTAAACGCCTGTGTGTACACGGAACTGCACTTTCTACTTTAAATATTTACTCTTTGAGTACCTACCTAAGTGGGTAAGATAAGGTAAACTGTCCCAAAGTTACTGTTTGGGCTGTGCACGTGCTTAGAGATACGGCCCGCCTGCGCTTTTTACGAAATAATCCTTATCTGTTCTTTCCTTTACTAAGTGGACGGTTTATGTCTAAAAATATTTTAATTTTAAACGAGCTTACAAATTGTGTTTTTTTTTTATATTTACCGTCCATTGGATAAACCTATGGCATTCACATAAAGACATATAGTAGGTCGTCTTAAGAATTTATAGCTTGTTTAAAAAAACATCTTATTTTTAAACCGCGTTTGTTTTGATGCTGCAGAAACGAAAAATAATACATAAAATATTCCTAGAAATGTAGTTTCACTCATAATTAATCGTAAGGTAAAACCAATGTTGCGTGTGTTCTGTAAAGTTTTGTTCGCTTTTACATAATAATCGTTATCTTCGTAGAAACGTAGGTATTGTGGAAAGTGACCAGAGGCACATTTACATAATCTATGCATCTCTAATAATAAAATAATTGATGTTCGACTAATGCAGTAATCTGCATGAAAAATATATTTTTAATACTAGTTTTAATTTGGTAATTGAATTGTTATTTTCTTTGTTGAAGGTTTCGTCTTGTTGTCAATTCGGACAAAATTATTCCCATACCCATACCACATATTTAAAATACCCAAAATTATTTATTATTCCTAAAATAGTATAAACCAAGTTAAAAGTCCTGGAATACAAAAAAAGTTACAAGCTTTCGTGGAAAGCGACCTAAATCAAAGCCCACCACGGGAAAAAGATTAGTTCTTCAATATACAGATTAAAGTGATATTAAATACTCCGAACCACATATTATAATACGAAACTGTAAAAGTTTTGTCCGGACCAGACCCAAAGAAACGCCTTTTTCGGTCCAATAGTATCTAGAACTCGAAAATCAAATCCAGTTAACCACTAATCCAAATTAACCTACTTAACAAATGAGCCCATTACACTTGCAATACATTCACGGCGCCATAATTACAGCAAATTATTGCTTGACATCGGATTAAAGGTAAATTACTACGCTAAAGGTTAGTAACGGTTCACGTCACTTCCCAGAAGAGTATGAATCATCAACAGACCGCAGATGAAAGGAGGATGTCAACACTCGGTAGTAAACATCAACTGTAAAAATAAGTCTCCGATGAATGATAAATAACAATCACTCGATAAAAGATTTCAGAGGATTAGGGCCGCGCCTCACTTTTCATTTGTCAATTACTCCAGGTTTCAAAGCAATTAAGGCCGCACTTCACATTTCATTTTTATCAGCTTTATTTAAGTATCTTCTTTTCAAAAAGACTCAAATAAACGTTGTGATATACGCGACCTTATCTCCTATATTGCATTTCATTCTCGCTATTCAGTAATTAATATTTGAGATGTTATACCTTGTTTATTTATGTTACCTGAGACACACACCGGTATGCCAGGCGTTGAACAACAGATATAAAAAGACCACACGTTACATGCCAGAGAATACTAGGAAGTAGAAACGATTTTTTGTTACTAGAATAATGTAGTAAACACAATCTATTGGGTTTATTCCATTTAAAAAAAAATCCTAAACAGTTCTGAGAGGCGCTTTTTGACCAAACATTATTAATGAGCTCCCACAAAACTCCTTTAACAGTGTTAAAAGTTACGTTTAGTTAAACTAGTACATCACGTGTACATTTGTGTCCACGAGAGCTACTGCCGACAAACTGCTATACAGTTTGGGAGAAAAGCTACAGTGAAACGCACTTTTATCTTGAAAAATAAATAAATACAAATACCAGTAGGGCAAGCACGGGCTTCCTTGTCTAAGGTAGAATAGAGAAAAATTACGTCTCTTTGTCACCGAATCATAACAATCCCCGTGCTTGGCCTGCAGAGAGACTGAATACTATAAGTTGGAATGCGTGCAATATTTTAACTAAAAACAAATGATCAACAATACAAAAGAAACAAAAGCAATTCAGCAAAACAATGTTTTAAGTCTAAATTTCTTTTGCTTTATCATGGATAGTGCACCGGAACAATGAATAAGCATTGGATGAAAGCATTTCGCTTATCGGAGTGACATCTTGGTGGGTCGGTCAGGGCGCAGCGCCAGCGGGGCGTCACGATAAGGTCAGAAAGTTGGAGAAATGGTGAAAGAAATAACAGATATCTTTCAGAAAAATTGACTTACATCATACATATACTAAATTATTATTAAATTATTTACCGAGGACCGAGTTGAATTGAAAGAGGGAGGGAGGCCTTTGCTGGAGTGTCCAGGTTTAAATATTAATTTTAATAAATTTTATTTAAGAATCTATACTGAAAAGTGAGACCAGCAATTAACTAATTCGCTGAATTTATTCTAGCTCATTGTCTAGTTTAAACCGACTTTGAACTTTTAATCCAAGTCATTGTGCAGCAATTTCTGTCGACTCATTGTTAGTGAAAACAAGCCAGTGATCTTCGATTAATGATATCTCATTTCACTTTTGGACAGAATCCCGTTTAGTAAAAGTGATATTATGTATCAAAGGTCACGCATAGAAACTGAGACGAATCTTCTCTTCATTTCAATGCACGATTTGAGGACGTATCGCTTTCAATCGCTATATTCAAGGCAAGTATCGTCTTTAAAATAGAAACCTAACAGAAATGAAAATAAAAGTGTGCTATTTGAAAAACAAGCCTAAGTATACTTACGTAACATTCAGTTTTTAATTGAAGAACATGTTGTACTAGAAACTATCAAAGGTAAGCAAATCTAGAGTAACGACCTAAATACAGGCGGAATCAACTCAATTTACGCATGGCAGTGCAAGCACTTAGCTGGCTTTGTTTGGTAACTATGCTAATTACACGATTCAAACATCAATGAGAAGCTTTGTGCCTTATGATTATGACTTATGAGGCACGATTGAAATAATTCTCAGAAGTATACTTGTTTATATCTAGCTTCAGCTCAGGGCTTCACTCGCGTTTTTCGGGATAAAAGTATGGTGTTAATAAAAATAATTACAGCTATGTAAAATTTCCGCACGATCCCTACAGATATTTTGGCGTGAAGAGTTAACAAAGATCCAAACATCTAATCAAAGTTTCGAAATAATATTAGAATCTTAGGTAATAATAATAGAATTAGTATTCTGTATAAAGGATAATATTGTTTCATACAAAAGACATCAACGCGCTATTTTAGAAAAACAGTTAAAGCCTTTTAATCAGTTTGAGTATGCAAGTGGATATCATAAAAGCACTGAATACAAATCAAAGTAAATCCTGGGACCTATATTTTTATTTCAGAGAACTTTCCTTGTAGGATGAGCCGAAACACATACAAAGATATAATAATGCTTGTAATTGTGCACGCTCCTTGCATCGTAAATCATATAGAAAGCAACCGAATAAGTCATCGGCATGGAATTCCAATTGGATGCGATGGGCTGCTGCGAGTTCAAAAGCACTGCATACTGGCAACTTTTTAAACGCTAGAGTGGCGACAATGCAACAAACAATATGCACTTTATTTTTACGTTTATCCACGAAAAATGTCAAAAAAGTGTTGCGGAGGGCTAAGTCTAGCAGAGGATACAAACGGATTGAAATGTTACGCTGATGATGATATCCATGTATGACTGTCACACCCAAATTATCCTCAACTTGAATACAGGTCTATTTAGTATCATTTCATATTGGACATTGATATCGTAGAGGCTAATGAAAAAAAATATTGCCTGTAGTAAGTACCTACAAGTTTAACCAACTGGCGATGTGAAGATAATAGTTTCCGTGGCCACAATAAGTTGCTCAACGTAAATAGCTCGTGTACCATCACGCACTATAATGCACTCTGGGCCGAATCATGCGCAGGATCGCGGTCAATGGCCCGCTTGTTCACTCTCCTCGACAAGAAACAACGACAAGAAAAAAAAACATAAATTTCAATCACAACATAGATCTACTGAATTTTGGAGTGCACAATATGATTGGTAATTTTATTCATTGATCTAACTAGTGCATTGTCAGCTAATAAAAATATCTGAAATCACATTCATTTGTCAAATGATTTTGAATACATAGTCACGGTATTGAAATAGCCACAGATCAATACTTTGCAAATCTTCTTTAACCCACTACAATCAAGTGACAGAATATCAATGAAGCATAGAAACATCTTAAGCAATCGTAGGCTAAACGGACATATCCATTGCTACACAATTAAATGGCAAGCATAAAGAATACGCATCATTACACATTAACAAAACCTACTCTTTTGTAGATTCGTTTGAGTGACGGCACATCAAATTGGGTTATGTAACTTTTATTCAACAATAGATCGTGCGTCAATCACGGGTTGGAGACGTTTTTTAAATAAGTCCATCTGAGAAAGTACAGTCTTGCCCCGGGCGGGCACGTAACGTGTGCACGCCGCCTTAAATCTTGCACTGGGCCATGTATAGGCTGGTTAATTGAGGCAAGCGATCGCCCCCGCGGTCAATCCCACTGACCTTTGGACGAACTCTCTAAATGTAATATACAGCCACGGGCGCGCAACACCCTGATTGGATTGATATGACATTCACGTCGCCGGGTTACGAAGTCGCAACCAGAAAAAGTTGACTCTTGTCGTTTCACAAGCATTTCTACGTCCATAAACGTCTCGTCTGTAAATACTGCATTTCTTACCTAATAAAAACTCGTCGATGAGCGTAAAAGAAATATTGGTTTACGTAATAATCGCATTAGACGTTTTATCTTCGAAATCCGAAGCGAGTAATGAAATCCGTAAACCGTTTAAATTGTGATCGGATTTGTGTCAACTGGATGCACGGGTCGGGTGCACGTGATGGAGGTAAGGAGTTGACTTATCTACCTGCGCCGGGAATTTATTTTGAAGATTATTTAGACACATACAGGTTGATCCCGAATTTTTTTATTTTACTTCATCAAAATCACAACAATACATCGATTTGTTATCGTGGCAGCAAGGGAGGAACCTAGCAACTTTTAAAGTAGAATGTGACGGCAAATTTAAAAAAAAGATATTTTCTGCTACAAACTAGCTACAAAGGATTTTAATTTAACTTTAATGTATTTATTATGTTTATAAAATTGTATACCAGAAAACCAGAAATAGACAAGAAAGAAGAAATAATTCAGTAGGCTATTTATTGTAGCATTTTTATATCATCAAATCATTGAAGGCAAACATTGAAGGGACCAATTATGTCATTCAGTTTTCCTTCACCCTGTAAGTATAATCGGTTATTACTTATTAGACAATAGCGAGTGGGCAGCAGCTCGGAAAAGTATCGATAACTCGCTCCGACGTAGCTTTCACATTGCGTAACCCGCGGCATTGTTTATCAATTTACATCATCCAGTTCGAGAATCGACACATCATCGAGTGCCAGATCCACGACTAGATTCGATACCACTCGATACCTTAATCGGCCTCGTGTCCACTCATGCATATTTGGGTGCGTGGGTTAATTTGCTAGTTGCATTGCTTGGCACACTTGCGTAACTGTAACTTTGTTTTGTTGTAAAGTATACTTAAGTACAATTCGCTAGAATTGATGTTAACTTAGAAAAGTTTTCTATTCACGACTGTAGAAACAGTGGTTTCCGAAATCAACGCTGTGAAGTATGATGAAACTTGCGTCAAAAAGTGTCCGTGAGTAATAACGACTTGTAATATCGGCACCCAAACACTTGCGCTCGCGCCCGACAACGATTTATCAAAGAAGAATAAAACCATTAACCTCAAATTGATTGAATTAAATGAGGCCTTCGTCCCACTTCCCAAACCACAAGTAGGTAAGTACGTTATGTAAAGCTTGTAACAGTAAATATTATTTATACTAACATAGTTATTAGTGAGACGTGAAATACTTTGCGTAATAGAACACCATTGGTCCATCTCATTGTGATGTCGATAAGACTCGCCAAGCTAATAATTATTTTTTTAAATAGAATCAACTATTTGATGATCAGACAATCAAGTTGGCATTTTATTCACTGCGAACAATATCGGCTTTGTTTAAAACTCCAATGTATCTTATATAAAATATATTTAAGATATATTCTATAGCTGACATGTACCTATATATTTAAAAACTTAACTAATAAAAGAACTTAAGTTGCTCAAGACAAAAAACAATGGAAACTACTGGAGGAGGCCTTTGCCAAAAGGCACACTGAGTTGAGAGATATCTTATAACCAAACGGATCAAACAATTTCAAGTCATGATAATATATCTCACCCAGTTTAACGGGCTACATAAATAAAATAAATAAATAATAAAAGAACAACAAGGACAGCCGGTACGATATTGGTAAACTGATGTAAATAAATGATGCTGGACAATTCACACAGTATTATGTAGCCCCAAGCTAAGCTGTTGTGTTATGGGTACTATAATGACTGATATACTTATTACGTAATACATATTATAGAAAACATTATATGTGCTGATCATATAACTATTTGTCTCAAGGCGGGAATCTAACCCGCAACCTGCGTCGTAGGTGGACCTTCGCTCTCAAAGCTTCTGAGGTCAAGTTCAAATCATTGTCTAAGCCAGGTTTATATGTAATAGAGGCATAATACGACACTAAAATTACAAGTCATACATGTCTATCATTAACTGCAAAGGACATGGTCACCTTGAGCTTATAACACCAATAATTATGTCCAATTACATAAAAAAAACGAGGGTAAATAAGAACGGATTGAATGGCTTTATTTATACACTTATGGCACTGATACTGATATTTAAGAAGTGTACGGTGTTATTCGAATTTGGATTTAATTGTAGTTTATGACATTTAAAAAACTGTCATGTAAGTCAACCGCTCACTGGATTAAACGTGTTCTTGAGTGGAGATCGTGACCTGGCAAACGTAGTGTAGGACGCCCTCCGACCAAGTGCAATTTTTTTCGTAGTTGTTTCCGTAGCACTCTGTCATATTTTTTAATTTTAAAGAATTTGGACGCTTAGCGCAAGCAGTTTGTTCCCTGACAAAGACAAATATTCTCACAACAGACAATTTGTTTAGATTAAGGCACAGGAAGAATAATCATGGTTCCATGTTCTCTATTTCCTACAAAAGAGTTGTATGTGGTGTTTCGAAGGGGACGCCCGAGGGTGTATTCGAGCGAAGCGAGCTGCACTCCGTGCTTCCCGGAACGTAATTTGGTGTACGCACACGCAATGTACATCAACCTCCAATTAAACTGAGGACGTTGGACGACTTTGGTTTTTTACGTGCTTCCCGCATTTTTTGTTACATTACGGAAAAATTACGGTCCAAATTGACAACTGTACATATGTATTTAACATTGTGGGCTTCACGGAACCTTATTAAACAAATGAGAATGTTCAAATAACACCATCCGGCAAATTTTACTAAAAAGATGTTAGGCTTATTGAATTATGTGGTTTTTTTAGCCAAATTTTGCCTCAATGGAGGCTAGCCTATATATGGTGCATAAGTGTGTGCGCAATCACAGGTGCACTCTCTATTCCCACACACTCGTACTCCGATGAGAATATTAACAGCAAAGAATCAGATGATTGTTTTGGATATTGTTATCGTGGTTGATTGTTTGAACAGCTTGTATTTACACTTTTATAAAACACCAGTAAAATACTTTTAAGAAACATACGTGGAGTCGCTTCACTAGTTATTTCAGAAAAAGTTAATTAAAATTGTATCCTTCGCGCAGAGATAAATTGTTGTATAAGATTGATGGTTTATTTACAGAGAAACGTTCGCATGCTTGCTCTCCCCTTTTTTCACACCTTTTTACTATCACTCATAATGTAAGCAACTTATTTTCTCAGTTTGCTCGCGTTATCATAACATTAATTGAAATAAAACAAATATTTTCTTAGGATTTTACACCTGAACATCCCGCTTCATTTCGTAACTTGCTCATAGTCACGTAGTTTTCGTTCCGAAGATGACACGAGTCTAAGTTTTATGAACATGAGAAATAAGTTCCGACTTCCTTTTGGACTCTCAGTGCTTTTCATTAAGTCACGTCCACAGGCTAGTAATTGTTACCCAAATTTGGCAGAATTAGTGCGAAATACAACTTTTATTTTCAACCACGTTGCCTTCAACTCTTTGTATAATGAATGAGAAAACAGATTGTTCTTTTTACGCATGGTATTGTTTATTGTTTTGCGATATTTCAAACGCGCCTAACAATGCGACAATTTGTTCTTGAGAATGCCTCTGCAGGACGCCGGAACACTCCCAATCCTGACTCCGTCGGTCACTCAACTCCTATAAAATTTTATTTTGAATTCAACTGCACCAACTATTTCAGTCTATCCCGTAGACTCACGTTCCTTTATGCCTAGTCACGTCACGCAATTATTACGTACTCACGAATTACGTGACGGTTTCTTCGGTAATCACCAATAGTAATGTAGAGCTTCGGAGAATTTCACCCAGTTTATACTTCCTTACGTTTTGTGTGGTGGGAACTAGACGTGTACAATACGGCACAATGATGCAGGCCCTATTAGCCGATCGGCGCAAAGTTCGCAGAACACAGAACAATGCTGGATAATTTTGTAATGTCTTCTTATTACCATGCATGGCGCAACCGCTCATGTACCATGGCCCATGTTAATATTCATACAGTGCTATTGGTATTTTAAATTAAATTTCCTACGGTATCCGCGCAGTTAAGAATATATTTTTTTATGTGTTTGTCTTTTGACCAATGTTATACTTTAGCACTTTTATAACACAAGACGCACCTGGTTCATCTCGTTGATGTGTGTTCAGCGGTGCGCACCGCCGAAGCTGGGCAATGATTGTTCAAGATTGTCCAAAGAAAGAAAAACCCTTATAGGTACTCAAAAAGTGTTTCGTTAAACATCCATCCAGCGCCAAATAAATGTCCATTAATCATTTGTCTTGAACGTTTAACTAGTCGCTCTGTAATAACTCGCCTAGAAGGGCTAGTCCTAACCTTGAGGCAAAGCTAACAACCTCCTGACATTATTGAAGTGCAGATGCACGATCCATATACAGATAATTGCTACAAACGAATTGGCGTTTTTACTAGCACACGCGAATACTACGTTTGCTGTTTTTGCCCAAAACTCGTACACATGTTGCAGTTCGCATCTTGAAATGAGTATCAAGGTTTACTGGTTATTTTTAAAACAATTAAAAGGAACCATCTGTAAGATCAAGCGTTATGATGTCTGGCAAATGATGTCCAGCAGCTACTTTTTGTTAGTCAAGGTGGACGACAGAAATATAAAACTTGTTCTGCTATTTAATTAACTGTAACTGGATTAAATACAATTTGTTGTAAGTATAATAATTTAAATCGAGGTCGAATGAAAACCCATTAGTTAGAACCAATTGTTTCAGTCGCAAGTAAAATCAATAAACAATAAAATAATGCATAACCATCATTAATCATTAATATAATTAGAACCTTGTTTATATACATTGAATTCAATTTAACTTTACATTCAAACAGTTAACATTGATAGTTAGAAAAGCCATTTGAATTAATCAAAGGATCTGTTAAAGTCAGACCCCGAGCGTTTTAATTCTAAACTACCTTAACCACACAGAATATATAACCCTGAACCTGTTTAATGTACGAGAATCCTATAGAAAATGTATATTAAACTGTGGTTATAACACACTTATTAATCTATGTTAGTTATAAACATAATTTAAATAAAGTCCTTAATTTCATAAGGTTGATCTCGATTAGATACGCTTTCGTTTTGGGATTGGAAATATAACGAGCCCAAGATGGAATGTCATTAACTAACCATAGGCTGCGAGCAGACAAAATTTTGATTTAGGATAGGAATTCTGTTTTACACTTTCAATATTAAACTAGCTAAAACAGCTAATTAAGATGGCAATATGGGAGCTAAATTGGTATTGACGTGGACCATGTAGTTTGTTTACAACAATCTGCAGTTAGTCCAATTTATTTTAATTGTGAATACTAGTCATAATTTGGTTATTAAATTATAATATTTTGCTAATAAATAGCTATAATCATCGGTCCTTTATTTTAATAAACGATCTTCATGTTTCAGGATAGGAGAGTTAATCTATTTTTGATTTAAATTTAGGTAGGGACTAGCGATACAAATCGTCAAATTATTCGTTAGGTCCTCGATTTAAAATTTAAAGGACAATATTATCACGGGTAAAGATCTGACTCTACCGAATCATTTCAAGTATAGAACAGACTCATTTTCATTGAATAGAAAGCACTGAATATTCAGTTATGTATATTGGATCATAAATTTAATATTACGCTTGGTACTGATTTATAATTTAATTTATTCGAGCATCAAATTGATCATAAAGTTAAAAGTTGTAAAATTAATTAGATCAATTATAATTGTTATTGCTGGTGATACGCACAAAAATATATAAAACTTATTATCATAAACAAGGAGCAGAGCATCTTTGACTAAGGTGAGGGTCGCAATGCTAAACAGAAGCCAAGGTAAATGGGAAAATAAATGTATGATATTGTACCGGAGCTGCCACAAAGCAAGCGTCTAGCTTTATAAGTCGCGTCGTTGGGTGTCTATAATAGTTATACATTGCTAAGAAATCAGAAGCATCAACGCAATTTGTCAACGAAGCCGTCACTAGGTATCTATAATGGTGCGGCCGAGTCCAGACTCTGCAAAATGTAGCCAATAGAGTGTGGTAAGCCTAACATAAAACTAATAAGGCAACAGATCGACTTAGATTATGAGATTGTAAATGCATGTTTATGGAGTTTTGGGTTACTCGAACATTCAACTAGTCAACAGGTATAGATGTAAGGACTGAAATATAAAATTTTATAAAATATTATTCGAAATACTCGCAGCTTTTCAACAACCTTTTTGTAAGTTGTAGTGATATTTATTACACTCGAATAAACTTGAAATGGAATTTGATTACTATAGGTATATTTTGTATCCATGTTTAAGTTTGTGATTTTATTGATCTGTTATACGGCGGCCTGTAAATAAATGCAATTTTTTAAATTTTATAGTTTTTTTCTGGAAATCCGTGCAGTCTTAAGCCACATCTTCATTTAAATTATCATTTATTTATTTTACAAGTGCACTACAGTGATGTGCGAAATACGAAAACACATTCAAATCTTTACTCAAGTCTATAAACACTTTTGTGAAAAAAAAAAAACAAAAATGATAAAGGTTATGGAATATTATATTAGGGATGTTTTTATCTCTGACTGTACCTTTCCACACTTTTAGTACACATAGACTCGTTTATTAATTTGTGCGTTGCGTTGAAACAAAAATCTTAAAAACAACCGGTGTGGAACGAAATCATTAATATTAAGTACTTTTAGTTTGTGGTGTAAACAATTTGGTGCGATAGTCGCTACCTTCGACTTAGAGTTTTTTCGACTGTTCATCTGACTTAAAAATGTAAAAGTTTTGAAAAACACATTTGCCCTAATGTACTATCTGATATTTTTCCGTAGAACATGATGCTTCATAGGTCCCTTATAATTGGGGGCATCACGCATGAACTAGCCCGAAATGGGGCTCATCTGCCGCAGGCCGATCTTCGGCCTATTCATTTAGTAATTATGAACATTTTTTTCTCGCTCAGGTAACAATGAGGCCAATGGAGGTCTTTGTGATCAGAGGCTGTTTGTTTGGGGATTTTTGTTGACCACATGTTTTATGAGTTAGCAGGCGAAACTAATTTGAGCTCTATTCTGCTTTTTAAGTCCTTTGAGGCGATTAACATATTTTAATGCATTCTCGCTCCTTAGCTTTATATATTTATCCTATGCTGAAAGGGAATGTAACAAATGTTTGCCGAAAGCTTCCGCCTGTAAGAGAATCTGGATCAGATGAGCTATCTATAGATGCAAGCAATGCAATGGATTGAGCTGCAGAGATTTGAGCCGAACTCCAAATACGGTAATACGTTATTTAACATTATATTTGATGCATTAGATACTCGTAAATCGTCAATATAACCTAGACCTAAATAGGATATGTACCAAAATTTTGATATGTACCAAATACTAGGTTATATCGATGATATGGTCGATGAGTACCGATTATGTAAAAAATCTGTAACGACAAACACTGTTCGTGTTTGTCGTATTTTATAGACAAAATCGGTGCATCCTTATCGAACCCGTGTTCGCGTTTAAGTGACGTTGATGGTGAAGCGAAAGAAAGAAATTCTATTAGTACACATTATTACAAAACCTAAATATAACGAATTCTAACAGTCAAGTGGAATTATAAGAGCATTAGAGACGCAAAACCCTGCGTCAATGAAAATAAGCGTAATTTTATCCGATTGATCTGTAATACCGAGGTTCATGTGAATTGCTTGCTATTGTTGTGGACAATACACGGCACGATAATCATCGAGTACCAGTACCATGTATCTGCATAATCGCGACACGATTTTTAAAGCAGCATTACATTGAAGTGCAGAACCATTACTTTGCACGTTGCATGTTTTATAAACAGGCATTGTATTCGCAATGGCGTACAGTCGTGCTTACGCCGCGGATCATGCTAAGGTGCGCCAATTTTACTTACAGGTTTCATTTAAAAGGTTTATTTTTATGATTGGATGTAAGATAAACCTGTCAGGCTGTCTGTAGCTTAGCTAGTTTATTATATTGTTGAATAGTCAACAAGTAACTTCGTTAAGATTCAAGGTACAAAACAAGGAAAAATAATATCGTACAAGTTGAAAACGCCAAGATTGTACTCAGGTACGTACCTAATTGCCAACATTATAGACCTGTTGCCATTAAGGCAGTCATTAGAAATTGAAACTAGAATTAACTGCAGGTTGTTTTTAGCAACTTAGGTAACATTTCTACGTATTTGTAAAAAGAAATAAAAAATTTAGTTTTTTTCCGAACTTTTTTGTTTTGTCTGGTTAGAATGAGAAAAAAAAACTTTTAAAAACAAAGCAAATGAGAAGTGAGGTCTTTTTACTTGACAAATCTCATTATAATTCACAATATAATATTCAGGTTAGTTGTAATTACCAAGTAATATCTTTTAAATAGAATTAGGAATGATCTTGACTTATAAAAATAGAAATGCTAATAAATAATAAAAAACAAATAGCAATAAGCCATCAGAAAAATAGGTTGGTAGCTAAAGCCTTTTTTAAACATAGAACACAAATAAAGGCATCACTCACATGCATCATTTATAAGTCCCGCCAAACTGCAGAGCAGTGTTCACTAGCACCGGCACATCACTTCAGTTCTAAACGTCCATAGAGTTATGCAAGGGCGATTGTTCACGCGCGTCCGTGCGGCCAGCTGCGGTGCGCGAAGACGACTGCGTTTGCGACGCGCACCGCGCCCGAACGCGCGTCGTGCCTACTCAACGCACTAACTATAACCATAATGTACTTCATCACGTTGTAGAGTACTAAACAAGAGTTGATTTCTGTAGTAAAAATAATAAAGATTGTATTATCCGACTCGTAAAAAGTGACGTTATCAATGTGTGTCGTCTCCGTAACTCAGATTTTATGGGTCAACTTTATCTCCTCGTAAAAATAGGGCAAAGAAATCAGGGCGAGTAAAAGTAACAATAAAATTGATTAAGGTATCAAATGCATTAAGTTATTTGATATCAATCGCATAATAAAACCGGTTGCGAAAATAGGTTCACATCGCGATGTAAAAAGTATACAATAGATAGACAGTAGGTCAAAGTTATTTACAAATGACAGATAATGTATAAATCATCCGTGTAACATATCAATGCAATAATATGAGTAGTTATAATAAAAGAGTTTCGTGATAGTGCGCACGCGTCGATTCCGCCGCGGGCGATGGGAAGTAGAGTATGTCGCGCTACATATCAATCATACCCACTTCTAAGTAGCTTAGATCAAATCACTACTAACTCTCAAATCAGATAGTAATGAGATGAATTGCACAAAGTACTATAGTACCTACTACCACTAGGTATGTCAAACTTTTTCAATTGTATTACTAAAATAATTACTACATTCAAACTGGTAGTTCTATTATAAATTAGTAGTCAAAATTCAGTGTCGAAACATCCGACGGGGACAAGCTGCATTATCGATTGCCTCGCCTGTCGACTTATCTAGTTAAATAACGTATTGGGCAATTGGCTTATTGAATTAATTGAATGTTTTTTCACATTTGTCTTTTGCACAAACTTTTATTATGATTAGCTCATTTAATTAAGGTGTTGATGTGGGTAGATTGTATAATACTCGTAATTGATTAGATTCGAATGAAAATAAAACAAATGCATATTATAATGTTTTATTTGTAGATGGCTTTATTTATTGTATAGTTTTTAAAATCAAAGTTATTTTTCAACTATTATCATTCCATACAAGTAGAATAAATTAAATTCGTTTGAGGCAACTAAAGTGCTCCGATCAAGTAATCTACACAGCTTTTGATTGGCCCAAATATAAAGTGAGTCTTGTTTAAGAGAAACCTAAATTCATTGACCCCGAGTGTGTCCGATTGAATTAGCCAGTTAAATTGTATCATTGCTCGTCCGCCGGCGGTTAATTCGATTAACGTCCGCACGAGACGCAGTGATGGACAACAGCCGCCCATTTCCTTTTAAAAAGTCCTTTCACTGCATTTCTATTGCTTTACAACTCTTTGGAAGTGTTCCAAATTTAATTCGATTTTCATTCTCTATAGCGTTCTAAACTTAAATTGAATTTTATTGTTTGAAAGTGTTCGAAAATCAAATTGTGTTATATTATTGTTTCCACTAAAGATCGCCTCGATCAAGCAGGTTTAACGCAAAAACAACGTAAATAGTTCGTCTACGAAGATGCGTCTTTAGTTTTTGTCGTAAATATCCTTCTCAAAATAACATAGGCTCATCAGGTTGAATGTTGATCTTCCACATATTTTCGCCACATTATTATTCCACCCACGCCTATTCGCATCGTACAAGTCCACAAACATGTGTCATATCATATCCAAGTTGGTGGAGTGAAGCGTCTATGGCTAAAACGCTGAATAATCTATTGGCTATTTATGTAAATACGCCGTGTAAGTATTTGGCTGTATTTAATTAGAAAGAAGATTGGCGCTGTTGGTTGGAATTGGTTATAAGAATCCCGTATATTTTCTACCTAGTCGTTTTGGACGTCTTACGTTAGTTTATCCATATGCTACATTGTACTAGGACCCACATACATATATTTTTGTGAAAACCTTCTTTTAAACAATGCTCCACATATATAAACTTATGAGATTATATAGATAGATAATAGATAGAAAATACTTTACTTTACTTTACCGCCCAAAGAAAGAAGACATTACAAACAGACATGTGTAGGTATATTTAAGTAGAGCGATCTCTTCCTGGCCACCTTGGGATGGACTGGACATGAAGGAACACTATAGACGATGACACTTAAATAATAAAAATTAATAATAATATTCTCATACGAATATCACGGATTTCGACACAGAAAGTACGTAAGCACACCATATCAAATTTTTGATGTTTAAAGTTTTGCCATAAATTTTATATTTTTTGTTAAAATTGTATTTTGATGGGTACTTCTTATGTATAAAATTTTATTAAGTTAGTTTTATTGTGTATAGTGATTAAGTTGTTTTATGTAATAGTTTCTATATGGATTTTGACAATCTGAAATAAATGAATAATAATAATTATGGGTTCTCAGTGTTCAAGTGTTCATGCTCTAACTCTACATACCCAAACGTTGTATATTACTATATATATACAACATTATACCTACACATAGTAAAACTTTGTATACATACTACCCATATAATGTACTACTGTGTGTTACAGAAGCAAATAAAATCTATCTATCTATCTAACCTGCTTTTGGTGTAACTTTTGGCCGCTGCTACGTGAGCAAGTATTGGTAAGCAGAACCGCCGTCGTAGATTTTGCTGATTGAGGTCGCGTTGCTATGCTTGCTGAAGCTAGGTAATTTCAGCACGTGTCGTCATGAGAAAGCGAATTCTGTGCACGTAGAGTTATTTTTATCTAAACATTGATTATTTTTCCGAGCACATACGAGAATTCATTATGAATGTAAGCGGGTTAACTACGAACCTATTATATGTTGTAAGAACACCAACGTTTAAACGTTGGTGTTCTTACTTAATTCATCAAACTACGATAGTTTTTATAGTAAAACATACGAGAATATTGCTAGAAACTACAGTAACACTAACATATCCAATGTAGGTACAGCTTAACACTGGCTTACTTGCCGCTAATATTTCTTAGGTTAGGTTCTACCTTAGCTTACGTTTTGTAACCTCTTACTTTACAATAAAATCGAGGTTTCTAGAACATACTCCGATTTAGATTCATTTATTTGCATAAGATTAATATATGAATCCTTTTGATCATGTCAAAAATATAAGTTTTATAATAAATAAATTCAGAAAAGTTAACAGTCAACAGTCAACAGTCGATGAAACCGTACACACAAAAAGTTACATACTCTTGGTTAATAAAGCCCTAAGGTGCAGTCTATGTAGTATAGGTAGATAATTACATTTTCATAAGTTGCTTAGCTCTAAAATGAAAGCACCGAATCCGAAGAAATTTTTCCAGTTTCAACACGAATGAAAAGGATTGGGTATCTGCGAAATAGTTGTCACGAATCTTGGGCAACTGCAAATTGCGGTAGTACGTAAATAATTAAAGGTTTAACTTAGAAATAGTAAAAGCCAGTAGTCAGCCAGTATTTTTACGAATAATATTCACATCAACTTTTATCCAATGAATATTATATTGAATAAAAAATCCATTGATAAAAGTTCTATATCTATATAAAGTTCTATTAAGTTATCTTTATCTCATCTTTTTATCCAATTGAAAATGTGGATAAAGCTATCGAAAATCTTTTTGTATACATAACATCATCATGAATTAATTAGGTACATTGAAAAAAAAAACATTGCGGCTGGCGGCCACAGACGACTAAAGAGTAAATCGCGTGCTTCTGCGCAACAATACACGCGCAGAGCAGAGTATTAAGGTTGAATAATAGAAGATTGGATAATGCTTGCTAATAGGCCAGTTAAGTATAGAAAATAAGGGTAGGCCCAACCTATTCGAGGTACCTGTCGAAATCGTAAATCTAAAAACAGAAAATGCATAACAATAATACGTTGTTTTTAAAAAATCTTAAGGTCAACTTAAGATTTCTGAATTTAAAAAATGTTTTGTTTATGTTTCTTGGAAGAAATATGTAGTAATTGCTATATTATGAGACTATATTGAGATTATTTTCTAAGGCAAAAGCAAAAAGTTATGAAATCGGGAACAAGCGGACAAACCGAATAAAAACCTTCTTATTTCCTTGGAAAGGATATCCACACATTTGGATATTCGATAGTCAGGTTAATAATATAAATACACAAAAGTTTTGCTGTGATCATGCATCGATCATTTCAACAAAGCAGAGCATATAATATGAATCATCTAAAAATATTCTCTTATAAAAAAATCTAAGTCATCCGACATTCTAGACATCTGCATAATTATTAAGACTCCTTTGTGCCTTTGATTCTTTGTTCAAACAAGTATCTTATTAGAGATAGAGCATCTAGCTGCTAGAAGCTGCTAGAGCTTAAGAGGATAGCAAGTTTTATAAGGTTTTTGGGTCACAGGTAAATGCCTATTGTTTCTATTTTTACCGTTCGCATCATCCTTTGTTTTAAGATCCCGTAATGATTGAATGACGCCATTCTAAACTATAATTGAATTGATTTTGTATGAAACAATGGTTCAAAATCGTGGGCGCTGCTGACTTGATGAGGCCATTCTATAATGTAAGTAGATTTTTGGAGCATTTTTACTATTACTTAGTAAGACCCCATTCTGTCATACTGGCTTGTACACACATCATGTCAGTAGGCACAGTACCTCGTTTGTACATAATTACAAAGTATAACCGTCTCTTTAAAACTCATCTACATATTGAGGTATAGTATAGTATAGGTACACCTAGTTCACTGGTATACTGTGTACATCAAAAGTATCACAAACTTATATGGTACAGAAGGACCAAGTACCAAAACAAAATATGTTAGAGTTCTTAACAGTCACGAAATTCAATGATAATGAAAGCATTTAATGGAAAGTATTATGGCGCTAAGCTTAATAGCCAACTACTTAAATTAGGTAATCCGGTAATAAGCAAACGTAATACCAACTTACTTAATTTTACTTAACGTTCACTTTCAAAATGACTTTCTCCGATAAATACGAATAAAATAGTACTTAAAATGATTTAAATCCTAAACTACTGTGACGATTTATAATGAAACGGCTTATACCCGAACAACCAATAGGATTCCATATTTGAGACTTAGGGCTGTCACTTTTTCAGAAAACTAAATATTATTTCGACAAAATCAAGACCTCATCATTGATTTCCAATCAATGAATCACAATTAGTATTTTCTATTGTTGCTCTTTGCGTTAAAATGATTCTCGAATCTTCTGTGTCACGATTGAATACAGGAGTTAGTATTTTGCATCAATGCAATTGATTAGCAAGATTTCACAACTTTATGTAATCAGTCATCTAGTACCCTTAACACAAGCTCTGCTTAGCTTGGGGCTAGATTGCGCTTGGATTGTCAGCATTCTTTTAAGCATTTTAGATTTAGAAATTATCACTTTAATTGAAATGTTCATAACTATGTTTGACAGAATACTCGTATAAAAATTGTCACTTGGTGGTCATGCAAAGGCTAGTAGTCTAATTAATTTGTCAATTGATTAGTCATGCAAGCACTAGTCTGTAAATAGTATAATTATTTCGGGTTCTGTTAAGCGTTCTGTCATAAGCTTAGGTGAGACCCTCGGGTAAAGGAAGTATGACAGTAATCGATGTCATCTATTATAAACCAAAGAGTTTCAATACAACGTTGGTGCAAGTGCTGCTGCAATAGCAATGGGTAAGGGAAGCAATAGAAACTCTGAATACAAATTATGGTAATAAAATAACGTGATAAATAAAATAAGTTGAGACGGGCTTAAAGTATAAGGCTTGATACACACTTTAGAGAAATAATTATAGAATACTAGTAATCATAGGCTTTTTAATTTTTTTGTTGAAATTACATTACAATAAACATTATCTCGGAGACCTGTTGAAATTGAGTAAATAGAAGAGTCAAAAATAATCCATGATAAGCAACACAATATAAAACTTACCTACGATGCGGGATCATCGCGTTTGTCATAGGAATCGAAACTTCTTTCCCGTGGTCGGCCAGGCTGTTTAATATTATTGAAGAACAATAATTTTAGTAAATAGAAATAGTGTGCGATAGACCTAATCAGCGACCTCATCGATATGCATGGTGGATGCGCCTGCGCATTACGCATGCGCGATGGGCCGCCTTCTCCACGACGCGGCGACGAGGCCGGTCGGCACTATCGATTGTTTACTGATACACGCATTTCTACAACTACTAAACTTCCATATACACCTGAATTTATTCCCTATTACGAACGCACTAAGGAAATTAGTTGCGTACCTTACCGTTCCTGGCCACACGGATTCAGAATGACCATTTAGGGAGTTTTGTCACGAGCGCGCGCGCCGGGTTAGAAGGGATATCGACTTTGACGGATGTTTTATGACGTTGGAATAACTTTGAATAGTGTGATTAGTTTATGAATGCACGGGGCGAATGGGACTAGAGGCCAGAAATAATAATAAAAAGATTAAAGCCTGATAAAATGTCTATTGTTTTCGAAAGTAGTCGCTTATCGATTATTAATATCGAGGGACAATTTTATAGTGGTTATTTCTATTAGAATTGGTAATAAATAGCCATAGACACACCTGGAGCGTTGCATGATGATCATAAAATAAGGAAAAAGCTCGCCAGGTAGGTCAGAGAAGGTATAAACAATTAACCGTTTCGTTTGAACCCCATGGTGTATCTAACTTGCTCAAAGAGAACCGCTAGAGATGGCAAAACCCGCACAAAAAATTGAACAAAAAGTACCAACTACTGTTTTACGATTTATTAATTTGGCGTGTTTTTATGTCGGTTCAGTTTAGCTGGTTTTTTGTACACTTTTCAGCTGGCATGATAATATAATTCTACTACTTATAATTTTACTTCGATGTGGTTTAGGAAAAGCTAACGACAATTCAACAGCCACTAAATAAAGTAAGATTACTGAACGAGATACATTCCAAAGTCCTATCTATCATAAGGTAACGTAATTTACCGGTCGCTAGCACAAAACCACAATATTTCTTTCATATCGAAAAGATTATACTAATGCCATGCTTTACAACACAAATATTCTAATGCATTGATTGCGTCAGTGGGAGGTTAGAAGTGAGTCCAGGAATAATTTCTTGGTCTGTTAGTGACGTCATACCGACCCATCTCTCAAAATGAGCGATGTTTATAACGAGGCACATTAATCTCGATCCAAAGGGATCACTTTCACTTTAATACGAAGAGCGACATTCGTGGAACAAGGTCTGGAAAAATAATAAGCGCTTGTCAGTGATGAGATATGAAACGTGGTATTGCTACATCGAGAAATCGAGCTGCAAGACCTTTAATTACCAAAATTGATAAGCCGCGAGATACCCGATTATCTTGTATCGTAAACATTCGAGTAAGACAATACAACAATATCTCTGCATGCCAGATATCCTGCTGCGCTTTATACAAACATAAAAGTGTTCGTCTACATTCGCGGAATCATAAAATTACTATTGTAGGTAAAATTACAATAGTAATTGTAAAAAGCACTCCACTCCGTCGTAATGTCATAATCAAATCGCAAATCAAGAAATAATTAATGAACGTTGAAATTTTATCATGAGTTAAATAAATTTTACGTAAGCGATTACAGCTAAAAGATTGATATCTCAAATGGCATCTGAGGTAGTAAAGATTCCTAATTTGTTAAATGTGGCATTTACGCCGTAAGCTTAAGGCAATTTCTGGAAGGCCATTAAACGTATTGTTCAACGGCTTAGCTAATGTCGGTGGAAAGGTGGTACCTACAGCGATGCAACCGCTCGAGGGTACACTCAACCTCATGAGTGTTACATAACCACTGTAATAGATAATGCATAATACTAATGACAAGTGATATTTAAAATATATTGGTACTTAGTGTCACGGGCCACGTTTTGTCTACCACTAGCGTATGATTGAGCGAGGCAAATTAGATGAGCTCATTTAGTGTTCGTTACACCGACTTTCATTTTTAGGGCCCTATTTTTTCCTTCTCTATTACTCAATCGTGGTTTTGAAGATATTAATCGTAAAATTTTTGATGAATGGATCGAGTGTCATTTATCTCGTGCTTTGAAGTAGCATCTCCATTAAAGAAGTTCGTCATAATTTAAACGAAATTTCGAGCTGAGTTACCACAGAAACATTGTACATGTTCATAATTTTTTTGAACTTTATGTATGATATAACTGTGTGCAATAAAGAATTTAAGAAACAAATTCCAGGGCGTAAAATATGAAAAGAATGAGTTTAAGAATTGAATCAAAAGCAATTGAAAAGAGCGATTTCAAAAAGCGTGGTAATGTTTGTTTTTGTGCACATTTCATAACTCGTTGAGACAGATGGCAAAGTAAATTCCTATAATTAAAAGCATGTTTTTGCTACCTTTATTTACGTTGTGATTTTGTAGCGGCCAGATGTTTCGCGTAGCGTGCAAAAACTACACGTGCCTTTCCACATATTCAGTACCTGAGTTGCACAATTGCCTTGCTTTACTGCAGAACTTTATATTATTTTCAACATTACTACAATTTCGCTAGCAATAACTCGTAGAGGTACTTTTTAATTCCTTATTACTCATTTAAGACCGTAAATTGGCTTTAAAAGACATTAAAATTCTCTTCCTCTTACGCTTAATTATATTACCTGAGAGGGTATAAACAGTTATAAGGCAATAAAGTCGCTCAAAAATATAACTAGAAGCCTAACAGCTACTCTTGGTACCGAAAATTTAAAAACTACTTTATCTTGCCCTTCAACTTTCTCTGATAAGTCGTGTAAATTACTATTCATCGGTTGTAATAACTTGTCTCCATGTTAATAATATCCTAGACTTTCTAACGTAGATAAATAGGTATATGCGTGTAATAGGATGGGTATGGGTAATGAGGAGATACGATGGATGGATGAGAGCAGACCCTCGTTATGATAAGTTCATGACGTAATGGGGAATTCTTCCGCCTAATGTACGCACACGAGCTTTCTGTGCTGAGATATCTCTGGATACTCTGTATAAATGCGACAGGCTTTGATAAAAAGCTTCTCGATGGTTTTTCGAAAAGGTGGCTATTTTATTAACTTTCTCCCATAAAGAGGTAAGATATAAGTTCATGAAAGAATAATGGACTTAGATATTGGTTTGCGTCTCCCATGAGAATGTTTATACTAGACTTACCACCAGGTAAATATCACGGCTATGTGGATGTCAATGATAGCTTACCTGCAAAAAAAAACATACTTATTAGTTTATTGTTGGGAAAAACACTATAGACAAATAATAGACATTCAGATTGTCGGGGGACTAGCTTTGAGAGGTATACACCCAGTTCAACGTTAGCTTTATTTTACTTGCCTAAATGCTTTTTTTAGCCTATCCTACCTCTATCATGGGGACCTCCTTTCTTGTGTTCTGTGAATAAGTTTTCATAATTTGGAAAAACCACGATGTGCTAATTTTAAGTCCTAAATACCTATTTTTTGAGCTAGACTGCTAGAGGTTCTCTACGAATAAAATATGTCACATGGTCGGTACTTTCGATCCAGCTTCACATTTTCCATAACATCCGCCCACGTTGTTGGCCACACGACTGCGACTGAGCACATGTTGATAATTATTAGTTATTGGCCTTAGCCAGGAAGTGGACATCTGTGATTCATTTATGTTTTGATTATGTATGTGATATGGGTGAATGTTGTTTTACGAGGTTTAGGCGCATACAGGAGCGAATGACCTTGAGCAATTTGGGCGGGGCTATGGTTTCGGCCCGCACCCTTCCGCGCGCCCCCCGCCGCCGGCGCCGCATAGCCAAGAAAATGAAATAGATTTCGCGCGTAAGCCGCAAAAGATAAGTAGAAATCCTTCATGGCCGCGCGGCGCGGCGTGGTAAACCAAGCCGGCTGACACGCGATAATTACGGGTTCAATTCCCACTGCAGGATATTTTTTTACAAATTGTCTATCTTTATTTATGTCTGTGCTGTTCTTGTGAAGCTAAATAAATGTATCTTTGTCTTTAAAATTCTGCAAGTATTTGTTCTTGGTACTTATTTATTACAGAATTCGGTACTTTAGGTAAGTAATAAGTATGTATGTTACCGCCTTACCGCCTCTTGTTACTACCCGCGCGGCGCGGGGCGTTCGCGTTGTAGGTAATTTCCTTCTAAACTAGCCTATATTCCAATCATTCGAAAGTTTTATGCAAATCAGTTTAGTAGTTAGGTACATGGTAACAAACATTCATACAAGCTTCTCTAAGTTTCAATGTTTGTAGGATATCAATGATAGGTAGGTTATACGGGTGGAATAATTTGAAACAATAAATCTCTGAGCTAAAGGAAAAAGGTCATAATGGACCAAGAGAAAATAATTACCATTACATGGTATTTACATATAGGTTTTTACACCTATTCAAAGAAATGATGCCAGAAATCGGATGTAAAGATTTGATAAAACAGTAAATTTCTAAGCAAGAGGAGAAAGGGCATCCTGGACCAAGAGACAAATTTACTTTTATATAGTAGATTTTCTTTGTTTTATTTTCTTTCTGCTGTTTTTTAGGGGTTTGAAACCGAGGTCAAAACCCTAAAAACCAGCAGAAAGAAAACAAAAGAAAAAAAATCTACGATATATAAATTTTGTCTCTTGGTCCAGGGATCCTTATGACTTTGATTCTGTTTTGTGTTTTGAATCCATAATATTTCAGAAACTACTGCAGCTATTGACTTGAAATTTGAAATAATAATACATTTAGTGCGCCCGCACAGATTTATAGAAAAATAAATAAAAAATTTAAATGAAGATTTTCAGTACAAATTTTGAAATCGAAATTTTAAATGGGACCTACAGTAATTAAGGTGGTATGAAATGAAAGGTACTGATTTGTACATTTCGTTTTGGAAATTTGGATAAATTTTATACTTTTTGAGAAAAAGGTCGAAAAAATTACCATTCCCCCTCCCCCCCCCCACCTATCTCCGAAGATTGCAGAGCGATCGATGTAAAATGTACCAAGTATTTGAAGATATGGATCTATATTTACAGGAAAAATATAAAGAAGTCTGTAAAAATAATACTTTTTGAAATATGGTCAAAAAAGGTCGGGAAAAATTTCTAAAGGGGTGACTACCAGAGAAGTCTGTTAACATAACTACTTTTAAAAATTATGGTCAAAAAGGGGGGGGGGGGGGATTTCTAAAGGGGAGACTACCCCCGTCGAGTGGGGTGGGGTATCAATTTGCACATTCCAAAACAGTTTTTGAAATTTCAAAAGGTTTTATACTTTTCGAAATATTTTGATAAAGGTCGAAAAATTGGCCATTCCCCCCCCCCTATCTCCGAAGATTGCAGAGTGATCGATATAAAATGTACAAAGCGTTTGTAGATAAATATACAATGTGTCTGGTCACCGGTGTCGGAGACTTTGGGGTGAAATACGGTAAATTTTATCGAAAAATCACTATTCCTATCTTTTTTCTACCTCCATTGCAAAATGGCAGTCATTTTGTTTTCTTTTGCCTCGAAGCACGGGTGCTTGTACTGATTTAGCTATAGCTACCCATGTAGAGGTCCTAGGAAGACGATAGAGGGCTCATTTGATAGCCAATAATGTGGACAATAAAGCGATGATAACATTATTTCCATTTCCATTTTATAGTAGAGGAGGAAAAAAGAATTTACAAAAAAAAAAAAAAAATTTTTAAAAGATTTTTTGAATAAACTTCTAAACTATCTTACTTATAGTTAAGATACAAGACTTATTTTGAAGCACATAGTATTTACTATCGTCCAAAAACAAAAAACATGTAGCTTGACAGTTTGGATTCTATGAAAAAGCTAATAATTCAAATTTTTTTTTTCAAAAAATCTTTTTTTAGGTTTCATAAATTCTTTTTTCCTCTATTATAAAATGGAAATGGAAAAAATGTTATCGTTGCTTTATTGTCCACATCATTGCCTATCAAATAAGCCCTCTATCGTCTTCCTAGGACCTCTACATGGGTTGCTATAGCTAAATCAGTATAAGCACCCGTGCTTCGAGGCAAAAGAAAACAAAATGGCTGCCATTTTGTCATGGAGGTAGAAAAAAAATAGGAATAGTGATTTGTCGATAAAATTTACCGTATTTCCCCCCCCCCCCCCCCAAAGTCTCCGACACCGGTGACCAGACACATTGTAAATCTATATTTTACAGGAAAAACATAAAAAAAATTCAAAAAAAATTGTAGGTACCAACGCATTTACCTACCCACTAATCTCTGTAGTAACCGCAACCTCTTGCGTTGTAAGCCCACCGCGCCAAGAGGTCGTCAATAAACGTAACAACCTAAACGACAAAAGTTCAAAACCCTCGGCGCGCGAGTTACACTCGCAATTGTCGTACTTGTTTATCTAGAATTTTAGATAATTATGTACAAGTACAAAGGGTGGCCGTCGCGAAGAAAACCCGTAAAAATACTCGTAAATAAAAAATACCCGTAAAAACGCGATAAATACCTACCCGTTAAAATAGTAGGTAATTATGATTTCAGATCTCGTAAGTTTAAAAATATCCGAGCTCTAGGAGATGAAAAAAGTCTATGTACCAATTTTACCCAGTCTCCTTTACATTTTGAATCCCATTCCCATTTCATAACAGTAAGTAAGGTGGGGGTGTACCTACCTAGTGCTTCACTTCGGAGAGTCATAGAACTGTTGCAGCCATACTAGAATTCTGAAGACGATCATGAACCGCGTTAGGAAGAATGCCGTACGTACATATTTTATTTCGTCGCATAATACATCATAGCTACCTACCTAATATTATTAGCTACCACAATACAATAAAACATTTTCACTCCAGTTTCAACTTGTCCGGTCACTGTAAATCTATAAATAAATAATAATGTAAGATTAGTAATAAAACAAATAAATGGGTAGGTCTAAGGAGTATTTACTTACATTGTCGTTCATTTGTTCCTACCTAGTTTAGTACCTACCCGATCTCCTAAAATAAATATACAAATATGTAAAATCTACATAAGATTGCTAATAGGTAGTTACAATAGCATAAATTTTCTAAAATAACGAGCTTTCAGAGCTCTGGCTTTCTTCAGCTTACTGATCTTCGGAATTTTCAATATTTTACAAACTGTCTTACACCAAATAAAGCATCCATGCGCGGATAACTTTGAATAATAAATAAAGCGTCTATGTGCATCAATATAGCATTATAGTAAAAAAGCAAAAGTACGCCTCGCGCTCACCTAGAGCGCGAGGCAGATGAACACAACCTCCCCGTACGACAGTCAGGGTTTCACTGCCGCCCGTCGCCCGCGCAGACTACCTTCAAAGGTTACCGCCCACTAATCATACGCAAAAATTTAAAATAATGATTTTCTATGTGAAAAACCGTCGTATCACAAAATCATACGTTCAGTTTGAAGATAAAGTCTTTGCCGACATGATGGTGAAAAAAAAAGTATAAAATTCTAAGTAGTTTAGAAGTAGATACACTTTTTCAGTCAGAAACAGCTCCACTTTGTGATTTTTTTTCACCAGGTAAACGAGCACGTAGAACATTTTTGTACGTTCACTTTACAGATAAAAGGTCAATGTATAACATATATTTTTTTCAGCCCATAAAATTGACTACTCTAGGAGGAGAAAGCCTCCAAAGAGGAGCAATCAGCTACTGTATGCGCCTTAATACATATTTTGCTATTGTGTGCACATGACATCTGGTTGTTTTCTTTTAGGGTTTAAATTGTACAATAATGGGTAAGGCTAGGTTACTGTAACTTTCAATACAAATAATCTTTATTAACAAAGAAAATTATAATTCAATAAGCAGACTGCTGTAAACAAAATATAGGTAGCTCAACTGATCCATATCAATACCAGTCGGAAGTGTGCCCAAGATGCTGGCTGCATTGCCTCGTTGTATGGCAATGCTGATGCGTAACGCCAGATACTGACCAGCTCTCGGGTCACACGTCACTTTGACCAGACGCTCAGAATATAATAAAAATGTTTGAAGCTTCGGTTCCCCACGGACCTAGGGTCTCTCTCCAAGGGAACTCCAAGGGAAGCAAATTGGTAGGCTCTGCCGAGACCAACAATACAAATCCAATCTTCAGGGCGGTAGTGTCAATATTCAAACGATAGGTAACAAGTATGCTACACGAATGATAAATCGCCAACTCATTGACTGCAATCACAAAAGTCACGAACGAAATGCTTGGCTCGAATACACGGTGTTATTTTACTACCAATTGGTAGTAAAATAACACCGTGTATTCCATCCACCGTGGATTGCCATCAATTGATGGCAATCCAAGCTTATGTGAATGTCGAATTACGACTCATGATTATTTTACTCTAATAAGGTGTGTTCAAGCGGGCGCTATGGCTAGAACCTGGGCATTTACGTCATGTGCAGGTTTAGGCCCTGAAATAGTTTAGCTCGTAACATTCCAACCATGTATCCTACCTACTTTTTGGCCCACGATCTCACAATCTAGATTGTGGCGTGTCAAGATAGATTTGATTAATTAGCCATTGGGCACAGTTAACAATTTGATGACATAATACTTTATTGAATGTTCGCGTGCATTTTTTTATGCTCACTGTACCACAAGCCAGATTGATATTACGAAATTGTGTGGAAATTTTGTGAAATCTAGCAAAATATATAGTTCAGTTATTTTTAAGTATAATTTTCTAAATTTTATTCTGAATATTTAAATGCAATGGCTTTATGTAATATACAATGTATAATAATGTAATAAAAGAAATATTTTTCTATCACTATTGTTTATCATTGTATGTACCTTCAACAACACACAAATTTCTAAAACAATTATAATTGTACTTTCATTGCGTAGAATACCTAACATAATTTGAATAGATTTGTTTTGGTTTGACGACATCTGTGGCGCGGTGGGCGGGAAGGTCTGCCTGCGACGCAGGAGGTTGCGGGTACGATTCCCTTCTCGGGCCAAATATTTGTACGATCTGCAAATATTTGTTCAGGATGATCTGGTCGTTTTCTATGTATACCAAAAATATGTAATAATATTGTATTATGTATATCATTCATCTAGTACCCATAAAACAAGCTCTACTTAGCTTCTAGATGATGCTGTGTGGATTATCCGGCCTTATTTATTTATTTATTTGCAGTCTCGGTCCAACAGACTCCAGATGAACTCTAGTTCATCGTAGCCAATCCCATTTATATTCTCACAACTGATGATAGTTTATGTCTGTAAAAGTTTCCTTTACAGACTTTTAATGGTAGGTGAAGTACCTAGGTCCTGTCTGGTAATTTAATTTGCATTCTTGCCAACATGCCTTCTGCAGGTTCCTTGTTAATAGCTATAATAAACTTGAATTATTATGAAATACACGGATTTGATAGATTCGATTACTGTACGATTTATTCCTGATAAAAGCAAATGATGCTGTTATCAGGAATAAATCTTACAGTTGGTGGTTATCCTAATCCTTAATACAAGAAGAATAAAAAATAAAAACTTAGAATCGCACAACAGAAACTGCAACATGGAGGTAAATGACACAAAAAGGTAGTAGAAGATCATCAAAATCCTCCCCCTTTTGTCATACAAGTTGCGAACTTAGTCCAAGCTAGGTTTTTAAACTTAGAATAAGAGATTAGGTCTAAAACACTGTACTTTTAATATTACGACGTATTGATTAGTTCTAAAACACTGAACTGTTAATATTAGGACGTTTTGATTAGGTCTAAAATAATGTACTGTTAATATTATGACGTATTGATTAGTTCTAAAACACTGAACTGTTAATATTAGGACGTTTTGATTAGGTCTAAAATACTGTACCATTAATATTAAGACGTTTGATTAGGTCTAAAACACAGTACTGTTAATATTAAGACGTTTTGATTAGGTCTAAAACACTGTACCATTAGTATTAGGACGTTTTGATAGGTCTAAAACACTGTACCGTTAATATTATTTGAAATAAAGGTTTTTACTACTATTACTACTAAACTACAAAAGATCTCAAGGTTCAGTACGAGTTATAATGGTGTTTTGAGTCATCATCAGTCGTCACTATACTACATAATATAAAATAAAGTGGCTTCCTGCTGTCCCAACCAATTTTAATGTGGACTTTTTTTGTACCAGCATTGCACACTTGCGAAGCTGGGGCGGGTCGCTAGTATACCAATAATCTCTTGAAGTAGGTAATGATTATTCGGGGGTTGACAACAAGTTATGCTTATTTGAGTCCAGTAGTCCAGCCCGATCTAGGCACATAATTTTTATAATTTATTACTCTAGATTCTAGATTACATATAGTAAATTTTAGGTACATAATGTTATGATTTGTTAATCTAGATTACATTTTATTCTTCGTGTATCTCGCCTGTACCAGAATAAATGTATTATCTTTCTTTCTTTCAGTATTCCAGATAACGAGGTTACGTAACCAAATTAGTGTTTGCGAATGCTGCACCTCAAAAAAGCTCGTTCCTCGTCTCATAAATAAATTACATCAGCTACCTTACATGGTAAAAAGAAACTGGTCTAGACTGTTATGTTTCACTTTTGCTTGGACATATCAGTTTCTAGAGTCGTAAACGACGTGATTGAAACTAGAAGTAGTAAAGAATTTCAATCAAACAGTAATCACTTTCGCAACTTACGCACTTCCGTGACAGTGCTACAAAACAAATAAACATGTGGAAAAATTATAAATAAATCGTCGTTAAAACTTCTTTTATTTTGATAACGAATAGCGAATATTTCAGTGGTGCATTTAAATTTAATAAATCTAACGTAGTAAATAAAATATAGCCAACAAAAATTTAATAAAGAGCTGGAGAACATGTGGTATCAGCATTGCCATACAGCGAGGCAGTCAGCGTCTTGAGGACGCTTCCACCTATAGGTATATGGATCAGTTGAGCTACTTGTAGATTGTTTGCCACAGTCTGCAGTTAGTTAATTTTTCTTGTAAATACTTGTTATAATTTGGTTCTGTTATCTAATTGTAATGTTTTTTGTTAAAAAATACATAGTAACAACGATGTAAACGCATTAGCTAATATTTTTTTCTATAATGATGCGTAAGCGTTGCCACTCTGAAAAATCTCTCATTTTCGTGGCACAGTTATTTAGTTAGGTTAGCACGTCCAGTGTTGAGGGAAGGTCGTGAGTTCAAGTCCCACTGAAGTCGATTTTTTTTCAGATATTATTTAATTTCTTAAATCCTGCTGTGCATAGCTCGGGCATAGCTGATTGTGATATGAAGGCGGCCATACTCATATGTGAGGTCTTACATACTAATTACAAGACATCTCACTTCATAAAGTGCTAAAGCAGCCACTTCCTGTGTTCGCGATTTGACGCAAACGCATAAGCCGGACGCATCTAATGCAGTTTTCTCTTTGCTGCGCCCGCGCCGGTCAGTAACCGAGCTAAAGATAGAGAAATTAGTCGAGCGCTCCTCAAGTGAACGCACTGTAGTTGCGTTTACGCATCAGAATACATAAATCCATATAAAGGCATAAGAAAACGATTATTGGATGGATAGATTTACGACTCAGTTCTACTTCAACTTACTACATAAACTATTTAAATCAACTGTGTTTTTGATGGCAACTCTGGGAAATAATTAACATCTCAAACATAGCAGTCTCAGCCAATAAAATAGTACGGATATTTTATGTGATGATAAAGATTGATAAAGATGATAAAGATTTTTATAGGAATATAAATATGTATAAATAAATAGAAATATGCAGTACCTACCTGTACGTCCAGTGTAGTAAAAACTGTTGAGAAAGCAAATACTACCTATGGGTATTTCTGGATTCTGATGCATCTGCGCAAGAGTCGTTTGCGTCCGC
Source organism: Eupithecia pulchellata (assembly GCA_963931895.1). Taxonomy (NCBI): domain Eukaryota; kingdom Metazoa; phylum Arthropoda; class Insecta; order Lepidoptera; family Geometridae; genus Eupithecia; species Eupithecia pulchellata. The sequence goes on from OZ007540.1 coordinate 5,678,610, forward strand.
GCCTGCCCTTATACGAGCAGGCGTAAACTGAGATCGATTACAGCTAATTACTGCCTTGCCCTGAAATACGGCCGCATACCTCATCCCTAACGTCACTCCATAAACGATACCCCAACACTATCGTACTTATACAGGGTGACTCGATTGCAGGGCACGAGTTAATCGAAAAATTAATCAATAAAATTTCCACTGTAGTTACTAATCATGTTCGCGCTTGAAGGTTGATAAAATAGACGGGCAAAAAATCTTGGATCTTTTTGGTATTCGTATACGAACTTATCTTTTAGCGAATCAACGATTTTTTTCTTCTCTTATTATCCTTGACTGACGCATATTAGCCGCTAAATGATTATTATCTGTTGTGTAAAAAGTAAAATATTAAAGACTAAATATAAGTTTATGTATGGTCAATCTTCAATTTCAATCATACACTTTTGGTTTTATGCCGTTGCTAAATTGTTACAGGGTTATTTAGATCGTACTTTCCTCACTCTTGTAATCTATCAAACGCATCTGAAAGTGAATTTATTGCATGATTAATACTCATGACAGGTAGATATCGTCAACGACAAAAGTCAAAGGAAAATCGACATTCGAATAATAATCGTTGTCTTCATTTCATACGCGTGTAAAAAAATATAGAGCCGTTTTCGTAAGAGACCCCACCATTTATTTTATTATAAGGTTTTTTCTCTCCGTTTACCGAATACGCGTGCGTGCAAACTTTAGTTTTGTTTCTGACTGTACCTGTAAAAGCTTTGTCGGCATTTTCAATTGTAACCTGATCGCTTTCCACTGCGCTGCTTGCACAAATAATAATTTCACTCCAAAGGCTTTATGTGTTTAGATAAAGAGAATTTGAACCGTTCATGTTGTCAGGTTGTTAGTCGTAAAATTACTATCTTCGGAGAGATTGTTAGCTAGTTTATATTGCTATAACGGCTTTTGTTTGTAGAAATGAAAAATTCAAACTTCCTTAAATACAACTAAATAAAATTTTTAAAACCCTTTATGTACGTAGGAAAATCTACTATTTCTACAAGTTATATAATTTTTATTAAAATTTTCTATCAGTATCCGTATCAATACCAGTCGGAAGCGTCCCCAAGACGCGCTGGTTGCATTGCCTCATTGTATGGCAATGCTATTTTTTGTCCACAAGTGGACAAAAAATTTAAGTGAAGAGAAATCAATAACAAATTATTTCTTATTTTAATAATTATCTGTTTGAAATTTGACTTGTCTAAGTGCTTATTTTGTAAGCCTAAAGAAATAAAGTTATTGAATCTGAATCTGAATCTGCTGATGCGCTGCGCCAGATATTCACCAGATCTCGGGTCAGTTTTACTTGAATGTTGTAATTCATATTAGATCGATGCTTATTAAATTCAGGAATAATAAGATGGCTTCACGAATGTACCTAAAGAACAACGTGTCAGGTTTATTTTAAAAAGGCTTGACCGCACTTTTGCTTGAGTGGGTTAAAAAATGCATACGACAACTACTCAAAGGTTTGATATTCGCAGAACGGATCACCATGTATATTTCTATACTATATTGCTTTGCTAGACTATCACTACGTTGCTAACTTTGTTAGCGTTCCGTTGTTATTAGCTAGGTCTTTGTTTTTAGCTTGGCATAACCAAAGCACAGAGGTTTCATTGTATTGCTCTTTATAGTTAGTAGAAAATAAACATATACTTCCCTATCCGATATATTATTATACTCGTATACGCTACTTTTAGTTTTCTGACTTGCACCTCTACATTAACTGCCAAAAGTATTTCTTATAATACAAGTCATTAGAAGAACATGTTCCAATAAAAACACAAAAAATATAACGAGATAATTCGGCAGATCGGATGACGACCCGCTGAACTACGAAAGACTGCGGAAAACGGCAACCTGTAGACAGGGCACTATGGTGCTCATTAGGGGAGCCCTATGTCCAGCTGTGAGCTAACAAATTCTGATGATGAATGATAATAACTCTTCTAACAATATCTAGTCTGGTACCCATTATATCCTTATAGTAAACTTCCTCCTCGCAAGTTCCCATAATCATAATAGAATTATGGATCGTGTCGCGATAATGCGACGCTGTGGGCATACGGTGTACGATAGCACCTTTGTATGAACTAACTAGGTACCTATCTTGTTTCATTTTATGAGAGCAATTTGTTGAGACTTTCCAGTTCAACGGCATTAAGTGAAAAATTCCAAGGGCCTACTGTCTCGTGGTATTCAAAAAATGCAAGTGACTTTTGCTTGATATATCTCGTTTTGAAATTCACTAAATAATTTAATTCGAGATGAATTAAACTGTACTAGTTTTTTGATATAATGTACTTGTAGCATTTGGTAACTTTTTAAATATAAATGTATTTTGAGTGCATAAAGTCTTTATCACCTACCATAATGAGATTGACAAATAAGAAAGCTAAAAGTATTGTAGGTACAGACAGAAGCATTAATTGGTAACCCCCTCACAGAATATGTCATAGTTATCATTCAGTAGCATGTAGGTTCAAACCCGTGAAGATTTATATATTCATTTTAATTTACATTATTTTTTATTTTTGTTTTTTTTATAAAGTTTGTTTAATTGTTTAAATAAAAAACAAATGTTTTTTTCAACACCTACATTTCTTTTATCAGGAGTAACGTTAATTTCGAGCCTGTATCACATGTAAATATGGTGTAGTGGTTAGTGTAACCGAGATTCTGTCACCGCACATCGTAATGATCGTCATCGAATCCTTGCAAGTGGATGTTTTTGTTTTTTAACTACTACTTAATTTTAGAAATGTAATGACATTTATTTATGTGTAATAGTGAAGTTTTTGTCTATTATTATGAATTTAAAGTAATTGATAAAATAAAACAAAAATAATAATTTCAGGTAAACAATTACGTTTATTTTTTTCAAAAATTTGCCTACACAAACAACAACACAAAAAATTTAATTAATGTTTTATTTTATTATTTAGCCTACTTACAAATAGCTTCCTATCCTGAAAAATAATATTCCATTTTCGATTTAGTGCTCGAGAATACACATGTTTTCATTAGATTTTCGTTTACTTTGCTAATCTAATGAATTAAACAATTTGGATCTCGTGTAAATCATGGAATACTAAATAATCAGGTAGTTTTGAAAATAAATGAGGTCAAATGGAGTTTTTCTGACAATGTTTAAAGTTAAAATTACATTAGGGTTTAGTAGGTAGTGATATATCGTCCTTTATATTTAGTGATACTTATCGCTTAATAGCTTAAGGGCTAACGGATCGGATCTCAATTTAAAACCATTTGACCCCACATATTTTCTCGAACTTTTAGATGTCCAAGAAATAACAGTAATGCCTTGTAGCGATGAACAACCCTTGAGAAACCATCCGCGTACGATGCACTGCACAATTATCATGGACAAAATAAATTTGGGCTTCTGGATACGCGATCCGCGTAGTAACCTTCAACACTTTCAAGCTCGTCATTCATGCGCCCAGTTATTTTTACTATTTCTCCAGGACCCATAGAGGATATCCATCTCCAAAACCTAAAAAGAAAAAAAAAGTCAACTGTTATAATGTTAATTTAGTTCGTGTAAATACTAACTTGTTAAAAATATCATTATTATGATGAAATAATCATAGATAAAGGTGTTCGAATTTGTTGAGAATTATCAGTATTATCACTTACCTAAAGTTATTCATGCCCTACTACGATGGAGTTCAGCAGACAGTCCTATTTTTGCTGCTCGATAATTGTGTAAGCATAATATCAGCTGCATGCAAATGCCTTCTGTTGATGTTGATATCAAATATTGTTGAGCAGTAGAACGAGTGGATGCAAAAGGCGAACTAGTCTGAATGTCAACAATATTATTGTGGCGACTTCACTGATTTGTAATACACTCCTGTTGTTTATCTGCCATTGCTTCTTAAATGCACATCCCCACATTACACTTAAGCGCACGGTTTTTATCTGTAAGACAACAAATCAATACTTAAATGAAGTTAAAGATAACAAGGTTTTACTAAAAAAATATGTATTTGTTTCGTAATGATTATGACACAAGAATAATAAGTTGATAACTTACCGTAATTCAAAGCTAACGAGCAATCTCCTGATTACTCATTTGCTGTTCGAATAGCACCGCGATCTTAGTTCTCACAAAATTCTTAATTTGCATAATTTCCTTCAATATTCTTCAATTCATTTATGATTCAAACCAGTAAGTCAAGACTAGAATTGAGTATGGCTAGTGACCTTTTCATTATTCACCAAGATTATATTTAAATCTACCCTCAAATACTTCTTTTTTTTTTATCCAGTGTTAAGAGATCTCATAAATAAAAATCCGCTGTCGAACACTAATAACATAAAATTTCGACGCTCTGATAACTGGTTCGTTGGTTTAGTTGGTTGGTGCGTGCATTACTTGTCATGTGAGCGATTGGATGTCTGGTTCGATTCCGACTGGGTGTTACGTTTTTGTTTCTTAGTATTTGAGTAAAAGATTTGTAAATCGTACAGTGATTTGCAATGTAAACTTTAGCTATTAGGGGGGTTACCAATTAATGCTTCTGTCTGTACATTATATAGTTAAAATAAACGAATGTCATCTCAATCAAGGCGAGTTGCAATCCCATGCATCCAACTGGAATAAAGATAGCCTTATTTGTAGCAGTACACAATTTGACTTACTTATTCTAATAACCAAAAATAGCAAGTTACTTATAGGCGTACCTAGGACTCAGCATATATTCAAAATCACAACGCGCTCTTTTGTCTAAAGCTAAACCAACCGACGACGCGTCACATACACCAAACATTTCGTAAGATATACAGAACTTTTTTTTCAGAATCGAGTACGTTATTCCCTTCGATAATTCTCACTGTTTAAGACTTCCCCATAGTAGCCCTAAAAAACCCCTGTATATGCTCTAACTACAGTAAAAATCTAGCACAGGAGGCCTAAACTTAGATCGAGTTCTGTTTTGATGCAAATACACTAGACTACAAACAAGCGACAAGAAACCTTCAACTGAAGTGTATAGTTAAACGAGTTTAACAATAGTAAACAAGACACAATTTAATTTATCTCGATCACTATCTCTAGCCAGAAATGCGAGTATTTTGTTCAAACGTGTGTAACAAAAGGAAGTAAAAGTGCTTGTGTAACAAAGCCAGCATAGCACCGTAATAACTACACTAGTTCTACAATTTATTTAACCTGTGTAAGAGAACAAACGGTTTTACATATTTTAGTAAACAATTTGTATTCGAAGTATAGCGGGAGGAAATATTATATCCTTTACATTAGTATTAATTTATTTTAGTGTTAAATAAAACGAAGAAAAAAGGTCTTTAGAGTGTTGAATAATAAAATAAATAGGGAATATGATACAAGCGTAAACACTTGGAATCATAAAATTTATCCCATAAGAGTTTCTCAGTGACATGAAAACTTTTAATTCATATTGTTTTTTTTTTATTATTGGACATCTTTACATCATCACCTAACCCCAAGCTAAGCAGAGCTTGATCATGATTTGGCTTTTGAGTTGTCCAATATTTCGACACAGTTTCATGTGCCATGATCCCAAACCGCCTGAAGCCTGCGAGTTAGTTTTTATTGGCATACCTATCTACCCTCATTCTTTATATTTTGCTAAGAACGTTACCACTACCATCAGTTTATTTATCGAAAGCAACTCGAACACTACACACACGCTTACAGTGTGAACGTGACCCGCTTGGTACATCTTATTCTGATTTAGGACATTCTCACCACAAGTCTTTAGTCTTCAAAAGTAATCAAAAGTTTTTCTGTTACCTTTACTTATCTTGCTTTGTTTTATGTCTTCGTATGATTAGTTAATTATTTGAGTCGTGTAAATCCACTTGTATAAAAAGTATTATTTGTACCTATTCAATCACTCCAATTCCGGGCTCCACCTGAAAACCAGCGTAGCATCAGTCCTAGCCGAATAGTAGAACTGCTAAGGTGAGGACCTATTTTATCCTATTTTTAAGATTACCTTCATTTAAATTTTTCTCTACTATTTTTGTGTACTGAATCTTATTTATAAATCTTTTCTTATTTTATCTATGTATCTTTTCTTATTTTCCTATTTTTATTCTTTCTTTCAAATTCTTTCTTTATCGTCTATTACATGCCAACTCGCTTCCGTGACACCGCTCTATGTTTTCAATTACCTTAGATAATTGTTTAAAGTTATAGTCGCAATAATTTCTATAATTTCATCTTTCTCTAATACACCTTTACTACGCTATAAAATGTTTTGTTTAAGGAACAATCATTTTCACTTCCCGTTGCCTACCAGCCACCGCTTTACCGATGATAGTAATCTGCGGCATGATGAAAGAGGGTACATAAATGGACACCTGGGTATTCATTGTTTGGTAAATAAAAGGATGGTTTTGCGAGGCAGTAGAAAGTCACATCACGCTAATATTATGTGCGATAGTTTGGATATGTATTGAGGGATATGTTACTTTATCACGCAGAAACAACTGAACGCATCGCGCTGAAATATTGCATAGATATACCTCTAGGGCTCGAATAAAACAAAGGTATTTTTTTATCCCATATATACTGATTTATGGGAGATAAATTACATGAAAACTGAAGCCCGGGCGGAGCGGTAGTTTTCCAATAGAAAGTTTAACTGTTTTGACAATCTCTTAGTCGCGTCAACCCTAGATGAGCAGATTACCACAACGCTGCTACAGCCCCGCCTCGGTACCTCATAATCACAGTTTAGCAAATGAAAGAACGGCGATACGCAATCACTTCCCGTAATGGAATACACCGGGCACGAACCCTGAATACTGTTACCAGGAAGACTGCGCGGTTATACGATAATAAGCTTTCTTGATGGTGTGAATGAACTAATCTATCCCGATGAAATGATTCTATATCTGTACGATGTTTATAGTGTACAGATTCCTGTAACGTTGATGCTGCGCTTGCTCCTTCTGATTTGTGCTCATGCAATTTAACGGCTTCTTCACTAACCGATGGGTTTTGTTATATTGTATAGTGCGTAAGTACTCAGACTTATAAATTTTAAAAATAAATAAATAATGATGCTGGACAATCCACACAGCACTCTCTAGTCCCAAGCTAAGCAGAGCTTGTGTTATGTGTACTAGGTGACTGATATACATAATACAATATATTAATAAATATTTTTTAAGAAAACGACCAGAACGCCCTCAACAAATATCTGCAGATCGTACAAACATTTGTCCCGAGGTGGGAAACGAACCCACAACCTCCTGCGTCGCAGGCGGACTTGGGCCACCGCGCCACAGAGGAAGTCAAAAATATTTTTTTAATGTCCCTAAAATACTGAGGGTGGAAATCACCTCAAAATCGATTTTTTTGTGAATTATTTTTTCTTGGGTTTACTGAGCAGTTACTAACTTTTCGAGTTGTGAATAAGGGCTAACCTAAAGATTTGCTTTTCTCCTCTCGTCTCCCGTCTTATTCTATTGACATAAGTCAGAGTAAGAAATAACACTAGCAACTGTTTTAAATTAGCATACCATTAGCACAAGGAGGGCGGGGCTTACTTAGTAGTTACAAAGTTTTCGGTTAAGTTAAGCCTACTACACACAACTTTAGGCTCCGGCGACACGGATGAAATTCCAAATCTATTTTTCATAATACTTTGCTGTCATGAAATTAAACCAAATCGGATATTTTCAAAGCAAATACGTTTTATTATTATTTGTGTAGATAGGTAAGTATTTTTGAAAAACTTGTGGCAGGAACCTACATTAATACTATTCTAATACAAAGAATAGCGGATCATGGTGAAAATATGCTCAAATTACAAATCATTTTGGTATTACGTTTGTATGAGAAATTCATCCATCGTCGGAGCCATAATGATAATAATGTTTTTATAAATCAAACAAATTGTCAAAAGGAAGACACTTGTCGATATATAACTTGGTCAAATATAGCAGATTGTCTCGTTCTGCTGCGAAAGTGGGACAAAAACGATTATCTAATTGACCTCAACGACGAGTCCAAGTATACAAAGATTATGAATATTAATATTAATCCTACCGGAAATAGCATCCTAGTTTCCGGAATTTATAAAGCTAATTTAATATATTTCCATAACCACAGATATCACATGTCACTTAAACATGTAGATAACTTCCTTCTCTCTTAACCCACTTGCAGGTGAAGGATGTTGAAATATTGATGCAAGGAGTGATTTGCACGTCAATGCATTCACAGCAGTAATCCCATTACAACCACAGCATGGCTTAAAATTAAATAGCTGGCTCTCTCTCAGTCAGTTCAGCAAGCGTTCCTGAATTAAAAAAATACTATAGTTAACCCGCATCGTTTCTGTGCGCATAGAAACGATACGACCTTTATTAAGGATAAACCTTTTTCTTCCAATACAGACTATGTTCGTAGTAAACACTCTAAAATTCAGAATGAATTCGTCAAACTAAGAAAGTTTTAAGCGTAAATAATCAGATTTCTGTTAGCATACCTAACATATAATAAGAATAAATACGAAACTACATAGAAGCTGAAATGTTATTAATTTTTTGCATTCATGTCCATTACAAGATGTTACATTTTGGTAGTATCTACATGACCCCACAACATTTTGAGGTTTTAGTTTAAAAATTTGATAGATTTAGTCCTCATTCATAATTATAATTACTTAAATTTGCAAGTTGAGATAGGTTCCTATAATACAGACAATTCGTAAGCTTATCATAAAGTGATGAAGTTTTTTTTTTCTTATAAGAAGTGATCTGACGGATATAGTTCTGAGCTATCCCAGCAATCTACCAACGGCCCCTACTTTGTTGCTGATTCAGTCCATCACATTAACACCAATTGCAAACAATTCACCTCGTATAACAAAGTAGGTTTTCTTGAGAATTATTTAAAATCCTTCAAACGGTATTTTAATGGACTTTTAAGTTTTTGTGATGTAACTATAACCTACATTTTGTTTACGACAACTGAGATAGAAGTTGTTCGAGATGTCCGTATAAGGAAGGACATAATTAACCGTTATGGTCAAAATATGTCACTTTATATGGCCAGTTTCCATGATCTATGTTATTGCTACACTCGATTTTGGCAACTAACAGCAAACATATAGACCAGTTTGACAACTGTAGCTACGTAAAATTATGTTAAATTATGTGCACTAAAGTACTTATAACACAAGCTCTGATTTGCTTTGGAGCTAGATGATGCTGCAGGATTGTCCAGCATTTATTTAAAGGTTTTCTTGTCAAGGTACCCCCATAAAGTAAAAATGACTCAAGTCACGGCGTATATCAAAATACAGCCGCTTTAGATATGTTTATCTTTTTGCTGGCCGTACACAGACGCATCGGCTATAAAGTACAATCAGTGTCCAGTACGCGCTCAGTGGCATTTCTTGTACTTTGGCTAACGAATACTTTGTCAGGGCGATAACTCTTAATGCCTGGAAATGCGGCATCTTGAAATTAAGCTAGGGTAAATAAAATGCAAATAGAATCAACACTCATTTGTGATAGTATAAATAAATTCTTCGAAAATGTGCATTTGTCTACATATTTACATGGTATCACAACAGTAGTAGCTCATTTGTTCATTATTTTTAATTTAACTTGATTAAATAGATTTTCCATTCGCAGTCAATTAGCGGTGGAAAAATCTGTAATACGCTCAAGAACACATCACCGCTTAGCAGGACAATCATCGCAGCGGAGATGTTAAAATATCCATATTGATGCTGCTATCGGTACCAATATAGCTAAACATATATTGCCATAAAATATTCAATATTTACCAACATCGATCTGATATAATGATTATTATATAGTAAGTATAGTAAGTATAGAACTTATGAAGAGACACAAAAGCATTAATTACAGACTTGGTGCCTGTTTTAACATTTACTTCGAAGATAGAAAAAATAATGATACCACAGAACTTACCTACATCATAATACGTTATTCGTAAGGGTAAAGGTCCAAAAGCGTTACAACATGCGACGGACGTGACCGAAGTAGGTGCCTAGCTAGTCTATTGCAGGTCTATGCACCTGCGAGGATGCGCCTTTCACTGCGCTGGCGCATCGAAAGTGCACGTGACGTAATTGACCTGTGACACCTAGAGACTGAGCAGGAAAAACTCACGTTAGCTAATTAACTTACGAAAAAAATAGGAACAAAAAAACACTGCCATTGGGGAGAACCCATAATAAATACAATCGATTTCTTGGAAAACAGATTCGCTCACACAACGATATATAAAATTGTATAACGGTACAGTTTAATTGATTTATATAAATGATCTCACAAAGGGTACCAAAACTTACAAAAAGCGGAAACGAAAGTCTTTAATCATCCTGTAGTCCTAGTACGAGTGCTAGTAACTTGTAAGCAGCCATTTTTCCTGCTAGCCTTTACAATCTGATTAGCCCTCTACCATTTGAAGGGCTGATGCAAGCACATGATTGATGGGCTAGGTTTTCAGAGCTCTACAATTTTCGCTCTAGCCTCTGTGCAAAGTGTAAAACCTGTTTGGCAAAGAGTTATGGCTTCTGTATGAAAGGAATGGTAATTCAAATTACGACATTTGAGACAAAAATCTCAAGATGATGGATTTCATTGCTGTCTTTATTCGTTAGACTGGTGTCAAAACATTATTTCGTGTTGTAACAATAAATTACTTAGCAGGTTTATATAACACTAGCGGCCCGCCCCGGCTTCGCACGGGTATTAAACAAAAATTTCAGAAATTATACACACTAAAACGATGGGATTCACAGTTTTCATACGGATCTTTACTTATTTTATCTTCATCGGGGTTTTTGACATTGACTCGACATTCCAAAACTGACACTGGTCGTAGAGAAAAAGCAAGCACCGTGCGCTATACAACCTCTTTTTCTATTCTGACGCGCCATAATAGAAAAAGAGGTTGAATATACAGCCCACGGTTCAATTATTGAATTTTTCATGTGGATCCCTAACTTTTTTGAAAATATTATATAGCCTATGTTCATCACGGAAAATTAAGGATTCTAATGGTGAAAGAATTTTTTAACTCGGTCCAGTAGTTTCGGAGCCTATTCAATTCAAACAAACAAACAAACAAACAAACAATCAAATCTTACCTCTTTATAATATTAGTATAGATTAAGTTTTTTGGTCTCTTATGAACTCCGCTTGGTTTGTGGCGTAGCGTAGGAGTAATTCACTAAGTCTAATCTAGAAGCCGAACTGTCCATAATATTTATTTATTTAAACCTTGCAAAAATAGATAGATAGATAATTCTTTATTTCATAACCTTACAAATAGAATATAATGGGTACTAAAGTGAACTTAATCTATGGCCATAGAATTGGCGGCCTTATCGCTTATAGCGATTTCTAAAAATCTGACTTTGCCTTCTTGTGGACTTCACACAAAATTAAAAAAATAAAATAGAATATCGTACTTATTAAAAAAAAAAAAACTTTTTTTATTTTAAAAATAACAATCATTGAATCAAATCCACCTCAGATAACAGACCAAATCCAGAAGCAAGCGCCTCCTTCACCATAAAGTGCGCTGGCTATTATGTTTCAAGTATTCTTACAGATCGGATGATAACTCAATGTCTGACAGAACGGATAAATCGATGCTAAAATACGGTGGAATCTGCCTCGGTATTAATGTTAGCCAGCACAGGATAACATAAGATTTAGCTTGATCAAAACGCGCAGAAAACCAATTTGAATGATAGTAGAGAGCATGAAGTCAAAAAACTATTGTGGTTTAATGGTGCATTATTATTAAACTAAAATAAAAAGTACTTAAAGTAAATTTTCTAAATAAATAATACCTATTAATTTTGTGTGAAAGCCCACAAGAAGGCCAAGTCAGATTTTTTCACACAAACCTTTCTAGCCGATGTTTAAGAATTGATGTCTAGAGTCAACAGACAGCCTTATAACAATAACGTGGGTACACAATAAAACACTAACTAAGTGCAAAGAATATTCACATCGTAATGTAAAATTATTAAAAAAGGAATGTTTACAGGTAAACCTGCAACCTATTTGATTTATGAAGTAGACTTGCCATTTCTGTCATGAGCTGCGACTGCTTTGCTTAATGGTGTTCGGTTAACCAACTGTTAAAGTTTGCTGTTCTCTGACAAATCGCATCGGACCACCTACAGAGTAGGTCGTAAACCAAATTCATAACTGCACAACTTCGTAAGGTTCGTGATTACATTTTTTAAGTTCGCAGATACAGAATTCACTGTCTTGATTTATGAATACCTTAGGTGTACTTTGTGATAACACGATTTTTAGGTAAAATGTATGTATATACTATATTATGTACTATACCATATACACATGCTGAGCGTATGGGCTAACCAATTCAATTAACGTTAAAATGTAGGTACAAAGATTTTGTTTAATTTATTTCATTCTACAGTCCTTAAATGGTTGAAGTCAATGTTTTCTATACTAATATTGAAAGAAAAAAGTTTTTATTGATTTTTTAATAGCTGAAACTACTTAACCAATTTGAAAAAATCTTTTACCATTAGAATCCTATTTATTTTAAAAAAGTCTGTATGAGTAAAAAGTTCTAATTTTTAAAATGTTTGTTTATCACCCGCGCGAAGCCGGGGCGGACCGCTAGTATTTAATAATCTCAGCCCAAATGACAAGTTATCGGACATATTAGTACTGGCTATATTGGTACCTATTGCCATTTCAGTACTGGAATAGTATATATCGTGGGGCAAACCACAAGTAGAGTATTTATCTATTTCATATTTCCATCTACATACGTCAAATATTTCCTCTTCATTACGACTTATCTGATTCTGTATTACCAGAGGCCTCCATAAACTTAATAGCCACGTAAATATGCAAATCTGATGTACAAATAAATACCAATACCAGATGCAGTAGAATGTTGATTGAGTGTCGTACAGACTCGTTTCTAGTATCTATAAATTGTCGACTGTCGTTGCTTCATTACTTATCCGAATAAAATTACACAATCGTCTTATGTAAATTGTGTAAATCCATTTCTTTTCCGAGAGCAAGCACTTTTTTGATCTTCTACAAGCGAGCAGAAGATAGATTATTATCTATCTTTCTATCAATTATATTTGTTTTACTTTATTCGGATGACAAACAGTTGTACACGCTGTATAAATAAAATTACATATTGACTCAATAAAGATATTTCTTTACTGCACCTTAAAAACAGTATAAAAAAAAAACAAACAGTAACTACTACTTAAATCTAATGTGGCGATCTCTTCCAGCTTGGATCGGGTAAAAAGTTACGGTGGCGTGGCTAAAAGTTATAGTAAAAATATTTTGGCAAGAGTAACATGTAAATATAGAAAGAAAAACCATAAGAAGCAGAAAAACAGTTAAAAAAAACAAAATCAGTTATAAAAATCAAGCTAATATAATTAGGACGATATAGTAAGAGTCGGCAGATAGTGCTAATTGATTCCTTCTCTTGATAACAAAGAAAGAAAGATTCATTTATTTGACCATATAAAAAGGTAGGTCTTTTAGATCTTAGTAACAATTTTGACCAGAAAAGAATGATCTAGTATACCTATTATAGGTTATTATGCTATTATGAGGTATAGATAATACAATAAGCTCTGTCTGTGCTATACCTGTCGACCTAAAAGAGCTAAACTCAGCTTTGTACTGAATCACGTGGGCGTGCGGACAACGGCAACTGTGGTTTTCAGTTTTATCCTGAAAACAGAAAAGAGCTTCTCAAAAGAAAATGGAAAATATAATCTCAAAAAAACACTATGACAAAAAAAGTAGTTGAAAAGTGTTCATATAAAATCTCCCTAACTCCAATGTATTTTCCGCAGTCAATGGCTACCAAGCGATAATGGAATAGGTATGGCCTGCAAAAGGAATGCGATTCCCGTTGTTACACCTAGTCCTACCGTATCTCCAGCATTTCCTGCTCAATCATTGAGCTAAGCTATAAAAGGATAACAAGACAAGAGTGACATTTGTGAGTTAGAGCAGTTGCACTGCGTCCAATTCGTAAGCGTTCCGTTTCAGCCGTAAATAGACTACCCTGTATTCGCGGATTTGGAACGGAAATCACATGATATACGTTCACACTTTGTAGAGTAGAAGAATTCTCATAAGCATAACGATTTAATGAGAAGTTTGTAGTATTTGGTAGGTGCAGGATGCAGAGGAGTAATCAAAAGAGATAGTTATTGTTACACAGTTTAGGAATCAATTAGCATAAAGGTAATTATATGGATCTGTAAGGTAACGGTAGATTGTTTGCAACAGTCTGCAATTGGCACAATTGTTTTAAAAATACTAGTTCAAAGTATATTGCATTGTAATTTTAATTTTGTAAATATTTTCCATCATATAATTAATTTAAGAAAAAAACTTGCAAATGCATATTCCCAAAACTAAATAATGTTTTATAACTTTAGCTAAGTAACATTAGAGGCCTTAACAAGTGCCCTAGGTCACAATACAACCTTCTCACTTATTGGATAACGTTGAGAAGGTAACCTTTTAATACTTCTAATCCTAATACAAAACTGCCTAAGATTATAGCGCTCTTAAACCAGGAATGCTTAGACGACCTATTAATGTTTAATAGCAAATTGAATTGACCTAAGAAGGAATATTCTCTAAGCTTGCTGTAGTTTTATTACTAACGCCTTTGCAACTTATCTAGGTGATTTATACTGCGTTTGCTTTTTATATCCGTGCATTGCCTGGGGTATTATTTTACTATGAATCTTCTATGATACCTTTAGCATGATTCCAAAAGGCTGAGTACATAAGCATACTTTATACGTTTCCGAAAACCGTTGACTAATAGCATATTCAAAACAAGTGGTTTGTTTGACTCTGCCTACGCGTCAAAATCTGTTGATGGATACGGAAAACATCAACTTCCCCAAGACTGTACAAAACAATTGAAATCTGACAAAAAGAGCACATTACTCTAGGTTTACTCATAAATTCCCTTCAGCAGTTTCATTAATTAACAAAGCTCTAAACACAATAAACATGCAGTAAGCAGTTATTATAATTTAAAACAAACGTAACACGATAGACGTGAGATAAGCTTTTTAAAAACACTTTCACTGCGTAATTGGTGCCGCACTAATAAGGCGACAAAGTTGGACCGCGACGTGCCGACGACCGACGCAACGAAAACGGCTAAATCAGTCGTATCTGATCGCATTGTAGAATGGACTTTATTGCTTGTCACTTTAAGTTCAGACTACAGGCTGATAATTTTACAATCAGTTTTCATGAAACTACCAATTCGCAAATTAGCCTATTTCATAGTACATGCTGTTCGAAGGAGTAAGTTATAATGCGCCCAATAAAAATACTAAGCCATCCTTCAGTATCAAATCAACACAGCCAGACTTAAGCTTTGTTGATTCTTGTGAATGTCGATACTCTTCAATGTTGATTGGTAAGGTCTTGATGAAAAGACGCAGAGTGGCCCTTACAAATGTTCACTAGTAAGTATTCTGTGTCGTAGGGCTTGGTTAGAAAGTAAGCCACCGGTTTGTGATAAAAAGTCGCACTATAGCGGGAAGTATAGGAAAAGTGGTCGATGGGAAACTCTTCCACAGTTCAGTGCCTATAGCACGAGCATTTGACTCTTGTAATTTAAGTTTCAATTGCATGAAAATGTAGGATTAATCTACGCGTATAGCAATTCATATCTAGGTGTTTCTGGTTGAATCAGATTTATGCCTTATCGCAGATCCGACATTTATCAACCCATTTCGCTCAGATAGGCCTCTGTGATATTTCAATTTATTTTAAATATGGCTACACTTCGCAGTTGTACTATAAATGATTGTTAAAAAGAGAGCCTTTAATATCTATTTCATCACTAACTCCTTTTTGTTTAAGACCTTTTAGAAAAAAAATAAAATCAAAGCTTTTATGTAATGTCTATTGTTTCTTTTTTGCATTTCTTTGATTGGCTATAAAGTGTATAAAACCCTATGCACGTATGGACCAGATTTCAAGATTATGCACCTGCTATAACCAATAGGTATGTCATCTCAATGAAGCCCTATGATACGGGCACAGAGCAAGCTAGTATTTATCAGCGGTATTCTGTCTATTGTCTGATAGCTGACAATGCTGTAAGCACAGTAATTACTGGCGTGCACAGATGGTGCATAGCTAGTGGTATAGTTTGCTCTCATAATTATAAATTTTATTCATCTTGATGCTCATGCATAGCAGATATGTGAATAAAATAGCGTATGTGTTGTGAGCTAAATATTAGCTGAAGTTTTCCGGTATACATGGGAATTTGAAAAGCAAGGACAATGGAACTGAATGACTGTACTTATCATTTTGATTATTTGATACGAAAAGCGAATCTCATAACCCTATAAATCGTTATCATACAACATACAACTTTTAAAAAGATTTTAGACACGATTGAAATAAAAATAGGCATTTGGTTATGTTGAAATTTCCAATCTAGAAGTTTGCAGTATCTGTTATTTCTAGAACTATGAAAGCCCTTGCGCGTGTTGCCTCAACCTAACTTTACCGGTGTGATGCCCTTTGCGCCTATCAAAAGTCCGGTAACGCTGTCATGGCCATCTGCGGTCAACAGCATTATAGTATTATAGTACATTCGAAAACAAAAAAAGACTTGTTCAGACATATTTACTTTTCCTTCTATACTAAAACGCGTCCGATTCCTTAAACCAAAATCGAAAGTCACTTCCGTCTCCTTTCAAAACATGATCGCCTTATAAGGAGCATGAATCATATAGGTATCTCACAATGAGCATCGCATTACATTAACCTGGATGCTACCCCAGGGTGCAAGCCTGCTGCAAGTGGCTCGGCCGTGGGAAACCAATCATACGGGCAATCACCAATTGGCACTGGTACAGTACTGCTGATTTTATACTGTTTCTACGGCCAACCGTTTTATTGAGGTTTTGATTCGCCTACTTTGCTGTGTTGTAAATGGACATCGTCATTAGTATTTGCGGTATATATGATTTTCTAAGGAGGCTATAAAAGTGGGTTTACTTTTTATAGATTTAAAATCATAACTGTATGTTGGACTAAATCTGACAAACAGGCAGGTTCATAATGTTCATATACATGCCTGAATAATAATTATACATTTTTTTAAGGAGAAACTCCTAAAATGTTTTTATTTAGGAATAATTTTATTCATCGTTTCTGAAATTTTCTTTTTTATCTTTTTTCACAGAAGATTATCTTCCAATATTGCTATGTTTGTCATCCCAGAAGTTAATTTGTTAGAGGCCTTAGAAAACATGAGATGAGAATGTTGTTAGACTATAAACGCGCTGTACACTATAGTTATTAGAGGGAAAAAAAATCTTGTCAATGTTGACATATTTTATAACCAGGTGACGCCACAAGCGAGTTAGATCCCACTAACGAAGCGTTTCAGCTTTTGCTTAGGTCACTGTACGTTTTGAACATAGGTACTTTTCTTGAGCGAAGCTTAATACACATATGACGTATTTTTATGAAAAGCCTTTCATTCACGATAATATTGGCTTCCTGTGTCCATCAAAAAAACTCTCCTTGTGGCATAACAACAAGGCAACTGTTGTAACATGATCGCAAAACTACTGATATTATGCTAGCCTAGTAACTTTTAATAACGCAGAAATTATATTTTTTTATGTCGTGGGTTACGTCATTTGCCCTCTTAATGAATGTTAATGATAAAAAAGAATTTGAACATATAACCCGCAACCAGTTATAAATCAACCGTTGAACTACCTCTTGTTAACGAATTATAGCATACAATGGAGCCCCTAACGGCATTCTATTGACACGAAAATTAAACAGATAGAAAGCTTTTACGTAACAGTTTAACAAGTAAATATTATTTTATGAGGTCTGTGATTAATGCAGAGGTGATGTAAGTGATGATTTGAGATATGGTAGTCATATTGGCGAGTTACGTAGGCGCTTGGCTAGACGAAATCATCTTCGGTATTTAGATCACTTGATCTTGGTTGGTCATAGTTGATCTTGATTGGTATTTTCATAGTGTACGGTCTACACAGCTTCGCACGGGCATTAAACAAAAAAATATTACACACGTTGGTTTATATGATTTTACATAAAACATTTGAATTGAAGTTTTCTTACGGAAACTAAAAACAAAACTTTTCTCTTAGCTTTTAGAGAATTGTTTTTATAACATAAATGAATTTTGTAATGAAAAGGTATTGACATTATTGATCTAAAAATAAAATGAATTGATATAATTGTATTGGAAATAAGGAATATTTAAAATTATTTTTATAAAGACATTTTGTAATCAGAAATTACTGTAAATGAATTGATTTGTTTATCTAATAATTAAATTGTTTTCCTGTTTGCTTTGTATAATAACTGCAGGCTATAATAAATTAGTTGACAAGCAAAAAAACTTTGTAGCTTCGACAGAGTAGAATAGGTAGAACGTAAATAAATTTAGAACGTAAATAAATTTTAGTAGTATTATATACGTAATACTGTATAGAAAATACGAAAGAAAATTTAAAATAGTCATTTTTATAACAAATGACAGGAAAGTATTTAATATTTAATATAGTTTTTGATTTATCTATCTATCAATTACTATAATTTTGGTTTTCAAAAAGTCGCACTTTTAAAGATCATCATTGAAAAAACTTAAAGATAGAAGAAAATAGAACAATATAAAAAGCTCAAACATACATAGTAGTACATAATATGTGAAGGTGCCTAAAAAGAGATTTTCACACGCACAACCGTATCTAAGCAGAATGTCGGTATTCCATGCGAGTTTTACGCAATCTTTTGCCAGAACTATTGAAACTCACGCACAAAATCCGACACGATAGCCAATTTTCCACAACGTTTTAGAAGAAAACGGAAAGAGCAATTTATTAATTTATGTTTATTCTGTTTGCTTGTACTCTTGTTTTACAGGTATAACGTAACATCTAGAAAAGTTTAGTAAATACATTAAATATTGTATAAAACGGTAAACTTTTATTTACAAACTAAATTACAATTAAATAACCATAATTAGAACTATTATTTACAATTGAAACAATTGAGCTAACTGCAGACTGTTGCAAACAGTAACGAAGGATATAAAGAGGCGCAAATATGCAGCGTTTGGGGGACACTTCCGACTGGTATTTATATTGATCAGTTGAGCAACCTGTAGTTTGTTTCTGCAATAAAATAAATAAGACATTTCACACACATATATCCTCAAGCAGAGTTTGTGTTAGAGTTACTATATACCTCTATGTGATAGTTTATTATTATCTATATAGATAAGAATATAAACTTTGGAAGCTGCTCTGCCTTGTACTATGAAGGTTACAAAACTTTCAAATATTAATTATACTTCAACGGCCGCTGAAGAGTCCGCACGCATTTTTCCCATTTCTCAGGCAGTGGTCAATAATTCTCAGACGATGTCAAAACAATTGTGATTTGGCTTATATAATACCTATGTATTTCGGCTCTAAAATCAGTATTGTTTGTTATAGCCCTACAACATGCAACAACAACAACAACATCAGCCTATATCAGTCCACTGCTGGACATAGGCCTCCCCTAATGCGCGCCATAGGTGGCGTTATTTCATCTGGGG
Source organism: Eupithecia pulchellata (assembly GCA_963931895.1). Taxonomy (NCBI): domain Eukaryota; kingdom Metazoa; phylum Arthropoda; class Insecta; order Lepidoptera; family Geometridae; genus Eupithecia; species Eupithecia pulchellata. The sequence goes on from OZ007540.1 coordinate 5,698,336, forward strand.
GTTATTGCCCATAATCCCCACGCTGGGCATGCGGGTTGGGGATCGCAGTTCGGTGGAGTTGTTCTGCAGAGGGCGCTGCTGCCCACCCCCCGGTGTGTTTCCCTTAGTCGCCTCTTACGACATCCACGGGAAGAGTGGGAGTGGTGAAATTCTATGCCGGCACCACACGGCTCTACAACATAATACTGGTATATATACTGGTGTAGGTGTAATCTGAGTGGTGTAAGCATAACACGTGCTTAACCCACGTGACGGCTGACGGTGACCATCACGTGCGAACGGTGGAAACTGAGCTCTGGGTGTGCAGTGAAATCAATGTGAAATATGACATCACTACTTACCTACATGGGTATCTACGGTGGCCCGTGTTGCTCTATGGTACATACCAGCAATAGATTTTTTCCCCAAACTGTTCTTACATAAAAGCTATTTAAAGTATGACTTAAAGCCCATATGATATGGTACATTTCGGTACAGCATGGCGCATGCACCTATGCCAAAATATTGGAAACGTGGAGATAACACAAAACATGGTAGATACAAGAGGCAATCCAGTCAAATCTTGCGTACAAGTTCCAAGATGTTGACTGCATTGCCTCTACCGACAAAGTTGTCAGCATCTTAGAACCGACTGGTATTGATTATGGATCAGTTGAGTTATATGTAGGTAGTTTGAACAGTTTGCAATTAGCTCAATTATTTATATTGTAAATTCAATTGTAATTTTCTTTGTTAATAAAAGGTAGATACATATTCCGTTAATAATTAAGTTTGATTGAAATAGAATCTAAACTAGCGTAGCGGCGGGAAAAACGTAATGAAAGTGCTGCACATTAAAAATGGAGGATCAATTTTTTTAGCACGTGTTTGTGGTGTGAAATACTGGTAACGTGACAAAACAGGTGAGAATGTCCACATTGTTATTTTAATAATAGCGACTATTGTTTACATACATAACATTGCAACATTAACACCATTATGAACTATTATAAATATTATGATCAAACTCTAATTCGGACTAGCTTCTAATCAGGTGATTATTTTATAAATAATGTAACACAATGGTGATATCAAAAGATAACAGCATCCGTTGTTATTTTGATTCAGTAGGGTGTTGAGAAATAAGAATAATTTCAGAGGTTTTTCAATAAGATCTTGTAAGGTATTTTATGTATGCATTGGGGTGAAACCTATTTCAGTCTGTAACAAAAAGCTGATCGCTTTAGTATCAAAGTTGCTACCTGTAACTTTGAATTGACAAGTTCCATTCCATCGAATATCCAGCTTGCATACCTGTCAAAAGCAATAATAAGTGCAGAGTGGATCTCTTTGCTCATTCATCGACTTTCATTGTATGTGACTCAGATCAAAGCCATCATCCAAGACAGTTTGACCACTGCAAAAATACCGATCTGAAGTACGAACCGGCTGAAATGACATTTAATTAACCCATATTATATTAAAAATTTCATTTTACCTCTATTTTTTTCTTTTAGCTCGTTATAATTGTTTAATATATGTAACTACTTACTTGTAATGTATTTTAGATAAAAATTGCATGCTTAATTTTTGGTGGAATGGTAGAACATAATGGACATTAATTTATATAAAGACCTTATTGTATTTTTGCCAGAAACATATGTGTGCACATATGTTTCTGGCATATAAATATGACTATGTGACCAGGCACGGGAACAACCACCATACGTCGTGCATGCGTCAACGTTCATGCGTTGATGCGTGCGACATAATTAGATAACGCGCTTTTCACTAATCAGATTTACGAATGCACTTTCCGTTTTACGTCATTTACTTGCCCGTAAACTTAAGATCAAGGATAATCAATTACAATTTATATTCCGTTCGTCAAAATAATATAATTATATAAGTCGATTTCCCAAAAAATGGCGCTTAGCCCGTTTTGGCTGTTAGGCATCGATATGATGTTAATTGTAATAATGAGCTGAATAATTTATTTTATTATTCAACAATATAATCAAGCAGGCAACACTCAGCGCTGGTCTTTCGTGTACGCCAGAAGAATAAACGCTTGTTTTCCGCCGCGCGATAATTTTCCCTGATTTAATCTTAATATGGTAGATTAAATCAGGGAAAATTATCATATTAAAACAGAATAACTTACTTAATTTTAAAATAACACAAGGTTTAAGAGATTGTTCGTTTGAACTTCCGTAAAATGTAAACAAAATAATCTGGTTGCTAAACAAACATTTCTTCACATTTTCCCCAGTTCCTTCTTTAAATAGATTATGTACTTAGTTCGTATTATAATTTATAAATAAATATTGCTGCGCCCTTACAAGTTACATGTACTTCCTTCTAAGCTAACTACCACCATAGCTAAAACTATGTTATATATAATGTATGCAATAAATGAATGGAAAATATACATATTGTATATGAATATTTTCCAAACAACTGTCTACCTAATAATCTACTTAATATAAAATTTTCCGCAGCTAAGCGAAAGTTAAATTTTAATGGTGAAAATCTATAATGTATAGAAAATACTACTTTCTCGCACAAATCAATACACGGCCGACCAGTATGTAGGCACACACACCCACTTACAAGAGTTACGTAAGAGAAGAAAACGTTTTCCATATTTACGTAACGGAAAATATTGTGCAACAACAAACAAATAGAATGCAATGGAATCTTTTGAACATTCCTTGCTTTGTTGTACAGTTCCCGCTAGAGAGTCAGGTCCTTATGATGCAAAATGTGTAAAAAATACTGGCAGCTTATAATTTTTTTTTAAGAGTTCTATTATTTTCTTCAATAACCGAAACGGCCAGGATTTTTTAAACTTTGAGGAGTTAAAAACTCTTTTAAACGTATGTGTGCGGTAAAAGATAATTTAGGCTAGATTTAATTAAGTTACAGAAAGTAAAAGTTTTGTTGCAATACGGAACAAATACTGTGAAACGTAACTAAACTTATCAAAAATAAAACAAGATCCGCCATAACATACGCGCCGAAGGTTTCGAACTTTTTACGATTATGTATACAAATAATACCTATAGGTGGCCAGTTACTTCGGAGATTAGGGAGTAGGTAGGTAGGTGCAACGTTTAGAAAAACTTTAAAATAAGCTCGGGCGTTCAAGTGATTATTAATAAGAGTTGGTTAGTAATTTTGTTAATAAGAGGACAAAGCTATGAATCACCCAATGTAAAATAAACAGACATCACTCCTCTCGTACCAATAATGGGTACCAGCTTTAATTGACTTTTCGATGACTGTGTATGCAAATGAAACCTGTATCGTGTTTATGTTTAAGTACCTACATTAAGAAGTGGAAGCATAGACTTATCATTCTTAATCGATTAATTATTCTAGTTTTCTGCTCATTTGCTTCTAAGCTAGAAGATGTCACGGCGTGGTTAAATTAATTAGAGTGTTAAATTGAGCTCTTGCTAGCTGTTTCGCAAATGCAACATGCAGCAATAAGTCACATTCAGTCTTCGATGACGTCTAATTCGAAATATATTTTTTTTGTTTAACATCTTTGTATGCTTCATTTGTACTCAATTATTGCTTTGTTAATGGTTATACGTTCAAATTAATACGAACAATTTTAGAAAAGTCTCGTCCGAAGAGCTCTGCGGCGCTGTGGGCGAAGGTCCGCCAGAGATGCAGGAGCTTGATGGTTCGATTCTCGCCTCGAGATAAATGGTTGTACGATCTGCAGATATTTGTTTCGGGTGTTCTGGTCGTTTTCGTTTAATAAAAATATCTATGTATGTAATAAGTATATCAAACGTCTACTACCCATAACACAAGGTCTGCTAAGCTGGGGCTAGGTGGTGCTGTGTGGATCTTCCAGCATATTATATCTTATCTATCATATATTATTTATTCTCGATCGGCAAGTCTATGTTCTAGTTGGATGGAGTGCTCATAACTGAATGTCAATATACTCAACAGATACAATCTAAGCTTGACAGTGCTAAACTAAGTCTGTGGGACAAAAACAAACTTACCGTTATGATACATGTCAAGGTTTTAATGTACCTATCCAATATTATATAGGTAACATAATGTATATGTAGGTACATAGTAAGTAGGTACCTACTTGCTGACAATTTAGTATATGATTCAACTGAATAGTTATTTAATCAGTTGTGTTAATGTTGGTTTCTTGCCATAGCTTTGCTGAATATTAAATACAGGATAGAACATTTACTGTCCATCAGTTGTTTAGATAAGGTTTAGTGCAAGAAAAGAAAGAAAGTAAGATTGACACCCAAAGGTAAACATTAAACTCACATGTGACGTTTTTTTAAATCAGAACTAGTACCTATTTACAATTGTAACAATAGAGCTAACTGCAGAATGTTGCAAACAACACTACAGGTAGCTTAACTGATCCATATAAATACCAGTTGGAAGTGTACCCAAGATGCTGCATTGCCTTGCTGTATGGCAATAGTGATTTTAAATTATATATTTAATATATAAAAAAAATTTGTTAAAATATTTTATTAAAAAAACAAATGTTGATATCTTCTAGCTACTTAATCTTTTTTTTTATGTACCTATGATATATATGTGGGTAGCGTAGTGGTACATTAAGAATATCTTTAAACTTAATAATTATTTAAAGTATTTATACGGATATAATAATAATGTAATGTAGTCATCTGTTATTCCTAAAATAAAATTAAAAAAAAAACATCATGTCTACTATTATTGTAGACATAGTTTGAAATTATTGAATCAGAAATTGCGGCTAGATTTTGTACCTGAAACCTTAGAGTAATAAGACGTAGAGTGATAATTTCACACAAAAATTCCGCTCGAAGTTGAAGCAACAAAACAACCAATGTGTGCGTAAGCGGCTCGTGATTACATTAGCCGACACGCACACAAGCGCACAAATAATGTTGCAAGCTATCAACATTTACCCCATAAATTAGGGAAATTGTAATAATTGTAAGGAGTTTATGATAATCATTTTTTTGTTAATATTACATACTCTATGGGCGTTTATATAAAGGTTAAGTAGTTAAGTCGAGTAGTAAGTATGACAAAAGTAAAATCATTAAATTAAACAATACAATAACAAAATACTTTATTTATAACACAAGAAAAAGAACATAATAACAAAAAAACAGGTACAATGGGCGGCCTTATGGCCTAGAAGCGATAAGACAGGCAACCTTCGGATGAAATTAATTATGTTAATTAAAGATCGTCAAAAAATATACAAAACCTCTGGTTTTAAGGATGACACTGTTTACACAGACACCCTGTATTAACTTAAAAATCCAGGTAAGATAAGAAGTAATCAAGTAACCCTTATAATATTTGGCAAATAAAAGTACCTACCAGTGGAAAGTAGAAATAAATAATGCGGGACAATCCACACAGCATCATCTAGCCCCAAGCTAAGCAGAGATTGTGTTGTGGGTACTAGATGACAGACATAAATACTTAATACAAAATTACTGTACTTAGATAGATATTTTTTTACTATACATAGAAAACGACCAGAACACCCGAAACAAATATTTGCAGATCTTACAAACATTTGTTTCGAGGCGGGAATCGAACCTGCAACCTACTGCGCCACAGGCTGACCTTCACCCACCGCGCCACAAAGGTCGTCAAAAAATAGACAAAACCTCTGGTTTTAAGGATAACACTGTTTACACAAACACCCTGTATATTTTACTTAAAAGTCCAGGTTAGATAAGAAGTTACCCTAATAATATTTGGCAAATAAATGTGCCTACCAGTGGAAAGTAGAATAGACAAAACCTCTGGTTTTAAGGATAACACTGTTTACACAAACATCCTGTATATTTAACTAAAAAAACCAAGTCTGATAATTTGTATAACCCTAATAACATTTGGAAATTAAAGTACCTACCAGTGGAGAGTAGAAATAGACAAAACAAATAAGTACGGGGTAAAATATTTTTCGCTCGTAGCTAGCAACATTTTTATGTAATGGCGTCTGTTTTGTTTACAATTAGTTTTTGTGCCTAAACGGATGTTTTACTCGATAATGTGTTGTACTTACCTGTGAAATGGAATCTTTAACTGTTTCTGGTGATTATGTGAAGAGTTGTGACACCCTTTCACTGCACAGTATGTCATTTTTATTGAAAAATTACGGAGCTCTTCCCAGTTAGTGTTGACCTTGAGCACTGACGCGTCGAGCGATGTAGGAAGCCTTTAAAGGCTCCCTTGAAACACCTTCATTTCGCGTGCGCCTACTAGGGTTCTAAGTTTAGTTATTCTAAACCTGAAACTGAATGAACTAATTTTTAATACGTTGCGCCATCGCCGTTGACATTAAATCCTTTAATTTACATAAAATATACTATATTTTTACGCAATCACCCGATGTAAGCATAATTTATTTCTTAGAGAATAAAATTACCGAGAATTATCATAATTCAGGCTTAAAGTAGCAATGGTGTGTCATTTTTATAACTTTTACTTAATTGTATAGAGCTTTACGTAAAGCACAAAGTGTTGGTTGTAAATAATGATTACGTGTCTATGATGCAGGCTAGATAGAATAGCCAGTTCTGTTTGTCTTCACATACAGAACTGGCTACAAGCTACAAGAATTCATTCATTTATTCACATGAGTGAACACTTTATTGTACACACCCTACGAATATTATAAAACCTTTTTTACTATAAAAACTATCGTAGTTTGATGAATTCATTATGAATGTACACGGAATGTAAACGTTGGAGTTCTTACAACATATAATAGGTTCGTAGTTAACCCGCTTACATTCATAATGAATTATAAAACCTATAAAGTTTGTAAGTATGGATGGATTTTTGTTACTCTTTCACGCAAAAACTTACTTACCTTTTATCTGCAGTTGCATACTTATTTTACTTATTAAGACTTACAGCCGATTAACTAATAAATGAGGGGTGTAGTATCAAAAACCACTATAATAACTTTCTCAAAATTTTCACAGATTAGAAATAACTGTTAAATTTTGACCAATGAATCGTAATTCATAGTTTTTGGTCTTGCCGATTAGTCCTGGGCATGGCGCCACTAATCTTAGCTTTACCAACAGAAATCATAGAGAAAATACTGAATTATAAGCAAATAAAAATTTTTTTTAGAGGATTTTGAAACTAATCTTGCATAATGGCGGGTTTTGAAAATGAACAGTCATATTTTGGCGGGTTTTGCAACCAACCAAAACCAAAAATAAGATGGTGGATGGATGGCGTTATGCGACATAAGTTTTTAAACAGGGGTCGGAGGTAGGATATAATTTTATTACGAGGTGTATTGTATTTGATTACTATGTTTTCAATAATAATACTATATATTTTTATAATTGTTGTGTCATTGACACGTGAAGGAAGAAAAATAGGTAGGTACTTATGTTAACATAGCAAAGATATTTTACCTAAAACGTATTATTTACCTGCGTACACAAAAAAAAAGATATGAAGTATAATGTAATACATAACTGGCTGAAAACTTTACGAGGTACATCTTGCATAAAACTTTTTTTGCTAACTTTCCAAAAGATTTTTTTTTCAATCTTCAGTCACCGTTTCTTTCGCTCCACTTCGTGTTTCCATGATGCCGGATCGCGTGGCCTCTTTCTAGAAGGCTTCGGATCTGATTTTTACACAAACTGGGCTAATTCTTCCATGTTTTTGCATTAAATTTATCAAAAATCCGAACACTTGTTGTAGACAGAAAGTCACAACCGCCATACTATTTTCTCAAAAATCAGGTGCTGTGATTGGTCGATTGGGTTATAGAGGATTTCGAAACTGACCTACGCTATTATAGTGGCTTTTGATCCTAATATCGTTCTTTACCAGCAAATTTCTCTGTGTTTTAGTGGGTTTTGATAGAAAAGCAGCCAACCATTTCAAAGCAATTTTTAAGAACTTTTGATTGATGGTACTAACACAATATTGGTCAAAAAGCATTATAGGGGGTTATGATACTACACCCCTCAAATATAAATCAATGTTCAAATATCGTGTTAGTTTTTTTTTTGTTAGTTTCGCAGCTGAGTTTTCTCAGGGCACAAGGGCACGAGAGCTAATAATAAATTATTTATTATTTTTGAGATATTGTACCTAAAACTGGCTGTCCTTAACATTAACGCTCTGGACTGACCCAGCTATTTCGTTCAGACTGTGTCACAAGGTCCAGCCACCTGTCATTACCAAATGCAACAATGGGCTGTTCTCAAAGGCCATAAAGATCGTGTGTGTTGCATTCACGCTATGATATAATGCATTTCGGATCATGCATTACAAGCAGCTTGCAGCTTACTTTTACTATTTACGAAAAACCAGTTTCTTTTCATCATCGCCATTTCTTGGTGGAACATGTTAGTTCAAACATACTTAAGGTTGTGTAGACGCAGAGTCGTGTCGACGCAGGGGGAATAATCCGTTTCTCAGTTTAAAAAGGAGGACCAACCCGTCTTGAAGTCCGTTTTGACTCCATTTTTGAATTTACAATTCTAATGGAAGTTTGCAGATAATAGTAATCCAATCCACCATGTGCAGTTTAGTAAACTCGGGTCTCGAAATTCGACTCCATATTTTCCTAACATCACCTTTGCCTCAGTAAACTGCGATATTCACGCTTTTTACATATTAATATCTTTTATCGCGCAAAATATTATATCAAAGTTACGGAAATATTTCTAAATGGTCCGCAAAATGATCTTCGGAGCAGTATAATCGCGTTAAAGTGAAAATAAAATGTGTAATGCGATAAAACTGTTCTTTGGTGGCTAATACATTTAGCGGCTCAACATTTATTTAGCTGAGTTTGATCCTTTTTGGCTATTGCGGGCTCAGCAGGGACTTTCTTGTTTGGGTAGGTAGGTAGGTGGAAACAAGGTGGAAATAGATATTGTATTGTAATATATTTTTGTAGGTAGGTAGGTATACAATATAATTGTGTTATTAGTATAAGTAACATCGAGTTAGTAATAGTTTTTTGATCATTATGTATGTTTGTCTTCTTCTTCATATTGTATATCTATGTCTATCTTAATGTAATTCTGTGCTGTTCCTGTGTAGCTAAATAAATGTATCTTTATCTTTATCTAATACGTGCTAATACTGTAATGTACATTTAGGCATTACAGAGGTATATACATTTGCGATCATTGAAACGTAACTATTGTTACATCATCTGAGTGGCGGTCCTCACTAGCACACCAGCTCAGCGGTGCAATTACGCTAAAATCTCCCATTCCCGTTGAATGTGCCATCCGAGGAGATTGAGCATAAGTGATTTCCGTTTCCATCACACGGTACACAAACATGTTGGCAGGATGGAGTCAAAATATCAAAAAATTGTGTCTAATAAAGAATTTTTATGTTTTTTTTTACGTTGAAGTTTGGTCCAGGCTGCTGGTGGCTGGGTAGTTGTGATCGCAGTGAAGGTGTTCAATACAGCAAGAAGCTTGTCTCTGGTACCCTTTTCTTACGACATCCACGGACGACGGTTTGAGGGGTCAATTCTTGCGCTAACGATCACGCACAGTGGCGTTACTGAGGTGCTATTTCATTTCCGATATGAAACGTATTGTTACATCATCAAAGTGTCGGTATCCCCTATTATTAGAAGTCATTATTTAATTAGAAGTTTAACTCTTTCTTTTTCCAATAGCAATTATTCTGTTAGTGATCAAATACAAATATAAATTAACTTTTATTGGCCTTTAAGTGCTCCAGAAGAGTTAAAAAGCTCTCTTGGGTTTTAATTCAAGACTTACCGGCCATTTAGGTTTATGTTGGCTGTTGTTTTGTATTAACTTACCTGAAAAAGAAAAGAATATGGTTACAAATAATGAACATAAGAAGAATTCAAAGAGAAGGAAAATTTATTTTTCGTAAAACGACCAGATCACCCTGAACAGATATCTGCAAGACGTATACAAACATTTGTCCCGAGGCGGGTATCCAACCCGCAGCCTCCTGCATCGCAGGCGGACCTTCACCCACTGCGCCACAGAGGTCGTCGTTATTTGTGCAATAAAATAAAAGTATTTTTGTATCAAATTTGTAATTCGGTGTGAACATGAAAGTGTTGCTAGGGGTTACTTTTTTTCTCGGTACATTATGTACCAATTATATAATTGACAAAGACACAGATAGCAGAATCTAATTAAAACAATTGAATTAACTGCAGAGCGTTGCAAAAAATCTACAGGTAGCTGAACTGATCCATATCAATACCAGTTGGAAGCATCCCCAAGACGCTGGCTGCATTACCTCGCTGTATGGCAACAGCATTGCCACAGCGAGGTAATGCAGCCAATGGCAATGCTGTTGCCATACAGCGAGCGCGTATCCACATGACAACTTAAATCAAGATTAAAATAAGCATGAAGGTACCGAGTCATCTCGATGACGCAGAATCACACTTTACATAATTGCATCTCTTTCGTATAAGATGACCATTCTTTTGCTTTGGTAAAACAATTATCGACGGATATGTAAATAATACATATTATTAGGTATTATAATGAAAATAATGGTAGATTGCCGTGTGGTGCCGGCATACAATTTCACCACCCCAACTCTTCCCGTGGGTAAGGGAAACACAGCGGGGGGCGGGCAGCAGCGCCTTCTGCAGAACAACTACACCGAACTGCGATCCCCAACCCGCATGCCCAGCGTGGGGGTTATGGGCAATAACTCCCAAATAATGATGCCATCTATGGCGCTCATTAGGGAAAGCCTATGTCCAGCAGTGGACTATTATAGGCTGGTGATGAATGGTAGAAAAACAATGGATGGACAGATGTTAAAAAATCTTATATATAATATACCGAATATCCAAAACAAATGTTTTCAGGTCGTCAAACATTTGTCCCAAGACGGATAAAAACCCGCAACCATAAACGTCGCAGCCCTTCGCCCGTAGTAAAATAAAGTCAAAGCTTTAGTAAAAATTCATAAATTTAAAGATTTCTTAACATTCAAAAATATAAGTTTTGTATTTATTTCTATTGCCATACAGCGAGGCAATGCAGCCAGCATCTTGGGTACACTTCCAACTGGTATTGATATGGATCAGTTACCTCTAGTACCTCTAGTTTGTTTACTACAGTTAGCTCAATTGTTTCAACTGCAAATACTAGCACTAATTTCTTAGATTTATTGTAATTTTAATTTTCTCATTTGTGTCCTAGTATAAGGTCTAAAGCAAATAAAACAGCTCTTGATATAATATTGGCTGTTAATCTTTACAGATTCTATGAAAAAACATATTTCGTTTACAATAAAAGAGAAATAGCTTGGAATCTCGACAAACGACTCCAAGAAAACTTACTTCAGCAAAGCAAATAAACCCATAAATACCTATTTTGTCCTGTAGGCACTAACTCTGGCTAGGCTTCTACGGCAGTCATTTGTTACCCGGACAAAACATCCTTCGCAGAATTATCCCATCCGCTCATGTTGTTTTATTTACATGCTCATTTTTATTCGCTAAAGGCCAGTTCACATTAAAGTAATAAGTGGCAAAAATATTTTTTATTGATGGCAACATGAATGGGTCTGATTTGCCACCGTCAGTTTCATGAAAATTCTCAGTCATGGAATTGAGTCTTGGTATTAGTAACAAAAAACAATCAAAAAACTAAAGTATTTATTTTCGATATATTATAGATCTTAATTCTTCAGTCAATTTAACAGAGGTAGGTTATTGTTGTAAAGTAAGTTCTCAAATCCTCGCTCTTACGAGTAACAAGATCACATAATATAAATAAATAAATAAATTATGCCGGACAATCCATTAATACTGAAAGGAGTATCAATATTGAAATTGTTTGTATTAATTTATTTTAATTTTTAGGTGCATTAATTTTTCATAGGATTTTGTTTGTCTGGAATTTTTATAAATTATTAAGATTAGTTCTTCCTATTGTACAATTACCTACCTACACAGTATATTTCTTTGAACTAGCCAGAAATAATGATGTGTTATGTACCTACATATATAATGTAGGTATTTGTTATATGTAGCGAATTATGATCATAGCGTGACAGCATGCTTTCTGGCTGTTATATCAATTCCATTCTTTATTCAGGTACACGACTTATACGTGGATATCCTTCCTCTACAAATAACTTCTTTGTTCCCTATAGTTATGGCAGACCTAAGCCTTAAACAATATTATATTGTTTTTTAATTAAAAAATGAATAATATGCGTAGAATAACTTTGACGTGGATTCCGCAGGATGGGTGACTGCTTCTTGGAATTAGCTGATTAGATTTACGATTGTTTTTTGGTTGACCGTGTGATTAAAATGTTTTTGTTATTTTATTGCGTTGCATGTGCAGCGATTACAGCTGCGGGTTAATTATATGTGAGTATCGAAATAAGATAAAATTATATTTAAATTTGGGTTCAAATTCAAACGAACAAAAACACAATTGGCGAATCATAATTGCAAAAGAAAAAGAATGATTTTGAAACAAATATTATGTACCTGAATAACTGATTTGTTTATTTTAACTTGAAATAAGATAAAATTTAATTTTAATTTGGGTTCAAATCCAAACCAACAAAAACACAATTGGCGCATCATAATTGCAAAAGAAAAAGAATGATTTTGAAACAAATATTATGTACCTGAAGAACTGATTTGTTTATTTTTTTTAAAGCTTGTAACAAAGCTCGCCACCGCACAATTTATAAAATGCGCTAATACGCATAAGTACTTGCCAGAGTTGCCAGCTATTTGTACTACGGAGTATTTAAATAATGCCGCAGGACGTGTCCGTGTTGCTGCGACACTCGTCCTCCTTGGTCGGCCACGGTATGTGGTAGAGAACCAGTACTGCAACTTTTGCCATGTTGACTTTTCGCATTGCTGGCAGCTTTTACGATAGACTCATAGAAGACAAAGGTTTAGATTAATAGCCCACACACACTAGGTGTAGGCAAAGATTCCTATTCGTAAGTATACGTACGCTTGTGTGCATGAAAGCACAGAAGAGGCATGCTAGTCAATTTACAGATAAATTTTTGGCTACAAAATCAACACAATTTTTAGTAAAAAATAATTTAAAAAAAAATATTGGTACGTCTGCTTTCGACTTATGTAGATTATGGCTAAATAAAAACATTCAAACCCATAAAAACTGTATATTTTAGATATCTACTTAGATTTGTAATCAAAAAGTGCCATAATCCCCCTGAAATCGATGTGGTGTTTACAATATAAATAGACAGCGTAAGCCGGAACGTAAAGCTCACTACGCAAATTTATTTTGGCACTAAAATTCATCGTGATGATTTGGCAGGAGTAATAAGACTTAATTACCATTACTCTCAAAATATCTAACATTTATTTTTAAGTAGGTACAAAATTTTAGAGCTTCTATATAAATTAATGCATAATTATAGATTGTTTTAGAATATAATAATATTTAATAATATAATAATAATAAGTTTATTGCAACTTTTTAGGTATGTCAGAATTTTACTAGATTAATTAATTAATTGTAGGTTAATTTATAAGTTTTCATATTATTTAGATCTAATAGCTGTGGATTTTGTTTAGTAAATAAATAAACGAATGGTTCCCTCTGCGTCGACGTGACTCTGCGTCGACACTCGACTCACTCTGAATACTTTTCTTCGCGTCTTTTGGGTATAAGAGGCGATTTTTGTAATGATCGATACTACAGCTTGTACGTACAAGCGAGTCCAGCCTCCTCATAAATACGCCTACATTCAACTGCAATATTAAAACATTATCATCGGAAGGACTTTGTCTACTGTCTGGCTAGACTTTGTGCTCGCACCTGCATCTGTGTGCGTGCGTGAGTTACTGTGTATATTGTTCTGTCGCGGCAACACCCGTCCTTGGAGGCACTTGAGGTATTCGCACCCGCCGCACCCCCCCGACCTCCCGCGGTGCATATATACTTACGTGGGTACATATAGCTAGGAATCATGGGATAAACCTAATTGGGGTCCTGATTGTCTGAGGTTTTCGTAATTATTGCTCATTAGGAGACATAAAAAGTTAAGCCAAGAGTAATTGCATACGATTCCGAGATACGTTCTTGGAATATTTTCGCGAGGAGATCCTACTACATTGTATTGTAAGTTTATGCAATTATGCAACTTTGAATTTGTAGATAGATCCATGAACATTTTTAATAATTGCTCAAGTTAAGAAGGTAAGGGAAATTTAATTTGGTAACACTGAAGATGTTATACAAAGTAAACATAAATTACAGGTAATAATAATTTTTTAGAAGAACTGAAAAGCGACTTCAAAGTCGCATTTATTTAAAGTTTTTTTGGACACTTTCCCTCGGGAATTAAATTTTTAAAGGTACCTAATGTTGGTAACACCGAAGATGTAAATTTTCGGGATAAATACCTACATAATATACTTATGTACCTCAGGAATAAAAAAATATGATACTACTATGATTATTATGTCCATGCAACAGCGAAAGAAATTAGAAGTAATCGAGGAACATCATAAAAATATATACTTATAGTCAAACAATATGAATGACTCCTAATCTTTTATTTCCGTCGGTTAAATAATAATACCCACAGCAAACTGATTTAACAGTTACTAAAACGTTCAGTCACTGTATATTTAATGAAATGTACGGATTTCATTATTCTCTCGCATACAGAGAGGTTATTACACTCGCAATCTATCTCGACACTCCTGCGCATAGAAAGGAACGCAGACCTTTATTCCGAAGGCATAAGATTCAAAAGGAGCTTTACAAAAGCTCGTTACGCACTTCATTGTATGTTTAATGCTTAATGATTATGCTTATGTGTGAACTTAACAAATGTAGATAAGAATGAGCTTATTACAAAACTTTAGTGAAGCTTATAAATAAAAATAACTGGCAATTTTCACACGCTTATTGCTTGTTAGTAAATCAAGCATTAAGCGTGTGCAAGTTTATTTTTATTACAAAAATTCACAATGATGTAAATTCAAAAAGTTGGTAACACCGAAGATTTTATACAACGTAAACAAATAATTTGATTGTTTTGAAGAAACTAAACAGTCAAAGACTTATTATTTTAAGTTTCGGGACTTATCTCACAGGTAAAATTTTTATTGAATCCATAAAAAATAGATTATTGAGTTACACTTGAACCATAGTCTGTATGATATTACTTACAATGCTTGTTATGTGAACCTTAAATGGATTTTCAAAATTGTATAAGGCAGAATAAAATTGTAATTTGAAAGGAAAGTTCCAAAACCTTACAAAACAAGTTTTGAAACATAAAAATATGAATATAAATATGGGTCATAGTATTTAAGGTATTCTTTACTTTCTACAAGTCAGTGTAGAAATTATAAATAATTGGGACCATAAACTCATTGAAACCAAAGGTCTTTTATTCTACCTCGTGCCGTCATAAAATATTTCTTACGCCAGTAACCGATGCGTACACTTGATTGCTCGGTAATTTAGAATTTCCATAATATGAACAGTACTTTTGTTAATTTAGGATCTGAGGGACAAATTTAAACCTGTTTTGTGTCAACTTCTACCTGAACCTGAAGGTAAAGTGCCAAACAACAGTTTCTTAGTCAATACACCATACAGACTAAAATTTAACATGATTTCATCAAATTAAGTGAACGTAAGTAGATAAAGAAGACAATTATTTTATATTATTAACACACATATTTTTTGTATAAAAAATTATAATCAGTTGATTCATATACAAAGAAAACAATTACACAAAAGTACAAAAAAAAATGACTGCTTTGTAAGCCAAAAGGTCGCTCAGCTCAGCATTAATGATTTATCAAGTTATCACTCAAGTAGATGAACGTTTTCTGCCAATCAATGCTTATCTACGATCGGTTAATTGGTCTACCGCAAGTCGCTGACGAGGAATTACGTCCCGTTACGACTCACCATCGACAAGATTGACAAACAGTTTGAAAATCGCCAATCTGTACTTGGAATCTGAAGTCAGTTCGCATCACCGTTGCAGGGATGCGGTCAGCATAAGCTCATTGAGACAAGTTCACTGACATAATAATCGGCTGATTACCGGCTGGACATTATAATATAGACGATCTCTGTGCGGTCGGTGAAGGTCCGCCAAGGCCGCAGGAGGCTGCGGATTCAAATCCCGCCTCGGGACAAATGTCCACAATAAAAAATATAAAATCTTTATCAGGAACAGAACATGTAGGGTACAATTGTGGGCTGACTACCGCGAAAGTTGGAAACTGTCATAGCGGAGCCATGGCCAACGTATTCTTGCGCAAACAACATAATTAGGTACATGTTCCATCTTAAAACATAGATAAGAACAAATCTAGTATCTGCAAATATTTGTTACAGTAGTTCTTATTATTATGTATAATTAAAAAACATGTATCTACTTATATATATATATATATATATAAAGATACAGTAGTACTGAAAAATTAGAAATGTCATGTTTTAAAATTCATACAAATGTCATGGATATTAAAACCGTATAAAACAATATTGAATCGTACGGAGCCAACAAAATAAGCCTACAATACTAAATGAGTTCTTCACACACTAACAATACCATCTATACTGTAATTAATGTAATTATCGTCAATCACATGGTATATTAATGGGTTTTTTCCCTCCCAGATGTTTGCTACCCCCACAGAGGCAGATGCAGATGCTCTTGCATCGCGTGGTGGCATTTGCCTGTGAATGATATGGACAAACAGCGGTTGAACCCGCGTTAGGTAAACCAGAGGTTAAGAAACAGTTTGTATGAGATGTAGATTAAAATGCTAGATAGTAAACGTGGGTGGTAAGGTGCCAAGCGCCAAGGCTACGCTATACAACCTGACCTTAGAGGTGCATGAAATGCCCAGTGATAAATTGTTTCGAAGACAGCTTTGCATTTGTCCTTGAAGGATCTAACCTAACTAGTGGTATTCTTAATCCTTGCGGTTAGTAAAGTGATGATTAAATGATTTCAACAGTAAACATTTAAATGCCCAATGTGTAACAAAATACTAACAACGGATTTTTCCTAAACTGAATATCGTGGTATCGCTAATTACCATTTTCAACATAATTTTATCCCCAATTCAATAAGTCAAATATTGAAAGAATTAGGTACAAACATCGTATCACCGATTCCCATGATTAATATTTTTTTAGCAAGATTAACTGAATCACAGCCACAAATTCTCACAATGCATTTTAACAGCATACAACCTGCCCATTGTGACTGACCATGAATCTGATGCAGTACAACCTTTGTTATAGCATCATTTGCACTAACAGACAGTGCATTATGTGGGTGTCACCGCTATTTCCTTTCCCACTGCACCAACATTTTCTCTTCTTATGATTATTATTTCTGTAAACTAGGAAGTTATTTGCTATGACAAATTAGTGGCTTTATTTCGGGCCAGGATAGAAAGCCATGTACTTATCCTTCCCGATCTGATACTCAATACTTGACTATTTCCCAATTGAATGCAAGAACCGGTTCAAAAGTTGTAGAATATTTTATACGCAACCTTGTTCTCTGCTTTGCCTTTAATTCACAGATAGCATTCATAAAATCAAAAGGCATGCAATGTTATCGATAATCGCCTATTCAGTAAAATCTGTGCGTGAGAACTGGCTGCTGATAATGGCTGTGTGCGGAATTTTGGGATGAGGAGTCGCACGCAAGAGTCTGCTAATATTGACGTAGTGGCTTAGACGAGTGGCTAGGATTGTCGACGTCTTGGTATGTTGTTGGCTAAGGTTGTTCTTTCTATGAGTGTCGTAACGGTGCTTGCGTTCTTGCATGCTATCTCTGCGTCGCGCTGAACTTTACACAGTCGACATGTCTCGGCAAATCATTCTCAATCTATGTCAGATCTTACCTTTGATTGACAATGTAATTATAAATGCTGAGCTCTCGAGACCTTCGTACCACAGTTTTGAATCTATTAACGTTTTTGTCGGTACACATAAACAGACCAGATAAATGCATGTTTGAAAAGAAACAGAATAATGGCTCTAACTAGTCATTCATTACGCGTATTAAACATTTGAAATACCGCCTAAAGCTTTGTTGTAAACGAAGACCCAGGCCAGTTTGTTTGTGTATCGAATACATTATGAAAATAGCAAGCTCATAAAACTGATCCTCAGATAGATTCAACAACCGATATTTTAACTCGAAGATCATAAAACGCTAGAATAGCTCGCGTTGTTGTTTTCAACATACATTCGTGAAAGGCTTGAGAAATCAATTGTTGGGAATCTTGAGGCATCCACTTTTTTTGATTGATTACACTCTTGAACATACGCGTCAAACACGTCTTGTTTTCTGTGAGTTATTATTATTTTGAATGTTGTTCTCGGCTCAATTTTTAACATTTGTGTGCCATGATGTCGACCTCGAAACCTTTATAAGGAAAAACTGATCAGGTTTACGGAATTTTATCATTGCAAAACGAATCCGTTTTCTAATTTCTTTTTGTACTAAATTTTCTTTGATCTATTTACGTGGAATGCCGTTTTATATTTATGGTTTTACTGTAGTGATTATTACAGGTTTGAGAGTAGGCAACAATTTGCAATCACGAGCAATCGTGATAAAACTAATGTACCGATAGTTGGCAATTAAAGATTTCATGGATTCCTTACCATCTCACAACAGAATATTAATCAAATGCTGTTAGGTACAAACGGTCTACTTTATCAGAAATTTCATAATGTAAGCCCTAGTCCATAACATTACATAAGATAATGTCTACGGTATCTCAGTTAACAATTGCCTAGGTATGAACCCTCGGTCGGAACCTTGAATCTCATGTTGCATTATGGTTCATGTCAAATTTTTGTAGAGTCACGGCATCATGCCGTCAAATGTCTGTTCCATTGCATTGTTTGTATTGTCTTATCGCGAGTGCGTGTGATGTCATAGTTCATAGGAACGCCCTCGGACATCGTTCAACATTTCGCAACTGATGGAAGTTATGGGAGAAGCGTTTGTTGCCCGTCGTGTTGCAGGTAATTTTGTAGCTATTTACAAAATGGTCAAGTCATAATGCTGTATGGTGGAGATTGTGCAACCTAGTCGAAGGTTTGGCTACAGACGCGGGGGGCAGGGGCCGCAACAGGTGTACGAGGCCGGCGCACGCGCATACAGTCAGCGGCATGAAGGCCAGCTCTGCGTTTTTAAATGTCACAAGCTTAGATACATCTTGTGATGTTTCAATAACAGAAAAACCAAAATTATGAATAAAAAAACTCACCTCTTTAAGACCATCAAGCCGTCCGAGCGACTTGGACTGTCGCAGTGGCAAGAATGCTTTTAGCGCGTCCATGCGCGAGGATCGCTCCTCTCGCTCGGCGTTGGTGGCGGCGGTGAGGTCGGCGCAGGAGAGCCTCGCCTTGCGGCGCTTATCCAGCAGGTGCTTGGCGCGAGAGCGGCGTGGCGCAGGTGCCTCCTCTTCCGGCTCACTGCATACTTCGCGCGCCGCGTGCACCGTGTGCCGCCGCCGCGACACCGGCGGCGACGTCAGCCGAGACACCAGTGACTCGAACATCTCGGCGACCACTATCAACTCTGGCGCAACCGACTCTCTATCAAATCCATATTTCCCGACTATCCCGCGACCTCGAACGCCTACAAGCAAATAATATTCTATGACGACTGTTCCCGCACCCGATCGCGGGGCGATTCCATGGCCTCTGCACTGCACATACGATCACAGGCGCGCTCAGGTGTGGGCAATTTGGATCGTTGACCGTTCTGCGCCGCTATTGTCACCGATGCCGCTCTCCAAATAGCTTTGTTTGTGATTCATTCACGCAGCGTGCGTACCGTGACGGACGGAAATGGCAAAACGCGTACATTTGCGACACATCGACGATGTTCAAAAAGTTTAACATTAGCCGAAATTATAAATTCGTACTGATGTAAGTGCGAACAATGGGTGCTGATGTGTTGAAAGAAATCCGGTGTTTTCACACGGTTGTGCATAGCTTTTAGTTTTGTTAACCCAGTTACCGCTTTAATATTGTAATTAAGAGAAGACGGCTCTGATCTCACGACGCGGGCTCGATTGAGGCTATTGAAAGTGCCCATATTGCGAGTCCAAAACATAGCGACTGCAACTATGGCAACTTGCCATCTATCCGTTGAAATAGAAGCTCGCAAGGCCAATAACTAAAAACAAAAATAGAAATCAACCCGGAGATTATTATCCACCTGTCACGTGAGTCTCAAAAGTTTTACGTTGCTGCA
Organism: Eupithecia pulchellata; assembly: GCA_963931895.1. Lineage (NCBI taxonomy): Eukaryota > Metazoa > Arthropoda > Insecta > Lepidoptera > Geometridae > Eupithecia > Eupithecia pulchellata. The sequence continues at coordinate 5,718,613 of OZ007540.1, forward strand.
ATTTTTTTACATTGGAACCATATAACATTTAAGAGAGAGTTTTGTTGCGATTGAACCATAAAACCATTCATGATAGGAAAGATCTTTCTGTTGTTTCTCTAAGAACAATACTTTTATGAAGCTGTAACAATGTCTAGAACAAATCAATTTACCGATTTCACTATTGTTTCATTCAGACTTATGGACCAAGTACAACTCACTATGGGCATTTGGCCTAATAATTTGTGGAAACATACCGAAAGTAATTATGGCAGAACCAGCTCATAATTTATATTCATCCTATTAATTGCATTTAGGGTAGATACATAGATACAATACAACCTATATGAATGTCTAAATATACAATTTTTTTACGTTTGTAACACCTTTCGATTTACCTACCACTCCATTCAATCGACACAACGTAAAACGTCACATCTTTACACCTGAGTCAAGAAATTTGTTTACCTGTCTTAGGTAGGTGTTGATGTACCTAATTGTTTTGAGGCGACGCCAATGGTTTTATTATATTTCGGAACCGAAACGCACTCTGTTCCCGAATCAGAATTTAGGTATATTAATTGTATCTATAGTTTTTTCATCATTATTAGGTAGTATAAGTGACTACCTAATAATGATGAAAAAACTGCTTTGAGTAAAATAAAATAGTTGATATTAGACTGCGGCCGAAGGGTATTTAGGAGCATCCGCTCAGTAGTCATCGTTTGTGGAGCATAGCTGAGCTAATAAAACGGTTAGTCCTAAGCCGACGATGTCGAAGAGAACCGGTGAGCGGACCGGTCCTGCGTCCCCCCAGCCCCCCACACCCCGCGTGCTTCTGAAATACACGCATGCACGTCATCTTATCAAGAACCACCGCGACTCGCCTTGTCGATACGCACTCCTATTTCACAGCCTGTGAACAGGACGTGTATCGGGTTCATAGCTGGGAATGAACTCGAAACCGGCAATATAATACGGCTGCGTAACCGCAGTTTAGATTAAGGTAAACACTCGAGAGCAACAAAACCGCTGTCGTTCTGCCTCGATGCCGCCCCAACGTGATGCAACTGTCAAAATATATTGATAATTTTACTAGAACACCGTGAAGACATCTAATGCAGCGTGAAAACAATTAGCGAAAGTGTGGTATGGCGATGGGTTAGCCAACATCGAGCGCTGTGACAAAGACGTAGATTAGAAAGTGTGTTGTGTATCAGGGGCCGCGATATTGTGGTGATACGGAGTACGCACACGCTCTGATTGCCGCCCTATCTACCAATCTGTCGCGCGGCCGCCTCACGACTGCTTGCTGACACGCCCTCAACAATACCATGACATTACCTACTCGTATTAGCTTTCAAATCAAAGTCATCAGATAAAAAACTGGGGTCTTTGCTGTCTCTTTGTTTTGTTTTTAAAAACGCACAATAAAGTAACCCAAAAGAGCCAGCAGAACGAATTTTGTAAATCGTTATCGCTTCTAAAATTGATAGGAAGTTTTAGTAGCCTCTTTGTGATGCCAGCCATTCTTTTATCCGTATTCAATACCCAAAAAAAAAACAACATAAAAATCTCGATACGGCCCATTCGATGCTGTTTACATGATCGATGAGGTATTCGAAATTAAAATTCTGTACTTCGTTTTTATGGTCCGTCGATTGAAATTGACTGACGTCTGAACTTTTAGGGACAAGACAGAATAAAGGTGAATGTACTGTAAAATGAAACAAGTCTTAAAATGATATAAAGCATAATGGTTTATGTAACGCAATGTTCTATTTCAGGTGCTGGTTATGGAAATGGCTGGTTTAGGAGGTCAGGTGGTGACCTTGGCTGGGCCGCAAGTAGGTCGGTCGTGAGATGGGCTATCAGGTGGCAGACGTCACGCTCGGGCCCACCACGCTGCCCGCTCGCCCGTCTGGGCTCCTGACCCGTCTTTGTATCCCTTCCCTATTTGTATTTATACCTCGATTGCGTAACTACTACTTTCAGAGACATTCTGATCTAAATGATAAACTAATGCTGGTACAGGATTAAAGCGGGCAAAGTAACCCGCCATGGGGAACGTTCAATCGTAAACAGGATAATGTACAGCTGATCTCAGCATTAGATAAGGTAAACCTGCATCAAATATGCATTTAGCAACTTGCCACTAGCGAGACAATATAAATAAGCACTTCCTATGCATTACAAGGTTTTTATATTTTATGTCGGATATTTTCTTGTGGTTCTTGTTTATTCCAACAGGTATGGTAGTGTAGATTTAAAATGAACAAGCAGCAGCGGAATCATTTTCCCTAATGACGAGACGTGAGTGAAAGCCGAAACCTAGCTTATTGAAGAGTTTTATTTATTTGTTTGTTTTATGTCGGATAAATTTGATGTTATATTCAACTCAGTTCTACCAAACCCACTCTCAAATGCGTGCCAGCTATTTCTGAGCAATCTTTGAAGATTAACAAGTGTACGACTAATTAATTTTATTGGGATTCATCTGTCCCGTAATCCGTAAGACTCACAGCGTTCTTAGTTTTATTGTTGGTTTAGTTATTTTTTCGTTCTTTGTCGGTTTTTCAATGGTTGTGTCTTTGGAGTCAGTATTTATGTTACGGCCCTCAGCTTTATAAACATTAGTTTCTTCTGTTTATGGAGTGTCTAACGCGTCTATCAGATCGGAGGCTTAGTTGGTACTTGCGATGTTATGAAGGGCGTGCTGGCCCGTTACTTGCCGCGTATACATTAGCTGCAGCGTGACAGAGTTATTTAAATGTTCGTAACTGTTGCCTCGATAGAAGCGCTATAACCCGGTCGTTTGATTGCTCTCTTCACTATATTAAATTATTATATTAAGCCGTGGGTTACATTTCTTTCATCAATTTGTTATCATTCGTTACACTTCTATAACGGTAAGTACGGCTCAAAAACAGACCAATAACAAGTCTATAAAATGTGTTAAGTAGATGCCTTGACTTCTGATAATGGAGTGTTAATTGCTAGGTCAAGGAAGAGTTGGTAATAAAATCGAAATGTTTCTTAGGCTAGGCTACAGTGATGAAGGTGAAATTTTATTTAAAGATACAAAACGCTACTTTCTCCGAGTCGTTGAGTGATCTACCTTATCCTAACAGTGTCTTTTAGTTCTATCAACTATCTTTAATCTAACATTTATTAATTTTGTCCAGGATGTTCGTAAGTACATATAAAAACTTTAAAAAGCTTAAAAAGTCGACTTTGAAAGGTAGTTAATTATGTCGTCTTTCCAAAGGAATAAAGTTTTATGTTCCCTTTTGAAAGTTCATAAAAATTCCTTCTGTGTATTTTATTTTAACTGCTACCTAATGCAGTCGGGTGTTATATGGGATCCCAATCTACATATATTATGGTGAGACATCCTTCTTACAGATCATACAAAATTACTTAACTAAAAAAATAACAAATGATTTTTTTTATCCAGCAGCGTTATGTTTGGTTTACATGTAACGTTTACACAGTATTTTTCAAAGTTGTTAACTGATTGCTAGTTATGAAACTTGTGTCGTAAGTTCCTAATTTAGGCTAACTATATTTACATTCAGATAAATTACTTACACATTTGAAATTTGATAATTACCGAGACTCAATCTTATCTTACATCATTGACTCCGCCTACTTGCGGTCGCACAAAATTTGGGCCAATTTTTAAAGCAGTTAAAAAGACATTACGTGTCCCTTTCTTGTCTATTACGCTTGATTGCCTTCTTATACTTTTATTTTTTGTTGAAATATTTTGCTTCATCATTAGGACAACTGCAACATCTACACATTCCTATTTAACTGTTTTCGTTATCATTGGGTATTTTATTACTTTGACAAAAATGCAAAATTTATTTAGTATATACTTATTTGTACCATTACTAACCAGCTTATTTACCCGCGTCAACTGGCGTCAAGCCAAGCGTAAATCTGCCGCCTTTTTAAAATTCTTTTCACGATATTATTTCAGAACAACTTGTCGCAAAACACAGCGTTCCAGAACTTTTCAGCTCTAAAAATATTGTAAGGGAAACATCATTTCTGCCAACGTTGCCAGAATTAGTCGACCAAGTTTCTTATGTTCAGCTTAACTGATTTCTACTTTTGTCGTTTGTTCAGCGAAGCTGCCGTAAATGATTCCAACAACCTCAGTGTTAATTAGAGGGAACTCAGTAGGTCAATGGCAAAGAGATCAGAATAACAAGCAAAAACCTAAAAGCATTCAGACTTGACTGATATCGCTAGCACGAAAACTCTGTTGGTCTGATTAAGTTTGATCATGTAACGGACAAGTTCCTAAATCAGCGAATAAAACTTGTTACCTGATTTTTAAGCATTATTATTTGGTCAGAAAAGAATATAATAACCTATGATAGCGAAATTGCGCGTATAATTTCAGTGTGTATAAATTCATGAATTTTTATTGACATTAGTGGAGAAAGCCAATTCAGTAGAACACATAAATGCAATGATTTCATTTTAATTGGTCAATTGTTGTGATTACTGTATGAAACACACTGCAGAATGTTGGTATTAAATTGCAATTCTTACATCAGCGATTGACAACAAAACATAATGATTCATTTATTGAAGCAGTATGTCTTCCGGCAGTGACATTTTTGTTGCGTACCTACTTGCATAGAAGATTACATGTAAAGTCCTATATTAATAAGATATGAGAAATCTAGAAAGGCACATTTGAGATCCAATAAAGCACGTACGGAATTTAATAGTAATTCAGATAGGTACCACGTATATACAAATGGATTTGAATGTAGGAACTGCAGGTAATCACGCGTGAAAGAGCTAGACGTCATACTCGGCCTCACGTGCACTGAAGCCCTATACGCTAACCCTATTTGTCAGATACTAGACGACCTATTTAGGTAAACCTATTCAACAAATCATAAAGCTTAGTTCAAAAGCTCTCCTCTATAGGGTTTCAGAGTGCTGACCGACCATAACTGTAGATCTTGACGTCCGGGTTCACAATGCCACTTTTGTCAACTAATACCTGTTTAACAAAAAGCAGTGCCTATTCATTGAAAAGGAACTTGCCTTATAAAATATTTGTATGATGTTTATTATTTATGTTGTTCAAATGACATAAGTAATACTGATAATGATAACAAGGAAGTAACAGAGACTAGTCTAACGAAAGAGAAACGGAAAGTCAAGTACATATTGAAGTAATGAGGTTATAATCAGATCTTCCGACGTGGTGGCGGTCTGGAATAGAAAGCTCTAGTCGCCAAACGAGCCCTGCAAGCCTTCACGGATGTTTACGCCAGGGATAGAAATCAAACGATTGAGCCTTTTCGAAGAACTAGGTCCATCCATAGCGAATTATTTTGCTTAGTAGTAAAGTACCAAACGTGGCCACGAATTCAGTAAAATTCTTAATCTTAGTTACGCGAGCTTTTTGCTTTGTAAACGATGACTGTTTCTATAAATATGTGAAGGTTGCAGGAAAAGTTTCGTTCTTCGAACTCAGCCAGGAGTCAAAGACAGGTTACAAACTAGCGACTATTAACTCTAACTATCATCTCTCATCGGATCGGATACAAACCAGAGAAGACGTAATTAGACGACGAGAAATACAATGTCATCCTTATCATTATGTCTAATATAGACGACGCCGCCCGCGCAATTTGCCGAAGTATTAGCTCGAGTGCTGTTTTCATACTTCAAAATTTAAAACAAGACATGCCAAATACAAGGAAAATTTGTCCAAGGCGTTTTCATTGATAATGGCTTCGTCGTTTTTTACGATAATTAAGTGAAAATCATACATAAAATAACCATCATAACAAACATTATATCCAAAAAACTGATATGTAGTATAAATAATTAATACGTTCCGGAACAAACAAATGCATTTAGAAACAACGTTGCTGTAGTTCTAAAGACGTATCACAAACTGCGAAATGTTATTGAATGGAATGTGTTTTTGTAAATAGGCCAAATATCTCTAGAATCTCAAGATGCATTATAACAATGTCGAAATATTAGTGTTTGCTAATAACCTTTTACCTTTATGGTGTTACCGGTTTCTCTCAAACCAATGAGGCTGTTGAATATTTCCGTTGGAGATGTTTTTTGTTGGGATGGTTGGCGCGTTTAAACCTGTCTTGTCTGATGCCGAATAAATTATACCTTAATTACGTTATTGTTCTATGATTATACTTATTTTTAGGTAAGTATCTAAGCAAATAATGTGTTTACCTGTGTCTGATTTAGTTATTCTTTGGTCTTTGACTGTCTGCTTATTTGCAAATAATGATGATAATATACCTGTACATGCATTGTAGCGAATTATAATTTTCTTAGTTCGGAGCTGACTAGTACATTCTTACTGGGTAGGCTGTGGAAATTATCCAACATTATTATTATTAAAGTGATAGGTTTTCTAAGTTTGCCTGTTGGCAAAACTCTTGCAAATGTAATGCTCAATAGTTTTACTGATTGATAACCTAGGTCCCATTCCTAGGCTTTTTCAAACTTGTTCGTCTTTTATAACTTTAATTTAATTGATTTACGGTTTAGTTCAAAAATTAAGTTTGTATTTGGTTCTATTACACGTTTCTCTTTTTAACCTGTCTAATCCTTAGTTCTCGTTTCTCCGAATTATTAGACAACACACCTGTTGCTCATGGCCTACTCTGTGATCGCATGCTAGTCGCTTGTGATACTTTACAACACTCGATTGCATTTTACTTTCCAAATCTAAATTCCGATAGCTATTGCGAAAAACTATTCATTAAGAATTCAGGATAGATAAAGCGTATTGAGATGCATTTTTATGAGGCCATGGAATCATCACCTGCTGAATTGAATCTTTTTACATTGCACGTTATCGGGAATATTTACCATGAATAACAATAGGACATCACAAAATCCTTTGATTGGAAACGAAGCACTGACTTCATCAAGGGCTACTTTCCATGTACCTAGGTAGACGGAACAGTCACTCACACACGTACACGATTACCAGCTCAGAGAGCGTCGCACGCGATCCATAAGAAAAAATAACACGGTTCATACACTGAGTTAATTCCAAACTGTTATTTCAAGTTCTGTTCCAAGTATCACTTCACACAATATACCAGTCAATATTAAAGAAGCACTGGAGAGCAGAGGTGCTATTTTCGAGTACGTTTGTTGACAGATAGCGTGTGCGACGAGACGTTCGCGCCGCGCTCGCGCATACTCCGGTGTGAAGTCGGCCGCGGTCGAGCGCGGCACCGA